>OV702283.1:464291055-466791055 GCA_916181665.1 Avena sativa | reverse complement strand
TGTTCGTGCTTGAAGATGGAGATCGGAAGCACAAAGAAGAAAAGGCCATATCATATCACACATTATGAATTGCATGTGATGTTAATCCTTTATGCATCTTGTATTGCATAGTAGACGACGGTAGAATTATAAGATGATCCCTCATGCACATGAATTTCAAGTCATAAAGTGTTCACCCTTAGTTAGCACCGTTGCTAAAGCTTGTTGTTTTGAAGCACCACGTGATGATCGGGTGTGTTAGATTCCGCAAGTGTATACAACGTGAGCAAGCCAGATTTGCTCATGCGGAAACTAAGGTTTGATCTTGACGAGCCTAGCATGTACAGACATGGTCTCGGAACACGGATCACCGAAAGGTAAAGCATGAATCATATAGTAGATATGATGAACATGTCGATTGTTCGCCATTGAAACTATATCAAATCTCGTGATGATCGGTGTTGATGTGGTGGATTTGGCTCGTGTGATCACTAAAACAATGTGAGGGATATTGTTTTGAGTGGGAGTTCACCTAGATTAATTTTATTATTAATTTGAACTCAATTTGTCATAAACTTAGTCTAAACTATTGCAAATATGTTGTAGATCAATGGCAGTCCCTACCATCAATTTTAATGCATTCCTAGAGAAAGAAAAGTTGAAAAACAATGGAAGCAACTTCGCGGATTGGTTCCACAATTTGAAGATTGTCCTCACAGCTGGTAATTTGACCTATGTGCTGGATGCACCGCTGGGTGACCCACCTGCAGCTGATGCTGCCGATGAAGTAAAGAATGTTTACCTCACTCGGAAGACTCGGTACTCCACAGTTCAGTGTGCTATCTTGTATGGTTTAGAATCGGAGCTTCGGAAAAGGTTTGAGAATTTAGACCCATATGATATTGTCGAGGATCTCAAATTGATCTTTGAGACTCATGCGGCAATTGAAAGCTATGAGGCTTCTGAAAATTTCTTTAACTGCAAGATGGAAGAGGGCAGCTCCGTCAGTGAGCATGTGCTTAAGATGTCTGGGCACGCAAACAAACTTCAAAGCTTGGGTATAGTGATTCCTAATGCTTTGGGGATTTACCGCGTCCTCCAATCACTACCACCAAGTTACAAGAACTTTGTGATGAACTACAACATGCAAAACATGAACAAGACATTGCCAGAACTCTTTGCCATGTTGAAATCTGCAGAAGTGGAGATCAAGAAAGAGCACCAAGTGTTGTTGGTCAATAAGACCACCAAATTCAAGAAAGGCAAGTCTAAGCAGAAGGGACACTTCAAGAAGGGTGGTAAGAAAGTTACCACGCCAACGAAGAAGACCAAGGCTGGACCTAAGCCTGATACTGAGTGCTTTTACTGCAAGGGAGAAGGTCACTGGAAGCGGAATTGCCCAAAGTACTTGGCGGATTTGAAGAACGGCAACATCAAGAAGAAAGGTATATCCGATATACATGTTATTGATGTGTATCTCACTAGTACTCGTAGTAGTGCCTGGGTATTTGATACTGGTTTGGTTGCTCATATTTGTAACTCGAAACAGGTGCTGCAGAATAAGCGGAAGCTAGCGAAGAACGAGGTGACGATGCGCGTGGGAAACGGATCAAAAGTTGATGTGATCGCGGTCGGCACGCTACCCCTTCATATACCATCGGGATTAGTTTTATACTTAAATAATTGTTATTTGGTGCCTGCGTTAAGCATGAACATTATATCGGGATCTTGTTTATTGCGAGACGGTTACTTGTTTAAGTCCGAGAATAATGGTTGTTCGATTTATATGAGTAATATTTTTTATGCACATGCACCTTTGATAGATGGTCTATTATTATTGAATCTCGATAGTGGAAATACACATATTAATAACATTGAGGCTAAACGTTTGAAATCGAGCGATAACTCGACCTATATGTGGCACTGTTGTCTTGGTCACATTGGAGTGAAGCGTATGAAGAAACTCCATTCAGATGGACTTCTTGAATCACTTGATTTCGAATCACTTGAAAGATGCGAAGCATGTCTGATGGGTAAAATGACTAAGACTCTATTTTCTGGTATGATGGAGCGAGCTACGGACTTATTGGAAATCATACATACCGATGTGTGTGGTCCAATGAGTGTAGCATCGCGCGGTGGTTATAGTTATGTTCTTACCTTCACGGATGACTTGAGTAGATATGTGTATATCTATTTCATGAAATATAAGTCCGAAACTTTCGAGAAGTTTAAGGAATTTCAAAGTGAGGTAGAGAATCAACGTAACAAGAAGATTAAATTTCTACGTTCTGATCGTGGAGGTGAATATCTAAGTTACGAGTTTGGCGAGCATTTGAAGAAATGCGGAATACTTTCACAATTGACACCGCCGGAACACCACAGCGTAATGGTGTGTCCGAACATCGTAATCAAACTCTCTTAGATATGGTTCGTTCTATGATGTCACTTACAGATTTACCGCTATCATTTTGGGGTTATGCATTAGAAACAGCCGCATTCACTTTAAATAGGGCACCATCTAAATCCGTTGAAACGACACCGTATAAATTATGGTTTGGGAAGAAACCTAGATTGTCGTTCCTTAAAGTTTGGGGTTGCGAAGCCTATGTAAAGAAGTTACAGCCGGACAAGCTTGAACCCAAAGCGGAAAAATGCGTCTTCATAGGATACCCAAAGGAAACTATTGGGTATACCTTCTATCATAGATCCGAAGGCAAAATCTTCGTTGCCAAGAATGGATCCTTTCTAGAGAAGGAATTTCTCTCGAAAGAAGTGACTGGAAGGAAAGTAGAACTCGACGAGGTTATCGAACCTTCTCTCGAAATTGCGAGTAGCGCAACACCGGAAGAAGTTCCTGTGGTGCCCGCACCAATAAGAGAGGAAGCTAATGATGATGATCATGAAACTTCAGTTGTAGTTGCTACAGAGCCTCGCAGGTCAACGAGAACTCGTACCACTCCAGATTGGTATGATCCCGTTATGAGTGTCATGTTGGTGGACAACACCGATGACCCTGAGACATATGAGGAAGCGATGATGAGCCCAGATTCCAATAAATGGCAAGAAGCCATGAAATCCGAGATTGGATCCATGTACGAAAACCAAGTATGGACTTTGGTGGACTTACCGGATGGCCGGAAGGCTGTCGAGAACAAATGGATTTTCAAGAAGAAAACAGAGCTGATGGTAATGTTACTGTCTATAAAGCTCGACTTGTCGCAAAGGGGTTTCGACAAATTCAAGGAGTTGACTACGATGAGACTTTCTCACCAGTAGCGAAGCTAAAGTCTGTGAGGATTATGTTAGCAATCGCTGCATATTATGATTATGAGATATGGCAGATGGATGTCAAAACAGCATTCCTCAAT
The DNA here is from genome assembly GCA_916181665.1 of Avena sativa. Lineage (NCBI taxonomy): Eukaryota > Viridiplantae > Streptophyta > Magnoliopsida > Poales > Poaceae > Avena > Avena sativa. Next base: position 466,787,705 of record OV702283.1, on the reverse strand, counting down.
GGAGACATTGATGAAGAGTTGTATATGATGCAACCCAAAGGTTTTGTCGATCCTAAAGATGCTAACAAGGTATGCAAACTTCAACGGTCCATCTATGGATTGAAGCAAGCATCCCGAAGTTGGAATCAACGTTTTGATAAGGTGATCAAAAGTTTTAGTTTTATACAAACTTATGGAGATGCTTGTATTTACAAGAAAGTGAGTGGGAGCTCTGTAGCATTCTTAATACTATATGTAGATGACATATTGTTGATTGGGAATGATGTAGACCTTCTTATAAGTGTCAAGGAATATTTGAATAATAGTTTTTCAATGAAAGATCTTGGCGAAGCATCTTACATATTAGGCATAAAGATTTATAGAGATAGATCAAGACGCCAAATATCATTGTCACAAAGTACATATTTGGACAAAGTTCTAAAGAGGTTTGGAATGGAAGATAGCAAGAAAGGGTTCTTGCCCATGTTGCCCAATACGACCTTGAGTAAAACTCAAAGTCCGACATCGGCAGAAGATAGAGAAAGGATGAGTAAGGCTCCCTATGCCTCAGCCATAGGATCTCTAATGTATGCCATGCTATGTACTAGACCCGACATTGCATATGCTGTTAGTTTAACTAGCAGATATCAAAGTGATCCAGGAGTGGATCATTGGACAACGGTCAAAAACATCCTTAAGTACTTGAGAAGAACTAAGGATATGGTTCTTTCTTATGGAGGTAATGAACAGCTCGTTGTTAATGGTTACACCGATGCTAGTTGGAACACCGATCCGGATGATTCTAAATCACAATCTGGATACGTATTTATTTTGAATGGTGCAACAGTTAGCTGGAGGAGTGCAAAGCAAAGCGTTGTGGCGAGATCTTCAACTGAATCGGAATACATGGCTGCTTCGGAGGCTTCACAAGAAGCGATATGGATGAAAGAGTTCATTACAGAGCTGGGTGTGGTTCCTAGTGCGCTGGACCCAATGTCTATCTACTGTGATAACATGGGTGCCATAGCCAATGCGCAAGAACCAAGGTCACACAAGAAGCTGAAGCATATCAAGCTGCGTTTTCACGCTATTCGAGAACATGTCCAAGATGGGGACATAAATATTTGCAAAGTACACACAGATCTGAATGTGGCGGATCCGTTGACTAAACCTCTCCCGAGGGCAAAACATGACCAGCACCAAACTGCCATGGGTGTTCGGTATATTACCATGTAATCTAGATTAGATGACTCTAGTGCAAGTGGGAGACTGTTGGAGATATGCCCTAGAGGCAATAATAAATGTAGTTATTATTATATCTTTGTGTTTATGATAAATGTTTACATTCATGCTATAATAGTATTAACATGGAAACATTAATACTTGTGTGATTTGTAAACTTAAATTCAAGTCCCTAGTAAAGCCTCTATACATCACTAGCTTGTTGGTTAATAAATGATTGTGGTTTCCATATCATGAACATTGAGATGTTATTAACAACAAGATCATATCGTTAGGAGAATGATATGGTGGACATACTCCTATAGATAAGCGAAGCATAAAGATCAAGTCATTTTAATAGTTCAATTGCTATATGCTTTCTGATACATAGTAACCTAATTCCTTCGACCATGAGATCATGCATATCACCTTTACCGGATGGATTCTTTGATGACATCAAACACCACACCGTAACTGGGTGGCTATAAAGGTGACATTGAGTGTTCGGAAAGTATTGGTTGAGACACATGGATCAAGAGTGGGATTTGTCCATCCATATGACGGATAGATATACTCTGGGCCCTCTCGGTGAAATGTCATCCAATTAGCTTGCAAGCATGTGACTGGCTCACAAGGGATCACATATCACGGGAACGAGAAAAGAGTACTTATCGGTAACGAGGTTGAACTAGGTATGCAGAGATACCGACGATCATAACCTCGGATAAGTAAACTATCATGAGACAAAGGGAAATTGGTATCGTATGTAAGTGGTTCATTCGATCGCAAAGTAATCGTAGAAATATGTGGGAGCCATATGAATTTCCAGATTCCTCTATTGGTTATTGTTCGGAGAAGTGTCTCGATCATGTCCGCATAATTCACGAACCGTAGGGAGACACACTTAAGGATTCGACGTTGTTTGAGTAGTTATGGAATGATGAGAAAGAGTCCGAATGTTGTTCGGAGTCTCAAATGGGATTCGGGATATCTCAAGGAGATCCGGAATGGTCCGGAGAATAAGATTCATATAAGTAAAGTCCTGTTTCGGAGTTGGGGAATGTTTCCGGTGTTTTCATCGGGAATGTTCTAGAAGGTTCCGGAATGTCCGGCACTCCGGAGGGGAAGGGTACATGAATGTGTTATATCAAGTTGGTATGATTGCATCATGTACTAGGTGTCATCGCTGAACAAAATAAAGGGTTTAATCAAATCCTAGTTTGAAAAAGTCAAACGGCAATTTGAAAGTCAAACGACTATTTTGGGAAGTGGAGAGGGAGGTGGAAACCGAGTTGGGGAGGAGTTCCTCCCCTCCACCGCCGGCCCACCTCCAAGCCGAGTTGGGGAGGGACTCCCCTCCCCTTGGCCGGCCCCTCCACCTATAAAAGGAGGGGCAGGGCTCCCCTCCTAGACACCCAACACCTCCACCTCTAAACCCTAGCCACCGGCGCCGCCACCTCCATTGCCGCAGCCGCCCTAGGGCAAACCGCCGCCGCCTAGCTAACCCTAGCCGCCGGCTTGCCCCCTCCTCAGCGTGTCTAAACCCTAGATCATCGAGGGACTCTCTCATACTCCACCATACTCGCTCCGGCTTAAGGAGAAGCCCTGCGAGATCTCCCCTCTACTTCCGGTACCACACCGTTGTGCTGCCGGAATCGTGAGGAGAGTGCTACAACCTCCGCTGCCTGCTGGAACAAGGGAGAGGAAGGTCTTCGTCGAGTACCGAACGTGTGACCGACTGCGGGAGCGCTGCCGGAACCCAGCGCCGGAAGGATCGTCTACGCGATCTTGAGATCGGGAAGAGTACGACTACATCACCCACGAGAATCCGCTCTCGTTAAACACTTTGAAATCTTCGAGGGTGAGTTATTCCATCGACTCGTTGCTACAATCTAATAGATAGATCTTGGCTTGTTTGTTTGTATGCGATAGAAATTTTTTGTTTTCCATGCTACGAAACCCTACAGACGCTGCTACCTACTGCCAACGTAGCTGCTACCTATGGCGTCGAGGGTTGCTACATGGGGTTTGTGAGGCTGCTACGCTGGCGGCGATGCTACAAGTGGCGCCGGATTTTGCTACAAATGCTTTTATTGTTTTTCTATAAGATCTTCGACAAGATCAATTTGCTACACTAGGATTTTTTTTTGCTATATACGAGTTTTGTGTTTTTGCTACAATAGCATAAAGTTTTTGCTACACGGTCTCCGACGAGGTCTATCCGCGAAATTCTCCGGCAAGGTCTACCCGCGAAAGTCTCCGGCGAGGTCTTTGACGAGATCTAGTATGTCTATTTTATTTTCTATGTCAAACTGGTTGTTTTATAGCAAAAGTGGGATTTTAGTCTGCTTTAGGGAACACGTACAGACAGAGAACCCAAGGGATCATAGGAAGTTATCCCTGAGAAACGTGTAGCGCTCCCCATAAGGGCATGTACACCAGTTTAGATAATGGCTGTCTTTTATGCTCAGCCATGTCACATCTGCGGGTTATGTATCGAGTCACGGCGACCCTGCGATCTTGAACTACACTTAAACATATAGAGTTTCACGACTTGTTTGCGAAGGGCTGTACGCGGTTAGAGGACGCGGCGAGGGATGCCTTCTTCCGTTATGGATGGCAGCGTGATCTACGGATAGACTTCCCATAGCTACTCCGGAGAACATCGTTTTGTTTACCTTTATTTGCAACTGTAGTACTTTTGATTTGATTGAGTTGTGTGGTTGATCGGCTGTGTGCATCCTATCTATATAGAGATCTTCTATAAACTTACTGTTAAGTAATAAAACACACATTTAAAAAAAAGCATAGTACATGTAGACAATCATGTAGATACGTCCTACAACAACCTGTCTGTTTGAGGACTATTATCACATACAAACTTAGGAAAACGGTTGATCGATCCACCAATGAAAAAGGTGAGTTGCAGATGCATCCCACAAACAACGGAAGAAAAGGTGTCGCTAAGCCAGGATATTTGCCGGACTAGACGGTCCGTAACTTAACCGATGGCCTAAGAGCATCTCCACTCGCCTACCTAGGAGGCCAGTCCGGACGCCGAATTTCGGTTCGGACGCCGAAAATTGGCTCAAACGCGTATTCAGGGACCTGTTTTCGGTCGAATTTGGGCCAATTTTGGTCCGAACTACCCATGCCGAACCCAGGTTTCCGGGTACGCCCTAGGAACGCCGGACTCAGCGAATTCAGCGAAAAAAAGAAACGGCGCGTGGACCCGCCGAGTCAGCGACGGAAGCCGAGTCGTCGTCATCCTCGAAACCACGCGGCGACCGCCGGACATTAACTGCCTGTCGCGTCGGCCACGCGTCGCCGAATTATGGCGCTACCGCCGTCGCCTCGGCTCCCGCGATGGACTGGCGGGCACTAACTTCCCGCTGTTTCGCCGTTTTCCGTCCTCGCCGCTACACCCCTCCCGCCCTCACCGCTCGCCTCGGCATTTATAAGCTTTACCCCTCGCCGGACAACCTCACACTCTCTCACAGCTCCCTCCAGCCCACCAGCCTGATCTCCGGCGAACTCTTTCTCCCAGCTCTCCTCCCCCAGCCATGGCCGAGAGGTACCCAGGCGACAGTGCGGCGGCGAATGGCTTCTGTGTACTAGTTTAGTTTAAATTTGATGTAATCCGTCTATATTCGTCCAACTTAATAAAATTCGTCCATCTTTAATGAATTTTAGCCGAACTTGGAAACTCGGTCTGGGTACGCGAGTGGAAACTGGGCGTACCCATGCTGAAAACTAGTTTCGTCCGGCCGAAATATGATCCGATTTTTGGCTTGGGTTCGCCCAAACGAATGGAGATGCTCTAACCCTCTCATAATCTCTCTTTTCCAGGTAGATAATAAAATTTCTACGTGTTGCACGTTATATACTAGAAGAGAAGTTGGAGTTTACTTTGTTACACTCCATGCATATATCACGACAGGCGGAATGGTACAGACAGAACAGATGAACGGACAGGCGAGAGAACCGTGACTTGTATAATAATGTCGAAAACTCTGAGCACTTATCAGGCCGTACCTAAACGTCTCGGTCGAGTCGATATGATCTGGAGCTGCAGCTGGCTATGCTGACGGTCGAAATTGATAGCCTACCCCGCGGGACCATGCATGCATGTGCCGATGTGCGCCGTTCGTATCGGTATCACTGAAACTCTGTGATCAATGAGACAGTACACGATGCCGTTTTGTCCGTCAATGGGAGTAAGTGTCAAACAGAGCAAGTGGCTTAGCTAGCCTTGTTAGATAGATCTCTCCCACGTTGGGCCCGAACGAAGTCCCTCACCGCGTCCTAATCGGAAGCGTTCAACCTTATCTATGGTTGGTGGCCCCTGTCGCCAGCGCGTATATAAAGAGGTGGGGGCCGGACGCACAGGGTACGAGGTTCACCGTGCGCCGCAGCCCCCCACCAACACACCCGCCGATTATGGTCCGCGCTAGGCCGACGGGAAGCTCCGCCACCACCACTCTCAACCACCCACGCTCACGCCGTCGACCCTTTTCCCATGGCCAAGGACAGCGGATCTAGCTCCGGCCTCCCCCCTGGCTCGTGCTTGCCGAGCCAGGGCGCAGGTAGTACCGTACTCTCCAATCTCTCTCTATCTCTCTCCCTCTCAGATCTACGAGTTCCACCTTATAGTATATCTACAGAGGCTAGACTAGAACAAACAATGGTATCAGAGCATGTTTCTAGCTCTAGTTCTTTCGGTAGAAACAGAAAGTGCAAAAGAAAAGAAAACCCTAGATCCAAAACCCCAAAGTGCGCCTGCCCTATGGCCGCGCCGTTCCTCTCGATCTAGATGGGCATCCCTAGTGGAGACATCTAGAAGAAGAACAACACCTCTTCGGGAGCAAAGAAAATCAAAGGCTAACCCTAGCGCGTCCCCAGATCCCACCCCAGTTCAAGAAAAACAAAGAGAAAAACCCCGAAAAAAACACAGAGAAAAGCAAACCCCAACCCTAGATCCCCATAGATCCGTCCCCAAAACAAAATACCCACCGGCCGAGCGTCGGCAAAGGGGCACCCCGCTGCGCCTCTTGACGGTCGTGCGTCCACCCACGGGTGGACGCACCGCCGGCAAGGGGGGCAGTGAGGCACCAAAGCTCGATGGAAGAGGGAGGGGCCCGCCGGCTGCGCCGGGCGGCGCCGCCTCACCTCAAAACCCTGCGGGGTTCGCAGCCGGACGAAAGTGGGAGGGTCGTCGCCGGCCGCGCGCTGGGGCGAGCCACCGCTTGCTGAGAAAGGGAGCTCCAGCGCCGCCGCCAGCAGGCGACCGTGGACGTGACAGGGACTAAGGGGGTGGGGGCTAATGGGAGTGCTAGCACGTGGGAGGGAGGGGCTCGCCGCTGGGCGGCGCAGCCGCCTCACCAAACCTCCACGGTGCCGCCAGAGGGGCGCGGGGGCGGACATGGGGCAAATGTTCTAGGGTTTTCGTTTGGGGCCGCGGGGCGGTTTTTATTCCGCGGGGCAGATGAAAGTACATTTCTTAATCCCTAGTGTTTTGTGTGTTAGATAACAATACCAAGGATCATTTAATGTGTGGTGAAGTGTTGCAGCTCTATCTGAGAATAAAGGGAAGCAGGCGCAAGCCCCAGAAGGGCGGCGGAATTTTGGCCGGATTTTCCGGCAACGCCGGATAATCCGCCCCTCAGGGGGGCCGGATAATCCGCCCCCCTGCTCATCGCCAAGGCGCAAGCCCCAGAGAGGGGGAGGAGTTTTGCCCGGACTTTCCGGTCTGGCCGGATAATCCGCCCCTCAGGAGGGCCGGATTATCCGCCCCCCAAGAACTTCACCAAGCTTCACCAAGGCGCAAGCCCCAGAGAGGGGGCGGAGTTCCCCCCGGAGAATCCGCCCTTGGGGCGGAGTTTTCCCAGGGGGCGGATAATCCGCCCCAAGTGGGGGGCGGATAATCCGCCCCCAAAGTTGTGCCACGGCCAGATCTGGGGAGGGGGTATTTAAGCCAGCCATCCCCCTCCTGCCAGAACTCTTGATTCATCTCGAAAAAGAATAGATCAGATCTGAAAGCTTCATCCAAGAGTGCTCCACCTAGATCCACCCAAAGGCCCCATCCCTTGGGGAATCTAAGGAGGAGAACTCGATCTTCATCATCAGCAAGCAAGCACTTCATCTCCTCTCCATTCATTTGGAGAACCTCCGATCTAGTATTTCTTGCAAATATCTAGATCCTCGTTTTTGTTTATATTGATAAACCTTGTTCTTGTGGCAGCTTGTTGTCATCTCGGGAGCCCCCAATTCGGTTGTGGGTGTGTGCCCCGATAGTGTTGTAAAAGGCACCGGTTCCCGCCTTGAAGGGATCCAATAGTGGAGAAGGTGGATCAGGCCTCTCGTGGCGAGATCCATCGGAGAATAGGGTGAGGCCTATTGTGGCGTGGTGGTCTTAGAACCGCCCACCCCTCCAACGCAGATGTACTTCCCTTAACAAGGAAGGAACTGCGGTAAAACAAATCCATGTGTCTCCGCGTGCTCCGCTACGGTTTCCTCGCTCCTCTTTTACGTGCTTAGTAGTTAGGGTTACATATAGGGAAATTCTCATAGTTGCATATCTAGAGAATTTACTTTGTGTCAAGCCTAAAATTGAAAAAGTATTAAAAATTGATTAGCACCTATTCACCCCCCTCTAGGTGCCCATACGATCCATTTCAATTGGTATCAGAGCCTCGGCTCTTATTTCGGGCTTAACCGCCTAAGAGAAGTATGGGTTCCAAGGGAGATGGGAGTGATGCTCTGGAGGTAGTCACCATGAACGATCCCAAGACGTTGGAAACAACCTTGGTGAGTTCAATGGAGGCTAAGATGGAAGAGATGCGTCAATTGATAATGCGTCTCTCCACATCCGCAGCATCACCTCCATCTAACTCTGAGGATGCCACTTCGCAATCCAAGGAAACGGGTAAAACTGTTTCCAAAGATAACGAAGTGGTAGGTGATGATACTAGTAAGATCTCCTCCTCGAAAAAAGATAGCGGTAAGGATGGATACAATGAGGTTCCTCATGTGTATTCCCCTGATCCGCCTATTCCTCACCCACATATACATAATAGGGGTGATCCACCCAAACTTTCAGCATCTACTTTCTCTCAATGTCAATTTTTGATGAAATCTCATGTGTGCAGTTCCTCCATAGAGTTGTGGAAGATCATCGAAAACGGTCTTGACGTTGGAAATCCTAACAATCTCACAAGGAGAGAAGTGGTCGATAGTCAACTCAATGCTACAGCTCTACACATGATACAGCTTGGTGTGGGTGACAAAGACATGCCACACATTCAGCATCTTAGCACAGCTAAAGAAGCTTGGGATGCTCTCACCGAGCTCTTCATCGGAAATGAAAGTATGAGAAGGAATAGATATGATGCCTTGAGCAATGAAGCTGAAGGATTTTATATGCTGGATGGAGAAGACCACGAGGACATGTATAGGAGGCTCAAGGCAATAGCCACAACCTTCAGAAACCACGGTGCTGCTCATGTTGATGATGCTTGGATCAAGCGCAAGTATGTAAGTGCTCTTATGCCATTTGAGCCCACAGATTTGAAAAGTCTCCAAGGTAGGCATAACTATCACCTCATGTCATCCAATGAGGTAATGCAAGAAATGGCCGCCTTCAAAGTGGCTGCCAAGAATGCCGAAGATTCTCGTGCTCGAGCTATGGGGATGCAAAAGGGGGTCAACATGGCCTTGAAGACTAGTGTGATTGATCATGATGAATATGCGGTAGAAGGTCTGGACTGTCTCGAAGATATAAAAAGGATCCACGGACAATACTTGGCTCTTTATGCAAGAATCTTTTGGAAAGATCCAGCCAAGGCTAAAGCTGAACTAGATCGCAAGAGTGGAGCCTATGGAAGAAAAGAAAATGGTCCCAAACTGAGAACATGCTTTAATTGTGGTGACCGGCTGCACTTCGTAGCTGAGTGTCCATATCAAAGTAGAGAGGATAATGGAGGAAGACTCATTTTCAAGGACAAATCAAAAGCTCCACGTAAGAAACAGTTTGTAAAGAAGAATGCTCTTTTCAAGAAGCAACCAAAGATTGTTCTAGTGGCTCAAGAAGAATATTCATCGGGGAGTGAAGATGAGGACGAGGACGATAGCTCTCAAGAGGTAGCTGCTATAGCCACCACATCTACATCAACATCTCTCTTCGACTCTCCGAACGAAAACATCATCAACAAGAATGCTACTTGCCTCATGGCAAGAAGCTCCGAGGTAACCTCTTCTAACTCTTCTTTTCCCAAGGCTATGATAGACATGGATGATCCTGCTAGTCTTAAGGTTAAAGAAGAGATTATTGCTTTGGATTATTTCTATACTAACCTGCAAGGTGAGCACAAAGTTCGTTTTGAGGCTCTTATGGATCAGCTGGCCCAAAACGAAGCACTCCTCGAAGAAAAGGGCAGAATTGAAAGTGGGGATGCAATGGAAATTGCATCCCTAAAAAATGCTCTTGAAGAAGAAGAAGCTCGGGTCTCTCTTGAAGAGAGACTTGAGTCTATGGAAGAGTCACATGAAGAAATTGTGACTAAACTCGTTAAGGAACGTGACAATGCTGTCATCAAGGCAAAGAAGTTAAAGAAGGAAATGATTGACTTTAGGGCTGCTCATGATAGACTCTCCGAGGAATTGGAGAAACTTGACAATGCTCACAAGGCGTTGAAAAACGAGTTCTCTATTCTCAATGAGTCACATGATCAGCTTCAAAGTCGATTGGCCAAATATGATTCTCCTAGCTCGTCCAACTCAACATATAGTAACAAGAAAAATGCTAGTGTGGAAAAGGAAGTGATCAAGGACGTCACTACAAAGGACAAAGGTGTGCTTGATGAAGTCCTTGACAAGCAAAGGTCAAATCATGGTAAAGAGGGACTTGGGTATGTCACCAAGTCCAAGAAGAAGAAAACCAAGAAGAACAAGACCAAGAATGTGCAATTAAAGACAAGCACTTCTGAGAAGGTTGTCACAAAAGACAAGACTAATGATATTGGTTTTGCAGGGTCTCACAATCCGAATTATGAACTCTTTTGTGATGACTATGGCGATGTTTATGCTTATTATGTTGGTCCTTTTGATGAATATATTGCTTGGTCTATTTGGGTCCCAAAGACCCTTGTTACTAACATGAAAGGACCCATTGAAAAATGGGTACCTAAAACCAAGAAGTAATTTTCTTGCAGGGCTATGCTTCCGGTGGGTCGAAATGGGTGCTGGATAGTGGCTGCACTAGTCATATGACCGGAAGCAAGGAGATCATCACGGAGATGCGTCCAAATCTTGATAATATCACAGTCTCCTATGGTGATAAGTCTAAATCTCAGGTATTGGGTCTTGGCAAGGTTGTGGTTGCCCACGATATCTCTCTCGTGGACGTCATGCTTATTGAGACCCTTGGCTACAATCTTCTTTCTGTTCGTGCCCTTGGCAAGATGAGTTTTGCTGTTTTTATCGATGATGATTTGGTGGTACTCTTATGGAGCAAGTCTCTAAAGGTCGCTTTCGTTGGATACGTCGAAAATGACCTGTATGTGGTGGACTTCTCGGGGAAAACCACTTCGGGTCCGATGTGTCTATTCGGAAAGGCCGACGTGGGCTGGCTATGGCATCGCCGTTTAGCCCATGTCAACATGAGAACTTTGCAAAGTCTCCAAAAGGGTGGCCACATCCTTGGACTAAAAGACAATGTCTCTTTTGCCAAAGATCGTGTTTGCAGGGCTTGTGTTGAAGGAAAAATGCATGATTCTCCTCACAAGAGGAAGACTATTGTGTCATAAAAAAGGATCTTGGAATTACTTCATGTGGATTTATTTGGTCCTCCTTCTCATGCAAGTCTTGGTGGGAATAAATATTGCTTGGTCATCGTCGATGATTACTCAAGATACACATGGGTATATTTTTTCAAGCTGAAAAGTGAGACCCAACAAACTGTCATCGACTTTGCCAATGAAGTTCAACGTCAACACAATGTTCCCATCTTGGCAATTATAAGTGACAACGGCTCAGAATTCAAGAACTACACTTTAAACGAGTTTCTTAGCGAAGAGGGGATTAGACACCAATATTCCGCTGCGTACACCCCTCAACAAAATGGTGTAGCCGAGAGGAAGAACCGGACTTTGATGGATATGGCAAGATCTATGCTAGGTGAATTCAAGTCTCCTTATAATTTTTGGGCTGAAGCCATATCCACTGCTTGTCACTCATCAAACCGGCTCTACCTTCGGAAGATCTTGGACAAGACCCCATATGAAATACTTACCGGTAACAAACCCAACATCTCATACTTCAGGGTATTCGGGTGTAAGTGTTTCTTTCTTATTAAAGGTGTCCGTTTGTCGAAATTTGAATCCAAGGCTTTAGAAGGTATTTTTGTTGGTTACGGTGCCGAATCCCACACTTATAGAGTCTACAACAACCTCACTGGGATTGTTGTAGAATCTTGTAGTGTGGAGTTCGATGAAAATAACGGCTCCTTTGTAGGGCAAGTTGATGTTTGTGATGCAGATGTTGAAATACCCCAAGATGCCATAGGAAGAATGGGCGTGGGATTTTTCCGCCCCATTGAGGAACCCCTTGTGGCGGATCGGGAAGGACAATGCTCCACCCATGTGGAGCCCTCATCTACACAAGATCAACAAGCTCCTACTGTTGGAGAAAACTTTGCACCATCACCACAACCTGCTGAAGATCATCTGTCTCCTGAACAAGTTGGTAGTCCTAGGCCGGACTATCCGCCCCCTCCAAGGGGCGGACAATCCGCCCCTGGCACTCCAACTCGTTCCAGGGGATCCGAAGGAGAAATCAACATCTCTGAAGCTCCCAGGCCGGATTCTCCGGCCCCCAGGGGCGGAGTATCCGGCCCTGGGTCTCCAACTCCAGTCAGGCTCTCTCAGGAAGATGGTTCTGGTACTTCACCTCCCAGGCCGGATAGTCCGGCCCCTCCAAGGGGCGGATTATCCGGGCCTGAAGAAAATGTTCAGCAACAATCTTCTGTCAGTAACGGTGATCAAGATCAAGGGCAGGGCAGTAATCAAGACAAGGATACAATTATTGAATCCACTCCTCCTAGAAACAATAAGGACATTGAGGCTCGTCGCAAAGCTCGTGCTGATCGCAACCTTGAACTAAGAGGTCACACTCTTGACAAGGTTGTTGGTGATCTACGACGAAGGGTATCCACTAGAAGAGAGCTTGCAAGCTTGTGTGATTATCAAGCTCACATTTCCATGGTTGAACCAAAGAAGGTTTTTGATGCTCTTGAAGACCCCGATTGGGTTGTTGCAATGCATGAAGAATTAAACAACTTCGAACGCAACAAAGTTTGGAAGCTCGTAGAAAAGTCAAAGGATTGCCGCAATGTTATCGGCACCAAGTGGATCTTCAAGAACAAACAGAATGAAAATGGCATTGTTGTGAGGAATAAAGCACGACTCGTGGCTCAAGGATTCTCTCAAGTAGAAGGGATTGATTTTGGCGAGACCTACGCTCCTGTGGCTCGCCTTGAGTCCATCCGTATCCTTCTTGCATATGCAGCCCATCATAATTTTAAGTTGCAACAAATGGATGTGAAGAGCGCTTTCCTTAATGGTCCTCTACATGAGCTAGTATACGTCAAGCAGCCCCGGGGGTTTGAGGACCCCAAATTTCTGAACCATGTCTACAAACTCGATAAGGCGCTCTATGGCCTTAAACAAGCCCCACGTGCGTGGTATGAGCACCTTAAAGAGCTTTTGCTAGACCGTGGATTCGAAGTTGGGCAAATCGATCCCACTCTTTTTACTAAGAAGGTTAATAGGGAGCTTTTTGTATGCCAACTTTATGTAGATGACATTATTTTTGGCTCTACTAACCAAGCTTTTAACGATGAATTTTCAAAGCTTATGACTGACAGGTTTGAGATGTCCATGATGGGTGAGCTCAGGTTCTTTCTTGGATTTGAGATCAAACAACTTAGAGAGGGAACCTTTATTAATCAAGCTAAGTACATCCAAGACATGCTCAAAAGGTTCAAGATGACGGATCTCAATGGCGTTGCTACCCCTATGCAAACAAAGTGTCATCTTGAGCTCAATCCCAAGGGTAAAGACGTGGATCAAAAGGTATACCGATCCATGATCGGCTCTCTCCTTTACCTTTGCGCATCTAGGCCCGATATCGTGTTAAGTGTAGGAGTGTGTGCAAGGTACCAAGCCGCTCCTAAAGAAAGCCACTTAGTGGCAGTCAAGCGAATCTTCTGATATTTGGTTCATTCCCCCAAATTTTGGGATATGGTATCCCAAGGGTTCAAGTTTCTCTCTATGTGGTTACACTGATTCAGATTGGGCTGGTGACAAAGATGATAGGAAATCAACCTCAGGTGCATGCCAATTCTTGGGCAGGTCTCTAGTATGTTGGTCATCAAAGAAACAGAATTGTATTTCACTCTCAACCGCCGAAGCTGAATATGTTGCTGCTGCAAGTGCTTGTACTCAATTGTTATGGATGAGGCAAACTTTAAAGAAATATGGGGTCAATTGTGACAAAGTGCCTCTTTTATGCGACAATGAAAGTGCTATCAAAATTGCTTACAATCCCGTGCAGCATACGAGAACCAAACATATAGAGATTCGCAACCACTTTATTCGGGATCATGTTGCTCGTGGAGATATTGCTCTATCCTTTGTGAGCACGAAGAACCAACTTGCTGATATTTTCACGAAGCCCCTCGATGAAGCAAGATTTTGTTATTTGCGGAATGAGCTAAATATCATAGATTCAAGGAACTTGGCTTGACTACCCTTGCACACTCACTTGCTCTTATTCATGTATTTGGTTTAGATGCGGGCATCGACATAGGGGGAGTGTGGTCCTAATTGATTGGGCCAACCCTCCCCCCATAATGCCAAAAGCAAGTAAAATCATTTCCCTTAATATCATTTTGTGATATGTGGGTCATCGATGAGCATTGGTTTTGAACTCAAGATACATCTTCGCGGTGTCATGCCATGCGCTCCAACATGGTGGCTTCGGCCACCGCCCTCTTCCTCGAGAAGAGTTGGTTTTTCATGGGTCTCGTTGGATTTTCTTGCATACCTTTTGTTCTTATGGAAAACACACTCAAATTTGGCTTTTGGTTGATTTGATTCTTGCAAATTTGGGTGTGCAGTACCATCTCAGTTTGATACTCTCAACCCAAGCCTTTCTCTCCCTCCTTGAACCATCTATTCTTGCACACAAGTCCTCTAAAACACCATCGAGAGATTTGCTAGGTTGCTCTGGACTGATTCTGTTTTCCAGAATTTCTGGAAGGAGACGGGAATGACTACGACGAGGATGAGGAGGAGTGATCTCCAGGGACGTTAGCACCGCTCTTCTTCCTTTTTGGCGTTTCGATGCCAAATGGGGAGAAGTAGTTCTATTAGGTCTCGTGGATTTGCAAGGGTGGGCACAAGCTTTTCGATTTTAGTCGTGTTTATTTGCTTGCTTGTGCCTTTTCTAGCGTGAACTTGTTTGCTATTTGTGGTTGTTTGTGTAAGACTATGTCGTACTCCACAGTTTGGTACTATGGTTGGTATTCATGGATTTCTGGATTTATCTATCATGGACCCCATGGAATTCTGGAATTATGAAGCATATTTGATGGCATATGGATTCATGGGATTCTCATTCCGGTGGTATGGCATTTTTTTTTCAAAACCTTAAAGTAATGTTCTCCCTAGTGTGTTTATTTGTATTTCATGCAAATCTTAAATATGCACACATCTAGGGGGAGCGTCTTTCTTTATTTAAGGTGGCATTTGCCGGTTTTATTGCAAATCCTAGTATTGTCATCTAACACCAAAAAGGGGGAGATTGAAAGTACATTTCTTAATCCCTAGTGTTTTGTGTGTTAGATAACAATACCAAGGATCATTTAATGTGTGGTGAAGTGTTGCAGCTCTATCTGAGAATAAAGGGATCAGGAACTCTGCCTTTGGGGGCGGATAATCCGGCCTCACCAGGGGTGGATAATCCGCCCCTCCCCTTGCCCAAGCAGGCGCAAGCCCCAGAAGGGGGGCGGAATTTTGGCCGGATTTTCCGGCAACGCCGGATAATCCGCCCCCCTGCTCATCGCCAAGGCGCAAGCCTCAGAGAGGGGGCGGAGTTTTGCCCGGACTTTCCGGTCTGGCCGGATAATCCGCCCCTCAGGGGGGCCGGATTATCCGCCCCCCAAGAACTTCACCAAGCTTCACCAAGGCGCAAGCCCCAGAGAGGGGGCGGAGTTTCCCCCGGAGAATCCGCCCTTGGGGCGGAGTTTTCCCAGGGGGCGGATAATCCGCCCCCAAAGTTGTGCAACGGCCAGATCTGCGGAGGGGGTATTTAAGCCAGCCATCCCCCTCCTGCCAGAACTCTTGATTCATCTCGAAAAAGAATAGATCAGATCTGAAAGCTTCATCCAAGAGTGCTCCACCTAGATCCACCCAAAGGCCCCATCCCTTGGGGAATCGAAGGAGGAGAACTCGATCTTCATCATCAGCAATCAAGCACTTCATCTCCTCTCCATTCATTTGGAGAACCTCCGATCTAGTATTTCTTGCAAATATCTAGATCCTCGTTTTTGTTTATATTGATAAACCTTGTTCTTGTGGCAGCTTGTTGTCATCTCGGGAGCCCCCAATTCGGTTGTGGGTGTGTGCCCCGATAGTGTTGTAAAAGGCACCGGTTCCCGCCTTGAAGGGATCCAATAGTGGAGAAGGTGGATCAGGCCTCTCGTGGCGAGATCCATCGGAGAATAGGGTGAGGCCTATTGTGGCGTGGTGGTCTTAGAACCGCCCACCCCTCCAACGCAGATGTACTTCCCTTAACAAGGAAGGAACTGCGGTAAAACAAATCCATGTGTCTCTGCGTGCTCCGCTACGGTTTCCTCGCTCCTCTTTTACGTGCTTAGTAGTTAGGGTTACATAGAGGGAAATTCTCATAGTTGCATATCTAGAGAATTTACTTTGTGTCAAGCCTAAAATTGAAAAAGTATTAAAAATTGATTAGCACCTATTCACCCCCCCTCTAGGTGCCCATACGATCCATTTCAGCAGATAGCCGCCGGGCTGCTCGGCCACGCTGGGCCATATAGTGTTTTCTGTTTTAGTTTTTTCTATTTACAGAAGCTATATTTTGATGTTTTTCATCAGTTTTTTTGAGATTTTTTTGCACAGTTTTTTCTAGTCAATTTATTGCAAGTGAATATTTGACTAGAAAATGGAATAGATGCAGATTTTTTCTGTAAAATTTAAAAGTTCTATGAAAGTTGTAATATTGTTTCCGCTGCAATAGTTGATTTAAATTGCTAGAATGCAATAAAGTTTGTTTAAATTTTGTTTTAAAATATGTGACAAAGTAATTAAAGATGATTGTGTCCCATGTTATTAATTGACCAACGTTATTAATAAACATGACCATGATCTTTTTCATTCAGTATTAAAGGTGCATTTAATTTTATTTTTACCCAATGGTGATATAACTTTAAATGGCACAAACAATTGCATGCTTAATTTATACCAACGTTGGATTAATGCATACCGTTGTTTTTTTGGTTATGTCACATCTTTTGTGGTTTTCAGGAGGTCTCAACCTCATGAGCTGCCTGAAGGATATCCCACTGCTCAGAGGGGATAACTAATCCGAATGGAGGAAAGGTTGATATGGTTTTGTCTGCGCCGAGGTGGACTGGGTGGTTGACACTAAACAACCAGTCAAGCCTGACGACCCAGTGAGGGGTGATGCTGAGTAAAGTGCTGCATTTGAAAAGAGAAAGAGAGACCATGCTCCTTTGGAGGTGGCCTACTCAATAGGCAACCAAAAGTGGGTCAATGCAAATAAGAAATGCTTGGCTTTTTTAAAGAACACAATTGAGAATGCAATAGTGGGCTCAATTGAAGAGTGTGCCTCTATTGTCGAGTACCTTGCAAAGATAAAGAGCCAGTTCACTGGCTCTTCAAAGATGTATGCAACCCAGCTGCTAAAACAGCTGGTGACAGAAAAGTATACGGGAGGGACACATGGCATTAGAGAGCACATCTTGAGGATGTCCAACATGGCGGCTAAGTTAAAGCCCATGGATGCGGACCTCGAGCTCAAGCCTGCTCTTCTGGTGCATCTTGTCATGGCCTCTCTTCCCCAACAGTTCGAGAACTTCGTCATCAACTATAATATGTCCCCTGAAAAGTGGGACATTGAAAAGACCATAGGGATGTGTTCTCAAGAGGAAGAAAGGCTAAAGTCCATTCACGGTGGTTCCTTTAACTACGTGAAGGACGATAGGAAGAGGAACTTCACCAACAGTAACCATGGTGGCTCACCTTCCAAGCCACATGGCAAGGGCCCACTACAGCACCAGCATCAGTACCAGCAGTCTACCCCTGGGGACAAATACCAGTGCCACCATTGCAAAAAGGTTGGCCACTACAAGAATGATTGCCCAATATGGCTAAAGTCCATAATGGCGAAAAATGGTAAAGATATAGTCTCTTTTGTTAATGAATCTCTGTATGAAAAGTTTTCTAAATCTACTTGGTGGATTGATTCTAGTGCAACTGTTCATGTTGCCAACTCTTTACAGGGGTTCCATTCGACAAGGATTTTGCCAAAAAGAGAAAGACTCATTGAAGTGGCGAATGGGATTGAAGCAGAAGTGGAGGCTATTGGCGACATTCCTTTGGAGCTGGCTGATGGCTTTACTCTTTTGCTTAAGGATGTTTTATTTGTTCCTTCCATTCATAGAAATTTAATAAGTGTGTCGTGCTTGGACAAAGATTTGTATGAGTGCTATTTTGGACATGGCAAATGTGCCATTTGGTTGAAAGATACTTGTGTGGGTGTTGGTACACTACATGACAAGCTTTATTTATTATCTTTGCATGAGAAAGTATTTTCTCTGTGTGATGTGAATGAACAAGTTCCCTTGTCGAACAAAAGAAAGCGAACTCTTGACTCATCGAAGTTATGGCACTGCAGATTAGGCCATATTTCGAGGGGAAGAATAGAAAGCCTCGTTAAAAATTACATTCTTCCTCCATTAGAGTTCTCAGACATCGAGCAATGCATAGATTGCATCAAAGGAAAGTATGTAAACCAAATTAAAAGGGTGCAAACCGAAGTATAGCTACACTAGAAATAACCCACACCGATATTTGTGGACCGTTTCCGGTGAAAAGTGTGGATGGCTATGATTCATTCATAACATTCACGGATGATCACTCCCAGTATGGTTATATTTATCCAATTAAAGAAAGATCTGAAGCATTGGATAAATTTAAAAATTTCAAAGCTGAAGTAGAAAATCAGCATGATAAAAGAATTAAGATAGTCCGGTCCGATCATGGGGGGGAGTACTACGGTCGGCATACTCCATATGGTCAAGTACTAGGACCCTTTGCAAGGTTCCTGCAGGAAAATGGAATAGTCGCCCAGTATTCTATGTCGGGCGAACCTCAGCAAAACAGAGTAGCTGAAAGGCTTAACCGTACCCTTATGGATATGGTGCGCAGCATGATGAGCTATTCCACCCTCCCATTGGGATTGTGGATGGAGGCGCTTAAAACCGCCATTCAAATTCTCAACAGAGTACCAAGTAAGTCGGTGCCCAAAACACCATATGAATTGTGGACAGGCAGAGTCCCCTCTCTGCACCACTTGAGGGTCTGGGAGAGCCCAGCTGAAGCAAAAGTTTTCAATCCAAACATTGCAAAGTTAGACCCCAAAACAGTATCTTGCCACTTCATTGGCTATCCAGATAAATCAAAAGGCTATCGTTTCTACTGTCCTGACAGATACACAAAGTTTGTAGAAACGAGACATACAGTCTTCTTGGAGGACGAATTGATGAGGGGGAGCATGGTAGCTCGGGAAATTGATCTTGAGGAGAAGAGGGTGCATGCACCTAATCCGATGACTCAGGAGCCATTTTTCTCGCTACCTGTTGTGCCACCATCTACAACCCCTGAGGTTGTGGTGCCGGCACCTGTTGTGACTCCACACGTGACAACAATGGGCGAAAGTTCGGAACCTGTCCAACAGGAGCCACCTAAACCCACTGTTGAGCATGAAAGGGAGCCAGAACAGCCACATACTGTAAATGTGCCTGAACCCGAGGCAAGAAATGAGCAAGAGTCTGATGAACTCAGAAGGTCTAAAAGAGAACGAAGACCATCCATTTCCAAAGAAATTTACAAAGTATACAACACAGTTCATATGGAGAGCGATCCTACCTCATATGAAGAAGCCATGAGTAGCCCTCACTCAGCCAAGTGGGTGGAGGCAATGGAAGATGAAATGAAATCAATGAGTTCCAACAATGTTTGGGACTTAGAGGAAATTCCTAAAGGAGCCAAAACAGTAGGATGCAAATGGGTCTACAAAACAAAGTATGACTCCAATGGAAATGTAGAAAAGTACAAAGCTAGACTTGTGGCAAAAGGCTTTACGCAAAGAGAAGGGGTAGATTACAATGAGACTTTTTCTCCGGTCTCATGTAAGGACTCCTTCAGAATCATAATGGCACTAGTTGCACATTTTGATTTAGAGTTACATCAAATGGATGTTAAGACGACATTTCTAAATGGAGATTTAGAAGAAAATGTTTACATGCAACAACCCAAGGGTTTTTTCATGGAGGGGAAGGAACATATGGGATGTCGCCTAAAGAAATCCATTTATGGGTTAAAGCAAGCCTCTAGGTAGTGGTATTTAAAGTTTAATGATACAATTAAAAGATTTGGATTCAAATAGAATGTTGAGGACAACTGCATTTATGCAAAGTTCAAAACTGGGAAATATATTTTCCTAATTCTGTATGTGGATGACATCTTGCTTGCTAGCAGTGATGTCAGTCTACTACTAGAGACAAAGAAGTTCTTGTCATTAAATTTTGACATGAAAGACCTTGGTGAAACTTCTTCTGTTTTGGGCATAGAAATTCACCGAGATAGAAAGAATGGAGTGTTAGGACTGTCGCAGAAAGCGTATTGTGAAAGGATTCTAAAGAAATACAATATGCATGCGAGTAATGCAACACCTGCTCCCATAGTTAAGGGCGATAGTTTTGGGAAATCCCAATGTCCAAAGAACCAATATGAGATCGATCAAATGAAGCCAGTACCATATGCTTCGGTTGTTGGAAGCTTACAGTATGGACAAGTGTGCACTCGCCCTGATTTAGCTTTTATCACCGGGGTACTCAGTAGATATCAAGAAAATCCAGGCATAGAGTACTGGAAGATGGTAAAGAAAGCTTTGCGTTATGTGCAAGCCACAAAAGGCCTCATGCTAACATATAAAAGATCTGATTCCCTAGAGATAAAAGGGTATTCAGATGCGGATTTTGCGGGAGATAAAGACGACAGAAAGTCCACGACAGGATATGTCTTTACTCTCGCAGGAGGTGCTATTTCATGGAGAAGCGCCAAACAGTCGATAGTCGCATCATCTATGATGTATGCAGAATTTATAGCATGTTATGAGGCCATGGAACAGGCGTTATGGTTAAAGAAAATTTTACCCGACTTGAAAGTGGTTGACTGCATCAGCAGGCCACGAAATATGTACTGTGACAACGAGCCCGCAGTATTCTATGCTCACAACAACAAGTCGAGTAATGCTACAAAGTCTATAGATATAAAGTACTATGTTGTGAAGGACAAAGTCCAGGATCAAACTATAAGACTCGAGCATATAAGGACAAAGGATATGCTTGCGAATCCGCTAACGAAAGGCTTACCACCCAATGTGTTCAAGGAACACATAGCCGGCATGGGTTTAATGGAAAGCCTATGATTCCTGGACTACAGAGGCCCAAAAGTAACAGATTTGTTTCAAAATAGAAAGGTATATAGTGGCTGTCTGATTCTATCGGCAATTGAGCTGAGACGATGAAACATGCTCTATGTATCGATCTGTGATAAAATGAGTAAAGTACAAAGTTAAAAGTAAAGTCGAGATCTAGGGGGAGAATGTTAGATAGATCTCTCCCACGTTCGGGCCCAACGGCCCGAACGGAGTCCCTCACCGCGCTCTAATCGGGGGCGCCCAACCTTATCCATGGTTGGTGGGCCCCTGTCGCCAACGCGTATATAAAGAGGTGGAGGGCCGGACGCACAGGGTACGAGGTTCACCGTGCGCCGCAGCCCCCCACCAACACACCCACCGATTAGGGTTCGCGTTAAGCCAACGGGAAGCTCCGCCGCCACCACTCTCAACCACCCACGCTCACGCCGTCGACCCTTTTCCCATGGCCAACGACGGCGGATCTAGCTCCGGCATCCCCTCTGGCTCGTGCTTGCCGAGCCAGGGCGCAGGTAGTACCCTACTCTCCAATCTCTCTCTCCCTCCCTCTCAGATCTACGAGTTCCACCTTATAGTATATCTACAGAGGCTAGACTAGAACAAACAAGGCTAATAAAACATAGTTGCGTAAAATGAAGAGATTTTCTCACTCGGTTGAGTGTATGTACTCCCTCCGTCTAGGTTTAGAGGTTCTACGCGTATTTCTAGATTATCAAATTTACTATTAAAATATAAATTATATAACATAAAAATTATATCATAAAGAAATACACACGCATTACTTATAAACCCTGGCGGAGGGCGCAGACGGTTTTACTTGAATTTGCAGACATTGACGATTTGACTATGTGTTCGAGGTTTAGTTTTGACCACGATTTTCTACCTGTTATAACTGTAAAAACTATACAACTATCTCAAAGTGCTTCTGTAAAGAATTTTTTAAACGATCTCCTAAATAATTGCTAACCTATGCACTTCGGAGATACCTGTCAAGATATTTAAGGATACTAAAGTAGACATGCACACATACATATACCTGCATTCCATCTAACTAGCACAAAATAAAACGAGAACTATTCCTTTATTTTTGTATGATTTACATGAAATCCAATCAAATAAAAATCAAGGTTGTGTTTCGAACAAATTATGGCATCAATTTTTCGCGTAGTTTTGTTGATGTGTATTTTCCATTATAAATGCTAGAATTCAATACAATAAGAATATTGTAATTTTGTGTAACACTGTCATGTGGTTAATTTCTCTAAATAGAATACGCAATATATCGATTAAGATCTTATATCGACATAATGAGTTATAAACAAGTGAAAAAAGTAGTATAAATAATCAATACAAGAATTATAATATCATAGTATATAAATAAAAAACAATGTGACAATTTGAGACAAAATATAACAATACGTGACACAGATCGGTGACGCGCCGCCCCCGCTTGGCATGCTGTGGGCGAACGGCTTCAGGACCACTAGGTACCCGGTTGATCTGCAGTTCAACATGCTAAGATACGTACACAATTAGAGATAGATTAGGACTTTAGAGATCATCTTGTACTTCAAGTCATAGGTTTCTTGTCCTCCAAGTTTGTACGTACATATATACTCTCCATGAGGGTTAAATTAATACATCAAAATATTAGGGATTCAATTTTTTCACATGGTATCAGAGCGGCTAGTCTTCCATCACTTCCACAACGCGTCGTCCCCGGGGAGATTACTCCTCGGAGGCGCGGCACCCGGTCTTGATCAAAGATCTGATCGGTTCTTTAGATTAGATCTAAATTTCGTTTTTTCAATTCTATAGATTAGATCCAATTAGCCATAAATAAATCTCTAGATCACTACCCAAATCTTTCGGCGAAATTCAGTGCACAAACGTGCAGATCGACTACGATACACAGGCTCTTTGCCGTGTGGGTAAAAGACACGGCAAAGGCCTTTCGGAACACGGCAAAGGCTTTGCCGTGTGTATACACACGACAAATGCCACACGACAACGTTCGTCATGGCAAAGACCATTTACCGTGTGTTTTCTAAATAAGACACGACAAAGGCTTTGCCGTGTGTCTTACGCATAGACACGGCAAAGTAAAGTAAGATAACGGTTCCCGCGAAGATGACTGTATCTATTCTTTGCCGTGTGTCTTCTTGAAAAGTATACGGCAAAGAAGCTGTCTTTGCCGTGTGTCCCCTCGAAAAGTACACGGCAAAGAAGCTGTCTTTGCCGTGTGTCTTGTGAAAAAAGTACACGGCAAAGAAACTGCGTTTTTAAAAAAATAAAAAATTCAATTTTGTTTCAAACTTTTTTGAATATTATTTACTTGATAATCTCATATAGCATATTTTAACCCTTTCTATGTTAAATATTAGGTTAAATTGCACTCATAATCAAACTTCCCCTATGGCCACCCATCCTAACACTACTCTAGCTCTAGCACGCTTAACTTCTTTGTTCCTTCCGAAAGAGCTTGCAAGAAAGAAATCATACCTTGTTGATAATACTTTCATATCAATCCTATTAACTCTTGGACCATGATATCACACATCTCAGTTTTAGATTCCAAACAATTATTTAAGTAAACAATAATGAAAAGTAATAATAATATTGAATTCAAATAAAAAATAAAATGATTTTATTTTATTTCCTTTTTCTATTTAATATGGGATAATTCATATATTTAAATCTGTAAATCGGAATTCGACAAATAAAATGTCCAAATCGATCAGAAAAATGTGAGGAATCCACATATGACATTCATATAATCTTGTGAAAATGGGGTGGTATCATTTTGAATTATCTATTTCATGGTTGCTTCATAAAACCCCCGTTTTTTGTGCTCGGGAAATGGAAAATGGCTTTTTAGTGCAACTAAAAGGAATACTTCCTCCTGCAACATTGTTACACATTCCATGATGCACATGCATGCACAATATGGGCACACTATCACAAACTATGCCTTGATTCTAGCCATAATATTGGTCATTTAACTCGAAAGTCAGGAAACCTCGAATGAGATAGGTCATTTTGTGAAGGTTTTTTTGAGACATATCCAATATAACAAGTTTGATCTTTTTCCTTGCAACCATGTCACATAATATGACACCATGCGAAGGTTTCGTATTGTTTCGATCGTTTTTAAAATTTTTATGACTCTTTTAAACTATTGACAAACTTTGTCGAACGACGGGTATGAAGATTCTTAACTCGGAGCTGAGCCTCTCTAAACTTTCATTGGATCTCTGATGAAATAGCATATTGTGAACCTAAAAATTATTTTTGTAAAAAATCATGCCCATCCGATCATGTAACTGTAGTTCATATCTGGCCCACTTCCAGCCGATTCGGTAGGAATTTGTCTTTTTCGCCTGGAATGGACGGAAAGGTTTGAGATCTCTCCATTGGGACATTATCCATTTAAGGTGGTCTAGTATTTTTGAAAAATGGGATGGTAGCATTTTGAATTATCCATTTGGTGGTTGCTTCATAAAACCCCCCGTTTTTCACGCTCGGAAAATGGAAAATGGCTTTTTGGTGCGGCGAAAAGGAAAACTTCCTCATGCAACATTGTTCTCCATTCCATGATGCACATGCATACATAATATGGGCACATTATCACAAACTATGCCTTGATTCTAGTCATAACATTGGCCATTTGACCCGAAAGCCAGAAAACGTCAAATGAGATAGGTCATTTTGTGAAGGTTTTTTTGAGACATAATCAATATAACAAGTTTGATATTTTTCCTTCCAGCTATGTCACATAATATGACACCAGCGAAGGTTTCGCATTGTTTCGATCATTTTTGAATTTTTTATGACTCTTTTAAACTATCAACAAACTTTGTCGAACGACGGGTATGAAGATTCTTAGCTCGGAGCTGAGCCTCTCTAAAATTTCATTGGATCTCTGATGAAATAGCATATTAGAACCTAAAAATGATTTTTGTAAAAAATCATGCCCATCCGATCATGTACTTGTAGTTCATATCTGACCCACTTCCAACCGATTCGGCACGAATTTGTCTTTTTCACCTGGAGTGGATGAAAAGGTTTGAGATCTCCCCATTGGAACATTGTCCATTTAAGGTGTTCTAGTATTTTTTAAAAATAGGGTGGTAGCATTTTGAATTAGCCATTTGGTGGTTGCTTCATAAAATTCACCATTTTTTACGCTCGAAAAATGGAAAATGGCTTTTTTGTGCGGCGAAAAGGAAAACTTCTTCCCGCAACATTGTTCTCCATTCCATGATGCACATTCATGCATAATATGGGCACATTATCACAAACTATGCCTTGATTCTATCCATAACATTGGTCGTTTGACCCGAAAGCCAGAAAACCTCGAATGAGATAGGTCATTTTGTGAAGGTTTTTTTGAGACATATTCAATATAACAAGTTTGATATTTTTCCTTCCAACCATGTCACATAATATGACACCACGCGAAGGTTTCGCATTGTTTCGATCATTTTTGAATTTTTTATGACTCTTTTAAACTATCGACAAACTTTGTCGAACGACGGGTATGAAGATTCTTAGCTTGGAGCTGAGCCTCTCTAAACTTTCATTGGATCTCTGATGAAATAGCATATTATGAACCTAAAAATGATTTTTGTAAAAATTCATGCCCATATGATCATGTACATGTAGTTCATATCTGACCCACTTCCAACCGATTCGGCAGGAAATTGTCTTTTTCACCTGGAGTTGATGGAAAGGTTTGAGATCCCCACGTTGGGACATTGTCCATTTAAGGTGGTCTAGTAT
Source organism: Avena sativa (assembly GCA_916181665.1). Taxonomy (NCBI): domain Eukaryota; kingdom Viridiplantae; phylum Streptophyta; class Magnoliopsida; order Poales; family Poaceae; genus Avena; species Avena sativa. The sequence goes on along the minus strand of OV702283.1, from coordinate 466,761,899 downwards.
TTTTGAAAAATGGGGTGGAAGAATTTTGAATTAGCCATTTGGTGGTTGCTTCATAAAATCCCCCGTTTTTACGCTTGGAAAATGAAAAATGGCTTTTTGGTGTGGCAAAAAAGAAAACTTCCTCCTGCAACATTGTTCGACATTGCATGATGCACATGCATGCAAAATATGGGCAGATTATCACAAACTATATGCGGTGACCCGACATACCACTGCATGTGTAGTACACTATAGTCGTTGACATGACATCCACAGAACACCGTTCCATAAATATCACATCCCTCAGAGTGGTACAACAGAAATATTGCGGGTCCATATTACAAAAGTACACACATTATTATTATTACAATACCGAAAGTTCACGACTTCCAAAAGATCCAACTTACAAACAAAAATATAAAGTGTTCAGCGGAATTTAAAAGTAGCAACTCCGACTAGGAGTTGAGCTCAACAGCTTATTCTATAGAGTTCATGTTGCTCGGCTCCGTTAGTTACTACTAACTAGGTACTTAGTTGGTCTCGTTCTCATCGACACCGTAGCGGATCTCGTAATCCACTCCTTCAACTCCTCCGGATAGATCACGTTCCTCGTAGAACACGTCTTCTTGGCATTCAGCTGCATACATTGGCACGTCTTCGGGATCCTTAGAGTCTAAGCAAGGGATCAAAGGAAAGAATGAGTAACAGCGTTACCCAACAAATTCATTATATGCAAGGTGGGAAGTTTGATGCTCTAACTACCACCTCGGATTATAAATCCTTGGCACTATGCAGTTTTTGTAAATCTTTCTTGAAAGATTACTTTTATTCCGAAAAACTATGACAATCAGCCTTCACAGGTTGACCAGAACTTTCATGGAGTTCCTTTCCTGCCGCGTTCGTAGCTCCTTCCCGGAACAGGGAGTAACAAGTTACAGTTCTTACCCTCTGCAGAGGTGCGTTACTTTACCCATGAGAGATCAACTCCTTGTTGCATAACCGGGCGTACTTTCTCGTCCACAATTCCATGATGTGGGGCCGAGTAGTTGGTCCAAGCCAATCACTGCCCCCTTCGCGACCCCGCATGCCTCCTTGGTGTACACCATGCCCACGTAATGAATTACGGCAATGGTTTGTACAAACCGTTAGATGCCAGAACTATCGTGGGATGATGAGGGTTCCCACCCATATGTTACATATCCTCTACGAATTACCAATTAATATGCACGCTACGAGGATAACATCCATGACTTGCACATCCGGCTTCATGCGAGAGGAAGAAGATACAGCTGACTTCTCCGTCCCATTCGAAATCTCATGGCTAACGCGTAATATACGGCGCTAGAATCACTGATGTCAGGGTTATTAAGTCCCTACTTGATCATTATTGTTGCAAATAGAATCCTAAGTTCTATTGCTCCATTATATCACCACTTAGGATGGTATCTATGATTTCTTTATTTATGAAAATAATATTTTCTTTCTTTTATAGCATATATGATAACACACAATTTGCAAATACTTTGATAAAGACTCTTCAAAGGACATGAGCAAGTGATGAACTTGCCTGTGATGGTAAGGTAGTGAAGTCTAATGCTTGCACTGGACCTTGAGCTTCTAGTTCTACAAAAACATCATTATTGCCTGGTAAGGACAATATTTAAAGAAGCAAAATGATTATGCAAGTAATGTAATGCATTATTTAACTCTATACGAATTTTCCCTATAAGGCGCCTTTTAATAAAGCATTTATAATTATTACTTTTTTATATTTATTGCATATATTTAATTATTTTATTTCCCTTTGACTTTTATTGATTTAATAATTCTTTTAGGAATTATTAATTATACATTAAAATTTATTCTTAAATATTTGTTTAGTATTTTTCAAAAATATTATAATATTAATATATAATGAAAGTGATTTTTATTTATTTTTATCGTCTTTCAATAATTTTGTAAAATTCCATAAAGAATATGTAAATTACAAAATTCTTATAAAAAATTAAATGTCCAAAATTTGATATCTTATTTTATTTGGACAGAGTGGATTTTTGTGAATCCAAAAATATTTTATTTATAATTTTTGGACTTTTATGTTATTTTCTAGAATTTTATTGAGGTCAGGGGCATATCGGTCTTTTCCAATTGATCAAAATAGTTTATTAAACAACTTGGGCTGGCCTTTTGGGCTTATTGGGCCAGTGTGGCCCAATAGGGCAAGGTCAAAATATCCCCCCGAGGGGTTTTGGCCCTCCCAGCCCATTCTCTATGCCCTCCTCTCTCTCTCTCGACCTTATCCCCTCCTCCTCTGACTCGACCCGTGGACGGCGATGCTGCCACCGTCGATTCTCGCCGCCGTCGGCCATTCTGGTCGCCGCCGTGGTGCGATTTGGGTTGTCGACGATGCTTGTTCGTTCTATCCACTTGGATTTAACTCCGGGGCTTCCCCGTGGCCAGGTTCACCCCGTTCCCGAACCCTAGGGTTGGGGAAAATGTGCTGTCGCCACCGCCGCGGTCCCGCCTGCGGTGGTGTGCTGGGCTCGTGTGCTGTCGCGGTTGCCGCTGTGGTAGGTGCAGGTTGCAGCGCCCCCCTAGGTGCTCCCTGTGCCGCCGCGGATCGTCGGCCAATTCTGCTTCCTCTTCGATTCGTCAGCGAGGACCTCAGGTAAGTTGGTTCTGTGGTTCTTGTTCATGCTACTACCACGAATCTCTCTGTGTGTATCTAGTGGCTTCTCATGCCTAATGACTATTCTCTGATTGGGTTCATTACTGGATTAGGGTTCTGAACCCCCTGTTGATCATATCTATGATGCTTTAGATCTAGTATTAATCATATCTGAACATGAAAAATGATTGTCTGCTGTGGTTAATGATTGGTAGTGGCTTTGATGATGCTAGTTGCCTGTCAGATTTATTCTAGTGGTAATCCACTATGATCCCATGCTAGCTTATTGGATTATGTTGTGGATATGAGAATTTACTCTACTGTCAGAATGCTTGTACTGACAGTAGCTTCTCTCAGTAGTTGCTTACTGCAATTATAATGTAGGCTTCTTTGAGATTGTACATACTGAATCAAATCATTACTTGTAATGATTTTTATGTGGATGTATAGATGCATTTGATATTGATTCCTGGAACTTGGCTTCAGGAAAATGATGTGTATTGGTTGTCCCTTTTATCTATGGAAAGTAAGCAAAGATTGGTTTTAGTTTCCTTTAGAACTTGTCCTTGTGATACCATTATGATCTAGCACACAAGTGATTGAGTTTTATTTTTGGGCTTAGCTTGATAATGCTGGTGCTTAATACTGGCAAGATGAAATGAAAGCTTTTCTTAACTTGCTTGCCTATGATGTTGGTCTGAGGCTCTAGGGTTTAATTCCTAGTTAGTTGAGCTGAAATCTAACTTTGAACCAAGTGCTTCATGCAATTGCTTCCAAAATGCTGAAGTAAACACTGATCCCCTATCAGTTACGATCTTTTTGGGTACTCCATGCTTACTTACTATCTCTTTAACATATACTTCAACTAACTTCTCAGCATTATCCTTTTGATTCACTGGAATAAAATGTGCACTCTTAGTGAGTCGGTCCACAATTACCCATATCATATCCTTCCTTTTTGGTGTCATAGGTAATCCTGTAATGAAGTCCATACCTATTTCCTCCCACTTCCATTCAGGAGTTTCCAAGGGTTGTAATTGTCTTGCTAGACTTTGATATTCAGTTTTCACCCTTTGACAAGTATGGCATTCAGATACATATTTAACAATATCTCTTTTCATATTTTCCCACCAGAATAGTTCTTTCAAGTCCATATACATCTTAGTACTCCCTGGATGTATAGAATATGGTGTATCATGTGCTTCTTTGAGTATGACATTTGTGATCTCAGTCACATCTGGAACACATAAATAATCTTGGAACCATAAAGACCCATAATCCCCAAGGCGAAAAACTGACTTTTGCCCTTGAGATATCCTCCGAATTTCCTCAGCAATAAAAGGATCTTCTTCTTGATGTCTAAAAATTTCTTGCTTAAGATCACTGTCCTGCTCTGCAACTACCTGCATAGTATCTAATCCTCCAAGAACCTCTGTTCTGATGAATTGAAGTTCTAATCTTTCCAAGTCCATTTGTAACTCTTTTGGTAACTCTCTATTGCTTGGCTGAATATCTGCAGTCTTTCTGCTTAAAGCATCTGCTACAACATTTGCTTTCCCTGGGGTGTAATTGATTGTTAAATCATAATCCTTGATTAATTCCAACCAACGCTTCTGTCTTATATTCAATTCCTTAATAATTTGGTCATTGGTCCAGCTATTTTGGAGAAACCTTCAATGAATCTCCGATAATAACCAGCCATTCCTAGGAAACCTCGAATTTGTTTCACATTGGTCGGTGCAGTCCATTCTAGTACCGACTAAACTTTAGATGGATTCACAGCAAGCCCATCCTTACTGATCACATGACCATGGAATTCTACCTCATCTAGCCAAAACTCACACTTACTAAACTTAGCATAAAGCTTATGTTCTCTTAAAGTCTGTAATGCTATTCTCAAATGGTCAGCATGCTCTTCCTTATCCCTGGAATATATCAAAATATCATCAACAAAGACGTTGACAAACTTATCCAAATATGGCATGAAAATCTTGTTCATCAGATTCATGAATATTGTCGGTGCATTGGTCAAACCAAACGGTACAACCAGATACTCATGGTATCCATATCTTGAGACTAATTCTGTTTTTGGAACATCTTCCGGCTTGATTTTTATTTGATGGTATCCAGATCTTAAATCGATCTTTGAAAATACTCCAGCTCCTTTCACCTGATCAAACAAATCTTGAATTCTTGGTAAAGGATACTTATTATTGATAGTCACGTTGTTCAGATTTCTATAATCACCACACATCCGTCTTCCACCATCTCTCTTATCCACAAAGATTACTGGTGTTCCCAATGGAGATACACTTTCCTGTATAAATCCTTTTCTCGCTAACTCATCAATTTGCTCCTTGAGTTCTTTCAACTCTTTGGGTCCCATTTTATATGGTGCTTGAGCTATTGGTGTTGTACCAGGTATTAGGTCAATGGTGAACTCTATCTCCCGGTCTGGTGGCATTCCTCGTAACTCTGTTGGAAAAATATCTTGGAATTCATTAACTATAGGAATCTCTTCTAATTTAACTTCCTTCATTGAATTCAACTGCAGATCCACCATGATATGACTGTGTTTATCTGCTTGGTAAACTATCCTTGCTCCACTTGGTGTTTTGATTGAGACATTTTCTCCTCACAATTAATCTGAGCTCCATGTTCCATCGTCTAATCCATCCGCAACACTACTGCAATTCCCTTCAAAGGAATCACATAAAGGTCTGTGAAATATGTACAACCACAAATCGAGATAACCTGATATTGTTTTATGTGGCGTACAATCACATCCCCTCCTGCCGTAACTACGGTCATAGGACTTTCCAATGTTGCCTTTCTAATCCTGAACTTATCACAAAATTCTTCAAAAATGAATGAAGTAGTTGCACCAGTATCAAATAGAACTTTGCCGGGATTGGTAAGGATATTGAGTGTACCTATCACTGCATGCTCCGAATTATCCACCTCCCCGAGGGTTGCACAGTTTAGTTTTCTGGTAGGTCGGTTTCTCTTGCCATTGTTGTTCTTGCCATTATTTCCTCCTTTATTGGGCTGTCCATTTCCTCCACTGGCTTGTCCTCCTCCCTTGGTAGGCCATCCTCCAGGTGGTTTGCTCGGACAATCTGGCTTGATATGCCCCTTCTGGCCACAACCGTAACAGATCACTACAGGCTTTTTGCACTCCCTCTGGAAATGCCCTGGAATTCCACAATTGTTACAGATAACATTCCTTCTCGAATTGGATTGATTTCCACTACTGCCCTTGTTATTGTTATTATTGTTGTTGTTGTTGCCATAATTCCTATTCCGAGGTTTGAACTCCAGGTTAGGTTTAGGTTTACTTGCCTGAATTATCTTGGTTTCCTTCTTGGCTCTCTTCCTCCGATCCTCTTGGACATTCTTGTAGTCATCTTCAAAAGTAATGGCTGCATCCAACAACTGCTGATAAGTTTGCGTATTGGCTAACCTTAGCTGCATCCTTACAAATGGATTTAATCCACGCAAGAAATGCTTCTTCCTCTTCTCTTTAGTGTTAACATCCTCCTCAGCATAACGATACAACTGGCTGAACTCCCGGATGTATTTCATGACACTAGTATATCCTTGCTGAAGCTCCTCAAATTCTCTCCTCTTCAACTCCATGACGCTTTCCGGAACATGATATTCACGGAATATCTGCTTGAACTCCTCCCAGGTAAACTTCCTTCCTGGTTGTTGCATGGCTAACTGATTTTCCCACCATGATGCTGCAGGTCCAGTCAGCAGATGAGTTGCATACCTCAATTTTTCCTCATCATTGCAACCCACAGTTTTCAACTTCCTCTCTGTATCTGCTAGCCAGTCTTCTGCATCCATTGGTTCAGAAGATGATGCAAAAGGTAACGGCCTTGCATTCTGGAAATCAGATAGACTCACTCCTCCACCTTTAGGTGCCCTCTGATTTGCTCGCCCCAGCAACTCTTCCATGAACTTGTTCTGGGTCTCTTGCATCATTTGCATGCATTGCATAAAGTTCTGCTCTATTAACGGCCTCATTGGTGGTGGTGGTGGTAATGCTCCTTGATTTTATGCATCTGCATCGGCCTTTTCCTTGGCCTCACACTCCATCCGCTGCTTCTCAGTTTCCATTTCTACACCCGTATCCATGACCCCCTAGTCCTGCATCATAAAGCGAATACTCATAATTACATCATGCACATGTGTTCTGAGCTCAACTTTACGCACAGAACTAGTCACACAATGAAGATCCAAAGAAAATCCAATGCATTTCACACATTATACATAATATCATAATGATACAAAGTCATTACAACATATACCATATTGGTATTATTACAGAACTACCTTATTACTTGGAGTACATTACACGGTACTTGATATCACTAACTAGTTGCCTACTTCTAGTAGTAACTACGCTCATCATACATGCCCGATGTCCAACCATGATGACGTGTTGTTCGTCGCACGGTTTGTGGAACAAATGTCCTTCCAGAAGGAACATACTTTGTATCTGAAGTATCAGGACTTGAGTTATTACTCAACCTGAGCGCATTGACTCCCTCCAGCTCAGCTGAAAAGTCATCAGAAACATATTCAACATTATCTCCAGCCTGCATCTCCTGAGCTACATTCCGTGAGTTGTCAACAGGATACGCAGAGCCTGCTGCTTCCCAGGTGCTCACGTGGGCAAGATAATAAAACACTGGATAATGTATATTCCCTGAGTTTTGAGAAGATGTTGATGATTCAAACACTCTCTCCTCAGGATCTTCTTCTTCATCCTGATCATCTATTGACATGGTATTTCTACTTCTGTTATTAGGGTTCACCCTTGCACCCATCCAACTAAATTGTCCAACATTTCTGTCAGAACCATCTGTGGACATCTGGTGTTCATGAGATCCATTATATGATCCCATTCTCCAACCATCTGAATTCTCAATAGGAAGTTCTGAGTCAGAACCATCCTCTGAGCCCTGTGGTACTGCATACCGCATATCCATAGTAGGATCATGTGTAGGTTCAGGTCTTGGTGAGTAAGGGTATGGTATAAAAGATTCCGGATTTATAGGTATATCTTTAAAAATAGGTGTTGCACTACTACTTGCTTCTTTCTCTAACTGGAATGCTAACTGCTTCCTCCTTTCCGGATCAGTTAGATCCTCTAACATGTCATTTTTGTCTTCGGCAATCACTTGATGAGTCTTATAAAAAGACGCAACGAGTGTCCGGTATCTATCCATAAACTTGGAAGCTAACTTAGGATGCTTCTTAACCAAATTAAGATGATCCGGTATAGGCTCTGAGTCTATAGAATCATGAGGTATCACAGAGAATGTGCTACCTTCTAGCTCCTTGGTTTTCTGCTCCCGGATATTAGCTATTGCCTCCACAACAGCAACATGATAGGCTGCTAAATGACTCCTACCTTCTCCTATGGGTAGATCGTGGTATAATCCAAGATTTTCTGGAAGTTGGATACTCACACGATACTTGGATAACATCCGGCCATCAAGGTAAGTGATAGTGTTCACTGGAATTCTAGTTGGACAATTAAAGAGCTTTAAAAGTTGACGAAGTTGGTCTGTAAATGATCCTAGGTAATCATCAAGAGTATCCTCTTTCCTTACCAAAGTCTGTTTTGGAAACTTTGGTGCCATATATCTGTATATCAGAAAAATAATTTTGATTAGTATCCAATGACATATTGCATCATAACAAAGAATTATCGCACTAAAATATATAACAGAATATTCTCATTTGAATACCCATTATATTACTTTTAGAGAATTCTTTATCGTTGCTAAATTCTCCTAAATGTAATACCCTTTACTAGGTATCCAACCTAAGGTCAAAGCAATTTGCTCTGATACCAACTGCAGTGACCCAGCATACCACTGCATGTGTAGTACACTATAGTCGTTGATATGACATCCACAGAACACCGTTCCGTAAATATCACATCCCTCAGAGTGGTACAACAGAAACATTGCGGGTCCATATTACAAAAGTACACACATTATTATTATTACAATACCGGAAGTTCACGACTTCGAAAAGATCCAACTTACAAACCAAAATATAAAGTGTTCAGCGGAATTTAAAAGTAGCAACTCCGACTAGGAGTTGAGCTCAATAGCTTATTCTATAGAGTTCATGTTGCTCGGCTCCGTTAGTTACTACTAACTAGGTACTTAGTTGGTCTCGTTCTCATCGACACCGTAGCGGATCTCGTAATCCACTCCTTCAACTCCTCCGGATAGATCAGGTTCCTCGTAGAATACGTCTTCTTGGCATTCAACTTCATACATTGGCACGTCATAGGGATCCTCAGATTCTAAGCAAGGGATCAAAGGAAAGAATGAGTAACAGCGTTACCCAACAAGTTCATTATATGCAAGGTGGGAAGTTTGATGCTCTAACTACCACCTCGGATTATAAATCCTTGGCACTATGCAGTTTTTGCAAATCTTTCTTGAAAGATTGCTTTTATTCCGAAAAACTATGATAATCAGCCTTCACAGGTTGACCAGAACTTTCATGGAGTTCCTTTCCTGCCGCGTTCGTAGCTCCTTCCCGGAACAGGGAGTAACAAGTTATAGTTCTTACACTCTGCAGAGGTGCGTTACTTTACCCATGAGAGATCAACTCCTTGTTGCACAAACGGGCGTACTTTCCCGTCCACAATTCCATGATGTGGGGCCCAGTAGTTGGTCCAAGCCAATCACTACCCCCTTCGCGACCCCGCATGCCTCCTTGGTGTACACCATGCCCACATAATGAATTACGGCAATGGTTTGTACAAACCGTTAGATGCCAGAACTATCGTGGGATGATGAGGGTTCCCACCCATATGTTACATATCCTCTACGAATTACCAATTAATATGCACGCTACGAGGATAACATCCATGACTTGCACATCCGGCTTCATGCGAGAGGAAGAAGATACAACTGACTTCTCCGTCCCATTCGAAATCTCATGGCTAACGCGTAATATACGGCGCTAGAATCACTGATGTCAGGGTTATTAAGTCCCTACTTGATCATTATTGTTGCAAATAGAATCCTAAGTTCTATTGCTCCATTATATCACCACTTAGGATGGTATCTATGATTTCTTTATTTATGAAAATAATATTTTCTTTCTTTTATAGCATATATGATAACACACAATTTGCAAATACTTTGATAAAGACTCTTCAAAGGACATGAGCAAGTGATGAACTTGCCTGTGATGGTAAGGTAGTGAAGTCTAATGCTTGCACTGGACCTTGAGCTTCTAGTTCTACAAAAACATCATTATTGCCTGGTAAGGACAATATTTAAAGAAGCAAAATGATTATGCAAGTAATGTAATGCATTATTTAACTCTATACGAATTTTCCCTATAAGGCGCCTTTTAATAAAGCATTTATAATTATTACTTTTTTATATTTATTGCATATATTTAATTATTTTATTTCCCTTTGACTTTTATTGATTTAATAATTCTTTTAGGAATTATTAATTATACATTAAAATTTATTCTTAAATATTTGTTTAGTATTTTTCAAAAATATTATAATATTAATATATAATGAAAGTGATTTTTATTTATTTTTATCGTCTTTCAATAATTTTGTAAAATTCCATAAAGAATATGTAAATTACAAAATTCTTATAAAAAATTAAATGTCCAAAATTTGATATCTTATTTTATTTGGACAGAGTGGATTTTTGTGAATCCAAAAATATTTTATTTATAATTTTTGGACTTTTATGTTATTTTCTAGAATTTTATTGAGGTCAGGGGCATATCGGTCTTTTCCAATTGATCAAAATAGTTTATTAAACAACTTGGGCTGGCCTTTTGGGCTTATTGGGCCAGTGTGGCCCAATAGGGCAAGGTCAAAATATCCCCCCGAGGGGTTTTGGCCCTCCCAGCCCATTCTCTATGCCCTCCTCTCTCTCTCTCGACCTTATCCCCTCCTCCTCTGACTCGACCCGTGGACGGCGATGCTGCCACCGTCGATTCTCGCCGCCGTCGGCCATTCTGGTCGCCGCCGTGGTGCGATTTGGGTTGTCGACGATGCTTGTTCGTTCTATCCACTTGGATTTAACTCCGGGGCTTCCCCGTGGCCAGGTTCACCCCGTTCCCGAACCCTAGGGTTGGGGAAAATGTGCTGTCGCCACCGCCGCGGTCCCGCCTGCGGTGGTGTGCTGGGCTCGTGTGCTGTCGCGGTTGCCGCTGTGGTAGGTGCAGGTTGCAGCGCCCCCCTAGGTGCTCCCTGTGCCGCCGCGGATCGTCGGCCAATTCTGCTTCCTCTTCGATTCGTCAGCGAGGACCTCAGGTAAGTTGGTTCTGTGGTTCTTGTTCATGCTACTACCACGAATCTCTCTGTGTGTATCTAGTGGCTTCTCATGCCTAATGACTATTCTCTGATTGGGTTCATTACTGGATTAGGGTTCTGAACCCCCTGTTGATCATATCTATGATGCTTTAGATCTAGTATTAATCATATCTGAACATGAAAAATGATTGTCTGCTGTGGTTAATGATTGGTAGTGGCTTTGATGATGCTAGTTGCCTGTCAGATTTATTCTAGTGGTAATCCACTATGATCCCATGCTAGCTTATTGGATTATGTTGTGGATATGAGAATTTACTCTACTGTCAGAATGCTTGTACTGACAGTAGCTTCTCTCAGTAGTTGCTTACTGCAATTATAATGTAGGCTTCTTTGAGATTGTACATACTGAATCAAATCATTACTTGTAATGATTTTTATGTGGATGTATAGATGCATTTGATATTGATTCCTGGAACTTGGCTTCAGGAAAATGATGTGTATTGGTTGTCCCTTTTATCTATGGAAAGTAAGCAAAGATTGGTTTTAGTTTCCTTTAGAACTTGTCCTTGTGATACCATTATGATCTAGCACACAAGTGATTGAGTTTTATTTTTGGGCTTAGCTTGATAATGCTGGTGCTTAATACTGGCAAGATGAAATGAAAGCTTTTCTTAACTTGCTTGCCTATGATGTTGGTCTGAGGCTCTAGGGTTTAATTCCTAGTTAGTTGAGCTGAAATCTAACTTTGAACCAAGTGCTTCATGCAATTGCTTCCAAAATGCTGAAGTAAACACTGATCCCCTATCAGTTACGATCTTTTTGGGTACTCCATGCTTACTTACTATCTCTTTAACATATACTTCAACTAACTTCTCAGCATTATCCTTTTGATTCACTGGAATAAAATGTGCACTCTTAGTGAGTCGGTCCACAATTACCCATATCATATCCTTCCTTTTTGGCGTCATAGGTAATCCTGTAATGAAGTCCATACCTATTTCCTCCCACTTCCATTCAGGAATTTCCAAGGGTTGTAATGGTCCTGCTGGACTTTGATGTTCAGCTTTCACCCTTTGACAAGTATGGCATTCAGATACATATTTAGCAATATCTCTTTTCATATTATTCTACCAGAATAGTTCTTTCAAGTCCATATACATCTTAGTACTCCCTGGATGTATAGAATATGGTGTATCAAGTCTTTTTGTGAAGGTTTTTTTGAGACATATTCAATATAATAAGTTTGATATTTTTCCTTCCAACCATGTCACATAATATGACACCGCGCGAAGGTTTGGCATTGTTTCGATCATTTTTTATTTTTTTATGACTCTTTTAAACTATCGACAAACTTTGTCGAACGACGGGTATGAAGATTCTTAGCTCGGAGCTGAGCCTCTCTAAACTTTCATTGGATCTCTGATGAAATAGCATATTGTGAACCTAAAAATGATTTTTGTAAAAAATCATGCCCATCCGATCATGTACCTGTAGTTCATATCTGACCCACTTCCAACCGATTCAGCAGGAATTTGTCTTTTTCACCTGGAGTGGACGGAAAGGTTTGAGATCCCCCGTTGGGACATTGTCCATTTAAGGTGGTCTAGTATTTTTGAAAAATAGGGTGGTAACATTTTGAATTAGCCATTTGGTGGTTGCTTCATAAAATCCCCCGTTTTTACGCTCGGAAAATGGAAAATGGATTTTTGGTGCGGCAAAAAGGAAAACTTCCTCCTGCAACATTGTTCGAAATTCCATGATGCACATGCATGCACAATATGGGTAGATTATCACAAACTATGCCTTGATAATATTGATCATTTGACCCGAAAGCCAGGAACCTCGAATGAGATAGGTCATTTTTTGAAGTTTTTTTGAGACATAATCAATATTTGAAGCTTGATATTTTTACTAGCAACTATGTCACATAATATGAAACCACGCGAAGGTTTTACATTGTTTCGATCGTTTTTGAATTTTTATGCATGTTTTAAACTATGGTCAAAACAACGAGCATGAAGATTCTTATCCAATATAAATATCTAATATTTGAGTGTAGATAGATAGATCTTATTTTTCTGCAAATTTTGATATATTATTTCTATTTTTCTGAATTAGAATGATTTTTTTATAATTTTTCTAAGAGTAATGTGATAAAAGGCAAAAAAGGGACTTTGTCGTGTGTACAGCGGAATACACACGGCAAAGACCCTTTTCGTGTATACTGCAGAATACACACGGCAAAGGACCGACGAGGGCACATGGCAAAGGACCGGCCGTTAGCTCCTCCCGTTAAATGGACCTGTGGGGTCACGGGTCCCACCTCGTTGCCGTGACAACACCTATGCTGTGTGCCGTTGTCGACTTTGCCGAGTGTATTTTATTTTCCGTGTTCCTTTATGGGTCTTTGCCGTGTTCTTTTTCAGAAATTTGCCGTGTTCACGTACTTTGCCGTGTATTTTCTGAGTTACGCACGGCAAAGACAAACTTTGCCGTGTTCCGATCTATTTGGCACACGGCAGCGATATTTTTTCCCGTAGTGTTGTAAAGAATTTTCTAAACGGTGTCGATCTCCTAAATAATTGCCAAACTATGCACTCCGGAGATACCTGCCAAGATATTTAAGGATACTAAAATAGACATGCACACATACATATACCTGCATTCCATCTAACTAGCACAAAATAAAACGAGACCTATTCTTTTATTTTTATAATTTACATGAAGTCCAATCAAATAAAAATCAAGGTTGTGTTTCGAACAAATTATGGCATCAAAATTTCTCATAGTTTTGTTGAGGTGTATTTTCCATTATAAATGCTAGAATTCAATACAATAAGAATATTGTAATTTTTTGTAACACTATCATATGGTTAATTTCTCTAAATAGAATACACAATATATCGATTAAGATCTTGTATCGACATAATGAGTGATAAACAAGTGAAAAAATTAGTATAAATAATTAATGCTAGAATTATAATATCATAGTATATAAATAAAAAACAATTTGACAATGTGAGACAAGTATAACAATATGTCTGTAAAAATGACTTTTCAAATATCAATTGCACATCTCTATATAGAAAAAGGTCTACTGCAGTAGCCTATGAGCGCTAAATTGGGAATAGTAGGAGGTAGTAGGAGAGCTGCAAAAGCCTGCGTGTGCGCTACAAAGAGAAACCCAATTAACAAACTAAGCAGCCTTAAATAGATGGGAGGGACAGGATAGGGGAGAGAGAGACTGAGAGAGGACAAAGCAAATACAAGGAGAGAAGAACAAAGGGCTGGGGGCCAAGCAGGTCGCAACAAGAGGCAACCGCTTCAGAAACAAAAATACAATTCCCTCCGCTCCCCTCTCGTTTAGGCCAGAATTTCTCAGGATGGGAGATGAGGACAAGTGGAAAATCAAGCCCATTTATTTCTGGACTCGTGGGGCATGCATGCATCCATGGACTTTACTGTATACATCATCCATCCACATACCATAGACAGAGTCACACCCCTCATCAGACTACCATATACGAGTACCAGGGGTAGGAGGAGGCGAACACACGTCATTCTCAGACGAGAAAAATACCAAAATGGCTAACTGGAAATTTCTGCAGCTGACACAACAACTTTCTGAGAGCAAGTAAATTTCCGGTTGTTTCTTAGATCATCCACTTTCATTTGGCAGTTTGGATGTGAAGCGGTGAGAAAGCCGGTGCTGATTAGATCCAATAATTTCTTATCTGTTTAAGATTGTGTTTTCTTCGGTACTCCTAAATTCCCTTGGAAGAAAAAAAAAGAATACCATTAATGAATTAGCATTTTGGTTTTCATGGTAAATAGCACCAACTATAGTATTATGCATTTCTTATTGTTATTGTAGCTTTGGTAGGATTTGTCCGTGGTTGTTGAGATATGTTGCTTGTGTTTATTTTATAACTAACTTGTTGTTAAGAAATATGATAATCCACACTGGTCCTAATAACCACCTTAGCATGCGTTGTCAACTTAGCTTTGGCGGAACAGCATGCATGGTTTTTTTTTTTTTGCGGTAAAAAGTAGTATATTAAGCTATAACATGGTTACAATCGTTTTTTACAGTCTCATTCAACACATCAGGGACTCCTCTAATCCAGAATTGGGTGAGTTTAGACTCCCTTCCCAGCTTTGCCATGGAATGCGCTGCATCATTCTGACATCTGTTTATTTTGCTGACTGTAACGTTCCTTTCAGTACAACCTTCCTTAATGCTGCGGGTCAGGTGGACAAGGGAAGATTGGTCCTTGCCCACAGTGAGCGTATTAACAGCCGTGGCACAATCCATTTCTATATCAATCGGGGCTGTTGACCAGTTGAGAGCTAGTTTCAGACCCTCGTCACATGCAGCCATCTCCGACTCCAATGCCGAAGCACAGTGCAACAGCACTCTACAAGCTGCAAATATGACATCTCCCTGCTGATCTCTCAAGATCATTCCTGCTCCTGCTTCTCCTATGTTCGGCATGAAACTTCCATCTACGTTTAGCTTCAGTCGTCCTTGCTTTGGTTTTTGCCACCTGCTTTCCTCACCATTTATCCTCTGTTTCCTCTCCTCCCTCTTGTCTACTGTTCTGACGAGTGATACTACTTGTTTCCCTTTGCAAACGTCCGGTTTTGGGTGTTGTTTGATCATGAGAAGAGTCTCCACATAGCTACATAAGAAACGTTTTGAAATTTCCGCCGGAGGTGCTGGTTTATTGTGAGTTAACTCATTATGTATGTGCCAAGCTCTCCATAAGACCATCAGCACCAACATCCTTTGTGTCTCTTTTAGTTTGGCCAGCAGTGGGAGGACCCAGTCGCCGCCTGAATTCTCTATTTTTTCCCCAGCCGGCAGATCCCAGCACTGTCTCATCACCCGCCATAAGTTCCTAACTTGTGGGCATGTCACCAAAGCATGGAACGAGTCCTCCTCCTCCTGGCCACAAATGCGACAAAAGGCCGAAGCCTCCAGCTTCCTTTTCTTCAGAAGTAGCTGCGTAACCCAGACCATCCCGTGCTAATTTCCAAGCAAAGGTTTTAACCTTAGGCGGTGCTGCATTTTGCCAGATCAGTTTCCATTCATTATTGCTTCCATCTGGTCGGCTACTAGTTGCTCCAGCATCTCTCTCCCGTTCCTGTTGTTCCATCCCAAGCGCGTACGCACTTTTGACAGAAAACGTACCTCTGTCATCGGGTCCCCAAGCCACAAAGTCAGCGTCATTCCTTCTTGATGGTCTAATCTTCAGGATCTGCTCAATATCAATAGGTTGGAAGTATGTATGCAACAGTGTGACATTCCACGATCCGTCAGGGTCCAATAATTCAGAAACCCACTTCAATCTACATCTTTTCTTGGGGGAAATTGTTCTATAGAAATTATTCCTGGGGATCCACGGGTCACGTCATATTTACATTTGTGCCATTTCCAATCCTCCAGATCACCCCCTTTTTTAGAAGTTCTAGCCCATACTCGATGGCATGCCAAGTTGACGAGGCGTTCCCAGTAAACACAGTGTCAAGTATGTTCCCATCCGGGTAATATTTTGCTCGCAGCACTTGGGCGCATAGTGACTCCGGGTTATGAATGAGCCTCCAGGCTTGTCTCGCCAATAAAGCTTGATTAAACATTCTCATATCCTTGAACCCCATCCCCCCTTTAATTTTTGGCTTCAGCATTATATCCCAAGCAACACTATGCATCTTCCTTTTGCCGTTCTCTCCACCCCACAAAAAGTCGCGAATAATTTTGGTCAGATCGTCACAAAGTCCGAGGGGTAGTTTGTACACCCCCATCACGTACGTAGCCAAAGATTGTGCTATCGCTTTGATGAACACCTCCTCGCCTCCTTGCGCCATTTGATTCTCTATCATCATTACTCTCTTCGCAAGCTTGCCTTGGAGGCTTTGAAATTTCCCTTTAGACATTCTCCCTTCCGGTGTAGGCAGCCCAAGATATTTTGTCTCAAAATTTTCAACTGTGACCTGCAGCGTGTTCTTCACCTGCTGTTTAACCTCTTCAGCACACGCCGACCCAAAGTAAATGGAGCATTTATTAGGGTTGATCAACTGTCCTGTGCCTCTGCTATATTTGTCCAGCACCTGCACCACTCGCTCAGCTTCATTTGGATCAGCCTTGAAAAACAGCAGACTATCATCTGCAAACAACATGTGTGAGATTCCTGGAGCCCTCCGACAAATTTTCACAGGTGACAACCTATTTTCCTGGGATTCCTTATGCAACAAAGCAGATAAACCGTCAGCAACAAAAAGAAAAAGAAAGGGTGATAAGGGATCACCTTGTCGTAGACCACGAGAAGGCAAGAACGACTCCAGGAGGGTTCCATTGAGTTTTACTGAATATCTCACAGTGGTCACACACTCCATAATCCAATTGATCCACTTATGAGAGAAACCCAACCTTTCCATCGAACTTCTTAAGAACCCCAATCCACCCTGTCATAAGCTTTCGACAAGTCTAATTTGTAGGCACAAAAATTCTTTGCTGCATTCTTATTATGCTCAATAAAGTGGAGGCATTCAAAAGCAATTAAGGCAT
Source organism: Avena sativa (assembly GCA_916181665.1). Lineage (NCBI taxonomy): Eukaryota > Viridiplantae > Streptophyta > Magnoliopsida > Poales > Poaceae > Avena > Avena sativa. Next base: position 466,744,355 of record OV702283.1, on the reverse strand, counting down.
TATCAGTTATAAGCCTACCAGGGACGAAGGCGCTCTGGTTTGGCGAGATGAGATCGCCCAAAACCGGTCTTAGTCTATTAACTAGGCATTTGGCCACAATTTTGTATACCACCGTACATAAGCTGATTGGTCGAAATTCCTTTAATTCAGTAGGGTGATCCACCTTAGGTATTAAGACAATTGTTGCTTCATTTACCTCGGCAGGCATTTTACTTGTTTCAAAGAAAAGCTTGACAGCACTGATAATCTGTTGTTTTAGTGTTCCCCAATTGCGCTGGTAGAATCTAGCCGGGAAACCATCCGGTCCTGGGGCCTTAAGAGGACCTATCTGAAACAAGGCATCTGAAATTTCTTCATCAGTAAAATCACAAGTTAGAGCATTATTCATCTCATCGGTAACTTTATTTTGGAGGAGCTGAATGACATCATTACCATTCAAAGATGGGTCTCTAGTGAACAAGTTCTTAAAAAAGGAGGTAGTCATATTTTCCATATCATAAGGATCATCGTGCCACACACCTAGATCATCTTTAAGTTTCTTTACCTTATTCTTGCGAGCTCTCCATACTGCTTTTTGGTGAAAAAATTTCGTGTTTCTGTCCCCCTCTTTTAGCCAAGCTATTCTCGAGCGTTGGAGCTATAACATTTCTTCGCGATAAAGTAGTTCATCGATATAATCTGAGACTCTACGTACCTCTGCCTCATCACTCCTTTGTAGCAGCAAGTTTTCTAACTTCTTTTTGTTCCTCTCCAACTCTTGCAGGATGTTTCCGAATTTTTTCTTGCTCCAGTTCTGAAGTTTTGCCATGACTGCTTTCAGCTTGCACATAACGCCTGCTAAGTCCTGTTGTTCAGTATTGTCCCGCCACACCTGCTCAATCACCTCGCCTAGCTCTCCAGCTCGTTCCCACAATATTTCATACTGTCTATTTGGTTTACGTCTTGGCATCCTCTGTTCCTGTTTTAAGAAAACTTGCAAAATAACGTGGTCAGAACAGGGAGAGGGAATATGTTTAACTTCATAATCAGAAAAGATACTCCGCCATTTACTGTCTGCCACCGCCCTGTCAAGTCTAACTTTAACATTTCTATTTCCTTGTCTTTTATTATCATAGGTAAACGGTAAACCTCTAAAGCCAAGGTCTACCAAACTACAGGATTGGAGTGTATTTCTGAAGGCTGTCATCTGATTCTCATTTCTAGGTGTGTGTGACATATGTTCAAATTGCCATAGTGCCTCGTTAAAATCTCCAACAACAAGCCAGGGAAGATCTGACTCATTTCGAAGATCTTGTAGCCGTGACCACACACGCTGTCTATTTTCGACTCTAGGCTCTCCATAGATACAAGTGATTCTCCACAAGGGTTCTTCCGGGGAAAGCCGAATATACGCATCAATAAAAATTTTATTCAGAGATTTAATCTCAACAGACATACTCTCATGCCAAAAGAGGGCAAGCCCTCCACTCAATCCCTCACTACTGACACCAGCAAACCCACGCAAACCTAAACGACTCCTAAGACGACGCACTTTATTTTTATGTTGTCTCGTTTCACAAAGAAAAATTAAACTAGGACGCGAAGACTGGGAGAGTAACACTAGCTCTCGAATTGTCGAAGTCCCTCCTGCCCCTCGACAATTCCAGCCTATGCAATTCATTGTGGCAGGCGAGACCACACATTTGGCCTCGCCTGTCTACCGGTCGCCCCGAGTCCGGTTGTGCCCTTCTTTGCAACGCCTCCAGTGCCTCCCAGCTGCATCTCCTTCTTCCTTTCTCCTCCATGCCCAGTAGTGATCTTCTTTCCGCGCTTTGGTTCCACCTGTGGATCAGCTTGCTTGAGAGACAGCGTCAGATCCAACTTCTTGCCTTGTACTTCCTGTTCCTCAGCACCTCGCTTCCCAAGTACCGACTTCGCGTTAGACATTGTGACATCAGTGCCACTCCCAACCGATACATCCAGGTCGCGGATCGGGGGTATCATGTCACTCCTTGTCGGTCCTTTTACTGCCTCTGTGCTGCCCGTCCCGTCCATCAGCGGCTCAGATGTAGTTGCCTCAAACACTGGATTTTCTTGCACTGACGTGAATTGGCTAGGGCCTCCTTCAACAAAGTTAGGCTCCTTTGGTGCAGATGGTGACATTGCATAGTTCAGGTGCCAGTCCTTCAGGTGCCGATCTGTCGTCCCCGGATTCCTCCTCAGTCCCATCTTCTGAATCACATCAGCTAAACCCTTCTCTGTCACGTCATCTGTCATGTCCCCTGTCTCGTCGAACCCATCATGTGCATCCGCACTCTCCGGTATTTCCACCGTGTAAGGAGTAGTCACAACTGGCCTCACATTCCTGCTCAATCCTGGCCTTCCAAGCGGTGATGCACCGCCATCTGCTACACCTCCCGAGAAGAGGTTTCTTCGAGCTGCTGGGTGGTCTGATGTTGAAATCGGCCTACATTCATACTTCCGTTTCGGCGAGCACCTCAGAGTGGCATCATAATTCAGAGAAGCGGTTCCTTGTGAGCGCATCTCGCACTGTTCCTGGTTATGGCCAATCAGACCACAATGGAAGCAGAAGTACGGAACACGTTCGTATCGCATTGGAAATATTCTGGATTTTGACTGTCCCTTCACCGTTGTCTTGAACCTTGCAATCAAACGCTGTTTGAGAGGCCAATCAATACGGACCAGTGGCGGAGCTAGGGGGACGAGCAGGGGCCTTGGCCCCTTGGCCCCCCCTATGCATGCTGCAGCAAGCTAATTTCTATACCTAAGCTTGGTCAAAAAAACATTTTTTAAGAGATAATTACCATGGTTGGCCCCCCTAATGGCTGATTACCATGGTTGGCCCCCCTTAATCTGTATTCCTGCCTCCGCCCCTGATACAGACCCGTAGATAGTCCTTGTACTCCAGACTTGTTTGTTCAGCATCGACCTCCTCCACTTTCCCAAACTTTGACCCAATGAGCCTTCCATACTCCTCTGTTTGCTTAACCCATGGCACGTCATAGAACTTTACCCAGAGCTTGATTGAGTTCATGACAGTCTCTGATGGCTGCGCTCTGTCATTGAAAGGAGCAGTAAGACAGGCGACACCAAGATGTATCCATGGGCCGCCTCTGGCTACAAACTTGTAATCCCCCTCCGATTGGAAGGTGATGATGAAGAAGTTGTTTTTCAGCGGGGAAAAGGTCATCTTCTCACGAATCCTCCACACCCCAGCAAAGTGTTTCTGAATTAGCCCGTAGTTCGCCGCCGTCAGAGAATAGTAGCGGGCAAACAGCCTCCACACTTTGGGTTCCGTCTCCGCTTCTTCATCCTCGTCCTCCTCTTCCATGCTGAACTCATCCGCTAGGTCTGCGTCGCCGAAGGCGTGAGCCTCCGGCCCACAGTTCCTCTCATCCTCTTCCTCCCCGTCCCAGTTGCCATCAAAGGCATCTCTGTCTTCGAAGATCGCAAGTTGTCGATCCATCTGCGCCGGCACGATCGCATCTCCAACTAACGGCTTCGGGTGGGCGAGTTCCTCACCGGATCTCCCCGTATCACCCCCCACCGTCGGTCGTCGACATCGTTCGCCGAGGCTTCTGATCAAAGGGCTCCCCTGGGTCGTATGTCTCCGTCTGCTCGCCGGAGGTTTTGTTGGGTTTAGGTTTTGACCCTCCTTCCGTAGCTTTATATCTGGCGGCGCTGAGATACGATTCCGGTTTCCATCGTGGACAACACGGCTTCTGGTTCCTTTCAAATTCCTTGAGATAGACACAGACTCCTCTAAGGCATCGCAATCACATAGACTTCCCAAATCCCGAGCACTCCCGTCCATGGCAGGGTGGCGGCGCACGATCGCCTCGGCGTCGCTCTCCCGAACCCTAGACGTAGCGTATTTCTTGTAACAGCATGCATGGTTAGCCGTTGTAATAATTAAAATATGTTAGAGTAGGGGTTGGAGCATGGAAGAACCAGGCAGCTAGCCATGGGCACCCAACCGCTGAACTGTATGGACACCTGCATGTACTGTAGTTGTAATAAACAAGAACATGAATTATAGGTTGACACGATGCCTAGAAGGGTAGGGTAGGCCACGTATGCGAAGCATGCATGCAAACGTGGGTGTAGCCTCTGATGGCCCTGATGGATACACACAAAAGTGAAGTAGCAGCTAGCACCCACGATCGACCGATCGACGCCCGGGTGTGCCACTGCTGCTAATATAAATATAAATCAATCTATTGTTAAGCCGGCCTGGCTATCGCCAGCTAGCTCGATCCACGGTAGTCACCGCTTAATTAGCTGTGTCGGCAGAGAACGCGCACATGTTGTTTTATATAGGAGTACCGGATAAGATGGACGTATAAGCAAGCGAGTAGACCACTAATAGGAGTACACGGTAATGACACGCACGTTCGTGGTCCATGTTTCGTTGTACTTCCTTCGATTGAAAATATAAAATATTTTAGTTTTGTGAAGTAAATATATCAAGACTTTTTTTAGTATATAGGTTCAGTTAAGTTTGGAGTAGACCTACGTACTAAAAGTTTCTTTACAAATCTAAAACACCATATATTTTAAAATAGAGGGAATACATAACTGACTGACTGACTGGTGGCTTCGCCTGTACAGATGGCGACCAAAATCTACATATATAGCGACCAATGCAAATCAACACGCATCCGATCTCTAGGTTTGAATAGCAAGAGAACAGCACCGGCCGTACGTGCTTCAACCACACACACGCACACTGAGAGCAGACGCTGACTTATTTTGGACGTATTGTATTATTCTGTCAGTCTATATCATCAGTGCATCAGGTGTTCTGTGGAACGTCTGTCGTGATGGTAGTACTAAGAAAGTAAACTCCCATTTCTCTACTATCAACCGGTGGCTTCGTTTTCAAATTAGCAAATTTCCCTACAGAGAGAGAGACAAAAAACCTTGATACACCAGGGCCGTCGAAAACTCTGATGGCTTATCAGGCAGTACGGCCCCGGCCGTACATGTCCCGGTCGATGTGATGAGCTGCAGCTAGCTGAGCAGACAGTCGACAGTGATATATAGCCTACCGCGCATCTGCGGTTCAATCTGCACGGTACGTATTGGCATCACAGAAATTCGGAATCAATGGGACAGTGCATCATGCCGTTCCAGCCGTCTAGTATGTTTCAAGGGTCAGACACGGCGGCTCGCTTAGGAGATCCTCTTTTACTCGATCATCAGGAGCATGTGGACGGCTTGGAGCAGGGGAGAGGGTATTACCGGTTCACATATACCGATGTGTCTACAAAACCAAGAAATACATGATAAATATTAAGCATTTTCGTAGTGGTATAGTTTCCTAGAAAAACAGGGATCATGATGCCCCGGTTCCACAGAAGAAACCACATCAGTTCAGAGTTTTAAGGTCTATAAGCTAGCTAGAGCATAGAACATCTCAACCTCTAGGTTGATAAGCACCAAAACCACACACGTACTCGTGCGCGTACACACACACACACTGTCAACACCACCTTGCTTAGCTACTTACGCTTTTGATCGAGCCACAGGGGAGTTGTCCATTTTCTTGAGTCATCTGCAGCCTGCAGGCGACATGTTCTTTGTGGTAGCTTCGCAGTCATCCTAATTCACAGTGTTCCGGCGATAGCGACATAGGTAGTATACCACCTGTTTAGCTAGACGTTTCAGTGTTGGACTCAAACCGTCTAGTCGACCTGTCGAGAAAAACGATGTCGATATCAAAGAATTCGAAATTGGCATGGCATAGCGTAGATCCGGCCGTGAGATGGAGGTACTATTGGATGTAATATTATATGGAGAGCATGTACTAGTAAATCATTTTGCTTGTTTTTTAAAAGGTGGCATGGCAAGCTGGCTATATGTCAACCAATTTAATTAAGATCGAGAGAGGGACATGAAAGCGAGTACGTGCGCCTACTTACCGCGAGAACCACTCGATGTAGCTCGAAACTTCTTGGTCACTAGTACTGTATGCATGCTTATTATACACTCGCGCACATGCATGCATTTGGAACCTTTGGAGTCGGCCGGGTTGGAAAAGGATAGCTCTAACGTGGCATCCGAGAACGAATTAATACGGTACAAAATGTCCGCAATCGGTAGAGGCAAACCCTTGTCCTTGTAGTTGTAGTGTCGAGTAACATATTGTACTAGGTATAGGTTCCCGTGTTTTATCAGGGTTGTATCTGTAATTATACATGTGTCCGTATATATATACATGAGCAGCCGGCCTAATTGGTGCTATGCAATCTCCAATTCCATCTATAATAATCAACGTCGTGCCGCGCCACGATATTTTTGCTACGGGCTACGGCCATAATCGAGCCAGATCGATCACGCATGTCCTACATCGTGATCACCGCATTGATCCAATCCACGGCCACCGGAAACTAGCAACTTCCGACGTACGAGTACGCGCCGAAAGGCCGCGCATGGTAGCTATCTTCTCTCGAATCAGGCTTTCGCCCCTATCTTCTACCCGGCCGGCCGTTTGGTCCCTGTCTGTTCGTCTGTCCGGTGAAACCGTCGTGCGATCGGTATCTTGCCCGGCCGCGTCTGTCCCGACGTGGCGGCAGTGTCCCAGGCCGCGTTTGACTTTGTCCCGACGTACGCGGGCACCGTCTTCCCGGGCCGTGTCCCAGTCACTCCCGGTCGCTTGGCTTTCTTCCATGGAAGCTCTGAACCATCCAATCGTTTAACGGGTCCACGCTATGACTATGCTGTATTCTGGATTTGTAGAGGTTAATACTAACTGATTTGACGCTTAGACAGCCACCGGGCAATCAAGCAGATGAGAAAGCATCGTACACTACAGCACGCGACGGCTACGCCGACGGCAAAAAACCCTCGGCGTAGCCAGATTTGCCGTCGGCATAAGCTACGCCGAGGGCTGCCGTCGGCGTAGCCCTCTCGGCGAAGGTCTCCCTCGGCGGAGCAAAAACGGTCGTCGGCGTAGCAGAAAACCGTCGGCGTAGCTCTACGCCGACGGCCGAGGCGGGCCCGTCGGCGTAACGGCCGTCGGCGAACGGCGGCGCTGCCGTTAGACGGCCGCTAACGGCGCACCGTATACGCCGACGGCCCTACCCTCGGCGTATGGTGGCCACGTGGCACCCGCTGGGCCTCCCCAGGAAGGGGCTACGCCGACGGCCTCGCCCTCGGCGTATGTGGACGCGTGTCCACCGCCTGGCCCTCCCAGGCTGGCGCTAGGCCGACGGCCGACCCTCGGCGTAGGGGCAGGTACTACGCCGACGGCAGTGCCCTCGGCGTAGCCCTGACCATATGGCACATGGCAGAGGGCTACGCCGAGGGCATTGCCATCGGCGTATCACATACACAGTTTTTTTTTTTTGAATTTTTCTCAACAGCACTCACAGCAGCCATACATCATCCATGCATACATCCATACAGCCATACATGCAGCACTCACATCAGTCATACAAGATCACATATGGTCATATTAAACATTGTTCATATCACACATGCTCATATTAAACATTGTTTATACATCATCCATACATTGTTCATACATCATCACACATGCCTACAACTCTGGAGGAGAGGGGGTGTACCCGAGATCTCCCCTGGTGAAAAGTGGCGACCTCTGCCGAGGGTTGCGTCCAGTAGAAGCAGCAGAAGAGCCACCTGGCGAGGGAGTAGAAGTGTGAAGCTCGGGAGAACCACCTGCGGAATGGCCAGGATATGGACCATCGTCATGAAGCGGTGTGATCTGACGCCCATCCGGCGAGGCGTGGCCAAAGTGCCGGTTCCCAGAAGCTCCCGTTCCCTACATATTGCCTACATGTTAGCAACTTGCGAGGCAAAGTAAAGCGATAACCAGTGGGTTAGCAAAGAACTTACCGGTGTCGATGCGTAGTAGGTCCTAGCGAAGCTTTTCTTCGATTGCAAAAATGGCATCGGACCTGGCATGGGAGGCACGGGCCCTAAATCTCTATTCTGGCCAGTTTGAATATTCACCATCATGGCCTGCAAGATAGTTTAGAAGTCAGGCCGTAGTACAACAAACGGGGGGAAGTGGGACTTGTATCTTTTGCAAAAAATAAAGGTTCGGACTTACATTTACGTATTGCATGTAGATCGCATTCGCCTCCTGATGCTGCCGAAAGGCCACCGATATTCCTCATAAGAGGCATCGTAGGCCGCGTCTAACTCAGGCTACAATTTCAAATACAAGGAATCTCGTCAGCGGTTAGCCATGCAGGAACAAAAGTCATAAAGATGATGAAAACGAGAAAAACTTACATCCTCGGCGGAGCGACGAGGCTGGCCACGAGGCGGGATAGGGGGGCCGTCGGCGGGGTAGGTAGCCTTGAGACGGCTGAAGCTCGTGCTGAGGGTAGGCTTGACCTTCTTATTCAGAATCTTGAGGCGTCCATGCTGCAATCCGTGCCCCGACAGGACCAACGACTCATCGTCGATCTCCGCGTGAATGGGGTCATCCACATGGGGGTGACGAGCCTTCACCATCGTGTTGTAGTTCCCCAAGTCGTTCTGGGCAGTGCCGAAGTACACGGGCAACGAGGGTTGAGGCTCCGAGTAATTGGGCTTCTTTCGCCGCATCATCTCATAGACGACGATGTCATGAATCACCTCCCCGGGTTGTGCCTCGGCCACCTGTATCGCGAAAAGAAAATATTATGCATATGAAGTACAAACATAAGCAGAAATGCACGCAGGTCGTTCCATGTATATACGTACCACCTTTCCCTTGAAGCGGTCAAAGTTGCGGTTTCCCGCGCAGTGCGTTCCACCATCGCCTCGGTTATCCGCGTTCCGCCTCGACAAGGCTGCAAACTCCTCGTCTTCTCTGAGCCACCTCGTCCTAACCAGCTCGTCCCATGTGAGTCGATGCGGCTCGGCCCAATCGGGGATAACCTGAAAATGCAATACTCAACTCCAGACAATGCAATGGCAACTTAGAAGCAATGTAGAATCTCATTGACATTTTACTCACCGACATGTACTCTTCTGGCGTCATCGAGTACTCAGGATTAGGGTTCCTACCGACAATGTCTTCCCTCCTGACCCTCACGCCCCTGTCAGCCCAGAAGTGGCTAGCGGTCGTGACCTTCTGGTTGTACCACACCTGGGGGTCAACTTCACACAAGCCCCAAGCAAAGTCCTCTGCGCCTTCTCCTGGTCCTCCTCGGCCACACGGTAAAAGCACTTCAATCATGCATAAGAGTCATGAGTTAGCACGGTGGGGTCATCAAGTATGAACATAACTCGAGAAATATGCCTTACCCAAAACTTGGTGATGACAGCATCAGCAGCTGTCGGAAAGCCCGGGACACGGGTAGTCTGGTAGTCCGCCCAAGTGGTAGCTAGCTTCCTGTCACCCTCGTGGGTAATGTGATAGCCTGGCCAGAACTTCCTAATCAGAGCTCCAACAAGGCTGTTAGGAAGGCGAGGCTTCGTCCCCGGAGGAAATGTCCAATTGCTGCACAATTATAAACATTAGTACACAATAATTATTTATGACCAACATGAAATAAAATGTTTTAAATTGCCAAATTAGTACACTTACTCAAGGTCATCTGGAATAATAAGGGCTTTCGCCTCCTGAGTCCTAGGCTCAAACTTCTCGTCAGGGACTCCCGATTCCCCACGATTCCGCAATTTCTTCGGCCCCACCAACTCGCGGCTAGTGTCCGCCTCCGTATCGGTCCCCGCCTCCCTCTCGGTCCTCGCCTCCCTCTCAGACTCTGCCTCCCTCTCGGCCCTGAAAGGCTGCTCTGTCAGGAACAACTCAGGAGCCACGTCGCCAGAAGCAGAGGGTGGTGGGTCAAAGTCCACGCCTCCTCCCGTGGCACCTCGTCCTCGTCCTCCTCGACCTCGGCCTTGACCCCGTCCTCTGCCAGCAGGAGCAAGATCGGGGTAACGCGGATTGGGATTTGGCTGTCTCCCACTCCGTGTAGCTCTTTTCTTGCGCTGCTTCAGCGCATTAAGCAAGGACGAACTGGTTGCCTTGCCGCTGCTCATATTGTTCAATCACCTGCATTAAGTAAGAGAAAACAGTTAAGCACAAAGACATAATAAAATGTATACACAAAGAATAAAGGCATAATGCAATTAAGAAAACAGTTAAGCACAAAGACAAAATAAAATGCATTAAAAAATAAATACTCACTATCATTTTCATTCTCATTCTCATTATCATTCTCATTCTCACTATCACTATCTTTTGAGTAGAAATCTGGATTCTCATCGAAGGGTGTAGGCTCATCATCGTTGCCATTCTCGGTATGGAGCTTCTCGAGCATACTTATGTCATGTAGATTCACCACTGACTCACCCCGAGTTTCTACATCATTCCCAAGGTCCTCAAGATCAACCGGTTCTAAATCAAAGTGTCCGAAGTCCTCTTGCTCTTGATAGAAAATACCCTCGTACGTTACAGGGTTAATGTTGTTGTAATCGTCCTCGGAGGGAATCGGTAGGTTACCATGTGGCGATACCTGGAACACGACTTCCCAGCCCTGGAGTTCTGCTTTTTGGCATGGGTAGGGCAAATAATAAACTTGGTTGGCTTGGTGAGCAACAACAAAGACGTCGGCTCCGCTATAGGTGGTTGAAGGCCTAACTTCAACTAACCCAATGGAAGGGGTACTTCTCAGTCCACCCCTTGGGTCAAACCAGTGGCACTTGAACACAATAAGATTGAGTTCGACATTCGTACGATTGAAGGTCAGCTCGTATACATTCTCTAACCTTCCGTAGTAATCAAGGGAATCGGCTCCTTTGGTGAACACCCCAGTATTTACCGTTTTTGCATTCGGTCGCCCTTTCTGGTGCGTCTCTGTATGGAAGCGAAACCCATTCACATCATACTTCTCATACTTCATGACGACACTGTTACAACCTTGGGAAACACATTTTAGCTCATCTGACATCTCAACGTTTGGATCAGCTCCCTACAGGTACAAGAGGAATTTGTTGCGTTCAGTAGTTACGTGGAATAAGAGCGACAAGTCACATATTGCAAGGTAAGAGGGACAGGTTAGAAATTACTTTTTCCATAAACCAGGACACAAAGTTTTTTTATTTCCGGGAGCACCCTCTTTCAGTAGAGTGTCCAACTCCATGGGAGAGGGATCAGTCGGTCCCGGCCACTGTTCATCCGTGAAATCGCTAAGAAGGAGAAAATAAGCATTAGACGGAGACCGAGTTACTTGCTGCATAGATAAATAGGGTGTTCACCATTTTACCTAATGAAATCGACCACTTCCTTCATGTTCATAAGCACATAGAGCATTATGCAATCCTTCTCTTCCTTCGGCAACCTATATTTTAGTTCTTTACCGGCCTTGCCACCGGGAAATTGGAATAGTTCGAGATTGGGGTCATTCTTGGGCAGGTCGACATTGTAACGAGAGACCGGGTTATGCATAGTGGGAACATCATCGGGCCAGTAGGTTGTCGCGGCGTCTGCCATCTCGTACAGAGGCCTCTTAGCCGCAACCATCATATCAAGGAAGGCCTTCGCGGTTGGCTCCGGTTCCTCCGGTTCTAGCGGTTCCTCCGGTTCTGGTGATTCCTCCCGTGGAGGTGGCGAATTCGGCTGGTCGGCATCGATAAGATCATCTAGCATGTTTCTAATCCCATCGTGCTCATTGCCATTGAGCCGCTGACGCATCACCTCACCTCTGTCACGTTCGTACCAAGCAAAGTCGACTTGCGTGACATAGTTAGACATGTACCCATATTGCAGAAGGTGTTTGTACATGTCATCCTTTCCCTGACGATGACGCTTAGTGCAATGAGCGCATGGACAAAGTGCCCGAACCATTGCCTTCGAACCACGCGCTAACTCATTCACTAACAAATGAGTGTTCCGTACACAATCGTCTGTTTTATTAGTCGCACTAATACGGCCACTGTACATCCACCCATTATCAGCCATCCTCTTCTGCTTTGTTGGGAGACAAACAACAAATATAACATTTTATATCAGACAGGAGATTAAATGCTTCATATTTTTACGCATTCATCAACCTACATGTCCAATAGGAAAAGAGGGTCCTAACCAGCCGCCGGATCCGTAGATTGGGTAAGTTCTCCCTGGTTCTACCCCGATCCAAGCAGAATTTCGGCAGCACCTCCCCGCTGCTCTCCCGATACACGTCTCGACAAAAAGCCAAGAGGATGTGCATCCGGAGAACAACGAGGAGGCGCCACCGAAATCCTGTCTCGAATCGAGGTAGAGCCAGGGAGAACCAAACCCAACTACGAATCCGCCGACTACCCGATAAAAGCCATAAGCGTTACGGTCCAAAATATGCGAGACCACTAATGCATATTAAGTCGCGTAACGCTTACGGTCGGGATGACGCCTAGGTGACGCGACAGACTTGGTGATCTAGACACAAAAATAAAACCTAGGTACAAGAGAGGCGAACAGATTCTCACCCTCGGCGGTAGAGGAAGTAGTCGATCAACCGAGTGTCGAGGTCGGCGACGGAACTCGGAGACGGGATCGAGGTGTCACCTACACCATCTCCCGCAACGACAGTCAGTCCGCCAAGGATGGTCACTCCCGAAACACTACAAAGTCTGTACATTGACATAAAGAGAACACCTTAATAAACATGCAACACACTCACGGCCCTAGTGTGGCTTCTCTCTTCAACGGCCATATGACCAAGCTAGCTTGCCACTAACCAACGGCCTAATCCTAGCAACTCGTGCATGCATATCACTTAACAAATGATATAAACTACTAATAGATGCAACTAATAAATTCTAACAAGATTAACAACAAGATTTAATCTAACAAAATTAAATATTTGCTTCTAGAGGGGAGTGGAGGAGGTACCTGCAGAGGGGGCCCAGCTCGAGGAGGAGGGGGAGAGCTTGGGAGGAGGGGGCCGAGCTCGGGGAGGAGGGGGCGAGCTCGGGGAGGAGGAAGGGAGGAGGGAGGAAGGCCAGGGAGGAGGGGGAGAGCTTGGGGAGGAGGGGGCAAGGTCAGGGAGGAGGGGGAGAGCTCGGGGAGGAGGGGGCCGAGCTCGGGGAGGAGGAAGGGAGGACGGAGGAAGGTCAGGGAGGAGGGGGCCGAGCTCGGGGAGGAGAAAGGGAGGAGGGAAGAAGGCGGCTGGCGGCGGGGAGGAGGGAGGGAGGCGGCGGTGGGATCCATTGTTAGTGGTGTCGAATTGTGGCATCCCGCAAAACCACTACTAGAAAATTGCGTTGATTTTGTGCATTGCATCATCATGACCGCATGCTCATGTCATCTTGCCACATTGCATTTGAGCATCGTCATCATCTTGCATGTGCTTGTATAAAACTATCTTCGGAAAAACCGGTTCCTGTTTTCTAAACGCCCCGTCTTTATTCAAACGCAAACCCGGGTCGCCGGAATATTTTGTTTTGACTAAATCTGTTTTGCAAACGATCCGTTTAAATAAATAAAATATTGCATTATTTTTAGTGGGGCAGTCGAACGGGCCGAATCGACCCGAACGACCACCCCAGATTAAATCGGTCCACCCCGTTTTCTTTTCCTACCAACCTATCTACCCATCCCTCTGACCACATCACCCCGGCCAACCCCGTCGCGCCACCTCACCTCTCCTCTCCCCCCCACCCAATCAGATGCTGCCACTTGGCCTCCCTCTCTCTCTCACCCCACTCCCCAACCCCACACACACACACCCCAAACCGGCCGCTCCTCTCTCCACTCTCTCTCCCTGTTCCTGTCCACCGGGCCCCACGCCCCTGGGACCCACCACCTGTCCCGCCCCGATCCCCACGCCACCTGCCCCCCACCCCGCGTCCCCTTCCTCGAGAACCTCCCACCTCTCTGCTCACCCCAGCGCCCGCTCACGCCTCCTCCCTATCTCCCTCCGCGCGCGCGTCCCGCCTCTACTCGCACCCCCGCCGGCGAGCTCCGCCTCCCGCCGCGGCGCCTCCCCTCGCCGGCCCTCCCATCGCCCCTCCGGCCGTTAGCCGCCGCCCATCCCCGCATCTCTCCGTCGAGCCACCACCGGCGACCCCGCCGCCGCGCGCAAACCGCCTCCGCTCCTCCAGCCACCAGCCACCGCCGCGGCTCCTGCTCGCGCCGCCTCCACCGCTCGCCTCCCGCGCGTCCCCTCGCCCCGCTCTGCTCCGGCCACCTCATCTGCCGCCGCCCACCTCTCTGCAAGCTTGCCACCGCGCCCGCGGCCGCCCACCGGCCACCGCCCTCCTCCGGCCGCGACCGTCCTCGTCCGCCGTCGTGCCCTCCGCTCCCCGCTCGGCTGCGTCAAGCCCGCGCCGGCCGCGCGTCCGCCCCGAGCATCCCGTCCTCGCCGCGCCTCCAACCCCGCCTCCTCTCCTCCGAGCGGGCCGCCTCACGCCGCCGGCCTCGGCTGCTCTGGCGCCGCTCGCGTGGTCGCGCTCGTCCCCCCTTCATCCTCTCCCGAGCTCCACCGCGACCCACCTCGCCTTCCTCGTCCCGCCGCCCCTCTGACCGCCAGCAGCCGCTGCGAGCGCTTCTGCAGTACCGTTGCCGAGTTCCTCTTCCTCGGCGGCTGTCGACCCGCGTAGCACCGACCGTGGCATCCGTCTCTCCTCGCTCGAGCCCCTCCGATTTCAGATGGTGTGGCGACGATGGTTGTCAAGATGGATTGGTGGTGATGTAGTTGTGCTACTCCTCCGACTCAAGACCAGAAGCTAGACCGGGCCCTTCTCAAGATCGACGGATATCAAGACCGCTACACCAAGTACAACTGCACAGGAAGACCGTTGGCGCCTACCCAAGCTGTCATCGGTACCAAAGCCAGAACCACAAGACCTTCACGGAAACCGAACCCGTCGGCACGTCATGATCTTCCTCGTGGAGGCCGACCTCGTTGACCCCCGGACGCCAAGACCGACTCGATGGCGCGGTATCGACAAGACCCTCGCAACGGCAAGATCGACCCCGTGGGACCCGACAAGATCGGCACGACGACAAGAACGACACCGTCCAGGGTTAAACCGATGCGCCCGACGCCACGCCAAGTTCATCTACCCGAACGCCAAGAACTACTTCCGACCGCCGAGAACGTTTCCGTCGAACCCCGAACCCTGAACCCCCGAGACCCAACCCCGAACCCCGGAACCCCAAGATCGTCGAGCCCCCTCAATGTGTGACCCCTTTTCTCGAACCCTATTTTATAATAAAATACAACTTGTCGCATATTAATTGTTCATGCATGCATGTTGTCATGTGGTTTGGGGGCACTATGCCGATTCACTGCATAATTAAATATGGGGCCCATATGCGGGCAAATCTAGTCTCATATCGGCCTCATTTAAATTTGTGTAGCGAACCGGTATCTTATCTTGCCATGTTAAGACAACATTTAATTTGCGGGGTAGATAAATAACATGAGCCATCTAATTAATTGTCGGGACCCCGGTTCCGCTTAATATGACCTAATTGCATCGCACCTTTGCCATGCCATGCATCATATCATAAGCATGCCGATCTTTTGCCGTTGAATTAAATATTGCATCCGGTGTTTCCTCTAGTGATTTGGTTCTTCGCGGATAAGGCCGTTGAGTTGATGCGAGTGTCGACCCGATCTTCGAATGAACCTTCGACAATGTTTTCAGGCGAGCATCTCCCCCTTTCTACCTATCTTACTTTTATAGTATTTATTCCCTCCTGTTGATCTATTGCTATCTGTGTTGCGATGCTCTAGTTTCCGTACCCTTGATATTACTTGCAGCCTTATATTGCCTTGGACACATCCTATTACCTGTTGTTTGGTAGATAGTTGGACTTGCGCGTCGTAGTCGCTTGCTCAAGTGCTGTTGCGTGTCGTCAAGTGCCACGGTTGTTGATGTATTGCCGCATGATGATGTTGGATATGATCATGGTTTTACTTATCGTTCACTTTAATTCCTGTTTAACAACTAAAATTGAAGTAAGCAGAGGCATCGGTGGGTGATAGAAAATATTTGGTTTCCGAACGCCCACTTGTGTCCCGTAGGACCCCGAGTACTTGATACCTGTTCCTTGATTTATCGCGCTATCCACATCCGGGAGGTATATGGGACCCCCCTTAGCCAGAGCTTGATTCAGTCTTATTTCTTGGGGCCACAAACTAGTTTGAGGTTTTATTTACGTTCCTGTACTTATGCCATGCTTTACTGCTTTAATTACGATTGTGCGACAGATAGCACCTGTACTGTTTAGGATCGGGACACGTTTTCGCGGTGTCGACAAGCCCAGTTTTGGGTTCCCAGTCGCTCACAGCCGTCCACCCAAACCTTGAGTCCGTCTCGGAGCTAGCTTACTTCGTTGCGGGTAAGACTCCAAGGGGTGGCCCCCTGAAATATTTCTGAATCCTGTGATTTCTTTGTCGTGAAAGCCTCGTTGGGTTTTGATTTGGTTTTTCCGAGGTTGATCGAGTGTGTGTTGCTATTGGTGCACCCCGGCCGGGTAAAACTTTCTGAAAGCCGTGTCCGCGGTTATGGACGACTTGGAGCACAGTATCTCGACCATAGACAAGCATAACTAAAGTTTATCGCTATAAATTTGACTTTATAATGACTAGTAATCAGCTTCACTATAATGGAATGGCTAATTAATACTGCCCACAATTGCTTGTTTGGAGTGTCGCTTGCGACCATTGTACCTGACTAGTAAGTATGACAACTACAACGGAATGGCTAAATAAAAGTACCAACAACTGCTGGGTTTTGGGTTTCTCATGATAATTGTATTTGACTAGTAAGTGTCGCAACTACAATGGAAGTATTAACTAAAACGGCCCACTGCTTATTTTATCAGGATGATTATCTATACTTGACTAGTAATTGCTGCAACGATAACTGAATAAATAAAACTGCCAACTGTGTGAGTTCCTCGGTTGACTTCCTCGTTTGGTCTCGAGGGGGAAACACCAGGATGGGTTTGTTTGGTGTTAGCTTCAGGTTGGATCCGGATAGGTCATTCTTATCCCTCTCTGATAACCGCCAGTTGTATCGAGTCTCTATAGGTTGTTTAGTGCATGCTGCCGCTGCCGCTCAGTCCACCATACCTATGTAGGTGAGGACCGCCGAATTCTAGTCTCGCCGTGTACAGGCCTCAGTACTGACGCTCCTCTTTTTCCTTTGCCCTTTGTCGGCACCCCTTTTGTTTAAGCAGGTTTTGAGATCGACGTCGTTAGCAGGGTTACCCTTCCGGCTTGGCCTGGGCAGGGTTATGGACGCCATTGGTTATTCTTCAGGGCTCTCAGCCCCATTTGCATCTTGTCCGTAGTCGGACGCCCTATCATTTTCAAGGTGTTTTGGATCTTTGTATATTATATCTGTATTCTTGACTCTTTTGGGTCGCTGTTATATATATCTGTTCTGTGGGTCCCATCGAGGACTGTTGTGTAATGTTATTACTTCGTTTTCCACCCGCACGAAAGTGCCTGGTGGGCACCTTTGAATCGTTTCTATGCGGGTTTGGCGGGTTTCGCTAACACTTGCATAGGTCCGATTCTGAGGGTGTTACAGGTAGCCCGGCGTAGATCTCTCTTGTTTTGTGTTTGTTTAGGTCATAGGGTGATGTCAAACCATGTTAGGTCACAAGTTGGGGCACTATCCTACCCGGTTTCACCTCGACGGGGAGATTACCCCCTTATACGGGTACGGAACCTTCCCCTCTAGGTTAGAGCGCATGCATGCGAGGGGGGACACATGCAAGCACCTATATATACCAACCTCTCACCACACCCACACACATATGCTAGGGGCACATGCAAGTTTTCATCTCATTCCAATGTTCTCGTGGTCTTCCTCCGGCGAAACCCTGATCTCTGTGCACACTCGGATCGTCTACCCCCCTAGACGTTCCTCTGACAGGGGTAGCCCGGCGTAGCTCTCTCTTGTTTTGTGTTTGTTTAGGTCATAGGGTGATGTCAAACCATGTTGGCTCACAAGTTGGGGCACTATCCTACCCGGTTTCACCTCGACGGGGAGATTACCCCCTTATACGGGTACGGAACCTTCGCCTCTAGGTTAGAGCGCATGCATGCGAGGGGGGACACATGCAAGCACCTATATATACCAACCTCTCACCACACCCACACACATATGCTAGGGGCACATGCAAGTTTTCATCTCATTCCAATGTTCTCGTGGTCTTCCTCCGGCGAAACCCTGATCTCTGTGCACACTCGGATCGTCTACCCCCCTAGACGTTCCTCTGACAGGGGTAGCCCGGCGTAGCTCTCTCTTGTTTTGTGTTTGTTTAGGTCATAGGGTGATGTCAAACCATGTTGGCTCACAAGTTGGGGCACTATCCTACCCGGTTTCACCTCGACGGGGAGATTACCCACTTATACGGGTACGGAACCTTCCCCTCTAGGTTAGAGCGCATGCATGCGAGGGGGGACACATGCAAGCACCTATATATACCAACCTCTCACCACACCCACACACATATGCTAGGGGCACATGCAAGTTTTCATCTCATTCCAATGTTCTCGTGGTCTTCCTCCGGCGAAACCCTGATCTCTGTGCACACTCGGATCGTCTACCCCCCTAGACGTTCCTCTGACAGGGGTAGCCCGGCGTAGCTCTCTCTTGTTTTGTGTTTGTTTAGGTCATAGGGTGATGTCAAACCATGTTGGCTCACAAGTTGGGGCACTATCCTACCCGGTTTCACCTCGACGGGGAGATTACCCCCTTATACAGGTACGGAACCTTCCCCTCTAGGTTAGAGCGCATGCATGCGAGGGGGGACACATGCAAGCACCTATATATACCAACCTCTCACCACACCCACACACATATGCTAGGGGCACATGCAAGTTTTCATCTCATTCCAATGTTCTCGTGGTCTTCCTCCGGCGAAACCCTGATCTCTGTGCACACTCGGATCGTGTACCCCCCTAGACGTTCCTCTGACAGGGGTAGCCCGGCGTAGCTCTCTCTTGTTTTGTGTTTGTTTAGGTCATAGGGTGATGTCAAACCATGTTGGCTCACAAGTTGGGGCACTATCCTACCCGGTTTCACCTCGACGGGGAGATTACCCCCTTATACAGGTACGGAACCTTCCCCTCTAGGTTAGAGCGCATGCATGCGAGGGGGGACACATGCAAGCACCTATATATACCAACCTCTCACCACACCCACACACATATGCTAGGGGCACATGCAAGTTTTCATCTCATTCCAATGTTCTCGTGGTCTTCCTCCGGCGAAACCCTGATCTCTGTGCACACTCGGATCGTCTACCCCCCTAGACGTTCCTCTGACAGGGGTAGCCCGGCGTAGCTCTCTCTTGTTTTGTGTTTGTTTAGGTCATAGGGTGATGTCAAACCATGTTGGCTCACAAGTTGGGGCACTATCCTACCCGGTTTCACCTCGACGGGGAGATTCCACCCTCATACGGGTCCGGAACCTTCGCCTCTAGGTTAGAGCGCATGCATGCGAGGGGAGACACATGCAAGCACTTCATGTGGTCGTGGTGAGTGCTATTGAGAACCACATGCGATAATAACACTTATAAACATATAGAAATTTCTCGATCGGGGTGTGAGAAGATTCGCAACGACATTTCATGTGGACGTGTAGACTACTATTCAGAGGGTACGAAATTATCCAATTAATAAAAAAAATATAAATAATTGATGCAAATACAAAATATATGAAAAATAGAGAAGGCTACGCCGAGGGTGACCGTCGGCGTACGTTGCTGGTACGCCGAGGGTGGCCGTCGGCGTATGCTATGCCGAGGGTCGCCGTCGGCCTAACCGACGGCACCGTTAGCGCGCCGTCCGTGCTGGCCGGCATGTGCCACACGTCCGCTTGCTACGCCGAGGGCCGCCACTACGCCGAGGGTGACCGTCGGTGTAGTGTATACTACGCCGACGGCTTGGCTACGCCGAGGGCTGGCCAGTTGGGTTGGCCTGGTGCGGTGCTACGTCGACGGCCCCGACGTTTGGCCGTCGGCGTAGCGGACGGCCGTTGGCGCATCTGGCCATTCCTGTAGTACAGGAGATGGAGGAAGTCGTCCAACGGAATTACGGAAGACAGCCACCCTTTTAAATTTGCCGGGCCGCCGGTGGATATGGACCAGGTTTCGCCGGAGAAGTGAAGAACTGCAGCGACGAGGATTTCTCGCCGTAATCTGCTGGCACGTGAGATGGAAGGCCTGGGGAACTTGGCTTCTGCTCTGCTGTTGCGGTCAGAGAGACCTGCAGGGACTGTTTTTGGCATCAGGGCAATCTTCAGCATATATAGGTTGAGACGGATGCGTTACACAGTAGGCCCTACACGCATGCAACGTGCACAGACTTGGTCGATCGTACGTCTGACGTGTCACCAGCAGAAGTAGTACAGTACGTACCTAGCAAAAGAATAATAATAGAGCAGTTAAAGGCATTAAATGAGAGAAACTAAATCCATGGCTGTAGCAGCGGCCACGATCGATCGCCGCCAGTGGTTTCGACAACGGTGCCACTTGCTCCTACTACTAGTCCATTCATACTACAGCTTGAGCTCCAGAAGTAGTCACCGGCCGGCCGGCCCCTTGATTAGCACATGCATGTCAATCTCGGATCAGATCCGACGACATTCGGTAGTGTCAACGTTGCGATCATTTTTTTTTCACAAACAAGGAAGCAAAACAATGGCAGGTCAAGCTCAAGCATCAGGTTTAGGTGCACCAACTTTCAAGTAGTACTACAAAATTTCTAACACGACAGACCCGCTGGATGCTACTAGCTTGTAGTAGTAGTACAAGAGAACTAGGATTTGTCTTGTCACGGATCACATACAATGCAGGGTCCATACGCTAGACGCATCGCGCCCACAGATTCATCAGAAAAAGAAAGCACTCAGACGGACAGGTTACAGTTGGAGTGAGTGATACTTACAAACACACAGACGGCTTATCAGGCCGTACATATCTCGATCGGTCTCTCATAAGATATGTTCGAGCTGCAGCTAGCTAGTGCTAAGTAGTCTCGACGCTGATAGCCTACACTGCGCGCGAGGGTGTGACCACGCATATACCTGGGCCGTAGCATCCGGAGATACATGTGAAGATATTTAAAGATACTAAAATAGACATGCACACATACATATGCCAGCATTTCATCTAACTAGCACAAAATAAACATAGAATTATTCTTTATTTTTTATAATTTTCATGAAATCCAGGTAAGTAAAAAATCAAGGTGGTGTTTCGAAAAAAATTATGGCATCACTTTTCACGTAGTTTTGTTGATGTGTATTTTCCATTATAAATGCTGGAACAATATAATAAGAATATTGTATTTTTTTTGTAACATAAACATGTGGTTACTTTTTCTAAACGGAATATATCCGTTAAAATCTTATATCAATATAATGAGTTATAAACAAGTGAAAAAAGTAGTATAAATAAGTAATGCTAGAATTATAATATATCATCGAATGTAAAATAAATAACAGTGTGATTATGTGAGAGAAAATTTAACAATACCTTACCTCACAACTTTTTAGAAGTAAAGGTCTACTAGTTCATTATAAAGACACACGGTGGAGTCCGTACTAAGATCAGGTCTCATGTCTGTGTAACAAAGTCTCACGGTGACTTTGTCTAGTGAATGCCCTAGTGGACACAAATTGATCTACATTTTGAACTCAAAATTTAACCGTCCTAAAAATAATTGAAAAAATTCCATTAAACCATACACTATTTATCTAATTGTATTTTAAGAAATTATACACCATTTATTCTGAAAAGGTTTTTTTATTCGAATAGTTTGTTTATGAATAAATTGCATTTTAAGATGAAATATAAAAAACTATTTAACCATAAACCATTTATCTAATTACATTTTAAGAAATCTAGCTACAACTCTCGTTCTCATCACAATTAATAATTTTGCACATACCAAGAATGAACAATGGAATGACTTGTGGGCTCCACCTTTGGACACACAAGATTTAAAAACGACACGTCCGCATATATGGAGCCCCTAGCTAGTAGAGAAATGGGAGTTTGCTTTCTTATTACTAGCATCACGACAGATGATAGATCCACCGATCACCTGATGGACTGATATAGACAGAATAGAGCTACTGACGTACAGAAGGGTTACAGAGAGACGAAAAAACCTTGATACACCAGGGTCGAAAACTTTGATGGCTTATCACGCAGGCCGTAGACGTCCCGGTCGACATGTGATCTGATGAGCTGCAGCTAGCTGAGCAAACGGTTGATGCTGATATATAGCCTATTGAGCATCTGTACTTCTGCACCGTACGTATCGGCATCATATAAATTCCGAATCAATGGGACAGCACACGATGCCGTTCTAGCCGTCTATGTTTCAAGGGTCAGTCGCGGCGGCTGACTTAGGATGATCAGACAAAGCTGCGTCAAAATTAGGGGATCCTCTTACTCGATCAGGATCATGTGCATTGCATGGATGGCTTGGTGCACGGGAGAGGGTATTACCGGTTCACATATAGGTAACACTGTAGACAATGAAAGTTTGGCATTAGTCTTTTGGTTGAATTTTGAAATTACTTTTTTTTGGTATGTCTATAAAACCAAGAAATATATGAAAAATATTAATTATCTTTACTATTAGAATGCTTACGTCACCCCAAATTTGCCCTTAAACTTGAATCTATTTATGATGACGTTGGAATTTTGCCGTCCCTAAAAAAATAAACTCCAGAAACCTACCCTCTACATCTCAATTACTCTCCTAGTTTTTGTAATTATATATTTTTCTAGAAAAACAAGGATCATGTCCCGGTTTCATTGAAAATAAAAACGACATAAGTTCAGAGTTTTAAGGTCTCAGCTGGAGTATAGAACATCCCAACTCCAGGTTGATAAGCACCAAAACACACACCCACGCGCGTACACACACGGTGTCAACACCACCTTGCTAGCTACTTACGCTTTTGAGCCACAGGGAGTTGTCCATTTTCTTCAGTCATCTGCTGGCGCCATGTTCTTTGTGGTAGCTTTCCTAGTCATCCTAATTCGTAGTGTTCCGGCGACAGCAACATAGGTGCCTGTTTAGCTAGAGGTTCCAGTTTTGGGACTCAAACCGTCAAGTCGGATGTTGATGTCAAAGAATTCGAAATTGGCATGGCATAGCGGAGATCTGGCCGTGAGATGGAAGTACTATTGGATGTAATATTCTATCGAGAGCATGTACTGGTAAATCATTTTGCTTGTTTTTTAGAAGGTGGCAAAGCTATGTCAACCAAAATTTTAATTATGGGAGTGAGGAACATGAAAGCGAGTACGTGCGCCTACTTACCGCGAGAACCACTCGATCTAGCTCAAAACTTCTTGGTCACTAGTACAGTTCAACAACTCTATACATGCATGCTTATTATACTCGCGCACATGCATGCGGGACTATTCGCCACGGAACTTCTGATATTTCTTGATTCATTCTAATCCACCATCGGTTGTGGTTCACGATTATTTGAAGATGCATTCGGCTGGCCGGCTGCTGTATACGTACAAAATGTCTGCAATCGTTAGAGTCGAACCCTTGCAGTTGCAGTGCTGTCCCGTCTCTATAATCAACATCACACGCGTCCTCCATATCGTGATCATCGCATCGATCCACGGCCGCCGGAAACTAGCAACTTCTTCCGACGTACGGCAGTGTCTGTTTGGCCGTGCCGGCTCCTGGGAGCGCCGAAAGGCCGCGCGTGGTAGCTATCTTCTACCCGGCCGGCCGTTTGGTTCGTGCCTGTCTGCCTGTCCGGTGAAATCGTCGTGCGATCGATATCTTGCCCGGCCGCCTCTGTCCCGACGTGGCAGCAGTGTCCCCGGCTGGCCGCGTTTTGTCCCCACGTGGGCGGTCGCCGTCTTCCCGAGCCGTCCCAGTCACTCCCGCTCCCTTGGCTTTCTTCTTCGGCCGGAGCGAAGCTCTGAACCATCCAATCGTTTAACGGGTCAAGATCGAGTTTAACCGTGCTAGGAATTTGATGTATTCTGGAAGTTAAGATCTGAATTGACGCCTAGACAGCCACCCGGCAAGCAGATGAGAAGCATCGTACACTGCTGACAGTACGTACGGGAGAGATGGAGGACATCCAACGGAATTACGGACGCAGCCACCCTTTCAAATCTGCCGCGGAAACGCCGCCGCGGTAGATATCGACCTGAAGGTTTCGCCGGAGAAAACCATGACTGCAGCGACGAGGATTTCTCCCTGTAATCTGCTGGCTGGGAAAATTATTGGCTTCTGCTCCATTGTTGCGGTCAGAGAGAGACGTGTAGGGAATACTGTTTGGGAGGATTTGGTTCGAAATTCGTTCGAAATTCGCGAAGTTTTTTCAAAAATTTCGCTCGAAAGATTCCAAACGAGTGCATTCGTATTTGACCAAAAAAATTGAATATTTTTTCAAAATTTCGTTTTTTTCTCGAAATTCTCGAATCTCCGAGTGAGGCGACATATTTTTGCGAATCAAAATGCAGAACACTGGTAGGGAGTACTGTTTGGGAGGATTTGGTTCCGGTAAACCCATACTCACACGTTCCTCTGCCCATATTTTTCTCAAACCGCCAGGTTATCGACACCTGTGACTGTGATCATAAAAAACAAAAAAAAATAGGTAGGTTGAGACGGATGCGTTACACAGTAGGCCCTAGACGCATGCAACGTACTACACAGACTTGTCGATCGTACGTCCGACGTGTCACCAGCAGGAGTACGTACGTAGCAAAAGAATAATAATAGTAGAGCAGTTAGATTCATTAAATGAGAAAACTAAATCCACGGCTGTAGCAGCGGCCACGATCGATCGCCTTCAGTGGTTTCAACAACGGTGCCACTTCAGCTCAAAAAAAAAACAACGGTGCCACTTGCTCCTCCTCCAGAAGTAGTCACCGGCCGGCCCCTTGATTAGCACATGAATGTCAATCTCGGATCAGATCCGACATTTAGTGTCAACAAGTTGCGATCAAAATTCCTTCAAAAAAAAGGAAGCAAAACAATGGCAGGTCAAGCTCAAGCATCCGGTTTATTAGGTGCACCACCTTTTAAGTAGTACTACAAAATTTCTAACACGACGGGCCCGACTACTGGCTTGTAGAGTAGTACAATAGAAGAAGGATTTGTCTTGTCACGGATCATATACATTGCACGGTCCATACGCTAGACGCATCGCGCCCACAATGTTATCAGAAAAAGAGAGCACAAATTATCGTCCTCTCCATGTCGTACAGGTTGCAGTTGGAGAGTGACTGATACTCGTAACGGTACAAACAGCTTATCAGGCCGTACATATCTCGATCACTCGTAAGATAAGATGTATATGTCCGAGCCGAGCTGAAGTGCAGCTTGCGCAAAGCAGGCTCGACGCTGATAGCCTACACTGCGCGCAAGGGTGTGACCACGCATATACCTAGGCCGTAGGTATCGGCATCCGGAGATACATGTGAAGATATTTAAGGATACTAAAATAGGCATACACACATACATATACCTACATTTCATCTAACTAGCACAAAATAAAACGAGAATTATTCATTATGTTTTTATAATTTACATGGAATCCAGTGAGGTAAAAAATCAAGGTGGTGTTTCAAAAAAAATCCAGCATCACTTTTCACGTAGTTTTGTTGAGGTGTATTTTCCATTATACATGCTGGAACAATACAAGAATATTTTATTTTATTTGTAACATAAACATGTGGTTACTTTTTCTAAATAGAATATATCGGTTAAAATCTTATATCGATATAATGAGTTATAAACAAGTGAAAAAAGTAATATAAGTAAGTAATGCTAGAATTATAATATATCATAGAATGTAAGATAAATAACAGTGTGATTATGTGAGAGATAATTTAACAATACCTTACCTCACATCTTTTTAGATATATAAAGTCTACTCGTTATTTATAGAGCCACATGGTGGAATCCGGACTAGGATCAGGTGACATGCCTGTGGCATATCACGCTGCAACATGCCCCCTCATATCATTTATCCAAAGCTCATCCAAAGGCCAGCAGCGACCTAAGGAAAAAATCTCCCAGGCATCAACCATTCAGACGTTTTCAGACTGATGTTCTACCCAATTTTAAAACAGTCATTTAAATTTCTGATTTGGTGCAATCTGTAGAAAAACAATAGTCGTTTAAAAAAGTAGATCTGCATGTTGTACAAGAGATTTAAAAATAGTCATTTAAATTTCAGACTTGGTACAATATGTAGCAAACAACAGCCATTTAAAATTCAGACAAAGCATTTATCACAAGACCGAGTTTGCACACAAATTCTGCGCCAAACAAGTGCTACTAGCTTGCATACATATTTGCACCAAACAAGTGTAGAAATCTGGCCAATTTCACTTGTACACTTACGTCATACTAGTTAGCCCCCAAATCCTATAGTTAACCATGTCCAAAATACTATCTAACAAGCTTGCATACTATAACAAATCATCATCATCAAAAGGTGGACCCGTCAATAGCTGGGTGAACGCGACGAGTGCATTGCTCTCTTGAAGCACCAAATTTAGTCCTTTGTTGTTGTTGTCATAATTCTCCACATGTACTTGAGGTGGTAGACCATTCTTTTTCTTTTGTTGTACTCCATCCTTTTTCTTTTTCTCCTACAAATGAAAAATCTAGCAATGAGTTACAAATGAATAGAGAAAACATGTTGTGTACCAATTTCAACATACCTTTGCTTCCTTTTAGTTGGTCCGCGCTTCCCCTTCAGTAACTTATCAAGCCAGTTTTTCTTTCTCCTTAAGCATGTTGTCGGGACCACTTTTTTCTTTAGCCGTGCAGCACTAAGCAACTCATCTATTTGTTGCACATTTGGGTCAATATTCTCCTTGTCTTTATAAGTTTCCTTCCATGGCCTTCATTGGAACAAACAAATCTGTGTGAAGTGACGATCTTTCGATCACATTTGATTTTGATTGTGGATCTTATCCTCACATCAATCCGATGTGACCCCCATAATCTACCCAGTACTCCCAAGCCTCATATGAATCTCTAAACCTCATACCAACTTTAGCTATCCTCTTATCACTTTTTTTCCATTGAACAATGACCAACTCTGCCAAATTCAAGAGCAAATAGTAACTAAATTAGGAAGCACAAAATATATCTTACAAGGTAGCAGTAAAACAACATATATATAGGGAAGAACATAATAAAATTTGTATTACTTCGTAAGTCGAGAAGAACATAATAAAATTTAGAAATGACATAATTTTTTTTGTTTACATGTCTTAAATTGTTTCGACATAAATTACATATTTTTGGTGTTTTTTACACTATAATGACTCATAAACTTTTTTTTGTGTCAAATTTTTTGGTTGTGGTGAATATATGAACATAATTATTCGTATAAAAAACATAATTTTTTCAATCCAACGTAAAAATATGCTGGGTGCAAAATAACTATTCTGCACCCTGGATGCTGAAAAGGGTTTCTAAATATATATATATATATATCTATATACATAAATTACATATATATATATATGTGTGTGTGTGTGTGTGTGATTTATTGGAACAAGATGCAATTTATGTTCTTTGTCCAACAATTAATGGAAATCTCAGATTTTCAAAAATATTATTATACAGTGGAGGCTCACACATTTGCTTGGTTTGTACTACACATCCTAGACAAAATTCTAACAAGCAAAATTAGCAAAGAAAATAATAGCAGACTAATCTAAAGGAATAGGTTCAGTTGGAAAGAGACATACCTGATACGAGGCTACTACGCTGCAGGCATCCACATAAGACATCAGAGAGCAGAAAGCTCAGTCTGGGCGGCGTTCATTAGAGTTTGGAGCTTGGTCCAAGGAAGCGGTCCTCGCTCCCTGGACCACGGCAGCGCTTCACGATTGTCTGAATTTACGGCGACGGTTGTTTTATGGGACGCTCCTGCCTGGTTCCCATGATGGACAGCACTGTCTATCCGCCGCGGCGGCGGCGCGACAAGGTGCGCGAGAGCTGCAGACATGGACGCCGGTGCCAGGCCCTCCGTTTCCCCGCCATGTACAATTTCGCCCCTCCCAGTTTATTTCCGCTTGTTGTTGCTTTCGTACCAGGATGTGGATGCGTGGAGAGCTATTTTGCCTTGGGTTGCTACTGTCCTTTGGATGGGCTTTGGATGGCTTATATGAGGGGGGGGGGGGGGGGGGGGGCATGTTGCAGCGTGATGCCACATGAATGATGTCACCTGATCCCAGTGGAATCCATGCCTTCCTTTTTTTTGTGTGCCAACTTAATATGTGTCACCAACCTCTGTTTTACACTTGTCATAGCAGGCTTGATCATAACTACTTGATGTATGCACTCGGGATGGTCATTAAAAAGCCAACCAAATTACTCTTGTTCGGTCCTATAAAATGTCATCCAAGATCAACAACCGTAACAATACCCATGATAAGAATGCTCACTTTCGCATATTAAAGTGTAAACTCTACACCCCATTGCACCCAACATCTCATAGAATTGATTGGCGGGAGGGGCCCGATTCCAACTTTTGACTGAGAGCCCAAGAAGCATCTGAACATGATCATATCAGTAGGGGGAGGTGACTTGCTTGAGGTCGTGAACGTGACTAAACATGACCAATACAGTAAGGAGAGTTGACCAATTGAAAATTCCTGCACCGAACATAACAACTTTTTGAGAGCAAGTAAATCTTCGGTTGTTTCTTAGATAACCCACTTTCATTTGGCAATTTAATTTGGATATGAATCGGTGAGAAATCTAGTGCGGATTATATCCAATAAATTTTGTTCCGTTTAAGATTGTGTTTTCTTCGCTACTCCTAAATTCCAAGGTATTGTAGACTGACACGATGCCTAGTGTTGTAGATCACGTATTTGGGCTGCATGCATGCAAACGTGGGTATATATATTAGTAGGATATAGACTGTGATGGCCGTGATGGATACACAAAAGTAGCAGCGCCCACGATCGACCGACGCCCGTGTGGTTCGAGTCAACGGTGCCATTGCTGCGAAATCAATCCTTTATGAGCCCTGGCTATCACGCCTGCTCGTCCCGCCCGATCGATCCACATATTTCCAGAAGTAGTAGTAGTCACCGCTTGGCTAGCTAGGTACAGTACACGGCTGAGAACGCGCACATGTTGTTTCTTTTAGGCCCTCCACAATGTTGCCGACGCCACAAACCCGGAAATGTCACCAATTCCCTGAGAAATAATTCTGGCACCGATCTCACAATGTGATAGATTCCTGTACAAGAAAGTGGGACCCACGGCAGGATAAAAAAACTCCACCGAGCAACCACCATCTTCCCTTCGTTCGTCTTCTTCTCTTCCTACCCAAAATAATCCCCATTTTCATTGGAGACAAATTGGTTTTCTTCTCTAGCTTGTCTTTCCGATTCAGCGCATCCTCGCACAAATCCAAGCAGAGGGGTGTGGATTAGAGGGCGGAGGTGTGTGGATTTGAGAGGTCCATCAACGTGGAAGCAAGAAATGGAAGTATGAGCGGTCTACACCTGTGCTCGACCAGCGCGGCGTTGGTTCCCTCCCGCCCTCCAGGTTCTTCCGCCTTGTGTGCCTATGCCGGTGGTGGCGCGAGGACGGCTTGTTCAGGATGTCGACGTTGTGCTTGAGCTAGCCGACGAGGGAGGCGACGAAGTTCGTTGATCTGATTCAATAATATCAATATTTTACTGGCTGGTGCGTTTGGGCATCGGAGCACTTACTTGCTCCGATTCTCTGAAAAAATTTTGAGGCACCGGGTCAGCAGCGTAGGGCACCGGCCCTCGATGCCCCAAAACCGGTTTGGGCACCGATTTGGGCATACGTGTGGAAGGCCTTATATAGGAGTATATAAGTACCAGATAAGATCGACGCATAAGCAAGCAAGCAGAGCAGTACGTACACGGTACTGCACGCACGTTCGTGGTCCATCTTTTTTTAATGATGGGGTGGTCCTACATGCTCTGGTGTACCTTGCGGTGATAGCCGTATTTCAACACTGTTGTGCGTGCCGATGGCGACCAATCCGCACGCACTTGTACCGAGATGGCAACCAAAGGCAAATCAGCGTCAGAAAACACAATGCGAATCTTTTAAGTTTGAATAGCAAGAGAAAAACACTACGTACATGAGTTAATCATTGAAGATTTTTTTGCCACCGCCCCCAAAGACTTGGAACAATCATTTTTGGGGGAACTTGGATGTAAAAAGTTGAGTAGTTCCCCCTCCCCCCCCCCCCCCCCCCATCCCAATCGATTCTGGTCTAGCTTCGTCACTACCTGGCTGTTCACTATACTGCATCAGGCAGCTAAGAGCATGGTGTATCGCACTCAGAGAGACGGGCGCAGCGGAAATACGAGAACCGTAGATCATGTTCATCTGATCATAGTTCTCAATGGCTTATTGATCAATTTGGTGTTCTTTGGACGAGCCTGCATGAGAATCAGAGTTAGTTTAGAGTATGTAGTTCATATGTGAGCTATACAACTAGTCAAGGTACTGATGCAAGTGCAAATATATCGAACCTTGATGTGCACATAGTAATGGTCTTCATCCATCATGCTAGCAGAGGTCAACTCAACCCAGCGCATGTTCTCAAGCCTTCTGATCCGAAGCACCTGAATCCACCTAACTCTCGAGTGCCTCATGTTGTTGTACACCTGGTTCAAAGTGACTGTCCGGCCACAGAACTTAAAGACATCGTTTGCAATCAAGCAAATGTCAGCCTCTCTGAATCCCCGAACAACTGAACCCACTCCCTGGATCAACTGGCAGACCCTATTCTAGACGAAGGTGGATAGAGATGCTTTCCATGACATGCCAACTTGTTCTTGCACACCACATCAGGCATCGACGCATAACACAGATGCAACACAGATGTTGCCGATAGATCAGGGAACACAACCTTCTCCTACGGCACCAGAGATAGGTATTGCGTTAAGTTCAAGAGGAAGAACTATACTTGTAATAGTAATACTACATACACCACATGACAATCCTGACACTACATCTTGAATAATAAATGCCAAAATGTATCACAAATTGAGGGAAATGGTGGCATGAATTTTGGAGGCAGAGGAGGGGCGATGTAAATAACCGGTGCAGAACCCCAATTTCTATCGCCGGAATTTGCAAGCTCCCACCATCCGTCGCATGCACGGGTGCATGCAGGTTCTTCTCACTTAAGCGCGAAAAGGACTTAGCTCCATAGAAACGCCTAATTTAAGACACTTTAATACTTGTACGGTGAAATATTTTTCCGCGGGTGCAGAACCAAACAGAGCAGCAACCAAACACCCCATAATGAAGTATGCATGATCGTGCTAAAATAAACGTTCGTAGTACTCTCTCCATTTGGGATTATAAGTCCGGCACGGATAACTAGTTTTCAATTTGAACAACAAAGTATAAATAATATAGTATAAAAATTATACTATTAATAACTTTAAAGGTTATATTTTTTAATGGTATAACTTTTGTAATATATAAATTATATTTTTTTACAAATTAACAATCTAGATATACGCGTAGGACCTATAATCCCAAACATGCCATATGGATGGGGCGGCGCCCACACTCACGTTGTTCCCTACACTATTGCCCACATTTTTTTTTTGACGCTGCTAGGTTAATAACTACTTATAAAAGAGTATTGTTGGAGGCCGTTGACCGGTGGAACCTGATTGGTTTAGTCTCACCTCGTTTATAAAAAAAGGCCATACCAACTTATAAAAGAGAGATTTTTATCTCCCTCCGATCTTTTGTGATGGAGTAGATTTTTTTTCTTAGATAAACGTTTAGACAGTAGGCTGAATAGTGGGATGGTCAAATGGATGCTAACAACGACACCTGTGTCTATAGTCGCTAAAAAGAAATGAATTTTAGCTAGCTAGGTTGACGCGATGCGTTGCACACAGTTGGCCCTACATGCATGCAACGTACACAGACTCGGTCGGTTGTACGTGTCGCCGTTATAAGTAGGTAATGTACGTAGCAAAAGAATAATGGAGCAGGAGTTAGCAGCATGAAAATGGGTGAAACTAAATCCACGGATGTAGCACCGGCCACGATCGAAGCGCTGCGAGTGGTTTCGCGAACGGTGCCACTAGCTCTCCTGCTAGTCCATTCAACTCCATATAGTATAACAACGTCTTCACTTCCCTACCTAGAACCCTGATCCGGACGTTGAAAATCAGTCCAGTCGTGTATCCAGGTTCTATTTTCATCCGGATTTAGACGAATTTTGTTCCGGGCTTTCTAGGCCAAACCCAGGTTCCTGGATACGCCCTGGGAACGCCGAACAAAGCCATCTCGGCAGAAAAACAAAACGAAACGACGCGTCAACCCGCCGAGTCAGCGACAGAAGCCGAATCGTCGTCATCCTTAGAACCACACGACGATCGCCGGACAATAACTGCTCGTCGCTTCGGCCACGCGTCGCAGAATTGCCGCGCCACCGCTGCCGCCTCGGCTCCCGCGACGGACCGGCGGTCACTAACTTTCCGCCGTTTTCCCTTTTACCACACTCGCCGCCCAACTCGACCTTTATAAGCCGGGCGTCTTGCCGGAGTTTCTCACACCATCTCACATCTCACCAGTCCAACACTCCGGCGAACAAACAGCTCTCCTCTCCCCTCGCCTACTTAGCCATGGCCGAGAGGTACCTCGGCGACGGTGCGGCGACGAACGGCTTCGGTCGGCGCACTCTGCAGGCGTGGGAGGCGTGCCTGCTCTACGAGGCCAGATACGTTGCGCCGCCGAATACGAGGACTCCGCCGGGGTGGAAGCTTAGCGCCGGCGGCATTCCTATCCCGCCGGCACCGACGTCGGAGGAGCTGCCGTACCAGATCCAGGAGTTCATCTCTGGCATGGATGATCCTTCCGCCACCGAGAGCCCCAACAACCTTCTCTACTGGGAGGAGTTCTTCGCCGACCGTCGCGCCCAGGAGCTTGCCCGCCACGAGGGGCCGCAGAACGAGTCGTCGCTGAAGTGCAACAACGCGGCCGGCCGCCGGCGTTTCTGGAGCGCGCCGGGCCGGACGCTTAGGTCGGTGATGGACCACATCAACGTCGGGAACACGCCGCGTCACGGATACCCGCACACACCCGTGCCGGTGTCCAGGTCGGGCCGGCGACCTCAAGCGAGCTGGATGCCGAGGAGGATGGCCAGCATGAGCTCTTCCTCCTCCGCCTCTGCCTCCCACTCCTCGGGATCCACGCCTATCCCTACGCCGACTGGGCCTTCGTCGGGGCTGCGCCCAGTCAAGCGCGAGGCGGTCTCGCCTGTGCGCTCGCCGCCGCGTACACGCTCACGCGGCAAAGTCATCGGCGAGCCGCGCATTCCGACGCTGTCGGCTCCGATTGGCTGCCTACGCCCTCGCCACCCGAAGAATGAGCTGGCGGACGATGCGCCCCCGCCCGAGGATAGCGCCTTCAGGTTCGCGGTGGAGCAGTCACTCCGCGACTTGGCGCCACAGCCGCGGCCGCCGTTGGTGGAGCCGTCCTCGCCGGACATCCTGGCATGGTCCAGGAGGGACTGGGAGGAGACGGAGCGGCAGCACGTCCTCCGCCTGCAGCAGCAGGCCGAGGAGCAGGCGCCCCGGAGGCAGGCGTTGGCCGGGCACGCGCTCGCCTACCAGGGTGCCCCGCTCTTTGTCCTCGACGACGACGGCCGTTCCTACCAGCCGTGGAGGTGCGGCGACGCCGGCCAGGGGAGCTCCCACGCGCCCCAGCCACCGAGCGACGACGATGATGACGGCGGCAAGGACGATGGAAGGACCGATCCCGGCTATACGGCATTCTACAACAACTTCGGCATGTAGACATGGCGACGGCATCTTTAATGAAATCTGTCTGAATTTGCTAAACTCGGCTGAAATTTAGCCGAATACGGGAACTCAGTCTGGAAACGCGAGTGGGAAACTCGGCATTCTCAATCGAGTTCCGTCCGACCAAAAATTCCGCATTTTATTCGGCCAACTAGTGGAGACGCTCTAAGTAAAATCTCGCCAGCTCGATCGTCGACCTCCGGAAGTAGTGACCAGCTGATCAGAGTCAGAATCACAACACTGAATAGAGTACGTGAGCAATTTGCGATCATTTTTTTCCCACAAACCGGGGAAACAAAACAATGGCCGGCCTGTCAAGCTCGAGCATCAGGTTTAGCCGTCTAGGTGCTCCGTACAAATTGTCAAACACGACAAGCCCCGCTGGTTGCTACTACTTACCAGCTTGTACTAGTAGCACAAGAGAAATAGGGTTTGTCTTGTCACGGATCACATACAATGCACGGTCTACACACGCTAGCAGACGCATCGCGCCCACAGATTCATGCAGCGGAAAAAGGGAGCACGTGCAAATTATCGTCCTCTCCATGTCGTACAGGTTACATTCGGAACGAGTGATACTACTCATAACAGTATCGAAAACTGGGACGGCTTATCAGTCCGTACATAGCTCGATGCTGATATATATATAGCCTACCGCGCGCGCGTGGAGGTGGAGGTGACCACGCATATAAGTATATATCTGCGCCGTACGTATCGGCATCACGGAGTTTCGTCGCGGACTATGGGACAGTGAGCGATGCCGTAGTAACGTGGATTTTGACCATTCTCTTAATTACTCGATTAGGATCATATTGGACGATTCAAACGATAGTTCAATATATAGTAACAGGGAGTTTGGTTACGTCGGAGTAAGTAAGCTGCTATGCATGGGAGGAGCATGCCTGCCTGCCCGGTGCACAAATAAGGAGCGATTAACCAACCGTCGTGCGCTGCACAAAACGGATTATATATATTTGAAATAAGCCAAAAGATTTGATATTTTCATCAATAAATAAAGTATGTTTTAAAGTCTTAAAAACCAACTTTTGGCACATCACCCCTTTCGGAGCTCGTCATCAGAATCAGAGCTACCATACATCTATGTGAAGGGTCGACCGTTTGACAATTGGCATAGGCCAATGTGTGCTTCACGAGTCGGCTACGACGATATCTTCATGGATGGTTGTTTTTTTGTTGAAGTCAAAGTCACTAGCTCGAGGAGAAGCACCGACGGTCAACCTCAGACAATGGCCCTCGCTTCGTCGGTGCATGTGCGTTCAGTTTGTGTTGGTAGGCAAGTTGGCGATGAACACGTCCAAAACGGTTCCAATCGGTAGAGTTGAACCTGCCGTTGATTAATTAGCATCGTGCCGCATCGCCAGGTTTTTTTTTAAATTTTTGCTGGGCAATACCTCTCCGTACGCTTTGTCACGTTACCGATCATATCCAGACGGCTGGAAAGTGGAAACTAGCTAGATCAGCTTGAATTCCGGGTTGGTGCCGACTTGTGGGGCGCGGAGAGGCCGCCGTTGTTCTGTTCAGGCTAGGGGCAGGGCAGGGGAACGCGTCTCGTTTAGCCGCTCAAGATCGCGGATTAAACCTGGGCCGTGACTTTGGTGTAGTACCTGAGATCCATCGGCCCGTAGCTCCTTGCCGATTACAGTACACGCCTGCGACTGTAGACAGTACCGGCCGGAGGTCGAGCAATGAACTCGGACGACACTCTCGTTATTTCATTTGCCGCCGAGTCGCCCATCGATAAATATATCGTCCTTATTTTCCGGTTTTCCGACCATACGATCCACAGACCGGGCTCGGGTAACATTAGTACTACATCCTACGGGCGGTTGGGAGGAGAGGCGTGCTCCATGCTGTCCCTTCGCTCGCCTCCTCCTGCTGCTTGCTGTCCGTCCGTCCGTTCCGCGTCCGTGTCCTAAAGCACCAAAACGTGCGCAGCGCACCGGTATGACTGTGGGCGCCTACCAGCATGTCCCGTAGGGTCTGAACCTCGTCGCTGAGCAAAATTACAGTGACGTTCTGACGCGGAGGAACAATGAGGATAAAACGTTGGAAAAAAAAATGGAGTGCAGATAAAACGAACTGGACATCATCACATCTCTGACGTCCTAAAGCAACCATTCCTTTCGGATAATACAGTAATAAATAGCTGCCGGACCCTGAGAAGAAAAGCAACATACAGTTTGGTGCCGCGACAAATCAAACCATGGTAGTGCGTTTTGTTGTCTACGTACAACTGGAGCCCACCAGCGACAGGTCGATGTGTACGTGTGCGGTAGCCTTGCGAGCTAGACCCATCGAGGCGACGACGAGGTGCATATATATGATGGGCTAGACAGGTGTCCTCTCGGATATGGACGCGTTGCTTCGCTTCCCGCTCCGCGTAACCGCGTCGCGCGCGATATTTTTCTTCAACAAAAGATTCATGCATTGTACTACTACTGACGAAGCACCGTACGTAGAAATGAGGCTTCACACGCTTCCATTCCACCTCAAATTATTATCGTCCGTGCGACTATAGCTAGCTTGCCACGGCTGCATTCCACACGCTTTCTTTTAGCTTCACACATTATTGTTCGTGCGACTAGCTAGCCGCAGTTTCTGCAGATTCAGAGGAGCATGCGACCGGCCACGCAGTCCCAAACCAAACCAGGAAAGCGAAGCATGTTTTGTTTTCGAGCTAGAGACTTTCAAGAAAACGAGAACCGAGAACCAAACCGTCGTTGGATGGTTACGAGGGCAGTGGTATCCTCAGTTTAAACTCTAGGTTTGACGATTTGGTGTCTCATAAGGCGGAATATTCTTTCAGTGGGAGGCGATGCCGTCGATAGCGAGATGCCTGCGGTGACTTCGTCAATCTCAAGATCCGCCGGCTGGTGCTCATAGAGGTAGGGTGCGTGCGTGTGTTCATAGGGGTGAGTGTATGTACGCATTGTGAGCGTCTGCGTTTCTCATTTCTATTGTGTTTCTTAAAAAAACAAGAACCCCGTCTCTCGATCATCATGGCCATGTACTACGCGCGTTGACCAAATGATGTTTATCCAAAATTCCTCTTTCGTCTCTCATAAGACGTTTTTTTTAGCGGGTATACACTCTCGTAAGAATAAGATGCTGTGGCATTCATCGTGTGCCGTACTAGCGGTGCATACAGTACGTCCACGATTATCAAGCTCACGTACGGGCCGGCACTGTGGTTGCGAACATAGTAGAGGAATATTATTGGGCTGGGGTTCCTAGGAACAAATCGGTGGAGAAGTGTCCATCATCTTACTATGTTCACTTTTTTATATAATCAACACCGGGAGCCCCTTCGTCCCTGTCCCTCGACCCGCTCCTGTTGAGAGTCGACCCCCGCACCCCCCCGCCGCCCCTGTCCCTCTCGCTCTCCGGCGGCTCTGCCGGCCGGCGAGATGATGGATCAGGAGGTCTGGCACCCCCTGGTAGTTGTAGATTAGGTGGTAGTTTTGTGTTTGCCGAGATGGCGTCTGCCGTGATGGCGACTGAGGGTAGGCGGGAGGCTGCTGGCAGTCAGATCCTCCCCGCCTTGTTCTTCCTCTGCTTCTTGGCTCCCTGCTGGTGGCAAGTGGTGGCGCCGGCGGTGGGGTGGAGGACAAGCATCCCTCTTAATAAGATCTGCCATGGGTGCTTCGAGAAGAACGAGCTGGATCCCGTTCTGCCCGATGCGGTCCCTCCTGCTCCGGTGAAGATGCTCTCATGGGGTGAGCTGACGCTGGAGAGGACCACCGCACGCCTGCG
Source organism: Avena sativa (assembly GCA_916181665.1). Classification (NCBI taxonomy): domain Eukaryota; kingdom Viridiplantae; phylum Streptophyta; class Magnoliopsida; order Poales; family Poaceae; genus Avena; species Avena sativa. The sequence continues at coordinate 466,706,809 of OV702283.1, read as the reverse complement.
TGATAAGATCCGGGCCCCCCTGGTGCGTCGCCGCCCCTATCTTCTTGGCTTGCCGTCCCGAGTCCGTGGCAGGTTCTCTGGTGATGGTAAGTGGCTTCTCCTGGTGTGGTGTCGGCGTGCTACTACCGTTCTGGCTCTCTACCTTGCTCTGCTTCTCTTCAGATCCTTGAGCTCCATGGTAGAGATAGGGATTGGAGGGTACAGAGCAGACGAGCAGCTGGGTAGGCGTTGGAGTTCTAGAGCCTTTTCTTCATGGAGCAATTCCTCCAGGTCTAATCCCAAGATCTGGATTTATTCGGCCAAGATGTCCTGGTCAAAGCCGGTGTGCTCCGGCGTTAATTCAACCTCCTCTCTGAGGCCCTATTCGAGCTCGGGCACTGGGGGCTTCGCCGGGCCGGAGACAAGTGGTCTCGTCCCCGTCTCCGTCCATGGCTGCGGTGCTCTGCTCCCTCTACTCCGCGGTGGGGAAGAGACTGGACTAGATTGTAATCTAAAATCTTTTAGCAAGGTCCTTTCTACAAATGCCAAGGATCTATGTGTAATTTTCTATTTTATGGGGTCCTTTGTAATCACTGTGTACACCCACTGTAATATTAATGAAAGGCTCTAGCCCCCTTCTGGGGCGCTCCGTTCAAAAAAAAAATGTTCACTTTTTATAAATCCCAGCCAGATTATCCCGTCGTGTGTCGCCCTGCTACGGTATGTGCATGACTCTCAAGTTGTTGTACACGGCGGCTGTTAAAATACTAGCAGGGAGATACCACACATCACCTCTGGCATAATTAGTGTTTTTTTTGTGAACGGCATAATTAGTGTTTCTGGAAATGGCAAACAGAGAAATGTCTGTCATCTATGTGGTGTTATTTTAAAATATTGTACGCACATTGAAAGATAATGCTGCTACTTTTTGTGAGACTTATTAATATTTGCTTAAATTTGGGTCAACTTCAATAGAATAGCATAATATTTTGTTGAAACCTTAATAACTCTTTTAAATGCCTCATGAGATAACATGCCCCCTCCGCGGTCTTGTACAAATCATATCTTTTTGACTAAGACAAATTTGGCCTATCAAAGCTTCTGTGGCCAATAACTTTGATAGGATAAGGAGTCATGGCACATAAAAAAAATCATATGTAAGTTTTCTAGGAATAATAAAATACTTCTACAATAACTATTGCATGGAGTACCACTTTGTAATGTTAATATGGACCGTTTCTTTGATCTCTCGGTTCCATACCGAATCGTTCGATTGTAAGAGGGGGTTTGATTTGAAGCTCGATTGAGAATTTTGTTCGTATGTGTGGAATTCATTGCTTTTTCATTGTTTACGATTTGGAAAGGGCTGATAATCGTAGATTCCTATTTGCGTCAATTCTCCTAGATACTCTGAATTTCGGAATTTGAGGGAAGTAAGTGTCGCTATAGCAAGAGTACATAGTTCTGAGTCTGTGCAACATACAAGGCTATCTCTCACGGTTTTGTATGGAGTAATGGAGTGGTGCCCTGCCTCCTCTAGTAATGTTGAGGATTTGATCGTCTAGGCTTAGGACGGTTATCATCAACATATATCTCTACACAATCAAAATAAACTAGTAGTACATATTTCAAACATAGAAAAATAACCAAAGAAAATAAAAGTCCTTCACATCAGCATCACGAGGCAAGAGCTACTATGTGGGAATGATGCCTTAGGGACAAAAGCATTTGTTGTTTCCGAGTGACTTCCAAGAAAGCGAGAACGTGATCCGTCCATCGTGGCCATGTCCTACGCGCGTTGACAACGTGTCCTTTTTATAGAGCCGTTGACCAAATGATGTTTATCCAAAATTCCTCTTTCGTCACTCTCATAAGTAGTTTTTTTTTCCGGGTAAACACTCTCAAAAGATGTTGTGGCATTCATCATGTGTCCGTGCTAGCGGTGTATACAGTCAACGATTACGAAGCTCATGTATACTAGAGGAATAATAATTAGTGTTTCTGGAAATGGCTAACAGAGAAATGTCTGTCAAATCTCTTGGGTTATTTTTAAATTTTGTACGCACAATCAAAGATAATGCTACTGTTTTGTGAGACTTATTAATATTTGCTTAAATTCGGGTCAACTTCAATTAGTAGTATAATCTTTTGTTGAAACCTTTATAACTCTTTTAATTGCCTCATGAGATAACATGCCCACTCCGCGGTCTTGTACAAATCATATTTCTTTTTGACTAAGACAAATTTGGCCTATCAAAGCTTCTGTGGCCAATAACTTTGATAGGATAAGGACTAATGTCACTTAAAAATTATATGTAAGTTTTCTAGGAATAATAAAATACTTCTAAAATAACTATTGGATGGTTAAGGTTCTGTTTTGTATACCACTTTGATCTCTCGGTTCCATACCGAATCGTTCGATTGTAAGAGGGGGTTTGATTTGAAGCTCGATTGAGAATTTTGTTCGTATGTGTGGAATTCATTTATTTTCCATTGTTTACGATTTGAAAAGGGTTGTTAATCGTAGGTTCCTATTTGCGTCAATTCTCCTAGATACTTTGAATTTCGGAATTTGAGAGAAGAAGTGTCGATATAGCAAGAGTACATAGTTCTGAGTTTGTGCAACATACAAGGCTATCTCACGGCTTTGTATGGAGTGGTGCCTTTTGCCTCCTCTAGTTACGTTGAGGATTTGATCTCGACAAAATTAAAACAAACTAGTACATGTTTCAAACATAGAAAACTAACTAAAAAAATAAAAGTCCTTCGCATCAGCATTATGAGGCCAGAGCTGCTATGTGGGAACGATGCCCTAGGGACAGTAGTCCGATCATCAAGATCTTCATCCGCTTGCACATCTCCCCTTCCATGCTTGTCATATGCAGCGGCGGATGTAGGATTAAATCAGAGGGGGTGCCAAGTTCAATATTCTTAGCTTAAATACCATGTATTTGTATTTTTAACACATATAATACACATAAAATTATTATAAATACTATAAACCAAAAGAACCTGCATATTTTAAAGGGTGCCAAGGCACCAGTGGAACCCATACTGGATACGCCCCTGGTCATATGAACCAGAGTTACAAGACACCCACAAGAAGGGTCGACTGTCTTGGCATAGGCCAACGTGGGGTTCACGAGGTCGTATCGACGGCATCTTCTTATTAGACGATTGCCCTTCTTTAAAGTCGGAGTGGCTAGCTTGAGTTGGAGTGACGGATGTTGAGACCAGTGGTCAAGCTCGATGATGCTCCTCGCGTCGGCTTTGTGTAGTTTATGGTGGTAGTCAGGTTGGTTGTGTGTGTATGTTTAAGTTAGTTTTGTTCTTTGACGACGGTCAAAAAAGGTTCCAGTATCAGTCTGCGGACAGTTTTCCGCATATTAATGGCCGAACGGTCTTCTCTTCGATTAATAAAGATGGCCTTTTAGTTGTTTTAAAAAACATATAGCTGAAATTTTCCGTCCAAACAAAATCCACTTCTGCGATTTGGAAGAGTGACTAGTAAATATGGACAACACAAGCTCGCATGCATGGGTTGCTTTGCTTGGCCCCCCGTACACGCAAACTCTTCTACTAACGGAGGCAAACTAGTTAACTAAGCAGGGCAGGAAAGCGAGTGCGTTACTGCGTGAAGCACGTTAGCTACAAATTGTTATGGGTATGCGGCTTGATCACCGGTCACCACTGTTGAACAATCTTTATGCATGCTTATATATTTACATATACTCTCTCGGTTTTAAAATATAAGATGTTTTAGTTTTGTGAAGAAAGTGTATCTAGACTTTCTTTTAGTGCATAAATTCACTTCAAACATGAGTGAACATACATATTAAAAGTAGTTTAGATACATTTGCTTCACAAAGCTAAAACATCTTATATTTTGAAACGGAAGGAGTACATACTAAAGTAATCTAGATATATTTGCTTCACAAAGCTAAAACATCTTATATTTTGAAATCGGAGGGAGTATAAATCTGCACGTGTGCCTGCATGCGGCGATGAAAATATGGCGAGAAGGACAGTTGCGATCGGCAGAGAGTTGAACCCTGGCAGCGTCTAATTTATGAGCATCGTGCAGCGACCTGGTACGCTAGGTTTTTTTCTTTGCCGGGCGAGACCTCTCCGGCTCTCCGTGCACCAGAATTTTCTCCGTCAGTATCCCGACGGTGATCATCAACGACGGCTGGAAACCAGATAAGGATCTGCGTTGTCGGAAACAATTGATTCGGCGTGCCCCAGAATCTTCTTTATCACTTTGCATATTGTATTGATTCGGCTTGTGGCTTTATTTATAAAACGAGATGAAAAGGTTATTTGGAGAAAAATCTTGGATCGTGCCGACTGCTGGCGCGCTGAAAGGCCGCCGTTGTTCAGGCCCGGGGTATGCGAACGCGGGCTTGCTCTGAACCGACACCCACCATTTCCTTTGCCGATGGATAAATCTCGCCCTTGTTCTGCCGGAGAAATCGATGACCGGGCACGGGTTACAGTTAAGCTACAGCCTAGTATGGACGGTCAGATAGAGACCTGGGAGGGACTGTTGGGAGGAGAGGCGTAGTACGTGCTCCATGCGGTCGCGTGCTGTCGTCCGTCCATCCGTTCCGCGTCAGTGACCGACCGTCAGCAGGAAAATTTGCGCAGCGCACCGGTAATGTGACTGTGTGGACCAGTAAACAGGGCCCACCAGCATGTGCATGTCCCGTAGTACACCGTTCGACGCACGTTTCGGCTCGACTCCCTCTCTTCTGCACGAGCGGATCGGAGCGGCCGTCGTCCGCGGAAGAATATGCCGCGGACCGCGAATGCACGCACGTAGCCTTTCGTTTCTGAATACACAAATTTGCCATTTTGCGGGATGCTTGGAAGAAAGCAACCCGTTTCGTGCCGCGACAACCCATGCTACGTTTCAAGTACTACTCCCTCCGTTTCAAAATATAAGATGTTTTAGGTTTTGAAGAAAATAAATCTAGACTTCTTTTAGTATTTAGATTCATTCTAAAAGTTAAGTGAACCTTAAAAAGTCTAGATATATTTGCTTCACAAAGCTAAAACATCTTATATTTTGAAACGGAGGGAGTACAACGGAAGCCACATGTCTTCGGTCCGTACGTGTCGTGATATTTTTGCTCCGAATACTCATGCATAGTAGTATTGAGGAAGAACCGTAGAAATGAGACGATGTCAGACCATGCCGCCACAGATCATGCATGCTTGCAAGCAACAGGTCTCACACGCTTTCGCTTCACAAGTTATTCTTCCTACGGCTAGCTCGCCACGGTTGCACTCCAAATGTCCAACCGAAACAGTTTCAGAACCTCGGTGCCCAATAGCTATACGAGGAGTAATAAAGCGTTTGCTTGTAAGAGCTAGGGGTTTGAAGCCTGATTGAGAACGGCTTCGTATGCGTACAAAAAGAATCCGTTGTTTGCCCATTGTTCAGGATTTGATGTTTTGACCAGTCTTATATTCATAGATTCCCGTGTGTCCACTCCCATGGATACTACGAATTTCATGAATTGTGTTGAAGGTTGAGGGTTTGATAGTCCATTACCATGTTCAAAACTTCAAATCCTGTGTGTCCATTCCCGTGTGTTTGATTGAGAGTACATAGTAAGGAGAGGCGCTCTGCCTCCTCTATGTTGAGGGTTTAGCGTCTAGGCTTGTACACCGTTTAGGTATAGCTAAAAAAAAAATATAGACATGAGTCTAAGGAATCCAAGTTTGGTACACCGTTTACCATAGACGAGGGTTTCATCAACCAGAGTAGAAAGAAAGAATAAAAAGAGAACATCTTACACTGACGAGTGGATCCATCTTTTCGTTCGATTCCCTTAGACTTATGTCTATTAAAGATGTATTAGGAAAATGCTCGTTTGTTGCACTGGGTAGACAAACATCAGCGTCGCAAACATTAGAAAGTTCTCGTTGGCTTTTCTATAATCCCACCTCATTTTGAGAGAGTACAAACATGAAAGAATTAAAACAACTTTCATCAATAAATTGTAGACTACTAATAGAGATTTTTTTTTCAATAAATAGGTTGTGTGCACAAAATCACAATGACAAAACATCACATTTTAATACTTTGTAAGATCCTCTACGTCAACATTGGACGTCACATAACTTTTTTGCTACAACGCCAAACCAATTTTTGGAGCAGAGACAAATCCGCTAGAAATTTTGCTGGTTTGGCTGTTTTACAGTGTCCGCTAGTGATGCTCTTACCGTTAATATGTACTACCTCTAAAAAACATGTACCTCTGCACAATTGATAATAAACTGCATATTCGAACATAGAAAACTAATTGAAAAATAAAAGTCTTCCACATCACCATCACGAAATCATCGCCGTAAAGAAAAATGGAAAAAATATCTCCAAATCCAGACCATCAATGTCCCCGGAGGAAACTTCCAAAGTCTGCAGGGTCTATAAAACCGAAGCCAGACTCGCCGCTAAACCCTCATTCCCAGCCAATAAAACTCATTCCGGGCGAAAAACCCAACACAAAGCCGCCCACCGCACCCCGCCACGACTGACCTGACCGACCGCCGTAACACGCGCAGAAAGCAACACGCCTCCACCGTCCCCGCTTCCGCCCTCCCTCCCATACCGCCTCCCGAGTCCCGAGACAGCCAGAAGCGGCCAAAGGCACACCCCACCCCACGCGCGCGGCGGCCGGCGCAAAGCAGCAGAACCGTCCGTCTCTCCGTTCGCTGGACGCGATGGTGTCGTCGGCGCTGGACGCGATGGCGGGGACGGCGTGGGGGCGGTGGCTGGGCCTGGTGGCGGCGGTGTGGGTGCAGTGCATCTCGGGGAACAACTACACCTTCTCCAACTACTCGGACTCCATCAAGACCCTCATGGGCCTCACCCAGCTGCAGCTCAACGGCCTCTCCGTCGCCAAGGACGTCGGCAAGGCCTTCGGCCTCCTCGCGGGCCTCGCCTCCGACCGCGTCCCCACCTGGCTCCTCCTCGCCATCGGCTCCCTCGAGGGCTTCCTCGGCTACGGCGCGCAGTGGCTCGTCGTCTCCAGGACCGTCGCGCCGCTGCCATACTGGCAGATGTGCGTCTGCCTCTGCCTCGGCGGCAACAGCACCACCTGGATGAACACCGCCGTCCTCGTCACCTGCATCCGCAACTTCCGCGGCAGCAGGGGCCCCGTCTCGGGGGTGCTCAAGGGCTTCGTGGGCCTCAGCACCGCCATCTTCACCGACCTCTGCTCCGCGCTCTTCGCCGACGACCCGGCATCGTTCCTCGTTATGCTCGCCGTCGTTCCCGCCGCCGTATGCGCCGTCGCCATGCTGTTCCTCCGCGAGGGGCGCGTCGTGGGGGGCACAGACGACGAGGCCGACGCGCGCGGGTTCGCGGCAATCAGCACACTCGCCGTCGCCATCGCGCTCTACCTCCTCGCCGCCGACCTCACCGGCATCGGCAGCGACGGCGGGCCCGTCTCGGTCCTCTTCGTCACCATCCTCCTAGTCCTCCTCGCGGCCCCCATCGCCGTGCCCGCGCTCGTGGGGTGGAGATCCTGGATGAAGACCCGCAAGGCGGCCAACGCCGACGCCGAGGAGGCCGCCGCGGATGACCCGACCGCCCCGCTCCTGCTCGCGTCCAAGCCTGCGGCGGCACCGGAGGCGCGCGGCCCCGGCGAGCGGCCGCGGCTCGGGGAGGAGCACACGATCGCGGAGGCGCTGTCGGCGCTGGACTTCTGGCTGCTCTTCTTCTCCTTCCTCATGGGCGTGGGCACGGGGCTGGCCGTCATGAACAATCTGGGCCAGATGGGCGTCGCCATGGGCTACTCCGACGTCTCCCTCTTCGTCTCCATGACCAGCATCTGGGGATTCTTCGGCCGCATAGCCTCCGGCACAATCTCAGAGCACTTCATCAAGTAAGTTACTCCCGTGATTGCCTCCTCCTCCTTAATTTCCCGTAATTGTCCGGAGCAGTACTCCTCCGTGGTACGGATTCGGTGCCGTATCTTGCGCAGAACCGAACCGAACCCCCACCACAAAAATAAACAAAAACGATCGCGCATCAATGGCGCAAACAATTCGAAGCTGTTGCTTTCAGATAATGTCGGCTCGTGCGAGAAGTACTACACACAGATCTGAGATGGGGTCGAGGGAGGGTCCAAAGTGGCATCCGTGAAAGGAATTATCATGACGAACCTTTCTAGGAGAAGTATATAAAAAACATGGTCAATCTGAATTTGATGTAGTACTAGAATTATTATCTTTCCGGATTTGGATACTCTCTGCAAACATTATTTATCAGTGAAATGGCCGCATAGCACATCCTGCAGCACTCGCTGCTTGTTCGACAACTTGAACAAAATCGAACGAACTAAGCAAATCTCCTTTGGTTAAAATTTGACTGGAACAACCTTTGGCCTTTGCTTCTACCTTAAGCACGAAGGAGCCAACAGCATTGGCCTAGAAGAGTAAAGTGGGTGGGAGCTCTTTTTTAATAGTGGATATTAAAACAGTGGGAGTAGAAAAGCGTCAACATCGTGGAGGAATTCCCCTCCAATAAAAGAACTACGCGGAGGAATTTGCATCGCACCTCACTGTCTTCATTCTCGGTGGGAGTAAAAAAGTGTCAACTCTTCTGTGCAGTGTATGTCATGTGGTTCTTGGCTTTTTTCCCGTGGGCGGAGCATCTCTCTGACGCTTTTTGGTAGAAAGTCCCCTTAGTTTTAAGACTGATACTGATAGCTATGGCTAATTCGTAGTATACTGTCTTTTGGTGGGTTCAGCGTGATGGTTTCTCACTTTTCAGCAATAAATAAGAACAGTTAAATTCGTGTCAACTGTGTTGAAATTCTTATTAATTGTTTTTTGCGGGAAAAAAGTATTAAATTCTTATTAATTTGAAATCTCAAATTTGCCATCAAACCATGCCTTTCTTTCCACTGTCGATCATGCACGACGAAGTCTTCAAACTTTAGCAGCTGAATCTGTTCATTTTAGTTCTGACACCACTCACTGAATTTTCCAGGACAAGAGCAATGCCGCGCCCGGTGTGGAACGCGGCGTCGCAGGTGCTGATGTGCGCGGGCTACGTCGTGATGGCTTTCGGCATGCCGGGCTCCCTCTTCATCGGCTCCGTCGTTGTTGGCGTCTGCTACGGCGTGCGCCTCGCCGTCACCGTGCCGACGGCGTCGGAGCTGTTCGGGCTCAAGTACTACGGCCTCATCTACAACATCCTCATCCTCAACCTGCCCCTAGGCTCCTTCCTCTTCTCGGGCCTCCTCGCGGGGCTCCTCTACGACGCGCAGGCCACCAAGGTGCCCGGCGGTGGCAACACCTGTGTCGGCGCGCACTGCTACCGCGGCGTCTTCGCTGTCATGGCGGTGGCCTGTGTGGTCGGCTTCGGCCTCGACGTGCTCCTCAGCATCAGGACCAAGCGGGTCTACGCCAAGATACACGAGGCCAAGCGGGCCAGCAGGTCGGCCGTCGCACAGAGGGTCAGCTAGCCGCCGCTGCTCCTCTGAGGAACTCATGTTTTTTACACTGTTAGCAGCCAGTTCAGATTGAAGTCGAAGAGCAGTGAGATTTTGGAAAAACAAAACAGCTGAATTACCTGTAAATTTCGCGAAGCCTTGATTCTTTGGGCAAAGATGGGTAGGTTGATTCTTTGTACTGCCAGGGGAGTTTCTGGTGGCTGATTGGTTGGAAGTGTTGTTTTGTCAGCTGAATTGGTGGTACTACTGACTGACTGAGAAGCCTGAAGATCGTGTGGTTTTCCCCTTCAGTTCACTCTTCACTCATCCTGAAGAGAAAGTTGCAAACATATAATGGTTGTGCCTGTATGATACTACCTGTATCCTGGGGAGAACGGATAGTGATTGTATATTTGGCCTCCAAGCTCGTCCAAAATTCAAGTACTCCCTCCGATACGCTTATTGTGGATCGGAGGGAGTTCATTTCTTCTAAACTGTTCTGTTTGATATTTTGTGGTCATGATTCAGCATTACAACAGAGTGAAGGAATTCAGTTGTCTCAAGATCACGTAGCTGATTCCAAGGGACTACTGTTAGTGTAAACTTTGTATGTGATGCACAGTCGCAGAATGCATCGTATTATTCCTTCAGTTTAGTATGTATCATGAACCTGAAAATCAGTACAGAACGTTGCACTTGATGTACCATTAGCTGAATTTTTTGGCTTGATGAAGGAACGATTACCTGAAATAAGTGATTGAAGTAGTACTGACTGAAAACGCTGCTGATTGTGTAGCTTTTCCCCTCAGTTTAGTGCGTACCCTGCAGAGAAAAACTTTTAATACTACTCTAGTTCTTTTTGCGGTGCAATATACATTTGTCTTGAAGAGAAGATGCAAAGATTGTGCAGTTGATCTGTTTGGTTTACACACTCGCATCACCTTCAACTACTTACATCTCTTCTAAACTCCTCTGTTTGGTCTTCTCAGGGCCACAACATAGTGACATGATATGTTATTAAACAAATAGAGAGATGGTTGTGGTAAGTAGCTATGCTACCTTATAACATATAACATATAACATCATATTTTTCTGGACAAAATAAGTCTATAAGCTAATTAATATAGTCGTCTATAACACTAGTATCAACTGATTAGTATGCACTATGAAGATGTAACCTAGACTAGTGTCATGCACATGATATATGCATGACACTAGTCAACACTAGTCCAAGTTACTCCGTTCAACTATAACTTAGCATTGTTGTACATCTGTCATTCCCATTTCAGTTAACTCAAAACTAGATTTGCCTAATTTAGAACATATGCATGACACTAGTCCAAGTTACTTCCTACCATAACTAGTCTCACACTGCAATATAAGACACGTCTTGTAGCATGCAACATAGTTTCGTCTCCCTCAGACAAGGCTAGGCGAAAATAAGGTTTGGGTCACGTCGTGCAACTCGCTTGGTTGCTCGTATATGATTTTTTTTGCATGAAGGGAGACATCCCTAGCATTTGGTTGGTTGCCCGCAATAAAACCGGTATAATAATCTCTTACATTGGGGTGATGAAGTTACCCAACATTCCAACCAACACAATAAACAGTTCATAACAAGTATTACAACCTAAATTAAGACTTCACCATCATAGTCTAGCTTCTAATGCGCCGCGAGTGAACCAACAAGATCGCGTGATTTTAAATTTATACGTAGTTGCGTCTGTAGTCCAACGGTTAGGATAATTGCCTTCCAAGCAATAGACCCGGGTTCGACTCCCGGCAGACGCATTTTTTGTGTGCCTAAGATCTTGCATGTGAAGAAGATTTCAGCTATCTTTGCTGCATGCTGCGGCTATGCTGCCAATCTCTCTTCAGTTAACCCAAAATGAGATTTCTTTCAAGCATCTGCTTATCATTGATTTTGTTTTGCTTTCTCGACGTCTTGAAGCATCTGCTTAACAGCGCCGCCCGTTTATGTCGGTCTCAGTCTGGTGTCTCTTCTTAATGCAAGTTTGCTGGGATCAGCTGTCCACCAGGACTGACAATGCAAAGCAGGGTAATATTCGGAGGTTGTTTAGATGGAATTGCAGTTGCTGTAGGAGGGAAGGAGTAACCAAGTGACCGTGCTTCTGTGGATCACATGGTTTTCTACATGCCTCATCCTCAGTGCCTTGCCTGGTTATGCAAGCACCATATTTCCGAGGTTGCTGTTGCTCTGAAAAAAATGACTCCTTGCTGAAGGGCCGGTATCTGAAGTAATTCACGTATATTCCTCCAGCATTAACGCTTCTGATGGTGATATTTCTGTTATGCGGTTTCAATTTACTCCGAGAACAACTAACCCCTCTGAATTATTATCGCCAGGGAGAAATATCTTGTCTCTCCAGGTGGATAGTAAGATTGCTCTGTCTTTTTGCCAGAAAGATATTAACATGGCTTGTTGACAGTGTGGCTCAAAAATGTGTGAGCTGATTTGACACGCACGCAGTTGGTAACACTGTATAAATGGATGCTGACAGTGTAAAGAGCTTGATTTTTGGGGGTGGTCGGGTCAATGATGCTTAATATCACCCCCCCCCCCCCTTCCCCGCCCCCCTTCCCCGTCATAATCTTCAGAGTTTTTTAACGGGTCACAATAGGTTCAGATATGATTCTAAATTATATTTATTGACATCTTTTCATCGCTTTCTTCCAAACAAGATGAGTACATCCCTGACCCTTCACCATAAAGCTCATGTTGAAAAATACTCCACCGTTGAAATTTCCTCCCAGATACTTTCAGCGGATTTAACACCGAGATTAAGACATGTTGATCGTTAAGTACAAATGACATATTTTTTAATAGACAACAGTTTTGCTTAAGTTAGTTCTATGTGTTTTTTAGAATAAATGTTCTCTTTTGTTGGCTTCTGTATACTTGCAAACATTTCCATCTATATATATAAGCATACCGAATAATCTGCTGTTATAGAGGTTCTTTTATTAGTGCATCTATTCTTTGGTACATTCTTGACTGATATAGCTAGACTAGATATTTTTCAATAGAGAATGTGAAGTTGCTGTCTGCTGTAACATCAACGTAGCATCCATATTCCTAGCAACTTTACCTAAGATATTTTGGATAAAAGAACACAAAAAGAAGAAAAAAAGGGTAGAGTATTGTCTCTCAATAATAGACTTTGTGTGGTTGTTCACAATTCTCTATGGTCAGTGGGATTAAAAAATGCAGAGAAGCTAGGCTTGCTCTATTAGGACCATATCAACAAAATAAAATTATATATTTTTACAGGAAAATTATATTGATTTACCGAGCATCTGCTTTTAGGATGGCCGATCATGTCGTTATCACTTTGATCGTGCAAGTATTTATCATCGACCATACAAGGGCAATTCCAGATCAAGTCTGCATTTTGATTCACTCTAATAACTGATAACTTACAATAATTTCGTCAAGATAAAAAAACATTGGGCTCCACTTATTTAAATATATTTTTCTGAACTATTTCTCCGAGCCTTGGGGTTTTTCCCTACTTACATTTTGTTCATTTCATGTAAGGATGCTTATTAAGCTTCCTAGTGATTTAATCTACTGTAGTACTTCTTCTGTCGGTATACTTTCGATGTTGCTTACTTTCCTTTCCAAATTTCAAATAAAAATGTGTACACAATATTTTGTTGCGCTGACTCAGCATCAGATTGCAGTGATCACTAAGGGTATGGGTACTGGTTGTAACCAGGGTGCAGTGATAAATCCGGTTACCGCTGGTAACCAGAAATTAAATTGTTGTCCAGATTGAGTGAATGATGTTGGTGGTTACCACTTACCAGAACGTCCTCCTATATATAGGAGATTTCTATAGGGTGGAGATTTGGTGCACATGGACACCAATGATCCCGCTTTTAAAACTAATAATAATAAATCATATTTTTGAGTTCTAAAAATTCTAAAAATAAACCAGGATGTATCCCGTGATATATACCTCAAACAAGCAAAATTTTAATTCCAAATAATGTGTATTTTGAGCTACACAAAAATAATAAAACTGTAGATGTATAATATAATGATTTTGAATCATAAAAAAGGCACACTTTGTCATTTTTGTGTAGCCCGGAATATAGAGCACTTCGAGTTGAGATTTTTTACATTTGTGGAATACATCATTAATAACTTTTAGGATTTTGTTTCATAATTTTTTGAAACTTATAAGTGTAGTTTAATTTTTTTAATAAGCAGGGAGCACTGAAGCTTGGGAGCCAAAAATATTTTTCAATTTCTATGCTTATAAACATCTCAATTCCTCTTGTCACTATTCCATTTACTGTTAGTATAATAGATTGATTAACTGTCCAAAGAAGACAATAGTTTGTTTAGTGGAAATTCATTCTTGGGCACAATTTGTTATGAAAATGTAATTTTCTTGGGAAAATGAATTTTTTTTATGTTGTTGGCTTTTGTATACTTGAAAACATTACCATCTATATAAGCATACCGAATAATCCGCCGTTATAGAGGTTCTTTTATTAGTGCAACTATTCTTTGGTACATTCTGATAAACATTGTATAATGTAGTTTATATACGGTTTTGGTCTTGTACAAGCCACTCTATTAGAGTTGTATTGTACCCCTTGTAACTATTCTATACATACTGATTACCGGCCGACCCAGAGAGGTAAAAGCCTTTTACCCTACCTACCGATATCTTCACATGGTATCAGAGCGCCAGGGATCCTTGTTGGAGATATGCCCTAGAGGCAATAATAAATGTAGTTATTATTATATCTTTGTGTTTATGATAAATGTTTACATTCATGCTATAACAGTAATACCCAGAAACATTAATACTTGTGTGATTTGTAAACTAAATTAGAGTCCCTCGTAAAGCCTCTTTATAATATTAGCTTGTTGATTAATAGATGATCATAGTTTCTTGATCATGAGCATTTGAGATGTTGTTAATAACAAGGTCATATCATTAGGAGAATGGTATGATGGACATACTCCTATATATAAGCGTAGCATAAAGATCAAGTCATTTTAATAGTTCAATTGCTATAAGCTTTCTGATACATAGTAACCTAATTCCTTCGACCATGAGATCATGCTAATCGCCATCACCGGAAGGATGCTTTGATGACATCAAACACCACACCGTAACTGGGTGGCTATAAAGATGGCATTGAGTGTTCGGAAAGTATGGGTTGAGGCACATGGATCAAGAGTGGGATTTGTCCATCCATATGACGGATAGATATACTCTGGGCCCTCTCGGTGGAATGTCATCCAATTGGCTTGCAAGCATGTGACTGGATCACAAGGGATCACATACCACGGGAACAAGAAAATAGTACTTATCAGTAACGAGGTTGAACTAGGTATGCAGAGATACCGACAATTAAAACCTCGGTTAAGTAAACTATCGTGAGACAAAGGGAAATTGGTATCGTATGTAAGTGGTTCATTCGACCGCATCGTATGTGGGAGCCATATGAATTTCCATATTCCTCTATTGGTTATTGATCGGAGAAGTGTCTCGGTCATGTCCGCATAATTCACGAACCGTAGGGAGACACACTTAAGGATTCGATGTTGTTGAGTAGTTATGGAATGATGAGTAAGAGACTGGATGTTGTTCGGAGTCTCGGATGGGATCCGGGATATCACGAGGAGATCCGGAATGGTCCGGAGAATAAGATTCATATAAGGAAAGTCCTGTTTCGGAGTTGGGGAATGATTCCGGTGTTTTCACCAGGAATGTTCTAGAAGGGTCCGGAAGGTCCGGCACTCCGGAGGGGAAGGGTACATGTATGTGTCATGACAATGTGGAATGGTTGCATCATGTACTAGGTTACTTGGCTGGGCAAAATAAAGGGAGAAATCAAATCCTAGTTTGAAAGTCAAACGCCAATTTGAAAAAGTCAAACGACAAGTTTGCTTGGTGGAGGGAGAGTAGGAAACCTACTTGGGGGAGGAAGTCTCCTCCCTCCACCCGCCGGCCAAGGAGGCCGACTTGCGGGAGGACTCCCTCCTCCCAAGCCGCACCCTCCCACCTATATAAGGAGGGGCAGGGCTGCCCCTCTCCCTCACACCCAGCACACCCAAAACCCTAGCCCTAGCCGCCGGCCTCCTCCAAGTCGCCGCCGCCTCTTAGGGTTTCTCCAACTCGCCGAGTTGAGGCTTCCCCAAGCCCTAGCCGCCGGCCAAGCTTCCCCCCTTGGTGCCTCTAAACCCTAGATCACCAAGACCTCTCTCATACTCCACCATACTCGCTCCGGCTTAAGGCGAAGCCCTGCGAGATCTCCCCTCTACTTCCGGTACCACGCCGTCGTGCTGCCGGAATCGTGAGGAGAGTGCTACAACCTCCGCTGCCTGCTGGAACAAGGGAGAGGAAGGTCTTCATCGAGCACCGAACATGTGACCGACTGCGGAAGCGCTGCCGGAACGCAGCGCCGGAAGGATCGTCTACACGATCTTGAGATCGGCAAGAGTACGACTACATCACCCACGAGAATCTGCTCTCGTTAACCACTTTGGAATCTTCGAGGGTGAGTTCATCTATCGACTCGTTGCTACAATCTAATAGATAGATCTTGGCTTGTTTGCTTGCATGCGGTAGAAATTTTTTGTTTTCCATGCAACGAACCCCTACAGTGGTATCAGAGTCATGTCTATATGTAGATCTGTTGCACGAGTAGAACACAATGGTCATTATGGGCGGTGGTGCTTTTATTATCAATTGCTTTTTGTGTACTTTGCATCTTGCGGTATGATGGGATGAAGCGGCCCGGGCTAACCTTACATGACATCGTTCATGAGACTTGCTCCACGCTCAACATGCAACTTGTATTGCATAAGTGGCTTTGCGGGTGTCTGTCTCTCCCATCATAGTATAGATCCAATTTACAACGGGCACTTGATAGTTCAAGCATCAACGTTGTGGTTCTTGTTTGTAAGTTAGAGCGACACTTATTGAAAGCTCCAAACCACGTAAAATATGCAAAGAAAATTAGAGGCGTCTAACTTTGTTTTGCAGGGGTGAGCTGTGATGTGATATGGCCATGATTGTGATTATATTTGATGTATGCAATGTTCCTTATTGTAAGTTTGCAACCGGCAGGAGCCATATTGTTGTCTTTAAATTCTGTTAAGACCCACGTGTCTATTCAAAGTAGTTGTAATAGTTGAAGCTGGTGGACGACAACCATGAAACGACGCCATTGACCTTGACGCTATACTGGTGATGATGGAGATCATGTTCGTGATTGAAGATGGAGATCGGAAGCACAAGAAGAAATGCCATATCATATCACATATTATGAATTGCATGTGATTTTAATCCTTTATGCATCTTGTATTGCTTAGTTAACGACGGTAGCATTATAAGATGATCCCTCAAGCACACAAATTTCAAGTTTTAAAGTGTTCATCCTTAGTAAGCACCGTTGCTAAAGCTCGTTGTTTCGAAGCACCACGTGATGATCGGGTGTGTTAGATTCTGCGGGTGTATACAACATGAGCAAGCCAGATTTGCTCATGCGGAAACTAAGGTTTGATCTTGACGAGCCTAGCATGTACAGACATGGTCTCGGAACATGGATCACCGAAAGGTAAAGCATGAGTCATATAGTAGATATGATGAACATGTTGATTGTTCGCCATTGAAGCTACATCAACTCTCGTGATGATCGGTTTTGATGTGGTGGATTTGGTTCGTGTGATCACTAAAACAATGTGAGGGATATTGTTTTGAGTGGGAGTTCACCTAGATTAATTTAACTATTAATTAGAACTCAATTTGTCATAAACTTAGTCTAAACTATTGCAAATATGTTGTAGATCAATGGCGGCCCCTACCATCAATTTTAATGCGTTCCTAGAAAAAGAAAAGTTGAAAAACAATGGAAGCAACTTCGCGGATTGGTTCCGCAATTTGAGGATTGTCCTCAATGCTGGTAATTTGACCTATGTGCTGGATGCACCGCTGGGTGACCCGCCTGCAGCTGATGCTACCAATGAAGTAAAGAATGTTTACCTCGCTCGGAAGAATCAGTACTCCACAGTTCAGTGTGTTATCTTGTATGGTTTGGAATCAGAGCTTCAGAAAAGGTTTGAGAACCATGACCCACATGATATTGTCCGTGAACTCAAATTGATATTTGAGACTCACGCGGCAGTTGAGAGTTATGAGGCTTCTGAAAAGTTCTTTAACTGCAAGATGGAAGAGGGCGGCTCCGTCAGTGAGCATGTGCTTAAGATGTCTGGGCACGCAAACAAACTCCAAAGTTTGGGTATGGTGATTCTTAATGCTTTGGGGATTTACCGCGTCCTCCAATCACTACCACCAAGTTACAAGAACTTTGTGATGAACTACAATATGCAAAACATGAACAAGACGTTGCCAGAACTCTTCTCCATGTTGAAATCTGCAGAAGTGGAGATCAAGAAAGAGCATCAAGTGTTGTTGGCCAATAAGACCACCAAATTCAAGAAAGGCGTGTCTAAGCAAAAGGGAAACTTCAAGAAGGGTGGTAAGAAAGTTGCCGCACCGACGAAGAAGACCAAGGCTCGGCCTAAGCCTGATACTGAGTGCTTTTACTGCAAGGGAGAAGGTCACTGGAAGCGGAATTGCCCAAAGTACTTGGCGGATTTGAAGAACGGCAACATCAAGAAGAAAGGTATATCCGATATACATGTTATTGATGTGTATCTCACTAGTACTCGTAGTAGTGCCTGGGTATTTGATACTGGTTCGGTTGCTCATATTTGTAACTTGAAACAGGTGTTGCAGAATAAACGGAAGCTAGCGAAGAACGAGGTGACGATGCGCGTTGGAAATGGATCAAAGGTTGATGTGATCGCGGTCGGCACGCTACCTCTTCATCTACCATCGGGATTAGTTTTACACTTAAATAATTGTTATTTGGTGCCTGCGTTAAGCATGAACATTATATCTGGATCATGTTTGTTGCGAGACGGTTACTTGTTTAAGTCCGAGAATAATGGTTGTTCGATTTATATGAGTAATATGTTTTATGCACATGCACCTTTGATAGATGGTCTATTCTTATTGAATCTCGATTGTGGAAATACACATATTAATAACATTGAAGCTAAACGTTTGAAATTGAGCGATAACTCGACCTATATGTGGCACTGTCGTCTTGGTCATATTGGAGTGGAGCGTATGAAGAAACTCCATTCTGATGGAATTCTTGAATCACTTGAAAGATGCGAAGCATGTCTGATGGGTAAAATGACTAAGACTCCAATTTCTAGGATGATGGAGCGAGCTACGGACTTATTGGAAATCATACATACCGATGTGTGTGGCCCAATGAGTGTACCATCGCGCGGTGGTTATCGTTATGTTCTTACCTTCACGGATGACTTGAGTAGATATGGGTATATCTATTTCATGAAACATAAGTCCGAAACTTTCGAGAAGTTTAAGGAATTTTAATGTGAGGTAGAGAATCAACGTAACAAGAAGATTAAATTTATATGTTCTGATCATGGAGGTGAATATCTAAGTTACGAGTTTGGCGAGCATTTAAATAAATGCGGTATACTTTCACAATTGACACCGCCAGGAACACCATAGCGTAATGGTGTGTCCGAACGTCGTAATCGAACTCTCTTAGATATGGTTCGTTCTATGATGTCACTTATAGATTTACCTCTATCGTTTTGGGGTTATGCATTAGAAACAACCGCATTCACTTTAAATAGGGCACCATCTAAATCCGTTGAAACGACACCGTATGAATTATGGTTTGGGAAGAAACCTAAATTGTCGTTCCTTAAAGTTTGGGATTGCGAAGCTTATGTAAAGAAGTTACAGACGGACAAGCTTGAACCCAAAGCGGGAAAATGCATCTTCATAGGATACCCGAAGGAAACTATTGGGTATACCTTCTATCATAGATCCGAAGGCAAAATCTTCGTTGCTAAGAATGGATCCTTTCTAGAGAAAGAATTTCTCTCGAAAGAAGTGACTGGAAGGAAAGTAGAACTCGACGAGGTTGTTGAACCTTCTCTCGAACTTGCGAGTAGCGCAACACCGGAAGTAGTTCCTGTGGCGCCTACACCAATAAGAGAGGAAGCTAATGATGATGATCATGAAACTTCGGTTGAAGTTGCTACAGAACCTCGCAGGTCAATGAGAACTCGTACCACTCCTGATTGGTATGATCCTGTCATGAGTGTCATGTTGGTGGACAACACCGATGACCCTGCGACATATGAGGAAGCGATGATGAGCCCAAATTCCAATAAATGGCAAGATGCCATGAAATCCAAGATTGGATCCATGTACGAAAACCAAGTATGGACTTTGGTGGACTTACTGGATGGCCGGAAGGCTGTCGAGAACAAATGGAGTTTCAAGAAGAAAACAAATGTTGATGGTAATGCTATTGTCTATAAAGCTCGACTTGTCGCAAAAGGGTTTCGACAAATTCAAGGAGTTGACTACGATGAGACTTTCTCACTAGTAGCGAAGCTAAAGTCTGTGAGGATTATGTTAGCACTCGCTGCATATTACGATTATGAGATATGGCAGATGGATGTCAAAACGGCATTCCTCAAAGGAGACATTGATGAAGAGTAGTATATGATGCAGCCCAAAGGTTTTGTCGATCCTAAAGATGCTAACAAGGTATGCAAACTTCAACGGTCCATATATGGATTGAAGCAAGCATCCCGAAGTTGGAATCAACGTTTTGATAAGGTAATGAAAAGTTTTGGTTTTATACAAACTTATGGAGAAGCTTGTATTTACAAGAAAGTGAGTGGGTGCTCTGTAGCATTCTTAATACTATATGTAGATGATATATTGTTGATTGGGAATGATGTAGACCTTCTTAATAGTGTCAAAGAATATTTGAATAATAGTTTTTCAAAGAAAGATCTTGGCGAAGCAGCTTACATATTAGGCATAAAGATTTATAGAGATAGATCGAGACGCCTAATATCATTGTCACAAAGTACATATTTGGACAAAGTTCTAAAGAGGTTTGGAATGGAAGATAGCAAGAAAGGGTTCTTGCCCATGTTGCCCAATACGACCTTGAGTAAAACTCAAAGTCCAGCAACGGCAGAAGATAGAGAAAGGATGAGTAAGACTCCCTATGCCTCAGCTATAGGATCTCTAATGAATGCCATGCTATGTACAAGACCCGACATTGCATATGCTGTTAGTTTGACTAGCAGATATCAAAGTGATCCGAGTGGATCATTGTACAGCGGTCAAAAACATCCTTAAGTACTTGAGAAGAACTAAGGATATGGTTCTTTCTTATGGAGGTGATGAACAACTCGTTGTTAATGGTTACACCGATGCTAGTTGGAACCAGTGGCGAAGGACGAAAAAAAGCTGAGGTCGGGCGAACTTTAAACATAGTGATGCAAAAACTGGAATTGTCGAGACAAATTAATCCTACATATATGATATTAAACGTAATAATAGCATAATAGAAATTTATTTAAATAAAACTATAACTTATAGACATACAGATAATATAGAGCTTTAATATCATCTATAAGTCTCAAACAATGGCTCTTGCTCTAGATCTACCGCAATATCGGTAACTTTTGTACTCTAATGTGTACTTAATTTAGAGTTGATGCTACTAGAAAGTGCCACGAAATATGTTGTAAATCTCCGGTTCACAATTGACAAATTAATCAAATAAAACACTTGTGTTCTACCCAAATACAGGAAAAAGAATAGAAAAAGGACTTTATCGGCACTTTCCTTCCTATATGTATCTTCAATCTAAGCCAAATTGTGTCCACGAGTCTGAGACAGCAAGACCTTCAGCTAGAGACGTGTGTCAGCATCCGGCGAGTTCCCCGATGTTCCCGAGTCCTTGTCCCAGCCTTGCTCTGGCTCCCTTCGATCTGGAGCATGGAGGTCAATCTCAGGCAGCCGCCAGCACCCAGCCGTGCTCTCGCAGCCTCCATCGGTTGCTTCTTCTATGGCTCGATTAATGTTGTGGTTACAGACAGATAGGATACGGCCTAACAAGAGTACATGAGGAGTCCCAACTTCCTAACACGGACACACAATTCAGCTAGAAGCCTGATTCCATATGTTCCTCTAAAAAAACAAGTTAGACTTGATCGATACGTATGCTGCTCGCTGCCTTACGCCTAGGTATACAAATCTTTTCGTCGCTAGCCAAGGTAGGGAGAAGGCCAGACCTCGCCCTACCGGGAGACTCGCCACTGATTGGAACACCGATCCGGATGATTCTAAATCTCAATCTGGATACGTATTTACTTTGAATGGTGCAGCAGTTACCTGGAGGAGTGCAAAGCAAAGCGTTGTGGCGAGATCTTCAACTGAATCGGAATACATAGCTGCTTCGGAGGCTTCACAAGAAGAGATATGGATGAAGGAGTTCATTATAGAGCTCGGTGTGGTTCCAAGTGCGCTGGACCCAATGTCTATCTACTGTGATAACATGGGCGCCATAGCTAATGCGCAAGAACCAAGGTCACACAAGAAGCTGAAGCACATCAAGCTATGTTTTCACGCTATTCGAGAGCATGTACAAGATGGTGACATAAAGATTTGCAAAGTACACACATATCTGAATGTGGCGGATCCGTTGACTAAACCTCTCCCGAGGGCAAAACATAACCAGCACCAAACCGCCATGGGTGTTCGGTATATTACCATGTAATCTAGATTAGTTGACTCTAGTGCAAGTAGGAGACTGTTGGAGATATGCCCTAGAGGCAATAATAAATGTCTTTATTATTATATCTTTGTGTTTATGATAAATGTTTACATTCATGCTATAACAGTATTAACCAGAAACATTAATACTTGTGTGATTTGTAAACTAAATTAGAGTCCCTCGTAAAGCCTATTTATAATACTAGCTTGTTGATTAATAGATGATCATAGTTTCTTGATCATGAGCATTTGAGATGTTGTTAATAACAAGGTCATATCATTACGAGAATGGTATAATGGACATACTCCTATAGATAAGCGTAGCATAAAGATCAAGTCATTTTAATAGTTCAATTGCTATAAGCTTTCTGATACATAGTAACCTAATTCCTTTGACCATGAGATCATGCTAATCACCATCACCGGAAGGATGCTTTGATGACATCAAACACCACACCGTAACTGGGTGGCTATAAAGGTGGCATTGAGTGTTCGGAAAGTATGGGTTGAGGCACATGGATCAAGAGTCGGATTTGTCCATCCATATGACAGATAGATATACTCTGGGCCCTCTCGGTGGAATGTCATCCAATTGGCTTGCAAGCATGTGACTGGATCACAATGGATCTCATACCACGGGAACAAGAAAAGAGTACTTATCAGTAACGAGGTTGAACTAGGTATGCAGAGATACCGACGATCAAAACCTCGGATAAGTAAACTATCGTGAGACAAAGGGAAATTGGTATCGTATGTAAGTGGTTCATTCGATCGCAAAGTAATCGTATAAATATGTGGGAGCCATATGAATTTTCAGATTCCTCTATTGGCTATTGATCTGAGAAGTGTCTCGGTCATGTCCGCATAATTCATGAACCGTAGGGAGACACACTTAAGGATTCAATGTTGTTGAGTAGTTATGGAATGATGAGTAAGAGACGGAATGTTGTTCGGAGTCTCGGATGGGATTCGGGATATCACGAGGAGATCCGGAATGGTCCGGAGAATAAGATTCATATAAGGAAAGTCATGTTTCGGAGTTGGGGAATGATTCCGGTGTTTTCACCAGGAATGTTCTAGAAGGGTCCGGAAGGTCCGACACTCTGGAGGGGAAGGGTACATGTATGTGTTATGAAAATGTGGAATGGTTGCATCATGTACTAGGTTACTTGGCTGGGCAAAATAAAGGGAGAAATCAAATCCTAGTTTGAAAGTCAAACGCCAATTTGAAAAAGTCAAACGACAAGTTTGCTTGGTGGAGGGAGAGTAGGAAACCTACTTGGGGAGGAAGTCTCCTCCCTCCACCCGCCGGCCAAGGAGGCCAACTTGGGGGAGAACTCCCTCCTCCCAAGCCGCACCCTCCCACCTATATAAGGAGGGGCAGGGCTGCCCCTCTCCCTCACACCCAACACACCCAAAACCCTAGCCCTAGCCGCCGGCCTCCTCCAAGTCGCCGCCGCCTCTTAGGGTATCTCCAACTCGCCGAGTTGGGGCTTCCCCAAGCCCTAGCCGCCGGCCAAGCTTCCCCCCTTGGTGCCTCTAAACCCTACATCACCAAGGCCTCTCTCATACTCCACCATACTCGCTCCGGCTTAAGGCAAAGCCCTGCGAGATCTCCCCTCTACTTCCGGTACCACGTCGTCGTGCTGCCGGAATCGTGAGGAGAGTGCTACAACCTCCGCTGCCTGCTGGAACAAGGGAGAGGAAGGTCTTCATCGAGTACCGAACATGTGACCGACTGCGGAAGCGCTGCCGGAACGCAGCGCCGGAAGGATCGTCTACACGATCTTGAGATCGGCAAGAGTACGACTACATCACCCACGAGAATCTGCTCTCGTTAACCGCTTTGGAATCTTCGAGGGTGAGTTCATCTATCGACTCGTTGCTACAATCTAGTAGATAGATCTTGGCTTGTTTGTTTGCATGCGGTAGAAATTTTTTGTTTTCCATGCTATGAACCCCTACAATCCTAACCCTAGCCGCCGCTTTCGCCTACCGCCACCAATCGTCCTCTTCGATCTGTGGCCGTCTACCCTGCCGCCGCCGCCGCCGGGATGTCTTACTCCGGCAAGTCCACCATGTCCTCGTCCTCTTCAGCCTCCATCGGATCATCGACGAGCAAGGGATGTGCCCACTCCGTTGTGTCGCGGATCCCTGACTCACCCATCAACATCCACTAATACATCACCATCCGGCTGACTGCGGACAATTCCCTCTTCTGGAGGATGCAAGTGGATCCTGTTCTACGGAGCAATCTGATCTATGGCTTTGTCAACGACTCTTTACCCTTCCCGTCGGAGGAGATCGCGGTTCCAGCTACCGAAGAGTCGCCGCGGCATCCAAGCCCAACGCGCAGCTTGCGGCATGGCACCAGTAGGACAAGGCAATACTGTTTGCCATCGTCTTCTCGCTCACCGAGGGGTGTCTTGGCATGCTGATGAACATCCCCACATCACAGGAGGCATGGTAAACCTTGGAGGCCAGCTTCGTGTCGCAGTCCATGGCGCACGTCATGCAGATTAGCACGGTGCTGTCCAAGGTGAAGAAACATGAGTACCCTAACGCCACAACCTTCTTCAACCGGGTGAAATCCCTCGCCGATGTCCTCTGCAATCGTCCAGCCGCTACGTCTCGAGGAATTCAATTCATTCCTCCTCGCTGGACTAGATGGGGAATACGGCGCCTGTTGGAGATATGCCCTAGAGGCAATAATAAATGTAGTTATTATTATATCTTTGTGTTTATGATAAATGTTTACATTCATGCTATAATAGTATTAACAAGGAAACATTGATACTTGTGTGATTTGTAAACTTAATTTGAAGTCCCTAGTATAGCCTCTATACATCACTAGCTTGTTGGTTGATAAATGATTGTGGTTTCCCTATCATGAACATTGAGATGTTATCAACAACAAGATCATATCGTTAGGAGAATGATATGATGGACATACTCCTATAGATAAGCATAGCATAAAGATCAAGTCATTTTAATAGTTCAATTGCTATATGTTTTCTGATACATAGTAACCTAATTCCTTCGACCATGAGATCATGCATATCACCCTTACCGGATGGATGCTTTGATGACATCAAACACCACACCGTAACTGGGTGGCTATAAAGGTGGCATTGAGTGTTCAGAAAGTATTGGTTGAAACACATGGATCAAGAGTGGGATTTGTCCATCCATATGACGGATAGATATACTCTGGGCCCTCTCGGTGGAATGTCATCCAATTAGCTTGCAAGCATGTGACTGGCTCACAAGGGATCACATATCACGGGAACGAGAAAAGAGTACTTATCGGTAACGAGGTTGAACTAGGTATGCAGAGATACCGACGATCATAACCTCGGATAAGTAAACTATCGTGAGACAAAGGGAAATTGGTATCATATGTAAGTGGTTCATTCGATCGCAAAGTAATCGTAGAAATATGTGGGAGCCATATGAATTTCCAGATTCCTC
Organism: Avena sativa; assembly: GCA_916181665.1. Taxonomy (NCBI): domain Eukaryota; kingdom Viridiplantae; phylum Streptophyta; class Magnoliopsida; order Poales; family Poaceae; genus Avena; species Avena sativa. Next base: position 466,681,224 of record OV702283.1, on the reverse strand, counting down.
TATTGGTTATTGTTCGGAGAAGTGTCTCGATCATGTCCGCATAATTCACGAACCGTAGGGAGACACACTTAAGGATTCGACGTTGTTTGAGTAGTTATGGAATGAATGAGAAAGAGACCGAATGTTGTTCGGAGTCTCGGATGGGATCCGGGATATCACGAGGTGATCCGGAATGGTCCGGAGAATAAGATTCATATAAGGAAAGTCCCGTTTCGGAGTTGGGGAATGATTCCGGTGTTTTCATCGGGAATGTTCTAGAATGTTCCGGAATGTCCGGCACTCCGGAGGGGAAGGGTACATGAATGTGTTGTATCAAGTTGGTATGATTGCATCATGTACTAAGTGTCCTCGCTATTCCAAATAAAGGATTAAATTGAATCCTAGTTTGAAAAAGTCAAATAGCTAAATTGAAAAGTCAAATAGCTAAAATTGGAAAGTGGAAAAGAGGAGGAGGGGGGAATTCGAGTTGGGGAGGAGTTCCCTCCTCCAACCGGCGGCAACCCTCCAAGCTGAGTTGGGGAGGGACTCCTCTCCCTCCCCTTGGCCGCCGGCCCCCCTCCACCTATATAAGGAGGGGCAGGGACCCCTCCTAGCACACACAAGTCCCTCACCTCAAACCCTAGAAGCTGCAGCCCACCATAGCCGCCGCCGCCCCCCTAGGGTTTTGCCCTAGCCGCCGACTTGGGTGTCCCGGAACCCTAGCCGTCGGCTCTAGCACCTCCTCCTTGGTGTGTCTAAACCCTAGATCGCCGAGGAGCCCTCTCATACTCCACCATACTCGCTCCGGCTTAAGGCGAAGCCCTGCGAGATCTCCCCTCTACTTCCGGTACCACGCCGTTGTGCTGCCGGAATCGCGAGGAGAGTGCTACAACCTCCACTGCCTGCTGGAACAAGGGAGAGGAAGGTCTTCGTCGAGTACCGAACGTGTGACCGACTGCGGGAGCGCTGCCGGAACGCAGCGCCGGAAGGATCGTCTATGCGATCTTGAGATCGGGAAGAGTACGACTACATCACCCACGAGAATTCGCTCTCGTTAAACACTTTGGAATCTTCGAGGGTAAGTTATTCCATCGACTCGTTGCTACAATCTATTAGATAGATCTTGGCTTGTTTGTTTGTATGCGATAGAAAATTTTTGTTTTCCATGCTACGAAACCCTAAGTGGTATCAGAGCCGTGTCTATATGTAGATCTGTTGCACGAGTAGAACACAATGGTCATTGTGGGCGTTGATGCTTTTATTGTCGATTGCTTCTTGTGTACTTTGCATCTTGCGGTATGTTGGGATGAAGCGGCCCGGGCTAACCTTACATGACATCGTTCACGAGACTTGCTCCACGCTTGACATGCAACTTGTATTGCATAAGTGGCTTTGCGGGTGCCTGTTTCTCCTAGCATAGTTAAGATCCAATTTACAACGGGTGATTAACAATACTAGTATCAATGTTGTGGTTCATGTTCGTAAGTTAGAACGACACTTATTGAAAGCCCCAAACCACGTAAAACATGCAAAGAAAGTAGAGGCGTCTAACTTTGTTTTGCAGGGGTGTGCAGTGATGTGATATGGCCATGATTGTGATTATATTTGATGTATGCAATGTTCCTTATTGTAAGTTGGCAACCGGCAGGAGCCATATGGTTGTCTTTAATTTATGTTAAGACCCGCGTGTCTATTCAAAGTAGTTGTAATAGTTGAAGCTGGTGGGCGACAACCATGGAGAGGCGTCATTGACCTTGATGCAATGCCGGTGATGATGGAGATCATGTTCGTGCTAGAAGATGGAGATCGGAAGCACAAAGAAGAAAGGCCATATCATATCACATATTATGAATTGCATGTGATGTTAATCCTTTATGCATCTTGTATTGCTTAGTAGACGACGGTAGCATTATAATATGATCCCTCATGCACATGAATTTCAAGTCATAAAGTGTTCACCCTTAGTTAGCACCGTTGCTAAAGCTTGTTGTTTCGAAGCACCACATGATGATCGGGTGTGTTAGATTCTGCAAGTGTATACAACGTGAGCAAGCCAGATTTGCTCATGCGGAAACTAAGGTTTGATCTTGACGAGCCTAGCATGTACAAACATGGTCTCGGAACACGGATCACTGAAAGGTAAAGCATGAATCATATAGTAGATATGATGAACATGACGATTGTTCGCCATTGAAACTATATCAACTCTCGTGACGATCGGTGTTGATGTAGTGGATTTGGTTCGTGTGATCACTAAAACAATGTGAGGGATATTGTTTTGAGTGGGAGTTCACCTAGATTAACTTTATTATTAATTTGAACTCAATTTGTCATAAACTTAGTCTAAACTATTGCAAATATGTTGTAGATCAATGGCAGACCCTACCATCAATTTTAATGCGTTCCTAGAGAAAGAAAAGTTGAAAAACAATGGAAGCAACTTCGCGGATTGGTTCCGCAATTTGAGGATTGTCCTCACAGCTGGTAATTTGACCTATGTGCTGGATGCACCGCTGGGTGACCCATCTGCAGCTGATGCTTCCGATGAAGTAAAGAATGTTTACCTCGCTCGGAAGAATCAGTACGCCATAGTTCAGTGTGCTATCTTGTATGGTTTGGAATCGGAGCTTCAAAAAAGTTTTGAGAATTCAGACCCATATGATATTGTCGAGGATCTCAAATTGATCTTTGAGACTCATGCGGCAATTGAAAGTTATGAGGCTTCTGCAAAGTTCTTTAACTGCAAGATGGAAGAGGGCAGCTCCGTCAGTGAGCATGTGCTTAAGATGTCTGGGCACGCAAACAAACTTCAAAGCTTGGGTATAGTGATTCCTAATGCTTTGGGGATTTACCGTGTCCTACAATCACTACCACCAAGTTACAAGAACTTTGTGATGAACTACAACATGCAGAACATGAACAAGCAGTTGCCAGAACTGTTTGCTATGTTGAAGTCTGCAGAAGTGGAGATCAAGAAAGAGCACCAAGTGTTGTTGGTCAATAAGACCACCAAATTCAAGAAAGGCAAGTCTAAGCAGAAGGGACACTTCAAGAAGGGTGGTAAGAAAGTTACCACGCCGGCGAAGAAGACCAAGGCTGGACCTAAGCCTGATACTGAGTGCTTTTACTGCAAGGGAGAAGGTCACTGGAAGCGGAATTGCCCAAAGTACTTGGCGGATTTGAAGAACGGCAACATCAAGAAGAAAGGTATATCTGATATACATGTTATTGATGTGTATCTCACTAGTACTCGTAGTAGTGCCTGGGTATTTGATACTGGTTCGGTTGCTCATATTTGTAACTCGAAACAGGTGCTGCAGAATAAACGGAAGCTAGCGAAGAACGAGGTGACGATGCGCGTGGGAAATGGATCAAAGGTTGATGTGATCGCGGTCGGCACGCTACCCCTTCATCTACCATCGGGATTAGTTTTATACTTAAATAATTGTTATTTGGTGCCTGCGTTGAGCATGAACATTATATCGGGATCTTGTTTATTGCGAGACGGTTACTTGTTTAAGTCCGAGAATAATGGTTGTTCGATTTATATGAGTAATATGTTTTATGCACATGCACCTTTGATAGATGGTCTATTCTTGTTGAATCTCGATAGTGGAAATACACATATTAATAACATTGAGGCTAAACGGTTGAAATCAAGCGATAACTCGACCTATATGTGGCACTGTCGTCTTGGTCACATTGGAGTGAAGCGTATGAAGAAACTCCATTCCGATGGACTTCTTGAATCACTTGATTTCGAATCACTTGATAGATGCGAAGCATGTCTGATGGGTAAAATGACTAAGACTCCATTTTCTGGTATGATGGAGCGAGCTACGGACTTATTAGAAATCATACATACCGATGTGTGTGGTCCAATGAGTGTACCATCGCGCGGTGGTTATCGTTATGTTCTTACCTTCACGGATGATTTGAGTAGATATGGGTATATCTATTTCATGAAACATAAGTACGAAACTTTCGAGAAGTTTAAGGAGTTTCAAAGTGAGGTAGAGAATCAACGTAACAAGAAGATTAAATTTCTACGTTCTGATCGTGGAGGTGAATATCTAAGTTACGAGTTTGGCGAGCATTTGAAGAAATGTGGAATACTTTCACAGTTGACACCGCCGGGAACACCACAGCGTAATGGTGTGTCCGAACGTCGTAATCGAACTCTCTTAGATATGGTTCGTTCTATGATGTCACTTACAGATTTACCGCTATCATTTTGGGGTTATGCATTAGAAACAGCCGCATTCACTTTAAATAGGGCACCGTCTAAATCCGTTGAAACGACACCGTATGAATTATGGTTTGGGAAGAAACCTAAATTGTCGTTCCTTAAAGTTTGGGGTTGCGAAGCCTATGTAAAGAAGTTATAGCCGGACAAGCTTGAACCCAAAGCGGAAAAATGCGTCTTCATAGGATACCCAAAGGAAACTATTGGGTATACCTTCTATCATAGATCCGAAGGCAAAATCTTCGTTGCCAAGAATGGATCCTTTCTAGAGAAGGAATTTCTCTCGAAAGAAGTGACTGGAAGTAAAGTAGAACTCGACGAGGTTGTCGAACCTTCTCTCGAAATTGCGAGTAGCGCAACACCGGAAGAAGTTCCTGTGGTGCCTGCACCAATTAGAGAGGAAGCTAATGATGATGATCATGAAACTTCGATTGTAGTTGCTACGGAGCCTCGGAGGTCAACGAGAACTCGTACCACTCCAGATTGGTATGATCCCGTTATGAGTGTCATGTTGGTGGACAACACCGATGACCCTGAGACATATGAGGAAGCGCTGATGAGCCCAGATTCCAATAAATGGCAAGAAGCCATGAAATCCGAGATTGGATCCATGTACGAAAACCAAGTGTGGACTTACCGGATGGCCGAAAGGCTGTCGAGAACAAATGGATTTTCAAGAAGAAAACAGATGCTGATGGTAATGTTACTGTCTATAAAGCTCGACTTGTCGCAAAAGGGTTTCGACAAATTCAAGGATTTGACTACGATGAGACTTTCTCACCAGTAGCGAAGCTAAAGTCTGTGAGGATTATGTTAGCAATCGCTGCATATTATGATTATGAGATATGGCAGATGGATGTCAAAACAGCATTCCTCAATGGAGATATTGATGAAGAGTTGTATATGATGCAACCCAAAGGTTTTGTCGATCCTAAAGATGCTAACAAGGTATGCAAACTTCAACGGTCCATTTATGGATTGAAGCAAGCATCCCGAAGTTGGAATCAACGTTTTGATAAGGTGATCAAAAGTTTTGGTTTTATACAAACTTATGGAGAAGCTTGTATTTACAAGAAAGTGAGTGGGAGCTCTGTAGCATTCTTAATACTATATGTGGATGACATATTATTGATTGGGAATGATGTAGACCTTCTTAATAGTGTCAAGGAATATTTGAATAATAGTTTTTCAATGAAGGATCTTGGCGAAGCAGCTTACATATTAGGCATAAAGATTTACAGAGATAGATCAAAACGCCAAATATCATTGTCACAGAGTACATATTTGGACAAAGTTCTAAAGAAGTTTGGAATGGAAGATAGCAAGAAAGGGTTCTTGCCCATGTTGCCCAATACGACATTGAGTAAAACTCAAAGTCCGACATCAGCTGAAGATAGAGAAAGGATGAGTAAGACTCCCTATGCCTCAGCCATAGGATCTCTAATGTATGCCATGCTATGTACTAGACCCGACATTGCATATGCTGTTAGTTTGACTAGCAGATATCAAAGTGATCCAGGAGTGGATCATTGGACAACGGTCAAAAACATCCTTAAGTACTTGAGAAGAACTAAGGATATGGTTCTTTCTTATGGAGGTGATGAACAGCTCGTTGTTAATGGTTACACCGATGCTAGTTGGAACACCGATCCGGATGATTCTAAATCACAATCTGGATACGTATTTATTTTGAATGGTGCAGCAGTTAGCTGGAGGAGTGCAAAGCAAAGCGTTGTGGCGAGATTTTCAACTGAATCGGAATACATGACTGCTTCGGAGGCTTCACAAGAAGCGATATGGATGAAAGAGTTCATTACAGAGCTGGGTGTGGTTCCTAGTGCGCTGGACCCAATGTCTATCTACTGTGATAACATGGGCGCCATAGCCAATGCGCAAGAACCAAGGTCACACAAGAAGCTGAAGCACATCAAGCTACATTTTCACGCTATTCGAGAACATATCCAAGATGGGGTTATAAAGATTTGCAAAGTACACACAGATCTGAATGTGGCGGATCCGTTGACTAAACCTCTCCCGAGGGAAAAACATGACCAGCACCAAACTGCCATGGGTGTTCGGTATATTACCATGTAATCTAGATTAGATGACTCTAGTGCAAGTGGGAGACTGTTGGAGATATGCCCTAGAGGCAATAATAAATGTAGTTATTATTATATCTTTTTGTTTATGATAAATATTTACATTCATGCTATAATAGTATTAACAAGGAAACATTGATACTTGTGTGATTTGTAAACTTAATTTGAAGTCCCTAGTATAGCCTCTATACATCACTAGCTTGTTGGTTGATAAATGATTGTGGTTTCCCTATCATGAACATTGAGATGTTATCAACAACAAGATCATATCGTTAGGAGAACGATATGATGGACATACTCCTATAGATAAGCATAGCATAAAGATCAAGTCATTTTAATAGTTCAATTGCTATATGCTTTCTGATACATAGTAACCTAATTCCTTCGACCATGAGATCATGCATTTCACTCTTACCGGATGGATGCTTTGATGACATCAAACACCACACCGTAACTGGGTGGCTATAAAGGTGGCATTGAGTGTTCAGAAAGTATTGGTTGAAACACATGAATCAAGAGTGGGATTTGTCCATCCATATGACGGATAGATATACTCTGGGCCCTCTCGGTGGAATGTCATCCAATTAGCTTGCAAGCATGTGACTGGCTCACAAGGGATCACATATCACGGGAACGAGAAAAGAGTACTTATCGGTAACGAGGTTGAACTAGGTATGCAGAGATACCGACGATCATAACCTCGGATAAGTAAACTATCGTGAGACAAAGGGAAATTGGTATCGTATGTAAGTGGTTCATTCGATCGCAAAGTAATCGTAGAAATATGTGGGAGCCATATGAATTTCCAGATTCCTCTATTGGTTATTGTTCGGAGAAGTGTCTCGATCATGTCCGCATAATTCACGAACCGTAGGGAGACACACTTAAGGATTCGACGTTGTTTGAGTAGTTATGGAATGAATGAGAAAGAGACCGAATGTTGTTCGGAGTCTCGGATGGGATCTGGGATATCACGAGGTGATCCGGAATGGTCCGAAGAATAAGATTCATATAAGGAAAGTCCCGTTTCGGAGTTGGGGAATGATTCCGGTGTTTTCATCGGGAATGTTCTAGAATGTTCCGGAATGTCCGACACTCCGGAGGGGAAGGGTACACGAATGTGTTGTATCAAGTTGGTATGATTGCATCATGTACTAAGTGTCCTCGCTGTTCCAAATAAAGGATTAAATTGAATCCTAGTTTGAAAAAGTCAAATAGCTAAATTGAAAAGTCAAATAGCTAAAATTGGAAAGTGGAAAAGAGGAGGAGGGGGGGAATCCGAGTTGGGGAGGAGTTCCCTCCTCCAACCGGCGGCAACCCTCCAAGCTGAGTTGGGGAGGGACTCCTCTCCCTTCCCTTGGCCACCGGCCCCCCTCCACCTATATAAGGAGGGGCAGGGACCCCTCCTAGCACACACAAGTCCCTCACCTCAAACCCTAGAAGCTGCAGCCCACCATAGCCGCCGCCCCCTAGGGTTTTGCCCTAGCCGCCGACTTGGGTGTCCCGGAACCCTAGCCGCCGGCTCTAGCACCTCCTCCTTGGTGTGTCTAAACCCTAGATCGCCGAGGAGCCCTCTCATACTCCACCATACTCGCTCCGGCTTAAGGCGAAGCCCTGCGAGATCTCCCCTCTACTTCCGGTACCACGCCGTTGTGCTGCCGAAATCGCGAGGAGAGTGCTACAACCTCCGCTGCCTGCTGGAACAAGGGAGAGGAAGGTCTTCGTCGAGTACCGAACGTGTGACCGACTGCGGGAGCGCTGCCGGAACGCAGCGCCGGAAGGATCGTCTACACGATCTTGAGATCGGGAAGAGTACGACTACATCACCCACGAGAATCCGCTCTCGTTAAACACTTTGGAATCTTCGAGGGTAAGTTATTCCATCGACTCGTTGCTACAATCTAGTAGATAGATCTTGGCTTGTTTGGTTGTATGCGATAGAATTTTTTTGTTTTCCATGCTACGAAACCCTACAACGCCTTCATCGGCCGTGTCTCCGTCCACCCGGTGACCATTCCTATGCCCATCCGCGATGTGTATGCCTCCCTGCTCAATACTAAGAAGCGTGTCGAGGCACGTCGCACTGAACTTAGCGTTGATATCCACGCCGCCAACTACACCTCTCGTCCCACTGGAGGTCGTGCGCCTCCACCCTAGCCGCATGCATAGTGGGTTTGGGCTCCTGCTCCTCCTCCCGGTGTTTCACGTGCGCCGCAGGGCTACAACTCGGGCAACGGAGGGGGACAGTGGGCTCGTGTGTGGCAACATGGACAAGGACATGGGCGTGGTGGTGGCTCGGGTGGTACACGCCCGATCTGTCAGATTTGTTCCAAGACCACGTCGCCTCGTGCTACTTCAAGAGGTTCCAAAAGGATTACCTTGGTACTGGTAATGACGGTCACAATATGGACCGCCAGCTTGACGCCCTCTCCGCCACGTATACTAGAAATACATCTTCATATCCAGTTGATCCAGCGTGGTACACGGACATGAAAGCAACGGAACACTTCACCAACGACCTCGACAAGCTAACTACAAAGGAACACTACCATGGCAAGGGCATGGTCCAAACTTCCCAATGGTACAGTATACACATTACACATACTAGAAAAACATGCGAGCTTCGCCTCGCCGCCTGCAATGCGTTTTTGCACTACTTGTATGCATGGTGGACTCACCGCGTTTTTGCACTACTTGTATGCACGGTGGACTCACCGATGGTAGAATTCTGTGTTTTCTCTAGGGTCAGTGCCACCCATAAATTGAATATATGAGTGGGGGAATAGATGGCACTAAAACTCCAGTGGCAACATCAGTTTTCATTGGTATATTAGTGTGCCTTTTACATGTAGATAACTCGATAGGTCTAAAATTGAGATGTGGGATGTTGTGCTTCTTAAGACACAAAGCATGACTTTTATTTTTCATTTTCAAGCTCATAAGCAACACAAGTACCAGTGGTTCTTCAAGTAAATAAAAAGTTACATCAAGCAAATTTCAAAAAAAGCACAGTGAGCAACAGATCGAGTATAATATCACAAGCAACATGCATCATCGAGATAAAAATTGATGATATCAAAACCATCTAACTTATGAAGACCACACAGTAGGCTTGTTCGACTACTACAAAATCGATGGTTCCCACATGTTGGTAGCTCCAAGGGAAGTTCCTTAACATCTGCTCCCTTATAATTAAAAAACATCTGCTTTCAATCTGAGCCACTCAAATGCACAAAGTTGTACCTGGATACATTGTCCCGCTCCAACAATAACAAAACCAAAATATTAGCAAGCTCATGGATCTTCCACCAACTGCAACTCATAACTGAAAAAATGAACTCACACCCATTTAGTGATTTGCATGCCTGTATGGTGATAAAAAAATGAAGGAAAATGAGCTACCATAGGAAAGGGGTCTGATTAATAGGGTAATTTATGGATGCAACCTAGTTCCCCTTGTCTTCCGAAACATAAATTAAACACTTAGACTCATCTAAAAGCAAATTAAACTATTAAATGCACAACTTTCGCCTCAACACATAATAAATAGCTGGACTATAAAATGATTAATTTAGTCAAAAGAGATTGTCAAATCATACATACATACAATACATACATATGTACGTACATACATACATACATAATAATTATATGCATTTTATCGTTAAAAGAAGTATTTATACTTGATATATCCAAATTATATGTTGGTTCAACAATGTACATGAAAAGATATGGACTGAACGACTACTTTTACAATAAAAGAAAGATATAGTATGTAATCTAGTTTGATAATTACTGCATATCAAAATGATAATTAGAGGGTATGACCTTGCTACACACGTCCTAGTTTACTTTGATCCATATTATCTTACCATATAGTTAAAGCCACCCTAATTTAGCTTTCTACACTGTCGCATAGTTTCATCATAGATTACTTAATCACCAAGATAAACTTACTCTAACTGATGATCATCGGTAATCATCCTCGGAGGGCGTGCTTCAAGGCATGGAACACATCACAAACAATATAATCATACCAACTACAAAACTAACATACATTCAGTTAACCGAGGTACAATGACGGATTACTACTTTCCTGTGTGACTCTTTGTGCTCATGATTATCTGATAAGCCAGAGCATACATGGAAAACATTTGAGACATAATCGTCATACTAAGCCTTCCGAGGAAAAAGTTATCGAGCACCTGATAACACCGTCGCGAAACAGGGCAAGCAGAAAATGGGGTCACCGGACATCCTTTGTACCAAGAAGAGACGTATTTTCTCACCCATGTCTTGCACCAAACTATCAAGTATCAATATATGCCTTCCTAGCAGTTAACAGACACATAAACAGATACGAAGAAACAATCAAGCCAAGAAGAACACACGATTTGTAAATGAAAAGATTGAGGAATCATAAAAAGTACAATATTTTTGCTGCAAGAAAAATGAAATAAATAGTCAATGATTTGTTCTTTGTTTACAAAATTTGTTAGCTCTTATGTAGTAAAAGCACTTTGAACTGACTATAAGAAGATTTTAGGTGTACAGGGGATGAATTTGAGTAAGAAATATTTTGTATGGACAAAAATACATGGTACTGAGATAACCTTCCTCACCTGATGATTTTAAGTGTATAAATGAAATCAACAGTTGCCAATTGGGCCTTCTATTTTCTTCAATCCCGCAATTCATTATGCCTACTTATCCTCGTAGTACTGTTTGTTTAGACTACATTGCAGTGGAATAATGTTTTTTTCTGAAACAGATACATTGTACTATTAAGTTACGCCTCAAATTCTGGAAAGGAGAGGTATCATAACATAAATGATTTATCTTTGTCACCACAGTAATCACTTCGAGTAGCCTAATTCTGCATCATCTCACAAAATAGCCCCATGTTAATTTATTGTTATGACCAGTTGACTATTGCAAAACTCTGAAACATACCGAGGTAAAAAATAATACAGTATGATATCTCATAAAGTTTGCAAGGCTGTCATATCAGTGAGATGGACAAACCTTGAAAGCTCCTGCTATGTGGAGAAACGACAAAATTTCCGTCATAAAATCTATTCAATCTGCTCGTCGTTGTACGTGAGGAACGTGTTTGGCGAGCATTCTGGATAGGCCTTGCAAACTGCCAATTTCAAGTGTCTAGATAATAAATATGAAAATATGTCACAATCAATGCATTGTCAGACTATTGCTTTAGGAGGCTAATGGATTAAGTTGCTTGCTGGCTGTTTCAACATTACCCAAACTTACGTTCTTTCAAGAATATGATGAGGGACAGTAGTGGGAATAAAATAGTAATAAAATCCAGTACTAGTTTCTACACGCTTCTACTATATTCTAGGTAATTTGGTCTTTTAGTCATATGTGTTGTAGTAGTTTCTGGAGTGTTCTAGTGTGAGTTGTAACCATGTTGTTTGTGTTTACTTTCTAGTTTTAAGTAGTATTCTCTAGAGCCTTCTAGCTATAAGTAGAACTAAGAAGTGGAGGCTCATGAGGCCTATAAATAGAGGTCCTCACCTCTATCTATGGAACTCGGACTATGTACCCACTACCTATCAAATAAATAGAACCTTGTGTTCTTGTTTTAGATCTTGGATTAGATCTAGTATGTTGAGAGTTTTTGGATTAAACTCTTGACAGCCCCCGCCCCTAGAGCGATATCTAGCCCACGCCTCTAGAGCGATATCTAGCCCAGCACGTTGGAGTGGTTCCTTCAACATTTGTGCTGTCTTTATTATAGCAGCAAGGTGGAGTTGTTCCTCCACAACCTTTGTGCTGCTTCAGGTGGTATTAGAGCCTTGTTGATCCATTCCAGTTATTGGTGTTCTATTGGAGACGAAGCTGCAGCCAACAATGAAAGGATTGGAAAAGAGAATGGATGCTACAGAGCAACAGAGCCGAGCGCTGCGTGAAGATCCAACACATTTAATGTGGCAGACTTAGCTCTTCATCATCCATAACAAGCACTCTATGAAGATAACTCGAGGTCGAGTTCCAAACAACCAGGGGAGGATGATGAGGGACAGTAGTGGGAATAAAATAGTAATAAAATCCAGTACTAGTTTCTACACGCTTCTACTATATTCTAGGTAATTTGGTCTTTTAGTCATATGTGTTGTAGTAGTTTCTGGAGTGTTCTAGTGTGAGTTGTAACCATGTTGTTTGTGTTTACTTTCTAGTTTTAAGTAGTATTCTCTAGAGCCTTCTAGCTATAAGTAGAACTAAGAAGTGGAGGCTCATGAGGCCTATAAATAGAGGTCCTCACCTCTATCTATGGAACTCGGACTATGTACCCACTACCTATCAAATAAATAGAACCTTGTGTTCTTGTTTTAGATCTTGGATTAGATCTAGTATGTTGAGAGTTTTTGGATTAAACTCTTGACAGCCCCCGCCCCTAGAGCGATATCTAGCCCACGCCTCTAGAGCGATATCTAGCCCAGCACGTTGGAGTGGTTCCTTCAACATTTGTGCTGTCTTTATTATAGCAGCAAGGTGGAGTTGTTCCTCCACAACCCTTGTGCTGCTTCAGAATAGGTGCATCCAAAGTAAACCGATTGATGAATGTTGTACGTCTGCCTAAAAAATAAGTCACGTATTTAGGTTCTCAAAGAAGAACCGATCCTGTGGCAAAATGAAGACTTCAGGGGCTGGCTCAGCAGAAGGGGTTAAGTTGTCGATCAATCTCACCATGTGGCACATCTAAAATATCTAAACACCAGATTGCAAGGCCTGTAACTAAAGCATAAAATATCAATGAGGTATTTACAGTTTAGCTTCTTTTGAGTTTTCTGTTTTGTGTACAGTATATTGTTTGTCATCGCAACCACGCTTGTGGTGTTGTACTTCACTCCTTCTAATACAAAAAAGACATGTATTGATGCACCTTCGAGAAAACAGAATGGATCCCACTATGGTATGCGAACTTTCGATTGACTGAAACTACATGTACCAGATGTATAGTATGATCCCACAAACTAAACCATGAGAGGATGGGCTACTAAGCTTACCCAACCCACAACCATAGGAGTTATGCTTAATATGAACATAAGAGGTGCGTTTCGGGAGAATGTATATAAAAGTACAATCATAGAGAAAAACATGGTCAGATTTATGCAATCTAATTACAGTCTAGCAACAACATGAGTACATAATACAAATCTGACATAAGGGAAAATCTACTATCATCGTTAAACCTGAAAATTGCAAATACTACAGAAGAATATACGGTTACGCCAATGACTATACGGTGTACGGATCACTGCAGCAATAAACTTTTGGTACTACTATGCTGCCAGGCTGTACAAATCACTGAAGGATGGAATACTTTATTTTTCCCAAACACAGCTTTATAGTTGGTAATAATATTGTCAATATTTTACATCCTTTTACCGAGCTTACTATTTCTTAAGCTGGAACGTCCGTTGATTTGAAGTTCTGCTTGTTAAAACATGTCAAAGGAGTAATTGAAGTGTATGGAAGGTAACCTTTAGTCCATCAGATTGGTGGTTCATTTTAGGTCTTAAACTAAAGTAAAGAAATCTGCAATCTTCAGCAAGCACCAGTTCACTTTGCGCTACTTATACCTAGAAATGACATCGGCAAGTAAGCAACTACTTTTACAAGAGAGAACGCTCTCCTTTGTGTTCCAGTTCTGCACATTCAACTTGAGTTTAGTTTCTAAATTTACCTTAGCACCCTGAATAATTCATTCCCTAGAATTATTGAAAGCTAATGTGACCTGCATTGCCTTGTCCTGCAGATAGGAGTGATTATGACCCAAGAGCATCAGCTGCATAAAATGAAACTATCAGTGGAAGATCCAAGCTAAATATTTTGCAGTATAATGCATGTTTGCATATGTGATGCTACAATAGACAATATAAAACAATAGTATAGCCAACAGACAGTTCCTGGCTAGATTTGCAAAATTCTCATGAAAGGTATGATCTGAAGCTACACTTCTTCTAGTAGAAAGAAAAAGAATGAGTGGTAAATTTTAGTAATGGATTTATTTGACAGAACACTAATTAACATGGGAATCCATCAATTCTTGCAGGATGGGTGCAAAAAAACAGGATCAAATTAGGCAGTGGAAGAAAATTCAGAACATTGATCTGTTCTTTTTACCGCTGGATAAATCCACTGTTGCCCCGCCTTCAATCCCGACACCACGTACTGAAAATCTGCCTTGGTACGGCTCGCTCGTCAACTTGCCCTCGCAGCAGCAGTGGAGGTCGGTACCCAACCATGCAATTTGCGCTGATTAAGCTCATCTTCCAGGACCATCAGAGACCGACATGACCTTCGTTCCGGCGCCGATGCTGGTCACCCTAAGGGACGGTGGCAATGGCGATGGCGTCCACCCATGCGGCGAGCAGCGTTGAGAGCCTGGTCCCGGGGGATCCTCTGGGCGCACGCCTCGGGCACAGGCAGGGACTTGGCCCCTCCACCGCCCTCTCGCCCTCACCAACCGATATTATGGCGTGTAGCCTCGTCCGCGTCAGGCGAAGGTTCCACGGCAGGGGAGGGCCGTGCGGCTCCTGGTGCTTTCCCTAGTCACCAAAGACGTAGGGGAGGACCGGAGGCCACTCGTGGTGGCCGGAGCCGAGCTTCACCTTGCCCTCCCCTGTCAGCATCGCATCCGGGTCTCCGGAGCCGAAGGGCAAGCCGCAACATGGAAGGGGAGGGCGGTTGGAGGCTGCAGCCGCTGGCCACCGGGTTGATCCGCCGCCTAGCCTGCGCCAATCCCGGCTGGTCAACATTCCAGGGGCCGGTGCGCTTGGGACCTTGGCGTCCATGGATGGCTGAAGGTGCCGGAATCGTCTGGATCGGGTCGGGAAGCACGGGAGGAGAGAGGGGGACCGGGGAATAGAGGTGGGGATCGGCGGGAGTAATCGGGGCGGCCGACGGGAACCCTAGGTTGCAGCTGCAGGGGGCTATCAAGTCTCAGGAGGAAGATGCGAGAGCAAAGGGGTTGAGTCGAGAGGGTGGGCGTTGGGCGCTGGCCGCTGGGCGCTTGAGCGGTGGGCCGCCGGTCTAGTGGAGTGGCTTGATGGTTATTACTTAATCGGTTTTTTCTGCGTACTGTTTAACATGGCTGAGACGGTGGGGCTTTCTCTCAAACGTAAGCTATAGAGTAATTGATCAATCTACAATTCCTACATCTTCACAATCCTTACACCTAAGAAATATCTGCCATGTACCCTTTGTTACTCGTAATCTTCTATCGGTTAAAAGACTTACTACTGATAACAATGTATTATTTGAATTCCATCCTTGGTACTTTCTTGACTGATATAGGTGGACTAGATATTTTCAATAGAGAATATGCCGTTGCTGTCTGCTGTAACATCAACTTAGCACGCATATTCCTAGCAACTTTACCTAAGATATTTTCGGAAAAGGAACACAGAAAGAAGAAAAACAAGTAGGAAAAGAAATGCAAAGAACAGCTAGGCTTGCTCTATTAGGATAATTTCAAGAAAAATAAAATTACAATAATTATCAAGCATCTTATTGTTTTGACCGTGCAAGTGTTTATCATCGACAATGCAAGAGAGCAGTTTCAGATCAAGTTTGCATTTTGCTTCACTCTGATAACAGATAACTTACAATAATTTCGACAAGACAAACATGATTGAGCTCCACTTATTTGAATGTCCTTTTCTGAATTATTTCTCCGAGTCTTGGATTTTTTTCTTCGTTTAATGTACGGATGCTTATTAATAGCTTCCTAGTGATTCAATCTACATATCTACCGTACTTATTCTGCCGGTATACTCTCGATGGTGCTTATTTTCCTTTCAAAATTTCAAACAAAAATGTGTAGATAATATTCTGTTACACTGACTCATTATCAGATTGCAGTGATCACCAAGGGTGTAACCAGGGTGCAGAGTTAATCCGGTTAGTGTAAAAAATTCCTATGTTCAACTGTTGAAAGGCATTCAACTTACAATTGAAATTTGTCTCCAAATTTAGTAAATGATGTTGGTGGTTACCAGAACGTCCTCCTATAGGAGATTTCAATTATAAACATCAAAATTCTTCTTATCAATATTCTGTTTATTGTTAGATAATATATATTGGTTAACTTTCCAAAGAAGACAGTAGTTTGTTTAGTGGAACTTCATTATTAGGACAGAATTTGTGAAGAAAGTGAAAATTGCTTGAGTAGTGAACGTTCAAAAATACTAGCTATTAGTATCATTTACATGTCAGACTACGTACAGAAGGATCTCAAAACTTCAGAAAAGCAGAAAAAAAAAGCATTCCTGACTAGCAAGCAAGAGGTCACAAAATCTTACGGTGATTAGAACAGAGCACGTGCCAAGACGAGGCGAAAAGTTAAAAAAAAAGACAATGTTTTATACACATTCATGAAAAGAACAGCATCAAGAATTGTAGAAAAGGAGCAAGAATTGTGAGAGATAAAACCAGCCGATGCAGAGCGCACTAGTTGACCGACACCGAGGCGTACTATAGTTGGTTGCTTTTGCCATCACTCCCACTCTATCCACAAGCAAAAGGCTACTTAAAAGAATGTGATGCTCATCACGTCGTTATCTTCTTGATTAATTACTGGGGCTCGTTCCTGTTAATCTTCTAACTAGCTTTGCTAGCTAGAGTGACAGGAGCAAGCTCATGACCGCCGCTGCTAGCGCGGCTTGGAGCACCAACGACGCCGCCGCGGCAGTCGTCGTCGCGGCGGCGGAGTCGCCGGTCGCCAGGCTCGCCAGCCACGTGTCCGCCGCGACCTGCGCGCTGTCGACGACGTCGCCCGGCCTCGGCGTCGGGTCGTTGCTCGACTTCAGGCTGCAAGAAGATGTCGGTGCAACTCTGGTCAGAACTGAGAATAATGCAACTCTGAAAACGTTGAGTATGGTTAGTTGCTAAGCAATGGAGGGTGAGAGATTCCAAGCTTTTTCATGAGTTTTTCCATGGGGGTTTGGCCAACTAGGCATGGACAGCTTTCAACGCGTCAAGCACTACCGAGGGAGGTGACTGGTGTCTGGTGACCACGCGTGGTGGGGAAGGAACAAAGGCGAACAAAGCTTTGTTTGATCGATGCGATGATGCTCTTCTTTTTTGCCAGGAAAAGGGAATGCATTTTGTAAGTAATCTAGATGATCGATCGTGTACGGTACCTGCTGGGGATGGCGGCGGCGCGGGGGCAGAAGGTGACGGAGTAGGCGGCGGAGCCGGAGCAGGTGAAGGTGGAGGAGGCGTCGTCGTAGGCGTAGCTGTAGGCGCGCGGGCAGGCCGCCTTGAACGCCTGCGAGTACGTGGACGGGTGGCACGTGTCCGGATTGCCGAAGTCGCCGCTGCAGCAGTACTCGGGCCGCCCGAACGCCTCGCACGCGCTCCGGCACCCCTGCCCCGCCGCCGACGCCCTCAGCTCCGGCGGGCACCGCTCGTTGAGGTCGACGACGCACCCGGTGGCCGGGCACCCCGCCGCCTCCACCACCACGGGCACGTTGTACCCGTCCACGAGGCTCACGTCGTAGTAGTCCTGCTTGCTCGCGCCGCCGGCGAGGGTGAACTCGACCAGCGTGGCGGGGGGCGTCGCGCCGGCGCCGTGGCACTCCGCCTCGCCGCTGCCGCAGTCGCCCGTGGCGCACTTGCCGGAGCCGGCGGAGGAGGCGGTGTCGTCGAAGGCGCACCCCGTGCGCGCCCAGAAGCGGCCGGACCACCCGGCCGGTGCCGCCATGGACCGCGCCTCCCCGGAGGCCAGCGCGAAGCCCGTGGTCTCCAGGGGGGCGCTGCCCGAGTTCGCCAGCACCCCCGGCCACACCGTCCCGCCGCACCGGTTCGTGAACGTGAACGTCACGCCGCCGGCCGCCACCAGCCCTGCACGCACGCACACGCCGTCCGTCAGTAAAACCTTTCCACGCAAAAAAGAACACACAAGCAAGTACGTCCACGACAAGGAAACCATGGCTGTACCTTGGAAGAAGGACGCGACGACGAGTAGTGCACATCGGATCGAGGAAGACAATGTGATCGGAGGAGAAGCCATGGCATGCACGTGTACTATGAGCAAGTGCAGGAGAGAGGCCCGTCGCCCGATATGGCTCGTGGAGCGGCAGATTAACTTGGCTAAATAAGGCAAGCAGGGGTGGTTGGTTAGGGAGGAGTGACCGCGACCACACTGTCAGCAGCAGACCAGAGTGGGACTGTGGGAGTAGGGTTGGTTGGGCTAGGCGAGATAGCTTGTGCAGCTGCACAGCACACCTGGCCGTTTTATACTAGTAGTAGCTCGCGGTGACGTCAGCGTCCAGCTGCCTCGTCTCGTCTAGTCTCCTGCAATTTTTTCATTTCCTTTTCTCCTTCTTATCTCTCTTTCTTGTGAGAAGCATCTTTTTCATCTCCTTTTCTCTTTATTCTTTTCGTTTTTTACGGTGAGCAATGATATACGCGTAATTTGGAGGAATAATCACTCTTTCAACTTCTTTTTTCCCACTACTCCCTCCGTTTCAAAATATAAGATATTTTAGGTTTGTAAAGAAAAATGTATCTAAACTAATTTTAGTGTAAGATTCATTTCAAACTTGAGTACCTACCTATTAAAAAAGTCTAGATATATTTGCTTTACAAAGCTAAAACATCTTATATTTTAAAACGGAGGGAGTACTTATTATTCAATGCTTCGGCTTTTTCTTAAGAGGAGACCTGGGAATTGACTTGCTTTGAGGGAAAGGGAGCAGCGGCAATGCAGCATGGTCGAGAAGACGATCCAGATATGATCCTTTTCTCTTTGCCCATCCATCTTTGTCTGGGTACGTGCAGAGCAGACGCGATCGAAGAACAACACATCCTTTTTTTTCTTTGCCCATGGAAGTTCAGAATACTATAGATCAGAGTAGTACTAGCAGTGGCAAATTCAGATATACATGGAAGTTCAGAAAGAAGAACTGCTGGAGGACGGAGGTAGGAGAACATAAGGATGGGAAGGATTCAGTTGCACTTTGGTCAAACGACAAGCAACTACAGGAACGATCGGTGACCATAAGACCACTAAGGAGTTGTTAGCATAAAACTACCATTTTTGTGGCAAAATTCTAAAAAACTACCACTTCACGATTTTCGTAGTACAAAAAATCTACTATATTTTAAGTCAGTTTTTTCAAATCAGCACTAAACTCGGCCTGACCGTGAATTGACACGGAAACTGACAAGACTGCCCACGTACAGTGCTAACGTGGCGACATGACGACAGACGTTAACGGTAGCTACGAATAAATTTCAAAAAACTACCACTTTTCTACTCAATGTTCAAAAAACTACCACTTTTTAAAAAATATTCTGTTTATTTGTGAACGTCCATAACTTCTGAATACAAATTCAAATGGGAAAACTTTTAATACAAAAAGTTTTTAAAAATGCTTAAATATTTCGAATACAAATTTAGTTCACTATTTCAGACAATTAAAATATACAAACAATTAAAATTGCTTCTATTACTAATGGAATCTTTGAAATTCATAACTTTAATTATATAACTCCAAATAATATAAATGATATGTCTAATTTTTTTAGAAAAATCCAAGCAATCCATTTATAGCATATATTACACGTGAATCATATATGTTCCTCTCTGATATGTTTATTATGCAACTCTAACGGTGACAATCCACGTACATTGTCGTCTGTGTCATGTTTCTCAACACGTTTGCGGTGAAGGACCGTCTGCGCCCTCAAATGAGAATCACATGCAGCTCGGCTACAAGGAGTTGAGTGTGATCGATCGACTATCTCTTTTTATTCCTGTCGCGAGCAATGCATGCATATATTAATTGCTTGTCGACTCGTAGCACTTGACCCGACACACGTCTTGCAGCTGCTATCATTTTTCCCTTCCTAGTTTTCTATCCTTTTTAACACATTTTTTTATCTTAAAAGAAAGAACTGCAAGTACATCTACATGCACATATGCACGTCGATGAGACAAAATCCACCGATCGACCTAGCAAGGATCCATTCCTTTATTTTGATCATTGCGCATACATGGACCAAAAACATATTCATCCAATTAATGTGCCTTCAATGACTCTATAATACATTAACATGCAAGAATAAATAAAATATTACACATTTATTATTAGGTTTGCATCCATAATAAAAATATCCGAGAGGAACATAAGTTATTCATACATGATGGATGCCAAAAAGAAACTCCTTGGATTTTTCTAATAAATTTAGACATATTATTTATCTTATTTGGAGTTATATAATTAAAGTTATAAATTTTCAAAATTTCTATTAGTAATAGAAGCAATTTTAATTGTTTGCATATTTTAATTATCCAAAATAGTGAACTAAGTTTGTATTCGAAGCTACTTCACCTGTATATCGCGCTCTACTAACGAGGAGCCGCGCGCGCAAGATACCATCAAATGGATGTGCTTTACTGATGCGGTCTACTCTCGAATCAGGCTTTCGCCCCGCTTTATAAATAAAGCCACAACAGCCGAACACGATACAAGGTGATGGGAAAACCCCTTACAAAGCAGATCAGGATAAACAAGAAAAAACGCGAAAGGCCATCACTTGCCACCGAAGACAACAAACCGAGACCGGGGCAAACCGGGGCTCCATGACGACGCCCCCAAGAGGGTAACGACGCACTGCGCCGCCTCCGTTGAGACCGAAGGTTAAGGGTTTTCACCCGGAGCCCTAGCGGATAAGGTAGCCGCAACGGCGCCCCCAAGAGGGTAACGGTACCCGCAGGAATCGCCGCCGATGGTGCCGAAGCACTGAGCTTTCGCCCGGAAAAACCTTTCGAGCCGCTCCCCGGTGACCGCTCGCACCCATTGTCTTCGAGAGAGGCCTCCAACACACGATCTGGGCGCTACCGGAGCCGAGACGCCGCCAACACCAAAGTCTCCCAACGTCCGCTCCTCGTCACCCACATGACCAAGGAACGGAACCACCGCCGCCGCCACGTTGCCCGCCGAAGAGACGCCCGCGCAGACCACCTTCCGGGGCCGCCGCCACGGCTTCCGTGAACTCGATCCAAAGGCTCCAGCCACCGCCACACTGCACCATGGCCGAGAAGGACGGAGTAGGGCAAAACTTAGTCTTGCAGTCATCAAGCCGCACGGCAGACTAGGGGAGAGGATCTGCCCTCCGTCACCCTGCAGCGAGGGCCGTTCGGACGGGCAGCATTGCCAACAAGGCCAAGATCAGGCCCAGATCAGGCCCGGCTAGGCCCAGATTCGGCCCGGCCAGGCCCAGATTCGGCCCGGCCAGGCCCAAATCAGCCCAGATCTAGCCCATCGACTCCGCCACCGCGCTGCAGCAGCCAAGCCACCATGCCACCGGAGATCTGCGACCAGGGACTACTCACCGCCGTCGCCGCCGCTGGCCTCGCCGCCATGCCTTGCCGCCGGAAGCTCTCAGCCGCGCCGCCACCACGGGGATTCCCGAGCCCGGCGCCAACCGAAGCCCGCGCCACCGGCAGGGGGAGCCCCGGTGCTGCGCTGCTCGGGGGGGCGCGCACCTCACACGCTGCCGCCGCCGTTCGAGTCCATCGCCGCCTCCAGAGTGCACCACCGCCAGCAGCACCTTCCCACGAAGAGGCCCTAGCGCCGGGTAGAGAAAGTCCCGCCGCCGTCGCCGTTCGAGTCCATCGCCGCCTCTAGAGTGCACAGCCGCCTGCAGCACCCTCCCACGAAGAGGCCCCAGCGCCGGGTAGAGAAAGTCCCGCCGCCGCCGCCGTTCGAGTCCATCGCCGCCTCTAGAGTGCACCGCCGCCAGCAGCACCCTCCCACGAAGAGGCCCCAGCGCCGGGTAGAGAAAGTCCCGCCGGCACCGCTCGGATTTTGCCGGACGGCCCGTGCTGGCGGCGGCGGGGGGAGAGGGGGGAGAGGAGGTGGGGGCGGCGAGGAGCTAAGTTTTCGCCTCGGTCGCCCTCGCGGGGGGCGACGCGAGACGAGGAGTTTTCCTGATGCGCTCTACTGGCTTCTCTGATGAACTATGCCGACCGATTAATTCTTCCGGCAGAAGCAAAACGAACTGAACTGAAACGAGAAGAAAAGGAACGATGAACGCGTCCAAGAGCGCATGCATGCACCACCGGTCGAGCCGTCGGCGAAGGAGCGAGAGCTAGCGAGGAGTGTGCGAAGGTGCACACTGATGCAAAGCGCAGGCTGAGAACATCTACACATCGGATAAGAGATGAGGCGCCGCTTTTCGGTCTTTTCGTCACCTGGCAGAGCGCTTTCTCTTCGTCGTCGTCGTCTTCTCTGGCTGCCATGCCGGCCATGCCACTGGAGGAGAGGAGACATGGGCGCCGTCGTCACCTCCCACTGGAATCGTGCCATGCAATTTGCGTATACGGAGGAACAGCGGCAGCAGGCCAGCAGCAGCTTTTGATGATCCGTTGCAGCTTTGCACCGATCGATCTCCCAGCAACCTGGCGATCGGCTGGATCTCTTTTCGCATCTGTAGTTTCCATGCCCCCCAGCTCGGACCACGACCAGTGTCCGCATCTCCGTGCTGTCTAGCACACAGCTTTGCTTGTCGAGGAGGAGAAATGGCAAATCAAGGCTAGTGGGATTCATTCGACCTGGCCTCGAAATGGCAAATCAACTCTTGCAAGGCGACGGACGGACGACGGGTCATGTCGATGTCGATGCCAGCTCAGGCTGCGCGCCCAAAAGAAGCCGGGAACGGGGCGCGCCGGATGCGGCGGCGCACGGACGGACCAGGCGCAAAGATGCGTCAAGATTCGCTTTGGGCCTTTGTCGTTGCCATTGACCCGTCACCAGCCGCATGCAGTGGCCGAGACCGTCGATCTCATTCTCAGCTGGCTGCTGCCGAGCCGTGCTGGTTGGGTGGGAGCTACCAGGATATCGTATCTTTAGCACGTCCCAGCAATGCATGTGCGTTAATTTTCGTTATCTGTCTGGCCTTTTTCTTTGCTTGCTTTGGGCTGGCTTGGAGGTGCTAATCGCCAAGGGGTCCGCAGGTGCGTATGTCCCTGCTGCCTCCTTTCTCTCCAGCTTTTCCTCATCTCTCTAGACGACAATGCTTTGGTTGGTCATGGTAATATTTTTTAATTTTTTAAATAAAGAAGCTACACTGCTCTCAATTCCTTTTCCAAAAAAAAAACACTGCACTCAATTTCATTTAAGAGAGGTTTTCTAGGACACACTCTCCCTTCTCATGCTCTCGCGACCTAGGGTTCCCGTTGCGGCCTCTCTTCCTATCCTTTGGTGGCATTGTCGGCCGGAGTGGAATGAGGAGAGGCCGCTGGCCCCTTGTAGGTCTAGTAAGTAGTTTAGGTGGCAGTGTGCCGATAGTAGGATGTATGTCCGGTAGTGGTAGCGGTGCTTGGGGTCACGGCGGCCAGATCCAGAGCTTCTTAGGGTTTCTTATGTTATTGCCAGTGCTCCTCTGGTCCGAGCTGGTGGCGGAGGATAAGGACGCCGCTTCCTTCAATAAAATTATGGTCGTCGATTGTCTTCTGATGCACGGGAACCATGTTGGAGAGGTCTCTCTGGTTCGGCCGAGGCGGCGAGGGGGAGAGGCTCGCGGTGGTACTTTCCCTAGACGGCTGTGGCGGCGAGGAGGAGAAGCGCTACGACGAGTTTCCCTGCATCGCGATGGCATAGGTTGTGTAGGTCTATTGCTGTTATATTCCTTGTGGGGCCATCGAGGTGGTGGAAGAGGAGGAGTGGCGGTGGCGTCCTAGTGTGTTTACTCCTGACGGACGGTGTAGTCTATGCCCGTTGCTGCAGCTTCCAAGTGACGGCGGCTCACCGAAGCTATCCTTGGCCATCGGAATGGCCCTGCAACGCTTGAGCTTGGGCATCTTCTTCTTTGTTGGGTGGAGGATCTACACTGATCTCATCATGATGGTGTTCGACGCGGCCTCTCCAAGTGGTACAGTCCATGTGAGATTGTTAGGTAGAAGTTTCAAAATTAATTCTAGAGCATAAATCATGACTGTAACAGATATGATCATGTGAAACTCTAACATACTAGATGAACTAATCAATATGGGCAGTAGTAATGCATACGCAGGAACAAACGTATTATAATAAAGGATAGGGTTGCAGATGAAGTGGTCGTGGTTGCAGCGATGACGTTGTTGACAACAACATTCGTGAAGACCGGTCAAAGGAGACATTGATGAAGAACGGTACGTAGCACTGCCTGACTTGAAAGGTAGAGGAATTATGAGAAAGAAGCGAGCAGTCGCGCGTTGAGGGCTTCCCAAAAAGCTTATTCATGCTCTCTCGTATAGGATCGCAAAGACGAGTTGTTCCGGAAACCCGCTCTCCCGTCCACCGATGCAGGCCGACAATTCGTATGGAGTAGACTACGGTGGCAACGTA
This sequence comes from Avena sativa, assembly GCA_916181665.1. NCBI lineage: Eukaryota > Viridiplantae > Streptophyta > Magnoliopsida > Poales > Poaceae > Avena > Avena sativa. Next base: position 466,656,532 of record OV702283.1, on the reverse strand, counting down.
AGGAGAGGGTGGCAAAACCCTAAATTAGTTTTCGGTGTGTTGCATGGTGGATACCGTACATACACTTATATATAGAGCAGTTCGGAAAAACATCTATAGCAGATCGGAAAAACCCGTACAGGATACAACGTGGGCAAAGTCCAATTCGCACATTCGGGTCGTTTATAGTAGTCCACATCTGTAAGCGACCCAAACCAATTAATTGTTGACATGTCTGTCAAACCCGCAATATATATTTTTCCTGAGTAGCAAAAAGATATGCTCGGCTCGAGACTCATTTCGCAAACTATGGGATCGCATCACGCATGGGCTTTGAGATTTAGGGAAATTCCGAAATCACACATGGGCCAAATGATTTAGCCCATTATATCTAACAACCCTAGTGGAGGCGGTGGTCGCAACTAGAGGTTAACTGCTAGGGGTGAACCCTTGGATTGGCCCGATCTTTCATGATCTCCAAGAAATAGCGGTGGATTTGCGAGTGAAGGAGAGGAGATGAACACGCAACGAACACAAACGCGGGAAACACGGCAAAAACTCTCTCACACGTGAACACGATATAAGGCCAATTTCTCCTGTCGGCGACCACCAGTCCGATAGAATCCTCTCAAGAAGAGATCGGTCAATGTGCTCCCGTCAATCCCAATCAGAGAGGGAAGAACACCTTAGAAAGATATTGTATAGCTATGGATGCACTGTGGGCAAAGTCCAAAGAGGTGGGTGATGATGGAAGGCACTAGCGGTTTGTAAGAGGCTTTAGTCCCGGATTGCAATCCGGGACTAATGTATCGGGACTAAAGGTTAGGCCTTTAGTCCCGGTTCTGTTACACATGGCCCCGCTGCACGCGCTGGACTGGAGGATATTTAGTCCCGGTTCGTAACACGAACCGGGACACGAACCGGGACTAAAGTTCTTTTTCCGCGGCAGCGTTTTGCACCAAACTGCTGCCGCGACAGGAGGTGGGGTTTTAGGGTTTTTTTTTGTGTGTTTGATTATTTTTCATTTTGTGTTTTCATATACATATTATTCTATGCTACTACATACTGTATACATTGATGCATATATAATATAATTTCACTCACGATAACATAAATACATATAAATATATACACAACCGAGACTAGAGCTCGTCTAATTAATTTACACCAAGATCATTACGACGGATACTGTCCTTTTGTGTCTATCCACGATTACACGAAGGTCTATCCGCATTGTACTCTTCTTTTGTATTTATGATGTACCTGAGAAAAAATACCGACAACTCCTCTTGAATTGCTAGTAGGCGTTTATGTGGTAGGAGCTTATCTCGCATCGCATCCAACTATATATAAATAAGTAGATAATTATGAATGGAACTTAACAAAAACTATGGTATAGAATAAATTGCGAATATATTGTTTACTTGAAGAAAGTCTGTGCCCTGCTTCATACACCCACGAATGAACTCGCATACGTAATATCCACATAAATTAATCCCCTGTGGCTGCGTCGCACACTTTTCGACCGAGAATATAATTTAATCAGATAATAATCAAGCATGATAATCGTATAAATGATAATTGTAATATCCACATAAATTAGTCCCCTAGCTCTCGTACTATTTACCGGGACCGTACGAAAAGTGAGCTCTTCACGCCATTCACCACGAACCTCCTTTGTAAACCTTTTCCAAACCCTGTCCGGCAAAAAAGAAATGAATGAGTTATTAATTAGTTTACATCTCAGAGAATAAACGAAAGAGACAGATATAGTGCGATAATGATTGAAATTACTTTTGGAGGCAATCAATTATTCTGCGGTAGTCTTCCATCGGCTTCTTTAACGAGTCCAACATTTCCACTTTTGCACGGTCAACTTCAATGTTTAGAAGAATCCAGTGATAGCTGTATACGTTTATATACACTTAACATCTAGTAAACAAAATTTGAATGTGTACAAGACAGTAAGACTCTTACCCATAGTTGTAAGGAAATAGAATTTGTGTCTTGTAATGTTGCTCCATTAAAAACATTAGCAAGTTATCCTCCGTTTCCTCGAGGTTATTTATTACCGTATGTCCATCAACTCTGTTTGGGTCCGAAAGGATAGAGATGTTGCCTAGAGGAGGGTGAATAGTCAATTTCAAAACTATTACGGTTTTGGCTTAATAGAATGCGAAATTAAACAAAATTTATTTTACAAGCACAAAACCTAAATACACTAGGCTCAACTAAGTGCACCAACAACAAAATAAGCTAAGCAAGATAGCACAAAATATACCACAAGTGATAAGCAAGATATAAGTACTTTAAGCTCGATGGCTATCAGAAGGAAAGTAAGCTCGGATATAGAGATAACCGAGGCACGCGGAGACGAAGATGTATTCCCGTGTTCACCACCTTTGGGAAGGGGGCTACGTCACGTTGGAGAGGTGTGAGGTTCCACGAAGGATTCCTCACGCGCCACAAAGGCTCACCTTCTTCTCCGAGTCTATCCCATGAAGGAATAGGCCCTTTCCGTATGGCTAGCTTTTCCTCCACTCCGGAGATGGCAAGCTCCACAACCACTTCACAAGCTCCACAAAGGAGAAGCCCGGGTCTCTTCACAATCTTCCACGAAGAGAACACCACGGCACCAACCTCCAAGCCAACTAGGAGGTCACCCTCCAAGAGTAACAAGCTCAAGGTCTATCACTCGAACAAATCGAAATGGAGAGCTCAACACTTATGCAAGAATGTAAAGCAAGAACACCAAGGGTGCTCAAATCCACCACTCTCAAATCCCACCAAAGCAACAAGTGCTAGAGAGGAATTAGGGAGGAAGAACAATGGTGGAAATCAACAAATGACTCCAAGATCTAGATCCAATGGGTTCCCCTCACTTAGAAGAGGAATTGATTGGTGGAGATTGTAGATCTAGATCTCCTCTTCCAAAGCCCTCAAAAAGATGCAAGAATCATAGGAGGGAAGGGAGAGAAAGCAAGCTCAAAGGGGTCAACAATGGTGGTCAAAAACATGCTCAAGAGCCCTAGAACTTTGGGGAAGAAGCCCCCTTTTATACCCCTTCAAGCAGGAAGACCGTTAGAAGCAAGATGCGCTGGGCGAACACGTTTCAGTGACGAAACCGGCGCCGCCGGATCAACCGCCGGAATTTCCGGTCAAAACCGGAAGTTCCGACAAAAACCAAACAATTTACTGCCCCGATTTTTGGCGGTTTGCCGGAAATTTCCGGCGGTCGCCGGAAATTCCGGCCACAGGCTCGGTCTCGCCGGAATTCCCGCCGGAACAAAACAGGGCACACGAAAACGGCGATAACTTTTGCGTCCAGACTCCGATTTCGATGATCTTGGGCTTGTTTTGACGAGGACAACAAGCCCTTCAAGATGGTGCAGAGAAACATCATAGTATAATAGAGGAGGATAGAACCAAATGAAGAAAGTTAAGAAGCCTCCCTATAAGAAGAACCGATAAAACCTTCAAACTCGAAAACGCCATACAAGATGCATACGAATTCCGTTTTCGATGAACTTGGGCTTATTGAAGAGATAGCAACAAGCTCAAGAACCTCACATGGAGAAACACCAAGAAGCAACAAAATAGAAAGATGCAAAGAATGCAAAGTATTGAGCTCCCTATGACGATGTGATCAAGTTACCCAACCGAAATCCCCTCTTAATAGTGCGGCTATGTATCCTATAACCCGGTCTCCCAACAACCACCTTGAGACCGGTAAAAGGAAAACCTATCAATGCCATACCTTTGCCTTGCGCATCCCGCTTGATGTTGATGACAACACTTCAATCTCCATCCAAGCCGGAATGCATCACTTGATCATTGTTGCTTCGTGAAGGCTCCTAATTTGCTCTCCCATACACCATTATTGGATAGCTCCATTAATACATGTCTTCACATGTTCATTATCACCAATATGGACGGCAAGCTTTAAGCAAATGATCTTCTCGAGATGCTTATCTTGAACTTGCCCTTCTCAACCTTGATCACCACTTGATGTCATCCTCTCATGTGCTATATAAGATCTTCACTTTTGAAGCATGCCCATGGAAAGATACCTATCCCATATAGAAAATGCAAAGGCACATATATAATGGGTTAGTTCATGATGCATAATTGACAAGGCTTACCATACCACAAGATCCATATGGTACATTCTTTATGCTTCATATGTTGACCAACTTGAAATCACTCTTCACTCTTTGTATAGGTCAACCATGTATCTTCTCATGCTCCATCTCAATATCTTGAGGTACATAAAGAAACCTTAATTTGATTACATGCTCTAAATCTTAATCAATCATTGCTCAACTAATGAGGCTATCATGACACCGTCTTAAAGCCATATCTCAAATTCTTCTATTGAGATCACACTCTCAAGATATTGATCATATCATATTCTTCTCTTCAACTCGATGATCTTGATGCCAATACTCAAGGTATATCTTTATCTTCATGGCATCCATACTTGAATCCAACACATAGACTACAAGCATGACCTATGGAATATTCCTTCATATAAAACTCAGTGAAAACATTAGTCCATAGGGATTGTCATTAATCACCAAAACCTCACATAGGGGCAATTAATCTTTCAATCTCCCCCATTTTGGTAATTGATGACAATCACAACAAGAGGGTTTATATAATGAATATTAGAAAAATGTATGCAGCTTATCCAAAAATAAGTTGTGTACAATAGGTTGCATTTGATATGGTTAAGTAACACAAAGCTACTAGCACATATCAAAACCAATTATACTTACACAAACTACAACTAATGTAAGTGATGTGAGTAGAACCAACATATATAGAGCAAACTCCCCCACAATATATGCATGTGTGATAAACTTGAATTTCATTGCATACATTGTCAAGAATAAACTTTGGGAGAGTTTACACTATATATACAACCATGCAAAACATAATAAATATGAAATGCATGAAAGGCAAATACTTAAGAACAAACCAATCTTAAGTATAAAATCATTTCCCTTAAACCCTCTAAACTTCTCCCCCATTGACAACAAGTGCCAAAATGGATGACAAAGATAGAAGGCCAATATAGTATGAGTTCCTACCCAAGGTGTGCATTTCTAATATTTTGAGTGAAATCAAATGCACATATCCAATGAAAAATATTTGGAGGAAATCAAGCTATATTGAGGATCAAAGATTGCTACAATGATAAAAAGGTGAAGAAACTTCAACGGATGAAGCAAACAATCCAATGGTCCAAAAAATCAAATGGACAATAGTGCTCTAAATAAAATAAGGAAGCTCCCCAAGGTTCATGCATAAATTTTATTTATTGTATTTGAATACAATATGCACAAACATGGAATACTCACTCCCTCTATATTATTTAGAACACAAACAAGATACAAGGAGTAGATATAAATAAATACACTTATTAATACAAGCTTACGTGCATATATAGCTCATGGCTCTATTTTCTCTTATGGTATATCAATGAACTTCACCAAAGAAAAAAAATAAAAACCTCAAAAACATCACAAATAACACTAAGGAAACAAATGCTAGTTGGGATACTTTGAGAAAGGCAACAAGTAGCAAAAGGAAGGATTCAAAGCAATTTCAACAATATTGCACATGAGAGTACCTTGAGGAATTGATATGCAATAAATTGCTAGAAGGCATATTTGGAATTGGTGAATCATGAACATGATTTTATAGACTCTCCATTATATGCATCATCTCAAATTACTCACATAAGCAATAAGGATAAAGAAGTCTTTCAAAGATCCTTGCAAGAACCGCAACATTTACAAACAGATAAATTCATGCCAAGATGCAACCTACAAGAGATTGGATGAAAGAATAGTATGCATGAATAAGATACTTGTTACCAAGATAGCAATGGTATCATCTAGTAGATAAGAATTTTTCGATCATCCTAGCTTGGATCCAATTATCATGTGGTGACAACACTTTCCTTATAGACGAGACAAGCATCCATTACATCTCCAATGTACCTAAAACAACATTCAAGTACATCTTGGTCCCCAAACTTATTGGGTCCAAAGTGGTTAGACTAACCACAACACATAGGACACACTCCATAAAAATATGTGCATATTTAGAGATAAAATTTGAATTTCATGCACATCTTAGATATTTAAGGATTTGATGGAGTATGCCCTATATATTGGATCAAAGAAAGAAAAAATGATATGAGATATACATTTAGTAGGCATGCATGCGCGAGACTTTCAAGATCCAACGAAGATATAATTTGGACAAATCACTCAAATATTCAATAAGGCATACAAGGTGTGACCAAACACATTTGTTGCCCAAACTATATCAAAGAATCAAATCAACACATGATTTGTTCAACGAAGTTCAACAAATGAACTAAGCAAAAACTATTGAGCAAAAGGATGAAATAAAAACACAAATACTCAAAGATTTATCTCATTCAAGCAAATAAATTAGAGAAGAAAGAATGAGATAACAAACTCCCAAAAGAGCAAGGTTTCAACAAATAAACCAAACCCTTAACACTTTTCACAATGGCACAAGGTTCCGAGAAGAAGAGATTTGTCTTCCACTAAACACATTTGATAATAATCAAAAACATCATCAAAGAGATGTTCAAAAGCCAAGGAAGACAATGGGAGCCACACCAAAATTTTGGAAAAGAAAATAAGTCAATAATAGGTGAAATCCAAGGTGAAGATGATCCATAAATGCTACCACACACAAGTATCTCAATTGTTGAAGACAATGAGTGTATTGGAATTGATTTCCGGTGGTATATTGCACGGGTATTAAAGATAAATCTTCACAATAAAAATCATAGGATAGGAATAAAAAGATTAAGCACTATGCAAAGATAGAGATTCTTGATAGCCTCAACTAGTCACACAATCATGCAATGCAACAATTAGAATAACTTGAAGCAAATGGTCTCCCAAACAAGATATAGACATATGTATTTGAGGAAGACCGCACCAAGAATTTCTTACTCAAACAAGGACCAAAAATACGAGCAATAAAAGCTTCTAACAAAAATAGGACCTTGTTTGAGTCAACATGCCACCTAGAAACAAGATAATCAACAATATCAACTCTAAGTGGCACTACCTCATATGTTCACATTTCCTAGGATTGTGATATGCAAAAGAAGCATATTACTCCCCCATAATGTGATATTCAATTTTTCTTAATAAGAGGCAAAGCAACCTCAACTAGAGAGAATTAATGGACATTTAGAATTTGAATTTCTCATGAGTATGACACACCACATAGTGACTAGATAAGCTTGTATATCAATACTAAGTGGTAGTACTCACATACACACATTTTAAGGTTTGAGAGATGCGCGAGGCATGTCACTCCCCCAAAATGGGATGTTCCATTAACCACTCGAAAAGAGCCAAATAAGATATCATCAAGATGCTTTAGAGGCTCCAAGCAAAACACACGAGTAAATGATGTGCCAAACACCTATACATACTTGAATATACAAAATAATCAAGCATGAGGCACACCAAATACAAACACATACTTGGTACAAAACCAAAACATGTAAAGGGGGCAAGTAACTTACAAAATAAATGAGTTAAGTACAAGTTACCGCGAAGAGGCACATTGGATATAAGATAGGGAAATGATAATCCTTATGACTTGGCTTGATAAAATATAATATATGAAGATCCCTTAATTCTTCATGAGTTAGCCAAGTCTCCAATGCCCTCCATAAACACCTATTGATCAAGTTTGAGCTTGTTGGTCCCCAACCAAGTTGGGTCCTAAGAGGTTAGTCACAATAGGCTTGGCAACCCAAATGGTTCTTTTCTTGACACCACTTTGAGTTCCAACAAACTTGGCAAACACATTGCCATCCTTAACCTTCCTAAGAGAATAATCATCATCAACAATGATAGGGTTAGATAAGGTATCGTTTGAACATGAAGAGGCAAAGTGCTCCTTCATACGACATATGTAGCAACAAGTGCTCCCCTTTCTCTTTTTCATTGATTTCTTGGCTTGGGGAGAATTATCTTGATTCTTCTTCGGAAGTGGCCTAACTTCAACTTGGACTTTACCTTGTACTTACGGCTGCTTCCTTTGTTGCTTCTCACTCAAGTGCTTTTTCTTCAATGGACAAGATCTTACATGATGTCCTTCAACCTTGCACTTGAAGCAAATAATCTTGGACAAATTCTTGACTTGGTTTTGGCCCTTTTTATTGTTTCTCTTGGACTTGTTCTTGTTATTGGATTTGAATCCAAGTCCACATTTATCATTAGGGGATTTTTGCACACTCAAAATATTACCGAGTGTGGATTTCTCTTCATGACTCTTTTCCAAGTCATTCCTCAAGGAAGTGACTTGGCCTTAAGCTCTTTGATTTCCTCTACATGGTTAGTAGAAATACAAGTACTAGAGGAAGTAGAAGCTTCATTGTTAGAGCAACAAGGAAAATCAAGTAATCCAACACAAGGTTTATCAATAGTATGGCTAGATGGATTACTAGGACTAGCACATGGCAAAATAGCATTTTGAGTAGAAGTTGTGCTAATGTCCAAAAGAGACTCACAAGATGTTACCTTGGTAATAATTGCCTCACGAGCTAACATTATACCATCATGGGAGATTAGAAGATCATTATGAGAGCCCGAGAGCTTCTCGTGACTTTCTTCCAATTTTCTATACTTGCTAGTTAGCAACTCAAGTTGAGCCCTTAGCTCAACGTTCTCCTTTAGGGTAGATGCTTCACAAGAAGTAGAGTTAGTATCACAAGCATCATTAATGTAATTTTCCTTTTCAAGCTCATAAGATTCAATTCTTTTGTGTGAGGAGACAATTAGTGTGCTTCTCCTCGGCAAGCTCTTGCTTAAGAAGATTGAATCTCCGACTCACATCATCAAGTTGGATATCCAACTCCTCTATGGTTCCCGTTTGTTTAGTTATGGTGTCCATAACGTGTTTGAGACAAGTAACAGCCTTATTATTACCACGAAGAGAGGTACACAAAAAAGTCAACTCAAGCAAGAGAGCACTAGTATCCTCATCAATGTCATCATCACTATCATCATTATCATTGCTATTATATTTAGAAGATATATTGGGATCCAAAGTAGGAGATACCTTTGATCCTCTTGCCATAAGGCACATTTGAGCACGGGAGGATGAAGATGAGGATATTCTTGAATCTTTATTCATGATCATGTATTGCTCCATAGAATGTCTGATTTCCTCTACATTGTTAGATAAACAACTAGAGGAAATAGAAGCATTTTGTTCATGGGAACAAGGAAAATCAAGCATATCATCTACACTAGCACTCAAATAATTTCTAGATGATATGCAAGGACTAGCAATACTAGGGGATATAGCATCATTGTTGCAAGAAGTGCTTAAGTCCAAACTCCCTACAACATTATCATTTATAGAACAAAAATCATTGGTGTAAAGAGAAACACTACCATAATCACATATGATTTTTCCACTCACCATGCCATTACCTTGTGACTTGTCACATGTAAGTGAGGAGGAAAGAATTAAGGTCACATCGCGACCGGAGGTGGAAGCAACTTGGAGATCTTTATGATGTGAGTGAGAAGAGAGCTCCTTGGAGATACCACCAACCCTATGAGAAATGGAGCCACCAAATATTTATTTAAGCTTGGTCCACATCTCATGAGACGACTTGCACTTTACAATCGTCAAGAACAAATTAACTGTGGGGCTCAAAGAGAAAATAAGCTCATTAGATACTTGAGCTTCGAGATGTAAATTGTTCTCATCCTCTAGAGATAGATTTTGTGGATCCATCGGAGGAGAAAAACCTACATCTAGAAATTGCTCAATATTTGGACACAAGGTCCGAAGATTATAAACAAGCAATTTCTTCACAAAGCATAATTTGTGCCATCAAATATAATTGTGTCATTGTGTACTATACTACTAGCCGACATCTTTACACTCTAGGCGGTGAAGCCTAAACAAGGAGAGACCTTGCTCTGATACCAATTGAAAGGATAGAGATGTTTCCTAGATGGGGGTGAATAGGCAATTTCAAAACTATTACGGTTTTGGCTTGATAGAATGTAGAATTAAACTAACTTTATTTTACAAGCACAAAACCTAAATACACTAGGCTCAACTAAGTGCACCAACAACAAAATAAGCTAAGCAAGATAGCACAAAATATACCACAAGTGATAAGCAAGATATAAGTACTTCAAGCTCGGATATAGAGATAACCGAGGCACGCGGAGACGAAGATGTATTCCCGTGTTCACCACCTTTGGGAAGGGGGCTACGTCACGTTGGAGAGGTGTAAGGTTCCACGAAGGATTCCTCATGCGCCACAAAGGCTCACCTTCTTCTCCGAGTTTATCCCACAAAGGAATAGGCCCTTTCCTTATGGCTAGATTCTCCTCCACTCCGGAGATGGCAAGCTCCACAACCACTTCACAAGCTCCACGAAGGAGAAGCCCGGGTCTCTTCACAATATTCCACGAAGAGAACACCACGGCACCAACCTCCAAGCCAACTAGGAGGTCACCCTCCAAGAGTAACAAGCTCACGGTCTCTCACTCGAACAAATCGAAATGGAGAGCTCAACACTTATGCAAGAATGCAAAGCAAAAACACCAAGGGTGCTCAAATCCTCCACTCTCAAATCCCACCAAAGCAACAAGTGCTAGGGAGGAATTAGGGAGGAAGAACAATGGTGGAAATCAACAAATGACTCCAAGATCTAGATCCAATGGGTTCCCCTCACTTAGAGGAGGAATTGATTGGTGGGGATTGTAGATCTAGATCTCCTCTTCCAAAGCCCTTAAAAAGATGCAAGAATCATAGGAGGGAAGGGAGAGGAAGCAAGCTCAAAGGGGTCAACAATGGTGGTAAAAAACATGCTCAAGAGCCCTAGAACTTTGGGGAAGAAGTCCCCTTTTATATCCCTTCAAGGGGGAAGACCGTTGGAAGCAAGATGCGCTGGGCGAACACGTTTTGGCGACGAAACCGGCGCCGCCGGATCAACCGCCGGAATTTCTGGTCAAAACCGGAAGTTCTGCCAAAAACCGAAATAGTTTACTAAACCGATTTCCGGCGGTCGCCGGAAATTCCGGCCACACGCTCGGTCTCGCCGGAACAAAACAGGGCACACGAAAACGGCGATAACTTTTGCGTCCGGACTCCGATTTCGATGATATTGGGCTTGTTTTGATGAGGACAACAAGCCCTTAAAGATGGTGCAGAGAAACATCATAGTCTAATAGAGGAGGATAGAACCAAATGAAGAAAGTTAAGAAGCCTCCCTATAAGAAGAACCGATAAAACCTTCAAACTCGAAAACGCCATACAAGATGCATACGAATTCCGTTTTCGATGAACTTGGGCTTATTGAAGAGATAGCAACAAGCTCAAGAACCTCACATGGAGAAACACCAAGAAGCAACAAAATATAAAGATGCAAAGAATGCAAAGTATTGAGCTCCCTATGACGATGTGATCAAGTTACCCAACCGAAATCCCCTCTTAATAGTGCGGCTATGTATCCTATAACCCGGTCTCCCAACAACCACCTTGAGACCGGTAAAAGGAAAACCTATCAATGCCATACCTTTGCCTTGCGCATCCCGCTTTATGTTGATGACAACACTTCAATCTCCATCCAAGCCGGAATGCATCACTTGATCATTGTTGCTTCGTGAAGGCTCCTAATTTGCTCTCCCATACACCATTATTGGATAGCTCCATTAATACATGTCTTCACATGTTCATTATCACCAATATGGACGGCAAGCTTTAAGCAAATGATCTTCTCGAGATGCTTATCTTGAACTTGCCCTTCTCAACCTTGATGACGATCACCACTTGATGTCATCCTCTCATGTGCTATATAAGATCTTCACTTTTGAAGCATGCCCATGGAAAGATAACTATACCATATAGAAAATGCAAAGGCACATATATAATGGGTTAGTTCATGATGCATAATTGACAAGGCTTACCATACCACAAGATCCATGTGGTACATTCTTTATGCTTCATATGTTGACCAACTTGAAATCACTCTTCACTCTTTGTATAGGTCAACCATGTATCTTCTCATGCTCCATATCAATATCTTGAGGTACATAAAGAAACCTTAATTTGATTACATGCTCTAAATCTTAGTCAATCATAGCTCAACTAATGAGGCTATCATGACACCATCTTAGAGCCATTCTATTGAGATCACACTCTCAAGATATTGATCATATCATATTCTTCTCTTCAACTCGATGATCTTGATGCCAATACTCAAGGTATATCTTTATCTTCATGGCATCCATACTTGAATCCAACACATAGACTACAAGCATGACCTATGGAATATTCCTTCATATAAAACTCAGTGAAAACATTAGTCCATAGGGATTTTCATTAATCACCAAAACCTCACATAGGGGCAATTACTCTTTCAGGGTCAACGAACCCTAATATGTGAAATTAGTTAGCTCCACCAGCATACTAATTTATCTAGAAAAGATATGAACTGAAAGATGGTGTGCGAGAGCAGGGACACCACTATGGCAGAGCTTCTCGAAGATGTCTTAGGATGCCTCGTCCTCAGACATCTTTGAGGAGCTCGCCATAGAGGCACTCCCTAATTTAATTTGGTAGCTCCTTGGTGTGTTCATGTTTTTGTTCTTAATTTCTTGCTTAACTGGCCGATGATTAACTAAAATGCTAGGGCGCCACTATATATATGTGTTCCTTCATAGTTTTGGTACTTATTTTTGTTTCAATGGATTTTGTGACGACAGGTAGAAGAAAGAAGAATATTTTGTTGCTCGACGGTGACATGATATGCACTGTGAACCGTCCGTATTTCAAGACAACGTGTCAAACCAAGATATGTATATAGGATGAACTCATGTATCTATGTGCTTCGATGAATCAAATGAATTTCGAGAACTATATGTGCCAAATTAACCAGATATACAGAAATAGAATCCACACAAAATCTATCCATTTCTAGAGCATGAAATGAGTTAAAACAAGCAATGAGATCTGAAATGATGAAGTTGCTAACCTCTTAGGACCCTTGATAGATGTGGAGCCAAAAAATCTTCACAAATCTTGAGAAAAAATAGAGAAGAACTCGAGCTTGAGGGGAGAAATTTGAGAGGGATGATTGTGTAAGCTTGAAATGGCTCGGGCTGGGAAGGGAAGAAGATATATTCAGGGACTTTAGTCCCGGTTTGAGAAACAAACCGGGGCTAAAGGTCCACGCATATGCTCTTTTCCAGCGCCAGACCCTTTAGACCTGGTTTGTTAAACGAACCAGGGCTAAAGTTTCCATACGAACCGGGGCTAATGTATTCTGGTCCCTGCGGCCGTTTCTAGCCGTTGGGACCAGGGAATTAGTCTCGATTTGTACCAGAACCGGGACTAGTGCTCTAGACCAAAGGTCCGTTTTCTATTAGTGAGGGTTCCCTCATAAAGGAAAGGAGACATAACTAGAAGTGGTCCATATTAGGGTTTCTAGTCTATCAACTATGTCTAAGGGATACAAGAGGGGTGTGGGCTGTATATATAGGCCAATCACTTAAACATGGCTAGTTTGGGGATAAAATTAGGGTTGGAATGGAATAAGGGGTGTACATGGAACAAGGGCCCAGTTGTTGGCACGGGGTCACGTCTAGAGCTCCTGGAACTTGGGCCAGATCCTGGCCGGAGTCCTAGGCCGGATCCTGGCTAGAGTCCTGGGCCGGAGAGACTAGCGCTTCTTTAGTTGCTTCTTCCTTCTCATCTTCCAAGCCTTCGTCTTGTCGAGCTTGATGCTTCGGGATTCCTCCATTGTCTCCGTGCTTGTCGGTGTGAATCTGTCATGGTCATGGGACAACATATGAAGCAGTATACCATTCAATAGGATAGAAAATGGACTGACATAAAGGATATGATTCACCTTTGGAGTCCATGACGACTTGGCATAAGTTGGATACCTTGATGTGGCGATAACCATAGTTCGGGCTACATCATTAACTCTCGCCTAAGCAAATTTGACCTTGATTTCTTTTTAGCAATTCTATCTAGGGATTTTGTTGTAAAGTGAAGGATCCCGTTGTGTTTTGCATATCTTTTAGGTCCCTCGGTTCAATTGTACACCCTCCGCCGTACAGATTCCTGGTCCTTGGGCGTCATTGTTTAGAAAAAATTCATCTCGGACACTCAAGCATGTAACTCTTAGAATAATTCAAGTTAGACGGTTACTATTCTCTCCGTCTCAAAATAGATGTCCAAAGTTTGTTTAAATTTAGATGTATGTAGACATTATTTAGGATATAAATACATCTAAATTTAGACAAATTTGCGATATCTATTATGAGAGGAAGGCACACAATGCCAAATGCGAAAACTGCATGGTAGTAATCTTTCGCCATAAATCGTAACACAGTGTTACCAGAATACACAAATTATCTTCGTATGCACCATCCTCGGGTTGCCATGCCACTGGAGGAGGGAAATAGGTAGATGGTCGTCCCCGCGCGATCGTCACTGCCCACTATCCCCGTGCTGCGAAGCTGCATGCATGGGAGAACAGCAGCGACGGGCGGCTAGCTTTGAGGATCCGTTGCAGCTTTGCGCCGATCTCCCAGCAACCTGGCAACCCGATCGCTTCCTTTTTCGCATAGTTTCCGTGTCCCCTCGGACCATGATCTATCTCGTCTGTCAGTCTGTGGTATCTGGCACATAATCCTTTGCTTGTCGAGGAGGAGAAATGGCAAATCAGCGCTAGTGGGATTCATTCGACCTGGCCTCGAAACGGCATCTCGTCTCGCTAGCCGACGGACGGACGGACGGCGGGTCAAGTCAAGTTGCGCCGGAAAAGCACACGGATCCATGCACGGACGACGGACCAGGTGGAAAGATATGCGTCAAGATACGCTTTTAGCTTGGCCCCGCTCGACGAAATGCGTCTGCCATGTCGGCATTGCACGCACACAGACACACTTGCGCGCGGCCGCTTTGGGCCTTTGTCGTTGCCATTGACCCGTCACCGGCCGCATTGGCCGAGACCGTCGATCTCGCCATCTCGGCTAGCTGGGTACCGCTGCTGCCGTGCTGGTGGGGCTGGCGATAGCATACCAGGATATCGTATCATATCATATCACCATGTGTTGATTTTCGTTATCTGTCTGGCTTTTTTTTGGGTTGCATGCTTTGTTGCTTTGGAGGTGCTAATCCCAAGGGGAGGGGTCCGCAGGTGCGTATGACCCTTGCATGCTTTCTCTCCTGCTTTTGATCATCTCTCTAGACCACAATGCTTGGTTGCTCATGGTGATATTTTAATAAATAAAGGAGCTAAAGTGCTCTCGATTTCATTTAAGACATTGAAGCCTGTAACCTAGTATAGTGTAGTTCAAGCAAGACTATTACGAAACATCGCATCACGCCAGATGCTACTTCGTCAACCTTCGCTTCGAAAACTACTGCTAAGAAATCATGCATGGCAATAGTCATTTTAGAAATTTCCGGCCGTTGTAAGTCGTAACACAGTGTTACCAGAATACACGATTTGTCTTCGTATATATGCACGATTCTCGGGCTAATAGCTCCCTACTCACGTATTCTTCGCTACATCTATGATACCGATGGTTATTTGTTCCCTCGCGCCTCCAAGAATTCGATTGCACATTCAGATGTTTATTGAGCTGGCTGTTCGGACACGCGGCTACTATGTCTTCCAAGTCAAAGCGGAACTTGGTCATGAAGAGCTAGCAGACAATCTTGCGTCTAGTGTATAGGCTAAGGGCATCTTCACAGGACCGACTCATTCGGTCGTTTTAAATGGTCCATTTCTGTTCGTTTAGGTCGTGCCGTATGGTCGATTTGGGATCATGGTCCGACCTATCTGGCTGAATCGCGTCCAGATTGGCCAACGACGGCGTATTTCAGTGTCTTCCTGTCACCACGGTGTCTCCTGTCTTTCTTTCCTGCCGCGTCCAGATGCAACCATTAAAAGGGGAGGTCATCGAGATATCTTCGGCCAGAGCCGCACCACCCACACCACAAAAAACCACCATGCCTGGCCGCCGGCGTCGACCCGACGAGCTCCGTGGCAACCCCGACGCTGGCAGAGAAGAGGTACCCGAGCGGTCGCTGCCCCCCGTGCAACCCACCGGAGTTACCGGACGTGATGCCTCCTCTGTTTTCGAGACACCCGCGGATTTACACGATGCGCACACCGCCGCATCACCCTTTCTATAACCGTCATGTGATCACCAGCAAGCCATTCACGCTGGCGGTAGGGGAACGCGTCTTTTTGCCGGAGTACCGACGATGGACCATCTCGCATTGGTGCGCCTCGACCTTCGGGAAGCGGTGCAGTCCAATCCCGACGACGCTTCCCTATGTGCCCGCCTCGACCGAGCTAAAGAGGAGGTGCCGACATAGCGAGCGATCATAAATTCTTTGAATGGCGAATCGTGTATCTGACCCATAGCAGCCATTGACCCTAGTGCCGGCGACGGTGCGTAGTTTTAGGTGTGTGGTGTGCTTGTAACAAATGATCTAGGGCTTGAATAAAGATTTTCATTGCAAATGGCCAGTGCCTACATTGATACATCGTACATGGCGCGCGCATAGCCTAGCCTACTCGTCGGATTCAGAGGAGGAGTCAGAGTGGTATCAGCGGCGACACATGGTGTCGTCGAAGACGCTGACACCAAACTTTCCTTCGTCGTCATACTTGAAGACGACAATGTTGCCCGATTCGATCTGGTGCGAGCGGGCGAAGCACTCCCAGCCATTGTCGAGGTACAACTTGCCGAGGTGGTCGAACTACAGATCGACCGGGTACCTGGTTGTAACACCCTCAGAATCGGCCCTATGCAAGTTTCAGCGCTTCCCGCCAAACCCGCATAGAAACGATTCAAAGGTGCCCACCAGGCACTTGCGTGCGGGTGGAAAACGAAGTAATATCATTACACAATAGTCCTCGATGGAACCCACAAAACATAGATATACAACAGCGACTCAATGAGTCAAGAATACAGATATAATATACAAAGATCCAAATCACCTTGAAAATGATCGAGCGTCCGACTACGGACAAGATGCAAATGGGGCTAAGAGCCCTGGAGAATAACCAATGGCGTCCATAACCCTGCCCAGGCAAAGCCGGAAGGGTAACCCTGCTAACGACGTCGATCTCAAAACTTGCTTAAACAAAAGGGGTGCCGACAAAGGGCAAAGGAAAAAGAGAGAGCGGTCAGTACTGAGGCCAGTACACGGCGAGGCTAGAATTCGGCGGTCCTCGCCTACATAGGTATGGTGGACTGAAGCGGCAGCGCGGCATGCACTAAACAACCTATAGAGACTCGATACAACTAGCGGCTATCAGAGAGGGGTAAGAAAGACCTATTCGGAACCAACCTGATACTACCACCAAACATACCCATCCTGGTGTTTCCCCCTCGAGACCAGTCGAGGAAGTCAACCGAGGAACTCACACCGTTGGCAGTTTTATTTATTCAGTTATCGTTGCAGCAATTACTAGTCAGGTATAGATAGTCATCCTGATAGAATAAGCAGTGGGCACTTTTAGTTAACCATTCCGTTGTAGTTGCAACACTTACTAGTCAGATACAATTAGCATGAGATATCCCCAAACCCAGCAGTTGTTGGTACTTTTATTAAGCCATTCCGTTGTAGTGAAGCTGATTACTAGTCATATCGAATACAAGTCAAATTATAACAGTAAACTTTAGTTATAGTTGTCTATGATCGAGAACTATGCTCCAAGTCGTCCATAACCGCGGACACGACTTTTCGAGAAGATTTAACCCTGCAGGGGTGCACCAAAGTATCCACACGCACTTCGACCCTTTTTGCCAGATCAGTTAACATACACCCATCGGTATGTCGGCGGGGCCTAAGTCATGACGTTTCCCAGACCCAAAGCAAGTACATGGGGGCCACCCCACTAAGCTACCCGCAACGAAGTCGGCCGGTCTCCGAGACGGACTCAGGGTTTGCGGCAGTGGCTGTAAACGACTGGGAACCCGAAAATGTGACTGGGCTTGTCGATACCGTGAAAACACTCCGCTTCCAAAATAGTACAGGTGCAGTACTTCGCACAATTTAAATAAAGCAGTAAAGCATGGCATAAGTACATAATAGTAATAAAGCCCCAAACTAATTGTGGCCCCCAGTACAGTACTTGGAATCAGGTACTAAATCGATGGGGGTGCCCATACACCCCACCTGTGGTTAGCGCGCTCGATCTCGGAACAGGTGTCAAGAACTCGGGGTCCTACGGGACACAAGTGGACGGTTAACAACCAAATAACATCTATTGCCCACATGTGCCTCTGCATTATTTACCTACTTCAATTTTAGTTATTAAACAACAATTAAAGTTATAATCATCTTCAACATTAACATACGGCAATACTCCAACAACTGTGGTACTGGATGACGCGCAACAGCACTTGAGCAAGCGACTACGACGCGCAAGTCCAACTATCTACCAAACAACAGGTAATAGGATGTGTCCAAGGCAATATAAGGCTGCAAGGGATATCACGGGTACGAAAACTAGAGCATCGCAACACAGATAGCAATAGATCAACAGGAGGGAATAAATACTATAAAAGTAAGATAGGTAGAAAGGGGGAGGTGCTCGCCTGAAAAACATTGCCGAAGGTTCATCCGAAGGTCGGGTCGACACTCGCATCAACTCATCGTCCTAATCTGTGAAGGAGCAAAGCACTAAAAGAATCATCGGATGCACTATTTAATACTACGGCAAAAGATCGGGCATGATGCATGTATGATGTATGGCATGGCAAGATGCAATGCAATTAGGCAATATTAAGCGGAACCGGGTCCCGACAATTATTTAGGTGGTTCATGTTGTTTAGATACCCCACAATTTAAATGTTGTATTAACATAGCAAAATATATCACTGGTTCGCTACACAGATTTAAATGAATCCAACATAAGACTAGATTTGCCCTCATATGGTCCACATATTTAATTAAGGTGAATCGGCGTAAGGCCCCCAAACCCATACAATGTATGCAAATATGAACAATTTAATATGCAACAAGTATATATATCCTTTATAAAATAGGCTTCGAGGAAAAGGGTCACACATGGGGTTCGATGAGGTTCGGGTCTAGGGTCGGTGATCTCGGTTCGGGGTTCGGGCTCGATCTTCAGGCTCCAGGATCGGGGTTCGGTCTCCAAAGCGTCGGATCCGTGAAAAAGAACTTGGCGCATAGATGGTTCGATTCAGCGAGATCAGTCTTCAGTTACGTGTTCGGGGCTCCGGGATCCATGACGAAGAACTTGGGTCTCCGGCGTCGATTGTCTATGAAGATCTTGTCGATAGATAACGAACAGAGTACCACTTCGTCAACACATGAACAAAGGAACCTTTAGCATGGGTGCAGTGCAGATATAACAACACGGTGTATTACTGTACCTTTAGCACATGCATCACACCAAGGCCGGACCATACTAGATGAAAACAGACAGGTGAATCAGCCGGTGCTTGAAAATTCCAAACGTGGCCAGGTGCACGCAGGCCTGGGCAATGTTGGGCTCGCGCGCAAGCACACTTGGAGACAGGGCAGACGACAGGAGGTCGAGGCCGGCACGGGAGACGACGCTGCGGCGACGACTGGCGCGGTGCCGATGAGGCAGAGGCGCTCGGGGTAGCGGTACTACGCCGCTGTGGAGGACGGCCGCCGGCGGCTCAGGAGATGGAGATGACGCGGGGGGGGGGGGCGGTGTGAGCTGGCAACGGGAAGCGGCCGCAGAGCTCGCGGGAGGCGCAGAGGGC
The DNA here is from genome assembly GCA_916181665.1 of Avena sativa. Taxonomy (NCBI): domain Eukaryota; kingdom Viridiplantae; phylum Streptophyta; class Magnoliopsida; order Poales; family Poaceae; genus Avena; species Avena sativa. Next base: position 466,636,715 of record OV702283.1, on the reverse strand, counting down.
GGCGCTGGAGACGAGCGTCAGGAGATGGAGCCCGGCGGCGCCGGCGCAGGCCGGAGAGGCGACCGACGGTTGGTGAGGCGGTGCGGCACCACGGCTGCGGAAGGAGACCCGCGGGCAGGAGCGTCGGAGGTCGACGAGGGCGACGGCGAGAACAGGAACGCGACGGCCATGGCAGAGTCGGAGGAGCTCTGTGGCGGCACGGAGAACAGCGACGGGGAGGAGATGATTTGGGGAACGGGGCGACCATGGACGAGCAGAGGTGGAGATGGTGGCGAGGCATGATGCTCAAGCGACCGGGCGGGCGAGGTCGCTGGGCGGCCTGCTGACGTGCCTGGCGACGGGCTGCGCGAGGATGCAGAGGCGAGGAGGTGCGAGTTCGCTCGTGGCCTGAGGCAGAGACGAAGGGTCCGGTGGCGGCGGGGTTGCAGGGAAAGGAGGCGGCGGTTGGTCAGGCGACGGGGAGACATGCCGCTTCCACCTGGTTGAGCGAGGGGGCTTGAGGCCGAGAGGTTCCGCAGGAGGGGAGGGAGGAGCAAGGCGGCGGCGGGTGCACGCAGAAGGCAAGCGAGGAGGTGATTGCGGGCGAGGGATTCGAGGAGGAGCGTGGAGACGGTGGTGGGACGCGGTCAAACAGCGGTGGGGCCAGGTGAGAGAGAGAGGGGGAGTGCGTGTCCAGGCGGGGGATGGTGGCTGCTGGGTGAGGAAGAGGGAGGGATTAGGGGCAGGTGGCAGCGGGTGATTGGGTGGGGTTTGGGCCAGGGGTGATGTGGCGTGATAGGATAGGTTGGGGTGAGGTGGAGGGAACTGGGTAGGATAGGGTGGGGTACGAAAAGGGTTTGGGTAGACCGGTTTTTGTACTGGGGTGGCCGACTGGGTCGGATCGGCCCGGTACGGTTGCCCCTAAAAATAAAATAAATATTTTATTATTTAAAATGAGGCTTTTGCAAACCGTTGGTGGACGAAACAAAATATTCCGGAGACCCGGGTTTTAATTTGAATAAAGACGGGAATATTTAGAAAACAAAGGTAGGCTTTTAGAAACTAGTTTTAGACAAACAAATGCATGATGATGACGATGCTCAGATGCAATGTGGCATGATGACATGAGCATGCGGTTATGATGATGCAATGCACAAAAACAACGCGATTTTCTAGTAGTGGTTTTTGCGGGGCGCCACAATTCGACACCACTAACAATGGATCTCGCCCTCGAGATCCACCTCATGGTACCGGGAAGAAGGGCGGCGATCTGAATCTTCTCGCATCGTGTAGATCCTCGCGACACCACTAACAAGAGGTCGTTGTCCGTGATCGTCGAGAGAACACTCCGGGAACAAAAGGTCGAAGGTAGAGGTATCAACAAATAAGGCCACCTCTAACTCTGATAGAAAGAGAGAACCGATGCATTCTCATCCACTTCAATGTACACAAGCGAATAGAGTGAGTAGTCGGCATGGGGGACAATCCATCACGCACCCAAACTATTACTCTGCACAATCAGTAGAAAAGCGTGCAACCATTCTCGGAATCAGACTGAAGATCTTGACAATCGAGGTTCAGAAACAAAGGAGTGATGCAGACTCTGCATCGGAGCTGGCGTAGATGATGTCGTCGCGTCGGAAAACACCGGAAGGCGCGAGAAGGAACAAAGAGAAGTCCACCAGACGAAGGATTCCCCGGGTAGCATGAAGACCAGATGTAGCAACACCGTTACCAAAAGAGGAAGCGAAACCCTGAAGGTATGATGGAACCCAACCACGAGAAATCCTGGACTCGAAGAGAAAGAAGAGAGCGGATTCAAAACACGCAGAGGTGAGAGGAAAGTAGCAGAGGGGTAAGGAGTAAAATCAGACCTAATCAGAACTATCCAACCGATTTTTCAAAAATAGTTTTGACACTCTACTTCGGCCGTTAGCTAGGTTATCCTACAGGCTGGACTTGTAGGGTATCGCAACTGCTGAGCTCTGATACCACTCTGTAACACCCTCAGAATCGGCCCTATGCAAGTTTCAGCGCTTCCCGCCAAACCCGCATAGAAACGATTCAAAGGTGCCCACCAGGCACTTGCGTGTGGGTGGAAAACGAAGTAATATCATTACACAATAGTCCTCGATGGAACCCACAAAACATAGATATACAACAGCGACTCAATGAGTCAAGAATACAGATATAATATACAAAGATCCAAATCACCTTGAAAATGATCGAGCGTCCGACTACGGACAAGATGCAAATGGGGCTAAGAGCCCTGGAGAATAACCAATGGCGTCCATAACCCTGCCTAGGCCAAGCCGGAAGGGTAACCCTGCTAACCACGTCGATCTCAAAACCTGCTTAAACAAAAGGGGTGCCGACAAAGGGCAAAGGAAAAAGAGAGAGCGGTCAGTACTGAGGCCAGTACACGGCGAGGCTAGAATTCGGCGGTCCTCGCCTACATAGGTATGGTGGACTAAAGCGGCAGCGCGGCATGCACTAAACAACCTATAGAGACTCGATACAACTAGCGGCTATCAGAGAGGGGTAAGAAAGACCTATTCGGAACCAACCTGATACTACCACCAAACATACCCATCCTGGTGTTTCCCCCTCGAGACCAGTCGAGGAAGTCAACCGAGGAACTCACACCGTTGGCAGTTTTATTTATTCAGTTATCGTTGCAGCAATTACTAGTCAGGTATAGATAGTCATCCTGATAGAATAAGCAGTGGGCACTTTTAGTTAACCATTCCGTTGTAGTTGCAACACTTACTAGTCAGATACAATTAGCATGAGATATCCCCAAACCCAGCAGTTGTTGGTACTTTTATTAAGCCATTCCGTTGTAGTGAAGCTGATTACTAGTCATATCGGACACAAGTCAAATTATAACAGTAAACTTTAGTTATAGTTGTCTATGATCGAGAACTGTGCTCCAAGTCGTCCATAACCGCGGACACGGCTTTTCGAAAAGATTTAACCCTGCAGGGGTGCACCAAAGTATCCACACGCACTTCGACCCTTTTTGCCAGATCAGTTAACATACACCCATCGGTATGTCGGCGGGGCCTAAGTCATGACGTTTCCCAGACCCAAAGCAAGTACATGGGGGCCACCCCACTAAGCTACCCGCAACGAATTCGGCTGGTCACCGAGACGGACTTAGGGTTTGCGTCAGTGGCTGTAAACGACTGGGAACCCGAAAATGTGACTGGGCTTGTCGATACCGCGAAAACACTCCGCTTCCAAAACAGTACATGTGCAGTACTTCGCACAATTTAAATAAAGCAGTAAAGCATGGCATAAGTACAGAATAGTAATAAAGCCCCAAACTAATTGTGGCCCCCGGTACAGTACTTGGAATCAGGTACTAAATCGATGGGTGTGCCCATACACCCCACCTGTGGTTAGCACGCTCGATCTCGGAACAGGTGTCAAGAACTCGGGGTCCTACGGGACACAAGTGGACGGTTAACAACCAAATAACATCTATTGCCCACCTGTGCCTCTGCATTATTTACCTACTTCAATTTTAGTTATTAAACAACAATTAAAGTTATAATCATCTTCAACATTAACATACGGCAATACTCCAACAACTGTGGTACTGGATGACGCGCAACAGCACTTGAGCAAGCGACTACGACGCGCAAGTCCAACTATCTACCAAACAACAGGTAATAGGATGTGTCCAAGGCAATATAAGGCTGCAAGGGATATCACGGGTACGAAAACTAGAGCATCGCAACACAGATAGCAATAGATCAACAGGAGGGAATAAATACTATAAAAGTAAGATAGGTAGAAAGGGGGAGGTGCTCGCCTGAAAAACATTGCCGAAGGTTCATCCGAAGGTCGGGTCGACACTCGCATCAACTCATCGTCCTAATCCGTGAAGGAGCAAAGCACTAAAAGAATCACCGGATGCACTATTTAATACTACGGCAAAAGATCGGGCATGATGCATGTATGATGTATGGCATGGCAAGATGCAATGCAATTAGGCAATATTAAGAGGAACCGGGTCCCGACAATTATTTAGGTGGTTCATGTTGTTTAGATACCCCACAATTTAAATGTTGTATTAACATAGCAAAATATATCACCGGTTCGCTACACAGATTTAAATGAAGCCAACATAAGACTAGATTTGCCCTCATATGGTCCACATATTTAATTAAGGTGAATCGGCGTAAGGCCCCCAAACCCATACAATGTATGCAAATATGAACTATTTAATATGCAACAAGTATATATATCCTTTATAAAATAGGCTTCGAGGAAAAGGGTCACACATGGGGTTCGATGAGGTTCGGGTCTAGGGTCGGTGATCTCGGTTCGGGGTTCGGACTCGATCTTCAGGCTCCAGGATCGGGGTTCGGTCTCCAAGGCGTCGGATCCGTGAAAGAGAACTTGGCGCATAGATGGTTCGGTTCAGCGAGATCAGTCTTCAGTTACGTGTTCGGGGCTCCGGGATCCATGACGAAGAACTTGGGTCTCCGGCGTCGATTGTCTATGAAGATCTTGTCGATAGATAACGAACAGAGTACCACTTTGTCAACACATGAACAAAGGAACCTTTAGCATGGGTGCAGTGCAGATATAACAACACGGTGTATTACTGTACCTTTAGCACATGCATCACACCAAGGCCGGACCATACTAGATGAAAACAGACAGGTGAATCAGCCGGTGCTTGAAAATGCCAAACGTGGCCAGGTGCACGCAGGCATGGGCAATGTTGGGCTCGCGCGCAAGCACACTTGGAGACAGGGCAGACGACAGGAGGTCGAGGCCGGCACGGGAGACGACGCTGCGGCGACGACTGGCGCGGTGCCGATGAGGCAGAGGCGCTCGGGGCAGCGGTACTACGCCGCTGTGGAGGACGGCCGCCGACGGCTCAGGAGATGGAGATGACGCGGGGGGGGGGGTGCGAGCTGGCGACGGGAAGCGGCCGCAGAGCTCGCGGGAGGCGCAGAGGGCGGCGCTGGAGACGAGCATCAGGAGATGGAGCCCGGCGGCGCCGGCGCAGGCCGGAGAGGCGGCCGACGGTTGGTGAAGCGGTGTGGCACCACGGCGGCGGAAGGAGACCCGCGGGCAGGAGCGTCGGAGGTCGACGAGGGCGACGGCGAGAACAGGAACGCGACGGCCATGGCAGAGTCGGAGGAGCTCCGTGGCGGCACGGAGAACAGCGACGGGGAGGAGATGATTTGGGGAACGGGGCGACCATGGACGAGCAGAGGTGGAGATGGTGGCGAGGCATGATGCTCAAGCGACCGGGCGGGCGAGGTCGCTGGGCGGCCTGCTGACGTGCCTGGCGACGGGCTGCGCGAGGATGAAGAGGCGAGGAGGTGCGAGTTCGCTCGTGGCCTGAGGCAGAGATGAAGGGTCCGATGGCGGCGGGGTTGCAGGGAAAGGAGGCGGCGGTTGGTCAGGCGACGGGGAGACATGCCGCTTCCACCTGGTTGAGTGAGGGGGCTTGAGGCCGAGAGGTTCCGCAGGAGGGGAGGGAGGAGCAAGGCGGCGGCGGGTGCACGCAGAAGGCAAGCGAGGAGGTGATTGCGGGCGAGGGATTCGAGGAGGAGCGTGGAGACGGTGGTGGGACGCGGTCAAACAGCGGTGGGGCCAGGTGAGAGAGAGAGGGGGAGTGCGTGTCCAGGCGGGGGATGGTGGCTGCTTGGTGAGGAAGAGGAAGGGATTAGGGGCAGGTGGCAGCGGGTGATTGGGTGGGGTTTGGGCCAGGGGTGATGTGGCGTGATAGGATAGGTTGGGGTGAGGTGGAGGGAACTGGGTAGGATAGGGTGGGGTAGGAAAAGGGTTTGGGTAGACCGGTTTTTGTACTGGGGTGGCCGACTGGGTCGGATCGGCCCGGTACGGCTGCCCCTAAAAATAAAATAAATATTTTATTATTTAAAATGAGGCTTTTGCAAACCGTTGGTAGACGAAACAAAATATTCCGGAGACCTGGGTTTTAATTTGAATAAAGACGGGAATATTTAGAAAACAAAGGTAGGCTTTTAGAAACTAGTTTTAGACAAACAAATGCATGATGATGACGATGCTCAGATGCAATGTGGCATGATGACATGAGCATGCGGTTATGATGATGCAATGCACAAAAACAACGCGATTTTCTAGTAGTGGTTTTTGCGGGGCGCCACACTGGTCTTCCTGAAGCCGTTCGCCCGCAGCATGACAAGCGGTAGCGGCGCGGCACCGATCAGTGTCACGAACTTGCGGGGCATGAGTATCCCATCACGCAGCATACCAAGGTGGATGGCCACGGCGAACTGGGTGCCTGAGTTGAAATCTTCAGGCAATGACGGCGTTGAGGGAGAGTGTGGTGGTGCGGTGATTTGGCCGCGTCCTCCCTCCCCTCGATCCAGCGCTGCTGGTCATGACTAGCTATAGGTAGTGGAGAACGAAAAGAAGAAGGAGAAGAGGATGGTGTTCTTTGTGGGAGAAGATGGCTGCGAGCGGCCAGTTAAAAAGGACCGACATCGGATGTCGGTGCGGAGGCCGAAGAGAGGGGCATTGAAGTGTCCAGTCGGGAGGGCAGGGGTCGGGCGGCGCCTGCAGCGGCGGTGGAGAGCGTGGCGTCCAGTCAATCAGTGTGTCGTCTCGTCGCCATTGATGGTGCTGACTACCGCCTGTGAGCCTTCCACCAACGCTTCTAAATCACTGCCGCGGTTGCGTCTGAGTCGGTGCCGCTGCGCGCGTTTGAATCAACGCCGCGGTGGCTGACGGGTGGGCCATCGGCACCAACAGGCAGGACACGCCCTCTGTCTGTGCGCGTCCAGGTCGACGCAACCGAAACTCGATGGCTAGATTTTATGCACGGATAGATCAAGATGGACGCGTTTATCCGAATGGACCGGACTGTTGAGGTTCCGCACACGTCTCGCGTGTCCGCGCGGATGATCTTGGACGGGGTTGGAGATGCCCTAAGTATCGGACTACAGGGTGGTCGCAAAGTGCTGTTGCCGAAGCTCGTTGGTTGCGACAACTACTCCAGAGGAGTTTCATCATCCACTTACTAGTGCCACTTTGGAGTTCTGCGATAGTGAGTTTGATGTACAGGACATGACTCGAATCTACGTATGAGAGTTGATATCCGCGCGCTTCGCCCGAGATCATGTCACCCTAGGATCACTAGTATGAAACGACCCATTGGTCCCGGTTGGTAAGGGGCATTAGTCCCGGTTGCCCAACCGGGACGGGGCAATCGGGACTAAAGCCCGAACCTTTAGTCCCGGTTGCCCCACCAACCGGGACAAAAGGGTGCACACGTGGCCGTTGCTCCGTGCGAGGGGGGCAGAACCTTTACGAACCGGGACTAAATGTTTATTTTTATTTTTTTCCAAAAAAAAATTTGATTGTTTTTTTCAATTTTTTCTTAAACGTTTGAATTATTTGACTTGTTAATCTCCCACATCTCTCATTTTAAACACTAATTATACTTAATCTTAGTTCAAATCATACTTACGGTCAAACTTCCCATCCGGTCACCCATCCTAGCACTACTCCACCCTCAGCATACTTAACTTCTTCATTCCATCTCTTCCACCTGCGCGAAAGACCGTTATATCTTGTTGTCAAGACTAGTATATCAATCCTATTAACTCATATCGATATGTGACACATTTTTATTTTTTGAAATTAAGAACAACTATTTATAGTAACAACAATAAATAATTAATAATAATATTTTATTATAATGAAAGTAAAAACTAATTAAATTAATATTTTATTCATTTTTGCCATTTATTCATTTAATATGACATAAACAATATCTTCAAATCTGTAAATCGAAATTTAACAAATAATATATCCATTATTATCAGAAAAATGCGAGGAATTCAAATATGACATAAAAATACTAATAATTTAATTTCTAAAATAATTTTTTTTTGAATTTTAAGAATCCAAAACGGCCTAAGTATGTTGAAATCAAAGAGCTAATTTTTTCTGCACGTTTTGATAGGTTGTACTTTTTTTACATGGTATACAAAATTTATGGCCATTTGAATTTTTATAACATTTTTTGTAAATTATGTCAAAATTTATATTTGTTAATTTTTGTAACAACTAAATCACTAAATCTTGTTAATTTTTGTAACAACTAAAAAAAATCCTCAAGCTGCGCAAACAAAAGCTTTGCTAAGCTTCAGAGCATTTGGATAACCACGGGCAACTAGCCATGGATAACATGGGATCACATGTCGCCTCGTCCTTCGCTATAAAAAAACATGTTCCCTCACACAGAAGGGGAAATTTTAAAGTTAGTGTCGTCAACAAAAAAAAATCCAATAATCGTCGTGGACAACGAAAATAATACTCAAACAAGAGACACTTGATTAATAGTAAAAGGAAGCAACCATGTTGTTGCTTAGCCGCCGGGTCACCTTTTAGCATGTGAGAATTAACTAAAGCTGCCCAGCCGGCCCTAGCATCGCGTGTGAGACTTGACTAAAGCTGTCCAGTCGGCCCCACTTTCTTTAGTCCGGGTTGGTAATATGAACCGGGACTAAAGATCACACATTTAGTCCCGGTTGGTGATACGAACCGAGACTAAAGGGATTGACACCGGGGCACCCCTTTTAGTCCCGGTTGGTGATACGAACCGGGACTAAAGGTCCCGTTTGACCCGGAACTAAAGATTGCTGGCGTTCTAACCGTTGGAACCGGAACTAATGCTCACATTAATCCCGGGTCCAACTATAACCGGGATTAATGCTCTGAACTGGGATGGACGAATGACTCTTTTTCTAATAGTGGATGCCAGGCAAGGTCCAAATTCGTTCGATCTAGTAACGGTATAGTAAGAAAAATGGGCAGAGAGAAACGACAAAGCTGGGCTTGATGAAAACACGTACAGTTGGCCACTGCTTGCTTGCAGAATCAGACTTCGACAACCCATATCTACAATTGGCAGTACGGCCCGAGGTACCGCAATCCTAAGATGCGGCCTATGGGTTTAGGTACGCATGCACGGCTCCACGCGTGAAGAAAAGACACTCGTAAAGGGGAATTCCAAAGTCCTCTTTCATTTCAACACATTGTTTCGTTCGTAAATTCTTGTCTGATCTAAGAGGTACTTTGGTATTTATTATTTGGGCCTCGAATCCTGAATTTATTCTGTAATTCCATTTTTATACTGTTTGGTTGGCATGGAATTGGACCGTCATTTTATTTGGCAAATCCATGAAATATCTCCATGTGTGAACCTGATTTCTATCTCAGACCCGTCATTTCCAAATTCCGAACACGTGGGTGTTTCTGGAATCATAATACTAAATGAAATGAATACATGGATGCCAAACGACCTCTAAGTAGCTTTAATCCCAAAGCCAGCTCCATTTGGGCGGTCGAAAAACCCCACATCGGCTCAAAACTCTGATGCTCCGAGATGGATCCCTCTGTCTGATGAAATGATCAAAGCTAATGTCGATGGTGCTGTGTCGAGAAACAACGTGAAGGGATCTGCTATCATTGTTCTTCTTGACAGCCGACAATAACGTCAACAAGGTTATGCCAATACAGACACAACGCCACACGACATACAACACAACCCACAATAGTCAAGCATCGAGGACTCTCCTTGCAAGGTCTCTCGCCACGAATAGATAGGAGGCGAAACACCAAGCTCCCGGGCCCCATGTCCTGATCGAAGGATGAGACTCTGGAAGGCCGACTTGCCTCAAAGAGGCACAGACAACGCACTGCCTGCCCATGTGCGCTAAGGTGGCCAGCGAGTAGCAGGAATAGACCGCCCGAGAGAAGTTGATTGAGAAGTTCCGCTGATGATGTACATTGCGCTCCAAACAACTATGTTCAAAGCGGTCGCCAACCCGGACTTAGTCTTGCCGATCCAAGGACTTCATGAGAAACCTAGACATCGCCTCCAAGAAGCAGGATGACATTGTGGTGTCGTCACTATCCGATCCGGCAAACCAAATCAAGGGTTTCCCCCAATGCTCAATGCAGAGCAGCACGAGCTGAGCCATGACGATGCCCCCAAGGAGGAGACGGTGCGTCGGCGCCTGTAGGCGCTGCTATCATTAGCATCAAGCAGGGCTTTTACCCGGCCCATCCGGCAACCCTGAAAGTCAACCGGAAGGAGTAATATTGAGCCAACCCTTGGTGGCACCACTGGACGAGAGAAGATCTGAAATCCGATGTCGGCGAAGGATATGCGCCAATTATCGTTCCAGCACGATTGGACGGGATCGACACTAGAGGTCCAGCCGCCGCCGCCGCCACCTAGCCAGTCACTAGCACTACCATGGTGCCAGGGGCTGCCGTTGTTAGGCGCCAGCACGACATATAGACCCATAGGCCCGCCTGAGCCTAGAGGGCATGACCGATTCCGGATCCGCCGTCGTAGAAGCAGGGGCACCACCCTGAGCAGAGGCCACGACCCCATGTCTGACACCATCGAGCTGCCTGCCGCCAGGAACCCCCTGATCCATGGAGTCGGATCTAGGGGAAGCCACATGCGCCACCATCAGTAGGGGAACCGCCGCTGCTCGGGGAGAGAGATCCCACCGTGCACACCTGGGCTTTGCCCGACGGAGTCTCCCGACGATGGCGAGAAGGGAGGGAGATGCTGAGGAGATCACCGCCTGTGGGATTTAGGGTTCCCCCCGTTTCACGTCTGGGAGGGACGCAGGTGCAGGGAGGGGAAGGATTCGATCCTTCTCAATCCATGTAACTTTGCTACTTGATCAATAAAGCGTGCAAGTTACTCTAAGAGAGTGTGTGCCGACGATGGACAGAATCACTCGCTCTACATCGATTGCGGCCAGTGATGCCTAGTTGTGCAATGCCACGCGAAGGTGGAAATCACCGCCAGAGAGATGAAGGGGGTTGATCAACCTCGACGGCCCCGTCGATGACACATCTAGCGTGCATCCCCATAGGCTGTTGCTGTCACGAATGTATCCGAGGCTAGAGAATGTGCATCAGTGGGGGTGGGGGCAGTGCTGCAGGCGTCAACAGATGACCTGAGGGCATCCCCCGGCGCCCCAAATGTGTGGCCGGCAAGTGCAGGAAGCCTGCCTAAAATGTCGGCGGTTTGGGAGGCCCGTCCACCGGTAGTCTTCAATAATCAAGCCATCAACGTTCAAGATTTAAATATAACATTGGAATTGAACAAAATCCATTTAAATTTAAGATATCTTACATATGTTGAATAGAATTAAACCTAAAGCAAACTAAATACTAACAAATAAACCATTGGTGATGGCGGTGAAACTAGGGTTGGCTCCACCACAGCCTAATCATCATCGTCGTCGAAGGCGAGGTTGATCCACTCTGGCATCGCCTAGGTGAGTGTCAAGGTCCACTGATGCTGGAGAGGCTGGTGCTGGACCCGACCATCGTCTGGGTCGCTAACTTCCCGCAAGCATACGCCTTCTCGCGTTCTCGTTCCCCAACTACCCGCCTCCTCTCGCCAGATTTTTTGGAGCTTTCGCCGCCGCTGGCCACTCGCCCTCCTCCTCCCCTCGCCATGGACCTCGCTCCCTTGCCAGTCATCACCACCGCCCTTCTTCACCCCCGCTCGACCCTCCTCGCGGAGCTCTCGCCGCCGCGGCCTGTATGCAGCACCATCCTCGCCCGCGACCGCCGCCGCCTAGACAACGTTCGTGCATGACTCCTGTGTATGGAGAGGCTATCCGACAGTGAGCCCCGCCCTCGTCCTGCTCCTCCACTGGCGTGCTGACCCCATCTTGTCGCGCTGCCTCCTCGTCTGCACCCCGTGCAGCTCGTCGTGGTTTGTGTGCTGCTGTGGACCTGAATTGCACCCTACGCTGCGGTTCCCGATGCCAAGCATCGGCGCCACCGGCTTCCAGCAGCCATACATTATAGAAAGTGGCGTTGCTGCAATGAACAACAACGCTGCTTGACGAGGGTTTGACTCGTCAATGCCCATTGTTATGGACTTGGGTTTGGAGAAGATGGGGATGCTGGAAATCGCGGAACGGTTAACAGACACGCAACAAGGGGACATGAGGTTTACCTAGGTTCAGGCCCCCGGAGGAAAAACCCTATTCCTGCTTGTCTGTTTTTTATTATGGCGGAACCAAAGGTTACAGGTGTGCGCAGATGCAATTTGGCATGGAGGTGTGTGTATGAGGTGAGTTGAGATAGATCTATAGATCTGTTGTGGTCTAGTCTATTGTATCGTGCCCTCCTCGTTGGATCCTCCTAGCCTTTATATATGGGGAGGCTAGGTCTCAGGTACCGATACGAGTAGGTTATAAGTTGTATTCAAACTCTAGTCTTGAGCTTTCCTTGTCTTGTGAGCTTGGGAGTCCGTGTCCATATGGTATTCATAGTAGCCGAAATATCATAGGCGTCACAGACCGTGGCAGGTCGTCGAGTGGGCCTCCGTCGGGCTGGAACAGGTAGGCTAACATCGGGTACCCGTAGGGCATATCCAGGTCACTGTTCCCTGCCACGTTGGCAATTTTTGCTACCCGCGGAGGTCAATTTTGCTACATACGGCTGTTGTTGTTGCTACATATGACAGGCTATTTTGCTACATAGCATGTTTTTGTGACAATGTCTTCGGCGAATTCAGTTTTTCCTACATATTTGTTATTTTTTTGCTACATTTGTTTTCTGATTTTGCTACAATATCGTAATTTTTTTGCTATGCGACATCCCGGTGAGGTCTCCGACGAGGTGTCTAGAAAAGTCTCCGGCGATGTTTCCGACGAAATAGGTTTTTTGCTATATCAGAAGAACTTTGTCGCTACAACCGTCTTGTGGTTTTGCTACAACAGTATCAACTTTTTGCTACAAGGTCTCCGACGAGAGTCACCATCTAGCTTTTTCCGACGATATCTCCGGCAAAATTGGTTTTGCTATATTAGTATATCTTTTTGCTGCATGGTCTCCGGCGAGGTCACCGGCGAGACGTTCTATTTTCTAGAACGAACAGTTGTTTTCTTTGGAAGCAAAAGCGGAAACATTTGCAGCAAAAAAGAGCGTTTTGCAGCAAAAGCGGGATTTGGGGCGTTTTTAGGAACACGTGGCACGCGTGGAATCAGTATGATGGGAAGCCTCCCATCGTCCGGGGGACGCCTATCAGTTGCCAAAATATAAACACTAGGGTGTTTGTTAAAAAAACAGGGTTGTAAATTCAGAGGTAGGGTCGTTGCACCTGGTGGTGCCGTGGCAGCTTCCACCGCGTGAAATTACCTCCCGCCCACAACCTTTTGGCAACGGCCATGGCGGGATCATACTTCCGCCATTCTGCATGGAGTCACTTTGCTCGGTTAGCCCGTCTGACGGGAAGATCCACATGTCACCTTTTCACCTTCCGCCACGGTAGTCTTGACAATAGATTTACAAGAAACATATTTTTGACATTACAGATGTGCAGAGAGGTATATTTTATAAAAAACATTCCTAGCCACGTGTCGATTCACTAACCCACGTGTTGACCTGCATTCGCACGTCGCCCCATCCCACATCTCACCCGGCTCTGTTCCACTTTGTCCCTATCTCCATTTCTAGGATTCAAGGGACCTACTGCTCTTCGTCGATGTTATAGGGGGAGAGAATTCCTAGTCATTAAGATAGATAGATAGAGATGCAATCTCAGTTAGCCTTACATTATCCAACATGGGTAAACTCATGGTTTAACAAAGTATAAAGTGTGTGAGGCCATGTCATCCGATTGTAATGATATAATTCTTTTTACTCCCTCTGATCTATATTAGTTGTGTTAACTTTATCTAGATTTGTATGTATCTACTCTCTCTGTTAAAGATTGTAAGGCCTATGAGATTTTTTAGAATGTTAGGGGTTATAAGGCCTATGAGGTTTTTTTAAATGTTAGGAATTACAAGTCCTTTATCATTTATTGTCATCTCTTCTCCAATACATGGTCTTCTTTTTCTTTATTTTCTCTTATGCATGTACAACTATTGGTGCATGTAGTAATCAAGAGGGTGAGTTATTGATATTCTTGATCCTATCAAAGTGGTCCATAGGCCTTATAATCCCTAACAGATGGAGTACACTCCTCTCCAATACATGGTCTTTTTTCCTCTTCTCTCATGCATGTAGTAATTAAGAAGGTGAGTTATTAGTTTTCTTAAAGGCCTGTGACAATGGGAGACTCCTAGCGGTGTATCCTAGGAAAAATATTGATGTGGCATGTCATTTAAGTAAGAGAGATGGGGTTGTTGTATATTAGCTACTCCCTCCTTCACGGTTTGCAGGGCGCTCTACAAAAATCTCACGGACCTAGGCGTGAATGTATTGGCTGAAAATTAGGCCTATTAGTGAGCGGTTAAGGCGCATGCATTGGTGGGAGATTATTGCATGTATAGGAAGTTGAGAGGAAAGATGCCACATTAATTAATAATTAATTCTTATTAAAAGGATACAGATGTCGCCTAGAGGGGGGGGTGAATAGGTGATTAAAACTTTTCCTAGAGTGGCTCAACAAAGGCGGAATAAAACTAGTGTTTACTTTGTAAAGCACAACCTAGAACAACTAAGGTTCACCTATGTGCACCAACAACTTATGCTAAGCAATACAAGCAACAAAGTGATAGCAAGATGTATATTACTTCAAGCACGAAGGCTATCACAATGTAAAGTGCATAAGTAAAGAGCTCGGGTATAGAGATAACCGAGGCACGCGGAGGCAACGATATTTTACCGAGTTCCTCCCAACATGGAGTACGTCTCGTTTAGAGAGGGGGTGGTATCAAACCACCAACGCCACAAAAGGCCTCCCTTATTCTCCGGTGAATCTCACCCCAATGGGATAGATCCACACTTCCACTATTGATGCACTTGTCGTTGGCAAATCGGAACCTCTCACAAGGTTGGGGCACTTCTCCACAACTTAATTGGAGGCTCCCAACAAATGCCACCAAGGCCACAACCTGCAACACCAACAAACTGTCTAGGGTTCCAAAAACTCAAGAGTAAAAAGCTTCTCAACTTTCACTCACCAAATCCTCCGGGGAGAACTCAAACCGATGCACCGAATGCAATGGCAAGAACACAAGTAGTGATCAAATCCTTCTCTCCCAAATTCCACCAAAGCTACAAAAGCTTGTGGGGGAATACGATAGGAAGAACAAAGGAGGAAATCCACAAAAGACTCCAAGGTCTAGATCCCAAGATATTCCCCTCACTTAGAGGAGAGATGGATTGGTAGGATTGTAGATCTAGATCTCCTCTTTCAAATCCCTAAAGTATATGCAAGAATCAAGGGAGGGATTGAAGGGGGGTAGCAAGCTTCAAAAGGTCAACAATGGTGGGGGAAAACTTGCAAGAGATCTAGGGAACCATTGGGGAAGAAGGGCCCCTTAAATAGGTCCCTAGAAATCCAACCGTTAGGCCCAGGAATCGCGCTGTCCGGAGTCTCCGGACTGGGACCGGAGTCTCCGGTGTACCCAGGCCAAACGGGGACAATCTGGAGGACGTAATGGATGCGGTCCGGAGATTAGACCGGAGATTAGTCCGGAGTCTCCGGTCTTACAAAAACTGGCAGAAAGACCAATACGAAAACATCCATAACTTTTGCATCCGGACTCCGATTTTGATGATCTTGGGCTCGTTTTAAAGAGGACAATAAGCTCTAAAAGATCATACAGAAAAACATAATAGTCCAGCAAGGGAGTATAGAACCAAATGACGAAAGGTTTAACCTCTCTCAAAAAGACAAACCAGTAAAACCTCCAACATCGAAAACGTAGTAGAGAATGCATATGAAATCCGTTTTCGATGAACTAGAGCTTGCCATGGAGATTAAAACAAGCTCTAAATCCTCACATGAGTAAGAACCAAATAATGGAAGGTTTTACCTATCTCTAAAAGACAAACCGGTAAAACCTCCAAGATCAAAAACGCAATAAGATATAAAGGGAAAATCCGTTTTTGATGAACTAGGGCTTGTTATGAATATTACCACAAGCTCTAGAACCTCACATGGATAAGATCCAAATAACAACCAAGAAAGGATGATGCTAAGTATGCAAAGGTTTGAGCTCTCTCTGAACGATATGATCGAGTTACTCACTTGGGAGCCCCTCTTGATAGTACGGTTGTCTATCCTATAAACCGGTCTTCCCAACTAACACCACGAGACCGGTAAGAAAGAAACCCTATCAAGATCATACCTTTGTCTTGCGCATATTCCACTTGATTATGATTTAGACGGTCTTGTCCTTCTCAAGATGGAACACCTTTCTTGATTGCTCTTGTACGCACTTGCTTGATGAAGACTTGCAAGTTACTCCCCCATACAACATGGGGAAACCTTTACTTTGACCTTGTCTTCATCGGTCCATGATCACCGAGGATGGCAAGCTTTAAGCATGAGATCTTCATAGGTTTAACTCTCACATGACCAATCTGTGGATCACTCTTTGAACACCTTGGTCATCACTTGATCCTCTTCACTTTCTTCTTCTCCAAACCTTCAAGCCAACATATGGTTCAAGCATTGCCTATGGACAATTCCTACAAGTACAACTTGATACAAGCATTAGTCCATAGAGATTGTCATTAATTACCAAAACCACACATGGGGGCCCACATGTTCTTTCAATCTCCCCTATTTTGGTAATTGATAACAATCCATTTGAGAGGGTTTATATAAGGAATTTAACACATAAAATGGTAGAACCAATATCAAATACTACATAAGTATGTGATATTGGTACCACTACCATATATAGAGCAAACTCCCCCATAATCTATGCATGTGTGATGAACTTGAATTTCATTGCATATATTGCCAATCATTATCATTGGTGGAGTTTCCTCTATATATACCACATTCTAAGCAACAACAAAGATGCAAGAGCATGAAAGGCAAATGCTTAGAAACAAACTCAAGGCATAAAATTTCCCTAAAACCCTCTAAAACTTCTCCCCCATTGGCATCGATTGCCGAAATGGGTGACAAGTTCTAGAAGGCCAATATAGTGATAAATCCCCAAATGGTGTGCATTCGTACTTATCCAATGATGAATACTTGGGAGGAAGTAGAACTATATCGAGGACCCAAAGATTGCCAAAAGAAATAAAATAAAAGAAGAATCAACAAATGATGTAAGCAATCACAAGATCCGACAAACCAATTGAAAGCAACAAAAGAGCAAAATAATGTTTTTAAATAATAAATGGAGAAGCTCCCCAAGATTAGTGCACAATTTACAAATAAATGCATTAGAATACATAATGCACAAATATGGAATCCTTGCTCCCCCATAAACATTTAAGGCACAACGAATGAGAAAGAAGACAAATGAGCATTATTAAATGAATTAGATGAGCTCCCCAAAGATAATGCACCAATTATGATAATTGCATTTGGGAACAAAGTGCATAATCATGGAATCCTCACTCATCCAACTCCATTTTAACAATACAAGGCATGCAAGAACAAATATGATAAGCACAAAGTGATGCTATAAATAAAATTAGGAAGCTCCCCAAGGTATGTGCAACATTAGGTTTTTTGTATGTGAATACAATGTGCATAACATGGAATCCTCACTTCCTCTATTTTACTTATAAAACAGCTTTGTGCAAATTAGCAAATACCAAGGCATAAAATTTGCAAGAAACAAATGGTTGAGCAATAAGTAAGAGACAACATATTAGCGGGCTCAACCACAAGGATGTGTGAGATGCATGACAAAGCATATTATAAGACTAGTACAAGGATGATCATTGTGTATCCACATAGTCTTCAATGAATGATATTGATTAGTATGACCATACAACACACACGAAACAAGGAAGATATCAAGAAAACATTGAGTAACCTCTTTCATGTGTATAAGTTTCTAAGTAGACAATCTTGCAAAGATATTGATCCACAAAGAAACATGTACACACAAAGTAGATACTTAAAATCAATAGAGAAAGATATCCAAAATGAATTCATGACAATACCAATAAGATTTTTCTTGAAAGCATGGCCAAAAGGCTCAAATATCTTATTGTACATCGATGAGCTTCAACAACCAACACACCCCATACATTACAACTATCACCAAGGGAAAAGGAGAAAGTTGGAATATATGGAGAAAGGCAACAAGTATCACAAGGAGAAATCAACTAGCAAAATTTCACTATTGCACATGAGAGAAGTTGAGGAAAAGATAGGCAATAAAATTGCTAGATTGACATATTTGGGATTGGTGGATCATATGCATGATTTTGTATAGTCCCAATTATATGCACTCATCTCAACTTATGCACATTTGCAATACAATGTTCTTTTAATACCATGGCTATAAATACAACAATAAATACAATAACAAGAATTCATGCCAAGATGCAACCTACAAAAGGTTGGAAGTAAGATAAATATGCATGAGCAAGAGATACTTGTTACCGAGATATAATTGGTAGGATGTAGAGGATAGGAATTCGTTGATCATCCTACAGCTTGCCTCAGATTTTCTTCTAAGCACTACTTCTTCAAAATCGAGAGACAAGCATCCAATATATCTCCAATGTACCTAAAACACAATTAAGTACAAAATGGTCCCCAAACTTATTGGGTCAAATGTAGTTAGTGCAACTACAATACATAGGAGAGACTCCACATAAATATGTGCATATTGATATGAAATTGAATTTCATGCACAACTTAGACGATGGGATTTGGTGGAGTTTTCCCTATATATTGGATCAAAGAAAGCAAACATGCCATAATATAAACATGTAGTAAATATGCATGCACGAGGCTTTCAAGAAACAAAAAGGAGATACAATTTGAACAAAAGCACCAAGTAAACCGAGATGTCATGCACAAGAGTGAGACATGACAAATGGTGTCCAAATTGTATCAAAGAACCAATTCAACACATGAAAGATTCACAAGTTCAACAAATAAACTAGGCAAAATCCAAAGAGCAAAAGATATATAAGAATAAAAATGCTCAAGGATTTATCTCATTCTAAAATGGTCAAATCATGAAACAAGGAATGAGACAAAACCAACTCCAAAAAATAGCAAGGTTCCAATAAGAAACCAAACTCCCCAAACTTCTCATGATGACACAAATTACCAAAACGAAAAGATTGAGGTTCCAAGCACAAAAAACCCGATATGGATCAAAACAAAGAAGCATAAATATGAGTGTTCTAAATAATATAGGATAGCTCCCCCATGGATAGTGCATTATGTAGGATTTTCCTTTTGAATGCAAAATGCACACAAATGAGATCATCACTACTACCTACATCAAATAAAACACAAGAGGATACCAATAAAGTAAGAAGATCCAAAAAGTAGCAAGGAATACATGGGAGCACACAAAACATTTACTTGGCCAAAGATAGGATAATATTAAGCAAAGGCCAAAGTGAATATGATCAACAAATTCTACCATAAATTTGGTACTAATTGTCCAAGGACAAGAAGAATTGATAATAATCTTCCCTAGGTAGTTCATTCGGATATCCAAGATCATATTCACACAACAAGAAGCATATAATGACTAGTATAAGAATTGAGCATGATACTTCAAACAAGATTCTTGGTAGCTTTCAGTAGTCACACAATTACTAGTGATTATAGTAACTTGAAGCAAATGGTTTCCATGCGAATATATATCTACATATGAGGAAACACATACCAAGAATCATTCTCATATACAAGATCCAAGATAAGATCAATAAAGCCATTCAAGCAAATTGGAAATTGTATGAGAAAATGTGTCACATAGGTGCTAGATAATTGTCAATACCAATTCTAAGTGACACAACCTCGAATATTCACATTTTCTAGGATTTGTAATATGCACTAAGCATATGACTCCCCCATAATGTGATACTACCATAAAACCAAAGCGAGGCAAAATAATACAAATAGAGATAATTAATGGACATTATAAAACTTAAATTTCTCATGAGAATTATACCACATACAGACTAGAAAATAATTCAATATAAATACTAGGTGGTATTCCTCATGTACACACAATTTTAGGATTGTGGAATGCCCAAGCATAACACTCCCCCAAAATGGGATAATCCATTAATTTCTCACAAGAGCCAAATAAGGTGCCAAATATAACCAAGCAAGGCTCAAACATAAGAAACACACATACATGGTGTGCCACCTAATCATACACAAATATGCTTGATCTCAAGATAATTAGGTGGATAGAACAACATGCACAAAAACATGGAAGATACAAAACCAACACATAGACAAGGGGACGAGTAACTTTCAATGTAAAGAGTTTAGCATATGTTACCGCAAGGAGGAACATTGGAAATATAATATAATCATGATAATACAAATGGCTTGGATTGACAATAATAATTGATGAAGATCCCTCAATTCTTCATAATGTAGCCAAGTCTCCAATGCTCTCCAAAACACACCTATTGATCAAGTTTTGGCTTGTTGGTCCCCAACCAAGTTGGGTCCTAAGAAGTTAGTCACAATAGGCTTGGTAACCCAAATGGATCTTTTCTTGACACCACATTGGGCACCAACAAATTTGGCAAACACATTGCCAACCTCATCCTTATAAACAGAATAAGCATCATCAATAATGATAGGATTGGATGAGGAGATACCGACAGTGCATGAGGAAGAAATGTGCCCTTTCTTACGACAAATGTAGCAAGTTCTACTCTTGCCATCTTTATTTTTGGATGTAGCGACAACTTGAGGAAGAGCTTGAGTCTTCTTGGGAGGAGGCCCATCTCCAACAAGATGTAGAGCTTGAGGCTGCTTCCCTTGTTGCTTCTTGCCAAGGGACTTCTTCTTTAATGGGCAATGTTTGACATGATGCCCTTCTTCCTTGCACTTGAAGCAAACAATGTTGGCCGGATTCTTGACTTGATCTTGGCCATTCTTCTTGCTGTTCTTGTGCTTCAACTTGATAGTGGACTTGTTCTTGACATTGGAGTTGAATCCAAGCCCACTCTTGTCATTGGGGGATTTTTGCACACTCAAGATTTTGTTGAGTGCGACCTTCCCTTGATGACCCCTTTTCAAGTCATTCTTCAAAGAAGTGACTTGAGCCTTGAGCTCTTTGATTTCCTCTACATGGTTAGTTTCAAAAAATGTACTAGAGGAAGTAGATGCCACATTATTAGAGCAACAAGGCACGGAATGTAATTCATCACGAGATATAGCATGGTTGTGAGAGGATGAATTACATGGACTAGCACATGTCAATATAATATTTGGAGTAGATATAGTGCTAATGTCCACATGAGGCCCACTAGATGTTACCTTTGACACGATGGCCTCATGAGATAATTTTAGCCTACCATGGGAGACTAGAAGATCCTCATGCGAGCTCGAGAGCTTATCATGACTTTCTTCTAATTTCCCATAGTTGCTAGTTAGCAAAGCAAGTTGAGACTTTAGCTCAACATTCTCCTTCAAAATAGATGCTTCACAAGAAATAGAGTTAGTAGCACAAGCATCATTATTATTAGCAAGAGGTGAGAGCAACTTGTCAAGCTCTTTTAAATATGAAGCTCTAAGTTGCTCATGTGACTCGGTGAGTTTGATGAGCTCCCTCTTAACGACCCGAGAGCCATTTTCGAGGTTCTTAAAATCCTCAACAAGTTTAGCATAAGCAACTTCAAGTTCATTATTTTTAATCTTGAAGGAGTTAGCCACCGCAAGTTCTCTATCATGGTATTCCTTTACTCTAGATAATTCTAGAGTAAAAGTCTCATCAAGAGATTCTTTGGTGGTTTATTATTCTTCAAGGGAGTCCTTTAGTTGTGCAACTTCATTAGCATACTCACGCTCAAGTGCAAACTTTTCATCAATTAAGTTTTCTTTCTCCTCAATAAGATCATTTCCTTCTATGGCACAATTCAAGATTTCAAGAAAGTTGGAGGAAGCAATTTTATTTTTGAAGAGAGCGCTATAGACAACCTCTCCCATTTTCTTAATAGAGGTAATATCATACTTACTTCTATAATCATCATTATCATTCTCAACCTCATCATCATCATCATGAGATACAATGGGATTCAAAGAGGTTACCTTTGTTCCCTTAGCCATAAGGCACATGTGAGAACCGGAGGAAGGTGATGATGAGATTGCACTTGTAGCTCTCTTCAATACCTTGTCTTGGCCCATAGAATCTTCATTTTCCTCTACATGGTTAGCAACACAAGCACTATAGGAAATGGAAGCATTTTTTATCATGGCAACAAGACAACACAAGCATATCATCATGAGATTTATTCAAGTCATTTCTACATGATATGCAAGGACTATTAACATAAGCATGTAAGGAGTTTTGAGTGCTAGAAGTGTTAAGGTCCAAAGATAGATCATTGCAACTAGATAGGGATGAAGGATTACAAATAGTAATATCACTATCCATATTGCAATTTCTATCACCACTCACCATATCATTACCTTGTGAAAAATCACATGTTGGTGAAGTGGTAGAGGATGAGAACTCATCTCGACCGGAAGTGGAAGCAACACAATCATCCTCAATAATATTGGACACAACATATTTATCTTCCATAACTCATGAGCGCTCCAAAAAGGAATGATTGAAGAGGTAACTACATAGCTCAAAGCATTAACAAGCACATTAGAAGCTTGAGCATCGAGATATAAGTTTTTCTCATCCTCACAAGATAGATTTTTGAAATCCATAGGGGGAGAAAAACCTATATCTACAATACGCTCCAAATTTGGGTCCATGTCCCGAAAATGAATGAGCAAGCGATTTTTCCATATATCATAATTTGTGCCATCGAATGTGAACATGTCATTGTGCACTAATCCTCTAGCCGACATCTTTACTCTCAAGGCAGTGAAGCCTAAAATGAGAGACCGGGCTCTGATACCAATTGAAAGGATACAAATGTCGCCTAGAGGGGGGGTGAATAGGCGATTAATACTTTTCCTAGAGTGGCTCAACAAAGGCAGAATAAAACTAGTGTTTATTTTGTAAAGCACAACCTAGAACAACTAAGGTTCACCTATGTGCACCAACAACTTATGCTAAGCAATACAAGCAACAAAGTGATAGCAAGATATATATTACTTCAAGCACGAAGGCTATCACAATGTAAAGTGCATAAGTAAAGAGCTCGGGTATAGAGATAACCGAGGCACGCGGGGGCAACGATATTTTACCGAGTTCCTCCCAACATGGAGTACGTCTCGTTTGTAGAGGGGGTGGTATCAAACCACCAACGCCACAAAAGGCCTCCCTTATTCTCCGGTGAATCTCACCCCAACGGGATCGATCCACACTTCCACTATCGGTGCACTTGTCGGTGGCAAACCGGAACCTCTCACAAGGTTGGGGCACTTCTACACAACTTAATTGGAGGCTCCCAACAAACGCCACCAAGGCCACAACCTGCAACACCAACAAACTGTCTAGGGTTCCAAGAACCCAAGAGTAAAAAGCTTCTCAACTTTCACTCACCAAATCCTCCGGGGAGAACTCAAACCGATGCACCAAATGCAATGGCAAGAACACAAGTAGTGCTCAAATCCTTCTCTCCCAAATTACACCAAAGCTACAAAAGCTTGTGGGGGAATAAGAGAGGAAGAACAAAGGAGGAAATCCACAAAAGACTCCAAGATCTAGATCCCAAGATGTTCCCCTCACTTAGAGGAGAGATGGATTGGTAGGATTGTAGATCTAGATCTCCTCTTTCAAATCCCTAAAGTATATGCAAGAATCAAGGGGGGGATTAAAGGGGGTAGCAAGCTTCAAAAGTTCAAAAATTGTGGGGGAAAACTTGCAAGAGATCTAGGGAACCATTGGGGAAGAAGGGCCCCTTAAATAGGTCCCTAGAAATCCAACCGTTAGGCCCAGGAATCGCCCGGTCCGGAGTCTCCGGACTGGGACCGGAGTCTCTGGTGTACCCAGGCCAAACGGGGACAATCTGGAGGACGTACTGGATGCGGTCCGGAGATTAGACCGGAGATTAGTCCGGAGTCTCCGGTCTTACAAAAACTGGCAGAAAGACCGATACGAAAACATCCATAACTTTTGCATCCGGACTCCGATTTTGATGATCTTGGGCTCGTTTTAAAGATCCGTTTTCGATGAACTAGAGCTTGCCATGGAGATTAAAACAAGCTCTAAATCCTCACATGAGTAAGAACCAAATAATGGAAGGTTTTACCTATCTCTAAAAGACAAACCGGTAAAACCTCCAAGATCAAAAACGCAATAAGATATAAAGGGGAAATCCGTTTTTGATGAACTAGGGCTTGTTATGAATATTACCACAAGCTCTAGAACCTCACATGGATAAGATCCAAATAACAACCAAGAAAGGATGATGGTAAGTATGCAAAGGTTTGATCTCTCTCTGAACGATATGATCGAGTTACTCACTTGGGAGCCCCTCTTGATAGTACGGTTGTCTATCCTATAAACCGGTCTCCCCAACTAACACCACGAGACCGGTAAGAAAGAAACCCTATCAAGATCATAGCTTTGCCTTGCGCATATTCCACTTGATTATGATTTAGACGGTCTTGTACTTCTCAAGATGGAACACCTTTCTTGATTGCTCTTGTACGCACTTGCTTGATAAAAAATTGCAAGTTACTCCCCCATACAACATGGGGAAACCTTTACTTTGACCTTGTCTTCATCGATCCATGATCACCGAGGATGGCAAGCTTTAAGCATGAGATCTTCATAGGTTTAACTCTCACATGACCAATCTGTGGATCACTCTTTGAACACCTTGGTCATCACTTGATCCTCTTCACTTTCTTCTTCTCCAAACCTTGAAGCCAACATATGGTTCAAGCATTGCCTATGGACAATTCCTATAGGTACAACTTGATACAAGCATTAGTCCATAGATATTGTCATTAATTACCAAAACCACACATGGGGGGCCACATGTTCTTTCACTTATGCGCCTAGGAACGTTGCAGTTTTGGAAAAACCCAAATTTGATTATGCGCCCTGCAAACCGTGAAGGAGGTAGTAAGATACACCCCTTGCACGGAACCATAGGCAAAACTAATGGCTAGCTCCAATACCATATCTACGTGTCACCAAATTCATTAAATATGGAAACAACTCTTAAAAAACAGCCCATTGTAAAGATTGTATCTTAATTATTTATTATGCCTATGATAACGTGCTAAGAGACGGTGCATTCTTGAAATCCCTAGATGCATTCCTATCTAGAAAAAGTTAAGGTCATTGATATGTACCGGAGAGAGTAATAAAATTCTATGTTCCCAAAACAAGTATAGCACGGAGATTTAGGGCACACCCAATGGTGGCATCGTAAGAGCAAGTTCAATAGTACAACCGGCTGCCAGTTATAAGTTATTGTCATGTCATCTATAATCAACACTATAGCCGACATGTATAATACCTAGTTATAAAAATGTGCTACTTTATTAACATATGACCCACCTTTCAATCTTTCAAAGTGCCTGGGAGCATGTGCAAGGGTCGGCTCTTACATTAGAGCCCGCTTTTTTCTCTCTCCTATTCTCTATCTACCAACTCATCACAAATATAGTATTTTAAGTCTTATAGCCAGCTGACTCATTCTTATTGTACTTGCTCTAAAAAAAACCCGGAAGTTACCATCCACCGGTCTGTGGAAGATGCAATGGTTGCTGATCCATTTGCTCCACATATTCAAAAATAAATTTGCTCTACATAAATTGCCAAAGATACTTCGCCATTTCTTAATAATTTAGTCATCTCCTCTAAGAAAGAATCTAGAGCCGGATGGAGCTCCACCAAACCATAAGGGTTGTTTGCACGCACTATTATACCCCCTCTAATCTAAATTAATTAACTCAAATCTGTCTAAATTCATGTTTTAGTACTAAATTAATGGACTCAGATCTTCGAGTCCATTAAAGTAACAAACATACTACTCTGCGAGTTTTAACATTTTACCGGTTCACAAACTAGTACAAGTACAATTTGGAGAAAAAAACAGACTAATACAAGTGTACAACACACGCTACACCGTGCCGATCGAGTGCAGAGCTCAGTCATGTGATCGATTCACCGACCCAGCTGCTGACCTGCATCCGCACGTCGCCCCATGCCGCATCTCACCTGGCTCTGTTCCGCTCTGTCCCGATCGAATCTCAGAAACGGAGATAAAAAAATGACAAGTTGGCTGCTGCAATCTGGACGATTTGATTAATAGTTCTTCCAGCGCTTACTTGCAAAATCATGGAGTGCTACGACAATCTATACAGGTGGTACTACGGTCCGAGGTCAAATTGTCGGTGCGGCACATGGCGTTACGTGCGCACGACGGTGCCTGCAACTCCGGGGTCCGGTGTCTGCCTGCCCGGTGCATGCACGCGCGTTGCCGCCGGAGACGGCGGCGCGACGTGGCCAAGCCGGCCAGGCCCGATGCCGGGTCGCTCTACGACGATGACAGCAGCCGGTGATGTCTGGTGGTGCAAAGCCACGTCCATGCGGCGACCGCCATGACGGCGAGGGGTCTTGGCGCCGGCGACGACGACGTAGAGGCGTTGCTCGAGCTTGAGGGGTACCGCTCCCCCCTGCCGCCGTCACGGCTGCGGTCGAGGTAGGAGACCGTGTTGTTCACGAGCGGCGACGGGTTCGTGCTGCCGACGCCCACGGACGACTTGAGGCTGGAGCACATAAATGTTTGCAAACAACATCAGTACGCAATGACAAGACTTGTTAACGACGCCATGCATGCAAGAACCACTTTACTGTACCAACAAGCTACGACTTTCCAGGCAGAAAAGCCACCTGACACGTACATACGCATGCAAGTGCAAGCATGAATTATCACGGACGACTAACCTGGCCATGGCGGTGGTGGCGGGGCAGAAGACGAGGAGGTAGCTGGCGGTGCCGGATGCGCAGGTGAAGGTGGAGGTGGCGTCGTCGTAGGCGTAGCTGTACGCGCGCGGGCATGCGTTCTTGAAGAAGTTGGAGTACTGCGACGGGCGGCACGCCGCGGGGGTCCCGAAGTCCCCGCTGCAGCAGTCCTCGGGTCGCCCGAACGCCTCGCACGCGCTCTTGCAGGCGATCCCAGCTCCATCAGGGCCGGACACCTTCAGGTCGGCCGGGCACGGCCCGTTGAGGTCCGCCATGCACCCCGTGGCGGCGCACCCCGCTCCTTCTGCCGCGACGGCGCCGGCGGCCAGCTGCGGCTGCACGGCCATGGCGATGTTGTAGCCGTCGACGAGGCTGACGTCGTAGAAGTCGTTGCCGCCGGAGCCGGCGAGGGTGAACTCCGCGAGCGAGCAGGGCGGGGCCGCGCCGCCGCCCGCGCACTCCAGCGCGCCCGAGCCGCAGTCGCAGGTGCCGCAGGCGAACCGGCCGTTGGAGTCCGACGCGCAGCCCGTGCGCGCCCACAGCCGGCCCGACCACGCGGCGGGGGCCTCCACGGCGCGCGACTCGCCCGGCGCGAGCGCGAAGCCCGTGGTGTCGAGTGTGGGCGTGCCGGCGCTGGAGAGGAGCCCCGGCCACACTGTGTAGGCGCAGGAGTTGGTCAGCGTGAACGTCGTGGACAATGCGGCTGGGAAGAGCGAGCTGAGGAGGAGGGAGACGGTGAGCAGCAGCAGCCGGTGAGTCGCCATTGCTGGCAGCAACGGGGGAGTCGCCATTGATCAGGTGGTGAGCAGCTGAAGGTTGATTGATGGATGGATGGATTCAGGTGGAGCTGGATCCAATCATGCGGCAGCCGGGGGTTATATAAGAAGAAAGAGATGGAGGGTGAGATGGAGAGCGGAGAGACAGGGGTGGACTTGGAACTGAGGAGGCTCGTGATGGACGGTGGTGGGCGGGCAGTCAACAGGTTGTCCTGTTTGTGCCATGACAGGGCATCATCGGTGCCGGTGTCAACAGCATCTTAATTTTACGCCTCTGCTCGCCTTTGCGGCAGCTCGAAGCAATTTACAAAAATGAGTCGGTGAATCGGGTTAACCTACTATAGCACTAAACAGTAGTACTCCCTTAGTCTCAAAATAGATATCACAAATTTGTTAAAATTTAGATCAATCTAGATACTATTTAAAATATATAGGTTCATTCAAATTTTGAAAAACCAAAGACATCTATTTTGATTTTGATACGTACTTTTTTTTCTGCTTCGGATCACGAGATATGCATGAGACGAGTCTGCCATCGATCGATGCGCACTGTCTAGCTGCATGCTGAGGTGAGCCAGGGACATTCGTCATCGTTCCCGGGACGGGCACACGCAGGGCGGCACAAGTGGCTGAAGAATCCCACTGACCAGCTCACGACGCGTCCCATCGAGCTCGCTGCCGACAGCGTGTGGCACCGTTCGAGCGAGCATGCATCACGGATGGATGCTCGGTTCAAACCTTGATCCCGAGTTCCCAACTCCGACTTGCACGCAGTGAACCAGCTGCAACTCATATGCCCTACTGTCTGTCTGACAGGATAGATAGAAAATCGTGAGATCAGCTCTGAACCCGCTACCTAGAAAATTGTGAGTTTCAGAGTACTAGTCGACAACACAACATGCATATCTCAGTGAGATTTCCCGCCACCAAACTCGTTCTGCTTCTTAGCATATCTCTCACCCGTAATAAATCTATCTATTTTGGCCGTCCATGTTCGTAGTATTGTTTTTTGAAAAATCTGCCCCATTTCGGAAACTAATTTTAGGTATGACCCTGCTATTCGGAATATGACCTCTCACGTCGGCGCCATTTCAAACGGAGACGACCCGTGCATGTCGGCGCCAGGTTGAAACGGTGCTAAAGTGCTCGACCGCATGACACGGAAATCCAATGTGGCACAGATGCCAGGCGCCAACCGACATGGCGCCGAATTAGGAGTTTCTGAATCCAATTTCGTTACAGCGGCGTCTTTCAAAATGGCGCCAAACCTAGGGTTAATATTGAGATACCGGTCCAGGTTTTCCCATCGAATTCACATCTCAATCCCGACTTCGAGACCCGCACCTCCACCCCACTATCGTTACTCATTGTCACCGACAATCCGAACCTCCGTCGGTCTCTCCCCGGTCTCTTGTCTCCGTCTCCGTCACCTGCGCAGCCTTCCCGTTGCTAACCACCCTCCACATCGCCGTACCCACCGTTCCGGTCGCTGCCCCCTTGGCCATGGCCATAGGCCCATGTGCCCATCTCTTTTGGTGACCAGGGACCGTCATGGTCACTGGTAGCTGTCCCGCTCGCGCTCTCTGTCTACCCGTCCCCGAGCTCCCTGGAGAGGGCAGGTATACACCATCCCCTCTAAAAATTCATGCACTCCTTTGATTAATTTCTTAGGTTTATTGAAGATTTTAATTATACAAGTTTCATTGCTAGCATGTGTGAGCAAGTGTTTTTTTTTATCTTTGACGTATTGTAGCATATGTTTCTATATTTTAGTTTAGGTGATACAATTGCTGCATTTTTATTTTAGGATGTGAACCAAATGACTAGAGTGTATTTATTTTAGATGCGAATAAAAGCAACATCAAGTCTACGAGATGCTAGCAACGAGAAGGTCTTGGTATATATATCCTTATAGAACACAAGCAGAAACCAACGAGATGTCATATCCTCCTCCTTGATCCAGGAAGACGATACGAAGAGTTGGATGAGGTCGATTCCAGTAGCACAACGACATAGGGGTGGGTTTATGGTGCAACACCAACACCCATGAAGGCTGTGGTGCCCCATCACGGGCCAATGTGCCCCCCAGACAGGTGGACCCCACTGGGGGACCTCTAGAACCTTCTAGAACATTTCGGTACAATACCGAACACATTCTAAACTTCTTCCAATACTCTAAAACCATCATGCCATACACTTATATTTATCTCCACGCTATTTTAAAGCTCCTCGTGATGTCTAGGATCCCATTCGAGAATTCGAATTATAATTTAATAACACCATCTCTTATTTTGACATAAAAAAACTAGCAGCATCATCAAAACCTAGCAACATCAAGCGTTAAGTGTGTGACCCTACGGGTTCAAAAACATGCCTACATGATCGAGAAAACCTCTCTGATCAATATCCGATAGCGGGACCATGGATTCCCTTAATGGCTCCCACATATTTATATTAAGAAATTTCATTTGTCGAACCACCATGTCAAGGATTCCAACAATCATGTATACAATTTCCTTTGTCTCACGATATGTAACTTGCCCGAGATATGATCATCGGTATCACCATATCTAGTTCAATCTCGTTACTGGCAAACTCTCTTTACTTGTTTCATAATACAATATTCCCGTGACTGAGCTCATTAGTCACATGCGTGCAAACTACTTAGGATTTTGTATTACCGAGAGGGCCCAGAGATATCTCTCTATCACGCGGAGTACAAATCCTAGTCTTGATCTATGCAACCCAACAAGCACCTTCAGAGATACCTGTAGAGAAGGAGGTCGCACAATGTGTTTCCATGTCTTCGATGGTTTTGGTCCCAAAAGAATAACCATATATTGTGGATGGGCTTAATCATCATAATACTCAGGGCCATCGATCTTTGGAAGAAGTAGCAAATATGATACTATTGTCAAATAAACTTTACAAAGTAAGCAATCAATGAGGCATAAAGTATGAAAGAAACCATGTGATAAGCTAACGAAACTCACGAGGGATCACGGCAAGAGTAGTATGCATGACCAGCCGTAGTAGGGTGACTAGATTGCGTGATTTCACAAGGATTCCCACAACAACAATTTGGTTCCGGATATCTTGGTAACACCGGAGCATTTTTGCATGATACATCAGGATACTTGCCTTTGGTTGTTGTTGCAAACCTCATCTGATGTGCAATCTCGGTCCACATGTCCGGACAATCTATTGAACAAAAGTTAATTAACATAATAAGGCATTACACTATCACCAACAATTTCCAAAGTACTAGTATTATACTACATCCTAATCATGCATTCGAGTTATGTGCTCCAAACAACTTGATAGCATGATAAATGTACTTCACAAACACATGTAATGTATGTAATACTTGAACCAATCTAGATTGAGATGAATCTCTCAAATAACATGCACACATAGTGCATATTTTTGTGTTTGATATTTTTACTATAAAAAAGTTACCCAACCCTAAGACAAGCACAGTCAATGCATACATACATGTAGTACCTTTTTTTGAAACAAACATTACTTACAAAGAAATGTAGAAAACTATTGTAGGGTTCAACAAAATTGAGAAGAATAAAGAAGAAATTAGGCATTAAAATTGCTGGAATCAAAGGAGATTTGAGAGAGATTACCTTTAAGAAGAGTTTCCATGGATGGAGAGAGAGAGAGAGAGAGAAAATGGCGGCTGGGAGAGGAATAGAAAATGCTTAGGGTTTTATCTCCGAGGTCGGCACCATACCGAATGGCGCAGACGATTTAGAAAAATCGCAACATTGGTGCCACAATGTGGCGCCGAACCTACTGCCACATCGGATTTCCTGGTCCCATGGTCGAGCACGGCGGCTCCTTACCTTCCTAGTGTCGACATGCCATTTGAAATGGCACCGATGTGATGGGTCAGATTTTAAATTAGTTCCACGGATGGGGCAAACCCGGAATTAGTTCCCGAAATAGAGAAGATTTGTCAAAAAAAATATTCCACGTCCATAACGTTAAAAATAGGGCAAACGTAGAAACTTTTGCACATGCCCTTCAGTTTAACGCAAACGAGTGATTGTTTTCCTAGGTGTATATAGTTGAAAGCTTAGCTTGTTGAGTGCTGTTGCAACATGCATCTGGTCGTCGTCGGTGCACAATGCCAAAATATGCATTGACCTGTTTTATTTCCTATATTGCGAGAATTTTGGTCAGTTCGAAACGGATGGTTGAATTTTTAGCAATGGCCAGATCACACTAGCGTCAAGAAAACTTTTCTCAATCAGAAGTTCAGCACTCTATCCGGACTGCGCCCGAGATGAACGTGGGCTTGCTCATCACCTTTTGACTTGCTGCGCCATTTCAGCTCGAATACGTTCAGAGCCTCGGCCTCCTCTGAAATTTATATTTCAGCAAATCCCGGGTGCCTTCTCCACAGTTAGTCTTCCCATTCCTAACGTACAATGGGACTCTTAAGATATGTGTACTTTCTTTTTATGAGAAAAGATATGTATTGAATGCTTGTGTGATAGACAGATGCTTCGGAGGAAAAAAAACAGGACCCTCTCGGGCCGTTCCCGCGAGCGGCCGGGGGGGAAATCCCTAGCCCCCTTCAGGCCGCCGCATCCCCCTCCCCTCCCCTCGCCGCCGCCGGGGCGCGCTGGCGGGCGAAGCCCGGCCGGCGTCGGCGTCGGCGGGGCTTCTTCTCTCTCCCCATGGTGGCGGTCCGCGCGGGCGGGCGTCTCTGCGCGGGGCGGCACGCTGGTGCAGGGTGCGGTGGTGTGGGGACGAGCGTCGGCGGCGGAGGTCGCTGCAGCTCGGCTCGGCGCGGAGGGCTGCAAGGAGGCGAGGTCTGGCGCGCGTCGGGAGGCGGCGTGGTGCCCTCGCACAGATCTGGCGCTTCCAGAGGGCGGCAGCGGGGCTGGTCTTCAGGCGGCGCGACGTCGTTCTCCGGTGGTGTGGCTGCGGCGGCCGGCTCTGCTTGCCCAAGATCTGACGGCGGCGGGCCGGTGGCCCTGGTGTTGGCGGTGCGGGTCGGTGGGGCTCGGCCGGCGGTGGCGGGGTGGCGGCGGGCTCGGCCGCTGCTGCTCCTGGGCGGCTCGGGTCCCCCTGCCCCTGCTGGTTCCCTAGGACCGGCTCGGGTAGGCCCGGCGGCGCTGGCGATGTCCCCTCCGGCGGCGGCGGATCACGACGGGGTCGGCTCGGTGGTGGTAGGCTGGGAGGGAGTTTCCCGGGGCGCGGTCGGCGGCGTCACCACGGCGCAGCAGCGGGCTGATCTTGGCTAGGTCTGGGCCCGATCTTGTCCTGCGGGCCTGCGGGCTGATCTGGGCCTGGTCCCGGTTGGTCGGCCCTGCCACTGCGTCCGGACAGCGACCGCTTCGGTTGGTGGCGGGTTGTACCCCGCACCTTGGTGGCGCGCGGACCTTCTGCCACGTGAGGTAGCTCTCGATCACCTCACCCATCCTGGCGGTATCTTTGAGTGTGAGGCTGACGGTGGTAAGGACTCGAGCTCGTGGACGCCGGGGCGGCGGCCTCGGAAGGTGGACGGCTTCGACTTCCCTCCGGCGGAGGTGGCTTCGGGAGTTGACGTGAGACCCCTAGACCGGCGGCGGTCCGGGGGAGCTCGGGGCGATGGTGCTGCTACTTGGAAGCCAGGATTTGCTGGTGCGGCGGATCCCCTGGTGGGAGGAGGAGTGGGGTCTGAGGCGGCGGTTGGCGTGTTCGTTGGCACCCTTGCTGCAGTGCGGCGGCGGGACTTCACGAGCCTCCGCGGGTTCGGCCGGGCCTGGTTTGTCTTGCTGCTGCACCCGGTCGGCTACCACCTGCTGGTGGTGGAGGTAGTTCCCTCCCGCGTACTAATGACATGCCGACCATCGCCGAAGTCTCCGCTCCCTCGGCCTACCGGCTTCGCTTCGTGGTTCCCGGTGAGACGGCGGTGGCGACTTCAAGACCAGGGTGGCGCGTGCTCGTGGGTGACGGGTTTGGTGGAGCTTTTCAAAGTGCTCGGGTGGGTGGCTTCGGCGGGGTCGGGAGAAATCCTTGTCTGTTGACACTGGCACGGTGACGCCCGCGGGTATCACCTTCCTTCTTGAAGGGTGTCGGTGGCCTCCCTTCCCCACCCCCCGCTGCGGACCAGGGGAAATCCTATTTCGAGAATGCTTGTGTAAGATATCGACTGAGACCAACAATAACTTAGGATAGTGCGAAATACCCATATGGGAACTAAATTGAGTTTGTATGGCTCACAACATTCACCAAAAGACGGCGACGCCATTAACATGATCGTGTTGAACATTATCTGGTCGGATAAATCTGAACAACTTCCCATTCACTACTTCTTGATCGGATAAATCTGGTCCTAAAACTTCGAAGGTAATTTTGAACCAAAAATCCTGGCTTCGGGAGTTGACGTGAGACCCCTAGACCGGCGGCGGTCCGGGGGAGCTCGGGGCGATGGTGCTGCTACTTGGAAGCCAGGATTTGCTGGTGCGGCGGATCCCCTGGTGGGAGGAGGAGTGGGGTCTGAGGCGGCGGTTGGCGTGTTCGTTGGCACCCTTGCTGCAGTGCGGCGGCGGGACTTCACGAGCCTCCGCGGGTTCGGCCGGGCCTGGTTTGTCTTGCTGCTGCACCCGGTCGGCTACCACCTGCTGGTGGTGGAGGTAGTTCCCTCCCGCGTACTAATGACATGCCGACCATCGCCGAAGTCTCCGCTCCCTCGGCCTACCGGCTTCGCTTCGTGGTTCCCGGTGAGACGGCGGTGGCGACTTCAAGACCAGGGTGGCGCGTGCTCGTGGGTGACGGGTTTGGTGGAGCTTTTCAAAGTGCTCGGGTGGGTGGCTTCGGCGGGGTCGGGAGAAATCCTTGTCTGTTGACACTGGCACGGTGACGCCCGCGGGTATCACCTTCCTTCTTGAAGGGTGTCGGTGGCCTCCCTTCCCCACCCCCCGCTGCGGACCAGGGGAAATCCTATTTCGAGAATGCTTGTGTAAGATATCGACTGAGACCAACAATAACTTAGGATAGTGCGAAATACCCATATGGGAACTAAATTGAGTTTGTATGGCTCACAACATTCACCAAAAGACGGCGACGCCATTAACATGATCGTGTTGAACATTATCTGGTCGGATAAATCTGAACAACTTCCCATTCACTACTTCTTGATCGGATAAATCTGGTCCTAAAACTTCGAAGGTAATTTTGAACCAAAAATCCTGGCTTCGGGAGTTGACGTGAGACCCCTAGACCGGCGGCGGTCCGGGGGAGCTCGGGGCGATGGTGCTGCTACTTGGAAGCCAGGATTTGCTGGTGCGGCGGATCCCCTGGTGGGAGGAGGAGTGGGGTCTGAGGCGGCGGTTGGCGTGTTCGTTGGCACCCTTGCTGCAGTGCGGCGGCGGGACTTCACGAGCCTCCGCGGGTTCGGCCGGGCCTGGTTTGTCTTGCTGCTGCACCCGGTCGGCTACCACCTGCTGGTGGTGGAGGTAGTTCCCTCCCGCGTACTAATGACATGCCGACCATCGCCGAAGTCTCCGCTCCCTCGGCCTACCGGCTTCGCTTCGTGGTTCCCGGTGAGACGGCGGTGGCGACTTCAAGACCAGGGTGGCGCGTGCTCGTGGGTGACGGGTTTGGTGGAGCTTTTCAAAGTGCTCGGGTGGGTGGCTTCGGCGGGGTCGGGAGAAATCCTTGTCTGTTGACACTGGCACGGTGACGCCCGCGGGTATCACCTTCCTTCTTGAAGGGTGTCGGTGGCCTCCCTTCCCCACCCCCCGCTGCGGACCAGGGGAAATCCTATTTCGAGAATGCTTGTGTAAGATATCGACTGAGACCAACAATAACTTAGGATAGTGCGAAATACCCATATGGGAACTAAATTGAGTTTGTATGGCTCACAACATTCACCAAAAGACGGCGACGCCATTAACATGATCGTGTTGAACATTATCTGGTCGGATAAATCTGAACAACTTCCCATTCACTACTTCTTGATCGGATAAATCTGGTCCTAAAACTTCGAAGGTAATTTTGAACCAAAAATCTGAACAACAAAAAGGTTTAAATGAAACAAAAAAAAGTGGTGGTTCGTTGGAGTGGGCTGCAGGCCCAAGCGGCCAAGGAGAGCAACGGCCCGTTATCCTTCCACCGTTGGAAGCGGGCAGTGGTCGCTGCTCTGTGAAGCCAGCCTAACGCAGTGCCTGCCACATTATAGACAGTGAGGCCCAGCTTTCGCATAAGCCCCAACAGTCTGCTACGCAACTTGGAACGGGCGGGCCAGAATTAGCAATCCCGGACCAGGCCCACAGCACCAAGGCAACGTCCACACCACCTTAATGCCCCCGTTCGGGTTACAAGCTCCCACTACTGAGCTCGGCGACACAGCCGGTGGAGCTGGCTATTTAAGCTGGTCGTTTCCTTCCTCGGTTGGCGAGGTGGGACTAAAACGGTGAGGTGGTGTGCAGTCTGCGCACAGGTACTCTGGTCACTGGTCACTGGTGGGAGGACGTTGTTTGTCTAGTGGGCTTTTATTGCGTTGTCGAGTTGGGCTGATTTTCCATTTTCGAAGCCAGTGCTTGGGACGGTGAAATAGCTTGGCAAAGAACCGAAGATGGAAACAGTATGGTCAATTGGTCATGTACAAATAGATTATAGATGGTCCACTCAAAAAAAAAATAGATTATAGATGGACGGGTCAAACAACTGTGTTATGCTTTAATAAACGCGTGTGGGTGAGAAGAGCATTTGAATCTCTCCTGTCACGCATGGTTGTATTCAAGAATGTATCATAGCTTCCATTTGTGCATGATTATTTTACAGAGTAGCAACTGTTGCGCCATATCCATCAACCAAGAGCCCATGGTGAGCAATGACACAGATTGACAGCAGGGAATGAAACAAAGAACCGTGTTGTTAGAGGAAATTCTCAATTCAATCTGTATTTTCCTCGGTTGAAACTGTTAGAAATAGACAAGTTATATTCTTCTGTGGGCCAAAGGCACAATATATAGTACAGGTACATGGTAAATATACAGAAAGAACCCCCTAATATATGGGGAAATAACTATACAGATATATACATCTAACACACCCCCCTCAAACTCATGGTGGATCCACAACACTGAGTTTGGAGAGTAAGAAAGCATGTTAAGCTCTGGTCTGTGCCTTCGTGAAGAAATCCGTCAACTGTAAATCTGAAGGCACATACTGAAGCGCAACAACCTGAGCCTGCACCTGAGCACGTGTATAGAAAACATCAACACCAATATGCTTGATAAGCTCATGCTTGACCGGATCACGTGCAATACTAATAGCACATGTACTGTCAGACAAAACCAGACTGGGTGTGGTAATAGAGACCCCAAAATCCGCAAGTAACCATCGTAACCAGGTCACCTCAGCAGTCAACAAGGCCATAGCACGCAACTCAGCCTCAACACTCGAACGAGAAACCGCTGTCTGTTTCTTCGTCGTCCAAGCAATGAGCGAACCACCAAGAAACACACAGTAAGCAGAAAGAGAACGGCGATCCGAAGGATCACTCGCCCACGTAGCGTCCGAATATCACTAGAGCTGGAGGGAGGTGGAACGAGGAAAGAAAAGGCGACGAGTGATCGTACCACGAAGATAACGAAGAACACGGAGAAGATGACTATAGTGAACAGTGGTAGGAGCAGAAACAAACTGACTCAGAATATGAACAGGATAAGAGATGTCAGGACGAGTGACAGCAAGATAAACAAGACTCCCAACAAGATGACGATAACGCGTCGGATCAGAAAGAGGATCACCATCAGTAAGTTGAAGCTTAACATTAAGCTCCATAGGGGTCTCAACAGTGCGCTCATCCCCAAGAGCAGCACGAGCAAAAGATCCTGAATATACTTTTCCTGAGAGATGTAAAAGCCATCAGAAGTGGAGGAAACCTCAATCCCAAGAAAGTATCAAAGAGGACCAAGATCAGTCATAAGAAACTGATCACGAAGACGAGCCTTAACAAAGGCGATATACTCAGGATCATCACCGGTAATGATCATATCATCAACATAGAGAAGAAGAAGAGTGCATCCACGAGGAGAAGTGTGAACAAACAACGCTGTATCATGAGCACTAGGGGAGAAACCAGTAGCAGTCACTACAGAAGCAAAGCGCTCAAACCAGGCACGAGGGGCCTGTTTGAGGCCATAAAGAGAACGTCGAAGACGACAAACCAACCCCTCGGGAACAGAATACCCAGGAGGAGGCTGCATATAAACCTCCTCACTCAACTCACCATTGAGAAAGGCGTTCTGAATATCAAGCTGGGACACAGACCAGTGACGAATAGAAGCAACAGCAAGAAGAGTACGCACAGTGGTCATATGAGCCACATGAGCAAAGGTCTCATCATAGTCACGACCATGCTCCTGCTGAAAACCACGAGCCACAAGACGCGCTTTATAGCGCTCAAGAGATCCATCAGAGCGAGTCTTAATCTTATAGACCCACTTACACGTGATAGGACGAACACCGGGAGGGGGAGAAACAAGATCCCAAGTGCCAGTGCGCTCAAGCGCAGCAATCTCCTCAGCCATGGCCAGCTGCCATTCAGGATGATGCTCAGCATCCCGATAAGAAGTCGGCTCGGAGGCAACAGAAAGACCATACTGACTAGGAGAGTAACGATTGGGGGCACGACGTTGACGAACAGGACGAGGAGAGGGAAGATCATCAGAGGAAGACGACATCGGAGACGACGATGAAGAAGAGGGAATAGTAGAGGAAGACTCCGAAGAACGAGGAGAACTAGGAGAACTAGACGGAGCAGAGGAGGACGGTGTCGAAGAAGAGACATCAGGGGGAGGAGAGCCTGAAGAAGACACAATAGGGGTAGAGGGAGGTGTGTCAGGAAAGAGAAGAAAAGAGATATCTTCCACCGGGTAAGTACCAGCGGTGGGACGAGGATAGAAAGGACGCGTCTCATCAAAAGTAACATCACGAGAGATACGCATCCGACGACCAACAGTGTCCCAACAGCGATAGCCCTTATGCTCATCACTGTATCCGAGGAAGACACACTCAACAGACTGAGCAGTCAGTTTGGTGCGTTCGCGAGGAGCAAGGAGAACATAGCAAACACAACCAAACAAGCGAAGTATGGAGTAGTCTGGAGACTGTCCAGATAGGCGCTCAAGAGGGATACCACCCTACAAGGCGGCGGAAGGCTGAATATTGATGAGATAAGCCGATGTAGCGACAGCCTCAGCCCAGAAATGCGGCGGGAGAGAAGAAGCAATCATCATAGCACGAGTGGTCTCAAGAAGATGGCGATGCTTACGCTCAGCAACACCATTCTGGGCATGCGCGCCAGGACAGGAGAACTGAGCAAGGGTGCCCTGCTCAGCAAGAACGCCTCGCAACATCAGGGAGATATACTCACCAGCAGAATCAGCACGAAAAACACGGATGGGGGAAGAATACTGAGTACGGACCATGGCCGCAAAACGCTGATATATGGAAAGCACTTCACTGCGAGAGCGCATAAAATATAACCAAGTGTACCGAGAAAAATCATCGATGAATAAAATATAGTAGCGATGGCCCCCTTTCGAAGCAAAAGGAGCCGGACCCCAAACATCAGAATAAACTAAATCAAAAGGTCGCTGAGATACAGACGCGCTTGTAGGATAGGGAAGCTGAATCTGTTTACCCAACCTACAACCCTGACAATGCAAAGACCCATCTCCTGAGACAGAGCCTAGAAGACCAGGACGAACTAATGACGACATGCGAGAGTCACAGAGGTGACCAAGACGATGATGCCACTGCTGAAAGGAGCTGGTAGTAGAGGCGACAACCGGAGAAGAACGGGCAGATAAAGTGGCAGCATAAGGAACACGAAGCCAGTCTAACTCCCAAAGTCCTGAAGAGTCACGACTGCGAGGGCCAGCTCCAACCAGGGCCTGGGTGCGACGGTCCTGGACAACACAAGAATCAGCATCAAGAATGACGCGACAACCAGAGTCAGTAAGTTGGCTAGCAGAGAACAGATTCATCTTAAGAAGAGGGACATGAGAAATATCAGGAACAAAAAAAGAAGAAGTAGAAAGGGTGCCCCGACTAAAAACAGGAAGAGAGGTACCATCAGCCGTAAAAACACGGACAGGAGAAGGGAGAGAACGAAGAGCGGACAGAAAAGAAGACTCAGAGGTCATATGAAAGGAAGCTCCAGAATCCAGATACCACGGAGACGTACATGACTGTGTAGAAGGTGGTGGTCGCACAGTGCCTGAAGAGTCAGTCACAGAACCAGCAGTGCCCGTCGAAGAAGAGCCTGTAGCAGCAAGCAGACCGCGAAGACTCCTGATAATGTCCTGATCAGAGAGAGCAACTGCTAAAGACCCGGAAGGAGCCGACTGCCCACGAGCCAGGTGCTGCTGACGTAAACTGGGGTCCCGTGTATAACAGGTGGCCCAAGTGTGGCCATCCCTATTGTACTAAGAGCAGTGACGAAGAGACCCGCGGCGACCCTGACCACGAGCCTGCTGGTGCTGACTCGGACCCGGAGGCTGCTGGTGCTGAAGCTGACCCTGACCCTGACCCTGACCTGGAGGAGTGGGTAGTATCGGCGGCGGCGGCACAGGGGACCGCGGCTGAGTCGAGGGAGCAGACGGCAAAGGAGCACCACGAGTAGTAAGCACAGACGGAACCGCAAGAAGACCAGCACCACGGAGACGGGTCTCCTCAGCCCGAAGCTCAGACAACACCTTAGAGAGCGGAACACGACCACGAGCATTCAGCTGAGCACGCCGGGGCTCAAACTCCTGGGGAAGCCGAGACAGAAACTCATAGATGCGGTGAAACT
This sequence comes from Avena sativa, assembly GCA_916181665.1. Classification (NCBI taxonomy): domain Eukaryota; kingdom Viridiplantae; phylum Streptophyta; class Magnoliopsida; order Poales; family Poaceae; genus Avena; species Avena sativa. The sequence continues at coordinate 466,596,333 of OV702283.1, read as the reverse complement.
CCAAATCCGAGTGCACAATCTGGCAGCACGAACATGTGCCACAAACAGCAGTACAGAGAGAATCAAGCTGACGCCAGATAACAGCACTCTCAGTATAGAACTCATCAATAGTGGAATCACCCTGCTGAAGAGCATGCTCCTGGCGAACCACGGACAGGTAAAGAGCATTCCCGGACGGCTGATAGCGCTGACGAAGATGTGCCCACTGAGCGGCAACGGGAGGAAGACTCATGAACTTAGCAGCATACTGGGGCAAAACACTGGAGGTGAGAACAGCAGCAACACGAGCATCCTCATCGACCCACTGAGTGTAGGCAGTCAGATCGTGGCGATAGGTCTCGAGATCAGCAGAATACTGCTTGAACTTCAGGTCATAAGCAGCAACAACACTATCATCGGCACTCTGAGCAGCATCCTTGGACTCCTGAGAAGCATCAGCGCCGAGAACAATCGGTGTCGGCGGAAGAGGAGCCACAGGAGCAGGGGGGCACGGCGGACAGGAGACCTCGCCGGAGAGCACACCCCAACGACGGAGACCGCGCATATGAACGCGCATAAAGGCAGCGAAATCAGGATAATTCGTGCCATCGAAAATCACCGGGCAGCGAGGAATCGCAACATAGCCCGATGCGGAAGACATCGCTCAATTTTTTTTTCAACAATCAGATCCGACGAAACAGCGCCCAAGCAGCAACACGTCAGGCAGCAACGGGCAGACGGCGAGCCAGCAGGAGGGCCCAGCCAGTCAGTGACAGGCGGGCAGCAGGGGTAGATGCGGAGCCTGTGCGCGTGCAGACGCGGGGCAGGAGGGACCCTCACGGTGTAAGACGCGGGGCCCGTGTAGGTGCGCGTGCAGACGCGGGGCCCATGCGCGTGCAGACGCGGGGCAGGTGAGAACGGGAACGCGGGGCATGTGGGAGAGAAGCGGACGTACGGGCGTGCAGACGGCGGGCCAGCAGAAGGTGGCCCCGGCCAGTCAGGGACAGGCGATCGACGGTGGGTCAGATGACCGGTGTGAACAGGCGAGCGGCAGGGTGTATGTGTGTCAGATCGAGGACGGCAGGGAGTGTAGATGTAGAGGAGCAGAGGACGGCCAGGACAGACGCGCCGTCAGATCGAGGATGGAAGAGGACGGGGGTGGCGGGGCCCGATGAGAACGGATCGGGACAATCTGGGCGGCGGCGACGCAAACAGCCAGAACTGGAACCGGCGGTGGCCGGGGCGAGCTGACGGCGGCGACGATTACAAGCAGAGGACCGATGGGCACGGGAATCCTAAAACATGCTCTGATACCATGTTAGGAATAGACAAGTTATATTCCCCTGGGGGCCAAAAGCCACAATATATAGTACAGGTACAGGGCAAATATGCAGGAAGCCCCATAATATATGGAGGAAATACAATATACAGATATATACAGAAATCAAAATCCTGACATCACAAAGGGCAGAGAGTTCACATTTTCCACACAGATATCGGTATCTGTCCGGCCTTGGAACGAGCAGAGAGTTCATATGTTCCAAACAGACGAAAATGGGTTACTAACCCAAAAAAAAAACTACTGGACATACTCCCTCGGACCTATATTAATTGACTTAGATTCATCTAGATACGGATATATCTAGTCAAGTTTTAGTGCTAGATACGTATCTAGACAAATTTGAGTCAACTAAAATGGGTAGAAGGGAGTATTATAATTCATCTTCATAGTGGCTGATCAAAATTGCTGATACATTGGCCGATGTGTAAACAGACAAAACACGACGGCGACCAAAGCAGGAAGCTGGTGTTGCATGAACTGCAGTGTCATCTCCGTGGACAGAAATAAAACTTGCAATATGAGCAAAAGTTAGCTCCAGTATGGTCCTCATAAGCATTAGCACGCTGAGACGGACGCCGACGGGTCAGTCAGCCGAATACTTCTCTGATAGCTTGCCAAAGTATTTCCTTTGCTGCAACAATAAAAAAACAGGAACAGATGTAAAACAGGTGATAGGATTATGCCGGTTAACCTAAGTGAAGCTTCCCATCAGGAGATCAATCTGATGCTTGCAAATTATTCTACCTGTTCTGATACTCATGGTTGCACTTCAGATAGAGCATGGTCAAAATGCGAAAGCCCAATCTCAGACGACGTAATCATCAATGATATCCCATTCTAGTACAAGAATTCGATTCCCTCTTCCAAAGCGGTCATAGCAGAGAAGGAATGGTCAGGTTAGTTCAATTTTGCATGTTCCCAAATCGCATGCTTCAGCGTATTCAAACAGAGAGAGGTTGGCTGCACCAACATCTCGTTCGCATGGAACTTTTTTCCCAAACCTTACTGGAAGATGAGGTGTTTTCACTCCAAAAAAAAAAACTACTCCCTCCGACCCATATTAGTTGACTTGGATTTATCAAAATTTGAATAAATCTATATACAAAATATTTTTTTACAAGGGAATTTAAGACGCTAGAAGGAGGGCTTGAACCTCCGACCTTGTGGTTAACAGCCACACGCTCTAGCCAACTGAGCTATTCCAGCTTGTGCTACTTTTTTGCTGAATACATAATATATTCTACAGATTGTTTCCTAACATTTCTTATAAATAAATGGACCATCAAACTGACTTTTTAGATGAAAGTGTTTCCCCTGATTTTATTAATGAAACCAAAATTATATTGTTCCAACCATAAATTGTGAGTACAATATAAGTTGGAGAAGCACCTTTCAACCCAAACAGGATGTACCAAGCATTCATAGTTGTACTAAGTAACTACCAAGTGCCGCTGAATACAAATAGATAAACAAAAACTTTACCTCGTCAAAAAAATAGGATGCACGGGGAATTAGGCCGTGCACCGGTGAATATTTTCCTTAGTTATGATTCACTCTCCCCAACATACTTATTCAATAGTTCAGGCCCCTAATGTTACGAGAAAAGAAATACCTTAGCAGTCTGTACACTGCAAAAATGCAGTAAGAACATCAAATCAGTTCTTAATGTGAACAAAAATTACTTCTGCCTCATGTGCAACTGCTTTCCATATTAGTGTTTTTCCACTGCCTGGAGGTCCAAACAGAAAAAAACCCATCTTGCATGTTCACTTTGAAGTCCTTGAAAGGCCGACAACAAAAAGAAGACATGAAAACAACATTAAACATTTAAAGCACTCAGAAGAAGCGCTAGACCTTATAAAACGGAAATAAGAACCACAGATGTCTATGAGCTAACTTCAGTACTACTCAGAAGTGGCTTAAATTTTTAAGCTGAGAATCAAGATGATGACCAGATAACACAGTAGAAAGTAGTATAGAACACAGTTCGAGTGATTACCTTGTAATGTTCAGGGTGCTTGATACAACAAATAAATCAAGACCTCCAACATCCTCCCATGTGCCATCAGCCAATGATGGTTAAACCATTGTGGTTGCTTCTTTGGTGATTGAAGTAAGAGAGAGTATCAGGGAATACAGCTACTAAAAACCTAATAACAGACTAGTCGCAACAAACCTCAACTCGTACTTACATAAGCAGAATAGAGTCACACTTTAAGCCTATATAATTGTGGCCCATTTGTTTGGCACTTGAAATATTAAAATGTGACAGACAACTTATTTAAAAATGGGTAAGATAGCCCGTGAAAATTCTCGTATGGGCCTTCCAAATTGTAACATGGGGGACCCCTTATAAGTAGAGAAACATTCAGCACTAAAGGTCAAAAAGCTATTGAGCAGTAACCTTTTTTTTATACAGGACGCAAACTGACCTGTTTGCCATAAATTTTACAAGCACATGATGGGCTTGTTTTAATACAGGAAGCAAAACTGGCACCTAATTAAAGCAGACTGGTTGATTTAGAACAAGTTGAAGTGGTGATGAACTGAATCTTTGGTCAGTTGATGTACGTGCATCAGTCAGTCTTGACAGAACCATGTAATTATGCAACACTGCTATCCTAACGATATAATAATGCATAGAATGATATGAACAGATAGCCTGAATAGCTATAATCTGAAAGATGAACAAAGCATGCCATGAAAAGAGTCCAACAAAATGGTAAAATTCAGACAAAAGTTTCCTGATTCACTCACAGAGGACGAACCAGACCTGCGGAGGGTAGGCTGAGGGGGGCGACCTCGATTCCGATGGAGGAGACGTTTATGGGATCCGCCCGACAGCGCAGTTTCTGGTGCTTGTGGCGGTTACCGTGCATGCGTACTACTTGGAATGAGAGAGGTTGGCTGCACCAACATCTCATTGGCATGGAACTTTTTTGCCGAACCTTACTGGAAGATGAGATGCTTTCGCTCCAAATAAAAAATAAAAAAACTAATAGGATTAATCAGAAAAAAAATTAGGAGGGAATTTAAGACGCTAGAAGGAGGGCTTGAACCTCCGACCTTGTGGTTAACAGCCACACGCTCTGGCCAACTGAGCTATTCCAGCTTGTGCTACTTTGTTGCTCAATAAAAAATATACTCTACAGAATGTTTCCTAACATTTATTATAAATAGATGGGCCATCAAACTGATTTTATTAGATGAAAGAGTTTCCCCTGATTTTATTAATGAAACCAAAATTACATTGTTACAACCATAAATTTTGAGTATAATATTAGTTGGAGAAGCACCTTCAACCCCAACAGGACGTATCGCAAGCATTCATAGTTGTTCTAAGTAACTACCAAGTGCTGCTGAATACAAATAGATAAACAAAAACTTTACCTCGTAAAAAAAATAGGATGCACGGGGAATTAGGCCGTGCACCAGTGAATATTTTCCTTAGTTATGATTCACTCTCCCCAACATACCTATTCAATAGTTCAGGCCCCTAGTGTTACGAGAAAAGAAATACCTTAGCAGTCTGTACACTACAGAAATGCAGTAAGAACATTAAATCAGTTCTTAATGTGAATAAAATTACCCCTGCCTCATGTGCAACTGCTTTCCATATTAGTGCTTTCCCATTGCCTGGAGGTCCAAACAGAAAAAACCCATCTTGCATGTTCACTTTGAAGTCCTGGAAAGGCCGACAACAAAAAGAAGACACGAAAACAACATTAAACATTTAAAGCACTCAGCGCTAGAGGTTATAAAACACAAATAAGAACCGGTGCATTATCGGTACAACTCAGAAGTGGCTTAAATTTTCAAGCTGACAATCAGGATGATGACCAGATAACACAGTAGAAAGTAGTGAAGAACACAGTTTGAGTGATTACCTTGTAATGTTCAGGGTTCGTGATACAACGGATAATGCACCGGTTAAATGTGAATCAAGACCTCCAACATCCTCCCATGTGACATCAGCCAATGATCGTTGAACCGTTGTGGTTGCTTCCTTCAGTGACTGAAGTAAGAGAGAGCATCAAAAAGGGAATACAACAACTAAAAACCTAATAACAGACTAGTCACGTCAAACTGAAACCTTAACTAGTACTTACATAAGCAGAACAGAGTCACACACTTTAAGCCTATAGAACCGTGGCCATTTGTTTTGCACTTGAAATATTAACATGTGACACAACTTATTTAAACATGGGTAAGATAGCCTGTTAAATTCTCGTGTGAGAATTCCAAATTGTAACATGGGGACCCTTTATAAGTAGAGAAACATTCAGCACTGAAGGTCAAAAAACTGCCGAGCACTAACCTTTTTTTATACAGGACGCAAACCTGACCTGGTTACCATGAAATTTTATAAGCACGTGATGGGCTTATTTTAATATTGGAAGCAAAACTTGCACCTAATTAAAGCATACTGGTTGTTTTAGATCAAGTTAAAGTGGTGGTTAACTGAACCTTAGGTCCGTTGCTGTACGTGCAGGAGTCTGTCTTGACAGAACCACGTAATTATGCAACACTGATGTCCTATAACGACATAGTAATGCATGTAATGATATGAACAGGGGCAGCCTGAACAGGTATAATCTGAAAGATGAACAAAGCGTGCCATGAAAAGAGTCCAACAAAATGGTTAAATTCAGACAAAAAATTCCTATTCACCAAGCGTCCAAAAGAAACAGTCGGCGCGGAGGACGAAGAAGACCTGCGGAGGCCAGGTTGAGGGGGACCAGCTCGATTCCGACGGAGGAGACGTTTATGGTATCCTCCTGACAGCGCAGTTTATGGTGCTTGTGGCGGTTACCGTGCGTGTGGACTACTTGGAATGAGAGAGGTTGGCTGCACCAACATCTCGTTGGCATGAAACCTTTTTTGCTAAACCTTACTGGAAGATGAGGTGCTTTCGCTCCAAAAATAAGAAAATAAAAAGGAGTAATAGGATTAATTAGAAAAATATTTTTTTAGGAAGGAATTTAAGACGCTAGAAGGAGGAGACGTTTATGGGATCCGCTTGATAGCGCAGTTTATGGTGCTTGTGGCGCTTACCGAGCGTGCGTACTACTTGGAATGAGAGAGGTTGGCTGCACCAACATCTCATTGGCATGAAACTTTTTTGCCAAACCTTACTGGAAGATTAGGTGCTTTCGCTCAAAAAGAAGAAAAGAAAAAAGACGAATAGGATTAATCAAAAAAAAATTAGGAAGGAATTTAAGACGCTAGAAGGAGGGCTTGAACTTCCGAACATCTCATTGGCATGAAACTTTTTTGCCAAACCTTACTGGAAGATTAGGTGCTTTTGCTCAAAAAGAAGAAAATAAAAAAGACCAATAGGATTAATGGAAAAAAATTAGGAAGGAATTTAAGACGCTAGAAGGAGGGCTTGAACCTCCGACCTTGTGGTTAACAGCCACACGCTCTGGCCAACTGAGCTATTCCAGCTTATGCTACATTTTTGCTGAATAAAAAATATACTCCACAGAATGTTTCCTAACATTTCTTATAAATAAATTGACCATCAAATTGATTCTTTAGATGAAAGGGTTTCCCTCGATTTTATTAACGAAACCAAAGTTACATTGTTCCAACCATAAATTGTGAGTATAATATAAGTTGGAGAAGCACCTTCAACCCCAACAGGATGTACCAAGCATTCATAGTTGTTCTAAATAACTACCAAGTGCTGCTGAATACAAATAGATAAACAAAAACTTTACCTCGTCATAAAATAGGATGCACGGGGAATTAGGCCATGCACCGGTGAATATTTTCCTCATGACTCACTCTCCCCAACATACTTATTCAATAGTTCAAGCCCCGAAAAATCTGGAAGAGAAGAAAAAACAGGGAACCAAAACAAAAGAGCTCTCTCCCGCGACGCTCCCCCGCGGGCGTCGGGGGAGGTAACCCTAGCCGCCGCCTCCGGTCTCCTTCCTTCCCCCTCCTCCCCTCGCCGCCGCCGGTGGGTGCGGCCGGGCAAAGCCCGTGCTGCGTAGGCGACGGCGGGGTCCTCCCTCCTTCCCTCGCGTGGATCCCAGGCCGGCGCGGGGCGGCCCTCCACGGCGGGGATCTGGTCCTGCAGGGTCTCCGGCGGCGGGGACGTGCGTGGCTGGCCACGGCGGTGCCTGGGGAGGCGGTGTGCGGTGGCGGTGCTGCGGGGGCCAGGGCCCCTCCTCGTGGCTGCTCCTAGATCTTCTCTGGGTCCTGGTCATGGGGGGTGGTGGGGCGGCAGGTGGAGACCATGGAGGGCGTCGGCTGGCGACGGGGACGGAGGTGGTCCGCCAGGTTGCAGGTGGCGACCCCGGACGGCGCGCCGGCAGCGGGGCACTGGCCCAATCTGGGCCTGATGCGGGCCCGATTTGGGTCAGGAGGGCTCTGGGCCAGGCCTTGGTCTGGCCCCTACCCAGGTGCGGAGCAGCAGGAGCGGCCTGTCCCAGGCTAGGCGGGCCTAGGTAGGTTGCGGATGCTGTCTTGCTTGACCCGCTGCCCGGCCCGTGTGGACTGGATCCGAGCCAGGTGGGCTTGGACTTGGTGCTAAAGTCCTCTGTCCGCTCAGGCGAGCCCGAGGTGGACAATCCCCGGCCTAATCCAGAGGGCTCTGGCCTCTTCCCACTCGCGGGTCATTTCTTGGTGGCCTGCAGTGGTGCTCCTCAGACCGGCGGCGGTCCGGTAGGCCCGGGTGACTACGGTGGTGATGGCGTTGCTGTTTGGCGGCGGGGATCTGCGGTGGCGACGGATTCACTGGTGGACGGAAGAGTAGAGACTAGTGCTAGGGTTGGCGGCGATGGTGACACCCTTGCTGCAGTGTGGTGGCGGGGCTTCACGAGTCCTTTTTGGGCTCGGCCGGGCCAGTGAGGGCCTGGTTTGCCCTTGCCGCTACATCCGGTCGGCTATCGTCCTCCGGCGGTGGAGGTAGTTCCCTCCCGCGTGTTGCTATACCGCCAACTCTCGCCGAAGTTTCTTCTTTTCGGTTGTATCAGCCTCACATAGTGGGTCATGGTGAGGCGATGGGGGTGACTGCTAGATCGTGGTGGCGTGTGCTGGTGGACGGCGAGCTTGGTGGAGCAATTTGAAGCGTCCGGGCGTGTGGTTTTTTTGAGGGGTCGGGAGAAATCCTTGTCGTCTAGACACCGACGTGACGGCGCCTGCGGGTGTCGCCATCCTTCCTGGAGGGCGTCGGGTGTATCTCTTCCCTACACCCCGTAGCGTATCGGGGGAAACCCTAGGACTTGTCCGGGCAGCAGCGTCGTGGTCGTCGCTTTCCTTCTTGAAGGTGCTGCTTGGTACGCGATGCTTCGAAGCGCTAGTAGTGTGGTGGGAATTCCTCGGAGGGCGCAGCGGTTGTGGGTCATCCTTGTTTTCGTCGAGCCATTGTCGTCGGCTTTGTTTTCTTTTCTTGTTCTTTTTATTTTTCTCTGTTTCTTTCTTTGGGCGTTGTGCTGTCTGGCCCAGCAGCGGTCTCAAACGTGGTTGCTATATTTATATAGCTGGGCGTATGCCTGTTTCGAGGAATAGTTCAAGCCCCTAATGTTACGAGAAAAGAAATACCTTAGCAGTCTGTACACTACAGAAATGCAGTAAGAAAATTAAATCAGTTCTTAATGTGAATAAAATTACCCCTGCCTCATGTGCAACTGCTTTCCCTATTAGTGTTTTCCCACTGCCTGGAGGTCCAAACAGAAAAAATCTATCTTGCATGTTCACTTTGAAGTCCTTGAAAGGCAGACAACAAAAAGAAGACATGAAAACAACATTAAACATTTAAAGCACTCAGAAGAATCGCTAGAGGTTATAAAATGCAAATAAGAACCACACGGGTGTGTATGAGCTAACTTCAATACAACTCAAAAGTGGCTTTAATTTTAAGCTAACAATCAAGATTATGACCAGATAACACAGTGGAATGTAGTGTAGAACACAGTTCAAGTGACTACCTTAATGTTCAGGGTGCTTGATACAGCGAATAATGCACCGGTTAAATTTTTCCTCAATGAATCAAGACCTCCAACATCCTCCCATTTGGCATCAGCCAATGATGGTTGAACCACTGTGGTTGCTTCCTTCAGTGACTGAAGTAAGAGATAGTATCAAAAGAGGAATACAACTACTAAAAACCTTATAACAGACTAGTCGAGTCAAACCTTAACTAGTACTTACATAAGCAGAATAGAGTCGCGCACTTTAAGCCTATAGAACCATTTGTTTGGCACTTGAAATATTAACATGTGACGACAACTTATTTAAACATGGGTAAGATAACCCATTACAATTCTCGTATGAACCTTCCAAATTATAAGTAGAGAAACATTCAGCACTAAACGTCAAAAAAAAGAACTAACCTGTTCGCCATGAAATTTTACAACAAATGATGGACTTGTTTTAATATAGGAAGCAAAGCAGGCACCTAATTAAAGCACATTGATTATTTTAGAACAAGTTGAAGTGGTGACGAACTGAACATTATGTCTGTTGCTGTATATAATAATGCATATAATGATAAATAGGCAGCATGAACAAGTATAATCTGAAAGATGAACAGAGCATGTTAGGAAAAGAGTCCAACAAAATGGTGAAATTCAGATAAAAATTTCCTAATTCGCCGGGCGTCCAAAAGAAACTGCCGTCGCAGAGGACGAAGAAACCTGCGAAAGGTCAGGCTGAGGGGGACGAGCTCGATTTCGACGGAGGAGACGGTTATGGGATCCGCTCCGCGCCTGCGGATTACGTGGAAGGAGAGAGGCTGGATGGAGCACAGGTGTGCGGCGGCGATGACTCCTCGGAGGCGGGGGTGGAGACCGCGGCGACAGCAATTCCGCGTGGGCAAATTTTTTTTTTTGGCGAACCTTACGTGGGCTATTAAAAGAGAAGAAATTGCTCTAAGCCAGAACGTGGGCCTTGTGTCTACTTCTCCAGACCGCGTCCCAAGTGGGCCTCTAGAACTCGCCCTGGTTAGCTGCACCAACATCTCGTTGCCATGGAACTTTTTGTTCCGAACCTTATACTGGAAAAATATCCCTAATAAAAACCTTGCTATAAAATGAGGAGCTTTGGCTCGAGAGAAAAAGGAGAGGAAAAGGCGGAGCTTCCCTCGAAAAAACAAAAAAAAAACGAGTATTAGGATTGACCAGAAAGACTAATGATCACACTTGGCCGAAAAAGATGATCATCCGAATGTTTCCTAACATTTCTTATAACTAAATAGGTCATCAAACCGATTAGCATATGATACTATATAAAAGCTTTAATTAGTGTGGGGACAGAAACAAATCCAAGATGCATCGTACTATGTTCGATCAATAGTTATACAGGTGCGTCCCCATCTTCCATGTCCCACCTAGAGGAGCCATACATACATGTTTAGATAGATGGCCGTCCTCTGAATAAATTAAGAACATCATGTTGTTCTTTCATTATTAACGGCGAATTGGCAGCGAGTATGATTGTGGTAGTACTGTATGACGACCAAACATGAGTACACATGATTGGAGATCGTTGTAGGCACGTCCACCTTGTCCCAGCCTGCACACAACAAGAAGTCACTGAACAATCAGACGCGGACAGCCTAATAAACCACCAGCTTAATTAGCATACTACCAACCCAGCTAACCATTCCATCGGCGCTTACCGACTAATCCGCAGGAGAATCGTTCTTGTTCCCAACCGCAACACCCAAATGGAAATAAATTAGGAGTATAATAACAGCGATGATGCAAGCTACACACAAGAGGATGGAGATGAATGAGAACCGCGACCAGGAAGCATTCAACCATGCCTGACAGCCTGAGATGAATAAATATGCAGTACAAACTGGACCACATAGAAGAGAGCTCCGCATGATGATCGATCGCATCAGCACCTACACATTTGAGCTACTGCTGCTGATGCTGAAAACGGAGTCATTGGTTAGTACAATTACGTAGGGAGGACCCCTATCAGCTGTTATTGTGCGGAGGAAGAATGGGGCCTGACCTGCCCGGCGAGGAGAGGAAACACAGCAGAGCCGAAACATGGAACCAGGCCGAGATCCAAGTGGAGTGGATGCACCAAAATGACAACAGCGGTACTCGCTCCGGAACATGGACGATGCCCTGAAACAGGTTCGTGACAAGAAAACCAGCTGGCTATGGTACTGAACCGAAGATGTTGTGCTATATATGGTACTTACTGCATACGGATTACGCCGAGGAATCAATCAAAGAAGCTCGAGTTGGTCCTTTCATCCTGAAATAATGTAGAGGGAACCAAACAAACCATGTCCTGAAACGATGGCTACTCCGACAACCTATTCATTCAGCATTGCCTCCACAATGTCACTCAGGGTTACTCTCATTCATGAGCCAAGAGTTAGCATACTCATCATACTCTAACGAGCAAAAAGAGACACGTAGAGCTAAATGACCATAGCATATATTTCATATCAACGATCTGATAACAAAATGGCTACATACCTATAGGCTGTTTGACCACGTCGGAGAGCCTATATGTACAAAATGGATGGAGGACACATTTCTGGAGATATGTTATGAAGAATATATAATTAGAGCCTGCAGTTGCAGCTCAAGCACGAAAACTTCAAATGCGTTGTAGACATCAACTGAACAGTGGCATAATTTGCAGGGAAAGTTAAGCCAACCATTCCATCAGCACTTACCAACTAGTCGGCGAGAGAATTGTAGACACCCATCTTCTGCATACATAATAAAAAAGTTTCAGCGATGATGCAATCTAAAATCACACCCAAGAACCGTTCGACCATGCTCGAGATGAATGAATACGCAGTAAAAACTGGACCACATAGAACAGAGCTCATGGTGACCGATCGCATCACAACCTACACATTCAGCTGCTGATGCTGCTGCTGGTAATGGAGTCAATGGTTAGTAGTACTATGTAGGGAAGGAGGACCCCCATCAGCTGTTATTGTGCAGAGGCAGAAGGGGGCCTGACCTGCCTGGTGAGGAAAGGAAACAGCAGAGATGAATCATGGAACCAGACCGAGATCCAAATCGGATGGATGCACCAAAATGGCAGGAGAGATCTCCGTACCTGAACATGGGTCATGCACCCAAACAGGTTAATGATGATGGGGAAAGCTCCAAAGATCGGCTGGCTAGATCACAAAATGCATACAACATGAAAGTTCTAAACCGAACTTGCTGACTGCATACAAAAAAGGCAATGCCGGTGTTACAGTCATGGATCACGGAAGATGCAGGCACTGGAAGATGTAGATTTTCGCCTGAACCAACAGCTACTCCCAGGAATTTATTTCATTCAGCATTGCCTCAACAATGTCAGTGTTACTCCGGGAATTAGGATATTCATATAAACATGAAAAAAGAGACATAAAGAGCTAATGGCCATCCTAGAGCAGTAATAGGGTATTGAATCAGAGTGACAACCTCGGAGAGGTATATATACATAAGAGGGAAAAGGAGACAACTATTAGTGATAGTGCCATGAAAAAGATATGCAGATGAAAAGCATGTAATGTAAGCATATCAATCTCTGCTGCAGTTGAACATCGATACAGTTAGAGCCTATACCTGCGTCTCAAGCATGCAAAAGTACTTCAACTTTGTTGCAGCCATCAACTGGACGACAGTGTAGCATAATTTGCAGAAACAGTTTAAGCAAACCATGATTCATGTGAAAGAAAAGTGTAAGGCTCTTGGATTGGGAAATTTTCTCTGATAGATGAGTGAAATGTAATATACATGATACAACATTACACCAAAGAGAGTACACTCCACTAATTTCCCAAAATTATGCCACCACAAAGCAACCCAAGTTCTGTACGCACACGCCTACAACCCCCCCTCCCCCCAGGACACCTGAAACAAAATTACCTCCATCCATGCATCGAGAACCCCAACCAAAGATGTAACATCAAGCTTTGAGATCAAAAAGGTTCAGCCAGAGTATACATAGAAGCCACTCGGTGTATATACAGTACTTGGAGATTGTAAAGAAGAACACGGTCATGTTCTTCTCCCACGCATCTCCACAGCACATGTGACCTAATAGTAGCCTTTTGCGCCTCTGGATTGGTACAGCTCCAGCCTGATCTTGGCCTCTGGCAACAAGTTCTCGATCGTCGGGTCTTGCATCATGTATGCTTGTTTGGAGGCCCATTCGAGCACCGTCAGGATCTCCGCTTGTGCAAGCTCCTCGCTGTCTGGGACGTTGTGTGCAATGTAGCACACAAGGGTGAGTGCCGCGAGCTGAACCACCTGCTCGCTGAAATACACGAGCTGAACCAGATGCTTTGCGCCACCCGCTTCGATGATCGCCTTAGAATGGTCGACATGCAGGTAGTTCTCCGTGCACGCAAACTTGGTAAGGGCCATGGCTGCCTCCCGGGAGACATCGGCTTCCCTCTCATCAAGAAGCTTCACCAATGGCGCGATGATCCGGGTCTCCGTCGCGCGGAAGGTTCTGCACAGGCAGCCGAGCGAGATAATGCAGGGGATCAGGAGATCATCGTACTCAGCCTTCTCAACGATGCGCAGGAGCTGGTCAACAACAGCACGGGCAGCGGGGGAGGTCGGCTTAAACGCTGATCGTCGCAGGTCAGAATTCTGCTCGGCAACACTGCAGATCTCCATCAGAGCCATGGCGGAATTGTACTGCACGTCGCCCTCGCCTTTCTCCAGAAGAACTGCAAAGCAGAGAAGAGCCCTTGACTCGGTGATGCTCTTGCAGATAGCCGCATTGCCCTTGGCGAGCTGCCACAGAGCCTTGGCGGCATTGGCTTTCATGTATGCCTTTGTCTCAGGGTCCTCTAGCTCCCTGCCCCTTGCGGTGGTTCCTGACAAGGAGGCATTGTGCTGCTTGGATCCGATAGAAGCACCGTTGCTGCCTATGCTCTTGGTGCTGGCCCCGTTGATGGACTTTGCGGCCATGGTGGACTGCACGAGACTGTGCATCTCGGTCTTGCTCTGGCCAGAGGCAGAGGCGGAGGCGGTGTCGAGCAAGTCTGGCATACCGGTGTTGTTCTTTTTGTCCATGACGACAGAATGTATGGACATCTTGGAGGTGATGGCGTACTTGGAGTGCTCCTGCACGGTCTCGAAGGCGAGGTGGCCGACGAGGAGGCGTATGGCGTTGTGCTGCGCGAAGGCGTCCTGGCACTTGGGGTGGTTGGCGGCGAGCTCAGAGACGGCCCATGCGACCATGGCCTGCACCTTCATAGGCGCTTCCTTGAGCACCTTGGCGAAGGCGGAGCAGACGCCCGCCAGCACCATCTGCTCGACGCACTCCGGGTCGCGGCCGAGGAGTCCGATGGCGAGCGCGGCGTTCTCCTGGCCCTCGAGGCGTCCTTCCTTGACGAGCTTGAGCAGCGGCGGGACCCCGTCCTCCTCGATGATGAGCTTGGAGTACCTGTCGTTGTCGCGCGCGAGGGAGACGAGGCTCGCCGCGGCGTCGGCGCGGGCGTCGAGGTTCCCCGTGTAGAGCACCGCGATCTGCTCCCAGATGAGGAAGAGGATGGGCTCGTTCTGCGCGATGGGGGGCAGTCCGATGTGCGAGTCGAAGTCGTCGTCGTCGTCGTCGCCGTCGGCGCCGCCCGCGCCGGAGGAGGGGGAGGCGGAGACGCGGAGCAGCCAGGAGAGGTCCCCGGTGGAGTTGTCGAGCTGGTTGGCCATCTTCTTGAATGAGCCCGCGGGGATGATGGTGAAGACGCGTCGGACGAGGCCGTGCGCGCGGCACTTGTCGACGAGTGCGAGCGCCTTGTCGAGGGCCTTCTCGGTGTCGTCGAAGATGCGGCGGGCCGGGCGCTCGTAGAGGTCGGCGCGGGCGGCCTGGCGCAGCAGCGCGGCCAGGCGCTCCACCTTGGCCTTGAGCTCCATGCAGTCCTGCCGGGCCGTGTAGGCCTCGTCGGACATCTTGATCACCTGCTCCGCCAGCTGGATCGGGCGCGCCAGGATCTGCTTGAGGTCGTCCATCTTGTTTGTTGTTGTTGGATTGTTGGTGGTGGCGGCTTCAACGGGTGGGGGCGGCGGCCCTCCCTCCCTCCGACCGAGCGAGCCGGCCGGCGAGGGGGTGGTTCTCCCTGCCTCCTCCGAATGGTGGTGGGGAGGGATTTGGAGGAGGAGGAGGAAGAGGGGGAGGGCCGGAATGGTGGAGGTGGGGAGTAAATTCGGTAGTATCGGTTTTTGTTTTGGGGGAGAGGGGGTACACTACTTGGGCTGGCTGGCTGGCTGCGTGGGTGTGAGCTGGAGCCGAGCAGCGGACGGACGGCAGCGGCAGCAACGGCCGCCTGCTCTGCTCCTCGTGTCGCGCGCGGTGCGTTTCCCTCGTTTTCCTTTTCCCGGTGATGATGGGTTTTGGCCCCTATATCCCCGTCGCTCAGGTCTTCCCGGCGCGCCGCGACAACGTGGTGGTGGTGGTGGTGGTGGTGGTGATCTTGGCCATTTCCTTGCCCCCCTACATCACCGGCGCGAGGTCAATGCCATCGCCCCCGCCGCGAGGTGTGGGTGGTTGGCTTCCGCTGGCCGGGTCGGGTCTCTCTGGCTAGCGGAGACGTGGCGTGGGGATGGGTTTGGTGCGGCGGCAGACAGCACGTGGGATGGAGCCGTGCGTGTCCTCCGCGCGCCCCGTCTTCGCGTGATTAGCCCGACGGTTTAGCAAGCGATTCATTCATTCATGCGCGCGAGAAGTTGGGTGCACCGGCACCTTTTGTCCAGTGCGCTCGCCGTCCTCGGCATGTTCCACTGTTTAAACCAGGAGGACGTTGCAAAGGGCAATCTTCACTTCCAAAACGTGTACTAGTAGTACATTGTCAAGTTTTTAGGTTACCGGCAAAACCAAAGTTCGTTTTTCTTTCGCGAACTAAAGCTCTTTTATTTCCAAAGGTAGAGCGTATGTTTTTTTGGGCAAATTTATGAGTGGAGATTTTTTGGCTCGCGAGCACAGGTGATCTTGCTATTTTAAAAAAAAAAATCAAAAATCATATTTGTGAGTTTTAATTTTTTTAAAAAATATCTAGACATAGTTAATAATTTGTTCCACAAACATGTAAAATATCAATTTCGATTACTTTATATTCTAAGTTGGGTAGCTACCGAGATAGCCCGAACCGGTACGCGGGGAGCTCTAGCAATTGTGGCATTGACCGACTTAAAACCCGTCTAGGGTTTTCTGTTCCTCTCGCCCCTCACGCCGCCTCCGGTGGACTTGAGGCCTGGGAGATGTGGCGAACCGCGGGATCTCATCAGCGGTTAGGATTTTTGCTTAGACTGTTTTTTTTTTTTTGTCTTTTTTAGAATGCTGAAGCGACAGCTAAATCCTGGAGTGGGAATAAAGTCATCTTCGCCATATCCTCGCTCTGGAAGGTGTGCCTAACGCTGACAGAGGACATGTGGAGTCATTTGTCCTTCGAATCTCTAGTGATCCGATCGGTTTTCGTGTTTATTGGTGTGGTTTCATGTCAGTCTTTTTTGATCTGCGATTGTCATCATTGACGATGGTTTCTGCTCTGGTGCTTTGGTGTTTTGGCCTCTTAGCACGACGACTTTCCGTCTGTCTATTATAACAAACTCTACTACGACAAGCTTTGTTCGGCTCCGATGATGGAGTGATGAAGACAGCGGCACACCTTCGGCTCGCGTTAGTGTCTATAATTATCGCTAGGTAGTTCATAGAACTATTTTGTAATTTCTATTACTTTTAGGCATCTCTGTACTGATGTTGGTGATTATTAACGGATCGGCAATTTTTTTGCAAAAAAAAATATTATATTTTGAGCTACACAAAATGACAAGAGTGTAGACCATAATACAAAGAATTTCAATTTGCGATTTTACATGTTTGTGGGATACAACATTGACTACGTCTAAATTTTTTTAACTTTTTTAAAACCTGTAAATATTTTTTTGTGTAGATGTTTGTGGTGTACTTTTTTTAACTTTTTTTTAACTTTTTTAAAACCTGTAAACATTGCTACATGTTTGTGGTGTCAGATGCTCAGAAGGCAAAGACACTTTCCATAAAATTATTATAATTATTTTTATAATGCTGAGTACTTTTTTCATCAAGATTTTCGATCCTTCCTTGCATCTGACACCATAATGTTTGACATCTGGAAACGTTAACGCCAATCTTCAAATAGCATGTCCCATATTACCGTTTTGATATTCGAAAGGCATGTGTTCATTGACGGTACACCACGATCTCACCCGCAATGACGGTTGTGGCTGGATTTGAAATATTTTGAAAATTCAAAACCACGTCACAATCATATAGCAAGTTGCGCTTTCCTACAAATCCAAAACAAGTCGCATGATTATGATGAGAAAATTGGCCCCTTTCCAAATTTCAAATTATTTCCTGGATTTCATTAGATGTGGTATTAGTAAGGATGCAATGACACTATATGCGCATCCAATTATCGCGTGGAGAAAACTTTTCGAATGTATAAGGGAATTGCCTAACACTTTTCATCAGAATACTCAATACTCTTTTGAAATAGTTGGCTAGTTCATAAGCTTGAAAAAAATGATGTCTTTCCCGTCAAATACGTGGAAGGGAGGTTGTTTTCGATCAATAAAATCAGGTGGTTGAGAGTATCTCGTAGGTGTTATGATACCACAATTGACGATTTTCAATGAGTGGATGTCAGTAGAACAAAAATATAAGTAAACAAACGAATAATAGCTATTTCATCTAATTTTTAAAG
The DNA here is from genome assembly GCA_916181665.1 of Avena sativa. Taxonomy (NCBI): domain Eukaryota; kingdom Viridiplantae; phylum Streptophyta; class Magnoliopsida; order Poales; family Poaceae; genus Avena; species Avena sativa. Next base: position 466,578,328 of record OV702283.1, on the reverse strand, counting down.
AATTTGACAAATGAAAATGGACTTGGAACACTGTATAAATCATGGATCATGGATTATTGCCCGGTCGCTTAGAATTAGGTTCTCAGACCACGTATGAGCCTTACATTCTTCATTGTGGGTGAGGGTGAAGGCGGGACAAATTTGAAAAAAATGCATAGTGACACATTAAATTGCTAATCTCAATAATTGAGAAGTGGGAGGATGCTGACAAACTGATGGATAACAACCAATAGAGAGGAACTTGACCAGAATCCCGATAAACATATCAGGATCATTCAGGTGGAAAATAGGTAGTACATCCAAATCAAAGATTCTCAATCATATCTATATATTTTTGCCGGAAAACTATCATATGTTATTTTTCCATGAAGATATTAGGTCGTCACTTCACGTGATAAAGCAATGATAGAAATATGGAAAATTAATGCCAACTAATGAATAATATCTCCAAAGATTTATTTATGCACACAACTATCCCACCAACAATGATGATTGTGGTTGGATTGGAAAGATTTGAAAATGAATGACCATACCACAATCTGTTTGCAACTGATGAAAGGTCTACATGGTGGTTTAACTCAAACACAAACAATATTGAGTTGCATTCTAATATTTAAAACCAAAATAAGTTGCATGATTTAATAAGAGCTAATTGAATGTGTATGCTATGATTTTTTCTTTCCAAGTAAATTAGACGTGACATAGTTACGGTACAAAAATACCATATGTGCCTCTAGTCATCAAGCGGAGAAAATGATGTCTTTCCCATAAAATACATGGAAGAAAAGATTGCTCCCTATCAACAAAAGCAGGTAGTTGAAAGCATCTCATAGATGATCGGATGCCACAATTAATACCTTTTTAGTGAGTGGATGGCAATAGAAATGGAAAGGAATCAACAACTATTAGCCATTCATTCTGCTTATAAGGAAATAATGTGATAGCCACAATAGAATCGGACACACGAAATATATTGAATCGACGAGAAACAAGGATAAATGCATCATTTGTCTCGTCGTCCGGATTCTAGGTCTGCGCAATCTTTATCCAAGTCATGGGGGTGGGACTAATCCGAGTCAAAAATAATTTACATAAAAAAAAGAGAATCATTTTTTCAAATATTCGAACGAAGGTGAAGGCCTGTCTAATCGGTAATGTTTTGGTACACCTATGGTTAACAGACCAAAGATGAAAATAACTTAACCGAGGTTGTGATTAACAAACCAGAATCATCCAATTGAAACCACCAAGGGTTACGAAATTGGAAGAGAGTAATCGTCGCATGTTTGGGCAAAGTTTTTTGCTGAATCCACGGCGATTAAATATAGCGTATCAGATTGGAGGTTGTATTTTTCAATTCTTCCAAGAGACCTGGTCGTTTCGGTGTATTTTTGGAGCTTCATCGTTCCATGCTCTCTCCGTATACGAGTATGACGACGTTTTTTTTGTTTTCTGGGAGAACGCCGCATACCAGCATAGCATAGCAGTGTGTTGTCCACATCGATGGCTGTTTCTTATCACGAACTGCTCCTCTTTTCTGGACGTAGGGTCTTCACAAAACGCCAGGTTTGGGCTTTGCACTGCATCTTAAAGTTGGAGAGACTTAAACTGCCAAAACTTTTTTTGGGTCGGTGGTGGTGGTGGTGCGGGCGCGTTGGAAGAGGAAAAGCCGAATATATGATGGCAAGTTGTCGCCTCAGCCGCTCATCAAACGTCACGTAGACAGGGCCAATTTTCACCAAACGCGACGCATCCCAAGCCAACTCACTACAGCACGCGACGGCTACGCCGACGGTAAAAAGCCCTCGGCGTAGCAAGATTTGCCGTCGGCATACACTACGCCGAGGGCTGCCGTCGGCGTAGCCCCCTCGGCGGAGCAAAAACGGCCGTCGGCGTAGCTCTACGCCGACGGCCGAGGCGGGCCCGTCGGCGTAACGGCCGTCGGCGAACGGCCGCGCTGCCGTTAGACGGCCGCTAACGGCGCACCGTATACGCCGACGGCCCTACCCTCGGCGTATGGTGGCCACGTGGCACCCGCTGGGCCTCCCCAGGAAGGTGCTATGCCGACGGCCTCGCCCTCGGCGTATGTGGACGCGTGTCCACCGCCTGGCCCTCCCAGGCTGGCGCTAGGCCGACGGCCGACCCTCGGCGTAGGGGCAGGTGCTACGCCGGGCATTGCCGTCGGCGTATCACATACACAGTTTTTTTTTTTTGAATTTTTCTCAGCAGCACTCACAGCAGCCATACATCATCCATGCATACATCCATACAGCCATACATGCAGCACTCACATCAGTCATACAAGATCACATATGGTCATATTAAACATTGTTCATATCACACATGCTCATATTAAACATTGTTTATACATCATCCATACATTGTTTATACATCATCCATACATTGTTCATACATCATCACACATGCCTACAACTCTGGAGGAGAGGGGGTGTACCCGAGATCTCCCCTGGTGAAAAGTGGCGACCTCTGCCGAGGGTTGCGTCCAGTAGAAGCAGCAGAAGAGCCACCTGGCGAGGGAGTAGAAGTGTGAAGCTCGGGAGAACCACCTGCGGAATGGCCAGGAGATGGACCATCGTCATGAAGCGGTGTGATCTGACGCCCATCCGGCGAGGCGTGGCCAAAGTGCCGGTTCCCAGAAGCTCCCGTTCCCTACATGTTGCCTACATGTTAGCAACTTGCGAGGCAAAGTAAAGCGATAACCAGTGGGTTAGCAAAGAACTTACCGGTGTTGATACGTAGTAGGTCCTAGCGAAGCTTTCCTTCGATTGCAAAAATGGCATCGGACCTGGCATGAGAGGCACGGGCCCTAAATCTCTATTCTGGCCAGTTTGAATATTCACCATCATGGCCTGCAAGATAGTTTAGAAGTCAGGCCGTAGTACAACAAACGGGGGGAAGTGGGACTTGTATCTTTTGCAAAAAATAAAGGTTCGGACTTACATTTACGTATTGCATGTAGATCGCATTCGCCTTCTGATGCTGCCGAAAGGCCACCTGATATTCCTCATAAGCGGCATCGTAGGCCGCGTCTAACTCAGGCTACAATTTCAAATACAAGGAATCTCGTCAGCGGTTAGCCATGCAGGAACAAAAGTCATAAAGATGATGAAAACGAGAAAAACTTACATCCTCGGCGGAGCGACGAGGCTGGCCACGAGGCGGGATAGGGGGGCCATCGGCGGGGTAGGTAGCCTTGAGACGGCTGAAGCTCGTGCTGAGGGTAGGCTTGACCTTCTTATTCAGAATCTTGAGGCGTCCATGCTGCAATCCGTGCCCCGACAGGACCAACGACTCCTCGTCGATCTCCGCGTGAATGGGGTCATCCACATGGGGGTGACGAGCCTTCACCATCGTGCTGTAGTTCCCCAAGTCGTTCTGGGCAGTGCCGAAGTACACGGGCAACGAGGGTTGAGGCTCCGAGTAATTGGGCTTCTTTCGCCGCATCATCTCATAGACGGCGACGTCATGAATCACCTCCCCGGGTTGTGCCTCGGCCACCTGTATCGCGAAAAGAAAATATTATGCATATGAAGTACAAACATAAGCAGAAATGCACGCAGGTCGTTCCATGTATATACGTACCACCTTCCCTTGAAGCGGTCAAAGTTGCGGTTTCCCGCGCAGTGCGTTCCACCATCGCCTCGGTTATCCGCGTTCCGCCTCGACAAGGCTGCAAACTCCTCGTCTTCTCTGAGCCACCTCGTCCTAACCAGCTCCTCCCATGCGAGTCGATGCGAGTCGATACGCCGAGGGCTGGCCAGTTGGGCTGGCCTGGTGCGGTGCTACGCCGACGGCCCCGACGTTTGGCCGTCGGCGCATCTAGCCATTCCTGTAGTGACTGGAATGCATCACTCGTATACTAGGATAGTATATTGAGGAGGATTAGTCAATGATCGGGCGATCTTTCAGATCCTTCGGTTTAGCCAAGACCTTGGCTTGGCTGGCTACATGGTTCTCGCTCATGTTGATTCCACTCAGCGGTCACGATTATTGGAGCATTGATCATTCACCTAAGAAAAAATGTCGATGGCCGATTCAAAGGGTTAAACCATACTACGTAAAAAATGTCGAAATTAATTTGAGGCCATGCATCGTGTCGTTTGAACTCATTTCCATAATTCTTCTAGTTTCTTTAATAGGTGCAATTACTATTGCTCGGCAATAAGAAAATTTTGAAATAGTAAAAATTCTAAGAATTGCAAATCAAAAATAAATAACTAAAGAATCAAAATTTCTGGTCAATGTATGCAGGGGAATTGGGAGCCGTACGTGGTCTGTACAAGTACTACAAGACTTCCGGGGTCAAGATCGCAGCAACACACCACCACGTGCCAATGGACGCGACCGGGCAAGCAAGCAAGCAAGCGCGCCGCTGATCGGTTCTGCTCTTAGATCATCGATCGGTCTGCAGCTTCATGCATGCACGAGAGCACGTTTTGGTTCCGAAGGTGTTGCTGAGTCTTACTACGCCTGAGGCCGCGGTAGCTGAAAGTGGGTACTAGTATCGGACCTATGGCTAACAACCAAAGTTGAAGAACTTAACTGAAAGCATGATAAACATATTAGGATCAAAATGTACATAAAGTAGAAGATTTTCGGTCATGTCCATATATTTTTGTGGATATACTATCATATTTTCTTTTCCATGGAGATTTTGAGTCATCACTTTGTGTGATACCGCAATGACTGAAATCTGGAAAATTAATGCCAAATAATAAATAGCATCACCCGATATTTGATTGACGGTACGCAACTATCCAACCAACAATGGTTATTAGGGTTGGATTGGAAATGTTTAAAAATGAAAGACCATACCACAATCAGTCTGCAATTGATGAAAGGTTTCCATGTTTGTTTAACTAAAACACAAACAATTGATCAGGTTGTTTCTTTGTAGAACAACTCCATATTTGCTTGTAATTATCAGGTGCAGAAAAGGACGTCTTTCACATAAAATACATGGAAGAAAAATTTGCTCTCTATCAACAAAAGCAGCTAGTTGAAAGCATCTCATAGATGATCCGATGCCACAGTTAACGCGTTTTTAGTGAGTGGATGGAAATATAAATGGAAAAGAAACAACAATTATTAGCCATTCAATATGTTTGTAAGGGAAATGCAATAACCACAATAGAATCGAACACTCGGAAACTATTGAATCGATGAGGAAAAAATAGATAAAGGCATGATTTTGCCTCGTCGTCCAGATTCTAGGTCCACGCATATGACCTCCGCAATCTTTATCCAGGTCATGGAGGTGAGACTAATCTGAGTCAAAAAATAATTTACACCAGAAATACCATAACCTCTTTTTCAAATATTCGAGGAAAGGTGAAGCCGCATTGTGTTCAAAAGTCCACATCGATGACGGTTATGTGTTACGAAGTGCTCCTCTTTTCTGGACGTAGGGTCGTCACAAAACGCCATGTTGGCCCTTTGCACTTCATCTCAAACTGCCAAAACTTTTTCGTTTAGTGGTGCGCGCGCTAGGAGAGTAAATGCCGAAAAGGATTTATGGCAAGGTGTCACACCTCAACCGCTCATCAAACGCATCCCAGCCCCCAGCTGGAATTCATCACTTCGTACTAGAATAGAGGAAGATTAGTCAAGGATCAGACGATCTTTCAGATCTTTTGGTTAAGCCGACACCTTGGCTGGCTAGTGGCTACATGGTTCTTTCTTATAAATTCAAAACAAGTCGCATGATTATGATGAGATAATTGGCTGCGCTTGGCATGATTCCTTTCCAAATTTAAAATTATTTCCTGAATCGAACTAGATGTATGTGCATTCAATTATCAGGTGGAAAAAATAGTTCAAGTGTATAACTGGATTGCTTCGCACTTTCCACTAGATTGGTCTTTTGAAATAGTTCGGTAGTGCATGAAGCTCGAAAAAATGATGCCTTCCCATCAAATACGTGGAACAGAGGTTGTTTTCGATCAATAATACCAAGTAAAGTAGTTGAGAGCATCTCGTAGGTGATCTGATACCACAATTGACGTTTTTCAATGAGTGGATGGCAATAGAACAAAAATATAAGTAAATAAATTATTAATGTCCATTTCATCTAATTATAATCTCGGATCATTGGGCTAAAAATGGGACAAACAATATGATGTGTCTGGTCACTTAGAATTAGATTCTCAGACCACGTATGAGCCTTACATTCTTCATTGTGGGTGAGGGTGAAGGCGAGATGAATTTGAACAAATGGATAGTGACACGTTAAATTGCACGTCATGGGTAATCTCAATGACCAAGAAGTGGGACGACACTGATAGATCTGTGGCTAACAACCAATAGAGAAGAGCTTAACCGAAATCCCGATAAACATATCAGGATCATTTAGGTAGAAAAAGGTAGTACATCAAAGTAGAAGATTCTCAATCATATCCATATATATTTTTCGGAAAACTAGCATATGTTTTTTTTTATAATCAATATCACGATATATTCATAGTAGCATATAGTACATGGTAAAAATATATAGGCTGTCTTCAGCAATTACATAATAAAGTCTAAAAGAAACTAGTAAAACACCCGGGTCTTCAAACTCTTTTTCTTCTTCAAAGACATCATCTTGAACTTTTCTGAAGGTAGCCAAAAACTGACAGATACCAAACCACAAGCTGTAAATACTAACGAGGGTTCTCTCATAATTTTAATTTGAGCTGCAGTGCCAAGGCTATGAGTGCACACACACAACCATTAGAGTAATCAATCAACATCGGCGAGAGTACCAACACCAATATTCCAGTCAAAATTAACTGAACAGCCTGGTCGACGTCGCTGGCGAACCGATAATACGAACCACTTCGTGTGATGCTGCAATGATTGAAATATAGAAAATTAATGCCAACTAATGAATAGTACTCTCTCTGGTTCAGTTTATTAGGCACACAAGTAGTTTAAGAAAATCTTTGACCATCAATTTTAACTAATAAAATATATAATGTATGTCCCAAGAAATATATCATTGGAAACTACTTTTGAAGATGAATCCAATGATCTAATTTTTGAGAAATATTATGTAAAATTTATTGATCAAAGTTATTCTTAAACTACGTGCATGCCTAATAAACCGGACTGGAGCGAGTATCTCCTAAGATTTATTTATTCTACCCAACTATCCCACCAACAATGATGATTGTGGTTGGATTGGAAATGTTTAAAAATGAAAGACCATACAAAATCTGTCTGCAAATTGATGAAAGATTTCCATGTGGGTTTAACTCAAATACAAACAATGGTGAGCTGCATTTTGTTATATAAAACCAAAATAAGTTGTATGATTAAGAAGAGCTAGCTGAGTGTATCTGGTATGAATTTTTTTCTCAAAATAAATTAGATGTGACATAGTCATCACGGTACAAAAATACCACATGTGCCTCTAGTCATCAAGTGGATAAAATGACGTTTTTCCCATAAAATACATGGAAGCTCTGTATCAACAAAAGAAGGTAGTTGAAAGCATCTCATAGATGATTCGGTGCCACAATTAACACCTTTTTAGTGAGTGGATGGCAATAGAAACAGAAAAAATAATCGACAACTATTAGCCATTCAATATGCTTATAAAAAAATGCAACAACCACAATAGAAAGGACATGCGGAAAATATAGTGAGTCAACAAGGGAAAAGCGGATCTAAAAAAAAACAAGGGAAAAGCGGATAAATGCTTAGTTTGTCTTGTTGCCGTGATTCTCAAGCCACACGTATGACCTCCGCAATCTTTATCCAGATCATGGGGTGATACCAATCTGAGTCAAAAACTAATTGACATCGGGTCTTTTTCAAATATTGTAGCGAAGGGAAGGTGAAGGCCTATCTAATAGGTAGTCTTGTGGAGGAACTTTTGGTACACTACGGTTAACAGATCAAAGATGAAAAGAGCTTAATCGAAGGTGCGATCAACAGATAAGAATCACCAAGTTGAAATCGAGGGGCTACGAAATTGGAAGTGAGTACTCTTTCCTATCCGATGTAGTTGTCGCAGTAGGTCTGGGCAAAGTCTTCTCTAAACCCGCGACAATTAAAATCTGATTGAACGCTGTATTTTCTTCTTCTGAGAGACCTGGTCATTTCGGTATATTTCTCGAGCTTCATCGTTCCATGTTGCTTCCCGTGTCTCTCCGCGAGGCGTTTTACAATTTCTTATTATGTTATGTATTTCACTTATTTTATTTTTGTTATGTATCGGTTGACTTATGTCGGCGGTGTGCTCTTAGTTATGCACAGGTTGTTTGTAATACTTAAAACTATTAAGTAATAAAATCGCCCTGTATTGAAAAAATACAAGTATGGCACCATCTTTTTTTATAACGCCACATATTATAGCATAGCAGCATGTACACAAATCCACAACGATCCTTGATAAGGTCTGTCGTCGCCTATCCCCTTGGCTCGCCAGTTAGTACACTATCAGAGGGCGCCTTGTACTGATTAAGTCAGTGATCATCTCCATCCCCATTTACATGACAATCGCCATGGATTTTCCGCCTTGGTTGCTCAATACCATTGACAAACGCATCAGGGCATTCTTCTGGAAGTTGTTGGCGACAGTGAACGGCGGACAGTGCCTCATTGCTTGGCGCAAGGTGTGCCAACCGGTTGAGGTCGGTGGCTTGGGAATCATGAATCTGAAACTGCTAGGGTATGCCATTCGTATCCGCTGGTTGTTGTTGGAATTATGCCCTAGAGGCAATAATAAAGATGTTATTATTATAATTCTTGTTCATGATAAAGTTTATATTCCATGCTAGAATTGTATTAAGCAGAAACTTTAATACTTGTGTGGTTTATGAACAACACCGTGTCCGTAGTATGCCTCTATGGACTAGCTCATTGATTAATGATGATTAAGGTTTTCTAACCATGGACATGAGTTGTCGATTAATAATGAGATCATATCATTGGGAGAATGATATGATGGACAGACCCAAACTAAGCGGAGCAATTAGATCGTGTCATCGTGTTCATCTTTGCGAAGCTTTTCTTATGTCAAATATTGTATTCCTTAGACCATGAGATAATACAACTCCCTGGTATCGGAAGAAAGCTTTGAGGTCATCAAACGTCATCCTATGAGAGGGTGATCATAAAGGTGTCTCTCAGGTGATCGAAAAGTACCTGTTGGGTTGTATGTATCGAGATGGGATTTGTCCCTCCCAAGTTAGAGAGATATACTTCGGGCCCACTCGGTAATCGATATCAACACCACTTGCAAGCATGTGGTTAAGGAGTTAATCACAAAGTGATATCGGATTACAGAACGAGTAAAGTACTTGCTGTGAACGAGATTGAACTAGGTATAACGGTACCGACGATCAAATCTCGGGCAAGTAAAATATCGCGAGACAAAGGGAATATATATATATGGGATTGATTGAATCCTGGCATCGTGGTTCATCCGATATGATCATCGATGAATGTGTGGGAGTCAATATGGGTTTCCAGACCCCGTTGTTGATTATTGATAGAAGATCATGTCTGCATATTCTCGAACCCGAAGGGTCACACACTTAACGTGTCTCGACACTATGATAGATTGGATAATTGGTTTATGAGTTTTTGTTCGGAGTCTCGGATGGGATCCGGGACATCACGAGAGGTTCCGAAATGGTCCAGAGAATAAGATTCATATAAGGCAATGCAGTTTTTGGAGTTCGGAATTGTTTCGGGTTAATCGGTATTGAACCGGAAGCTTCTAGAACCTTCCGTAAGGGAACCAACGTGGCCCCACCTGCCGGGAGGGGGCATGGGCCTATGTGGGAGTTCCCTAGCCGCATTGGGGCAGGGGCACAAGGCCCCATAGGGCCCAACTGGCCAGATCTAGGGCAAACCCTAGAAAAGCTTCTAGAAGGGGAGGGAACTTGCCCCCCACTCCTCCCTCCTTGGCCGCCGGCCTAGGGCTTGGGGGAGGGGCTAGGGCTGGCGCACACCCCTCTATATATAGAGGGCTTGGGCGCACCCTCCCCCCACACCTCCTCCACAACCCTAGCCGCCCTACTGCCCTCCTCTCTCTCTCCCTCCCGACTGCACGTAGGCGAAGCCCTGCTGCAGAAACTCTCCACCACTTGCACCGCGCCGTCGCGTTGTAGATCCAATCCGTCTCTCCACCATACTTGCTGGACCAAGGAAGGAGGAGAAGTCGAGGTGCCGCACGTGTGCATCTCTCGGAGGCATCGCCACTTGCGGTGTTAGATCAGATCGGATCGCAAGGAGGAGAAGCGAGTACGACTACATCACCCACGTTTCGACGAACGTTCCGCTCTGTGAATCTTCAAGGGTATGAGGATCTCATCTTTTCCCTCTCGTTGTTTGCATCTCCTAGATTAGATCTTGGCTTTCCCGTTCGCATCCGTAGGAAAATTTTGATTTACTATGTTGCGAATCCCTTCAGTGGTATCAGAGCTAGAACTATGCGTAGATGTGTTTCACGAGTAGAACGCAACATGGTTGTTGCGGGCGTTGATGTTTTCTGTTGCAAGCCTCTTGTTTGTGTTCTTCTTATGACACGGGATAGTGAGATCGAAGCGGTCCAGTCCAACCTTACGCGACGTCGTTCGCGAGACCGGCTCCGCACTTGACGTGTGGCTTGTTGCACGCATGCGGCTGGTGGATGCCAGTTTCTCTCACTATAGTTGTCATGGGATTTACACCGGAGTTTGGAAACCATAATATCACCGTTGTGGCTTTCCGTAGGTAAGAATCGTTCTTAGCTTGCTACTCCCATAAGCCACGTAAAACATGCAACAACAAAGTAGAGGCGTCTAACTTGTTTTTGCAGGGAGTGTTTTCTGTGATATGGTATGGCCCAAGATGTGATGTGTATATTGTATGCGATGATCATGTTTTGTAATGTTTCACGACTTGCATGTCGATGAGTACACAACCGGCAGGAGCCATATGGTTGTCTTTATAATTGTGTATGACCTGTGTGTCAACTTCTTATACGCCATGTAATAGTTTCACTTTATCACTAAGTAGTTAGCAATAGTTGTAGTTGCTATTCGTGGTGGAGGCAATCATGGTGGAGTGATGGAGATCATGCCGGCACGCATAAGATGGAGATCATTGCGCGAAGATTGGTTATACCATGTCACATAAAGTTATATGCATGTGATGTTTATCCTTTTGTGTATCTTATTATGCTTAGATCGCGACGGTAGCATTATAAGATGATTCCTCACTTAAAGATCAAGATAAAATTGTGTTCTCCCCATGCATGCACCGTTGTGAAAGTTCGTCATGTCCAAGCATCACGTGATGATCAGGTGCTATAGACTCTATGTTCACATACAACGGGTGCAAGCCAGTTTTGCACACGCGGAAATACTTGGGTTTGACTTGACGAGCCTAGCATGTACAGACATGGCCTCGGAACACAAGAACCGAAAGGTTAAGCATGAGTCATATGAATGATATGATCGACACTTGTTGTCCACCATTGAAACCACATCTATTCTCGTGAATATCGGATTAGGTGTGGTGAATTTGGATCATGTTCACTAAACAACTTGAGGGATGTTGAATTTAGTGGGAGTTCATCTAGTAATTTGATTAAAAGTTGAACTAGTTATCATGAACATAGTCTAATTTGTACTTGCAAATATTGTAGATCAAATGGCTAAGTCCAACTTCAACTTCAACGTTTTTGCTGAGAAGGAAAAGCTTAGAAACAATGGGTCTAACTTCACCAACTGGTTTCGCAATCTGAGAATCATTCTCTCTGGCGGTCAAAAGGACTATGTCCTTGAAAATGCACTAGGTGACGCCCCTGCTGTAGATGCGCCGGCTGATGAGAAAGCTGTCTATCAGTCGCGCAAAGATGATTATGGTGTGATTAAGAGCACCATGTTGTTTGCTATGGAATCGGACCTTCAAAATCGTTTTGAAGACTATCCCGGGCCCTTTGAGATTCTTGAGGAGCTGAAAACTATGTTTCAGACTCAGGCCTGTTCTGAGAGATATGAGATCTCTGAGAAATTCTTTAACTACAAGATGGAGGAAGGGAGTTCCGTTAGTGAGCACACCATAAAGATGTCAGGCTACACTCAACGCCTTGAGCAACTGGACTGCAAGATTCCAGAGGAGCTCAAGATTGTCAGGGTTCTGCAATCACTCCCTCCCAGCTACAAAATTTTTGTAGTGACTCACAATCAGATTGGTTCCACTGATACGATCACCGAGCTCTTCGCAAAGATGAAGGCTGCGGAGGTGGACATCAAAAAGGATAATCATGTGTTGATGGTCAACAAGCCCCCCACCTTCAAGAAAGGTAAGGGTGCAAAGAAGCCCTTCAAGAAAGGCGGCGGCAAGCGCGTTGCCCCTGCTGAGAAGAAGCTCAAGTCTGGACCCAAGCCAGGCACTGAGTGCTTCTATTGCAAGGACAAGGGTCACTGGAAGCGCAACTGTCCGAAGTACTTAGCGTACAAGAAGGCTGGCACCATCAAAGGTATATTTGATATACATGTTATTGATGTTTTCCTTACTAGCCCTCGTTGTAGTGCCTGGGTATTTGATACCGGTTCAGTTGCTAATATTTGTAACTCGAAACAGGAGCTACGGAATAGACGGCGGCTTGCGAGGGATGAGGTGACGATGCGCGTTGGCAACGGATCAAGAGTTGATGTGATGGCCATCGGCACGCTCTCCTTAGTTTTACCTTCGGGATTAGTTTTAAACCTTAATAAGTGTTATTATGTGCCTGCGTTGAGCATGAACATTATTTCTGGATCGTGTTTATTGCAAGACGGTTATTCATTTAAATCGGAGAATAATGGTTGTTCTATTTATATGAGTAACATCTTTTATGGTCATGCACCTGTTGTGAATGGTTTATTTCTTCTGAATCTCGAAAGGGACGAAACACACATCCATAACATTGAGGCTAAGAGATGCAAAGTAGATAGTGATAATACTACTTATTTGTGGCACTGTCGTCTAGGTCATATTGGTGTAAAGCGCATGAAGAAACTCCATTCTGATGGACTTTTGGAGTCTCTTGATTTTGAATCATTTGACACATGCGAACCATGCCTCATGGGCAAGATGATCAAAACCCCGTTCTCCGGTATGATGGAGCGAGCAACAGACTTGTTGGAAATCATACATACCGATGTATGCGGACCGATGAGTGTTTCGACGCGCGGTGGATATCGCTATTTTCTCACTTTTACCGATGACTTAAGTAGATATGGGTATATCTATTTAATGAAACATAAATCTGAAACATTTGAAAAGTTTAAGGAATTTCAGAATAAAGTGGAGAACCATCATAACAGAAAGATTAAGTTTCTACGATCCGATCATGGAGGTGAATATTTGAGTTATGATTTTCTCACGCATCTTAAAGCAAGCGGAATCGTTTCGCAACTCACGCCACCCGGAACACCACAGCGCAATGGTGTGTCTGAACGCCGGAACCGAACCCTATTAGATATGGTTCGATCAATGATGTCTCTTACTGATTTGCCGTTATCATTTTGGGGTTATGCATTAGAAACCGCTGCATTCACTTTAAATAGGGCACCATCTAAATCCGTTGAGACGACACCGTATGAACTGTGGTTTGGTGCTAAACCTAAGTTGTCGTTTCTTAAAGTTTGGGGATGCGAAGCCTACGTCAAGAAGTTGATGCCAGACAAGCTCGAACCCAAAGCGGAGAAATGCGTCTTCATAGGATACCCTAAGGAAACTATTGGGTATACCTTCTATCACAGAACCGAAGGCAAAGTGTTTGTCGCAAAGAACGGTTCCTTTCTTGAGAAGGAGTTTCTCTCGAAAGAAGTGAGTGGGAGGAAAGTAGAGCTAGACGAGGTTGTTGAACCTTCTCTTGAATTGGAGAGTAGCGCAGCACCTGAAATTGTTCCAGTGTCGCCTGCACCAACAATAGAGGAAGCTAATGACAAGGATCATGAAGCTTCGGACGATGCTGCTACTGAACGTCGCAGGTCGACAAGGTCGCGTGCCCCTCCTGAGTGGTATGGCAACCCTGTCTTGACTGTCTTGTTGGTAGAAGACAGTGAACCTACAAACTATGAGGAAGCGGTGATGAGCCCAGACTCTGAGAAATGGCTAGAGGCCATGAAATCAGAATTGGGATCCATGAGCAAAAACCAAGAATGGACTTTGGTGGACCCTCCTAGCGACCGAAAGGCCGTTGAGTGCAAATGGATCTTCAAGAAGAAAATGGACGCGGATGGTAATGTAACCGTTTATAAAGCACGGCTTGTCGCGAAAGGTTTTCGACAAGTTCAAGGTGTTGACTACGATGAGACTTTCTCTCCCGTAGCGATGTTTAAGTCCATTCGGATTTTATTAGCAATTGCTGCGTTTCATGATTATGAAATATGGTAGATGGATGTCAAGACTGCGTTCCTCAATAGCAACATTGATGAAGAGTTGTATATGATGCAACCCGAAGGTTTTGTCGATCCTAAGGATGCTGATAAAGTGTGCAAACTTCAGCGTTCCATTTATGGACTGAAGCAATCATCTCGGAGTTGGAACCTTCGTTTTGATCAAGTGATCAAGAGCTTTGGATTTGTTCCAAATTGCTACGAAGCTTGTATCTACAAGAAAGTGAGTGGGAGCTCGGTGATATTTCGGGTACTATATGTGGATGACATATTGATTATTGGAAATGACATTAACATGCTTAACGATGTGAAGAGTTATTTGAACAAGTGTTTTTCAATGAAAGACCTAGGTGAAGCTGCTTATATATTGGGCATCAAAATCTATAGAGATAGACAAAGACGCCTGATAGCTTTAAGCCAGAGTACATACCTAGACAAAGTTCTGAAAAGGTTCAGAATGGATAAGGCAAAGAAAGGTTCAGTGCCTATGTTGTCAGGTAAGATATTGAGCAAGGCTCAGTGTCCAGCTACGGTAAATGATAGAGAAGCTATGAGCAAAGTGCCTTATGCCTCGGCTATAGGTTCTATCATGTATGCCATGTTGTGTACTAGACCGGATGTGTCCAATGCTCTTAGTTTGACGAGCAGATATCAAAGTGATCCAGGAGTGGAACACTGGACAGCCGTGAAGAACATCCTAAAGTACCTAAATAGGACTAAAGAAATGTTCTTAGTCTATGGAGGTGATGAACAACTCGTCGTAAAGGGTTACGTCGACGCTAGTTTCGACACCGACAAGGATGATTCTAAATCTCAGATAGGATACGTTTATATTTTGAATGGAGGAGCTGTGAGCTGGAGAAGCTGCAAGCAAAGCGTGATCTCGGGATCTACAGTAGAAGCGGAATACATGGTTGCTGCAGAAGCGTCAAGTGAAGGAGTTTGGATCAGGAACTTCATCACTGAGCTTGGCGTGGTTCCAAGTGCATTGGACCCACTGGATATATTGTGTGACAACACTGGTGCCATAGCACTCGCTAAGGAACCAAGATATTATCCAAAGACCAAACATATCAACCGCAAGTTTCATATAATCCGAGATTATATAGCAGATGGAGATCTGAATATTAGCAAAGTACATACAGATCTGAATGTCGCAGATCCATTGACTAAACCTCTTCCACGTGTAAAACATGATCAGCACCTTAGTGCCATGGGTGTGAGATTGTTGCCAAATGTAAACAAGATTATTGACTCTAGTGCAAGTGAGAGACTGTTGGAATTATTGCCTAGAAGCAATAATAAAGATGTTATTATTATAATTCTTGTTCATGATAAAGTTTATATTCCATGCTAGAATTGTATTAAGCGGAAACTTTAATACTTGTGTGGTTTATGAACAACACCGTGTCCCTAGTATGCCTCTATGGACTAGCTCATTGATTAATGATGGTTAAGGTTTCCTAACCATGGACATGAGTTATCGATTAATAATGATATCATATCATTGGGAGAATGATATGATGGACAGACCCAAACTAAGCGGAGCAATTAGATCGTGTCATCGTGTTCATCTTTGCGAAGCTTTTCTTATGTCAAATATTGTATTCCTTAGACCATGAGATAATACAACTCCCTGGTATCGGAAGAAAGCTTTGAGGTCATCAAACGTCATCCTATGAGAGGGTGATCATAAAGGTGTCTCTCAAGTGATCGGAAAGTACCTGTTGGGTTGTATGTATCGAGATGGGATTTGTCCCTCTCAAGTCGGAGAGATATACTTCGGGCCCACTCGGTAATCGACATCAACACCGCTTGCAAGCATGTGGTTAAGGAGTTAATCACAAAGTGATATCGGATTACGGAACGAGTAAAGTACTTGCTGTGAACGAGATTGAACTAGGTATGACGGTACCGACGATCAAATCTCGGGCAAGTAAAATATCGCGAGACGAAGGGAATATATATGGGATTGATTGAATCCTGGCATCGTGGTTCATCCGATATGATCATCGATGAATGTGTGGGAGTCAATATGGGTTTCCAGACCCCGTTGTTGATTATTGATAGAAGATCATGTCTGCATATTCTCGAACCCGAAGGGTCACACACTTAACGTGTCTCGACGCTAGGATAGATTGGATAATTGGTTTATGAGTTTTTGTTCGGAGTCTCGGATGGGATCCGGGACATCACGAGGGGTTCCGGAATGGTCCAGAGAATAAGATTCATATAAGGCAATGCAGTTTCCGGAATTGTTTCGTGTTAATCGGTATTGTACCGGAAGCTTCTAGAACCTTCCGGAGGGGAACCAACGTGGCCCCACCTGTCGGGAGGGGGCATGTGCCTATGAGGGAGTGCCCTGGCCGCATTGGGCCAGGGGAACAAGGCCCCATAGGGCCCAGCCGGCCAGATCTAGGGCAAACCCTAGAAAAGCTTCTAGAAGGGGGGGGAACTTGCCCCCCCACTCCTCCCTCCTTGGCCGCCGGCCTAGGGCTTGGGGGAGGGGCTAGGGCTGGCGCCCACCCCTCTATATATAGAGGGCTGGGGCGCACCCTCCCCCCACACCTCCTCCACAACCCTAGCCGCCCTACTGCCCTCCTCTCTCTCTCCCTCCCGACTGCACGTAGGCGAAGCCCTGCTGCAGAAACTCTCCACCACTTGCACCGCGCCGTCGCGTTGTAGATCCAATCCGTCTCTCCACCATACTTACTGGATCAAGGAAGGAGGAGACGTCGAGGTGCCGCACGTGTGCATCTCTCGGAGGCATCGCCACTTGCGGTGTTAGATCAGATCGCGAGGAGGAGAAGCGAGTACGACTATATCACCCACGTTCCGATGAACGTTCCGCTGTGCGAATCTTCAAAGGTATGAAGATCTCATCTTTTCCCTCTCGTGGTTTGCATCTCCTAGATTAGATCTTGGCTTTCCCGTTCGCATCCGTAGGAAAATTTTGATTTACTATGCTGCGAATCCCTTCAGTTGTGGCTACAGAAAAAGGCTACTGGCTGTTGGAATGGGCTGGAACTTGAGGTTGAGCCAAAGGTGAAGGCAATGTTTGATGCCTCCATCAGAAACGATGTTGGCAATGAACGTATGGCCTTGTTTTGGTCGGACGCTTGGCATGGATATTGAGCACTCTGCACCTGCCCTCTTCGTTGCTGTTGACGAGGGAGCCAATAACACAAGGACCGTTGAGGACGCGCTTGTTGATAGTTGAGGACACAAGGACCGTTGAGGTCACTGGACCGCTTAGTGTTCCCGTTCTTGTCCGGTTCTTCGGTTTGCTGGATGCCTTGTAAGTTGTTGTCCTGAACGAGGCAATTCCTGATAAGATGGTTTGGAAGCACACATGGCCAGGCACGTCAGCTAGCTCTGCCTATAGAGCATTATTTGCAGGATTAGAGCTCTTTCCTTGTGGACGTATCATCCGGCGCACTTGGGTGCCGGCGAAAAGCAAAGTGCATAATTAGCTTGCAATGCAGTGCCGGCTCTGGATTGCTGATAGAAGATGGCGACAGGGCCTTGCCACACAAACTGACTGTCCGCTTTGTGCCCAAGAGTTGGAAATAGTTGATCATCTAGCCATCGGCTGCGTGCTTGCACGTGAGGTCTGGTACTACGCGCTGTAGCGCTGCAACCTGCAGCACTTAACGCATGCGGCAGATTCCGAGCTGACGGACTGGTGGCCTCAAGCCCGCTAGCAAACATCGCGGCATCTTCGGAAGGGCTTTGATTCAGTTGTGCTCCTTGTCGTTTGGAAGCTATGGAAGGAGCGGAACGCCAGGGTTTTTCAGCGATATGCCGAGACCTTGCGCACCATATGCCAGCGTATCGATAATGAAGTCGAGCTTTGGAAGCTGTCAAAAGCTGTTGGGCTAGGAGTAATTTGGAGATAGGAGCTTATGTCTTGGACGTTGTCCATCCCTTGTGCTGGGTGTGGTAGCCCAACCATATATCCTAGCGTGAATAGCATTGTGGTGTGATTGTAAGTCTAGATACTATAGTTTTCTTATTTTTCTTCTAATAATAAAATCGACACGCACGAAAAACATGGATGACGGTTTTGTACTATTACGAACTGCCTATCTTCTTTTCTGGACGTAGAGTCGTCACAAAACGCCAGGTACGCGCTTTGCACTGCATCTCAAACTGCCAAAACTTTTTCGGTGGGTGGTGCGCGCGCGCGCGCTGGAAGAGGAAAAATCCGAAAAGGATTGACGATGGCAAGTTGTCGCCTCTCAACTGCTCGTCAAATGTAACGTAGACAGAGACAACCTGCACCAAACGTGACGCATCATCCCAAGCCAACATCACTTCGTACTAGAATAGTGAGGAGGAGGATTAGTCAAAGATCAGGCAATCTTTCAGATCCATCATCAGAAAAAGAAAGAAGAAGAAGAAGCTGCGACCTTGGCTGGCTATGTCTATGTGTCTCCCTGTTCACATGCAGCTAGAATAGAATTGAACTGTCATATCATCACTGATTTCCTCGAAACAATCATTCGCCTAGCTATATAAATATAGCAACGGTTTGAGATCGCTGCTGGGTCAGATAGCACAACACCCAAAAAGAAAAACAACAAAGAAAACAAAAAGAAGAAAAAGAAGAGAAAACAAAGCCGACGACAATGGCTTGACGAAAACGAGGATGTCCCGCAACCGTTGCGCCCTCCGGAGAATTTCCACCACGCTTCTAGCGCTCCGAAGCGTCACGTACCAAGCAACACCTCCGGGAAGGAAAGCGACGACAACGACGCTGCTGCCCGGACTGGTCCTAGGGTTTTCCTCGATACGCTATGGGAGGTGGGGAAGAGATACACCCGACGCCCTTCAGGAAGGACGGCCACCCGCAGGCGACGCCGCGTCGGTGTCAAGACGACAAGGATTTCTCCTGACCTCTCAAAAAACCACACTCTCGGACACTTCGAATTGCTCCACCAAGCTCGTCACCCACCAGCACGCGCTACCACGGTCTTGTAGACACCACCGCCGTCTCACCGTGACCCACCATGGGAGTCTGGTACGACAGAAAAGAGGCAACTTCGACAAAGGTCGGCGGAACAGTGACACACAGGAGAGAACTACCTCCATCGCCGGAAGGCGATAGCCGACCGGATGTACCGACAAGGGCAAACCAGGCCCTCTATGGCCCTGCCGAGCCTAAAAGGACTCGTGAAGCCCCGTCGGCACTGCAGCAAGGGTGTCACCGTCACCGCTAACCCTAGCGCTAGTGCCTACCCCTCCATCCACCAGTGGATCCGCTGCCACTGCAGATCCCTGCCGCCAAGTAGCCACGTCATCGCCACTGTGGTCACCCGGGCTAACCGGGCCACCGTCGGTCTGAGGAAAGCCACGAGCTCGCACTTGCGGGGTAGTACCAATCACCGAACCGGGACCAATGGCAGGGATGAGGGGTCCACGCAAGCCAGCACAAGGGCAGCAAGCAAGGCAAACACGGCATCTCCTGATTGCTTGCGAGTCGAAACCCACAGACAGCCACCAGATCTAGGCCCATCTGGCCCGGATCTGTCCCCCTGCCACACGGATAGGGATCTGCCCCCCGCGTCGCCAGCGACCTTCCGCGTCGCCACGACAAGCCCCGGCCGTGCCGCTGCAACCCGCGCCTCGCAGCGCCCCAAAACGGCAGTTCCGGCCCGCGCCAGTCCTTGTCGAGCGAGGGGGTGAGAGCTCCCCGCCGCCGCCGGCGTCAGCCGGGCTTCACCCAGGCGCGCCTTCCTGGCGACGGCGAGGGAAGGGGAGATGAGGGTGGGTGGCGGCGGCGGATGGGGAGGTAGGTGGTGTCATCACTGATTTAACATAGTAGCATCATGAATCACAATTTCTTAAGTTCCCCGTTAATTAAAAAAACAGTTTCCTTAGCTGTTGATTTGTCCATAACTTTGTGGGGGCATCGATCATTCACTCACCTGGATTAATTAGCATGTCGACGGCCGATTCAAAGGGTGAAGCCGTAATAAAGTATCGAAATTAATTAGTTATGGCTATGCGTCGTGTGTCCCTGGTCAATGACAATGCATTGCACGTAGGCAAGCGATGAAGGCTTCCGGGTCAAGATGGCACCACACCACCACGTGCCAATGGACGGACACGACCGGGCAAGCAACCGCGCGGCTGATCCGTTCTGCTCTGCGACCGATCTGCAGCTTCATGCGAGCACGTTTTGGTTTCGAAAAGGTCATGGTCCTCAGGAATCTCCACCACGGCCGACCAAACCGGTGATCCAAACGGTCCAATTCTGTTTGGATGGGACGGTCCACGGATAGAAGATGTATAGGGTCCGACCAGATCGAGGGGTGCGTCCAGCGGTCCGACGCATTTTGACCGTCCCGCTCGCTGTTATGCTTGACGATCTCTCTCTAATGGCGACATGATCTTAATGGCGACATGACCTTATGCTTGACGATCTCTCTAATGGTGTTTTCCGTCCTTATTGGCTCTTGTTTCC
The DNA here is from genome assembly GCA_916181665.1 of Avena sativa. Taxonomy (NCBI): domain Eukaryota; kingdom Viridiplantae; phylum Streptophyta; class Magnoliopsida; order Poales; family Poaceae; genus Avena; species Avena sativa. The sequence continues at coordinate 466,557,472 of OV702283.1, read as the reverse complement.
CGCGCGCGCCGTGCCCGTTTCCAGCCCACAGCCGAAAACTCCCGTGACTGTCCATGGGTGTTTCCTGTCCCTAGCCGCGGTCTATAAAAGACGAGTATAAAGGGGAAGGTGAGCAAGCCCCAAACAAAAAATCCGACGCAATCTTAGCAGTCATGCCTCTCCATAACAAAGAGCAGGTGGTGCACGCTCCTCGCGAAGCCGCGGTAAGGGAGATGAGCCTCGTTGCCATCGAGACGCCGATGGAGGTGGTGGCCTGCAAAGCCGCGACTGACGCGGTGGACGCGATGCGCAACGTCGTGGCCAAGGTGGCGATTGAGAAGGCGGTGTGCGATGCCGCCGCTGCGGCAGTAATTAGGTTGAGGTATGACCGACAAGCGGCGCGCGACTGCGCGGTGGCCGACACAACGGAGGTGCAGTGCATCGTGCAGGCGGCTGCCGTGGTGATGGCGGTGGCAATGGACGTGGAGGAGGAAGAGGAAGAGCAGGACGACGCCTTAACAAGCCCGAGAAAGCCGTGCAGGAGAGGAGCGACGAGCAGCGGCCCATCGTTGAGTCCTACAGCACCGCGCACGCAGAGGCGTACACGTGCGCTGCGACAGAGGCCGAGCGAGTGGCGTAGGAGGGCAGGGACCACTGGGACTCGGAGCTTGAGGCGGCGTTGGCACGCCGAGCCAACACGCTAGCCTTGCCGCTGATGTCGGCGGAGAACCGTCGCCGCGTGAACGGCAAGCTCCGCGAGCAGCGTCGGAGGGCACGTGAGGCGATCGACGACGGATCCTGCGGTGACGCCGACGGAGCTGGGCCCTCAGGTCACGCAGGCGGCCAGGCCTAGGCTAGGGAGGAGCCTCTGCAATTTAGGTTAAGTAGACTTAGTTCTTCATGTAACCAGCTATCAAACTAATGAGAAAAAATTATAAAATTAACGTGTCACTTACAAACAGGCCCGTCGGCTAACGCACGACACAAGCTTGGTCCGCGCTTGTCTGACACGACACATTAGCGTCCCAAACTTGGTAGCCCGATAAAACACGTTGAACGCGTCGATCCCTTTAGGACACGTTGCTAGAGTGTACGCGTACCAGCCTTTGTGTCCACGCAGACCGTTTCGGACGGTCGTGCCCGCTGGAGATTCCGCTGGAGTATTACATAGCGAGCTGTGGCTTTTTAAGAAAAGAAAGAGTGGTATTGATACTAGCAAACGAAGGCCGCGGGAGATGCTACCGACGTGGCCAGCACGGGACGTTTGGAGGATACGGCCGGGATCGACCGACCGGTGCCGGGGAAGACGGCGATGTTACAGGTGACATGACAATTAATCATCCCCGTGTGGTGCCCTGGCAGGAATCTAGGAGCATGGAACGTGAATCCGGTAGAGGGGAAGATTGTCGAGCAAACTATTTTAAGCCGTACGTGAGTATTACAACATGATCCATGCATGAATATATTCCCTCCAATCCAAATTATTTTTCTTAGGTTTGTCTAAATTTGAATGTATCTAGTCATGTTTAAATGTTTTTCACATACAACTAGAAAAAACAATTTCCCTTTTGAATGACTGTTCAAAAAAAAAGAACGTATTTTATTGTCAAAAAAGCATATTCGTAAAAATATTTGGAAGAAAAAAACTTATTTTCTATAGTACACTCTTACTCTTTAGCAAAATCAAGATCATTTTCCAGCGAGAATATCACTACTAGGAATATGGCTACAGGTAATCAGTACATCCGTGGGTCACATTGTCGAAGTGCCCCACGGCTAAAACAGGCGTGGCTCACCTATGGGCAGTGCCCTACTAGTAACTAGAACAACCGTGACGCACATGGTCATAGTACGCCACAGATATGTGTGGGCCAGGGCCCTGCTGGCCACAGGCCAGATACCCGTAGCGCACATATGGTAAGTGCGCTACGGTTGTTAGTGTCAACCGTGGCGCACATGGAGGGGGTGCGCTACGCCTGAGCGTATGCCCCTCTGTTCTGTAAAACGGGCAGACACATCCGTGGGCCGTGCCGCACTATGGCATGTGCGTCACGGATGTTATTATTCCATGTGGCACACTGGAGCCACGTGCGCCACGGATGTGGAGACCCTTTTTTTTGGCAGCTCCACTTTGTGCACATGTGTGATCATCCACCACCCCACACTTCACTTTCCCCTTCTTCTTCCTCCTTAGATCTAGTCGGGATCCTTCTCCTTCCCACCTCAATTTCTCCACTCATTCACCATTTTTAGCATGTAGAACTTGCCTTGGATATTACATACGTAATAGAGGAAGCTCTCTGGTCTCTCATCTCTTCTTCTCCGGTCTCGCGCGCGCACCTCTTCTTTCCATCTTCTCGCGACCGGTCTCTCATCTCGGTAAGTTGTCCATGTAAGGATGTGTTCATGTGTATATGGATGATATGCTCATACGTATGTAGATGATCGATGCTCATGATGTGTGTATGGAGAGGATCTCGATGGTCATGTGTGTGTATATATGGAGAGTATCGATGATGCTCATGCATGTGTGTATGGATAGGATAATGATATGTTCATGTGTGTATGGATCGGTCTCTCTCTCTTGTGTTTGTGTGTGAACAAGTTGCCATTTGTTTTGCCAAAATATTGATTCATTTCCATTTTGGCAAGACTTTGGCATTTCGCAAAGTTCCTAATTTTAGGATGGGTCATGCCGAAATTTTCTATCGACCATTGCATGCATGCATTCATTATGTGGTTCTAATAGACTTCTAATTATACCGTGTACACCGTGCACGCAAAAATGGTCTGCATAATGAGCAAAGGGAAGAAAGCACCTCGAAAAGTGGTATCCTCGTCTGCAGCGCTATTTCGTAGACCCTAAGGAAGCGAAGCTCATGCGATGGCATGCGGAAAGGAAGAAGCCAAGAGATGACGATGATGACCCCGAAAAGGATGAGCTGCTGACGCACCCTTCAGATGCTAGCCAGTGGAAAGCATTGGACCTCGAATTCCCAGAATTCGGTGGAGATTCAAGGAACATCAGGCTTGGTGCGAGCACCGATGAACTCAATCCGTTCGGTAGCCAGAGCAGCACGCACAACACTTGTCCCATGTTTGTATGGATGTACAACCTCCCTCCATGGTTGTGCATGAAGAAGAAGTACATACAAATGAGTATGCTAATTCAAGGGCCGAAACAACCTGGTACCGACATCAATCTGTATCTCGGACTATTGAAAGAGGAGCTAGCCACGTTATGGGAATCTGGAGCCAATATTTACGACGCCGTCGCACAAGATTATTTCACTATGAGATCCGCGTTGGTCACTACGGTACAAGACTATCCAGGTTGCGGGTATATCTCGGGGCAGGTTATCCAAGGATTCTGCGCATGCGTTAGGTGCATGGATAACACAAGCTATCTCCAACTAGAGAAAGATCCAGGGTCTTCGAAAACCATGTTCATGGCGCACCGGAGGTGGCTCGGCAAGAATGATCCATGGAGAAAACGTGGAGACCTGTTCGATGGCAAATCCGAGACCCAAGGAATCCCAGAGCGTAGGAGCAGCGAAGAAGTGGAAGAGTTGCTGAAAAACTGGAAAGATTGTCCTAAGCCTGGAAAGAAGCGAAAGAGGCAGCAAGACAAGCCGCTGATGAAGGTATGGAAAACAAGGTCTGTTTTCTGGGAGTTGCCATACTGGAAGTTTCTCCGCACGCCTCATAGCCTCGACATCATGCATATCACGAAAAACGTGTGCGAGAGTCTGGTCGCCACCATAATCAACATGCCAGATAGGACGAAAGATGGTCTGAAAGCAAGGCACGACCTAATATTCATGGGTATCTGGAAGGAGCTTCACGGAGGACGCACTACTCCTGATGATCAGGAATATGACGATGATCATGAGTCGGAGACGACACAAGGTCGTCGGAAGGGTAAAAAGTTCAAGAAGAACGAATATTACTGCCCTCCTTCTTGCTTCACTCTAAGCCAGGATGAGATCAAACAGTTTTTCAAGTGCCTTCTAGGAGTCAAATTTCCTTACGGCTACGCGGGCAAGATAAGCAGATACCTAGACGAAGCAAAGCAGAGGTTCAGTGGCATGAAGTCTCACGACTGTACCGTGCTAATGACGCAGGTACTTCCGGTTGCACTAAGAGGGATAATGGACGAGCACGTCCGTGAAACGTTATTTGGCCTCTGAAAGTTTTTCGACGTCATCTCTAGGAAGTCGATTGGCGTGAATCAGCTCGGGAGGCTACATGAGGAGATCGTGGTGATACTATGCGAGCTTGAGGTCTACTTCCCACCCGCATTCTTCGACATTATGGTGCATCTGCTGGTCCATGTCGTGGAGGACATCGTCCAACTCGGGCCGATGTTCCTCTGCAGCATGATGGCGTTCGAAAGGATGAACGGACACATCAAAGGATACGTTCGCAACAGGTCCCGTCCAGATGGAAGCATAGGGCTTTCTGGCCGAAGAGTGCATCTCTTTCTGCACGAATTATCTAGACATCGAGAACCCTGTCGGTCTTCCCATCAACAGGCACCTTAGCAAGCTCGACGGATCTGGTCACCGAGAGGGTCGTCGCATACTGCATGCAGACTTCGATTTTCGACGCGCAGACTTTGATCGAGCAAACCTCGTCGCGCTACAGCATTTAGAACTGGTCGATCCTTGGGTACAGAAGCACAAAAGGTTAATCGAGAAGAATTACAGTGACCGGGGCATACAGAGGACGCAGGGAGAAATAATCAAAGAGCACAACTCAGATTTCACGCGTTGGTTTAGGCAGACTCTCCTTGATAATCCCCCGCGATCGCATTCTTCTGACACGGAAAAGATCATATTCACCTTGTCGTAGGGACCGATGCAAAACCTGGTGACCTATCAGGCGTATGATATCAACGGCTACACATTCTACACAGAGAAAAAGGATAACAAGTGTGATTATCAGAACTCAGGCGTAACGTCGGAATTCTACACCGATGACAACGTGAAGGAAAGATTCTACGGAAGAATCGAGCAGATCTAGGAGCTCGACTACTATGGAGAAAAGGTGTCGATGTTCCGTGTCAGATGGGCAAAGAGCGTCGAAAGAGAAGACCGGTATTTCACAACCATGGTTATACCCGAAGCAGCCAAATCCAAGGCCGCCGGTGCGAACGTGGCCGCGAAAAATGAACCGTGGGTACTGGCTACCTAAGTGGACCAATGTTTTTTCATTACCGACCCGAAAAAGCCTAGCCGTGTTGTCGTGAGGAGAGGAAAAAGAAACATCATCGGAATGGATGGAGTCGCCAATGAGCAAGACTTCGACCAGTACGGCGATCCAAAGATTGAAGATGACGACGACTACGATGCAGCAACATACATCACAAGAAGAAAAAGGACAACCCTACCCAAAAAAGGTAGCCCGTTCGAAAGAAGAAACATTAAAGTGCTGGGGCTAAATTATTCAACCGCGACGAAGAAGGGAAAAAAGATTGTAAAACGCTAGCTCAAAAAATATTGTAAAACGCGTGGTCGAAAAAGATTGTAATATTCATGGACAAATTATTATGACATATTTGTATAATGGACAAATTATTATGACATATTTGAATCATATTTAATTTGTACCACTTTTATGACATATATTATCACTTTTGGGCATTTTTGGAATATTTAAAAGTATTTTAAAAACAAAACAAAACTTTTATGGAATATATCACCACTTTTGGGCATTTTTTGGAACATTTAAAAATATTTTTAAAATAAAATAAAAAGGTGGGCACTAGGATTCAAACCTGGGTGCTCATAGGTTTAGATTAGAGCAGTGGGTGGAACTAGTGGGATAAGGCAGTGCTAGTGATAACTATGGGGGTGGCAGCCCTCTTATCTGACTAGTCCTACCCACTTAGGCTTAGCGCACCCTGGCCAAGTGCGCTACGGTTTTCCGTAGCTCACTTGGCCACGGTGCGCTAAGCCTAAGTGGGTAGGACTAGTCAACCGTCGCCCTCGATTCCCATCCTCAAACACACGTCTAACCCCATCGTTCCCATCGCGTCCCCATCCCCATCGTCCCGATCGACGCGTCGCCGCCGCCGGATGTCAGGAGGAGGAGGCCGCCATGCCAGGAGGAGGAGGCCGGAGTTCACCACGCCAGGACGAGGAGGAGGACGCGGCTGGACCACACACGCCAGGAGGAGGAGGACGCGACTGGACCACACACGGCGGCGGATCGACCACACACGGTTGCGGCGGCTGGCAAGGTACCTCCCTCCTCTCCTCTCTCTCCTCTAGGCTGCTCCTCCTCGCTCGTCTCTCTGTCTTGGCTCAGAGGTTAGCCTTCTATCATGCCAAAATGAGGTTGTGTAGTGGCGACCATGCCACGCACCTGCTGCTCGGGCCTTCCCGCTGCCTGAACCTAGAGCCGATCGGCGTGTGGGTACACCTGCCCAGACCTAGCCGATGACCTAAGCCTGATGCTGCTGATGCATGTCTTTGTCTAGTGTGGTTCTGCCATAGTGAAGTAAATCCCTACTTCATTTCTTGGTTTGTTTCTAGGGCTTTTATTTGTGTCATGTGTTAATTAGTTCTCCCAGTTACAAGATCCAGATGAACATGTAGACCTTATGTTGCAGCTATAAACTTTGATTCGCCATGGTTTATTTGGAGTAGTTGATCATATCCTGATGCAACACCAATTCACCATGTTTCTCATATTTTGGATCTGATTTAAACACCAGTACCTCTGCTATGTAAATGTCTACTCTGTAGCAATACATCCCCGGTTATATTATTTTCATAGTATTACAACAACCACATGGATAATATTTTGGACCTGTTTTGATGTTTGCCCTTCCGTAGGCACTAAAATGCTTCGATTTATCAATTTTTTGTGCTGCTAGTATTATTCAGTCCTATGAAAAGATTGTTGGCTACAAGTACAACCAAAAGATTGGTTGTACATGTTTATCAGCAGGAGTCAATTGTCGCAGCTTATTGTTGGGGAGAAATAGATTTAGTAGGTTCTGGTTATTTGGAACAGGACCTTCTCCTTGTTAAGAGCAATTTCCCCCCTACTAGCTGGAGGATAGTGAGCTACAAAATAACAGCAAGTGGCCTTAGTTAGAGACCTGACGTGTATGTTTATATTGTATTAGTCGATACTTGCCATTGAGCAATGTTGTTGACCTATGAATGAATAGTTTACTGATTCCAACCTAAGTGTTGTTTTATTGATTTATCATGTTTAATGAGTTGTACAACATTCACTAGGATGGGTATTTAGACCTGTTTTGATATTGAGTTGTATATGTTCTTGTAATTTGTTTTTGTATGAATATGACTTCTTATATTTTTCAGTGCATGTTTCTAATTGTGTTTTAACTTATGTTTAGTCATGAGGTCTTGTTGTATGAGGCTCTTCTTAAGATTTTCAGCACCAAATAAGAATCCAAAAGCAACTGTTAATGTAGGCATTGTTGTTCATCTAGGCACTATGTATTTTTGCCTATGAAATGTACTGGTAATGTACTATATGTGCTGGTAATGTACTGGCTGTGCTGGTAATGTACTGGCTGTACTGGTAATATACTATATGTGTTGGTAATGTACTATGGAAAACTATATGTGCTAGTAATGTACTGGTTGTGCTGGCTGTGCTTGTGCTTGTACGAAGCACTTTATTATGTCGTGTATGCAGGTTCTTGTATGAAATGAGTCCCGATTTTTGCCGGAATGTTGATTAACTTCAGTTTCGGCAGAAATCGGGCACTCCTAGTTTAAGAAAATTAGCAAAGGTCATGCCGGATTTTTCCATGCATTTAACCAATTATTTGTTTTTTATTAGTGCAAAGATGTGTAACAATGACGCGGCTGGATGTTCTAAGCGCATCAACGCTGAAGGGGAACTCAGACCTCCGAATAAACAATTGACATTCTGGGAGGCGGCCCAGCGGTTAGAAGACGATGAAGAATACCATCCTTCGGAGAGCGAGGATGATGAGATGGAAGACGCGGAGGAAGAAGCCGAATGAACAGCGGGTGATGAAACCACTGATGGCGGCGAGGGCACAGGGAGTGGTAGCAATCCTCCTAAGAAGAATAAGAAGCCGAATAAACGGCGCCCGAACACGGTCGGCACCGTCAGGGAGGAAATTACCGAAGTGAGCCCCAAGGGTTCCTTTGGAGCCCGCCCTTGTCGTCAAAGGGTACGGTGGGCAAGTGGCGGCGATCACCCAGACAACCATCTCGATCAACACCGAGAATCTCCGGCATAAATATAATGGCCACTTGCGCACACTCCTCTTCGAGAAGCTGCACGCAAGATACAAGTTCCCCGCTAAGTATCAGAACACAAATTATCATGGGAACGAAGTAAACAAATCCGCCCTCACAAAGATGAGCACCGCCCTGGCCAGCTGGAGAACCTGGATAAAGAAGAAGATCTATAAAGAAGGCAAAAGTATCGAGGAGATCTAGAAGATTGACCCGCAGATCACCGAAAATAAGTTTCGGGAGTTCAAGGAGAGGTGTGAATCCGAAAGAGCCCTGGCCAATAGTAATCGGGGAAAGGTGCTGCAGGCGATGAATATAGGTCATCACTATCTCGGATCTGGTGGATACAGAACCGTGGAGGCCAAATGGAATAAGGAGGACGAAGAGTATAGATCCAAGGGGATAGAAAACCCCTTTGCGAAATTCGAACCCGGGCAGGTTCGAAATTTTATCAGGGTCCGTTACCATGTGGACCCAAAAACCAAACAACTCACCGTGGATCCTGCGGTGAAGGAATTCGAGGAAATTGTGGTAAGTAATCTAATTACCGCGGATCAACTCGATTGCATTCTAATCGATGATCTAAACGATTCACTATTACTTCTTCTGCAGGAGGAGGAAATTGTTGCTAGTCATGGATCCCAGGGTTCCTCATCCCAGGGGTCGACGGCGGCCACCCGGTGGGATAACCCTTTTAACAGGGCGATGAACAGGGCCAAGAAAATAGAGCCGGTTACAAAGAAGCCGTCGTCGGCTGGCCGTCTGGCCAGCCTCGGGGGTAAGAATTGGGTGGATCATTTTGGTCCACCGCAGAGGACGCATGTGGCGCCGTCGGGAAGGAGCGAGGAGGAAAACCGCGAGGTTCAAGAACTTAAGGAACAAGTGGCGCGGATCCCGCAGGTCGTCCAAGACAACCTGGCAATCACCCTCACGTCCTTCCTGCCTACCTTGGTGGAGTCAATAGCGAACTGGAGTGCGGGTGGTCGAGTAGGGCCGTGCCCGATTCCAAGCATGGTCAGCAGCCACTCGAACAACGCGGCGCCGACGAATCAGGCGAACTACGTGTTCGTGACTCCGCCCGCTAGCACCGCGGCGCCGCAAGTGTTGGTGACTCCCCCTGCCATCACCACTGCGCCGGAGTACATGTTGGTGACCCCCCTGCCATCGTCGCGACGGCACTGGAGCTCTAAGCACCCGACGGTAGGGAGAATACACCGGCGGCCAGCACCGCACCATCAAGCAGCCCTTCCGTCTCTTGCACACCCGTCGCCGTATGCGGTGCCTCGACATTAGCCTATCTCGACGCCATCACGGTAAACAAATTGCTTTACCGCCTTTCACGCCATCTATTACTCTTATGGCATCTCTGACGACGCCGTACATGTTTTCCGCAGACGGATGTTTCTTGCACTCTCTTATGCTACATGAACAACGAGCTAAGGGATGTTGCCAAGGGTACCATCGTTCAACCCTTGCAGCGCATGTTCCACTCAAGGCCGATGCCAGATAGCGTGCATAGGGTTAAAATTAGTCGGGTGCTAAGGGGCTGCGACGACCTGGAACCTCCCATTCAACCCCAGGAGCGGATGAAGAAGAGCCGGCTGAAAGAACATGTTGGGCCCCCATGTGTGGTTTTGGTAATTAATGACAATCTTTATGGACTAATGTGTGTATTAAGTTATACTTGTAGGATTTGTCCATTGGCATCGCTTGGAGCATGTGTTGGCTTCAAGGTCGACGAAATGCAAAGAAGATATGTTATGCAAGCTCAATATGCGAGGTCGATGATGAAGAATTAAGAAAGGCGTTCCGTCTTGAGAAGGGCAAGATCGTCTACATTGAGCTCAAGTGGAATGCTCAAGGCAAAGGTATAATCTTGATATGTTTTCCCTTTTGCCGGTCTCACGTTGTGTGTACGAGACCGGGTTTAAGATAGATAACCGTACTATCAAGAGGGGCTCTCGTATGAGTAATTCGGTCACATCGTTCGGAGAGAGCTCAAAACTTTGCATACTTGCATCATCGTTTTTGGTTGTTATTTGGCCTTGTCCATGTGAGGATATAGAGATTGTGGTAATCTCCATAACAAGCTCTTGTTCATCAAAATCGGATCTCCCATATATAACTTGTTGCGATTTTGATTTATGCGACTTTTCGGTTTCTCACCAAGTGAGGTATTTCACATTATTCAACTTGATACTTTCTCACTTGGTGATAATCAATATTTCCGCTTTTTATTGGGAATCCCTTGTCGTCCTCTATCCACCGCAATTTGAATCGGGTCAATTGAAACTTCCAGTCAAAAGTTATTGTCGTTTGAATATTTGCCTGTCAGTCTATTTTCTGGGCCGAGCGGGCCGGTACTACCGCCCGGGCCTAAAAACGGTCTGTTTTCTTTCTGCCTCGCTAGGTACCTAAATCCGGTACTACCGGCCGGCCCGGTAGTACCGCCCGGGTGGGCCGGTAGTACCGGCCGGCCCAATTTATTTTTCAGATCCAGATCTTGTTTCCTGGCCTCGCGCGCTGCTCGCTGGCTTGCCTCGCACCTGCCGCCCGCGTTGACCCTGCGGATCAGCAGCCCCGCTCGCGCGTGCGATGCTGCGTGCCGCCGCTGGTCCCGCGTGCTCTGCCTGGCTAGCTGCCGCACGCTGCCGCTCTACATGGACGCGTTGACATGCTGCCTAGCGCGCGCTGCTGCTACTACTGCGCTGCTGCTCTGCCCACGCTGCGCGCTTGCAGCTGCGGGACCCTGCGCTGCCCCGCTGTGGCCCCAGCTGCCGCCGCTCGCTGCGCTGCACTGCAGCTGCTGCTGGCCACCGCTCGCGTGCCCCACCTCGCATGTGCGCAGCTCAGCTCGCTCGCTAGCCTGGCCACTTGGATTGGTCCGGTACTACCGGACCGTCCAGAAAAATACCCCAACGGCCATATTTTGGCTAGCCCTATATAAGTCTTTTGTCCTTTTTCATTTAGGGTTACTTCTTCCTCCTCCTCTTGTCCAAGCTTTGCCCCCATTTGCTTTACTCTTTGAGCTTGATTTCTACACACCCCTCCATTAATTCTTGCATATATTTGAGGGGTTGTTGGAGGTGATCTAGATCTACGTTTTGACCAAACCAAAACATCTCTTTGTGAGTGTATCTTTGGGGATCTAGATTTTGGGGGACTTTGTGTCTCTTTTTGATTCCTCCTCTCTTGTTGCCCCAATAGCTTTAGTAGCTTTGTTGGAACTTGAGAGTGAGGGATTTAAGCATCTTTGTGGTGTTCTTGCCATTTGTATTTGGTGCATCGGTTTGAGTTCTCCTCGGAGGATTTGGTTTGAGTTGCTCATTGGAGCTTGTCCCTCTTGGGTTCTTGGAACCCTAGACGGTTTTTGTGGCCTTGGTGGCTTTGTGGCCTTGGTGGCTTTGTGGCCTTGGTGGCATTTGTTAAAGCCTTTTGTGGCATTTGTTGGGATCCTCCAATTAAGTTGTGGATAAGTGCCCCAACCTTGTGAGAGGTTCCGGTTGCCACCGACAAGTGCACCGATAGTGGAAGTGTGGATCGATCCCATTGGGGTGAGATTCACCGGAGAATAAGGGAGGCCTTTTGTGGCGTTGGTGGTTTGATACCACCCCCTCTCCAAACGAGACGTAGTCCATGTTGGGAGGAACTTGGTAAAATATCGGTGTCCCCGCGTGCCTCGGTTATCTCTATACCCGAGCTCTTTACTTATGCACTTTACATTGTGATAGCCTTCGTGCTTGAAGTACTATATATCTTGCTATCACTTTGTTGCTTGTATTGCTTAGCATAAGTTGTTGGTGTACATAGGTAAACCTTAGTTGTTTCTAGGTTGTGCTTTACAAAGTAAACACTAGTTTTATTCCGCCTTTGTTGAGCCACTCTAGGAAAAGTTTTAATCGCCTATTCACCCCCCCTCTAGGTGACATCCGTATCCTTTCACCTGCTGTCCTCAGAAGTTGCTTCGGCTTATTCTTGCAATGGCCAAAGAGCATGATCCGTTTGGGGACGGCGGGGGCCATCACGCCACAGACAACAGCCCCGCCTGTCGTGCCAGCGACAAGCGGTGGCAAGGCCCCCTTACCGCCCTCGCCGTCACCTCCACGCGGTGGGTCGGATGATCATGTTGATGATATGCACATGGCGCAGGATCCGGCCGAGGACGACGAAGACTGGAATGATCACTTCTTCAACACTCAATTTAGCAACGAAGACCTAGCTGGTGGCCCCACAGAGAAAGCCACTATCACCAAGCGTCTGTTTGGTTCTCAGGAGACGCCTCCAGCTTGCGCCTTTACAGAGCCAGCTGATACAACCAACCGGCCCTTTATTCTAAGCCCTGACACACTACATAGGGCCGCCGGTGCTCAGATTGCGGTGCCTGCCCGCTCTCCAAGAGGAAAAAAGGGCAGGAAAAGAAAATCTAGCAGCTCGAGCCAGCCGGTGGCATCAACAACTGCGAATCCGATCAGGTTTTGGGACGAGCCACCAAGACCCGAGGGTATTATGTGGAGGATTCATGTGGCGGGTGAGCCCATGCTACCTAAGAATTTGCGGAGGCTCGCCAGTTCGGAACTGCAGAGTGTGCATGATGGCGTGCTGACGATAGAGAGACGCCTTCTATCGGAGAAAGATCCCTTGCACCCTGTATTCGTGGTTAAGGTGCCACCAGGCTTGGGCTTCGTCGACAATGCCCCTGCGAATCTGTTCTTCCTATGGTTCGACGACATCTTCAATATGTTCCACCTATACCCGCTGCACTATAGCATGGTCCGCATGTTTTATCTCAGCCTGGCCATGCAGATTATTAGAGAGAACACACCAGGCATCGCTATAGTGGACCCCTACTACATGCGTGACGGATGCTTGGGTTCCCCCGCTGAACGACGTATCGTGGCCTCGTACCTAAAAAGAATCCTCGTGGCGAACAAGACAAAGGAATACATTCTCGTGCCTTACTTTCCTGAGTAAGTCGTTATTCACTCGCCACTGTCGATTGGCTTTATTAGATTATCATCATTCTTTTTCCAACACATTCCATTTGAATTTTTTGCGCAGAGATGAACACTTCACGCTCATCTCCTTATCGCTGAAGCATTTCCACGCCACGTATTTCGACTCAGGGAGTCTAGAAAAGAAGAAAAACTATGACAAGATCAAGAAAGTTCTGGATGATGCTCTCACTGGCTATGCCTCGACGGAAGGCACCACCTTCGTGCATACGAAGGTCAAGTTCGGCAGGCACGTCTTCAACCACGTAACGGAGTTCCCGTGCGTGAAGCAGCTGAAAAACAGTAAGAAGGAAGCCTACTACGCACTCCATCACATGAGGGCGTTCCTACTTGACCAGCAGAATTCTACGCTGCCAGATCATCTCAAACAGTGGGCCGAAGCAAAGGCTAAGATCACTGATTCAGATATTAGACAAGAGATGTATCGCATCTAGCAGCAGTTTGGGGCAATCATCTTTCGTGATGTCATGACTTCGGGAGGGATCTTCTACGGAGGAAATATCCCGAATAACCGTGACATAGAAGATCGCCTAGAGATGCAGGGTGACTATAGGAAGTTCATGATGAGACAAGGCGTCCTCCCGTTTTCTAAGCCGAGCCAGAAGGCTTGATGTTGCCCTAGTTGTAGTTAAAACTATAGATGACCTTTGTGTGTATATAGATAAGTGTACATGCTACTATACTTATCTTATTAGGTTTATGAATCATCGCTTACTTCTTTTACTTATTATTATTATATATCAATCAATGCTTGGTTTTTTTGCTTACTCTTTGGTCCTCTGCTCATTTTGGTCCTTTTTTTTTACTTTATTAGTCTTTTTTCGAGAATAATGCCGATGATTGAAATGTCATGGCACAGTATATATGTGAATGTGCTACGACGGGATTGTGAGCCTTGTGATATGCACAAGTCCAGGTGTTGTGCATCCTACTTGGCTCACAGTTCCATCGTAGCATATTCCTGTGTCCAACGACCTATGTTTATATATATATATATATGAGGCATTCTTTTAGATTTACTTTGGTCTTTTTCGAGAATAATACCAATGATTGAAATGTCGTGGCACACTATATATGTGAATATGCTGTGATGAGATTGTAAGCCTTGTGTTATGCACAAGTCCAGATGTTGTGCATCCTACTTGGCTTACGGTTCCATCATAGCATATTCCTGTGTCCAACGACCTAGGTAGTTATATATGAGGCATTCTTTTCAAGTTACTTTGGTCTTTTTCGAGAATAATGCCGATGATTGAAATGTCATGGCACACTATATGTGAATGTGTTGCGATGGGATTGTCCGCCTTGTGCTATTCACAGGTCCAGGTGTTGTGCATCCTACTTGGCGGACAGTTCCATCGTAGCATATTCCCGTGTCGAACAACCTAGTTATATATGAGGCATGCTTTTTGAGTTTGGTCTTTTTGATTTAGGAGTACTTTCTATAAGTATATCTTCATATGCGACTTTAATTATATATGTTTTTTTTCAATCATCGGTTAATTATTATTGTCAACTTGTAGATGACGTGGTACGTCATGTACAAGGGACGGGTTTCCGGAGTCTACGATGATTGGGAAGACTGCCGGAGACAGGTGCACCGTTTCAGCGGCAATAGCTACAAATGGTACAACACTATGGCGGAGGTGGAAGCTAGATACACGCGCTATCTAGCGGGAGTTAGGACGAGGAAACAGATGAAGACCTACACCTTCGTCGCGGTGATCATGCTTATCTTCTTTGGTTGTTTATCCCGTGTTTGTGTCTAGCTAGTTTAGATGTCTAGGCGAGCTTCCGAGCTCTAACTTGTTCGATCGACACATGTATTCACATGTCATCAACTACTTTGTAACTTGATCGAAACAATATATAACTTATGTATTCATGTATGGGACTTATCTATATGTATTTGTTTCAATCTTGTTTTGCGAATTGTGTATTTATATATATAACTGTATATCTTATATCTGTGTGTATATCTGCCTATATAATCTGCATTGTATATCATCTGGACCTGAAATTAAAAAAAACACCCGTGGCGCACATGGCACAGCTTCTGTGGCGCACTACAACTAAAGCGCACCTGCGCAGCTTAGTGGCGTACTGCAACGTGCGCCACAGAAGATCCAAGGCGTAGCGCACCTGCCAACATATCCGTGGCGCACTAGCAGGTGCGCTACGCCTATCTCAACATAACCGTGGCACACCAGGCAGTGCGCCACGGCTAGGAGTTAGCCGTAGCGCAAGGCCCATGGCGCACCACTAGTGCGCCACAGATGGGTCTTTTAGGTGCGCCACAGACGACCGTTTTCCTAGTAGTGTATACTAGATTCATCCGAATCTAAATAAATTTGAGAACATTAATTTGGATCGGTGGAAGTACAACAAAAGAAAACTTGTCAAGGTTTGTGCAGATGGAGAATCTTCTAGTCTAGTAGTATGAAGAGTTATATACATATTTAGTACCACATCTTGCACCACAAGAGCGTTTTAGTCCCATATCTTGCAAAGTGAGCAATAATAGTCCCATAGCTTGTAACGCAGGAGCATTTTAGTCCAATTCAATCGTGATTTTAACCAAATTAATCGCAATTCATTTTAAAGCTGAAATGTAGAATAACTTTTGCAAAATTGCTCCTTTGTATACCTGACTGGCGGGCCCAGCATGTCACTGGTTTTACAAATAAAAAAACAAAGACACAGAATGTAAGGAATCGAACTCACTACCTGCACAACTAGAGAAATCAGCCTTGCCACCACGGCGTAGTGAGCAATATTACTAAATTAAAAGCGCCTGTTTATTATACATTACTTTTCGCCTGATGTGTCCTAGCATGCCTGCGCGCACAGCAGATGTATTCTTTATTCTGAAACATTTAAAAATGCGTGTCTTAAAATTGTGAGAAATCTAAAAAAATTGTAAATTTTCAATCCGAAATAATTTATGTTTTAAGCTACAAATATAACTCAAGTTTATTCCTTTTCTTTTTTTGAATAAGAAAAAACTCAAATTTATTCTAAACACTAGAGCTTTCTTTTAGGGAAACAGTGGGACTATGTCCCTTGTTAGCTTTATTGATAATCAGACACGCTGGACATAGATAATAGGTTAACGACTATACAGATACTCTGGACCATGCCAACACGCAGATGACGAGATGTTTTGGTACTGATGATACGATTATGCTAGCAGTTGATGTGAACATTTTTACGTGTATGTGATTTTTTATTATATAAAATAATTACATCCTTATAAATAACGAATAGCATCTACCGGTTTAGTGGCTTCTGCCGTTGTGTTGTTGTCAAAAGGTACTAAGCTCAAATTCTCTTCCTTGCTACAAATTTAATTATTTTATTGGTATACGTCAATTGATATGTGCTCCACCTGTACCAAGAACATAAATGATAGAGAAAAATATAGAGGGGTTATTTAAAAAAATCAAAGTTATTTGTGGATGAATTTAATCAAACTTACTAGCATTCGATTAAATTGGACTAAAATGCTCTCGGGGCGCAAGTTGTGGGACTGTATTGCTCATTTTGCAAGATGTGGGACTAAAACGTTCTTGTGATGCAAGATGTGGGACTTAATGTGTATATACCTCTAGTATGAAATGTTGATCACCCTTGAGGAAAATAGGTCGGCGTGCAATGTTCCTGCAACTAGGAACATTAAAACTCGGACAAGAGAACTCTCTCATGAATTGGACGGTTTTATATTGACTAGACTATTGTAATTATTCGTTTAATTACTTTCACCACCATATAATTAAGCAAACTCTGGTGCAATTTCAATGCTATCAGACTCGGGTGAACATGAAATTATAATCATGGGTTCTTTTTTATTTTTCTGACATTTTAAATTCTGCGAGTAAAACATACCTATAGTAGGAATATTTCCATTGAGCTGATTAGAAGATTTCGCTTGTGTGAATCGCTATTGGTTTGATACAAATAATGGCAATCGTTTCAGTATGTTAAGGATACAATACAGATGTATCCACAATTCATTTAGAGTTACTTAATAGCCTATTTCTTATACCATATCTCTATCCCATGAAATTATCGAGCCGAAAGATGGATGCATATGCCGTGTTTCATTTTGCTAAATAATATCAATTAAATGGTGTATCAATTCCATAAATTGGATATAGCAATAAAAAACCCAGCAAAATTCTTTCTAATATTTTAGATAGAGGAAACATCTAAAATATTAGAAAGAATGTACTCTTCTATCCAAATCCAATTTGCATTGATAAAATTGAAGGGTTCGCAGCATAGAAAACAAAAATTTTCCTACGATGTGAACTATATACCAAGATCTATCTACTAGATACAATCAACGGGCGGATGTATATCCGTAGAGAACATACCCTTGAAGACCGACAAAGCTTAACGAGTTCAACTCGTGGTTGATGTAGACGATCTCTTGCCGATCTCAAGATCGAGAGGAAGTCCTAGCGCCGCAAATCAGCAGCGCATCCGTGCTCGCACACACGTTCGAGGCACCGAGCAACCTCCGCCTCCTCGCTCCAGCGATGCAGCGGAAGCACAACTCTTTCTTGCCGAATAGCCACCGAGAACATGTATCTCGGGAGCTGCACACGTCCTGTTTGACCTGCGAGGTTCGGTAGTACTCTCTTTCGGAGTTTCATGATCATTAACATTAGTTCCCTCTTCAACAGGTTGTAACACCCTCAGAATCGGACCTATGCAAGTTTTAGCGATTCCCGCCAAACCCGCATAGAAACGACTCAAAGGTGCCCACCAGGCACTTTCGTGCGGGTGGAAAACGAAGTAATAACATTACACCACAGTCCGCGATGGGACCCACAGAACAGATATATATACAACAGCGACTCACTGAGTCAAGAATATAGATATAATATACAAAGATCCAAATCACCTTGAAAATGATAGAGCGTCCAGCTACGGACAAGATGCAAATGGGGCTAAGAGCCCTGAAGAATAACCAATGGCGTCCATAACCCTGCCCAGGCCAAGCCGGAAGGGTAACCCTGCTAACGACGTCGATCTCAAAACCTGCTTAAACAAAAGGGGTGCCGGCAAAGGGCAAGGGAAAAAGAAGGAGCGTCAGTACTGAGGCCAGTACACGGCGAGACTAGAATTCGGCGGTCCTCGCCTACATAGGTATGGTGGACTGAAACGGCAGCGGCAGCATGCGCTAAACAACCTATAGAGGCTCGATACAACTGTCGGTTATCAGAGAGGGATAAGAATGACCTACTCGGATCCAACCTGAAGCTAACATCAAGCAAACCCATCCTGGCGTTTCCCCCTCGAGACCAAACGAGGAAGTTAACCGAGGAACTCACACAGTTGGCAGTTTTATTTATTCAGTTATCGTTGCAGCAATTACTAGTCAAGTATAGATAATCATCCTGATAAAGTAAGCAGTGGGCCATGTTAGTTAATCATTCCGTTGTAGTGGCAACACTTACTAGTCAGATACAATTAGCATGAGATATCCCAAAAACCCAGCAGTTGTTGGTACTTTTATTTAGCCATTCCGTTGTAGTTGCAATACTTACTAGTCAGATACAATGGTCGCAAGCGACAACTCGAACAAGCAATTGTGGGCAGTTTTATGTAGCCATTCCATTATAGTGAAGCTGATTACTAGTCATTATAAAGTCAAATTTATAGCACTACTTTAGTTATAGTTGTCTATGATCGAGATACTGTGCTCCAAGTCGTCCATAACCGCGGACACGGCTTTCAGAAAGTTTTAACCCGGCCGGGGTGCACAAATAGCAACACACACACGATCAACCTCGGAAAAACCAAATCAAAACCCAACGAGGCTTTCACGACAAAGCAATCACAGGATTCAGAAATATTTCAGGGGGGCCACCCCTTGGAGTACACCCGCAACGAAGTAAGCTAGCTCCGAGACGGACCCGAGGTTTGTGGGGCCGGCTGTAAACGACTGGGAACCCGAAAACTCGGGGTGTCGATACCGCGAAAACGGGTCACAATTCCTAAACAGTACAGTGTGCTCCTCGCACAATCGTAATAAAGCAGTAAAGCATGGCATAAGTACAGGATCGTAAATAAAACCTCAAACTAGTTTGTAGCCCCAAGAAATAAGACTGAATCAAGCTCTGGCTAAGGGGGACCCATAATTCCCCGTATGTGGATAGCGCGATAAATCAAGGAACAGGTATCAAGTACTCGGGGTTCTACGGGACACAAGTGGACGGTTAACAACCAAATAACATCTATTGCCCACCTGTGCCTCTGCTTACCTACTTCAATTTTAGTTGTTAAACAATAATTAAAGTGAGCAATAAATAAAGCCATGATCATCTCCAACATTGAACGGGCGGCAATTCTCCAACAACTGTGGTACTTGACGACACGCAACAGCACTGGAGCAAGCGACTACGACGCGCAAGTCCAACTATCTACCAAACAACAGGTAATAGGATGTGTCCAAGGCAATATATGGCTGCAAGGGATTTCACGGGTACGGAAAACTAGAGCATCGCAACACAGATAGCAATAGATCAACAGGAGGGAATAAATACTATAAAAGTAAGATAGGTAGAAAGGGGGAGGTGCTCGCCTGAAAACATTGTCGAAGGCTCATCCGAAGATCGGGTCGACACTCGCATCAACTCAACGGCCTTATCCGCGAAGAACGAAAACACTAGAATAAACACCGGATGCAATATTTAATACTACGGCAAAAGATCGGGCATGATGCATGTATGATGCATGACATGGCAAAGGTGCGATGCAATTAGGTCATATTAAGTGGAACCGGGGTCCCGACATTTAATTAAATGGTTCAAGTTGTTTATCTACCCCGCAAATTAAATGTTGTAATAACAGGGCAAGATAAGTTACCGGTTCGCTACACAAATTTAAATGAGGCCAATATGAGACTAGATTTGCCCACATATGGGCCCCATATTTAATTAGGTTAATCGGCCTAAGGCCCCCAAACCACATGACAATATGCATGCATGAACAATTAAATATGCGACAAGAATGAGTTGATATGCACAATTCATATAGGTATCCATTTATAAAATGGGGCTCGAGAGAAAGGGGTCACACATTAGGGTTCGGCGATCTTGGGGTTCCGGGGTTCGGGGTCGGTCTCAGGGTCCGGATCTAGGGTTCGGTCTCGGCGGGATCGTTCTCTGATAACAGAGGTAGGTCTTGTCGCTTCCGCGGTCTTCGGCCCGCGAAGACGGTCATGGCGTTCACGGTGGAGAACTTGGCGTGTCGGGTTCGGTCTTCGAATCCATGCGGGCGATCTTGGCGTCCGGGTAGAAGACCTTCGGCCATCGGATCCATGCTTCAAGGGTCCGTGGCGAGCTTGTCCGATGGCGAACTTGTCCGGTACCGGGGTTTTTCGGAGATCTTGGCGCGGCACCGGGTACGGGATCGGCCTTCGGGGTTCGATCTGTGTCTTGGCGTCCCATGAAGGAGAGCTTGGCGTTAGGCGGTAGATCTTGTCGGTCCCAAACCCCAAAAGGCCTTGTGGTTCCGTGACGGAGATCGCCGGGGTCGCGCTTCAATTTCCAACGGGGCTGTCGATCTTGACTTGTCGGGGTTGTTCGAGGAAGTCTTCGTCATTGGAACACTCGACGTCGATGGTCTTCGCAAGGTCGCGATTAAACGGGTGATGGTACCGACGATCGTGTGTTTGAAGGAGAGCACGGACGCGCCGGAGCGAGAGATACACCACACGACCAGGAATAAACACAGGACCAACACATCTGTGGCAACAGGAAAACAAAACAAGTCGCCGACAACTAGAACATGCTGTGCTGCTGCAAGGGACCTGCCTGGCCAAGGACAAGCAACAGCACACGCTGGGCGGCGAGATCGACGGGGCAGGCAGCTGAAGCGGCGAGCGCCGGCCGGGGGAGGGGAGGAGAGGCCGCGGCTGGCGAGGGGAGCTGCGCGGGCCGAGGAGGGGATCGCCGGCGGGCGGACGGAGGACGGGGAACCCGGCGGCGGCGGGGGAGGCAGCTCGGGGAGGGCGGCCTCGAGGAGGTGGAGGCGAGCTCCGGGAGGCGGGGCGCGCGCGGAGGGGCCCGCCGGCAACGGTGGCGGCCCGAGCGAAGGCGGCCGGCGAGGCGAGCCGGCGGCGGCCGCAGAGGACGCTGGGCGCCGGCGGCCGGCCAGAGGAGGAGGGAGCCCGCGGCGCGCGAGGCTCGGGACGGCTCGGGCGAGCGCGGGTCCGGGCGAGGGGGGAGAAACGGCGGCGGTGAGGCGAGCTCGACGGGGTGGTCGTGGTGGCGAGGGCGTCCGAGGGGAGGCCGCGCGAGGAGGCGGTCCGGTGCTGGGGAAGGCGAGCCGAGCGGAGACGGCCTCGGCCGGGGCCGGGCTAGCGCGGGGCGGAGGAGGAAGGGGGGAACCAGCGGAGGGGAGCGGTGGAGGCCGGGCGGAGGCGGGCCGGAGCGGGGGAGAAAAGGGGTCACCGGCGAGGCTGGGGAAGGAGGAGACGGCTCGGCGGCCGGAGAGGAGCGGCGAGGAAGGAGACCGGCGCGAGGCGGCAGAGGGAAGGGCCGCGCGTCGGCGGCACAGAGGAGGGAGAAGGAGGAGAGAGGCGGGGCGGTCGCGGGTTGGAACAGAGGGAGGAGGGAGAGAGCCGGGTAGGTGGGGAAGGTGGGTCCGAGTGGGGCCAGGAGGTGGGTCCGGCTGCAGAGGGAGGGGTCTGCAGCGCGTGGTGAGTGGGGTTGGGGGGTTTTGACCAGGGGAAGAGAGGGAGTGGCTGCGGGTGGGGCCAGGTGCGGGGCTGGTGGGAAGTGGCCTGCTGGGAAGTGGGGGGATGGCAGGTGGGAGGTGAGGTGGCAGCAGATGAGTGGTGGGGAGGAGGGAGAGAGGTGAGGTGGCGAGAGAGGATTGGGTGGGGTGAGGTGGCTGGAGGGGTGGGTAGACTAGGTTGGGTAGGAAAAGGTTTGGGGTGGACCGTTTATTCTGGGGGTGGTCGTCCGGGTCGAATCGGCCCGTTCGACTGCCCCACTAAAAATAATTAAAGGTTTTATATATTCCAAACATGGCTTTTGCAAACCGATAGCAGACAAAATAAAATAATCCGGAGACCCGGGTTTGCGTTTGAATAAAGATGGGGCGTTTAGAAAACAAAAACAGGTTTTTCCGCAAATAGTTTTATGCAAGCAAATGCAAGATGACGACGATGCTCAAATGCAATGTGGCATGATGACATGAGCATGCGGTCATGATGATGCAATGCACAAAACAACGCGATTTTCTAGTAGTGGTTTTTGCGGGATGCCACAATTCGACACCACTAACAATGGATCTCGCCCTCGAGATCCGCCTCATGGTACCGGGAAGAAGGTCGGCGATCTGCGTCTTCTCGCTTCGTGTAGATCCTCGCGACACCACTAACAAGGGTTCATCCTCCATCTTGAAATCGGCGACACCACCAACAAAGGGGCGTTGATCCTGTTCGTCAAGAGAGCACTCCGGATAAACAACGGACGAAGTTAAAGGTAAGGTCACCTCTAACTTTCACGGAAGGAGTAAAATCACATTAATTCACCAATTCAATGTACAAGAGCGAATGATAAGAGTAGTGGTATGGTAGCTACTCCATCCCGCACTCAAAGCATTACTCTGTATACGAACAGATAAATTATGCAACCAACCCTTAGAATTTAGACTGAAGATCTCCACAACAAGGTTCAGGAACAAAGGGGTGATGCAGACTCTGCATCGGATCTAGCGTAGATGATGTCGTCGTGTCGGATAACACCGGAAGGCACGAGAAGGGTCAAAGAGAAGTCCACCAGACGAAGGATTCCTCGGATAGCATGCAGACCAGATGTAGCAACACCGTCACCAAAGGAGGAAACGAAACCCTGAAGGTACGCCAGAAACCCAACCTCGAGAAATCCTGGACTCGAAGAAAATATAAGAGAGCAGCTTCAAAACACGTCGAGATAAGAGGAGAATAGCAAAGGGGTAAGGAGTAAAATCAGACCTAATCAGAACTATCCAACCGATTTTGCAAAAATAGTTTTGACACTCTACTTCGGCCGTTAGCTAGGTTATCCTACAGGCTGGACTTGTGGGGTATCGCAACTGCTGAGCTCTGATACCACTCTGTAACACCCTCAGAATCGGACCTATGCAAGTTTTAGCGATTCCCGCCAAACCCGCATAGAAACGATTCAAAGGTGCCCACCAGGCACTTTCGTGCGGGTGGAAAACGAAGTAATAACATTACACCACAGTCCGTGATGGGACCCACAGAACAGATATATATACAACAGCGACTCACTGAGTCAAGAATATAGATATAATATACAAAGATCCAAATCACCTTGAAAATGATAGAGCGTCCAGCTACGGACAAGATGCAAATGGGGCTAAGAGCCCTGAAGAATAACCAATGGCGTCCATAACCCTGCCCAGGCCAAGTCGGAAGGGTAACCCTGCTAACGACGTCGATCTCAAAACCTGCTTAAACAAAAGGGGTGCCGGCAAAGGGCAAGGGAAAAAGAAGGAGCGTCAGTACTGAGGCCAGTACACGGCGAGACTAGAATTCGGCGGTCCTCGCCTACATAGGTATGGTGGACTGAAACGGCAGCGGCAGCATGCGCTAAACAACCTATAGAGGCTCGATACAACTGTCGGTTATCAGAGAGGGATAAGAATGACCTACTCGGATCCAACCTAAAGCTAACATCAAGCAAACCCATCCTGGCGTTTCCCCCTCGAGACCAAACGAGGAAGTTAACCGAGGAACTCACACAGTTGGCAGTTTTATTTATTCAGTTATCGTTGCAGCAATTACTAGTCAAGTATAGATAATCATCCTGATAAAGTAAGCAGTGGGCCATGTTAGTTAATCATTCCGTTGTAGTGGCAACACTTACTAGTCAGATACAATTAGCATGAGATATCCCAAAAACCCAGCAGTTGTTGGTACTTTTATTTAGCCATTCCGTTGTAGTTGCAATACTTACTAGTCAGATACAATGGTCGCAAGCGACAACTCGAACAAGCAATTGTGGGCAGTTTTATGTAGCCATTCCATTATAGTGAAGCTGATTACTAGTCATTATAAAGTCAAATTTATAGCACTACTTTAGTTATAGTTGTCTATGATCGAGATACTGTGCTCCAAGTCGTCCATAACCGCGGACACGGCTTTCAGAAAGTTTTAACCCGGCCGGGGTGCACAAATAGCAACACACACACGATCAACCTCGGAAAAACCAAATCAAAACCCAACGAGGCTTTCACGACAAAGCAATCACAGGATTCAGAAATATTTCAGGGGGGCCACCCCTTGGAGTACACCCGCAACGAAGTAAGCTAGCTCCGAGACGGACCCGAGGTTTGTGGGGCCGGCTGTAAACGACTGGGAACCCGAAAACTCGGGGTGTCGATACCGTGAAAACGGGTCACAATTCGTAAACAGTACAGTGTGCTCCTCGCACAATCGTAATAAAGCAGTAAAGCATGGCATAAGTACAGGATCGTAAATAAAACCTCAAACTAGTTTGTGGCCCCAAGAAATAAGACTGAATCAAGCTCTGGCTAAGGGGGGCCCATAATTCCCCGTATGTGGATAGCGCGATAAATCAAGGAACAAGTATCAAGTACTCGGGGTCCTACGGGACACAAGTGGACGGTTAACAACCAAATAACATCTATTGCCCACCTGTGCCTCTGCTTACCTACTTCAATTTTAGTTGTTAAACAATAATTAAAGTGAGCAATAAATAAAGCCATGATCATCTCCAACATTGAACGGGCGGCAATTCTCCAACAACTGTGGTACTTGACGACACGCAACAGCACTGGAGCAAGCGACTACGACGCGCAAGTCCAACTATCTACCAAACAACAGGTAATAGGATGTGTCCAAGGCAATATATGGCTGCAAGGGATTTCACGGGTACGGAAAACTAGAGCATCGCAACACAGATAGCAATAGATCAACAGGAGGGAATAAATACTATAAAAGTAAGATAGGTAGAAAGGGGGAGGTGCTCGCCTGAAAACATTGTCGAAGGCTCATCCGAAGATCGGGTCGACACTCGCATCAACTCAACGGCCTTATCCGCGAAGAACGAAAACACTAGAATAAACACCGGATGCAATATTTAATACTACGGCAAAAGATCGGGCATGATGCATGTATGATGCATGACATGGCAAAGGTGCGATGCAATTAGGTCATATTAAGTGGAACCGGGGTCCCGACATTTAATTAAATGGTTCAAGTTGTTTATCTACCCCGCAAATTAAATGTTGTAATAACAGGGCAAGATAACTTACCGGTTCGCTACACAAATTTAAATGAGGCCAATATGAGACTAGATTTGCCTGCATATGGGCCCCATATTTAATTAGGTTAATCGGCCTAAGGCCCCCAAACCACATGACAATAAGCATTCATGAACAATTAAATATGCGACAAGAATGAGTTGATATGCACAATTCATATAGGTATCCATTTATAAAATGGGGCTCGAGAGAAAGGGGTCACACATTAGGGTTCGGCGATCTTGGGGTTCCGGGGTTCGGGGTCGGTCTCAGGGTCCGGATCTAGGGTTCGGTCTCGGCGGGATCGTTCTCTGATAACGGAGGTAGGTCTTGTCGCTTCCGCGGTCTTCGGCCCACGAAGACGGTCATGGCGTTCACGGTGGAGAACTTGGCGTGTCGGGTTCGGTCTTCGAATCCATGCGGGCGATCTTGGCGTCCGGGTAGAAGACCTTCGGCCATCGGATCCATGCTTCAAGGGTCCGTGGCGAGCTTGTCCGATGGCGAACTTGTCCGGTACCGGGGGTTTTCGGAGATCTTGGCGCGGCACCGGGTACGGGATCGGCCTTCGGGGTTCGATCTGTGTCTTGGCGTCCCATGAAGGAGAGCTTGGCGTTAGGCGGTAGATCTTGTCGGTCCCAAACCCCAAAAGGCCTTGTGGTTCCGTGGCGGAGATCGCCGGGGTCGCGCTTCGATTTCCAACGGGGCTGTCGATCTTGACTTGTCGGGGTTGTTCGAGGAAGTCTTCGTCATTGGAACACTCGACGTCGATGGTCTTCGGAAGGTCGCGATTAAACGGGTGATGGTACCGACGATCGTGTGTTTGAAGGAGAGCACGGACGCGCCGGAGCGAGAGATACACCACACGACCAGGAATAAACACAGGACCAACACATCTGTGGCAACAGGAAAACAAAACAAGTCGCCGACAACTAGAACATGCCGTGCTGCTGCAAGGGACCTGCCTGGCCAAGGACAAGCAACAGCACACGCTGGGCGGCGAGATCGACGGGGCAGGAAGCTGCCAGCGGCGAGCGCCGGCCGGGGGAGGGAAGGAGAGGCCGCGGCCGGCGAGGGGAGCTGCGCGGGCCGAGGAGGGGATCGCTGGCGGGCGGACAGAGGACGGGGAACCCGGCGGCAGCGGGGGAGGCAGCTCGGGGAGGGCGGCCTCGAGGAGGTGGAGGCAAGCTCCGGCAAGCGCGGCGCGCGCGGAGGGGCCCGCCGGCGACGGTGGCGGCCCGAGCGGAGGCGGACGGCGAGGCGAGCCGGCGGCGGCCGCAGAGGACGCTGGGCGCCGGCGGCCGGCCAGAGGAGGAGGGAGCCCGCGGCGCGCGAGGCTCGGGACGGCTCGGGCGAGCGCGGGTCCGGGCGAGGGGGGAGAAACAGCGGCGGTGAGGCGAGCTCGACGGGGTGGTCGTGGTGGCGAGGGCGGCCGAGGGGAGGCCGCGCGAGGAGGCGGTCCGGTGCTGGGGAAGGCGAGCCGAGCGGAGACGGCCTCGGCCGGGGCCGGGCTAGCGCAGGGCGAAGGAGGAAGGGGGGAACCGGCGGAGGGGAGCGGTGGAGACCGGGCGGAGGCGGGCCGGAGCGGGGGAGAAAAGGGGTCGCCGGCGAGGCTGGGGAAGGAGGAGACGGCTCGGCGGCTGGAGAAGAGCGGCGAGGAAGGAGACCGGCGCGAGGCGGCAGAGGGAAGGGCCGCGCGTCGGTGGCACAGAGGAGGGAGAAGGAGGAGAGAGGCGGGGCGGTCGCGGGTTGGAACAGAGGGAGGAGGGAGAGAGCGGGGTAGGTGGAGAAGGTGGGTCCGGGTGGGGCCAGGAGGTGGGTCCGGCTGCAGAGGGAGGGGGCTGCAGCGCGTGGTGAGTGGGGTTGGGGGGTTTTGACCAGGGGAAGAGAGGGAGTGGCTGCGGGTGGGGCCAGGTGCGGGGCTGGTGGGAAGTGGCCTGCTGGGAAGTGGGGGGGCTGGCAGGTGGGAGGTGAGGTGGCAGCAGATGAGTGGTGGGGAGGAGGGAGAGAGGTGAGGTGGCGAGAGAGGATTGGGTGGGGTGAGGTGGCTGGAGGGGTGGGTAGACTAGGTTGGGTAGGAAAAGGTTTGGGGTGGACCGTTTATTCTGGGGGTGGTCGTCCGGGTCGAATCGGCTCGTTCGACTGCCCCACTAAAAATAATTAAAGGTTTTATATATTCCAAACATGGCTTTTGCAAACCGATAGCAGACAAAATAAAATAATCCGGAGACCCGGGTTTGCGTTTGAATAAAGATGGGGCGTTTAGAAAACAAAAACAGGTTTTTCCGCAAATAGTTTTATGCAAGCAAATGCAAGATGACGACGATGCTCAAATGCAATGTGGCATGATGACATGAGCATGCGGTCATGATGATGCAATGCACAAAACAACGCGATTTTCTAGTAGTGGTTTTTGCGGGATGCCACACAGGTGGAGCCAACTCCGGAACAACTTCCGGCGCTGCGCTACTAGCCATACTTTGAAGAGAAGGTTCCACAACCTCTTCGAGTTCTACCTTCCGACTACTCACACCTTTCGCGAGAAACTCTTTCTCTAGAAAGGATCCATTCTTGGCAACAAAAACCTTGCCCTCGGATCTGTGATAGAAGGAATACCCAATAGTTTCTTTAGGGTATCCTATGAAGACGCATTTTTCCGCTTTGGGTTCGAGTTTATCCGGTTGAAGTTTCTTCACATAAACATCGCATCCCTAAACTTTAAGAAATGACAGCTTAGGTTTATTTCCAAACCACAATTCATACGGTGTCTTTTCAACGGATTTAGATGGTGCCCGATTTAAAGTGAATGCAGCAGTTTCTAGTGCATAACCCCAAAATGACAACGGCAAGTCCGTCAGAGACATCATAGATCGAACCATATCTAATAAAGTACGATTACGACGTTCCGACACACCATTTCGCTGTGGTGTTCCGGCAGGTGTGAGTTGTGAAACAATTCCACACTCTTTCATATGAGTGCCAAACTCGTAACTTAGATACTCACCTCCACGGTCGGACCGTAGAAATTTGATCTTTCTATTACGATGATTTTCCACTTCATTCTGAAATTCCTTGAACTTTTCAAAGGTTTCAGACTTGTGTTTCATCAAGTAGATATAACCGTATCTACTCAAATCATCCGTGAAAGTAACAAAATAACGATATCCACCTCGCGCCGACACACTCATTGGACCACATACATCAGAATGTATGATTTCCAATAAATCTGTCGTCCGTTCCATTGAACCGGAAAACGGCGTTCTAGTCATCTTGCCCATAAGGCATGGCTCACATGTATCAAATGATTCATAATCAAGTGATTCCAAAAGTCCATCCGAATGGAGCTTCTTCATGCGTTTAACGCCAATATGACCTAGACGGCAGTGCCACATATATGCGGATATATCATCATTAAGTTTAATCCTTTTAGCATCAACATTATGAATATGTGTAACATTATCATCGAGATCTAATAGAAATAAACCATTCATCATCGGTGCATGACCATAAAAGATTTCATTCATATAAATGGAACAACCATTGTTCTCGGATTTAAATGAAAAACCACTTCGCATCAAACACGATCCAGATACAATGTTCATGCTCAGTGCAGGCACCAGATAACATTTATTCAAGTTTATAACTAATCCCGACGGCAAGTGGAGAGGCAGCGTTCCGACGGCGATCACATCAACGCTTGATCCATTGCCGACACGCATCTTGACCTCACCCCTTGCTAGCGGTCGCTTGTTCCGCAGCCCCTGATTCGAGTTACAAATATTAGCAACTGAACCGGTATCAAATACCCAGGTGCTACTGCGAGCACTAGTCAAGTACACATCAATAACATGTATATCATATATACCTTTGTTTGCGTTGCCGGCCTTCTTGTCTGCCAGATACTTGGGGCAGTTGCGCTTCCAGTGGCCAGTCCCCTTACAATAGTAGCACTCGGAATCAGACTTAGGTCCAACTCGGGGTTTCTTTTCAGGCGCGGCAACCGGCTTGCCGCCCTTACTTCTCTTCCGTTTTCCCTTCTTGTCTTTCTTGAAACCAGTGTTCCTATTGATCATCAACACTTGATGTTCCTTTTTGATCTCCACTTCTACAGTTTTAAGCATTGACAGAAGCTCGGGGAGAGACTTCTTCATTCCTTGCATATTATAGTTCATCACGAAGCTCTTATAGCTAGGTGGCAGAGACTGCAGAACACGATGGATGCCTAAATCAATGGGAATCGTTATTCCCAAGGACACAAGCTTATCGGCGTAACCCGACATCTTGAGTACATGCTCACTAACAGAGCTGTGCTCTTCCATCATGCAGGTAAAGAACTTTTCTGAAGCGTTGTAGCTCTCTACAGCAGCATGTGTGTCGAAAATCATTTTCAACTCACCCATTGTATCAAATGCATTGCCATTTTCGAAACGCTTTCGAAGTTCCGGCTCTAGCCCATACAATATGCCGCAATGAACTAAGTTGTGGTCCTCCTGACGAGTCTGATAGACATTCTTCTCCTCGTCAGGGGCATCATCTAAAGGTGGGGGGCCTAACGACGCTTCTAGCACATATTGCTTTTGTGCAGCAGAGAGGAGAATCCTCAAATTCATGGCCCATTCGGTAAAGTTGCTACCGTTCGTTGCTAGTTTCTCTTTCTCCATGAATACATTGAAATTAAAAGCAGGTGGTGCCATCTACAACGGAATTTGTAAAGTTTAGACTAAGTGTATGATAGATTGAGTTCAACTAATCTATATTACGAATGAACTCCCACTCAAAAACGACATCCCTCGTGCCTTTTTGGTGATTACATGAACCAAATCCACTACACCAAGTCCGATCATCACGTGAGTCGGTATAGCTTCAAAGGAGAGCATCAAATGGGCATCATATCAACTATATGACTCATGCTTAACCTTTTGGTCCGTGTTCCGAGGCCATGTCTGTACATGCTAGGCTCGCCAAGTTAGAACCTTAGTATTCGCGTGTGTAACTATTTTACACCCGAAATATGGTCGTGGATCCAAGAACACCCGATCATCACGTGATGTCTTGGAGCGACGAAAACATAATCGGTGCATACTAAAGGAAGAACACATTCTTATCTTGATATTTAAATGAGGGATCATCTTATTATGCTAACAAAGCGCTAAACAAGCAATATATGATGATATCAAACATCATATGTTTATTAGTGAAATTATATGGTTCCCGCAGATGATCTCTATCATGTGCATCGTGGTATGATCACTATCATACCTATATGTGTAAATCCAAGGTCTATGGATTTTACACGCTATGTGTGTTGTAAGAGTATCATCTCATACTTCTACTTACAGCACTACCATATCATAACACTAGCCCAACAACAATCTAAACTAGACGCCTCTAATTTATCCATTGCAAGTTTTACGTGGCTTAGGGCTTTCGAGATAGAACCGTTCTTACCTACGAACATGAACCACAACGAGGATAATCAAATTGTTGACAACTCGCTTGCAAAATAGATATTGACTATAGTAGGAGAGACAGACACCCGCTAGCCACTTATGCAAACTAGTTGCATGTCAAGCGTGGAACATGTCTCATGTGCGAGGACATGTAAAGTTTGTCCGGGCCGCTTCATCCCACTATGCCACCAATATCCAAAATTACAACAAAGGAGCAACAACATGATCATCATCGCCCACATACTCATATGTGTACTACCCGTGTAAAGTATCTACGCATAGATCCGGCTCTGATACCACTGAAGGGTTCGCAACATAGAAAACAAAAAATTTCCTACGATGTGAACTATATACCAAGATCTATCTACTAGATACAAACAACAGGCGGATGTATATCCGTACAGAACATACCCTTGAAGACCGACAAAGCTTAACGAGTTCAACTCGTGGTTGATGTAGACGATCTCTTGCCGATCTCAAGATCGAGAGGAAGTCCTAGCGCCGCAAATCAGCAGCGCATCCGTGCTCGCACACACGTTCGAGGCACCGAGCAACCTCAGCCTCCTCGCTCCAGCGATGCAGCGGAAGCACAACTCTTTCTTGCCGAATAGCCACCGGGAACATGTATCTCGCTAGTCCGAGACCATGGGGGATAAATTCTAGAGGGGGAGAGAGATCCTTCACGAGGAGGTGTGAGAGACAAGTGAGGAGGGGGAGGGGGCTCCTTTATAGGAGGAGGGGGGAACCCCAAGGGGGTGGTCGGCGCATGGGGGCTGCCCCCTTGCCCTCCCCTCTTCATGTGGGTGGACACTCCACTCACAAATCTCCTTTAAATTCCCTCCACTCAAAAGTCCACTCAAATTCCCATTAAATTTCCACCAAATTTAATGCAAACTCTCATTAAATAAAACTCTTTTATTTTATTCAGAATTTTGTCAATTACTTTAATGACAAACATTCACAAATAACCCCTTGCTAGAATTCTATTTCACATGCATAACCACTTTATGCAATTTCACCCGAAAACCTGTTTCGGTATCTAGTGAAATAAATTCCTGCGCTTGTTCATTCTTTCGGCATGAAACATTTGCTCCAATTGGATGTCGGTGTCTCTTAAGTGTGTCACCCTACGGTTCATGAATAATGCGGACATGATCGAGACCCCTCTCGGATCAATAATCAGAAGCGGGATCTGGAGACCCATACTGACTCCCACACATTCAACGACGACTTTCTTGTGATCGTCGGAACCTTTTACGCTAGTATCTTAATCCCTTTGTTTCACGATATATTACATGTCCAAGATTCGATCATCGGTATCTCCATACCTAGTTTGATCTCGGTACCGACATGCACTCTTTTCTCGTTCCCGTGATATAACATTCTAGTGATCAAATCACTTGCTTGCAAGCTAATCAATGTGATATCACCGAGAGGGCCCAGAGTATATCTATCCGTCATCGGGATGAACAAATTCCACTCTCGATCCATGAGCCTCAACATAACGCTTTATTAGTTCTGAATCCATCTTTATAATCACCCTGTTACGGTGTGACGTTTGATGTTATCAAGAAACTCTTCCGGTGTTAGTGATTGACATGATCTCATGGTCTAAGGATTAGGATCACTTCGTAAGTTGTTATAGCAATATAAACTCAATGACTTTGATCGTAATGCTATACCTCGGATGAATGTTCATCACACCATTACACTAATGTTGTGATCCCGTTATTAACAACATCCAATGTCCATGATCAGGAAACCTTGATCATCTTGTTAATCAACGAGCTAGTTTATGAGAGAGGCATAACTAGGAACTTTCTGTTTGTTTATTAAACACACATGTATTAACGTTTCCGTATTAATACAATTATAGCATGCAAAATAAACATCTATCATATATACTTGGAATACACATAATAAACACTTTATTATTGCCTCTCAGGGCATATTCCCTTCAAAAATCAATCCAAATTCCAGTAGTAGATGAATAATTGCAAATTTTTGTGTGTACCTCTTGGAAAACTTTATTTGTTTTCCTATTGTGCAATGATACGAAATTTATGTTTCGTAAAATCCCACATATAAAAGATCCCATTAAACCTTGCTAATTTAAAACTTAGTTGGCAAGGAAATCAACCACCATATAATTAAGCAAGTCATAAAAAAATTGGCTGTCTATTTAGATTAATTAGCTACAAATAGTTACATTTGTTTTTTCATGAAATTATTACATAGTATTCCATTTTAGCACATTACTTACACACTCATAAACTACGATTATTGAAAACAAGCATGAGCAATATAGCTAATATTTTTCATCCTTTGAATTCTACTTTAAAAATTTATTGAAGTTGCATATTAGCTTACACAAATCCTGAATTTCTCGAATTTATTACGTTTTCAGAAGAAAAATTCTCACATGATTGCATTTTCCAAAATGTGTTGGTTCTTTGAACTTTGTTTTGTCTGCATGTTTTTTTATTGGCGTGTTGGGGTGTTCAATGCAAAAAAAAAAAAACAGAGCAAGGGCTCAGGTGAAGCTCACTGGGCCCAAGTCTCAGCCTTGTATAGCTCGCATCAGACGGTGCATGTGAGGCGCCGCGTAAGCCTAAGCTGTCCACTGGATTGGGCTTACTGCCGCCGCCGGGCCGCCGGCGCGGGCTGGGACAGGACATTTCGCCTGCATACCACACGACCTCACCGGCACGGGCGCACGGCGGCACCGGCCATCTCGTCGCCCCCGTGGGGGAGGAGCGCCAAGCGTCCCGCTCGAGGTCTGCGGCCTCGGCCACCCAGCGGCGGGGATGGTGAAGATAGTGACGTACAACGTGAACGGGTTGCGGCCGCGGGTGGCGCAGCACGGCTCGCTCCGCCGCCTCCTCGACGCCCTCGATGCCGACATCATCTGCTTCCAGGTCCGACCGGTCGTTGATCCCTTCCTTCCCACTAGCCAATCTCGTATGCCTGATCTGCCATTTAAACTGGTTACCATGTGTCTGAACCCTAGCTCTTAGCTGCCTGTGGTCACCAGCCAAATGTTACTACTTCACTCACTACAGTCTACAGTTCGTTCCGAAGTACGCTATCGATTGTACTGTTTATGCTCCATCAAGTGCGGATTCACCATGTTTGCGTTGTACCACGAACAATTTCTTCTTGATTTGTGCTTATTGAGACACATAGTTCAGTTACTAGATGAAGTGGGGTTAGGCACTCAACTCGTTTCAGCTGATGTATGGATGTTTGTTGTCTTTAGGAGACGAAGTTGTCGAGGCAGGACTTGTCTGGGGACGTCATAATGGCTGAGGGATACGAGGCTTTTATTTCGTGCAATCGTACTTCGAGGGGGCGTGGAGCATACTCCGGTGAGTTACTTTGAACCCATGGTGATTCTGATTCATCCGATTATTCTGATGGTTGGTTTGTGGTTTGGGGGTTTCCTAGTCTCCGTCTCCTATGTGACATTTTGTTGGTCAGTGAAGTCACTCTGAATGCTTTATCCGCTTTTCTTGATTAATTTATGCATTGTAGGTGTTGCAACATTTTGCCGGGTAACATCAGCATTCTCCAGTCAGGAAGTTGCGTTGCCGGTAGCAGCCGAAGAAGGCTTTGCTGGAGTGCAGGGCTCTGCAAAAGACAGTGAAACTATTGGGGATTTTAATCTTCAAATGCCTGTGGAAGAGGAAGGTCTTGGTGAAATAACAAGAGAGGAGCTGCTCAGGCTGGACAATGAGGGCCGATGCATCATCACTGACCATGGACATTTTGGTAAGCTGCTTGCCTGGAAAGGACTATATGACTTCCTTAAATTACGTCAATGTTCTTTTCTCCCCATTTGATTTTGGTTATCTGTATCTGATGATATCCACTTCATCATTTCTGTAGTTCTATTTAATCTATATGGCCCAGCCATTGGCGAAGATGATGAAGAACGAGTTCGTTTTAAGCTGCTATTTTACAAGATATTGCAGGTACTTATGTACATCTTACTTAGTATAGTACTGGTTTTAAGCTACTATCTTGTTAGGTTAGTTAATGGCTTCTCTTAAACTGTCTTCATCTTCCTACAATCTTCCAGAAACGATGGGAATGTCTATTGGCTCTGGGGAAAAGAGTTTTTGTTGTTGGAGATCTGAATATTGCTCCTCGTTCTATAGACAGGTGTGATGCCCCTCCTGGATTCGAGAAGCAAATGTAAGCTCCTTCCCTTTTCCTTTATATTGCAACTTTTTTTGCACCGGTGGAATTGTGCAGAGAAAGGTTTGCTGAGCGGCATAATTTTAATGAAGAAAATTAAGCAAATAGGTTTCTGTAAAAATGTCAACTGGTTCCCCAACTTGTTTTATAAGAAAATGTTGTATATGGTCTGGTGATATTTTTCTGTGTTAGTGTAAAATTCACTAAAATACCTGTTGCTGGGTGCTATTTTTGTTCAAAAGCTGTTTTAAGATAGGGTGATTAAATTGGTTAAAGCATGAGAAACAACCGTGTCTCACAAAATTGTTATGAGATATATACTTTTTGACATGGAAATCTTCAGGGAGGCCCCTATATATGTTTTTATGTATGAATAGAGACAGCAACATGAAGGAATTATGAGACATTTCAACTGGAGTCCCATCTGACCTATATCAACAGTTGGGCTTCAAACTAACTTAACTAATGGTTTGCAGTAGACCTTCAACTTTTGATGAATGCATTAGTATGCTCCCTTTTAAATAGCCGGCTTATATTTCTTTACTTTCTCTCGTAATAACTTGATTTACCTTGTTGTGTGAAGGCTTCAAGCTCATTACAAAACTAGAAATTGTATGACACCGGTTTACAGTCAGGCTTCAAACTAATGTTACGACTGAACTTTCAATTTATGATGAATGCACTTGTATGCTCTCTTGAAAGTTAATTTAATCATGAAATCACTCAGTAATAACAATAGTTGGTTCATATCCTCTCCCTAATACAAGGTTTCGGGAATGGCTGAGGTCCTTGCTAAAAGAAAATGGTGGTCCCTTTTTTGATGCTTTCAGATCAAAACACCCTGAAAGGTATTGCAAGTCCACTTTATTTCCTTGCTTACGTATGTGCTACTCCAACCTATTCTACTCGTGGTTTCATAACTTTGTTACACTAGTTGGTCCATGCCCATGCAAGTGCATATTTCAAATGCACCCGAAATGTAAGCACTACACCCATGAGAATTACTTACTAACCCTGTATTGTATGCTTGCTGCATTTATTTAATGCAGGACCGGAGCTTATACTTGTTTTAATCAAAAAGTTGGAGCTGAAGAATACAATTATGGTTCTAGAATAGATCACATTCTTGTTTCTGGTGCCTGTTTCCATCATTGCAATTCTGTGGAAGAACATAGCATTTTCCACTGTCATGTGGAGGATTGTGAGATAATGAATCATTTCCGAAGAGGGGATTCGGAAAATATCTCAAAGTAAAGAAGGGTGAAAACATTTCTTTTCCGAGAGCAAAGTGGATAATATACAAGATTTTCTTACGGTTACATTGTCAACAGGTGGAAAGGAGGGAGAAGTATTAAGCTAGAAGGATCCGATCATATTCCAGTTTATATTATGTTGAATGGAATGCCTGAACTTCCAGTCCATAATACCCCATCATCAGCTGCAAGATATCTCCCAGAAATCCGTGGACGGCAACAGAGTATAGGTGAGCAATATTTATGTTCTGGAACATTTGCCATGCCATAACTTGACTTTGATCCCTCCAGTATACAAGCTCAAACCAGGGTATTGTATTGTCATTCTTGTTACGTAGCCAAACTTGTTGAACTACTATATGACTTGGCTTCCCATTAGATTCCTCTATTTTGCTACTTGTGAACACTCTCTTTAGTTGTTTTACTGTTTAAACCATTGGCAAGATCTAAATTTCCTTATTTTTAATTATTAACTGTCTGTATTTTTATATTCACATGGAGTAATTCTCTCCTTGGTTGGACACTCTTACTAAACATGCTATAGAACAAGTGTACATATGCATGTTAACAATTTCAATTGTAAAGAGATAAAAAAGTATTTATGCAAAATAACTTCCATACTATTCACCATTTAGTTGAGTTGTTAGAGTATGTTGATTAGAATTTCTAGTTTCTACACCATACCTAGTTCTGATCAATTGTGTTACTCCAACTTGCAGTATCATTCCTCAGTAAAGGAAAAAATTGTGAAGTTGAAGATGTCACAGGTTTAAGTATGTCCCAAGATAGAGCAAATGAAAGCTGTTGTAGTGATGGCCTGGAGAGCAAGAGTTTATCCAAGGAAGAATTGCCAATTGGTTTAACCGAGTTTTCTGGAGGTGGTAACCTTCCTAGTCCGACGTGTAAGCGGAGGAATCTTGATCATTGGATTGATGAAGGTTCAAGCGGCAACTCCCAAAATAGTAATGCAACATTCCTGTCACAGCATGGTATGAAAGCTTCTTTATCTGGCATCAAGTCTATGTTAAACAAGAAGACCAAACATAACTTATCCTCACAGCCAACAATCAAGTCATTTTTTCGAAGGCCAGAGCCAAGGGCAGGGGATGCCAATATCAATAGCTTAGTTGGTTCAGTAGATACAGTACCTAGTATGGATGAATTGTGTTATCCGAAAGATGATAGTCTGCCGGAAAACATCCAGTGTACAGCTGCAGCTGAAGATCAGGATAACTCTGTATCATGTTCACTTTCAACTGATAAGTGTAACGTTGCAACACTTGAGTGGCAAAGAATACATCAGAGGATGAAAATGAGCATACCACTTTGCAAAGGGCATCGTGAACCTTGCATTCCAAGGTCTGTGAAGAAGGGCTCCAATATCGGTCGCCAATTCTATGTCTGTGCCCGCGCTCAGGTACTTTGACTTCAGAGTTTGCTACTCAGCCCATATAAGAGGAACAGCCATAATAGGCCGTGCAGATTTGAAAGAATTTCTGTGGAAGGATGTAAAGCATTGATATTGTGATGTGACCACCATGTTTCTATATTTGCAGGGACCTTCATCAAATCCAGAAGCTAACTGCAATCACTTTCAGTGGGCCTCTGTAAAATCTTAAGGGAAACGGCAATGACTCTTTTTGTTTGTCATTTGTTACTTCCACCGTGCAGGTCAAAGGACTTCTTTCAGCCCTTTCTGTAAGTAATATCAGCAGTTTGCTACTGTTGATGCTTTTTTTCGACAATTTTGTTTGTTTTCGTGCTAACCTCTGTTTTTTCCCAGTAGCCCTAGACATTTGTCAACCTGGATTTCGCGTGAGTCTGGTGTATCACCTGCTCTCATGTTGGAAGCAAGATGGTCCTGATTCAATGCGAATTGGTTTACTAACAGAGGTACATAGTACATCCTTGTAGAGTTCTAGTTAGATGGCGTTGTATCCAGCACTCTCCGCCGTTGTTGTAACTTGTAAGTCAAACAGACAAAATATGGGTCTCTGTTGGGGGGCTAATAAAATTCCACTTGGAGTCCGCTTGTGGTTCTGTTTGTTGAATCGTGGCTAGTTTATCTTTGAAAACTATTTACATATAAAACCTGGAGAAATCAACTGAGCTAAATTGCTATGGTGCTGTTTGTTGTGAACATTTTGTTTTGGGAAAGGAACATTTTTGTTTTGGGAAGGGAACTGTTCTATTGAAGTTGTGAACATTTTTGTTTTGGGAAAGGAACTGTTTGTTCTGTCGCAGTCTGGCATTGTGCTACAGTTCCCTCCATCCTTGGCAATGCTACGGTGCTGCACCTATGCACCAGGCCTGATCAGCTGAATACTCGAAACAACATAGCACTGAGTAACCGACCTCCGTTTCCAGATGATTACAGGGCATCTCTGGTTGACCTGATGATTCTTTTTTTGTTCTTGGGGGCCGCGGGGTAAAAGTACATGTCCATTGCATGGCATGCTGACGCTCTTGTGGCTCACAGTGTGTGAGCCTTCATTTTGGGCTTTTTGACTGAGAGTTACCGATTATACCCAGTAGCACTGGACACTTGTTAGACAGTTTAGTTTGTTTTTGTGCTAACCTCTGTTTTCCCCAAGTAGCCCTGGACACCTTTCAGCTTGGGCTTCCCCATGTGTCTGACGTATCACCTGCTCTCAGGTTGGAAGCAAGATGATCCTGATTCGGTGCAAATTCATGTACTAACAGAGGTACATAGTTTATCATTTTAGAGTCTAATTAGACAGCCACTCTATCCAGTACCCTCCGCCATTGTTGTAACTTG
The DNA here is from genome assembly GCA_916181665.1 of Avena sativa. Lineage (NCBI taxonomy): Eukaryota > Viridiplantae > Streptophyta > Magnoliopsida > Poales > Poaceae > Avena > Avena sativa. Next base: position 466,518,256 of record OV702283.1, on the reverse strand, counting down.
TAAGTGAAACAGACAAAATATGGTTCTCTGTTGGGTGACTAATAAAATGCCCACTTGGAGCCCTCTTGTGGCCTTTTGTTGAAATCTGGCTAGCTTATCTTTGAAAACTCATGGCACAAAAACCTGGAAAAATCAACTGATCTCAATTATATATTAATGAGTTGTGATGTAGCTAATTCAAAATAATTGTGCTGTTGCTAATGTTGGAGGTGCGCACCTAAATGGCATCAGTATTATATAGTCTTGCTGTTGTGCATCTCTATCAAGAAATAAGTGCCATTTGTGAAGGGGGTCTACTGATACAGTCTATTTCTGACACATGTGCATCAAAGGATACGTATCAATTTAATCTCCACCAGGTGGCATGCCAAGGCAGGCGCTATTTAATTTCTTAATTCTTATTATAAAGAAATAATAACATAGAAGGATTTATTAAAGAAGCAACAAGCAATCTGCTCATCTGTATTATATGCCTGATACACCTGTTTCTGACCACTAACCACCGCGTGGAATGTTGATAGCGCGGCATTTCTAGTATATGGGTATGTTACATGTTGGGCCAAGAAAATTTTATAATTTGTACAAAAAGGATTTGATGGAGCTTACCATTTTAAAAGCACCCAAGCATCCTTTTCGTCTCGTGAAGCGCAATATGGGTACTCCCTCCATTCTGGATTATAGGGAAAATCACTGGATTGTGTAGATTCCGAAAAATTAGGCTTATGTATGCATGGATTGCGCCAATTGACTCCCCTCTAATTACTCCCCACCGATTCCTCTTCTCACCCGTTGAGTTTCCCTGTGTGAGTTTGCTGCATGCGTGTGTGAAAACGAACGAGTATCTGGTAGCTGCACCTATACGTTATTCTGATTTCTTTTATGGAATATAACTTTATTTCCGAGAGATATTTTGGTGGATATAACTAAAGTGGATTTTTTTTGGAAAGAAACTGTTTGCTCTGTCTCGATCTGGGATCGTGCTATAGTTCCCTCCAGCCCAGGGATGTTTCGGTTCTGCACCCATGCACCAGGCGTGGTCAGCTGAATTACTCGAAATAACATAGCACCGAGTAGCCGACTACCGTTCCCAGATGATTACAGGGCATCTCTGGTTGACCTGATTATTCTTTTTTTCGTTCTTGGGGGAAAAGTACGTGTCACTTGCATGACACCGTGTAGGTCAAAGGACTTCTTTCAGCCCTTGCTGTAAGTAATATCAGCAGTTTGCTACTACTATTGATGCTTTTGATAGACAATTTATTTTGTTTTTGTGCTAACCTCTATTTTTCCCAGTAGCCCTGGGCACTTGTCAGCTTGGGCTTCGCGTGGGTCTGATGGATCACGTGCTCCCATGTTGGAAGCATGATGTTCCTGATTGAGTGCAAATTCGTTTACTAACATAGGTACATAGCTTATCATTGTAGAGTTCTAGTTAGACAGCCACTGTACCCAGTACCCTCTGCCTTTGTTGCAACTTGTAAGTGAAACAGACAGATGTGGGTCTTTGTTGGGTGACTAATAAAATGCCGCCTGGAGCCCTGTTGTGGTTCTGTCTGTTGAATTGTGGCTAGCTTATCATTGACAACTAATTATAAAAACCTGGAAAAAAACAACTAAACTCAACTATATTAACAAGTTGTGATGTAGCTAATTTAAAACAATTGTGCTGTAGCTAATGGTGAGGTATGCACCATATATCGTGGCAAAATTACATGATTTTGTAGTTGTCCATCTCTATCAAGAAATAAGTGCCATTTGTAAAAGGGGTCTACTGATACAGTCTATTTCAGACATATATGCGTCAAAGGATACACATCTATTTAATCTCTACCAGGTGGGGTGGCTAGCCAAGTCAGGCATTATTTAGTTTCTTTTTTTCAAACCACACAATGGATTTATTAAAGAAGAAGTAACATGCAATATGCTCGTCTGTATTATATGCACGGTACACCTGTGCTGACCACTAACCACCGTGTGGAACGAATTCATGCTTGATATAGTAGTTCTACATTTCCGGTAGATGGGTATGCATTATGCTGGACCAGATCATTTTATATGTCTCAAAAGGATTTGGTGGAAAAAGCACCCAAAGCATCCTTTTTCGTCTCGTGAAGCGCAATTGGTACGTTCTTCTGATCTTTCTGGGGATTATACTTGCTTTCAAGGGATATTTTTGGGGAGAATATAACCTGAAGCCATGAACTTTTTTTTTTTTGAAAGAAACAGTTTGCTCCCCCTGGATCTGGCATTGTGCTGTAGTTCCCTTCCATCCTGGCAAGGCGTAGTCAGCCAAGTTACTCGAGACAACATAGTGCCGAGTAACCGGGTACCGTTGCCAGATGATTTACATAGAAGTTCCAGTTGGCTTGATAATTGCCTTTTCTTTTCTGCTATTTTTCCTGGGGTTAAAATATACCTGTCCATTGCATGATGACATGTTGAGGCTCTTGTGGCTCACTTGGTGTCGCAGTGTGAGCCTTCATTTTGGGCCATTTGATCGAGCTAGCGGTACCCATCAATGCATTAACCACAGAAATGGAGGAACCATAAATCTCGCGTTTCATTGTGGATAATGATATTGCGTCTAACAATCTGTCGGTTTGTTTTCCTTTTATTGTTTCCGTCGTGGGAGAATTTTCGAATGGAAAGAATATTGATTGGCGCCAATCATCTACAGGCAGCTGACGAGCAAGCCTGGCCACATGCTCCAGTCTGTATATCCTCGACTCCCATTGTTGTGTTAGAAAAAAGAAAGAGTGCTTCTGGTACAACTGTGCTGATCAGTGGCCTCCACGTGTGTGTAAAGAATTGATATTTCTACAGTTCTAATAGTTGGGCATGTATTATAACACTATCTGGCAGCTGGTCCTTGCCTATTGCTAATAATTGACCTCTGCGTCTACGTTATTCTGAATTCTGTGCTGAGAATGGAGCTCTGTTTTGAGATAGTACAACCTTTTGGGAGATATGAGTTTGAGATACTAGTAACCAACTGCCACTGCCTGATGATTACGAGGAAGCTCCGGTTGCCATGCATGATGATGATTCAGTTTGTTGTTATTGAGTTGTGATAAACGTGGCCGTTGCACAGCATGGTGAAGGTGTTGACCTCTATTCTGGTCCAACTCGGCAGCTTTTGTTTTATCCATCTTCGTGGTTCAGCTTACATTTTCTTCTTCTCCAAATGAGCTTTACCATACATGCTCCATGTTACATTCTCCCAATCTCTTTCCATGGTTCCTTGACTCGCAAAAACAGAAAAAAAATGAACCGTTCAAATTATACGACATGTATTGATTTACCCATCCTCGTGGTTTTAGTAGTTCATCGGTCCAGCGTACTGCAGCCTACATGTCCCATTCTCAGTATCCCCAATCTGTTTCCTCGGTTCCTCTCGTCTACGGCCGAAAGTCATGCTTATCTACGTGCAAAAGCGTTATCATCAAAGATGCAAACTGAGATGCCCAACTACTACTGTCTGCCAGTAGACCACATGGCCTGCTTTGTACCATTCCTGCTGCTGCGGCATTGACTGCGATCTATCGACGGCTTAAAGCCGAACCAATCTATGGTGTCGCAACTATTTTTGATCACGGGCAAATTATTCCACGAACCGGCGACCACACATGGCTACAATCTATGGTGTACCCTGTCATTGTCTTGGGTCCCTGATCCTGTCACCATCTTCCTCGAAATGAGCCACCATCTTCAATGGCGGCGGAGACGCGGGCGCGGAGGCAGCTCGAGAGGGCATGGGAAGTATTTTTGGCGGCTGCGCGGGTGGTTCTAGCGGACTGAACGGCCGACGACGGCGATGTGTGGTAGCGTCGGCGAGCTCTTGGGGTGGTGGTCATGGGGGTAGGGGATGTAGAATGAGCGAGTTTGCATGCGAGTGTCATTGACAGGGTTGGCCCACATCGTTTTGAACTCCATCGGGCGCCCCCGCTTCCCCCCTCCCCCCGTGGGTTGGGTTGGGTTCCTGGGGGCTCCGAATAACAAAACGGGTTGTGCCAGCGCAGAAGAAATATGGAGGGGGAGGGGGCTAGGCGCGATTTTGAGCGCCGACACCCCATAGCCCCTACATACTAAGGGTTTGTTTGGTACTAGAGTTTTTTTTGGAATTAGAAGGGATATAATCCCAAACAATGGCTAAAGAAGCTTGCCACCGTCGTGGAACGCCCTGTCATAACGTTTGCTCGTGAGTAAATTGGATGGTAACAGCATCGCAACCATTGATTTGATCATCAAGTTTTCTCCCTCAAAAAAAAAAAAGAAAATTGGCCAGCTGAAAACCATCTTCTTCTTTTATCTTTTGATGATGGAAAACGAAACGGAAAATCATGCTGGTTAATACATACTCCCTCAGTTTCAAAATATAAGATGTTTTAAGTTTGTGAAAAAGATAAATCTAGACTTCTTTTAGTATGTAGATTCATCCCAAAGCTGAGTGAACCTACATACTAGAACAAGTCTAGATTCATTTTCTTCACAAATCTAAAACATCTTATATTTTGAAACGGAGAGAGTACTAATCAAGACTTGCGTTCCTGTTACCCAAAAGTAACGCATGTACTCCCTCTGTTTCAAAATATAAGATGTTTTAGGTTTGTGAAGAAAATGAATCTAGACTTTTTTTAGTGTGTAGATTCATCCCAAAGTTAAGTGAACCTACGTACTAAAACAAGTCTAGATTCATCTTCTTTATAAATCTAAAACGTCTTATATTTTGAAACGGAGGGAGTAGTACTTATGAACAATTTCGTCTCTTGAGATCAAACAATATAATTCACACCAAATAAACACTTTTCTTATTCGTCATCACCGTATATACAGTAAAAACCAAATATATACAACATCACGCACGAACATAGACACGATTAATCAAGAATGCCCACACGCTCATTTGCTTCTGCTCTGCGCTGCACACCACCAGACGATCGAACGAAACCCACCAAGAAAGAAAGATAGAAAGAAATTAACAAGAATCCCACTAATCGCGCCTGGCCACCCCCTCTAATTACTACAAATGCACGGCGTGGATCGGTGTCACGCGGCGGCGTCGTCGACGCGGGCCTTGGTGACGCCGGCGCAGGCGTCGACGAAGTCGCCGTCGATGAAGTCGGTGGAGAAGACCTGTAGCTTGTCGCCGAGGCCCTTGGCGAAGACCTCGGCGAGGAACAGCCTCGCGTAACCATGGATGCGGCGCGTGACGGGCTTGACGCACAGCACCGGGTTGTCGGCCTGCGGCGTCACCGTGTTCTCCACCCGGTAAAAGTAGCGCCGGTCGGCCACGTTGGGCTGCTGCCCGAGGAACTTGAGGTTGCTCTCGAACTTGGTCTCCGGCAGGTCCGTGTCGATCCAGTTGTCCTTGAGGTACCTGGCGCTCCACAGCGGCTCGCCGTGTCCCGGCGCCGGCGACTTCCTCGGCTTCCAGACGCAGATCACACGGCGCGGGAGCAGCTCCGCGACGGTCTTCCAGAACACGCCGTCGTCCTGCCGGATGAGGTTCTCCTCCCCGAGCTGCTCCACCAGGTACTTGCCGAACTCCGGCGGGTCGTCGTGCCCGAACTCCGTGCGCACCTCCAGGACCACCAGCTCCGACGTCGTCTCGGCCAGGAACCGCTTCACGTCCGCCAGGACCACGTCCACGGAGTAGGTCGCCAGCACGCCGTGGCAGACGCGCCGCTCCTCCTGCACGCGGACGTCGATGAGGCGGCACCCCGTGGCGAGCTGCTCGTAGACGGACATCGACTGGCACTGCGCGAAGGGGCGGGTGATGAAGGGGATGCCGATCTTGTTGGTGGCCGAGTCGTGCGTGCCCGGCCACACCACCTGGTACACGCGCAGCTTCTCGGGACCCAGCTCCGACATCCACGTCTTGCGGTCGGCGGGGCGGTGGCCGGAGCCCGGGAACTCGCAGTCGCCCGACGAGGAGCACCGCGTCGCCAGCGCCTGCTTCTGGGTGGTCACCAGCTTGCGCCGCTCCACCTGCGCCGAGAAGAAGGCGCCCATGGCGTCCAGAGGGTTCTTCTTATTCTTGTCGTCCTTGCTGCTATTGGGGGAGGAAGACATGGTGGCGGGCAGCTCAGACCGCCCTATAAATAACGCCTCTGACCTGGACCAGACGACGAGGTCGTCGTCGCCGCCTTGATCGAGCTCGATGGAGCTTGATTGATGGCAAGAAAATATCACTGCCTGCCTGTGTGTCTGTCACCTAGCTAGCTAGCTGTGGATGAACATGTGGATATGTGGTATGGTTGATTTTGTAGGAGATCGGGTGGGTGTGGGGAGGAGGAACTGAGGATCGAATTGAAGGCGTGTTCTTGTGCGTTTTTTATCTGTGAGTTGCGTTGGTTGGTCCGACTGGCGTTAGGTAGGGTGTGGTGCTGGTAGTGGCAGCACGGCCAAGTTTGATTGGATGATTGGATGAAAGATATTTCGAGGAAGATGGTGACAGGTTCAGGTCCACGTACAACAACGACAGGGCGGACCATAATGCACTGACAGGTGTTGTCGCCGGTTCCTGGAATTATTTTTTATTTTGCGTTGAGCAGAAATGGTTGTATTACTAACTTTTTATCGATTCGAATTTAAGCCATAATAGTAGAACGAATGCGATGCAGCAGGGATAGTACAGATGCTGTGTGGATGTGGGTATACTGGCAGACAGGAGTGATTGGGCCTCTCAGCTTGCAGTTTTTTTCTTGGCTAAGGGCATCTCCAGACCTAAACGGACGATCTAAACGGACGACCTAAACAGTCACAATTCTGTTCGTTTGGGTCGGCCGCGGACAATTTTGGGTCATGATCCTATTGTCCGGCCAGCCACGTCAAGCGGCGTGACCCATCTGTTACCGCTAGCCAGCGCCTCTTGTGCCACTAGCGAGAGGGTTCAGGCGGTCTATGGGAGGACGTGGAAGGACAAGCACGCTATCCGGACCGATGCACCATGACCCAAATTTGGTGCATGGGTGTGTCGGCCCGCGCAAGTCGATCTGGATGGGTCGCTTCGCTAGACCGTCGCACAGCTGTCTGCCTGTCCGTGTGGACCGGTTCGGACGCCAACACATGGGTTGGGACGTGCCGGTGGAGATGCCCTAAGAGCATCTCCACTGGCGTCTCCCAACCCGGCCCCCAACCGAGTTCGTGGGTGGATGATAAAAAAGGCCCACACTAGAGGCCCCAACCGGTAACGACAGACTTAGACACCATCCAATCTGTCTGGGACCCCCTTGCCACCCTCGGCAACCAGGGGCTAGGCTAGGGCTGCCAGGAATGTGTGCCATGCTGGAAAGCTAGCATCGGGCCACCTTTCTAGCCACACAAGACAAATCCCATCCCCTTCTCTCCACCTCTCATTTCTTCTTTGCCTACCACCCCGTGAATCGCCGCCGCCACCGCCGACCATTCTCCGACACGTTGATGGCCAGTATAGCCCACCTAGTGCGCCACCCATTCCCTAGTGCGCAGCCCGCCCCCTAGCATTCACCAACCTGGTTCTTGCTACGCTCTCGTTGTTGATTCAACGCCACCGCTCTGACAGCCAGGAGATCGCCTGCCACCGGTCGAGGACACCCCGCCGCCCCTCTTGTGTGAGGCTGTTCAAATCGGCCGCATATTTGCATCACCACAGCTGTCTCTGGGGCAGAACGCGCATCCCTCTCGGTCACGAACCGTGTCGAGTTCGCCATGCACGGAAGGTGCTCGACCTTATGCCTAGGTCATGGGTAGCGACGATGAGCTCATGATGGTGCAAATGCTGCAAGAGGAGGCCGACACGCAAGCCGATGAAGCAAGGCATATTATGATCATCGGCAACCTCATTCGTCTACATGCCAGCTGGCTAGCTCCTCGTCGGGGAGGCTCAAGGCCGGGGAAGAATAAGAATAGAGACCGATAGCGGCTGGCCGGCACCCTGATGTTGGAGACGGATTATTTTCAAGAAGGACTGCACCGGTTTGGCTGCTTTCACCTCTGTTCAGAAGTGCACAACTGTCTTGCGATCTATTTTCCCTAGATGGTCCACCTTCTTGAAGACAATCACCGAGCCTCATACTAATGCAAGAGCTTGGTTAGCCAAGTGCCAGGAGGCTTGCAGAAAGTATGTTGAGCGATCATTTGGTGTGTTCAAAGCTCGCTTTGCTATCATCAGGTACACTGCTCTAACTTGGTCAACATCACAAATGTGGGAGTTTATGAATGTTTGTGTGCATAATATGATCATCGAGAGTGAGCGCGATGATCCAGTGGTTGATCTGTTGTCATTTAAGGGCACATGCCCTCTTGTTGAGGTCGATCACGATGCGTCGGCTGATTTTGGTGCTTTGCTCGCCATGCATCAAGAAATTCGCGACGCCCAGGTGCACAATCAGCTACAAGAAGATCTCATCGACCATTTGTGGGCACTCGGAGAAAATACACCTCAACACCCTCAAGCCAACGGATCACCTGATGCTTGATATATTTATAAGTTTTATTTATGTAAATTATTGTGTGAACTAGTTCCCTTGAAATATGCAATTTGTTGTATTAAACTTGATTATATCTGTATTTGATATAATAAACATGCTTCGGTTGTGTGATCTATTTTTCAAATTTGGGTGTTTTTGATCCTCGGCATGAATCGTTGGGGATTGGTGGTGTGGGCAAAGCCCGGCAGTTTGGATACCGGAACCCAAAGTCACTGCCGGTGTGCTTGCGTGCCATCCTTTCAGGGATGCCGGTGAAGATGCTCTAAGCTTGCATGTTTTGAACACGAGGCTTTTGCAAGTAGATAAGCCTGGAAAATGATTTCTTTCCCGAAGGTCATACTACACACAAAGGATTCAGAGCTCCATTCTCCGGACAGGATTCAGAACGACGTACTGTACACAGAAAAGCCAATTATTAGCGAGCCCATATAGAATTATAGAAATAAGCACGTGGTGGCCACTGGTCAGCAGAGAGGTGTACCGGGCGGCAGATAATAAGCACTTCTTTTTTTTTTCTACACACAACAATGGGAGCATGTGGCCAGGTTGCTGCCTCTGATGATTGGCGCCAGTGAATAGTTTTAGCATTCGAAATTCTCCCAAAGAGAAAAAGGTTAACAAACAGGCAACAAGAAGCATGAACCACGACATTTGGTTATCTCCGTTTTTGTGACAATTGTATCAATCGGTATAGCTCTCAGATGGCCCAAAATCAAGGCTCGCACTGCGACACCGATCGAGCAAACCACGAGAGCCTCATCATGTCATCATGGAATGGAGATGTAGTACGTACGTATATTTTAACAGCAAGAACAGAAGAGGAAAAATTCGAGCCAATCGGAAGTTTCCATGTAATCATGTGGAGACGGTAGTTGGTTACTCCAATTCCGCTGACCACGCCTGCCGCCGCGTAATGGCTGAGATTAGATGCATGATAAACTACTCCAATACGGACATGATCCGACCACACACATATGGCGAACTTGCAGCAACAACTTTGCAACACACGAGCCACATGGTGTCCACTTCAAGATGTCCCAATCAACCACCCAATCAGGACTTATTGACTCTTACCCGTTGTGACTGCGACGCCGCAACAAACTAGAAGTGCAGGCGACTCCTCCAATAAAGCGTTTAGGCCCCTTTAGAACGAAGGAATGTAAAATTGGTATGTACACTGATTTTTTTTACTGTATTTTTTTTTCTAGAAAGGGAGATACCCGGACTCTACATTGATTTTATGCACATAGCCATATACTATAATATAATTTCTCAATATTACTTAAAAATCTAGACATCCAAACTGGACAAATCATTTGTTGCAATAGACAAATACTATAAGACTTCTAGACGATGCCTTTAAAATCATTTGTTGCAATAGACAAATTAGGATTTTCATCCCTAAAGTTGTGCTTGGAGGCACCGCCTTCAACAAGGGTAATACACACATGCACGCTGGTATTGCCCAAACTAGCTGGGAGGCAATATCTTGTCTATCCACCCATAGTATAGCTGGGCATGGGCAGTCTGGCCCGGCCTGGCCAAAAAAAAAGCCCGACGTGACGAGCTTTTTAGGCCCATGGGCCGGGCCTGGGCTTCGTATCTGCAGCCCGGTTGGTACACGGGCTGGGCTCGGGCCGAATAAAAGCATCGAATAAGGAAATGCCCAGCCCACAACTCGACGGCCCAGGAGGTTTGTGCATAGTTTGGGCCGGGCCTATGCTTTGTTTTTTATGCCCAATATCCGGGTCGACGCGCATTTTTCAACCAACTAGCGGGTTTGTGCTAGCCAGATCCCGGCACTAATACACCTTCCTCCTATTGATATGCACCTCCTTTGATCCCCGTGGGTGGGAAAGAGAGACGATGTTCATAAATTTATGACCAGATCCGATCACCACTGCAGCCGTCTTTTGATGACATCCTCAGAGCCTCTACCTCAACATCATCAACCACAACCCCCACCGATTGGGTCAGGCGTAATGACTGGCACCATGTCCGACAAACGGAAAAGAAGAAACCAAGTGGGGGTGGAAAATAGTACCACCTTTAGCAAGGCCCTGCAACGCTGTTGAATTCTGCCACATCCTTCATGCATGGTCCCAAACTGGTCCGCTCATCAACAACTGCATCTCCACGGGCCTATTTAAGTGGGTCACCATTAGGGTACCCTTCCTATTCTATTTATTTAAATCAAATGAACTAACATTTCAATGGCATCATATTTTAGAAAACTAGTTCAATTACTTGAACTAAAGGGGGTGGAGGGTATACTAATAGTGATCCACTTGCATCCCTAGACTAGACAAATGAGGGTATGCATAATTTCATCAGGATAGTTCAAGTATTCTCCCAATCATCTCAAAAGAGTAGGTGATTTATTTACTTCTCCATCATTATCCGATACACACTGCATGCTTGTTGGAGTAGTACTACTAAATGTCAATGGAACAAATATGTTACTTCCCTGCACTAGTGTTGTGAGCTGCAAGGTCATGAGGCCAACTTGGAAGCCTATAGATTCTCTTTTGGCTCAAGTCGAACATCGACCCGTCCGCTTGACCTCAACAAGTTTGCTAATGTTGTTTTATTATACAATTTATTTTATTTTTGATAAAAGGCTCTTTTACTACACTCAAACATTCGCATCAAGACGATACAAGTCATAAGAGCTTACACCTGACTTCTGCATAGTTATGATGCATATAGCCTGCATTGTATATCTTTATTATATAGTTGCAATGTATATCTTCAAATATACTCTCTTGCGCTAAATTTAAATTGCATATATAACAAAAGTTACTTCTCTAACTATTTTTAATAATTGCATAATCCATGTAGTGTATACAATTCGTGGTAAATATCTATAAAGCGTATGACCTTAGCAAATATCTTCATAGCGGTTTCTGGTATATGACTAAGAAACCATATTTGTTGAGAGTTAAATTGAATCATCGTCAATTTTCTTTTTTGTTCTTTACTGATTAATGGGCTCATTGGTTTTTTCTTGCAAAAGAGAGTTTTCTCTCTGATTTCTATCAGGTATCAGGTTGGGAGTCTAAGATAAAAGAAAACCACAACAATTATAAGGAGCCTAGCTACGAGATAGTCGACTCCGAACAATAAAGCTAAGAAAAAAGGAACATAAAAAAAAATGGGTTTTTCAATTCCCAGGCAGGGGATGGCACGTCTGGCAGCGGAAAGACAAAACAAAGAAGCAAGATTGCAACATTGCTGTATCAGAAACTTCATAACCAGTCAGCTGATTCTGTTTTCCAAAACTACCTTATCCTTCCAGTAGTGGCGGCCGCTGTTAGAAGTAAAGATCATCCCAGCTTGGAGATCATCTCGGAGATGCTAGCGTGCCGCATAAGCTTTACCGTGATACCTACTGCCTTCAACGACTCACGCCTGTTTTTTGTCTTATCTTAGCATGTTTGGCAAGTGTTGCCTCTGAACTTTTAGCCTTATTCTCCTAGTCTGTAATGTGCGTGCTGACGGTGTCAACAGATGTTGTTTTCTAGTTTATTTTTTTGGAAAGGAGCTTATCAGACGATATCAATTACATCAGTCTCTGCAACAACGCATTATCCTAGTGGCCATATAGATACATATAGCCAAAAAAAGAAAAAAAAATTATAAAAATGAAAAGTCTCGCTACAGTTCCTCATTCATTGAAAGAGTAATACTACCACCATCAAGACAACACCAGAAGTCTATCTTCTCCAAAAACGACACCTCCAAGAAGGGAACAATGCACGCACACCGTCATCGTCCGATCAAAGATCTAGGTTTTCATGCTGAAGAAAATCCACGCTCTCAAAACAATACCTTCAACAAGACCATTACCAGCCACAACCAATTAAGATCAGATCCTGGGTTTTCACCCTAAAAGATAGGATCATGATCTTCACCTGTACTGTCGCCCCCGCTTGCATACCACTGCTCCAAGTCACGAGTCACCAATCCAATTCCTCATTACCATCCGGACTCGAATCACCATTGTCAGTCCTCAGATCTCGGTCTTCATGACATTCTCCGTCGGCACCATGGGAGAAGAACATACCCCATGATATTAACAGCTAACAGAGCTTCGAAGCGCTCCCTCTGAACCCAAACGGCCAGAGTAAAAACATGGGTGCGGACGACCAAATCCCACCCGATCCAATGATCTCTCGGCATATGCGAACTATGAAGTTCGCCAGCGGAGCCTTCCGAAACACGATACTGCAACCAGATCAATGGAGACCAACATCAAGCGGGTCTTCGTCTTGGCATGTCACCAAAGAACTTCAATGTCTTTATTCAATCCGAGCCAGCAGCCCCCTCGCCACCAGCCGGAGGTAGAGAAGAAGACAGTCCAGCATGTCACCAAAGAACTTCAATGTCTTTGAGGTTTATTAGTTTACAGTAGGGCAAAAATGGCTTTATCTAAAAATACATTGTTGTCTTAGTACTGCGACCAGAATGGAACAGAAGATATTCTCACCAAAGAACTTCAATGTCTACAGCGCTTTCCTCCACACCAAAAACAGTATCAACACGATCAAGCCATCAATCTGGGCACTCCCATTCTCCAACCATGAGCAGCTTTGACAACCTCACTTTCGCGTGCGGCTCGGCAACATCAGCTGCTAGATGGGCCACACCCTCGTAGTCGATCCAGTTAAAAGATCGGCCGATGAGCTGAACTGTTTTTCTTTTCTTAAGAAAGTATTACTGCACACATGCAAATGATTATTCAGAAGATCTGCTGCATATGCATAACTGTTTGTTGCAATGGTATTTTCTGAAATATTACGAAATCATGATTTCAATCAAGCACACCTTAATGATAAAAATTGAACACTTTACATCGTGATACAAAGCTATTTACGATTTTGCAATTCCTCTGTCAAACGCATACACACACTGATTTCCAAAGGTAGAGCACAAGAAAAGCAAAATACTTTGATTTCATCAGCTGGCAAACTCGACAACTATGTCACGTCCGACTAAGTTTTACCTGACTTGCTATAGACCCAAGCGGCAAATCGGACTGTTCTTAATGAGATTGAAATCAACCTGGTAGGACATCAGAATATTAGCTCAGGCTCATAACAGGAGGAACAATGTTAAGAACCATACCTTTGGCCCAAAGAGGTCCCGTATGTTGTCGATACCATAGAGAATCATTGTTGGCCTGTTGGTTTAAGCAGCAAAATGTGGTAAGTAAAGATTTCTTGTAATCTGATTGATATAAAGCCAAGATATCCTGCAATTTCTTTGTGGTAACATATAGTTCAACAAGTTTTTCTCCCGCACTTCCATTCGAGACATTAGTTGCAAAACAAGGATTGCGGAAACGATAGATTTTTGGAAAAAGACCCGCAAAGTTACCAGCACATAAGAGAAGCATTGATATGAAAACTATGCTAGTTTTACCTTTCAAGGGAAAGGCCCCACGCAATAACATTAACGCCCTCTGGCAGTCCCATGGGGAGTAACATTTCAGGTCTGAACATACCTGAGTTGCCTATTTCCACCCATTTCTTCAAACCTTCATGGTAGCTAAAAAAACAGAAACAGAACAATGATTCATGGCATCACAATAAGGTTGAACATTGAAGCAAAGTTGTTCTGACCTGAAAACTTCCATGCTTGGTTCAGTGTATGGATTGTAGGCAGGTTTGAAACGCAGCTTTGACATGCCTAAGAGCCAGAAAACATGGTGATTCTTAAATCTCTATGCATACATACTAGTGGACGTAGCAGATACAGGACAAGTAAGAATATCAACATAAAAAAGACAGTTCAATGGATAAAAAGTTCTAGAGTAGATGATAAGTGGATCTCTCATGATAATAACTCGTTTGGCAGTAGGCAACATGCACAATACAATTTGAATAGAGATGATTCACTAGATACAGGTTTAAAAGCCTAATAGACATTTCTCTTGTGTTCCTACTTAAAGAGCATGGTTGTATTAGTACAACATATTTAAGAGGGTTCTCCTAAAGGAATACATATTACTCAAGTTCAAGGCAAGAACAGCACAAGAACAAGGCATCACCAAGCAGCTGTTATCTAGAAATAGGAGAGCACAAAGTAAATATTTTACATAATTAATGTTTGTTTAAGATGTGTAAATATGTACTAAATCATCTTGGTAGTCTCTAAACCATAATCTAAGTTAGCCACTAAGAGGCAACTTGTAGAATATTATGCAGATGACCATATAACACCAACATTATATAGTTGATTAACGGATGGCGATGCGGTTTCTATAAATTTAACAGCAAGATCCGTAAGTGTTATATCAAAGTTGACAGTTTTGGCTTAGAACCTAATCTTGAGAAGAAATCCTCCAATACACCTATCAGATCACCAAGGGTCAAACCATAATCACAAATAAGACCTGAAATAAGAACCATTGTAAGTAGCTTCCCCTGCTAGAAGGTTACTCTGACATCCAAGATATGGACCAAATTTCAATCAATTAAACTCCCCATAGGAGAGAAACAAGAGAATGGTTACCTTCTATATGGTGGAATTCCGCGAGATGAGTTCGGTCCACAGCTTCATTCCGGAAAACACGATCGATGGAATAGTATCTTTTAGGAGCAAAAGGTTTCTGAAAAACCCATGGTGGTTTATCAAATAAAACAAATCTCATGAATAGTTCAACAGGACAGAAAAAAGCAAACTAATATCACCTCCACTAATTTAGTAAGCTAAAGAAATATAAACTATGGAATTAATAAGAGATAAAATCACCAAATAAGCATCACTTAGTGGGTATACCTCTTGTGCTAGCTTGTAAAGCATCCTTGTGGAAACTGCAGTTGTGTGAGTACGAAGCAGATTTTTTTCTGCTTCATCTCTCTTCCAATCATAACCATATCTGCAGGAAACTAGTTAAAATTATAAACTCTACGACTAAATTGCAGCAAAAAACACAACAACATACCCTTTGGAGCCATAACCACCAGATTGATGTACTTGCTTCACTTTCTCAAGATAGTCATCGGGTAATTGTGTTGTTGTAGCGGGGGCTGCAAACAAAACTCGATCAATCAAATATGATTACAGCCAACTGATGACTGAATAGAAGTAACATAAACTTTACCTCTGAGGAAAAATGTATCATGTGAATCCCGAGCAGGATGCTGTTGTGGCTGGAACAGCGCATCAAAATTCCAGAAGCTACCAAAGAAACGGCAAGGATACATAATATTATTAAGATGCTCCAAACACTACATTGTCTTTAAATTGTCAAATGTTTTTGTCTCCGATCCATTACCCCTATAGTACTTCCAATTTGTTGAGAAGATCTACCCTCACAGGGTATGTTGGAATAAATGGGCCTCTATAAGTATTGGGCCCATGTAAAGTTCAGAAATTGGAGAGAAGTCAAGTGGGTGGAGGCCGTGGGAGTTTAGTCCCACATTGCCAAGGGAGCAAGATTTTGACCTGCTTATAAGGGGGCATCTCATGGTGAAACTAGTTGGAAAGACTAAAGAGAGCTATGCTAAGTGTATACCACACGCGCGCTCGCGCGCTCGCATTTATTCGCGTTTAATTACGCGTGACTTGTGACTTTGGCGAGGCGAGCGCGACCGTGGCCTGTTAAATTGCATCTCTTTTTAATATTTTTGCTGAGCATTTTACTTATCTTATCCACCCGCATATGTTTCACGCACGACTCGAAGATAGAATTCCTGTTGAGGGAAGTTAGGAGATCGCTCGTGATGGAGATATACCAGGGGACGGATCCTGGAATATAGGCGGAACGTGCTGCGTGCGGGTTATCCTTTCGAGTCTATAAGAGGAAGACGTCCCTCTCGACAGAGGACACCAGATACACAAACCCTACTCCGTTCTCTTCTGCAGTCGCCACCGATCTTCGCCGATCCTTTCCCTGCCGTGCCGCGGGGAGAGGAAAGCAGTAGTCTCCGAACTTTCCCCGGCGTTTGGCGTCCCGCACGAGGGAGCCGGGCGATAAAGTTTCTAGGCAGTGCTTCGCATGGCTGCTTCTTCTTTATCGTCTGCATCGACCGTCTGCTTCATCTTCCCCAACTGTTCTTCATCAACGTTCGCCTGCATCACTGTAAGAAATCAATCTCGTGATCCTCTCTTTCGTGTTCTGGAAGGAGGTTTGAGATCCATGTCGATCTGCTGTGCCATGTTAGATTTCATGTTCATAATCACATGTGTAAATCTATTAGATCTATCTTTGTTGTCACACAAATTCGGAATTATTTTAATTCTATTGCATGCTATATTTCCAACAGGGTATTCACTACCATAATCTTGTCTTATTTTATATAACACGGAATCATTATTATCTTGAGTAGAATAGAACCATTTGGGGGTAGGGAGGGTATACAACTTATGGTTACTTTTGTGGAGTACAGATCAGCAATAAATAAATAAGTAAATAAATAAATAAATAAATAAATAAATAAATATGGAGCACAAACATTAGGACACACCTGCTCTCTACAAACATGTTTGTTGGCATCTCACTGAATCTGTTGCACCAATAAATGAATTAATCAATTTGCCAACATGCCTTGCTAATGGTAAATATCAGGAACAAATTATCTTAATTTACCCCATCTCCAGCAAAATGTTCTGAATTGCCTCACGGACCTGAGATAAATCGACCAAATAACAGTTTTGAACAACCTGGATCATCACAAAAGCTGCATGGAAAAATGGAGCAACTGTAAATATTAAAAAGTACCTCTAACAAAGAATGGACATATCCTATCGCAATAGGTTGTCCATGAGCTCCATAATTATAATCTTTAAATTCCAGATCCTTCCAGTCGCCACTTCAGGAAAAAACCGTTTAATAGGGAGAAATTATCAGAACTCCGTTACTGTATGCATTGAGGCACACACACAAACAATAGTTTTAAAAGGTCAATTTAACATCACAATAAGTGTATTGGTAAACAAAATGCATAAAATATTTCAATGTGACAAAAACAACTGGTCTCTTTGGAAGAGAAAATGATAACGGCTAGTCAACAATGAAATGAGAAGAATATAGTCTTCTATATAGGTTGTTCAACTGCTCATGGTCAACAAAATAGGTTCTCTACTAAACTTTGTGAACTATCTTGTGATAAGTGATGTCAAATTACCTCTTAAGATGTTCTCTTGTCACATCAGTTGCCAATATTTTTCTCTTTGTAACAAATTCAGGTCCTTTCTGTAGTGAGTACCAAATCGATTTCCTGAAAAATGGCAAAATAGGCGTTAAAATCCGGCAAAACTGACTATTTGATGCCACACCTGATTGGTACTTCTTGACACGCTGTACTATCAATAATTTTCTTATGGATGATGAAAAATCATTGTTTTTGCTAGAACATGACCAACAGATTAAAGTAGTCTTATTCTGAAATTCTGAGAGTTCTAGTGTGGAAGATCATGTTTGCCAAGCGATGTCAAGACAGAGATGTGGGTAATGCCAAGTTGCCAACTGGGCTTTTTTGATTTCCAATAGCACGCATGACCTTTCATCTATGCCCTGTCCTAGTTTTTACAATGTTAGTGTTTCATTCAGACTGGTGTTTTTTAGCAAGCGCCATAATTTTAGAGGTCTCCATCATGAAATTTATCGATATTGCGATGTCTCACCAAATACAGAACAAGTAAAGTGTCCAAAAACCCAAGTCATGTTCACCGTAATACAATGTAACAAACTACATAAAAAAAAGGTTCTGAATCAGCTGCTTACTCCTTTGTTACAAGCTTCCTTCTCTTCAAATCATGTACTCCCTCCTTTCGGAAATATAAGACATTCTAGCTTTGTGAAATGAATGTATCTAGACACCTTTTAGGTATAGGTTCACTTTGAACCTCTATGAACCTATATACTAAAAGACGTCTAGATACATTCGATTCACAAAGCTAAAACGTCTTATATTTCCGAACAGAGGGAGTATCACTTTATCAAAAACAACCTACATAAAAAACATTTCTTTTAATCAGATAAGGAATCCACCGTTAACAGCAAAATAAGTTAGCAGACAATACACTGCGATGCAGGAGAATTGTATTTTTGTACAAACTGATGGTATCAAATTTGTCAGAGGTAAAAAAGCACTGATGAATTGTTCAAATGCAATATGGGACAAATGACGCGCAATAAGCGACACAGACCTCCCCGTTCTCCAGCATTTTGAGCTGCGCTTGCAACTCATCCTTGGCGTCCTCAACCTGAATGAATCAGCATATTATTAGATGTCATGCCTAGAGATAAAATCTCGAGGACAGATAAAAGGAGTGCCTGGGGGCCATTAGTGCACACATAACTAGTTATTGCACATGGAAAGAGTTGACTATATGATCAGCCAATTCCTACATCGACAATCACTGAATCCCATTCAAGATAATGACAAACTGCCAACATTGTGCCCAAAAGAACACACTGAACTCAGCCACTCTATCTCTCTATCTGAATATGTTGAAATGAAGTGAGCACGACACTACACTTGTCTGAAGATGAAATTAACTGGGTTCAGAGCTATACCTTTCTCAAGACGAGTTCTTTATTCCCTTTCTCAAACCCGATCCACCTGTTCTTCGCAGCCGCCTTCATTCCGATGTCGAAGACGTCCCCCAGTTTCTCCTACAATTGATGCTGAACATCAGAATCCGAATTGAACGCTGAACATCAGAATCCCAATGGAACGCCTAATAAGGTCCGGAGACAGCGATCACCTTGAGCGCGGCCTTGCAGGCGCCCTCCGGTGGGATGGCAGCGACGAGCTGCGCCTCGGGGGAGCCCCTCGCGGCGTACCCCTTCGCCTCGTCGGTGAGCGCCCACGTCTCCTTGGTTATGTCCTGCAGGGGAGCAAGCGAGCTCGTTGAGGGCTTTGGATGGTTGGGGGATTGGGGAGGGGGAAGCAGGAGAGTACAGACCGCGCTCTCGACGACGCGGAAGGCGGAGAGGCTCCTGATGACGTCCTCCACGTCCTTATGCGGGACGCCGAGGGAGGATGCGAAGATGCGAGAGTCGAGGATCTCGGCGTTGGCGTCGAGGTGGGCGAGGAGGACGGCCTCCACGTCCACCGTCGGTGGCGAAGCCGCCTCCATGGCGCAGGTCGTCGGCGACGACAAGGTTTGAGAGAGAGAAGACTTTACACCGCGACCGAAAGTTCAGAATTAAAACGCGAAACTTCAGTTCGGTTCAAAATACACTCTCGACATATCTCTCAAACCCAAAGTTTTGTGAGACTTTTAAATTAGTTTAGTCTTAATTATTTTGAAAGTCTCGTAATTTTTTTAAACCGATTTTTCCAGTAAATTGGGGTATGATAGTTTTTTGGAGAAGCCATAAAAAATTGGGCCTAAACGCACCCATTCGACAAATTGGCTGTTTTTTTTCTGGGCAAATTGGCTGGTTTGACCCAAATGATGTTGTATTTGAGTCTTATTGTAAAATTCTTGCGTTTAAAAATATAAGATATTTCAGTCTTATTCTAAAAGTCATGTATATAGACTACTTTAAGCGGCTAGGTGGGGTGCGGAGTAAAATGGGTAAACCTAGACAAAGAAAACTTTACAATGCACCGGCCACATGGTGTTCGCTTGTTGATATCTCATTCAATCGCCTAATCAGGACGTTTATCTCCTTCTTAACGCTTATGCCCAAAAAAAGACCGAATCAGCGGTTTCACCTCAGCCAACATCCAATGGGCGCAACATACCCCGCTTTTACACGTGTTAGAAAGCACGGGAGAGGAGACGCTTAGTCAGAACTTCCTCCTTCGATGTTGTGTCCGTCATTATTCGAGCTTCCTGCTGCATGAATCTCACTATCACTGAGGTCTCTGCTCACAGCGGATGGGTGGCCGGCTTGGCCATGGAGAAAGGCACATGAACTGGAGAAGCTGTTAAGTTTTCCTTCCCCTTTCTGCATACAGCCTCTAGCAACAAGTGCAACGGCTTTCTCCTATCCCAGGCCTCAAAGAGCCTACCACTCCGCCCTGCCAACTCTAAAAGCTTCTAGAACCTCTGGTGGTCATTTTATTTAGACTTTAGACCTCTTGGGGCTGATTATTATTTTAACAACACACTACAGGAAACACACAAGTCGCCGACGGCTATATACTACAGCGACGGTCAAATGTTGGGGCCGTCAGCGTAGACGCAAGAAAAGCCTTCGGCGTATTAGATAGGCCATGACAGCAATGCGGCGTCAATGCTACGCCGACGGCCTAGCTTTCACACCTACGCCGACGGTAAAGCCGTCGGCATAGCCGTCGGCATAGCTATTTTTCCTTATTGTCATTTAATACTAGAAAAATTATAACTAAATTATTCTTATTCAGAAAAATAGATATAATATATCAAAATTTGCAGAAAAATAAGATCTATCTAACTAAACTCAAATATTATATATTTTTTATTGAAAAAATATAAGAAAATTACATATACTTTTGTATAACGCATTTTCTATTTTTCGAGCGCAAAAAACGAGTGTTTTGTGAAGCAACCACCAAATAACAGTTTCAAAATAGTATCATCCTATTTTTAAAAAAAAAAATTATACCAACTTATATGGATAATATCTCAACTGGGATATCTCAAACATTTCTGTTCATCCTTGATAAAAAAGACAAATGTCTTCCGAATCGGTAGTAAGTGGGTCCTGTTTGAACTACATGTACATGATCTAATGCTTATGAATTTTGAAAAAATCATTTTTATACTCATAATATGGTGTTTTTTCAGAGATACAATGCAAGTTTAGCAAGGCCCATCACATATCTTTATGCCCGCCATTTTGACCATAGTTTGAAACGAGAAAATTTTAAAATAGGTATAAGAGATTCAAAAATTGTCCGAACAATGTAAATCATTCGGGTGGTGTCAAATTATGTGATATAGTTGCAAGAAAAAATACCAAACTTGGTAAATTGATTATGTCTAAAAAAAACTTTACAAAATGATCTATCATATTTGAGGTTTCTTGGTTTTCGGGTCAAATGACCAGTGTTATGGCTAGAATCAGGGCATAGTTTGTGATATTATGCCCATATTATGCATGCATGTGCACCATGGGATGGTAATCAATGTTGTAGGAGGAAGTTTTTCTTTTCGTCGTACGAAAAAACCATTTTCTATTTTCTGAGCGCAAAAAATGGGGCATTTCGTGAAGCAACCACCAAATGACAGTTTTAAAATGGTACCATCCTATTTTTCAAAAATATTATACCATCTTACATGGACAATGTCACAACCGGGATATCTCAAACCTTTCCATTCACCCCTGGTAAAAAACACAAATGTCTACCGAATCAGTAGGAAGTGAGTCTGGTTTGAACTACAGGTACATTATCTAATGCTCATAATTTTTTGAAAAACTCATTTTTAATCTCACAGTATGATGTTTCTTTAGAGATACAATGCAAGTTTTAGCGAGGCCCATCACATATCTTCAAGCCTGTCGTTTTGACCATAGTTTGAAATAGGAAAATTTTGAAACGGGCATCAGAAATTCAAAAACTGTCTGAACAATATAAATCCTTTGCGTGGTGTCATATTATGTAACATAGTTGCAATAAAAAATACTAAAGTTGGTAAATTGATTATGTCTCAAAAAAACCTTCACAAAATGACCTATCATGTTCGAGGTTTTCAGGCTTTCGAGGTCAAATGACCAATGATATGGCTAGAATCAGGGCATAATTTGTGATACTATGCCCATATTGTCCACGCATGTGCATCATGGGATGGCGAACAATGTTGTAGAAGAAAGTTTTCCTTTTTGTTATATGGAAAAGCCATTTTTTATTTTCTGAGCGCAAAAAACAGGGTGTTTTGTGAAGCAACCACCAAATGACAGTTTGAAAATGGTGCCATCCTATTTTTCAAAAATATTAGACCACCTTACATGGACAATATCCCAACCGGGGTCAGTAGGAAGTGGGTCCGGTTTGAACTACAAGTACATGATCTAATGCTCATGATTTTTGGAAAAAATCATTTTTATACTCATAATATGATGTTTCTTTAGAGATACAATGCAAATTTTAGCGAGACCCATCACATATCTTTATGCCCGCCGTTTTGATCATAGTTTAAAATGGGCATAAGAAATTATAAAATTGTCTGAACAATATAAATCCTTTGTGTGGTGTCATATTATGTGACATAGTTGCAAGGAAAAATACAAAACTTGGCAAATTGATTATGTCTCAATAAAACCTTCACAAAATGACCTATCATGTTCGAGGTTTTCAAACTTTCGAGTCAAATAACCAATGTTATGGCTAGAATTAGGGCATAATTTGTGATACGGTGTCTATATTGTTCATGCATGTGCATCCTTGGACGACGAACAATATTGTAGGAGGAAGTCTTCTTTTTCTTCCTATGGAAAAGCTATTTTTTATTTTTCGAGCACAAAAAAGAGACGTTTTGTGAAGCAACCACCAAATGATAGTTTCAAAATGATACCATCCTATTTTTCAAAAAAAAATAGACCACCTTTCATGGACAATTTCCCAACGGTTTATCTTAAACCTTTCCGTTCACCCCTGGTGAAAAGGACAAATGTCTACCGAATCGGTAGGAAGTGCGTCCAGTTTGAACTACATGTACATGATCTAATGCTCATTTCATCCCGCCATTTTGACTATAGTTTGAAACAGAATTTTTTTGAAACAAGTATAAGAAATTAAAAAATTGTCCCAAAAATGTAAATCCTTTGTGTGGTGTCATATTAAGTGACATAGTTGCAAGGAAAAATACCAAACTTGGTAAATTTATTATGTCTAAAAAAACCTTCACAAAATAACCTATCATGTTCGAGATTTTCCTGATTTTTGGGTCAAACGACCAATGTTATGGCTAGAATCAAGACATAGTTTGTGATACTATGCCCATATTGTGCACGCATGTGTATCATGGGATGATGGTTGCAGGAGGAAGTTCTATTTTTCGTCGTACTGAAAAGACATTTTCTATTTTTCGAGCGCAAAAAATGGAGCGTGTTGTGAAGCAACCACCAAATAACAGTTTCAAAATGGTACCATCTTATTTTTCAAAAATATTAGACCACCTAACATGAACAGTATCCCAACTAGGATATCTAAAACCTTTCTGTTTACCCTCTGGTGAAAAGGACAAATGTCTGCCAAATCGATAGGAAGTGGGTCCGGTTTGAACTACAGATACATGATCTAATGCTCATGATTTTTTTTGAAAAAAATCATTTCTAGACTCACAATATGACGTTTCTTCAGAGATACAATGCAAGTTTTAGCGTGGCCCATCACATATCTTCATGCCCGTTGTTTTGACTATAGTTTGAAATGAGATTTTTTTTGAAACGGGCATAAGAAATTCAAAACTATCCGAATAATGTAAATCCTTTGTGTGGTGTCACCTTATGTGACATAGTTGCAAGGAAAAATATCAAACTTGGTAAATTGATTATGTCTCAAAAAAACTTCACAAAATGACCTATCATGTTCGAGGTTTCCACGCTTTTAGGTCAAATGACCAATGTTATTACTAGAATCAAGGCATAGTTTGCGATACTATGCCCATATTGTGAATACATATGCATCATGGGATGACGAACAATGTTGCAGGAGGAAGTTTTCCTTTTCGTCGTACGGAAAAACCATTTTCTATTTTCGAAACGCAAAAACATGGTGTTTTATTAAGCAACCACCAATTAACAGTTCTAAAATGGTACCATTATATTTAAAAAAATATTAGACCACCTTACATGGACAATGCCCCAACTAGGGTATCTCAAACCTTTCTGTTTACCCCTGATGAAAAAGACAAATATCTACCGAATCGATAGGAAGTGGATCCGATTTAAACTACATGTACATGATCTAATGCTCATGATTTATTTTAAAAAATATTTTTAGACTCACAATATGATGTTTCTTCAGAGATACAATGCAAGTTTTAGCGAGGCCCATGACATATCTTCATGCCCGTTGTTTTGACCATAGTTTGAAATGGGAAAATTTTGAAATGGACATAAGAATTTCAAAAACTACCTGAACAATGTAAATCCTTCACGTGGTGTCATATTATGTGACATAGTTGCAAGGAAAAATACCAAACTTGGTGAATTGATTATGTCTCAAGAAAACCTTCACAAAATGACCTGTCATGTTCGAGATTTCCTGACTTTCGGGTCAAATGATCAATATTATGGCTAGAATCAGGTCATAGTTTGTGATACTATGCCCATATTATGCATGCATGTGCATCATGAGATGACGATCAATGTTGCAGGAGGAAGTTTTCCTTTTCGTCGTACGAAAAAACCATTTTTTATTTTCCGAGCGCAACAAATGGGGCATTTTGTGAAGCAACCATTTTGTGACAATTTCAAAATAGTACCATCCTATTTTTCAAAAATATTAGTCCACCTTACATGTACAATGTTCCAACAAAGGTATCTCAAACCTTTCCGTTCACCCTGGTGAAAAAGACAAATGTTTACCGAATTGGTAGAAAGTGGGTCCAGTTTGAACTACAGGTACATGATCTAATGCTCATGATTTTTTGAAAAAAAAATTATTTTTAGACTCACAATATGATGTTTCTTTAGTGATATAATGCAATTTTTAGCAAGGCCCATCATATATCTTCATGCCCGCCGTTTTGACCATAGTTTGAAACTAGAAAATTTTGAAACGGGCAGAAGAAATTCAAAACTGTCTGAACAATGTAAATCCTTTGCGTGGTGTCATATTATATGACATAGTTGCATGGAATAATATCAAACTTGGTAAATTGATTATATCTCAAAAAACCCTTCACAAAATGACCTATCATGTTCCGGGTTTCCTGGCTTTCGGTCAAATGATCAATGTTATGGCTAGAAACAGTGAATAGTTTGTGATACTGTGTCCATATTGTACACGCATGTGCATTATAGGATAACAAATAATGTCGAAGGAGGAAGTTTTCCTTTTTGTCGTATAGAAAATGGAGCGTTTTGTGGTTTCAAAATAGTATCATACTATTTTTCAAAAATATTATACCATCTTACATGAATAATGTATCAACCGGGTTATCTCAAACATTTCTGTTCACCTCTAGTGAAAAAGATAAATGTCTGCCAAATCGGTAAAAAGTGGGTCTAGTTTAAACTACAGGTACATGATCTAATGCTCATGATTTTTTAGAAAAATCATTTTAGACTCACAATATGATGTTTCTTTAGAGATACAATGCAAGTTTATAGAGTATTATCACATAGGTAAGAATTTTGATGCCCGCCATTTTGACCATTTTTAGACTCACACTATGATTTTTTGAAGATTTGAACACTATTAAATAAATTTTATTTAAAAATACATGGTGCATGATTAAAAGTATGATATGGATGTCATGTTTGGATTCTTCTCATTTTTCTGATTGATTTAGACATATTATTTGTCGGATTCCGATTTACGGATTTAAAGATATGAGTTATTCCATATTAAATAGAAAATGGCAAAAAATATATTTATTTTATTGTCATTTGAATTCAAGATTATTGTGACTTATTCATTTTTGTTTACTTAAATAATTATTTGAAATTTTAAAAATAAAGACGCATGACACTATGGTCCAAGGGTTAATAGGATTGATACGATAGTATTATCAACAAGGTCTAAAAAAATTTATCGAAAGCTCATTTGAAAGAAACAGAGAAGTTAAGCATGCTAGGGCAGGAGTAGTGTTAGGATGGGTGACCAATCAAAAAGTTTAACCATTAGTACAATTTAACTGAAGATTAAGCCTACTTAGAGTTAATAAAATCACTTATGAGAATAACAAGTCAGACAATTCAAAAAAATTGAAAAGGAAATTTAAAAAAGAATAAAAAACAAAAAACTAGACCGACGGCATCTTAACGCATGTTAGCCGTCTAGGTGGGGACCATCTAAACTATGTCGACGGCTAAGCCATCGGCGTAGATGGCTATGCCGATGACTTTATTAAGATGATGGCATATTACTCTAGGCCGACGCCGTGTTACGCCGACGGCCGTCGTCGACATAGACCTACGCCGACGGTAATTTGGCATATCTCGATGGGTAAAAGTCGTCGGCGTAGTGACTGTTCTCTCTAGTGACAAGAGAACCATTATCGTAGACACACGAACTGGAGGGGTTATCATCAATTCCCTAAGGCTATGTTCGGAGAGGATTAAAGTGGATTGGAGTGAAATTAGGGGGATTTTGACTTACTAGGGATTTAATCTCTCTCAAACCCTTCCAATCCACTTCAATTCTAGCTGAACCGAATATGCCCTAAGTTAATCCCACAGGATTCAAAATCTCCCCGAAAATTCTCTTCAACCGCTCCGCCCCTACCGCCGATGCATCTTGCCGACCCCTTTTCTTTAGCTCTATAAGCTTCCCAAACAGGAAAAACCCTCGCGTGTGCCAATGCAAGACCTCAACGCCGAACTCTACCAGAAGTACACCGGCCTCAAGGTACCACCGCCTAACTCCTCCCTCCCTTTTCTGCACCCTACTCGTGGCCCTCGATCACCCCAACCTTGTCTCAGATAAGATGCACACCTATGTGAGGCCATTGAGCGATTCAGGCAATTTCTTGCACATCAATTAATGGCATCACGTATTTCCTTCTAATGTAAGTACTCCATCCGCTTCACTAATATAAGACATTTAATCTTTTTCTAAAACATATGTATCTGGACGTGTTATAGTGTGTAGATTCACTTAGAGCAACTCTAACAGAGCATGTAAAACAGGCTGAAACCGAAAAAGTCCGGCGACAATACGGGTTTAGGACGAAAGAGGCCCAGAAAGGAGCCCAAACTCGCGGCCTGGCCCGTAAAACGAGTTCGGGGGTCTGAGAAACTCGGCGGCCGCCCCGTATTAGGGGATTTCGGTTTCCAAACCCTACTCCCCTCCGCCGCTACCACTCCCTCCGTCGCCGCCTGCCTCCTCTCCGGCGAGCAATTCCATCGTTGTTGCCGCCACCACCCCTCCGTCCGCAATGGGACGCTTAATACACGTAGGTAGGGGAGGGGCCCGAATCGGCGGCGGGAAGCCAGCACCGCGTCCGCTGGGTGTGCGGTCGGAAGCGGACCCGCGTGAGGCGGGGGCGCTCCGACGGCGCTTGGAAGCGGGCGGCACAGAAGTGGCCGCGCGCGGAGGAGATGCCGAGGCGTCCTGCCTGCTCATGCAGCCCGCCGCTGCCGACGCTTCCCTCATGCGGCGATGGCAACGATGACGACGACGCAGACGGGCCGACTCTCACCTGTGATGGCTCCCAGCACTGTAGTGGGACGCTTCGTTGGAAACCCCAAGAGCAAGGTGTGATGAGCATATCAGCAAGTTTTCCCTCAGTAAGAAACCGAGGTTATCGAACTAGTAGGAGGAAGGAAATGTCTCAAAGGTGCTGCAAGCAACATGGAAACCTGCACAACACAAACTCAAGACTTTGCCCCAACGAATCAGTTAGGTTGTCAAGCTCACCGGTTTGCTATAACAAAGGATTAAACCTATGGTGTGGAAGGTGATTATGGTTTGCAGCAAGTAACAGTGGAAGATGTATCAATGGTAAAGATTGGACCGGGGTCCATAGTTCACTAGAGGTGCTCTCCTTAGATAAACAACATGGCATGAGGGGTAAACAAATTACAGCAGGGCAATTGACAGGAACTGAGCAAGGCATAACAATGCAATACCAGACAAAAAGATCCTGTGAGATTCGATTGGGCAATACAACAATATATATAGAACGCCATCCAACCGTATCTATGACTAGAAGTCCACCTTCAGGTTATCATCCGAACCCTCTCTAGTATTAAGTTGCAAGCAACAGACAACTTCTTTAAGCAAAGTATGTAAGGTAACAGTCCACTTGTTCCATGAACAAGAGTGATACATCAGAAACGTATCTATAATTTTTGATGCTCCATGCTTGTTTAGTATCTACTTTACTTTGCTTTGTCTACACTTTGAGGTGTTTTTATATCTTTTCTGGAACTAACCTATTAACAACTTGCCACAGTGCCAGTTGTCTGTTTTCTTCTGTTTTTGGTTCCAAAAAGGCAGAAAATCAATATTCTCGGAATTGGACGGGACAAAAGCCAAAGTCAATATTTTACCGTGGGCGACACGAAGTCCAGAGGGGAGACGAAGAGGCGAACCAGGGCCACCACACCCCCTAGGCGCGGGTGGGCCCACCCCGCGCCTGGGTAGAGTGTGGGCCCCCTGGCCGCCTCCTAGCCTCGCCTCTTCGCTTATAAGAAGCCCCCGATACAGAAACCCTAGGCACCCGATCAAAACTCCACGAAACCTTCTGTAACCGCTGCCACCCTCGTCCCTAGATCGGGGGGATCTGAAGTTCTTCCCGGCACCCTGCCGGAGGGGAGATCATCCCGGAGGCCTTCTTCTCCGGTATGATGCGTGAGTAGTTCCACCTTGGACTATGGGTCCATTTAGTAGCTAGATGGTTGTATCCCCTCCTTGTGCTTTCATGTATAGATCGTGTGAGCTCCGTTCATGATCAAGATCTAATCTATTTGTAATCATGCATGTTGTCTTTGCGGGGATCCGATGGATATTGAGATTACTATGTCAGATTGATTAATGGTTTTGTCTTTATGATTCTATCATATCTGTGTTGTTTGTGATCTTGCATGTTCTCCATTGTTAGTAGCTATCTTGGCCAAGTAGTTGTTAGTGACTCCAAGAGGGGGTATGTATGCTCGATAGTGGGTTCATGCCTCTAGTTTCCAAGTGAAGTGACAGAAATCTCTTCGGTTGTACATGTGTTGTTGCTACTAGGGACAAAACAATGGTCTCTTGTTCATGGAACAAGTGGATTGTTTACCATACACACTTTGCTTAAAGAAGTTGTTTGTTGCTTGCAACTTAATATTGGAGGGGGTTCGGATGATAACCTGAAGGTGGACTTCTAGTCATAGATGCAGTTGGATGGCGGTCTATATATATTGTTGTATTGCCTAATCGAATCTCATAGGATCTTTTTGTCTGGTATTGCATTGTTATGCCTTGCTCAGTTCCTGTCAATTGCCCTGCTGTAATTTGTTTACCCCTTATGCCATATTGTTTATCTAAGAAGAGCACCTCTAGTGAATTATGGACCTCGGTCCAATCTTTACCATTGATACATCTTCCACTGTTACCTGTTTAGTTGTTGCAAACCATTACCTTCCACACCATACGTTTAATCCTTTATTACAGCAACCCGGTGAGCTTGACAACCTCATTGATTCGTTGGGGCAAAGTTTTGAGTTTGTGTTGTGCAGGTCTCCGCATTGCTTACAACACCCGTGTGACGTTTCCTTCCTCCTACTGGTTCGATAACCTCGGTTTTTTACTGAGGGAAAATTTGCTGATGTGCTGCTTCACACCTTGCTTTTGGGGTTCCCAACAGGCTCCACGTCAACCACGTGTATAGCCATCAAGTCTTTCTGGCGCCGTTGCCGGGGAGGCTAAGAACGTCTTCACAAGGGAAGTCCTCCACTTCCTTTCTCTTTACTTTGTTTTTAGTTTGCTTATTTTTTTGCTTGGTTTTGTTTGCCTCTTTTCAAAAACTCCAAAAAATTAGTTTAGTTTGGTTTGCTTTCTCTTATAAAAAACACACAAAAAATTATTTCTTGCTCTAGTTGCTGGTCTGTTGTTGTCTTGCTTGGTCATGCTTCCTCTCAATGGATGGTTTCTTTGAAACTAGTTCTTATTGGAAATGTGGGTTCACGAAAGAACAAAAGTATTATTATAAGGAACACCGTTTGTCACAAAAAGGGTAACACTTATGGGAACAAATTGATAAGTTGAATACTATTGCTAAAGACGTGTGTTCTACTTATAATGTTACTTATTGCTTTGATGAAGCTTGTTGTTGTAGGAGGTATAAACACCTCCCTTTTCAATGTGAGTATAATGATAATTCTACCATATCCTCTTATGTTAAAGGAAATTGTGACTTTTATGATGTGGAACAAATTGAATAATTTATTGCCTTCAAGGGTGCATTTGAACTTGCCAGTTTGTTTGAAAATACTGATGATGCACCTTATAAATATGAGGTTTATAAGATACTTAAGTTTTGCTTTGATAATTACAAGGAAGGAAATGGCTATATTCTTGAATACTTTAATAGATTCGTTCCAAAAAGGAAAGAGTCTAATGCCTTGCAGGAGCCTATGGAAGAAGAAATTGCTGAAACTAAAAGCTCATTAGATGAAAAAGAGGAGGAGAGTGATGGTCAAGAGGAGGAAGAATGGATCTACCCATGTCTACCTTCTAATGAGAGTAACTCTTTACCTCTTACATTATTTGATTGTCCTCATGCTTACCAAAGGAGGATGAATGTTATGTTCCTATGGATTCTTTTGAGATACCTACTATGGGTAGAACTTGTGATAATAATTATGCTCCAGTTATCTATGATAATCCTTTATTTGTGCATGACTTCGAAATGCATGGTACTAAAGAGTTTTGCTTGGAAAATGTTTATGATAATGCTCTAGATGATGGTCCTATATTGAATGATCAGTCTCCTTGTTATAAAATTGTTAAAAGTGGGTTTGAAAGTTTTAATCCCACTATTTGTGAGCTTGATAAGAATTATGTGTTTATGGATCATGAAAAGCATGATTTATGTGATAGTTGTATTGTTGAGTTTATTCATGAGGCTACTAAAAGTTATTTTGAGAGAGGGAAACATGGTCTTATGTATCTCAACAATATTAAGTTTCCCCTCTTTATGTTGAAAATCTTAAAGTTGCACTTGTTTTGCTTTCCTATGCTTATTGCTTTGTGCTTCCATGACTTGTTTCTTTACAAGATTCCTATGCATAGGAAGTGGGTTAGACTTAAATGTGTTTTGAATTTTATTCTTAATGCTCTCTTTTACTTCAACTCATATTTCTTTTGTGAGCATCTTCTCAAACTATCATGCCTAACTTAAAGGCGTTAAATAAAAGTACTTGTTAGGAGATAACCCAAGATTGTCCTTGAGTCTTGAAAGTTATTACTTCTGTAATAACCTCTCCTTATCCTTTTTGTTTGCTTTTTGTGCCAAGAATGACCTCTAATGAGAGAGAAGTAAGATTTGGGGAGTTGCTGTCCCGAAACAGATTTCTGTCCTCCACCATAAAAATTCGTGAGGAGTCTCTGTAACTCGGATTAAGCTGAAAAATATGAATAAATCCCCCAGTATGTTAGCTAACTTTCATTAGTAAAACAATTTTTTATTTGAGCAACATAAGATGTTTGAAAAAATCGGTTTCTAACTGCTGGTCTGTTTTGAGAGATTTCTGCCATTATTTGCATTTGCTTCTTATTGATTCCTTTTTGAGTTCTCTTTTGGGGAATTGAGCTTTTTGAAGGAGTTGATATAGTAGCATGTGTTTTTAGTGAAAAGTCTTGTTGTTCCGAAGCTTTGCCGAAAGGTCTATTATCTTTTGAATACACTAATGTTGCTAATGAAGATTATGTGAAGTTTTGTATGAAGGAAAAAATTTCAGGTGTAATTGAGCATGAGGCGGTCATCGAAATCATGAAGCATAAAGGGTTTAATGAAAGGTGGATTGTTTGGGTAAGATCAATTCTCTCTTCGGGGATTTCTTCTGTTTTACTGAATGGCATTCCGGGAAAGCAATTTGTGTGTAAAAGAGGTGTACGTCAGGGAGACCCTTTATCACCTTTGTTGTATTCGTTTGGATCTGATTTGCTTCAGTCAGCGGTAAATGATTTGGTACAGCAGAATTTGATTTCTAGGCCTATTCAAACTAATGATCCTGATTTCCCTATCATTCAATACGATGATACTTTGCTCATTGTGCCAGCAGATAGAGTTCAATTGAGAGCTCTTAAAGAGGTGCTCCACAAGTTCTCTTTATCTACTGGGCTGAATATAAACTATGATAAATCTAGTATGGTGCCCATTAATGTGGCTGATGATATCTTGACTGAGCTCTGATTTTGGATGTCAAATTGGCAGCATGTCGTTCACTTATCTTGGTCTTCCACTAGGCACTACTAGACCAATTATTAGTGAGATGATGCCATTGGTCTGTAGACTGGAAAGGAAATTAACTTCCAATTTCTGTTTTCTGTCTTAGGGTGTTAGGCTCCAGCTCATTAACTCGGCTTTAGCATCTATGCCGTTACACTTTCTCTGTACTTTGAGTCTTCTAGTTGGTCTTACGGTTCAGCTGGATCGAATTCTTAGACAGTGTCTTTGGAGGAGGAAATATGATGAGCCAAAACAATCCTTGGCTGTCTGGGAAATGGTGTGTAAGCCGAAAAGAAATGGGGGTTTGGGAATTGTGAATTTTCAGAAGCAAAATGCATCTTTGTTGATTAAGTTTCTGGACAAGTTTTATAATCACAAGGATGTTCCGTGGGTACAACTAGTTTGGCATTCTCATTATATTGGAAAAATCCCTCATGCTGGAAAGCTATGTGGATCATATTGGTGGAGAGATGTTTTGAAACAAATGGATAATTACAGAGGGGTCTCGGCTGTGCAACTGGGCAGAGGTGACACATTCCTTTTCTGTCTAGATAACTGGATTGTGAATGGGCGTACAACTCCAATGCACTTGAGATATCCATGCCTCTTTTCATTTGTCTTAGATGATAACCTGTCGGCGGCAGAAGTCTATTATTCCGATGATATTACTGGGCTCTTTTATCTGCCAATGTCGTCAATTGCTTTTCAGGAGCTTGATGAGTTGAAACTTGTCATGCAAGAAGCTCAACGATCTTATCAGGATGATGTTTGGTCTTACTGTTGGGGTGATAGGTACACAGCATCTCAATTTTACAAGA
The DNA here is from genome assembly GCA_916181665.1 of Avena sativa. Taxonomy (NCBI): domain Eukaryota; kingdom Viridiplantae; phylum Streptophyta; class Magnoliopsida; order Poales; family Poaceae; genus Avena; species Avena sativa. The sequence continues at coordinate 466,484,973 of OV702283.1, read as the reverse complement.
AAATTCATGATCACATTATAGTTCCCAGTGTGTACACATGGTTATGGAAGTCTGACTGTATGATGAAGTCTAAGGTTTTTGCTTGGCTACTCCTGTCTGATAGACTAAACACGAGCGATTTACTTCGCGGCGACATTGGAATGTTACGGATGATACATACCGCGTGCTCTGTCCTATCAAGGCCTATGAAGATCGATCACATTTGTTTTTTCAGTGTAACTTTAGTGTGAGAATTTGGAATTATCTTCAGATTGAGTGGCAATCAGATGATAACATACAAGCAGTGGTGTTTCATGCCCGTGCAAGTTTTGGTCATCCTTTTTTCATGGAGGTTTTGATAACGGCGTGCTGGAATATCTGGATCTTGAGGAATGGTAAGATTTCAATGATGAGAAGCCTAGTTTTGGAAAATGGAAAGGAAGGTTCATTCATGACACCTCTCTGTTGAAATATAGAATTAAAGCAAAGCATAGGGATAAGTTGATGGCCTGGGTGGCAACCCTACCCTGATTATGGTGTAGATGGCTTTGATTTTTCTGTACATATTTGGTATAGTTGGCTGGCAGCTGTTTTTTTTGCTTTTGTAAATAGTTTGGAATTTCTTAAACTCTTTATATTTTCAATAAAATGCTGGGGGGCTTTGCCCCACAGTCCTTATTCTCAAAAAAAATTCAGGTGTAGAGAGAGAATGATGTAATGAGATGAAGAATGGACAAAAGCTCAAGCTTGGGGATGCAACCCCGGTGTCACCCCAAGAAATATCCAAGAGGTACAAGCGTCAAAGCTTGGGGATGCCCAAGGCATCCCCTTCTTCATCAATAAAAAGCTCAGGTCTATCTAGACACTTCGTTTTTATTGTTTCATGCACTGTTGTGTTGTTCTTGGAGCGTCTTAGTTTTCGTTTGGTTTTCTTAGTTGTTTAGTTTGCTTGAATAAAGTAGTTTGGACCCCCGTTCTCGTTCTGTTGTTTCAAATAATTTGCTTGGTGTTGGAAAGGAGTAGGAAGTTCCTGCTTGAAAGTGCAAGAGGAGCTTGCATTGACTGTGACTTAGACTTTAGCATGACATGATAGGTGTTATTTTGACCTTTGCTTAGTGATTATTACTGTAGCATGTCTTGTTCCAAACAATTGGGATTGCTTAGTGTGCCTTGAAGAAATTATGTGTTGTTTTAGCATACAAAAGCATAGTATTGTGGTATTCTCCTTTGATGCTTTGTTTGGGTTGACTTGGCACATGCTCACACCATGCTATGACTATGACAAGTCACCATAGCTTCTATGATCATTTAGTCCTTGACTTGTAGTACCACTCTATGATTTGATTAGTAATGTTTTGTCGCTCTATATGATTATGGCCATTATTGCTCTCTTAGTTGGTTGCTCCCAGTCTTTTGCTAGCCTCCACTTGTATGAGTAAGCTCTACTCATGCTTCCAACTTCCAAGAAACCAAGTTATTCCAAAGTGTCCACTATAAACTCCTATGCATGGTGTGTTACACCATTCCAAGTATATTCTTGTTTTCAGCTATCTTCCAATTAAAAACTATTTTGTTATGTGAAAACTTAGTGATTAAAGCCCTCACAAACTTGATGGCGCACTTTATATTCTTTTCCCCTAATAAACTTGAACCATTGTGTCATTTATGTTGTATATGCTTGCACTTATACGTTGGAATTAGCAGAACCGTGTTGTCACGGGGAACGTTTTTAACATTGCACTTGTACTTTGTACTTAGTTGATATCATGCTCTTTTGTCTATGGATGTCACCAGTGTGAAATAAAGAGGGAACTTGTAAGTCCATGGAGTTTGTATTTTGTGTTAGAGAAACGCATGGGCCGCTAGCCTAAGCCATGCCTAATCATGGTGGAAACTTGTAGCATCACCATAGTGAGATATCTATGAAGCATCCTCAATAAAAAGTTATGCATATGGTAAATAAAAAGATCGCTGAGATGCTCATTGTATGCTTGCCTTGTCATTTTGGTTATGGGATAGCTCATGTACCATGTGCAAGGGGTACCCCGTTGACGGTTCTCTATGATATGCATATACTTACAATGACAAGAACTTACAGGTGACTGAAGTTGAGTAGCATGAGGTGTGGCCCTCGTATTCAAGGGACTTGAGATTGCCAACTTATACTTTGTTAAGCATATACTCCATCTTTGTTCACTTTAACCTTAATCACTTCAAGATTCTTATGATAGGGGAAATGAGGGGTGAAAGCTAACAAGTACCATAATTTTTGGAAGCTCGTTTTGAAACTTGAAATCCCTGCTTCCCTTTGTGAAGGGCCTTTCTTCCACCATTATTTGAGTGTCCACCTTCTACCTTTAGGCACCATTAAGAGAGCATAGTTGTCATTCTGTGTGCAGTGTTCAAAAACTTATTGATTGATGCATATTGTGATATTACTTGTTCTTGTGCTATTTGTTTCTAGTCATCCTTGTGAACTTTGAAGGTGTCCTATGCATTTATTTGCTACTCTGTGAGGAACAAGCTGATTGTCACTATGCTATGTTTTCTGTATATGAAACAAACAAACGTTTTTCAATGCATGTTATTCATGATCTTTGTTTGTAGCCTTTCATGTTGCATGCATAGTTACTATGTCATGTTGTTAGAACTCCATCTTTCATTCACATGTTTAGAATTCTTTGATCCCAGCTTTCAATGCTTGCAAATGGTTTGATCTTGGTTTTGATGGTGCATGTCACCTTAAAAATTATTATTTTATCACTTACCTACTCGAGGACGAGCAGGAGTTAAGCTTGGGGATGCTTGATACGTCGGAAACGTATCTATAATTTTTGATGCTACATGCTTGTTTAGTATCTACTTCGCTTTGCTTTGTCTACACTTTGAGGTGTTTTTATATCTTTTCTGGAACTAACCTATTAATAAGTTGCCACAGTGTCAGTTGCCTTTTTCTTTTGTCTTTGGTTCCAGAAAGGCAGAAAATCAATATTCTCGGAATTGGATGTGACAAAAGCCAAAGTCAATATTTTATCGTGGGGGACACGAATCCAGAAGACGAGACAGAGACGTGAACCAGGGCGGCCAGACCCCCCTATGCGCGGGTGGGCCCTGCCCCGCGCCTGGGTAGGGTGTGGGCCCCCTGGCCGCCTCCTAGCCTCGCCTGTTCGCCTATAAGAAGCCCCCGATGCAGAAACCTTAAGTAACCCGATCAAAACTCCACGAAACCTTCTGTAGCCGCCGCCACCGTCGTCCCTAGATCGGGAGGATCTGAAGTTTTTCCCGGCACCCTGCCGGAGGGGAAATCATCCCGGAGGCCTTCTCTCCGGTATGAAGGGTGAGTAGTTCCACCTTGGACTATGGGTCCATGTAGTAGCTAGATGGCTGTATCTTCTCCTTGTTCTTCCATGTATAGATCTTGTGAGCTCCGTTTATGATCAAGATTTAATCTATTTGTAATCATGCATGTTGTGTTTACGGGGATCCGATGAATATTGAGATTACTATGTCAGATTGATTAGTGGTTTTGTCTATTTGATACTATCATGTCTGTGTTGTTTGTGATCTTGCATGCTCTCCGTTGTTAGTAGCTATCTTATATGAGTAGTTGCTAGTGACTCTAAGAGGTGGTATTTATGCTCGATAGTGGGTTCATGCCTCTAGTTTCCAAGGGAAGTGACAGAAATCTCTTCGGTTGTACATGTGTTGTTGCTACTAGGGAGAAAACAACGGTCTCTTGTTCATGGAACAAGTGGATTGTTTACCTTACACACTTTGCTTAAAGCAGTTGTCTGTTGCTTGCAACTTAATACTGGAGGGGGTTCAGATGATAACCTGAAGGTGGACTTTTAGTTATAGATGCAGTTGGATGGCGGTCTATGTATATTGTTGTATTGCCCAATCGAATCTCATAGGATCTTTTTGTCTAGTATTGCATTGTTATGCCTTGCTCAGTTCCTGTCAATTGCCTCGCTGTAATTTTTTCACTCTTCATGCCATGTTGTTTATCTAAGGAGAGCACCTCTAGTGAACTATGGATCCTGGTCCTATTTTTACCATTGATATATCTTTCTCTGTTACTTGTTTACTTGCTGTAAACTATTACCTTCCACACCATACGTTTAATCCTTTGTTACAACAAACTGGTGTGTTTAACAACCTCACTGATTAGTTTGGGCAAAGTCTTGAGTTTATCTTGACAACCTCACTGAGTTACTTGTATTGTTCTCTATGAAATATACGAGGTATATTTTCTTCTGAGGAACCAGTCGGCTCGGAATTTCACCTCTATATCCCATCACCAAACACACACATGTCACTCGCAAAAACAAAAACACAACTATGTCCACGCCGTACTCTATGCATGGCGCGTCGTCGTCATTCCCAGATATTTTCCACGATCCACGCCCATCCAACATATAGGAGGAGTACCGCACACACTGAATGACAACCATCGGACGAAAGTGCCAATTCCGATGCAGTTTTGGGAGCCCGCCCTCTGTGACGGTACGCACGCAACGCATTCGCATTCCCACTTCCCCAGTCCCATAGCGGCCGCCGCCTACACCTCGAACGCAGCTGGACCGCGCGCGCTGGCTGGCTGGCTGGCTGGCTCGACCGAAACGCCAGAAACGGACGGGCCGGGGGCAGCGGAGCTGCTGAGCGGGGGTTTCTCTTTGGGCTACGATACGAAACGAAGCTTCCCTCTTCCCCCAGTTCCCACCGCTCCGCGTACAGCCATTAAGCTGCCGCTGCCTAGCTAGCTAGTAGCTACGCGCCTCCTTAAAAGCACGCGCACACAACCTAGGAGGAGCACAGTGCTCGAGCCAGGCCTACCTAGGCCGATCAACTCCACCATGCAGCCATGCGCCGGCTGCTGGGCCGCGCGCCGCCTCCTCGCCGACCCGGCGCTCTCGCCGGCCGACCAGACATCGTTGGACGCGCAGCGGGCGCACCTCGAGCGGGTGCTCGGCGCCACCACCATCGTGCTCCTCGTCGCCAGCCTCACCTACATCGCCCTCACCGCGCTCTACGCCTGCCTCAGCGCCGCGCGCGTCGTCACCGCGCCGCCCGACAGCGACCACCTGCCGGCAACGCGGGAGGACACCAAACGCGCGCTCCAGCGGATCCCCGTGCGCGTGGTGGTGCCGCACCAGCATTCGCCCGACGCCGGTGGCGGCGGCGGCCAGGACGCCGAGGCCGACGAGTGCGCGGTGTGCCTCGCCGAGTACGCGGCCGGGGACGAGGTGCGCGTGCTCCCGGCGTGCCGCCACGGCTTCCACCGGGACTGCGTCGACCGCTGGCTGCTCACGCGCGCGCCCACCTGCCCCGTCTGCCGCGCACCGGTCGCCGCGCCCGTCGAGGACGCCGGGGCCACCAAGGAGGAGGATTATTGCGCGAGCGCCAACGGCGGCATTGTTGGCGTCGACGCCTCCCGTGCGACCCCGGGGGCGTCACCTGTGGAGTAGATTCACGCGTGCGCCCGTCACGGTTCCATTGCTATTGCTAGCACTAGTAGTAGTAGTAATCTCTAGATTTTTCTCACAATTTTGATCTCTCAAAGATTTGTTCATTCCCGTTGTTATATATGGCCGGAATTAATTATGGTAAAACCAGACAGATGTAAATTCAGAGTTTTAATTCATTCAGTTAATTTTGTGGCCATGGGATCCAAAGATCCAACGTTTCTGTGTCACGTTACTCAATGTTTCTCTGTAGTCGCTAGTTTCCTAGTCTAGCGCCACTTTCTGATCTTTAGGATCGCATGCCCATCGATGGCTTATCTCAACTGTATTTGTAATCGTTCCCTGAATCTAGCAATACAATCATTCTTTCCAATTCTGCTAGGTATCAGAGCCTAGCGCTCATGGCTACCTCCTCTCTGGCGACAACCCTCTCTTCCAGCAGCGCCGCCACCCTGTTCATCAATCCCCTTGACTCCGAACCCCAAACAACTCTTCAACAAAGGCCTCCAATGCCCTGAGCAAGCCTCACCCCTCAGTCCACCGGTCCTCTGAACTTCGGAGGATTCTCTGAATCCCTCCTTGTGATGTCCGCCACCCCCGCCTCTCCCGCGGCCCCTCTAATGCTGCCCGCCCAACCCTCCCTTATGCCTACTACACATCCCATTCTTGGAATCCACATCGGCCACTAAATCAAGTTTCAAATGAATTCAACAGGGGCAAACTTTATCAAGTGGAGGCAGATCCTCACTTTTCTTCTAACTATGTACAAGTGCATGGATCACATCACCGAGGGGGCGGATCCACGGGAGCCTGATGATGACTGGCGCGCCGTCAACATCCACATCAGCCTTTGGTTCGTGGCTACCCTAACTAGCGAGCTCTATTGTCTTGTCTAGGCGCCCGAGGGCCTGGCGTGCACCACGTGGTCTCGACTGTCCCAATTCTTCCTCGACAACCAGTCGTCGCGGTACTTGTTCTTGAGAAAAGCCTTTCGGTCCTCCCCACGCGGTGACCAGGCCATCTCTACCTACGGCAGCAAGTTGCAGGGCAACACCGACGACCTCGCCGCCATCGGTCGTCCCGTTGATGACCGCGACCTCACGCTTCAGTTCCTTGACGGGCTCGGCAAGAAGTACAAGTTGTAGTCTGAGATCATCAAAAGCGTCGTTCTGCTGCCCTCCTCCGCCGCATGTTCGCGCCTCCAGCTCGCTGAGGTCGATGACACCTCACACCAGCATGACGAGGGCGCTTAGGTCATGGCCGTCCACGGTGGTGGCCATGGCAGTGGTGGCGGAGGGGCGCCACGCAGCCGGGGGTTAGCCCTAATTACAGGGGCAAAAACTGAAGGGGTTCGTAGCATGGAAAACAAAAAAAATCTACTGCATGAAAACACATAAGCCAAGATCTATCTACTAGATTGTAGCAACGAGTCGATAGAGTACTCATCCTCGAAGATTCCAAAGCGGTTAACGAGAGCAAATTCTCGTGGGTGATGTAGTCATTCACTTGCCGATCTCAAGATCACGTAGACGATCCTTCTGGTGCCGCGTTCCGGCAGCGCTACCGCAGTCGGTCACACGTTCGGTACTCGATGAAGACCTTCATCTTCCTTGTTCCAGCAGGCAGCGAAGGTTGTAGCTCTCTCCTCGCGATTTCGGCAACACGACGGCATGGTGTCGGAGTTTAAAGGAGAGATCCCGCAGGGCTTCACCTAAGCCGGAGCGGGTAGGATGGAGTAGAGGGGTTCCTCGACGTCTAGGGTTTAGAGGCCGAAGAGGAGGATGTGGGCCGGTGACGGCTAGGGCGGCGGCGCGGCAGCATGTGCTCGAAGACTCCTAGCAAAAAAAAGTTGCCATGGCCGCTGCCCCATGCATTCATGTTGGATATATAGAATGGTGTGGCTACCAATATTGAACCGGTTGGCGTTCCAAGGTATGAAACTTTGGTGTCGGTGAGATGCCGAAGCATGCTCTAACAGTAAACGTTGAGGCTGATCGGTCGTCCACATGGCGGTCGTCCACGTGGCAGCACTACTCTGTTGCCCGTGAGAAGAGGAAAACATTTTGTGACCAGAGTAAGGCCAGTCGGCAGTGGGATGTAGAACTATTTTCGGCGAGATGTGGAAGAGAGTTCTGGTGATTGCCACTTAGGTCGGGTGGCCCTCTGCGGTGCACATAGACAGTCTAGCTAGATCTATTGATAATATGGTGGATTTGCCTTTCGTACGACCTCTCTCTACTGCCTCTGAGACCGGCTAGAGCACATTATCAGAAATTCACGATGGACCCGAGAGCACTTGCTCCTACCTAGAAAACTAGGCATTCCAAATGTGAACAAAATTAAAATTTTAACAAATGTGCATGTCAATGTCATATGTTCACAAATAAATTTCAGGAAGAAAAAAGACATTTATTTTTTTACTTGCATAAGAAATAAATTTAATCTCTTAGAACTCTCTTTTTAAACACAAGTTTTTTTACTAGGACACAAATAATAATGCTTTTCATAAATGTGGAAGACACAGCCATGTACGATTTAATGAAATTCTTTTTTCATTTCCTTTTTGATTTGAATGTTTAAAAATTAGTTTTGACTTGTGTAGAAACTAAATTTATTCTCTTAGAAATCACTTTTTAGAATACTAGTTTTTTCCTCAAACACAAATAATCATGATTTCATCAATGTGAAAGACACAAACATGTACAAGATGAATAAAATATAGTTTTTAAATCTTGGCACAATATTTATATGAGTTCTGCCCTAGGGAAGCCAATTCGGTCGTTTTTCTACTTTGTATTTGGGATGATCATCCCCTAGCTATATTTTTTCGATGTTAATAGACGATGTAAGTGTGTTTGATTATCAATAAAACTGAATGACATTCCTTGTAAAATAAATGTATGTACATGCCCAACACAAGAAGTCTCTAAAATATTTCTGAAAGGAACCAATTGAAAATCATCTCCTATTTTTTGTTGCCGACACTTCCTCTCGAGATGATCCTCCTCTAGAGTATGGCCTTCATAGATGTCAAAAACCAACAACGTCAAATTCAACAGTAATGGGATTCTCACGAGCAAGGCGACGGACAGAAACAAAGTTCGTAACTAAGTCGGGAGACAAGGACATTAGACATGGTAATATGAGTGGAGGTGGACGGGAAGGACCGATGACCGACATGTGTAATGGGTAAGGAGGAACCGTTACCGACGGTGATACGAGTAGAGGTATGAACGGGAGTGGAAGACGTAAGGTTACCGGGATGAGAAGTCATATGTGCGGTGGTGCCCGTGTCCATATGCCAGTCACCGCCGCCACCATAGTTGCTGGGGGACGGCGCCGAGTGCAGCGTGGCGAGGAGGGCGGGGTCCCACGGATGCGGCACCTGTGGCGGGTAGTGCCCGCCATACGGCGGCGCGGCGAAGCCACCCGCGGTCGGCGATGCAGGGAAGGCCGGATGGGGGGCGTCGTGGGACGCAGCACCGAAGGCCAGGTACGAGGCGCCGTGGGGTGCAGCGGCCGGGCCGACGAAGTACGCCTGGTGGCTCAACGGGTGGGGACCGGAGAGGCTCTGTAACATCCCAGCATTTAGGAACAAATGAAGGGTAGATTTAGGAAATTGTGCATATGCATGCATTCATCTGCAAAATGTGGGTAAATTTGTCGCCAAATAAAAACTTAAAGTGATCAGAGTTTCTTTCACTCTCTAAGTTTAGGAATAGTTTTGGAGAGTGATCGTTATAATTTTTTTATAAATTTTGACATGATCTTTATGAATTAGTGTGTTTTGGGGGAAGGAGTTTGACATGGTTATACCCTACGGGTACGTAACTTCAGCATACCTGGTCCAGCCCAAGGAAGGCCCACAGCAGATATACGCTGGCCCATGAAGATTTTCGGGTGGCCAAGGCCCATGACGCCTTCGGATCCTTGGAGAGCAAGACTAGCGTAGATAGGAAATTCGAAGGGGTAAAACCCTAGAACTTGTAACCGACTAGGACTACGCCCGGGACCTGCCTAAGTCTATATAAAGGCCAGGAGGGCACGTCCTAGGGCAACTCGACTCATACTTTCGCACACGCATCCACACCAGATCGAATCTGCGCACCCTGTAACCTTCGGTTCCGCCGTAATCAAAGAGTAGACAAGCAGGAGTAGGGTTTTCCCTCCAGGGGCCTGAACCTGGGTAAATCTCGTGTCCCCTGGTTGCTTGTCTGTTAACCGTGCCACGATCTCCAGCATCCCCATCTTCTCCAAAACCCAAGTCCATAACAATGGGCATTGACGAGATTAAACCTCGTCAATTGGCGCCGTCTGTGGGAATTGGGGCTGCTGATTGTGCGGTCGTGACGGTTCCGACCCGATCGATCTACAACTCCGCGGCGACGGAGAATCACCTCCTCTTCGGCGCTTTCGACTTCACCGCCCACTCGCCGGCCACCATGAAGGATTTCGAGCCCGTAGGCGACGGACTCGAAATCTTGTTCGGGAGTTTCTGCTTCCAGGTGGGACAAACTGGCACCCTCCGCCTCCCTGAGCGGGTGCCCGTGCCGTCAATCAGGCCCGCTTCGTGGGCTCCACACCCCGTGCTACGCACGTCACCATCAACAGATGAGTTCTACAGCAGCAGCAGCTGCAACTCCGATCTGTGCGATCCACCTTCGGATGAAGGGACCTACGGTTCCGGATCCGAAAGCTGCGGCAGCAGCCAACCAATCTGCAGGCGCTATCTGTGCGCCACAGTCATCCAAACCGACGAGGAAACGCCTAACCCGCCGCCCAACCCCAACCCGCAGGACAGAAACGGCGAAAATGGTGGAAACGGCGATAACGGGGAAAACAGCGGCACCTCATCCAACTTAGCAACGAAGGATGGGTCGAAGCACGCCGCGCCGTCGCGGGCTAAATAGTCCTACCTCTGGACTCTCCACGTGATCTGCTGAGGGCATACCACTACCTCCTCATCGAGGAGCACAAGATGCAAGTCAAGATGCAGGAGACGCTCGACAAACGCAAGCAAGCAGCCTCTGAGTCCAGTGCGCAACGAGCTGCGCTCTCCGCCATGGAACCCGGCTCTAGCACAAACAGAAATCAGGGAAACAAGCACCGCTCTCGGGTGGAAAACATGGACCAAAAGGAGCGGCGTGACGTGACCCGAACTCTCCATACATCGTTCATGGATATGGACGCTGACGGCAACATCATCCCAAAGACGCCACAAGCTGCGATCATGGCAGCCACTGCGTATCTCGCGGCTCACCCACCTCCGGAGGGGGACCCGAAAAGGGCCATGCATAAGTCCGCACTCACCGGACTAGGACTAATCGGAGCTGCGCTCCACGAAGACGCTCCTGCGGAGCCGAAGAAGAAAGCTCCAGCCAGGCGTGACCGGAGCCCCACACCCTCATCCGAAGAGGAAGAGGAGCACGATCTTCCTCGAAGGAAGAAGAGCTCCAACCGCCACAAACGCGACTACGACGCCATAGACAAGCTTACACAACGCAAGATCGACAAAGCACGCGCCAAACGCGCATGCTCGTTTGAATCTGAGATGGATGGAGACGAAGGAGAACTCTGCGGGGCTCGATGCTTCAGCAGATCCGTTCGGCGAACACAGATGCCACGCAACTTCAAGCTTCCTTCGGATACTCCGAAGTTCAACGACACGCAAGATCCAAAATCCTGGCTCAGTGACCATCTGTCATCCGTCAAGCTTCATGGAGCAACAAAGAAACCGCCATGCAATGCCTTCAGCTGCAGCTAACAGGCGCAATGCGGGTCTGGCTTAGCAGCCTATCATCAGGATCCATCCGAAGCTGGGAGGAGCTCGCTTACAGCTTCATCCGAAACTTCAAAGGCACCAGTAAGAGGCCCGCCTCAATCGAAGAATTGCGAGCCTGCACTCAAAGAACGGGTGAATCTATTCGCTCGTACATACTACGCTGGTCTACGACCAAAAACTCCACAGCACACATCTCCGAAGAGAGGGCCATCGACGCCTTCAGGGACGGCGTCAAGCGCCAAGACTTCAAGGAGGAACTTGGGCGTGTAAAGCCCAAGACACTCGACCACCTCATGGAAATCGCCAACAGTTGGGCAGACGGCGAAGATTGCATCCAGCGACCACAATCAGATGAAGAGGACGACTACGGCCGAAGACGCGAACGCCGCAGCAAGAGGAGATCGCGCATCTACGAGGACCGCGACGGACCCGACATGGTCGCGGCCGGCTACGCCGACCGCCGCAACGACAACAGCCGCAACAGCGGAGGATACCGCAGCGGAAACTTCCGCGACAACGGACGACCAACGCAGTCGTGGCAACGCCGCGACCGCGACAACGGACCCTCAGCATTCGACAAACTTTCGGGTCCATGCACCATCCACTTCTACATCGACAAACAAGATGGCAAAAAGAAAGCCAGCCACATGCTCAAGGACTGTCGCGAGTTCCAGAAACTCAGCGAAGGCATGATGCAGATGAGGCAACAAGCTCCAATTCCTGCGTTCGGAAACGCACCTGCACCAGGTGAAATAGCACACGGAGCTCCTCCACCGCCGCCTATTGGAGGCCAAAACCAACCAGTCGCACCAGCACAAAACAACACCGGGGTCCCATATCCCCCACCAAAGGGAGCACTAAACATGATCCAGAAGGGACGCCCAACAAACAGGGTGCAGAAGAAAATCACCTGACAAATCAACTTGGCCGTGGCAACTCCGCCTGCAATCCCTGAGTACCTCAGCGGATCGGAGTCCTGCATCACATTCACTCGCGCAGATCACCCTTGCCAGATCCCTCGCCCAGGTCATGCTGCCCTGGTGCTGGAGGCGCAGATCGGAGGCTTCGAGATGAGTCGCGTCTTCATGGACGGCGGCAGCGGCATCAACCTAATGTTCGCAAGCACTCTAGCAGCTATGCGGATCCCGCAATGCAGCCTGGAACAATCAGACACAACGTTCCACGGCATTGTCCCAGGGAAGGGCATCTTCCCCTGGGCAAAATAGGGCTCGACGTCATCTTCGGGAAGCCGGACAACTTTCGGCATGAGCGCCTAGAATTCGAAGTGGTGGACTGGCCATCGCAATACCATGCCATCCTGGGACGTGTAGCATTCGCAAGGTTCCTGGCCGTCCCACACTACGCATACCTACTACTCAAGATGCCAGGACCAAGGGGCGTCATCACAGTCCACGGGAGCTTCACCCGATCGGACCAATGCGACAGGGATTTCAACAAAATCTCCCAGTCCTTCGGCATGCAAGACGAGCTCATAAGGCTCCGCGAGGTGACGGACAACGGGCTACCCCTAGTCACAAGGCAGAACGCACCCGACATGTCCTTCGACTCCACCATCAACACCAAGAAAGTGCAGGTCCATCCGACAGACGCCTCCAAGACGGCGCTGATCGCCAACGACCTCAGCACATCATAGGAAGGCGCGCTCGTCGAATTCCTCCGTGAGCGCTGGGAAATATTCGCCTGGTGTCCTGCGGATATGCCAGGAGTTCCCAGGGAATTCACCGAGCACGCACTCAATGTCTTCCCAGACACCAAGCCAGTCAAGCAGTCTATCCGAAGACTGTCGGAGCCATGAGCCGGAGCTATCGGCAAGGAGATCAACAGACTACTCGCAGCAGACTTCATCCGGGAAATCAAGGAAAGCGAGTGGCTGGCAAATACGGTGATGGTCCCGAAAAAGGACACGGACATCCTGCGGATGTGCGTAGACTTCACGTCACTAAATAAACACTGCCCAAAGGACCACTTCCCTCTTCCTCGGATCGACCAGATCATCGATTCGACTGCAGGTTGTGAGAAGCTCTCCTTCCTCGACGCCTTCTCAGGCTGTAACCAGATTCGACTCAAGGTCGAAGATCAAGAGAAAACGGCGTTCATCACACCGTTCGGAGTATTCTGCTACAACACAATGCCCTTCGGGCTAAAGAACGCGGGTGCCACGTACCAGCGATGCATGCAGGCCTGCCTCAAGGACCAGATCGGTCGCAACGTCCAAGTCTATGTCGACGACATAGTCATAAAAACCAAGGAGGCAAGAACACTTATCGACGATCTCCGCGAGACGTTCGACAACCTTGATCGCTACAGGATCAAGCTCAATCCAGAAAAGTGTGCCTTCGGCGTCCCCTCGGGTCAGCTGCTCGGGTACTTCATCTCTCAACGAGGGATCGAAGCGAACCCGAAGAAAATCAAAGCTATCATGACAATGGATAAGCCGAAAAACCTCAAGGGCGTTCAGCAGCTCGCAGGGCGAGTAGCGGCACTAAGCAGGTTCATCAGCCGCATGGGCGAGAAGGCCCTACCATTTTACCAGCTGCTGCGCAAGGCAGACAAGTTCGAGTGGACACCAGAAGCCAACGACGCATTCGAAAGCCTCAAGCGGCTCCTCTCCACCTCGCCCGTTTTGGTCACGCCAAAAGAGCGCGAGCCCCTGCTGCTGTACATAGCAGCCACGCACCAGGTGGTCAGCACAGTACTCGTGGTCGAACGGCCCGAAGAAGGCAAGACCCACGGGGTACAACGCCCAATTTACTACCTCAGCGAGGTACTCACTCCAACAAAACAGCGGTACCCGCACTACCAGAAGCTGGCCTACGGCGTGTTCATGACGGCTCGACGACTGAGCCACTACTTCCAGGAGCATCAGGTGATGGTCGTCAACGAGGCACCCCTAAACAGCATCCTGAATAACCCAGAGGCCGCAGGACGCGTGGCCCTGTGGGGCATTGAACTATCACCCCTGGACATCATCTACGAGAAGCGACACGCAATCAAATCTCAAGTCCTTCCAGACTTCCTGGTACACTGGATGGAGCTGCAGCTGCCTGACACCCCAGATATGTCACAGTCCTGGACAATGCATTTCGACGGCTCCAAACGCGAAGCCGGAGCAGGGGCAGGAGTCATACTGACCTCCCCGCAAGGTGACAAGATGAAGTACGTCCTTCGGATGAAATTCAGAGCCTCCAACAACGAGGCCGAATACGAAGCCCTCATCCATGGCATGAAGATGGCAAAAATATGTGGCGCAATGTGCCTGGTCATCTACGGTGACTCCAACCTTGTCGTACAGCAGACGATGAACGAGTGCAACGCACACGCCGCGTACCGCGCGCTATACAACGCACTCGAAGGAGAATTCGACGGCTGCGAACTTCGGCACGTCGGAAGAGAGAGCAACGAGGAAGCCGATAAACTCGCCAACATCGGCTCCACTTGCGCAAAGGTGCCACCGGGTGTGTTCCTCGAACAAATCTGCGTGCCATCCATCAAGCGGAAATTCCCCAAAGGATCACCCGAAGAAACAGAACACTCGGGGGCTACGCTACCCGAAGGTCATGAAGGACCCGAAAAGTTGGATACCGAAGTTGCCATGGTCAACCTGATGCAGGTCATGGCAGTCGAAGAAACTTGGACACGTCCATACCTCCAGTTCCTGATAAATGGAGAATTGCCTGACAGCCCGACAGATGCCCGGCGCATATCTGGTCGGTCAAAAGCCTTCACCATCATCAACGGCGAGTTGTACAAACGCAACATTACGGGTGTACTACAACGGTGCGTCACCATCGACGACGGCAAGGCCATACTCCAAGATATCCATGAGGGCATTTGCGGCCACCACGCAGGCAGCCGCTCCCTCGTCGCCAAAGCTCTGCGAGCAGGATTCTACTGGCCAACGGCCATGAGCGACGCGAAGGACATCGTCCGAAGATGCAACGGGTGCCAACGGTTCGCCGACAAACCGCACGCACCTGGGTCCGAACTTCGACCCATACCCATAGCCTGGCCTTTTGCCCAATGGGGCCTCGACATGATCGGCAAACTGCCAAAATCCTCGAAGGGGGGACACGTTTTCCTCCTGGTCGCAGTCGACAAATTCACCAAGTGGATCGAGGCAATGCCATTCACCAACCATAAGGGCAAAACCGCCGTCAAATTCTTTGAATACATTGTCTACAGGTTTGGCGTACCGCACAGCATCATCACCGACAACGGATCGAACTTCATCTCCGAAGAATTCCAGGACTTCTGCGAAGGCCTCGGGATCAATATCACGTATGCCTCAGTGGCACACCCGCAAACAAACGGGCAAGTGGAAAAGGCCAACAGCCTAATCGGCGCTGGCATCAAGAAGCGCCTCATGAGCTCACTCGAGCACAAAACTGGAAACTGGACGAAAGAGGTACCGTCTGTCCTGTGGAGCTTACGTACTACGCCAAACAGCTCCACCGGCTACACACCGTTCTTCATGGTGCACGGAGCTGAGGCCGTGCTACCAGCCGAAGTACGCCACCAGGCTCCACGAGTCGTCGCTTACAGCGAAGCCGAATCTACGGCCGCACTCGAAGATGCCGTCGACACACTCGACGAAGCACGGGATATAGCAGCAGCTAGATCAGCGGTGTACCAGCAGAGTCTCCGCAACTATCACAGCCGCCGGCTGCGCCCAAGGTCCTTCGTCGAAGGAGACCTCGTCTTGTGACTCAAGCAAAAGCGACCGAACAAACTCGATTCACCATGGGAAGGACCCTACGCCATCACCGAGGTCATCCTAGGTGGCGCCTATCGCCTCAAGCACGTGGAGTCTGGAATCGCATACTCCAACCCGTGGAACGTCTCGCACCTGCGACGATTCTACCCGTAGCAACCTACCCCCTTTTACTCTCAATAAGGCTTTCAGCCAAGGCTACTCAGTCGAACCATGTACCTCCTCCATTACGATATAAATAAAGCTAAGTGTCCTGCCCCCAACCTTCGGTTGACTATTTTTCTGCAACTTTACTACCTGCTACAAACGCACTCGGGGGCTCCCCCCACCTCACGATTTCATCGACTGAGGACCAAACGTGTACACCTGAGTAGCTGACTACGTCAGGCAAACGAAAAGGGCACGTACTCAATCAAAGCACTGCGTGCTCACAAACAAACAAACCTTTACAACAAAGGGCACATAAACGCCCAGCCGCAATATACAAATTTTACATCTATCTGTTTATTTTCAGGTCCTACCTATTCTGAAGAATAACCTGAGCATGCTGCTCAAACAAATCTACAATCTGCTCGGCATACTGCCTTACAGCCGCGTAATACGGACGCATATCCCACTCGCCACCATCTGGTCGAGGAGGTGGCCCAGTCACCACAGCAGCCAAATCTACGTCAGGGCGGTGCACCCTCACAAGAGACAAGGCAGCCTTCACCCCTGCGACGAGCTGCTGCCGCACCAGCTCCTTGACATTGCTGGCACTCCGAAACTTCGTCAGAAGACCTGCAAGGGTCGTTGGCACGGCATCCAACGGAAACATGACGTGCAGCACCGAGGAAAGTGATGTCTGCACTTGGCGGAGCACCCGTGAAACCTGGTAGACACGATCCTGCACCGTCGCCAGAACCATGGCGCGATCACGATCCATCCAAAAGAAGCCGCCGGCCTCCATGTCCTGTTGAGTCAAGCAATTGACTCGAACAGCGATACGCTCCTTTTCTTCCCTCGGAGCAAGATTGGCACCTGCGACAACCGCACAAAACAAGAGTAAGGCCAGCAGGCTCACCCCGAAAGAACTGAGCTACAGCCCGAAAGAAGGATCAACTTACATTGCAGCTGCTCGGACAGCCGACCCAGCTCCGCCATCAAATACTCCTCTCTGGCTGCACCACGGTCTGCTTTGGATTTCCAAACGTCAGCACGACCGCGTAACCCAAGCAAATCTCTCTCCAAGCTACGCACGCGATCTCGAAGAAAAGCGAGCTGCGAGGAATCATCCAATGATGCTCGCAAGGGCCTTTCGGATGAAGTGTCAACTGGGTCAGCACCCGAAGGAACCTATAGCAGCAGAAAAAAAAGAAGGCACACAGACATTCAGCCAAGGATAGAGCGCAAATCGGAGGAATTCATTAAAATATATAAGGCCACTACGTGGCACAAGGATGGTACTACAAAAGATATTTACAACAAAAATAGACTACAAACTACCCTACGTCTACTATGCCTAAGGCGGAGGGCACTGAGTCGCCTCAGAACCAGACTGCCTAGCTTTGGCCTCGCCCTGCTGCCGCAATGCGTACTCAGACATCAAGTCAATGAGCTTGGGCCCATATCGTCTGCAGCGAGCGGAGTAGGCGGCGAAAGCTACCTCGGATCCATCCGCAGTCGTCGGCATCCGAGAAGTGATCTGGGGCAGGTGCATCTCCGCCCCAGCCGCCATGGCCATCGCCAGCCCGACGGACGCGCTGATGCCCTTCTGCTTGCGCTTGTACGCTGCAGGCGCTTCGGCTGACAGAGCCTCTGCCAGGGCATCCACATCTTCAAGGGGTGCGCCCTTCGGGAAGAGCTCCTGGTAGAAGCGACCAAGGACCTCTTTCGCCTTGGCGAGGGAGTTGACGACGGTGCTGCAGCGGTCTTCGACCGCTACAGTGGCATCATCTAGAGCACTCCCGTGCTCCAGAGCACCGCGGTCGAACTCGATGCCTGCGGCATCTGAGACAAAAAAGAAGAAAAATATGAAGAAACGCGGCATAGAAGAAGATCCGTAGAAAAATAAGCAAGTACAAAAGCTTGTACTCACCCGAAATAGCCTTGGCAGCAGCCATGAGCTTATCTGCCACCCCCTTTTCACGAGCAGCCACAACGGTGGCCAGCTGCTCCTCACGATCCGCGGCCTCCTGCTGCAGACGCTCTTTCGCTTCGGCTGCCTTCGTCAGCTCCAGCTCAAGGCGCTCTCTCGCACCAGCGGCAGCTTCGGCCTTCTGCTCCGATTGGCCAAGGCTCTTCTTCAGAGCATCGACCTCACGGAGAGAGTCGTTATGCTCCTATGCATTTACAACAAGCAAGTGTCAAAAAATAGGACCAGGATAAGCAAGAGACGTACTACAAGGCAGACGAATACCTTGAAGCTGCCGCAGTTTCGCCTCCAGCGTCAGGCGTTCCTCCACCAGCCGCTTGGCCTCTTGGACAAAAGGCTGCAGCAAAAGGCAATAGCAGTAAGAACAGGACTTGGGGGCTACGCCCAACACAAAGAAGCATAAACAGCATCAGCATACGAAGACACTCGGGGGCTCCCCCCGTAACATCAAGCAGAAAAACTTACGTGCTCCGAAGGCGAACCCGCAGGCCCGCCTGCGAAATTCTGGGGCGCAACCACCAGCCTCTCCTGCACAGGAGGAACTGGCGCAACATCACCCGAAGTCGCCACCGTCTGAGGAGGAGGCGACGCAATGTTCGACTCCCCCATCATCTTCTGCCCACCATCACTAGAGCCATCGGAGGATTGCCTGCATACGAAGACAATCAACACAGGTGCAAACACCATCAAGGAAAAAGGGTAACAGTACAACAAGAAAACTTACGAGCCCAATGCGCTCAGGTCGAAGATAGGAGAAGCCCTTCGGGCCCTCTTCTCCTCCTTCTTCTCTTCCTTCTTCTCCTCCTTCTTTTCTTCCTTCTTCCGCTTTGCTGGCGGGTGCGGAGCAACAGCCCGCACAAGAATGGCAGGAAGGGGAGAGGAAGAACCCCCATGAACATCATCATGACGCTCAAGTCCCAGAGGATTTCTGGGAGTCGGAGGAGTCGAGGCATCCGAAGACTCGCTGGAGCTCCGTGATCGCTTGCGCGAATGATCCTCACTCAACTCGTCGGCATCCTCCGCTGGGGATCGCGCTGACGGTAGCTCGGACACGGAATCCACCACTTCATTATCCGGGGCATGCGGATACCTTTCGGGCAACGGTGGTGCCATGCCCGGCACTTTGAAGCTCTGCAAAAGGAAAAGGAACTTTGTTAGCAAACAAAGGAAAAAGTACACAGCTGACAAAAAACAAAAAGGGAGCACTACGTGCGCAAATCTACACCTTCAGTACGACCAACATCGAAGAAAAGGGAGGAGTCTGCGACTTCCCCGGGATTTCTTCGTCGGCCTTGAACTTCAACAGCGCGCGAAGAGCCTTGTCAAGTTCCACCTCGGAGATTTTCTCACTCGAAACCCTCGTCGGATCACGGCGCCCAGAGTAAAGAAACATCGGATGCGCCCTCGCTTGGAGAGGCTGCACCCGACGCTCAAGAAACGTCCGGATGACGTCGACACCGTTCACCTTCTTCTCAGGAATCAGTTGGAGATCCTCCACCCGACGGTACAGGGCCTCTATCTCCGCCACCTCACCGTCTAATATTTGGTTTTTCCAGGATCTTTTCTTCTCAATCAATTGAGAGGGGTCAAAAGGAACGAGACGAAAATCTTGCCCAGGCAGTACGGAGTCACGGATGTAAAATCATTTCCTCCGCCAGTACTGGAAAGATTCGGACATGGAAAAGGAAAAGAATTGCACATTGGGACTGAGGGAGATGATGAAACCCCCAATGGGATACACACCATCCGAACCAGACTGCCTCTTCACGGAATCAAGCTTCCGGAAGAGGCCAAAGTGCGGCTCAATGCCAAGCCAACACTCGCAAAGCGTGATAAAACACGCAATGTGGAGAAGAGAATTGGGAGACAGATGATGCAACTGAACCCCATAGAAGAAGAGCAGTCCACGAAGGAAGTCATGGACTGGATACGAAAACCCACGCAAGACGAAGGCAAGAAAAATAACCCGGTACCCAGATGGGGGACGGGGGATTACCTCATTTCCGGGGAGTTTGACGGCCGTCGTATCCTGCGGGATCAGGCTCCGCTCGCGTAGTTTGCGGAGATCGCTCTCCCGCGTTTTTGATCGCCGCCAGCCACCATCGGTGACGCGAGCAGCGGCGGTGCTTTTCTTGCCTCCGGCGGCGCTGGTCCCAACCGCAGATGAGGACTTCTTTGTTTTCCCCATGGCGCTGTAGCAGTGGTGGCGATGACAACGCAGAAAGAACGAAGGAAATGTGGAAGGAAAGCTAAGCGCGCAGCAAGAATCGCTCAAGAACAAGGAGGAAGTGAACAGATGAACTGGTGCGGTGAAAAACAAACCACGATTTCACCCAGGATTATAACAGCGAAGACGACGCACGCTGGCCGTCCATCGAGAAGACCTAACGCCAACGGTAGATCTGGCCGTACACGTGTCAACACCACAACGAACCGTCGTTACCACGCCGTCCACTACGCGCGGAAATCGAGGAGACGTCGTAATCATCTCCACGCCGCGCGTGACCAGTCAATTCAAAGTCAGCAAGTGGGACCCACGCTTCGTCCAGTCAAGTCATCTCTGGCATAGCAGACGCTTGAGGTCATCGATCGTAAGCACTGACGTCATCAAAAGCTATACTAGCATCACTTCGGCTCCACAGCTAAGAGTACTCACTCGAATCTACGATTCGACTAAATACTCGGGGGCTACTCCTATCAGGAGCGCTGGCCGCGCACCCGACAGACAAATGAGGACAAAATTACTTCTCTGAGTCCTACGTCGAGTCTACGACTCCACTACGGACTCGGGGGCTACTCCCATAGGGAGGATGGATTTAAGCATCCGAAAATTTTCGAGTCCTGCGGACCTAATGATTGAAACAATGCTTGAACTAAAAGTCTCCGTTCGAGTCTACGACTCGAACAGACACTTGGGGGCTACTCCCATAGGGAGCGCTGGTCGCGCACCCTATGAAATCTTCGACTGCGATCTTCCATATCCGCACGCAAAAACTTTTTGACAACTCTGCCCCAACAAAACGCTAAGTGTGTAACAATCTCCTTGGCCACCCGAAACACCTCCGAGGTGATAAATGTTCGGATGCTGCGCCTGCGACGCAAAGATAAGACCTAAAGATATCATCTGATGGCCTGGCAACGCACCTGACTGCGCTCTGCTAGTATGAATCCGTACCAGCAGGTACGATGAAAAATCCCGACGGACGCGTTGGGTACACCAATTAAAATTACTGGAATTCCACTCCTGTAAGTCCTCCGCGGCCTGAGTTGAATTACGCCAGCATATGTTCCGGGTCCGGGTTGAGGGACCCGAACCTGAAGAAGATCGTGTCGTTTCGTCCTAAGACAGTTAACTGACCCTGATCCGTCGGGTGAGTCAGGCACACGCATCAACAATCCCTGCACACATATACTATTAATGTATAGCTGCACCCGAAACATGGAAGAGTCCTCAGCCGAATCTACGATTCGACTGAACACTCGGGGGCTACTGACATGGTTATACCCTACGGGTACGTAACTTCAGCATACCTGGTCCAGCCCAAGGAAGGCCCACAACAGATATACGCTGGCCCATGAAGATTTTCGGGTGGCCAAGGCCCATGACGCCTTCGGATCCTTGGAGAGCAAGACTAGCGTAGATAGGAAATTCGAAGGGGTAAAACCCTAGAACTTGTAACCGACTAGGACTACTCCCGGAACCTGCCTAAGTCTATATAAAGGCCAGGAGGGCACGTCCTAGGGCAACTCGACTCATACTTTCGCACACGCATCCACGCCAGATCGAATCTGCGCACCGTGTAACCTTCGGTTCCGCCATAATCAAAGAGCAGACAAGCAGGAGTAGGGTTTTCCCTCCGGGGGCCTGAACCTGGGTAAATCTCGTGTCCCCTGGTTGCTTGTCTGTTAACCGTGCCACGATCTCCAGCATCCCCATCTTCTCCAAAACCCAAGTCCATAACAATGGGCATTGACGAGATTAAACCTCGTCAGAGTTTGAATTCAAACTTAAGATTTGAATTATATTTTAAAAGATTAGAGTTATGATATGGTAATATTATTTAAATAAGAAATAATATATAGTAACAAAAACTCTAAATAAGAAATACAATCAAACAAATGAATATTTATTTCTTATAATTATTCCATGAATAAGTTACAAAATGTAATTCATTAAGTCAATAAAGAATCTTTACAAAAATAAAATTACAAAAAGAGGAATATTTACATATTAATGAACCATTACAAAATTCCTTATAAAGGTATGAAATAAAAATTACAAAGGATTACATCTGTCTAAAAGAAAACCTATACTAATCTTAAATCTTCAATTATTGTACCTGCAAAACAAAGAACAATCATAAAGGAAAATAAATGTTAAGTTAGTAATTTTTACTCTCAGTAGAGAGCAGTGAGTTGTACTGCTCAATTTAACATCATTGAGTAAATCTTTTAGGGGCAAGTTTCACCAATATGAAGGAATTCAATCTTTCATAACAAATAATCCATAAGTCAAATAATCACAGCCAGTGAAGGGGCAAGTTTCACCAGGCAGATTAATAGTAACAAGATAAAATGGTAGAACACCTCATTGAGCATATCCACAACCATGTAGCAGACACACACACACAACTCAGTCACTTAACTGCATGGGTGTGCTGCCAACATAGTCCCAGTAGTTCAACCCAACAAAAGGACCAAGCACAGCCGTGGGCAAACACTAGTGCACCTCTCCATTGCTCACACCACACAAGCACAAGCAGCCTAGCCAAAGCCAAGCAAACCAGCCAACAAAACTCCATACCAGATCAACCAAACATCACCGGATGGTGACATAAGGAAGGGGAGGATTAGGTGGACAGCAAGGCCAAGCCAGGAGGAGCAGGCAAGATCAATGCCAAGCATAGGAACCAGGGGAAACAAGAACAGCATCAGGAGGTGAAGGACATGATCAAGCCAGCAACACCACCAGCACAACAAACCACTACAATCATCAGTTTTGTGGTGAGTGATATAAACATCCACATGATCTGTTCATATTATACAAATAGAAATATGTGTTGTTTCATAAGACAACCTCTCAATGATCATCCTAGTGGGGTGAATCTATCCTAGAGGTTTTAAATATAAAGATCAGAATCAAACTCTATCAAAAAACACCAAAATCTCAAACCAGCCTCACGGATTTGGTGATATCAAAGGCAACTTATATATTCTATCATTTGTTCTTATAAGATCTGGGCACATATCCAAGCTGGAGTAGCACCTCAGATCTTATAAGCTACAAATAAATCCATTAACTTAACCAACTAGGATCCAAGATCTAGTAAGCAAATATGATGCCTTATCTAATCTTAAAAATGACAGCAACATAGGAACCTAGTTTCTAGAGCCTCAGACCAGCATCATAGGCATAAACAATAAGTGAACTTTTCAAACTTATTATTAAGCATTTATCCAGTCTCAAGTACTGTCCATAAGTAAAGCCAACAACCAGATGAACTTGTTGTTGGAATTATGCCCTAGAGGCAATAATAAAGATGTTATTATTATAATTCTTGTTCATGATAAAGTTTATATTCCATGCTAGAATTGTATTAAGCGGAAACTTTAATACTTGTGTGGTATGTGAACAACACCGTGTCCCTAGTATGCCTCTATGGACTAGCTCATTGATTAATGATGGTTAAGGTTTCCTAACCATAGACATGAGTTGTCGATTAATGATGAGGTTATATCATTTGGAGAATGATATGATGGACAGACCCAAACTAAGCGGAGCAATTAGATCGTGTCATCGTGTTCATCTTTGCGAAGCTTTTCTTATGTCAAATATTGTATTCCTTAGACCATGAGATAATACAACTCCCTGGTATCGGAAGAAAGCTTTGAGGTCATCAAACGTCATCCTATGAGAGGGTGATCATAAAGGTGTCTCTCAGGTAATCGGAAAGTACCTGTTGGGTTGTATGTATCGAGATGGGATTTGTCCCTCCCAAGTCGGAGAGATATACTTTGGGCCCACTCGGTAATCGATATCAACACCGCTTGCAAGCATGTGGTTAAGGAGTTAATCACAAAGTGATATCGGATTACGGAACGAGTAAAGTACTTGCTGTGAACGAGATTGAACTAGGTATGACGGTACCGACGATCAAATCTCGGGCAAGTAAAATATCGCGAGACGAAGGGAATATATATATGGGATTGATTGAATCATGGCATCGTGGTTCATCCGATATGATCATCGATGAATGTGTGGGAGTCAATATGGGTTTCCAGACCCCGCTGTTGATTATTGATAGAAGATCATGTCTGCATATTCTTGAACCCGAAGGGTCACACACTTAACGTGTCTCGACGCTAGGATAGATTGGATAATTGGTTTATGAGTTTTTGTTCGGAGTCTCGGATGAGATGCAGGACATCACGAGAGGTTCCGGAATGGTCTGGAGAATAATATTCATATAAGGCAGTGTAGTTTTTGGAGTTCGGAATTATTTCGGGTAAATCGGTATTGTACCGGAAGCTTCTAGAACCTTCCGGAGTGGGACCAACGTGGCCCCACTTGCCGGGAGGGGGCATGGGCCTATGAGGGAGTGCCCTGGCCACATTGGGACAGGGGCACAAGGCCCCATAGGGCCCAGCCGGCCAAGCCTAGGGCAAAACCCTAGGGGAGCTTCTAGAAGGGGGGGAACTTGCCCCCCACTCTTCCCTCCTTGGCCGCCGGCCTAGGGCTTGGGTAAGGGGCTAGGGCTGGCCGCCCACCCCTATATATAAAGAGGGCTGGGGGTGCACCCCTCCCCTACACCTCCTCCACAACCCTAGCCGCCCTGCTGCCCCTCCTCTCTCTCTCCCTCCCGACTGCGCGTAGCCGAAGCCCTGCCGCAGAAACTGTCCACCGCCTGCACCGCACCGTCGCGTTGTAGATCCAATTCATCTCTCCACCCTACTTGCTGGACCGAGGAAGGAGGATACGTCGAGGTGCTGCACGTGTGCATATCTCGGAGGCATCGCCACTTGCGGTGTTAAATCGGATCGGATCGCGAGGAGGAGAAGCAAGTACGACTACATCACCCACGTTCCGTCGAACGTTTCCTGTGCGAATCTTCAAGGGTATGAAGATCTCATCTATCCCCCCTCGTTGTTTGCATCTCCTAGATTAGATCTTGGCTTTCCCGTTCGCATCCGTAGAATTTTTTTGATTTACTATGTTGCGAAACCCTTCAGTGGTATCAGAGCTAGATCTATGCGTAGATGTGTTTCACGAGTAGAACGCAACATGGTTGTTGCGGGCGTTGATGTTTTCTGTTGCAAGCCTCTTGTTTATGTACTTCTTATGACGTGGGATAGTGATATCGAAGCGGTCCAGGCCAACCTTACGCGACCTCGTTCGCGAGACCGGCTCCGCACTTGACGTGTGGCTTGTTCCAGACATGCGGCTGGTGGATGCCAGTTTCTCTCACTATAGTTGTCATGGGATTTACACCGGAGTTTGGCAACCATAATATCACAGTTGTGGCTTTCCGTAGGTAAGAATCGTTCTTAGCTTGCTACTCCCATAAGCCACGTAAAACATGCAACAACAAAGTAGAGGCGTCTAACTTGTTTTTGCAGGGAGTGTTTTCTGTGATATGGTATGGCCCAAGATGTGATGTGTATGTTGTATGCAATGATCATGTTTTGTAATGTTTCACGACTTGCATGTCGATGAGTACACAACCGGCAGGAGCCATATGGTTGTCTTTATAATTGTGTATGACTTGTGTGTCAACTTCTTATACGCCATGTAATAGTTTTACTTTATCGCTAAGTAGTTAGCAGTAGTTGTAGTTGATATTCGTGGTGGAGGCAATCATGTTGGAGTGATGGAGATCATGCCGGCACGCACAAGATGGAGATCATTGCGCGAATATTGGCTATACCATGTCACATAAAGTTATATGCATGTGATGTTTATCCTTTTATGTATCTTATTATGCTTAGATCGCGACGATAGCATTATAAGATGATTCCTCACTTAAAGATCAAGATAAAACTGTGTTCTCCCCATGTATGCACCGTTGCGAAAGTTCGTCGTGTTCAAGCTGTAGGGGTTCGTAGCATGGAAAACAAAAATTTTCTATCGCATACAAACAAACAAGCCAAGATCTATCTACTAGATTGTAGCAACGAGTCGATGGAATAACTCACCCTCGAAGATTCCAAAGTGTTTAACGAGAGCAGATTCTCGTGGGTGATGTAGTCGTACTCTTTCCGATCTCAAGATCGCGTAGACGATCCTTCCGGCGCCGCGTTCCCGCAGCGCTCCCGCAGTCGGTCACACGTTCGGTACTCGACGAAGACCTTCCTCTCCCTTGTTCCAGCAGGCAGCGGAGGTTGTAGCACTCTCCTCGCAATTCCGGCAGCACAACGGCGTGGTACCGGAGGTAGAGGGGAAATCCCGCAGGGCTTCGCCTTAAGCCGGTGCGAGTATGGTGGAGCTTATGAGAGAGGCTATTAGTGGTCTAGTAATTAGACACACCAATTAGAGGGCTCTAAACCAATTAGAAGGCTCTAAACCGAATAGCTCTAAACCGGGGTCTAGATCTAGGGTTTAGTTTAGAGGATAGGAAACTTGTGTGTAGGAGGGGAGCCCTGCCCCTCCTTATATAGGTGGGAGGGCTGGCCGGCCAAGGGGAGGAGTTCCTCCCCAACTCGGCCTAGGGAGGTGCGCCGGCCAAGGGGAGGAACCCTCCTCCAACTCGGCCTCCACCTCTCCTCCTCTTTTCCCACTTCCCAAAACTGCCGTTTGACTTTCAAACTAGCCGTTTGACTTTTCAATTTAGGATTTAAATAAATCCTTTATTTGGGACAGCAAGAATACTTAGTACATGATGCAATCATTCCAATATGTAATGACACATTCATGTACCCCTTCCCCCCCGGAGTGCCGGACAATCCGGAACCTTCTAGAATATCCCCGATGAAAACACCGGAATCATTCCCGAACTCCGAAACGGGACTTTCCTTATATGAATCTTATTCTCCGGACCATTCCGGATCACCTCGTGATATCCCGGATCCCATCCGAGACTCCGAACAACATTCGGTCTCTTTCTCATAATACCATAACTACTCAAACAACGTCGAATCCTTAAGTGTGTCTCCCTACGGTTCGTGAATTATGCGGACATGATCGAGACACTTCTCCGAACAATAACCAATAGAGGAATCTGGAAATTCATATGGCTCCCACATATTTCTACGATTACTTTGCGATCGAATGAACCACTTACATACGATACCAATTTCCCTTTGTCTCACGATATGTTACTTATCCGAGGTTATGATCGTCGGTACCTCTGCATACCTAGTTCATCCTCGTTACTGATAAGTACTCTTTTCTCGTTCCCGTGATATGTGATCCCTTGTGACCAAGTCACATGCTTGCAAGCTAATTGGATGACATTCCACCGAGAGGGCCCAGAGTATATCTATCCGTCATGTGGATGGACAAATCCCACTCTTGATCCATGTGTTTCAACCAATACTTTCCGAACACTCAATGCCACCTTTATAGCCACCCTGTTACGGTGTGGTGTTTGATGACATCAAAGCATCCATCCAGTAAAGGTGATATGCATGATCTCATGGTCGAAGGAATTAGGTTACTATGTATCAGAAAGCATATAGCAATTGAACTATTGAAATGACTTGATCTTTATGCTACGCTTGTCTATAGGAGTATGTCCACCATATCATTCTCCTAACGATATGATCTTGTTGTTGATAACATCTCAATGTTCATGACAAAGAAACCACATCATCAATCAACCAACAAGCTAGTGAAGTATAGAGGCTATACTAGGGACTTCAAATTAAGTTTACAAATCACACAAGTATTAATGGTTTCCTTGTTAATACTATTATAGCATGAATGCAAACATTTATCATAAACACAAAGATATATAATAATAACTACATTTATTATTACCTCTAGGGCATATCTTCAACAGTCTCCCACTTGCACTAGAGTCATCTAATCTAGATTACATGGTAATATACCGAACACCCATGGCAGTTTGGTGTTGGTCATGTTTTGCCCTCGGGAGAGGTTTAGTCAACGGATCCGCCACATTCAGATCTGTGTGTACTTTGCAAATCTTTATATACCCATCCTGGATATGTTCTCGAATAGCGTGAAAACGTAGCTTGATATGCTTCAGCTTCTTGTGTGACCTTGGTTCTTGCGCATTGGCTATGGCGCCCATGTTATCACAGTAGATAGACATTGGGTCCAGCGCACTAGGAACCACACCCAGCTCTGTAATGAACTCTTTCATCCATATCGCTTCTTGTGAAGCCTCCGAAGCAGCCATGTATTCCGATTCAGTTGAAGATCTCGCCACAACGCTTTGCTTTGCACTCCTCCAGCTAACTGCTGCACCATTCAAAATAAATACGTATCCAGATTGTGATTTAGAATCATCTGGATCGGTGTTCCAACTAGCATCGGTGTAACCATTAACAACGAGCTGTTCATCACCTCCATAAGAAAGAACCATATCCTTAGTTCTTCTCAAGTACTTAAGGATGTTTTTGACCGCTGTCCAATGATCCACTCCTGGATCACTTTGATATCTGCTAGTTAAACTAACAGCATATGCGATGTCGGGTCTAGTACATAGCATGGCATACATTAGAGATCCTATGGCTGAGGCATAGGGAGTCTTACTCATCCTTTCTCTATCTTATGCCGATGTCGGACTTTGAGTTTTACTCAAGGTCGTATTGGGCAACATGGGCAAGAACCCTTTCTTGCTTTCTTCCATTCCAAACTTCTTTAGAACTTTGTCCAAATATGTACTCTGTGACAATGATATTTGGCGTTTCGATCTATCTCTATAAATCTTTATGCCTAATATGTAAGCTGCTTCGCCAAGATCCTTCATTGAAAAACTATTATTCAAATATTCCTTGACACTATTAAGAAGGTCTACATCATTCCCAATCAACAATATGTCATCCACATACAGTATTAAGAATGCTACAGAGCTCCCACTCACTTTCTTGTAAATACAAGCTTCTCCATAAGTTTGTATAAAACCAAAACTTTTGATTACCTTATCAAAACGTTGATTCCAACTTCGGGATGCTTGCTTCAATCCATAGATGGACCGTTGAAGCTTGCATACCTTGTTAGCATCTTTAGGATCGACAAAACCTTTGGGTTGTATCATATACAACTCTTCATCAATGTCTCCATTGAGGAATGCTGTTTTGACATCCATCTGCCATATCTCATAATCATAATATGCAGCGATTGCTAACATAATCCTCACAGACTTTAGCTTCGCTACCGGTGAGAAAGTCTCATCGTAGTCAACTCCTTGAATTTGTCGAAACCCTTTTGCGACAAGTCGAGCTTTATAGACAGTAACATTACCATCAGCATCTGTTTTCTTCTTGAAAATCCATTTGTTCTCGACAGCCTTCCGGCCATCCGGTAAGTCCACCAAAGTCCATACTTGGTTTTCGTACATGGATCCAATCTCGGATTTCATGGCTTCTTGCCATTTATTGGAATCTGGGCTCATCATCGCTTCCTCATATGTCTCGGGGTCATCGGTGTTGTCCACCAACATGACATTCATAACGGAATCATACCAATCTGGAGTGGTACGAGTTCTCGTTGACCTCCGAGGCTCTGTAGCAACTTCAACCGAAGTTTCATGATCACTATCATTAGCTTCCTCTCTTATTGGTGCAGGCACCACAGGAACTTCTTCCGGTGCTGCGCTACTCGCAATTTCGAGAGAAGGTTCGACAACCTCGTCGAGTTCTACTTTCCTTCCAGTCACTTCTTTCGAGAGAAATTCCTTCTCTAGAAAGGATCCATTCTTGGCAACAAAGATTTTGCCTTCGGATCTATGATAGAAGGTATACCCAATAGTTTCCTTCGGGTATCCTATGAAGACGCATTTTTCCGCTTTGGGTTCAAGCTTGTCCGGCTGTAACTTTTTTACATAGGCTTCGCATCCCCAAACTTTAAGGAACGACAATTTAGGTTTCTTCCCAAACCATAATTCATATGGTGTCGTTTCAACGGATTTAGATGGTGCCCTATTTAAAGTGAATGCGGCTGTTTCTAATGCATAACCCCAAAATGATAGCGGTAAATCTGTAAGTGACATCATAGAACGAACCATATCTAAGAGAGTTCGATTACGACGTTCAGACACACCATTACGCTGTGGTGTTCCCGGCGGTGTCAATTGTGAAAGTATTCCGCACTTCTTTAAATGCTCGCCAAACTCGTAACTTAGATATTCACCTCCACGATCAGAACGTAGAAATTTAATCTTCTTGTTACGTTGATTCTCTACCTCACTTTGAAACTCCTTAAACTTCTCGAAAGTTTCGGACTTATGTTTCATGAAATAGATATACCCATATCTACTCAAGTCATCCGTGAAGGTAAGAACATAACGATAACCACTGCGCGATGCTACACTCATTGGACCACACACATCGGTATGTATGATTTCCAATAAGTCTGTAGCTCGCTCCATTATACCAGAAAATGGAGTCTTAGTCATTTTACCCATCAGACATGCTTCGCATCTTTCAAGTGATTCAAAATCAAGTGATTCAAGAAGTCCATCGGAATGGAGTTTCTTCATACGCTTCACTCCAATGTGACCAAGACGACAGTGCCACATATAGGTCAAATTATCGCTTGATTTCAAACGTTTAGCCTCAATGTTATTAATATGTGTATTTCTACTATCGAGATTCAATATGAATAGACCATCTATCAAAGGTGCATGTGCATAAAACACATTACTCATATAAATCGAACAACCATTATTCTCGGATTTAAACAAGTAACTGTC
Source organism: Avena sativa (assembly GCA_916181665.1). Classification (NCBI taxonomy): domain Eukaryota; kingdom Viridiplantae; phylum Streptophyta; class Magnoliopsida; order Poales; family Poaceae; genus Avena; species Avena sativa. The sequence goes on along the minus strand of OV702283.1, from coordinate 466,454,003 downwards.
TCGCAATAAACAAGATCCTGATATAATGTTCATGCTTAATGCAGGCACCAAATAACAATTATTTAAGTATAAAACTAATCCCGATGGTAGATGAAGAGGTAGCGTGCCGACCGCGATCACATCAACCTTTGATCCGTTTCCTACGCGCATCGTCACCTCGTTCTTCACTAGCTTCCGTTTATTCTGCAGCTCCTGTTTCGAGTTACAAATATGAGCAACCGAACCAGTATCAAATACCCAGGCACTACTACGAGTACTAGTGAGATACACATCAATAACATGTATATCAGATATACCTTTCTTCTTGATGTTGCCGTTCTTCAAATCCGCCAAGCACCTTGGGCAATTCCGCTTCCAGTGACCTTCTCCCTTGCAGTAAAAGCACTCAGTTTCAGGTTTAGGTCCAGCCTTGGTCTTCTTCGTCGGCGTGGTAACTTTCTTACCACCCTTTTTGAAGTGTCCCTTTTGCTTAGACTTGCCTTTCTTGAATTTGGTGGTCTTATTGACCATCAACACTTGGTGCTCTTTCTTGATCTCCACTTCTGCAGATTTTAACATAGCAAATAGTTCTGGCAACTCTTTGTTCATGTTCTGCATGTTGTAGTTCATCACAAAGTTCTTGTAACTTGGTGGTAGTGATTGGAGGATGCGGTAAACTCCCAAAGTATTAGGAATTACTATACCCAAACTTTGAAGTTTATTTGCGTGCCCAGACATCTTAAGCACATGCTCACTGACGGAGCTACCCTCTTCCATCTTGCAGTTAAAGAACTTTTCAGAAGCTTCATAACTTTCAATTGCCGCATGAGTCTCAAAGATTAATTTGAGATCCTCGACAATATCATATGGATCTGACTCTTCAAACCTTTTCTGAAGCTCCGATTCTAAACCATACAAGATAGCACACTGAACTATGGAGTACTGATTCTTCCGAGCAAGGTAAACATTCTTTACTTCATCGGTAGCATCAGCTGCAGGTGGGTCACCTAGCGGTGCATCCAGCACATAGGTCAAATTACCAGCTGTGAGGACAATCCTCAAATTGCGGAACCAATCCGCGAAGTTGCTTCCATTGTTTTTCAACTTTTCTTTCTCTAGGAACGCATTAAAATTGATGGTAGGGGCTGCCATTGATCTACAACATATTTGCAATAGTTTAGACTAAGTTTATGACAAATTGAGTTCAAATTAATTAATGAAATTAAACTAGGTGAACTCCCACTCAAAACAACATCCCTCACATTGTTTTAGTGATCACACGAACCAAATCCACTACATCAACACCGATCATCACGAGAGCTGATATAGTTTTAATGGCGAACAATCATCATGTTCATCATATCTACTATATGATTCATGCTTTGCCTTTCGGCGATCCGTGTTCCTGAGGCCATGTCTGTACATGCTAGGCTCGTCAAGATCAAACCTTAGCTTCCGCATAAGCAAATCTGGCTTGCTTACGTTGTATTCACCCGCGGAATCAAAGACACCCGATCATCACGTGGTGCTTCGAAGCAGCAAGCTTTGGCAACGGTGCATACTAAGGGTGAACACTCTAGAACTTGAAATTTATGTGCATGAGGGATCATCTTATAATGCTACCGTCGTCTACTAAGCAATACAAGATGCATAAAGGATTAACATCACATGCAATTCATAATATGTGATATGATATGGCCTTTCTTCTTTGTGCTTCCGATCTCCATCTTCAAGCACGAATATGATCTCCATCATCACCGGCATAGCATCAAGGTCAATGACGCTTCTCCATGGTTGTCGTCCACCAGCTTCAACTATTACAACTATTTTGAATAGACACGCAGGTCTTAACAGAAATTAAAGACAACCATATGGCTCCTGCCGGTTGCCAACTTACAATAAGGAACATTGCATACATCAAATATAATCACAATCATGGCCATATCACATCACTGCACACCCCTGCAAAACAAAGTTAGACGCTTCTACTTTCTTTGCATATTTTACGTGGTTTGGGGCTTTCCATAAGTGTCGTTCTAACTTACGAACAAGAACCACAACATTGATACTAGCATTGTTGATCACCCGTTGTAAATTGGATCTTTACTATGCTAGGAGAAACAGGCACCCGCAAAGCCACTTATGCAAAACGAGTTGCATGTCAAGCGTGGAGCAAGTCTCATGAACGATGTCATGTAAGGTTAGCCCGGGCCGCTTCATCCCAACATACCGCAAGATGCAAAGTACACAAAAAGCAATCTACAATAAAAGCATCAACGCCCACAATGACCATTGTGTTCTACTCGTGCAACAGATCTACATATACACACGGCTCTGATACCACTGTAGGGGTTCGTAGCATGGAAAACAAAAATTTTCTATCGCATACAAACAAACAAGCCAAGATCTATCTACTAGATTGTAGCAACGAGTCGATGGAATAACTCACCCTCGAAGATTCCAAAGTGTTTAACGAGAGCAGATTCTCGTGGGTGATGTAGTCGTACTCTTTCCGATCTCAAGATCGCGTAGACGATCCTTCCGGCGCCGCGTTCCTGCAGCGCTCCCGCAGTCGGTCACACGTTCGGTACTCGACGAAGACCTTCCTCTCCCTTGTTCCAGCAGGCAGCGGAGGTTGTAGCACTCTCCTCGCAATTCCGGCAGCACAACGGCGTGGTACCGGAGGTAGAGGGGAAATCCCGCAGGGCTTCGCCTTAAGCCGGTGCGAGTATGGTGGAGCTTATGAGAGAGGCTATTAGTGGTCTAGTAATTAGACACACCAATTAGAGGGCTCTAAACCAATTAGAAGGCTCTAAACCGAATAGCTCTAAACCGGGGTCTAGATCTAGGGTTTAGTTTAGAGGATAGGAAACTTGTGTGTAGGAGGGGAGCCCTGCCCCTCCTTATATAGGTGGGAGGGCTGGCCGGCCAAGGGGAGGAGTTCCTCCCCAACTCGGCCTAGGGAGGTGCGCCGGCCAAGGGGAGGAACCCTCCTCCAACTCGGCCTCCACCTCTCCTCCTCTTTTCCCACTTCCCAAAACTGCCGTTTGACTTTCAAACTAGCCGTTTGACTTTTCAATTTAGGATTTAAATAAATCCTTTATTTGGGACAGCAAGAATACTTAGTACATGATGCAATCATTCCAATATGTAATGACACATTCATGTACCCCTTCCCCCCCGGAGTGCCGGACAATCCGGAACCTTCTAGAATATCCCCGATGAAAACACCGGAATCATTCCCGAACTCCGAAACGGGACTTTCCTTATATGAATCTTATTCTCCGGACCATTCCGGATCACCTCGTGATATCCCGGATCCCATCCGAGACTCCGAACAACATTCGGTCTCTTTCTCATAATACCATAACTACTCAAACAACGTCGAATCCTTAAGTGTGTCTCCCTACGGTTCGTGAATTATGCGGACATGATCGAGACACTTCTCCGAACAATAACCAATAGAGGAATCTGGAAATTCATATGGCTCCCACATATTTCTACGATTACTTTGCGATCGAATGAACCACTTACATACGATACCAATTTCCCTTTGTCTCACGATATGTTACTTATCCGAGGTTATGATCGTCGGTATCTCTGCATACCTAGTTCATCCTCGTTACTGATAAGTACTCTTTTCTCGTTCCCGTGATATGTGATCCCTTGTGACCAAGTCACATGCTTGCAAGCTAATTGGATGACATTCCACCGAGAGGGCCCAGAGTATATCTATCCGTCATGTGGATGGACAAATCCCACTCTTGATCCATGTGTTTCAACCAATACTTTCCGAACACTCAATGCCACCTTTATAGCCACCCTGTTACGGTGTGGTGTTTGATGACATCAAAGCATCCATCCAGTAAAGGTGATATGCATGATCTCATGGTCGAAGGAATTAGGTTACTATGTATCAGAAAGCATATAGCAATTGAACTATTGAAATGACTTGATCTTTATGCTACGCTTGTCTATAGGAGTATGTCCACCATATCATTCTCCTAACGATATGATCTTGTTGTTGATAACATCTCAATGTTCATGACAAAGAAACCACATCATCAATCAACCAACAAGCTAGTGAAGTATAGAGGCTATACTAGGGACTTCAAATTAAGTTTACAAATCACACAGGTATTAATGGTTTCCTTGTTAATACTATTATAGCATGAATGCAAACATTTATCATAAACACAAAGATATATAATAATAACTACATTTATTATTACCTCTAGGGCATATCTTCAACACAAGCATCATGTGATGATCGGGTGCTATAAACTCTAGGTTCACATACAACGGGTGCAAGCCAGTTTTGCACACGCGGAAATACTTGGGTTTGACTTGACGAGCCTAGCATGTACAGACATGGCCTCGGAACACATGAACCGAAAGGTTAAGCATGAGTCATATAAATGATAGATCGACACTTTGTTGTCCACCATTGAAACCACATCTCTTCTCGTGAAGATCGGATTAGGTGTGGTGAATTTGGATCATGTTCACTAAACAACTTGAGGGATGTTGAATTTAGTGGGAGTTCATCTGGTAATTTGATTAAGTTGAACTAGTTATCATGAACATAGTCTAATTTGTACTTGCAAATATTGTAGATCAAATGGCTAAGTCCAACTTCAACTTCAACGTTTTTGCTGAGAAAGAAAATCTTAAGAAAAATGGGTCTAAATTCACCAACTGGTTCCGCAATCTGAGAATCATTCTCGCTGGCGGACAAAAGGACTATGTCCTTGAGAATGCGCTAGGTGACGACGGCCCTGCTGTAGATGCGCCGGCTGACGAGAAAGCTATTTATCAGTCGCGCAAAGATGATTATGGTGTGATTAAGAGCACCATGTTGTTTGCTATGGAATCGGACCTTCAAAATCGTTTTGAAGATTACCCCGGGCCCTTTGAGATTCTTGAGGAACTGAAAACTATGCTCCAGACTCAGGCTCGTTCTGAGAGATATGAGATCTCTGAGAAATTCTTTAACTGCAAGATGGAGGAAGGGAGTTCCATTAGTGATCATGCCATAAAGATGTCGGGTACACTCAACGCCTTGAGCAACTGGACTGCAAGGTTCCAGAGGAGCTCAAGATTGACAGGGTTCTGCAATCACTCCCTCCTAGCTACAAAAGTTTTGTAGTGACTCATAATCAGATTGGTTCCACTAATACGATCACCGAGCTCTTAGCTAAGCTGAAATCTGCGGGGGTGGACATCAAAAAGGATAATCATGGGTTGATGGTCAACAAGCCCCCAGCTTTAAGAAATGTAAGGGTGCAAAGAAGCCCTTCAAGAAAGTTAGTGGAAAGCGCGTTGCCCCTCCTGAGAAGAAGCTCAAGTCTGGACCTAAGCCGGACACTAAGTGCTTTTATTGCAAGGACAAGGGTCACTGGAAGTGCAACTGTCCGAAGTACTTAGCGGACAAGAAGGCTGGCACCATCAAAGGTATATTTGATATACATGTTATTGATGTTTTCCTTACTATCCCTCGTTGTAGTGCCTGGGTATTTGATACTGCATCAGTTGCTAATATTTGTAACTAGAAACAGGAGCTACGGAATAGACGGCGGCTTGCGAGGGATGAGGTGACGATGCGCGTTGGAAACGGATCAAGAATTGATGTGATGGCCGTCGGCACGCTCTCCTTAGTTTTACCTTCGGGATTAGTTTTAAACCTGAATAAATGTTATTATGTGCCTGCATTGAGCATGAACATCATATCTAGATCGTGTTTATTGCAAGACGGTTATTCATTTAAATCTGATAATAATGGTTGTTCTATTTATATGAGTAACATCTTTTATGGTCATGCACCTGCCGTGAATGGTTTATTTCTTCTGAATCTCGAAAGGGATGAAACACACATCCATAACATTGAGGCTAAGAGATGCAAGGTAGCTAGTGATAATACTGCTTATTTGTGGCACTGTCGTCTAGGTCATATTGGTGTAAAACGCATGAAGAAACTCCATTCTGATGGACTTTTGGAGTCTCTTGATTTTGAATCATTTGACACATGCGAACCATGCCTCATGGGCAAGATGATCAAAACCCCGTTCTCCGGAATGATGGAGCGAGCAACGGACTTGTTGGAAATCATACATACCGATGTATGCGGACCGATGAGTGTTTCGACGCGCGGTGGATATCGCTATTTTCTCACTTTTACCGATGAATTAAGTAGATATGGGTATATCTATTTAATGAAACATAAATCTGAAACGTTTGAAAAGTTCAAAGAATTTCAGAATGAAGTGGACAACCATCGTAACAGAAAGATTAAGTTTCTACGATCCGATCGTGGAGATGAATATTTGAGTTATGATTTTCTCACGCATCTTAAAGCAAGCGGAATCGTTTTGCAACTCACGCCACCCGAAACACCACAGCGCAATGGTGTGTCTGAACGCCGGAATCGAACTCTATTAGATATGGTCCGATCAATGATGTCTCTTACTGATTTGCCGTTATCATTTTGGGGTTATGCATTAGAAACCGCTGCATTCACTTTAAATAGGGCACCATCTAAATCCGTTGAGACGACACCGTATGAACTCTGGTTTGGTGCTAAACCTAAGTTGTCGTTTCTTAAAGTTTGGGGATGCGAAGCTTACGTCAAGAAGTTGATGCCGGACAAGCTCGAACCCAAAGCGGAGAAATGCGTCTTCATAGGATACAATAAGGAAACTATTGGGTATACCTTCTATCATAGAACCGAAGGCAAAGTGTTTGTCGCAAAGAACGGATCCTTTCTTGAGAAGGAGTTTCTCTTGAAAGAAGTGAGTGGGAGGAAAGTAGAGCTAGACGAGGTTGTTGAACCTTCTCTTGAATTGGAGAGTAGCGCAGCACCTGAAATTGTTCCAGTGCCGCCTGCGCCAACAATAGAGGAAGCTAATGACAAGGATCATGAAGCTTCGGACGATCCTGCTACTGAATGTCGCAGGTCGACAAGGTCGCGTGCCCCTCCTGAGTGGTACGGCAACCCTTTCTTAACTGTCTTGTTAGTAGACGACAGTGAACCTGCGAACTATGAGGAAGCGATGATGAGCCCAGACTCTGAGAAATGGCTAGAGGCCATGAAATCCGAATTGGGATCCATGAGCGAAAACCAAGTATGGACTTTGGTGGATCCTCCTAGCGACCGTAAGGCCGTTGAGTGCAAATGGATCTTCAAGAAGAAAACGGACGCGGATGGTAATGTTACTATCTATAAAGCTCGACTTGTCGCGAAAGGTTTTCGACAAGTTCAAGGTGTTGACTACGATGAGACTTTCTCTCCCGTAGCGATGTTTAAGTCCATTCAGATTTTATTAGCAATTGCTGCATTTCATGATTATGAAATATGGCAGATGGATGTCAAGACTGCGTTCCTCAATGGCAACATTGATGAAGAGTTGTATATGATGCAACCCGAAGGTTTTGTCGATCCTAAGGATGCTGATAAAGTGTGCAAACTTCAGCCTTCCATTTATGGACTGAAGCAAGCATCTCAGAGTTGGAACCTTCGTTTTGATCAAGTGATCAAGAGCTTTGGATTTGTTCCAAATTGCTACGAAGCTTGTATCTACAAGAAAGTGAGTGGAAGCTCAGTGACATTTCTGGTACTATATGTGGATGACATATTGATTATTGGAAATGACATTGACATGCTTAACGATGTGAAGAGTTATTTGAACAAATGTTTTTTAATGAAAGACCTAGGGGAAGCTGCTTATATATTGGGCATCAAAATCTATAGATATAGACAAAGACGCGTGATAGCTTTAAGCCAGAGTACATACCTAGACAAAGTTCTGAAAAGGTTCAGAATGGATAAGGCAAAGAAAGGTTCAGTGCCTATGTTGTCAGGTAAGATATTGAGAAAGGCTCAGTGTCCAGCTATGGTAAATGATAGAGAATCTATCAACAAAGTGCCTTATGCCTCGGCCATAGGTTCTATCATGTATGTCATGTTGTGTACTAGACTGGGTGTGTCCAATGCTCTTAGTTTGACGAGCAGATACCAAAGTGATCCAGGAGTGGAACACTGGACAGCCGTGAAGAACATCCTAAAGTACCTAAATAGAACTAAAGAAATGTTCTTAGTCTATGGAGGTGATGAACAGCTCTTCGTAAAAGGTTACGTCGACGCTAGTTTCGACACCGACAAGGATGATTCTAAATCTCAGACAGGATACGCTTATATTTTGAATGGAGGAGCTGTGAGCTGGAGAAGCTGCAAGCAAAGCGTGATCGCGGGATCTACAGTAGAAGCGGAAGACATGGCTACTGCAGAAGCGTCAAGTGAAGGAGTTTGGATCAGGAACTTCATCACTGAGCTTGGCGTGGTTCCAAGTGCCTTGGACCCACTGGAGATATTGTGTGACAACACTGGCGCCATAACACTAGCTAAGGAACCAAGATATCATCCAAAGACCAAGCATATCAACCGCAAGTTTCATATAATTCGAGATTATATAGCAGATGGAGATCTAAAGATTAGCAAAGTACATACATATCTGAATGTCGCAGATCCACTGACTAAACCTCTTCCACGTGCAAAACATGATCAGCACCTTAGTGCCATGGGTGTTAGATTGTTGCCAGATGTAAACTAGATTATTGACTCTAGTGCAAGTGGGAGACTGTTGGAATTATGCCCTAGAGGCAATAATAAAGATGTTATTATTATAATTCTTGTTCATTATAAAGTTTATATTCCATTCTAGAATTGTATTAAGCGGAAACTTTAATACTTGTGTGGTATGTGAACAACACCGTGTCCCTAGTATGCCTCTATGGACTAGCTCATTAATTAATGATGGTTAAGGTTTCCTAACCATAGACATGAGTTGTCGATTAATGATGAGATCATATCATTGGGAGAATGATATGATGGACAGACCCAAACTAAGCGGAGCAATTAGATCGTGTCATCGTGTTCATCTTTGCGAAGCTTTTCTTATGTCAAATATTGTATTCCTTAGACCATGAGATAATACAACTCCCTGATATCGGAAGAAAGCTTTGAGGTCATCAAACGTCATCCTATGAGAGGGTGATCATAAAGGTGTCTCTCAGGTGATCGGAAAGTACCTGTTGGGTTGTATGTATCGAGATGGGATTTGTCCCTCCCAAGTCGAAGAGATATACTTCGGTCCCACTCGGTAATCGATATCAACACCGCTTGCAAGCATGTGGTTAAGGAGTTAATCACAAAGTGATATCGGATTACGGAACAAGTAGAGTACTTGCTGTGAACGAGATTGAACTAGGTATGACGGTACCGACGATCAAATCTCGGGCAAGTAAAATATCGCGAGACGAAGGGAATATATATATGGGATTGATTGAATCCTGGCATCGTGGTTCATCCGATATGATCATCGATGAATGTGTGGGAGTCAATATGGGTTTCCAGATCCCGCTGTTGATTATTGATAGAAGATCATGTCTGCATATTCTCGAACCCGAAGGGTCACACACTTAACGCGTCTCGACGCTAGGATAGATTGGATAATTGGTTTATGAGTTTTTGTTCGGAGTCTCGGATGAGATCCAGGACATCATGAGAGGTTCCGGAATGGTCCGGAGAATAAGATTCATATAAAGCAGTGCAGTTTTTGGAGTCCGGAATTGTTTCGGGTTAATCGGTATTGTACCAGAAGCTTCTAGAACCTTCCGGAGTGGAACCAACGTGGCCCCACTTGCCGGGAGGGGGCATGGGCCTATGAGGGAGTGCCCTGGCCGCATTGGGCTAGGGGCACAAGGCCCCATAGGGCCCAGCCGGCCAAGCCTAGGGCAAAACCCTAGGGAAGCTTCTAGAAGGGGGGAAACTTGCCCCCCACTCTTCCCTCCTTGGCCGCCGGCCTAGGGCTTGGGGAAAGGGCTAGGGCTGGCCGCCCACCCCTCTATAAAAAGAGGGCTTGGGGCGCACCCCTCCCCTACACCTCCTCCACAACCCTAGCCGCCCTGCTGCCACTCCTCTCTCTCTCTCTCCCTCCCGACTGCGCGTAGGCGAAGCCCTGCCGCAGAAACTCTCCACCGCTTGCACCGCGCCGTCGTGTTGTAGATCCAATCCATCTCTCCACCCTACTTGCTGTACCGAGGAAGGAGGATACGTTGAGGTGCCGCACATGTGCATCTCTCGGAGGCATCGCCACTTGCGGTGTTAGATCGGATCGAATCGCGAGGAGGAGAAGCGAGTACGACTACATCACCCACGTTCCGTCGAACGTTCCGCTGTGCGAATCTTCAAGGGTATGAAGATCTCATCTATCCCCCCTCGTTGTTTGCATCTCCTAGATTAGATCTTGGCTTTCCCGTTCGCATCCGTAGAATTTTTTTGATTTACTATGCTGCGAAACCCTTCACTTGTGTACCATTTTAAGATGGTTTCACAAGAAATAATCTTACAGCTAAGCCAACCTGATAGTCTAGCTTTCATAACTAAACTAGCAGACCAATATATATCATTTCCCTGAGACCAATCTCAAAGATCATTCAATTTATCCATTCATTTTCAAAGAATCACCAGACTCTATTGAATAAATTTCATCTATGGACAAATATACAAGCCAACAAATCTTGATGCAGTGAATCATCACTGACAGTGATATTGTCAGTATCAAGACATTGAAAGAAGATGAAGATATTAAGTACAACATCACTAATCAGAGACAAAGCTATGAACCACTAGCATCAGATCCAACATTAGCCTCAGACCAACAATAGCAACACATAATCAAAGGATGACAACAAGCACTGAAGTGCAGAGAACACAAATTCTCACTAAACATCATTACCAGACAATAGCATCATTTTACAAGCACCGGGAATGAACCCTAGTATCAGTGCAAACGCAGAGTATAGATTGGCCACTAGATACACACATAGAGGGACTTCTCACTAAACATCATTACCTGACCATAGCACCATTTTACAAGCACCAGGGATGAACCCTAGTATCAGTGCAAACACATAGTATAGATTGGCCACTAGATACACACATAGAGGGACTCAAGGTAGCTAGAGGCACTTGCGTTCACAGGGACACAACTCACCGGAGGTCCTCGCTGACGAATTGAAGATGAAGCAGAAGGGCCGACGAGCTCGTGGCGGCACGAGGAGCACCCAGAGGGCGCTGCAACCCGCACCAGCCACGGCGGCAGCCACAGTTGCACACGAGCACCGCACACCACCACGAGAGGGTTAGCAGCGGCACCATCCCCAAACCCTAGGGTTCGGGAACGGGACTAGCATGGCCACAGGAGGGCTCTGAAGTCAAATCGAAATGGAGAAGATGAACGAGCGTGGTCGACAACCTCACCCTGCACCACAGACATGGTACCGAGTAGTTTTGTATGGTGCTAGATAGCCATTTCTATTTGGGTATCCTGAATCCAGAAGGTAGTATTTTCCTGCAATGGTATGTACAGGTTAGCTCACACTACATATGAGAAACATTTAATTAGAAAATGTGTACACCGCGGGTGGGGATAGTGGGCATATGACACTTGAGCATCAGACCATATACGTGTGTCATGAACTGATCCGGGTCATCCAGCAACAACAAAAGTGAACCTCAAATCAAAATCACAAATTACCATCACATTTTGACCTGTATAACCGTGTCTATTCATGTGTTGCATCTAGAGATGTTTTGGCATAATCACTTTAATGTGCGTTCCATCTATAGCCCCAATGTCATCCTTAAAATGCGGCCAAAATCTTGTAGTTTCAAGTTTGGGATGCACTTCGGTGAAATTTCTGTCCTTTGGCCTAATATAATCACCAGCCATGCGGTCTATACAGTCAAGAACCTTATAATTTTTTTTGCTAATTGTAGACCGACTATGTTCGAAGCGATCAACAACATTATCAGTAGTTTGACGTGTCCCAACAGTCCATAAAAATAGTGCCAATGCTTATTTTGAGGACATGTTGCAGGTTGATGTAAGACCATAACTTTCAACCAATAGATCAAGCAATGGGTAGAACACTGACCTCCTCATCCTGAACAAAGAATAGAAAACTTGTGCATTTGTCTCTTTTTGTTCCTCCCATTGTAGCCATGTTATCTTTGGATTTCTTCGCGGTGCATACGCCAACTTCTCAATACATTGTTGTGCATTTGCAGCAACTACAACCATGAACAAATCATATTCATCATCAGCTTCATCGCTTGGGATATCCATTTGTCACATGAACAACTCAATTAATAACCACACAAGTTGTGACAAGTTCTTGTAGCAACAACACGACTTGAAACAACAACAATAGTCTCAATAAAGTGGTTTAATAGCACAATACAAATTACAAACTGGTAGGTTCAAAGCAAATTACAAATTGGTAGGTTCAAAGTAAATTACAAATTGATCAGTTCAATGCATACGTCTACTTATTTTTCCTCTCTTCCCATGCCATCCTGATCCATTCTAGCCTCATATCACTTTCAGCCTCCATGTAACAATTGAATGCAATATGGTATTTAGCCTTCATAAACAATTGTGAAACGTATAAATGCTCATGGGTACCAGGTCCACATCCATCAGCAACAACCTTGGCCATCATTTCCAAAAACTCTTGCCTCACTAGATCAACTACGGGCTATGAGGGTTGTGAAGTTATGGAGTTTCTGCTTTCTTCCCTCTTGTCAAATATGTCACATATACGGCGCAAACAGTTCTTTTCAGCATTGTCTCTCTCCATCTTTTCAACTACAGCATGACTAGGTGAGTAAGGACATGCTCTTTTTTCCCACGTCCCGCTGTACCAGGTGTAACTTGTACATCAATCTCTGTCCCTGAAAGATCATCATCGTTAATGTTCACAGAAGAATGAACAACTTGAGAGGGACCAGCTAATGATGTTGGCAATGGCACCCTCGCATGCTTGTTGGTAACACAATGCTTATCGAAAATCTGACACATTTTATCTTCATTAGAAAGTGGAGCATGTCGAAACTTGGCTGCATCTAGGCATCTCTGCAAACAAATGTCTCGACTTCAGTACATCATTTTAATTCAACTTTACAACACAATTTACATTAGAAAGTAATACATACAAATGATAGAAATATTGTCATTACCTTTATCTCAAGTTCCTACCATTCATCACTAGCATCGATGGTCTTCATGATAGGATCTCTTCCAAGGCCAGATGCACTTTGATTTATTGTCTTCCATGTACTGTACTCCTTTTTTAGTGTCTCCCACCTATTTTTGAATTGCTTGCGCACATGATTTTTCTTGGTGCGTTCATTGAAATTCTTCATCAAATTCTGATACTCAGTTTGGTCTAGATAACCTTCATGACGGTTTCGAGCTAGTACTTGCTCGATACAAACATCCAAAAATACTTCAGCTGCAAATGCATCCCAAACAGCCTTCCTAGAATTCCCAAACAGCTGCAAATGCATCCCAAACTAATAATGTTGCTGGTTGCTTCGAACACAGTCGGTATACAATTAACAAAAAGTTTTATGAGGTTCTTGACTGTATAGACCGCATGGTTGGTGATTATATTAGGCCAAAGGACAAAAATTTCACTGAAGTGCATCCCAAACTTCAAACTACAAGATCTTGGCCGCATTTTAAGGTTCCATTGGGGCTATAGATGGAACACACATTAAAGTGATTGTGCGAAAACATCTCGAGATGCAACACATGAATAGACACGGTTATATAAGTCAAAATGTGATGGAAATTTGTGATTTTGATTTGAGGTTCACTTTTGTTGTTGCTGCATGGCTCGGATCAGTTCATGATACACGTGTATGGTCTGATGCTCAAGTGTCATATGCCCACTATCCCCACCCGCTGGCAGGTAATCTGTTGTGTACACATTTTCTAATTGAATGTTTCTCATATGTAGTGTGAGCTAACCCATACATACCATTGCAGGAAAATACTACCTTGTGAATTTGGGATACCCAAACAAAAATGGCTATCTAGCACCATACAAAACTACTCGGTACCATGTCCCTGACTTCCAAAATCATCCTTCTAGGGGAAGAGAAGAAAATTTCAACCATCGTCATTCAGCAGCATGAAACTCCATCGAACGATGCTTTGGTATTCTCAAAATGAAATGGTCAATGCTTCAAGGCATAACTCACAGATCAATTAAGATGATAATTATTGCTTGCATGTGCCTACACAACTACATTCGTGAGAGCAACCTAAGTGATCAACATTTCGACATGTTTGACACTGGACCGTATGTTCTAGAGGAGAGTGCTTCATATCCTAGTGCGTCACCTGAAGATGATGGTACTTACATGAAAGGGATCCGCAATGATATCGCCACTGTTCAAAAAATCATCCGATATGCCGATTTATCGCTTATCACTGGGTGACCGGTAAGCCGATTAATCAATTTATCGTCCGATAAATCGATTTATCGCCCGATAAATCGGCCAATTCACCCAAAAAATCACTAATTTTAGGCTGACCGAGAAGTTAACGATAAACGATATCCTCAACATTGGATATCGCTACGAGTATCTATCCTTAGAATTATCTATTTGTATCAGTTTTGGAGAAGAAAACGGTGCAACACCTATCCTTCAATTTGAGTTGTAATGAAGACCTATTTTAATTGTAAAATTTAGCAATTCATCCTGTTTGAATGTTCGAAAATTTTACTTTGTGATCACATATGTGAAAAACGGTACAAAATGTCTCAAAACAGTTTGTCAGAACACAAATTTATCCCAAGGGCGTTATAAACTTTTCATTACATATCTCAGGCAATAAGCTAGGACAGCAGAAGCTAAAAAAACTGGACTGTAGTTTCTGTATAGCTTATTTTTACTGCTGTTTATCTGGACAGCCGTTGGATATGATGGCTTATGTATAAGCTGTAGCCGAAAAGAACTGGCCTTAGTCATTTTGAGCAAGTCAAACCAGATGGCACGACAACGAGATGGCATAATTGGATGGAAGTTTCCATGGTAACGAGAAGTGGCTGAAAGCTTGCTCAAGGATTATTTTGGACAAACAGCCGAAGCCAGTTGGTTTAGCCTTTCGAATTGGCGCAAGTCACCAGCCACATTATTGGCATGACGAAGTGGGCAATTTGGTCAGAACCAAGGTAAACTGATAAATAGGGTAAACAAGACATGATGTAACAATTTGAAGGTAATGCATGGTACTGGATGCATTTGAACAAGACAAACAATATTTTTATAAACTAATACAGTAAGAGTAAAAGATGGGATCCATCCTATTGATGCATCAAATCGTATGAAATACTACTACATCTGGTTTCTACAACAACACGACCCCAATAATGCATATTGCAACATGAATAACCCATTAAGGCTTTGTTCAGTTCATCCCCTAGTGGATTGAAGTGGTTTGAGACGAATTAGAGGGGATTTTGGCTTAGATAAAATTTAATCCCCTTAATCTGTGCCAATCCCGCTCAGTTCTAATGAAACCGAACAAGGCCTAAATATGACCATTTAAGGGCCAAGTGCATGTCAAAAGTCAAAACCCTCAACGAACCCCCAAGCCAGAAAAAACAGATTACACAAGTGATTTAAGTGAGAATGAGATACAAACTTGAAACGAAACGAAAAACTAAAAGCCAAAAAACAGAGCCACTAGACCAGCCAAAGCCAAGCTCACGGCCGCTCCGCCGCGCTCCCTGCCCGACCACCCGCCGGCGCTCTCCTCTAGAGGCTGCCCCCCGCCGTTCAGCACCTGGTTCTGCTGCTGGCCGAACACGCCTTGCCCTTGCCCCTGCCCCTGCCCGAACGGGAGCCGCGCTCCTGCGCCGCCGCTGATCGGCGCAACCGCGCCCGGCACCACCGGAGGCGATGCCCCCAGGGGAAGATGGTGCGGGTGCGGGTGCGGCGTGCCGACAGGCGGTGGCAGGACTGGCATGTAGCCGCCCGATGAAGCTGGTGGCGAGGCGATGCTGGCGCCGGGCGGTGGCACGGACGGGGGCGTGTGGAGAGGTGGCAATGGCGTCTGAGGGGGTACAGAGGCAGTGGGAGGAGCTGGAGGAGGTGACGAGTACAGAGGCTGTTCCGGCGTCTCGGGGATCGGGTACGTGTCCGCCGGCGGTGGAGGCAGCGGCAGGTCCGGCCAGTAGGTCGACGGGTCAGACGGCGGCGGCGGTGGCAGCGGCAGGTCAGAAAAGTCGGTCGAACCTTCGTCGTCAGCTGGCGGCGGCGGCGGTGGCGGTGGCAGCGGCATGTCAGGCAAGTCGGTCGAACCTTCGTCGTCAGCTGGCGGCGGCGGCGGTGGCGGTGGCAGCGGCATGTCAGGCAAGTCGGTCGAACCTTCGTCGTCAGCTGGCGGCGGCGGCAGTGGCAGCGGCATGTCAGGCAAGTCGGTCGAGCCTTCATCGTCAGCTGGCGGCGGCGGAGGCGGCAGCACCTGGTCAGGCTCGGTGTCAAGTGGCGGCGCCGTCTGGTCTCCGAAACTGAAATCCGAGCCCCACGGACTTGCAAGAGTCGACGCGGCCACAGGCGGCGTCAGGAGCTTCGCGCCGGTGGTGGCCGAAGGCTGCGGGAGCACGTCGTCTCTGGATGGCGACGCCAACACCGGCAAGGTCGCGCCGCACCTCTGCCCCGTCCACGGCTCGTCCCGCGTCCTCCACACCGTGACGCCGTCCCTGCTGACGATCCTCATGTCGCCGGCGCCGTCGAGGCTGAGCATCTCGGGGTCGGAGTCCGCCGCGGTGTCCCACAGCGAGCGCCCGCCAGCGAAGAGCTCGAGCCCCACGGGCGAGAAGGCCAGGTCGCACGTGTCGGCGCCGCCCACCGGCGCGCACTCGGACTCCCACACGCTGCTGGTCCCGCCGCCGCCGCCCTGCTGCTGGACGACCTCGACGTAGCACACGTCCCCGCTGCCACCAGAGGTGCTGTCGTGGTCGTCCACGGTAGCACGGCGGAGGTACGCCGCGAACGACCCGGAGGGCGACGCGAGGAAAGGCAGCCCCAGCGCGTCGTCGCTCTGGTCATCGGCATCGGCGTCAGCGTCAGCAAATGCTGCCGGTGCGACGGTGGCGATGATCTGCTCCTCGGTGGTCCGTGAGATGTAGCTGGAGGAGACGGCAATGGCACCACCGGAGAAGCGCAGCATGAGTACCAGCACTAGCGTAGTTAGGGAAGAGGCCATGGTGAGATGGACCGGGATGTTGTGAGGAGCTTGGCATTTGAGAGGTGCAAGGTTTTAATGGTGGCAGAAGAGGATTTGGTGCGAGCCTAGTTTGTGGAGCAACTCCAGTGTGTAGTGGTAGTAGGAGAAAGGTGTGTGTTGCATGGAGTGGAGGGCATCTAATCCAGTTTAAGCATATGGTTTTAATTAGAGCTGATGGATTGACTCAGATTGACTTTTTGTTGTGTGTTCACCTGTTCCAATAGTTTTTTTTTTTTGAGAGAAAGACCTGTTCCAATAGTAGAAATTAACCTAGCATTCTCAATAGGTACTGAACAATTCAGGATACGGTAGTGTCACGATGGCTAATTTTTTTTAAATAATACATTTTTATTGAATTTTACAAATAATACACAAAACGGGCAAATTGCAAATCTGTTAGTGTTCAACAGACGACACACTGCCTTCGTCCGTTCAACGGACGAATCACCCTGCAGGCAACGCTGTCGGCTGTTTGGTAGAGGAGGGGTTTGCTGGGTGATTCGTCCGTTGAACGGACAAAGTCAGTGTGTCGTCCGTTGAACGGACGAAGGCAGTGTGTCGTCCGTTGAACGGACGAAACGAGTCTGTCGTCTGTCGAACGGCCGACCGACCAACAGTTTGCAATTTGTCCGTTTTATGTATTATTTGTGCAAATCAATAAAAAATGAATTATTTAAAAAAAATAGCGTCACTAGATTGACTGAAACTTTGTCTGCTATTAGAAAGAAGTTACTCCTTCCCCGCAAATAAGTGTACTTCAAGCCTTCTCACAGATTAGGCCTCGCTTGGTTCCATGTAATTTAGACACGGACCAGTTCAGGTCCCACTAAAACCTGCATATGCTCCGTAATATCCCGATCTAACCGGTAGTTAAAACGATTAAACAAGCGGGGCCTTATTGGTGGCACAGGGTGGTCTAGCTGACCCAATCAGGAATGCTGCAAGGTCAGCGAAATCCTGATGTATGAAACAAACTTGGATAAGAAAGTTCTGATACATTTAAGTTCAGAAAAACATACCTAGAACAACAACTTGGTAGACAAACTACTAGTAGGTCCCGCATGCAACCAGATATATATTCCGCATAACAGAACCATAAAGAAACGTTTCTCATAGCTGTGAGATTTGCTCAAAGAAACCAGTCAAGGCACTGAACACACAGAGATAGGCGAAACTACATCAAGTACCTGACTGTTTGCGCAAAATTGTTCAAGAGTATACAGCTATACGGTTCACAACTGAGGAAGGAAATTGTTGAAAACAACACTGGTGATCTTTGCATATCGCATTACCAAAATTACAGTGCTAGTTGTTACATAGATCCAAAGTAGAAACACTTCAGTTCACAAACTATGCTGTAAATTTTAATCCCCATGGATGGTGTAACGCTCCCACTTCTTAGTCGGGTCATAGATCTGCAAGAGAATACAAGTGGTTATTTGTATGAATGAAATTGCTACCAAACGAAGCTTTGTTTTTCCGACAGCTCATTCTGAAGTGCATGAAAAGATCAAAAAAAAAAAAAGGTGGGCGACAAACCTCCCATCTTGAGGCCGGGAATATATGTTTGTTTTTCTCATACCAGTGCCTCTCTACAACCTTCCCCGCATGAGACTGCAATCATCAAACATGAGATTAGACATTTGGATTCTGGAATGCAGCATGTGGAAACCACAAGTAGAAGAGATTGGCGAGTCACCTCATCCTTCTCTTTTGTTGCATCAGCAACGGCACGCACATCCTCATGAACATCAAAGTGGAAAAGCTGGAAACAGAAATCTGCGTCAGTGAATAACTCAACTCTCCTCGACTAGTTGAATAGGGACTAGACTTTGTCAGATTTGTTTCTATATTACAGTCTCACCATTGGCATTCTTAAGTATATTAACTAGATCAAGACAGCGCATAAGAAAATACTGCTATTTGATGATAGGTGATGGTAAAATGGTGAGCAGTAACAAGAAAAAACGATGAGCAAATCAGAAACCCGAACATAGAAGAGATGCATATCTAAACTCCACAATAATCAACATATTCAAGCAAGAAAAAAACGGAGTAGCAAAGGAACAAACATTACCGGTCCACTCTTGCCCCTTGCTTTATTAATAATTAACTCGTAGAAGCTGTGTTGCTGTCAAGTCAAAATACCAATAAAATCAGAAGACGATAAAACATATATTAAAAGAAATGCAATTTACAGGGGAACAAACTTAAACTTTACATACATGAGGGATAATGAGATCTTCCTTCACATAGAGTAGGTTCTCAACAGATGTCGTCCGTACTTCACGGAATTCCGGGGCAAGCTGCTGCTGAACAGCTCTTAAGAATTCTCCAATAGAGTCACCTTTGCGGACCTGGGAATGTAGAAGGGTTTTGTTGAAATGTACAGTTCACATCTGTAGAACAACCAAAAGATGAACAATTTTGTCCAGTGTTAGAAATGAACCTGGATAGCTCTCCTGTGCCCAGTACCATCCCAGTAACTGTAAGTGATTGAAAGAGGTTCATCTGAAATAGAGATTTACTTAATTAGTTCCAAAGCAAGAATTATCCAAAAGAGAAAGATGCATATTATTAGATTAATTTACGAGGTATGAAATCAGCATGTGGCAATACTTTTGATCAGTTCTTGCTCACGCGACCACTGCATCTTCAAGCGTTCTCGCTCTGCCAGTTCCTCTGCCTCCCTCTCTCTGATGGATCATTCTTAGCAAATAGCTTGCAGGTTAAACAAAGCTTGGAAACAACAATTAACACTCCAAGTAAAATGTCATAAACTGAAAGGCATACCTGTCAGGTAAAAAACTTGTCTCAACTGTGGGATCCTTTCCAAGTTGTTTCTTTTGGGTTTCTTCTGTAATGAATAATAAGCGTAATGTTCATATTGCCCTTACTACAATAATACAGTTTCCCTAAGGTAATTCACAAGCAGAGGTCTAGGGATACAGAACCAGTGCCAATACGCAAATACATATATCAGGCCACTATGAGCACAAACAGTGAGATTGAAAATCAACAGAACATAATAATGATCCATAGCCCTGACCAGGAACCGATGATTTGCTTTATCTGATTTAGATTAGATTCGGTTATTTCCAACTTTCCATGCAAGGTCATCCAGACAAAACATTCTATGCAAAATTAGAGGTCATGACAACAAGGCAAAGTTGCAACTACAGTGGAATCAATCAAATGATTGTGTTGCCTTGACCTAATATCACCGCACTCCTATAACAAAGAGCTGTTGAATCAATGCAATAACTAGTCGGATTTGGTAACTAGACGCAGCATCGATTTGGCCTAATACAGAGGAATAATAGATGTTCTATTATTCAACGAAATTCATCGACAATGTCTCAGCTATGCTAGTACATGAAAGGAAGACAAATATCCGATCCCAAAAATGCAAGCACCAATCTTGGATCAAAAATAGAAAAAAGCAAAACATGGGAACTCTATAGTCAATATGAGAGGTAACAGATGACCTAATTATAAAAACCAAAAGTATATATCTTGAGTAGTCATACACAAGTTGAGCCAACAAAATGAAGAGGCTAAGGGATCATACCGTTCTCAAACTCATCATCATCACTTCCGTTCTCAATTTCATCATAGAAAGACAAGCGTGGATCTCCCTTCACTCTCCTTTTTTTCCTTTTCTGCATTTGCAGTTCTTCTTCTCTGAAACCAACAACATAATACTTAAGTTGGTACAAGGACACAGATCAGAGAAATTTCTGATTCTGCTAGGCTGGGATTTTAAACTCACTCTTGTTGTAATTTTAGAAGCTTCTCTTTCTCTTCCTCCTCAATCTTCGTTCGTATGTTAACCCTCTGCTCAGGCACACGAGTGATAAATAAGATGATCAAGTTTACTTTGTTGAGGAACATGTCAGGAAAAGTTGATAAGCAAAGACTGTCTATTACCTTCTCAACATACTGCTCCCTTGTAACTAGACCAACAGTTTCTTTCTTGAATGCAGTCTCAAGGATCTGAAAATCACAAGTCTTAGCATTAGCTTGTAACACACAGCTCCACAATATAGACATTTATACAGTATTTTAATTAAACTGATATAATTAAGTTCTGGGTATTCCTAGGCAAATCATACAAGTGCCAAAACACAACATCGTAAAAATACATCAAAGAGAAGAATAGCCCACATCGACTATAGGATTTCAAAACTTCTTATCAAATCCAAGATCGAACAAAGCACAAGCTGAACTGAACTGTGAGGCATCAACCAGAACATTGTTACAACATCTATAAGTCCCCACATATCGTTTTAAGGCTATGAACATGTCCTTTCTGAGTGCACTTATCCAAGTAAAGCTAACTATGCCATGGCAATCACAGTAGATAATTTTCCAACAACAAAATCAACAGCTTAAATTAGGGCATCCAAATCCAGCAACGCTTACTCATGCCAGAGCACAGCCAGATGTCTCTATTAGTCTAACAGCATCTAAGTCCAAGACCACATACATGCTAGTAAGCTAATAGACAAGTAAATAAACGAAGATTAGGTCGATAGCGAAATCCACTAGGTATGATGGTGTGACGATGTTACCTCGGAGGTGCTGGAGCCGAACTGGAGGAGTCCGGGCTGCCCGTCGGCGTTCTTGTTCTTGAGCTCCTCGATCTTACGGCGCTCCGCCTCGCGCTGCTTCTCCAGCCGCCGGATCTTGACCGCGTCCTGGGCCGTGCCCACGTACCCGTCGCCGAATCCCGACATCCTCCCCCCTCAGGTTTCCCCCGATCGCTCCTATTCTTCTGTCAGCAGAGGTCAAGCCGGCTGTGTTGTGACCTTGCCGCTGAGCGCCACGGTTCCGACGGGGAGTGGAGCGGCGGCCGGCGGGAGGACGGGTAGCCGAGAAGCGGAGGAATAGGAACGCGAGTACGCGACGATGGCAATGCCGCTGGGCTGCTTAACTGGGCTGGACTAACCGGCTAAACCGACCTACTGTTTCGCCTGAACTAGTATGGGCCATATTTAGCCAGGCCCATAAGTCCTCTATATGGCGTGGCCTGACCATAATTTTCTGATATCCTTTACTTTGTCTTAAAAAAAGATATCCTCTCATATCAAAAAAAAAAAAAGATATCCTCCACAATATTTTCAGAAAAACCGACATTCTCTACAAAACCACACTACTCAATTTGGCAACGAGCCGCATCCCCTGGTCCTGGTGGTTTTAGTGTTAGATACATCTAAATTTAAATAAAATCAAATTAATTTATTTAAATCGGAGAGAGTATGAGTGGATGACTTTGGTTACAACTTAATTTCCGTGAGACCAAATTCTATAGAATTATTTTCTAAGATCCGCCACATTGGATAAGGCGGGACCAGGTGTCATTTACTAAAACCCGGCAGTGGTGATTTTCTCCGCTACCAACGCCTGAGACGGGTCATAGTGGCTAGTATATAGAACTTAGTATTATGTACTCCCTATATTTTAAAATATAAGATGTTTTAGATTTATAAAAGAAATATATCTAGATTTTTTTTAGTGTGTAGATTCACTCCAAATCTAAGTAAACATACATACTAAAAGCTTCATAAAGCTAAAACATCTTATATTTTGAAACGGAGTGAGTATATGATACTACTATATGATAGTATCACCATGGTCTTTATTATAATCTATATGTATCATAGTATCATGGTATTTAATTATTATTAAAATCTCAATGAAATTTTATGTACACGATATATTTGATATTAATTTTTTGTTACGCGTGCTATGATATTACACGTGCTATTAATTTTTATGTACTCCCCATCACCTGCTCCTCTCCCTCCCACCACAAGTCATGGCATACAACACAACGCTGCATCTTGTGCTTCCCTTAGCCGTATTTAAACCCTATTTATTTGTGGTTTTGTGCCCATTTGAACCTATATTACTTGTGCCTAAGTGCCCATTGAACTTATATTCACTACTAGGAAAAGCCTTATAGAGAAACAAGGTACCACCGGCGCACTAAATTTGGCGTCCGCTCATGCTAACTATCCGTCAGTGCCTCGCTACACTTGCGCACCGATGCTAACAATCTACTGTCGACGGAGGTCGTGCCCCATACGCCAACGCTAACATATGACCAACCCAGGCCCCCAGTCCGCAGCTACCCTTGGCGCCCTCAGGTCCCATGCGTCGGCGCTAAAGAAACTACCCCCGGCGCACACTCAATCCCGCTCACTAGCGGTATAGGGGCCTATAGCACCAGAGAACCATCATGTTGGTGCGCTGGCGGTAAATGTGGTATCCCCCTCCCCACCCCCTCCATCGCCTTTTCAGTTTTAGGAAAAATAAAAGAAAATGATAAAAACTTTAAATTTGAAAATCCTTTGAGATGTAGTTATGTAATGTGGTTTAGTTCTTAGGAAAAACACTAATTTTGACATATTTTGCCAAAAAAAAACTTCATGTCTCAGTAAAACAGCAATAACGTTTGCACACGATCTTGGATCAAAAAGTTTTTTATATAAAAATTGATCTACGTGAAAACTTACATCTGATAGGTCATTTACCAATTTTTTAGAATCCTCAAATTCAAAAGGGTTTTTTATATGAATTTTATTTTGAAAAACTTGTAGTCCACTATCAAAAATACATTGTGCATGATTCAAAAGATGATATGGATGTCATATTTGGATTTCTCTCATTTTTTTGATCAATGTAGACATAATATTTGTTAAATTCCAATTTACGTATTTATAGATATGAATTATTCCATATTAAATAGAAAAGGCAAAAAAAGTAAAATTCATTTTATTGTTATTTAAATTCAAGATTATTACTTATTCATTTTTGTTTATTTAAATGATTTTTTGAAATCCGAAAAATAAAGTGTGTGACATCATAGCCCAAGGATTAATAGGATTGATAAGATACTGTTATCAACAAGGTATAATTTTTCTCTAGAAAGCTCGTCGGAAGGAATTAACGACGGTAAGCCAAATTGGTTGCTGGCAGTAGGCCTTTTCCTAGTAGTGATTGATTGTGTTGCTTGTGGTCGTGCGCCCATTTTGCTCTTGTATATTTTGTAGTCATTTACTTAGCGAGGGTGCTAGGGAGATTTTATCTTTTCGAGGGGCTCATAGTTGTTGGCTAAGGCGGGGTGACACTGGGGATGGATGGGGGACATGGAGAATTTTGTTGCATGGGGATCCTTATGGTTGAGCAATAACCGGTTGTTAGTGTTCCTGTTGCCAAATTGACACACTACTCAAGAGTCAAGAGACATACTCGTCACGCTAAAACAATATACCGACGTGCAACTTCAACAATGTACCAATAGGGAGTAGTTTTATTTACTGGTAGGAGCACTGACTTTCTATTAAGAAACGGAGAGATTTACTACGGTCAGTTTGACAAGTTCAAAAGAACACCCCAAACATACTTTTGCCAAGCGGACAATTCCGGCATGCAGACAACTCCCAAATCAAAGTCTTACAAGACTCTCCAAGCTAGTTGTCGTCGTATACCAACGGGCAACTTCAACATAAGGTTGTCGGATTGGGGATTGTGCTCCGTAAAAACATTTCCATACTAGGTAGATCAATTGGGTCAGTGGCCTCATGGTGCAAGGTGAGAGTGTCACGCCACCAACAGTTTGCCGAGGCCATTGTCGTTGACATTGGCTCAGTTGATGGTAAGGGAAGCCCAGGCCTAATTTGACCGAGTCCCACCACCAATTCCTTCCCGAATATGCCTCAGTCACCTTCATCAAGTCGTACTTTCTTGATATTTATCAAAATACATTACAAGTTGCATGCCATAACAAAATACATCACTAGGTTCATAATTATAACCAAATACTTCATAATGTTCACAAAAATACATCCCAAGGTTCATATAATCATAAAATTTATCAAAAGGTTCACAATCATAACAAAATGCATCAAAAGGTTCACAATCATAACAGAGTACAACACAAACTCAAGACTCACAATACAAATTGGTAAGCAAATAAATATAGGTCCGATAGCGAATGCAAATTGAACAAATTAAGGTAAGATGTAAATTGATCCTGATGGTGATAGTAAAGCCGAACAGCCATTATCGGCGCCAAACGGACGATGCACTCCATATCCTTAGATGGGTACTCAGGTGGCTCCTGGCTGGTTATTGTTGTTGTCATCGCCTTGATTGTTGCTCCGATTAGCTGCGTAAAAATGACAACAGAGTTGGTCAGTCTTTAAGATGGAACAGCTCATGGAACGGTGCTACTCCCTCTGTCTTAAAAATGTTGCAGATATGTCCAAATTTGAATGTATGTACATACTATGTAGTATATGGATGCATTCAAATTTAAATAAATTTGTAACATCATTTTTAGGACGGAGGGAGTGCAACTAACAGTGCGTGGGTCGATACCAGCGAGGTGGTTACCATACCAGTGAGGGCCTCCGCACGAGCTCTGTCGTGTTGTGGGTTGATCCTGTCCATGTTGCGCACCCTGGTCACATAGGGCCCCGCTGTAAGCGTTCGAGCGTAGCCATCTGGGTGGCCTTCCGCGCGAGCCATGTCGTATGCCGCGGCCATCCTTACCATGTTGCGCGGCCTGCGCACGTTATCCCACCACGCCGCCGCTTGGGCGGCCCCACGTGCGGCACCTGCGCTCGAGGACTCCCCAATGGAAAAGGTGTCACGCCGGGCGCCCCATCCATTAATGTCGACTAGCGAGTAGGTGTCGAGGTTGTTTTGTTGTCCATGTGGTGCCACGGTGGTGTCTACAAGAACCGCACGCCCTTGGTGGTTATCGAGGTTGAAGCCAGAGGGTTGTCCAAGCGGTGTAGCTCCGGTGCTGACGAGTTGCCGAGGTCCGTCGCTGGCGTCAAGGCCATCGGGCTCTTTGGGCGGCACGGCTTCGTTGCCCGCGAGATGCGGAAGCACGTTGGGCTGGGATTGGTTTTCCCCAACACCTCCCGTGTTTGCGAAATGGGCCATCAATCTCTCCTGGCTTCGTGGCTGTCTTGCGTTTTGGACTGCATAGGAAAAGCAATAATTCATCAGCTACAACTGCAGCGATAACCCATAAAGTTACAACCTTCGCAAACTCATCAAACCATTTGCTAGAGAATGTAGAGAGGTGAAGCAGCCGCAGAACTTACAGTTCAAAAGCTGTCTCCTCTCACTGCCAGACATCCGAGATGAAATTTGAACGGGGATAAGCTGATATTTATAGGCAAACTTAATTCCACGTGTTCTAATGCAATATTCGCCAATTAAATCCTTCCATTAATCACCAATTAAAGGCTGACGATCTTTGGGGTATCTCATCTCAATCTCTAGGAGTAAATTAATTTCACATATGTAAATCTTTGGACTGTATTAATTTCACATATAACTTTTAGATATGTGGTAAGTACGATTTAATTGGTGATAATTAAATCCAGATTGCAGATAACTCTTTTCGAATAAATCCAGATTGCACCATTAGCTCTGCAAAGATCAACATCTGAGGTGTCCCAGTGCATCAACGCAACGATCATCATACAACAAGGAGCAAAAGAATGGTCGACAATATATAATATAACCAGTGTCCACTTGTGGATCATACGACAGCAAGTTAATACAGAGCACAGCGACAAGGCAAGGAAAGTTTCAGTAGGATGAGCTAGGAGAGGACTGAAGACTAAAAACGCAAGGACTATTTTCCTTGTCCTTGCGCGTTTTTCTTTTTGAACATAACAAATGTTGGTCATGCCTGCTTGTTTTCTGAGGTAGAAACTTCTGCGCTACACATAGGGCATACCTGCAAATAGTCAAAAGACATATTGTCACAACTTCAAGTTGAGAAGAGCTGCACTTCAGAATATCACAACTTCTATTGCCTCTTTAATTAACATACTCCCTCCGTCTCGAAATAGATGTAGGAAATTTGGCTAGATTCGCATGACCTGTACACTAAAACGAGTCTAGATACATGCGAATTTAGACAAATCTCCGACACCTAATTAGAGTAAGAGGGAGTACAAAAAAAGTACTAGTATTTAGAATGATGCTAATATCACTAAACAAAAATATTAGCTGAAGCAAATAAAAAGACCATGTTCCCTCAAACAAATAATGAGGCATAAATGCTTTGTCAGGCCAGTATCTATTTTGCATGATCATGTTGTCGGCGCAATTTCAGATAGGTACAGATCAAACAAGCATAATAAGCCCTGTAATGGCCTATGAATCGCTGCCAAAGAATTACACTCTACATCCCTTACTACTACTAACTAAAGAAAGGCCTTAGGACCATAGTTTAAAAACCCGGACTTGACTGTCCAACCAGAAACAACCAGAACCAGCTGACTTGTTCGGTTTTTAAGAGGCAACAATCATAGTACTCCCTCCGATCCATATTAATCGACTTTGATTTGTCAAAATTTGGATGAACTTATATACTAAATAGTGTCTAGATTCATTCAAATCGAAACCATCTGCGCTACACATAGGGCATACCTGCAAATTTGGATGACTTTGAGTCAATTAATATGGGCCGGAGGGAGTAGTAAAAAACCAGAGGAAAACAAAACGAATTGTTGCCTGTAGGAATCGAACTGTTGTCTTTGTGATTAACTATTGAAGTACATACATACATATGATCTAAATAAAAAAAATCCCGAAATTAGCTTAAACCTTAATTCAATATATGATTTATTTTTGTCGCTACCGAACCAGTTGAGTCGGCGATTGGACCGGTGAACCAGTCGCTTGACGAGTTCAGTCAGCGGTCCAGTTTTTCAAACCATGCTTGGGATGGAAAACGCTTTCAGAAATCGAGATCTCCGAAAAGGGAGAACGGGAAACCTTACTTTGGGCTTTAACCGCTGATGTTCTAATAAAGAATCTGGCCCAGTCTTGGAAAGTGCTGAATAGAGGTCTAGTAGAAAGCAACGGGTCCACATAGCTGCTGTGCCGGCCCACTAAGCCGAATACTCTGCATTTACTGCACTACCAAAAACAACGTCGCTGCTAGGCAGCATGCAGACCAGATGAGACTGGACTGGATGGATATATAGCCCAAGTCGAGAATGGGAAATGTAGTTATGTGTAACTTCACACATAACAGCCCACTGAGCATTACTGCACTTACGAAAACAACATCGCTGCTAGGCAGCGTGCAGACGAGATGAGACTGGACTGGATGGATATATAGCCCAACTGGAGAATGTGATATTTCCTAGCATAACTACGGCCGCTAAGTTACACATAGCCCCGTCCAGATGTTTCATTGCTGGATGCATAAAGACGTCAAGTATCAGAACCTAGCCCTGTCCAGATGTTTCATTGATCCAAGCGACAGTGGGGAATAACTCTGCATTCTCCCACAGAAGTCCAGAGTTTGAATTTAGACTTGACTCAAGTGAGTCAGAGTGCAAATCGAGTTTAAGTCTAGTTGTAAATAACACAGCTCTAATGGTAAATAAAATAAATAAATTACTGTTTCAGATGCATAATTCAGTGCTGGTGATTAACATCTTATTGGGCCATCTACCTACACCACCGTAGACTGCTAACCAGAATCCCATAGGTGAGATGTAGAGAATGAGGTAATTCAAGAAGACGAAGCCCAAACAGACAAGAAAATGTTAATAGGCGGTACAAAGCAGTCACCCCTTGCTTATTTCTTTCACCATGCTATCCTCATTCGACCGAAGGAGGATGAGGTAACTGCTTAAACTATCATTAGCAAACTACCTGAACTCTGTTGCAGCCAAAATGGAAGTACTAATTATGCAGTTATGATTGCTATGGCATACCTCTTTCAGTTGCACCCAGTACTAAGTAGTCATTATATTCTAATGGACTTGAGGCAGTAAGAGGGATATATGAAACTAAAGATGCCAATGCATATTACTTTAAGAATTGGCACACTGATGCAAATTCTGATTTTGGCTTATTTCCCCATTCAAATGTTTCATATGGGTTGATGGAAAAAAAGAATGCAGCAAATGATCCTTTTTATATGGACAATCGTGGATAATGGAGCTAAATTAAACAAGGGGGACCATACACCAAATATGTTGTGATCTTTTTGGAGATATCTATCAATTCAACCTGGACTTAAAATTGAGGCACACTTCTAATTAACTTGATGACAATGAACTGCTTAGTGCTATGTTTCTAACATTAGCAAAAACCAAGTTGAAAAGGGGCGTACCTTATTTATCTGAAGCCACTGGTTTATGCACTCGGGGTGGTATGAATGCTTGCAGGGAAGTGCAACCAAAGATTCACCATCTTCAAATTCCACACGGCAAATCACACATCTACCACATTAATGGCATGTTAGCACACTACTTTAACATAATATATAAAGAACATATATTATTGGCAGGCTACGAAACTTAATACTATTTGCACGTACTGCTCAGTGTTGCCATCTTGCATATCTTTTGTCTTGTAAGTTACTGAAGGTAAGGAAGCAAGTGTATCAGCAGAGAGCCCTCTGCTTTCTGTACCAACTACTTCGCCCAATGCAACTAATTCCTATAACCACAGATAGAACCATTAGCATTGCATTCTGGAACTTACAGCAGGGTTAGGCACCAAAGAAACAGAACAAATATAACTTGCCTCATAAGAGTACTCATCTGGATCAACCTCCTGCCACGGATCCTGTGTTTTACAATAACATATCGATTTAAATTTTCAGTTCATTAATTTCACATTTGGCTGATTTCAGTGAATAAGCAAAAGCACAATACGACTTTATGAAAAAAGACATAAGTTCTCCATTAGAAGTTAGAGAATTAGATGTGCCGGGCCACGGTCCACAGAGAAAAGATGGCAAGAAGCAAATTTAATCACTTATAGCAATACTATTATGTAGTCTGTGGATTTTTACCATTACATCAGAAAATAATTTTATCTTCCTGAAGAAATAGCAATCCAGAGATAAAGAGAGAGGAATAGCTATCCGCTCATAACCACAACATCAAGAAGGCAAAGTATTTATTATTGAAGTTCTGGGTTGCAAATATGACAGTAAAGGACACGCTGATGCTGGTGCGCCTTTTATCATCAGGAACTTATAAATTGACCGTTTAGTTGCATCAGTGATGTTATTTTTTCATAGCCATTATTGAGTGTTACAAACTGAAAATATAAACTTATAAATTGACCGTTTAGTTGCATCAGTGATGTTATTTTTTCATAGCCATTATTGAGTGTTACAAACTGAAAATATAATGAAGATAGCATGTCAACAAGTTAAAGAAACAGCTCATTCCATTTGAAGGTGATAATAATAGTGCACTGTGCACCTATCATCTCTCATGCTTAATAGGTTGATGCATATGTTCCAGACATGGAAAGAACATTAATCTGCTTATGTAAAAGTAATATGCTACTGACAAAACCAAAATTACTGACTGCATCAATAGATGGTGGGACTAATCATGTTAACTCCTCATAACGGCATATTTTATTTTGTCGTTGTGTTAATCGAATAAACGGTGTACATCACATACATTGAGAAATTAAGGATAGAGTGTCAGTTCATTTCATCCAAATTCCAGTGACTCCAACTTCTGAAGGAAAAAAACAGTTCTAAGACCAAACAATAAATTACTACCTGCGCATCGTTGACGTGATCCTCTACGTGCTCCACCGCTCGCCCTACAGCAAAACAAAAACTGCATGTCAGCAACCACAAGAAAACATGAAGCGAGCCGAAGAAACATCCATCCACACTCACAATCGCTGATCCCAGCGAGCGCCAAAAGGCGCGCGGCAACCTCGCGCTCCTCGGCGTCCTGCAGCGCCCGCGCATAAGCCTCATCGTCCTCATACTCTGCAGGGTCTACCTCAGGCTCCACATCCTCATCGAAGCCCTCCTCCTCGTACTCGCTCTCCTCAGAGCCCTCGTCCTCGCCCTCATCCTCACCTTCACCCTCTCCCTCGACATCCTCGCCCACACCATCATCGTTGCCCGCCGGGTGGTCGTGATGGTGGACGCGGAGGTGGTGCTCCAGGTCCTCCTCGTAGTCCTCCGCATCCTCGTCGTCATAGTCGTAGCTCCCGGCCTCCGAGCTCCCGTAATCGCTGCCCTCCCCGCCGCCGCCCCCGTTCATCCGGAGCATCATGTACGCCCGCTCCTGCAGCGCCGATCCAAACGGCATGTTAGTCGCGTTTGCCTGGAAACCCTAGAGATTGGAAGGGCCGGGCCGTAAGATCTCGTGACTTACCTGCTCCTGGAGGACGCGCGCCAGGGCGAGGTCCGCGTCGACCTGGCTGAGGGCCGTGAAGGGCCGCCGCGCCTCGTCCTCGGCCTGAGCGGCCGCAGCCACCGCAGCGGCATCGTCGTCCCCTCCGGAAGTGGCGACCGGCGGAGGCTGATTCGGGGTAGGGTTGGGGCCGGCGTCCGCGCCGGGCCTATCGCCGCCACCGCTCCCCTTGGAATCCTCCATGGCTGCGAGATTAGAGAGAAGGGGGGTGGCCCGGACTTCGGAACGAAAGGTATTGACAACTCGGGTTAAGCCCAGTCGGGTGGCTTGTCAGGAGGAGGACGGTGCTCCGTGCGTGCGTGCGATGAGCCGCGTGGTTTCGATTTAAACCAGGGTCTGGTTAAGCTATTGACGCGCTAACTACGTATTACCCGGAATTCCGTATTACCCCGTGTCTGGGTGGGTTGGTGCGATACTAGGCCCACCTGTTAGTTAGAGATGTGCAAGTATTTTCTGTACGTAAATCTTTTGCTCGGTGGGCGGTGTGCGGTGTGCCGCACCCCCACCGTGCGCCGTCCGGAGGCGGATAGGCACTGACAGGTGGGCACGCAACGCTGGGCCCCATGCCACTTCTTCGTCAGGTGTGTTCAGTTCGGAACGAAGTGTCTTCCGTTCGAATGGATTAGTTTCGTTTTTATGTTTAGTTAGGATAGAAAATGTGTAATGGAATGATTTTATTTTATATTCGGTTGGATCAAAAAAAGTGAAATGGAATGTTAACGTTCTATGTTTGGATGCATTTAGTAAAAAAAAAGATGGCAAGAGAATAGAGAGAACGTTTGGGTGACTTTAGCATAGAGGAAAGCGGAGATTTCACCAATTTGGTGGAACGAGTGCATTCTGAATCTAGATAAAATATTCTCTTTTGAAAAATCACTTTGTTTCTCAACTAAACATTAGAACGGCTTTCAAATATGAAACCATCCCATTTCACTTTGTGACACCAACCAAACACACCCCAAAGGAATTGATATCGAACAATCCTTCTTATGGTTTTGATGACTTTTTCTTTGACACGACAACTTCTGGTTTTGACTTTTTTTGGCACAATAACCCCTGCACCTTCCTTTATATCAACTGTTGGAGCAAAAAGGGTCCAAATTCACATCCAAAGTTACAAAAATGGCTTTCCCGAAACTTGGGAATACAAATAGGCCCTTAGTCAACAACAAGCGACAACCTTCACCCGTACAACAGCGCCCTCTAGCATGGACCATCCATGGGTCCACCATGAGCCCTCATCCATGACCACCGATGGGTTGAAGCTCTGGTCGTGGTTGTCAGCAGCATCGTGGGCCAAGATGTATTTGATTCCTCTAAACAGGGAGGAGAAGGACACGAAAGCCAAAACCCACAAAGAACCTCATGCTAGAAACGACAATGGAAAAAATGAGACATTCATCACATAATTTCGATCCTTCCGGTGTCGACATGGATGCCAGATAAGAAAATTTATGGTGTTTCGGGTGCGTTCGCGAGCACCGGGGGTGAGACCACACCCTTTTAGGTTCGGTGTGTGTGGCGTTGACCAGTGGCGGACCCAAAATATTTTCTAAGCCTGGGCAAACCTTAAGTAAAATTAGTTAAGGTGTTGATTTTACTTGTAAATTAGCACAAAAGTTTCATTAGCTAAAGGCAATTTGCGGCCGGAAGCCCAGGCACTGCCCGGGCAACAGGGAGCTTGGATCCGCCCATGGCGTTGACATGTTCAAGACAATCCGCACACACAAGAAGAAAACGCAATTTTTTATCTAGATCCAGGCCGCTGTTCCGTACGTCTTTCTTGTTTGATATTGTGGTGGATTTGCGTAGATTGTACAATGCACAGCTCAACTCCCCGGGAAAGACATATGTCCTTATTAGGTTTTACGCATGCAAAAAAGGCCTTATACGAACATCTGAGATCCAACTATGAGATGCTAACGAGATTGGATCTAGATAACTCATCCACGTCGATGCAAGAGAGATTAACATTGATGTAGATTGTTGAAGAAGATCGTGTCGATCCCCACAGCTAGGTGTGTCACTCCCAGTCGCATGGAGAAGCTCCACTCGATGCTAGGATTGTCGGCCGATCCCTTCGCAGGTTGTTGATGATTACAAGAGCATGGGCACAATATAGTTAGTTTCGAAATAAGAGTATCTAACCACAGAGAGCTATTTGGTTAAGCTCTTAGGGGGTATTTGTTTAGGCTTTTGGTGGCTTTCCACTAGAAAAAGCTAGAAAAACTAGCCAAACGGCACAACTGTGCGGTGGGCTTTGGCCGAAGTGGTACCCGAAATAGGCCACACCGGGAAGCATGTCCGGAGTTGCTTCCCGCGGCTTCCCGCGGAGCACCCACCTGACCCCGACGCCCACCCCGTATTCTCCCGAGACGACCCTCGTCGCCCAGCGCATGTACTGGTTCGAGCTGCCCGGCCGCCAGACCACCCCCGCCGCTAGACCTCCCCTGTCGGCGCCCCGCCGGCGCCAGACCTTCCCCCTCCGCCCTACCTTCCCCCTCGCTCCCTACCTTCCCGGCCGCCAGACCACCCCCGCCGCCAGACCTTCCCCGCTGGCACCCCGCCGGCGCAAGATCTTCCCTCTCCGCCCTACCTTCCCTGCTGGACCTCCTCCCCGCCTCCAAACCTTCCCCCTCGCTCCCTACCTTCCCGATCGTCGTTCTCCTCCCCTGCCGCCAGACCTTCCCCCGCCGGCGCAAGATCTTCCCTCTCCGCCCTACCTTCCCTGCTGGACCTCCTCCCCGCCTCCAAACCTTCCTCCTCGCTCCCTACCTTCCCGGCTGTCGTTATCCTCCCCGCTGGCGCCATACGTTCCCCTGCCGGCGCCTTACCTCCCCCCTTGCTGCCACCTTGTTCTACCTCGTCGCCGTTTGTCCTCCTCCCCGACCGATTTGGAGGCTTGAAGCTTTGCTTGATGGATATGGTACTGCTTGGTTGGTTATACTAGATCGTACATACAGAAATTTATATTAGCTTCATGGACATGGTATTGCTAGAAATTTTGCTTGGTAGACATGGTACTGTTAGAAATTTTACTTGACATGATACTGCTAGAAATTATGTGGCTTGGTACAAGTGGCGCATATTACATGAACTCAATACGCGATCGTATCGCTACCGTATTGTACAATGCTAGAAGAAGATGATCGGTTTGATGCTAACTTATTTTGTGTAATGACCGGATATGTATTTTGGACTACACATGGTACAAATGATGCTATCTTATTTTGTGTAATGGTCGGATATGTATTTTTAACAAATTACTATGTGACATGGTATTTTAATAATGACATATACGTTTATGCACTTCAGTAGTCAAATATACATGTTATATGAATTACAAAGACATTATAGACAATTCCGTAGCATACAGCTAGAAAGCTAGCAAAATTGCCAAACAGTCAAACTTAGAGAAGTAGTTTTCCCTGCACAGCAGCACAGCCAGCCATAGCCAGCCAGCCACAGCCCAAAAAAACAGGCCTTTAATGTGTTGGAAATATGTCCTAGAGGCAATTATGTATGATGTAATTTACGATGTATTTACATGTAAAATGCATACATATACTTTGTAGTTTTTTGTGCCAAAATTATCTTGCAACTTTATTATATTTATTGTACTAACCTACTAATAGTTGCAAAAGTGCATAAGTTCTTGTTTTACACTTTATTGTGTAGAAAATACACAAATATGGAAGGAACCGGTCATTATAGTGAAATTCGAAGTTTCTTAAAATTTGTCCCTATAGAACAGTTTTCGAAAATTGCCACGTAAGCCCCTGAAGATGATGTCAAATGAAAAAAGTCAAAACATGAAAGATGTGGAAAAATTTACGCTGACGATTCTAAACATAAAATGTGCCTCAAACGGAGTCCGATCGCGACTTTTAGCCCCGGATTACTGGTTGGTATAGAAGCAGATTTGGGATTCCAAGAGTTTGTAACGTGATTAACTCTAACTCTTCTCATACTTAATGGATTCGGCCAAGTCACGACCCAAGGATCTCCCAAAGATGGAGGGGAGACCTAGAAAGGTTTTAAAGGTGCCCAAGAGCCCTTAGATCAAAGGGGCATCCATCACATGGCCTAGTTGCATCTCCACCTCTATATATTGAGGGGAAACTCTATTTTTTGAGGCATTCATCTATAGTCACGAAATTCCTCTCTCTTGGTAGTTGCCAAGGAGGGGCACGCGGTACGGGTGCGTGGTATGAACGCATCCGGCGTACTGCGGGTCGTTAAAACCTATGTTTCCTATAACAAAAATCTGAAAATCCATCCTTCAATGTCGAAATGTGGTACAGGCGCATGGTAAGGCTAGATCCGGCTATACTGCTAGTCGTTAAAGCTTCTGAAAACATCAAAACTAAAAAAATAGTATAAACTTCATACACCTCTGCACATCTATTTTAATATAAGAATGACATCAAATACACTTCATAAAAAATCAATACCTGCTTTGGCCAAGTGTTAGCAAATATCATAGAGTGGGGGTTACCTTGATTTCTTCTCCTCTCTTCAAAGGATCTTCTTGAACTCTCCTTATTAAAAACAAAACAAAATAAAACTAATCTAACATAAGTAAAACTTTATTTCACATGAATTGTCTTCTATAAAGCGCTTCTAATTAAGGTCAATTAGCTTGACCTAGATGGTGATCATTTGGGTTTTGGAAGTGGAACATCCACTCCAAATAGTTATCTTTCAAAGTGATGACACCATCATCATTTGGTTTGGCCTTTTTATTCCTAGGGAAATGAACTATAAAAGGTTCTCTCGATGGTATTTTTATTCTCACATTCCATTAATGTAAATTAATCAATGTTTTAATAGTTCTTAGAAATGACATTCCTAGAATTATAGGTGCTATTGGATCTTCAGACATGTCAATTATAACAATATCAATAAGTACATGACATCATTTAATTGCAATTACTATATTTTGTTTGATACTTATAGCTTGTTTTGTAAGTTGAATCAGCAAGATAGTCTTATTTCAGTAGTTGCAAATGGACCAAGGTTTAGTTTATCAAATAAACTTTTAGAAATTTTTGAAACACTTGCACCAAGATCACAAAGTGCAGCTATATCATTAACTCCTATTTTAACTTTACTAGTGGGCTCAAAGATATCATCAAGCTTAGCCGAAAGTTTATTGGCTAGACTTTTATATTCCATCTCTAACTCACATATCTTTGATGCTACTTATTTTATAAATTGTTGGTATATGACATCATTACCTTGTTCAATACCGGGGTGTTTCACGGGGATCATCTTTAGAAGATCTTCCATGGTATAGTCCAATGATGGCGTATTGCTATAGTCTAACTTTTCAAACTTCTCATATTTATCTTCTACTCTCATCATCTTGAGGTCTTCCACCAGGTTTGGCTCCGGCTTTCCTGCAAATCTTGCAAGTATCAGAGTTTGACTCTCGGCTATCTTTCCCAATTGTGTCTCCATGGTCTTGGTTCTTTCCTACGGATCCTGCACATCATTTCTAATAGCAATGGCCTGGTTAGATAATTTACCAATAATATTATCATGGTTCTTCGTTGTTTTAACAAGCACATTATTTTGATCAGTTTGTGCTTGCATAAAGGTTCTAAAAGAATTTTCAAAAGGGATATTACCATGATTTTCTCCATTATGATTATTAAAATTATTATTATTTGGAGCACCTGCAGGATTATAATATTGTTTTTTAAAGTTTAAGCCATAGTTTTGACTATTCCATGCAGGGTTATAAGGATTACGAGCTATAAAATTAACTTCACTAGCATCGGTAGTGATAACATTTACTTGAGTATCTTCCTTACCCTTTACAATATTTAATAGCTCATCTACCTTTAAAGTAAGCTCTTTATTGTGCTCCTCGGTGATTGAGTTTGCCCTTTTTTAGGAGGTTCTCTCTACATGTCATTGGACATGGTTGCTTTGCATATCATTAAGAAGTTGTTTTGCAATATTTACTTGTTTCCCATGAAGTTTCTCCTGCTACGGTATCTAGTATAGACTTAGCATTGGGTTAAGAGTAGAGAAAATTCCTTATTTGACACTACTTTCTAATATGTTTCCTTATTTGACACTGAAAACTTTTTACTTCCTTATGTGACCACTTGTAAAATTTCTTTGCCTTATATGACACTACCATTAGTTTCGTTAAAAGGTTCCGTTAAATTTTTTCCAGCTGGACCCAAATGCCCTTGGCTCAATCGTTTGACTCGTTTTTGTCTAACACGCGCGACGAAATTCTTTAATTCTTTTCTGGTGTTCATCCATGCAGCATGATCACGCGAGCGCCGAGCATTGCTTTTTTTTGCGGAGCAGTCCCGTGCAGACCCAAAAGATCAAATAATACTTGCTAGCTCCTATGACCGTATGTGTATATAGTAGCATACGGGAGCAGGAAGCCTACTAGGCACTATGGCGCGGCGCTGCACCCGTGATAATATCATTAAATAATAGGTTAAAAGTATTGATAAAGATTACGTCATAAGTAGTGTAATACTGTTGTCCAAAGTTACTATAGATGATAGTAATATTTTTTGGACAAAAGAGGCGGGGTACGGTGGAATTAGAGTCAGAGAATAAAAAAAGTGCATCAAAACTGAATTATTGCTAGAAAATTATAGCTTGAAAATGACTCGTCCTCAAAAAATTATGAAGGGATAGTTATTAGTTATCGTATGAGAATATGGCCAATAGTGCGGCGGAAATCTATTGCGAAGGAATGTGAAAGAAACATCAGGAAAAATACCACCGGTGAAATAATAGGTTAGAGAATATCCACCGACGAGAAGGTACGTGGGGTTACTACCGCCAGGAAATTACGGTTAGAAAGTTGTGTCAGAAAATTACCATCGAGTGATGAAAGAAGAAGTAAGAAAATATTATCATGGATCGTAGGCCAACTACTGTTGGCAAATGAGAGAGTGAAAAAATATTATCACGGATGTAGGCTAGCTACCGTCGCAAATGACGGATGGGAAGGTGCGGATGGGAAGGTGCGTAAAAGGATTATGGCCGAGTAGTTAAATAAGGATGCAAAAGAAATACCAATATAGGGTACTTACCGTCGGGAAAGTATAGTCGGAAAATTGCACCAAAAAGTTATGTCCGAGTAGTTTGAATAATGAGTTAAGAAATACTACAGTAGACATAGGCTAACTACTACTATCGTAAATTATGACCGGAAGGTATGCGGACGAATTACCGTGTGGTAACTATTACCAGAAAGTTGCACTCGGAAAGTTGGGTCAGAAATACTGTTGAAGAATTGCGATCGAGAAGACGCACAGAAATTACCGTCAAAAGTATAGACGCCGAGATGTACTCGTGTGGTAACTATCACTGGAAATTTAGTAAGAAATACTATCAAAAAATACGGATGTTATGACGCGGGAAATTATCGTCGGAAAGTATAGCCGCCGAGATGTAGAAGAAACCTAAAAATCCGTAGAAAGTAGTAGTCTAGAAGCTGCGAAAACAAATCACTGTGAAAGAATAGGAATAATAAAAATGGTAAAGGAATATACGGTTGCATAGGACGATGTGTCAGCCACCACTAATTGGTAAAGTTTATACATGCACAGTGCATATGCTGTGGAGATCTCACAAGGAAAGCTATGCGCCTTAATATATAGAATATAAATACTCCCTCCGATCCATATTAGTTGAGTTGGATTTGTCTAGATTCAGAAGTATCTAGATATGTTTTAGTGTTAGATACATCCGAATCTAGAAAAATTTAAGTCAACAAATATGGGTCGGAGGGAGTATATATTGTACATGAACAGTGCTTATGCCGTCGAGATCTCACAGGTAAGGAAAACTACGTGCCTTAATATCTTTACTATTAAAAGAGAGTTGACGGTCGTAGGTCGTCCTCAAACACTAGTAGTCATGTACGTGCATTGCACGTTTCAACTAAAACAAATTAGCAAATCATCTAGAAATATGCAAAATTTGAAACTTCAGGCGAGCATGATCGCCATTTTTCATTTCTAAGTATTGAATTGCACAAGAAAATCCGAATACTTTGTTGAATGCACAGGATTACCCTCCTGAATGCAAAGACAACATAGGGTGAGCTCGACCCCCGTCCCAACTGAATAATCTCTTTTCTCACAAGCGATCTCTTTACAATAGAGAAATTTGAGAAGGAAAAAAAATGATTGGAAGGGGTAGTTTTACGTGAATACTTGTCATTGATCCTTGCATGCTGCTTGCTCTGCCACCGCCGGCGCAGCTCTTTCCATCTTTTGCCTAGTACCTGAGATGTAGATGATCGATGTGTAGAACGATAGGACCCTACCCTTATTATTAGTTGAGCCTTCATACTGTGCATGCCTTGTTGATTCTTGATCGGCCTCTATGCCTGGAGCAGACACGCGCGAGCTGCCGCACGCGGCAGACTATTAGTGTGTGGAGATGGTCGATCTCGGCGGCATCAAAAGACATCTTCTCGTCGTCGAAGTGGCGAAACTGCCGGAGCTCGATCTAGACCTCATCGTTCACTCTCCCCTTCCACCTCACCATGCACGCCCACCATGGTGTCCTACGTCGCCGCCACAGCCTCGCAGTATCCCAGTCGCCTCCTCAACCTCCACAGTTCCATCCCAGTCGACCTTCGTCCTCATCCATGCCCCCTTTATCCCCGTCAAGCTTCCGCTTCACGGAGCGCCGCCACACGACCATCGCAGGCGTCGAGTAGCAGTACAGGCGTGGATCGGCACCGGCTGCGGCGGCTGAGTCGGGGCCGCAATCATGGCCGTCGTCCTGCGTCACGGCGGCGAATAGATGAACATGCGGCGGTTTCTTTCTAGGATAGAGCGGATTAGGAGGGGATTAGGCCTTTTTTTTACAGCCCGAGGAGACTATGCGTTTGTTTATAGCCTGAGGGGATTATGCGTTGACAACAAGATAAGTCAGGATGGAAGGAGAGCGTGAAACGTGGGGGTGGGGGAGAACAAAGAGATCGTGGCCATTTGATTGTCTGAGATGAAGGGCTAGGATTCGATTTTCCCACGGCACTTCGTGTCTTTATAAGTAGTTGTAGATAGATAGATAGATTGTAGATAGATTAAACATCAAAGCAATCTAGACCATACAATTTACACCCAACAATACCTGATGCATCCTCTAAATGGTTGGCTTAATTACCCTTCTATGCCACCAATAAGTGACACCCGACCTTATCCCCTTCCCTCCGTATCATCCAGCGCCGCCCGCCGCGCCCCGCCCCCCATGTTCGCCGCTCCGCCTGCGCGCTGTCCTTCTGCTTCCCCTCCTCTGTTGTGCCGCCGCTCTGCTCACCCTCCTATGTCTGCGCTCCTCCGCAATTTTCCGCGTCCGAGGAAGGGGAAAAACAAGCGCCAAAGAGCTATCTCGCCGGAGGGGCGGGCAGCTTCGAGATGGAAGGGCTGGGTAGAAGAAGCCGCCTCTGGTGGTGATTGTGTCCTCGTCGAACGTAGCGGGGCAGTTGGCAGGATGGGGCGTGTCGGTCCAACCCGCTGGCATAGCTGACCAACCGATTCAGGTCGCTGGAGATGGGGGTGGGAGCGTGGATGGTGAAGCAGCCCACCCACATCAAGGCCACAATCACCACATGTTCGGCGTGCAGCGAACTCTATATTGCCCTGGCATCCTTCAAGCAAACACAGGTACCCTTCTTCAAGCAGATCTCCTCCTTGCTCTTGTATATTTCTACTCTCATTTCAGATGTACACATATACCATCAATTATTGTTAATTTCCTAGGATATTTTAACTTAGAGTATAAAGCAATGGATCATAATCGTACTTGAATCATCAACAGTGCGAAGGTTCTTTTGTTAAATTTAAGACCTGGGATGGGTGAATTAGTTCTTTTGATCAGCTGGATGAGCAATGGATCTATTCAGTGCGTGAGCGGGCTCCAGGGAGTGCAGCCCGCGGCGATTCTGGAACAACCACTGGCGTCACATCAGGCAGGCTGGTGTTCTATCTTGGAAAGGATTATGGCTATTGAGGTCCTGGGAATTTCGAATATATCCAAGAGGCCTTACATCAAGATTTATCTGGGAGGCAATTCTCTCAGCATTCACCAACAAACCAATTTCCCCAAAAACAACTAGAATTTTGGCCAAAATTTTAGAGAGTAGCAGATTAGGGGACATATTCGGTTCAACCCAAAGTAATTCAGTCAACAAGAACAAAACTTTTCAGAGAAGGTAATTCGGTTTTTGTTTTTCTTCTTGGATGTATGTATTCCAAGCAGGTATCAATTTCAATGAGATACTTTATTTATTGTTGCCTACAGGAAATAAATTGCAATTTCTATGTTCTTATGCTAATGAGGGAAAAATATCTATTGTATATGAAGATGCATATATATAAAGGAGAACCAAATTTGGAACATTTCTTTTTCTCTGATTATAGAGACATGCCTGGTTGACAAGTGGATTTTGCATAAGATTAGTTACATATTCGTGCGCTGGTCCTATGTTGTCGGTTGTTTCTTGGTTTAGTCTGCAAGCATATGATGACAGTGACACAGCCGGGACTAGAGTGATGATAGGAGCATGCCTTCACCTATATGGATACAAGCCTGAACCATGTAGTCCCTGTGACCCTTCAGCACATGTCTTGGCGATTCATGAATTCAAAACAGACTACTTGCTTTGGAATTAACCTATTCCTATCTGTTGCTTTGGAATTGAAATGTTCCTATTTGTTTCATGTTTTCTTCTCAAGGTTTCCCCATGTGGACAAGCAGCAGCATGTCTATAGGCTATTATCAGACTCCAGAAGTAGCAGGGATCCACAATAACAGAAGATAATGTAAGTTTCTCGATTTCTCACTGTTGTTTTGTCAACAATATTAATGCAACTTCGATGACTATATTTTCTTAAATTACTGAATCTTCCAGTGCTTCTCATTTTTGAAACTTATTTTCTGAATCAACTTTACTCAGACTTATCTGAATTAAAGAAAAATATTAATGCAACTTCACAATTATGCAATTTAGGTAACTTTATTTTCTTAAACTATTGTGTCTTCTGGTGCTTCTCATTTTTGAAACTTATTTTCCGAATCGGCTTTAGACGGAGTTATTTGAATTTAAGCACAAGAGATCCAGCGACAGTGGTGTTTCTATGTGGGACCGTAGAAGAGTGGCATGTTGCTGAAGACAAACGAAGAGAAGAGAGACGAAGATGGCGCCGGAGTTCTTCAACCAGGTCAGGCAGTCAGGGCGCAAGCTGCCCTTGCTCCCGTTCTTGATCCTGCTTGGCGTGTAAACTCGATTTTCCCTTCTCCAACCGGCTTCCCCTTGAGACCGCCATTTGGGCGACAATTCCAGTAGTTGTGCCCTCCCTTAGGTTGTGATGAATTATTTTGAGGAGAGCTATCTCTAGGATTGGGCATTCAGATGATACTTTGCATTTAAGTGTGAACTAATTTTTGAGGAAAATGTACTGTAAATGAATAATTCGGAACAGCTGATCTGTTTTGGTTGCTATGTGTTCATAATTTTGATTGGGAGATCAAACAGTAAA
The DNA here is from genome assembly GCA_916181665.1 of Avena sativa. NCBI lineage: Eukaryota > Viridiplantae > Streptophyta > Magnoliopsida > Poales > Poaceae > Avena > Avena sativa. The sequence goes on along the minus strand of OV702283.1, from coordinate 466,411,103 downwards.
CAACATATTAGATTGGTCACTATACTTTGTTTGTCTTTTTATTTCTTACCTTTTTTAGTTGATGCAGCACAGGAGGTTTTAAAGGATGATGGCTATTGAAGATTTGAAAGAAAAAATGCAAGCACCTTATATCGAATACAAGAGTACATGTTGCAGCCTACCACGCCAACTGAGCCATGCGAGTGGCTGAGCAAACTTTTGATAGATGTTTGTCCAGTTATGTGGCTACAATTTTCAGTCTATTTTTTAGGTCTGTTTCTGCATTGTTTCTTCATGGTACATTTTTTTTTCTTGGATGTACTTTAGCAATAAGTAGTTCAAAAAAATTAGGAACCATATTTGGAGATAATAATGACTTTTGTACTGCACTTTGTTCTGTGAGGAAGAAGTCGGTGATGATAAGACCAAGAGAGCTCGTCAAAATTCTGCTGATTCTTAAGCCTATTTCAAAGTCGGAAGTGCTTATATCTTACTTCATTTAGCTTCATGGACTGTTTTTGTCCTTATTAAAATTATCGTTTTGTGGACCATAGGTGCGTGGTTTGTGGCTTGGCACCGAGTATGTTGACAATGAAGGAAACATCGGCTACCCGGAGATAAGTGTGTACCGTCTATCTGTGACATGGCCAAGTTTTTTTTCTTTTGTGGGTTTATGTAAATTTAACAATCGACCATAATCTATTGCTGGCACGTTCATATTTTGGCCTTGATGTCTCTACCATAAGCTTTTGACTTTGTCTCACAAGCAATATTATTTCTATTTTATTACACAAGTACAAAGAACTAGGGTCACACAATGGGAACATGATGAAGTCAAAGGTGCAAAATACTAAGTATAATACATTATTCTTGTTTATCAAAAAACATATTTCAAAGTGTAAATATCAGAATATTTATATTTATTTTTTTGTAACCGTGGTAAGGCACGGACATTCAGCTAGTATAGAATATATTTTGTCTTTTGATTATGTTTGCCCACCGTCCCACGCGATGGCCTTCTCGGCCTCACGGATCTCAACGCCAAGTATTAGTAAGGGACACGAAGATTAATCTAAACTCTATGAGTTTGAGATTTGAGAGTAGACATAACTGACCGGGGCATGTAGTTATAATTATTGTGAGATTTTCTAGTTAATTATTTAATTTTTGGTAATCCCTTAATATAATTGATTATATATATGAACTATCTGTAGGGATATGGCATCAAATTACGGCGCAGTTTCATCACATGTGTTGAATTGTTGGTTGCATCATCTTGAATTGTTGGTTGCATCACCGTACAACAACATTTCTTGTAATTTTGTCATATTATGTACCAGGGGCAAAACCGTCTTTGTACGTCCCTAGTTAACCCCGTTAGCTTTTAAAATACACAGAAGTGTCATATAAGTCAAAAAAATCAGAAGTGGCCAAATAAGAAAGTGAAAAGTTTTCAGTGTCAAATAAGGAATTATATTAGAAAGTAGTGTCAAATAAGGAATTTTCTCTTAAGAGTATTATAAAATAAATGTAAAATAAACCATTCTTCTATCCCATGACTACGACAGCTCATGGCCGCTTCCTTCATTCTCTCTGAAGCAAGCGTTAGTGGCTCGCGGTCTTCTAGTCTAAATATTGTTATGTTGGACCTTAGCTACATAATCTTAACTGGAGGGAAAAAATTAATCATAAAAAGATTAGTATATTCCTCCCAAGATGTAATAGTATCTTTAGGCAAAGCTAGCAACCAATCCTTAGCTTTTTCTATTAAAGAGAAAGGAAATAAGCATAATTTAACCGCATTAGGGTCAACATCTTTATGCGCATCATGTCGCATATCTCAGTGAATGTGTTTAGGTGCAAAGCTGAGTCCTCAGCAGCTGAGTCTCCAAATTAATTCTACTGAACCAAACTCAAAAGGTTAGGCTTAATTTCAGAAGTTTCCGTTCAAAGGCGGGCTAAGTAATAGGTGTCATCATTAGAAGTAGCATACACCCCAAGCTTCTTTTAAGCCACAATTCTTTTATTTTTGATATTTTTAGAATAAGAGAAACAAATGAGTAAGTAACTATTTTTGTGTTTTTAATAAATAACAAAAAGTAAACTAATAACAAGAAATAAATTAAAAACAAGGTCTCTATGGCCACACCAAAATAGTGAATTGCTTCTCCGGCAACGACGCCAGAAAAAGGGATGATACATTTGATTCGGATTACGGATGCAGTATACTCCCTCCGTTTGGAATTATAAGTCCCGCGCGAATAACTAGGTTGCCAATTTAAACAATAAAATATAAATAATATAGCATACAAATTATACCATTAGAAACTTTAGAGATTATATTTTTTAATGATATAATTTTTGTGATATATAAGTTATATTTTGTTGGTTAAATTAACAAGCTAGGTATGCGCGTAGGACCTATAATCCCGAACAGAGGAAGTAGTAACTTTTCTCCTAGTAGAACTAGGTTTATCGAAACTTGGGAAATAATTGTTGCATGAAAATACGAGGGACTTCTACAAGACTTAATTACTCGTTTTACCTTACGTTTACTGCCTAGCCTTTCTAGTTTACTTTGAATTGTTGGTTGTTCCAATGGATGAAAATAGGCCAGGGTTAAGGATTCACCTGTAGTTGCACATACATATGGGATAAAAATAATAATAAGCACATTCATGTGTGAAATAATCTAATATAGATAAGGTTGTGGACAACACATCCATATACACTAAAGCCAATCCAACTGTTATACTATGAAGCATCGGGTTATAACAATTATTAAGTAAAATACATATCAAAGCATTAAGAATGGTGATGTTGCTGTTACTTGTAAGTGGATCTCTAAACGAAGATCGTACTTTCCTTGCTGTCACTAGGTTTTGCATGAAGTCGTCGTTCACCACTCATCTTACATCAAGCCTTTATCAATTCCTGAGATCTTGGGTACCTACAAGTCCATGAATCAAGACAAGAGACAAATAAATCAATCACCACACAATACTCCCATCTATTAGATACACATAACTGTTACGAGGTTTTACCCCAACCTACAGCCCATGGGACTACTCACTCATAACAATAAGATCAAGAATAAAAAATATTATGCAAAAAAATTAGATTGAAATTATATATGCTCACAATAGTCATCAAATCACAAGGAGATCTCAAGTACAAGATGATGGCTAAGGCTATGGAGTGGATGGAGGATGGAGAGGATGAACTATGGTAATGGTGAAGTGGTGGATATCTTTTTGATGGTGTTGTGATGCAATTTGAGAATGGCGGCTCTCTGTATGGCGGCTAAAGTCTTGAAATATATAGACGTCTTCACAAAAGTTGATGTGTTTGACCTAATAAAACCAACACCACTCAGTACGGGCGGACCGTACGGGCAGGGTTTGCCTGTATGCTGGTTGTTAACCTTCTGGAGACTCCTCTTTGACCCCAATTAGTTTGGTTGAGTAGGCAACATGATAATCTTTAATAAATGCTCCCGATTTCGTCATAAAAGTGTGATTTTTGCACAACCCAAATTAAAACCAAGAATTACACATCTTTTTGATAATTAGTCATTAGTAGCAAGACTACAGGGATTATTGGTCAATTATTTGACTTAAATATGATTTAACCACGATAAAAGATGACCATTTTTACAGCCATTACGCACGCTCGTCCACTCGCGAGGACCCGGACGATGGAAGTCACGGATCCCCCAAGGGACTAGTATCGCTTTCCTTATAATTTTATAGTTCAGATCTTGATACTCGTGTGGAAAGAAGACGAGGAAATTTGATAACCGACTATCAATTCGTTTTCTTCACTATTTCAGTGAATATAGTTTACAATATATATTATTTTAGTCCCCACTCCGCACAAATGACATATGTTCACCGCAATTTAGTGGACATAACGCAAAAGAAAACCTATGAATCATGCATTGGAAATATCATTTACTAGTAGTGTGACCACACTCGTGTGTTTATCTTCGGAAACAATATGCTTCATATCAAAACAAATTTACGTACATCCACAAATTAAAAGGTTTGAATATCAAAAAGCTGGATGATCTAATGTTGCGACATACGGGAAATCCAATAAGACGTGCACACACGCCCCTGGTCACCGGTGGCATAGCCATGTGGGACACAGAAGCTGCACTTTCTCCCGGTCACAATCGTCATTTCCTCGAGGTTTTCCACACGAAGCCACCTACGCTCTCGCTCCGTGCAGCGATACACCTTGATTCCAGCCGCTCACCATAAGAAGGACTCGACGAGGTCGGCCTGCATCTGCTCCCGCATCGGGTTCGTGAGCCGCCACTTCCGCAGGGTACCCCCGCCGTTGCGTATTCCTCTATAAGACAAATGTGTTTGGCGTTTAGAACGTCAAGTAGAAACCCTGATCATAAATTAGATCATAAACACCGAACCAGGCCACAATGAGGTAGAACCCCGATCGACTCGCATATACTCTCCATGGAGAAGCACACAAAAACTAATCTTTTGATCCCTCTCTCTTCAAATTTGGAATGTCTTTCCTTTATTTTTATATTATATAATAATAAACGATATTGCTAAGTCATAGACGTCTCAGCAAATTTATGCTATGCGGTGGACATTTCTTTAGATCAAATGTGCAGACTTTTTTTTGACAACGTGTAGACTTTATATACTTTCTTCGACCCATATTAGTTCACTTGGATTTATCTAAAAGTGTCAGATCCGAAGATTAGTTAACCACTAACAATCATGTATATATAACACCAGAAAGACATAGGTGTTGAATGCATAAAGTTTTACAAACTAGATTATTGCCTCTAGTGCAAGTGCGAGAATGTTGGAGATATGCTCAAGAGTCAATAATAAAATGATTATTATCATATATTTATGTTTATAATAAATGTTTATATCCCATGCTATAATTGTATTAACTGGAAACATTAATACTTATGTGTTTTTAAACATAAAAGACTCTCTAGTAAGCCTCTTGTTAAACTAGCTTGCTGATTAATAGATGATCATGGTTTTCTAATCATGAACATTGTATGTTATTAATAACAAGATCATGTAATTAGGAGAATGATATGATGGACACACCGATGGTGCTGACGTGGAGCACTTCATTGGAAACCCCAAGAGTAAGGTGTGATGAACACAACAACAAATCTTTCTTTAGTAGAGACTGAGGTTATCGAACCAGAAGGAGAAAGGAAACGTCACACAGGTATTGCAAGCAACGCGGAGACCTGCACAACACAAACTCAAGATTTTTCCCCAACGAATCAGTGAGGTTGTCAAGCTCACCGGTTTGCTGTAACAAAGGATTAAACGTATGGTGTGAAAGGTAATGGTTTACAGCAAGTAAACAAGTAACAATGGAGGATGTATCAATGGTAAAGATTGGACCGGGGTCCATAGTTCACTAGAGGTGCTCTCCTTAGATAAACAACATGGCATGAAGGGTAAACAAATTACAGCAGGGCAATTGTCAGGAACTGAGCAAGGCATAACAATGCAATTACTAGTCAAAAAGATCATATGAGATTCGATTGAGCAATACAACAAGATACATAGACCGCCATCCAATTGCATCTATGACTAGAAGTCCACCTTCAGGTTATCATCCGAACCCCCTCCAGTATTAAGTTGCAAGCAACAGACAACTGCTTTAAGCAAAGTGTGTAAGGTAAACACTCCACATGTTTCATGAACAATAGACCGTTGTTTTCTCCCTAGTAGCAACAACACATCTATAACCGAAGAGATTATTGTCACTTCCCTTGAAAACTAGAGGCATGAACCCACTATCGAGCATAAATACCCCCTCTTGGAGTCACTAGCAACTACTTGACCAAGATAGCTACTAACAACGGAGAGCATGCAAGATCACAAACAACACAGACATGATAGAATCATAAAGACAAAACCATTAATCAAACCAACATAATAATCTCAATATCCATCGGATCCCCGCAAACACAACATGCATGATTACAAATAGATTAGATCTTGATCATGAACGGAGCTCACAAGATCTATACATGAAAGCACAAAGGAGGAGATACAACCATTTAGCTACTACATGGACCCATAGTACAAGGTGGAACTACTCACGCATCATACCGGAGACAAGGCCTCTGGGATGATCTCCCCTCTGGCAGGGTGCCGGGAAGAACTTCAGATCCCCCCGATCTAGGGATGATGGTGGCGGCGGATACAGACGGTTTCGTGGAGATTTGATTGGGTGCTTAGGGTTTCTGCATCGGGGGCTTCTTATAGGCGAAGGGGGAGGCCGAGGCGGCGGCCAGGGGCCCCACACCCCTCCCAGGCGCGGGGCAGGGCCCACCCGCGCCTAGGGTGGGTCTGGCCGCCCTGGCTTGCCTCTCCGGCTCCCCTCTGACTTCTTGTTCCCCACGGAAAGTAATTGACTTTGACGTTTGTCCCGTCCAATTCCGAGAATATTTCTTTACTAACTTTTCTGAAATCAAAAACAACAGAAAACAGGCATCTGGCACTGTTGCAACTTGTTAATAGGTTAGTACCAGAAAACATGTAAAAAGCACCTCAAAGTGTAGACAAGTAAAGCAAAGTAGATACTAAACAAGCATGGAGCATCAAAAAATTATAGATACGTTTCCGACGTATCAACATCCCCAAGCTTAACTCCTGCTTGTCCTCGAGTAGGTAAGTGATAAAAGAATAATTTTTTAGGTGACATGCACCCTCGCAATAAAGATCCAACCATTTGCAAGCATTGAAAGCTGGGATCAAAGAACTCTAAACATGCATGAAATATGGAGTTCTAAAAATAGGACATAGTAACTATGCATGCAACATGAAAGGCTACAAACAAAGATCATGAATAACATGCATTGAAAAACGTTTGTTTGTTTCACATACAAAAAACATAGCATAGTGGCAATCAGCTTGTCCCTCATAGAGTAGCAATATAGATGCATAGGACACCTTCAAAGTTCACAAGGGTGACTAGAAACAAATAGCACAAGAACAAGTAATATCACAATATGCATCAATCAATAAGCTTTGGAACACTGCACACAAAATGACAACTATGCTCTCTTAATGGTGCCTAAAGGTAGAAGGTGGAGACTCAATAATGGTGGAAGAAAGGCCTTTTTGTAAAGGAAGTAGGGATTACAAGTTTCAAAAAGAGCTTCCAAAAATTATGGTACTTGTTAGCTTTCAGCCCTCATTGCCCCTATCATAAGCATCTTGAAGTGATTAAGGTTAAAGTGGCAAAGGTGGAGTATATGCTTGACGAAGTATAAGTTGGCAATCTCAAGTCCCTTGAATACGAGGGCCACACCTCATGCATACTCAACTTTGGGCCCAAGTAAGTTCTTATCATTGTAAGTATTTGCATATCATTGAGAACCGCCAACTAGGTACCCCTTGCACATGGTACAGGAGCTTTCCCATAACAAAAATGACAAGGCAAGCAGACAATGAGCATCTCAGCAATCTTCTTATGTACCATGGGAATATGGTGCTTTTTTCTCTCTTTCCTCTTTTCTCAATGTGTCTCTTTTTTATAAGAAGAATGCTTCATAGATGTCACTATGGTGATGCTGCAAGTTTCCACCATGATTAGGCATGGCTTAGGCTAGCGGCCCAGGTGTTTCTCTAACACATGATACAAACTCCATGGACTTACAAGTTCCCTCTTTATTTCACACCGGTGACATCTATAGACAAAAGAGCATGATATCAACTAAGTACAAAGTACAAGTGCAATGTTGAAAGCGTTCCCCATGACAGCACAGTTCTGCTAATTCCAACGTATAAGTGCAAGCATATACAACAAAGTTGTCACAATGGTTTAAGTTTATTAGGGGCAAAGAATATAAAGTGTGCCATCAAGTTCGTGAGGGATTTAATCACTAAGTTTGCACATAACAAAATAGTTTTTAATTGGAAGATAGCTGAAAACAAGAATATACTTGGAATGGTGTGACACACCATGCATAGGAGTTTATAGTGGACACTTTGGAATAACTTGGTTTCTTAGGAGTTGGAAGCATGAGTAGAACTTACTCATACAAGTGGAGGCTAGCAAAAGACTGAGAGCAACCAACTAAGAGAGCATAATGGCCATAATCATGCAGTGCAACAAAGCATACTAATCAAAGCAAAGAGTGGTACTACAAGTCAAGGACTAAATGATCATAGAGGCTATGGTGACTTGTCATAATCATAACATGGTGTGAGCATGTGCCAAGTCAACCCAACCAAAGCATCAAAGGAGAATTCCACAATACTATGCTTTTGCATGCTAAAACAACGCATAATTTCTTCAAGGCACACTAAGCAATCCCAATTGTTTGGAACAAGACATGCTATAAAAATAATCACTAAGCATAAGGTCAAACAACACCTAGCATGTCATGCTAAAGTATAAGTCACAGTCAATGCAAGCTCCTCTTGCACTTCAAGCAAGAACTTACTACTCCTTCCAACACCAAGCAACTTATTTGCAAAACAACATAGCGAGAACGGGGGTCCAAACTAATTTATTCAAGCAAACTAAACAACCTAAGCAAAGCAAACGAAAACTAAGACGCTCCAAGAACAACACAACTGTGCATAAAACAATAAAAACGAAGTGTCTAGACAGACATGAGCTTTTTATTGATGAAGAAGAGGATGCCTTGGGCATCCCCAAGCTTTCACGCTTGTACCTCTTGGATATTTCTTGGGATGAAACCATGGTGGCATCCCCAAACTTGAGCTTTTGTCCATTCTTCATCTCATTGCATTATTCTCTCTCTACACCTGAAATTTTTCCTTCATACAAAACTTCACACAATCTTCATTAGCAACATTAGTGTATTCAAAAGATATTAGACCACTGGAAAAGCATTGGAACAATAAGGCTTTTCACTAAAAACACAAGATACTGTAGTAAATCCTTCAAAAATCTCAATTCACCTAAAGAGAACTCAAAAAGGAATCAATAAGAAGCAAATGCAAATAATGGCAGAAATCTGTCAAAACAGACCAGCAGGTAGAAACCGATTTTTTCGAACATCTTCTGTTGCTCCAATCGAAAAGTGTTGAACTAACGAAAGTTAGATAACATACCAGGGGATTTATTCTTAAATGCTGAGATCAATCCGAGTTACAGAGACTCCTCACGAATTTTTTTGGTGGAGGACATAAATCTGTTTCGGGACAGCAACTCCCCAAATCTTACTCCCCTCTCATTAGAGGTCATTCTTGGCACAAAAAGCAAACAAAAAGGATAAGGAGAGTTCTTGGCACAAAAAGCAAACAAAAAGGATAAGGAGAGGTCATTACTGAAGTAATAACTTACAAGACTCAAGGAAACTCTTGGGTTATCTCCCAACAAGTACTTTTCTTTAACGCCTTTAAGTTAGGCTTGATAGTTTGAGAAGGTGCTCATATAAGAAATATGAATTGAAGTAAAAGAGAGCATCAAGAAGAAAATTCAAAGCACATTTAAGTCTAACCCACTTCCTATGCATGGGAATCTTGTAAGAAAATAAATCAAAGAAGCACAAAGTGCCAAGCATAGGAAGATAAAATAAGAGTAACTTCAAAACTTCCAGTACATAGAGAGGTGTTTTAGTAACATGAGAATTCCAACAACCATACTTTCCTCTCTCATAATAATTTTCAGTAGCATCATGAATAAACTCAACAATATATCTATAACATAAAGCATGCTTTTCATGATCTACAAACACATAATTTCTATCAAGCTCAAAAACAGTGGGATTAAAATCTCCATAGGTTTTATCCAAAGTAGATATTTCAAAAGGATCCACAGGAACATAACATTCATCCTCCTTTGGTAAGCATGGGGGACAATCAAATAATGTAAGGGATAAATAGTTACTCTCATTAGAAGGTAGGCATGGGTAGATCCATTCTTCCTCCTTTTGTTCATCACTCTCCCCCTCTTTTTCATCTAATGAGCTTCCAGTATCAGGAATTTCTTCTTCCATAGGCTCCTACAAAGCATTAGTCTCTTTCATTTGTGTAAAGCATCTATTAAAATATTCAAGAATATAGCCATTTTATTCCTTGTAATTATCAAATTAAAATTTAAGTATCTCATAAACCTCATATCTATAAGGTGCATCATCAGTATTTTCAAGCAAACTGGCAAGTTCAAATGCACCCTTGAAGGCAATAAATTCTTCAATTTGTTCCACATCATAAAAGTCATAATTTCCTTTAACATAGGAGGATATGGTAACATTATCATTATACTCACATTGAAAAGGTAGGTGTTTATACCTCCTGCAGCAACAAGCTTTATCAAAGCAATAAGTAATATTATAAGTAGAGCACACGTCTCTAGCAATAGTATTCAACTTATCAATTTATTCCCATAAGTGTTTCCCTTTTTGTGACAAACGGTGTTCCTTATAATAATACTTTTGTTCTTTCGTGAACCCACCTTGCCAATAAGAACTAGTTTCATAGAAACCATCCATTGATAGAAAGCATGACCAAGCAAGGCAATAACAAACCAACAACTAGAGTAGGAACTGTTTTTTTTGTGTTTCTGAATAAAGCAAGCAAACCAAACTAGACTTTTTTTTGGGTTTTTTGAAAAGAAGCAATCAAAACCAAGCAAAAGAAACAAAGCAAACTAGAAACAAAGTAAATAGAAAGGAAGTGAAGGACTCCCCTTGTGAAGACGTCCTTAGCCTCCCCGGCAACGGCGCCAGAAAACTTGTTGATGGTGCTGACGTGCAGCACTTCATTGGAAACCCCAAGAGCAAGGTGTGATGAGCACATCAACAAGTCTTCCCTCAGTAGAGACCGAGGTTATCGAACCAGAAGGAGGAAGGAAACATCACACAGGTGTTGCAAGCAACACAGAGACCTGCACAACACAAACTCAAGACTTTGCCCCAACGAATCAGTGAGGTTGTCAAGCTCACCGGTTTGCTGTAACAAAGGATTAAACGTATGGTGTGGAAGGTAATGGTTTACAGCAAGTAAACAAGTAACAATGGAGGATGTATCAATGGTAAAGATTGGACCGGGGTCCATAGTTCACTAGAGGTGCTCTCCTTAGATAAACAACATGTCATGAAGGGTAAACAAATTACAGCAGGGCAATTGACATGAACTGAGCAAGACATAACAATGCAATTACTAGTTAGAAAGATCATATGAGATTTGATTGGGCAATACAACAAGATACATAGACCGCCATCCAACTACATCTATGACTAGAAGTCCACCTTCAGGTTATCATCTGAACCCCCTCCAGTATTAAGTTGCAAGCAACAGACAACTGCTTTAAGCAAAGTGTGTAAGGTAAACACTCCACATGTTCCATGAACAAGAGACCGTTGTTTTCTCCCTAGTAGCAACATCACATCTACAACCGAAGAGATTATTGTCACTTCCCTTGGAAACTAGAGGCATGAACCCACTATCGAGCATAAATACCTGTAACACCCCAGTTTTAGCTAATCTTTAATTAGAGTTTTGTTTGTGCATCATAAGCATCATCTCTATTAATGAAGGGTTTCGCGGCATACTAAATCAAAATTTTCTACGGAGCGAACAGAGGGAAAGCCAAGATCTAATCTAGGAGATGCAAACAACGAGAGAGATTGGATTAGATCTTCATACCCTTGAAGATTCGCACAGCGGAACGTTCGTCGGAACGTGGGTGATGTAGTCGTACTCGCTTCTCCTCCTCGCGATCCGATCCGATCTAGCACCACAAGTGGCGGTGCCTCCGTGAGATGCACACGTGCAACACCTCGACGTCTCCTCCTTCCTCGGACCAGCAAGTATGGTGGAGAGATAGATTGGATCTACAACACGACGGCGTGGTGTATATGGTGGAGAATTTCTGCTGCAGGGCTTCGCCTACAAACAGTCGGGAGGGGGAGAGGAAGGCTAGCAAGGCGGCTAGGGTTTGGAGGAGAGGTGTGGGGGGTTGGTGCGCCCCCACCCCTCTTTATATAGAGGGGGGGCGCAGCCCTAGCCCCTCCCCCAAGCCCAAAGGATAAGGAGTGGGGGGCATGGACTCTCCCCTCTTCTAGAAACCCTATCTCTAGTTTAAACGATTTAAACTCTCTAGGATCGGCTGGGCCCTATGGGGCCTTGTGCCCCTGGCCCAATGCGTCCAGGACACTCCCTCATAGGCCCATGCCCCCTCCCGGAAGGTGGGGCCACGTTGGTCCCCTTCCGGAAGGTTCTAGAAGCTTCCGGTACAATACCGATTAACCCGGAACAATTCCGAACTCCAAAAACTGCATTGCCTTATATGAATCTTATTCTCCGGACCATTCCGGAACCTCTCGTGATATCCCGGATCCCATCCGAGACTCCGAACAAAAATTCATAAACCAATTATCCAATCTATCCTAGCGTCGAGACACGTTAAGTGTGTGACCCTGCGGGTTCGAGAATATGCAGACATGATCTTCTATCAATAATCAACAGCGGGGTCTGGGCACCCATATTAACTCCCACACATTCATCGATGATCATATCGGATGAACCACGATGCCAGGATTCAATCAATCCCATATATATATTCCCTTCGTCTCGCGATATTTTACTTGCCCGAGATTCGATCGTCGGTACCGTCATACCTAGTTCAATCTCGTTCACAGCAAGTACTTTACTCGTTCTGTAATCCGATATCACTTTGTGATTAACTCCTTAACCACATGCTTGCAAGCGGTGTTGATATCGATTACCGAGTGGGCCCGAAGTATATCTCTCCGACTTGGGAGGGACAAATTCCATCTCGATACATACAACCCAACAGATACTTTCCGATCACCTGAGAGACACCTTTATGATCACCCTCTCATAGGATGACGTTTGATGACCTCAAAGCTTTCTTCTGATACCAGGGAGTTGTATTATCTCATGGTCTAAGGAATACAATATTTGACATAAGAAAAGCTTCGCAAAGACGAACACGATGACACGATCTAATTGCTTTGCTTAGTTTGGGTCTGTCCATCATATCATTCTCCAATGAAATGATCTCATTATCAATTGAAAACTCATGTCTATGGTTAGGAAACCTTAACCATCATTGATCAATGAGCTAGTCCTTAGAGGCGTACCAGGGACACGGTGTTGTTCACAAACCACACAAGTATTAATGTTTCCGCTTAATACAATTCTAGCATGGAATATAAACTTTATCATGAACAAGAATTATAATAATAACATCTTTATTATTGCCTCTAGGGCATAATTCCAACAGTCTCCCACTTGCACTAGAGTCAATAATCTAGTTTACATTTGGCAACAATCTCACACCCATGGCACTGAGGTGCTGGTCATGTTTTACACGTGGAAGAGGTTTAGTCAATGGATCTGCGACATTCAGATCTGTATGTACTTTGCTAATCTTCAGATCTCCATCTGCTATATAATCTCGGATTATATGAAACTTGCGGTTGATATGCTTGGTCTTTGGATGATATCTTGGTTCCTTAGCGAGTGCTATGGCGCCAGTGTTGTCACACAATATCTCCAGTGGGTCCAATGCACTTGGAACCACGCCAAGCTCAGTGATGAAGTTTCTGATCCAAACTCCTTCACTTGACGCTTCTGCAGCAGCCATGTATTCCGCTTCCACTGTAGATCCCGCGATCACGCTTTGCTTGCAGCTTCTCCAGCTCACAGCTCCTCCATTCAAAATATAAACGTATCCTGTCTGAGATTTGGAATCATCCTTGTCGGTGTCAAAACTAGCGTCGACGTAACCTTTTACGACAAGCTGTTCATCACCCCCATAGACTAAGAACATTTCTTTAGTCCTATTTAGGTACTTTAGGATGTTCTTCACGGCTGTCCAGTGTTCCACTCCTGGATCACTTTGATATCTGCTCGTCAAACTAAGAGCATTGGACACATCCGGTCTAGTACACAGCATGGCATACATGATGGAACCTATGGCCGAGGCATAAGGCACTTTGCTCATAGCTTCCCTATCATTTACCGTAGCTGGACACTGAGCCTTGCTCAATATCTTACCTGACAACATAGGCACTGAACCTTTCTTTGCCTTATCCATTCTGAACCTTTTCAGAACTTTGTCTAGGTATGTACTCTGGCTTAAAGCTATTAGGCGTCTTTGTCTATCTCTATAGATCTTGATGCCCAATATATAAGCAGCTTCACCTAGGTCTTTCATTGAAAAACACTTGTTCAAATAACTCTTCACATCGTTAAGCATGTTGATGTCATTTCTAATAATCAATATGTCATCCACATATAGTACCAGAAACGTCACCGAGCTCCCACTCACTTTCTTGTATATACAAGCTTCGTAGCAATTTGGAACAAATCCAAAGCTCTTGATCACTGGATCAAAACGAAGGTTCCAACTCCGAGATGCTTGCTTCAGTCCATAAATGGAACGCTGAAGTTTGCATACTTTATCAGCATCCTTAGGATCGACAAAACCTTCGGGTTGCATCATATACAACTCTTCATCAATGTTGCCATTGAGGAAAGTAGTCTTGACATCCATCTGCCATATTTCATAATCATGAAACGCAGCAATTGCTAATAAAATCCGAATGGACTTAAACATCGCTACGGGAGAGAAAGTCTCATCGTAGTCAACACCTTGAACTTGTCGAAAACCTTTCGCGACAAGCCGTGCTTTATAGACGGTAACATTACCATCCGCGTCCGTTTTCTTCTTGAAAATCCATTTGCACTCAACGGCCTTTCGGTCGCTAGGAGGGTCCACCAAAGTCCATACTTGGTTTTCGCTCATGGATCCCAATTCAGATTTCATGGCTTCTATCCATTTCTCAGAGTCTGGACTCATCATCGCTTCCTCATAGTTCGTAGGTTCACTGTCTTCTACTAGCAAGACAGTCAAGACAGGGTTGCCGTACCACTCAGGAGGGGCACGCGACCTTGTCGACCTGCGACGTTCAGTAGCAGCATCGTCCGAAGTTTCATGATCTTTGTCATTAGCTTCCTCTATCGTTGGTGCAGGCGGCACTGGAACAATTTCAGGTGCTGCGCTACTCTCCAATTCAAGAGAAGGTTCAATAACCTCGTCTAGCTCTACTTTCCTCCCACTCACTTCTTTCGAGAGAAACTCCTTCTCAAGAAAGGAACCGTTCTTTGCGACAAACACTTTGCCTTCGGTTCTGTGATAGAAGGTATACCCAATAGTTTCCTTAGGGTATCCTATGAAGACGCATTTCTCCGCTTTGGGTTCGAGCTTGTCCGGCATCAACTTCTTGACGTAAGCTTCGCATCCCCAAACTTTAAGAAACGACAACTTAGGTTTAGCACCAAACCACAGTTCATACGGTGTCGTCTCAACGGATTTAGATGGAGCCCTATTTAAAGTGAATGCAGCGGTTTCCAATGCATAACCCCAAAATGATAACGGCAAATTAGTAAGAGACATCATTGATCGGACCATATCTAATAGGGTTCGATTCCGGCGTTCAGATACACCATTGCGCTGTGGTGTTCCGGGTGGCGTGAGTTGTGAAACGATTCCACTTGCTTTAAGATGCGTGAGAAAATCATAACTCAAATATTCACCTCCACGATCGGATCGTAGAAACTTAATCTTTCTGTTACGATGGTTCTCCACTTCATTCTGAAATTCTTTGAACTTTTCAAACGTTTCAGATTTATGTTTCATTAAATAGATATACCCATATCTACTTAAGTCATCTGTAAAAATTGAGAAAATAGCGATATCCACCGCGCGTCGAAATACTCATCGGTCCACATACATCGGTATGTATGATTTCCAACAAGTCCGTTGCTCGCTCCATCATTCCGGAGAACGGGGTTTTGATCATCTTGCCCATGAGGCATGGTTCGCATGTGTCAAATGATTCAAAATCAAGAGACTCCAAAAGTCCATCAGAATGGAGTTTCTTCATGCGCTTTACACCAATATGACCTAGACGACAGTGCCACAAATAAGTAGTATTATCACTATCTGCTTTGCATCTTTTAGCCTCAATGTTATGGATGTGTGTTTCATCCCTTTCGAGATTTAGAAGAAATAAACCATTTACAAGAGGTGCATGACCATAAAAGATGTTACTCATATAAATAGAACAACCATTATTCTCCGATTTAAATGAATAACCGTCTTGCAATAAACACGATCTAGAAATAATGTTCATGCTCAACGCAGGCACATAATAACACTTATTAAGGTTTAAAACTAATCCCGAAGGTAAAACTAAGGAGAGCGTGCCGACGGCCATCACATCAACTCTTGATCCGTTGCCAACGCGCATCGTCACCTCATCCCTTGCAAGCCGCCGTCTATTCCGTAGCTCCTGTTTCGAGTTACAAATATTAGCAACTGAACCGGTATCAAATACCCAGGCACTACAACGAGGGCTAGCAGGGAAAACATCAATAACATGTATATCAAATATACCTTTGATGGTGCCAGCCTTCTTGTCCGCTAAGTACTTCGGACAGTTGCGCTTCCAGTTACCCCTGTCCTTGTAATAGAAGCACTCAGTGTCCGGCTTAGGACCAGACTTGAGCTTCTTCTTAGTAGGGGCGCGCTTGCCGCCGCCCTTCTTGAAGGGCTTCTTTGCTCCCTTACCTTTCTTAAAGGAGGGCTTGTTGACCATCAACACATGATTATCCTTCTTGATGTCCACCTCCGCAGCCTTCAGTTTTGCGAAGAGCTCGGTGATCGTATCAGTGGAACCAATCTGATTATGAGTCACTACAAAACTTTTGTAGCTGGGAGGGAGTGATTGCAGAACCCTGTCAATCTGGAGCTCCTCTGGAATCGTGCATTCCAGTTGCTCAAGCCGTTGGGTGTAGCCCGACATCTTTATGGCGTGCTCACTAACGGAACTCCCTTCCTCCATCTTGCAGTTAAAGAACTTCTCAGAGATCTCATATCTCTCAGAACGGGCTTGAGTCTGAAACATGGTTTTCAGCTCCTCGAGAATCTCAAACGGCCCGGGATAGGTTTCAAAACGATTTTGAAGTTCCGGTTCCATAGCAAACAACATGGTGCGCTTAATCACACCATAATCATCTTTACGCGACTGATAGACAGCTTTCTCATCAGCCGGCGCAGTTGCAGCAGGGGGGTCACCTAACGCTTTCCCAAGGACATAGTCCTTTTGTCCGCCAGACAGAATGATTCTTAGATTGCGGAACCAATTGGTGAAGTTAGACCCATTGTTTCTAAGCTTTTCCTTCTCAGCAAAAACGTTGAAGTTGAAGTTGGATTTGGCCATGTGATCTACAGTATTGGCAAGTACAATTTAGACTATGTTCATGATAAAAAGTTCAACTTAATCAAATTACTAGATGAACTCCCACTAAATTCAATATCCCTCAAGTTGTTTAGTGAACACGATCCAAATTCACCACACCTAATCCGATCATCACGAGAAGAGATGTGGTTTCAATGGTGGACAACGAAGTGTCGATCATATCATTCATATGACTCATGCTTAACCTTTCGGTTCTTGTGTTCCGAGGCCATGTCTGTACATGCTAGGCTCGTCAAGTTAGACCCAAGTATTTCCGCGTGTGCAAAAACTGGCTTGCACCCGTTGTATGTGAGCGTAGAGTCTATAGCATCCGATCATCACGTGATGCTTGGACACGACGAACTTTCGCAACGGTGCATACTTGGGGAGAACACAGTTTTTATCTTGATCTTTAAGTGAGGAATCATCTTATAATGCTACCGTCGCGATCTAAGCATAATAAGATACATAAAGGGATAAACATCACATGCATATAACTTTATGTGACATGGTATAGCCAATCTTCGCGCAATGATCTCCATCTTGTGCGTTCCGGCATGATCTCCATCACTCCACCATGATTGCCTCTACCACGAATAGCAACTACAACTATTGCTAACTACTTAGCGATAAAGTGAAGCTATTACATGGCGTATAAGAAGTTGACTCGCAGGTCATACACAATTATAAAGACAACCATATGGCTCCTGCCGGTTGTGTACTCATCGACATGCAAGTCGTGAAACATTACAAAACATGATCATCGCATACATTATACACATCACATCTTGGGCCATACCATATCACAGAAAACACTCCCTGCAAAAACAAGTTAGACGCCTCTACTTTGTTGTTGCATGTTTTACGTGGCTTATGGGAGTAGATGCTAAGAACGATTCTTACCTACGGAAAGCCACAACGGTGATATTATGGTTGCCAAACTCCGGTGTTAATCTCATGACAACTATAGTGAGAGAAACTGACATCCACCAGCCGCATGTGTGGAACAAGCCACACGTCAAGTGCGGAGCCGGTCTCGCGAACGATGTCGCGTAAGGTTGGCCTGGACCGCTTCAATCTCACTATCCCGCGTCATAAGAAGAACACAAACAAGAGGCTTGCAACAGAAAACATCAACGCCCGCAACAACCATGTTGCGTTCTACTCGTGAATCACATCTACGCATAGATCTAGCTCTGATACCACTGAAGGGGTTTCGCGGCATAGTAAATCAAAATTTTCTACGGAGCGAACAGAGGGAAAGCCAAGATCTAATCTAGGAGATGCAAACAACGAGAGAGATTCGATTAGATCTTCATACCCTTGAAGATTCGCACAGCAGAACGTTCGTCGGAACGTGGGTGATGTAGTCGTACTCGCTTCTCCTCCTCGCGATCCGATCCGATCTAGCACCACAAGTGGCGGTGCCTCCGTGAGATGCACACGTGCAGCACCTCGACGTCTCCTCCTTCCTCGGACCAGCAAGTATGGTGGAGAGATAAATTGGATCTACAACACGACGGCGTGGTGTATATGGTGGAGAATTTCTGCTGCAGGGCTTCGCCTACAAACAGTCGGGAGGGGGAGAGGAAGGCTAGCAAGGCGGCTAGGGTTTGGAGGAGAGGTGTGGGGGGTTGGTGCGCCCCCACCCCTATTTATATAGAGGGGGGGCGCAGCCCTAGCCCCTCCCCCAAGCCCAAAGGATAAGGAGTGGGGGGCATGGACTCTCCCCTCTTCTAGAAACCCTATCTCTAGTTTAAACGATTTAAACTCTCTAGGATCGGCTGGGCCCTATGGGGCCTTGTGCCCCTGGCCCAATGCATCCAGGACACTCCCTCATAGGCCCATGCCCCCTCCCGGAAGGTGGGGCCACGTTGGTCCCCTTCTGGAAGGTTCTAGAAGCTTCCGGTACAATACCGATTAACCCGGAACAATTCCGAACTCCAAAAACTGCATTGCCTTATATGAATCTTATTCTCCGGACCATTCCGGAACCTCTCGTGATATCCTGGATCCCATCCGAGACTCCGAACAAAAATTCATAAACCAATTATCCAATCTATCCTAGCGTCGAGACACGTTAAGTGTGTGACCCTGCGGGTTCGAGAATATGCAGACATGATCTTCTATCAATAATCAACAGCGGGGTCTGGGCACCCATATTGACTCCCACACATTCATCGATGATCATATCGGATGAACCACGATGCCAGGATTCAATCAATCCCATATATATATTCCCTTCGTCTCGCGATATTTTACTTGCCCGAGATTCGATCGTCGGTACCGTCATACCTAGTTCAATCTCGTTCACAACAAGTACTTTACTCGTTCCGTAATCCGATATCACTTTGTGATTAACTCCTTAACCACATGCTTGCAAGCGGTGTTGATATCGATTACCAAGTGGGCCCGAAGTATATCTCTCCGACTTGGGAGGGACAAATTCCATCTCGATACATACAACCCAACAGATACTTTCCGATCACCTGAGAGACACCTTTATGATCACCCTCTCATAGGATGACGTTTGATGACCTCAAAGCTTTCTTCCGATACCAGGGAGTTGTATTATCTCATGGTCTAAGGAATACAATATTTGACATAAGAAAAGCTTCGCAAAGACGAACACGATGACACGATCTAATTGCTTTGCTTAGTTTGGGTCTGTCCATCATATCATTCTCCAATGAAATGATCTCATTATCAATTGACAACTCATGTCTATGGTTAGGAAACCTTAACCATCATTGATCAATGAGCTAGTCCTTAGAGGCGTACCAGGGACACGATGTTGTTCACAAACCACACAAGTATTAATGTTTCCGCTTAATACAATTCTAGCATGGAATATAAACTTTATCATGAACAAGAATTATAATAATAACATCTTTATTATTGCCTCTAGGGCATAATTCCAACAATTAATGCATGCAAGAAAGAAATATACAAAACACTAAACCCTAATCTTCCCCTCTCTTTGTGACTATTTCAAATGGTTTCAAATATTTTGAAAATGGCAAAAAGTTGTGAAGCCCAAAATGCTATAAGGGCCTCACATTATTTTAAATGTTTTACAAAGTCTATGGCATTTTTTAAATTCCCAAAACAACTTTGAATTTGAAAATACAAAGCACAAATTGAAAACAGAAAAGAGAAAAGCTTTGTAAAATAAAAACAGTAGCCAGACCCCTACCAGGCCGGCCCAACTCCCCTTCTTCCTTCCTTCTGCACACCTGCGTAGCAGCTAAGGCCCAGCAGAAGCCTAGCCGCGGCCCATGCTCAGCCCGTACCGCTTCAGCATTCTTTTCGTTTTCTTCTTCCTCCAGCCAGAAGGACGGCGAGGAAGAGCACCTGCGTGTCAACGTCGACGCCGTCCTCGCCTCGCCGTGATGCCCGCTGCGAGGAGATGCGTGCTTCCGCCCTAGATGACGTCTACAAGACCCCCTCCTACACAGAGACGAACCATATCTTCTCCTCCTTCCCCATTTACCCTCTGAGCCGAAACCCTAGCCTACCGCCGGCTCGAATCGTCGTCGTCTCTGTCCGTCCCAGACCTAGCTGAGGGCACCCCTGGAACCACCTCGGTCCTTTGCTTCGACTCGCCAACAGAATTGACGCGGGGTGCATCGAATCGCCTCCGCCAACCTAGTCTTCCCCAACACCGACGACCACCACCGCCGTCCATGTCGTCGCTGCCGTTCACCCCGCGCATCGCCGTCGCCATCATGCGCTCCAGGGTGAGCACACGGTCCTCCTAGACCACATCTCTGCCTCCCTCCCCGTCTATATCCCGCGCGCGTTATCGATCTACGAGCACCGCCGCCGCCGTCGCTGTGGACGTTGCTCCGGCGACCAAGGAGCAGCGGCGTCGCCCCTAGATGGTTCTCCCTGCCCCGCTCGTTCTGTCGGTCCTGGTCACACGTGCTGGTGTGGCCTGGATCGCCATCTCCGGCCACCGTCCGCCGGTCAATAGCCATGCCGACGTGGCGCTGATGTAGCCTTGACGTGGCACCAGCCCCACCCGTCAGTTGCAGTGGGTAGCCTCTACCTCGGTGAGGAAAGGTTTAGGGTTAGGTTGTGCTTACCTCATGTGACGCAGTGATCAATTTAAATTTGTTTAATAATTTCTGAAATTGGTATAATATTGTAAATTCAATAACTTTTAATCTGTAATTCAGAAAAATACAAATAATATATCAAAATGTTTATAAAAATGAGAACTACCTAATAGAGCTATAATCATGCATTGTTCAACAACTTTCATAACAAGTTTAATTAGAGAACAAAATCAACCCCTCTCATATGCCTCCGGAGTTTACACGAGTTAGGGTTTGTACCCCTCGGAACCCCGTTTAAATTGCGGAGCATGCCTTAGGGTTATATTTCGATACAACTTAACTTGTCATATAATCATACTTGCTTGAGCATTGCATTGATGCCATGTGTTGATTGTTTCCCCCTTTCTTTCCGGTGTTTGGTTCTTCCTCGGTATAATACGATATCGAGATCGAGATCAAAGACCGAGATAAACACCGTTGACGATCGAAGATCGACGAACAATACTTGACCAACTCTAACCAAGTCAAGTTCAAGATGTCCGAAGATCTGCTTATATGTTATCAACAGGCAAAGGCAAGCATAGCCCCACCATGATATAATCCTATGGTTTCGAAAGCATTTCAATTCCTGCCATGATGCATACGATTCTATTGTGGTTTTTTTATCTATAGATAGAGTATCCTATCTGTTGCATTACTTCCCTTGAGCTTATATTACCTGATCCACTGCTCCTAGCATAACTAGGTTTGGCTTGTGTGCACTACTAGAGCTTATATCTGTGTCCGGTTAGCCATGCATAGCTATTGAGTCTGGTCCATCCAGATGATGTATCAGATGCAGAGAATCTAGTATGACAGGAGAACATGATGAGATGATGTCAGAGGTGATATGAGTTAAACATGCTAAGGCTTGTATGGGAGGCCACGGTGGGATGTGGTTTTTCTAGTCCCATGCTCGCCACCACTAGGAACCGAGTTCTTGCCTTTGGAACCAACATGAGCGTACAGCCACACGGGGCTTGGGAACCCCTCGCCTGATTAACTTGCCTAGTAGATTCCATGAGTCACATAGTTCGGGCGTTCCATTTTACATATGCATAAAAACCTTTGAAAGATTTGCCGGGTGAAAGAGGTGCATTCATAACAGGTAGGGAAGTGTGGATCGGGTTGCTTGGGGTTGATGGCGCCCCTGGTAAACCAACCTCGCCTCACATCTTTAAGTACCGGCTTCGGGATTTGACCCGTTATGGCGGAACCATACTTATTGCGTGACTCATGGTCTCGTCGAAAGCAAGGTAAAGGTCGTGGCCAACCAACCTCTGCCAGCCTTCCAAGGAAGAGGGCTAATAGCTTCGCATTAAGAGTCGGTTGGTACGTGAGGGTAAAGTTGTACACCCCTGCAGGGTTAAATCTTTTTGAAAAGTTGTGCTCACGGTTATGAACGCTTGGTGACCAGATTCTAAGATCATAGAGAACTATAACCTAATCGTAAAACTTGGCAGATCAACGTGTGCTTAAGGATGCTTCCTCATGGGTACGAGGGGGTGATCCTAGTTCAGGTGATGATGATTTAGTGGATATCAAAGATGATGATCAATATTTTGGAGATGTCCTTCTCTTATCCCCTTTTAAAATACTCTGACTAGACGAGCTTCTTCTCCCTATTGTTTTATAAACAAAAGTGGCTTTATGCAAAACAACTCCACTAGCCATAAGTCTTGCGGAGTACACCCTGTACTCACCCTTGCTTTGTTGATACTTTTGGCAGAGTAACTGTTCCCCTGAAGACAAGTTTCGTACTACATCGACATCGACGAGTAGCTTGGGGTTTCCGGCCGGCAGCCTGGAATCTATGGGCTGGGACATCATCGTTATGCTTCAGGCCTCTTAGGCCATTTATTAAGTTTGCTATACTTAATAGCATAATTTGCCTTCCGTTGTTTGATGTTTGCGGTCAGTGACCTCTGTTTGTAATAATTTGGTTCTCTGCTCAGTTATGAGCTTGCTGTAATAAATTTTGTGTCGTAGGGTCAT
This sequence comes from Avena sativa, assembly GCA_916181665.1. Taxonomy (NCBI): domain Eukaryota; kingdom Viridiplantae; phylum Streptophyta; class Magnoliopsida; order Poales; family Poaceae; genus Avena; species Avena sativa. The sequence goes on along the minus strand of OV702283.1, from coordinate 466,387,760 downwards.
TGCTGTGTTATTGATTCTTCACTGGATATCCTCGAGCTCAAGTTTAAGCTTATGTCAGACGGAGGTCTGGGATTTGTTTAGCCCTGATCCCGGGGGTGTCACAGGTTTTGGTATCAGAGAAGTACCGACCATAGGAAAACCTTGCTATTGGTCGATGTTGAGTCTAGTGTTTGTGAAAACTATTTTAAAAGCTAAAAAGTATTTGCGAAAACTCTAGTATGCTTCTTTTTATCCTTATCCAGTTTCGCTCTAACTCCGGGTTATCTTATCTCGTGTTGATATTGGAAAAGTTTTGATATCTCTTCTAGTCCTTCAAAGCTTAGGTGCCTTTTGGGCATGTCGTTTCTCAACCAGTTGACTTAGTGTTGAGTTCTCTAGAGTTGTGTGTGTTGTGAACTCCTTGTTTCCCTTTGCTCTTGTTCAGCTAAGAGATTCCTTCCTATCATGATCTCTATATCTTTCGAACCCACAATATTATATTGTTGGATCTGCAGTGTTCTGTTCCAGGCTTCAAGGTTTCCTTTCGCCTCGTGTGCATCCTTTTTCATTTGTTTGGGTACTTCAGAAGTTGTGTCTTCTTTTGGAAGCTACCTCGTGATTACTGTCTTGTAGTGTACGCCATGTCACTCAAGTAGTAGTTACTTCCTTTCTTTGGGTTTTAAACGTTAGACTTGAACTTAAGATCCCTGATTGTGCTGGATTCTGGTGTTGTGAATCTTGTACATGAAGCTGACCTTTAACCCAAGATCCATCCTTTTGACCCATGTCGTTAATGTTCCCAGATTACCCCAGGATGGCTGGTATTAACATTCTAGCCTTCAAGCTTGTGGTTATTGTCGCGATTGAATTGTGACAACTAAGGACTTCCCCTACCACATGCTATGGCAGGTGTTCTTTAATGGAACCAAATAGATCACGACAAGAGTACTCCTCGAGAGTCTCACATTTATATTCGTGACTCTGCCACACCTTTCCCTTCTCTGCATTGGTTTTCGGAAGATTGTTAATCTATGCAACCACATCTCGGGATTCTATCCTGAGCATGTTCCTTCTTCCTTGTTGTTTTCCGACCTTTGTCTACCAGTTGGTAGCCAAGTAGTAACTGTGCACTGGTGTCTTCAGATGCAAGATACTCTTGTGGTCCGTCATGACAAACCATTTCAGAATGTTTAGGAGAAACAAACTCCAGTACCTCGTCATATATAGGACCAAGTCAAAGTGCTGTAATCTGCAGATCAAGAAGCATTGATTAGCTTCTATCTGTTCTACCTTAAAGTATCACATTCTTTTATACTAAGAGGTCTTGCTGAGTTTCCTGACCCCTAAATGAAGTGGTGCTTTTACACATCGTTACCCACCTTTCCCCGAGCTTTCACGCTCGTGAGTGAGGCATGTGTGTAATAATGTGGCCATCTGAGATTCTTAGCAATTATTATTGTTTTGAACTCTAAGGACATTTGTGTCATTCTTAGCATGATTGGTTAACCCTATCACTAAGCAAAGTTTGATTATTGTACCAAGTCCGTCATTCTGGTGCATTCTCCTCCGTCAAAGAGTTAGGCTCGTGCCGAAGCTCTAAGACTATGTCTTCTTGTCTTACCAAGCAAGATCCCTCTTGAACTAAGTGACATACCAGTGGTTCGTGATATTCTGGACGTCTTTCTGGAAGTATCGCCTTGTTTTCACATGACCGTGTTGTCAAGTTCTTGAGCAATCAAGTTCTCTGATCTGCTCTCTTCTCCAAGGATCCGTACTGGATACCCTTGAACTAGTTGGTTGAGCTTAAACAACAACTTGGAGAGTTGTAAGACAAAAGTTCTATCTGACTCAGTTCCTTCTTAAAGGGATGTCTAGTTTCATTCGTGATGGAGTAAGATAGTATTTCCTTTGTGGATATGTTATCTTTCCCCACCTTTGATTTGATTTGGGTTATCTTCAAATCAAACTTAGTTTCAAGGACTATCTTGATGGTCTTTCTACTTGTGATGTTTCACTTGAGTATATCTTCATGTCTTTGGCTGACCAATAGTTATGATTTGTTCATGCAACATACGAGTCCATCTTCTTGGAGTGTCTCTATAAGTTTGTTGTTGAGCCCATCGACAATATCCTTATCTTATCCTTGTTAGATTGGATTTATACGGAACAATTGGCATTAATGTTGGAAACTTTTGAGAACCATCCTTCGAGTCATCTCGAAGTATGTGTTCTGGATGTTAGTAGCAACCTTCTCCGGTTCACGTGCAATTGTTGAAATATGTTGCCGTGGATTCGAGAAGAGTTATCTTTCTTTTCTTAAGGACACATGTGTGTTTTATTGTTAGTACTTTATATGTGTGCAGTTGTTTTTCGACAAGTTGCTAATGCATGGGTCTAGCAATATAGCTCATTCTTTGGAGCTTTACACTGTAGTTCCTATCTTGAGACTCTAGTAACTTTATCTTTGCGGTAAATGTTGTGAACTTTCTATTCGGACATGCTGAGTCTGAAGTATCATTTCACTTAACCAAAGCTGAATCTCAAGCAGCAATGATGGTTGATGTTCCTCAAGGTTTTGACATAGGTCTCTTTGTAAATCTGGCAAGATTGATGTAATGGTTGACACACTTATCCGGAAAGACCTTTCGTCATATTCCTTGATTCAGCAGTAATAACCACTCTTCATAAGGCTTCTTTTATGATTTATTATAGGAGTTGTGCTTATGGTTTCCTTTGTATCCGAAGTCCGACCTTTACTTGATGTTTGATTTCTCGAACATCAAGGAGAATATTTAAAGTGGTGTTGCTAAATGTCTCTCGGTCGATCCTCCAGACCCTTTATGTTGGCAAGCATCTTGTTGTGCCAAGTAATTGAAGTCTGAGAATGAAGTTTCTTTATTCTCGTGTCATCAGGAATCTTCTTAACTATTCATCTCAGTGGTGAAAAGTGATATCATGATCTTTGGCAAAGATTTTGATAAGACCTGGATGAATAAAGAGTTTCCTTCCTCTTATAAACCATGTTTTAAGAGCGACTATGATTCTGGTGATCAAAAGTTTCTCTTGTTACATGTTTCTTGTGGCTCTTATGAGTCCTCTCCACAAAACACTTTTCTGTCTTGACCTTCTGTTGGATGAAATAGTGACCCTTCTGTGTCAAAAGTAGTTCAACAACTTGGTTTTGTTGATCCATATCTCTGCAACCTGGAATCTCTACTTAAGTCGTTTAGTAGAGGTTCATTTTTCGAAGTCTGTGGTCATGTTCCTTCTGTTGTAAGCTCTCCTTTTCGGAAGCTTAAACTCTTCTGAGTTTCATGGTCTCAATCCTTATGAAGACCATCTATCTAAAAACTTGAAACCTTCTCATCTTGTTTCCTCCGTTACCTTGACGTGTTTCATGTTTGTCATCTCAGAGTTGTTTTTGAACACTCTATCCATGATTTGACCATGAGATACTCTCTGTCTTTTAGTGTGCTTCCCCCTTATCTTTAGAGTGACCCTGTTTCTTTCTCTCTCTGTCTCTTTTCCTACCTTTGGAATCTCGGGTCGAGATTCTCGTAAGGGGGATAGAGCTGTAACACCCCAGTTTTAGCTAATCTTTAATTAGGGTTTTGTTTGTGCATCATAAGCATCATCTCTATTAGTGCATGCAAGAAAGAAATATACAAAACCCTAAACCCTAATCTTCCCCTCTCTTTGTGACTATTTCAAATGGTTTCAAATAGTTTGAAAATGGCAAAAAGTTGTGAAGCCCAAAATGCTATAAGGGCCTCACATTATTTTAAATGTTTTACAAAGTATATGGCATTTTTTAAATGCCCAAAACAACTTTTAATTTGAAAATACAAAGAAGAAATTGAAAACAGAAAAGAGAAAAGCTTTGAAAAATAAAAATAGTAGCCAGACCCCTACCAGGCCGACCCAACTCCCCTTCTTCCTTCCTTCTACACACCTGCGCAGCAGCTAAGATCCAGCAGAAGCCCAGCCGTGGCCCATGCTCAGCCCGTACCGCTTCAACATTCTTTTCGTTTTCTTCTTCCTCCAGCCAGAAGGACGGCGACGAAGAGCACCTGCCTGTCGATGTCGGCGCCGTCCCCACCTCGCTGTGATGCCCGCTGCGAGGAGATGCGTGCTACCGCCCTAGACAACGTCTACAAGACCCCCTCCTGCGTAGAGACGAACCCTATCTTCTCCTCTTTCCCCATTTCCCCTCTGAACCGAAACCCTAGCCTACCTCCGGCTCGAATCGTCGTCGTCTCCGGCCGTCCCAGACCCAGCTGAGGGCGCCCGTGGAACCACCTCGGTCCTCTGCTTCGACTCACCAACGGAATTGACGCGGGGTGCGTCGAATTGCCTCCACCAACCTAGTCTTCCCCAACACCGACGACCACCACCACCGCGAAGGGATTCGTAGCATGGAAAACAAAAAATTTCTATCGCATGCAAACAAACAAGCCAAGAACTATCTACTAGATTGTAGCAACGAGTCGATAGAGGAACTCACCCTCGAAGATTCCAAAGTGGTTAACGAGAGCAGATTCTCGTGGGTGATGTAGTCGTACTCTTGCCGATCTCAAGATCGCGTAGACGATCCTTCCGGCGCTGCGTTCCGGCAGCGCTTCCGCAGTCGGTCACACATTCGGTACTCGATGACGACCTTCCTCTCCCTTGTTCCAGCAGGCAGCGGAGGTTGTAGCACTCTCCTCGCGATTCTGGCAGCACGACGGCGTGGTACCGAAAGTAGAGGGGAGATCTCGCAGGGCTTCGCCTTAAGCCGGAGCGAGTATGGTGGACTATGAGAGAGGCCTTGGCAATCTAGGGTTTAGAGGGCACCAATGGGCGGAGCTTGGCCGGCGGCTAGGGATTGGAGAAGCCCCAACTCGGCGGCTAGGAGAAACCCTAGGGGGCGGCGGCGACTTGGTGGAGGCCGGCGGCTAGGGCTAGGGTTTTGGTGGTGTTGGGTGTAGGTAAGAGGGGCAGCCCTGCCCCTCCTTATATAAGTGGGAGGGTGCGGCTTGGGAGGAGGGAGTCCTCCCCCAAGTCGGACTCCTTGGCCGGCGGGTGGAGGGAGAGGAACTCCTCCCCAAGTAGGTTTCCTACTCTCCCTCCACCAAGCAAACTTGCCGTTTGAATTTTTCAAACTGGCGTTTGACTTTCAAACTAGGATTTGATTTCTCCCTTTATTTTGCTCAGCCATGTTACCTAGTACATGATGCAACCATTCCAAATTGTTATGACACATTCATGTACCCTTCCCCTCCGGAGTACCGGACCTTCCGGAACCTTCTAGAACATTCCCGATGAAACACCGGAATCATTCCCCAACTCCAAAACAAGACTTTCCTTATATGAATCTTATTCTCCGGACCATTCCGGATCTCCTCATGATATTCCGGATCCCATCCGAGACTCCGAACAACATTCAGTCTCTTTCTCATCATTCCATAACTACTCAACAACATCGAATCCTTAAGTGTGTCTCCCTATGGTTCGTGAATTATGGGGACATGATCGAGACACTTCTCCGATCAATAACCAAAAGAGGAATCTGGAAATTCATATGTCTCCCACATATTTCTACGATTACTTTGCGATCGAATGAACCACTTACATACGATACCAATTTCCCTTTGTCTCACGATAGTTTACTTATCCAAGGTTTTGATCGTCGGTATCTCTGCATACCTAGTTCAACCTTGTTACTGATAAGTACTCTTCTCTCGTTCCCGTGATATGTGATCCCTTGTGAGCCAGTCACATGCTTGCAAGCTAATTGGATGACATTCCACCGAGAAGGCCCAGAGTATATCTATCCGTCATATGGATGGACAAATCCCACTCTTGATCCATGTGTCTCAACCCATACTTTCCGAACACTCAATGCCACCTTTATAGCCACCCAGTTACGGTGTGGTGTTTGATGTCATCAAAGCATCCTTCTGGTGATGGTGATAAGCATGATCTCATGGTCGAAGGAATTAGGTTACTATGTATCAGAAAGCTTATAGCAATTAAACTATTAAAAATGACTTGATCTTTATGCTACGCTTATCTACAGGAGTATGTCCATCATACCATTCTCCTAATGATATGATCTTGTTGTTAATAACATCTCAATGTTCATGATAGGGAAACCACAATCATCTATTAACCAACAAGCTAGTATTATGAAGAGGCTTTACTAAGGACTCTAATTTAGTTTACAAATCACACAAGTATTAATGTTTCCTGGTTAATACTGTTATAGCATGAATGTAAACATTTATCATAAACACAAAGATATAATAATAACTACATTTATTATTGCCACTAGCGCATATCTCCAACACTCTCCCACTTGCACTAGAGTCAACTAATCTAGATTACATGGTAATATACCGAACACCCATGGCAGTTTGGTGTTGGTCATGTTTTGCTCTCGGGAGAGGTTTAGTCAACGGATCCGCCACATTCAGATCTGTGTGTACTTTGCAAATCTTTATGTCACCATCTTGGACATGTTCTCAAATAGCGTGAAAACGTAGCTTGATGTGCTTCAGCTTCTTGTGTGACCTTGGTTCTTGCGCATTGGCTATGGCGCCCATGTTATCACAGTAGATAGACATTGGGTCCAGCGCACTTGGAACCACACCGAGCTCTGTAATGAACTCCTTCATCCATATCGCTTCTTGTGAAGCCTCCGAAGCAGCTATGTATTCCGATTCAGTTGAAGATCTCACCACAACGCTTTGCTTTGCACTCCTCCAGCTAACTGCTGCACCATTCAAAGTAAATACGTATCCAGATTGTGATTTAGAATCATCCGGATCGGTGTTCCAACTAGCATCGGTGTAACCATTAACAACGAGTTGTTCATCACCTCCATAAGAAAGAACCATATCCTTAGTTCTTCTCAAGTACTTAAGGATGTTTTTGACCGCTGTCCAATGATCCACTCCTGGATCACTTTGATATCTGCTAGTCAAACTAACAACATATGCAATGTCGGGTCTAGTACATAGCATGGCATACATTAGAGATCCTATGGCTCAGGCATAGGGAGTTTTACTCATCCTTTCTCTATCTTCTACCGTTGCTGGACTTTGAGTTTTACTCAAGGTCGTATTGGGCAACATGGGCAAGAACCCTTTCTTGCTATCTTCCATTCCAAACCTCTTTAGAACTTTGTCCAAATATGTTCTTTGTGACAATGATATTAGGCGTCTCGATCTATCTCTATAAATCTTTATGCCGAATATGTAAGCTGCTTCGCCAAGATCTTTCATTGAAAAACTATTATTCAAATATTCTTTGACACTATTAAGAAGGTTTACATCATTCCCAATCAACAATATGTCATCTACATATAGTATTAAGAATGCTACAGAGATCCCACTCACTTTCTTGTAAATACAAGCTTCTCCATAAGTTTGTATAAAACCAAAACTTTTGATTACCTTATCAAAACATTGATTCCAACTTCAGGATGCTTGCTTCAATCCATATATGGACCGTTGAAGTTTGCATACCTTGTTAGCATCTTTAGGATCGACAAAACCTTTGGGTTGCATCATATACAACTCTTCATCAATGTCTCCATTGAGGAACGTTGTTTTGACATCCATCTGCCATATCTCATAATCGTAATATGCAGCGATTGCTAACATAATCCTCACAAACTTTAGCTTCGCTACAGGTGAGAAAGTCTCATCGTAGTAAACTCCTTGAATTTGTCGAAACCCTTTTTCGACAAGTGAGCTTTATAGACAGTAACATTACCATCAGCATCTGTTTTCTTCTTGAAAATCCATTTGTTCTCGACAGCCTTCCGGCCATCCGATAAGTCCACCAAATTCCATACTTGGTTTTCGTACATGGATCCAATCTCGGATTTCATGGCATCTTGCCATTTATTGGAATCTGGGCTCATCATCGCTTCCTCATATGTTGCAGGGTCATCGGTGTTGTCCACCAACATGACACTCATAACGGGATCATACCAATCAGGAGTGTTACGAGTTCTCGTTGACCTGCGAGGTTCTGTAGCAACTTCAACCAAAGTTTCATGATCATCATCATTAGCTTCCTCTCTTATTGGTGTAGGCGCCACAGGAACCACTTCCGGTGCTGCGCTACTCGTAAGTTCGAGAGAAGGTTCAACAACCTCGTCGAGTTCTACTTTCCTTCCAGTCACTTCTTTCGAGAGAAGTTCCTTCTCTAGAAAGGATCCATTTTTAGCAACGAAGATTTTGCCCTCGGATCTATGATAGAAGGTATACCCAATAGTTTCCTTAGGTATCCTATGAAGACGCATTTTTCCGCTTTGGGTTCAAGCTTGTCCGGCTGTAACTTCTTTACATAGGCTTCGCATCCCCAAACTTTAAGGAACGACAATTTAGGTTTCTTCCCAAACCATAATTCATACGGTGTCGTTTCAACGGATTTAGATGGTGCCCTATTTAAAGTGAATGCGGATGTTTCTAATGCATAACCCCAAAACGATAGCGGTAAATCTGTAAGTGACATCATAGAACGAACCATATCTAAGAGAGTTCGATTATGACGTTCGGACACACCATTACGCTGTGGTGTTCCCGACGGTGTCAATTGTGAAAGTATTCCGGATTTCTTCAAATGCTCGCCAAACTCGTAACTTAGATATTCACCTTCACGATCAGAACGTAGAAATTTAATCTTCTTGTTACGTTGGTTCTCTACCTCACTTTGAAATTCCTTAAACTTCTCGAAAGTTTCAGACTTATGTTAGATATACCCATATCTACTCAAGTCATCCGTGAAGGTAAGAACATAACGATAACCACCGCGTGATGCTACACTCATTGGACCACACACGTCGGTATGTATGATTTCCAACAAGTCCGTAGCTCGCTCCATCATACCAGAAAATGGAGTCTTAGTCATTTTACCCATCAGACATGCTTCGCATCTTTCAAGTGATTCGAAATCAAGTGATTCAAGAAGTCCATCGGAATGGAGTTTCTTCATACGTTTCACTCCAATGTGACCAAGACGACAGTGCCACATATAGGTCGAGTTATCGCTCAATTTCAAACGTTTAGCTTCAATGTTATTAATATGTGTATTTCCACTATCGAGATTCAATAGGAATAGACCATCTATCAAAGGTGCATGTGCATAAAACATATTACTCATATAAATCGAACAACCATTATTCTCGGACTTAAACAACTAACCGTCTCGCAACAAACATGATCCAGATATAATGTTCATGCTCAACGTAGGCACCAAATAACAATTATTTAAGTATAAAACTAATCCCGATGGTAGATGAAGAGGTAGCGTGCCAACCGCGATCACATCAACCTTTGATCCATTTCCAACGCGCATCGTCACCTTGTTCTTCGCTAGCTTCCGTTTATTCTGCAGTACCTGTTTCGAGTTACAAATATGAGCAACCGAACCAATATCAAATACCCAGGCACTACTACGAGTACTAGTGAGATACACATCAATAACATGTATATCGGATATACCTTTCTTCTTGATGTTGCCGTTCTTCAAATCCGCCAAGTACTTTGGGAAATTCCGCTTCCAGTGACCCTCTCCCTTGCAGTAAAAGCACTCAGTATCAGGCTTAGGTCCAGCCTTGGTCTTCTTCACCGGCGCAGTAACTTTCTTACCGCCCTTCTTGAAGTTTCCCTTTTGCTTAGACTTGCCTTTCTTGAATTTGGTGGTCTTATTGACCAACAACACTTGATTCTCTTTCTTGATCTCCACTTCTGCAGATTTCAACATGGAGAAGAGTTCTGGCAACGTCTTGTTCATGCTTTGCATATTGTAGTTCATCACAAAGTTCTTGTAACTTGGTGGCAGTGATTGGAGGACACGGTAAATCCCCAAAGCATTAGGAATCACTATACCCAAACTTTGGAGTTTGTTTGCGTGCCCAGACATCTTAAGCACATGCTCACTGACGGAGCTGCCCTCTTCCATCTTGTAGTTAAAGAACTTTTCAGAAGCCTCATAACTCTCTACTGCCGCGTGAGTCTCAAATATCAATTTGAGTTCACGGACAATATCATGTGGGTCATGGTTCTCAAACCTTTTCTGAAGCTCCGATTCCAAACCATACAAGATAGCACACCGAACTGTGGAGTACTGATTCTTCCGAGTGAGGTAAACATTCTTTACTTCATCGGTAGCATTAGCTGCAGGTGGGTCACCCAGCGGTGCATCCAGCACATAGTCAAATTACCAGCATTGAGGACAATCCTCAAATTGCGGAACCAATCCGCGAAGTTGCTTCCATTGTTTTTCAACTTTTCTTTCTCTAGGAACACATTAAAATTGATGGTAGGGGCCGCCATTGATCTACAACATATTTGCAATAGTTTAGACTAAGTTTATGACAAATTGAGTTCTAATTAATAGTTAAATTAATCTAGGTGAAATCCCACTCAAAACAATATCCCTCACATTGTTTTAGTGATCACACGAACCAAATCCACCACATCAAAACCGATCATCACGAGAGTTGATGTAACTTCAATGGCAAACAATCAACATGTTCATCATATCTACTATATGACTCATGCTTTACCTTTCGGTGATTCGTGTTCCGAGACCATGTATGTACATGATAGGCTTGTCAAGATCAAACCTTAGCTTCCGCATGAGCAAATCTGGCTTGCTCACGTTGTATACACTTGCAGAATCTAACACACTCAATCATCACGTGGTGCTTCGAAACAACAAGCTTTAGCAACGGTGCTTACTAAGGATGAACACTTTAAAACTTGAAATTTTATGTGCTTGAGGGATCATCTTATAATGCTACCGTCGTTAACTAAGCAATACAAGATGCATAAAGGATTAACATCACATGCAATTCATAATATGTGATATGATATGGCCTTTCTTCTTGTGCTTCCGATCTCCATCTTCAAACATGAACATGATCTCCATCATCACCGGTATGGCATCAAGGTCAATGGCACCATTTCATGGTTGTCGTCCACCAGCATCAACTATTACAACTACTTTGAATAGACATGCGGGTCTTAACAAAAATTAAAGACAACTATATGGCTCCTGCCGGTTGCCAACTTACAATAAGGGACATTGCATACATCATATATAATCACAATCATGGCCATATTGCATCACAGCACACCCCTGCAAAACAAAGTTAGACGCCTCTAATTTTCTTTGCATATTTTACGTGGTTTGGGGCTTTCAATAAGTGTCGCTCTAACTTACGAACAAGAACCACAACGTTGATGTTTGAACTATCAAGTGCCCGTTGTAAATTGGATCTTTACTATAATGGGAGAGACAGACACCTGCAAAGCCACTTATGCAATACAAGTTGCATGTTGAGCGTGGAGCAAGTCTCATGAACGATGTCATGTAAGGTTAGCCCGGGCCGCTTCATCCCATCATACCACAAGATGCAAAGTGCACAAGAAGCAATTGACAATAAAAGCACCACCGCCCATAATGACCATTGTGTTCTACTCGTGCAACAGATCTACATATAGACATGACTCTGATACCACTGAAGGGATTCGTAGCATGGAAAACAAAAAATTTCTACCGCATGAAAACAAACAAGCCAAGATCTATCTACTAGATTGTAGCAACGAGTCGATAGAGGAACTCACCCTCGAAGATTCCAAAGTGGTTAACGAGAGTAGATTCTCGTGGGTGATGTAGTCGTACTCTTGCCGATCTCAAGATCGCGTAGACGATCCTTACGGTGCTGCGTTCCGGCAGCGCTTCCGCAGTCGGTCACACGTTCGATACTCGATGAAGACCTTCCTCTCCCTTGTTCCAGCAGGCAGCGGAGGTTGTAGCACTCTCCTCGCGATTTCGGCAGCACGACGGCGTGGTACCGGAAGTAGAGGGGAGATCTCGCAGGGCTTCGCCTTAAGCCGGAGCGAGTATGGTGGACTATGAGAGAGGCCTTGGCGATCTAGGGTTTAGAGGGCACCAAGGGGCGGAGCTTGGCCGGCGGCTAGGGCTTGGAGAAGCCCCAACTCGGCGGCTAGGAGAAACCCTAGGGGGCGGCGGCGACTTGGTGGAGGCCGACGGCTAGGGCTAGGGTTTTGATGGTGTTGGGTGTAGGGAAGAGGGGCAGCCCTGCCCCTCCTTATATAGGTGGTAGGGCGCGGCTTGGGAGGAGGGAGTCCTTCCCCAAGTCGGCCTCCTTGGCCGGCGGGTGGAGGGAGAGGAACTCCTCCCCAAGTAGGTTTCCTACTCTCCCTCCACCAAGCAAACTTGCCGTTTGACTTTTTCAAACTGACGTTTGACTTTCAAACTAGGATTTGATTTCTCCCTTTATTTTTCTCAGCCATGTTACCTAGTACATGATGCAACCATTCCAAATTGTTATGACACATTCATGTACCCTTCCCCTCCGGAGCACCGGACCTTCCGGAACCTTCTAGAACATTCCTGATGAAAACACCAGAATCATTCCCCAACTCCAAAACAGGACTTTCCTTATATGAATCTTATTCTCCGGACCATTCCGGATCTCCTCGTGATATCCCGGATCTCATCCGAGACTCCAAACAATATTAGGTCTCTTTCTCATCATTCCATAACTACTCAACAACATTGAATCCTTAAGTGTGTCTCCCTACGGTTCGTGAATTATGCGGACATGATCGAGACACTTCTCCGAACAATAACCAATAGAGGAATCTGGAAATTCATATGGCTCCCACATATTTCTACGATTACTTTGCGATCGAATGAACCACTTACATACGATACCAATTTCCCTTTGTCTCAGGATAGTTTACTTATCCGAGGTTTTGATCGTCGGTATCTCTGCATACCTAGTTCAACCTCGTTACTGATAAGTACTCTTTTCTCGTTCCCGTGATATGTGATCCCTTGTGAGCCAGTCACATGCTTGCAAGCTAATTGGATGACATTCCATTGAGAGGGCCCAGAGTATATTTATCTGTCATATGGATGGACAAATCTCACTCTTGATCCATGTGTCTCAACCCATACTTTCCGAACACTCAATGCCACCTTTATAGCCACCCAGTTATGGTGTGGTGTTTGATGTCATCAAAGCATCCTTCTGGTGATGGTGATAAGCATGATCTCATGGTCGAAGGAATTAGGTTACTATGTATCAGAAAGCTTATAGCAATTGAACTATTAAAAATGACTTGATCTTTATGCTACGCTTATCTACAGGAGTATGTCCATCATACCATTCTCCTAATGATATAATCTTGTTGTTAATAACATCTCAATGTTCATGATAGGGAAACCACAATCATCTATTAACCAACAAGCTAGTATTATGAAGAGGCTTTACTAGGGACTCTAATATAGTTTACAAATCACACAAGTATTAATGTTTCCTGGTTAATACTGTTATAGCATGAATGTAAACATTTATCATAAACACAAAGATATAATAATAACTACATTTATTATTGCCTCTAGGGCATATCTCCAACCAGGCGTTCCATTCGACATATGCATAAAAACCTTTTGAAAGATTTGCCGGGTGAAAGAGATGCATTCATAATAGGTAGGTAAGCGTGGATCGGGTTGCTTGGGGTTGATGGCGCCCCTGGTAAATCAACCTCGCCTCACATATTTTAGTACCGGCTTCGGGATTTGACCCGTTACGGTGGAACCATACTTATTGCGTGACTCATGGTCTCGGCGAAAGCAAGGTAAAGGTCGTGGCCAACCACCCTCTGTCAGCCTTCCGAGGAAGAGGGCTAATAGCTTCACATTAAGAGTCGGTTGGTACGTGTGGGTAAACTTGTACACCCATGCAGGTTTATATCTTTTCGAAAAGCCGTGTTTACGGTTATGAACGCTTGGTGACCAGATTCTAAGATCATAGAGAACTATAACCTAATTGTAAAACTTGGCAGATCAACGTGTGCTTAAGGATGCTTCCTCATGGGTACGAGGGGGTGATCCTAGTTCAGGTGATGATGATTTGGTGGATATCAAAGATGATGATCAATATTTCGGAGATGTCCTTCTCTTATCCCCTTTTAAAATACACTGACTAGACGAGCTTCTTCTCCCTCTTGTTTTATAAACGAAAGTGGCTTTATGCAAAATAACTCCACCAGCCATAAGTCTTGCGGAGTACGCTCTGTACTCACCCTTGCTTTGTTGATACTTTTGGCAGAGTAAGTGTTCCCCTGAAGACAAGTTTCGTACTACATCGACATCGACGAGTAGCTTGGGGTTCCCGTCCGATAGCCTGGAATCTATGGGCTGGGACGTCATCATTATGCTTCAGGCTTCTTAGGCCATTTGTTAAATTTTCTATACTTAATAGCACAATTTGCCTTCCGTTGTTTGATGTTTGTGGTCAGTGACCTCTGTTTGTAATAATTTGGTTCTCTGCTCAGTTATGAGCTTGCTGTAATAAATTTTGTGTCGTAGGGTCACTGCTGTGTTATTGATTCTTCACTGGATATCCTCGAGCTCAAGGTTAAGCTTATGTCAGACGGAGGTCTAGGATTTGTTTAGCCCTGATCCCAGGGGTGTCACAATACCCCCTCTTGGAGTCACTAGCAACTACTTGGTCAAGATAGCTACTAACAACGGAGAGCATGCAAGATCACAAACAACACAAACATGATATAATCATAAAGGCAAAACCATTAATCAAACCAACATAATAATGTCAATATCCATCGGATCCCCGCAAACACAACATGCATGATTACAAATAGATTAGATCTTGATCATGAACGGAGCTCATAAGATCTATACATGAAAGAACAAAGGAGGAGATACAACCATCTAGCTACTACATGGACCCATAGTCCAAGGTGGAACTACTCACGCATCATACCGGAGAGAAGGCCTCCGGGATGATCTTCCCTCTGGCAGGGTGCCGGGAAGAACTTCAGATCCCCCCGATCTAGGGACGATGGTGGCGGCGGCTATAGACGGTTTTGTGGAGATTTGATCAGGTGCTTACGGTTTCTGCATTGGGGACTTCTTATAGGCGAAGGGGGAGGCCGGGGCGGCGGCTAGGGGCCCCACACCCCTCCCAGGCGTGGGGCAGGGCCCACCCGCACCTAGGGTAGGTCTGGCCGCCTTGGCTTGCCTCTCTGGCTCCCCTCTGGACTTCTTGTTCCCCACGGAAAGTAATTGACTTTGATGTTTGTCCCATCCAATTCCGAGAATATTTCTTTACTAAGTTTTATGAAACCAAAAATAGCAGAAAACAGGCATCTGGCACTGTTGCAACTTGTTAATAGGTTAGTACCAGAAAACATGTAAAAAGCACCTCAAAGTGTAGACAAGTAAAGCAAAGTAGATACTAAACAAGCATGGAGCATCAAAAATTATAGATACGTTTCCGACGTATCACACATTCCTATAGTAAGCGTAGCGTAAGATCAAGTCATTTAGAGTTTGTTTGCTACAAGCTTTCAAATACATAGTAACCTAATCCTTCGACCATGAGATCATGTTAATCACCATCACCGGATGAATGCTTTGATGAAATGAAACACCACTTTCGTAACTGGGTGGTTGTAAAGGTGGCATTAGGTATTCTGAAAGTAAGTGTTGAGGCACATGGATCAAGAGTGGGATTTGTCCATCCATATGACAGATAGATATTCTCTGGGCCCTCTCGGTGGAATTCCATCCAATTGGCTTGCAAGCATGTGACTAGGTAACAAGGGATCACATATACGGAACGATTAAAGAGTACTTATCGGTAACAAGGTTGAACTAAGTATTGGAGATACCAACGATCAAACCTCGAATAAGTAAAGTATCGCGAGACAAAGGGAAATTGGTATCATATGTAAATGGTTCATTCGATCATAATGTAATTGTAGAAATATGAATTTCCATATTCCGCTATTGGTTATTGATCAGAGAGGTGTCTCGATCATGTCTGCATAATTCACGAACCGTAGGGAGACACACTTAAGGATTCAATGTTGTTTAGTAGATATGGAAATGAGTTGTAGACCCAATATTGTTCAGAGTCTCGGATTGGATCCAGGGCATCACGAGGAGATCAGGAATGGTCCAAAAAATAAGATTCATATAAGGAAAGTCCAATTCCGTGGTTCGGAAATGTTTTCGGTGTTTTCACCGGAATCTTCTGGAAGGTTCTAGAAGGTCCACCACCCTAGAGGGGTGGTACATGAATATGCCATGCCAATGTGGAATGGTTGCATCATACCCTATGTCACTTGGCTAGAGAATGGGAAGAGAAATAATCAAACTCTAGTTTGAATAGTCAAACTCCTATTTGAAAAGTCAAATCTCAACATTGCTAGTCAAAGTCTAAGTGGAGGGAGGAGAGGAAACCCTCTTGGGAGAGGATTCCCTCTCCCTCCTTGCCTCCAGACAAGGAAGATGAGTTGGGGAGACTCCCCTCCCCTTGCCGCCTCTCCACCCCACCACCCAAACCCTAGGTCGCCGCCCTCTCCCAAGTCGACAGCGCCCTAAACCCTAGCTCCTCTAAACCACCGCCTAGCCCTAGCCTAGCCGCCGACACTACCACCTCCTACCCTTGGCGTCTAAACCCTAGCCACCAAGGGCCTCTCTAAATCCACCATACCCGCTCTGGCTTAGGCGAATCCCTGCGGGATCTACTCCTCCACCTCCACCACCACACCGTCGTGCTGCTAGAATCGCGAGGAGATCTACAACCTCTGCTGCCTGCTGGAACAAGGGAGAGGAAGGTATTCATTGAGTACCGAACGTGTGACCGACTATGGAAGTGCTGCCGGAATGCGGCGCTGGAAGGACCGTCTTCGCAATCTTGAGATCGGCAAGTGAACGACTACATCAACCACGAGAATCCGATCTTGTTAAACACTCTAGATCTTCGAGGGTCAATACTCTATGAACTCGTTGCACCGATCTTGTATATTAGATCTTGGCTTTTGTGTGTTTATGCGATATAATTTTTTGTTTTCCATGCTACGAACCCGTACAGTGGTATCAGAGCCGTGTCTATGCGTAGATCTGTTGCACGAGTAGAACACAATGTTTTTGTGGGCGTTGATACTTTTGTTATCGCTTATTTTTTGTGTACTTTGCATCTTTCGGGATGGTGGGATGAAGCGGCCCGGGCTAACCTTACATGCCATCGTACATAAGACTTGCTCCACGCTCAACGTGCAACTTGCATTGCACAAGTGGCTTTACGGGTGTCTGCTCTCCCACCATAGTGAAGATTCAATTTACAACGGGTACTTGACAATACTTGTATCAATATTGTGGTTCATGTTCGTAAGTTAGAACGGTTCTTATGCAAAAGCCCCAGCCACGTAAAACATGCAAAGAAAATTATAGGCGTCTAACTTGTTTTTGCAGGGCTTGTGTTATGATGTGATATGGCCATGATTGTGATTATATATGATGTGTGCAATGATCCTTATTATAAGTTCGCAACCGATAGGAGCCGTATGGTTGTCTTTAAATTTTGTTTAAGACCTACATGTCTATTCATCAAAGTAGTTGTTATAGTTGTTGTTGGTGGAGGACAACCATGAAGTGGCGCCATTGACCTTGACGCCACGCCGGTGATGATGGAGATCATGTTCGTGCTTGGAGATGGAGATCGAAGGCATAAGAAGAAAGGGCATGTCATATCACATATTATGAATTGCATGTGATGTTAATCCTTTTTATGCATCTTGTATTGCTTAGATCGTGACGGTAGCATTATAAGATGACCCCTCTCACTAAATATCAAGTAATAAAGTGTTCTTCCTTAGTAGGCACCGTTGCTAAGATTCGTCGTTTTAAAGCATCACATGATGATCAAGTGTGATAGATTCTACGTGTGTATACAATGGGTGCAAGCCAGATTTGCACACGCGGATACTAAGGTTAACCTTGACGATACTAGCATGTACAAACATGGTCTCAGAACACGGAATACCGAAAGGTATAGCACGAGTCATATGATTAATATGATGAACATGTTGATTGTTCGCCTTTGAAGCTACATCATCTCTCGTGATGATTGGACTTAGTAAAGTGGATTTGGTTCGTGTAATCACCAAAATGACTCGAGGGATGTTGTTTTGAGTGGGAGTTCAAATAATAATATAATTAAAGTTAAACACAATTTATCATAAATTAAATCAAAGTGAATTTGCATAATTGTTGTAGTCATTGGCATCCGTTCACCACCTTACGCTTAGTTATAATTGAGATAATAGAACTATAGAATTCTAGATAGTTACTTTATGAACTGGTGTCGTATTGTTTTGAGTGTCAATCTAAAGTTTAAAAGTCCTATTGCAAACTTTCAGCAAACTCCATTTACTCCATAAATTTTAATAATTAGTATTAAATCAAGAGTAACAATTCAAGTGTTAGTATCTAAAGTATCGTGTTTGCCTTCATGATTCTTGATATTCAAAAAATTGTTTTAAATATCAATTATCTAGGAGTTGAAAGATTTGTTTCAGAAACCATCATGTGTGAAAGATATTGCGATATCTAAAACGATGTTTTGGTTACAACATGATAGAGTATAATATGGCAAAATTTATGTTTTCATATTTGATGAGAATTTGCAAAAGGTTGGAGACGCTAGTCGTCCTAATCCTCCAAAAGGTTTCGGAGAGCAACATTATTGATGGGGATATGCCTACTGGGGTATACCCAGCAGGGCGTTTCCGACTGGCCCGTGAGCTGGCGAGTGGGCCTGCAGAACGGCGAGTGGATTGAAGCCCAGCAAGGTACCGAGCGACTGGAAGCTGAAGGCCCAGGCGAGTAGATAGGCCCAGTCGGGCTAGGTTAAACGACTACTGAATCTGTAACCGAATCGGTTGAGATATGTAAACCCTAGGGAAGGTGAGCCTATATAAACCTCCCTATGGGGCGAGTAGAGACACGTTCCCTCATACACCTAAGCGACTCGCCGCCTAGCCGCCGAGCTCGCCCATTGTAACACCTCCATAATACAATCTAGCAGGAGTAGGTCTTTACCCTCCGGGGGGCCGAACCTGGGTAAAACCCTGTGTCTTTGCCCTCATCTCGCACCGCAGATGGCTGGCCGCCCTTGCCCCTCGTTCTACTACTCGCTGCCGATTGCAGCATCTGCCGTGACCATTCCCACGACAGTGGCGCCCACCGTGGGGCCTGGCCGGTCTGGCCGGTGTTCTGCGGCGAGATCCAATCTGCCCATCAACGAGACGGTCGCCACCGGCCGCATGATAGCGATTGGCGAGATGCTCCAGATCTTGCCGAGCAGCTACGTCCCGGCGGCACGACCCGTCACGCACAGCGTGATCCTGCCAGTCGGCACGATCAGCCTCTTCGTCGGCCTCACCGACGTCATCGTCTCGGAGGACTCGGCTCGCATCTGCGAGTCGCCGCCACGCGATCGGCTCTCAGAGAGCCAGGTCCGCACGATCCACCGCCTCGCCTCCGAGTACAACTCGGCCCACAGCAACGTGGCCGGGAATTCAGCGGCCGCAGAAGATGCGGCCCTCACCGACGACGCCGACTCGGCGACCCCGGCGTCACTCGCCGGATCCATCACCGCGGCCTCGTCCGCGGGCTCCATCGCCCAGGTCTCCAACGCGGGAGACTTCGAGGACCCCTCCATCCTCGGGATCTTCGAATTCGATTCCGGGTCAGAGAACTCCACCGACCCCCGCGATGGAACCAGTCGCCACGCCGCGACTTACATGGCCACCGGCACCGATCCGCCGGAGGATCCTTTCTCCACCCCAATCCCTCCTAACGCCACGGCGACGGAGGTCGAGGAACTCCGCCTGAAACTGGCGGAGGCGGTGTGCAAGGAGCAGGCCGAGCGCAAAAAATTTCGCCTCGAGCAGGTAACGGCGCAGGAGCTGTCGCGCTACCACCAGCAGCGGATCAGGTCACGTTTGAACCCCACCGTTCAAGGGCGTGCCCTGAACTTCGACGACGAAAACGACCCGGCCCGCATAGCCGAGCACGCAATTTGCAAGAACGCGCCCCCAGGAGGAAGCGCCCGGCCCCCACCAGGATCGACGGCGATGGGTGCCCCACCACCACCCAACCGCACCCCTCCCAGGGACCAGCCGCGGATAGTTGTCTCCTCACGGGAACGAGACGCAAACGGCCTCCCACTGTTCTCCACCCCGATGGACAACCTCGTGGCAGGCCGAGCAGCAGCCGACAGCATCACAGCCACTGGCGACGGCGCCCTACAGATCCAGTACGTCAGGGCCCTGCTAGCGAAGGCCGTGGAGCAGCAAAAAGCGGGCGCCGACTCGCAAGGTCGAGTATACTCGCGTTCCTCGGGAAGCAGAGCGGCCTCCAGCGGCCGCCCAGCGGCGGCAAACACCCTCAATTGCCCGCCACCAGAGCCACTGCAGCTCCAACACCGACCCGCGAACGCGGCACTCTCCACCAACGACCCCAGGCCGGCGACCAACTTCGTCGCCGCTAACGGACAACCCATCAACGCTCGCACCCACATCATCAACAACCAAAGCTGGCGCGCACGCCAGCCCGACGACTTGCGGCACACCCTAACTAATCGCCACGATGGCGAGCCTATGGGGTCGCTCAGTCGACTCGGGCCCAAGTGCTTCGGACCAATGATCCGAGGCGAGAAGTACCCGCCAAACTTCAAGGCACCAAAAGAGATAGAAAAGTACGACTCCTCGTACGACCCCGCAGTCTGGCTCGACACATACCTCATGGCAATGGGGATCACGGGTCACACTGACCTACTCGCCGCCCGTTACCTCCCCCTGATGATGGAGGGGACATGCAGGCAGTGGATCAACACTCTCCCCCAGGACAGTATCGACTCCTGGGAGGAAATGCGCGACGCCTTCATCAGGCACTTCGAGTGCTCCTACACCCGCGCCACCACTATTGAGGACCTGGAACGATGCGTCCAGGGACCCCGTGAGTCGACCCGCAACTGGGTCCAATGATGGCAAGAGCTTTGGTACAACGCGGTCGGCATCCACCCGGACACCGTGATCCATTGCTTCAAGACCTCGTGCCGCTACGAGCCTCTAGTCGCCAAGCTCAAGCGACACTCCCGCACACTCGACAACATCCCCGACCTCCTCGAGATCGCCAAACGGTACGCCGAGGAAGATCCAAACCAGGAAACTGACGACGAGTCAGGAGGGCAACGCCGCACGGGCGGCAACGACAGCGGACGCCGAACCGACCTACGCTATAGCGGCACTCGCCTCACTGGCAAGCGCCGCAGTGACGGGCGAGTCGACTTCGTCGCCAACGCCGGGCACGCACAGCGCGAACCCAAGAGCTACCGCCGCGACGGAGGGCAACGCCGCGATGGCGGCAATTACAAGAACAAACCAAGGTTCGATCCCGCGGCCCTCCTTAACCAACCATGTGCGTTCCATAGCAGGGAAGGAAAACCCGCAACGCACACCACCGCCGACTGCCACACCCTCAGGGAAATCGAGAAGGCACGGCAAGCGCGGGAGGACACCGACAACGACCCGCCAAATGGCGGAAAATTCGGCAAAGTGGCCGGCTCGCTCCACACCTTCACAGGCTTCAACACGAAGCGCGAGAAGAAGGTCATCGCCCGCGCCGTCGCCGTCAATGCGGTGGCCCAAACAGACGTCCCCCAGTTCCTGAACTGGTCGGAACAGCCCATCACCTGGAGCCGGCAAGACCACTCGCCGCGCATCGAGTACCCAGGACGAGTCGCCCTGGTGGTCAAGCCCAAGGTTGGCGACTACTGGCTCCCCAAGACACTGATGGACGGCGGTAGCTCCATCAACATCCTCTACCTCGACACCTTCAGGCGGCTGCGGCTCCCGCAGTCGATGATCGAGACGACCCACACCACGTTCCATGGCATCGTCCCCGGCCGGAAGGCGTATCCGATCGGCAAGGTCACGCTACCAGTCACGTTCGGCACACCGGCAAACTTCCGCACCGAGCGGATCGTCTTCGAGCTGGTGCCCTTCGACAGCCCTTACCACTGCGTCCTGGGGCGCCAGGCGTTCGCTAAATTCATGGCAGCACCCCACTACGCGTACAACGCGATGAAGCTCCCCGGGCCGTGCGGCGTCATCACCATCAACGGCGACCCCGACATGGCCGCCGAGTGTGAGGCCAAAGGAGCCGAGCTCGCCGACGCCGTCATCGCGGCAGAGACTAATCACGCCGACGAGCTCGCCAAATACGCGAGCGGGGTCAACAATGACGACCCCACAATACTCAAGAAGCCCAACTCAGAGGGCGCAAACACCTCAACCTTTGAGGCCACGACGCACACTCGCACCGTCGAGCTGGTCCCAGGCGACTCCAGCCAGACGGTGACGATTGGGACAGGCATGAGCCCAGCATAGGAATTCGCGCTCATCGAGTTCCTCCGTGAGAACAGGGACATCTTCGCATGGAAACCCTCCGACATGCCTGGTGTCCCTAGGGAGCTCGCTGAGCACAAACTAAACGCCGACCCCAAAGTGCGACCTGTCAAGCAGTCGCTACGGCCCTTCAATGAAGAACGCCGTCGAGCAATCGCCGAGGAAGTGCAGCGTCTACTCGCTGCCGGCTTCATCCGGCCAATCAAGTACTCCAAGTGGCTGGCAAACCCAGTCCTGGTCGAGAAGAAAAACGGGACCTGGAGGATGTGTATCGACTACACAAACCTGAACAGCGCCTGCCCAAAGGAGCAGTTCGTCCTCCCGCGGATCGACCAGATAATCGATTCAACCGCGGGCTCGGAGTCGCTATGTTTCCTCGACGCCTACTCTGGGTACAACCAGATCAAAATGGCTGTCGAAGACGAGGAGAAGACGGCGTTCATCACGCCATTCGGAGCCTTCTGCTACACCGCCATGACCTTCGGCCTCAAGAACGCCGGGGCAACCTACCAGCGGTGCATGCAAGAATGCCTCGCGAGCCAAATTGGCCGCAACATCCACGTCTACATCGACGATGTGGTCGTGAAGTCTGCTCGCCAAGGCGACCTACTCGCCGACCTGGCAAAAACCTTCGCCAACCTGCGAAGGTACAAGATAAAGCTCAACCCAGGCAAGTGCACCTTCGGTGTACCCGCCGGACAACTACTGGGGTACGTCGTCTCCAAACGAGGGATCGAGGCGAACCCAACAAAAATCGACACGATCGCCCGGCTCGGCAAACCCGAGTGCCTGCGCGACGTCCAGAAGCTGGCCGGGCGAGTAGCGGCTCTCAGCCGCTTCATCCCCCGCCTGGGCGAAAAGGCGATGCCCCTATACCGCCTGATGCGCAAGAACCCCACCTTCCAGTGGGACAAGGAGGCGGACGACGCGCTCTGCGACCTCAAAAAGGTGCTACTCGCCGCACCACTACTCGCCGCCCCCGCCGACAAAGAACCTATGCTGGTTTACGTCGCGGCGTCCGAGCGCGTCGTCAGCGCTGTGATGGTCGTCGAACGACCAGAGGAAGGAAAGGAGCGCCCGGTTCAGCGGCCGGTGTACTACATCAGCGAGGTCCTCACCGAGTCGCGACAACGGTACCCACAGTACCAAAAGCTAGTGTACGCGGTCTTCAGGGCTCAGCGGCGCCTGCCGCACTACTTCCAGGAGCACCCGATCACGGTCGTCTCCTCAGCGCCACTACAAGACATCATCCGCAACCGCGAGGCAACCGGGCGGTTCGCCAAGTGGGCCGTCGAGATCGGCGTCCATAACATCAAATACGAGGCACGAAAGGCGATTAAGTCGCAGGCGCTGGCAGACTTCATCGCCGACTGGGAGGAGGCTCAGTAGCCAGAAAAGCTGCCGTACCTCCATTACTGGAGCCTGCACTTCGACGGCTCCAAGAACGCGGACGGTGCAGGAGCAGGGATAGTGTTGACTTCACCAAAGGGCGACAAGCTCCGCTACATCCTCTGCCTCGACTTCACGCCCTGCACCAACAACATGGCTGAGTACGAGGCCCTACTCCACGACATGCGAGCCGCCAAGGAGATGAACGTCAATCGCCTCCGATGCTACGGAGATTCCGACCTCGTCGCGGGGCAAGTCGCCGGCACCTGCGACGCCGTCTCCCCCACCATGGCGGCGTACCGCCAAGTGGTGGACAAGTTGGGCGGCCACTTCACCGGCTACTCCGTCGAGTGGATCGACAGGCGGAAAAACGAGGAGGCCGACGCCCTCTCTCGCATCGGGTCGGCTCGACTCGCACCACCCGCCGGCGTGTTCCTCGACACAATCTCCAAGCCATCAGTCTCTCCCCCGAGGGAGATCGACATCGGAGTCCCACTCCAACCAGAGGCAGCCTTGGTCGCACTCATCACCGAGCCAGACGATTGGACCAAGCCCTACATCGCCTACCTGGAAGCCGGTACCCTGCCAGCAGACGAGACAGACGCTCGAATGATCGCTCGCCGATGCAAGTCCTACACCATCATCGACGGCGAGCTACACAAGCGCAGCGTCACCGGCGTGTTCCAACGCTGCGTCCAACCGGCTGAAGGGCGCAAAATCCTCCACGACATTCACTCAGGCGACTGCGGCCACCACGCCGCCGCTCGCTCCCTGGTCGCCAAGGCTATGCGACACGGCTTCTACTGGCCCACCGCACACGCCGACGCCGTCGACATCGTCCAGCGATGCGCCGGGTGCCAGAAGTACGCCAGCCAGACGCACGTACCGAGCTCGGCGCTCAAAACAATCCCTATCACCTGGCCATTCGCCGTATGGGGCATGGACATGGTAGGCCCCTTCAAGAAAGCTCCCTCCGGCTACACCCACCTGCTAGTCGCCGTCAACAAATGCACTAAGTGGGTGGAGGCCAAGCCAGTCCGGAAATGCGACGGGAAGACCGCCACTAAATTCCTACGCGAGCTAATATATCGCTACGGGTTCCCAAACAGTATCATCACGGACAACGGCACCAACTTCGCCAAGGGAGCCATGGCCGAATTCTGCGAAGAGCACCACATCCGGCTCGACCTCGCGTCAGTCGCCCACCCAGAATCCAACGGCCAGGCGGAACGGGCCAACCAAAGCATCCTCCACGGCCTGAAGCCGCGACTCCAAGTACCACTCGAGCGCACCGCTGGGTGCTGGGTCGAAGAGTTGCCCTCCGTCATCTGGGGAATCCGTACCTTGGTTAACAGGTCGACGGGATTCACTCCCTTCTTCATGGTCTACGGCGCCGAAGCAGTCATGCCCACCGACCTCGAACACGACTCGCCGCGAGTCGTCCATTATACGGAGGCTGCAAACGAGCTGGCCCGCCAAGATGGGGTCGACCAGCTCGACGAAGCACGCGACCTCGCCCGGTCACGCACCGCCATCTACCAGCAAGGACTCCGCCGCTACCACAGCCGACGGGTGAAAGCCCGCACCTTCCAGGAAGGCGACCTGGTGTTACGCCTCATCCAGGACAAGAAGGGCATGCACAAGCTCTCCCCTCCGTGGGAAGGCCCATTCGCTATCGGGCGCGTACTTGGCAACGACGCCTACTACCTCATCGACGTCCGCGGGGACGGCGAGCTCGACGTCAAGCGACCATGGAATGTAAACCTCCTCCGGAAGTTCTACTCCTAGAACCCCACACATGTACTCTCCAGTCGCTATGAAATAAAAGAAATGGTTACCTCAAATTGCGCCCACTCTCCATGACTTGTGCCACTCGCACTCGTAATAACAGCGGTATGCTAAAATGCAGAAGTCAACCTTTGGTACAGCGATCGGCACGGCTAAGTAGTGCGGTGCAAGAGCACTGAATCACTTCAGGTCTCGCACCGTCCACGAAAAACGCCAACCCGGAGCACCATTGGAGTCGCCTAGCTCGACTGGTTCTACGAGCCAAGACAACTGCCCTCGCTTCTCACAGCGACCTTGGTCCTCCGCATCCTAGGCATAGCGACTCGAACGGCTAAGTACCACGCTCGGGGACTGCATACCAGTTCGTCAAGAGCGGTCAGGGAAAACGCCAAGTAAGAGAGCACGCCCAGGACTCGCCAAGCGACTGACCTTACGGGCCAGGCAGGAGTGACGCGCTCACACCAACGCGCCAAGTCCTCAACCACCCTCGAGTTGCGCCTAGAAATACCAAGTACCACGCTCGGGGACTCGGCCACCCGACTCCGTTCGCGTACGGGAAAACGGTAAAGTACAGAGCATTCCAGGGAGTCGCCTTGCGACTGGCTCTCCGAGCTCGGGCGAGTCGACCAAAGCAACAACACACATGATAACAACAAACATCATATACGAGGTAAACCCCACAAAAGGGCGGACGCGCTCGGGGACTCGTCCAAAATCAACCCAAAGCACACAAACAAATACCAAATAGACACGACATCCCATTCAATCGCATATTGCATTATCTTATGTTACAAAATATGCCCGCATGGCAGAACTGCTGTTAACGCTTCAAGGCAAACTACCCTATTCTGCAGGCTTTGATGATGACTCGCCAGCATCCCGGCGATTACGGATGAACGCGGTGTACGGGTTTGATGGATACGTCGTCAGTTCACCCGCCATCGCCGCGCGAAAAGGCTGCTCGACCTTGAAGTCACGATGCGGCGGCTCGGGGTCGTTCGGCGCGACGACCGTTTCCTGGTAGGGAAGGAGGTCGCCCATCGCCCAGACACGCTCCGAGTACGTGGCGGCACGCTCTTGCAACTTGAGAACCTCGGACAGATCCACCACGCCAGTCGACGATGGATACCCACTCGTCACATCGTCGACGTCGAAATCTTCGGGGAAGTGGGCGAGTCCAAGGCTCAGTGCTGTCGACGCTCCACGCCGAAAAGCCGACCGCGTCATGAACTCAACGACCGCGGGCGCCTTCTCCAAATATTTCCACACCTCAACGAGGTCGCTGGGAATCACCTCCGTGGGCGATATTTCTTGGAGGTAGGCGCGGATGCACGTCGCCGACAGCGTCGCCGAGTCGACGAGCATGCTTACGCACCGCCTCGCATCGAGCGAACTCGCTTCTTCTTCGTCATCAATGATGCGACCTGCGAGCAGAAGACAACGATGAGTACAACGGACACCACAAAAATCACAACTAATAGAAAGGGAAGATGCACTCACCAAGCAACGGGCGGGCGAGTCCCGTGATGAAGCACTGAAGCGACGTGTGGTCCTGAAGCCCAGCAATAAGGACCTCCGACACCTTGCGATCCTCCTCTGCGGCCGCAATGGCGGCCCTCGCTCGCCCGTCCGCCGAGCTCGCTTCTTCTCTCGCCTCGCGCAGTTCGCGCTCAAGGTCGGCGATC
Organism: Avena sativa; assembly: GCA_916181665.1. Taxonomy (NCBI): domain Eukaryota; kingdom Viridiplantae; phylum Streptophyta; class Magnoliopsida; order Poales; family Poaceae; genus Avena; species Avena sativa. Next base: position 466,360,603 of record OV702283.1, on the reverse strand, counting down.
CGCTGTTCAGCGGCACCCAGAGCAGATCGCGCCGCCACCAACTCACCAGCGGAGACAAGCCCCTGGCGAGCTTCCTCTGCCTTCGCAGCAACAGCCTGAAGCCCTTTGTTCACCTCCTGGACGATGACCAGCTCCTTCTCAGCACGCTGTTTCGCGGCCAATCGGTCCGCCGACTCAAGCTGCAGACCCTGCACATCATCGAACAAGTTAGTCAAAAAGAACTTCCTAAGTGCCCACCCGCTGAAATTCAGCGAGTGCGCACTCGGGGACTGGCGATCAAGAAATTCCTAAGTGCCCACCCGCTAAAATTTGGCGCGTGCGCACTCGGGGACTGGATACGAAAATAAAAGACGAGAAATTATAAGAATCAAGCCGCTGCAAAGCACCGACCTGATCCTCGGGGACTGGATGTACCTGGATGGCTGCGCCAAGCATACCATGGAGTTGTATCGCGTCCACGGACGCGAGTAACACTGGCGTGTGCCCACGACGCTGGTCGACTTCAGCATCAGCGGTCCCCGGAGCGAGGCTCGAGGGCGCAGCCCCGCTCGCCGCGGCCGCCTTGGTCACGAAGCGGGGGAAGGTAGCGATAGAGGCACCCGCTCCAAAGGAAGTCGCCTCCACCGTTCCAGGCAAGGAAGCGCCCTCCTTCGTAGACGCGGCTGCCTCCACCACGGGCCCGGCCGGCGCGGCCGCCGTATCGTCAGAGATAGTGACGATGTCGTCGCCCTTGGCCTTCTTACTGCCATCCGCTGAGGCGACGACCTCGTCCGCTTTCCTCTTGCGGGAAGGATCTTCCTCGCTAGCGGCGGAGGGTACCTTGGCCACGGTCGGATGGCCCATCCTTTTCACTCCGGTCCTGCGCATTGATCGAATCAACAAAGACAATTGAAATAGTTACGGAAACTAAGGAAGGGTGAGCGCACTCACTTGGCGACTGGGATGAAACGTAGCCCTGTACGAAGGCCGGCCGGTTTTTCCAGTTCAGGGCCCAGTCGGCGACTGAGCCCCAGATCCAGGACGTCGCGTGCCCAAGACACGGACGGCTTCTTCATCGTTGAGGCCGCGGCTGGCGCCTCTGGGACATCCTCGGCGGGAACTTCCTCGCGAGTTGGAGCCGCTACAGCCGGAGCCTCCTTGCGGGGCGAAGCCGCCGCAGCCGGAACCTCCTTGCGAGGCGAGGTCTCTGCAGTCGGAGCCTCCCCCAGCCCAGAGACTGGGGTGAATGGCGGAGGAATCGAGGCCAGCGGCACTTCCACGGTCGCCGTGTCCAGCGGCTGTCGCTGGGGGTGCGCCGTCACCAGCTGGGCTGGGAGCATCGGAGCTGCTCGCCGAGTGCGGCGGTGAAGCCGTCCTCGACGGTTTTGTTTTCCTCTTCGGGAGGGCCTTCGCCTCCCTTTCCTTCTTATTCTTCCTCTTCGACGGAGTGGCTTGACGGCGCGAGGTGGTCTCTGGGAGCTTGTCGTCGTCATCATGACGCTCGAGGCTTCTGCTCGCCTCGATCTCGCGCTGACGTTGCCCGCGGGTCTTTCGGACCAGCGGGGCGACTTCCTCTTCGGACTCTTCCTCGTCGTCCTCGTTGCCCCTCGCGGGTGGCGATTCGCCTATGTCCTGGGCGGATGGCCCCGGGCTCTCGTCATCCGAAGGTGGGAGCCACCCTTCCACCACTTGGAATAGCTGCGATGAATACAAAACAGAATCAGAATTACCGCGACTGCATACACTGCGACTGCGAATAAGGTAAAGGAATTACCGTTGGAGCCGGACGCTTCGCGGTGTAGGGGGCGACCCCAGCCTGCGCATCCAGGTACACCGCCTGGGTGATCTTCTTCAACGCTAGGATATAATCCTCTAGCTTCCACTCGTCGAGGCAGGCCTTCGTCGAGTCTCCCCGGCCCGTGTACTGGTACATATAGTGGTCGCATTGGGCGAGTGGAACGAGCCGTCGCCCAAGCCAGCAATTGTACAAGTTTATCGTCTGAAGGCCTTTCTTTTTCAGTCCACGGATGGTCTGGAGCATCTCGTCAACGACCATCCGCTGGTCGTCGGGGAGCTTGCCGACTTGGAGATGGCGCGGCTCAGAACGATTGGCCGAGTACCGCGGGATCGCCACTTCGTCCTCCGGGGTCGCCTCGGCCACGTAGAACCACGACTTCTTCCAGTCGCTCGCTGCCTTGGCGGGTAGCATCAGATCAAAAAAAGAAGCTTTGGACTTGAGCTGGAACGTCAAGCCGCCCGCGGCTAGCATTGGACCGCCTGCCTCCTCGCGGCTGATCCGTCCGTGGAACAGATCTTGCCACAAGGGAAAGTAGGGCCGGCAGCCCAAGTAGCACTCGCAGAACGCCACGAAGATGGCGAGCTGCTCGATGCTGTGGGGACCCAGATCTGAAGGCTGGATCCCGTAGTAGGCGCAAAAGCGCCGGAAGAACAAAGACGTGGGAAACCCTAGTCCCCGCTCGAGATGACTGGTGAAACAGACAAATTCCCTCTCTCGCGGGTTTGGGATCGTTTCTCCGGCTGCGGGGATACGCCAACAGCCGGCTCGCAGGATCCCGGCTTCCTCGAAAGAGGCCAGATGCGCCCTCGTACACTTGGACCTGCCCCATGGTTCGGTGGAAAGGGCCATGGCTGAGAGGTTGGTTGGAGATCGGGGGATTTCGAGTCGATTGGATCGCGGAGCAGAGGAAGGAAAATGTGCGCACTCGGAAGAAGTGGTGGGCAGTTGGCTCTACGATTGCCTGCCATTCCTCTTATATAGCGGGAGTTGCCCGCCAAATCAGGGGGCCATTACCGCACGATGATTACGCCTAAAGTTACTGTTGGATTACCCCCAACGGCTAGTTTGACTATGCCTGACGGTCCAACTTCAGCCACTCGGCTCGCCGGGTCATTCACCATGACCGCGTCCCACCGACTCGACTCGCCCAAGCCGCGACTTGGTTCACCGGATTTTCTCCTTTATACAGGAGCCCGCCGACGATTCGACTGGATGCCTACTTTGAAGCCGCATACTCCGACTGCCAGCAGCCACTTACGCCCAATCGACGACGGCCTCGGGGACTACTGATGGGGATATGCCTACTGGGGTATACCCAGCAGGGCGTTTCCGACTGGCCCGTGAGCTGGCGAGTGGGCCTGCAGAACGGCGAGTGGATTGAAGCCCAGCAAGGTACCGAGCGACTGGAAGCTGAAGGCCCAGGCGAGTAGATAGGCCCAGTCGGGCTAGGTTAAACGACTACTGAATCTGTAACCGAATCGGTTGAGATATGTAAACCCTAGGGGAGGTGAGCCTATATAAACCTCCCTATGGGGCGAGTAGAGACACGTTCCCTCATACACCTAAGCGACTCGCCGCCTAGCCGCCGAGCTCGCCCATTGTAACACCTCCATAATACAATCTAGCAGGAGTAGGTCTTTACCCTCCGGGGGGCCGAACCTGGGTAAAACCCTGTGTCTTTGCCCTCATCTCGCACCGCAGATGGCTGGCCGCCCTTGCCCCTCGTTCTACTACTCGCTGCCGATTGCAGCATCTGCCGTGACCATTCCCACGACAATTATACTCGCGATTCATCGTTATAAGCTAAATTAGTTTGATCATGAAAATTTCCATGATAAGAATGAATATAAGCTGTAGGTAAAATGTTTACTACACTAAAAGATTACTAAACAATGGATTTTGAAAGAACACCAAACATTTGATGGTGATCTACTTCAAAGTGCAAGTCCAAAGACATTAGTATTTGACTATACACACTTTTGACTATGTGTCATATGTATGGCACCACTGTTGATGTTGATAGATTCTTTTAAAAAGAAAATGAAATGCTGAAAAAGAATCTCGGAAATATTTGGCAGAAGAGGAAAAGACTGGAACTGTCCATCTTAAGTATATAGATGATTTACATATTGTGGTTGTATTCTTTGCTTGTTAAACAATTTGGTTCTTGGGTATTAGATACCGAATTGGTTGGTGTGAAATGTCATGCAAGACAACACAATTCATGAACTGCAATGGCCTAAGTAACCATCAAGAGAATATGTGATGATGTTTATCGAAAACAAACAAAGTGTTGTTGTGTTACTCATTAACATCAAAGCTTACCTTCAAGATTTGTTTCAATAATTTTTATTTCGATCAGGTATTATGAGAACAAAAGGATTGTTCAAATAATTTCCGTAATCCATAAAACATGGATGATTTACAAATCAGGTTGGATAAATCACGTCCATAAAACTAATGCTAAAAATGTCGAAAATAAAAATGATTGAAGGATCACTTAAGAAGTGACATCGCCGTTTAAATTATATTGGAAAGGAAACATGAAGAAACTTCATGTTGATGGAATTTTGGAGTCTTTTGATTTTGATCAAATGACGTTTGTAAGACTTTCCTAGAGATAATTGAAACTTCATTCAAAGGCCAAAGAAGAACGAACAACTAACTTATTGGAATTTATACATATTGATGTATGTAGCCCATTATGTGTAGTCATGAGCGATGGATTTCAACTTCATATGCTTTCTCTGAAAATTTGGGTGAATATATGTGTATATTTACTTAATGAGGAAGAAGTGTGAAATATTTGAAAAAAGTTCAAATACTTCTAAGGTGAAGTGGAAAATCATTGTAACAAGAAAATAAAGAGTTTATGATAGGATCATAAAGAAAGATTCTTGAGTTACAAGTTTAGCAAAACACTTATATTTGAGGAATCGTTCCATAGATTTATGTTTCTCGAAACACCATAGTAGTATGGAGTGTTCGAGATATGTAATGAAACCTTGTTTGACATGGTAAGATCAAAGGTGTAATTTATAAAACTATCATTATATTTTAAAGATTAAAAGCTTTAGTGACTGCCTCTTTTACACTGAAAAGAGCGCCATCATGATCCGTTGAAATGACACCATATAAAGTTATGGTCTGGTATAAAACCCAAGTTGTCCTTTCTTAAACTTTGGTATGCTAGGCATAATTAAGATGTTTCCTACCAAAGTCGGATGAGCATGTCTTTGTAAGTTATTTCGAATAACCGTTGGGTATTCCTCCATAACACCAAAGACAAAAGTGTTTGTCGCTTAGAATGTCAAGTTTCTTTAGAAGGATTTTGAAAGTACAAAGGAAGTCGCCTAGAGGGAGGGTGAATAGGCTTTTAAAATTATTACGGCTTAGGCTCAAGTAAATGCGGAATAAAACTAACGTTTAATTTATTGAGCACAAAACCTAGCCACTAAGTTCACCTAGGTGCACCAACAACCTATGCTAAGCAATACAAGCAACAAGGTGATAGCAAGGTATAAATACTTCAAGCACGATGGCTATCACAATGTAAAGTGCATAAGTAAAGGGCTCGGTTGAGAGATAACCGATGGACGCGGAGACGAAGATTTGTTTCCCAAAGTTCACTTCCAAAGAAGCTACGTCTCTGTTGGAGAGGTGCGATGGCGCAATGCTCTCCGAACGCCACAAATGGCTCACCTCGAGGTGTGGTGGCTCGATGCTCACCCAACGCCACACAAGGCCTCACCCCGGATGCGGAAGCACGCAACTCACCGACGCCATAAAAGGCTCACCCTATTCTCCCGAGTGCGCACCACAAAAGGCGGGCACTCGCTCCACTATGGGACACTTGAGGGCGGTCACCGAACCCGTAGAAGATTGGGGCTAACTCCACAACTCAATTGGAGGCTCCCAACAACAAATCCACAACAGGCTACAATGCCACAAAAGGCCAACAACGCCACAAAAGGCTACAAGACCACAAAAGGTCAACAACCCAACCACACAACCGTCTAGGGTTCCAAGGAACCCAAGAGAAACAAGCTCACAAGCTTGAACTCGCCGAATCTCCGAGGAGAACTCAAACCTATGCACCAAATGCAAGGGCAAGTCCTTCTCTCCCAAATTCCAACAAAGATACAAAAGCTATTGGGGTAATAAGGGAGGAAGAACACAAGAGGAGAATACAAAACTCTCCAAGATCTAGATCCCAATGATTCCTTCACAAAGAAGGGATTTGGCTTGGAGGGATTGTAGATCTAGATATCCTCTCTCAAATCCCTCAAAAAGATGCAAGAATCATAGGAAGGGAAAGGGAGAGGAAAAGCTTCTTCAAGGTTAGCAATGGAGGAGAGAGAGAAAGCCAAGAACCAAGAAGAAAAGCTGGTACCCACGAAGGGGAAGAGGAGCCCCTTTTAAAGGGCTCCCAGATCTGCCCGTTATGGGCATTCATGACTCCTGGCCGGAACTTCTGGTGGGATGCCGGAACTTCCGATGGCACACAGCCAACGGTCAAAAACTACGGAGCGAAAAACTGAAAAAGCGAATCTTGGTCGGAACTTCCGCCGGTTCACCGAAACTTCCGGTGGGAGCGAAACTTTCAGTGGAAGTTCCGACAGAAGTTCTGTCAAATAGACACAACGAAAACAGAAGGTTACTGAACATGAGCCGAACAAGAGCCGGAAATTCAACCGGAACTTTCGGCCTGAGCGGAACTTTCGGTCCCTGGCCGGAACTTCCGGTGGGAGCGGAACTTCTGGTGGAAATTCCGACTGAAGTTCCATCGAATAGCACATCCAAAACAGAAGGGTACTGAGCGTGAGCGGAAGAAGACCCAGAACTTCCACCGGAACTTTCGGCGGCAAAAATGCCCTAGCGGAACTTCCGATGGCAAGCCGGAACTTCCGGTCAGGGAAATTCTAGAAACCAGAAAACCAGAAACGCAATAACTTTTGCATCCGAACTCCAAACGGGATGAAACCAATTTTGTTGGAAATATAACGACGAATAGAATCGAAATATTGGGTATCACCTTGGGAGAAAATACCATGAATATATATGTGAAGTATCCCCCAAGGTGTGGAGCCGGAAAACTCGCAAGATCAAAAACCGCAATAAGATATGCAAGTGAAATCCTTAAATTATAAACTAGAGCTTGTTATGATGATGACCACAAGCTCTAGATCCTCTCATGGACAAGAACCAAATAACAACCAAGAAAGATGAGGCTATGAATGCAAAGGTTTGAGCTCTCTCCGAACGATGCAAATGAGACACCCGCTTGAGAGCCCCTCTTGATAGAACGGCTATCTATCCTAAACTCGGTCTCCCAACTAACAATACGAGACCAGCAAAAGAAAAGCCCTATCAAGAACATACCTTTGCCTTGAGCATCCCACTTGAACTTGATGTAGACCGTCTTGTTCTTCTATAGTGGGAACACCTTTCTTGGATGCTCTTGCTTGATGAAGATGAATACTTGCAAATTTCTCCCCCATACTCCATGGGGAAACCTCTTCTTTGAACTTGTGTTCATCATTCCATGAGCACGAGGATGGCAAGCTTGAAGCATGAGATCTTCTAGAGATGGCGCATCTTGAGCTCGCCCTTCTTCATCCCTACTTGAGGTTGATCCATCTTGATGCAACTCTTTGCACATGCCTTGATCTACATTCAAGCTCCTTTCTTCATGATTCCAATGGGCACAAAGCCCTTGGACATTTCTTCATATTCCAACCTTGATACCAACACATGGCCCAAGCGATGCCAATGGACAAACCTACAAGTGAAACTCAATTTACACATTAGTCCATAAAGATTGTCATTAATTACCAAAACCGCACATGGGGGCATACATGCCCTTTCAGATTTTTTCATGAAAAGTTAAGTGGGAGGATAATAGAACTTTGATAAAGTTATTGAACTTTAGCTAACATGTGGTGAGTTGCGCAGCGCCAAAAAGTGTCCCGGAGGCAGCAACGATGCTCATGGCTCGCGTGCCTCAAAGGTTATGGTCACGAAGGTTTAAGTTCCTATTGAACCAAGTAGGTCGGGTAAAACAATCAAATACTAAGATTTGAGAGTAAATTATTGTTGTTTGACAATGATGAACCGACTATATGCAAAGAAGCGATGATGGGCCCTAACTCCCTCAGATGGCTTAAAGCCATAAAATCTGTGATAGTTCCATACACGAGAAATCAAGTTTTGAACTTGGAAGACCCTCTGGAAAGGTGTAAGACCTTACAGTTGTATTTAGATCTATAAAGAAATAGACATGGATGTTCACATCTATGAAATAGTCGACACGTCGGGAAAGAGTTCACGACAATGTTCAAGGAGTTGATTATAATAAGATTTAAATCTTTCATAGCAATATTTAGTATGGACAGATTAATGTAGCAACCACTACATACATTGGTATATGATAGTTGAACAAACAAAACAAGTCCTTCTAATAGAATGGTTACCTAGGACGTGTACATGACACGATCCAAAGGGTTTTGTTAATTCAAAGGATGCTAAAATCGCATGCAAACTTCAATGGTTGAAGTAAGCATCACGGAGTTGGAATCTTCACCATGATGAAACCATTAAAATAGTTTAATTTCATCGGAGACAATGAAGATGCTTGCATTTGCAATAAATTAAGTGGGAGCGCTAAGACATAAGTTCTAATACATTATGTGAAAGACATATTGTTAATTGGAAATAATGTATCTTTTATTGACACAAATTAAGAATTTCATTTCGATGAAAGACTTAGGAAAAACCTGAATATTTGGCATCAATTTCTATATGGATAGATTGAGATGCTAAATGGTTGTGCCAAGAATACATAGATGAGATATTGAAATAGCTCAATGTAGAAACTACAATAAAGGTTCTTATCGCATAGGAAGGATTGAATCAAGATTCAAGTGTATTGACACTTGGTAAGTGAGATGAGATCCAAGTAATTTTTTGACACTTGGTGAATGAAATCACAAAGAATATTTTTTCAATCATACTATGACATGTACACATACAAATATGTCATATACTCTAAATGTTATGAGCATATACTAGAATGACTCATAAGATGATCATTGGATGATAATAAGAATATTGTTATGATCTTTGGAAGAACTAAGAATATGTTATTTTGTAGAGGTGACAAATAAATAGATAGTTCATTGTAAAGTATTACATTGATACTAGTTTTGTCACAAGATACATATTAAGTTTATCTCAGTTTAAAACTATGGGTGGCACAATGTTATGGAAAGGAGATTCCATAACGGATTTGGATGAGTTCCAAAGTTAAGACATTGTGACAGATACTACAAGAAAAGGTTAAGTATATGACTGCCATTGTAGCAGCAAAAGAGGGCATTTGTGTCAAGTAGTTTGTTATCAAACTAGGTGTGGTTCACAATGGGATAGTACTATGAAGATATATTGTACGGCGATTGTATATGTTTTAACCCCAAGGAACTAAAGGTATCACCAAAGGACCAAATTTATACAATGCCATCTCATTAGGAGAATGAGTGATGTGTAGATATGCAAAGACATGCAATTACACATGGACCTAAAAGTGTCAGATCCGAATATTAGTTAACCACTAACAATCGTGTATATACAACAGCAGAAAGCCATAGGTGTTGAATGCAAAAAAGTTTTACAAACTAGATTATTGACTCTATTGCAAGTGGGAGACTGTTGGAGATATGCCCAAGAGACAATAATAAAATGGTTATTATCATATCTTTATGTTTATTATAAATGTTTACATCCCATGCTATAATTGTATTAACCGGAAACATTAATACTTATGTGTTTTGTAAACATAAAACAGTCCCTAGTAAGCCTCTTGTTATACTAGCTTGTTGATTAATAGATGATCATGGTTTCCTGATCATGAACATTGGATGTTATTAATAACAAGATCATGTCATTAGGAGAATGATGTGATGGATACACTTCTAGAGTAAGCGTAGCGTAAGATCAAGTCATTTAGAGCTTGTTTGCTACAAGCTTTCAAATACGTAGTAACCTAATCCTTCGACCATGAGATCATGTTAATCACCATCACCTGATTAATGCTTTGATGAAATGAAACACCACTTCCATAACTGGGTGGTTATAAAGGTGGCATTAGGTAATCTGAAAGTATGTGTTGAGGCACATGGATCAAGAGTGGGATTTGTCCATCCATATGACAGATAGATATACTCTAGGCCCTCTCGGTGGAATGCCATCCAATTGGCTTGCAAGCATGTTACTTGGTCACAAGGGATCACATATACGGAACGATTAAAGAGTACTTATTGGTAACAAGGTTGAACTAGGTATTAGAGATACCGACGGTCAAACCTCGGATAAGTAAAGTATCACGAGACAAAGGGAAATTGGTATCATATGTAAACAGTTCATTCGATCATAATGTAATCATAGGAATATGTGGGAGCCATATGAATTTCCAGATTCCTCTATTGGTTATTGATCGGAGAGGTGTCTCGATCATGTCTGCATAATTCACGAACCGTAGGGAGACACACTTAAGGATTCGATGTTGTTTAGTAGATATGGAAATGAGTTTTAGACCCAATGTTGTTTAGAATCTCGGATTGGATCCAGGACATCACGAGGAGATATGGAATGGTCCAGAGAATAAGTTCCATATAAGGAAAGTCCAATTCCGGGATTCGGAAAAGTTTCGATGTTTTCACCGGAATCGTCTATAAGGTTCTAGAAGGTCCACCACCCCGGGGAGGGGGGGGGTACATGAATGTGCCATGCCAATGTGGAATGGTTGCATCATACCCTAGGTCACTTGGCTGGACAATGGTAAGAGAAATAATCAAACTCTAGTTTGAATAGTCAAACTCCAATTTGAAAAGTCAAATCCCAACATTGAAAGTCAAAGTCCAAGTGGAGGGAGGAGAGGATTCCCTCTCCCTCCTTGCCGCCGGCCAAGGAAGAGGAGTTGGGGAGGACTCCCCTCCCTTTGACGTCTCTCCCCTCCATATAAGGAGGGGTGGGGGACGCCTCTCCACCCCACCACCCAAACCCTAGGCCACCGCCCTCTCCCAAGTCGACGGTGCCACCACCTCCGCCCCTTGGCGTCTAAGCCCTAGCCACCAAGGTCCTCTCTAAATCCACCATAACCACTCCGGCTTAGGCGAAGCCCTACGGGATCTACTCCTCCACCTCCACCACCACACCATCGTGCCGCTGGAATCACGAGGAGATCTACAACCTCTGCTACCTGCTGGAACAAGGGAGAGGAAGGTCTTCATCGAGTACCGAATGTGTGACCGACTGCGGAAGCGCTACCGGAACACGGCGTCGGAAGTATCGTCTTTGTGATCTTGAGATCGTCAAGTGCACGACTACATCAGCCACGATAAACCGATCTCGTTAAACGCTTTGGATCTTAGAGAGCTAGTACTCTATGAATTTGTTGCACCGACCATGTAGATTAGATCTTGGCTTTTGTGTGTTCATGCGATAGATTTTTTTTGTTTTCCATGCTACGAACCCCTACAATTTATTGGCTATATCTAGAGAATTTAGAGAGTGAGAGTGTGGGGGAGTGAGGGAGGTGAGAGAGAGTGTGGAAAAAGAATAAGAGAGAATGGGGAAGTAAGGAAGAAGAGAAGAAAGGGAAAAGTCACATGGGAAATAGTGGTTGCGACCCAACTAGTGGCGTTCGAAACATGCGAACGCCGCCTCTAGGAAAATAACAATGGTGTTCACACAAACGCAAATGCCACCACTATATATCGAAGAAAACTGGTCCCGCCTAAACTTTCCGCAGCGTGCAACCTACACAAACGACGTTGGTAACCATACTATTCGTGGCATTCAGAAAAGACAAACACTGCAACTATGTTGGACCTGGCTCCCATCTTGGTCCCCACTTAATAACGGCGTTCGACCTTTCGCAAATGCCAGGAATACACTTTAACACCGGCGCTCGCGTTTTCCTGAGCGCCATTGGAATAAATGACTACTATAAGGGTTGTCCTACTAGTGTGGGGGCATTCCTCACTCCATTGTTTCCGGGGGAAACCTCAGATCTAGGGGAGACCACCATTGATGGTCGCGATCGTGGGCGTTGTGGGGGCCTGCTGGATCGTATGATGGCGGTGTCTTTGTTGTCACCCCTATGGGGGCATCATCTTTGGAGACATTCTGCAGTTGGACGGACATGTGGGTGGCTTGGTGGTTGGGCGTCGGTCTCCGCTCGCATGGGGACCATGGTGGAGCAGCTTTATCTTGCACGGAGCTTCGACGACAAAGCCAAGTCATGCCTGACCGATAGGTGCTACGCTGAGTCATGCCTGTTCGGCAGGTGCTACGAACGACAAATCCTCCGGAAACTTCAAGCTGTGTTGGCTGGTGGTACTTGGCGGCATGGTGCTGCGAGATACCGGTGGCGACCGCGACATGCTTTGGACATAGTGCGCAAGGATGTGGTGCTACTTGGCATCGCGGTGGTGTTGGTGGCTGGTGTGGCGAGAGTCGTCGCATTGATCTACATGCTGAAGATGATTTTGTGGAAGATAGTGGAGGCAGCGACATCCGGAGTGAGTGCATGGACGTCGTTTCATGGATATGTTGGGCGAATCTGGGCTCCTAGTTTGCATGGGGCAGTTGGGTGTTTGCTAGGTCTCGTCGGGGATATGACGATACAATTATCATTTATGCTCGGTGTTTTGTTTTGGCGGTCTTCGTTGTATGATCTTTGTAATGGATTTTGTCAGACTTTTTAGTTCTAATAATAAATAAAGGCTATGTGCATCGCTTGATGCAGAGGCCGGGGCTTCGCTCCCGGCGAAGAAATTTTTGTATGTAGATCGTATGAAGTTAGCTGCATAAGCATCTTGAATTACATAATATCCCGATAGTAAGGATCTAATCGTGCAACATAAGGTAGAAACCAAGTCCAACCAGATATCTCTCTACCCATTGAAGTCTCCGTCGCAGTTGGTTCCATGGCTGCGTCGGCCTCCGACAACCCCTACAGCGACGGCCTCCGTCGGTCGGGAAGGGGAAGAAAAGGAGGTGCAAAGTGATCACGACGGCACGTGTGCTAGGTAGACGTCGGCGCCTGGCCAGAAAGCGGTGCAAGGTGGGAGAAGGGCAGAGGCCAAGGGGCGCACTACAGGAAACAACCGAGGCGCCAACAGCCGACTACCACCGGCACAACGCCACTTTGCCATCGGCACAGCTGTGCTGACGGTGGCCGTCGGCATACTCCCCTCGGTGTAGCTACTGGACGACACATCCCCTTGGCCGTCGGCACAGGCACAACCCCCTCGGCATAACATTCACATTGGACCCCACGATGTCAGGCGACGTCCATTTCGTAACGGCCCAGCCCTGGAGCTACGCCGACGGCCAGGCCATCGGCACAGGTCTAGTATTTTTGAAAAATGTGGTGGTAGAATTTTGAATTAGCCATTTGGTGGTTACTTCACAAAACCGCCAGTTTTTTGCACTCGAAAAATAGAAAATGGATTTTTGGTGCGACGAAAAGGAAAACTTCCTCCTGAAACATTATTCGCCATCCCATGATGCACATGTATGCACAATATGGACACATTATCACAAACTATGTCTTCATTCTAGCCATAACATTGGTCATTTGACCCGAAAGCCAAGAAACCTCAAACGAGATAGGTCATTTTGTGAAGGTTTTTTTAGACATAATAAATATACCAAGTTTGATATTATTTCTTCTAACTATGTCCCATAATATGACACCACGTGAAGGTTTCGCATTGTTTGGATCGTTTTTGAATTTTTTATGCCCGTTTAAAACTATCGTTAAACTTCAAACGACGGGCATGAAGATTCTTAGTTCGGGGATGAGACTCGCTAAACTTGAAGTAGATATCCGATGAAACAACATATTGTGGACCTAAAAATGATTTTGTAAGAAATCATGAGCATCCGATCATGTACCTGTAGTTCATATCCGATCCACTTCCTACCGATTCAGCATGAATTTGTTTTTTATCAGGTATAGACGAAAAGGTTTGAGATCCCCCTGTTTGGAAATTGTCCATGTAACGTGGTCTAATATTTTTGAAAAATGTGGTAGTAGCATTTTGAATGAGCCATTTGGTGGTTGCTTCACAAAACCGCCCGTTTTTTGCACTCAAAAAATGGAAAATGACTTTTTGATGCGACGAAAAGGAAAACCTCCTCCTGAAACATTGTTAGCCATCCCATAATGCACATGTATGCACAATATGGACATATTATTACAAACTATGCCTTCATTCTATCCATAACATTGGTCATTTGACCCGAAAGCCAAGAAACCTCGAACGAGATAGGTCATTTTGTGAAGATTTTTTTTGAGACATAATAAATATACCAAGTTTGATATTTTTCCTTCTAACTATGTCCCATAATATGACATGACGTGAAGGTTTCACATTGTTTGGATCGTTTTTGAATTTCTTATGCCTGTTTTAAACTATCGTTAAACTTTGTCGAACGACGGACATGAAGACTCTTAGTTCGGGGATGAGACTCGCTAAACTTGAAGTGGATATCTGATGAAACAACATATTGTGAACCTAAAAATGATTATTTTAAGAAATCATGAGCATTCGATCATGTACCTGTAGTTCATATCTGACCCACTTCCTACCGATTCGATAGGAATTTGTCTTTTCACCGGGGAGACGAAAAGGTTTGAGATACCCCTTTAGGACATTGTCCATGTAAGGTGGTCTAGTATTTTTGAAAAATGTGGTAATAGCATTTTGAATGAGCCATTTGGTGGTTGCTTCACAAAACCGCCCGATTTTTGCACTCGGAAAATGGAAAATGGCTTTTTGGTGCAACGAAAAGGAAAACTTTCTCCTAAAACATTGTTCGCCATCCCATGATGCACATGTATGCATAATATGGACACATTATCACAAAGTATGCCTTTATTCTAGCCATAACATTGGTTATTTATCCCGAAAGCCAGAAAACCTCGAACGAGATAGATCATTTTATGAAGGTTTTTTTGAGATATAATAAATATATCAAGTTTGATATTTTTCCTTCTAACTATGTCACATAATATAACACCATGTGAAGGTTTCGTATTGTTTGGATCGTTTTTAAATTTCTAATGCCTGTTTTAAACTATATATAATATTTTATGTTTCACTTACTTTTTATTTACAAATGTCTAATATTTGAGTGTAGATAGATAGATTTTATTTTTCTGCAAATTTTGATATATTATTTGTACTTTTTTGAATTAGAATGATTTAGTTATGATTTTTCAAAAATTAATGAGGTAAAAGGAAAAATAGTTATGGCTAAAATTAAAAGGAAAACAATCTGGAGGCCTACGCCGACGGCTAGGCCGTCGGCATAGACCAACTAATTTTTTTTAAAGAGCTTCGGCACAGTCTGACTACCTAACACCGTTTTCATCGTCGTGTCTGAACTGGTACGCCGAGTACGATACGTGCACCGAGGGCCACCGTTGGCACAACCCTATTTACTACGCCGACGGCCACGCTACACCGAGGGCTACCCTCGGCACCTTCATCTACGCCGACAGCCGGGCTGGGCGGCTGGCCAGAGGAGGCCGCTATGTCAACGGTCCCGATATTTGGTCGTCGGCGTAGCCAGCCGGCCGTCGACGTCTTCAGATTATCCTGTAGTGACGTGCTGGCAGCCACACCGGGGCACGACGGTGGCATGATGCTATGGGGTACGGCGGCAGCCACACCCGGACACGGCGGCGACAGGATGCTATATATACACGTAGGTTTTGATGTGGTAATATTTCCTAGCACTATAAAGAAGCATGGATATATCATCAACAAACTTACTAGAAATTAAGGACGAAAGATAATACCGAGAAGCTTCTCCATACATGGCAAGAAAAAACACATCGGCGAGAGAGTCGGCTACGATGTGGGACTGCACATGGGTATGTATGCGACGGAGATAGTATTTGTACATCTTTCAGTTAGGTATAGAAATACTAGTTTTGTGCATGTGGTTGCATAGAATAACACATCTACGAGAAGTTAAGTGGATGATATGCACAAAGATGCAGCCCAGACTACATACGCATGACTAGTCGGCCCGCGAAGAGCAGAGCCAACAAGCCCAGCTTTAGTTAGCCAAAGAAGAGTAACACCAACTAGAGGGCTTAGCAGCCAGCGACAGACACGCTTTGGCCCAATATTTTGTCAGCAAAATGTGGAGACGTGAGTGGAGTGGAGGGGCTTGTGAAAGTTTAGTCCCATATGCCTAAGATAAGGTGGAGAGCAACATATAAGATGATTCTTTGTTGCTATCTAAAATGTAATATGCACACGAGGCTTTACACTATAGTGTGTGTACTCGTGTGAATATTCATAACTTATAACTCATCCGACTTGATGACGGCGTGGCTAGCCTAGCAAATAAAACCTACCCGGCCCTTTTAAAAACATTCTTTCTTAATTTCCAAACATTTACTTACTCAGTTTTGTAGTTAGCACTGATGATACTGTCATAGTGCGGATGGTTCTGTATTCGATCTCTAGTATAGTTCTGTACTTTGTATTTCCAAAGTCATATAGTTCTGTACTAGATCCTCAAAGTGGTATGCTGTTCAGAGGACACAACGATCAAGGTCAATCACCATGCAGCAGCATCACGGCAAAGGTGCCCAGCCGGCGCCCCGGAGCCATGGCCGCCTTCTAGAACATGTTAGTTGTTTACGATGATTGAATTGTTGCACTAGTCGATTTTGGGGATTAGACCCGTATTTTCCGCTTGTATTAGTGCAGCGTCACTCATGAAGAAGAACTTTTTGTTGGCGTTGACGTTGACCACGATTGGTGGTGGCGGCGACGATGCGACGATGTTATTGGTGTAGATGGTTGTCGATGATGATGACCACTGATGATGAAGGTGCAGCCCTTTGTTGACGGCGAGGTGCGTACTCGGGGACGTGCGTCCCGGTCGATGTTGACGAAGACGGGCCGGCGTGGTGACAACGTGAGGACGGAGAAGCCGACGCAACGCGTGAATACGTTCCTTGGGGCGTCGCACGAAGCCTCCTTGGCATGATCGTTGGCGATGATTTACCGGAGTCGACGATGAGGTTGAAGTAGAGCCGCGTGATGACGACATGTGGTTGTGGACGACGCAATCCGATCTATGATCGGCAAAAGAATAAGAAACGTCGGTCAAGCGGCCGTCGAGAAAATTTTGGCGAAGTACGATCTAATATACTATTACGCGGCCCCTGGCGGAGAACGATCTCCCCGGAGGCGGCGCGATGGAAGCAGTGGCTAAACCCTAGGAGGAACGAACCGCTATGATATCATGTAAAATTGCGGAATATTAACTATATTGATATTGATTGAGGTGATTACATCGTGAGCCCTTGGACTGTTTACATAGTACTAGAAGACTTCGGGAGCAAGAAGACTACTAGAGATAGAATTGGATTACAAACTTAAACTACCAAATATAGTTTAAACCATGATATACTCTAACACTCGCGAATTGATACTTCTGCCTAAGCTCCTGCAACTGCTTGTCCGTGCGGGTGGAGTCAGCAAAAGGAGACAATACAACATGTCTGAAGCTGCTTGGATAACTGACCATATAGACCCAACAAATTTTTATTGGAAAAACAGTTATTTGATTGTCTCATTATGATAACAAAACATACACATAGAACTCCCATGCCAATTCCACCTAATAGTACTATCTTTATTAAGGATAACCTCTTGACAAAGTTACCAAACAAAATTTTGATTTTTTAGAGGTATCTTAATTTTCCAGATCATCCTATTATCTAAAACTAATATAACTGGCTAGACTAGAGCATTATATAAGGAACTGACGAAGAATGAACCTTTCTTACTTAAGTTCCATTGAAATACATCAGGTCCAGATGATAGTTGTATATTTGCTAAACAATGTAGCAATGCGATCCAAGAGTCAAGTCTGGTTCCAATCAAATCCTGCCTGAAAGTCACGTTGGAAGGGAATGATTCCAATACGGCGGCGATCGTTTCCTCCTTATAGAGGACGGTAGAGTACAACGCGGGATATTATTCACGGAGTGTAGTAGTACCAAGCCACTTATCCTCCCAAAACCTATCTGAGACCCATCCTTAAAAAAATGTTCCGAAGCGGAAGAATATTTTCTTCGTTGCCATCAGACCGACCCAAAAGTGAGAGTCACTAGGTTTTTAAACCATTTGGGTCAATGCTTTTGCACCAATATATTTTATTTTAAGTAGAGTTTGCCATACCCTCTCTTCAGTTAATAACTTAAAGAGCCATTTAATAAGTAGAGATGTATTCTTGATCTCTAGATCATGAATACCCAACCCTCTGTTTTTTTGGTCGGCAAAGCACACTTTATTTAGTCTGTATATACTTTTTTCTCACTATCGCCCTGCCAAAAGAATCTTGATCAGAAATAATCCAACCTTTTAAGACACTTTTTGGAAATTGGAATAATGATATCATATACAGTATTATATTACTTGGTACTGAATTAGTGAGCACCAATCCCCCCTAGGGAGAATATTTTACCTTTCTAGCTACTCAATCTTAATTGCGGTCTTTCCTCGATGATTTTCCATTCAAAATTTGTAAGCCTACAGTAGTGAACCGGAATACCCAAATACCTAATCGAAAATATGCCATGACTACAACCAAAGAGCTCAGCATATGGGTCAGTCGCATCCTGAGCCTCACCAAAATAGGACAATTCACTTTTATGAAAGTGAATTTTCAATCCTGAAAGTTTCTCAAAATATGAGAGTATGAGTTAGATTTTTTTCCTTTTCAAGATCATATTCCATAAACATAATTGTATCATCGACATATTGAAGTATAGTTAAACCTCCATCCACTAGATGGGGAATCACACCTTCAATTTGGCCATCAGACTTTGCACGCTCAATCATATATTAAATAACATTGGTGATAAGGGATCTCCTTGTCTTAGCCATTTTTTGGTCCAAAAGTATTTGCCAACATCATCATTGAATTTGATATGGCAACACTACCCCGACACAGAGCTATTGATTAAAGCACGTCACTTAGCTAAAAAATCTTTTATTCTAAGAGATTGCTGAAGGAAAGACTATTTGACTTTATCATAGGCTTTGTCGAAATCAATTGTTAGAATGACCCCATTCAACTTCTTCCTATGTAGTTCATGTACTGTTTCATGTAAGGTAACCATATCGTCAAGTATGCTGTGACCTTGCATGAATGAAATTTGAGATGGGAGAACTACATGCTCAACCACTGAATTAAGCCTGATAGTAGCTACTTTGGTGAAAATCTTAAAACTAATATTAAGAAGGCATATCGGTCTATATTGTTGGATCCGTTCTACTTCATTAATCTTAGTTAATAAAATAGTCTCTCCAAAATTCAGGCGAAATAGATCTAATTGTCTAGCATGCAAAGCACTAAACATCTCAAAAAGATCCTATTTGATAACATCCCAAATGGTTTGATAAAACTCAGTTAGGAATCCATTAGGACCAGGGTATTTATTGTGTTCCATTGGAAAACAGTCTTCTTGACCTCCTCCTGCTCCTCCTCAGTATAGGGAGCGGTCAGTAGATTGTTTTACTCATCCGAAACTTGGGGTATATCATCTGTTTGGGACTCATCCAAGGAGAAGTTACCTTCTTCTGGTGCCCCAAACAAACCCTTATAGTAATTTGTAATACATGACCTCAACTGGTCATGCCCATTAATCGTTCCCTCATCTTAAATCAAGGATTGAATAAGTTTCTTCCTGTGTTTAGTGTTGGCAACACTATGAAAGTATCTTGTATTCGAGTTCCCATGCAAAATAATTGAGATTTGAAACATTGGTACCATTTGAGTTTCTCCTTGCACAAAGGTCGAGCTAACTCTGCATTCGACTGGCTCTTGAGCTCAATCTCATGTGTAGTCAACTATCGAGATTCTGCTAATGCTACGAGTTCATGAATGATAGACACAAGCCATTGCTTCTCTTTTTAATAATGACAGTCGTATGTCGTGCCCAACCTCCAAGATGTTTACGTGTCATATACACTTTATTATTTCACCTATAGATTAGAGTACAACCCGTAACCGGTCTATTCCAAACTGCCTTGACTATATCCTCAAAACCTTCACATTGTTACCATCCTAGTTCAAACTTGAACGGACGAGTACATCATGTCTTAGGCGCAATCCTGTAGTCAGCAAAATGGGAGCTTAGTCAGACAGAGCCTCGATACGTTTTAAGCACGTACCAAGACTAGGGGAAAATGTTCTTTCCAATCTGAGTCCATCAGTACACGATCAATTTTTTCGTATATTGGTTCTGGAAGACTATTTTCCCAAGTGAATTGTCTCCCAACCATTGTTACCGCTTTTAAATCCAAACTATCAATCATAACATTGAATAAAAAAGGCAAATGATCGCCAAACCAACCTTTACTCTTCTCAAATGAAAATCAAAGCAAGTTAAAATCACCTCCTATAAGAATAGGATATGGATTGTTTTTCGCTAAGTTGACCAATTCTCGAAGGAAATCAGCTTTAAACGCATCCTAGGCAACACCATACACAACAACAAGGCTCCATATAAAGTTATCAACTTTATTATGAATATGGAGTTTGATATGAAACTCACCATCCAAACAAGTTTAAACCTCAATGGTGTGAGACCTTATGCCAAGTAAAATACCACCGGAATGACCACATGGTGGACCTGAATGCCATAAAAAGTATACACCGCCTGAAATTCGGTCCAACAGAGTTGTAGAGAATTCACGTTCACCTGTTTCTGAAATTGCTACAAAATATAAATTATGATCCCGAGAACAATGAGCAATATGTAAATGTTTAGTCAAGTCATGAAAACCTCTACTATTTAGAAACATGCCATTCATTGGGAAACAATAGCCGATTTGGAGCAAAATCTCGTTTCTGAGACTTATTATATCTCTTTTCAGGTGCTGATTTTCGACCAAATGTTGTTAGTTCATAAATAGAACTAAGTCTATCCTCATCGAGACCAACCTCCAATACTTTACACACAAGACGAGATAGGATTTGACCATCAGTCGTGGCATTCACATCCTCATCATCTATATAGGTGGTATCCAACACAATCGAAACTTTTGGAATAACCGTTAGATGGTCAAATTTCATCGGACTTAAGATCTTTGTTGAAATAGAAATACCGCTAGCATTCGAACCAAGACTAACCACCTACACTATTCAACTTTGAAGAAATATTCGTAGAAGAAAAAGAAAAAATATTTAGATGACGAAATAGTACCAGACATGCTATATACTAAAAATATACAGATACACAACCCCCTTGTCTTCTTTATAGTGACTAATTCGGCAATCATTCAGTATCGATAGTTTATCTTGTAACCGTCACGTCATCCATGACATGGTTACACCAATAATTTGAGTTTTCATATGTGTGAACATGGCTAGTGGACTGAGATATATAAATATAGTGTTTAACAAATAGTTGGTGCTCTTATGGATCTCATATTAACTATACCCCCTCCGTCCAGAAATAACTGACTAAAACCCAAGTCAGTTATTTCTGGACGGAGGGAGTATGTATTCTGGCGGATTTATCTTTCCTCAAAAAAAAAAATACTACTTAATTTATCTTTCTCTGCAACAGGGATATATCTATAAGGATTGGTTATGATTTGCATCTTGTACTCTACAGTTGGCAAGGGTTGATGTATAGTATGTTATTCTGCAATTATTAGAAATAATTTAACTTGCAGTGTCTTGTTTTGTTGGGGCATGCATAGTAGTTGAGAAGACAAAACAAATCATGTATCCATGTTAGAATAGCTGACATTAGCATTATATATATCAAGACTGGCTTGATCATATATAATACTCCCTTCGTCTTAAAATAGACGTCGCAGATTGATCAAAATTTGAATAAATCTAGACAATATTTATATAGATTCAATCAAATTTTTATAAACCTGCGATATCTATTTTAAAACAGAGGGGTACATGATTAGGTATATGAGTGGAGTATAAATATTTGGAGGCAGCTCTTCACATCAACCAAAAAGGCCATCTCTTTCCCAAAAATCAATATAAATATTTGGAACTGGGCAGCTCTTCACATCAACCAAAAGGCCATCTCTTTCCCACAAATCAATATAAATATTTGGAACTGGTCAGCTCTTCCCATTCAATCAAGATCAGCTCTTTCCCATTCAATATAAGCAGTCAGTACACTACTAGTAGTTCTAGGATAAACTGCCGTACTCGATCGAGCACGGAAAGGAACATCTCACAAATCACCTACTACACAGAATGGAAGGCGCAGCGCAGACAATTTTGAGCAATGCTGGGCAGTTAGTGGGGGGGCAGTATCGGCTGCTCCGCTCCGTTGGCGGCGAGGTCGCCGAGCTGAGGGACGAGCTGGCGACCATGAACGCCCTCCTCCGTATGCAGACAGAAGTCGAAGACGGTGCCGTGGACCACTTCGTCCGGGAGTGGATGAAACAGGTCCGTGAGCTCGCCTACGATGCTGAGGACTGCATCGACCTTTACATATTCCGCATCAAGTGCGGGCCGAAACTCGGCGTCTACATCTGGTGCAAGCGCCAGCTTGAGATGCTTTTACCTCGCCATCGTCTCGCCGGGGAGATTACGGCTCTCCGAGCCCGTGCTGTGGCAATCAGCGAGCGCCATGCTCGTTACGGCGTTAGCCGCGATGCACTGATGATGAGCCGCTCTCGTCCATTAGCTCTTGTGCCGGTGCTGGGGGCATCCGCGCATGCTCTCCGCCCTACCAACGACCCTGACCAGTTGGTTGGCATCAGAGCACAGGCTATCGACCTGGCCAACAAGGTGAAGGAGGTGACTGACAAAGAGCGCGACATGAAGCTGAAGGTGTTCTCTATCGTCGGGTTTGGAGGGCTTGGAAAAACTACGCTTGCCATGGAGGTGTGCCGGCAGCTGGAGACGGACTTCGACCGCCAAGCAAACGTGTCCGTGTCTCAGGCCTTCGATGGCGGGAAGGACCTGCAGGTGCTGCTCAAACACGTGCTTCGCCAGGTTGCCAAGGCGAAATCACAAAACGATAAAGGCATCAATGAAGAGGTGAACGATTCGCTGGGTGAGATTGACACTATGGATGTTGATCAACTTGCTACCAGGCTCAAGGAATTTCTCGACGACAAGAGGTAAACATGTGTCATCATTAGCACTACTTCAACATAATATCTGCGATTTTAATACGTTGCATAATTATTATTTCGGACTGTATTGTCATATAATATGAAATACTCCCTCCGTCCCAAAAAGGTTGTCACAAGTTTGCATAGGTTCACATGTATCATCTATACACACCAAAACACGTCTAGATTTTTCGATAAAGAAAATTTTACTACTTAAAGAATTTTAAGCATTACACCTATACCCTCTGCATAACAAAGATGCACATAGCCGATCCAAATCTAATCAATTTATTGGCTAATGAGAAACGGTAAAAGATGAATTACATAAGATGACGGAGGGCTTATCCCGAGATTATACTGCTACCCATTACAGGTAAATAAATTCTTCGATGTATCCTCCAGTCGAGTACACACCCCCGTAAAGAGGTGTCGAAACTCTGCACAGTGTAGCAAGGACTAAATGCGGGGTGTACCTATACACCGGTAGATAACCTGTAAAAGTGATAATGTTTTACCGTTAAACACTTTATTATTTGTGTATAGCCATAGCGACCAAATTAATGCAATCGCTCTCAACCTAAGAACCATGTAGCCAATTCTTAAATATATTGGTGATACTACTGAGTGGATACAAACCCGACGCTGCTTGGATGACTAACCATATAGAACAGACAAAATTGCATTAAAAGAAAAGATGTTTGATTGTCTCATCATGATGACAGAGAACACATGTTTTACTTCCATGCCAATTTCGCTCAGCAAGATTGTTTTTAGTAAAAATAATTTCTTGACAAAGATACCAAACAAAGATTTTGTTCTTGAGGGGTATCTTCATCTTTCAGATGTTCTTATTATTATCAAATGGTAAATCAGACTGGATCTGTGCATTGTACATAGAAGCAACTGAGAATTCACCATTCTCAAGTAGGTTCCAACGAAATTCATCATGGCCAGGTGTTAGTTGGACAAAAGCCAAGTGTTGAAGCAAGGCTTGCCAAGAAACAAGTCAAGGACCAAATAAATCTCTCTTGGCCGTCATATTCTGTGGGGAAGACCCCAAAACAATGACAATGGTATCACCCTTGTGACATACAATATCATACAAAGCAAGACACCGTTCCCGAAGTGTAGCGTTACCTAACTACTTGTTCTTCCAAAACCATATTTCAGAACCATCCTTAACCGGAAAGGATCCAAAGCGAAAGAAATGTTTCTTTGTCACCTTCAAACCAGCCTAGAAATACGAATCACCAGGTTTCCATATAACCTGGGAAAAATCTTTTGAGCCAACATATTTTCGTTTAAGGAGGTTCAGTCATACTTCATCCTCAATAAGTAACTTAAAGATCCATTTACCTACAATGGCTCTATTTTTGAACACGTCTAGTTACATTTGAATGTAGACAAATCCGCGACATCCTTTTTAGGATGGAGGGAATATAATTAGTTGTTCACTTGCAATAGTTTCCATTTCCCGTTTCGTTAATTTAACTCGTATTTAACAAATACTTGCTTATTTTTTCTGTCCATGATGATCTAGATTTGTTTATGTGCAAAATGTTTCATGTTAACTGCGATCCTTACACGTGATTCTCCTGGAGAAGGCATGGCGGTCCTTACTGATAGAGAGAATAATTGATCACAATCTTGGGTCTCCTGCTATCTCATATTTATAGACAGATTATTGAAACAATCAATACTAATCCTAACCATAACAGCATGATTATATGCAAGATATCAAGCGCTCGACATAGAAGGGTATAACCGAATATAAAGTCGGTTTTCCTAACATCCCGTAGTCGCAACTGTTGATTCTCGTATGTTGAGACTGGATCGAAAGTCCAAGAATAGTGGCGATGACAGGACTTTGGTAAAGATATCCGCAAACTGTTGAGACGAAGGCATGAAGAACTCGAATGTGCCCAAGCGCCACAAGATCACGAACGGAGTGAAAATCGATCTCGATGTGTTTGCTACGTGGGTGCTGAATAGGATTCGTGGACATGCAGACGGTGTTGACGTTGTCATAGAGACAACCGTAGCATTGGGAAGTGGTCAATGAATCTCCCGAAGAAGTTGGCAAAGCCAACTTGCTTCAGCGACGAAATTAGCAACAACGCGGTACTCGACATTAGTGCTAGAACGAGAGATAGTGTGCTCTTTCTTAGACAACAATGTGTCAAGATTGTCACCAAGGAACATGTAGTAGCCAAAGGTGTCACGACGAGTGTCGGGACAAGCATCCCAATCCACAATGGTGTAGACCACAAGGCGGTCCATGGGGGATCATACAAGGTGCCCTTAACATTGCGAATAACATGCTTGATCAAGGAAAAGTGTTGATCGCAGGTGTCATGCATGTGGAGACAAATCTGCTAGAAAGTGTAGGCGATGTCAGGATGTATAAATATCAGGTACTGCAGAGCACCTGCAAGACTCTGATAAGCTGAAGGATCATCAACCAGAGGACCAACAACTGAAGCAAGTTTCAGAGATGTATCCGCTGGTGTCGATGCAAGGTGGTAGGATATCATGCCAGCACGCTCGAGAATCTCGAGAGCGTACTATGTCCGTGATAGAATCATACCCTATGAGTCACGTTGATCAACAAGGTCGAGGAAGTGATGAAGATTGCCCAAGTCAGTCATAGCAAACTAGGACTGAGAGCGGTGATGATGCACTCAAGCAGTGTCGAGGAAGAAGCCATGATGATGACATCGTCGATGCATAGGAGCAAGTAAGTCGTGCCGAAAGTAACAAGCAGTATTAAGAGAGAGGTGTCGAACTTCGAGCTAGTGAAGACGAAGGTGGTGATGAAGGCCGCAAAGTGATGGTATTATGCATGCTAAGATTTCTTTAGGCCATAGAGGACTCAGTTGAGGTGGCACACATGGTCATGTTGAGTAGAGTCAAATAAGGCAGTAGGGGGACCACCTCGTTGAGACGCCCATGTAGAAACACATTATTGAAATCTAGCTGATGTATCTTCTAGTTGGAGGAGAGAGCGGAAAAGAGGATAACCCATATGGTAGCTAGTTTAACCATCAGGCTAAAGGTCTCGTCGAAGTCGTGCTCCTAGGAGAAACCATGTAGCACCTAGCATGCTTTGTGGTGGTCGAGGCTGCCATCAGGCTTGGACTTGTGATGCCCACTTGTCAGAGACGATGTTGGTGTTGGCGAGGAGGGCATTGTACTCGTCAGTCAGAGCCGCTACCCAGTTTGGGTCTTTGTGAGAGAACAAAAAATAGACTTAGGAACTTGTGATAGGGCGATGAAGGGGGCGATGTGGAGGTTGAGACGCCCATGCTGACCCATGGTCTTGCCGGCCTGACAACAGGTGACCATCCGATGAGCGAGAGCAGAAGGAGCCGGTGAAGGTGAACTCGTCGAAGCTGTGGACGAGCTCGACGTGGTGCTAGAGGCCGAGTCTTCGAGGACGTTATTAGAGGTTGGGCCATGGCCTGGCTAGACTAGGCGGAAGCAGCCATCCTGGCCGAAGACTGATGGGCATGCGAGTGGGCCGGCGCACGCCAGGCTGAGGAGGCGTGCGAGTGGGCTGGGGAGGCTAGAGAGTGGGCTGACATGCGCATCATTGGGGGAGCCAGCACGGGAGAGGCTGGTGTGGGCGGAATGTGAGGTATAGCAGACCAACACAGCCCGGTAGAATGACTAGGTCCATCGTGCATGGGTAGCACGGAGACCGAATCAAGTATGTTGAGTGGACCGACATCCTGGGGTGACGTTGAATCGTTCTAGTGCAAGTTATACACGAGAAAATCGGGTGCAAAGGGAAACCGAGTTTCATCAAAAAACAACATGGTGAGATACTATAATAATACGACGGGACTCAAGATCCATGCAATAGTAGCCACTATGGTTAGAGGGATAAGAAAGGAACATGCATACGGTCGTGCAGTGCAACAGTTTGTGAGGCATGGTGGAGGAGAGGTTGGGTAGCATAAACAACAACTAAAGGTGCGAAGGAGGATGTAATCGGGTGGTTTGGAAATAGAGTGGAGAATGGACATGGGGCGGCGAGTGCTTTGGTGGGTAGTATATTTAGAAGATTAGTGGACGCATGGAGAGCTTCGACCCAGAATTTAGGAGGCATGCTTTCTTGAAAATAACAGGGTGCGAACTATGTCGTTGACCGTGTGAATAATGCGTTCGGCATTAACGTTTTATGGAAAAGAGTATGGACACGAGAAGCGCATGAGAACACCATATTTGACGGAGAGGTCCTGAAGTGCGCGGTTGTCAAATTTCACATCCGTCATCCGTCATCACACTGTATTGGAGAGAGAGAGAGAGAGAGAGAGAGAGAGAGAGAGAGAGAGAGAGAGAGAGAGAGAGAGAGAGAGAGAGAGAGAGAGAGAGACGTGTCGCGACATAAGCATGAAAGTTAGAAAAAGGGGAAAAACTTCAAATATTTGGCATAGAGATATGTCCATAAGTAGTGAGTAAAATTATAGAATGACAAGAAAATATTTATAATGAGAGACAATCTCAACATAGTGAGTAAAACCAAGCGCTAAGTATGACAAGGTATAACCAAATATATCGGCATATTCAGTTTGCCTAACAATTACACCTCTCCATGCATCTTGCACCTAATTTTCTCTACTAGACAAAATAACCTTTTGATCCCGTATCAAAATGACACACAATGTCTCTTAAATATTATTTTTTTCAATAACGAAAAATAAACTCCTGATTATCAAAAACACTCGCAATGTCCTGCGTTGTATTTAAGTTGCACTCAATGAAAACTCCTTTAATTTCCATTGAATTTATTAAGGAAGTCCCACTATTTTTTGTGTGATCATTGGTGTGTTTCATTTTCTCAGAACTACGGACATGGCTTCAACCTGACCGACGAACTATGTTTGCATTTATGTTTATAGTTTAGCATTTCCTAACTCTAAATACCTGCAATGAAATCAGGTACCTAATTGTGGTCGATGATGTATGGACAATATCAGCATGGGATGCCATCCAGTACAAGTTGCCAAGTAGCAGACATGGCAGCAGAATCATTGTGACCACTCGGATTGATAGTGTGGCCAAAGAATGCAGTGATCCCACTGTTGGCGTCTACCCTATAAAACAACTCAATTTGGAAGATTCCAAGAAGCTATTCATGAGTAAAGCATTTGGGTCAATGGACGCTTCGTGCCCCACAGATTTGGAAACCACAATGAACAAGATTTTAAAAAAGTGTGGTGGCCTGCCGCTTGCAATTATTAGCATTGGCAGCCTCTTGGCGAGCTATAGATCACCAGAGAGCAAAGACATGTGGGACACAATATGCAAATCAATTGGTTCTCAGATGGATAGCAGCCCTACCTTGGAGGGGATGAGGCAGATAATCACACTCAGCTACAACCACCTGCCTTATAATCTCAAGGGCTGTATGATGTATCTTTCAATTTTTCCTGAAGACTATGAGATCAGGACCATTAGGCTCTTGTACAGATGGATTGCTGAGGGATTAGTGGAGGAAAAACGGGGGCTGACTGTGATGGAGGTTGCAGAGTCTTACTTCGATGAGCTGCTAAGTAGGAGCATGATTGTTCCAACTTCCGGTATGAGCTACAATGGGAGGGCGAATGCATGTCGGGTGCACGACATGATGCTTGAGGTCATGGTGTCCAAGTCTTTGGAGGCTAACTTTGTTAGCCTGGTAGGATCACAGTACGAAACAGTGTCATATGATAGGATTCGTCGCCTCTCCATCCATGATGCCACCACCATGGACTCTTCACCCAAGAAACAAAAGAAGAAAAAAGCAGCGGGGCACGGCAAGAGTAATGGCATCGAGATGATGAACATGAAGCGTGTTCGGTCACTAACCATGTTTGAGATCGAAGGGGCGGAAGGGCATAACCTCCTCAGTCGGATGCGAGAGTTCACCCTGCTGAGGGTACTTGATCTGGAAGGCTGCAAGGGCCTAGAAAATAAGCATGTGGAGCACATCTGCGGGATGTATCTCTTAAGGTTCTTGAGCTTGAGAAATACAGAGGTCAGTGTGTTACCTAAGAAAATCGGTGAGCTAGAGCATTTGCAGATGCTTAATGTTGATTGCACGTCCATTGAGAAGCTACCAGAAGAAGTAACAAAGTTGGAGAGGCTTGAGAATGTAGACTTCCGCAATAAGCATAAGTGGTCCATTATGTGGACTCCTCCGCGGGGGCTCTA
This sequence comes from Avena sativa, assembly GCA_916181665.1. Classification (NCBI taxonomy): domain Eukaryota; kingdom Viridiplantae; phylum Streptophyta; class Magnoliopsida; order Poales; family Poaceae; genus Avena; species Avena sativa. The sequence goes on along the minus strand of OV702283.1, from coordinate 466,331,422 downwards.
TAGAATGAAGGCACTGCGTGAGGTGAATTACATGATTGTAAATGATGTCCATGTTGCCAGGGAGGTTGGGAAACTAGGGCAGCTGCGGCACATAGGTATCTGGGTCTTTCATGAAAATGAAGAGGTTCTTCGAGAGCTCGCATGTTCCCTAAGCAAGACATGCTCCCTCCGGGCTCTTGCCATTGGTTGCTTTCGGCAGGGCCCTGTGAACTTCCTCCTTCAAATGGAATCTCCCCCACGGCTCCTAAGGTACTTAAACATTGATGGTGATATCGATGAATTGCCCAACTGGTCCAGGTCACTAGCATATCTTGCTGAGATTGACATTATGAATACATGCCTTGTTAATGATCAAGCATTCGGCGTCCTTTGTAACTTGCCTAACCTGCAGAGAATCTGGTTGGGGCCAAGAGCCTATGTTGGCCATGAGCTGGTTGCACGCACTTCCCACAACTTCCCCATGCTGAGGAATCTTGGGTGGTGTTGTAGAGGTGTGCATCCGGGGCTTCGGTTTGAAAAAGGATCCATGGATAAGCTCGAGGAGCTTATCGTGGAATTCGGTGCCGATCAGACCACTATTGTCGGAGTCGAGCATTTGCCTAACCTTAAAGAGGTGGAGCTCATGGGTGACAAACACGACTCATCACTGAGCAATACATTGGACCAGCTGATGGCGGAGAGTAAGACACGCCCAGAGCACAAACAATTCAAGGTTGTAGCCAAGTACCAGTGATCGGTGATGACTTTGCTTGCTGGGTGTTTAGCCATCTTGGGTTTTGTTCGTTTGACTATGTCCATCAAATGAGTTGGTCGATCTGGCGCCATGAACCAATTCATCTTAAGTAGCGAGGGTCATGTCACCAAGAAAAAGGGGAAATTGCTTAGCTTAAAAGGCTTACTCTTTAGATTCGCTACCTGAACCCCCCCTTGTGCTGCAAGGATTTCTCCGAGAAAGTTGTTTGAATATCGACCCACTGAGAGAGAAGCACGTTGCTGAGCAGCATCCATAACCTCGGAATTTATGTGTTTATTTGTGCCTTTACTTCTGTGTTTTGTTAAAGCTACCATTGTAATAGATCATACAGGTTGTGCTATATGCCTTAATCTCCCCTCGAGTTTTCCATTTTTTTTAAATAAAATGTTTTTTATGAGGGTAATGGAGATTACAATACTTTTCGTTTGTAAGATATAAACTGTGAGTTGACAATAATGTAAAGCTTGTGTTTTGTTAAACCATACATTGTTCCATCGATTTAATTAAACCTATTACAGATATTTAAAACCAAGGCTTTTTTACAACTGTGTCTTAGTTCACTGGGAAATTGGTATTGTGCCACTACGGATTGGCTTTAGTCCCCACACATGACATATGTTCACCGCAATTGAGTGGACATTAACGCGAAAGAAAACCCGAAAATCATGCATTAGAAATGTGATTTACTAGTAGTGATCACACTAAGTGTGTTTATCTTTGGAAACAATATGCTTCATATCAAAACAAATGTACGTACCTCCATAAATTAATTAATAGGTTTGAATATCAAAAATTTGGATGATCTAATCTTGCGACATAAGGAAAAATCCAATAAGAAGACGTTGTTTAAGTTACCGACGGAGGAGGGAGTGTGGCATGAGTTGCTACATAACAAATACCTTGCTAATAAGATGCTAGCACAGGTGGAAGCCAAACCAACTGACTCACCTTTTTGAAAGGGACTAATTGGAGTGAAAGATGAGTTCTTTGTCTGAGGCTCTTTGAAACTTGGTAATGGTAAAGACATTAGATTCTGGGAGGATGTTTGGTTAGGAGAAGCATCTCTTGCCCAACAATATCCTTCCCTGTACTCAATAGTTCACAGAAAGCATGTTCTGGTTCATGAAGTCTTATCTCACAATCCACTACATATTACTTTTCGATGAAACTTGAATGAAAATAAATGGATTGCATGGCTGCACCTTTGTGAGAGGCTGATAGAAGTGAACTTATTAACACAACATGATAAGTTTATTTGGAATCTCTCTGAGAATGGGATTTTTTATGTTAAATCTTTCTAAGACCTTATGAATGATCATCCAAGTTTTCCGACCAAGTATTTGTGAAAATTGAAAATTCCGTTGAAAATAAAGATTTTTATGTGGTTTCTGAATAAAAAAGTTCTTTTAACCAAGGACAATCTTGCCAAGCGGAATTGGAATGGGGGTGAAAAATGTTTCTTTTGTAACAAAGACGAAACAATTGAACATTTATTTATTTCATGTCCGTTCGTAAAAATAATTTGGCGCATCCTCCACCAACCAATATTTCTAATATGTTTGGGAACTGGCTAAATGGAATAGACAAAGTGAATAAGGACAGACTCTGTATTGGCATCTCGGCCATTTGTTGGTCCATTTGGAAATGTCGTAACAATTGTATTTTTAACAAGACTGAAGTATCTTTTTTTTTACAGATTATCATCATGGCGGCGCATTGGATTCAGCTCTGGGCTTTCCTCGTCCCAGAGCATCAACGACATCCCATGGTCTATGACTATACCCGTCTTGTGGTGGTTATATCGGACTTTTTCAGCCAGACTTCGTTGCGGCATTCTAGTAGATTGACTGAAGCCTGGTATCTTTTTAGTTGTACTCCTGTGAGACTCATTTGCTTGATCAGATGCTTGGTCTGCGCACCATAGTATTCTATCATTTGGTTTGTAGTACTTTGAAGATATTTTTTTTGGACTTCTTTTAATAAAGTGCCGTGTGTATCCTTGGATGGAGAGACTGGAGTAATCCCCTTTTTGAAAAAAAAGAAGAAGACGTGCACACACACTACAGGACGCGCGCGCTATGCCGAGGACAAAAAGCCGTCGGCGTAGGCTAAAATGCCCTCGGCGTATGCTACGCCGACGGCTGCCCTCGGCGTAGCCTCCTCGGCAAAGGGCTTCCTCGGCGGAGCACATAGAGGCCGTCGGCGTATCAAAATACCGTCGGCGTATGCTACGCCGAGGGCAATGCCGTCGGCGTAGCGGCCGTCGGCATAGCTTGTCGACATGTTGCAAAAATATTTTTTTTTTTAAAAATAAATTTTTTATTTTCTTTTTTTTCTCAATTTTTGAATCTTTGAATTATTTGACTAGTTAATCTCTCACTTTGAATATTTTTAACACTAATTATACTTAATATTTAATTAAATTGCAGACTTGGTCGAACTTCCCGGAAGGTCACCCATCCTAATACTACTCCAGCTCCAGCACGCTTAACTTCCTCGTTCCTTCAGAATCTGTTTCCGCAAAGTAATTCATACATTGTTGTCAATACTATGATATCAATCCTATTAACCCTTATATCAACATGTCACATGTTTGTATTTTTTGAAATTACAAACAATTATTTAAATAAACATTAATGAATAAGTAAAAATATTATTGAATTCAAATAAAAATATAATAATTTTACTTTTTTGTATTTTTCTATTTAATATGGAATAATTAATATCTTTAAATCTATAAATCGGAATTTAACAAATAATATGTCTAAATTGATCATAAAAATGAGAGGAATACAAATATGATATCCATATCAACTAATCACAAACCCTCCGTTTTTGAATTATCTATTTGGTGGTTGCTTTAGAAAATTTCCTTTTTGCGCTCGGATAATGAAAAATGGCTTTTTGGTGCGATGAAAAGGAAAACTTGCATTGAATCTTTGATAAATAGCATATTGTGAACCTAAAAATGATTTTTGTAAAAAAACATGAGCATCGTATCATGTACATGTAGTTCATATCTGACCCACTTCCTGCCGATTCGGCAGGAATTTGTCTTTTTCACCAAAGGTGGATGGAAAGGTTTCGGAACCCCCTGTTGGGACATTGTCCATATAAGGTGGTATAGTATTTTAGTAAAATGTGGTGGTAGCATTTTGAATTAGCCATTTGGTGGTTGCTTCACAAAATCGTCCGTTTTTATGCTCGGAAAATAGAAAATGGCTTTTTGGTACGACGAAAAGGAAAACTTCCTCCTGCAACATTGTTCGCCATCCCATGATGCATGTGTATGCATAATATGGGATTCCCCTGTTGGGACATTGTCTATACCACCTTATGTATGCATGTGTATGATACTATACCACCTTATGCATGTGTATAATACTATACCACCTTATGCCTGTTGGGATTTTGTGTATGCATGTGTATGATACTATACCACCTTATGTAAAGAAACGGATGCTGCATGTGTATGATACGAAAAGGAAAATTTGTCTTTTTCATCAGAGGTGGACGGAAAGGTTTCGGATTCCCCTGTTGGGACATTGTCTATATAGGTTGGTATAGTATTTTTGTAAAATGTGGTGGTACCATTTTGAATTAGCCATTTGGTGGTTGCTTCACAAAATCGTCTGTTTTTTGTGCTCGGAAAATGGGAAATGGCTTTTTGGTGCGACGAAAAGGAAAACTTCCTCCTGCAACATTGTTCGCCATCCCATGATGCCTGTGTATGCACAATATGGGCACATTATCACAAACTATGCCTTGATTCTAGCCATAACATTGGTCATTTGACCCGAAAGCCAAGAAACCTCGAATGAGATAGGTCATTTTGTGAAGGTTTCTTTGAGACATAATCAATATACCAAGTTTGATATTTTTCTTTCTAACTATGTCACATAATATAACACCACGCGAAGGTTTCGCATTGTTTCGATCATTTTTGAATTTTTAATGCCCGTTATAAACTATCGTCAAACTTTGTCGAACGATGGGCATGAAGATTCTTAGCTCGGGGCCGAGCCTCGCTAAACTTGCATTGGATCTTTGATAAAATAGCATATTGTGAACCTAAAAATGATTTTTATAAAAAAACATGAGCATCGGATCATGTACCTGTAGTTCATATCTGACCCACTTCCTCCCGATTCGGCAGGAATTTGTCTTTTTCACCAGAGGTGGACGGAAAGGTTTCGGATTCCCCTATTGGGACATTGTCTATATAAGGTGGTATAGTATTTTTGTAAAATGTGGTGGTACCATTTTGAATTATCCATTTGATGGTTGCTTTACAAAATTGTCCTTTTTTGTGCTCGGAAAATGGGAAATGGCTTTTTGGTGCGACGAAAAGGAAAACTTCCTCCTGCAACATTGTTCGCCATCCCATGATGCATGCGTATGCACAATATGGGCACATTATCACAAACTATGCCTTGATTCTAGCCATAACATTGGTCATTTGACCCGAAAGCCAAGAAACCTCGAATGAGATAGGTCATTTTGTGAAGGTTTCTTTGAGACATAATCAATATACCAAGTTTGATATTTTTCCTTCTAACTATGTCACATAATATAACACCACGCGAAGGTTTCGCATTGTTTCGATCATTTTTGAATTTTTTATGCCCGTTTTAAACTATATATAATGTCTTATGTTTTAATTAATTTTTATTTACAAATGTGTAATATTTGAGTGTAGATAGATAGGTCTTATTTTTCTGCAAATTTTGATATATTATTTGTATTTTTCCGAATTAGAATGATTTAGTTATGATTTTTCAAAGTTTAATGAGATAAAATAAAAAATAGCTACGCCGAGGGCAGCCGTCGCCGTATGCTACGCCGAGGGCAGCCGTTGGCGTAGCATAGGATATGCCGAGGGCAATTCTACGCCGACGGCTGCTTGGCGGAGCTGGCCTAGACGATGGCTACGCCGACGGCCCCGATATTTGGCCGTCGGCGTAGCGACCGGCCGTCGGCGTAGCTTCCCATTCCTGTAGTGACATGCCCCTGGTCACCCGTGGCATAGCCGTGTGGGACACAGAAGCTGCACTTTCTCCCGGTCACAATCGTCATTTCCTCGAGGTTTTCCACGCGAAGCCACCTATGCTCTCGCTCTGCGTAGCGGTACACCTTGTATTGTCGATCCCAGCCGTTGACCATAAGAATGCCATCACGGGACATGGACTCAACGAGGACGGCCTGCACCTGCTCCCGCATCGGGTCCGTGAGCCGCCGCGTCCGCAGGGTACCCCCTCCGTCCGTAAACCACGCGTTTAGCTCTAGAAGGTGTCCTTGTGAAGGATGACGTCGAGGTACTTGTGGGGCATGCCCCTCGGAGGGCGCATCGTCGTCCACGTGGTGGCGCCGCGCCTGAGGAACGACATGCCGCGTCCTTCACTGTGGAGCAGCATGACGGCAAAGGTGCCCAGCCGGCGGCCCGGAGCCAGCGCCGCCTTCTGGAACATGTTACTGGCGAAGCGATACTTCTCCTGCAGCTGCTTGTCGGTGCGGGTGGAGTCAGCGAATGGTGGCAACGGGAAGCTCCGGCTGGTGAAGGGGTCGAGCAGGGAGTGCCCAGGGACGACCCACGTGTCCTCGTTGACGGTGATGAGCCAGCCGTAGGAGGGGCACCGTCCCGCGGTGTCGCTGAGGTAGGGGCTCACGTGGATGACGGCGGTTGCATATCTATGCGGTGTGGGCGATTGGGCCGTCGTCCGAGAAGGCGGAGGCGCGTGGTCCTAAGCGCACGGGCAGACGGCGGAGCAGCGGACGTTGTCGAGTGGCCCGACGCGTAGCGCGATCTCATCTAGGGCCTCCGTCGGCAGGTCGGAGAAATCCACGACGGCGGCCGGCGGCGCCATGTAGCTAACACGTACCAGGCGTGGTTTGTGAAGCTGACGCCACCGATGAACGTTGCCGCACGGGGGTGTGTTTATGATCGAGTTTGCGAGTTTCAGAAGATGTTTGAAATTGAAGGGGAATCGATCGGCTTGGCTTGCCTGCAACGAAACCAAAAGATAGTATGTTTTTTTTTTCGAAATGGGATATATACCCCGGCCTCTGCATCAATTGATGCACACAGCCTTAAGAGATAGTATGTACTAATGGACTTGACCTTCGGCCGGACGAGTGGCACCGAACCGGACCACAATCAACAGGTAGCAACCCCGATGGACTCGCATAAGAGCAACCTGTGATTGAGCAATAACTATACGTCTATAAATAGATAGACCAAGAATAGTAACATCCCATATCATCGTCAATACAATATCAGGTTCACACTTTGTATCAAAACTGAGTAGTCAACAAGAAAATCGAACTAAACAATTATCAACTAAAGTAAGAAATTTTTGTATGTAGATCGTATGATGAAGTTAGCTGCATAATCATCTTGCATTACATAGTATCCTGATAGTAAGGATCTAATCGCGCAACGTAAGGTAGAAACCAAGTCCAGCCACATATCTCTCGACCCGTTGAAGTCTCCGTAGCAGTGGGCATGCGGTACTCATCAGGGTTCCTAAAATCATATCCATCGCTGTGCGTCTTACAGTGTGAAGCAAAGTAGATGTAGTTGCTTCTCGGGGCGTCGCCTCCGCAAGGAGGGCCTCGCGTCGAGACACATAAGCTGCACTGCCCCCCGGCCAAGATGGCCGTCTCGCCAAGGTCCTTCACCGGGTACCACCTACGGTCGCGTTCGTCGGAGCGTGACACCTCGTAGTGCTTCCGGTTGTCCATGTACAGTGGTTTTTCCATGGTGCTCACCATGAGAAGGTTATCTCGGGACGCCGACTCGGCGAGGACGGCCCATACCAGCTGCTCTGGTCGCCTATCCGTGAGCCGCCTCGTCTTCACGCCGCCCCCGCCATCGGGCACCCAGGCATTCACCTCGCCGAAGCTACTGAGCGTGCAGAAGGCGCCCTTGTGGAGGACAACATCCACATAGTGCGTACCTTTCGGGGTGCGCACCGTCTTCCAGGACTTTGACCCTGGCTTGAGGAACGACATGCCTTGTCCGCCGCTGTGGATCAGCATCACGGCGTACGTCCCCATTCGGCGGCCGGGAGCGAGCGCGGCCCTCGTGAACATGGCCTTGCGCTTGGAGCGAAGCTCCCACTTGAGCTCCTCCTGCTGCTTGTAGGTGGCGCGGGAGGAGTCGGTGAAGGGAGGCAGCGTGTAGCGCCGTCCGGTGAAGGGGTCGATGAGGCAGATGACACGCGTGTCGTCACCATGGCGGTAGACTGCCACGATCCAGCCATAGGAGCAACCTATGATTGTGGTACGCGCGTAACCCGAAAGCTTGCCGCCGTCCACGATGGTTTTCATGGTGCGCGCGCCCTCACGATGATGGATGGGGCTGACCTCGACGACGGCGTCGTGCAGATATATGGTGTGAGGACGGTGTGGTTCGTCGAGCCCGCCGAGGCGCGTGGCCCTGAGCGCGCGGCGCCAGGACCGGCAGACGGCGGAGCAGTGAAAGTTGTCGAGGGGGCCGACGCGCTGGGCGATCTTGTCGAGCGCCTCTGTCGGTAGGTCGGAGAAACCCACGACGGCTGGCGCCATGCTGTATGTTCGGGGTCGTTGCTTGTGGCTGCTGCTCCGCTCCGCTCCGCTCCGGGTGTGCTGCTGTTTGAGAGACGCAATCGAGCCTATTAAAAGGAGAAGATGGTATCGTGTGACCGATTTGGCTTGCCCCCAACGAAACCAAGATACTATTTCCAGGTCGACTCGGATACTGTCAAGATACTATTGCTCAAGGTGTTAATCTTCGTTCCTAATGTCATCCTCCTCGAAATAGGCATACGCCCAGCTTTATAAATAAAGCAACATCCATACAACATACAACATCTGTACAAGCGAAACCACGAGAGCCCAAGGTTCACCACAACACACACCCCAAGAACAACACACACAGATACATGCGAGCCCAGAAGACTCGCTCAGCGACCGGGCGGGGAAGCAAGTTGGCGCGCCGCCACAATCAGGTGCTCGATCATCCCGTCCAGCCGCGTCCTGTCCCGCTGCCTACTCAACGGGTACCACTACTGCAAAAAAGCCAAGAATTTAAAGATTGAGTCAGAGGCACGGCGAAGAAAGACACGCTCGATGATCATCTTGTTACGAATGGTCCAAAGAGTCCAGGTCATTCCTGCGAACACAAACCAGAAGAGATGTCTCCTCCTGCCGGTTTGGTTTGCATTAGCGTCCAGGAATTCCCCAAGGTCTGCGGCCTGCCAAGATGGCCCCAGAGCCTCCCGGGCGAAGTTCCAGAGGAAGCGAGCGGTGGGGCAGGAGAAGAAGATGTGGTGTCCCGTTTTCGGGACCGCACAAAGGGGGCATAGGACATTCCCAGGGCCATGGCGCTTGGCCACCTCCAGACCTGAGGGGAGCTGGTCACGCAACATCTACCAAAGGAAAATCTTGATCTTTAGAGGAAGGGGGCCTTCCAAAGGGGGGCCGTCTAGGGGATGGAAGGCCCACCAAACAGGGCTCGATACATGGAGCCCACGGTAAATACGCCCGAGGGCGAGAGGTGCCAAGACAGACTATCTGAGGATTGGGGCTGGAACAGGGGCAACGGGAGGTTGTCCCTGAGCCCTTCCCACGCCGCCCGCTCGGCAGCCCCCAGGTTCGGGCGGAAAGCAACCTGCCAAACCCCAGCTTGGAAGGCATCGGCCACCAAGAGCAGTGGATCCGCGCAGATCGCGAACAACGCGGGAACCTCGTGGCATAAGGGGCGTCCTCCCACCCAAGGGTCGAGCCAGAAGATGGTGCTCCTCCCATTCCCAATGGAAATGGAGAGCCCCTTCCGGATCGCCGGCTTGATGTCCTGGACAGATCTCCAAAACTGAGATCCCTCCCGACGCTCACAAGCTAGGAGAGGGCGCCCGCGCAGGTACTTAGCTTTAACTAGCTGCAGTTAGAGGCCCCCATCGTCAGTCAGAATGCGCCAGACCCACCGCATCATCAGAGCCACATTCATATGGCAAGAGGAGGTGATCCCAATGCCCCCAATAACCTTGGGGCGCAGATGTTTGCCCACTTAACCATATGGTACTTTTGGTGACCGTCATTCGCCATCCAAAAGAACCGCGAGAGCTCCTTATCGAAGTTGGCATGCACGCCCTCCGGAAGGATATAAAGCCCCATGATATACATGGGGAGGCTAGAAAGACAAGCGTCAATGAGGATGGTTTTTCTCCCCTTGGATGTAAACCTGCCTTGCCATGGTTCGGATTTCGCCTTAACCTGACCCATAAGGGGCTCCAGGTCCCTAGATAGGATCCTGGTGTTCTTGACTGGCATCCCCAGGTAATTCAGGGGGAAGGTTGCCAGTCGGCAATTGAGGTTATCAGCAATCCGTTGTTGCTCGTCCAAGGGGTAACCCAAAACCATCACTTAACTTTTGTCGAAGTTAATTTTGAGGCCAGACATGGCCTCAAAGCAAAGGAGAAAGAATTTTAGGTTGATGATGTCCTGGTCCGACCCCTCCACCATAAGCATGGTATCATCCGCATATTGGAGGTGGGTAACTCCCCCTCCAGGGATAAGATGCCCCACCACACCAGAAATGTGGCCGGAGATCTTGGCTTTCTCCATGATCTCCGCCAGGGCATCAACCACAACATTAAACAAGATTGGTGATATCGGGTCCCCTTGTCTCACCCCACACGAGGGTTTGAAGTACGGCCCAACCTCCCCATTAATGTTTATTGCCGTGTTCCCACTCATGACAATCTGCATGATCCATCCTACCATGCGATCATCAAGGCCCCTACGCTGGAGTACCTGGCGCAGAAAGGCCCAATCTAGCCTGTCATACGCCTATTGGAAGTCCAGCTTCAGGAAAACGCCCTGATGGCGACGGACCTTCACCTCGTGAATAATTTCATGGAGTGCCAAGATCCCATCATGAATGAATCTGCCTTTAAGGAAGGCAAACTGGTAAGGGTGCGTCAGGAGTTTCATGAGAGGAGCTAACCTACGGGCACATACCTTGGACATAATCCTCTGGATCACCGTGATTGGCCTAAACTGCCGAATCTCCGTGGCTCCCACCACCTTGGGGATCAGAGTGATAACTCCAAAGTTCAGTCTCGACATCACAAGGGTCCCCATAAAAAACTCCTGGAACATGGGCATAGCAACCCCTTGGATACTCTCCCAGAACTTCTGGAAGAAAATAACAGGAAGGCCATCCGGGCCCGGGGCCGAGTTATCCTTCATCTCCATGATGGCCTGCTCGACCTCCACTGGCAGAAATGGAAGCGTGAGCTCCAGGTTCTCCGCGTCGGAGACCCTGGCCCCCTCTGGCCAAAAGTCCCCGGCTAACGCGACCCCGGTCCGGGTGCCAGCAGAAAAAAGCTCCTTGTAGAAGGAGTAAATATGGGAGGTGACGTCTTTGGCCTCCTCCAAGAGACGACCGCCATCCTAGAGGCAGGGGATAGAACATTTCCTACGCCTGCCATTAGCAATGGCATGGAAGTAGGCGGTGTTCGCATCCCCTTTAAGGAGCCATTTCTAGCGTCTCCGTTGCCGCCAAAACATCTCCTCCCCCCGAAAAATCTCCATGAGCGAATCCTCCAGCGCGTACCGTTGGAGCCATTCCTACATAGAGAGGCCTATCATGTCTGCTTCCCGATCTAAGTCCTGGATGGTTGTGAGGAGGTCACCTTTCTTGAGCCGCAGCTCGGCTCCAAGGTTAGCTCCCCACCCTCGCATGAATTGACGAGCCAGCAGAGCACAAGAATGCCACACATCCACCGCCGAGCATGCCCTCTGAACTGAAGCAGTCGCCGAGATCCACTTGGCCCGAACCATCTCCACAAACCCTGGCTGTTGTAGCCAGAAGTTCTCGAAGTGGAAGCGGCTCAGCTTCGGTGGAGACCCTCCCCCAGTCGAGAGAAGGAGAGGGATATGGTCAGACCCAACCCTCATAACCGCCCGTAGGGAGCACAAGGGTAGGCCAGCTCCCAATCCACAGACACTAGTGTTGGAGATATGCCCAAGAGGCAATAATAAAGTGGTTATTATCATATCTTCACACTTATGATAAATGTTTACATACCATGCTATAATTGTATTAACCGGAAACATTAATACTTGTGTGATTTGTAAACTAAAATAAGAGTCCCTAGTAAAGCCTCTTGTTAAACTAGCTTGTTGGTTAATATATGATCATGGTTTCCTGATCATGAACATAGAGATGTTATTAACAACAGGATCATATCATTAGGAGAATGATGTGATGGACATACTCCTATAGATAAGCGTAGCATAAAGATCAAGTCATTTAAATAGTTCAATTGCTATATGCTTTCTGATACATAGTAACCTAATTCCTTCGACCATGAGATCATGCATATCACCTTTACCGGATGGATGCTTTGATGACATCAAACACCACACCGTAACTGGGTGGCTATAAAGGTGGCATTAAGTGTCCAGAAAGTATTGGTTGAAACACATGGATCAAGAGTGGGATTTGTCCATCCATATGACGGATAGATATACTCTGGGCCCTCTCGGTGGAATGTCATCCAATTAGCTTGCAAGCATGTGACTAGGTCACAAGGGATCACATATCACGGGAACGAGAAAAGAGTACTTATCGGTAACGAGGTTGAACTAGGTATGCAGAGATACCGACGATCATAACCTCGGATAAGTAAACTATCGTGAGACAAAGGGAAATTGGTATCGTATGTAAGTGGTTCATTCGATCGCAAAGTAATCGTAGAAATATGTGGGAGCCATATGAATTTCCAGATTCCTCTATTGGTTATTGTTCGGAGAAGTGTCTCGATCATGTCCGCATAATTCACGAACCGTAGGGAGACACACTTAAGGATTCGACGTTGTTTGAGTAGTTATGGTATTATGAGAAAGAGACCGAATGTTGTTCGGAGTCTCGGATGGGATCCGGGATATCACGAGGTGATCCGGAATGGTCCGGAGAATAAGATTCATATAAGGAAAGTCCCGTTTCGGAGTTCGGGAATGATTCCGGTGTTTTCATCGGGAATGTTCTAGAAGGTTCCGGATTGTCCGGCACTCCGGGGGGGGAGGGTACATGAATGTGTCATTGAATGATTGCATCATGTACTAAGTGTTCTTGCTGTTCCAAAAACATGAAAGTCAAATTGCCAGTTTGAAAGTCAAACGGCTAAAACAGGAAACTGTGGGAAACAGGAAACTGTGGGAAACAAGCAAGAGGAGTTGGAACCAACTTGGAGGAGGAGTCCCACTCCTCCAAGCCGGCGCCCAGCCCAAGGCCGACTTGGGGAGGGACTCCCCTCCCCTGGCCGTGCCTCCCCACCCATAAAAGGAGGGGCAGGGCTCCCCTCCTAGTACACACAAGTTCCTATCTTCTACCTCCGGTTTAGAGCCGTTTTGGTTTAGAGCTTCTAATTGCTTTAGCCAGCGGTTTAGAGCCTTCTAATTGGTTTAGAGCCTTCTAATTGGTGTGTCTAATTACTAGATCACTAATAGCCTCTCTCATAAGCTCCACCATACTCGCTCCGGCTTAAGGCGAAGCCCTGCGAGATCTCCCCTCTACTTCCGGTACCACGCCGTTGTGCTGCCGGAATCACGAGGAGAGTGCTACGACCTCCGCTGCCTGCTGGAACAAGGGAGAGGAAGGTCTTCGTCGAGTACCGAACGTGTGACCGACTGCGGGAGCGCTGCCGGAACGTGGCGCTGGAAGGATCGTCTACGCGATCTTGAGATCGGAAAGAGTACGACTACATCACCCACGAGAATCTGCTCTCGTTAACCGCTTTGGAATCTTCGAGGGTAAGTTATTCCATCGACTCGTTGCTACAATCTAGTAGATATATCTTGGCTTGTTTGTTTGTATGCGATAGAAAATTTTTGTTTTCCATGCTACGAACCCCTACAGTGGTATCAGAGCCGTGTCTATATGTAGATCTGTTGCACGAGTAGAACACAATGGTCATTGTGGGCGTTGATGCTTTTATTGTCGATTGCTTCTTGTGTACTTTGTATCTTGCGGTATGTTGGGATGAAGCGGCCCGGGCTAACCTTACATGACATCGTTCATGAGACTTGCTCCACGCTTGACATGCAACTTGTATTGCATAAGTGGCTTTGCGGGTGCCTGTTTCTCCTAGCATAGTATAGATCCAATTCACAACGGGTGATTAACAATACTTGTGTCAATGTTGTGGTTCATGATCGAAAGTTAGAACGACACTTATAGAAAGCCCCAAACCACGTAAAACATGCAAAGAAAGTAGAGGCGTCTAACTTTGTTTTGCAGGGGTGTGCAGTGATGTGATATGGCCATGATTGTGATTTTATATGATGTATGCAATGTTCCTTATTGTAAGTTGGCAACCGGCAGGAGCCATATGGTTGTCTTTAATTTCTGTTAAGACCCGCGTGTCTATTCAAAGTAGTTGTAATAGTTGAAGCCGGTGGACGACAACCATGGAGAGGCGTCATTGACCTTGATGCAATGCCGGTGATGATGGAGATCATGTTCGTGCTGGAAGATGGAGATCGGAAGTACAAAGAAGAAAGGCCATATCATATCACATATTATGAATTGCATGTGATGTTAATCCTTTATGCATCTTGTATTGCTTAGTAGACGACGGTAGCATTATAAGATGATCCCTCATGCACATGAATTTCAAGTCATAAAGTGTTCACCCTTAGTTAGCACCGTTGCTAAAGCTTGTTGTTTCGAAACACCACGTGATGATCGGGTGTGCTAGATTCTGCAAGTGTATACAACGTGAGCAAGCCAGATTTTCTCATGCGGAAACTAAGGTTTGATCTTGACGAGCCTAGCATGTACAGACATGGCCTCAGGAACACGGAATACCGAAAGGTAGAGCATGAATCATATAGTAGATATGATGAACATGTCGATTGTTCGCCATTGAAGCTATATCAACTCTCGTGATGATCGGTTTTGATGTGGTGGATTTAGTTCGTGTGATCACTAAAACAATGTGAGGGATATTGTTTTGAGTGGGAGTTCACCTAGATTAATTTAATTATTAATTAGAACTCAATTTATCATAAACTAAATCAAAGTGAATTTGCATAGTTGTTGTAGTCATTGGCATCCGTTTACCACCTTGCGCTTAGTTATAATTGAGATGATAGAACTATAGAATTCTGGTTAGATACTTTACGAACTGGTATCGTATTGTTTTGAAGTGTTAATCTAAAGTTTAAAAGTCCTATTGCAAACTTTCAGTAAGTTCCGGTTACTCCATGAAGTTTAATGATTAGTATTAAATCAAGAGTAACAATTCCAAGTGTTAGTATATAAGTATCATGTTTGTATCCATGATTCTTGATATTCAAAGGATTCTCTTAATATCAAGGTTATCTAGGATCTGAAAGAGTTGTTTCAGAAACCATGATGTGTGGAAGATATTGTGATATCTGAAACGAAGTATTGGTTACAACATGATAGAGTATAATATGGCAAAAGTCATGTTCTCATATTTGATGAGAATTTGCAAAAGGTTGGAGACACTAGTTGTCCTAATCCTCCAAAAGGTTTTGGAGAGCAACATTATACTTGCGATTCACCGTTACAAGCTAAAAGTAGCTTGATCATGGATAAATCCATGATGAGGGTGAATATTTGATGTAGGTAAGATGTTTACTACACCAAGAGATTACTAAAGAAAGGAATTTGAAAGAACACCAAACATTTGATGATAGGTGATCTACTTCAAAGTGCAAGTCCAAAGACATTGGTATTTAATTATACATGCTTTGGATTATGTGTCATATGTTTGACTCCACTATTGATGTTGATAGATTCTTTCAAACAGAAAAGGAAATACTGAAAGAGAATCTCATAAATATATGGCAGAAAAGAAAAGACTAGAATTTTTCAGTTTAAGTATATGGATGATATACATGTTATGGCTATATTCTTTGCTTATTAAACAATGTGGTTCTTAAGTATTTGATACTGAATTTGTTGGTGTGAATCGTCATACGAAACAACACAATTCATGAACTACAATGGCCTAAGTAACTAGCAAAAGAATATGTGATGATGTTCATCGAGAACAAATAAAGGGTTATTGTGTTGCTCGTTAAACATCAAAGCTTGCCTTCAAAGATTTGTTTTATCAGGTATTATGAGAACAAAAGAGTTGTTCAAATAAATTACTGTGATCCATAAAAGATGGATGATTCACAAATCTCGTTAGAGAAATCACATCCATAAAACTAGTGCTAAAAATGTCGAAAGACAAATTGATTGAAAGATCACTTAGGAAGTGACATCGCCGTTTGAATTATAATGGAAAGAAAACATGAAGAAACTCCATGTTGATGGAATTTTGGAGTCTTCTGATTTTTGATCAAATGACGCTTGTGAAACTTTCCCAGACATAATTAAAACTTTGTTCATAGGCCAAAAGGGAACGAATGACTAGCTTATTGGAACTTGTACATATTGTTGTACGAAATCCATTATGTGTAGTCAAGAGCGATGGATTTCAACTTCATATGCTTTCTCCGAAAATTTGAGTGAATATATGAATATTTACTTAATAAGGATGAAGTATGAAACATTTGAAAAGTTCAAAGACTTTCAAGATGAAGTGCAAAATCATTGTAACAAGAATATAAATAGTTTATGATAAGATCATAAAGGAAGATATTTGAGTTACAAGTTTAGCATAATACCTAAGATTTAAGGAATCGTTCCGTGGATTTGCATTTCCCGAAACACCATAAGAGTATGGAGCGTTCGAGATATGTAATTAAACCTTGTTTGACATGGTAAGATCAAAGGTATAATTCATAAAACTGCCATTATATTTTAAAGATTAAAAGCTTTAGAGATTACCGTTTTTCCACTGAAAAGAGCTGCATCATAATCCGTTGAAATGACACCATATAAAGTTATGGTTTGGGATAAAACCCAAGTTGTCCTTTCTTAAACATTGGTATGCTATGCATAAGAAAGATGTGTGCAACCAAAGTCGGATGAACCTGTCTTTGTATAAACTGTTAAGTATTCCTCCATAAACACCGGAGACAAAAGTGTTTGTTTCTTAGAACGTCGAGTTTCTTTGAGAAGGAATTTTTCGTGAAAAGTTAAGTGGGAGGACAATAGAACTTTGATAAGGTTAAAAGAACCTTAGCTATATGTGCAGAGTTGCGCAGCACCGAAAAGTGTTCCGGAGGCAGCAACAAAGCTCATGGCTCACGTACCTGAAAGGTTGTGGTCACGGAGATCCAAGTTCCTATTGAAACAAGTAGGTCGGATAAACAATCAAATACCAAGATTTGAGGGTTGAATCATTATTTGAGAATAATGAACCGACTACATGCAAAGAAGCGATGATGGGCCCTGACTCCGTCAAATGGCTTGAAGCCATAAAATCCGTGATAGTTCCATACACGAGAAATCAAGTTTTGAACTTGAAGGACCCTCGAGAAAGGTGTAAGACCTTACAGTTGTGTTTGGATCTATAAATAAACAGACATGGATGTTGCACATCTATGAAATAGTCGACATGTTGGGAAAGAGTTCACAACAATGTTCAAAAGTTGACTATGACAAGATCTGATCTTTCATAGCGATATTTAGTCTAGATGGATTAGTGTAGCAACCACTACATATAATTTTATTATATGGTAGTTGAATAAACAAAACAAGTTCTTCTAATAGAATTGTTACCTAGGACGTGTGCATGACACGGTCCATAGGGTTTTGTTAAATCAAAGGATGCTAAATGCATATGCAAACTTCAATGGTTGAAGTAAGCATTGCGGAGTTGGAATCTTCACTATGATGAAACTGTTAAAGGAGTTTAAATTCGTCGGAGATGATGAAGATGCTTGCATTTGCAAGAAATTAAGTGGGAGCGCTAAGACATATTTTCTAATGCATTTGCATGAATTGACGAGCCAGCAGAGCACAAGAATGCCACACATCCACCGCCGAGCATGCCCTCTGAACTGAAGCAGTCGCCGAGATCCACTTGGCCCGAACCATCTCCACAAACCCTGGCTGTTGTAGCCAGAAGTTCTCGAAGTGGAAGCGGCTCAGCTTCGGTGGAGACCCTCCCCCAGTCGAGAGAAGGAGAGGGATATGGTCAGACCCAACCCTCATAACCGCCCGTAGGGAGCACAAGGGGTAGGCCAGCTCCCAATCCACAGACACTAGTGTTGGAGATATGCCCAAGAGGCAATAATAAAGTGGTTATTATCATATCTTCACACTTATGATAAATGTTTACATACCATGCTATAATTGTATTAACCGGAAACATTAATACTTGTGTGATTTGTAAACTAAAATAAGAGTCCCTAGTAAAGCCTCTTGTTAAACTAGCTTGTTGGTTAATATATGATCATGGTTTCCTGATCATGAACATAGAGATGTTATTAACAACAGGATCATATCATTAGGAGAATGATGTGATGGACATACTCCTATAGATAAGCGTAGCATAAAGATCAAGTCATTTAAATAGTTCAATTGCTATATGCTTTCTGATACATAGTAACCTAATTCCTTCGACCATGAGATCATGCATATCACCTTTACCGGATGGATGCTTTGATGACATCAAACACCACACCGTAACTGGGTGGCTATAAAGGTGGCATTAAGTGTCCAGAAAGTATTGGTTGAAACACATGGATCAAGAGTGGGATTTGTCCATCCATATGACGGATAGATATACTCTGGGCCCTCTCGGTGGAATGTCATCCAATTAGCTTGCAAGCATGTGACTAGGTCACAAGGGATCACATATCACGGGAACGAGAAAAGAGTACTTATCGGTAACGAGGTTGAACTAGGTATGCAGAGATACCGACGATCATAACCTCGGATAAGTAAACTATCGTGAGACAAAGGGAAATTGGTATCGTATGTAAGTGGTTCATTCGATCGCAAAGTAATCGTAGAAATATGTGGGAGCCATATGAATTTCCAGATTCCTCTATTGGTTATTGTTCGGAGAAGTGTCTCGATCATGTCCGCATAATTCACGAACCGTAGGGAGACACACTTAAGGATTCGACGTTGTTTGAGTAGTTATGGTATTATGAGAAAGAGACCGAATGTTGTTCGGAGTCTCGGATGGGATCCGGGATATCACGAGGTGATCCGGAATGGTCCGGAGAATAAGATTCATATAAGGAAAGTCCCGTTTCGGAGTTCGGGAATGATTCCGGTGTTTTCATCGGGAATGTTCTAGAAGGTTCCGGATTGTCCGGCACTCCGGGGGGGGAGGGTACATGAATGTGTCATTGAATGATTGCATCATGTACTAAGTGTTCTTGCTGTTCCAAAAACATGAAAGTCAAATTGCCAGTTTGAAAGTCAAACGGCTAAAACAGGAAACTGTGGGAAACAGGAAACTGTGGGAAACAAGCAAGAGGAGTTGGAACCAACTTGGAGGAGGAGTCCCACTCCTCCAAGCCGGCGCCCAGCCCAAGGAAGACTTGGGGAGGGACTCCCCTCCCCTGGCCGCGCCTCCCCACCCATAAAAGGAGGGGCAGGGCTCCCCTCCTAGTACACACAAGTTCCTATCTTCTACCTCCGGTTTAGAGCCGTTTTGGTTTAGAGCTTCTAATTGCTTTAGCCAGCGGTTTAGAGCCTTCTAATTGGTTTAGAGCCTTCTAATTGGTGTGTCTAATTACTAGACCACTAATAGCCTCTCTCATAAGCTCCACCATACTCGCTCCGGCTTAAGGCGAAGCCCTGCGAGATCTCCCCTCTACTTCCGGTACCACGCCGTTGTGCTGCCGGAATCACGAGGAGAGTGCTACGACCTCCGCTGCCTGCTGGAACAAGGGAGAGGAAGGTCTTCGTCGAGTACCGAACGTGTGACCGACTGCGGGAGCGCTGCCAGAACGTGGCGCTGGAAGGATCGTCTACGCGATCTTGAGATCGGAAAGAGTACGACTACATCACCCACGAGAATCTGCTCTCGTTAACCGCTTTGGAATCTTCGAGGGTAAGTTATTCCATCGACTCGTTGCTACAATCTAGTAGATAGATCTTGGCTTGTTTGTTTGTATGCGATAGAAAATTTTTGTTTTCCATGCTACGAACCCCTACAACTGTTGGAGATATGCCCAAGAGGCAATAATAAAGTGGTTATTATCATGTCTTCACACTTATGATAAATGTTTACATACCATGCTATAATTGTATTAACCGGAAACATTAATACTTGTGTGATTTGTAAACTAAAATAAGAGTCCCTAGTAAAGCCTCTTGTTAAACTAGCTTGTTGGTTAATATATGATCATTGTTTCCTGATCATGAACATAGAGATGTTATTAACAACAGGATCATATCGTTAGGAGAATGATGTGATGGACATACTCCTATAGATAAGCGTAGCATAAAGATCAAGTCATTTCAATAGTTCAATTGCTATATGCTTTCTGATACATAGTAACCTAATTCCTTCGACCATGAGATCATGCATATCACCTTTACTGGATGGATGCTTTGATGTCATCAAACACCACACCGTAACAGGGTGGCTATAAAGGTGGCATTGAGTGTTCGGAAAGTATTGGTTGAAACACATGGATCAAGAGTGGGATTTGTCCATCCACATGACGGATAGATATTCTCTGGGCCCTCTCGGTGAAATGTCATCCAATTAGCTTGCAAGCATGTGACTTGGTCACAAGGGATCACATATCACGGGAACGAGAAAAGAGTACTTATCAGTAACGAGGTTGAACTAGGTATGCAGAGATACCGACGATCATAACCTCGGATAAGTAACATATCGTGAGACAAAGGGAAATTGGTATCGTATGTAAGTGGTTCATTCGATCGCAAAGTAATCGTAGAAATATGTGGGAGCCATATGAATTTCCAGATTCCTCTATTGGTTATTGTTCGGAGAAGTGTCTCGATCATGTCCGCATAATTCACGAACCGTAGGGAGACACACTTAAGGATTCGACGTTGTTTGAGTAGTTATGGTATTATGAGAAAGAGACCGAATGTTGTTCGGAGTCTCGGATGGGATCCGGGATATCACGAGGTGATCCGGAATGGTCCGGAGAATAAGATTCATATAAGGAAAGTCCCGTTTCGGAGTTCGGGAATGATTCCGGTGTTTTCATCGGGGATATTCTAGAAGGTTCCGGATTGTCCGGCACTCCGGGGGGGAGGGGTACATGAATGTGTCATTACATATTGGAATGATTGCATCATGTACTAAGTGTTCTTGCTGTCCCAAATAAAGGATTAAATTGAATCCTAAAACAGAAAAGTCAAATGTCCAGTTTGAAAGTCAAACGGCTAAAACAAGAAACTGTGGGAAACAAGCAAGAGGAGTTGGAACCAACTTGGAGGAGGAGTCCAACTCCTCCAAGCCGGCGGCCAGCCCTAGGCCGAGTTGGGGAGGGACTCCCTCCCTCCCCTGGCGCGCCCACCCCTCCCACCTATATAAGGAGGGGCAGGGCTCCCCTCCTAGAAACAAGTTTCCTATCCTCTAAACTAAACCCTAGATCTAGACCCCGGTTTAGAGCTATTCGGTTTAGAGCCTTCTAATTGGTTTAGAGCCCTCTAATTGGTGTGTCTAATTACTAGACCACTAATAGCCTCTCTCATAAGCTCCACCATACTCGCACCGGCTTAAGGCGAAGCCCTGCGGGATTTCCCCTCTACCTCCGGTACCACGCCGTTGTGCTGCCGGAATCGCGAGGAGAGTGCTACAACCTCCGCTGCCTGCTGGAACAAGGGAGAGGAAGGTCTTCGTCGAGTACCGAACGTGTGACCGACTGCGGGAGCGCTGCGGGAACGCGGCGCCGGAAGGATCGTCTACACAATCTTGAGATCGGAAAGAGTACGACTACATCACCCACGAGAATCTGCTCTCGTTAACCGCTTTGGAATCTTCGAGGGTGAGTTCCTCTATCGACTCGTTGCTACAATCTAGTAGATAGATCTTGGCTTGTTTGTTTGTATGCGATAGAAAATTTTTGTTTTCCATGCTACGAACCCCAACAGTGGTATCAGAGCCGTGTCTATATGTAGATCTGTTGCACGAGTAGAACACAATGGTCATTGTGGGCGTTGATGCTTTTATTGTCGATTGCTTCTTGTGTACTTTGCATCTTGCGGTATGTTGGGATGAAGCGGCCCGGGCTAACCTTACATGACATCGTTCATGAGACTTGCTCCACGCTTAACATGCAACTTGTATTGCATAAGTGGCTTTGCGGGTGCCTGTTTCTCCTAGCATAGTTAAGATCCAATTTACAACGGGTAATCAACAATGCTAGTATCAATGTTGTGGTTCTTGTTCGTAAGTTAGAACGACACTTATTAACAGCCCCAAACCACGTAAAACATGCAAAGAAAGTAGAGGCGTCTAACTTTGTTTTGCAGGGGTGTGCAGTGATGTGATATGGCCATGATTGTGATTATATATGATGTATGCAATGTTCCTTATTGTAAGTCGGCAACCGGCAGGAGCCATATGGTTGTCTTTAATTTCTGTTAAGACCCGCGTGTCTATTCAAAGTAGTTGTAATAGTTGAAGCCGGTGGACGACAACCATGGAGAAGCGTCATTGACCTTGATGCAATGTCGGTGATGATGGAGATCATGTTCGTGCTTGAAGATGGAGATCAGAAGCACAAAGAAGAAAGGCCATATCATATCACATATTATGAATTGCATGTGATGTTAATCCTTTATGCATCTTGTATTGCTTAGTAGACGACGGTAGCATTATAAGATGATCCCTCATGCACATAAATTTCAAGTTCTAAAGTGTTCACTCTTAGTATGCACCGTTGCCAAAGCTTGCTGCTTCAAAGCACCACGTGATGATCGGGTGTCTTTGATTCCGCGGGTGAATACAACGTAAGCAAGCCAGATTTGCTTATGCGGTAGCTAAGGTTTGATCTTGACGAGCCTAGCATGTACAGACATGGCCTCAGGAACACGGATCACCGAAAGGTAAAGCATGAATCATATAGTAGATGTGATGAACATGTTGATTGTTCGCCATTGAAGCTATATCAACTCTCGTGATGATCGGTTTTGATGTGGTTGATTTGGTTCGTGTGATCACTAAAACAATGTGAGGGATATTGTTTTGAGTGGGAGTTCACCTAGATTAATTTAATTATTAATTAGAACTAAATTTATCATAAACTAAATCAAAGTGAATTTGCATAGTTGTTGTAGTCATTGGCATCCGTTTACCACCTTGCGCTTAGTTATAATTGAGATGATAGAACTATAGAATTCTGGTTAGTTACTTTACGAACTGGTATCGTATTGTTTTGAAGTGTTAATCTAAAGTTTAAAAGTCCTATTGCAAACTTTCAGTAAGTTCCGGTTACTCCATGAAGTTTAATAATTAGTATTAAATCAAGAGTAACAATTCCAAGTGTTAGTATATAAGTATCATGTTTGTCTCCATGATTCTTGATATTCAAAGGATTCCCTTAATATCAAGGTTATCTAGGATCTGAAAGAGTTGTTTCAGAAACCATGATGTGTGGAAGATATTGTGATATCTGAAACGAAGTTTTGGTTGCAACATGATAGAGTATAATATGGCAAAAGTCATGTTCTCATATTTGATGAGAATTTGCAAAAAGGTTGGAGACACTTGTTGTCCTAATCCTCCAAAAGGTTTTGGATAGCAACATTATACTCATAATTCATCGTTATAAGCTAAAAGTAGCTTGATCATGGACGATTCCATGATAAGGGTGAATATTTGATGTAGGTAAAATGTTTACTACACCAAGAGATTACTAAAGAAAGGAATTTGAAAGAACACCAAATATTTGATGATGGTGATCTACTTCAAAGTGCAAGTCCAAAGACATTGGTATTTAATTATACACGCTTTGGACTATATGTCATATGTATGACTCCACTATTGATATTGATAGATTCTTTCAAATAGAAAAGGAAATATTGAAAGAGAATCTCATAAATATATGGCAGAAAAGAAAAGACTAGAATTGTTCAGTTTAAGTATATAGATGATATACATGTTATGGCTATATTCTTTGCTTATTAAACAATGTGGTTCTTAAGTATTTGATACTGAATTTGTTGGTATGAATCGTCATACGAAACAACAGAATTCATGAACTACAGTGGCCTAAGTAATTAGCAAAAGAATATGTGATGATGTTCATCGAGAACAAATAAAGGGTTATTGTGTTGCTCATTAAACATCAAAGCTTGCCTTCAAGATTTGTTTTATCAGGTGTTATGAGAACAAAAGGGTTGTTCAAATAATTGCCGTAATCCATAAAAGATGGATGATTCACAAATCTCGTTGGAGAAAATCACATCCATAAAACTAGTGCTAAAAATGTCGAAAGACAAATTGATTGAAAGATCACTTAGGAAGTGACATCGCCGTTTAAATTATATTGGAAAGAAAACATGAAGAAATTCCATGTGGATGGAATTTTTGGAGTCTTTTGATTTTGATCAAATAACGCTTGTGAAACTTTCCTAGAGATAATTAAAACTTCGTTCATAGGCCAAAAGGGAACGAATGACTAGCTAATTGGAACTTGTACATATTGTTGTACGAAGTCCATTATGTGTAGTCAAGAGCGATGGATTTCAACTTCATATGCTTTCTCCGAAAATTTGAGTGAATATATGGATATTTTTTTTTAATAAGGATGAAGTGTGAAATATTTGAAGAGTTCAAAGACTTTCAAGATGAAGTGCAAAATCATTGTAACAAGAATATAAACAGTTTATGATAAGATCATAAAGAAAGATATTTGAGTTACAAGTTTAGCATAATACCTAAGATTTAAGGAATCATTCCGTGGATTTGCATTTCCCGAAACACCATAAGTGTATGGAGCGTTCGAGATATGTAATTAAACCTTGTTTGACATGGTAAGATCGAAAGGTGTAATTCATAAAACTGCCATTGTATTTTAAAGATTAAAAGCTTTAGAGATTACCGTTTTTCCACTGAAAAGAGCTCCATCATAATCCGTTGAAATGACACCATATAAGGTTATGGTTTGGGATAAAACTCAAGTTGTCCTTTCTTAAACATTGGTATGCTATGCATAAGAAAGATGTTTGCAACCAAAGTCGGATGAACCTGTCTTTGTATGTTATTTCGAATAACTGTTAAGTACTCCTCCATAACATCGGAGACAAAAGTGTTTGTCACTTAAAACGTCAAGTTTCTTTGAGAAGGAATTTTTCGTGAAAAGTTAAGTGGGAGGTCAATAGAACTTTGATAAGGTTAAAAGAACCTTAGCTATATGTGCAGAGTTGCGCAGCACCGAAAAGTGTTCCGGAGGCAGCAACAAAGCTCATGGCTCACGTACCTCAAAGGTTGTGGTCACGGAGATCCAAGTTCCTATTGAAACAAGTAGGTCGGATAAACAATCAAATACCAAGATTTGAGGGTTGAATCATTATTTGAGAATAATGAACCGACTACATGCAAAGAAGCGATGATGGGCCCTGACTCCGTCAAATGGCTTGAAGCCATAAAATCCGTGATAGTTCCATACACGAGAAATCAAGTTTTGAACTTGAAGGACCCTCGAGAAAGGTGTAAGACCTTACAGTTGTGTCTGGATCTATAAAGAAATAGACATGGATGTTTTACATCTATGAAATAGTCGACATGTTGAGAAAGAGTTCACAACAATGTTCAAAGGTTGACTATGACAAGATTTGATCTTTCATAGTGATATTTAGTCTAGACGGATTAATGTAGCAACCACTACATATAATTTGTTATATGGTAGTTGAATAAACAAAACAAGTTCTTCTAATAGAATCGTTACCTAGGCCATGTGCATAACACGGTCCATAGGGTTTTGTTAATTCAAAGGATGCTAAAAAGCATATGCAAACTTCAATGGTTGAAGTAAGCATAGCGGAGTTGGAATCTTCACTATGATGAAACTGTTAAAGGAGTTTAAAAGTTCATCAGAGACAATGAAGATGCTTGCATTTGCAAGAAATTAAGTGGGAGCGCTAAGACATGTTTCTAATACATTATGTGTAAGACATATTGTTGATTGGAAATAATGTATCTTTTATTAACACATATTAAGAATTTCATCCCGGTGAAAGACTTAGGCAAAACCCAAATATTTGGCATCAATAGACGCTAATATGGTTGTGCCAGAAGTACATAGACAAGATATTGAATGAGTTCAATATAGAAACTACAAGAGAGGTTCTTGTCGCACAGAAAGGATTGAATGAGTTCAATGTTGATGATATATTCAAGTGTATTGACATTTGGTAAAGTGAAACAAATAATCAAGTATAGATTGATACTTGATGTATGAAATCACAAAGAGTATTTATATCAATCATACTGTGATATGTACAAATCCAGATATGTCCTATGCTCTAAATGTTGTGAGCATATACCAGAATGATTCGTAAGATGATCATTGGACAATAGTAAGGATATTCTTATGATCTTTTGGAAGAACTAAGAGTATATTATTTGTAGAAGTGACAAATAGATGGTTAGTTCATTGTAAAAGTACTACATTGATACTAGCTTTGTCACAAAGTACAAATTAAGTTTATCTCAATCTAAACTAAGGGTGGCACAATATAATGGAAAGTGAGTTCCATAATGGATTTGGATGATTTCCAAAGTTAAGACATTGTGACAGATACTACAACAAAAGGCTAAGTATATGACTGCTATTATAGCAGCAAAAGAGGGCATTTGTGTCAAGTAGTTTGTTATCAAACTAGGTGTAGTTCACAGTGGGATAATACTATGAAGATATATTGTGCGACAATATTATCAACATGTTTTAACCCCAAAGAGCTAAAGGTCACACCGAAAGACCAAATTTATACAAAGCCATCTCATTAGAGAATGAGTGATGCGTAGAGACGCAAAGACATGCAATTACACACGGACCTGGAAGTGTCAGATCCGGAGATCAGTTGACCACTAGCAATCGTGTACATACAACACTGGAAAGCCATAGGTGTTATATACACAAAGGTTCGAAACTAGATTATTGACTCTAGTGCAAGTGGGAGACTGTTGGAGATATGCCCAAGAGGCAATAATAAAGTGGTTATTATCATGTCTTCACACTTATGATAAATGTTTACATACCATGCTATAATTGTATTAACCGGAAACATTAATACTTGTGTGATTTGTAAACTAAAATAAGAGTCCCTAGTAAAGCCTCTTGTTAAACTAGCTTGTTGGTTAATATATGATCATTGTTTCCTGATCATGAACATAGAGATGTTATTAACAACAGGATCATATCGTTAGGAGAATGATGTGATGGACATACTCCTATAGATAAGCGTAGCATAAAGATCAAGTCATTTCAATAGTTCAATTGCTATATGCTTTCTGATACATAGTAACCTAATTCCTTCGACCATGAGATCATGCATATCACCTTTACTGGATGGATGCTTTGATGTCATCAAACACCACACCGTAACAGGGTGGCTATAAAGGTGGCATTGAGTGTTCGGAAAGTATTGGTTGAAACACATGGATCAAGAGTGGGATTTGTCCATCCACATGACGGATAGATATTCTCTGGGCCCTCTCGGTGAAATGTCATCCAATTAGCTTGCAAGCATGTGACTTGGTCACAAGGGATCACATATCACGGGAACGAGAAAAGAGTACTTATCAGTAACGAGGTTGAACTAGGTATGCAGAGATACCGACGATCATAACCTCGGATAAGTAACATATCGTGAGACAAAGGGAAATTGGTATCGTATGTAAGTGGTTCATTCGATCGCAAAGTAATCGTAGAAATATGTGGGAGCCATATGAATTTCCAGATTCCTCTATTGGTTATTGTTCGGAGAAGTGTCTCGATCATGTCCGCATAATTCACGAACCGTAGGGAGACACACTTAAGGATTCGACGTTGTTTGAGTAGTTATGGTATTATGAGAAAGAGACCGAATGTTGTTCGGAGTCTCGGATGGGATCCGGGATATCACGAGGTGATCCGGAATGGTCCGGAGAATAAGATTCATATAAGGAAAGTCCCGTTTCGGAGTTCGGGAATGATTCCGGTGTTTTCATCGGGGATATTCTAGAAGGTTCCGGATTGTCCGGCACTCCGGGGGGGAGGGGTACATGAATGTGTCATTACATATTGGAATGATTGCATCATGTACTAAGTGTTCTTGCTGTCCCAAATAAAGGATTAAATTGAATCCTAAAACAGAAAAGTCAAATGTCCAGTTTGAAAGTCAAACGGCTAAAACAAGAAACTGTGGGAAACAAGCAAGAGGAGTTGGAACCAACTTGGAGGAGGAGTCCAACTCCTCCAAGCCGGCGGCCAGCCCTAGGCCGAGTTGGGGAGGGACTCCCTCCCTCCCCTGGCGCGCCCACCCCTCCCACCTATATAAGGAGGGGCAGGGCTCCCCTCCTAGAAACAAGTTTCCTATCCTCTAAACTAAACCCTAGATCTAGACCCCGGTTTAGAGCTATTCGGTTTAGAGCCTTCTAATTGGTTTAGAGCCCTCTAATTGGTGTGTCTAATTACTAGACCACTAATAGCCTCTCTCATAAGCTCCACCATACTCGCACCGGCTTAAGGCGAAGCCCTGCGGGATTTCCCCTCTACCTCCGGTACCACGCCGTTGTGCTGCCGGAATCGCGAGGAGAGTGCTACAACCTCCGCTGCCTGCTGGAACAAGGGAGAGGAAGGTCTTCGTCGAGTACCGAACGTGTGACCGACTGCGGGAGCGCTGCGGGAACGCGGCGCCGGAAGGATCGTCTACACGATCTTGAGATCGGAAAGAGTACGACTACATCACCCACGAGAATCTGCTCTCGTTAACCGCTTTGGAATCTTCGAGGGTGAGTTCCTCTATCGACTCGTTGCTACAATCTAGTAGATAGATCTTGGCTTGTTTGTTTGTATGCGATAGAAAATTTTTGTTTTCCATGCTACGAACCCCAACAACAACTAGGACCCGATCCAGCACACTCCTGATCGGGTCCACCCGGTTGTTCTACCAGGTGTATCTACCCCCCACACAAGGGATCTCCCGAAGAGCGAGATCAGCAATACAGTCATTGAACATGCGCATCCTAGAGAGGTCCACATTATTGGAGCTCTTCTCATCTGGGGACCTAATAAGGTTAAAGTCCCCCGCCACCACCACAGGGCTAGTGCATCTCTCCACCTTAGCAGAGAGCTCAGCCAAGAACTCCGGGGAACGGCGATGGTCCGCAGGGCCGTAGACAATGATCACCTCCCAACTGAGATGAGATCGTCTATGGGTGAGTGCCATACTCACGAAGAATTCCCCGCGGTCCATATCCTCCACCTCAAAGGTGTCCTCCTTGGAACCCATGAGGATCCCCCCGGAGTGGCCAGTAGCCGGCAACCAGTGCCAGAAAAACCCGTGGCGGCTCAATCCCTGCAACTCAGGGATCGAGAAGTCCTGTCTAATCGTCTCCTGAAGGCCAACAATATCAACATCCTCCTGTCTCAAGTAGTCCCTCAGCTGCTGCCTGCGACCGTCATTACCAAAGCCCCTGATGTTCCAATCGAAGAGGAAGATCGGGCGACTCATTGGGAAACACCATAAAGGGGTGTCCCCTTACGGGGGACGGATCGGGCCCTACCTCCTGTCGAGGGCCTGGACGCAGGCTTGGGAGGCCTCCCTCGCTTCCCCCCGCCTGGGGGGACGCGAGGGCGGACTCTGCAGGCAACGGACGAGGAGGGCTCCCTCCTCTAGTCACCGGGCCCTGCGGCCTGGTGCTAGAGGAGGCCTGGGTCCTAGCCAGCCTCTCCTGCTCCGCCTGAGCGCGAGAGGCTGCCAGTACTCCATCATAAACCTCCTTCGCCTTTAAGGCCGCAGTCTGTTCCAGGCGAGGGTCGCGTTCCCCTCTGAACACGATCCCACAGTCCCTGGCAACAGCATCTAGGCGCTCCTCTGGAACATCTGCCAAAACCAAAAACCTGGAACCAGAAGGAGGAGAAGAAATAGGGGGATGGGAGGAGGGAGGAGGACGAGACGTACCGGGGTCAAGGTTGCGGGACGCCGCCAGCGCCTCCGCCTGCTCGAGAACCGTCTGCTCCCGCCCCTCACCACCAGCCCTGGCTCTCACCGTGGCCAGCCTGACACTGGCGCGAGAGGGTGGAGGCAGGGGGGCTGGGATGGCGGGAAGGTTGGAGCTTGGCCGTCGCCTCGGGAGTGTCGGGAAAGACCGAGAGCGACCCACCGACCAGGAGAGTCAGAGTCGCCAGGGCCCCAGCCAGCGCCCGCTTGGGCGAAGCGGGAGGAGATCCCGGAGAGAGGGTGTAGCACACCGCCCCGGGAGAGCGAGGGGAAGACGGCGGCGCCACCACCATCACATTTCTAGGATAGGTCCGTGCCACCGAAGACTGGAGCGGGGCACAGACTGACGGGCTACCCATCCAGAGAGGCCAAGGGACTCCAGCCCCTCGCCCAGGTTCGTCCCGTAGGGGGCCAGGCCCACCTCCTCCAAGATCAGAGGGTCCGGGCGAAGGCACCTAGGGACGTCCACCGGACGAAGGGGCTCCAAAAGAACCGGGTCAAAGGACAGAGCCACAGTCAGTGGGACCGCGCCTCCCGCCACCGTCGGGGGAAGGGCCGACCCTCTCGTCAACGCCGTAGGAGCGGGAGGGGGGTCCAGGTCCTCCTATGAATCCTCCCCACTGGATGGGTCAGCGCCCCCTCCCCAGGAGGGCGACAGTGCTCAGAGATGTCCGGAGACGGCGAACGCGAGCCCACTTCCTCCCGCTCCAGCTCCACTGACAGGGTCCTGCCGTGGGTACCGAAGTAGAAGGTCGGGAGGATGCAGTCCATTTTGGCCGGGTCCGAGTGCCAGACCTGAACTCGCACCAGTCCCTGGCTGTAGAGGGAAGCCACGTCCAAAGCCACAAACTTGCCAATGGCCTGGGAGATAAGCTTGATGAACTTCTCCTGTCTTGCTTCCTTAGGAATGCCGTGAATGCGCACCCACGCGGTCGAGAGAACTGCAGTGGTATCAGGGTGAACACACGACTCACGGATCGAGACCTTGATGTTATGGATGGGGAGGAACGTCGACTGGCTCCAAGAGAGGGCACGCAGCGCCATGCGCGACGGGCAGACCATCGAGAACACCATGGGGGCAGTCTCCCTCACGTTCTACACAAAGTCGGAGTCAAACTACCTCAACTCTGCATGGATGATGTCCTCAGTAACCTCAACCGACAGGGGGGTCCTGGTCTGGTAGCACGTGGATCTCGGCCAGGTTCTGGGGAATAGACAACTCCACCTCCCCCAGATCCACGAAGTATAATCCCAAACCCAGGTCAATCCCGTGTCCAAGGAGCTCCAGGGTACCGCGCTCGCGGTGCGGAGACCAGGCCGTGCAGTCCAGGACACGGTGCGAGGGGTCTCCGCAAAATAGACAATGCTCAGGTTCCTTGCAGTCGAAGCGGAAGTGGCCGACCTCACCGCAGTTGAAGCACTTATTGCGCGTCAGCGATCTCGGGCGAGCGGCCCCCACCACTATTGGGGGGATGACCCCGGATAGGGTCAAGATATGGGAAAGAACAAAGGAGTCTCCCTTACCTTAAGCCAAATTATTGACTGTGTCGGCCGAATCATGTAAGACCCGACCGAGATAAGCAGAGCCATGGCAAATATAGAGTAACACCTTACTCGGTCGACGTATGAGCTATGTCGGCCGAATGAGGTTGCTCGACTTGTATGTAGGTGAAGGCCGAGCCGAGTTATGCGAGATGAGGCCGAGTAACAGGAAACTTGCGGGAGAAGGAGGTGCCTATAGTCAAACCCTAGTTTCTGGCTAGGAGGAATCTAGACAGAGCCAAGTGCTAAGGACAAGGAACAGAGATGCAGAAGGGCAGACAAGCGTCACAGAGGTGACAGTGAGGAAGCCCGAGGCGCACATGTGAAGGTCTCTGGAACATTGCCACCGATAGAAGGGGGACACAGAAAGGAGGCCGCCGAGTTACCACTTTGGTACAAGCATATTCCAAGAATATGCTTGCCACATCATCCCTAAGCGGAGTTAAGGAACCCCTTTATAAGGAGGGTAACGGGCTCCAGAGAGGGGGATCGATTCATTCCATATCGAAAGGCTCGTGAAGTATTTTTCTTCTTTTCTATGATACAGCTCTAAGAGCACTTGTAGTTCTTGAGAAGAGGAATAAAGATCTACTTATTGGTCAGTTGAGTGTAGAAATCACTACATCTTCCCTCCCCGGATCCCTCTAGCATCCATTGGCCCCATACTTTAGCCTACCCATGGCATCTGTCGTGCCACCACCACGACAGTTGGCGCCCACCGTGGGGCCAGCAGCGGTGCTAGCTGGAGTCAAGATCCGGACTGTAAACTTCATCCACACTGGCGAGCGAGTTGTCTCAGGCTTAGTCCAAAGATTTGATATCTGGGACTATGTCAGCGATAACGCCGGCAGCTTCAGGAGGAAAGCACCTCCGCGCAACGGCATCTTCATCAACCTGGGCGCTCACATGGTCTACGTCGGCATCGACATATCCTGCATCTACCCACACCGAGTCATTGAGGCAGGAGAACCTCCCCTCCGTGCCGCTAGCGGTCCGCGTGTAGTACGCCCCATTGGCAGCATCGAGGTGATGATGACGGCCCCGGCACCAGCAGCAGGAGCAAGCGCCGGACCAAGCAGGGACCCGGCGACAGGAGGACAGTTGGCAACGAAGCAGGCAGCTCCACAGCCCACCGAGGTAGATCCACCAGCAACCAAGTCAGTCGAGGTGCAGGAGGTGACCCCAAAGGCGGCAAGGGTAAGGTGGCCACCTCTGGAGAGGCCAGAAAATATCCTTCATGCAACTATAGATAATCTAACTATGCATGTGGCGCCGATACTTGATCCGGATAACACACAGGCGGAGTTAGAAGAAACTAGACAGAAAGGGCTAGTAGAGGCAAAAAAGGTGTCGGCCTTGCGGGAGTCCTTAAACAGGACCCTGCAAGAATACGCTAGGGCAAACAAACTATATGTGGCCCCTGAGCGAGTGGATGAGTTGAGATTAAGAGGAAAGAACCTCATAAATGATATCAACAAGGAGCATGAGGCTCGTCCAGATGATTCAGTCGATCCAGGCTTGCCAAGGTATAGTACCCCGGCAAAGAACCTCAGGGCAGCAAATGCCGCAGCCCTAGAATTGGAAGGATTAAGCGGGGAAGCCCGGCAGAAACAGCAAGAAAGAGTAAATGAGTTGGTGTGCATCGCGAACCAGCAGAATGAGGAAATGCTTAGGGCTGACCCGGCGAGGCCAGAAGCTTCGCGCATGGTTCATTCGGCAGGAGCAGCCCCCGCACTATCTGCGGCAGCAGCATCCTCGCCCGGAAACAATGCGCGAAAAGATAGAGCGGTGACTTCGGGGAAAGATTCCAACCCCCGCAAGAGCAGTTAGGATTATGTTAGCAATTGCTGCATATTTCGACTATGAGATATGGCAGATGGATTTCAAAACTGCGGTCCTCAATGGAAACATTGAAGAGGAGTTGTATATGGTACAACCAAAGGGTTTTGTCGATCCTAAGGATGCTGACAAGGTATGCAAGCTTCAGCGATCCATCTATGGACTGAAGCAAGCATCCCGGAGTTGGAATCTCCGCTTTGATGAGGTGATCAAAGAGTTTGGATTTATTCAAACTTATGGAGAGGCTTGTATTTACAAGAAAGTGAGTGGGAGCAATGTGGCATTTCTGATATTATATGTGGATGACATATTATTGATCGGAAATGATATAGATCTTTTAAATAGTGTTAAAATTTATCTAAACAACAAATTTTCAATGAAGGACCTAGGTGAAGCGTCATACATATTAGGCATAAAGATCTATAGTGATAGATCTAAGCACCTAATATGGCTATCACAA
The DNA here is from genome assembly GCA_916181665.1 of Avena sativa. NCBI lineage: Eukaryota > Viridiplantae > Streptophyta > Magnoliopsida > Poales > Poaceae > Avena > Avena sativa. The sequence continues at coordinate 466,297,759 of OV702283.1, read as the reverse complement.
AGTACATACCTTGATAAGATTTTAAAGAAATTTAAAATGGATGGAAGTAAGAAAGAGTTCTTACCTATGTTGCAAGGCAAGGCATTGAGTAAGACTCAAAGTCCGGCTATGACAGAAGAAAGAGAGATAATGGACAAAGTCCCCTATGCTTTAGCCATAGGCTCTATAATGTACGCCATGCTATGTACAAGACCGGATGTGGCACATGCTATTAGTTTAACTAGTAGATACCAATCTGATCTAGGATCGGAATGCTGGATAGCTGTCAAGAATATCCTTAAGTACTTGAGAAGAACTAAGGATATGTTTCTCATGTACGGAGGTGAAGAAGAGATCGTCGCTAAGTGTTATGTCGACGCTAGCTTCGACATTGATCTGGATGACTCTAAATCTCAATCTAGATACGTATTTCTCATGAATGGTGGAGCGGTTAGTTGGAGGAGTTCCAAACAACTCGTGGTGGCGGGATCAACAACGGAGGCCGAATATGTTGCTGCTTCGGAAGTGGCTCAGGAAGCAATTTGGATGAAGGAATTCATAACCGAACTAGGTGTGGTTGCGAGCGCGTTGTACCCAATGGTGATCTATTCTGACAACAAAGGAGCCATAGCCAATGCCAAAGAACCAAGGTCTCACAAGAATTCCAAGCATATTAAGCGCTGGTTTCACTCCATCCGCGAGCATGTCAAGGATGGAGATATAAAGATTTGTAAAGTACACACAGATCTCAATGTAGCAGATCCGATGACTAAAACTCTCCCTAGAGCAAAACATGATCAACACCAGAACTCCATGGGTGTTAGATTTATCACTATATTACTAGATTATTGTCTCTAGTGCAAGTGGGAGACTAAAGGGAATATGCCCTCAGAGGCAATAATAAAGTGGTTATTATGTATATTCCAAGTATATGATATTTGTTTATTTTGCATGCTATAATTGTATTAATACGGAAACGTTAGTACATGTGTGTTTAATAAACAAATAGAAAGTTCCTAGTTATGCCTCTCTTATAAACTAGCTCGTTGATTAACAAGATGATCAAGGTTTCCTGATCATGGACATTGGATGTTGTTAATAACGAGGTCACAACATTATTTTAATGGTGTGATGAACATTCATCCAAAGTATAGCATTACAATCAAAGTCATTGAGTTTATATTGCTATAACATCATACGAAGTAATCCTAATCCTTAGACCATGAGATCATGTTAATCACTAACACTAGAAGAGTATCTTGATAACATCAAACGTCATATCATAACAGGGTGATTATAAAGATGGGTTTAGTGCTACTAAGGTGTTATGTGGAGGCCCATGGATCAAGAGTGGAATTTGTTCATCCCGATGACGAATAGATATACTTTGGTCCCTCTCGGTGATATCACATTGATTAGCTTGCAAGCAAGTGATTTGATCACTAGAATTTTATATCACGGGAACAAGAAAAGAGTACATGTCAGTAACAAGATCGAACTAGGTATGAAGATAACGATGATCAAATCTCGGACATGTAATATATCGCGATACAAATGGATTAAGATTCTAGCATAAAAGGTTCTCACGATCACAAGAAAGTCATCGTTGAATGTGTGGGAGTTAGTATGAATCTCCAAGTCCCGCTTCTAATTATTGATCCGAGAGGGGTCTTGATCATGTTCGCATTATTCGCGAACCGTAGGGTGATACGCCCAATTTGCATCACCTTTCTATATCATAATTTACCTCTATTCATTGATATATGTCTTATTATAAGGTATTACTTATGGATTTTCATCTGTTTATGCATGTTGGATGATTCTTGGAGGATGAACTGTCGGAGTCTGGATTCTGATGAAAAAAAAGGCGTTGCGGTGCAATTTCACAAAGATCCGAAAAATACCAGAAAAATATGGGAAAATATTATTTTTCCAGAAGATTGAGGAAGCCAGAAGGAGGAGCGAAGAGGGGCCGCATGGAGCCCACCCCCTAGGTGCGGGTCCCCCCTGTACCATGCCTAGGGCAGGTGTGGCCCACCTGCCCGACTCCCGACTCCACCTCTTCACCTAGATCTTCCCTACGAAAACCTAACACCAAGGGGGCGACCACATATAGATTTCCACCGCCTCTACGGGGCGAAAAACACCAAGAGAGAAAGATCTCTCCGGCAGACAGATTTCTATAGGGGGAATTCCTTCCCGGAGAGGGGAGACCATCACCATCAACACCATCATCAAGCTAGGCTTCATCGGGATCATCATCATCATCCACACTATCATCTCCACCAGAACCATCATCATCACTCCATCCCGTTGTAACAATTGTATTGGATATTGCTTAGTTCATTAGGGGAAACCTTCTCGGTGTTAATTACTATTGTAGTTGATGCTTGTGAGTGGAACCATTGGATTATTGTTTATGTTCAGATTGTTATCCATTACCATATCATCTTTGATCTTGATCCATATGATGTCTTGTGAGTAGTTCATTTAGTTCTCGAGGACATGGGAGAAGTCATGTTGTTAGTAGTGAATCTGTGTTGAGTTATTATTCAATGGTTTAGTATTTAATTTGTGGTGCTATTCTTCTAGTTGTGTCATGTGAACGTCGACTACATGATACTTCACCATTTATGGGCCTAGGGGAGTGCATTGTGTATTTGGCTACTAATTGCGGGGTTGCCGGAGTGATAGAAACCTGAACCCCCGTTAGGACACCTTTGCACAAGGGAGTGTAGGATCTCAAAGTTTAAGGTTGTGGTTAGATTTATATCTTAATTACTTCATGTAGTTACGGATGTTTGCAGGGGGTTTAATCACAAGTATGTATTAGTCCAAGTAAGGTCGGTATGCTAGCACAGGTTCACCCACACAACACTTACAACACCAGAGAAGAGTACCCAGCTATTTAAAGCGAAAGCACTTGACAGAATTCCCATGTGTCCTCGAGAACGTTTGGTCCTTATAAGTATTTCCACCGGCTTGTCCTTTGCTAAGAAAGGATTGGGCCACTTGCTCCGTTTGTTCATTACCTTTGTTACTTGCTCTTTGTTTTGTTGCCTTATCAGAAAACCACTGAAAATCCGTTTGCTAAGTATTCACAGGGATTTCCTGCTCCACACCACTATTCAGCACCTTTTGCTCCTCGTTGGGATCGACACTCCTGTTTATCGAAAGTACTGTGATACACCCCCTATACTTGTGGGTCATCAAGACTATTTTCTAGCGCCGTTTCCAGGGAGTAAAGCGCTATTGAAGAGTGGAACTGGTAAAGGAAGCTTCTACTGTGAGTATTGTTTTTGTTTCTGTTTGTTGCTTTGTTTCCAATATGGATAACCCACTTGGTTTCTGTTTGGGAGAACTACTACCACTGAAATGGTAGTAGAGGAACCACCACCTATTGAGATAGATCCATTTAAGATACCTACAAGTATTGTTGATCGTGTTATGGATAATTATTATTTAGTGGATGGGACTGTCCATCCTTGTGATCATTTGCTATTTATCCATGAATTATGCGGGTTGTTTAAGTGTGCAGGTATCACAACTGAACAGGTGAAGAAGAAGTTACTCTCCATATCCTTGAAAGGGAGAGATGAAGAATGGTATAAGCTGTTGAAGAATGGACAATCCAAGGAATGGGAGGAGATGGCATCTCTCTTTTACTCTAAATTTTATCCTCCCAGTGAAATTCATAAAGATACAAATCTTATATATAAATTTTGGCCTCTTGATGGAGAAAGTACAGCTCAAGCTTGGGGGATATTGAAGTTACTAATGCTTAAATGTCCTATTCATGAACTCCCTAACAATATTATTCTTAGTAACTTGTATGCTAGGATTTCTCTTCATGATAAAGATTTACTAGATGCTTCTTGTGCTGGATCATTCACACGTATGAAGGAAGAAGCTAAATGGGATTTACTAGACCATATTCAAGAGAACAGTAAATCTTGGGAGAATGACAAAGGAAGAAAGTCAGGTATAAACTATGATTATGAATGCATTAAATCCTTTATGGGAACTGATGGCTTCCGTGATATTAGTAATGAGTTTGGTCTTGACCCTCAAGTTCTTGCAAAATGTTTTAATGTCTTTGACTCTTACATTGAAATTCCCAAGAAAGAGTGGGACAAGTACCATGACCCTTATAAAGACATTGTTACCCATGTTCCTACTAGCATGGAGGTTTGTACTGTTGATCCTATTTTGCCTGAACCTTATGTTGAGAAAATCCCTTTTCCTGCCAAGGTAAGGGAACATTCTATTATAGCTAATGTGGTTAGCAAAAGCGCAAAGAAAACTGTGGAGCCAGATGAGCTTATTGATATTGAGACCGTGGTAGCCATTGTGAATGATCTTGTCACTAGAAATATAGAGGATGAGCACATTGTCTTCTGTGAAAACGCTACTAATATTATTTCTCATCCTAAAAGCGCTAGAAAAGTTAGTGTCCCTGTGCTTTCTGTGAGAATTGGCAGTCATAGCTATTATGGTTTATGTGATATTGGTGCTAGTTCTAGTGCTATTCCTTATGAGCTTTACAGGGAAATTATGCATGAAATTTGTCCTTGTGAGCTTGAAGACATTGATGTGGTTATCCACCTTGCTAATAGGGAGCAAGTTTGCCCCATTGGCATTGTAAGAGATGTGGAGGTCCTTTGTGGTAAGATTAAATATCCTGCTGATTTTCTAGTACTTGGTAAAGAAGCTAGTAAAATCTATCCTATTATCTTTGGTAGACCCTTCCTGAATACTTGTGGGGCTATCATAGATTGTAGGAAGGAAAAAGTTTTGACTAAGTTTGATGGAGAGTATTATGAGTTTAATTTTTCCAAATTTGCTAAAACTCCTTATGAAAATGAACTACCTGATGAGGATTTCAGGGTTGAACAACTTTCTGCTATTTCTCTTGCTCCTAGCAATGCCTTGCAGCAGTTTATGGAAGATCATGAAAGCGATGTCTTCACGAAGGAAAGAAATGAGATTGACGAGGTTTTTCTTCGTCAGCCTGAGCAACTTAAGCATAATCTACCTGTGGAAGATTTGGGTACCACATTACCACCTAAAGGGGACCCTGTTTTTGAATTAAAACCTTTACCTGATGATCTTAAATATGATTATATTGATAATAAGAAAGTTTATCCCATTATTATTAGCTCTAAACTTTCAGGAAAGGAAGAAGAAAGGTTATTGGAGATACTGAAGAAACACCGAGGAGCTATGGGCTATACTCTTGATGATTTAAAAGGGATTTCTCCTACTATATGTCAGCATGCTATTAATATTGAACCTGATGCAAAACCAGTTGTGGAGCACCAACGCCGTCTAAATCCTAAGATGAAGGATGTGGTAAGAAATGAGGTATTAAAACTCCTTGATGCTAGTATTATTTACCCTATTGCTGATAGTCAATGGGTTAGCCATGTTCATTATGTTCCCAAGAAAGGGGAAATAACTATTGTGCCTAATGAAGATAATGAGCTTATACCCCAAAGAGTAGTGGTTGGGTATAGAATGTGAATTGATTTTAGAAAGATCAATAAAGTTACTAAGAAAGATCATTATCCTTTGTCCTTCATTGATCAGATGCTTGAGAGGTTGTCCAAGAAGACTCACTTTTGTTTTCTTGATGGTTATTCTGGGTTTTCTCAAATTGCTGTGAAAGCCCAAGACCAAGAGAAAACTACTTTCACTTTTCCTTATGGTACCTATGCTTATAGGAGTATGCCTTTTGGTTTATGTAATACTCCTGCTACCTTTCAGAGATGCATGTCTGCTATTTTTCATGGTTTTTGTGAAGAAATTGTGGAGGTTTTCATGGACGATTTCTCCATCTATGGAACTTCTTTTGATAACTATTTGCACAATCTTGATAAATTTTTGCAGAGATGTGAAGAAACCAACCTTGTTGTTAATTGGGAGAAATGCCATTTTATGGTTAATGAAGGGACACAAAATTTCTGAAAGAGGCATTGAAGTTGACAGAGCCAAAATTGAAGCAATTGAAAAGATGCCTTGCCTAAGAGATATAAAAGGTATTCGTAGTATCCTTGGTCATGTTGGTTTCTATAGGAGGTATATTAAAGACTTCTCCAAAATTTCAAAGCCCCTTACTAATGTTCTCCAAAAAGATGTACCTTTTGTTTTTGATGATGATTGTAAGGAAGATTTTGAAACTTTGAAGAAAGCTTTGACTAGTGCTCCTATTGTTCAACCACCTGATTGGAGTTTACCTTTTGAAATTATGTGTGATGCTAGTGATTTTGTTGTGGGTGCTGTCCTTGGACAATGTGTTGATAATAAGTTGAATGCCATTCATTATGCTAGCAAGACTTTAGACGCTACTCAAAGGAATTATGCTACTACTGAAAAAGAGTTTTTAGCTGTGATCTTTCCTTGTGATAAGTTTAGACCTTATATTGTTGATTCAAAGGTTACTATTCATACTGACCATGCTGCTATCAAGTACCTTATGACAAAGAAGGATGCTAAGCCTAGGCTTATTAGATGGGTGCTACTTTTACAAGATTTTGATCTGCATATTGTAGATAGGAAAGGCGCTGAAAATCCTGTTGCTGACAATTTATCTCGTTTAGAATATATTTATTTTGACCCTTTGCCTGTTAATGATAGTTTTCCAAATGAGCAGTTGGCTACAATAAAGGTAAGTCACCATGAAAGTCCTTGGTATGCTGATTATGCTAACTTTATTGTTTCCAAGTATTTGCCTCCAACCTTTACAGCTCAGCAAATAAGAAAATTCTTTTATGATCTAAGGCATTACTTTTGGGATGACCCACACTTATATAAAGAAGGGGTAGATGGTATCATGCGAAGATGTGTTCCAGAATTTGAACAACAAGAGATATTGAGAAAATATCACGGCAGTGCTTATGGAGGACATCATGCTGGGGATAGAACTGCACAAAAGGTTCTACAATCTAGATTTTATTGGCCTGCCCTTTTCAAGGATGCAAGGAAGTTTATCTTATCATGTGATGAATGTCAAAGAGTAGGTAACATTTCTAGACGCAATGAGATGCCTATGAATTATTCTCTTGTTATTGAACCTTTTGATTGTTGGGGATTTAACTTTATGGGTCCTTTTCCTCCTTAAAAAGGGTACACTCACATTCTTGTTGCAGTTGACTATGTTACAAAGTGGGTAGAAGACATACCTACAAACGGCGCTGATGGTAACACCTCATTGAAAATGCTCAAGGATGTTATTTTCCCTAGGTTCGGTGTGCATAGATATCTCATGACTGATGGAGGCTCTCATTTTATTCACGGGGTTTTTAGAAAATCTCTCACTAAGTATGATGTAAACCATAGAATTGATTCAGCTTATCACCCCCAAACCAGTGGGCAAGTAGAACTTTCCAATAGGGAAATCAAATCTATCTTGCAGAACACTGTTAATAGATCTAGGAAAAATTGGGCTAAAAAGTTGAATGACGCTTTGTGGGCTTATAGAACTGCTTATAAAAATCCTATGGGGATGTCTCCCTACAAAATGGTCTATGGGAAAGCTTGTCACTTGCCCTTAGAATTAGAACACAAGGCTTATTGGGCAGTGAAAGATTTGAACAGAGATTTTAGACTTGCCGGTGAAAAAAGACTGCTCGACTTGAGTAATCTAGATGAGTGGAGAAGTGAGGCTTATGAAAATGCTCTTTAAAGAAAAAGTGAAAAGATGGCATGATAGGAGAATTCTCAAAAGGGAGTTCCATGTTGGTGAGAAAGTTCTTTTGTATAGATCTCGTCTCAGATTTTTTGTAGGGAAACTACTCTCAAAATGGGAATGACCTTTTGTTATTAAGGAAGCATATCGTTCAGGTGCTATCAAAGTATCTTCTTTGAAGGATGACACAACACGAGTGGTGAATGGTCAAATACTAAAACATTATATTTCTAGAGATTCTTATAATGAAGATGTTGATGTTATTCAAATGGTGACTCCAGAAGAATTTATTAGAAACCAAACACCAGAAACTGCAGAGTTCGTTGTTGAATAGGTAAAAGTGGTGAAAACAGAAGGTTCGTGAAAGTCCAATCTTTTTATATTTTTGATGTTTTTAATACATAAGGAAGACTACGAGACGGAACAGAGGAGGAAGCAGAGTTCGGGGTGGACAAACCCACCCCAGGCGCGGGCCCAGCCTGGCCACGCCTGAGGGGTGTGTGCCACCCTCGCACTCCGTCTCCGCCTTGTTTCCGTGTCAGTACCTTCCTTATGCATTGAAACTTTGTAATATATAATCCCAAGGATCCCCTGAGGTTCTTGCATCGAGTTCTCATCGTGTTTTTGTTTTGATCTTTTTCTGTCAGGCAAATTCTTAGTTTTTGGAGCTACAATGTCTTCCTCTAGATCACCCATGGGGGATTCCTCTGCGGATGTCCTAAACCCATACCTGTATGAGTTGAGGATCCATCCCAAGGAGTTGATTCTCAAAGATGGGAAAGAAGTTCAACGCCCCAAAGGAGAAGGAAGTCTGGAAGACAGGATGGAAGCATTGGAGCAGGAGGTTTTCAGGTACAAGAAGATGGCAGAACTCGAAGTGGATGTTATTCACAAGATAAGTTCAGAGCTCATCACCAAACACGAGGAGGAGGTGGCCGAGCTCCGAGAAGAGATCTTCTCACTCCGTCAGACCACCAACCAGTTACAAACACAGCTCTACGACATACAAAATCAAAACTGTGAGTATGAGGCTAGATTTGATCGCATAAGCTCCGTTGCGAGTTTCAGAATTGCAGAAACCAGGACGTCCTTTTTGGATGGGGAACCTTTGCCTTGGAAGCTTTATGATGACAAAAGAACACCACCACCACCGAAGGAGTAATTCACCATCAGGTTTGGCATCCCCTTAGCTTGTTCCAAGCTTGGGGAGCGCCACGGTATCACCACCATTATCTTTCATCTTTTACCTTTTTAGTGGATTCATATCTTTGGTAGAGAAGTTATCTTATAGTTTGGTTTGCATGTGGAAGTATCTCTCCTTTAGTTGATTATCTATGTATCCCTTGGTGTGAGTGCCTTTATTGAATATGAATGAGAAGTCTCATCTTTTACATTTTGCACTTCTTATTTTAGTTTGCAGTCTCTATTATATGATGGATCTTGTTGATAAGTATTGGCATCACTTTGGGAGCATCAAGTAGATCTAAATTGGTTTTGGCAAACCTAGCTCTGGTCAGTAGCAACACTTTTTGAGGTTTGAAAGAAAAAGAGAAAAAGCTTACACGTATTTGGTATCATCTATTTTCTTTCTTGTTGGCTCATAAGCTTAGTATTCTTTATTTAAGATCTTTTATGTCTTCAAGTAAGATTGCATGTTTGGCTTTATTACTTGTATGTTTGCTTGTTTCTTTCAACTCTCTTGCTTGCTACCCAGCCTTGCTAGCCAAAAACTTGTTTTGAGAAGGCTTACTTCTCATGTTTCCAATCCCTGTGAACCCAACCTTTGCCATTTGTGTCCACCATATCTACCTATTAGCAGTATTGCTATTCCAAGAAAATTCTCAAGCTTCATCTATCTTTCGAATTAAAAAGTATTTTGTTATGTGAAAACTAGTTAGTAAATCTCTCACGAACTTGATGGCACACCTTATTTCCTTGCCCCTAATAGACTTGAACCATTGTGAACATCGAAGTTGTATATGCTTGCATCTATACGTTGGAATTAGCAGAACCGTGCTGTCACGGGGAACGTTTTCAACATTGCACTTGTACTCTGTACACCGTTGATATTGTGCTCTTTTGTCTATGGATGTCACCGGTGTGAAATAAAAAGGGAGCTTGTAAGTCCATGGAGTTTGTATTTTGTGTTAGAGAAACGTCTGGGCCACTAGCCTAAGCCATGCCTAATCATGGTGAAAACTTGTAGCATCACCATAGTGAGCAATCTGTGAAGCATCCTCAATAAAAAGCTATGCACATAGTAAATAAAAATATCGTTGAGATGCTCACTGTCTGCTTGCCTTGTCATTTTGGTTATGAGAAAGCTCATGTACCATGTGCAAGGGGTACCCTGTTGGCGGTTCTCAACGATATGCAAGTACTTACAATGACAAGAACTTACCGGTGACTGAAGTTGAGTAGCATGAGGAGTGGCCCTCATATTCAAGGGACATGAAATTACCAACTTATATTTCGTCAAGCATATACTCCATCCTTATTCACTTTAACCTTAATCATCTCAAGATGCCTATGATAGGGGCAATGAGGGCTCAAAGCTAGTAAGTACCATAATCTTTTGAAATCTCTTTATGACTTGTAATCCCTGCTTCCCTCTATAAAGGGACCTTTCTCCTATTTCTAAGTTGAGTCAGTAGACCTACTTCCTCTCTATCTCCAGCAAGCATTTGAGTTGTTGTGTTTTAGGCATTCATATGGTGATTTATTCAATCATGTTCTTTATCTTCCTTGTTTGCACAAAACTCTTATCTATTGAGTATTACTTTGAAAGCCTTCACTTGTGAAAAACCTTTTTGAGCAAAGAGTGCTCCTGTTTTGGAACTTCTACAAAAAGCTTTTTGTGAAACTGTTTGCCAGGTGTTCTCTGACCAAGAACAAAGTTTGCCAATTCCAATTATGATTTATCTTTATGCATCTGTATTGTGACTATTGTACTTGGTTGCAAGCTAAGTTATATAATGGTGAGTTGCTTTATTCTATGAGTTGTGCAATGGTAAGTGTGATGCTTCTTGTTTGTATTATTTTATCGACACTTCACTCCATAAACCTGCGAACATATTTACTGAGCTCAGTTTTTGCTTGGGGACAAGCGAAGGTCTAAGCTTGGGGGAGTTGATACGCCCAATTTGCATCACCTTTCTATATCATAATTTACCTCTATTCATTGATATATGTCTTATTATGAGGTATTACTTATGGATTTTCATATGTTTATGCATGTTGGATGATTCTTGGAGGATGAACTGCTGGAGTCTAGATTCTGATGGGGAAAAAGGCGTTTCGGTGCAATTTCGCGAAGATCAAAAAAATACCAGAAAAATCTGGGAAAATATTATTTTTCCAGAAGATTGAGGAAGCCAGAAGAAGGAGCGAAGAGGGGCCGCAGGGGCCCCACACCACCTAGGCGCGGGTCCCCCTGTAACACCCTCAGAATCGACCCTATGCAAGTTTTAGCGAAACCCGCCAAACCCGCATAGAAACGATTCGAAGGTGCCCACCAGGCACTTGCGTGCGGGTGGAAAACAAAGTAATAACATTACACAACAGTCCTCGATGGGACCCACAGAACAGATATATATACAACAGCGACTCAAAGAGTCAAGAATACAGATATACGATACAAAGATCCAAACACCTGTAAAACGATACAGCGTCCGGCTACGGACAAGATGCAAATGGGGCTAAGAGCCCTGAAGAATAACCAATGGCGTCCATAACCCTGCCCAGGCCAAGCCGGTAGGGTAACCCTGCTAACGACGTCGATCTCAAAACCTGCTTAAACAAAAGGGGTGCCGACAAAGGGCAAAGGAAAAAGAGGAGCGTCAGTACTGAGGCCAGTACACGGCGAGACTAGAATTCGGCGGTCCTCGCCTACAAAGGTATGGTGGACTGAAGCGGCAGCGGCAGCATGCACTAAACAACCTATAGAGACTCGATACAACTAGCGGCTATCAGAGAGGGGTGAGAAAGACCTATTCGGAACCAACCTGATACTACCATCAAACAAACCCATCCTGGCGTTTCCCCCTCGAGACCAAACGAGGAAGTCAACCGAGGAACTCACACCGTTGGCAGTTTTATTTATTCAGTTATCGTTGCAGCAATTACTAGTCAGGTATAGATAATCATTCTGATAAAATAAGCAGTGGGCCATTTTAGTTAACCATTCCGTTGTAGTTGCGACACTTACTAGTCAAATACAATTAGCATGAGATAACCCAAAACCCAGCAGTTGTTGGTACTTTTATTTAGCCATTCCGTTGTAGTGAAGCTGATTACTAGTCAAATCGGATACAAGTCAATTTATAACAGTAAACTTTAGTTATAGTTGTCTATGATCAAGCACTGTGCTCCAAGTCGTCCATAACCGCGGACACGGCTTCTCGAAAAGATTTAACCCTGCAGGGGTGCACCAAAGTATCCACAGGCACTTCGTCCCTTTTTGCCAGATCAGTTAACATACACCCATCGGTATGTCGGCGGGGCCTAAGTCACGACGTTCCCAGACCCAAAGCAAGTACATGGGGGCCACCCCACCAAGTCGACACCCGCAACGAAGTCGGCCGGTCTCCGAGACGGACTTAGGGTTTGGGTAGACGGCTGTGAACGACAGCAAATCCCCAAACGGGGACTGTCGACACCGCGAAAACGTGTCCCGATCCTAAACAGTACAGGTGCTATCTGTCGCACAATTTAAATAAAGCAGTAAAGCATGGCATAAGTACAGGATCGTAAATAAAACCTCAAACTAGTTTGTGGCCCCCAGTACAATACTTTGAAATCAGGTAATAATCAATGGGGGGCCCATATCTCCCCACCTGTGGTTAGCGCGCTCGATCTCGGAACAGGTGTCAAGAACTCGGGTCCTACGGGACACAAGTGGGCGGTCGGAAACCAAATCTTACCTATCACCCACCGATGCCTCTGCTTAATTCAATTTTAGTTGTTAAACAGTAATTAAAGTGAACGATAAGTAAAGCCATGATCACCTCCAACATCAACATGCGGCAATTCTCCAACAACTGTGGTACTTGACGACACGCAAAAACACTTGAGCAAGCGACTACGACACGCGGGTCCAACTATCTACCAAACAATAGGTAATAGGATGTGTCCAAGGCTATATATGGCTGCAAGGGATATCACGGGTACGAAAAACTAGAGCATCGCAACACAGATAGCAAAGATCAACAGGAGGGAAATAAATACTATAAAAGTAAGATAGGTAGAAAGGGGGAGATGCTCGCCTGAAAACATTGTCGAAGGTCCAACCGAAGATCGGGGCGAAGCTCACATCAACTCAACGGCCTTATCCGCGAAGAAGCAAAACACTAGAGGAAACACCGGATGCAATATTTAATACTACGGCAAAAGATCGGCATGCTTATGATATGATGCATGACATGGCAAAAGTGCGATGCAATTAGGTCATATTAAGTGGAACCGGGGTCCCGATATTTAATTAGGTGGTTCATGTTATTTAACTACCCCGCAACTTAAATGTTGTATTAACATGGCCAAAATATATCACCGGTTCGCTACATCAATTTAAATGAGGCCGATATGAGACTAGATTTGCCCGCATATGGGCCCCATATTTAATTATATGGTGAATCGGCATAAGGCCCCCAAACCACACAAATATGCATGCGAGTATGATAATTCAATATGCAGCAAGTTGTTATTTCATTTATAAACTAGGGTTCAAGAAAAGGGGTCACACATTAGGGTTCGGCGATCTTGGGGATCCGGGGTTCGGGGTTCGGCCTCAGGGTCCGGATCCGGGGTTCGATCTCAGCGGCTCATTCTCGGACTCCGGGGTTAGGGTCTTCGGATCGGGGTAGTAGATCTTGTCACTTGGTATCCGCGAAGTAGATCTGGTTGTTCTGTGTCGGTGACCTCGGCATCCAGGTTCTCGGCGAGCTCGGCGTCCGGGAAGGAGAGCTTGGCGTATTTGAGGGGAACTTGAAGCCCGCGATGGAGATCTTGTCGGTCCATGACGAAGATCTTGGACTAGGGCGCCGTTTGGGTTCGGTGTCGAGCTTGCACAGTTTCCGAGTCTCGGCTCGTGTCGGTCTAGTCGCTGGCCGAACGTGGCATCGCGGCGGTTACTTCTCGTGGCGTCGGGCTTGTAGTCCGAGAGGGCGGAGGACGCCGTGATCGGTCTTCAAGGGTCCGAAAGGCGATCTTGGTGTTCCGGCCATCTTCGGTCCTCGGATCCGAGAGGGCTCGGGTCTTGACGGGGTTCGGTCTTCGGACGTCGGGATCGGGGCCTTTGGTCCGTGAAGTTCTTGTTGTTCCTACTTCGAGAAGATCTTGTCGGGCGTTGTAGAAGAACCGTCGTCACCACCGCAACAATATCCGCCACCGATTTGCATACATCCTCGTATCATCCTCAAAACAGGTACTATACACGTGTCTCAAAGAACACACACACGACAACCATCGAAAACCAGAGGGCCTTGCGCTGCGAGCAGATGAGGTCGCGGAGGAGGGGCGCGCGAGCGCCTGCGGCTTGCGAGCTCGCAGGAGCTGCAGCAGCAGAGGGCCAGGCCGGACCCCGCGGTGGAGGGACGCAGCGGCGACGGGCGCGCGCGCGGCCGGGGAGGCGGGGAGCTACAGAGGAGGCGGTGCCGGAGGGAGCAGGAGCACCGCGGCGGGAGCGAGGCAGAGGCGGACGCGGAGGAGGGGAGTCCGGGCAGCGGGGCTGCGGCACCGCGCGCCGGCGGCGTCGGGCTAGCGCGGGCGGGGACCGGCGGAGGCGGGGGTTCGCGGAGGGGAGGGCGGCGCAGGGGAAGAGGGGGCCGCGCCGGGAGGGCCGGTCGCCGGAGGGGAGAGGGGAGGGTGGAGCGGCGGCGGGCGGGGCTGGTTGGGGATCGGGGAGAGGAGAGGTTGCGGGCGGGGCGCGCGAGAGAGAGGGCCAGGGAGGAAGAAGAGCAACGGGGTGGGGAGCGGTGGTCGCGTGCGTGCGCGTGGGGTGCGTGTGTGGGGCCCAGGGCGGGCCCAGGGCAGCGGTTGGTGGGAGGGTGTGTGGCTGTGTGAGGGAGAGGAGTGGATCAGATCAGGGGGGGTGGGGCTGGCGTGTGGGGCCAGGGGGAGGAGAGGGTTGACCAGGGAGAGAGAGGGGGAGAGAGAAAAAGAGGAGGTGGCAGGATATGATTGGTGGGGAGGAGGGATGAGGGTGAGGTGGCGACATAGGATAGGTTGGGGTGAGGTGGCCGGTGGGTGTGGGTAGATAGGTTGGTAGCTTTAGGATTTAGGTTGGACCGATTATAATTACTGGGGGTGGTCGTTCGGGTCGGGTCGGCCCGTTCGACTGCCCCCACTAAAAATACTTAAACATTTTATTTGTTTTAAACGGGCCGTTTGCAACCCGATAGCAGCCAAAACAAAATAATCCGGAGACCCGGGTTTTGATGTTTGAATAAAGATGGGGCGTTTTAGAAAACGAAACGGGCTTTGCGAAATAGTTTTAGACAAACAACATATGATGATGACGATGCAATGCACAAATTCAACGCGATTTTCTAGTAGTGGTTTTGCGGGATGCCACACCCCCCTTGGCCGCGCCTAGGGCAGGTGTGGCCCACCTGCCCGACTCCACCTCTTCACCTAGATCTTCCCTACGAAAACCTAACACCAAGGGGGCGACCACATATAGATTTCCGCCGCCTCTACGGGGCGGAAAACACCAAGAGAGAAAGATATCTCTCCGGCAGACAGATTTCTATCGGGGGAATTCCTTCCCGGAGAGGGGAGACCGTCGCCATCAACACCATCATCAAGCTAGGCTTCATCATGATCATCATCATCATCCACACCATCATATCCACCAGCACCATCATCATCACTCCATCCCGTTGTAACAATTGTATTGGATATTGCTTAGTTCATTAGGGGAAACCTTCCCGGTGTTAATTACTGTTGTATTTGATGCTTGTGAGTGGAACCATTGGATTATTGTTTATGTTCAAATTGTTATCCATTACCATATCATCTTTGATCTTGATCCATATGATATCTTGTGAGTAGTTCGTTTAGTTCTTGAGGACATGGGAGAAGTCATGTTCTTAGTAGTGAATCTGTGTTGAGTTATTATTCAATGGTTTAGTATTTAAGTTGTGGTGCTATTCTTCTAGTGGTGTCATGTGAACGTCGACTACATGATACTTCACCATTTATGGGCCTAGGGGAGTGTATTGTGTATTTGGCTACTAATTGCGGGGTTGCCAGAGTGACAGAAACCTGAACCCCCGTTAGGACACCACAAGGGAGTGTAGGATCTCAGAGTTTAAGGTTGTGGTTAGATTTATATCTTAATTACTTTCCTGTAGTTACGGATCTTTGTAGGGGGTTTAATCACAAGTATGTATTAGTCCAAGTAAGGTCGGTATTCTAGCACAGGTTCACCCACACAACACTTACAACATCAGAGAAGAGTACCCAGCTATTTAAAGCGAAAGCACTTGACAGAATTCTCATGTGTCCTCGAGAACGTTTGGTCCTTATAAGTATTTCCACCGGCTTGTCCTTTGCTAAGAAAGGATTGGGCCACTTGCTCCGTTTGTTCGTTACCTTTGTTACTTGCTCTTTGTTTTGTTGCCTTACCAGAAAACCACTAAAAATACGTTTGCTAAGTATTCACAGGGATTTCCTGCTCCACACCACTATTCAGCACCTTCTGCTCCTCGTTGGGATCGACACTCCTATTTATCGAAAGTACTGCGATACATCCCCTATACTTATGGGTCATCATAGGGTGACACAATTAAGAGACACCGACACCATTTGGAACAAATAGTTTCTTGTCAAAAAGATTTACAAAGCGTAGGAATTTATTTCACTAGACACCGGATTTGTTTCGGGTGAAAATGCTGAAAGTGTTTCTGCATGTGAAATGAAATACTATCTAGGGGTTTTATGTGAATGTTTATCCATTAAAGTAATTGACAAAATTCTGAATAAATAAAAGGAGTTTTATTTAAAGAGAGATTACATTAAATTTGGTGAAAATTTAATGGAATATGAGTGGGATTTTGAGTGCAGAAGTGAGAGGTCATCTTTATGTGAGTGGAGCTCCCTCCACATGAATGAAGGAGGGGAGGGGGCACCCTCCATGGTGCGCCGGCCATGGGGAGGGGCTGCCCCCTCCTCCTATAAAAAGGACCCCCCTCTCCCCTTCTCATACTCACACCTCCTCGTGAAGTATCTCTCTCCCCCTCTCGTTTATCCCCCATGGTCTCGGACTAGCGAGATACATGTTCCCGGTGGCTTTTCGGCAAGAAAGAATTGTTGCTTCCACTGCATCGCTGGAGCGAAGATGCGGAGGTTGCTCGATGCCTTGTACGTGTGTGCGAGCACGGATGAGCCGCTGATTTGTGGCGCTAGAACTTCCTCTCGATCTTGAGATCAACAAACATTCGTCTACATCATCCACGAGTACAACCTTATTAAACTTTGTCGGTCTTCAAGGGTATGTTCTCTATGGATGTATATCCACTCGTTGCTTGTATCTAGTAGATAGATCTTGGTATATAGTTGTTCCCGTCGTAGATTTTTTTTGTTTTCTATGATGCGAACCCTACATAGTGGGACCTACCAATATGTCTAAACGATAGAGCATATTTAGCTTTGCTAGACTCGTGTCCAATATTTTCTCTAGAATCAACCAATGCTCGGCGTGAAGGATGGCTAAGAAGAAAAGTTAGTCTCAAATCTAAGAAACCAAAACCACCATATAACATTTCTTAGATTCTACTTTTGGTCCCACTTTGTTGTACTATTTTATTCCTTTGCCTTTTCTTTCCCCACTGAATATTAGCTTACCTAGGCTCATGTACGGTGTGAGTAGGTGTCAACCCTACACTAAAATTTATGAAATAAAGACTAAACCCCATCTCCTCACCCTCATATCCAAATAAAAAAGCGATAAGTAAAAATAAGTTTTAATTAAAGAGAAGAATCAATGGATTCATGATTAAACTCATCCTACTTCTTGTATTTTTTTTTACAATTTTGGTTAAGCGAGGGATCAAATATGTAGTCAACTTTATTTGATGGTAGCTTGGAGGATTATAAATATGACTACTGCTTTCCAATTAGCTAATTTTGCATTAACTGCGACTTCCTAGTCTTAGTAATTATTGTACCCATTGTATTTTCTTCTCCTCATGGTTGGTGAAATAATAAAAATGTATCTAGTATAGACTCAACTCTAAAAAAATTATGTTAGACACAGGTGATCCAGCTTTTAGACTTGAGTCTAGAACCTCTTAGACACAACTTATGACCAATCGTATTGCACACACCCTAGGATGTCACTTCCTCCGGTTGACAACCCAAAGCAGGGCCCTTTGGTTTACCCCTAGCCACTAGGCTAAAATAAGGAGTCAATTATTCCATCCCTCACTTCTGTTCTCGGCTTACTCTTTGCATTGTGTATGTTGAACATCTAGCTGATACGCACATTTATATCGTATTCCTATATATAAGTATTGCTTGCTTGATAACTCAGATAGAGGAGTCACACTCAACCAAAATGTGGCTCCATATTTTAGTGAAGAGAAAACTTATAGCGAAGACATGGATTAAGTTCCTAGAGTGCCTAAATAATACATGAGACAAACTAGGAATTTTGCACATAACATATCCGTCTCAGTTTCGCACTTGTGTGGCTCTCAAGCCACGATATGTTTCGCAATCCCACCAACTGCTCAACTTAACTCTATTGAAATTTCAAAAAGAACATACGTGCTCATTACATGCATGTGTGAGAACTAATCATATACTAATTGAATGCACGTGCATTGCGACCTTTCCCAATCTGCTAAGCATGAAGAGGGGGTTCGCCGCCGTCGTCAACCGCATGGGCCAGGCCAAGCAGCGAGGGTGGAGGGGGCTGCTCGGCTAGGGTTTCAATCCACTCCGAAGTCACCCAGAGGAGTGACCCGATAGGCAGCCCAAAACGTTTTGTTATGTGTGTCTTCGGTCGAGCCCGTTAGTACAAATTAAGGCCTCAGATCCTGGGCAGATTGATCGGGTACTGGATATGTTAGGCAAATTAAGGCCTGGAGCGGATTGATCCAGCAGCGCTGGGCCCTGTCGGCCCAGTATAGGCGGCCAACTTCGCGTCTCTGAGACTCCAGGATCGTGTAAACGTGATAACGCCGCCGGTTCGTCTTACGACTTTCCGAGTACGAGTCGTCGGCCGCCGCCTGCTTCGACGATCGATCGCGGTCGCCCTCAAGGCCCAGTTCGCCGTGCGTGTAGCGAACTCATCACCCTAAATTGACGCCAAGGTAACAACCCAACACACTTGCTAGTTGCTACTCTCTAGGGTTCATCCGTTCTCTACAATCTTTCTTAAATCCTGCTTCTTTTTTCCCATGTCAAACCAAATCCACTCCCACAGTCCCTTCCCGTACTATTTGATAGGATTTAGCGTGACATCGCTTGCTACTACTATCATATTTTGTACTATATGAACTTCTACAGTTGATTTTCAATGATCTGGCAGGGAACAAGGAAGATATACAATGGAGAAATATCTGACTGAGAACCCAACAAGTATCTGCACTGCCACAGAGAGTTCAAGCGTAAACGCATCTATTCCTGCTGTTCCTCAACCAACTGATTTGAACAACCCTGTTCAGGACCTATCCGGAGCAGAGCTAAAAGGTAACAACTTTTATTTGGAGAAGAAATAGTCGATTTTGTAACCTGTTCAATCTGTGTAAATGTTTGGTCATTGTTGAATTTTTATTGGATGAAGTATCGTATCAATTATGAGAAAACCACTATATATACTACATATTTATCGGTCTACATGGCACTGATTTCCCTATACATCCAGTCATTTTTTATCTTGGGTCCATCCTCGGCATTTCAGATAGAGTGATTTCCTACCTGAGCGCCCACTTGAATTGAAGAAGCTGATCTCATTTGTGTTCCTGCGAAAAATTGGACAAAGAATCTAACTTTGAGTGTGCATGAACTCGTTGTTTCCTTTCGTCGGTGTCTGTACTAATCGTAGCACTGCTGTGTTGTTGCAGATGGATGGGTTGCTTCACCAGGTGAAACAAACAGCTCACCCTGCCGGCAGGATGATTCTCATTGTGCCAAGAAAATAAGATATCAAGGACCAGACCTTCCAGATGTATGTTCTCTTATACTGCGAGACTTGTGTCATAAATGAACATTATGAACACATATTTCACTGTTGTAAGCTTTGCGTTGTTCTGTTGCTGCTAACTTCCCAACAGAAATTTATTTCATGAGATTGAAGATCCACTGTCATCTTTTTTCCCTTCTGTTTATGTCCTACAAGAACCAATTGCAACTTGCTCTTAGCCTTGGATAATTCTAGATAATGACATCCTTTCCCTGCTTGCATCTAGCATTTACAGAGAAAGTCTTGTATGGTATTATTCCTTATGAGTACTTCCATGGTACTTTGGCCTCTTCAATTCTAATGCCTACCTTGGCATGCAGGACATTTGGCGTCATATACATTTTCTACTGCCGATGCAAGATGCTGCTCGTGTTGCCTGTGTGTCTCGCTCCTTTCTAAGCTCCTGGAGATGCTATCCGAATCTCACTTTCACTAACCAGACGATGTGCTCAAAAGAAAAATTACTTATGCAAAAAGTTGGATCGAATGTTATAGCAGATTACAACAACAACATTGACCGTGTTCTGAAGAACCACTCGGGCACCGGCGTGAAGAAATTCAGGCTTGACTACCATGCTCCTTATGTTGCAAAATCATATAATCAACTGAGAAGTTGGCTTAAGGTTGCTGTTACACCTGGGATTGAAGAACTCGACCTTACACTATCATCGAAGAAGGCAATGTCATTTAACTTCCCATGCAAACTTCTGTCTGATAGGTGTCAGGAGTCGATTCGGTTTCTTCGTCTTGCCAAGTGTGCCTTAGGTCAGAAATTTGACCCTGCTTTGAGAAACCTGAAAATTCTGCACCTGTGTGGAGTGGAGATCAAGGAGCATAAGTTAGGGCACCTTCTCTCCAATTCTGTTGCTTTGGAACATTTGAAGCTTATGTATTGTAATGACATAATTCGCCTGGAGATACCTTGCCTGCTGTCGCGGCTTAGCTTCCTGGAGGTGATTGAATGCTGGAGACTTCAAGTGATAGAGAAAAAAGCTCCAAATATCTCCACATTTCACTTTATCGGTGATCAAGTGCAACTCTCACTTGGAGAGTCGCTGAAACTGAAGAACCTGGAGTTGCACCATAGCGGGGCCATCAGTTATGCTATTGGCAATCTTCCTTCCAGTGTGCCAAATCTTGAGACTCTTACCATAGATTCTGGGCTTGAGGTATTCTCTTACTCCTAAGTTGGTAAACATCCATATGGAAGTAGCCATATCTTGGAATAATTAAACGGAGGCATTTTTATGCAGACGGTTAATGCACCAATAGCAACTAGCAGATTCTTCCACCTCAAGTTCTTGCATATTCTTGCTTTTGGATGGTATTTTCACCGGGACTATGATTATTTATCATTGGTTTCTTTTCTTGATGCGTCTCCTTCATTGAAGACGTTTGTCTTGTATGTAAGTTAATGTTCACCCTTCAAAGCTTATTCTATAGCCATGTTTTGACCATCAAATTAAATATCTTGGCCTTTGATCTTCAGGTAAAAAGGCAGTCCAAGTATGACTCCTTTGAGGGAGATCCCTCGTCTCTGAGGCGAATGCCAGCACACCGCCATCACAAACTCAATCTTGTGAAGATCACTGGTTTCTGCCCCCAAAAGAGCATGATTGAGCTAGCATGTCATATTCTTGAGAATGCAACATCACTTAAGCGCCTCACATTGGACGCTAGTCCTGTTAATGGACGGTGCTCTGGGAATATAATGGACAGAAAATGCCCTCCACTGGAAACTGAATATATAAGGCAGGCGCATAAAACAATCTTGGCCGTGAGAACATACATTGAGGGTAAAGTTCCCTCTAAAGTTAAGCTAAACGTTCTGGAGCCTTGCAGCCGATGTCATGCATTGTGAGATTAGGTGTCAAACTATTTGTAGTTCATTGTCAATTATGTACTACTAATTTTCGAGGTTGTGATATGCTTTTTAAGTTCTCCTAGTTGATCTTCGTTGTTTAGTTTTAAAAAAATTACCTTGAAGTCCTACCGAACAGAACCAAATTCTGATGAAGAAACTCAGTGCAAATTTATGCGTTTGAATATTCTAGAAGTATCTGAATAGAAATAGTCCCTAATTTATGGGAAATGATTGGACTCCATCGGAGGATCGATAACTTTCTATCCACTGGGTTGCACCGCGGCACCGATTGCAT
This sequence comes from Avena sativa, assembly GCA_916181665.1. NCBI lineage: Eukaryota > Viridiplantae > Streptophyta > Magnoliopsida > Poales > Poaceae > Avena > Avena sativa. Next base: position 466,275,747 of record OV702283.1, on the reverse strand, counting down.
CGCAACGCACCGCCCGGAGAGTGATGGGGCCGGTCTTATCGCTCCCTTCTCCTACCTTCCTCTGTACCAAATATATCCGTCGTCCATCCCATGATGCTGTCGATGCGCCGTCTCGCTGTGTCGCCTCATAGCGTCGACGTGCCTTCTTCGCGACTCTCTCCTTCGTCGTGTCCTCCTTCGCCATGCCTCCTCCGCGCTCGCATGGTGGTCATGGTCGGTGGCGTCGCGCGCCTCTACCACCAACGTGCCCTCTTCCGTTCTGCTTGACTACAGGCCCGTGAGGCAGTGCTACAACGACGGCTGGTGTTGCTACCGCTGGCGGCGACGGCGGGTGGTGTTGCAAAGACGGTGGGCGCCCTTGTAGCCGACGGCCGGTGGTGCTGCAACGACGGCCGGTGGCGCTGCTACACACGGTGGCGACCGACGCTGCTATGGACGGCAGGAGGCGAAACTACATAGGTGCGGCAGCCCTGCTACACAGGCACGGCGGCGCTGCTACAACTGGCGGTGTGCCCTGCTACAGAGTCCCGCCAGCGCTGCCACAAAGGCGCGGAAGCGTTGCTACAAGCGGCATCAGGCTCTGCTACAAGAGGTGGTTGGTGTTGCTACCACTATAGCAACGGCTTCTCCGGCGACATCCAGCTCTTCAGCGAAGTTGACTTTTTGCTATACTAACATAAATTATTTGCTATAATTGTTCTTCGGTTTTGCTACACTAGCATAATTTTTTTCTATGAAGTATCAGTCAAGTCTTCAACGAGAGTCTGCGACGAATAGGTTTTGCTACATTAGTATTTTTCTTTGGTACTGTGTCTCCGACGAGGTCTTTGGTGAGGTTTCTGTGAGGGATAGTCTTTTTGTTCTTTTTTTGCGCGAACCGTTTTCTGCTACTGTGTAGCAAAAGCGGGATTTAGTGTAGCAAAACGAACACGTGTCAGCAGGAGGAACCAGGGATCGGAAGTTTTGATCTCGGGGGGACGCGTAGCACCCTCCCTAATTTATATAGGCCAAGAAATGAAGGATTTAGGTAAAAAAAATATTTAAAGCAGTTTTTCTCTCCTGCAATTTATTAGTCTTTTGTAATTTAATTTTAATCATACACTTCATAAGTAAGGCATTAATTTCTAAAATTGCTTTTAAAGAATTTCCAGAGGTGAAACATGCATCTTCTGAAACAAGTATATGAAATATATGAAGCATGCACTAGTGGAAAAAGGACAATCGGTCCCGATTCATAAATGCATTTAGTCTTGGTTGCGCAACTAGGATTGCGCAATCGGGACTAAAGTCCCCCAACTTTAGTCCCGGCTATGTGGCGAACTGGGACTAAAGGGTCTTCACGTGGCTGGGATCGAGTGCTCTGCTGCGGCGGTGTTTTGAGGCAATCGGCTGCCGCGGCAGGAGATGTGCTTTAGGATTTAGGGTTTTATGTTTTTCTTTTCATTTTGTGTCCATTTATTTTGTGTTTTCCTTTTCATTTTATGTTTTCATTTTCATTTTGTGTTTATCATTCAACATAGAGATCAAACATATTACATACAGTACACAAAGTGACCTCTTTCTTCATGCTTGTTCGAACATATTATATATAGTGTACACGTTCATCGACTAGCGGATCGACTCAGCTAGGAAGAGGGCGATTCACCGATGGGGAGGACGATTGAGGAAAGGAGAGGCTAAGTGGTGGTCGGATCTGGTGGATAAGGGGCTTGGCGGTCGGCGACAGCTGTAGCACTGTGCGCTGTGACGATTAGGATGCGCGCATGAGGAGCAAATGGGGAAGCCGTGCTGCTGCCCCATATATGCAGTGGCGGACTCAAGGAAAAACTGAAGGGTGTGCACACTTCTAAATATTTTTTACACTAGTACGATGTAAATATGCCAAATGAGTAGTATATATAGCTAATTGATTCGCATGTTTCTCAAATGCTTCGGTCTTTTCCAATCTCTAAAATCACCTTTCACAAAGGCATCTTTGTTTTCTCGGTTACACCCTCCGTTTTAAAATAAATGTTTAAATTTTTTGCAAAATTTAAATGAATATGTATACTAAATGGTGCCTAGATTCATCTAAATTTTAACAAATCTGCGACATCTATTTTGAAACGTAGGAGTATATTTTTTATTGGCTAGCATTAGTATTATGCCAACATGGTAGTAGATTAGTAGTAGGAAAAAACCTTCAAATTTTCTAGGTGTGCCACGGCACACCCGGCACACCCGCTGGGTCCGCCCATGCATATATGCAACACGAGGCGGCGATGTTCCAAAAAAATGGAGCAGCTGTTGGATGCATTTTTTTGCCCCAAAGTGTCATTTGGTAGTTTTTATGAAGCATGAAATGGGACAGCTGTTATAGATACTCTAAGATATTTAAAATAATGATTAAAAAGATATTTAAAATAAAATATGATGATAAAACTCTGTTTTTAGGGAAATAACGTGTAAATATTGTAGCAGCACGTGGATAGAAGTAGTGGCCTGCCTCACATAGACAAACAATTTGCTTTGTTGGTGTGCAATTTTGTACATACTGAATGTATCCGCTGAGTAAAAATATTTTAAAAGTAAAGTCGGTAGAATTCATTAGTTGTTGCAACAAAAATGAAACATGCCACTGTTCGCAACACACACAAAAAAAACGACGACGAGTTTATATGCAGCTTAATGAGAATTTCCGAGGCTTATGAGCGTGATTGTTTTTTTAAGAAACACAGTGTAATCATAGACGCTCACAACACGTAATGCACTCACCCCTATAAACGCACACACGCTCACCCTATCCCTATGAACACCTCCAAAAGACTGAGCCGACGGATCGGGTCTTGAGATTGACAAAGTCACCATAAGCGTCTCGTTTATCGACGGAAACGTCGCCTCCCACTAAAAAAATATTCCGCATTTTATATAACACACAGTATCAAACCTGGGGTTTGAACTCTGGTGGACTGGGGGTATAACCACCCTTCTAGCATCCAACCATAGGTTGGTTTGCTTATGAGCGTCATTGTATTTCTCCTTTGTTCAGAGTTCTTGTTTTGAGTAATAATATATAAACATGAACAACGAATAGGTATTGTGAAACTAAACAAACCGACGCCCCTAACATCGACGCGTTGATAGGCAACTTCCCAACCGGTTCGTACGTACGCCGCCAGGAGGAGGCGGCGGCGGAAGGAGAGAAACCCATCTAGGGTTCCGCACCCCTCGCCTGCGACATCCTGGTCCTCTTCGTCTCTGTTGGCCCTAGGGCCTTGGAGATGTGACGGACCACGGCGCCGGCGGGAGGTTTTTCGTTTTTTGTTTCTCCTGTTTTCTAGTGTCTTATCCGAGATGTTGAGACGACGGCTACGTTCTGAAGTTAGAATAAGGTCCTCTCCGCTCTATTCTCGCTCCGGTGGTGTATCTAGTATCAACGAAGGGCGTGTGGAGTCGTTTGTCCGACGAATCTCCTGGAATTTTGTTTGGTTTTGTGTTCATCGATTTATTCTCAGGTCAGTCTCCTCCGATCTATGGATGTTATCATTAATGATGGTCGTTGCTCTAGTACGCTGGTCTTTGTGTTCTTAGCACGACGGCTTTCTGTTTGTCTACTATAATAAGCTCTACTATGGCAAATTTGTCCGGTTCTGGTGATAGAGAGGCGAGGACTGCGGTGCGCGTTCGGCTCGTGCTAGTGTTTGTAGTTACCGCTAGTGGTTTAATAATCTATTTGTATTTTTTATTATTTTTAGGTCTTTTTTACTACTGTTAATATGATCGTGGAATTTCGAAGAAATTTTTTTTGTTGTGAAAAACAAATTTGTCCGCAAGTTCCTGTCTGGCTGCCTCTACCTCGTACTTTTTTGTTTTCTTTTTGTGAGACTTACGAGAGGAGTTGGCTCCCAGCCTGCAGGGGAGCGGAGCCGGTGGTCTGTCGCCCTCCTCAAGCGGCCCGGCCCGGCCCACCGCGTCGTCGTCGCCCACGGTAGGTACCTCCGTCCGGCAGCGGGCGCGAACGTGGCGGAATCGACGGCCCTCGGCACCCTATCCGTGGGCCGATAAGGCGCCGCGGCCGCCATACAAAGCCGTGGCCGCGCCCTCGCGCACGGGTCGCTCTCCCCTCCCTCTCCTCTCCCGTGCGCCCCCCAGCTGGTCCGGTTGGTGGCTGCTGCTGCGCGCATCATCAGAGACCAGGAGGCTCTCTCTGTCTCTCGTTCGCCCACCAACCGCACCGCCGCGACGTGATTTGATAGAATGGCGGCGCCGTCGTCCCTCGCCTCCTCCCACCTCTCCCGCCTCGCCGCGGTCGCCGCCCCGGCCCCGCAGCACCAGCACCACCAGCTCCGCCTCGGATGCTCCCGCCGCCGCGCCCAGCGCCTCGTCGCCATGGCCGGATCCGGAAAGGTACCCCCTGCGCCTCCCCAATCCCGATCCCTCTCCCTCGCGCTATTTACTCGGAAGGAGTCTGGCTCACCTTTGACCCCTCCTCTGTTTCGCAGTTCTTCGTCGGAGGCAACTGGAAGTGCGTAAGTGCCCGCTCCTCCCACCCCCATCCCCACCAGCTTTACGCGCACAGATTTTTCAGGCGCTCTGCAACGCGCCGACGGGGATCCAGGCTCTGTACGGCGGTGGCGGTGGAGATTCCCCCCGCGCCCCGCGTGACGTCTCAGTCCCCGCGGCATTGTTCCTGCCGCCTTGGGGATTCTCGTTTGTCGCCACTCGTGCCATGTCGCTTGCTAGAATAATTGGGCTCGCTTCTGCCGCCTAGGTTCTGCCTGGCTCCTCATGCTATTTTCGTGGCCTGGGTACACAACAAAAAGGAATCGCGTCCCTGTTCCTGGTCAACACCCACCAGATATTCAGATTCCACGATGTCGCGATTTGAGGGGCTTCTGCTACATACAAGGCTTAACAAGCAGAGGAATGCTGCCGGTTATTATGTTTTGGGGCTGGATCAATAAGCCACTTCCTTCTTTTGGTCCTAGCTGGCTAACGGGCAGCTCATCAGAGGGGTTGCAGCAGCTAGGAGTGTTGTCGTTGCTGATGGCATTCTCAGTTTTGTACACAGGACTTACCAGGCCAGAGTGTAGCTATGAGATCTCCATAGCTCCATTTTCATGCCATTGGGAACCTTGCTTCTGGCTAATTTGCAATATTTTTTATTAGGCAAGCCTTTCTATGTCTATGTGTGCAGTTGCTTCACATTTGTAGGGAATCAATTTGTGTTGCTTAAATTGTTTGGCCGGGCATCTCGGAATTTTTGGTATTATTGTCTGATAAGTTTTTTTTTCTTGTCCCTGACTCTAGAATGGAACAAAGGAATCCATTAGCAAACTTATATCTGATTTGAATGCCGCCACACTCGAAAACGATGTAGGTAAGCTCATTTCTTTCTTCTAAGCATCCTTTTGTCATGGCTTATGCAATAGGTATGTGTGGTGTATGTCATGCCTACGGTGCCTGTTTCCATGTAGTATGGCGGGGGTTTTCCCCTGAATGTATACCTTCTACCAGCTATGTTTTTTACCTATATGATTTATTTACTACATTGATTTGCTCTTCTATAGGAGTGGTATCACCATAAGTGGTAGACCCCATGTTAGTCCCAACCTGCTTGTCTATTCTTTTTCAAGTTTAAAGTTGTTAGTTATTTTTGTGATAAGCTTGATCCCCTTGTCCAACAAGAAATTAAATTCCCTAAATGGCTACATGCATTGTGTATGAGCACCACGTGGCCTGGAACCACTTTTCCATGTCGGTAACAAGCTCTTCCATAGGTTACCAAGTTGGCAAAAAAATAGCAAACTGTGTTAGCTTCTACATGTTCCACGGATGCTACATTTGTGGTCGTTTATTAGATGGGAATTTTGCACTATGGGACCAAAAGTATCACCAAAGTGTAAATTTTCATCATGGTGTAAGACACCAGTAGCTTTTATGCACCAATTCAGTAACTACCTGTATTAGAATTCCAGACTACTAATATAAAGATAAGGGAATTTCATATTAATCTGGCTGCAAACTTGTGAGGCTAATGTACTCCACTTTGTCATGGTAGTCAATTTAAGATATATACATATTCATTTTTATTAGCTTAGCAATATATTAATATGTGGAGCTGTTGCTATGTGCAGATGTTGTGGTAGCACCGCCATTCATTTACATCGACCAGGTCAAGAGTTCACTAACTGATCGCATTGAGGTGTCTGCTCAAAATACATGGATTGGAAAAGGAGGAGCTTTCACTGGAGAGATCAGGTTGAATACTGCAAGCTAAACTGATCAACCTTCTCTTTTCTTGGTACATGAGGTTGCAAATTGACACTGATGACCAAAAAAGCATCTTGTTTGATTTGTTTTCCTGGAATGTAGTAAGCAATGAGGGTTAGAAAATGCTATGTATATTTTTATTACTTCTGGGTTTTCATTCTGAGTTCTATTTTCTCATTGAAAAACTCCAGTGCTGAGCAATTGGTGGACATTGGCTGCCAATGGGTTATTCTTGGTCACTCTGAGCGTAGACATGTTATCGGCGAAGATGATCAGGTAACTGCAAATGCTACTGAATTTTGGGATTTTACTTTTTATTGCTTGGTCAACAGACTCCGAGTGTAGAAGTTGCCTTTGAGATCTATGGTTACTTTTTTCATGAAGTAATATAAATTTGGGATTTTGGGACTGTGATCTAACAAGTTTATCCACTGCAGTTTATTGGGAAGAAGGCTGCATATGCCTTGAGTCAAAATCTTAAGGTTATGGCATGCATAGGAGAACTGTTGGAAGAGAGGGAAGCAGGGAAAACTTTTGATGTCTGTTTTAAGCAGATGAAGGCTTTTGCAGGTGAAATTTCTTCATCGTTAGTAGTTTAATGACTGGCCTGAAACAGCTCTGACTTGTTTGCAATATGTGTGCTTTCAGACAATATTACAGACTGGACAAACGTTGTAATCGCATACGAGCCTGTCTGGGCTATTGGTACCGGAAAGGTTGCTTCTCCTGAGCAAGCTCAGGAAGTTCATGCTGCTGTTCGCGATTGGTTAAAAACCAATGTATCAGCTGATGTTGCTTCCACCGTTAGAATAATCTACGGAGGTTCGTTTCTTATCTTGATCTTCTTCAATCAGGGTCACTGTGTTCTCTGTTTCACCCATATTAAATCTGATCACTGGAAGGTGAACCTAGGAACCATAAGTCTGGCATGAGATGGTAGCTCATAAATATCTTCGTAGCATCCTATCAAGCTTATTTCTCTTGATAATTGTGGCATGTTAGAAATATCTCGAGGCCCCGTTAGACTAAGCCAACACTTATGATATGGTCTACATGACTTCTGATCCTATGATCCATCCTCCTATTCTTGTGTTGCAGGTTCCGTAAACGCTGCAAATTGTGCAGAGCTAGCAAAGAAGGAAGACATCGATGGCTTCCTTGTCGGCGGCGCTTCTCTGAAGGTACAAGAAATCTACATTCTGTTTTATTCATGACGAACGGTGGAATTAGTAACTACTTTCATGTTGCTTTTATTGTTAATGTTTCTATGCCCCGCGATAAAATATTTCGGTGCGTTCCAGGGCCCGGACTTCGCCACCATCTGCAACTCGGTGACTTCCAAGAAAGTTACAGCCTGATGGAGAGTGACAGTTGTGGAAGAAATAAGCGATCTGATACAAGAAAAGGAAGATTGGCTTCTGCTTCGCTCACAAAGCCTGAGATAGGTGCTCCGTGCCGTGTGAACCATGATATTGTCTGAGTCGTGGTGTGGTTTTTGTTGCTGATTCGTAGTAGCATTAAAGAGAGAATAATGAAACGAGATGGCACCATTTTCCTTCTCATGGACCTTTTGTACGAGACGGGCGTTTACTTGTTGCTCGTGTGAGTGAGCAGTCACTCACACCTGAATTAATATATGCCGATACCTGCGGAATTGTTTTCTGGTCTCCAGGGTTTATATTGTGTGATCTGAGCTGTAGCAGTGCACTGAAATCATAATTAGCACCTTAATGGCCATAAAAAAATTATACAAAATTCAGGCAAGATTGACAGAGCGCGTATACCAGTAACATAACATAAATTGCAAGTCCAACTGGGATTCCTAAATCATGAAACAAATAAGACAAATATTCAGATTTGCTACTACTATTCATAACCTCATGCCATTTGGTGTTTTGGGGGTGCCGGTTGAATTAGGATTTAAGATTATTGGGTTCATAATAGCACTACTCCATTGTTAGTACAAAATCTAAACCCACTCAGTACATGTGGCATTTCCCCCCTCCGATCCACCAAGGTTATCGTTTCTGGGAGAACTTGGTGGATCCCGGAGAAGATCAGCTCTAGATTTTCACTGGAGGTATTTTGCCATGGTTTGGTCGGAGTTTGCCCAAGTCTACATGCTGAACCTTTCAAAAAGACCAACCACGTTGAAAAGCTTGGCTTCGTGGTAGAAAGATGTTTTTATCAGGCGAGAGTAAGCATTCCATCCCGTACTCCGTGCATTCCGTTTGCCACTACTCCAGGTACGTGCTTTTCTTCCGAGATTAATGGCTTCCTTGCAGGACTTCACTTCTGAGTTCTGCCCTTTTCTCCTGCTCCTACCGGGTATGCTCTTCTGCCCGGCGTTCAGTTTCATTACTTCATTCAAAGGCTACTCCCTCCGTTTGGAAATATAAAATGTTTTAGGTTAGTGAGCTAATATATCTAGATACATTAAAAAATGCCTAGATATATTCAAAAAAATCTATACACTAAAAAATGCCTAGATACATTTATTTTGCAAACCTAAAACATCTTATATTTCTAAACGGAGTGAGTACAAGATAACGACATCGATGCTCAGATTGTCGAGGGTGGTAACGAGAGACAGATTGTAGAGATGGCTTCCCTTGCAAACGCATGCTTGAGGCACAGTGGAGAATCGAGGCCTACCATGAAAGAAGTGGAGCTAAGGCTGCAGCTCATGAGAGGCAAGATGGTACCGAAGAGAAACCACGAGTTAGAGGGAGACAGTGAAGCCATGCCATTGTTACCTTCAAAAATTATTTCAACTATTTCAGCACTAGTTCCGGTACACGACACGGCGAGTTCTTCTCGCCTACTAGTTACTCTTCTAGTTTCTCACAGTAACAATTTTGAACATGTTTGCCCTCCATTCTGCTGCCTCTCATGAACTGGTGTGCAGTTCCAGAAGAAGCAGACCGATAAAATGTACAGTAGCTCCTTTAATTTAGTACTAGCTGCAAACCGAATTCAGTCGCTTTCTACTTTTGACTATGCCCCCTTCTGGGATCTCTTCTCGTTTTCAATCTCTGAGTTGCAACCGGCGGTAAATCAAGCAATTATAAATCTGTTCAAGCGAATCACTTCTCTCATGAATTATCAGAAAACTTCTTTGGCTATCTAGTTCCCACTCTCGACGGAATTTCATCAAAATTTGATTCATTTTGGTAGATACTGAGATTTACGGCCTAAATATTTCAGATGTTATTTGAGTGGTGTACACAAATTCAAATAAACAATTGTTTTTTGGCCAAAATCCAAAAAAAAATGTTTGTTTTCAGTCAAACTCAAGTGAAAAATTTTGGTCTCTTGGCCAAAATGAAAACTGAAAGCAGTAAAATTCAGTGATTCTGCCTATGGGTTAAATATTTCTGAAACAAACTTGGAAGCTTCCAATGGTCAACTACGGGAGAAGATTCAAGTCGCCCATTGAAAGCTTGTTCAAATGCATTTGGTGGCCTCAGACGTCTCCAACTAGAGGATTTGTGAGTCTTCAGTATCAGACACGACTTAACTGCCCTAGCCAGTGATGGCAATCTAAGTCAGATTTGTACACACAACTTGAAATCAATCACTATCAGCCTAGCAGAAGGGGAAACCAATCTTATAAGACAGCTTTTTTACGATCTGACGGGTCCACGCACATAAAATTAGGAGGGGAAATATACATGGCCCGCTGAACTGCCCACAACAAAGTAACTCATCTCCAACAAATCTAATTCCAAAGTTATGTGACAAAAAAAGAAGAAAAGAGTGAGGTTGGCTGAGAGAGAAAGCAACGGCAGAGTCGATTCCTAGGGTGTGCAGAGGTTTTTCAGGTCTTCCTCCTTGGCGTAGGAGTTTGGGATGAGCCTTGCAGCGTAGGGATACAGGTCCTTGTATGAATTCCTGATGGTGCCTTCTGCCACACCGGTGGCCAAGGAAATATCTGCAGAAGAGCAGGCACAACAGCGTTAATTTAATTCACCAAAAGTGTAGGAGAAAAAGACAGAACGGGTCAGCATTTCAAACCTTTAAGTGGCTTCTTGTCCTCTGAGAGCTGGGTTATCATATAAATGACAGCAGCCGCAATTGAAATAGGACTCCTCCTGCACGGCAGATTGGAATGAAGTGTAAACATATCTTTCTAGGTCAACAACACGCACTAGAAAATTGACAAGCAAAGCAGATCCATAGCTAAAGAGACAGATACTTAAGTATTTCATTATTATTGAACTGAAAGTTGCATGAGTTGCCTCTACCAAATCGATTACTCATGGTACATAGGGTACACATAAGCCACATTTGCAAATCCATTCAAGACAAGTTGTTCTAATAGTATACGTGTCCAACATCACCCTACATGAAACAAGCCTGCGCACGAAGCTAGACACCAGCTACTGAAACTTCAGAGGCCAAAAGTAGACTAGATTAATGTTGAGGCTAACTGGACAACTTTTTATCTCAAAGTATCTAATATGTTACCACAGTTGGAAGTTGCAACACGACAGGATCTTAGGACCGGCCAATTATTCTGTGTAGAAAGTAGAGAAAGGCCTAACCTGATATCAAGCTCCTCTGAGCGCTGAACTGCCTCCTGAGCTGCTTTAACAGCAGTATTGTTCATCCCAAGAGTTGAACAGAAACGCCTCTGCACATTTGCAAGCTTATAAGTTATCGACCTCCAACCTTGCAACTTTATATACTACTCCATAGACTTAGGACAAAACTAGAGCTTCAGTTATTTTGGAAACAGAGGGAGTAAGTAGCAACAAACCAGGAAATCTCCAGCATGGATGGTTCCCATCTCCATAGACTGGCCCATCTCAACTTCCAGTTGCTTCACTATGAACTCTTTTGCTCGGCCAATCTCTTTTTTTGTTGCTCCATTGGCAACAGAACATATTTCTACAGAAACCCAACATGGCAAAGTGGCATCAGGTTAGGTATGCTGCTGAGTTAAAAGGTCTATAATAGCAGAATCTTTTTTTAGAGCGTCATGTACCTTTAACAGTCCTAGGACGATCTTCTTGTCTACAAGCAATATACAGACAGGCAGCTAATATGGCATCCTGATTTCGTCCCCTGATAGATTTGAGATCTTCCACCTTCTTATAGATTTCATTGGCTCGGTCCTTCAGGAAGGCAACACAAAAATAACACAATATAAGTATACAGCATCTACAACCAGTATTATGTTACTGTATAGAGAACTCTTGAAATAACTATAAGGAAGCAACCATTGGCCTTAACACTGAGGACATGAACAAGTGTTGTGGGACACATCAGGTATCCAGCTAACAATAAATTGACTCGTAGCGCTAGAATAACATGAATCCCTGCTCTTTTAGCACATAAGCAGTAGTAAAGAAGTTTGTACAGCGCCCTAGAAGCACCCTGATGGATTCTAAACATTCATTCAAAGTGAAGATAAATAACTGAGATTATATGAGTATTTTGCAATTTTGGACTACCCTAGGTATATGATCTGATTAGATACCAAACTACATGCACATAACATTGTTTCGTGCTAGTACTCCCATGGAAGTTCAAGTGTACTAGATAATTTGGCAGTCAAGCTCATTGTAAATAAATAACAATTCTCTTACCTTGATAGTAGCCACAAGACCCAGCCTGCAAAAGAGATGCGAATGTATCATCAGAATCCAAATATTACAAACAAAAGGGCCCAAACTAGTTCAGTAGTAAATCAGCACACTCATCAAAGTATCTTTCAGTGTTTGCACATCCATGATTGTACTTATTTCATTCAAATAGCTCTCGGCACTAGTTTATATAGTTCATATTTTCCATTTCAGATTGTAATATTAGAAGAGGAGGCTATCAAAATTGCCACTGGCATCCTATTGCTAGGCAGCTAAATCTGCAATCACATGCTTAAAAAAACTAGGCTTTAAATGTCATCACTACCAATGCTACGCAGGTGCATAACAAGATCATCCAGGAGTGCGACAAGCCTGTTAGATTATTTGCACCAAACCCATACCCATGCAAAGAAAAATCTACTAGGATTTTACATGAGATCCATTGCCTAAATCTGCGATCACATGATTAAAAAAACTAGTCTTTAAATGACATCACCAACAGTGCTAGGTAAGCGCATAACACAATCATCCGGGAGTGAGGCAAGCCTGTCAAAATTATTATCTGTACCAAGCAAAGAAATATCTACTAGGATTTCACAGTACCTCATGAGATCCAAATTCTAGATATACAGGTACCCCCTTAAATGGAACAGACCTTTCCCGGCAGATCCATGTGAAAAGCACGCACCACCTAACCAACCATAGGATCCCTACCCATGTAGGATAAAGCAGGAGCCCTAGCCCCCGCCACGGATGGGTCACGCATTCCACATCTCAAAAAACCGAGTAATAAGACCACCAGGCAGAACAAAGTAAATCTATCCGCCACACTCCTCGCCTCGACTCCTAAATCCGCGCTGCCCCAACCCCGAATCGGGACGCCGCCAGGTGCGCAGACGGGCGATTGATCCCAGTACAGTATTACTAAATCTCAGAAATTAAATTGAGGCGTGGTTGGATGGATCGGATCGAGCAGGCAACACGGAATTGGGGCAGGAGGGGGACGGGGTAGGAATAAAAATCTGACCTGTCTGCCATGTTTGCGATGGTGCGGAAGGCGAGGATGAGGGAGCGGTCGGGGTTGGAGCCGCGGTTCTGCCAGCGGCCGAGGGAGGATGAGAGGAAGTCGCCGTGTGCGCCGTTGGGCTTGGCGATGACGGTGGAGAGGCCGCCGTCGGTGAGGAGCGGGTTGGAGGGGCCCCCGACACGGACGGGGTCGTTGTCGTTGGACTCGTTGGCGAAGGTCCTCCACTCGGATGTCTCGTCGACGGAGTGCGCCTCGAGGACGAGGCCGCACTCGGTGCACACCGTGTCCCCCGCGGAGTGGTCGAACGCCACCTCCGTGTGCTTCTTGCAGTCCGGGCAGAACGTGTCGCTCATCGCGCCCGCCTCGGCCGCCGGCTCCGGTGGGATACGGGTCCGGGGCCCCGCCGCCGCCGCCTCGCCGCGGTGGGTGGTGTGCGCTGCGGCGGTGGATGGAGGAGTGCGGAGATGGAGGAGGCGATTTGGGGTGGGAGCACGGGAGCGGAAGGGGAATGGAATAGAAGTCGGGTTCGATCCGAGTGTCTGTCGGGTGGGCGGGTTCTTATTGGGCCGGGAGCGGAGGAGGGCTCGTGTGATGCGGTGCCGTGGGTGGGAATGGATCTCGCTTGTGGGCAGCTCGCTCGACCCACTCTGACCTGACCTGATCGACCGGCTTCGGTTGGACGCCTGGATTTCTTCTCTTCTGCTCTTTGGATTTTGCACCTTGAAATATCGCAGCCACGTCACTATAATAAAGTTGTCATCTCATCACAGAATATCGTACTTATATAAACAAAGGTTTCATTTTGGAAAACTTTGAACTGGCCCCACCTTTCGGGGAGATATTTCTTCAAAATTAGCAGCTTTGCAGTGTCATATTGTATATATATACAGGTCCATGTTAAGTTGGTGCTTTCTGAAACCGGCAACTTTGCAGTAATTTTCCAGACAGTGACGCGTCCGTAGTCTCCATACGATGTTCCGTCTAACATTGTTTGACCTTTTTTGCATAAATTTATCTATTTTTAGATGAGTAGTGTGTCTTTTTTGCGAAGCAGATAGCTTTGTCCAGCGAGTAGAGATCTGTTCTTTAGCCGACCGCATCCAGCCCCAGAACAGGGCATTCCTGTCGTGCCAAAGATGGCAAACCTTCCAGGTAAAGGGAACCGGAAGAGTGTCCATTCCGATCAACTTTCCATCACAAACCGACGCCCAAAACCAAACGAGACCAAGCCACCGTCCTGCTATGGGCACCATGGTAATCAGTAAACAGGCACCCAAAAATTCGCACACGGAACCGGTGTGAGAAGCCAGCAGCAAAGCATGATGCAACGGCGCTTTACCCAGTAAACCAAGGCACACACATCGTTTTACCGGACTCCCGCATCAGCTCGGCAGGCACCAAAGCTATACCGGCCAAAACGACCTTCCTCCGATGCTTCCCAGCATAATTTTTTTCATGTACTCAGACACTGGTCAAATCATATAGCTAATGCCTTCCAATTTCTAAAATAGCGACGACAAACCCATATAAGGAAGCTAAAATACTCATACTCAGGTCAGGTAATGTATATCAAGGCATACGCTGTTACAAGTCACGTCGACAAAACCTATGTCTGTCTGCTGCGATTCTCTCACTGACTGCTAATAGTCTGTAACTGAAAACATGTCCGGTGTTGTTTCCTATGTCTGACGACAAGCACGCAGAGGGTCGGGGTGCTAGAGCATTCGCTGCCTGTCGTTCAGAGTACAGTAAGCTGGGAGGTCCTGCTGTGGCTCCTACACCACCCCGGAGGGAAGCCGTAGCACCAGTTGTCCGCCCATGAGACTGCAGCACCGCAGACGCAAAACCGTTAGGAAATGTTCAGGGTCGGATTCTAATATCTGTTGGCAGTGAAAATGAGGATTTACCTCTTCACATAGTAGTAGCAGAAATCCGCGAGGATGAACGTCTGCACGATTTCTGACAGGAGCACCATCGATGGCCACAAACCATAGCCCAGAGCAGTCAGCAGACGGCCACGAGTATCCAGAACCTACACATATCAGTTTTGCGATTTAATAAGCAGTACGTATATACATGTACTTATAAAATAAGAGTCTGGACTGCCGCATGGATTAGATTTTTGTATGTATATACAGAAAAAAAACAAGCAAGAAACTTTCAAATGCATATGTATATAGATTTCATCGAGGTGTCTGAAATATTCTTGCAAATTCCTATCCAACTATATGTGAACAAACAAAGTTAACAAGAATCACCACAAGACTAGATTGCTGAATAATGATGTTCCTAAAAGAAGAAATATTGAGGAAACGGAAACTAAGAGATGACAGCAACAACAAATGACTCGACGAAAAAACATACATTTGCGTGCATTTCTGGGATGCTGGGAATTCATACCAAAATAATATACAGAGCAAACTGACTGAGGTAATCAATAATCATGACTTCTCTATAAATAATAAGCTAGGGGATTTGTGTTCAAAAGACTAACCTGAAGAACCCAGTGGGCACAGCTAAGAAACCTTGCAACTCCCAGTGCGAACACATAGTGAGCTGTGAATGGTTCCACAATCTGCAAAAGATGGAGAATTTTGGTAAGAAATATTCGCCCTGGAGTCAAAGGGGGGTGACATGCTATTGTTTACCTTAGTATTCTGCATCAAACGCAATTGTGGAAGCACTGAAACAGCTTCCAAGTAAACACAGAATGCCCAGCTGAACCGGTTTAAAATGTTGTGAGATGTTGAAGGATGAACAAGTAGCGCCAACGCAGCACAAGGTACCACCTTAAGATAACATAACAAATAAAAAAATACAATAAGTTGGTGTGTCTTACAAATTGAAAAGTATAATTAAGAGATTTTTGAGCATTACAACTAAGTGTACAAGCAAATCAATCTAGTAGCCCAATGTAAGTTTTGACACTTTCTTTAATAGCATATGGGCCCATTGACAATATAAATGTAAATGACTTTACGAGCCTTCAACTATTTACCACCACAAGTCATCCAGAGGGTGAAATCTCATTAATCATCATGATATTCATCAGTTTTGCTCAACTGAGCACACCACTTACAAATAAGAAAGGCAGCAGTCACGGTAGACAGACGTACCATCTAGAACAAGTTAGTAAATAATTGTAACTTTCATACAAGCAAACCACCAAAGAGTATAGATACAACAGTTATTTCCAATCAAGGGTAGCCAGACAACAAACAAGAAGAGCAACACATGTGCAAACGAGTAAATAATGATATAAGAATTGGTCAGCTCAGTTTTGACTCAGTGAACCAAACTGCAACAAGAATGTGAACAGAACTGCAGTTTATGCTTGCAAACTACACTATATAATGTCGAGATAGGAGTTCATGTGTTCTTACCACATAGTATAATGCAAAGTTGTCCTTGTCCACCATATAAGTTGACCTCAACTTGAACCGAATCATGTAAATAACAAAAAGTGTCGCCACAAGTGTAGCAGTATCCAACACAGTATGGATGTCATACTCCATGACAAAGCTGCAGTATAGTCTAACAGCTAGAAACAATGCAGTTAAATCCTGAGACTTAAGGGATAGTCCTGCAAGATTTAAGACAGAAGTGTTCGCATTCTTAGTAAAGATGATCACTAGTCTCCCACAAAAAACATAAAAACCATACAATATAGAAAGATTTAAAATGCTAGCAGGTTCAAACTAAAATTTATGACACACATTAAGTAACATGCTAGTAAAGAGTTGGTTTTCTAATTAAAAAAACATAGTCATGACATGTACTTTATGGTTGTGAACAATGTAAACAAGGAAGACAAAACATAACATGGTGTGATGGGTATTAGGTCAACTCTGACACTTGAACTGGACCAGCTACTGCAAGCTGAGATCAAAGATAAACATAATACGCGGATTCTAAGTTTTGATGGCTCCAAGCAGAGTTATAACACACATGCCAACCATCAGATGTGAAGAGATTCTGTCATATGGTAACAAGCTTGCACGTAGATGGCAGTTGAGGATCAAGCCATAAAGGTATCCTCAACAATATGAATATCAGTAGAAATTCAATCAGCATGTTCTGTCAAGAAATAGGATGTTTATTCTGGTAAAATAACTTAACTCTGAAGATTTGGGCACATATTAACCCAAAATGCACCAAGCATATTACCCATATCGATAGATACAGAAGTAACAGAAAATATGCGCATGCTAATCACTTGTAGACCACTTCATTTATATTGCCTCCTAAATGGTTGGCTTTACATGATAAACATTAAGGATTTCCAAACAAGTCAACTACCAAAGAAGAAAACTTGCCCAATGAATTTTTTCCATATGAAAAATTTGCTCATTACATAGTAATGGAGTTAACCCCATCCACATAAACTTCCCCGAAAACAATTCTACATTTGCTGATAATACTCACAGATAGTTCTGAAACCAGGTCAGGGTAAAGATACCACCAGTTTATACCAAAACCTCTGAATGGAAACAACTAGACACAGCAAAGTCTGGAAAACACACTTTAGGATTGAAAAAGACATGTTTTTTCAACCTGCTTCTTGAGCCTTCGCCTCCAACCATGGAGCCAGCCAGGACTAATCATAGTATCATAGATCTAATCGAATATCCTCACAACCATGAGGGTTATCACAACTTTCTTACATATATCAGATCAATAATTACCTAAATCTTATATATCAAAAATCCTTAACAACAGGCTTGCCTACGCATATTTCTATAGCTCCCTAGACAAATCAGCTTGTACGAAATCGTAGCGAAACATGAAACTACAGAGAGGCGAAATAGATCGGAAAAAGATATCCAATCTGCGGTCCTAGATATTCACCGTGACAAACAACCAATCCTCGGATTTTTTTTTCCTTGTAAACTGCGCCGTAGAAACGTTTTCGAAACCCGTAAAAAATAATCCCTAGAAAATCCTAGTCCCGAGGGACACTCGCACGGATCGAGCGAACAGGAGCGGAAGGGGGCGGAGAGGGGGACGGACGGAGGCACAAACCGGCGCAGGTCTTCTCCTTGGTGAGCTTGTAGATGAGGACGCCGATGCCGAGGGCGTGCGCGGCCTCGGCGGCGACGAAGAGGTTGTCGTGGTCGTGGACGATGAATCGGATGAAGACGAGCGCGGCCATGCCCGTGACCACGGCCAGGAAGGCCTTCACCTTGGGCGGCTGCCGCCGCACCCATGCCGTCACCACGCCGAGCGGCCGCTTCGTCCCCCTCATCGTCGCCTGAGCCTCGGTCGCGTCGCCTCACAACCACCACCTCCGATCGGAGAACACGGGATTTATTTCCGTTTTATTTTTTTTTCTCTTTATTTTTCCCCACCTTTGGTAGCGATAGTGTTCGTACCTGTGAGTTATTTTTGAAGGGGAAGGAAGGGCGTTGAGGGATTCGATCCGGGCGTAGTTATGGCTTGGCTCGTAATTTTAGCGGTTTGTAAAGTAGTACTACTCTAGTTTGGCTTGGCTTGGCGTTGAGGGATTCGATCCGGAGTATAGGAGGTGAAAATTAATGACCATTGAGAATTTTGGCCCTCTAGTTTTAATTTCTCTTCTTTTGGTCAGATTGTGTTACTCTCTTCGAAAAAGTATAATTTGTACAAATCAGCAGCACTTGTTATGAATCTGAGTGAGTAATAAAAATAAAAATATTATCCCTGAATACCCTATTTTCAATTACATACGAAATATAACAAAAATCATTGGAGCATCCCGGGAGTTGCCTCGCCTCACACCCCGTAGCCCCTTGATCTAGCTATTGACTTGGCACCCCTTGCCCCCACCCCAACCCAAAAGACAACTTCGATCTGGCCACGACGTTTATTTCCTCGACTCGTCATTGCCATTGCGGCGAACAAGTTTTGTCCATAGATTTGAGGATATGGGTGAGATCAAACCTAAATGGGTTCGAAAGAGAGGAATTATGGAAGGATGAAGGGACATGTGGAACCAGATAACTGGATGGTAGGTGGATGCGAGAGAGGAGGTGGCGAGGGGAGAGGTGGCGGGAGAGAGGGGACAAGGAGCGTAAATAAGCGAGATAAGGGATGACGATCAAGATGGATCATCAAAAATCGTTGGTCCAAAGTGGCTAGTTACCAAATCTACCTTGTCCATACTACATTGACCTACACTTCAAATATATGTATGTACCTACAAGGGTTGTCTTATTCTAGAGGTTTAAGATATGATCCACTTTGTTCGTTGTTCAAAAAATCATGACATTGTTTAAAAATTCAAAATCATGATTAAATTCTTGTTTACAATCATTTCTTTCCAAAAATATATTATTTCTCAGTTTTCTTTTTATGTAGATTCTGCAAGAACGTGCTTGAGACACTTCAATATCTATGATCTATAGTTAGTATATAATGACTTGCTTCATTAACCAGTCGATTCCAGGACCCATTATACTCACAGTAAATCATAAAGTATTGTTCATGGTACTTTCATGTGTTTTCATTATGACGAGGGTCCAACTCTTTAATACCCATTATTATGGACTTGGGTTTTGGAGAAGTAGGGGAAGCTGGAGATCACGAAACGGTTAATAGGCAAGCAACGCGTGGACACGGAGTTTACCGAGGTTCAGGCCCCCGGAGGGAAAACCCTACTCCTGCTTGTCTGTTTTTGATTGACGGCGGAACCGAAGGTTATAGGGGTGCACAGATTGGATCTGGCGTGAGGTGTGTATACGAGAGTTGAGAGAGAGCCTCCTCGTTGTGCCCTCTTGGCCTTTATATGGGGAGGCCAAGTCTCAGGGTAGGTCGAGTCGTTTACAAACTAGGTTTTTACCCTTTGAATTTCTATCTTTAGCTAGCCTTGCTTCCCAAGAAGTCGTGTCCGTGTGGGCCTGGGTCAACTGAATACTTCCTAGGCTTCGCCATCCGTAGTGGGCAATTGTATGGGCTTCTGTCAGACTGATACTGATGACTCCTTGATGGCGCCTTGTTGACGTGGGAGCTTCTTTATTCCCTGGCAAGGGTGCCAGAAAAGCTTGGTGGCTAATGTGAAACCTGTTGGGAACTCCAAGAGCAGGGTGTGAAGCAGCACAGCAGCAAGTTTTTCCTCAGTAAGAAACCGAGGTTATCGAACTAGTAGGAGGAAGGAAACGTCACACGGATGTTACAAGCAACACGTAAACCTGCACAACGCAGACTCAAGACTTTGCCCCAATGAATCAGTAAGGTTGTCAAGCTCACCGGTTTGCTGTAATAAAGGATTAAACGTATGGTGTGGAAGATAATGATTTGCAGCAAGTAAATAAGAAACAGTGGAAGATGTATCAATGGTAAAGATTGGACCGGGATCCATAGTTTACTAGAGGTTCTCTCCTTAGATAAACAACATGGCATGAAGGATAAACAAATTACAGCAGGGCAATTGACAGGAACTGAGCAAGTCATAACAATGTAATACCAGACAAAAAGATCCTATGATATTAGATTGGGCAATACAACAATATAAATAGACCGCCATCCAACTGCATCTATGACTAGAAGTCCACCTTCAGGTTATCATCCGAACCCCCTCCAGTATTAAGTTGCAAGCAACAAACAACTGCTTTAAGCAAAGTGTGTAAGGTAAATAATCCACTTGTTCCATGAACAAGAGACCGTTGTTTTATCCCTAGTAGCAATAACACATCTACAACCGAAGAGATTTCTGTCACTTCCCTTGGAAACCAGAGGCATGAACCCACTATCGAGCATAAATACCCCCTCTTGGATTCACTACCAACTACTTGGCCAAGATAGCTACTAACAACGGAGAGCATGCAAGATCACAAACAACACAGACATGATAGTATCAAGTAGACAAAACCATTAATCAATCTGACATAGTAATCTCAATATCCATCGTATCCCCACAAACACAACATGCATGATTACAAATAGATTAGATCTTGATCATGAACGGAGCTCACAAAATCTATACATAAAAGCACAAGGAGGAGATATAACCATCTAGCTACTACATGGAACCACAGTCCAAGGTGGAACTACTCACGCATCATACCGGAGAAGAAGGCCTTCAGGATGATCTCCCCTCCGGTGGGGTGCCAGGAAGAGCTTCAGATCCCCCCGATCTAGGGACGACGGTGGCAGCGGCTATAGAAGGTTTCGTGGAGTTTTGATCGGGTTCTTAGGGTTTCTGCATCGGGGGCTTCTTATATGCGAAGAGGCGAGGCTAGGAGGCGGCCAGGGGCCTCACACCCTACCCAGGCGCGGGGTGGGCCCATCCACGCCTAGGGGGGTCTGGTCGCCCTGGTTTGCTTCTCCGTCTCTCCTCTGGACTTCGTGTCCTCCACGGTAAAATGTTGACTTTGACTTTTGTCCCGTCCAATTCCGAGAATATTGATTTTCTGCCTTTCTGGAACCAAAAACAGAAGAAAACAGGCAACTGACACTATGGCAACTTGTTAATAGTTCCAGAAAAGATATAAAAACACCTCAAAGTGTAGACAAAGCAAAGCAAAGTAGATAGTAAACAAGCATGGATCATCAAAAATTATAGATACGTTTCCGACGTATCAAGCATCTCCAAGCTTAACTCCTGCTCGTCCTCGAGTAGGTAAGTGATAAAAAAATAATTTTTGAGGTGACATGCACCATCAAAACCAAGATCAAACCATTTGCAAGCATTGAAAGCTGGGAACAAAGAACTCTAAACATGTGCATGAAAGATGGAGTTCTGACAATAGGATAGTAACTATGCATGCAACATGAAAGGCTACAAACAAAGATCATGAATAACATGCATTGAAAAACGTTTGTTTGTTTCAGATACAGAAAACATGGCATAGTGGCAACCAGCTTGTCCCTCATAGAGTAGCAAATAGATGCATAGGACACCTTCAAAGTTCACAAGGGTGACTAGAAACAAGTAGCACATGAACAATTAATATCACAATATACATCAATCAATAAGTTTTGGGACACTACACACAGAATGACAACTATGGTCTCTTAATGGTGCCTAAAGGTAGAAGGTGGAGACTCAAATAATAGTGGAAGAAAGGCCCTTCATAGGGAAGCAGGGATTTTAAGTTTCAAAAAGATCTTCCAAAAATTATGGTACTTGTTAGCTTTCAGCCCTCATTGCCCCTATCATAAGCATCTTGAAGTGGTTAAGGTTAAAGTAAACAAAGATGGAGTATATGCTTGACAAAGTATAAGTTGGCAATCTCGAGTCCCTTGAATACGAGGGTCACACCTCATGTTACTCAACTTCAGTCACTTGTAAGTTCTTGTCATTGTAAGTACATGCATATCATAGAGAACCGCCAACGGGGTACCCCTTGCACATGGTACATGAGCTATCCCATAACCAAAATAACAAGGCAAGTAGACAATGAGCATCTCTGTTGGCTGCGCTGGGTTGATGTAGGAGCGCTTCATTGGGAACCCCAAGAGCAAGGTGTGAATTAGCACAGCAGCAAGTTTTCCCTCAATAAGAAACTGAGGTTATCGAACCAGTAGGAGGAAGGAAACGTCACACAGGTGTTTCAAGCAACGCGGAGACCTGCACAACACAAACTCAAGACTTTGCCCCAACGAATCAGTGAGGTTGTCAAGCTCACCGGTTTGCTGTAACAAAGGATTAAACATATGGTGTGGAAGGTAATGGTGGTTTGCAGCAAGTAAACAAGTAACAGTGGAAGATGTATCAATGGTAAAGATTGGACAGGGGTCCATAGTTTACTAGAGGTGCTCTCCTTAAATAAACAACATGGCATGAAGGGTAAACAAATTACAGCGGGGCAATTGACAGGAACTGAGCAAGGCATAATAGTGTAATTACTAGTCAGAAAGATCCTATGAGGTTGATTGGGCAATACAACAAGATACATAGACCGCCATCCAACTCCATCTATGACTAGAAGTCCACCTTCAGGTTATCATCTGAACCCCCTCCAGTATTAAGTTGCAAGCAACAGACAACTGCTTTAAGCAAAGTGTGTAAGGTAAACAGTCCACATGTTCTATGAATAAGAGACCGTTGTTTTCTCCCTAGTAGCAACAGCACATCTACAACCGAAGAGATTATTGTCACTTCCCTTGGAAACTAGAGGCATGAACCCACTATCGAGCATAAATACCCCCTCTTGGAGTCACTAGCAACTACTTGGCCAAGATAGCTACTAACAACGGAGAGCATGCAAGATCACAAACAACACAAACATGATAGAATCATAAAGACGAAACCATTAATCAAACCAACATAATAATCTCAATATCCATCGGATCCCCGCAAACACAACATGCATGATTACAAATAGATTAGATCTTGATCATGAACGGAGCTCACAAGATCTATACATGAAAGCACAAAGGAGGAGATACAACCATCTAGCTACTATATGGACCCATAGTCCAAGGTGGAACTACTCACACATCATACCGGAGAGAAGGCCTCCGGGATGATCTCCCCTTCGACAGGGTGCCGGGAAGAACTTCAGATCCCCGCCCCCCGATCTAGGGACGATGGTGGTGACGGCTACAGACGATTTCGTGGATTTCTGATCGGGTTTTCAGGGTTTTTGCATCGGAGGCTTCTTATAGGCAAAGGGGGAGACCGAGGCGGCCTCCAGGGCGACCAAACCCTAGCCAGAAGCGGGGTGGGGCCCACCCGCGCCTGGGGTGGGTTTATCCCCTCTGGCTGGCCCCTCGGGCTCTCCTCTGGACTTCTTGTTCCCCACGGAAAGTAATTGACTTTGACATTTGTCTCGTCCAATTCCGAGAATATTTCTTTACTAACTTTTCTGAAACCAAAAACAACAGAAAATAGGCATATGGCACTGTTGCAACTTGTTAGTAGGTTAGTACCAGAAAACATGTAAAAAGCACCTCAAAGTGTGGACACGTAAAGCAAAGTAGATACTGAACAAGCATGGAGCATCAAAAATATAGATACGTTTCCAACGTATCAACATCCCCAAGATTAACTCCTGCTCGTCCTCGAGTAGGTAAGTGATAAACAGAATAATTTTTGAGGTGACATGCACCCTCACAATAAAGATCCAACCATTTGCAAGCATTGAAAGCTGGGATCAAAGAACTCTAAACATGTGCATGAAAGGTGGAGTTCTAACAATAGGACATAGTAACTAAGCATGCAACATGAAAGGGTACAAACAAAGATCATGAATAACATGCATTGAAAAACGTTTGTTTGTTTCACATAAAGAAAACATAGCATAGTGGTAATCAGGTTTTCCCTCATAGAGTAGCAATATAATGCATATGACACCTGCAAGGTTCACAAGGGTGACTAGAAACAAGTAGCACAAGAGTAAGTAATAACACAATATTCATCAATTAATAAGCTTTGGAACACTGCACACAGAATGACAACTATGCTTTCTTAATGGTGCCTAAAGGTAGAAGGTGGAGACTCAATAGTGGTGGAAGAAAGGTCTTTCTTAAAGGAAGCAGGGATTACAAGTTTTAAAAAGAGCTTCCAAAAATTATGGTACTTGTTAGCTTTCAGCCCTCATTGCCCCTATCATAAGCATCTTGAAGTGGTTAAGGTTAAAGTGGCAAAGCTGGAGTATATGCTTGACGAAGTATAAGTTGGCAATCTCATGCCTCTTGAATACGAGAGCCACACCTCATGCATACTCAACTTTGGATCTAGGTAAGTTCTTGTCACTTTAAGTATTTGCATATCATTGAGAACCGCCAACAGGGTACCCCTTGCACATGGTACAAGAGCTTTCCTATAACCAAAATGACAAGGCAAGCAGACAATGAGCATCTCAGCAATCTTTTTATTTACCGTATGCATAGCTTTTTATTGAGTATGCTTCATAGATAGCTCACCATGGTGATGCTGCAAGTTTCCACCATGATTAGGCATGGCTTAGGCTAGCGGCCCAGACATTTCTCTAACACAGGATACAAACTCCATGGACTTACAAGTTCCCTCTTTATTTCACACCGGTGACATCCATAGACAAAAGAACATGATATCAACTGAGTACAACAAGGTACAAGTGCAATGTTGAAAATGTTCCCCATGACAGCACGGTTCTGCTAATTCCAACTTATAAGTGCAAGCATATACAACAAAGTTGTCACAATGGTTCAAGTTTATTAGGGGCAAAGAATAAAGTGTGCCATCAAGTTCGTGAGGGCTTTAATCACTAAGTTTTCACATAACAAAATAGTTTTTAATTGAAATATAGTTGAAAACAAGAATATACTTGGAATGGTGTATCACACCATGCATAGGATTTTATAGTGGACATTTTGGAATAACTTGGTTTCTTGGGAGTTGGAAGCATGAGTAGAACTTACTCATACAAGTGGAGGCTAGCAAAAAACTAGGAGAAACCAACTAAGAGAGCAATAATGGCCATAATCATGTAGTGCAATAAAGCATACTAATCAAAGAAAAGAGTGGTACTACAAGTCAAGGACTAAATGATCATATAGGCTAATGGTGACTTGTGAGAGTCATAACATGGTGTGAGCATGTGCCAAGTCAACCCAAGCAAAGCATCAAAGGAGAATACCACAATACTATGCTTTTGCATGCTAAAACAACGCATAATTTCTTCAAGGCACACTAAGCAATCCCAATTGTTTGGAGCAAGACATGCTACAACAATAATCACTAAGCATAATGCTAAAACAACACCTAGCATTTCATGCTAAAGTCTAAGTCACAGTCAATGCAAGCTCCTCTTGCACTTCAAGCAAGAACTTACTACTCCTTTCCAAACACCAGGCAAACTTATTTGCAAAACAACGCAGCGAGAACGGGAGTCCAAACTAATTAAGCAAACTAAAAAAACTAAGCAAATCAAACGAAAACTAAGACGCTCCAAGAACAACACAACTGTGCATGAAACAATAAAAACGAAGTGTCTAGACAGACCTGAGCTTTTTATTGATGAAGAAGGGGATGCCTTGGGCATCCCCAAGCTTTGACGCTTGTACCTCTTGGATATTTCTTGGGGTGACACCATGGTGGCATCCCCAAGCTTGAGCTTTTGTCCATTCTTCATCTCATTGCATCATTCTTTCTTTACACCTGAAATTTTCCCTTCATACAAAACTTTACACAATCTTCATTAGCAACATTAGCTTATTCAAAAGATATTAGACCCCTGGCAAAGCTTTGGAATAGCAAGGCTTTTCACTAAAAACACAAGCTACTGTGGTAACTCCTTCAAAAAGCTCAATTTACCTGAAGAGAACTCAAAAAGGAATCAATAAGAAGCAAATGCAAATAATGGCAGAAATCTATCAAAACAGACCAGCAGGTAGAAACCGATTTTTTCGAACATCTTCTGTTACTCAAATCAAAAAGTGTTGAACTAACTAAAGTTAGCTAACATTCTGGGGGATTTATTTGTAAATTTTGAGCTCAATCCGAGTTCAGAGCCTCCTCGCAAATGTTTTTTTGGTGGAGGACAGAAATCTATTTCGGGACAGCAACTCCCCAAATCTTACTTCCCTCTCATTAGAGGTCATTTTGGCACAAAAAGCAAACAAATAGGATAAGGAGAGGTCATTACAGAAGTAATAACTTTGAAGACTCAAGGAAACTCTTGGGTTTTCTCCCAACAAGTACTTTTCTTTAATGCCTTTAAGTTAGGCACAAGAAGCAAGAAGAATCAAGTATTTTCAAATAAAGAAGCATTAACGTCAAATATTTCTTTCAAAGGAAGAGCAAAAAGCAACTTCTCTCTCCTCATATGGAAGTGTTCAATACCTTTCTTGAATGGAAAATGATATTTAATGGTGCCTTCTTTCATATCAATGATGGCACCAACTGTTCTAAGAAAATGTCTTCCCAAAGTAATAGGACAAGAAGCATTGTACTCAACATCCAAAACATAGAAATCCACAGGGACATAAGCATTATTAACCATGATGAGAACATCATTAATACTCAACATGAGTTTCTTCTTAGCGTTATCATTGAGTGGGACATCTAAATAACAATCTTCCAAAGGTGGTAAATCAAGCATTTCATAAATCTTCCTAGGCATAATAGAGACACTAGAACCAAGATCACATGAAGCTTTGAGATCAAAGTTATTCACTTGCATATTAATAATGGGTTCCCAACTATCTTCTACTTTCCTAGGAATAGAAGATTTATGTTTTAGCTTCTCTTCCTTAATTTTCACAAAAGCATATGTAATGTGTTTGGTAAAGGCAACATGCATATCACTAGCATCAGGACTTCTAGCAAGCTTTTGCAAGAACATAATCACCAAGATAATGTAGGAAATCCAATTGGTTGCAGTAGGGTTGAATCAAGTTTAGTATATCAATTGAAGTAGTTTAAATGGTGTAGCATAACCCTAGAATTCATGTAGCACAGTGGAATCTTATTGTTAATTGGTAACCAAAGACAACATGATGAATATCATTTGGATAAATGTTGATGTAATGAGTAGTAATCATGTGGGATTCACTTGAGAATTCTACGTGATGAAGTGAAATTATGCTAAGATTTATTAATAGTGTAGTGTGAAACAAGATCATGGTGAGATTAGCTACGAAACCATGATATAATTGTAAATATGACAAGTAATTAATAAATTTTCTTCAAGTAAAGTAAGAAAATAGCATGGTAGAACCATGATAGAACTCATAAGCGCTAGAAAATTCTAATAATCTTTGGTTTAAGTTAGCAAATAGAATCTGATTAGTATTTTGGAGTAATCATGTGAGGTTAGTTTACCATTAAGAAAGGTTGGGTATATTAGCCATTCCAAAAGTGAGACTAAAGGTTAGTCAAAACCAAATTGAGACCACTTTGCTTAAATTTATCTTGTTGTAATTGAGAAATTAGGGTAAATATTGAGACAAAGCATAGTTTGACCTTATGTGCTAAGTATCAGCACATAAACCTATATGAGGAGGTGTCATATACTACACAACTAAGCCTGAATTCTAGAGATGTTATACTCAACTACTATATTTCGGGCTTAGAATGTTGTGTGTTATATGTACCACATTTGGATTTATTGATTTTTCTTGTATATTCTTGATTGACTAGATCTGTACATGAAGTTTGACTTGGTATGCAAATGCATGTTGCAACATCCAGTTACTACTTGATGTTATAGACCTAGATAGAAAAGGGAATTCGTGTAAGGGAGTGACAAATTCCAAAGATCAAGATGAAGACCTACATGAAAAATGAAGCAAGTATAAGGAGTATCAACACAATTTTAAGGTTGAACCAAGTTTAGATCATTGCTAAATAGCAATAAGAAGGAACATTAGTGTAGAAGATGTATAAAGCAATAAGAAGTAATAAACTTAAAGTTCATTCAAAATTAGGTGATGTTGCTAAGGAATTAATGAAGTAGTTGTACTAAGTTCATGGAAGTATCATAAATAAGTACAAAGAAGTAGCTTTGGAACAAAATGGTATTCAAGCTCTGACATTCCAGAGAGAATACTCGTATTAGGTCATAAACCGTAGGGTAATCCATACACCCTAAGGTGGTCCGCAGCTGGTATCTTGTCCGCAGCCGGTATTTGGTGTCATAGTCAACCAAATCATCTTAGTATTGCATAAAGAGCATAAAACTTGGCCTAAGTTAAGTAAGACACAAAGGAGTATAAAATTTAAGGCGTCCGTCTTTCGAGGCGCTTCGCGAAGTCATACCTATCAAAGCGAAAATGTCTAAATAGTAAGTAAGACAAATAAACTTGGAAGATCCACAACTATGTGGGTATACCGCAATTCTTTCGTAAGACCTTAACTAGGTAGAGTATAAGCTGGATAGAGACCAATATTCTAATTATAAAGCCAATAAATACTATATAGAAAGTTTGAAGACTATTAGTAAATCCTAAGGGGGAGAGTAAACAGTAAAAGGGAAGTATTGTTATCTGAATATCCGAGTAAAGGATGGAGAAGTAATACTAAACTATGACAACATTAAGCCTTATTTTCATAAGGTTAAAAGAAAATCATCAGAAAAGTACTCTCTGAAGTATGTCTGGATGAAAGATCGAAGTTTATTTCAAGGTAGTAGTACTCAAACCTTGAGGTAACTAATAAGTGGAAGTTGAAGAAGTACTTAAGGTAATAACAAGATAATTTCTAAAAACTTGCTAAGGTAAAAGTTTGAAGGTGATAAAATGAACTAGTCCTAATAGACTAATTCTAAATGAAACAACTCTTAAGTGATCCTAAGAAGTAATAAAGCATATCCAATTGGACATGTGTAGAGAAACAAGAAATTCCAATGGGTATAGACTAAATGTGTTCAAATCCAATCTTTAGAAGGACTATCAGTATAAACCATTCAAAGAAAGACCAAATATACTCTTTTGCACACAACTATTGGTTAATAGAAATTTAAAACCCTGTTTTAGTGAGACTTCCTAGACCTTACACAGTATAGTAAGAAAGTTCGATGATTAAATAAAAGGAGTTGTATTAGGATACCTAATTAGGTTAAGGAACTAAATAAGAGACCCCAGATTAAGGAGTTTATAATAAGAACATATCCTTAGAGGTGGATAGTAAAAGGAACCTTGGAGTGTTGAAGTAAACAAGTTGGAGATTGCCAAGAATGATGAGAATTCAAGGAAAAGATCTGGATATGGGATACCACAATTATTCCCATTTGTGGTTACCATGAAGTTGAGAAATGTCGTAACCAAAACAAGACAATTCCTTAGTCCAAAACGTGACAGTATGCGAACTTCGAGGATGAAGTTTATTTTAAGGGGGGGAGTCTGTAACATCCCAGCATTAGAGCTTAGAAATAAGCTGAACCCAGATGTGTGCATTGCATTCATGCATAGAAAATCCGAATAATTTTCGCGCTTTTGTCAAAGTGATTGAAGCTTCTCTCAACTTTATGGAATTGAAGTAGATCATCCAGCTGACTGCGATAAGTTTCAATATGACCTTTGCTAAAACCTTATTTTGGGTAAAGGAGATTTGATCTAAGGGTAGATCAAATGTAGTAGAAGTTAAACCCTAAAACATTACTTAATGATTTATATTTGATCCTTAAGTAATCATATCTTAGTATTCATTGCAAAACTCGTGAATACCAAGTTATAAACATAACTTAAGTAATTAGGAATGTAATAATTGAATTTTGATATATCTTAATCTCATCTATTTATACCATGAGTATCATGGTA
This sequence comes from Avena sativa, assembly GCA_916181665.1. Lineage (NCBI taxonomy): Eukaryota > Viridiplantae > Streptophyta > Magnoliopsida > Poales > Poaceae > Avena > Avena sativa. The sequence continues at coordinate 466,245,714 of OV702283.1, read as the reverse complement.
ATACCTAAACTTAAATCTTTAGTGAGATTGAGTAGGAAAGAAACCAACTCAAGATCATTCACCATATATCTTTCTTTCCATATCAATCCTTATGGAATCCTATCTCAACATCTGTTGTTCATCAATGTTGAGTAATCAACTATTGATTCACCAATTCTTAATCTATCAATACTTGATCTATCAACTCTTGACCATATCATAGCATTCACTTAAGGCCTATAAAGAAATAAGTAAGAAGGGGTAAATAGTAATGCTAGATTTAGATATCATCTATAGGATGGGAGTGTTGAAAGAGATTCAGACCAATGTGATAATTGATGGAGTTAACTCACTCCTAAATGATAGAAGAGTTATATGGAACCTATAATTATATGGTGATAAAGAAGATTACAAGGATGAATCCTGAAGATAGTTACTAGGAGTAATCTTATTGGATCAAGTAGATTTAGTCAAAGAATAATATCTTCTACTCAGTAAGAGATACTGAGAAAATAATTATAATACAACTGTAATGTTGTATTGATGAAGGCCTTGATTAGCCAACTGGAAACCTAAGCCATAAATGATCAAAGGATTATAATGATCATGCTTTATTCACCAAGATTGAATGCTTATATCATGTATAAGTGACATTGGTGGATAGAACATGATTGAACCCTAGAATAGATATATTATCCTAAATTAGTCATTACAAGTCACATTAATATAATGTGAGGTTGGAGTATGAGTTACTAGAGTTAAGTAATATAATATAGTATGATTAAGCTAAGGCTAGTGTAGCATGGAGTTATTGAAGTAGTGTTATTCCTCTTAAAGGATTGTAAGATTTCGAGGAGAGTATTGATTTATACATCTATTGGAATAATATTAGTGATGAAGATAAAAGAAGTGTATAAATGGAGTTAGAAGTAATTCCTTAATGGATTAGAGGATATCATTATCAGAGTAGTTTGATATAACCAAGTATAGATATGAAAAGATTATGAAAATCTTTAGTGTAAAGCTCATTGGATTCACAAATGGATTTAGGAGGAGAAGTTATTGATAGGAATATTTTTGTGAAGCAAAGCTCATCATGTGAACACATGATGATGAATATGGAGAAGTAGAATATTTAGGAAAGGAATTCCTTAATTAGAAGTCTAGAATTACAGAATATGGAAGATAGGAATTCTTGGGAAAACACTCAACCTTAAATCTATAATCAAGTTTAATATCCATCTTATTTGTTTGATCTATCATCCTATTTCTTATTGGTTTATAAGAATATTTTCCTATAACAAACCACTTAAGCATATCTTTGTCACTTCTAAACTATAAAATCATATATGCCTAGAAACTATAGTTATCAATTCTCTCTCATAATTCATTCTAGATAATAAATTCTATTTTAAAGGGTGATATCATTAAAGATCATAAACAGGAGGAATATATGACTTAACCATTAATCTTTACCCATGCTTAAACAAGAAATGTGATAATATTAAATCTCCTAAGAACTTATGGTAAGCATTTTCAATTCAAACCTTAACTCATATGTTAGTTGTAATAAAATGTAGGGTTCGCAACATAGAAAATAAAAAATTTCCTACGATGGGAACAATTATGTACCAAGATCTATCTACTAGATACAAACAACGGGCGGATGTATATCCGTAGAGAACATACCCTTGAAGACCGACAAAGCTTAACGAGTCCAAACTCGTGGTTGATGTAGACGATCTCTTGCCGATCTCAAGATTGAGAGGAAGTCCTAGCGCCACAAAACAGTAGCGCATCCGTGCTCGCACACACGTTCGAGGCACCGAGCAACCTCCGCCTCCTCTCTCCAGCGATGCAGCGGAAGCACAACTCTTTCTTGCCGAATAGCCATCGGGAACATGTATCTCGCTAGTCCGAGACCATGGGGGATAAATTCTAGAGGGGGAGAGAGATCCTTCACGAGGAGGTGTGAGTGAGAAGTGAGAGGAGGGGCTCCTTATATAGGGGAGGGGGCAGCCCAAGGGGGCATGGCCGCCGGCCATGGAGGGTGCCCCCACCTCTCCCTCATTCATGTGGGTGGACACTCCACTCACAAAATGGCCCTTCAATTTTCTCCACTCAAAAACCCACTCAAATTCCCATTAAATTTCCACAAAATTTAATGCAAACTCTCATTAAATAAAACTCTTTTATTTTATTCAGAATTTTGTCAATTACTTTAATGACAAACATTCACAAATAACCCCTTGCTATAATTCTATTTCACATGCATAACCACTTTATGCAATTTCACCCGGAAACCTATTTCGGTATCTAGTGAAATAAATTCCTGCGCTTGTTCATTCTTTCGGCATGAAACTTTTGCTCCAATTGGATGTCGGTGTCTCTTAAGTGTGTCACCCTACGGTTCGTGAATAATGCGGACATGATCGAGATCCCTCTCGGATCAATAATCAGAAGCGGGATCTGGAGACCCATACTGACTCCCACACATTCAACGATGACTTTCTTGTGATCGTCGGAACCTTTTATGCTAGTATCTTAATCCTTTTGTTGCACGATATATTACATGTCCGAGATTCGATCATCGGTATCTCCATACCTAGTTTGATCTCGTTACTGACATGCACTCTTTTCTCGTTCCCGTGATATAACATTCTAGTGATCAAATCACTTGCTTGCAAGCTAACCAATGTGATATCACCGAGAGGGCCCAGAGTATATCTATCCGTCATCGGGATGAACAAATTCCACTCTCGATCCATGGGCCTCAACATAACACTTTATTAGTTCTGAATCCATCTTTATAATCACCCTGTTACGGTGTGACGTTTGATGTTATCAAGAAACTCTTCCGGTGTTAGTGATTGACATGATCTCATGGTCTAAGGATTAGGACCACTTCGTAAGTTGTTATAGCAATATAAACTCAATGACTTTGATCGTAATGCTATACTTCGAATGAATGTTCATCACACCATTACACTAATGTTGTGATCCCGTTATTAACAACATCCAATGTCCATGATCAGGTAACCTTGATCATCTTGTTAATCAACGAGCTAGTTTATGAGAAAGGCATAACTAGGAACTTCCTTTTTGTTTATTAAACACACATGTATTAACGTTTCCGTATTAATACAATTATAGCATGTAAAATAAACATTTATCATAAATAAGGAATACGATAATAACCACTTTATTATTGCCTCTCGGGCATATTGCCTTCAGTCTCCCACTTGCACTAGAGACAATAATCTAGTTTGAAAACTTTGCGTATTGAACACATATGGCTTTCTGGTGTTCCATATACGCGACTGCAAGTGGTTAACATAATCTACGGATCTGACGCTTTCAGGTCCGTGTGTATTTGCATGTCTTTGCGTCTTCACGCATCACTCATTCTTCAATGAGATGGCATTGTTAAATTTGGTCTTTCGGTGAGACCTTTAGTTCCTTGGGGTTAAACCATGTCGATACTATTGTCATACAATATATCTTTAGTGTTAGCCCGTTGCGAACCACATCTTAGTTTGATTTCAAACTAATTGACACAAATTCCCTCCTTTGATGCTACTATAGCAGTCATATACTTAGCCTTTTTGTTGTAGTATTCGTCACAATGTCTTAACTATGGATTTCATCCAAATCCATCATGGAATCTCCTTTCCATTACATTGTGCCACCCATAGTTTAAATTGAGATAAACTTAATTTGTATCTTGTGACAAACCTAGTATCAATGTAACGCTTTACAATGAACTATTTGTAATTGTTTGTCACCTCTACACAAATATATTCTTAGTTCTTTCAAAAAAAATCATAAGAATATCCTCACTATCGTCCAATGATCATTTTATGATTCATTCTGGTATATGCTCATAACACTTAGAGCATAGGACATATCTGGATGTGTACATATCATGGTATGATTGATCAAAACATCCTTGTGATTTCACTCATCAAGTGTCAAAGCACTTGAATCTTGTTTCACTTATCAAGTGTCGATACACTTGAATCTTGATTCAATTCCTTTCCATGCGACAAGAACCTTTCCTTGTTGTTTCTATATTGAACTCCTTCAATATCTCATATATGTACGTTTGGCACAATCATATTAGCGTCACAGTCTATCCGCTATAGACATTCATGCTAAATATTCTAGTTTTGCCTAAGTCTTTCATCAAAATGAAATTCTTAACCTTTGTCAATAAAAGATACATCATTTCCAATCAACAAGATGTCCTCCACAAAATGTATTAGAAATATGTCTTAGCGCTCCCACTTATTTTTTTTTGCAAATGCAAGCATCTTCATCGTCTCCTGATGAAAACTCTTTTTCATCACGGTGAAGATTCCAACTCCGTGATGCTTACTTCAATCATTGAAGTTTGCATGCCCTTTTTAGCATCCTTTGAATTAACAAAACCCTTTGGATCATGTCATGTACACGTTCTAGGTAACCATTCTATTAGAACTTTGTTTTGTTTATTCATCTACCATGTAACAAATTATATGTAGTGGTTGCTACTTTAATCCGTCCAGACTAAATATCGCTATGAAAGATCAAATCTTGTCATAGTCAACTCCTTGAACATTGTCGTAAAATACTTTACGACATGTCGACTATTTCATAGATGTGAAACATCCATGTCTGTTTCTTTATAGATCCAAATATGACCGATAGGTTTTTACACCTTTCTGGAGGGTCTTCTAAGTTCAAAACTTGATTTCTCGTGTATGGAACTATCACGGATTTTATGGCTTCAAGCCATTTGACGGAGTCAGGGCCCATCATTGCTTCTTTGCATGTACTCGGTTCATCACTGTCAAACAATAATGATTTACTCTCAAATCTTAGCATTTGATTGTTTATCCGACCGACTTGGTTCAATAAGAACTTAGATCTCCGTGACCACAACCTTCGAGGCACATAAGCTATGAGCATTATGGCAGCCTCCGGAACGATTTCCGGTGCTGCGCAACTCAGCACATTTAGCTAAGGTTCGTTAACCTTATCAAAGTTCTATTTTCCTCCCACTTAACTTTTATGAAAAATTCCTTCTTCAAGAAACTTCATGTTTCAAACGACAAACCCTTTTGTCCTTGGTGTTATGGAGGAATAACCAATTGTTATTCGAAATAACCTACAAAGACATGTTCATTCGACTTCGGTTGTAAACATCTTACTTATGTTTAGCATACCAAAATTTAAGAAATGACAACTTGGGTTTTACCCCAAACCATAACTTCCATGGTGTTATTTCAACGGATCAAGATGGAGCTCTTTTCAGTGTAAAAGTGGTAGTCTCTAAAGCTTTAATCTTTTAAAACATAATGGCAGTTTTATAAATGACACCTACCAACCATGTCAAACAAGGTTTCATTACAAATCTCAAACACTCCATATTCCTATGGTGTTTCGGGATATGTAAAAATCTAGGTGTTTTGCTAAACTTGCAACTCAAATAAATCCCTTTATGATAAAATCATAATTCATTTATTTTCTTGTTACACTTGTAACTCAAACAAATCCCTTATGATAAAATCATAAACCATTTATTTTCTTGTTACAATGATTTTCCACTCCATCTTGAAAGTCTTTGAACATTTTCAAATATTTAACACTTCTTTCTCATTAAGTGAACATTCACTCAAATTTCTGGAGAAAGCATATGAAGTTGAAATCCATCGCTTACGACTATACATAATGGACTAGATACATCGATATGTATAAATTCCAATAATTTAGTCGTTCGTTCTTCTTTGGCCTTTGAACGAAGTTTTAATTATCACGTGGAAAGTCTCACAAGCGTCACTTGATCAAATCAAAGACTCCAAAAATCCATGAATATGGATATTCTTCATGTTTTCTTTCCAATATAATTTAAACAGCGATGTCACTTCGTAAGCGATCTTTCAATCATTTGTCTTGCAACATTTTAGCATTAGGTTTTATGGATGTGATTTCTCCAACTAGATTTGTAAATCATCCATCTTATATGGAATACGGTAATTATTTGAACAACCTTTGTTCTCATAATACCTGATTTAAATAAAAATTATTAAAACAAATCTTGAAGTCAAGCTTTGATGTCAACGAGAAATACAAACAACGGTTTGTTTGTTTTCGATGAACATCATCACATATTCTCTTGCTAGTTACTTAGGCCATTGTGGTTCATGAATTGCATTGTTCCGTATGAAATTTCATACCAACCAATTCGGTATCCAATACCCAAGAACCACATTGTTTAACAAGCAAAGAATACAACCATAACATGTATATCATCCATATACCTAAATTGGATATTTCCAATCTTTTATTTTCTACCAAATATATTTTATAGATTCTCTTTCAGCATTTCCTTTTTCTTTTTAAAAGAATCTATCAACATCAAAAGTGGCGCCATATAATGACACATAGTTCAAAGCGTGTATATTCAAATAATAATACCTTTGGACTTACACATTGAAGTAGATCACCATCATCAAAATGATCGGTATTCTTTCAAAATCCATTCTTTAGTAATCTTTTAGTGTAGTAAACACTTTACATATATCTTCTATTCATCCTTATCATGACGACTTTCATAATCAAGCTACTATAGCTTATAAAGGCAAATCGTGAGTATAACATTACTTTCCAAAACCCTTTTGGATGATTAGGATGTCTAGCATCTCCAACCTTCGTAAATTCTCATCCAATATGAGAACATATATTATACTCTATCATATTGCAAACCAAACATCGTTTCAAATATCGTTATATCTGCCACACATGATGGTTTCTAAAACAATTCTTTCAGCTCCTAGATAAACTTGATATTAAAACAATCAAGAATCATGGAGGCAAACATGATACTTAAGATACTAACACTGGAATTGTTACTCTTGATTTAATACCAACTATTAAATTTCACGGAGTAAATAGGTTTGCTGAAAGTTTGCAATAGGACTTTAAACTTTAGATTGACACTCAACACAATACGATACCAGTTCGTAAAGTATATATCCAGAATTCTATAGTTCTATTATCTCAATTACAACTATGCATAAGGTGGTGAACGAATGCCAATGACTACAACAAATTATGCAAATTCACTTTGATTTAATTTATGATAAATTGAGTTCTACTAATCCTAATTAGAAATGAACTCCCACTCAAAAACGACATCCCTCGTGTCTTTTTGGTGATTACATGAACCAAATCCACTACACCAAGTCCGATCATCACGTGATTCGGTGTAGCTTCAAAGGCGAGCATCAAATGGGCATCATATATACTATATGACTCATGCTTAACCTTTCGGTCCGTGTTCCGAGGCCATGTCTATACATGCTAGGCTCGCCAAGTAAGAACCTTAGTATTCGCGTGTGTAACTGTCTTACACCCGAAATATGGTCGTGGATCCAAAAACACCCGATCATCACGTGATGTCTTGGAGCGACGAGAACATAATCGGTGCATACTAAAGGAAGAACACATTCTTATCTTGATATTTAAATGAGGGATCATCTTATTATGCTAATAAAATGCCAAACAAGCAATATAAGATGCTATCAAACATCACATGTTTATTAGTGGAATGATATGGTTCCCGCATATGATCTCTATCATGTGCACCGTGGTATGATCACTATCATACCTATATGTGTAAGTCCAAGGTCTATGTAGATTACGCGTTATGTGTGTTGTAAGAGTATCATCTCATACTTCTACTTACAACATCACCATATCATATCACTAGCCCAACAACAATCTAAACTAGACACCTCTAATTTATCCATTGCAAGTTTTACGTGGCTTAGGGCTTTCGAAGATAGAACCGTTCTTACCTACGAACATGAACCACAACGAGGATAACCAAATTGTTGACAACTCGTTGCAAATTAGATATTGACTATAGTAGGAGAGACAGACACCCGCTAGCCACTTATGCAAAACTAGTTGCATGTCAAGCGTGGAACAGGTCTGATGTGCGAGGACATGTAAAGTTTGTCCGGGCCGCTTCATCCCACTATGCCACCAATATCCAAATTACAACTAAGAAGCAATAAAATGATCATCATCGCCCACATACTCATATGTGTACTACCCGTGCAAAGTATCTACGCATAGATCCGACTGTGATACCACTGTAGGGTTCACAACATATAAAACTAAAAATTCCTACGATGGGAACAACTATGTACCAAGATCTATCTACTAGATACAAACAACGGGCGGATGTATATCCGTAGAGAACATACCCTTGAAGACCAATAAAGCTTAACGAGTCCAAACTCGTGGTTGATGTAGACGATCTCTTGCCGATCTCAAGATCGAGAGGAAGTCCTAGCGCCGCAAAACAACAGCGCATTCGTGCTCGCACACACGTTCGAGGCACCGAGCAACCTCCGCCTCCTCGCTCCAGCGATGCAGCGGAAGCACAACTCTTTCTTGCCGAATAGCCACCGTGAACATGTATCTCGCTAGTCCGAGACCATGGGGGATAAATTCTAGAGGGGGAGAGAGATCCTTCACGAGGAGGTGTGAGTGAGAAGTGAGAGGAGGGGGGCAGCCCAAGGGGGCATGGCCACCGGCCATGGAGGGTGCCCCCACCTCTCCCTCATTCATGTGGGTGGACACTCCACTCACAAAATGGCCCTTCAATTTTCTCCACTCAAATTCCCATTAAATTTCCACCAAATTTAGTGCAAACTTTCATTAAATAAAACTCTTTTATTTTATTCAGAATTTTGTCAATTACTTTAATGACAAACATTCACAAATAACCCCTTGCTAGAATTCTATTTCACATGCATAACCACTTTATGCAATTTCACCCGAAAACCTGTTTTGGTATCTAGTGAAATAAATTCCTGCGCTTGTTCATTCTTTCGGCATGAAACTTTTGCTCCAATTGGATGTCGGTGTCTCTTAAGTGTGTCACCCTATGGTTCGTGAATAATGCGGATATGATCGATACCCCTCTCGGATCAATAATCAGAAGCGGGATCTGGAGACCCATACTGACTCCCACACATTCAACGATGACTTTCTTGTGATCGTCGGAACCTTTTATGCTAGTATCTTAATCATTTTGTTTCGCGATATATTACATGTCCGAGATTCGATCATCGGTATCTCCATACCTAGTTTGATCTCGTTACTAACATGCACTCTTTTCTTGTTCCCGTGATATAACATTCTAGTGATCAAATCACTTGCTTGCAAGCTAACCAATGTGATATCACCGAGAGGGCCCAGAGTATATCTATCCGTCATCGGGATGAACAAATTCCACTCTCGATCCATGGGCCTCAACATAACACTTTATTAGTTCTGAATCCATCTTTATAATCACCCTGTTAAGGTGTGACGTTTGATGTTATCAAGAAACTCTTCCAGTGTTAGTGATTGACATGATCTCATGGTCTAAGGATTAGGATCACTTCGTAAGTTGTTATAGCAATATAAACTCAATGACTTTGATCGTAATGCTATACTTCGAATGAATGTTCATCACACCATTACACTAATGTTGTGATCCCGTTATTAACAACATCCAATGTCCATGATCAGGAAACCTTGACCATCTTGTTAATCAACGAGCTAGTTTATGAGAGAGGCATAACTAGGAACTTCCTTTTTGTTTATTAAACACACATGTATTAACGTTTCCATATTAATACAATTATAGCATGTAAAATAAACATTTATCATAAATAAGGAATACGATAATAACCACTTTATTATTGCCTCTCGGGCATATTCCCTTCATAAAATATATACATTGCTATTTCATAGATTCATGAGAATAATATTAACCATATTAACTCCTTAGAATATCATGCATCAAATAATGATATAGGATCATTATATTAAATTTTCTCCAAACTATAAGTTAATTAAAACCAAATTTTATAAATAAATAAGGAAATATTCTATAATAAATCCATGGTTTATTATGGAAAGAAAATAATAACAAAGGCTCTTACCAAATATTAGAAGAATATATATAAAGAAAATTAAGAAGTATAACTTTATATAAGAAAAGTTCACAAAATGGTTTTAAATAACTTTATTATAGCTGCTAGTATTCAACAAAGGACTTATATAAAGAAAATTCAAAACAATTGCTTAAAGAAAAAGCTAGAAAAGAAAACAGAATATAGAAAATATAAAAGAAAAAGGAAGAGGAATAGGTCAGCCCAGTTCCTGGTCGTGGCCCATTTTCTTTCTTATCTATCTGTTGCTCACGAGCAACTCACAACAGCCCAATAGTAGACCAGTAAGGACAACACTCAGTAAATATCTCTGGCTGACGGGTGGGACCGAAGAAGGACTGCGGATCGAGTCAGGAAAGTTCCAGGGGGTTTTCCGCAAAATGACCCCCGTCGTTTTCCTCCAGCTGGAAGCAGCTCGGTGGCGATGCCAGGGCCGTCCACCGTTGTCTTTGCGTCAAGATGCACGCCGCCGTTGCCAGGTGAGGATAAGGAGGCCACGGCGATGTCCCTGCTCGTCCTAATCCTCATTTCCCCCTCGGACGCTCTCTATCTCGTTTTCCTCTTCTTCACCGAAAACCTAGTTTTGACCTCGCCAGAGTTGTCGTCGATTCCGAGCTTCCCTTTAACCGCTGAGCCCACCATTGAGATCCACTTGATCGTCTGGTTCGATTGCCCCACAAAATACAAGCCAAAGATACTCTAATCACGCCAATCGTCACCTCCATCTTCGACGGGTTCCACCGCCGTCCCCATTTGATTCCGGCAACAACTCGCATCACCGACTACACCGTCACGCTTCTGGTGAGTTACTGAGTCTCCCAGTATGCCCTAATGCTTCAATCGCTTCCTGTATCGCTACCTACATAATCGCCTACAAGCGCCGCCGTGCGAGCTCATCGCCGGTCATTCTCTAGTGACCATATACTAGCGGCACCACTGTTGGGGATATGCTATATGGGTATCCTCATAGCATGTCACCTATCCGGATAACCCGGGTGGCCTACAGTTGGTAGCATGGCCTATGGCCTGCTGGGCGGCCCAGTTAGATGGATCCAAAAGGGAGGCCCATGCTGGCGGTGGAGTCACCAGCGTACCCGGAGCCTTGGAGTGCAAGATACACAAGACTAGTAATAGACGGTGTAGGACTCTGTAACCTGTCCGGCTAGGACTTTTCCCTGTAACCCTAGGACCTGGCGACTATATAAGTCGGGCCTATGGGAGCCTTTAGGGCACAACTTCAGACAACCTAGTGTCGATTACGACGCACCTCGCACAGCAAACCAATCCCTGTAACTCGACGTATTTCCCTTATAGTGATTTATAGCAGGAGTAGGATTCTGCCACCGGTGTGGGATCTGAACCTGGGTAAGCTGTGTTACCTCGTACCCGTCAACCGTCTGCCTTCCCCCACGTCTCTAAACACGCACTGTGAGGACCCCTCCATGGCGTACTCGTCGGCAATACCACGACATTTGGCGCCCACCGTGGGGCAAGAGGCGCTTCAGGCTCTTCAGCGGGCGAGGACCAAGATCTTCGCGGGAATCGGAGAAACCGTAGCCATCGGTCGCGTTCTCTTCTCCGGCAACGTTCCGATCGTCCCTCCTGACGAGTTCTGAATCCCGGCGAAGACAAACCCTACGCGGTGTTCGATCGTTCCTATCAGAGACATCCACCTCTTCATCGGCGAAACCGACTCAGGCACTAGTTCCCTGGGAGTCGGAGGAGCATCAAGGCCCGCACGGACCGCCTACGGGTTGGATACGTTTGCGGAAGGATCAATGTCGGATCTCTCCTCGGAGTTTGCCGGCAAAGATCAAGAAAATCCAAGGCCCACCCAAACCGCCCCTGTGCAGGATATAAAGGTGGAAGATCACTGCAAATCCGCCGGCTTCGCCCGTGCGTGTGGACAACAGAGATCCAAGTTCGTCGGAGTGGTTACCATCTTCGATCTGGCGCGCTGCATTTAGAGAGAAGGCGAAAACCCGAGTGATTACCTGGCCAGGTGGCTCCGTATACGAGCCGATCTGGCCCACTACCCCGATGATAACGCTTTGTATCACTTCATGGAAGGACTGGACCATGGCACGCTTCTCCGACATTCTTTAAGACGGCAGCAGGCAACAAGGTGTCTTACCCTCGAAGAGATGGTGAGCATCGTCAACAACTACGCGGAAGCTGACGCAGCAGCCCAGATGGCACTTGCACTCAGGGACGGAGAACCTCCAATTCAGCAACCGCCACCACCTCCTCCCACCGCCATTGTCGCAGCAACACCACCACCCATAGTCATCGTCGAGGTCGCTGCACCTCCACCGCCCGTCATCGAGGAAGTCCTGACACCCTCCGACTCTGTCATTGACGCGCTTTATGCTGATTTCAGTGCAGATTTAGAGGAGATAGATTTCATTCCATAAGAGCTAGACTCCGCCATGCAGGAGATGGAGGAGGAGTACTCGCGCGACGAGCAAGCCAACAATGTCGTCATGTCTCGAGGGGTGTTCGTCACCATTGGGACGACGATGGATGAAGATCAACCCGGACAAGCTCCGCCTACAGCGCTGGAAAAGGGGAAGGGGCCACTCATTGCTGCTGACGATGATTGCGCAAAGGTCATGCCTCCTCCGCCTAACCCAGTGTAGCAGCTGCAGGAACTCGGCACCGGCCCGAGCAATAACAACACCACAAGCTTGCCGCCTCCAGCATCTACGTCTGCAGCAACCCAAGTTACTCCAGCTGATAGAGTGATGTACGAAAATCTCCTCGTCGAGCCACTGACCGTTGCTCATATCCGGAACGTGACCCAGCTTGACGAGAAGCGCCAGCAGCTGCTTGAGGAAGCACAAGCCATCGCGGAGCAAGGCGCTAAGCTAGATCGAGATCTGGTCAACACGCAGAAGTCCAAAGAGAAAGCTAGAGCAATGGAGGCCAAGTACAAGACTTTACTGCAGCAGCAGAAGGCTAAGAAAGCTCTGGCTCGCGTCATCAACGATCCTGGTGTGCGACGTAACCTAGGATGGGCCCCCTCGAAGCCGGCACAAGCCAAGCCATACATTGACAGTGAAGGCAAGCAGGTGATGCCCACCCCACTCCTTAACCTCGCCGTCGCCAAGACCCTTCTAGAGCAGGATAGATCGCCTGAGGCAGTGGAACATGTCTATGACCTAGTGGTCAAGGCGGTGAAGCAGCAGGAAAAGGCCACCTCTCAGAGGCTTGAGTCTGACCAAGCGCTTTGCCAGTCTAGCCAGTACAAGCCGCCAAGGGACAGATCTCCTCTTGATGTCGGGTCCCAGACGTGTTCATCAGAACAAAGACGGAGGGACGCGCGCAACAGGAAGGATGCCATCCCCATATCCTCCGACCACGGAGAAAAGGCCCGACCTCGTCGCCAGTCGCCACCGCCCCGATCTCCCTGACATCGTGAAGATTACAAGGCTCACCATCATACGGATATGCCCCTACCAAAGCAGTGTGGCATCATAATCCGCGACAACGCGGAGCAGACCCGTCATGACGGAGAGCGCAACCACGGGCACAGGAGCAGGTCACACCACAACCCTCCACGTTCGACAAGCAACCGTGACAGGCGTGAGGCGTCGCAGGAGGGTAATAGCAAGAAGGCTAACCCACCGCCACCTCTGCCTCCGTCACCACCAAGCAGTCACCATGGCAGAGGAGGCTCGCGTCGTTCACGCAGCCCATCCCCTGTTGACAAGAAGAAGAAGAACCCGGAGCTGGACGATGCACGTTCGTGGATCGATAAGATCCACGAGGCCCGGGAAGGACCATACCTGGGACCATGTTGCTTTGGACCTGCAATACGATCCGCAACTTACACCAAAGGTTTCCGGATTGACAAGACCATCAAGCCCTATGACGGCACCGCCAAGCTAGCCACATGGTTGTAGGACTATGACAACGCTGTGGAGATTGCCGGAGGCAACCCCAACGTCGCCGTCAAGTACCTCCCATTAATGTTGGCAGGCACGACCCGTCAATGGATCGACGACTTGCCGGAGAAATCTATCTACAACTGGCTGGACATGCAAGAAGCATTCACCAAGAACTTTGAGGGTACATACAAGCGTCCCTGCACTATGGGCGGTCTACAGCGGTGCGTGCAAGAGAAAGACGAGACATCTCGCGCCTACCTCTCCCGCTGGCTGGATATGAAGAATTTCTGCGCAGGAGTGCACGTTTGCAGGACAATCACTGCCATGGCCGCCTTCATCGATGGGTTGGAAAGGGGCACATTGCTCCGACATAAGCTGAAGCGCTTGCAGGACAATCACCAGCTTGACTTGAACCAGATGATTCAGTATGCTAGTGAGTTCGCAGCTGCCGATGACGATGCTCGCGGCTCCTTGCCGGCAACAGCCGTTCCAACTCAAGCTCGGAGGAACAGCAGTGCAAAGCGGAAAACCGCTCCAGAAGAAAATCAATCTACCGACATGGTCGCTATGACTTTTGCAGGACGAGATGATGGCGGACAACGTGGCCGAGGAAGGGGAGCTGGCCGTGGGCAGCAACGAGGCAGCGAAACAACCTCGGCGCCGCTCCGCGTTCCCCAAACCTATGAGGAGTACCGCGATATGCCGTGCCTCGTACACCTCGACGCCAACGGCAAGGCCACCCATGCCAATCGACACTGCAAGTTCGTCAACAACCTCAAGGAAGACCCAGAGTCCGGCTACAAGCGAAGTCGGAAGAACAGACCGCGAGGCAAGGGCAAGGAGAAGAAGAAGGAGGAGGAGTCCAAGGATTCAAGTGACATGGACGAAGATGTTGACCCCAAGCACGCCGCCAAGAGCGACGACAAGGGCAAGAACCCCTTCGCAAAGAAGGCTCCAGTCTACCACACTTTCCTTGGCACCCCCACCGTCCGACAACAGAAGACCTCTCTGAGGATCCTGATGGCTACTCTCCCCCCAGTTCCCCAGTACCTACGTTGGTCGGAAGTTCCAATCACTTGGGAGAGGACGGACCACCCAGACCTTATACCCACGGAGAACCAGTACGCCATGGTCATCAACCCCTTGATTGACGGCGTGGAGTTCACCAAGTGTATGGTGGATAGTGGAAGCAACATCAACATCATGTACCTGGATACACTGCAGAAGATGAACTTGAGGGAGGCAAACCTAAGGCGGACCAACACCATCTTCCACGGCGTAGTTCCTGGTCGGGAGGCTCGGCCCTTGGGTGCATTACACTTCAGGTTGCCTTTGGCGATGTTAATAATTACCGCCAAGAGCGCATGACCTTCGAGGTGGTCCCCTTCAAGAGCGTGTACCACGTCATATTCGGCCGCGACATATTCCACACGTTCATGGCCAAACCATGCTTCGTCTACAACAAACTCAAGATACCCAGACCAACGGTGTCATCACCGTATCCGGAAGCTTTACCAAGGCAAGGGACTGCGAGATCAATGAAGCAGCCGTTGCAGAAGCTGTCCTCTATAGCGAAGAATTCAAAGATATCCAGAGCAAGGTCGATGACTCAGAGATGCCCGCGTTGAAGAAGCAGATCTCTGACTCCGCTCCTGCGTTCAAGGCCGCCATCGAGACCAAGCCGGTGGAACTTGTGGTAGGCGATGCCTCCAAGGTCACCACCATTCGGACGAACCTGGATCCCAAATAGGAAAGCGCGCTCGTCGAGTTCCTTCGTGAGAATAGGGACATCTTTGCCTGGCAACCTGCCGACATGAAAGGTGTACCTAGGGAACTTGCCGAGCACATCTTAAACATTGATCCAAAATGCAAACCGGTGAAACAACCTCTGCGACACTTTGGAGATGAGAAGAGACGCGCCATTGGCAAAGAGATAGCTAGGTTACTTAAAGCTAGATTTATCCGAGAAGTCCTTCACACTCGATGGGTGGCCAATCCTGTACTTGTCCCCAAAAAGGGAACCAATGAATTAAGAATGTGCGTTGATTACACTGGCTTGAACAAAGCATGTCCCAAAGATCCGTTTGCTTTGCCTCGCATTGACCAAGTCATTGACTCGACGGCTGGCTCGGAACTTTTGTGTTTTCTCGATGCATACTCAGGATACCACCAGATCAAGATGAGGAAGTCGGACAAATTGGCCACTTCGTTCACTACCCCATACGACACATTTTGCTATGTCACGATGCCCTTTGGGCTGAAAAACGCAGGTGCCACGACCAGCGGACAATGCAACGTTGCCTCCATGACCAAATTGGTCAGAACGTTCACGCCTATGTGGATGACATAGCGGTGATGTCTAAAAATTCAAATGACTTAATCTCCGACTTAAAAGAAACCTTTGATAATCTCTGTAAATACAACATTATGCTTAACCCCAAGAAGCGCGTCTTCGGGGTTCCAGCCGGCAAATTGTTGGGATTCATCGTTTCCCAGCATGGAATCGAAGTTAACCCGGAGAAAATCAAGGCCATCTTAAACATAAACCGTCTGACATGCCTAAAGTACATTCAACGACTAACAGGTTGTGTTACAGCAGTTAGTCGGTTCGTCAGCCGACTTGGAGAGAAGGCCCTGCCGCTGTACAAGTTGTTGAAGAAGGCGGACAAATTTACATGGACGGACGAAACAGATGCGGCATTGAAGCAGCTCAAGGAGATTCTTTCCTCAGCGCCCATCCTTGCAGCACCCGAACCTGGAGAGCCCCTGTTAATCTACATGGCGTCAACCAACCGGGTAATCAGCACCGTCGTCGTGGTAGAGCGGAAGGAACCAGGATATGAGCACGGAGTTCAACGACCAGTTTACTATGTGAGCGAGGTCTTGACGGAGTCCAAGCAGCGTTACCCGCACTACCAGAAGATAGCTTATGGAGTATTCCTTGCTTCTCGGAAGCTGAGGCATTACTTTCAGGAGCACCCAATCACAGTGGTGAGCAAGACTCCAGTGTCCAACATTATCAATAACAACAACGCTACAGGAAGGGTCGCGAAGTGGGGCATTGAACTTGCCGCCTTTGAGATCACCTATCAAGTCACAAGCCTTGGCGGATTTTGTTGCATATTGGACGGAGATGCCAGATGCTACTCCATTGCCGGAACCAGAGTATTGGGTGATGCACTTTGACGGATCAAAGCTGCTCAACGGCTCGGGGGCTGGTGTATTGCTACAGTCACCAACAGGAGACAAGCTACACTACGTTCTGCAAATCCACTTCGAGGATACAAACAACATGGCGGAGTATGAAGCACTCATTCACGGACTACGTGTAGCCAAGGATATTGGAATCAAGCGCATAGTTTGCTGTGGAGATTCCGACTTGGTTGCCCAGCAGGTGGCTGGCACCTGGAATGCGCGGAACCCTATGATGGCGGCATATCGAGACGAAGTGGACGAGATAGCCAAGAGCTTCTTGGTATACGAAGTCAAGTATGTACCTAGGGAGCAAAACTAGGCGGCTGATCTACTGTCTAAACTTGGATCAGGGCACAAGCAAATTTCGCCAGGAGTTTTCCTAGAGCATCTAAGCACACCATCTGTGAAGGGAGCCGACATCGACAACCCGGATAGAACTGACTCTTTCGTCAACATGGTGACTAAGGTCCCTCCGGCTTGGACAAAACCGTTCATGGAATATCTCGAACACGGAGCTTTGCCCGACGACGAAGTCGAAAGATGGAAAATAGTACGACGAGCAAAGGGTTATACCATAATTAATGGGTAACTCTACAAAAGGAGCACTACTGGTGTATACCTAAAGTGTGTTTCCCAGCTGGAAGGTATGGACATCCTACGTGAAATCCATCTCGGAGATTGCAGGCATCACGCCTCTCCTCGATCGTTGGTCGCGAAAGCCTTCCGGAAAGGATTCTACTGGCTGACCGCGAAGGCGGACGCTGACAAGCTGGTTGAGACATGCATGGGATGCCAGTATTATGCCCGACAACCACATGTTCCTACTAAAGATCTGCGAACAATACCAATAACTTGGCCGTTTGCAGTCTGGGGGCTGGACATGGTGGGACCGTTACAGACGACACCTTGTGGGTTACGCATCTGCTTGTAGCAGTTGAAAAATTCACTAAATGGATAGAAGCTAAACCCATTAGAAAGCTTGATGGGGCAACTGCCCTCAGGTTTGTCCGAGATCTAGTGGTGAGATTTGGTCTCCCACACAACATTATCACCGACAATGGCAACAATTTATCACTGGGAGAAGTGGAGGCTTATTGCCGGGAGAAAGGCATACGACTTGACCTTGCATCTGTGGCACACCCACAATCCAATGGTCAGGTTGAGTGAGCCAATGGATTAATTCTGCAGGGAATCAAGCCACGTCTTGAGGCACCGCTACATAGAGCAGCTGGAGCCTGGGCGGAAGAATTGCCATCTGTGCTGTGGAGTTTACGAACTACACCAAACAGATCCACCAGCTACACCCCTTACTTCATGGTTTATGGAGCAGAAGCCATCCTGCCTTTCGACATACTTCACGATGCACCAAGAGTTGCCGCCTACGACGAAGATGACGCTGAAGAATCCAGATGCCTAGATGTGGACCTTCTCGAGGAGGAGCGCGTTTTGGCATGCCAAAGATCTGCCATCTACCAGCAGAAGCTACGCAGCTATCACAGTCGCCGCGTTCGGCATCGCTCGTTTAAAGAGGGGAATTTGGTGCTCCGACTTAAGCAGAAGAAGTCACACAAATTATCCCCGCCATGGGAAGGACCGTTCATCATAAGCAAGGCGCCGCTCAATGGGTGTTACTACCTCGTTGACAATCATGAACTGAAGGATAGACCCAACGAGGATCATAAGCGTAAGCGACGTGACCCGGATGATGACTACCCGGAGCTTGATCGGGCATGGAACATAGCACATCTACGTCATTTTTACACTTAGCATTTTTTATCTAATTGTGTATCTCTTATATGATTAATGAAATAAAGCTTTCTGGTTCACTCATATTTCTGAGTCTTTTACCTCCTTTAGTATTCATTTTTGTATCATGTAAAACCTTTATGCACAAGCTTTGCGTTTGCACTTGTGAAAATTCCACCTACGGGCGTTAGCTTAATTTTTGTGGTCTACACGTTCTTTGTTCTTTTTATGTGGATTCTGGAGTAGTGACTTTTGGCACTTATTGTCAGCGATTTTTTTCTTAGGTTATTGACGGTGCCATTGGGCATCATCACCTGAGCGCATGGTTCCGACAACGAGTCTTCCGACTCACGAAAGGTCAAGCATAAAAAACAAAGTAATGGATAAGCCAGCACTTGCTTAAAAAATAATGCTGGAAACTAGTTCTTAAGTAGCAGGAAATAACAACCATTGTTTTCCGCCTTCAGTTACATCAATAAGTTTTTTCCGCACATGCACCAAAGGTGAAACAAATAATACAAAGTTGTTCTCCATTCCTTTGGCGCAGGAGACTTAGACGCAGCGTCATCACCAGCCGGAGAGCCACCCTCGAAGTCGGCGCTATGGTGGGACTCAGAAGAATCTTGGTTGCCATTGTCGATGGTGTTCATGGGCACGAAGACGTCGATGTCCACCAACTCGGCAACTCTGGTGTCATAGCCCGCGAGTGATGACAAGATGGCTTCGTGATTAATCTCTTTACCATCATCGTCGACGTCGGGGATGCCAGAGGTCACTGTGTCGATGTCGGCACCTTCGTAGTGTGACTTCACCATTGACAGCGCCATCCTCGCGCCAGCCCGTGCACATGAAGCTTTCCAACTTGTGACACGCTCGGGGGCTCGGCGCAAAATCTCCGAGTACTTCGCCACGGAGTCCGATGCCTTGATGTTTATCTGGAGGGGCTTGGCAATCTCCTTAGCTTGTGTGATGGCGGTGTTGATGAAGTTGCCAGCAAGAACCATGCATTCCTTGTCTGAAGGAGGCGATCGGGTCAAACCCATAGGAGCTGCAAGTTCCAACAAGGAGCGCATGAGTTCAATAAATTCAAAGTATCCAGACTACATAAATACAAGGCGGAGAAAACTTACTGAAGATGCTGGCCTTAGCCTGCCAGAGGGTGTCCGCCAGGGATTCTTTCTCTTGTTGGAGGAGCTTATACGCCTCGCTATGGCGTTGATTTTGCTCATCGGCGGCTTGCTTTTGATCTTTTAAGATCGCAATCTCCTCCTTCAATCGAGAGATTTCCGCGGAGGCGGAGTCCTGCAGGGACTTCATTGAATCCCCATGCATTTTCAGCATATCTTTCCTCTCCTCTTTAAGGATCTTGTTCTCGCTGTCCAGCTGTTGAATATGCTTGGACTGCTCGACAATGTCCTTGGCCTTGGCAACATGTTCTGCAAAGTCGGAGAAAGCAAAAGTACACAGTAAGTACTCGGAGAAAATAGGCACAAAACCAAGACGGAATGCGCAAAAAGAAAACAGACTCTTGTTTTTGATGATCTGTTCCTTCAAGATGGCAGTTTTACCCTTTTTGGCTTCAAGATCTGTGCACATCTTCTGGTACTTGTCATTGTCCATGCCCCTCCGAGCATTCTCGTTCTGTGGAAAAAAGGACAAATTTAAAACGTTGATTGGTCTGCTTGGAGCATCTAGCCTAAAATCCTCCACCTAGACGCTCGGGGGCTACAACGAGAGTTTTTGACTTAACAATATGCATAGCTTTCTTTAAGCATCTAGTCGAAACTAATTCAGTTACAACTAGAAGCTTGGGGTCTACTATATAAAGTTTTCAACTCAGATATATACTTAGCTTTCTTTAAGCATCTAGTCGGAACTAATTCAGTTGCAACTAGAAGCTTGGGGGCTACAGTACCGAAATTTATGAATACTGCGTTTGCTACTCTGAAAGCATTTAGTCGGAATAATTCATTCCATCTACATGCTTCGGGGCTATAGTTAGAAGTTTTCTAGCTTAGTCACTCTTAGAGCATCTAGACGCAAAAGCCTATGGTTTTCCATCTACATCCTCGGGGGCTACAATGGGATACTCATATGAAATGCAAAAGGCAAGTAAAACTTACAAGTGCAATGATCTTGAGGTTTGTAGCGCTCTCGGATAGCATCTTGCCAAAGGAGATGCTATTTCCTCGCAATATTTCTACTTGTCGGAGGAGCTCCTCAAGACCGCACGTCGGAGATGTCGGTGCTGCTCCAGGAACCAGAGTTTTGCTGCTCGGCGTAAGCGCCGGGTAGACTATCTTGGGGAACTCAAAAGGTTTCTGGGGAGCAAGGGCGCCGCCTTCGATAGAAGTACCATCTTCCACCACCGCCTTTCCGCCACTGATGGCATCCTTAGGCGGAGCTTCAGCCATTTGTTGAGCGGTGCTCTCCCGCGTTGCCTGCTCGCCGACAACAGCGAGTTCGGTAGAGGCGCCAGAATCCACTTCCATGGCGGAAGGGCCTGATGCCTCCTTAGCTTGTGAGCTTGTCGGAGCAGACGAGGGCTTGACGGCAGGAGTAGCAGGAGCGATGGCGGGGGAGGCGTCGCGATGCAGCATGTCCTTGATATTTCGAGAAGCCCCCGATGTTTTGGAGGTCTTCTTGAGGCTGGTCGTGGCTTTCTTCCTGAAACGTGCGAAATGCATAAGTACAGGAGCAAGACAAATAAATAGACAATGTCGGAAAATGAGAAGCTTACACAAGTGGGGGTGCTTTGGCAAAGGGGATCCCGGTAACTTTTCTCTTTTCCGCCTCCAGGGCGGCGGTAGTCTTCTTGGAGGCTCCACCCTCCGTCTTCTTCTTCTTCTTCTTGCCTCCGTCGGCAGCGTCAGAGGTGGAGCTCTTCCGCTTCCGCGCCAACGGAACCTCGTCGTTGGACACGACCATGACTTCCTTCATCTTTGGATCGTAGATTTGGATAGCCCGGTTGCCCTCCTCTAGATTGCTAAGCTGTTAAGTGATAAATCACCGTGTTAGATAAGATGGTATTTGCAAGACGGAAGAACTGGAGCATATGTCATACACGGAAAATAAATACCTACCTTTGGGCACTTGCCGTCTACGAACATGTCGTAGGTGATGGTGAAGCCACGCTTCTTATCCTTCACCTTGACGATGTCCTTAAGGCGGATCTTGACGGAGTCGCTCGAGAAGTTGTCCACGGAGATGCAGAGACTATCCCTTCTATCGCTGGTATACTCGTGCATGAGCTTCGCGCGGTGCTGTAGAGGTTGGATTCGCCCGATGAACCAGCACATGGCTAGGTCCAAGCCGGTCAGACCTGTCTCTACGAACCAATCGATCCGCCTTATGGCCCGAGAAGCGTCGAGGTCAGAGGGAAGAGAGGCTTGGGATCTCCATGACGAGGCTTCAGCGGCGGCTCCATCAACGAAGTGGGTACGTAACTTGTCGGCCAGCCAGAGGGATGTCTGGGCCATAAAAGTACGTCTGTTGCCAATTCTTGCAGGACTCGTGGCCGATGATGTCGGGGAACCGCCGGCCAGGTCGAATCTTGAAGCTTATGGTGCCACAGTTCCTAAGCTCTTCCTTGTTGTGTCCGGCTTCACGTTTGACGGTGAAGAAGTACACAAAAAGATCTAACCTAGGCTTTATCCCTAGATATCCCTCGCAAAGTGCCGCGTAGTTGCTAAGCACTAAGATACTATTGGGGGAAAGGTTTTGGGGTTGGACCCTATAATGGTTCAAGACGGAGAGGAAGAAGTTGGAGATGGGTAGGGAGACGCCGCGTACCAGTTGAGCTTTTAGGTACACCTTTTCTCCGGCTTGGGGAGAAGGTGTCACCTCGCCGGCCGGCGCCACCCGCCAGGCAAGTCCCTCCGTTGCGGAGAGGTAACCTTCGGCGACCATCTCTTGGATATCACAGTCTGTGATATCCAAGCCGCGCCAGTCGCCCTTGTGCGAGTCTGGTTCCTCCTCCAATGGCTCTAGCACCGCCAAATTTAGGTCACCGCCGGTGGACTCGATCACCGCCGACGCGGGGATGACCAAACCTTATGGGGGCACGATGACGGAGCTCGCCGGCTTCGCCGCGGCTTCGCTCGACGCCGCCATTGATGGAGAAGTGCTGCTGCTAGCCATGGAGTGAGATGGGGTGCGACTGGTGCAGATTGGATCTAGGGTTTTTTCGAGAGTTCTCGCGGAGAGCTCGAGGAGACACGCGGCTGGAGGAAGAAGATGATGCGAGGAGAATGAGGTAAAAAGTTGAATTTTCCCCACGGTTACTATTTATCATCCTCGGCGTCAAGATTTGTGCAGCTTGATCGGACGGTTGCCGCGTAGACGACGTGTTCACGAACGTGCGCATAAATTTCGCCACGTCTCCAACCGTCACCGCCAACGGTTCGTATCGCTCGCGCGGGAAAATCGGACATGATTGCGTTCTCTGCATGTGTGAGCTACGAGGCGTCGCTGACCTAATCCTACGTCGTCCTAGATGACATGGGTAGATGAGCCGTCATATCGAAGATTCCGACATAGACGGATCTAATCCGATTACGGAAGTGTACGATGGAAGATTCAACATTTCTCCAGCTTACAAGTTGAAAACGGAGAAAGTTTTGCAGGGTTCTTTGGGAGGACTACAAGATATTGCTTGACGATTTGCCGACATCCAACTAGACGGAGCATTCATCTGAAAAGGCAAGACGGCACAAGATCTCGGAGTTCTCCGGGGGCTACTGTTGGGGATATGCTATATGGGTATCCTCATAGCATGTCACCTATCCGGATAACCCGGGTGGCCCATAGTTGGTAGCATGGCCTATGGCCTGCTGGGCGGCCCAGTTAGATGGATCCAGAAGGGAGACCCATACCGGATAAAGGAAGGCTACGATAGAGTCACCATCGTACCCGGAGCCTTGGAGTGCAAGATACACAAGACTAGTAATAGACGGTGTAGGACTCTGTAACCTGTCCTGCTAGGACTTTTCCCTGTAACCCTAGGACCTGGCTACTATATAAGTCGGGCCTATGGGAGCCTTTAGGGCACAACTTCAGATAACCTAGTGTGGATTACGACGCACCTCGCACAGCGAACCAATCCCTGTAACTCGGCGTATTGCCCTTATAGTGATTTATAGCAGGAGTAGGATTCCGCCACCGTTGTGGGATCTGAACCTGGGTAAGCTGTGTTACCTCGTACCCGTCAACCGTCCGCCTTCCCCCACGTCTCTAAACACGCACTGTGAGGACCCCTCCTGTCGTGGTGGTGGCACGGCAGATGCCATGGGTAGGCTAAAGTATGGGGCCAATGGATGCTAGAGAGATCTGGGGAGGGAAGATGTAGTTGATTCTACACACAGAAGACTAACGTAAAGATCTTTATTTCTCCTTTCTTGGGCCACAAGCGCTCCTTGAGCTGTATACAAGTGGAGAAGAAGAACTTTACTAGCTTAACGGTACCAAAATGACTCTATCTCTTTCTCAGAGTCCAAGCCTCTCCTTATAAAGGGGAGCCTTGGCTCCTCTAGGGCTGACATGGCAAGCATATTCGAGGAATATGCTTGTCCCAATATAGTAATTCGGCGGCCTCCTTTCCGTGTCGCCCTTCTAGTGACGGCAAGGTTCCAGAGAATCCCACCTGCACGCCTCGGGCTCCAGGACTGTCACCTCCGTGACCTCCTTCTGCCCTTCTGTCGCTCTGCGCCTTGTCCTTTGTGCTTGGCTCTGCTCAGATTCTTCCTAGCTCGTGACTAGAGTTTGACTATAGGCTCCTCCTTCTCCCGCAAGCTTCATGTTATTCGGCCCTGTCTCGCTTAACCCGGCTTGGTCGTTACCGACAATTATATTATTCGGGCTGACCCGGCCGACTTACACAGTACATCGGCCGGGTCACGTACTGCCCCTCTCTTAAATGTCCTGCTCGTGCTTACCTCGGCCGAACTTTACAGGATTCGACCGATTTAGCCATTAACTCGGAATTGGACGGGGATCTTCCTTTTGTCTTCTCCCATCCTGACCCTATCCGGGGTCACCTCCCCAACACCTCCATGGCGTACTCGTCGGCAATACCACGATAGCCACTACTATTCGCTTCCCCGTAGTGCACTCGTTCGAACCAGAGTCGTTGCATTCGCTAGATATCGCTAGAACTTCGCTGCTGTTCGCCGTCTGTGCGTCACCGACGGGCTGAAGTCATAGTGACGTCTGGCTCACGTGAAGTCAAACCGGTCAATCGTTTGACTTGGTCCATGCCCATGTGGCATGTGACATGGCAACGACCCCACCAGTCAGTGACTGGGGGCTAGGTTAGGGTGCAGTATAGAAAGTTTAAGAGAGGAGATGATGTTAACAGTGACGCAGTAAATATGTTTAACAATTTCTGAAAATGATTAAATCTTAAAAATTTAATAAGTTATGTTTCATAATTCAGAAAAATATGTTTTATATATGAAAATTTTCAGAAAAATAAAATCTATAAAATTAAACTATTATTAAACATTATTATGTCAACAGTTTAAATATTATTATTTAATAAAGATTTTATAAGTATTAAAACTTTGAAAATCCATATTTTAATATTGGTAACTTTTAAAAATATAAATAATATACCAAAATTCCCTTAGAAAAATAAGAAATATAACTTAATACCATAATCATGTATTATTATTTCACTTAATGAAATATCTATTATTTATTAAGTATTTATAAAGTAATAAATCTTTTAAACATCATATCTTATTATTTATAATTCACAAAAATAAATGTAATATACCAAAATGATCACAAAAATAATACCTACATGTTAAAAATATAATATTCCACTTTTGAGTTAAATAAATTTTTTAAATATTTTAATAACTTGAATTTAAATCTATTTCCTGAGTTGTTAATTCATATAAGTGTAAATAAAATTTGTTAATATTTCTAAAATTGACAATTTAGGTCTAATAAGTAATACTAGTCTTAAATATAGAGTGTATGAAAACAAAATGGTTCAACACATTTTAAAAACAATCTTAGTGAATTATAATTCCACCATAAGTATAGAATATCTTTTAAAAGAAGATTCTTATCCAATACCAAATCTTCAAATATAGTTTGCAACCAAATAAATTCTTTTCCATTAATTCAACTACAAGTTTATAAACATATCACCACACTATAGTAAATCCATAAGTAGTTAAGTAATATTACTTCTTTGTTTACAAATTATAACCACTCATGTATAAAGAGATAAAAATTTCTATTCCATTATAAAATTAAGAAACCACTACTCAAATAGAAGTAATGCCACTCTTAAATAATTTTAAGGAAATATTATAAGATGAGCAAGTACAATATCATAAGCATTACACCTTAAATCCATCTATGCCTTTAAAGTTAACTTTAGTCTACAAGACTTTAAATATAATGCTAAAGACTTTATTATTGGTTTTATAGTTAACTTTGGTCCGTTTTAACTAAGACCTAAAGCATCTCAAATCCAAACTATTCAAGCAAGCACAAACAACATCAATCATATTCCAAAAGCTATTAGGATTGTTTAAACCTTAGTAAAGAAATATTTTCTTCAAATGTTATTCTTTTTGCCACTTCAAACAATAATTCTTATATAAGCAATCTTTTGAATAACATTCCACCATCGTGTATCTTATTGTTGTATGATATTGTAAATACATGTTGATTCACACACACTCACAAGCCTTAATAAGAATCACAAGTTTAAAGCTTATATAAAAGTACAACACATTCTAAAGGAACCACTTCCAGCATCCAAACTCTAGATCAACGCTTATTCCAGGATTCAAGTTTACGAAATTGCATTACATTACTTATGCATAATAGCATCTTGCTTCTTTAAACATTAGTCCTTACCAGACCAATGATGGTGATTTCAGATATTGGATCTTATATTGTCTTGAAGACCGTGAGTGCATAGTCTTGCAATCACAAAAGGCAAGTTCACACTTGCTCATGTCCGTTGATTATTTTCTGTAAAGTATTTTGCAAATCCAGTGTTGTCATCACCTGCATTTGAAAAAGGTCAGAGAACACTATTTTCATAATAATGTGATTATAGGTTATTTACCATGAGGTAATAAACTACTATGAAAGTTCTGGTGATAAAGGAACATATTATCTAGGACTTAACAACCAATGTCGCCAGTGATTCTTGCACCGTATATTATGTGTTGACCATGAGATTTGGAATGGGATGGAGAAGTCAGCTGTATATTTTCCCTCTAGCATGGAGCCGAATGTGCGGGTCATGGCTATTTTCACTCGTAGCATGCATATTAATTGGCAATTTGTAGAGGATATGCATCATATGGGTGGGAACCCTCAACGTCCCACGATAGTTCCGGCATCTGAACGGTCTATACTGCCAATTGTCGTAATTCAATAGGTGGGCTGGCATACACCAAGGAGACATGCGGGGTCACGGAGAAGGTAGTGATTGGCTTGGATCTTAGGTTGGGCCTCAAACCGAGGAAGTTTGAACGGGGTCATACTCCCGGCCGTGCAACAAAACCTAAGGTCTCTCATGGGTAAAGTGACACACCTCTGCAGAGTGTAAGAACTGTAACTTGTTACTCCCTGTTCCGGGAAGGAGCTACGAACGCGGTGGGAAAGGAACTCCATGAAAGTTATGGTAAACCCGTAAAGGCTGACGGACATAGCTTTTTAGAATAAAAGCCACCTTTGAAGAAATGTTTACGAAAACTTGCATTGCCTATGACC
Organism: Avena sativa; assembly: GCA_916181665.1. NCBI lineage: Eukaryota > Viridiplantae > Streptophyta > Magnoliopsida > Poales > Poaceae > Avena > Avena sativa. The sequence continues at coordinate 466,218,164 of OV702283.1, read as the reverse complement.
TATGGTCTGTGGTTGTAGATATAGTGCATCAAACACTCCTTTTCTAGTGAACTTCCTGAGTACGCTCGTACTCAACCTATCTTTTTAACCCTTGCTAGGTTCTAAAGCCAATACAGACGATGTCTACATCAAGTTATGCTCCAGGAACCATCACCAGAAGCCAAAGTTCTTCAATGAAGTCAAGAAAGTCAACATATACATCAACTCAAGGGAAGACGAAGTTACTGATTATATAGGAATATAATCTCTAGCCATAGAACCTATTTCTTTAGGGTATTGCGATAGCAGTAATGCCAGACCAATAGTTCAGATACTAGTCTTATCAATATGATAGTTTTTGAGTTGTTTATTTCTGATTCTTCTTTGTAAGAAGTTTATTTCTCTCTCTTTAACCTAGAGTGTTTTCTGAATCTTGTGTAAAGAGTTGAGTTGTAACCTATAGTCATGTCTTGGACCTACTGTGTTTCTATTGTACCACTCTGAGGGATGTAATACTAGTGAAATGGTGTTTCATTGGTGTTATGTCAATGACTATAGTATACTACATCATGCAGTGGTATACTGGGTCACCGCAACTACTCACACATCATACCGGAGAAGAAGGCCTCCGGGATGATCTCCCCTCCGGCAGGGTGCCGGGAAGAGCTTCAGATCCCCCCGATCTAGGGACGACAGTGGAGGCGGATACAGAATGTTTCATGGAGTTTTGATCGGGTGCCTAGGGTTTCTGCATCGGGGGCTTTTTATAGGCGAAGGGGCGAGGCTGGGAGGCAGCCAGGGGCCCCACACCCTACCCAGGCGCGGGGTGGGCCTACCCGCTCCTAGGGGGGTCTGGCTGCCCTAGTTCGCTTCTCAGTCTCTCCTCTCGACTTCGTGTCCCCCACGGTAAAATATTGACTTTGGCTTTTGTCCTATCCAATTCCGAGAATATTGATTTTCTGCCTTTCTGGAACTAAAAACAGAAGAAAACATGCAACTGGCACTGTGGCAACTTGTTAATAGGTTAGTTCCAGAAAAGATATAAAACACCTCAAAGTGTAGACAAAACAAAGCAAAGTAGATAGTAAACAAGCATGGAGCATCAAACATTATAGATACGTTTCCGACATATGAGATACCGAGTAGGCTAACATTAGGCACCCGTAGGGCATACCCATGTTAGTATCCCCCGAGTGTTTAGTCAAATTGCAGATTCGATTGGAGACTCTTAAGCCTTTTGGGTGCTTTCATCGGAACAAGTTTTGATTCAATGCGTTAGTTCATAGGGATTGTTGATATGTGCGCTTCACTCGCCCGACAGATTAGAGTCACTTAACTGTCTTTGGACAAAACAACACGATCTACTTAGGACTCTAGTCCCCGGACTCGAATCCGGAAAAATACTGGTGTAATTCGACTCAGGCCGCAGGGGTCTTACAAGAGTCGAATTCTAGTGTTTTAAGTTATATACCCAACACGTCCGTCGGGATTTTTCATCGTGCATGCGGTACGGAATGTTACTAGAAGAGCACGGTCGGGTGCGTTGACAGACCATCAGATGATATATATAGTTCTTATCTTTGTGTCATAGACACAACATCCGAAAATTTATCACCACGGAGGTGTTTCGGTTGACCAAGGAGACGGTGTCTCACTTAGCATTAATTTGGGCAAAGTTGCCAATATGAATTTCGCTTTTGTCATAGAGGATCCGAAGGATATCATTCGAAGAGTTCATAGGTGCGTGACTAGCGCTCCCTATGGAAATAGACCCCCGAGTGTCCTTTCGAGTCGTAGACTCGAGCGAAGACTTTAATTTTGCGGATGACATCAACGCTATTGCATTTTTCGAATACACGTCCAGCGCTCCCTATGGGAGTAGCCCCCGAGTCTGTAGTAGAGTCGCAGACTCAAGGGAGGACTCGAAGCTTTGAAGAAGTGTTTCAACTAACACAAGAACCATGCCAATTTCTCAGATGCGCGACCAGTGCTCCTGATAGGAGTAGCTTCCGAGTAGTTGGTTGAGTCACAGACTCAAGTAATAAGAACTTTTTTGTCCATTCGAAAGTTTTTTGCCGTTGCTAGCTTTTTCTTTGATGACGCCATTGCTGGCGCTTGGTGAGCTCAACCGTATACGGCAGTAGAGGCAACATGACGAGAAGGTCGTGGGTACCACTTTCTAACCTGTATTTGACTATTCACGCATAATTTTCGTGATAATTACGGTGTCTTCTCGATTCCCGTGCGTAGTGGGCGGAGTGCTCGCGACGGTTCAGGCGGCTCGTGCCACGTGTACGGTGCGATGGAGGGCACACGTTAGGGCATGTGAATCAATGGCTCTGCTTCATCTTCTTCGTACTTTTATACCGCAGAGGGATCAAAGTAATTTTCCCCTTGCCATTTGCTTTCTTCTTTCTGCCTTTGCCATTTCCATAGCTCGTGCTTCCCGTGCGCGGGATATTCTCCGTGTTTTCTTTTAATACAATTATAGCATGCAAAATAAATATCTGTCATATACTTAGAATACAATAATAACAACTTTATTATTGTCTCTCGGGCATATTCCCTTCACCTAGAACTGCAGCCGGCGCCTCCACCTCACGCACCCATGCTCAAGGGAGGCCTCCGCCACCACACGACTAGGGCTCCGCCCCTGTTATAATCGCGAGAAGCAAATAACGAAGACTAAAAAAGAAATCACAGCAAGTGGACATAGATTTAACGTGGAAAAACCTCTCCAACAAAGAGAGGAAAAAATCACGGGCGCTAGCCGGCGAGACTTTACTGTATCGGGAAGTGTTTACAAACACCGGGGATTTTCACAGATGCAACTTATCCCAGCCGATGGATTACAAGAGGTTTATATAGAGGTGAAAACTTAGGTCTTCAATGATCGCGGGTCTCTCTCCGCTCGTCAGATGTTAGCCTCCTTAATAAATTTGGATCAAACTTTAACAAACTTCACCTTGAGACAAATTTCTTCTTGTAGGATCAACAACAAACATGTGCCTGAAACACAAATAAAACACTTTCTCTACCAACAACCACTTGGGCTAAACAGTTATACCAACTAAGCTTGAGCATAGCTCAAACTTAGCAACAGGAACATGCTTTGTTATCATATCAGCAGGGTTATCATAAGTGTTTATCTTGTATATCTTTAATTTACCTGTGCCAAAAAATCATGAACATAATGGTACTTGACATCAATTTTCTTAGTTCTCTCATGAAATATTAGACTCCGCTACGCTTCAGCCCAAGCCTCCGACGAGAGGTCTCACTCCGCTCGTCAGAAGTTAGCCTCCTTAATGAATTTGGATCAAACTTTAACAACCCCATCGCCGTGAAAGGACGATCTCCATCCCATGCGGATGCTACGCCTGAGAGAACACCGCCGCTGCCAAAAGACCAGGATCGCCGCCCCAGATCCCACATCTAGAAGATCATCGCCGCCGTCCGCAACCGCCTCTTCTCTGTTATAGGACGTGATATTAGTGTTTCGCCTCATTTAACGTCTTTGGACTTCGGATTCATAAAGCACGTTCACCGCAACATGGTAGTAAGGTAAAAAGAAACATTGAGTTGTTTCATGAGCGTTCCGTAGGTTGAGCCTGCAAATCTATATCTCTATCTCTACTATCTAAAAAAAATTGGCGTTCCGTTTTCTTCCAGACTGCCACTACGTCGGCCCTTCGTCGCGCATCTTTGGTCGTTACTGTCCCGCTCGCAGGAAAAAAACTGACCCGCTTCGTCCGCCCCCTCAATTCCTCCCCCGAACATCACGGTCTCCTCTCCTCCTGATCTGAAACCCCTCCCGATCTCCTCGCCTCCGTTCCCTACACCGACCACCGGTAGCGCCCTCCCTCTTGTAGGACACCGGTGGCGCCCTCCTCTTGCAGGACATTGGCGGCGCCCTCCCTATTCCAGTATGCCGGTGGCGCTCTCCTCTCTAGGCCACGAGCAGCGCCTCCACCCGTCCCCATCTCGGCGGCTTCCTGCTCCTCGACGACAGGGGTATGCATCCCTGCACACTGATTGGATGCCCGAATTTTCAAGGCATTTGTATTGCTCACCGTGGATAATTGTGCACCTCGGTCATCAGACATCAGTGCAACCGCGGATATAGAAATCGGCCAGTTCCTCCGCGCAACCTGGGACACGTGAGCACCCGCCGTCGCCGCTCCTCTGCTCAGCCTTGCACACTGCAGCCGCTGGTGTCTATCCTCCGCGTGCAGGGACTCTCACGCTGTCGTGCACCCTACAGTTCAGATGCGAGTTCTACATATTGCAAGCTAAAGAGGTTTGTACTCTTCTCCATGTTAATATTTGCTTGAGTAGTTTCTGTTATCTCCCGTACAAGGTTTGTTAAATTGGTTCACGTTTTCTTCCATGATAGATAAAAACTTGGTACAAATGGAAGCTCAACTTGGTGGGAATAGAAGATGCAGCGACCCGACTTCAATGGTAAAAGCCTCGCGAGACTGCAATGCTACATTTCAATATCCAAGTTGTTACCCATTATTATTTTGTCTCTAACGAACCAATTAACAAGCATCGACCAAATTCTTTTGCATGTGTGATGCTATTTTGGTTCATATAAGATATAGCTTGATGCAGCTGAATGTATAGCTATAATATAGAAGCATTTATCTACAGTTGGCAATTTAGTTTCACTTATGTGGTCTTCAGATATTAGCAGTAATCATTCTGTTCTTTTATTGTTCTTCTTCTGTTCAGTTGGATAACTTCTCTTCCATTGATCAATGTGTCTATGATCTAGCAATATATAACTACATGAAATTAAATATATTGTATACTGTTATACCCTGTACATTGTACTCTGTAGCCTCCAGTCATACTCATGTACCCGTTGATGTAGTTTCCAAACACATGTATGTGCGCACAACAGATTAGATTATGCCATGGGCCTTTTCTTTGTTCTGTTAGAAACCGCACTATGTGTGGATGCAATAGCTGGTGACATTTAATTATTGTGATTGTTTCAGATGTGTTTCACTAGACATCGTCATTCCCAAGTTGTTGGTTCCTAGGGAGCATCAATAGGATCTGGATGCGAAGAAGAATTTTCGTTTGCTAGCACAATTCCTATGTTTTGCAGTACTTCAGTCAGAACTTCTTATTTAGCATTGATGCAAGGCATGCAACTATTGACCCAACGGCGATGTGCCATGGTGAGCAGCTTCACCAAAAACTTTCTCAAGATCTTCCTACAGGACGATGGCATGGTGAACCCTGAGGCCATCATGAAAGAGGCCATCGAGTACCAGAAGCTGGCCATGTTCGATTGGATTCCTTTCTGTCAATAACTTAAATTGTCATGGCATGTTTAATATAAAATTCTTTGGTTGGTGTCTTGCCATACTTAATCAGCATGAGCTTTAAGACATCGACCCAAACCGGTATGTTCCTGGTTATTTTATTTTGAAAATTCTGTTCACTTAACTATTGCAGTCTCGTGTTGATCTGGTCTACGAGAGAACATTCATACGTATTTTTTGATTTTGATGAGATAGCTACCACTAATTCTTTATGGCATTTTAGCATAGTATACGCTTCATGTACCATTTTTATTTAATTAGATCTTGGATACCTTTGGTATTTCTCAAGTTCCATGCAATATCTGGTAGATGTTGAGGATTTTTACTTTCTTGGACATAACAGGGAGGAAATATAATTAGGCGTGAGGGAAGAGTTGACTTAGCAAGAGGTAATGATGCGACTTTCCGTGGTTCAACTTCAACTAATAGACTGTGATCATCAAGAGATTCTTCAGCTCTGACCAGGTGGACTGCCGTTTTTTTTTGTTTGCAGTACCATTTTTTGTTAAATTTTATGCAGAAATTCGGTGCTTCTATACATCAGACAAATTTTAATGCACCATAGCCTTTCGGTTCATTATTTTTATGGAGATGTTATCTAGCAATAGTGCATGCTATTTTTCCTACTTCCATTTTAAATGTTATATCTAGCAATAGTGCATGTTATTTTTCCTACTTTCAAGGGCAGAACAAGCTAGAATTGGAGGTCAAATAACATAATAAAAGTTTTAGATGTATTTCCACTATGCATCATTGTGTGTATAATGTGACCTTAGTGTCAAGCACGTGCACGATGCATCATTGGTACAGAAAAAGAGCATGGAAGAAATATCGAGAAAACTTTCCTTTAGAAGATTAGTAGGGCAATATAAAAAGTATTCGTTGTTTGATCCACCAATCAAGAGGTGAATAGGGACCTGCCATAACTAACGGCTGATCGACCTATGTTTATATGCCAATTTAACATGGTTGTTGTTAGGGTACCCAAAGCATTAAAGTTATTCCATTGAAAAGTTCCTTAATCACCTACACTAGTAGTCATGACCCTACCATAGTTCGTATCGACAAACTTCGCCATTTTTTTGTAAAATGCATGCTGATTTCACAGCTTTGAGGTGTGCCTAACTGGCCGATTCAGAGTCTTGGAGCGGTCACTTTATGGAATTTGGTGAGGACTATCTTCCACGTATATGCACATAGGTTGCTCGATAGATTTACTGGTACGAAATTGCTCTTAGCATGTGATTTTTCAAAAGTTAGGTTTATTTCTGCTAATTGTGTATTGTAAAAGTTGTCAATTGTTTTTCCTTGTAGGTCTTCACTATGCAGGTATCAAGGTGAACATTCATAGTATTGACATGGTGCTTCATTACATTTGTACTTCTTGGGATACAGAAGTGCTCGTGGCATGTGCTTGAACTAAAGATTATATCAATATTGAAAATGGTCTAGCTACCTCGGAATGTGCAAGTTCAGGTGTCCGAGGCTCACAATAGTTGTAAATGCATGAAGTTTCATTTCAGTTATCAAGCACTCACATACGTTCTTTAACCATTGCAGGATTATATGTTCTCATCCGGTTTAATAGGAGCATGTGGACCTTATCTATATCTATTGTGCAAAACAAAATTCAATCAAAGGAACCAATCCACATGTATATACAAATATAAAAATACACTTGCTTCATCCTGGGGATGTTAATGCTGGTTATGCATGATTTCTTGGGACCTGCTGCTCCGATGGTAAGCCTACTCCCCATTGTCCCAATGCACTTACTTTTGGCTTCCATTGGTAAATGAAAAGAGTAAGCTTATTTGTAGTTGATTTTTGCTTCCATTGGTAAGTATAATTAGGAAAAAGGTAAGACAATCTGGCCCGATGGTTTTAGTAATGTGTGAATATTGTTTATAGGAATGTGTGCCCTTGTGTTCCATCAATTTTGAATGTTGTAGGTATTTTTTCCATTTGTAGTAGTTTGCACCTTTGTGAATAAAACATGGAAGTGATATTATTGTTCTTTTAAATTCTATATGGTAGATCTCACGATGATTGATAGTATTGGTTACTTTGCATTCCAAGGAGGTTTTATAAAGTACAGGGGGATGAGTACAGGGCGCACTCGGGTTGCCCGCGCAGACCTCATATGTAGAGGTCGGGGGAAGGGTTTCTCCGCAAACCGTAAAAAAAATAAAGGTCTGGCGTGTTTACGGGATCTGCTTGGGGGCATTTTTCGTCTCAAACTAAAAACTAGCAGTTATTCTACATTTTTGCCGTGTGTACCATATCTGCTAGAGTTTCTCTTAGACAATGTTGATTCGTCCTTAGATAACATGGTCTTTAAAAAATTGAGGAATAACTGAATGTGTGATGTATGTATCTGGCAGCTTTCTGCACAAGGTGTACAATCTGATGTCAACTTTTTTTATAAATAGTAGAATTGGTTGACCCTAATACTATAACTTCTTTTAACACGGTGTATTATTAATGAGTCCGCTGTAATGCAGGCTGTAGTACCGCTTCTATTTTTGACCACTACTCTTGTCTCTATAGTTTGATCATTTATGTAGTCTAAACATTGGCTAGTCCATTGTCATCTTCATTTGGATCCTAAGGTAACCATCTGAATCAGTTGAATTACATTGTAAAAATAAATATGTTTAGGAACTTTATATAAATCTCCAAAACTGATGTATAATGAATTGAGGTGAACTGGCAGCATGCATTTCCTTAAAACCACCTAGAAAAAAACATCATTCCTTCTCAAAATATCATCTTGGTTTGCCATTTTGGTCCAAAATTTTGAAATTATGTGCCGTGACACTGAACCATGAAATGTCTTTCTAATTGAATGTCATATATTTAGTTGCGTTTCTCTGGTTTAGAAGGCAAGTTTATTAGCTGATTGCATGTAATATATCTGTGGTTGAAAATTGTACCTGCATAGAGACTTAGAGAGTACAAGTGTGTTATTTAGTGAATACCACATTTAATTATGCACTATATTTTTTTATTTGCATGTTTTTTCATAAAAGAAATTAAGTCGCTCACCTTTCTACCAGTGCATTTTACTTTTCATGGATATATTGGGATATGAACCTTTCCTGAATATATGTTGGGCTTGGAAATTGCATGTATCAGTTTTCACCCACTTATGACCGATGCTTCATTGGTACCTTTAAAAAGCAGCAACCCAACACGATGGGCTACACCATCTGGGGTGAAAATGAGCGGCGCTTTTTCCTCCGTGGGTTCCACAACTGCCACACAGGCTTGGCGCAACTCCGCATCGTACTGGCTACCGCCGTTTTGAGGAGGAAGGAGGGATGGCTGCATGACGTAGTTGTTGCTGCTTGAGGACTCCGGGAAGGGAGCAACTATGGAAGAAGAAAGTAGAGAAGATGAAGATGAAATGTAAAATTTTGATAAAAATGTTTTCTTTGTGAAACCTCAAAGAGACACCAACAAGGAATAAGGCGAAATGAGTTGAAGTCTTGGTAGTATTCATGATACTATATGTTTATAAAAAGAAATACTGCAACTGGTTGTGGTCAATAAGTATCATTGTGACATCATTGAGATAAATTATACTGCTGTAATTAATGAACAGGTCATAGACTGAAATTGTCACCTCTTTACCTGCAAAATCATTTGGTGGAGCTATTTGTGGCATAAGTTTAGTTATCAAATATCATGAGGATATAGCTGAGATATAAGTTACTCCATTTAGGGGAGCTGCTAAATAGTAGATGCCCTATATATACGGATAACATATATTACAATGTGCCGATCTAGAGAAATATTTATGTATGTCATAATGTTTTAAATTAAGTGGCATATTTGTATGATTTGGCAAGTTCTGCTAGCCTTTCTCGCAGTCAAGTGTAATTAACCGGAGTATGACGAACTGCTACGAATCAAAGATATAAAATAATATTTTATGTGATGCAGCCAAAAAAGCTGAGCATGCCTTTGCTGATATAGCATTATGTTTTGCTCAAAACTCAACAATAATGTTTGATATGCATAAGAATTCTGAAGTTACATGGTTGACACGATTACTGTGTAAACATTAAAATTATTATGCCCCGTTGCAACGCACGGGCATGTTTCCTAGTACTATTAAAAAGACTAGTAAGATGCCCGTGCGTTGCTACGGGATAATAAAATTATGAATTAGCTCATCATTTTATTTGAACATTTCATCCTTTTCATTCATCATGTGCACCATAGATCAATCCCGATAGTGATAAATTTGTCGGTCGTAGAGGCTTCATTCACATATTTTGTGGTATATTTTTGTCTACAAAATATAAAGTGATATCAAAGTTGAAATTTAAACCATAAAATGATGGTTTAATGCTAACAACTCCAATTTTTTTACAACCATGAAGCTTTCATCCATTATGCCAATGGGAAGAATGTTCTCAACATACATTTTATGTTAACATAATCAGTAAGCAAATGGTGTACATTTCATTTAGAATACAAAAGATATAATAAATATATTGAGAAGCTAGTAAACATATAAAAACAGAAAATTTAAAGTTTGCATTATTCTTTGATCCTACATCTTGTTTTATTCAACAATAGATTTTTCCCCTACCTATTATAAGCAAGAGAACTTAAATTTTTACATTACAATATGCACATGGCCATCACTCCACCCATGGTCCTGGAAGAAAAGGTTGAAGTCTAAATTAGTAACGTCTATTATTTTGTTTCAAGCATCACAAAATAAATAAAAAGTATATCAAAAGGGGACCGGAACTGCACATATTGTGTACTGAACTTGATTAAAGAAAATCAATGAAAATTAACAAATATCCTAGGAACCATGAGTGAGATGGTAGCAATAAATCAATTATGGAAAATATAAATTCACACCAAAATAGCACGGTCAGCTTGTAGATTCTTTACTTTGCCCTTCCTTGGTTCTTGCTTACGATACCGACATCCGATTGCATTCATCAATAAGTCTCTTAGCCCGTAAGCACTGCATAGGTTGGTGGAGTCAACAACAGGAAGCCTTTGCATCCAGTGCCAATTCATAAGAAACATTGGAATTGACAAAAGGTACTGGTACTTCGGAATCCAAACCCAATTTTGACTATTTAGTTGAATAGACTCTATGGACTTCAAATAGCAGAAGCATGAATATTGCGAAAATCATTGCCAAAATAAAATGGTTCATTTGTGACATAGAATTACTTCACAACCAGTATCTATTTATTCAATTTACAAATTATTAAGATAATGACATGAATGCACAAATAATTTATTTGATCATACCTCAAGGTCTCACTCTCACCTTGAGGCAAAAAAAGGTAGCCACGAGCAAAGGATTGAAAAACCTATTAGATTGATCCCTTGCCAAAATACTTTTCCAGTGGGTATACAAACGAGCAATAACAATACAATTTAGTTTTAAACATGGAAACTTGATGCATAAAATATAATGACAAAATGAATGCCAGAAGCAACAAGTCATTAGTTTGCATAAGAAAAAGTATACCACAAGAATTTCAGTATACAAAACAAATATAGTAAACTGAACTTTCAAAATGATGAAAAAGAATTTCGCAGCTTCGAAGAACCATATTTATTAATAAATTTCGATAATAAAGTTTAGAAGAGGGCAGGGAGATTTAGTGCAGTCATGTCATTCTGGTAGTTGCACAAATTCTTGGGACTTACCAGACAAACTTCAACCCAGCTGACTTATAAACATGAATTAATACTGGCATATGAGCAACTGTTCATGCTAATTCAGGGTTAAGTGCAACTTAGAAGATATCATTTACCATAGAACCATTCATATGTAAAAACAGCAACAACAATTTTTTAGGCTTAAAACGCATTAGTCCTTGCAGTGTTTTGTTAGTAAACAATACAAACCAAAGAATCGGAAATAACAGAACCAATTGTAAGTGAAACCCACCTTTCAACATTCATTGAGTCTATCTATGCATAATCACTTGCGCCTCCGTCGGGAGGATGGAGAGGCTGAGCGCAGCTGCTGCCGTGCTCCTCATCTTGAACGTTGAGGATGACCCACACATGATCTATGCAAGAGATGTGCTCCTCGGTGTATTCATGTCGCTCTAAATTATAATATATGCTTGCATTTCTCAGAACAAATTCCATTTAGTAGTTTGATGGTTAACAATGGCTCTGAACTGGATACAAACTGAAAATATTAGAGTAGAAAATCGGTGCCAAATGGAATGAGCTCACCATGGCTAGACGCTATTACCGGTATATGGTGAGACGCCTTGTTGTTGACCAATATAACAAAAGTGACCACAACACCAACGCTTACGCAACTGTGCCCTCTCGTGCCTTCTCCAGCAGCAAGCACAGGGTGAATCGGCAACGCCTATCCTCGGCTCGGTGACCTCAAAAGGTTCTATTTTTCTACCATCTGTGTAAGTTTAGCTAAAAACTAAACCAGTGGCCCATGGACAGCCGAAAATCACTGAAGTAACAAAAAGGAAACAACCTGCAAAATAGACTATGATGAAAATTTACTAAGCAAGAGATGGAGAGAAGGCAAGAAAATATATATGCATAGAAGATATGTGGAATAGGAAATGAAAATATAAACCACATTTTACTAACAAAAATGAGAGTATATATACAATGTTGAGAAAATACAAATTAACCATACAAATTAGTGGTCAGCTAATATCAATAAAATGACGAGACTTGAAAAGGTGATAACCTTCCAATTCAGTCTATCATAAATGAAAAAATAGTACTACATTTGCTTGAAAAGACATGTGGGTTTCTCCAATCATATAACAATGCAATATCAAGCTCGTAAGAAAATTAAGACAGTCTTGTAATCACCAAAAAAGACGCACGTTAGTTGGATTCTCAAAAAATATAAATCCAGAACAACCATTTCTATGAAAAAAAACTTGGCACGAGTAGACCAATAAGTGGGAAAAAACAGAGCATTTATGTAAAGTATATATTAAATCAAACCAAGTTATCTATGAAAGTTGGATTGCTCGGCGTAACATGATGGATGGTGGAAACTAACGTAAATGTATTGAGCAAGAGAAAGGATAGTGACATTACATGTTGTATCCTGCAACACATTATGCGGCAAGGTTGTTATGGGAAAAGAGATTACATTTTCTTTTTTTTACTTCACTCTGCCAAATGATTCTTCAACCTCTCAAATTCACATGATTGCTAGCCTAGATGAAGATTATAGATGATTAACAGAGGCATTGCTCAAATTAAAATTTGATGAAGAATATACATGGTCACGAATTATATCCTAACTATTTGATCTGTCAATGAATGACTAATCCTCTTCAACCACAACTTGAGCTTAGTGTGCTATTCTAATCTATAAGCAATGATACTTTTAAATGCCAGTTTACCAAAAAAAGGTTAGAGAAAATATAAGATATCATCATAGTTCCCATGTTATTACAACGATGGTGACGTGAGAGATGCAAAACATATTTCCCTCTGAAAACACACTCAGTATTCCTACTGAAAATCCAAGAAGACAAAATCTTCAACACAAATAATCACGGAACCTGGCTAGAATGAATAACTTTGTCCAACCAGCACATGAAAAGAAAACGGTTGAACTTTGCTCTAACTTTGTCTAACCTGGCTAGAATGAATAACTTTGCTCTAACCAGCACTGTTCTTTATTATAAAGAGAACCATAAGATCAATAAGAGTAATTGAAATATATATAGGCATATAAAAATAACCAAACTTACAATTAGTGTTGCCCGTTCAAATTTTAGTTACCCTCGGCGCATTGGAGTGTTGCCCCTACAAATTAAAGACCAGGAAAAGTTGGCATGGATGATGTGTGGGCAGCCTCACTTGGACTGAGACGCACATACACTGGTGCATCACCGCAAATATTAAACTTTGAGATATGCAGAACCTCACAAGAGATGCTTTTGGATCAGTACAGACTCATATAGTTGTTGGAGAATTCGTGGGTTCTTCTCCAGGTGCGCTGTCAGCCTGATACCAAGGAGAGAAAGCATGGGTTTGGGTTTACGTTTGACAAAGTTCGTATGCGGTGAGGATAAGATTAAACAAATATCAACAATATAATTTTGTTCCACGTATCTCAAATTGTTGGACTAACAGTTGGTCAAACAAGGATGATCAATATGCGGTCAATATAAATCAATTTGATGAAGTATTTTAACTGGCTGCAGACACATCAAAGGGGATAATCAATAATACAGTCATCTATAGAACCAGCCAAGCCCTCTAGCAATCATCCTATGCCTTAAGCTGATTTCAAGAAATTATGTGTCTTTAACATCACCGTTCAGTAACATAGAATCTTCCCAAAGTTTTAAATTCTTCTCCTAAACGCTACATCAAATAGAAAAAATAGGGTCAAGAAAAAGAAGAACGAACGGCAGGGTTATAGTCAATACGGTCTATGGACAAGACACCTTAATGTTGCTAGACGAAAACACAGATAACGAATGTAAGCACTGACCAATGTAGAGGAGCATAGTATGACCAATGTAGAGGAGCATAGTATACATAACAGGAAAGGCGAGCTGTGTATGTCTGTAGTGACTGGTTTAGCAACCATGTCTTTTGCAGGTTATGATAAGTTAAATTACTGGCACACAACTGATGCTTATTGAAAAATGTAACGATGAGAACATATGTTAAAGCAAGCATGTATATCCATTAATACACTAAAAAACATCACATGTAGGACTGACGGTGCAAACCAAAAAGATTCCACCTATAGTCTAGATTTTATACAGAAATGAAAAGCATCACAAGTAGGACCATAGTGCAAATAGAATGATGAACTCAAAAAAATCATGAGATGATAAACTTTAACCTCACCTTTTTTGTTGTAATATATCCAGCCTTTGCTTTTCTCGCCTTCAAAGTACTTGAAGAACACATATGCAGTCACACCCTCGAGAAAAAGAGTACTGTTGGAGTGAGCGATGGATAAAGAAACTTGACAAAAAAGATGTCCCATTCTGTCGTGCTCAAAACCTGCATTTCACAAAAAGGTTCAAACATGATTACCACTTGAGTCAACAAATCTACGACACTAAAGTCTTGATCGCCCTTAGCAATTTAGATCTGATTTAGCAAATCTGTATAATAATAATGATTAAACCAAACATGGAAGGAAAATATATCATCCCTTTTCATCACAATAGCTAGCTCGTGTCTAGAGAATCCAACATTTCCTTGTAACAGCTACCAAAAGCATAAAAATTAAATTGTAATAGCTACCAAAAATATAAAATGAAAAGTCGGATAAAATTATTTATATTTCTTTATACAGAATCTTCAGATCGCATATTTATATTGCCTTATACATAATAAACACCCTTGTATAGTGAAAAGAGATGCATAAGTAGGTGCTAGTCCTGCTGTTGGTTTATATAAGCATTAGTTTGACTGCTCTCAACTGAACCTGAGCACAAATCTCATACAATACTTTGTTGTACATACAAAATCACAAATCATCAGTAAATGTGGTGGGATAAGATTAAACGAATCTCAACAATATAATTTTGCACGTATCACCAGAGAAGGATGATCAATATGTGGTCAATATAAATCAATTGGATGAAGTATTTTAGCTGGGTGCATACATATCAGTAGGAAAACACTGAAGGCATATCATACTACATCATGTTATTTGAATGTCCAACGTCGGGCATCAAGGAGAAGAAAAGGGTCCTTGCAGAACAGAGATGAAAAGAGATATAGTGAACAAAAATTAATCTTGACATATGACGATATTGATTTTGCCCTCTCTATAGGAAAACTGAATTGTTGTGTACAATTGATCTTTGGCTGATTTTTCTCATAAATTGATAACAGAAACCGTGAGATCCCGTAAGTGGTGAGCATGTCAAAAAGAGTGGAGACCCTGTAACTTTACATCAAATCAATAAAGGTTAGATCAAATTCGAAATCTGTAATCAACCAAATTGGATATTAATATGAAAACGCCAATATATGAATGAAACCATGAGATCCCATAAGTGGGGAGCATACTTCATAAAAAAGTGGAGACTTTACCTGTAGCTTGATATCAGATTAGTAAAGGTTAGATCAAATCTGAAATCTATAATCAACCAACTTGGATATTAATATGGAACGTCAATGAATCTTTTAGTCATATGAGAATTACCACCATTTCACTACTTCAAAATATGATGGATACAAAACCATTTCTCACTACCTATATATCTGATGCTTTTGAAGCATCGGTATTGTGCCATATATGTTGTTTCTGCAGAAAATCAAACACGTGAGTTGATTGTGGCAGTCACGCACAGCTACAACTTTGCTGATCAATAGCATTGCAAATTACAACAAGATTACTAACCTTATATAGTGTAGGAAGCCACTATATATAAGTGCCGATATAACTCCCGGAGAAGCTAGCCAATTTGTTCGTCTGCATCTAAAATTTGAAGCGCTATTAGTTACATACTGGTCTGGAACTGTCCAAATTTTCAATCTGTGTAGTTCATAATTATATGAACAATGCAATCTATACCATGGACGTAAACAATCAAGTATCCATTCATACCCAACAATATGTTTTCAGAAATTGTGTATGCGATTCCTGATCAGTCCATATTGCAGGTCACGAACCTGACATGTCCATCGTACTGAACAATCAAGAAATCATATGAACGTACATGAATCAAGACGGGGAGAGGAGTACCGCTGTGGCGGCGCTGTCCTCGCCTCAGACAGGTTGGCGACGTCCTCGCGTCGTGCAGGGCCCCGGCGTCCCATGTCGGGAGGGAGTCGTGGAGGCAGGGCTCCGGCGTCCCCGCGTCGGGAGGGAGTCGTGGAGGCAGGGCTCCGGCGTCCCCGCGTCAGGAGGGAGTCGTGGAGGCAGTGTGGAGAGGTGGAACGCGGTGGATAGGGAGGAGGAGGCCGTGGCGATGGCAATGGCGACTGTGTGCAGTTGACTGCGTCTGAGTTGTACCTAGAGGTGGAAGTGGTGCTGGCGGGGAAGGGCGGACGAAGGAGGGGATGAAGCGGGCGGCGTGGGAGGATTGACGAAGGCGAAGGCGGAGGCGGCGGAGGCGGCTGCGGGGTCGGATTGGATAAGGCGGGGATGGAGCGGGCGGCGTGGGAGGAACGAGCGATGCGTTGGACGAAGGGGGCGACGTAGTGGCAGAAAACGGAACACCTTGGTACTTTTTAGATAGTAGAGATAGAGATTGGGACTGTTTGTTACCCCCAGAAAATTTTCGTCTGCCTTGAAAAGACGGTTTTTCCCCTGTCTATTCAAGGTATTTACCCACCCTTCCACCGCCAAGTGGAATGTACGGTGATAAGAGAAAAAGTCCACGCTCGCGCGACCGCCCAACCTGTTCCACCTCTTCATTTCTTCGTACACTCACGCCGCCACCTACCCCGGACCCACCGTGCCGCCCAGGGCTCCACCGCCCTCTAGCTGTCCTCCGACGAGGCTCTGGTGGAATGGGACCACGGATACTCCTCTCATGGCTGAGTACCCGTCCCAAGGTGCTCCGTTGATTGCCTTTGGCGGTGCCGACACCCTCTACGGGCGGATAGGGCTTCAGGGCTGAACGATTTCGAGAAGCTTACCATCGAGCTCGTCGGCCATGTGCTCGATTTGGTCCCAAGGACACTCGATCTGGCCACGGTGGAGCTCCCTTTGGTCGAATAGCGCTCGATTTGGTGTCGGTGGAGCTTGTTTTTGTCGCTAGGTTCTCAATCGTGCGTCCTTACTGCAGATTTGTCTGACTTGCCCACCGTTTTCTTCTCCCCGCACGACGCCGGCTAGCGACGGCCTTCGACATGAAGCCACCACGCGCTCCGCCGTCATCATCTCCACTAGCCTAGCTGGCCTTGCTCCTCTACAGCTCTGATGCAAGTTTCGCGAGGATGGATGCACGCTGGTATCCCGAGGCCACAAGATCTAGGTCAAACAAATGCTGGCCGTCGTCACGTGCAGGGGGATACTGGAGCAGCAGTGAGGCATGCGCCGCCTTGCCGAATGCGTGCCTCAACTTCCGGCGCCGAACTAGGACGACACGAACGGCGAGTCCGAGCACCGGAGCAGGAACAGCTGGCAGGTGGCGGCGTCGAGCGCTGCGATGCGATATTTCAGATCGAGCTGCTGGGTGGACTCAGTGACACTCCGCTCGGCTAATGTAGTCCTGTTAGGCAGAGCAGAAATTATCTTACCTTTTTCTTTTTAATCAAAAGCGGAGGATTTATCAAGCTTTGTAGCATTGCACGGAAATTATTCTTGTAATCAAAGGAATGATTCTTGTCGACAGTGATAGTCCTACCGCCTGCTAAGCTGTGCTACAAAATCATCGTAGTACTTAGTGTAAATTAATTATTTAGTGCAGATTGAAGAATATTATACAAATGAAGTACAAATTCCTAAATGCCCAATTTTAGATGGAAGGTTTCTTATTTCAGAGCATCATAAAATACTATGTGTATTTTGAAGTTTTATAATTAGCTTAGGTTAGCCTCATTGCCTTGAATCTGACTATATTGTCCTCCAAGCTAAGATTCTGCTGTCAAATGTCTTCACTTTAATGAGAGAAGGAAAAAAAGGTTTGCGGTATCGGTGGCGTGATCTGAAAGCCGAGGACAAGCAAGGATGGAGCAAAACTACAGAAAGATGATTGTATGTTTTTTGTTTGTGAGTTTTCTTTTACGTTACAAGGCACCGGTATATTTACTATTATTATTAAAGGAGTAAGCGGATTGTACCCTGGCGGTTGCGCATGGTGGACGACTAAAGGAGTATATAAACATGATATACCTTCAAAGTGTGCATGATAAACATGATCTTAAATGTATGTCGTTCGAAAATAGAATTGGGGTTCGTATAAGGGTAGAAATTTTCTACTCCCTCCGTCTAAAAAAAGATGTCACAAATTTGTCTAAACTGAATAAATCTAGACATGTTTTATTATGTAGATAGATCCAAATTTGAACAAATCTAAGACATTCTTTATAGTACGAAATGCATATTATCTTCTATAACCTTTTCAATAATTAAAAATCAAATTAGGTTTGCTGGCTTCTTGCTTGAAAGGTTTAACACATTAGTTATTGCAAAAGCTTGAGATTTTGCTTTGGTAAAATCTATTTGGAAGTAACCATTGCCGGGGGTATGGTCTTATTTTTCTAACGCTCCTAGATGTTTTATTTTCTCTTTGAGAATTGGAAAATGAGTGGACGACACCGATGTGAGAAATCATGATATGACCAGTCCCGAGGGTATGCCTCTTCGACACGATAGAGCATGGGATGCATTGGGTTGGGACACTAGAGAAAGGCAGACCGTTGAGGTGGAGGAGGCGAAATGGATAAGAACTAGAGTGGCGTCTTTGATAGGGAGTTCCACTCAATATTTATGTGTATCTTATGTTTACACATGCAACATGCAATATTGTATAAGTAGCCGTAGCAACGCACGAACAAATATTTCTAATTCTCTATATGAAGTTTGTGTAGTCCTTGGAGTTCACACTTTGGGGTGTTGCCAAGTCGGTGTAGTAAAGGATTTGCCGTGGTAGTCTTTAAATTACTGCAGCAAATTAAATGCTAAAATTGTCCACGTACGGACCATCAATCTAAGAGTACCACGAGAAGGAGAGCTATAGCGACGACCCTGGCTGGATCTGGTGGAGTGGGTGTCATACAATATACAACCAATTTGAGGTTGTGAAGGAGAGCTAGAGAGGGAATTAATGGAGGGCGTGGCGCGGGCCCTTGTGGGCAACCTTGGGCAGCTGGTGGGAGCGGAGGTGAAGCAGA
Source organism: Avena sativa (assembly GCA_916181665.1). Classification (NCBI taxonomy): domain Eukaryota; kingdom Viridiplantae; phylum Streptophyta; class Magnoliopsida; order Poales; family Poaceae; genus Avena; species Avena sativa. The sequence continues at coordinate 466,199,028 of OV702283.1, read as the reverse complement.
TCCGCGGCGTCGGCAGCGAGGTGACCCAGCTGCGGGACGAGCTGGCCACCATGAACTCCGTACTCCGCATGCAGTCCGAGGCTGACGACAGCGCCGTGGACCACTTCGTCCGGAAGTGGATGAAGCAGGTCCGCGAGCTCGCCTACGACGCCGAGGACTGCGTCGACCTCTACGTGTTCCGCGTCCGATGCCTCCTCAGCGACGCCCTCCTCGTCCGCTTCAGGCGCGTGGTCGCCACGCTCACCCTCCGCTACCGCCTCGCCGGCGACGTCAAGGCCCTCCGCGCCCGCGCCGTCGCCATCAGCGAGCGCCACGCGCGGTACGGCGTCAGCCGCGAAGCGCTGCGCCGCTCCCCTCATCTGGCCCCCGTGGCCACGGCGTCGGCGGCGTCCGCGCGTGCGCTGCGCCCTGCCAACCACCCTGACCAGTTCGTCGGCATGACGGACCAGGCCAGCACCCTGGCCGACAGGGTGAAGGCCGTCGGCAAGAAGGACGGGAAGCTCGGGGTGGTCTCCATCGTCGGCTTCGCGTGGCTGGGGAAGACCACGCTGGCCATGGAGGTGTGCCGGCGGCTGGAGACGGAGTTCCAACGCCAGGCGCAGGTGTCGGTGTCCTAGGCGTTCGACGGCAGGAACGACGTCAGCGGCCTCCTCAAGCGCGTGCTTCAGCAGATCGTCAAGCCAAAAGCGGGAAATGAGAAAGGCATCAAGGAGGAGGATTCTGCGGGTGACATAGACAAGATGGATTTGGACACGCTGGCCAAAACGCTAAACCAGCTTCTCAAGGACAAGAGGTATGGACACATGTTATACTCTCTTCGTTCTAAATTAGTTTACTTAGATTTGTCTAAATTTGATTGTATCTAGATATAATTTAATATTAGATTTATTCGTATCTTGATAAATTTGAGTCAAGTAATTTAAATCGGAGCTAAGATTTCTCAGAGTTCATCAAGGACAATGTTTGGCTAAAAATGCATTTTCTTTTGTGTGCGAGGTGTGAATTGCTAAAAGTATGTAGTAAAGAAAATAACTTTTAAGATGTTTTTCTTATATTAGTGTCAGATTATTTTTGAGTACGGTTACAATCTTTTAATGATAATAATGCTATAACTTTACTAGCTAGCGCATCTTAGGGTCGTTAACTTGGACCTTATGAACGGAAGCATGTACACTGCCCAGTTAATGGTGTTGCACAGTCGGTTAGCCTTTCAGCAACGGCAGGGAATCCTCCCATCAAGGGCACGTGGCGAGGTAACAACGCGCTTTCCCACCGCTTTCCGTCGCGCCTTCCCGAGATCCCTCCCCCTCTTCCCTTTAAGCATTCCTGCCCTTTATGTAGGCCAACATTGTCGTTGTTGCTCACCATTCCCTCCCCTACCTCGCCGCTCGCCATTCTTTCCCAAAAACCCGTGCCCACCAGATACCCTCCTCGCGTCTCCATGGCCTCAGGTTGTTGAAACCTAGCCTAATTTGGAGAATTGGAGATATGCAATCTATGCGCATGTGGCAAGACAATTAGATCCTCAGGATCAAAGAGCTAAAGTCGATCAGTCCAAAATGAGGATTGGGAGTGATTCATGTTGCTATCCTCATTGACGATCAAGGTTGATGGAATAAAGACCTGGTTAGGAAAAAGTCCTCCCTATTATGCGAATTAACCTGTCATAAGGAAGACCGGCTGATTTCTTAACAGGGAAATGTGAGGAGGATGACTGTTTTTTCAGTCCATAGTGCATAACCACTTGGGCTAAATCTCATGAAATGATTGCAGTATTGCACCGCTGGGTAACCGGCCGATTTGAAAATAAATATGGAAGTGTAATGTCCCAGCGAAAGTACGCATTTTTGTCTAAAAGGCATTATCAAACTCCCGGAATATAATAAACATAGAGGTCATATGGAGTAAATAGCACCGGAGGTCATAGAACTTGTCTCTCACGTGCACTTAAGTCACACAACTTGTAAAATAGACTAACCGATCACACAACTTGTCAAACGCGTGCACCACAGGTCACAAACTGCTTAACCGGCCGTTTTTTTAAAAAACTCATCACATGAGAGTGCCTCGTAAGGTTAATAGAGACTTTTAACAAAAACATTAATATGGACTGAAATATATGCAGAAACCCTGTAAAATTTTGAGGAGGTAAATGAAAAATGGCCTACAAACCATTGAATAGATCCGTTTGAGACTCCAAAAAAAATACAATTTCACCTGAACCCAGCCATATAAACATGAGGTTTGTAAAATTGTAAGTGCCATGTTGACCGAACGTGACACGCGCGTGATGTGTTAAAAACCGTCTGGTTAACCGATTGTGACCTGCGGTGCACGCATTTGACAACTTGTGTGACCGATTAGTCTATTTTACAAGATGTGTGACTTAATTGCACGTTAGGGACAAGTTCTATGACCTCCGGTGCTATTTACTCGGTCATATGCCACTACAGGGAGCATGTTGTGTTTGTGGTTTTCAGATCGAGGATTTATACAATGCATCGATCCATTGCCCTCATGCCACTACACTTTGGATAGCTATGGAGGAGGTATGGATGTTTCCCAAGATCTCGGATAGAGGAGAAGGCTGGCTTGAAACCTGGTTACTATCAATGCCGATGGTATGGAGACATGTGGACGTGCCCTTTTCATTGCATGAAAATTTTGGCATGCATAGAATAGAGTAACACATGGTAAACATTTGCATGCTGTTGAAAGGTTCAAAATATTTATCTATAGCTACGTTTAGTTGCTAGATAATAGTATGAGTCTTGCTCCACTACTACTCCCCCCCCCCCCCCCAAATTCAACCAAGCACATGTCCAAACCCATATCTAAAAATTGGTATACCCGTTTATATAGTGGTGAGGACGAAAAAAATTGAGGTCGGACAAACTCCATAAAAATGATGTAAATATCAAAATAGCCTCGAGACACTACTACATATGACCCAAACATAATCATTTAATGCAATAGAAATAGTAACATATTTGAGTATAAGAAAACCAAAAAATACCAATTATGAAGGTTTAATGACGTATCGGAGTCCTAGGAAATGGCGAAAGCTCCACTCTTTGTCAAAATATTCTATAATTTTACGGATGAAGAATTTTATCTCTTGCTCGATGTAGCATATCATCAAGTCATGAATAAGAAATCATCTTGTTGCACAACTAGATCTTGATGATATTTTCCATCAAGAAAGCCCATTCAACTTTTGTCGTCGCCACCAGTAAAAGCAATGCAAGCTCAACAAGGTGATTAACTGTATAAAACATTATGTGTCGTTCAAATATTAAGATATTCTCCTAAATCTTTATTTCTTCGCATATGAATAATGAATATCTCAAGGTTTTATCTTATATAGGATGATGCTTGTAATAAGATAAATCCCCATCACAAATCTCTGTAAGATGAGAAATATTATTTAGATTGAACCAATAAAATGAGTCACTTGAGTCAAACCAACAAGTTCTGAAGCATTCTCCAAAAAACATTCTGAAGCAATTGCAATGATAGGTCATCAAAGGGATTGTTAAAATTGGTTAAATTGAGTCTATAGTTAAATAGAAGGTGTACACAACTTGAAAATAATCAATAGTGACCTGGTGTCTTCTCACTTTTAATGTTTTTTCACTCATTTTGTTACCTAATCAGGACTGTGATATCATTTTCTACACTAATTCACATATTTTGGGAGGTATTAAACCATCATTTCTCCCATTGAGCAAGCATGTCATCACATCCTTAACCAAATATATTAACAAAACTAATATAATATATACAAAGCCATAGTAGATTAGTAAAACATAACGCACCACGTAATTATAGTTGGTTTCGGCCATGTGCCATAAGGTGGCTAAAATATTGTAAGGTCCTCCTTAGATACCCCATCTAGGACATTTCTTAGAGTCAAATTTTATTAAATTGAGAATTAGCTATTCAGAGAAAAGATGGTTTGAAACTAGACTACACCTAGTCGTCCTTATTTCACTCACTAATAAGTTTTGTGTAGCCGTTCACTAAAAAAGCATAACTCTCTCATGCGAAGTTTATTTTCAATGTATGAGCACTCAAATTGTTTAGAAAGATCATGTGCATCTAAATGTTTTTGTCAAACATCAAGGTAGGGCGACTGTCCTACCTTGGCCTATAGGGAGCGCCACGCCTGCACATATAGGCATACCATACTTGACATGGGTATGATTTATTGGGTTTTCATGATTGGTAATACCCTATGCCTCTGTACGTACATAGGCTACGGCCCATGAGGCCCATGAAGAATAAAGAGTTCAGGAGGCATCCGACGATCAGAAGCCTGGCTTGGCGATCAAGACAGAAGTGCAAACCTACATAGTCTTAGTGTTGTAAACATAACTTGTAACCTATTCTTATAGGGCTTCAGGACACAACCTCTCACATGAAGGCTAGGAGGAGCTGACGGTGAGGGCGTCGTAGCTTTGCAGCAACACACAATCCACCGTGAGTTAGATCCATCTAGCGAATCAGTGACTTTGTAATCATCTTCTTCATATAAAACTACATCGACTTTCCTGTTTGCCTATAAGCCGACAAAAACATCAGCACTCTCTTTTTCCTGAAACCCGAAATCCATAACCATGGGCATTGCCGAGGTTACCCCTCGTCAATACTCTACAACCTCTATCCCACACAAGAGGTACAACGCGGATCCCATATCCATACAAAAAAACTGATCGACTCCTCCTCCTCCTCCTCTCGACCTCTCCTCCTCCTCCATCTCTCGACCCCTCCTCCTCCCGCACCCGCGCGGCGGCGTCGCGCCGCGCCGGGCGGCCTCCCCTTCCCGCCGATCCCTCCCTCCCGTGGTCTATCCTCCCTGCTGCCGCCACCCGGATCGTCGCCAAGCAAAGACATGGGGGCGTGGCGGCGGCGTCCCTGATCGTGATCTGGCGGGAAGGCGTCCATCCCGGCTGGTTTGGCGGTGGTGTTGCGGCGAGCGGAGGCTGGCGGGGATCTGGGCCTAGCCGCGATCTGTCCCGTACGTTGGCCTCGACGCCGGCACCCAGGCGACTCGGGCCTTGTCCGTGACACTAAGGCGCTTGTGGCATCTGCCCCCGGCATGGTGGTGGCGGCCTCCTTCTCCGTCGGAATGGTCGGCCGGGTGGTCTTGCTGTCTCGCGACGGATCCTGCTAGTTTCTGGCGGGTGGCGTGGGGGGCTGCTGGCTCGGTTTCAATAAAGGAGGTGGTCCTGGATCCCTCTCAATCCAAGATGATGATCTGCTGGATGTTGGTCTCCATTGATCTAGTTTTTGTGTCGTGTTCCGGAAGACTCCGCCGGCGAACTCTATAAGTGCTATCATGCCGTGAGTTTGCTAGAAGGATTCAATTCGGTCGTACGCACCCATGTTTTACCCTTACCGTTTGGTTTCAGAGGGTGTGCTTCAAAGCTTTGTTGGCTGTTATTATCATGGGCATGTTCTCGTTCCATGATGCTGACGGAGAAAGTCATGGAGACCGAGATCTGAGGATATACAATGGTGGTTCGAGTCTGAGTGGTGATGAGGAATTGGCTAGGTGACTTGTGAATTGTAGTGGCATGCAAGTGGGGGCGACTGCACAGGAGATATTCATGGTCCTACCTCTTAGGGTGAAAACCCAAGGTCTGGCATTAATTGGTTGTGCCTGGCAATGGCCTTGTTGAGGTATTATTTTGAGAGCGCGGACTTTTTTCAAGGTGAAAACCTAGATCTTTGATCGGGCGATGACGGTGTTTGTGCACTGTTCCCTTCTTGGAGGCGTCGTGTTTGGAGAAGCTAGACTTCTGGTATTGTCTTGGTGGTGGTAGTACTGTTGTTTCAATGAATGAGTCACTGTAGCGGGACTTTTTTGTGTAATTCTTCTTTTTTTTTGGCTGTGTGCATCCGTGTGGCCGCTAGTGCAATGCATTGTTGTAGAGGCTGGGTGTAATTGGTATCATCTGATATTAATATACGCTCCTTTTCAAAAAAATACAAAAAAACTGATCCATACCACATACATACCGACGCCGATCATCGCCGCCGTCGGCTAACGCGCGATCACGGCTGCCGACAGCCAACATCGTGACCTTCGCGGCCGCAAGACAATATGGCACGTGCACCACAAGACAATGCGGCGCGCCTGCAAGACAGTGTGCAACAAGCACCGCAAGACATTTCAGGCAACCACTGCGATCGCAATACCATTCGACACGGGCACTGCAAGCCAGTACGGCGTTGGCACCGCAAGACAATCCGGCTAGCCTTGTTCCCAACGTGCTAGACTGTCCTGCAAAATTGCTCCAGGACTATGTGGACGTTCACTGTTGTCGTCGCGCGCCGCCGTCCAGCATGCATGTTGCTGCACCTATGAGGAATTGCCGCCTCGCAATGCCTCGTGGACGGTCATCACCGCCTTGCCGTCCACCTGCTGGTCTTCCACTATCGCCGCCACACGGAAGAGTCGCCATCGATGTGCCGGAATATATACATACTTGTATCCGTATGTATGCAGGGCCGGTCCATAGATTTTTGGGCCCCTAGGGCAACACGATACCAAAGACCCCTCATTTAAAGTGGCAAAATTTCACCGAGTTAGGGGAGGGGGCAATGACCCCCCTACTTCAAAAAAATTCTTAAATATATCTTTAACATCTATGCTAGAAAATTTAGTATTACTCAAAGTTTAAGCATAATTAGCGTTCTTAAGCCTCTAAATAATAATAAAATCCATACATTTGATAGATTCATGATCTTTAGAATCTCGGTAAAGACATTCAAAACTACTCATTTCTATTGATCGAACAAAATATTTATCATGATACTTATTCTTATCAATTTCTACTTTATGTACACGTGTATATACATATGTATCTCTAGAATTAATCACAGAATAAAATTATAAAAGTAACAAATCCATATGCATGTGTAAAAAATGAGTAGAATCTTAGACACATTAGGCACTAAATTAATAAGAGAATAAAATAGTATTTAGAATATGGATAATATAGGTGTTCGGAATGATATAGTTATGTGCTTGTGTCGTTATTCTCTAGTAATGAATATTAACGACTTTGTAGAGGTATATGAGGGCTGATATTGTTGTGCATATTTAGAGAGGCCACTAAAATGGTGCCATTGAGAAAAAAATATTCAGAAATGTTAGAATTTTTTTTGGGACCATAGTAATATTGTTCCACGCGATCGAAACTAAATGATATATCTCTATGGGTTTCTTAAATGAAACTTGCGCTTTCCTATTTTTCATATAACATTTTTGGAGTATTTTTGAGGAAAGAGAAGTCAGATAGAGACATGATAGGCTATAGCTTGGGTAATCTATATTTTTTAAAATTATTTCACCATATTGGGTCTTAAGTGTAAAAACAAATATAGATACACATATAAGTCTTGAACCAGGGCCCCTAACTCCTTGGGGCCTAGGAAGAGCGCCCCTTTGCCCCGCCCTATGGGCCGGCCCTGTACGTATGCTTGGTATTTGTACAATTTAGTTGGGTCATATGAGCTTTGTACAGGGCTACATTGTTGGAATTATGCCCTAGAGGTAATAATAAAGATGTTATTGTTATAATTCCTGTTCATGATAAAGTTTATATTCCATTCTAGAATTGTATTAAGTGGAAACTTTAATACTTGTGTGGTTTGTAAACAACACCGTGTCCCTAGTATCCCTCTATGGACTAGCTCATTGATTAATGATGGTTAAGGTTTTCTAACCATAGACATGAGTTGTCGATTAATAATGAGATCATATCATTGGGAGAATGATATGATGGACACACCCAAACTAAGCGGAGCAATTAGATCGTGTCATCGTGTTCATCTTTGCGAAGCTTTTCTTATGTCAAATATTGTATTCCTTAGACCAGAGATAATATAACTCCCTGGTATCGAAAGAAAGCTTTGAGGTCATCAAACGTCATCCTATGAGAGGGTGATCATAAAGGTGTCTCTCAGGTGATCGGAAAGTACCTGTTGGGTTGTATGTATCGAGATGGGATTTGTCCCTCCCAAGTCGGAGAGATATACTTCGGGCCCACTCGGTAATCGATATCAACACCGCTTGCAAGCATGTGGTTAAGGAGTTAATCGCAAAGTGATATCGGATTACGGAATGAGTAAAGTACTTGCTGTGAACGAGATTGAACTAGGTATGGCGGTACCGACGATCAAATCTCGGGCAAGTAAAATATCGCGAGACGAAGGGAATATATATATGGGATTGATTGAATCCTGGCATCGTGGTTCATCCAATATGATCATCGATGAATGTGTGGGAGTCAATATGGGTTTCTAGACCCCGCTGTTGATTATTGATATAAAATCATGTCTGCATATTCTCGAACCCGAAGGGTCACACACTTAACATGTCTCAACGCTAGGATAGATTGGATAATTGGTTTATGAGTTTTTTGTTCGGAGTCTCGGATGGGATCCGGGACATCACGAGAGGTTCCGGAATGGTCCGGAGAATAAGATTCATATAAGGCAATGCAATTTTTGGAGTTCGGAATTGTTTCGGGTTAATCGGTATTGTACCGGAAGCTTCTAGAACCGTCCGGACGGGGACCAATGTGGCCCCACCTGCCAGGAGGGGGCATGGGCCTATGAGGGAGTGCCCTGTCCACATTGGGCCAGGGGAACAAGGCCCCATAGGGCCCAGCCGGCCAAACCTAGGGGAAACCCTAGGGGAGCTTCTAGAAGGGGGGGAACTTGCCCCCACTCCTCCCCCTTGGCCGCCGGCCCTAGGGCTTGGGGGAGGGGTAAGGGCTGGCCGCCCACCCCTCTATATAAAGAGGGATGGGGCGCACCCCCTCCCACAACTCCTTCTCAAGCCTTAGCCGCCCTGCTGCCCTCCTCTCTCTCTCCCTCCCGACTGCGTGTAGGCGAAGCCATGCTGCAGAAACTCTCCACCACTTGCACCGCGCCGTCGCGTTGTAGATCCAATCCGTCTCTCCACCATACTTGCTGGACCAAGGAAGGAGACGTCGAGGTGCCGCACGTGTGCATCTCTCGGACGCATCGCCACTTGCGGTGTTAGATCGGATTGGATCGGATCGCGAGGAGGAGAAGCGAGTACGACTACATCACCCACGTTCTGTCGAACGTTCCGCCGTGCGAATCTTCAAGGGTATGAAGTGTTGGAGATATGCCCTAGAGGCAATAATAAATGTAGTTATTATTATATCTTTATGTTTATGATAAATGTTTACATTCATGCTATAATGGTATTAACAAGGAAACATTGATACTTGTGTGATTTGTAAACTTAATTTGAAGTCCCTAGTATAGCCTCTATACATCACTAGCTTGTTGGTTGATAAATGATTATGGTTTCCCTATCATGAACATTGAGATGTTATCAACAACAAGATCATATCGTTAGGAGAATGATATGATGGACATACTGAAAGGATACGGATGTCGCCTAGAGGGGGGGGGGTGAATAGGCGATTAAAACTTTTCCTAGAGAGGCTCAACAAAGGCAGAATAAAATAGTGTTTACTTTGTAAAGCACAACCTAGAAACAACTAAGGTTTACCTATGTGCACCAACAACTTATGCTAAGCAATACAAGCAACAAAGTGATAGCAAGATATATATTACTTCAAGCACGAAGGCTATCACAATGTAAAGTGCATAAGTAAAGAGCTCGGGTATAGAGATAACCGAGGCACGCGGGGACACCGATATTTTACCGAGTTCCTCCCAACATGGAGTACGTCTCGTTTGGAGAGGGGGTGGTATCAAACCACCAACGCCACAAAAGGCCTCCCTTATTCTCCGATGAATCTCACCCCAATGGGATCGATCCACGCTTCCACTATCGGTGCACTTGTCGGTGGCAACCGGAACCTCTCACAAGGTTGGGGCACAACTCCACAACTTAATTGGAGGCTCCCAACAAATGCCACAAAAGGCCTCAACAAATGCCACCAAGGCCACAACACCGTCTAGGGTTACAAGAACCCAAGAGGGACAAGCTCCAATGAGCAATTCAAACCAAATCCTCCAAAGAGAACTCAAACCGATGCACCAAATGCAAATGGCAAGAACACCACAAAGATGCTCAAATCCCTCACTCTCAAGTTCCAACAAAGCTACTAAAGCTATTGGGGGAACAAGAGAGGAGGAATCAAAGAGAGACACAAAATCCCCCAAAATCTAGATCCCCAAAGATATACTCACAAAGAGATGTTTTGGTTTGGTCAAAACGTAGATCTAGATCTCCTCCAACTACCCCTCAAATATATGCAAGAATCAATGGAGGGATGAGTAGAAATCGAGCTTAAGGAGTAAGGCAAATAGGGGCAAAGCTTTAGATCCAAAGAGGAGGAAGAAGTAACCCTAAAAGGCAAAGGGGCAAAGCTATTTATAGGGCTGGGAAAAATATGGCCGTTGGAGCCTGAATGAAGCGGTAGTACCGGAAGTTCAAGCGGTACTACCGGAGAACTCCGGTACTACCGGACCAGGTACCGGACTTGGTACAGGAAGACCAACATTCAAACTTCATAGTCCCAGGCCACAGCGGTACTACCATTGGTGCTACCGTAAAGCGGTAGTACCGCAAATGGCAACCGGTACTACCGGACGTGAAATGGAATCAGCAGTTTAGACGAAAAACTCTCTGTCACGCCAGGTAGTAAAATGCGGTACTACCGCATTTCACTACCTAGGCAAACAGAAGGTTTTTTGCCAACGTTCAACAGTCTCTGCCCTGTGCGGTACTAAAATGCGGTATTTTAGTACCGGAGCAGGCAGAAGCTTTTGACAAGTGGTCAAGAAGCTACTGTCGCGCTAGGTACTAAAATGCGGTACTACCGCTTTTTAGTACCTAGCCCGGTAGAGGCTTTTTGACAGTTAGTCAAAACCTTCTGTCGCATCCGGTAACAAAAAGCAGTACTACCGCTTTTTGGTACCGCACCAGGCAAATATTCAAACGGCAATAACTTTTGACTGGAAGCTCCGATTGACCCGATTCCAATTGCGTTGGATAGAGGACGACAAGGGCTTCCCAATAAAAAGTGGAAATATTGATTATCACCAAGTGAGAAAGTATCAAGTAGAATAATGTGATATACCTCACTTGGTAAGAAACCGAAAAGCCGCATAAATCAAAATCACAATAAGATACAAATGGAAGATCCGATTTTGATGAACAAGAGCTTGTTATGGAGATTACCACAAGCTCTATATCCTCACATAGATAAGACCAAATACCAACCAAATACGATGATGCAAGTATGCAAAGGTTTGAGCTCTCTCCGAACGATGTGACCAAATTACTCATACGAGAGCCCCTCTTGATAGTACGGTTATCTATCCTAAACCCAGTCTCACACACACAACGTGAGACCGGCAAAAGGAAAAACCTATCAAGATTATACCTTTGCCTTGAGCATTCCACTTGAGCTCGATGTAGACGATCTTGCCCTTCTCAAGATGGAACGCCTTTCTTGATTCCTCATCATCGACCTCGCATATTGAGCTTGCCCAACATATCTTCTTTGCATTTCATCGACCTTGAAGCCAACACATGCTCCAAGCGATGCCAATGGACAAATCCTACAAGTATAACTTAATACACACATTGGTCCATAAAAATTGTCATTAATTACCAAAACCACACATGGGGGCCCAACATGTTCTTTCACATACTCCTATAGATAAGCGTAGCATAAAGATCAAGTCATTTCAATAGTTCAATTGCTATATGCTTTCTGATACATAGTAACCTAATTCCTTCGACCATGAGATCATGCATATCACCTTTACCGGATGGATGCTTTGATGACATCAAACACCACACCGTAACTGGGTGGCTATAAAGGTGGCATTGAGTGTTCGAAAAGTATTGGTTGAGACACATGGATCAAGAGTGGGATTTGTCCATCCATATGACGGATAGATATACTCTGGGCCCTCTCGGTGAAATGTCATCCAATTAGCTTGCAAGCATGTGACTGGCTCACAAGGGATCACATATCACGGGAACGAGAAAAGAGTACTTATCGGTAACGAGGTTGAACTAGGTATGCAGAGATACCGACGATCATAACCTCGGATAAGTAAACTATCGTGAGACAAAAGGAAATTGGTATCGTATGTAAGTGGTTCATTCGATCGCAAAGTAATCGTAGAAATATGTGGGAGCCATATGAATTTCCAGATTCCTCTATTGGTTATTGTTCGGAGAAGTGTCTCGATCATGTCCGCATAATTCACGAACCGTAGGGAGACACACTTAAGGATTCGACGTTGTTTGAGTAGTTATGGTATTATGAGAAAGAGACCGAATGTTGTTCGGAGTCACGGATGGGATCCGGGATATCACGAGGTGATCCGGAATGGTCCGGAGAATAAGATTCATATAAGGAAAGTCCCGTTTCGGAGTTTGGGAATGATTCCGGTGTTTTCATCGGGAATGTTCTAGAAGGTTCCCGGAATGTCCGGTACTCCGGAGGGGAAGGGGTACATGAATGTGTCATTGCATGTTGGAATGATTGCATCATGTACTAAGTGTCATCGCTGTTCCAAATAAGGGATTAATTCAAATCCTAGTTTGAAAAGTCAAATAGCTAGTTTGAAAAGTCAAACGGCTAAAATTGGAAAGAGGAAAAGAGGAGGAAGGAGGGAAACCGAGTTGGGGAGGGAATCCCTCCTCCAACCGGCGGCGCCCCCTCCAAGACGAGTTGGGGAGGGACTCCCCTCCCTCCCCTTGGCCGCCGGCCCCTCCACCTATATAAGGAGGGGCAGGGCTCCCTCCTCTAGACACACAAGTCCCTCACCTCAAACCCTAGATAGCTGCAGCCCTCCATAGCCGCCGCCACCACCTAGGGTTTTGCCCTAGCCGCCGACTTGGGGGTCCCCGGAACCCTAGCCGCCGGCTCTAGCCCCTCCTCCTTGGTGTGTCTAAACCCTAGATTGCCGAGGAGCTCTCTCATACTCCACCATACTCGCTCCGGCTTAAGGCGAAGCCCTGCGGGATTTCCCCTCTACTTCCGGTACCACGCCGTTGTGCTGCCGGAATCGCGAGGAGAGTGCTACAACCTCCGCTGCCTGCTGGAACAAGGGAGAGGAAGGTCTTCGTCGAGTACCGAACGTGTGACCGAATGCGGGAGCGCTGCCGGAACGCAGCGCCGGAAGGATCGTCTACGCGATCTTGAGATCGGGAAGAGTACGACTACATCACCCACGAGAATCCGCTCTCGTTAAACACTTTGGAATCTTCGAGTGTGAGTTATTCCATCGACTCGTTGCTACAATCTAGTAGATAGATCTTGGCTTGTTTGTTTGTATGCGATAGTTGTTTTCCATGCTACGAAACCCTACAGTGGTATCAGAGCCGTGTCTATATGTAGATCTGTTGCACGAGTAGAACACAATGGTCATTGTGGGCGTTGATGCTTTTATTGTCGATTGCTTCTTGTGTACTTTGCATCTTGCGGTATGTTGGGATGAAGCGGCCCGGGCTAACCTTACATGACATCGTTCATGAGACTTGCTCCACGCTTGACATGCAACTTGTATTGCATAAGTGGCTTTGCGGGTGCCTGTTTCTCCTAGCATAGTTAGGATCCAATTTACAACGGGTGATTAACAATACTAGTATCAATGTTGTGGTTCATGTTCGTAAGTTAGAACGACACTTATTGAAAGCCCCAAACCACGTAAAACATGCAAAGAAAGTAGAAGCGTCTAACTTTGTTTTGCAGGGGTGTGCAGTGATGTGATATGGCCATGATTGTGATTATATTTGATGTATGCAATGATCCTTATTGTAAGTTGGCAACCGGCAGGAGCCATATGGTTGTCTTTAATTTATGTTAAAACCCGCGTGTCTATTCAAAGTAGTTGTAATAGTTGAAGCCGGTGGACGACAACCATGGAGAAGCGTCATTGACCTTGATGCAATGCCGGTGATGATGGAGATCATGTTCGTGCTTGAAGATGGAGATCTGAAGCACAAAGAAGAAAGGCCATATCATATCACATATTATGAATTGCATGTGATGTTAATCCTTTATGCATCTTGTATTGCTTAGTAGACGACGGTAGCATTATAAGATGATCCCTCATGCACATGAATTTCAAGTCATAAAGTGTTCACCCTTAGTTAGCACCGTTGCTAAAGCTTGTTGTTTCGAAGCACCACGTGATGATCGGGTGTGTTAGATTCTGCAAGTGTATACAACGTGAGCAAGCCAGATTTGCTCATGCGGAAACTAAGGTTTGATCTTGACGAGCCTAGCATGTACAGACATGGTCTCGGAACACGAATCACCGAAAGGTAAAGCATGAATCATATAGTAGATATGATGAACATGTCGATTGTTCGCCATTGAAACTATATCAACTCTCGTGATGATCGGTGTTGATGTAGTGGATTTGGTTCATGTGATCACTAAAACAATGTGAGGGATATTGTTTTGAGTGGGAGTTCACCTAGGTTAATTTTATTATTAATTTGAACTCAATTTGTCATAAACTTAGTCTAAACTATTGCAAATATGTTGTAGATCAATGGCAGCCCCTACCATCAATTTTAATGCGTTCCTAGAGAAAGAAAAGTTGAAAAACAATGGAAGCAACTTCGCGGATTGGTTCCGCAATTTGAGGATTGTCCTCACAGCTGGTAATTTGACCTATGTGCTGGATGCACCGCTGGGTGACCCACCTGCAGCTGATGCTACCAATGAAGTAAAGAATGTTTACCTCGCTCGGAAGAATCAGTACTCCATAGTTCAGTGTGCTATCTTGTATGGTTTAGAATCGGAGCTTCAGAAAAGGTTTGAGAATTCAGACCCATATGATATTGTCGAGGATCTCAAATTGATTTTTGAGACTCATGCGGCAATTGAAAGCTATGAGGCTTCTGAAAAGTTCTTTAACTGCAAGATGGAAGAGGGCAGCTCAGTCAGTGAGCATGTGCTTAAGATGTCTGGGCATGCAAACAAACTTCAAAGCTTGGGTATAGTGATTCCTAATGCTTTGGGGATTTACCGTGTCCTCCAATCACTACCACCAAGTTACAAGAACTTTGTGATGAACTACAACATGCAGATAATGAACAAGCAGTTGCCAGAACTATTTGCTATGTTAAAGTCTGCAGAAGTGGAGATCAAGAAAGAGCACCAAGTGTTGTTGGTCAATAAGACCACCAAATTCAAGAAAGGCAAGTCTAAGCATAAGGGACACTTCAAGAAGGGTGGTAAGAAAGTTACCACGCCGGCGAAGAAGACCAAGGCTGGACCCAAGCCTGATACTGAGTGCTTTTACTGCAAGGGAGAAGGTCACTGGAAGCGGAATTGCCCAAAGTACTTGGCGGATTTGAAGAACGGCAACATCAAGAAGAAAGGTATATCTGATATACATGTTATTGATGTGTATCTCACTAGTACTCGTAGTAGTGCCTGGGTATTTGATACTGGTTCGGTTGCTCATATTTGTAACTCGAAACAGGTGCTGCAGAATAAACGGAAGCTAGCGAAGAACGAGGTGACGATGCGCGTGGGAAACGGATCAAAGGTTGATATGATCGCGGTCGGCACGCTACCCCTTCATCTACCATCGGGATTAGTTTTATACTTAAATAATTGTTATTTGGTGCCTACGTTGAGCATGAACATTATATCGGGATCTTGTTTATTGCGAGACGGTTACTTGTTTAAGTCCGAGAATAATGGTTGTTCGATTTATATGAGTAATATGTTTTATGCACATGCACCTTTGATAGATGGTCTATTATTATTGAATCTCGATAGTGGAAATACACATATCAACAACATTGAGGCTAAACGTTTGAAATCAAGCGATAATTCGACCTATATGTGGCACTGTCGTCTTGGTCACATTGGAGTGAAGCGTATGAAGAAACTCCATTCTGATGGACTTCTTGAATCACTTGAAAGATGCGAAGCATGTCTGATGGGAAAAATGACTAAGACTCCATTTTCTGGTATGATGGAGCGAGCTACGGACTTATTGGAAATCATACATACCGATGTGTGTGGTCCAATGAGTGTAGCATCGCGCGGTGGTTATCGTTATGTTCTTACCTTCACGGATGACTTGAGTAGATATGGGTATATCTATTTCATGAAACATAAATCCGAAACTTTCGAGAAGTTTAAGGAGTTTCAAAGTGAGGTAGAGAATCAACGTAACAAGAAGATTAAATTTCTACGTTCTGATCGTGGAGGTGAATATCTAAGTTACGAGTTTGGCGAGCATTTGAAGAAATGCGGGATACTTTCACAATTGACACCGCCGGGAACACCACAGCGTAATGGTGTGTCCGAACGTCGTAATCGAACTCTCTTAGATATGGTTCGTTCTATGATGTCACTTACAGATTTACCGCTATCATTTTGGGGTTATGCATTAGAAACAGCCGCATTCACTTTAAATAGGGCACCGTCTAAATCCGTTGAAATGACACCGTATGAATTATGGTTTGGGAAGAAACCTAGATTGTCGTTCCTTAAAGTTTGGGGATGCGAAGCCTATGTAAAAAAGTTACAGCCGGACAAGCTAGAACCCAAAGCGGAAAAATGCGTCTTCATAGGATACTCGAAGGAAACTATTGGGTATACCTTCTATCATAGATCCGAAGGCAAAATCTTCGTTGCCAAGAATGGATCCTTTCTAGAGAAGGAATTTCTCTCGAAAGAAGTGACTGGAAGGAAAGTAGAACTCGACGAGGTTGTCGAACCTTCTCTCGAAATTGCGAGTAGCGCAGCACCGGAAGAAGTTCCTGTGGTGCCTGCACCAATTAGAGAGGAAGCTAATGATGATGATCATGAAACTTCGGTTGAAGTTGCTACAGAGCCTCGGAGGTCAACGAGAACTCGTACCACTCCAGATTGGTATGATCCCTTTATGAGTGTCATGTTGGTGGATAACACCGATGACCCCGAGACATATGAGGAAGCGATGATGAGCCCAGATTCCAATAAATGGCAAGAAGCCATGAAATCCGAGATTGGATCCATGTACGAAAACCAAGTATGGACTTTGGTGGACTTACCGGATGGCCGGAAGGCTGTCGAGAACAAATGGATCTTCAAGAAGAAAATAGATGCTGATGGTCATGTTACTGTCTATAAAGCTCGACTTGTCGCAAAAGGGTTTCGACAAATTCAAGGAGTTGACTACGATGAGACTTTCTCACCAGTAGCAAAGCTAAAGTCTGTGAGGATTATGTTAGCAATCGCTGCAAATTATGATTATGAGATATGGCAGATGGATGTCAAAACAACATTCCTCAATGGAGATATTGATGAAGAGTTGTATATGATGCAACCCAAAGGTTTTGTCGATCCTAAAGATGCTAACAAGGTATGCAAACTTCAACGGCCCATCTATGGATTGAAGCAAGCATCCCGAAGTTGGAATCAACGTTTTGATAAGGTGATCAAAAGTTTTGGTTTTATACAAACTTATGGAGAAGCTTGTATTTACAAGAAAGTGAGTGGGAGCTCTGTAGCATTCTTAATACTATATGTGGATGACATATTGTTGATTGGGAATGATGTAGACCTTCTTAATAGTGTCAAGGAATATTTGAATAATAGTTTTTCAATGAAGGATCTTGGCGAAGCAGCTTACATATTAGGCATAAAGATTTATAGAGATAGATCGAAACGCCAAATATCATTGTCACAGAGTACATATTTGGACAAAGTTCTAAAGAGGTTTGGAATGGAAGATAGCAAGAAAGGGTTCTTGCCCATGTTGCCCAATACGACCTTGAGTAAAACTCAAAGTCCGACATCGGCAGAAGATAGAGAAAGGATGAGTAAGACTCCCTATGCCTCAGCCATAGGATCTCTAATGTATGCCATGCTATGTACTAGACCCGACATTGCATATGCTGTTAGTTTAACTAGCAGATATCAAAGTGATCCAGGAGTGGATCATTGGACAGCGGTCAAAAACATCCTTAAGTACTTGAGAAGAACTAAGGATATGGTTCTTTCTTATGGAGGTGATGAACAGCTCGTTGTTAATGGTTACACCGATGCTAGTTGGAACACCGATCCGGATGATTCTAAATCACAATCTGGATACGTATTTATTTTGAATGGTGCAGCAGTTAGCTGGAGGAGTGCAAAGCAAAGCGTTGTGGCGAGATCTTCAACTGAATCGGAATACATGGCTGCTTCGGAGGCTTCACAAGAAGCGATATGGATGAAAGAGTTCATTACAGAGCTGGGTGTGGTTCCTAGTGCGCTGGACCCAATGTCTATCTACTGTGATAACATGGGCGCCATAGCCAATGCGCAAGAACCAAGGTCACACAAGAAGCTGAAGCATATCAAGCTACGTTTTCACGCTATTCGAGAACATATCCAGGATGGGGATATAAAGATTTGCAAAGTACACACAGATCTGAATGTGGCGGATCCGTTGACTAAACCTCTCCTGAGGGCAAAACATGACCAGCACCAAACTGCCATGGGTGTTCGGTATATTACCATGTAATCTAGATTAGATGACTCTAGTGCAAGTGGGAGACTATTGGAGATATGCCCTAGAGGCAATAATAAATGTAGTTATTATTATATCTTTGTGTTTATGATAAATGTTTACATTCATGCTATAATGGTATTAACAAGGAAACATTGATACTTGTGTGATTTGTAAACTTAATTTGAAGTCCCTAGTATAGCCTCTATACATCACTAGCTTGTTGGTTGATAAATGATTGTGGTTTCCCTATCATGAACATTGAGATGTTATCAACAACAAGATCATATTGTTAGGAGAATGATATGATGGACATACTCCTATAGATAAGCGTAGCATAAAGATCAAGTCATTTCAATAGTTCAATTGCTATATGCTTTCTGATACATAGTAACCTAATTCCTTCGACCATGAGATCATGCATATCACCTTTACCGGATGGATGCTTTGATGACATCAAACACCACACCGTAACTGGGTGGCTATAAAGGTGGCATTGAGTGTTCGAAAAGTATTGGTTGAGACACATGGATCAAGAGTGGGATTTGTCCATCCATATGACGGATAGATATACTCTAGGCCCTCTCGGTGAAATGTCATCCAATTAGCTTGCAAGCATGTGACTGGCTCACAAGGGATCACATATCACGGGAACGAGAAAAGAGTACTTATCGGTAACGAGGTTGAACTAGGTATGCAGAGATACCGACGATCATAACCTCGGATAAGTAAACTATCGTGAGACAAAAGGAAATTGGTATCGTATGTAAGTGGTTCATTCGATCGCAAAGTAATCGTAGAAATATGTGGGAGCCATATGAATTTCTAGATTCCTCTATTGGTTATTGTTCGGAGAAGTGTCTCGATCATGTCCGCATAATTCACGAACCGTAGGGAGACACACTTAAGGATTCGACGTTGTTTGAGTAGTTATGGTATTATGAGAAAGAGACCGAATGTTGTTCGGAGTCACGGATGGGATCCGGGATATCACGAGGTGATCCGGAATGGTCCGGAGAATAAGATTCATATAAGGAAAGTCCCGTTTCGGAGTTTGGGAATGATTCCGGTGTTTTCATCGGGAATGTTCTAGAAGGTTCCGGAATGTCCGGTACTCCGGAGGGGAAGGGGTACATGAATGTGTCATTGCATGTTGGAATGATTGCATCATGTACTAAGTGTCATCGCTGTTCCAAATAAGGGATTAATTCAAATCCTAGTTTGAAAAGTCAAATAGCTAGTTTGAAAAGTCAAACGGCTAAAATTGGAAAGAGGAAAAGAGGAGGAAGGAGGGAAACCGAGTTGGGGAGGGAATCCCTCCTCCAACCGGCGGCGCCCCCTCCAAGCCGAGTTGGGGAGGGACTCCCCTCCCTCCCCTTGGCCGCCGGCCCCTCCACCTATATAAGGAGGGGCAGGGTTCCCTCCTCTAGACACACAAGTCCCTCACCTCAAACCCTAGATAGCTGCAGCCCTCCATAGCTGCCGCCACCACCTAGGGTTTTGCCCTAGCCGCCGACTTGGGGGTCCCCGGAACCCTAGCCGTCGGCTCTAGCCCCTCCTCCTTGGTGTGTCTAAACCCTAGATTGCCGAGGAGCTCTCTCATACTCCACCATACTCGCTCCGGCTTAAGGCGAAGCCCTGCGGGATTTCCCCTCTACTTCCGGTACCACGTCGTTGTGCTGCCGGAATCGCGAGGAGAGTGCTACAACCTCCGCTGCCTGCTGGAATAAGGGAGAGGAAGGTCTTCGTCGAGTACCGAACGTGTGACCGACTGCGGGAGCGCTGCCGGAACGCAGCGCCGGAAGGATCGTCTACGCGATCTTGAGATCGGGAAGAGTACGACTACATCACCCACGAGAATCCGCTCTCGTTAAACACTTTGGAATCTTCGAGGGTGAGTTATTCCATCGACTCGTTGCTACAATCTAGTAGATAGATCTTGGCTTGTTTGTTTGTATGCGATAGAAAATTTTTGTTTTCCATGCTACGAAACCCTACATGAAGATCTCATCTATTCCCCCTCGTTGTTTGCATCTCCTAGATTAGACCTTGGCTTTCCCGTTCGCATCCGTAGAATTTTTTTGATTTACTATGCTGCGAAACCCTTCAGTGGTATCAGAGCTAGATATATGCGTAGATGTGTTTCACGAGTAGAACGCAACATGGTTGTTGCGGGCGTTGATGTTTTCTGTTGCAAGCCTCTTGTTTGTGTTCTTCTTATGACGCGGGATAGTGAGATCGAAGCGGTCCAGGCCAACTTTACGCGACGTCGTTCGCGAGACCGGCTCCGCACTTGACGTATGGCTTGTTCCACACATGCGGCTGGTGGATGCCAGTTTCTCTCACTATAGTTGTCATGGTATTTACACCGAAGTTTTACAACCATAATATCACCGTTGTGGCTTTCCGTAGGTAAGAATCGTTCTTAGCTTGCTACTCCCATAAGCCACGTAAAACATGCATCAACAAAGTAGAGGCGTCTAACTTGTTTTTGCAGGGAGTGTTTTCTGTGATATGGTATGGCCCAAGATGTGATGTGTATGTTGTATGCAATGATCATGTTTTGTAATGTTTCACGACTTGCATGTCGATGAGTACACAACCGGCAGGAGCCATATGGTTGTCTTTATAATTGTGTATGACCCGTGTGTCAACTTCTTATACGCCATGTAATAGTTTCACTTTATCGCTAAGTAGTTAGCAATAGTTGTAGTTGCTATTCGTGGTGGAGGCAATCATGGTGGAGTGATGGAGATCATGCCGGCACGCACAAGATGGAGATCATTGGGCAAAGATTGGCTATACCATGTCACATAAAGTTATATGCATGTGATGTTTATCCTTTTATGTATCTTATTATGCTTAGATCGCGACGGTAGCATTATAAGATGATTCCTCACTTAAAGATCAAGATAAAACTGTGTTCTCCCCATGTATGCACCGTTGCGAAAGTTCGTCGTGTCCAAGCATCACGTGAAGATCGGGTGCTATAGACTCTACGTTCACATACAACGGGTGCAAGCCAGTTTTGCACACGCGGAAATACTTGGGTTTGACTTGACGAGCCTAGCATGTACAGACATGGCCTCGGAACACATGAACCGAAAGGTTAAGCATGAGTCATATGAATGATATGATCGACACTTTGTTGTCCACCATTGAAACCACATCTCTTCTCGTGAAGATCGGATTAGGTGTGGTGAATTTGGATCATGTTCACTAAACAACTTGAGGGATGTTGAATTTAGTGAGAGTTCATCTAGTAATTTGATTAAAAGTTGAACTAGTTATCATGAACATAGTCTAATTTGTACTTGCAAATAATGTAGATCAAATGGCTAAGTCCAACTTCAACTTCAACGTTTTTGCTGAGAAGGAAAAGCTTAGAAACAATAGGTCTAACTTCACCAACTGGTTCCGCAATCTGAGAATCATTCTCTCCGGCGGTCAAAAGGACTATGTCCTTAAGAATGCGCTAGGTGACGCCCCTGCTGTAGATGCGCCGGCTGATGAGAAAGTTGTCTATCAGTCGCGCAAAGATGATTATGGTGTGATTAAGAGCACCATGGTGTTTGCTATGGAATCAGACCTTCAAAATCGTTTTGAAGACTATCCCGGGCCCTTTGAGATTCTTGAGGAGCTGAAAACTATGTTTTAGACTCAGGCCCATTCTGAGAGATATGAGATCTCTGAGAAATTCTTTAACTGCAAGATGGAGGAAGGGACTTCCGTTAGTGAGCACGCCATTAAGATGTCGGGCTACACTCAACGCCTTGAGCAACTGGACTTCAAGATTCCAGAAGATCTCAAGATTGACAGGGTTCTGCAATCACTCCCTCCCAGCTACAAAAGTTTTGTAGTGACTCATAATCAGATTGGTTCCACTGATGCGATCACCGAGCTCATCCCAAAGCTGAAGGCCGCGGAGGTGGACATCAAAAAGGATAATCATGTGTTGATGGTCAACAATCCCCCCACCTTCAAGAAAGGTAAGGGAGCAAAGAAGCCCTTCAAGAAAGGCGGCGGCAGGCGCGTTGCCCCTGCTGAGAAGAAGCTCAAGTCTGGACCCCAAGCCGGACACTGAGTGCTTCTATTGCAAGGACAAGGGTCACTGGAAGCGCAACTGTCCGAAGTACTTAGCGGACAAGAAGGCTGGCACCATCAAAGGTATATTTGATATACATGTTATTGATGTTTTCCTTACTAGCCCTCGTTGTAGTGCCTGGGTATTTGATACTGGTTCAGTTGCTAATATTTGTAACTCGAAACAGGAGCTTTGGAATAGACGGCGGCTTGCGAGGGATGAGGTGACGATGCGCGTTGGCAACGGATCAAGAGTTGATGTGATGGCCGTCGACACGCTCTCCTTAGTTTTACCTTCGGGATTAGTTTTAAACCTTAATAAGTGTTATTATGTGTCTGCGTTGAGCATGAACATTATTTCTGGATCGTGTTTATTGCAAGACGGTTATTCATTTAAATCGGAGAATAATGGTTGTTCTATTTATATGAGTAACATATTTTATGGTCATGCACCTGCTGAGAATGGTTTATTTCTTCTAAATCTCGAAAGGGATGAAACACACATCCATAACATTGAGGCTAAGAGATGCAAAGTAGATAGTGATAATACTACTTATTTGTGGCACTGTCGTCTAGGTCATATTGGTGTAAAGCGCATGAAGAAACTCCATTCTGATGGACTTTTGGAGTCTCTTGATTTTGAATCATTTGACACATGCGAACCATGCCTCATGGGCAAGATGATCAAAACCCCGTTCTCCGGAATGATGGAGCGAGCAACGGACTTGTTGGAAATCATACATACCGATGTATGCGGACCGATGAGTGTTTCGACGCGCGGTGGATATCGCTATTTTCTCACTTTTACCGATGACTTAAGTAGATATGGGTATATCTATTTAATGAAACATAAATCTGAAACATTTGAAAAGTTCAAGGAATTTCAGAATGAAGTGGAGAACCATCGTAACAGAAAGATTAAGTTTCTACGATCCGATCGTGGAGGTGAATATTTGAGTTATGATTTTATCACGCATCTTAAAGCAAACGGAATCGTTTCGCAACTCACGCCACCCGGAACACCACAACGCAATGGTGTGTCTGAACGCCGAAATTGAACCCTATTAGATATGGTCCGATCGATGATGTCTCTTACTGATTTGCCGTTATCATTTTGGGGTTATGCATTAGAAACCGCTGCATTCACTTTAAATAGGGCACCATCTAAATCCGTTAAGACGACACCGTATGAACTGTGGTTTAGTGCTAAACCTAAGTTGTCGTTTCTTAAAGTTTGGGGATGCGAAGCTTACGTCAAGAAGTTGATGCCGGACAAGCTCGAACCCAAAGCGGAGAAATGCGTCTTCATAGGATACCCTAAGGAAACTATTGAGTATACCTTCTATCACAGAACCGAAGGCAAAGTGTTTGTCGCAAAGAACGGTTCCTTTCTTGAGAAGGAGTTTCTCTCGAAAGAAGTGAGTGGGAGGAAAGTAGAGCTAGACGAGGTTGTTGAACCTTCTCTTGAATTGGAGAGTAGCGCAACACCTGAAATTGTTCCAGTGCCGCCTGCACCAACAATAGAGGAAGCTAATGACAAGGATCCTGAAGCTTCGGACGATGCTACTACTGAACATCGCAGGTCGACAAGGTCGCGTGCCCCTCCTGAGTGGTACGGCAACCCTGTCTTAACTGTCTTGTTAGTAGACGACAGTGAACCTGCGAACTATGAGGAAGCGATGATGAGCCCAGACTCTGAGAAATGGCTAGAGGCCATGAAATCCGAATTGGGATCCATGAGCGAAAACCAAGTATGGACTTTGGTGGACCCTCCTAGCGACCGAAAGGCTGTTGAGTGCAAATGGATCTTCAAGAGGAAAACGGACGCGGATGGTAATGTTACCGTCTATAAAGCACGACTTGTCGCGAAAGGTTTTCGACAAGTTCAAGGTGTTGACTACGATGAGACTTTCTCTCCCGTAGCGATGTTTAAGTCCATTCGGATTTTATTAGCAATTGCTGCGTTTCATGATTATGAAATATGGAAGATGGATGTCAAGACTGCGTTCCTCAATGGCAACATTGATGAAGAGTTGTATATGATGCAACCCGAAGGTTTTGTCGATCCTAAGGATGCTGATAAAGTATGCAAACTTCAGCGTTCCATTTATGGACTGAAGCAAGCATCTCGGAGTTGGAACCTTCGTTTTGATCAAGTGATCAAGAGCTTTGGATTTGTTCCAAATTTCTACGAAGCTTGTATCTACAAGAAAGTGAGTGGGAGCTCGGTGACATTTCTGGTACTATATGTGGATGACATATTGATTATTGGAAATGACATTAACATGCTTAACGATGTGAAGAGTTATTTGAACAAGTGTTTTTCAATGAAAGACCTAGGTGAAGCAGCTTATATATTGGGCATCAAAATCTATAGAGATAGACAAAGACGCCTGATAGCTTTAAGCCAGAGTACATACCTAGACAAAGTTCTGAAAAGGTTCAGAATGGATAAGGCAAAGAAAGGTTCAGTGCCTATGTTGTCAGGTAAGATATTGACCAAGGCTCAGTGTCCAGCTACGGTAAATGATAGGGAAGCTATGAGCAAAGTGCCTTATGCCTCGGCCATAGGTTCTATCATGTATGCCATGCTGTGTACTAGACCGGATGTGTCCAATGCTCTTAGTTTGACGAGCAGGTATCAAAGTGATCCAGGAGTGGAACACTGGACAGCCGTGAAGAACATCCTAAAGTACCTAAATAGAACTAAAGAAATGTTCTTAGTCTATGGGGGTGATGAACAGCTCGTGGTAAAAGGTTACGTCGACGCTAGTTTCGACACCGACAAGGATGATTCTAAATCTCAGACAGGATACGTGTATATTTTGAATGGAGGAGCTGCGAGCTGGAGAAGCTGCAAGCAAAGCGTGATCGCGGGATCTACAGTAGAAGCGGAATACATGGTTGCTGCAGAAGCGTCAAGTGAAGGAGTTTGGATCCCGCGATCATGAAGTTCCTGATCCAAACTCCTTCACTTGACGCTTCTGCAGCAGGGCGGCTAGCTTTGGAGGGGAAGGTGTGTGGGGGTGGTGCGCCCCCAGCCCTCTTTATATAGAGGGGTGGGCGGCTTCCCTAGCCCCTCCCCCAAGCCCAAACCGGCGGCCACAAGGAGGAGGAGTGGGGGGCAAGGAAACCCCCCCTTCTAGAAGGTCTAGTTAGGGTTTTACCCTAGCTGGCCGGTTGGGCCCTATGGGGCCTTGTGCCCCTGGCCCAATGCAGCCAGGGCACTCCCTCATAGGCCCATGCACCCTCCCGGAAGGTGTGGCCACGTTGGTCCCCTTCCGGAAGGTTCTAGAAGCTTCCGGTACAATACCGATTAACCCGGAACAATTCCGAACTCCAAAAACTGCACTGCCTTATATGAATCTTATTCTCCGGACCACTCCGGAACCTCTCATGATGTCCCGGATCCCATCCGAGACTCCGAACAAAAACTCATAAACCAATTATCCAATCTATCCTAGCGTCGAGACACGTTAAGTGTGTGACCCTGCGGGTTCGAGAATATGCAGACATGATCTTCTATCAATAATCAACATCGGGGTCTGGAAACCCATATTCACTCCCACACATTCATCGATGATCATATCGGATGAACCACGATGCCAGGATTCAATCAATCCCATATATATATTCCCTTCGTCTCGCGATATTTTACTTGCCCGAGATTTGATCGTCGGTGCCGTCATACCTAGTTCAATCTCGTTCACAGCAAGTACTTTACTCGTTCCGTAATCCAATATCACTTTGTGATTAACTCCTTAACCACATGCTTGCAAGCGGTGTTGATATCGATTACCGAGTGGGACCGAAGTATATCTCTTCGACTTGGGAGGGACAAATCCCATCTCGATACATACAACCCAACAGGTACTTTCCGATCACCTGAGAGACACCTTTATGATCACCCTCTCATAGGATGACGTTTGATGACCTCAAAGCTTTCTTCCGATACCAGGGAGTTGTATTATCTCATGGTCTAAGGAATACAATATTTGACATAAGAAAAGCTTCGCAAAGACGAACACGATGACACGATCTAATTGCTTCGCTTAGTTTGGATCTGTCCACCATATCATTCTCCCAATGATATGATCTCATTATTAATCGACAACTCATGTCCATGGTTAGGAAACCTTAACCATCATTAATCAATGAGCTAGTCCATAGAGGCGTACTAGGGACACGGTGTTGTTCACAAACCACACAAGTATTAAAGTTTCCGCTTAATACAATTCTAGCATGGAATATAAACATTATCATGAACAAGAATTATAATAATAACATCTTTATTATTGCCTCTAGAGCATAATTCCAACAGTAAGTTCTATAGTTGAGACTGCATGCATCCCCGATGAGGCGTGGGCACCCATTTCAGTTTGCAATGCCTAACTTTTTATTTATTTTTGTAGATTTATATTTTGATATATATGTTTTTTATTTATTAAATTATTATTAAATGCATGTAAAGATAAACAAAGAAACACAACTTCCCTCATACTTATTTAAGTGATAAAAAAAGACCTGCTATAACAAAGTGGATTGCTGCTACTATATTTGATTGGGTGAGGCGGGATCAAGCCACTGGACGTGTTGAACTCATATCAAAGCTTAGTGATAAGCTTAACGTTCTCATTCCTAACCAGAAAGATTTTGATGGTAAGTTTAGTGTTATGATTCCTTACTTGATTTGGTGAGGCTTTGGACTTTATTCAAGAAAAGTGGAATTATAGTTACACATGTTGTACAACTTGAAAGGAGAGGTAGAGAGGGCATCACTTGAGAGTGTTGTTTACACTGATTACGAGGTAGTAAAAGGAAGACAAGAGCACATGAGGTCAAGTATATGATGTCAGGTAAGAAATGCTTCAGGAGATGTTTTATCTGTCTGAAGATATGCTGTAAGGGGTTTTTGAGGGTTATATGCCATACTTGACAATAGACATAACTTCTTTAACATGGAAGTTACAAGGGACAGTTTGCCACAGCTTGTGTTGTAGACACCCATAATTTCCTCTTCCCTTAGCTTATGATGTTCTTGAGGGTGAATCTAACGAGAGCAAAATTTGGTTCATGGAGAGACTATGTGCAGTAATTGATCAACCTGAAGGAATGGTGATACACACTTATGCATACAATGTGCTAGTAAATATCGTTGATGTTGTATTTCTTGGGTTGAGTACATAGAATGTATACGACACCTCGTTGATAAATTCACGAATAAGTTCAAATGGAAGATCTTTTAGGACAACTTGTAGCCATCATCATACACATACACCCAAGTAGGCATGCTACTTATATGCAGACCATGTTACGGTGCGAAAGGTGAAAGAATACCTTAAAAAACATCACAATAAATTATGGGCTAGAAGCAAGTTTGGTGAGTTAAGCAAAGTTTATATTTGCAACAATTCGACAGAGAGTTTTAATTCTAAGATTAGGAGCATTAAATCACTTGTAATTGTTATTTTACTAGACACAATAAGGTAATGCATAATGCCGAATATATATTTTAGGCAAAGAATCTGTGTAAGAAAATTTATAGTCCATAAAATTGAGCCAAAGGTGATTTTGTTACTTAATGCAACAACAAAGGCGACGAGGATAATAAAGATGAGGATGATCAGGAGTTTCGATAAATTAGCTAAGATTTATGCAAAATACAAGCATAGAACAGAAAGGAGATACCTTATAGATATTGCAAACAAGACTTGTTGCTGCAGGAAGTGGCAAATTACTAGTCTTTCATGTCACAATGCACTATACTTTATATTAAAACTGGGACATGATGGTGCTACAATAGAAAAAAAATCATTGCTATTTTTGTGTGGAAAAGTTCGCTGCATCTTACATAGAAAACATACCACCAATTAATGGCAGAACAAAATGATTACGAGATTGTCGATCCGGGCTTGGAAGGGGGGATAAACTTGATTGAGCGTTCTTTCAATACTGCTTATGTGGCTATGTGCTAGGTCCCATGGGTCCACAGTCCCATCTAGTTTATTCAACCACCAAAAATGTAGTACTCTCAGTCGCTCTAAACTGAGCTCAAACTTCTTTTCATGGATCTAATATTCTTCTACCAATAGACATGTGTTATGGAGTGGGTACGATCAAACCTATCATGGTACCAAGATCAACACAACATGACCGACATGGCTGTGTAGCCGTTCGACATGCCCAAAGCGGCCGTGTCAGGGCTTGCAAGGCCATGAGGATAGACTTCGTTGACCATTATTTTCTCGATGCTTACATGGCTAAGTGTTGGATTTCGCACGTTAGATGGAGTAAAAATCTAATTGTTTTTGACTCTTATGGCGGGTTGTGTGCTGGGACCCACATATCGGAAGGCAACATATTTATTTATTTTCATCGTTGCTAACGGGGCAAAGGAGAGGTTCCTTATGTAAAAAAATGAGTCAAATAGACGACAAGTAAGACCAACGTAACAGCAGCCGGCGTCAGGTCTATCCAGGGACATGGACGAAATGAGACCGCGTCGCTTGGTGGCATCTCCCTAATTCTATTCGTAGTGGCACAATCCCAATTTCTGGGTGAACTAGAGACACGATCATAATAAATCCTATTTCTTTTTTTTGAATAAGGGAGGGGTCGCAAAGGACCCAAAAGCAGCATCCATTCAAAGCGGTGGGTATAGATTATCGTACAGGTCCCTGAAGAGAACAAGATCTAGGGAAAAAACTGTAGAAATACAAAAAGGACTCTAGGGAAAAAATAAAAAAGCAATCCAGCCCCTGGCCTTCTCCACCGATGACGGAAAGACAACTACGGCCGTACAACCTCCACCGGGGACGAACCATTTGGTGGGGGAGAGATGGGGCGTGCCGGAGAGGCTCACCAGCAAGGGCCTCCATCTTGGAGGTGTCATCAACGCATCTCTGGCGTCTAAAGAAGCTGACGACTCGGCCACAGATTATGCCGACAAACTCGGCCGCCGTGTAGTTATCTTCAAGATGCTGCACTGACCATCTCCGCCGCCTCCCAGAACAAAGAACAACAACATCAGCAGGTTTCCCCTCCCC
Source organism: Avena sativa (assembly GCA_916181665.1). NCBI lineage: Eukaryota > Viridiplantae > Streptophyta > Magnoliopsida > Poales > Poaceae > Avena > Avena sativa. The sequence goes on along the minus strand of OV702283.1, from coordinate 466,169,407 downwards.
CCTCGCCACTGAGGCCGGCTAGGGGAAAATCCACATCTCCTCTGCTCCATTGAGGGAAACGGCGCACACTCCCGAGCTTATTAGTCAAGCTGCACAGACTGCAACACCACACACTAGCTCCTACCACCGGAGCAACATGAGTGAGCACCGTCTGCAACCTCCTGGCGCCGCTCGTTCGCACCAGAGAGTAACTCGAGGACGCGAAGCTCCGCTACAACACCCCAAAAGCAACCCCCCCCCCCCCCCCCCCCCCCCCGCCCGACCCCGAGCAGCAACAAGCAGAGAAGATCCTTAGGCAGCTACAGATCTTCCTGCTTCGATCTGGAGCTCCGCTACCATCTACGGGCATCCTGCCCAACTCTGGCAACATGCCGCTACACCTACCTAGACTAGGGGCACCAGCACCTCCCCTCCGCCACCGGTGAGAGAAGGTGGCATATCGCTGCTTCTTCACGTAAATTACCAAGAAGCATCTTTTAACTGGCGACTGATCGGTTACCAAGAAATTAATGCCATACTCCTGGAGATAGTAATATGATAGATTCACGATTGCCAGGTACAATTGTTTATTTGTTTAAGGTCGGATCTAGCGTTTTTACCTTTTTACCTCCGAAAGAGCACTACCAAGAATAAAGCCCTCTGGTGCTGGCTCGGTAGTGGCTGGAATCAAACATGCAGCGAGTGGCTTCTCTTCCGTGGAGTTTTTCCATGTTCGTGTTAATTAATTTAGTTACTTCCTTCGATCCATATTAATTGACTTTGATTTATCAAAATTTGAATGAACCTATATACTAAATAGTATCTAGATTCATTCAAATTTAGATAAATTTGAGTCGATTAATATGGGTCGGAGGGAGTAGTGTTTTTCATTCTACTTGAATTTGGGAGACTCTGTGTATTGATCGACATTCTTTCTCTAATATTTTTTACCCATTAACAAGATCAAGGACATAATACTAAATTTCATTTGCTATCAACTATCATAGTACTTTCCAATTATTTTCTAATATGTGGTTTTTATGGATATTTAAGTGTATATTATTTACATATAAATTTGTACCACTCTATCTATTGAAAAAAAATAGACTTGCCGCAGAAAGCGCATCATCATGGTCTAGTAATTCTAACAATCGTGAAGAAAGAAAACAAATATGTCTGCCTCATGCCGATTAACCTTGCTGCTTCAAACACAGGTTTTTAGAACCCATGTTTGCACGTTGGATCCAGGAAAGCAAAGTCAAGTCATCAATCAGTTATATTCTCATCTAGATTAGTTAGCGCACTCCCAATATTTTAGAAAACGTGACAAAGACCATGGACGTTGCGTAGATTCAAATGACTGATATTAATATTATTAGTCTTACAACATTACTTCATACAACTGCAACTCTTAATTTTATGCGGCCAACTAGTATGTTTGCGTCCGCCAATTAATAATTATTCCTGATACCATAGATATGTGATTGAGCATCTACTTGGAGGCTCCGATTACGCTGCCATGGCGAGGACATGCTGGCTACCACCAACATTGCGGTGGAACTTGGAGACGGCACAATCCGTCGAGAAGATCCCAGATGAGAGGTACTTTGGCGCTCCACCCATGATTGGCATCTTGGCAGTGACGTTCATCCTGTTGACGTAGTCCGCTCGGTACGTTTTGCCAAGGACACCGTCGACGATGTTTGTGAGAGAATGGAACTTAAAGCGGAGGTCAAGGTGCACGAGGCTGTCCTTCATGGTCTTGCCGTAGTTATGGATCTTAGAGTCCTCGTCGCTGACTGGCACCGCACTGGCCGAGATGCTAAACACACCGGCAAGATCCACCTTGACAGAGTTGACATTGTCCGTGCGCTTCACGGATAGATCAGGTAGGACCTTGGACACTCACCGGGCATTGTTTGCGGTGTCTATGTTTACTGGCTCGCCGTCGAGAGTGATCTCGATGTGGTCCTCCTCGTCGTCCCACTCGACAACCTTGCGAGCGCCGACGTAGAGGCGGTGGTCGCCGAAGGTGATGCCGAGGGCCTGTATCCACGTGAAGGTGCGTTCATTGACGGGGTTATGGTTGCCGATGAAGTGAGCGTTGATGTGGAGATCAGTGTCGGAGACGATGCAGAAGTCCTTGTCCCTCTTGCCGTGGAAGTAGAAAGTGACGCCGTCGCCGCCGGTGAAGCTAGGATCGCCGCACGAAGTTCCAGGAAAGAACACACACCCTGCATATAAACCATCTATCAGCAGACTCAATATATTCGATGAAAAAATAACTTTTGTGAATTATTGTGAACCGAAGAACATACTGCATGTTGTCTCGCAATAGCTGCAAGATATGGAGCAGGACTTGGGGCAGAGATCCGGGCACTGGGCGATGCACTTTTTACCAAAGTCGTCCTGGCATGTGAAGATACGGTTTGGCTTGTTGTAGTTAGCGCGGTAGGGCTGTCCGTTGGCGTAGGACATGACCTCGGTTCGAGGATGCCCGTCGTCGTACTTCCAGTCGATGTCAGGGGTTGGAGGAGGGCCGTTCCCGTCCCAACCATCCCAGGGACCATTCCCGTTCGGGTGAGTGGGAGGGGGACTATAGGGAGGAGGCTGACCCATGGCGCCTAGCGCAAGCGCCACCACCAGGAAGCAGCACCAGCCTACCCGAGCCGCCATGCCACCGTGCCTCGCCATTGTTATTTGCCAATCGCTGGCAAAGCGATCCGCCAAGACGATTTAAACGTACTGTGCTGGCGAGGTATTCTTATAGGCGATGGGTGGCTCTGACTTCGTGAAAAAAAGGCTTAATTGGAGGTCAAGTGACTTAGCTTTGGCAAGTGGCGTAGGAGAAGAAAAGGTCGTTACTCACAACTTATTAGCTGGAATATTATGACCAAGTCAGTGTCGTCCAAGTGACATTAGGTACGTACACATATCTGTGCACGGAGTCTTATTATACTATGTAGTTATGCATCTAGCCATGTGTGGGCTTCTCGGTCCACATTATACATGCAGTATGAAGACCCTAACCAGCTGTGAAGCTGAAGCCCGACGGCATGTAGGCATGTCGCAGCTTCTTCACAATCACGACATCTCTGCCAAACCAATCCGCCAAAGGATGAAGGGACTTGTGGCTGACGAAAGTATTGCTCAACCAAGAGTTCCGAGTAGTGTGCCAATCAGAAAAAGATTTAAATAAATATGGAAGTTACTGGTCACATGGGAATGTATCTGGTGCACCGGGCACCAGCCCTTGTCATGTCCCCGGTGTACCAAACTACCAAGGAATGGCTGCGAACTTTTTAAGTTTCAGAAATGTTTAATAAAAAATCTACAACATAGACACCAGTTGTATCTAACATGTCACAAATTTTGAAATCAGAATTCTTGGCACAACTCAAGAAATAAAATGACAAATTTGCTGCCAATAGTGATAGTGGGCCGGATTCAGAGCCCAACGTAACAAGTGCTATTTGGTGTCAAATTTGTCTATTAGTTTACTCGGCATGTATTATAAATTTGGATATGAGATTATGTATCATTGTTAGATCCAAGTATTATCTATGTCGTACATCTTTCTGAATTTTCCAGAAATGCTAAATATATCGGTCAAGATTGGGTGCATGAGATATATCTTCCTATAGGGGAAGCTACTGTTCATGGGTAATATGTATATGCAGTCTAGACAAGTCTGTGACATCTCTATTTTAGATGGATGTATTTTAATACGTACTGTATTAAAACCTTGGAAGGCCTTCCGTTCTCCTTGTGGCCAGGCCCATCCTTGACGCGGGCCATGCTTGCAACGATTCATCCTGTACCCAAAAGCCCACCAAGGAAATGCTGCGCGTTTGGCGTTGCTTCTTCCCGAAACTCGTTATCCGAGTAGCTAGCTTATCTCTACACCTTCCAAGGTTTGAAGTGGGCGCGATGACACGCGGAGCGGTGGCCTGACGAGAGCGCGGCTGCGTGGCGACCTTGCCCCCAACACGTACACGTGGGAGTATTCGCGGCCGGATATGCGCGAACCACCTCGCATCTCGTTTGAAGTGCCGGTTGCACCCCCGTGGAGAGGCGGCTCGCCTATTTTTGTTTCTCTTTTTCCCTTTGCGAGTCACACCAATTTTTTTTCTTATGTTTAGGGTCTGTTTGGTTTTGATTCTGTAACTTGCTTCTGCTATCAAAAAGCTAAACGCTAACCAAAGGGATATTTTTGGTAGCAGATTCCAAATAAGCAGACTGCCTTAGGTAGTGTTATTCTCAAAGCCGGTATAACCCTGCTTCCGCTGCTTTGGATTTTGGATTTGCATAAAAATTACCCACCAATGCCACTAGTAAGTTATACCGCTTCATCCGTATATATTTTCTCCACGTACAGATCGGCTCCCGTAATCCCTTTCTTTCCCTGTTCCTTCTCGCATGGCGGCGCCCACGCAGAGTTAGGGTTGGCTCCGTCTCGCTCCACCGGTCGTCGGCAGCACGTCGCCTGTCCTACAACGCCTCCTTGACCCTATTCTTTACCATGCTTCCTTCCTTAATCCTTGTCCTCCAGGTAGAGCTGACCCCAAGATCGCTTAGATCAAAGAGTCCGGTCAGGCACATAAGCGCCGCCCTTGATAGCTAAAACACTGCCGCCTACGGCCGGCCGAAGTCACCGTTTCTCCCGTCATACCAGGTAACCTCCTATTCATCACGCATCTCAGCCGGCCCATCTATTGTTTTTCATATCTAATATGTATGTTCTCCCGTCATATCAGGTAACCTCCTATTCATCACGCATCTCAGCCGGCCTATCTATTGTTTTTCATATCTAATCTGTATGTTCTCCCGTCATACCAGGTAACCTCCTATTCATCACGCATCTCAGCCGGCCCATCTATTGTTTTTCATATCTAATCTGTATGTTCTTCCGTCATACCAGGTAACCTCCTATTCATCACGCATCTCAGCCGGCCCATCTATTGTTTTTCATATCTAATCTGTATGTTCTCCCGTCATACCAGGTAACCTCCTATTCATCACGCATCTCAGCCGGCCCATCTATTGTTTTTCATATCTAATCTGTATGTTCTCCCGTCATACCAGGTAACCTCCTATTCATCACGCATCTCAGCCGGCCCATCTATTGTTTTTCATATCTAATCTGTATGTTCTCCCGTCATACCAGGTAACCTCCTATTCATCACGCATCTCAGCCGGCCCATCTATTGTTTTTCATATCTAATCTGTATGCGGCGAGCAGCAACAAACAAATCGTGCCGGCCATGGCAGATAGTTCCGTCTATATGCATATTGCTCATGATACTGTTGCCATGTGACAAGATAGTTAGAATAAAATAGGGGTGTTGCCGTATATTACTTCAAATTGGAGTAGACAAGCTAGCTAGATGCGTGTGTACGCGGGCACGGCCTTATTCCGGCTAGCCGATCCTGAACATGCATTTACAAGGTAGCTTGCTGACTAGATCGGAGATGAACGAAGCTAGCATCCAGACATGTACTACAAGCTAGCTAGCTTGCTAGATTGTCTATATGGATATAGCTAGCACTCACGTATATGTACAAGAAGTTTGCTAGATTGATATAATGAATATATTGGAAAGGTCAGTTCATCTTTGTATCGCTCTACGAACTGGGATCGTGAATAGAATGCTAATATATCTTATCAATTACTTTTATCTGTGTGAACTTATGATTGTGAGTATATTCAAACTTTATTTACTTGATTGAAGTATGAGTGAGAAGGCAGTCTGGGATGCTGTGAATGTCAAGCACTTCATTGACATATGCAAGGAAGAGATTGATGCGGGAAACAGGCCTGTAGGTTGTTTTAATTCACCTGGTTGGAAGAACCTCATAGCTAAGTTTGAAGCAAGATCTGGAAAAAAACTAACGAAGACAAATTGAAGAATAAATGAGACAATATGAAAAAAGATTATACAATATTCATGGAGTTGAAAATTGCTGCCTCTGGGCTGGGTTGGGATGATGCAAAGCAAACTGTAGATTGCTCAGCCACATGGTGGGATGAACATCTTGAGGTGCGATTAGTAAAAAATTCATGAATTAAGTATTTATTTTTTCACTATTTATTGTTTACACTAGCTAACTTGTTAATTCATGAACTACAGAGATGCAACAATGCTGAAAGAGGTATCAAGTGCAGCCATCTGAAGTTCAGAAAACATGGGCCAAAGCACATTGATGATCTGCATGCACTTTTTGATAAGGCACATGTCAATGGTGCTACTGCGGCATGTCCCGGAGATGTATCCTCTGATGAGTCCAGTGATGAGGATGTGGTTGAAGTGGCGAGTACTGAAGAAATTAATAAGTTGAAGAAAGCAAAAGGAAACAAGAAGCGCAAGGAATCATCTAATTTCAATGAAGAGAAAACTAACAAGAAGCCCAAGGAATCCTCTAATGGCAATAAAGAGAAAGATGAGAAGAGCCCCTTCTTTCGAGTGTACGCATGCACATGTGACAAGATAGGAATTGCTGCTGACAAGATTTCAGCTAGTGTTGAAGCATCATCGTCTCCCCCAACAAACCATGTACCTTCCATTGCAGATGTTATGCAGATGGTGAAAGATTGTGGGGTTGAAGAAGGAACCGCTTTGATGCACACAACCACTATGATGATCGTGAAGCCATGTTTTAGGGAGATATTCAGCTTGCTTCAAACAAAAGAAGGACGGTTTGATTTGTTGGAGAGGGAGCATGAAAAGGAGATGAAGCGTGTGTAGAACATTTTAGTAATATATTTGCTTGCGTTATGTGTGAACCATTTATATGTTGTAGTGAACCATTTTTATCTTGTCGCGTGAACCATTTATATCTTGTCGTGTGAACCATTTGTTGCATGAATTTTATGTAAGTGTTATTGCTGCCATATTTGTGATCTTAACATAATATTGGTGCTGCCATGTTTATTTAAGTTGTGTTATTACCTTTGCTGCCATGAATTTTAACCTCTGCATATTTATATTTGTGTAGATGGATACAAGCATGGCCAAACAAGGACGGGAGAGACTTCAACTTCTAGCCGAACTTGCTGATCTTGCGCATCAGGCTACCATCATTGGGAACATGGGTAAACTCTATACTAAGCGTTATTTGCATAAAGACTCGTATAGAGAAGCTCCTGAAACTGGACTTCAATGGGTCATGAGATGTTTTGGTCGTCCTAGATATTTTTACAAGATGTTTCGCATGACTCCTGAGGTGTTCACGGCACTCCATGATTTGCTTGTCTCTAACTATGGACTAAAATCAACAAATAATGTGTCATCCATTGAGTCACTAGCCATGTTCTTATGGATTGTTGGAGGCCCGCAAGCATTTGCACAAGCCGAAAACCAATTTACAAGGTCCCTATGGACAGTACACACCAAGTTCAAGGAAGTGTTATATTGTTTGCGCAAGTTAGCAAGAGACAACATCAAACCAAGAGATCCTATTTTCAGTAGAGAGCATGCAAAGGTCAAGGAGGATCGTTTTTGGCCTCACTTCAAAGGCGCTATTGGTGCTATAGATGGATCACATGTACCATGTTCAGTTCCTGCGGACGAGGTAGTTAACCACACATGTCGACATGGGTATACATCACAGAATGTGCTTGCCACATGTGACTTTGACATGAGGTTTACTTTTGCGGTTGCTGGTTGGCCGGGCTCTGCACATGACACAAGAATCCTACACCATGCATTAGCAAATTTTCCATCATTTCCTCTAGCTCCTAAAGGTATATCATTATTATGTATGAAACGCATAACGTCAATTTTGTTGTCCTATTCTCACTTTATGTTTATTTTCAGGAAAGTACTACCTTGTTGACTCTGGTTATCCAAACCGAATTGGTTACCTTGCTCCTTTTAAAGGGAGTACGTACCATCTACCCGAGTTTCGTCTTCGCCGTGAGCGTGCACTACAAGAAAAGTATAAGATATTTAATTTCTTGCATTCATCTCTTTGAAATGTCATTGAGCGTGCATTTGGAGTCCTGAAACAAAAGTGGCGTATATTAAAGGCCATGCCAAGTTTTGCACCTCGTACACAGAAGCATATCATTCTGGCTTGCATAGCGTTGCACAATTTTATCCACGATAGCAAACTGCGTGATAAGGAATTTGATAAGTGTGACAAACATGAGGATTATCTACCCGAAGCAGCACGTGCAACACCACAAACACATGGTGATGATGTCCCAGAAGTCGAGAACGAGGAATCCATGAACGATATTCGGATTAAGATCGCCGATGCTTTGCTTATGGCGAGAGAGGAATAGAATGTCTATGTTTTTATGCAGAACATTATCGTGTGAACATGTATCCATGCGATACATGTCTTTTGTAATAATTCTAGAACATCACTTTCTATTAATATTATATATACTTATACATTACAAAAAATTTAAAATATTGTCCCAGAATAGAGATTTACGTATTAATCAATGAACTTATTGATGTTTTCCGATCAATTAGCATACAAACAGTCTTCTCTGAGCTCGGGGGTATTATAGACATTACAACCAAACCCACAGTTCACAGTTGCTATAACCAAACAACTTTCAGAAAATCCACAGTTTTCAGCTCACAGCAGCTTTTCCACAGTTCACAGTTCACAGCAGATTTTTCAGAATCCACAGCTCAACCAAACACACCCTTATACTTCCTCTGTTTTAAAATACTAGTTAAAATGCCCGTGCATTGCACCGGGATAAATAAAAAGTCAAACTGTCCAACAAACCATTTTTATGACACTTCTCCATTGTGGAATCATTGTCGATGGTGTTATGTTTTTTCCTACTTATGGCGAACATGATCTATCTAGCCTGTTTCTTTTCACGGCTGAAAAATTTAACTCAGATGTGTTTTTTTACACAAAACTCAGATGTGCATTGAATGATACAAATTGTTTCCGAAATAAGTTTGCCCATGTATTGATATGGGTTGATTAATATTTAGTGGAGTATTTTATTTCTTCCTTACTGCTCTCCGCCTTTTAGTTGAAGCCAATTTGTGTATCCAACATTGATTAGTAATTGTCAGTAAATATAGTGGAGAACCACATAGTTACATACTAATATAGCATGGATAATTTGACAAATGCATAGAAACAATGTTCTGTTGAATGTATGAGATCAGTCGTTAAGTCTAACTGTCTAATTAAGAGCATTTTATCAGGGAACAAATATATCGGACTAATACCTCTTCAAAAGTGCACCTAGTTGTCCAGATGTGAATGACACATCACTGTTAATCTCTGTCGTGGTGGCATGTGTTATGTGTATACTTCAACCAAATACTACAATCTAGATGAATCCTGTAGATAGGATCTGTAGCTGTCCATTTTGGACCTAGTGGCTTGTTCCAACCCAAAGATGCAATGAAACTGGCTACCACATGCTGCAACATTAGTCAATCCATTGAGAGTGACAAGAGAGAGTGTTTCATCCAAAATCAGTTTAGCCTGCCCGTCAGTCTTGCTGTCAGACTAAAGTATTGCACGCAGGAGCATTAATTCACCTTCTCTCAAGTTGGGTTCAAGGGTGAAATCTCCCCTGCTTTTTCAGGAACGGAGCCTTGATGTAAAAGTTCAGATTAATGAACCAAGCTCTAGATAATGAAATCCCGGTAGTTCCTAAAATATCGGATCAGGCCACGAACACACTCGGATCTGATAAAAAATACGATCCCATGTCGATCTCCATTCGTGGAAGTAAATATTCATTTAATCCATGAACCCACGTAATCCTCCTCTCCCACTGACCCATCCATGAAAACGGAAGGAAAACGACAACATTCAGATCCCGCTGGTTTTCTCGCTGACTTGGGTACCGGCGAGGAGCGAGACGGAACAGGGGAGGGAGGCCCCAATCAATTACGCGACTCTTTCCTCATGTCTGTACTATGGCGCCGGCCAGCCAGCGCTCGAAGACCTCGTGGCGTCGCTTTCTTCGTCGGTCGAGCAGGCCCACGCGTTGCGGGCATCACCAGCCCCGCCTTAGGTCGTGCTCCACGCGCTGCGGGCATCACCAGCCCCGCCTTAGGTCGTGCTCCGATCGAGCAGCGATACCGGGACATACTACAAAAATGAAGTGTTATTTGACTTGTGGATGGCACAGTGGGTAATATACTTAAACTGATAGGGACAAAGCCGTCCAAAAAAGTATAGGTACTACAAGAAACACTCCTTCCTTTATTATTCTTTATGATTTATAAAGTACTCCCTCCGTCCCGGTTTAAAGGACACAATTTACAAACCATGCAATCCCAAAATATTTAGACATAAAAATATTTAATCTCTATAATTACTCTTGTGTGAAAATAATAAAATGCTTGCATGCATATGTGTGAACAAATATGAATGCTTTGCTGGCTCTTCTCCTTATGCATGTTGTTCTCCATACTATTAAATTGACTAATTAGAGAACACCTAGGGTTTAGAGAATTGCAAATTGTGTCCTTTAAATCGGGACGGAGGGAGTAAATGTTATCGACTAGTCACTTTGCGGACATCGTTCCACGCACCCCTCTAGCTAGGTTGTGTTTTACAGTAACACTAACCGAATGTTTGCCCTAGTGTATTACCAAAACAGACCACCTTCTAATACATTTGCCAAAAAGACCACCTCTTCGTGGCGACAGATCCAACTAGGCGTTGCTTGCCACCTACCTTCGGCAACGGAGCCAGCAAGGCCCTTATGCACCACTAATCCGAGGCTATAAGAAACCCTCTCCATCCTTCATCGAAGCAACCTTCTGCACTGCTTATTCCCCTTCCCCCCTCCCTCCCAAAATTCTTACTAGCCATGCATTTTCCTTGCTCGGACCAATATGACAGACCGAGGAACATGAAGGATGCGAGGTTGCCCCAGGTGTGGAATATCTACGTTGTTGGTGTGGCACTCTTTGTAATATGAAGGAGTCTGGCAGATTTCTTTGATAAGATAGACATAAAGCTTTTCATGTGTCCCAGTTATTTAGCACGATCCAGTCTGACCTGGATTTGCCGTACCATAGTCATGCGGTATGTTTTAACCATGAAAAATGACATTATTTGTGTTACTTGTCTTTTATTAACGTTCTTATCTGTGTTGTAGTCTCCTGTGTCCCTTTGCATATGATATCGTTGGATTGACACAGAGTATCCATATTGGGCGGTTCATGAGATAGAAGAAAAGGGATGTCATGCATGGGAAAGCTTCTATGTGGAGGAGCGCCAGGAAAAATCTGCGGCAATTGAGAAAACAGAGCGAGAAAGAGAGTTTCAAAGAATATAGGGATGCACAACGATGTTTCTGATAGGAGGTAGAAAGGATGAACGAGGAAGAGTAAGCCTTAGTGAGGAGCATGACTATGAAAGAAGGCTCGTGAGTTACATAGTGAACGAAAAAAATGGCTATTGAGACGAATGGAAGAAGAACATGGCGACAAGACAACCAACACATAATTAACCGTGTAGTGTTCCTAAAATATAGAAAAACAACACATAATAAAATAAAAGATTAGATGATAACATAGCTTCTTCTTGAGAGGTGGTCTTTTTTGACTTTTTTTAGAAGGTGATTTTTTTGGCATACACTAGGTGGGTTATCCTTATCATTGAAATTTCAATATTAACGACGACAAACACCAACGTGAAGGATGGAATCGCCACATAACAATAGAGGAAAATGGCCGACGAACTCTTTCAGAGAAAATTATATATGGTAGGTTTTCATAAATAACTATGATAAAAATAGTACTTTCTCTGTCTCAAAATATAAGGCATATAAGTCTAGTTAAAATTCAACTTCTTCTAAGTTTTTTTACGAAATCCGACCGATCTATTAATAATCATCAACAATAGTACAAAAATATGCATCTACAATACAAAATGAATATCAACTGATTTACCACAAATATGTACTCGAAGTGTGTGCTTTTAGTATTATAGATGTTGATATTTTCCATAAACATGCGATCAAAGTTAATAGGAATTTACTTTTATATTTTAGGGCGAAGAGAGTAAAAACACAACGAAAATAGCACATCTGAAAAACAATACTACTCGTAACTTATTTAGTAATAAAAAATTTATGAGAGAGCGAAAAGTATAATCCGCAAGGGTGTAACTGAAAAGTATCCTTCCTCTTCTCCCACCGCCCACCGGCCAAAATTCCTCTCCCCTCTACGGAGGAAATCTCCTTCTGTCCACGATGGATGCCGATGCCCCCGAGGCTCTGATTTATTCGACAATGGATGCCGACGACCGCCCCCCCGCCTCCGCCCCCGACACGTCCACACCCCCCGCCCCCGCCCTCGCCCTCGCCTCCGCCTCCGCCCCCGACACGTTCATACCCCCCGCCCCCGCCCCCGCCTCCACCCCCGACACGTCCACACCCCCCGCCCCCGCCCCTGCCTCCGCCTCCGACACGCCCACACTCCCCGCCCCCGCCGCTTCCACACCCCCCGTCTCCGACGATGCCTTCCTCGACGCCCCCGACATCCTCCCTTCTCCGCCCGCTCCCCTCACCACCCCCTCTTCCACGCTCCGCCGTCGCCCGCGCCGCGCCAAAAGCCTGAAGGAACCTGATCAAGTCCTCTCCCGCTCGGATTCCGCCGTCTCCACCGTCACCGCGGCCGATGAACTTGTCAAGGGCGAGCCCGAATTCTCCGAGGCCACCAGCACGCTCAAGGCCGAGCCCGAATTCTCCGATGCCACCAGCGCGCTCAAGGCCGAGCCCGAATTCTCCGAGGCCACCAGCGCCCTCAAGGCTGAGCCCGATTCATCTGAGGCCACCAGCGCGGCTTCCGCCGCCTCCATCGTCACCGCGCCCGACGAGCCCGTCAAGGCCAAGCCCGAATCCTCCGAGGCCACCAGCGTGCCCCGTTCACCCCCGCCCACGCAGGAGGAAGTGGACAAGAAGGATTCGTCTTCGTCATCTTCGTCAGAGGACGAAGCTCTAGCGCTGGATTATAGGCCGCCGGCGCCGCCGGGCGTTCTCGAGTCCCTCGCCGTGCTCATCATCAAAGCGGTGATGTTCCAGGTCAACGCGCTCATCAGCTGCCTCGCCTTCCCGGTCCGGCTGCTGCAATGGTGGTACCTCTTCCTGACCGACCCGGTCGGTTCGGCGCGGCGAGCGCAGGAGTGGGTTATCGGGGTGGGGGGACAGGCCACCGACATGGTGACCGCGCAGCTCGGAGGCAGCGATGGGGTGGGGCGCATCGCGGTGAGGCTGGTGTGGGGGTTGCTCTGGGCCGTGTACGTCTGTCTCCTTCTCTGCGCGCTGCTCTTTATGGCGTTTCTGGGAGGGGGGCTCTTGGTGGGGAAAATGGTGGAGGAGCCCGTTCAGGTGACGGAGACCCTGAATTTTGATTACACCAAGTCAAGCCCTGTGGCATATGTGCCGGTGCCGGGATTTGTGCAGCCGCATCAGCGGTTGCAGCTCGAGGTGTCGCTCACGCTGCCGGAGTCGGATTACAACAGGAGGCTGGGGGTTTTCCAGGTACCTTTCCTGCTGGTCCTTGTCAATGTGGTTTGGTATGATAATCTCCTTGAAAATGGTCTTCGCTAATCGTCAAGGGAACAAATTATTCTGGATTGAGGTTTTGTCAAATGAAGCAATGATTACAATTTTGGGTTCCTTCTGATTTCTGTCGTTCATCATGTAGTTTCATAAACATAGATATATAGGTTAATAACTGCAACTTTGTTGTGCACTGACATGCTCAACTCCAATTTTTATTAGAAAAAAGCTGCCTATACATTGGGGTCTGCAGTATATACACTTGCTTTTAAAGTTCATCTGAACTATGCTGCTCTAGCCTTCTATCTAATCTTGGTATGTGGAATGAAAAGAAGTTCTCGTACAGCCTTGTGAAGTTGTGAGACGAATTGAGGCCTAGTTAGCAGTTGATGTTCGGTAGTGTGCTTACTATTACAGAACACCACATCTAAATCTGTGTGCCTAGTTGTATAATTTCAAAATGGTATTACTCTGTGTTTGTAAATTATACTAAAATTTTATGAAGTCTATTATCCAGTGGTTTTGCTCTGACATTTCATCTCTGTCAAGAATGTTCTGGGAAAAAAAAATCCTACTGTACTACTTTGATTTTTTAAATTAGACTATACCTTGATAAACTCAATTATCCAATTGCTTTTTCATCTATATGTTCACCGATGCAATAATACATATCTTTGCAACTTGATTATGAAAAGAACATCTAGCCAAAGACTGATATTTCTAACAGCAGCTCAAACATAGGAGATTATATAATCCACTACAATGGCAATGTGAGCCTGAGACTACAAAGTAGATACCTGACATGCAAAGCCCAATGTTCATGGATTGACTCTGCTATGAAGTTCAACAGATAATCTATTCTCTGGCAGCAGACTCCCAACAAGCAACTCCAGAGCTCAAGCCTAAAGCCTTAGTAATGTAACACCCATGGTTTGCAGCCAGATTGACCATATGTTTTCAATAAGAGAGACCAATTTCTGCTTCCATAGTTCAGTTTTGATGACAAAAATGTTTGTCTCTCCAACTGATTATGCCGTACTTTTGAAGAGTGTCAAGGCATTTATACCCAGTGCATGCTGTCTTCAGAATTATATGTATTGCAAGCCCATAGTATGTATGCATGCATAATATAGATAGTTTCAGTTGCAAAGCTCTTTATGTTAGTTCAATAGATAATTCTTTGGCAGCAGACTCCAAAAGCAAACAAGCAACTCCAAGTGCTCAAACCTAAAGCCTTAGTAATGTAACTGGCATCCAAGTATCTTAACAAAACAGTTTACAAAAAAAACTGTGCATAAGGTTTGCAGCCAGATTGGTCGTATGTTTTTCAATAGGAGAGATCCTTTCTGCCTTGACAGTTAAATTTCATGACGAAAATGTCTCTCCAACTGATTGTGCTATACTTAAGAATGTCACCAGTTCATGTTTTCTTCAGGATTATATGTGTTGCAATCTCGTAGTATATATGCATGAATAATATAGATATTTTCAATTGCAAAGCTCATATTAGTTCAGTATATAATCCCTTCTTTGGCAGCAGGCTCCCAAAAGCAAACAAGCAACTCCAAGTGCTCAATCCTAAAGCCATACTAATGTAACAGACATCCAAGTATCTTAACAAAACAAGTTACAAAAAAAAACTGTGCATAAGGTTTGCAGCCAGATTGGTCGTATGCTTTTCAATAAGAGGGACCGTATCTGCCTCGACAGTTAAATTTTATGATGAAAATGCCCGTCTTTCCAACTGATTGTGCCATACCTAAGAATGTCATTATATACACAGTTCATGTTTTCCTCATACTTCTCTTCAGAATTATATGAGTTGCAAGCTCGTAGTATTGGTGTATGCATAATAATGATCTAGTTCAAGTTGTGGTCCTCTCCATGTTCAGCAGTATCTGTAGAAACTTTTATCATAGCAAAAATAATCTGTATCTCCGTCTGATTTGCCTTTTTTTCCCCTTTGAGTTCAGGTAAGGGCAAAGTTTCTGTCTGCAGATTGGAACGTGGTCTCCTCGACGAGCCAACCGTGCATGCTGAAGTTCAAGAGTGTTCACATGCACTTCATTGAAACTTTTCTCCAGAGCTTTTCACTTTTGTCCGGCTACTCATCAGAATCCCAGGTCATCAATCTAAAAATGAGGGGTATCAAGGGGGCTTCTGAACCAATAACAGGGGTAACGATACAGCTCGAACAACGAGCCGAGTTTAGTACCGGTGCAGGCATCCCCGAGATCTACGCCGCGTCGCTAACGCTCGAGGCCGAACTTCCTATCTTCAAGAGGATACTCTGGAACTGGAGGTGGACTCTGTTCGTTTGGAGCAGTATGGGGTTTTTTGTTTTCGAGCTGCTCTTTACCTTGGTTTGTTGTAGACCTTGTATATTTCCCAGGGGTGGACATAATGCCGTGGCTCCTTAGGGCACCCTCGTGTAATGTACACTTGGAAATAAATGTAAAGGTGGTGCCAATGTGTCACCATTACACTACTAATCATGATGCCTAACCATGCTGACTGATGATGCTACTCTTTTTTCCTTAGTATCTGCAGATCTGACAGTGTAGACATGGTACTTGATAACCGATTCCATTGCTGCAACTTGTATCAGACATGATAGGAAGATGTTCGATCATGCACTCGTGCTGAAGTTCTACCACATTTTATACAGCCTCTGTCGAAACTTGCCATCCTCTGAAGTAAACAAGTTCCACCCTTTTGGTATGAGCATGAGCTTTGCATGTTGTTGCAAATCAGTATATTCAGATTACTGTTCAGCACTATTCCTCCGCTCCAAATTATAAGTTGTTTTGGTAGGCTAAAATGACCTACCAAAATGATATCTGTATGCGGAACTGATGATTGGCTACATGGGCCCCTTCCTGAACCTGCCATACATAGCCTTCTGATGTCTTCCACAGTCCCTGAGATTGCAGATTTGCTTCTGTGTTCAGAGTTCAGCTCCGATATCAGCATTGCACACAGTCGCTCTACATCCCAAGGAAGCAGCATAGTGGTGCGTCATCAACTCATCATCATCTTCATCGTCGTCTCGTCGTCAACTCCTTAGTTACCGTGCTTAATTGTTGTCATCATACTTTTCACATTCACCTTAGCTTAGGTAGTTACCCCTGGGCCATTATTAGCAAATATAAGTTGTGGGTTTCTAGGAAATATATAAGGGGTATAAACAAAACTTGTGGATTGTGGTTATTTGTTCTTTGTTTTTTGAGAGAAAACTTGTGGTTATGTTTTTTTGAGAGAAAATATATAAAGCCGCAGCCCATGTAGCCAAATCATTCAGGCGGAGCGGAATCGCTTCCGCTACGCACTGCATTGGATCGAGCCCACCACATCCTGCGTCCTCTTCCCCCAGCAAAACCCCACATCATTGTTCTGCTAAAAAAACAAAAAGTAAAACCCCACATCAGTGCGCGAGATGAGCAGCCTCCGCCGCCGCCCCTGCTCGCCGTCGCCGCTGGACGACGACGACCTGCTCTGCGAGATCCTCCTCCGCCTCCCACCGCAGCCGTCCTTCCTCCCCCGCGCCTCCGTCGTCTGCAAGCGCTGGCGCCTCCTCGTCTCCGACCCTCGATTCCTTGGCCGATTTCGCCTCCACCACCGCCGCAGCCCTCCCCTCCTCGGTTTCTTCTTCAAAGAATTCAGTAGCCGATTATCCTTCATTCCTACCATGGAGGCCCCCAACCGTGTGCCGCCCGGGCGGCTCTCCTTGCGGTTTGACCCTACCCACCATTTTTTCCTGCCCCTCGGATGTCGCCATGGCCTCGCGCTAATCTTCCACCAGGCGCGGAAGCAGTTCCTCGTGTGGGACCCCGTCACTGGATACAAGCACTGGCTAGCCTTTCCCCCGGGCTTCGATCCGTTTACCCACTGGCTCAACGGGGCGGTGCTTCGTGCTGCTGCCGGAGACGACGACCACTTCCAGGTGGTCATTGTAGATACAGCACAGCCTGGACAACGGGCGCTCGCCTGGGTTTACTCCTCGGAGACCGGCTTATGGGGTCACCTCATCTCGACACCGATCCCATTACAGCCATCTCACGCCGTGTCCAACTATTTGCGTGATCCTATAGCGCCATCTGTGCTGGTTGGGAACTGTCTTTACTGGCAACTTCCTGGTTGTTCATCAAGCATCCTTGAACTTGATTTGGAGAAGGAGATCCTAGATGTGATACAGGTGCCCGTGGATTCGTCTCCGCTTAACTCATGCTTCACGATTATAAGGGCAGATGGTGGTGGTCTAGGATTCCTCTTCGTATCAGACTTCACGGCCCAATTATGGGAGAGGAATGCTGATTGCAATGGTCTTGCTTCATGGGTCTTGGGGAGAACTATTCAACTGGACAAGCTGCTTTCCCTGTTGGATTCGAATCGCATAATGATGCTAGTTTTTGCTGAGGAAAATAATATGTTGTTCCTGTGGACGAGAGGGAGCGGCAGCCCCTTTGCGGTCCAGCTTCAGTCATTGCAGTTCAAGAAACTATCTGAATTTAGCATCGCAGCTTACTATTTTCCATTCGGAAGTGTCTACACAACAGGTAATTAATAGCATGCCTTTACAATGTGAGAACAATTTTTTTTTTTGTTCTTCACATCCATTGGCTCTAAGCTGACCTTAACTTGTGTCGTATGAAAACAGTTAGCTCCAATATTAGCAAATTCCTTGTCAACAATTGAAACTTATGCAAGAACTTATTATGGTAGTGCTAGTGCATATCAGCGGGGCAGTTTTTTCCTCTATATGAGATGTATAATAACAGTTGGAACTTGAAGACAACTTCATGAAAAACTAGATCGAACCAACCAAAATGTCAAATATATATACTTTAACACGTACATTTGGAAGCTTAAAGGTGGTTATATTTCTGTCATTTAGTGTTGTTATTATCTCTGCTGATTTTCTAGTAGCTGTAAATCGGTAGCAACAACTTGGTTTAAAATTTACAAAACAATTGTTTATATTATCACCTGTAGAGTGACTGCCGTGAGTGGCCACTGGCAAGTTCAATTGCATCAGATTTTTTTTGTAAGAAACAGAGTTTTATTATTATTTTTAGGCTAGATTTACTTAATGATAATAGAAATCTGAATGTTCATGATCACTTCTGTTGCTAGGATTTATTAGTATGAACAAGTGTATTTTATTTTGATTGATATGGTATGAAACGAGCTTACTAATAATAATTCTACATAACTTCTTTCTTTTGATTAGCAAATAGTCATTGTGTGTGTTCTTCATTTTTACGGTATTAATGAGTATATATATTGTTTTGAGGGATATTCTTTGAATTCTTGATGGCTTCTCATATTAACTTGGATTACTATTGAATTTCATGGGTTGTTTGCTTCTTATCCTTTTAGAAACAGACATTGGTGGTGGACACGATGGAGCTCACTACGGGAAAACATGGCGTTGCCATGCGCCAGGACTTTGCCGTGTGTCTGCGCACGGCAAAGAAACGTTTGCCGTGTGTCCTCCTGGAAAACGCACGGCAAAGACAGGACACACGGCAAAACTACTCGAAGCACACGGCAACGAAAAAACACACGGAAATAATAGATAAAGACACACGACAAAGAATGACACATGGCAAAACAGTAGAAAAGCGCACGACAAAGGAAAATCCCACGGCAAACAGGAAAGAAGGGCCCACATCTTTGCCCAGCTAACGGTGCCGACCTGACGGAAGGGTTTTGCCGTGTATCACCGTCAGACGCACGGTAAATTAAATGGATTTGCTGTGTGTTCGTGGCCGAGGACACACGGCAAAGGTCTTTGCCGTGTGTTAAGGCTAGACACACGGCAAAGATCTTTGCCGTGTGTTCTGGTTATATACACGGCAATGATCTTTGCCATGTGTTCAGGTTAGACACACGGCAAAGGTCAGGCTTGACACACGGCAAAGGATCTTTTCTCGTTTTTCTCATTTCAACACACATTTCATATCTATTATCACTTATATTGCATCTATGGACACCTGCGCACATATCCTATATCTACATGCAAGTTTTCGTGGGATTTCAATGCATTATAGTCCCCGTTGTGCACGCAACATGGAAAAGCCATTTTCCATTTTCCGAACACCAAAAGCGGGATGTTTTGTGAAGCAACCACCAAAAGGCTAATTTAAAATTCTACCACCCCATTTTTATAATACTAATTATAGTCTGTAGTAAAGCATCTTTATAATACTAGATTGTTGGTTGATAAATGATCATGGTTTCCTGATAAATGAGAATGTTGCCATGCTAAGTAGTAGCAGAGTGAAATACTTCCCCTTTACTGTGCTTCCTGGATATTTTCTAGTCTTACTTATACTGGTTGCTACATACCTTAGCATTTGATTTCAAATTCCTTTAGTTTTATGGGCTTATAGTTGTGCCATTTCACATAGCTTCTCACTTTGGGATCAGTATAATACATAGTGCTGCAATTTAGATTGTCCCAACTCCCAATACTCGAAGAGCATGTTATCAATAGATCTTATACTCATATATATCGTTTGGCTTGCATTTATTTTTACTTTTATGGACAGTTTTGCTATTCTTAGCTGGTTTGCTTAAAACATTTCTGAACATATATCAGTTTGTCAGTCTAACTCTCACATATCTAATTTGTCATTTTGGCCATTAGCCTCTAATATAGTTTGTTTGGTCCATAATAGATGTAGCAATGGTTTGTGTGCACTCTAGTTTCTTTTGTTTTAGTCACCATAGGTGCTTAATTTTTTTATCAAAGACATGATTTAAAAAGTACATTCTATATTCATCACAAAAACTGTTTTCAACAAAAATGCACTTTTCATGTTTCGTATCATATTATCATCAAAGGTAATGGTCAAGGTTATGTTCTATATCTGTGCATAGTTTTAAAATTTAGCTTTTATTTTGGACCAAGAGAGTATCAAGTTATGTGGCCAGGAGGTAGAATCAGATGTTTCTGTTTTCTACTGCATGAGCCCCTCATAGTCACATGCCCATCATAACAAATAATATTCCAAATTATTTGATAAAGTAGGTTGTTCAATATCGTCTCTAAGGGAGGTATAAAAACACGTTTTATGTGTTGCTCCGTTTCAGAAGAAGAAACAGGAACAATTGCCTAAAAGATAGAAGACCTTTCATTACCCACGGGTGCTATTGTCTGTTGAGTTTTTTTTAATCTTTTACAATGTCGTGTGTTTTGAATTCGTACAGATAATTAAAGAGATGGCATTGCTGCGATCGTGTTGAATTTGAATCTGTTTGCTATCAGGGCATGCTTTTGTTTCTTTCTTTGAGGTCCTAGGGAGAATGCTATTCGATGAGTTTGATAACATTTTTGAATGAGTTTTCGAATGAGTATGAATTCTGTCCGGCGAGCCCCTGAAAGGCTTCAGCCTTCAGCCTCGGTACACTGTACACGGCACAGAATAACTGAATTTAACCTTCCAGGTTCAGTACTGGGACATAATTACTGAATTGAATATCTAATGCATAGTTAGTTCAGGCCTCCGTCTTAGCTCTGTTTGGCGCTTAGAGTTGCTGAATGTACAATCAATGTCTTCATCCTAGTGTAAAGGACATGATTTCCTAGCTATCTCCAACTTTGCTCTTGATTGCTAACTGCTGACAGAGTAGCAGCTGTTCAACTAGCAGACCTAACTTCGTTTCAGATTATATGTTGGTTATTTGGTTCTGAAGTTCAGAGTTGGGTTACAGGCCACTAGTCCTTGGCGAGACCATATGGTCTTTCTGACCTGGTTTTGCCATGTTTCTTGCACGAAACCAGGTTAGCTATTGACACTTTATCTTCAGAGTGGAATTCTTACATGTCCATATGGGTGAATGAAAAACTTAAACCTGAGGATTCATTCAGAACAAGATTCCATGGCTATACTTTAGACACTTGTGTGCATTTACTAAAATGAATTCGTTATTCTGTTAGATGAGTTTTGCTAGTGCTTGAGGCCGCACTTCCTCTGCTCAAGAGAGTACTCTGGAACTGGAGACGGACTCTGTTTGTTTGGACAACAGCATGGAGTTCTTTGTTTTTGAGTTGTCGTTTTTCCGACCTTGTATATTTTCCAGGGGTTGACATGATGGTGTAGCTCCTTAGGATACGTCGTGCTATGTACACTTGTAAATAAACACAAAGGTGGCGCCTAATCATGTACGCCCCCCGTCCTGAAAAACATATCGCGGATTTTAGTGTATAGATAGATGCATCCAAATTTTCCCTTTTCAGCACAAGAGGGAGTACCAATGTTCTTATTCCTGACTCGCGTAGCATTGCTGACGGTGCGTGCGTGGTTGTATATTCCCACTGCACAAGGAAGATAGCAAATTATATTGCTGTAGACATGCTGTTAAATGATGGAACGACGCCTACTCATGCATTCACGCTGAACTCCTACTACACAATCTCTTGTTGTGTCTGAAGACTGAAGTGGGTTTGCAAGCAGAACCGATGTTACTTGCTGCAACATAGATGAATACTTTTCGTGTGTTTAGCACCAATAGGACGGTTCAGGCTGAGCTATATCTCCCGTACGTGTTAGATCGTCAGCTTGGCCAAAATGCCCATTTCATGCAGGACTGTAACCACCACGCTCGCGATGCCTGCAGTCAGGTTTTGTGGATACTTCTACAGGATACAACTACTACTTTATTTTCTCTGAATCAAGTGGTGACAATTTTTGAACTTTTTTACTGTGCTTCTGCAGTTTTGTACCTTTGAGCTTGTGAATTGTGATCATTTATTCCTTTTGTTTCGGTAGATTATGATGTGGGCGTTGGCATTGTAGTGCCAGAGAGGTGCGGCCGTGAAAGGTGTCTTGTGTCCACATCAGTAATTCGAAATGCATTTGTCGGAATTCTTGGTCTGAAGTTATCAACGGTACCATTCCGCGAGCAGCAAATCAGCGTCCGTCCTTGGCGAGTCGATTAATTGCTAACAACCATGACTTGGGATCCTGGCATCTTGTTATTCTGTATTCATGCTGTGGCGAGAAGGGATGCTTCCTCTTGCTGGCGCATTTTAACGGCGAAATCACTCCCGAGCTAGCTCTGTTTTCTCTAGATTATCGTCCGGGGAAACAAAAATCTTGGTAGCCTATGATATGTGAAGGATGGCATTTCGCCGGGTTGTTGCTGGAGCCAAAGCGTCAGCCGTGCTGAGTGCGAGGAGCAGGGAGGTGGTACTGGTAGCTAGGAGCAACTGAGCAGCACAAATTCAGTCTTAATCCCTGCAGGATCCATACAGCTGACTCCCGGCCCAATCTTGTTACGTACGATGACAAAAAATTCTTGGTCTGCGTTTCCTATCAGTGGTACCATTCTACCAGCGAGGGTCCGTGTGTTTTGGTGGCGTCCAGGCTAACGACCACGAGGTGAGACATCAGTGTTCACTTACCAACAAGACAAGAAACCCATCCTCTCGCTTCCAGCTACGCTCTCTATCTTCAGTGTTACAGTTGTGACAAGTAAATAACGAAGAACGAAAACGAAATCACAGCAAGGGGACACAGATTTAACATGGAAAAACCTCTCCAACAAAGAGAGGAAAAAACCACGGGCGCCAGCCAGCGAAACTTCACTATATCGAGAAGTGTTTACAAACGCTGGGAATTTCACAGATGCAACTCATCCCAACCGGCGGCTTACAAGAGATTTATATATTGGTGAAAACCTAGGTCTTCGACGATCCGTACCGTCAGAAATTGGCCTATACTTTGTAGAATTTGGATCAACATATAACATTCAGTACTCGATTAATCGATTCTTCTGCAGGAATCATCGCTCTGCTTTGGCTGAACAAAGGGCTATCCAGATAAGCAAATCAATCAACTGTCTTTTTGGGAAGGTGAGAATTTTTACGATGCTTTTGTACCTCTGTCCCTTAGATCACTGGAGCTCCTTTTGTTGATTACACGATAAATTGACATTTCTCTAGATCATAATGTGAGCAATGACATTGCAGCAAACATGCTGCTGTAGGAGCCAGCCGGCCGTGTAGTCATAATCCCCCTATCCATAGTCCATACAAGTGACTTTCTGCAAGCAGTCTGTTCACGCGTCAAAATTCCTGGTCTGCATTTCTTGTCAGTAGTAGCACATCCTTCGGCAAGCAAGGGTCCGTCGTGTGTTTGGTGGCGTCCAGGCTAACAACCACGAGGTGTGACATCAGTGTTTCACTTACCTGTATCACCAAGAAGACAAGGATGCCCAGTTCTCTATTCAAGAGTTGATGAACAAAAAGGGCCCGGATTGCTGCTCCTAGCTAGTGTTATAATTACGACAAGTAAATAACTAAGAACGAAAGCAAAATTATAGTAAGGGGACACAGATTTAACATGAAAAAATCTCTCAAACAAAGTGAGGAAAAAATCACGGATGTCAGCTAGCGAAACTTCACTATATCAGAGAGTATTTACGCACACCGGATTTCATAGATGCAACTCATCCCAACCGATGGCTTACAAAAGGTTTATATATCGGTGAAAATCTAGGTCTTTCACTCGTCAGAAGTTAAACTATACTTTGTAAAATTTAGACCAACATATAACAACTATAAAACACGGGCCATGGGCTCGTGCGTGCGAGCTGTGTTGTGGTTAAACGCCAGGGGTCGCTGCCAGTCTGCCACTACTAATAATCCTCTGATACGCCCCTTCTTAGTTCTTACGCCAACATGTGCCATGATCTGGCCTCCGAGTTCACAGGGCATTATGATTGATTGTTTCATCTAAACCCTAATCACGTGCTCTCTCGTCCGCTAACCGCAATTATCAGCCAGACAACCAACCTCATCACACATCACTCTGTTTAAAAATATAAAACATTTTAGCTTTGTCGGTCAGATGTATCTACATTATATGTTTGTAGAGGTTTAAAATAAACATATGCACTAAGCCAGGTTAGCTATTGGCACTTTATCTTCACTATTTTGTAGAGGCAGGCCAAAGGGAGTGGGCGCCTTGTGATACGACGCCGAGGTGAGTTCGGCGCCGTGTCACTTGGTTCCGACCTCTCCAGGTTGTCTTTCAACTGCTACGTGTTGGCGTCCCAATTTTGGCGCCGTTTGAAATGGCGCCGATTACAGGTGTCAGATTTCAAAATAGTTTTACCAACATAGAATTAGTTTCGCAAAAAAGTCAGATTGTTAAAAATACACACACACTAGCTACCAGTAGTGACTGACGCGTAATAATCCGATATTCTGATACTCCAACATGTGCCGTGATCTGGATACCTGGCCTCCGAGTTCACATGGCATGGCATTATTATTATTGTTTGATCTAAACCGTAATCACGTGCTCTCTCGGCCGCTAACCGCTATTATCAGCCAGACAGAGACAACCACTCATCACACACCTTATCCCCATCGATTGCTAACTGATGCTGGATTGCATCGGACGCAACGAGCGAGGGGGAGGGGGAGCAAATCCGTGGCCTTTTTGTTGAGCAAAACCCACGGCACGCCTCAGACGGCAATCATCTGTCTTGTGATGGATGTTCTAGCTAATGAGAGGATCTCTCGTCGGCGATGCGCAACCGAGGTGGAGGCACAAGCAGTGTTAGAAGGAATAAAGATTGCTAGAGATCTGGTCCAAATGCCAATCATCCTTGAATCAGACAATGAGGTGATTATAGAAGCCCTGAAGAAACCAGTGAAGAACCGAGCAGCTTGGTCATCAACAATTGATGAGATCGTATGTATATCTCATAATCTGGAAGCTGTGCAATGGCACCATGTAAAGAGAGTGGACAATAGGGTAGCTCACAAATTATGTCAAATGGGTATGAGATCTATGCAGCGTGCGGTGTGGACTTTACAAGCTCCCCCCGGCGTTGCGGAACTCATAGACCAAGATTGTATTACCCTTACCATATAATCAATGGAAACTCTCTTTACCCTAAAAAAAAAAAGAATGATCGCGTTGCGGGCTGTCCTGCCGTGCCGCCAGATGCGCATTCGCTGCCGCCGCGCTCCGGAAATACAACACCACACATATGTTGGTCTCCCGGCACCATCATTACCATTGATTGGTTGGAGATTCGTACAAACTATTTTACAGTAAAACCCTTTTACCTTAGTCTAAATTCATACAAGATTTATTAGAGATTTAAAACTGCTTTGAATCTTGCAGATACATATACGATTCAGTATCAATTATAGAATAAACAAGAAAAATAACCAAATTAACAGTAGAAAAATTAGAAAAAGAAACAAAATTAACAAAATTTTAATGATACATACAAATTTTAGGAGACCCAGTCAAGAAACATACAAGTTTCACTACCAGGTAGAGCTCGGGTTGTTTCCAACTTTTTAGGGAGCTTAAGTGTAAATATGTGGGAGATGTTGACTTCGTGGACTCTGTATGAATCTTCTTCAACAATCCTACGATATATGTGATGCCGGGGGACCAACCTACTTGCGGTAAATCCGTTCTTGCCGCGCTCTCACGTGAAGGAAAAGCTAGGAACAACTCCAGCGTCAAATCAAGCCCGCGCGATAAAAATCGCTATTTTAGTATGCGGGAGCCCGCGCGCCACGCCGTGAAGATTCACTCCCTCAAAAAAATTCCCGACAGCGCTACTCCCTGTCCGGGTCCAGCCCGACGCGACATGAATTTCCAGGACGTCCAGTCCCTCGCCGAGGCGGAGTTCGTGGATCCTTCTCACCGCCTCATCAGCGCCACCGCCAACAGCATCGTCGGACGAGCGCGCCATGGAGGCTTGGAAAGGAGCAGTTTCCGAAGGACGTGCAGGCGGAGGTCGAGTTCTATGTAGCGAAGAGGGCGTAGATGAGGGCCGAGAGGGAGGCCCGTCGTCGAAGGAAGGCGTTCATCAACGTGCAGTTGGATGGTCCTTGCACCATCGCCTCCGATGACAAGAGGTGAGGCGACCTCTGGACCGAGAGCGACGACACCAACTCCGACGAGGGCGATGCGTAGAATTTTCAGGGTTTAAATTTATGCACTATGCAAAATATTTGCACTATATGTTGAAGTCTCGATATATCTGGTATATTTTAGTCTACCTTTCTAGTTAGTTTGATCTTTTTTTGGTGTAGATATGTGAGAATATGTGTTTCGGCACGCTACTATTTTTCGCTGCTTGCCGCACGCCGCTAAATAGCGTCTCTGGTGAAACGTCAGCCAGTCAGCGCTGCGTGCTATATCTATTGCAGCGCGCTGTACATGGCTTTTAGCGTGCCGGATTTTGGCGTGGATGTTGGAGTTGCTCTAAGTATAGATCCTATGTTTTTTTTGCAAACTAAAAGTAATTTGCTAAAAGTATTATAACAAAGGGAGTACTAACGTTAGGTGTGAGATCACGGAGAACCATGACCTAATTTTGTTAATTTTATTACTTCTACTAGTACTAACATTTGGATCGGATTTTTTTGTGGGATCAAACGTTAATAGGTATCTTATTTATTTATTTATTTATTATTTACTTAAAGAACTCATGTTTTAATTAGTGAACATAGTCTTTAAAATGAAAGAGCGACCATGCATCGCTTGGTCAACAAAGAATTAACTTAATTATCAGCTCAGTTGCACCCGATGTGCTTCCGAAGACAACACGAATCATGATACAAATTCAAAAATGCGAGCATTTTTTTCTAGCTGCAACACATGCAAAGGTCACGGTTGCAACCCAACGTGCAACTCGTAAGACATAACAAAACACAAAGTAACTCAAGAAAGTCCAAAATTCGACTAGGCTCTAAATTCTTTTTTTACAGGAGACTAGAATCTAAGTAATTCTCAATCAACCAAGCGAAACCATTAATATAAAACTTTGATCATCACTCCATCAGCCCCTCCTAAGTATATAAAACCTACAAAAAAAAGTAATATATAAAACCTACAAAGATCATTGCATCGTAAAAGTTATCTTCTAGAAAAATCTATACATATCGATTTCCTACAACCAATTGAAACATTATAAAGATCATATATATTGGCGACAGAATCTTTGGAAATCCGTACACGTGGCACGCTAAAAGGAGAAATAAAAGACAGTATGCGCGTTATTTAGTCGTTACCGCTGGTCCTACCCGGAGAGGTACGGTGCCCTGTCGGTG
The DNA here is from genome assembly GCA_916181665.1 of Avena sativa. Taxonomy (NCBI): domain Eukaryota; kingdom Viridiplantae; phylum Streptophyta; class Magnoliopsida; order Poales; family Poaceae; genus Avena; species Avena sativa. The sequence goes on along the minus strand of OV702283.1, from coordinate 466,141,817 downwards.
CTCCACTCCGCACCACCCGACCCGACGCGTCCCGGCCATCCGACCCTCGCCCGCTCCCACTGCCGATGGCGCCCACACAACCAAACACGTCCTCCCGGCCCCACTTCCAGCGACACAGACGTCTCCGCGAACGTGCACCCAGCAGCTCCCTAGTCCCTCACGGCCTCACCTCACCGCACCAACCCGTCCCCATCCGCCGCGCGGCGAGCCCGCCTAGTTAACTGAAGCTCAGCCTGCAACGGGCTAGCCCCCTCCCGCGCCGACCCCGACCAGAGCAGCCTCTGCCTCAGCCGCCCGCGCGCGCCGGGGAATGCGCTAGGAGAGACAGAGAGCGAGGGCGAGCGGAGATGGGGTCCAGGAGAGGCGGGTGCTGCGGATGGCTGATCGTGGCGCTGGCGCTGGCGCTCGTGGCCACGGCGGCGGTGGTGGCCATCATGAAGCGGAAGCCGGGGGGCGGAGGAGGGTCCAGCCGCCGCCCCAAGCCGCTCCCCGTCCCGGGCCCGCCCGGCGCCGTCGACTCCAAGTACGGCGACTCCCTCGGGGTCGCGCTCCAGTTCTTCCAGGTCCAGAAGGGTGAGTGCGCGCGCGTCGCCGCCGGAACTGCTCTGCCTTACCCGCGCAATGCTCTCGCGAATCCCGCGCTTCTGGCTTCCAAACATTGCTCCGTTTGTCGCGCCGAGATCGCAGGCCCTTGTTTGGTGTGCCATGCTTCGCTCTCTTTAGATTCAGTCCTACTCCATCTACGCGATGGTAGGTGGAGAGGCCAATTCTGGCGGACCGCGGTGAAGAATTCTGTTACAAACTGTGGTGTCCCGCATAGATTTTTGGGCAGGATTTCCGCTAATTTATTTGTCCATGATTCGCTGGTGATTTTGACTTCTGAGACTTCTGAGAACTTCTCCACTGACTGCAAAAAGAAAAGCTGTCCTTTTCGGAATTTCGCTTTGATGTTGCTGGCAGTGCGGGCTGTCTCGCAGATCCCAATCAAATTCGCTCGTAATCTAGGTGCTTTTCGTACCATTGCCACACCTTTCTTCAGCTATATGTGAGGTTTTTTCTGTACTGTAATGCTCTGTTTGGGTTGTCGGCGGAGCAAAATCGCAGGCGTTGCTGCTTCGTCAGCTCTGATCCATCTGATACAACCTTGCTGATTTCGGTTCTCTCTTGCAGCCGGGAAGTTGGTGGACAACCAGATCCCGTGGCGGGGTGACTCTGCGCTGAACGACGGGAAAGAAGCGAAGCTGGATCTATCCAAGGGGCTGTACGATGCTGGGGATCATATGAAGTTCACCTTCCCCATGGCGTTCACGGCCACGGTGCTCGCCTGGTCCATCCTCGAGTACGGGGATCAGATGACCGCGGCCAAGCAGCTGGATCCTGCCCTCGACGGGCTCCGGTGGATCACGGATTTCCTCATCGCGGCGCATCCGTCTGACAATGTGCTCTACATTCAGGTTAGAGCTGTTGTGTACTACTTCTCTGCGTATAGGTACCGAGTTTACTGTACATTCTAGGAATTAGGATGAATATTTGGTTAAATGGCTCAAATTATGTGCCTATTATTATAGTCTGATGGCAGTTCAGTAGAGGCGTGAGTTTGGTTGGTAGGGAAGCAAGAGTCCAGGTGAGAGGTCATGATCAGGACACCTAATGTTTAGGAGGCACTGAGTTGTCTGCTTCATATGTTCAAAATGACACATTTGTTGTGATCCTTGGATAGTGAACCTTTCCTTTTCCTTGTTTTGTCTTCTTAGCTGCACTCTTGATATGTGGTAGCCCAAGAGAATGTTCTCAAAGCTGAATCCGAGTTGGACTTAAAACCATAAGATCGTATTGCAAATGTAAGTTAACCATTGATGGTAGGGGATCTCAAGTGTCTCAGTCAGCTGAGTTTAGTCAGGGATATTGGGCTGGGTGTGAACTGAATGCCATACTAAAGCGTAGGTGCAACCTTATAAACAAACACTTTTATGAAGAATAATCTTATTTACTCTGTATCCTGTATGCTATGGTAAATCATTCAATTTAAGATGCAATTCCATGAAATCAGATCTAAGCATATTTAATGAGGAAACCTAAACATTGATGTTTGTCCATCTAACAAAGAACCGGCATTCAGGTGGTCAAGTTCAGCTTGAGGCTTTGAAAACATTGTTTATTTCTTCAGAACAGCAAGTGATACACCATTGTCTTTTTGTTTATTAATCACCGGGACCAGCATTTGAAAAATTATTACCTTGTAGGTTGGTGATCCTGATCTAGACCACAACTGCTGGGAAAGGCCAGAAACAATGACTGAGAAAAGACCACTCACACAGATTAACGCAAAGTCCCCTGGATCAGATATCGCTGCCGAGGCAGCAGCATCAATGGTTTTCAAATCCACTGATACTACATATTCTGATACACTTCTCCAACATGCACAGAAGTTGTTTACCTTTGCTGATACTTATAGAGGAATCTCTAGTGACACTTATCCAAAGCTCCAGAACTACTATAACTCAACTGGTTATGCTGATGAGCTCCTGTGGGGAGCAAGTTGGCTCTATCATGCCACAGGAGATCAGACGTATCTCAGTTACGCGACTGTAGAGAATGGGAAAGCTTATGCTGATTGGGGACGGCCAACATGGTTCAGCTGGGATGACAAGCTCCCCGGGACACAGGTTTGCACGAACTAAACCAAATGGATTCCCTTTAGAAGGTTCTCCTTAGTGATTCCTCTTCTTACGACGATAAGAACCTTAGGTGATCTTTATCTGTTCTGTGCAGGTTCTTTTGTCAAGAGTAAATTTCTTTGGATCCAATAAGGCATCTAATGCTGAAAACTCGGGACTCAAATCGTACAGAGACACTGCTGAAGCTGTCATTTGTGGGCTTCTACCAGATTCTCCATCAGCCACTGGTAGCAGGACTAGCGGTATGTTGAAATTTTCTTCTGTCTGATTTGGTTTTACGAGTCCATGTAGAGATGGTTTTGTATTACAGGTGCCTTTCACGTTCCATGTCTGCGTACAGAATATCATGATATGTATTACAGCTGTGCAAAGTTTAACTATATCATAGTAATATTCTCAATGCAGGAGGGTTGGTGTGGATAAGTGGGTGGAATTCTCTCCAGCATGCCACAAATGCAGCATTCCTTGCTGTTGTTTATAGCGACTACATGCTGACGTCACAGACAGCAGCTGTGGAGTGCAGTGGGAAGTATTTTAGTCCAACAGATATACGCAATTTCGCTATATCACAGGTAAACCACGTAAAAACTTGCAGATTACTATCTAGGCTAGCCATTTATCTATCTGTAGTTTGCAGTTTCTGAAGCTTTGCTAAGCATAGAGTTAAACCCACTTTCCGTTGACATCACAACTTATTTATATTTACATTGTCATATGTTAGGCGAACTACATATTGGGTGACAACCCAATGAAGCTTAGCTACCTCGTGGGATACGGGAGCAACTATCCACAGCAGGTGCACCACAGGGGGGCATCGATTCCCTCAGATGTGAAAACAGGCTGCAAAGGATTCGACTACCTCCACTCGACCAGTCCGAACCCAAATATCGCCATGGGAGCCCTTGTAGGCGGGCCATTCCAGAATGACTCTTTTGTGGACTTGCGCGACAACGCGGTGCAGACAGAGTCAAGCACATACAACAGCGGCACCTTGGTAGGCCTGCTCGCTGGTCTGGTGACCACTTCGTCCATTGCGAAGACATTCACATAGAGCTGGCTCTTTCATCAACCCAGGAAGCATATACGAGATTTTTGTGGCTCTGACGATGATAATGCTCAGTCAGCGAGATGTCTTGCAGCTTTATTCGTTGGACATCACTTAGACGGATGATTAGCAGTAGTTATTAGTGTCGTATTCTTCAGTTTGCGTTTGGTTTGTGGGTGTACCTGTGGTGTAGCTACGGATATATATTGTTTGTAGGGCAGATTCCATTCGTTGATTGTGAAGTGGTTCTTGGTGGCTTTTAGCCAATCTGTAATGGCTTCCCAGTGAGACTTGCACTGGAAATGTACATTCATATGTATGCTCAATCTTTTTACAGTATGTTCCATTCACAGGGAACACGTGGCAAGTATATGCAGGGAAAAGAAGCATGTGTTCACCATGGCCTAGTGTTTGTACTCCATGATTGGTACCATGTGGTCATGGTTTGAAAAGCCACATCCCACATGGAAGCACAATGGATGGGAAGACAATGCATCCTTGAGCTTTTCGTGTGACTGAATATCACTTTGTTTGCTTTGTGAAATTTAAGAGCGGATCTTACTTTAGAACCATTGTTTATTCTCAGTTTAGCATGAACCATGTAAAAAAAATCCCTGTACAAAAAAAAAGTATAACCTTTTTTTTACAAGATTTGAGCCTAGGTGTTCAGCATTCCCCATTAAACTAATGTTCATTATTTGTCTCCTGATCTGACAACTTGGCCCTTATGTCGAGCTGACATGGCGCTCGGTCCAACTCATCTGCCACGTCACCTCCAACGTGAAGCGTTCGAAACCGAATTTTCTCAAAAGAAATTCAAGCTACAGTACATGATTGGAGGGAACTTCATCGGGGGCAGTTCAAAAAAAAAAAAAGCATGGTTTTGCAACCGTCGCGTTGCTCATCTTAGCCCGCCCAATGGCGCGAAACAACACGGCGGTTGGACACGCATCGCCCCATCTCTAGCATAACTGCTTTCCTTGGAGACGATTCGAACCACGCGCCCGCCATTTCCCTTCCCCCGTTCCAGTTCATCCTCTCCAACCCACGACGAGTCCAATCCACCCCGTCGCGAGCAGAGGGAGACAGCAACGAATCCACGAGGTAACGATGCCCTGTTCCTCCTCGATTTGTCACCTGCATGTTCGTCGATCGATGATCCGACATGGTTTGCTTCTTCGATCGAATCGTGCTCTGACGACGAAGCACATTCACGAACAGTGATTTTTTCGTTCGAACTTAGTTCAGGAACACGGAGGTTCAGTGACATGCACGGATGATCATGTTCTGCCCCTGCACAGGATCTTTGTCTCCAAGAACCGTGGATCTCTGAACATTATCTTGCTCTACAGGGTTTCTTTCTCGGATTTCCAGTTGCAGAAGATGGCGGTGTCGTTCATCATTAGGCTACTAACGTGAGTGAAAGCACCAAGTCCTTCGAAATTCACCATGAATCCAGCGGCCTAATTGCCTTCGATCTTGCATGTAGACTGGCTCTGGGGTACGCGTACCCGGCGTACACCTGCTACAAGACGCTGGAACAGCAGCCGCGGGAGATCGAGCAGTTGCTTTTCTGGTGCCACTACTGGTAACAAACACATCGGCATCGTCGCGTACACTGCAGATTTCCTGTCATGCATCCTTCCTTGTGAAGAATCTGATGTTTCTGAGCCGACACAGGATTCTTGTGGCGTCGCTGACGGTTGTGGAGAGGTTCGCCGACTGCGCGGTGTCGTGGCTGCCCATGTACGGCGAGGCCAAGCTGGCTCTCATCGTCTACCTCTGGCACCCCAGCACACGGGTAAGCATCGCAGTCGACCGGCCACCTCAAAGAGATTCTGGAACCCTCGGTTCAGTTCGGGACTAACTCTGAATTTTAAAACGAGAAAATTACAAAAAACCACCACAATTGGGGCTAGGGTTTCAAAAGACCACCAAATTTTTTAAAAAATTCAGATAGCACCGTTTTTGGGGCGAGAGGTTACAGAAAGCACTGATCTGGCTTTGACGTTGTTCTAATGACGAATCTGACGGGTAGGACCGGTCAGGCCGAGGTGGCAAAGGTAACAACCGATAAGTACTTACATATTAAAAGTTCTAAACATTAGGTCTTTTTTGTAAATTTCCATCTTCAATCTATCCCCTTCTCTCTCCCCGTACGAACACGCCAAGGACGCCCATCTTCCCTAGCTCCGGTGGAGGCGAGCGCCGGCGAGCTCCAGCCAACAGGGGTCTTGGGGGGAGGGGAGGGGGCGAGGGTGAGCGCCGGCTAGGAGGAGGCGTCGGCGAGCTCCGGCCAGGGTCAACACAGCTCCGCCGCGGCCGTGCTTCTCGGCCTCCGGCCGCCTGCGACCTCGCCGGCCACTCCACTGTCGAGCTGCCACCCCTTCCTCCTCTCCTCCAGCCAACGGGGGGCGCAGGCGAGCGCCGACCAGGTGGAGTCGTCGGCGAGCTCCGGCCAGGGTCAACGCGGCTCGTCTCCCACCTCGTGACGGCCGCCGCCTGCTTGCCCTCTTCCTCGAGCCACGCACCCCGCCGCACACCCCGCTGCTGCTCGCCTTCAAGCCGCCGCCGCGCGCTACCCGTCTCCGCGCTACTGGCTGCCACCGCGCGCGCCACACAGCGTGCCTGGCCGTGCGCCGCTGACCTCCGCCTGGCCTGGAGGCTGCTCCGGCCATCGCTGTGGCCGTCCTGCGCCGTTCCGCTCTAGCCTCCTGCCCTTCCATGCCCGGCCACGCGCCCGGCTCCGCGCCGCCTGGCCATTCCGGCTTCCAGTCTCCGGCCGACCTCGCTGCTATGCTCAGATGTAGTGAATAAATTGAAAAAAAGAAAAGAGAAATAAAAATAATTTTATGAGAAGGAATTGAAAAAATAGAAAAAAGACATATGATTAGAATTTATAAGATATGGAGGTGTTTTTGGTAAAATATGATGCCACGTCAGCCTGGTAACCGGGTCCCACCCGTTAGATTCGTCATTAGACCCGAGTCAGAGCCGGATCAGTGCTTTCTGAAACCTCTCGCCCCAAAAACGGTGCTATCTGAAAATTTTAAAATATTTGGTGGTCTTTTAAAACCCTAGTCTCAATTGTGGTGGTTTTTTGTAATTTTCTCTTTTAAAACTGAATGGTGTTCCAATCCAGGGCGCGGGGCATGTCTATGACGGGTACCTCCGCCCGCTCCTGGCGAGGCACGAGGCGGACATCGACCGTGGCCTGCTGGAGCTGAGGGCAAGGGCAATGGACATGACGACGTCGCAGCTTAAGGCGGCGGCCGCACTCGGGCAGGCGTGGCTCGGCCAGGCCGTCCGCTGCGTCTCGTCGCAGCTTCAAGCCGCCAGATCAGGATAAAATCTTTGGCATCTAGAAGAAGCAGCTGTACATTGTTAAATTCGTATCCAAATAATTGCTTCACCGTAGGATCTGGCAGAAATGTGAGTGTTGATGGATTTTTTTTTTCCTTTTCACAAAAGTGTTGATGGATCATGGAGAAGATCTGCTGCGCATGGATGAAGAAAGACGTGACACTAGCTCATAGCGTGTTCAATACTAAAAGTTTTGATCAAAACTGTTAGAATTTAGCGTTGGGCTGCATAACAAATCCAAATTTTAAAATTTTCTTTGGCCCATTCGTGCATACATGCCAAATTTTAAAGTTTATCTGCCTCATGGGAGAAGAAGGCCCTAACAATACGGGGTGAGGTGGCGATGATGACACATGAATTTGTTGGCGCACCTGAACGAGTAGTCTGGCCGAAGTGGCGTGCATTGCAGGTAGCGGTGGCACATTTAACCGCGACACACATTTTTTTCGTATCCCGTTACAACGCACAGGCATTTACACCATCTTATATACTCTCTCCGATCCAAATTAGTTGAATCAAATTTATCAAAATACAAATGAATCTAATACTAAATCATGTTTAAAAACGATCGAATCTAGAAAAATTTAAGTCAATTAATTTGGATCAGAAAAAGTAAAAGATTGTTCTAGATAAATCTAAGTCAACTTACCGATATTAGTTGACTTAGATTTATCTAGATATAAATATAACTAGTCAAGTTTTAATGCTAGATACATCCGTATCTAGAGAAATTTTGAGTCAACCGATAAGAGTCCGAGGGACAAATATTTTGTGTCATGCTATAACTGTATTAAGTGGAACAAACCAAGTCCCTAGTATATATCCTATGTACTAGTTCGTTGGGCAAATGATAATCGATATTTCCCGATCATGAACTTATTAACGTTAACTGACAACAAGGTCATTTTATTAGATGAATGATGTGATGGACACATCCAACCACAGTATTGCAATATGATCCAATCACAAAGCTCAACATTGCAATATCTAGCAAAACATAGTGATTCGGTCACCATTCCCACCTCCTCTCAAGTTTAGGGACTTAGAGGGTGGGGTGTGCCTAGTTTTTTCCTATATAATAGGGAGGAGACAACTATATACATGCCGCCGTCATCGGCACTCCATCACCTGAGCCGGAAAAATCTTGTCAAAGTAGATGGACGGGAAGTTGTCGTGCTAAAGCCCTAAAGTGCTAGCGCACCAGAGTAGACTCTCACAAAATTTGCGAGAAAGTGACTAGGTATGTGTAAAACCTAGAAGATTGGTTTGGTTGTAGTTGCACGTGCTAGACCGCACGGCCCCCTGGACATATATATTAATCAATACAAGAGTTACAATTGTACACGATTAGAGTTAGGTAGAGTCCTATACAAACACAACTGTCTAACACCCTCCCTCAATCTTAGCTACGTCAAGTAGTCTAAGATTGCGCCTACAAGTTTCGAACAAAGGCAAAGGCAACGGCTTGGTGAAGATGTCAGCAAGTTGATCTCTGGAAGATATGAATTTTATCTGTAGAAGCTTTTGTGCAACTCGTTCTCTGACGAAGTGATAGTCAACTTCAATATGCTTTGTACGGGCATGGAACACAGGGTTAGAGGAAAGGTAAGTGGCACCAATATTGTCACACCATAGAATAGGTGGACAATCCTGTGAGACTCCAAGTTCCCGAAGCAAAGACTGTACCCGGATCAGCTCAATAGTGGCATTGGCAGGAGCCTTATGCTCTGACTCCGTACTCGACCGAGACACCGTGGCTTGTTTCCGAGCACTCCAGGCAATCAAATTAGGACCATAGAAGATGGCATAGCCCCCCGTGGATCGCCGATCATCAGAATTACCAGCCCAATCTGCAGCAGAAAACGCAGAGAGAAGACCAGAAGGAGATCGCCGAAGATGAACTCCATGTGAGAGGGTCGCATGAACGTAGCGGAGAATACGTTAGACAGCAGACCAGTGTGGATGGCGAGGAGTCTGCATATACTGGCAGACTTTGTTAACAGCAAAAGACAAATCAGGCCGAGTGACAAGCAAATACTGGAGACCACCAACCATGCTGCGATACAAGGTAGCATCATCAGAAGATAATGGATCACCATCAGTAGCAGTGAGGCGATCAGTGGTGGTCATAGGCGTGACCGATCCTTTACACTTGAGCATCCCAGCACGACGGAGAAGATCAAGCGCATATTTCTTCTGGGTGAGAACAAGACCCGAAGACAGAGTAGCAACCTCAAGACCCATGAAATAGTGCAGAGGGCCAAGATCCTTCACAGCAAACTCAGAACGCAGCCCTGCCACAAGACGATCTGTAGCAGTGGAAGAAGAGCTGACCACAATGATGTCGTCAACATATACCAAGAGATACATGGTGAGTCCCGGTCGACGAAGCATGAAGAGTGAAGTATTTGCTGTAGAGGGAACAAAGCCATGATCCCTGAGAGCACTGCCAAGACATGCATGCCAGGCACGAGGGGCCTGTTTGAGACCATAGAGAGCCTTCACAAGCCGACACAAATGCTGAGGCTGAGCTGAATAAACAAACCCTGGAGGCTGACGCATATAAACCTCCTCCTCAAGAACACCATGGAGGAACGCATTCTAAACATCAAGCTGACGAAGATGCCAGCCATGAGTGACAGCCAAAGACAGCAGCAACCGAATAGTAGTGGGCTTGACAACCGGAGAAAAAGTGTCCGCATAGTCAAGTCCATAGCGCTGCTTGAATCCTTTTGCCACCAGACGCGCCTTATAGCGCTCAACAGAACCATCAGAACGACGCTTCACCTTAAACACCCACTTGCAATCGATGACATTGATGCCGGGACGGGGTGGAACAAGTGACCAAGTCTCATTGCGGAGAAGATCTTGGTATTCAGCCTCCATAGCCTCACACTAGTGAGGAACACGAAGAGCATCCTGATGATTGACAGGCTCGAGAGAGGTGTCAGAAACACCATGCATAGTGCATGCAGCAAGCCATGCCACAGAACCATCGGTCCAGACTTTGGGCCGTGAATTCCCAGTCAGACTGCGCGTAGTGGGCCATGCTGGCGCATCAGATGACTGCGTGGGCGGCGGCGAACTAGTCGACGCCGAGGCAGGAGACGACCCAGACGATGACGCGGGCGACGCGTTATCCGCCGCACTGGGCGGAGACGTGCTCGCTGGAGGGGGCGACGCGGAGGAGCCAGTCGTCCCACGGGCCGACCCGGGCGTGGACGGGGAAGCCGGCCGGCGAGGAGATGCATGCGGGCCAGGAGAAGCTGGGTCGGGTGACGCAGCCCGATCAGGAGCAGCCCGTGCATGATCCTGCATGGGGGCGCCGATCGATGTACTGGCCTGATCGACGTGATCAGGTTCAACAGCGTCATCCAGAACCTCGAGTCGTGCGCCACGTCCAGTACCTGCACCATGGTTAGGAAGAAGAACAGGAGCATACGCAATATCTGCAAATTGGTTAAGAGAGGTGGTGGTGGAATCGACAGGAGAGGTGTTAGATGGAGATGGCAATTTGGCAAATGAAAAAACACTCTCATCGAAGACAACATCCCGAGAGATGTAGACTCGATTAGTTGGAATATGCAAACACTTGTACCCCTTGTGAAGAGAACTGTACCCAAGAAAAACACACTTTGTGGAACGAAACTCTAATTTATGGTTGTTGTAAGGGCGAAGATGAGGCCAACATGCACAACCAAAAACTTTAAGAAAGGTGTAATCAGGGGTTTCATGGAGTAATTTTTCTAGAGGAGTGTTCATCTCAAGAATGCGTGTAGGCACTCTATTAATAAGAAAGCATGCTGTGGTAAACGCATCGCTCCAAAAAATGGAAGGGTACAGAGGCATGCGCAAGGAGAGTAAGACAAGTCTCAACTATATGACGGTGTTTACGTTCAGCAGCCCCATTTTGCTGGTGAGTATGCTGACACGCAACACGACGAGAGATACCAAGGTTCTGAAAGAACGTGTTGAGGTTGCGATATTCGCCACCCCAATCCGTTTGAACATGCAAAATTTTATACTGCAGTAACCGTTCCACATATGTTTGAAATTGGACAAAGACATTAAAAACATCAGACTTGCGTTTGAGCAAATAAAGCCATGTGAAGCGACTAAAAGCATCAATAAAACTCACATAATAGTTATGACCACTAACAGAAGTTTGGGCAGGACCCCAGACATCGGAATATATAAGCTCCAAAGGAGCTTTGATTACATGTGTAGATGATGAAAAAGGAAATTGGTGACTTTTGCCTTGTTGACAGGCATCACACACATGAATATCTTTATTACTAGACTCAATAGAAAGAGCATGCTTATGAATGACATGCTGAACAACTGGAGCAGCTGGATGACCTAGACGACAGTGCCATTTGGAAGAGGACACTCTAACACTAGTGTAGACTTGTTTATTGGAAGAAGCAGCAATAGGATAAAGACCACCATGCGCCCGACCTCTAAGAATTGTTTCCCTCGTAACGCGGTCCTTCACAAGACAATCAATGGGATGAATTTCCACAAAAACATTATTATCTAATGCAAGCTTGTGAGCAAAAAGGAGATTACGCGTGACTTGGGGAACATATAGAACATTTTTAAGATGAAGTGGCCGACTGGAAGGAGTAACAAGGGTGGATTGACCAATATGAGATATGCGCATACCTGAACCATTAGCAGTGTGCACATTGTCTCTCCCTTGGTACGGCTCCTTGGTGTGGAGCTTGTCGACGTCGCTGGTGAGGTGGTCGGTGGCGCCGGAGTCCATGTACTAGGCGGGGTCGATCTGGTACGACATAGAGGGAGCATGACCATGATGGACACCGTGGCTCACCATGGCCACCTGGCGCTCCATGTTGGCGCCGTCATTGCCGACGCCGAGAAAATCCTTGTCGAAGCACTTCCAGCAGCGCGCAGTGACGAGGTTTAATCTCGTTAATGCCCATTGTTATGGACTTGGGTTTTGGAGAAGATGGGGATGCTGGAGATCATGGCACGGTTAACAGACAAGCAACCAGGGGACACGAGATTTACCCAGGTTCAGGCCCCCGGAGGGAAAACCCTACTCCTGCTTGTCTGCTCTTTGATTACGGTGGAACCGAAGGTTACAGGGTGCGTAGATTCGATCTGGCGTGGATGCGTGTGCGAAAGTATGAGTTGAGGTTGGTTGAGTTGCCCTAGGACGTGCCCTCCTGGCCTTTATGTAGACTTAGGCAAGTCCCGGGCATAGTCCTAGTCGGTTACAAGTTCTAGGGCGTTTGCCCTTTTGAGTTTCCTATCTAAACTAGTCTTGTTCTCCAAGGATCCGAAGATGTCTTGGGCCTTGGTCACCCGAAAATCTTCATGGGCCAGTGTATGCCTGCAGTGGGCCTTCCTTGAGCTGGACTAGGTATGCTGAAGTTACGTACCCGTAGGGTATAACCATGTCAGTAGCCCCCGAATGATCAGTCGAATCGTAGATTCGGCTGAGGACTCTTCAATCCCTCGGGTGCAACTCTGTCTTTCAAGAGAATGTGTAGGGATTGTTGATACGTGTGCCTGACTCACCCGACGGATCAGGGTCAGTTAACTGTCTTAGGACGAAACAACACGATCTTCTTCAGGTTCGGGTCCCTTAACGCGGGCCTGGAACATATGCTGGCGTAATTCAACTCAGGCCGCGGAGGACTTACAGGAGAGGAATTCCAGTGATTTTAATTGGTGTACCCAACGCCTCCGTCAGGATTTTTCATCGTACCTGTTGGTACGGATTCATACTAGCAGAGCACAGTCAGGTGCGTTGCCAGGCCATCAGATGATATCTGTAGGTCTTATCTTTGCGTCGCAGACGCAGCATCCGAACATTTATCACCTCGGAGGTGCTTTGGGTGGCCAAGGAGATTGTTGCTCACTTAGCGTTTTGTTGGGGCAGAGTTGCCAAAAAGTTTTTGCGTGCTGATCCGAAAGATCGCAGTCGAAGACTTCATAGGGTGCGCGACCAGCGCTCCCTATGGGAGTAGCCCCCAAGTGTCTGTTCGAGTCGTAGACTCGAACGGAGACTTTTAGTTCAAGCATTGTTTCAGTCCTTAGGTCCGCAGGACTCGAAAATTTTCGGATGCTTAAATCCATCCTCCCTATGGGAGTAGCCCCCGAGTCCTTAGTGGAGTCGTAGACTCGATGTAGGACTCAGAGAAGCAATTTTGTCCTCATTTGTCTGTCGGGTGCGCGACCAGCGCTCCTGATAGGAGTAGTCCCCAAGTATTTAGTCGAATCATAGATTCGAGTGAGTACTTTTAGCTGTGGAGCCGAAGTGGTGCTAGTATAGCTTTTGATGACGTCAGTGCTTACGATTGATGACCTCAAGCGCCTGCCGCGCCAGAGATGACTTGACGGGACGAAGCGTGGGTCCCACTTGCTGACTTTGAATTGACCGGTCACACGGGGCGTGGAGATGATTACGGTGCCTCCTCGATTTCCGCGCGTAGTGGACGGCGTGGTAACGACGGTTTGTTGTGGTGTTGACACATGTACGATCAGATCTATCGTTGGTGTTAGGTCTTCTCGATGGACGGCTGGCGTGCGTCGTCTTCGCTGTTATAATCCTGGGTGAAATCGTGTTTTGTTTTTCACTGCACCAGTTCATCTGTTCACTGGCTTCTTGTTCTTGAGCGATTCTTGCTGCGCGCTTGAGCTTTCCTTCCACACTTCCTTTGTTCTTTGTCGTTGCCAACGCCACCACCGCTGCAGAGTCATGGGGAAGACAAAGAAATCCTCGTCCGTGGTTGGGACCAGCGCCGCCGTAGGCAAGAAGGGCACCGCCGCTGCTCGCGTCACCGATGGTGGCTGGCGTCGATCGGAGACGCGAGAGAGCGATCTCTGCAAACTGCACGAGCGGAGCCTGATCCCGCAAGATGCAACGGCCGTGCGACTCCCCGGCAATGAGGTAATCCCCCGTCCCCCAGCTGGGTATCGGGTTATGTTTCTTGCCTTTGTCTTGCGTGGTTTCTCGTATCCAGTCCATGACTTCCTTCATGGAATGCTCTTCTTCTATGGGGTTCAGTTGCATCATCTGTCTCCCAACTCCCTTCTCCACATTGCGTGTTTTATCACGCTTTGCGAGTGTTGGCTTGGCATTGAGCCGCACTTTGGCCTCTTCCGGAAGCTTTATTCCGTGAAGAGGCAATCTGGGTCGGATGGTGTGTATCCCATTGGGGGTTTCATCATCTCTCTCAGTCCCAATGTCCAATTCTTTTCCTTTTCCATGTCTGAATCTGTCCAGTACTGGCAGAGGTAATGGTTTTACATCCGTGACTCCGTACTGCCTGGGCAAGATTTTGGTCTCGTTCCTTTTGACCCCTCCCAGTTGATTGAGAAGAAAAGATCCTGGAAAAACCAAATCTTAGACGGTGAGGTGGCGGAGATTGAGGCCCTGTACCGTCGAGTGGAGGATCTCCAACTGATTCCTGAGAAGGAGGTGAATGGTGTCGACGTCATCCGAACGTTTCTTGAGCGTCGGGTGCAGCCTCTCCAAGCGAGGGCGCATCCGATGTTTCTTTACTCTGGGCGCCGTGATCCGACAAGGGTTTCGAGTGAGAAAATCTCCGAGGCGGAACTTGACAAGACTCTTCGCGTGCTGTTGAAGTTCAAGGCAGACGAAGAAATTCCGGGGAAGTCGCAGACTCCTCTCTTTTCTTCGACGTTGGCTGTACCGAAGGTGTAGATTTGCGCACGTAGTGCTCCCCTTTTTTTTGGTCAGCTGTGTACTTTTTCCTTTGTTTGCTTAACAAAGTTTCGTCTCCTTTTGTAGAGCTTCAAAGTGTCGTGGACTCCGTGTCCGAGCTACCGTCAGCGCGATCTCCAGCGGAGGATGCCGACGAGTCGAGTGAGGACCATTCGCGCAAGCGATCACGGAGCTCCAGCGAGTCTTCGGATGCTTCGACTCCTTCGACTCCCAGGAATCCTCTGGGCCTTGAGCGTCAGGGTGATGTTCATGAGGGTTCTTCCTCTCCTCTTCCTGCCATTCCTGTGCGAGCTGTTGCTCCGCACCCGCCAGCAAAGCGGAAGAAGGAAGAAAACACTACTAGGAAAACAGCTATAGGTAATCAGCACATCCGTGGCTCACATGGTTGAAGTGCCCCACGGCTAAAACAGGCGTGGCTCACCTGTGGGCAGTGCCCTACTAGTAACTAGAACAACCGTGGCGCACATGACTATAGTGCGCCACAGATGTGTGTGGGCCAGGGCCCTGTTGGCCACACGCCAAACATCTGTAGCGCACTACAGTCATGTGCGCCACGGTTGTTAGGGTCATCTGTGGCGCACGTGTGCCTGGTGCGCTACGCCTAAGCGCATGCCCCCCCTCTGCTCTGAAACGGCCACAAACTTCTGTGGCGCACTCGGCCTAGTGCGCCACAGGGAGTAGGAGCATCTGTGGCGCACGTGGCATAGTGCGCCACAGATGTTTGTACTCCCTGTGGCGCACTACGGCCGTGTGCGCCACGGATGTGTCGATTCTTTTAGGACAGCACTTTATGTGCACATGTGTCCCCACACATCCACCACCCCACACTTCACTTTCCCCTTCTTCTTCCTCCTTAGATCTAGTCGGGATCTTCTCCTTCCCACCTCAATTTCTCCACACATTCACCATTTTTAGCATGTAAAACTTGCTTTGGATGTTACATAAGTAATAGAGGAGGTCTCCGGTCTCTCATCTATCCGTCTCCGGTCGACGCGCACACCTCTCCTTTCCATCTTTCTCGCGATCGATCGGTCTCTCATCTCGGTAAGTTGTCCATGTAAGGATGTGTTCATGTGTATATGGATGATGTGCTCATATGTATGTAGATGATCGATGCTCATGATGTGTGTATGTGTGGAGAGGATCGATGGCCATATGTGTGTGTATATGGAGAGTATCGATGATGCTCATGCATGTGTGTATGGAGAGGATAATGATATGTTCATGTGTGTATGGATCGGTCTCTCTCTCTCTTGTGTTTGTATGTGAACAAGTTGCCATTTGTTTTGCCAAAATGTTGATTCATTTCCATTTTGGCAAGACTTTGGCATTTCGCAAAGGTCCTAATTTTAGGATAGGTCATGCCGAAATTTTCTATCGACCATTGCATGCATGCATTCATTATGTGGTTCTAATAGACTTCAAAATTGTACCGTGTACATCGTGCAGGCAAAAATGGTCCGCATAATGAGCGAAGGCATTGTGGCTAGATTTTTGAAATGTGCGACGGCCGACATGATACGAAATAACAAGACAGATATAAGATGTCCGTGCAGAAGATGCAAACTCAACTGGGTGATCGACCCAGATTCCGGGAATCTGCAGGCGCACCTGCTCCGCCATGGTTTTATGGATGGATACACTCGTTGGATAAGCGATGGCGTAGATGATGGAGACGGTGAAGAAGGTGGCCAACATGACGATGATCATCATCACGGCGAGAACGGGCGAGATGATGAAGAGTCTCCTGGAGATGGTGAAGGTGCGGAAGCAGACCGGGATGATGATGATCTAGATGCCGGAGGAGCAGACGACGATGGAACAACGTCAGGCTGGGTGCGGGACCCTTATGTGCAAGAGCTGCTTCTCAAGCAGACGAGTAACGCCAGGGCTGCCGCTAGAGAGAAAGCCAAGCTTGCGCAACTTGATAAAGACGCGGTTACTCCATTGTATGAAGGATGCAGGCCCGATGATACCCGGTTGAATGTAACGCTCAAGGCTATGGAGATGAAGGCAAAGCACAAATTGAGCGACGCAAGCTTCGACGATATGATGGCATTCTGGCACGATCGTCTCCCGGAGGGGAACACATGTCCAACTAGTATCGAGGATGCCAAGAAAATCGTCTGTCCTCTCGATCTACCGCACGTTAGATATCACGTATGCATCAACGATTGCATCATTTATCGGGGCGAGGACGCGGAGAAAACCACATGTCCGGTGTGCGGCGTGAGTCGATACAAGAAAGGGAAGAAAGCACCTCGAAAAGTGGTATGGTACTTTCCTATCACTCGTCTGCAGCGCTATTTCGCGGACCCTAAGGAAGCGAAGATCATGCGATGGCATGCGGAAAGGAAGAAGCCAGGAGATGATGATGACCCCGAAAAGGATGAGCTCCTGACGCACCCTTCAGATGCTAGCCAGTGGAAAGCATTGGACCTCGAATTCCCAGAATTCGGTGGAGATTCGAGGAACATCAGGCTTGGTGCGAGCACCGATGGACTCAATCCGTTCGGTAGCCAGAGCAGCACGCACAACACTTGGCCCGTGTTTGTATGGATGTACAACCTCCCTCCATGGTTGTGCATGAAGAAGAAGTACATACAAATGAGTATGCTAATTCAAGGGCCGAAACAACCTGGTACCGACATCAATCTGTATCTCGGGCTGTTGAAAGAAGCACAAAAGGTTAATCGAGAAGAAGTACAGTGACCGGGGCATACAGAGGACGCAGGGAGAAATAATCAAAGAGCACAACTCAGATTTCACGCGTTGATTTAGGCAGACGCTCCTTGATAATTCCCCGCGCTCGCATTCTTCTGACATGGAAAAGATCATATTCACCTTGTCGCAGGGACCGATGCAAAACCTGGTGACCTATCAGGCGTATGATATCAACGGCTACACATTCTACACGGAGGAAAAGGACAACAAGTGTGATTATCAGAACTCAGGCGTAACGTCGGAATTCTACACCGATGACAACGTGAAGGAAAGATTCTACGGAAGAATCGAGGAGATCTGGGAGCTCGACTACTATGGAGAAAAGGTGCCGATGTTCCGTGTCAGATGGGCAAAGAGCGTCGAAAGAGAAGACCGGTATTTCACAACCATGGTTATACCCGAAGCAGCCAAATCCAAGGCCGTCGGTGCAAACGTGGCCGCGAAAAATGAACCGTGGGTACTGGCTACCAAAGTGGACCAATGTTTTTTCATTACCGACCCGACAAAGCCTAGCCGTGTTGTCGTGAGGAGAGGAAAAAGAAACATCATCGGAATGGATGGAGTCGCCAACGAGCAAGACTTCGACCAGTACGGCGATCCAAAGATTGAAGATGACGACGACTACGATGCAGCAACATACATCACAAGAAGAAAAAGGACAACCCTACCCAAAAAAGGTAGCCCGTTTGAAAGAAGAAACATTAAAGTGCCGGGGCTAAATTATTCAACCGCGACAAAGAAGGGAAAAAAGATTGTAAAACGCTAGCTCAAAAAATATTGTAAAACGCGTGGTCGAAAAAGATTGTAATATTCATGGACAAAGTATTATGAAATTTAGTTATACTTTGAATCATATTTGTAACACTTTTATGACATATATCACTACTTTTGGGCATTTTTGGAATATTTAAAAGTATTTTAAAAACAAAACAAAACTTGTATGGCATATATCACCAATTTTGGGCATTTTTTGGAACATTTAAAAATATTTTTAAAATAAAAATAAAAAAGGTGGGCACCAGGATTCGAACCTAGGTGCTCACAGGTTTATAGAATAAAGGAGTGGCTGGAACCAGTGGGATAAGGTGAGCTAGTGGTAACTATCGGGGTGGCGGCCCTCTTATCAGCTAGTCCTACCCACTTAGGCGTAGCGCACCCTGGCCAAGTGCTCTACGGATAACCGTAGCGCACTTGGCCAGGGTGCGCTACGCCTAAGTGGGTAGGACTATTTGAGCCACGCCCTCCCCATCGTCCTCAGACACAGCTAGATCATCTAAGTCCCTCCCCGCATCGTCCCCATCCCCATCGACGACGCGCCGCCGCCGCTGCATCCCAGGAGGAGGAGGCCGCCGCATCCCAGGAGGAGGAGGAGGCCGCCACGCTAGGAGGAGGAGGAGGCCGCCTTGCCCACGCGGCGGTTGGTGGCGGCGAGGTTCCCGCATCGTCCCCATCCCCATCGACGACGCGCCGCCGCCGCTGCATCCCAGGAGGAGGAGGCCGCCGCATCCCAGGAGGAGGAGGAGGCCGCCACGCTAGGAGGAGGAGGAGGCCGCCTTGCCCACGTGGCGATTGGTGGCGGCGAGGTTCCTACATCGTCGGCTCGTCGTCCTCATCGTCGGCTCGTCGTCCTCGTTACCTCGTCCGCCAGCCCTCGTCGTCCTCATCTCAGAGGTGAGTGCCGCCCCTCCCCTCTCTCCTTCTCTTCCTCTCTCCTCGAGCAATGGTTAGGGTTAGCACCTGATGATTCAATTGATGCCTCTGATGGTTAGGGTTAGCAATGGTTAGGGTTAGGGTTAGCACCTGATTGGTGGTTGTCTGACAAAATGAGATGGCCATGGGAGTTCAGAGAAGTCCATGGGAATTTTCTGTAACACAACATACAGTAAGACAACATGAACATTTGGCTAGATCAGTAACAAAAATGAAGAACTAAACAGGTACCAAGTAGCTAAGAATTGACATTATGTTTGACAGTGAGCTTACAGTGATCTTCCACTGTGTTAGATAAATCTTGATGGTCGATTGGATGTTAGATAAAATTTGGCCTAACATGTTCTTTCATCATACAGTGGGCATACTGTTATCTTTCACAAGTAGATAAATGACCCATGATCTAAGACATGTTACTGTCGAGGCAATGTAGATGCTAGTGTCATAAAATCTGGAGCTTTGGGTTCTACTTGGCCAAATTTAGAAATCTAGAGCTTTGGGTTCTACTTAGGGAAGGGGAATTGGGAAACAATGGCTCATCTGCTCATGTAGCTCTAGATTTTAATTGTTGGTGCTTAATCATCACTTGATGTTGCCATTGCCGTCGTGTTTGTATGAGGTCTCAGTCAGATGTAGTTAAGTCTGGATGCAGTAGTTTGCTCCTCTACTAGTCAAGCACATGCCAAGGTTAGTTATACATGTTTTTTCATATGCGACTTTAATTATACATGTTTTTTCAATCACCGGTTAGTTATTATTGTCAACTTGTAGATGACGTGGTACGTCGTGTACAAGGGACGGGTTCCCGGAGTCTACGATGATTGGGAAGACTGCCGGAGACAGGTGCACCGTTTCAGCGGCAATAGCTACAAAGGGTACAACACTATGGCGGAGGCGGAAGCTAGATACACGCGCTATCTAGCGGTAGTGAGGACAAGGAACCGGATGAAGACCTACACCTTCGTCGCGGCGGTGATCATGCTTATCTTCTTTGGTTATTTATCCCGCGTTTGTGTCTAGCTAGCTAGTTTAGATGTCTAGGCGAGCTTCCGAGCTCTAACTTGTTCGATCGACACATGTATTCGCATGTCACCAACTACTACTTTGTAACATGATCAAAACAATGTAACTTAGACTATGTATTCATGTATGAGACTTATCTATATGTATTTGTTTCAATCTTGTTTTTCATATTGAGTATTTATATATATAATTGTATATCTTGTATCTGTGTGTGTATATCTGCTGTAATATTGTAAATAATCTGTATTGCATATAATCTGGCTTGGAAATTAAAAAAAAACAAAAAATACATCTGTGGCGCACATGGTCTACCTTCTGTGGCGCACTACACCTAAAGCGCACCATGGATGTTTAGTGGCGCACTAGGTAGTGCGCCACAGAAGATCCAAGGGGTAGCGCACCATGCCAAACTTCTGTGGCGCACTAGGAGGTGCGCTACGCCTATCTCTACACAACCGTGGCGCACTAGGCAGTGCGCCACGGCTGAGAGATAGCCGTAGTGTCGTGGGAATGGTCACGGCAGATGCTGCAATCGGCAGCGAGTGGTAGAACGAGGGGCAAGGGCGGCCAGCCATCTGCGGTGCGAGATGAGGGCAAAGACACAGGGTTTTACCCAGGTTCGGCCCCCCGGAGGGTAAAGACCTACTCCTGCTAGATTGTATTATGGAGGTGTTACAATGGGCGAGCTCGGCGGCTAGGCGGCGAGTCGCTTGGGTGTATGAGGGAACGTGTCTCTACTCACCCCATAGGGAGGTTTATATAGGCTCACCTCCCCTAGGGTTTACATATCTCAACCGATTCGGTTACAGCTTCGGTAATCGTTTAACCTAGTCCGACTGGGCCTATCTACTTGCCTGGGCCTTCAGCTTCCAGTCGCTTGGTACCTTGCTGGGCTTTGATCCACTCGCCGTTCTGCAGGCTCACTCGCCAGCCCTCGGGCCAGTCGGAAACGTCCTGCTGAGTATACCCCAGTAGGCGTATCCCCATCAGTAGTCCCCGAGGCCGTCGTCGACTAGGCGTAAGTGGCTGCTGGCAGTCGGAGTATACGGCTCCAAAGTAGGCATCCAGTCGAATCGTCGGCGGGCTCCTGTATGAAGAAGAAAATCCGGTGAACCGAGTCGCGTCTTGGGCGAGCCGAGCTGGCGGAACGCGGTCACGGCGAGTGAACTGGCGAGCCGAGTGGCTGGAGTTGAACCGTCGGGCGTGGTCAAACTAGCCATTAGGGCAACTCAACGGTAACTTTCGGCGTAATCATCGCGCGGTAACGGCCCCCTGATTTGGCGGGTAACTCCCGCTATATAAGAGGAATGGTAGGCAATCGTAGAGCCAACTGCCCACCACTTCTTCCGAGTGCGCGCATTCTCTTTCCTTTGCTCCTTGATCCAATCGACCCGAAATCCTCCGATCTCCAACCAACCCCTCGGCTATGGCCCTTCCCACCGAACCATGGGGCAGGTCTAAGTGCACGAGGGCGCAGCTGGCTTCCTTCGAGGAGGCCGGAATCCTGCGAGTCGGCTGTTGGCGTATCCCCGCAGCCGGAGAAACGACCCCAAACCCGCGAGAGAGGGAATTCGTCTGTTTCACCAGTCATCTCGAGCGGGGGCTAGGGTTTCCCACATCTTTGTTCTTCCGGCGTTTCTGCGCCTACTACGGGATCCAGCCTTCAGATCTGGGTCCCCACAGCATCGAGCAGCTCGCCATCTTCGTGGCGTTCTGCGAGTGCTACTTGGGCTGCCGGCCCTACTTTCCCTTGTGGCAAGATCTGTTCCACGGACGGATCAGCCGCGAGGAGGCAGGCGGCCCAATGCTAGCCGCGGGCGGCCTGACGTTCCAGCTCAAGTCCAAAGCTTCTTTCTTCGATCTGATGCTACCCGCCAAAGCAGCGAGCGACTGGAAGAAGTGATGGTTCTACGTGACCGAGGCGACCCCGGAGGACGAGGCGGCGATCCCGCGGTACTCGGCCAATCGTTCCGAGCCGCGCCATCTCCAGGTCGGCAAGCTCCCCGACGACCAACGGATGGTCGTCGACGAGATGCTCCAGGCCATCCGTGGCCTGAAGAAGAAGGGCCTTCAGACGATAAACTTGTACAATTGCTGGCTTGGGCGACGGCTCGTTCCGCTCGCCCAACGCGACCACTACATGTATCAATACACGGGCCGGGGAGACTCGACGAAAGCCTGCCTCGACGAGTGGAAGCTGGAGGACTATCTCCCAGCGTTGAAGAAGATCACCCAGGCGGTGTACGTGGATGCACAGGCCGGGGTCGCCCCCTACACCGCGAAGCGTCCGGCTCCGACGGTAATTTCTTTACCTTGTTCGCAGTCGCAGCGTATGCAGTCGCGGTAATTCTGACTCTGTTTCGTATTCATCGCTGCTGTTCCAAGTGGTGGAAGGGTGGCTCCCACCTTCCGATGACGAGAGCCCGGGGCCATCCGCCCAGGATACAAGCGAATCGCCACCCGCGAAGGGCAACGAGGACGACGAGGACGAGTCCGAAGAGGAAATCGCCCCGCTGGTCCGAAAGACCCGCGGGCAACGTCAGCGCGAAATCGAAGCGAGCAGGAGCCTCGAGCGTCATGATGACGATGACGAGCTCCCAGAAACCACCTCGCGCCGCCAGGCCACTCCTTCGAAGAAGAAGAAGAAGGAAAAGGAAACGAGGGCCCCCTCGAAGAGGAAAATGAAGCCGCCGAGGATGGCCTCGCCGCCGCACTCGACGAGCAGCTCTGATGCTCACAGCTCGGCCGGTGACGGCGCGGCCCCAGCGACAACCGCGCTAGACGCGCCGACTGTGGAAGTGCCGCTGGCCTCGATGCCCCCGCCATCTGCGCCAGTCTCGGGGCTAGGGAAGGCTCCAGCTGCGGCGACTTCGCCTCGCAAGGAGGTTCCGATTGGGGCGGCTTCGCCTCGCAAGGAGGCTCCGGCTGTCGCGGCTCCAGTTCGCGAGGAAGCCCCTGCCGAGGGTGTCCCAGAGGCGCCAGCCGCGACCTCAACGGCGAAGAAGCCGTCCGTGTCTTGGGCACGCGACGTCCTGGAACTAGGGCTCAGTCGCCAACTGGGCCCCGAACTGGAAAAACCGGCCGGCCTTCGCACAGGGCTACGTTTCATCCCAGTTGCCAAGTGAGTGCATTCGGCCTTCCCTATTTTCCATAGCTGTTTCGATTGTCTTTATTGATTCGACTGATGTGCAGGACCGGAGTGAAAAGGATGGGCCACCCGACCGTGGCCCAGGTACCTTCCACCGCTAGCGAGGAGGATCCTTCTCGTAAGAGGAAAGCGGACGAGGTCATTGCCTCAGCGGATGGCAGTAAGAAGGCCAAGGGCGACGACATCGTCACTGTCTCCGACGACACGGCGGTCGCGCCGGCCGGCCCCGCGGTGGAGGCAGCCGCGTCTACGAAGGAGGGCGTTTCCTTGCCTGGAACGGCGGAGGCGACTTCCTTTGGAGCGGGTGCCTCTATCGCTACCTTCCCTCGCTTCGTGACCAAGGCGGCCGCGGCGAGCGGGGCTGCATCCCCGAGCCTCGCTCCAGGGCCCGCCGATGCTGAAGTCGACCAGCGTCGTGGGCACACGCCAGCGTTACTCGCGTCCGTGGACGCGATGCAACTTCATGGCATGCTTGGCGCAGCCATCCAGGTATATCCAGTCCCCGAGGATCAGGTCGGTGCTTTGCAGCGGCTTGATTCTTATTATCTTCTCGTCTTTTATTTTCGTATCCAGTCCCCGAGTGCGCCCGCGCTAAATTTTAGCGGGGTGGGCACTTGGGAATTTCTTGATCGCCAGTCCCCGAGTGCGCACTCGCTGAATTTCAGCGGGTGGGCACTTAGGAGGTTCGTTTTTACTGACTTTTTTGATGATATGCAGGGTCTGCAGCTCGAGTCGGCGGACCGATTGGCCGCGCAACAGCGTGCTGAGAAGGAGCTGACCACCATCCAGGAGGCGAACAAAGAGCTCCAGGCTGTTGCTGCGAAGGCAGAGGAAGCTCGCCAGGAGCTTGTCCCGGCTGGTGAGTTGGAGGCGGCGCGATCTGCTCTGGGCGCTGCTGAACAGCGGGTCGCCGACCTCGAGCGTGAGCTGCGGGAGGCGAGGGAAGAAGCGAGCTCGGCGGACGGGCGAGCTAGGGCCGCCATTGCAGCCGCGGAGGAGGATCGCAAGGTGTCGGAAGTCCTTATTGCTGGGCTTCAGGACGGCCACACGTCGCTTCAGTGCTTCATCACGGGACTCGCCCGCCCGTTGCTTGGTGAGTGCATCTTCCCTTTCCGTTAGTTGGGGTTTTTGTGGTGTCCGTCGCATTCATCATTGCCTCCTTCTCGCAGGTCACGTTATTGGTAGCCAAGAAGAAGCGAGCTCGCTCGATGCGAGGCAGTGCGTAAGCATGCTCGTCGACTCGGCTACGCTGTCGGCGACGTGCATCCGCGCCTACCTTCAAGAAATGTCGCCCACGGAGGTTATTCCCAGCGACCTCGTTGAGGTGTGGGAATATTTGGAGAAGGCGCCCGCGGTCGTTGAGTTCATGACGCGGTCAGCGTTTCGGCGTGGAGCGTCGACAGCACTGAGCCTTGGACTCGCCCACTTCCCCGAGGATTTCGACCTCGACGATGTGACGAGTGGGTATCCTTCGTCGACTGGCGCGGTGGATCTGTCCGAGGTTCTCAAGTTGCAGGAGCGTGCCGCCGCGTACTCGGAGCGTGTCTGGGCGATGGGCGACCTCCTTCCCTACCAGGAAACGGTCGTCGCGCCGAACGACCCCGAGCCGCCGCATCGTGACTTCAAGGTCGAGCAGCCTTTTCACGCGGCGATGGCGGGTGAACGGACGACGTATCCGTCAAACCCGTATACCGCGTTCATCCGTAGGCGCCGGGATTCTGGCGAGTCGTCATCGAAGCCTGCAGAATAGGGTAGTTTGCCTTGAAGTGTTAGCAGCAGTTCTGCCACGCGGGCATATTTTGTAATATAAGACAATGCAAAATGCGATTGAATGGGACGTCGTGTTTATTTTGCTATTGTTTTGTGTGCTTTGGATTGATTTTGGACGAGTCCCCGAGCGCGTCCGCCCTTTTGTGGGGTTCACCTCGTATGTGATGTTTGTTGTTATCATGTGTTTTGTTAGTTTAGCCGACTCGCCCGAGCTCGGAGAGCCAGTCGCAAGGCGACTCCCTTGAGTGCTCTGTACTTTACCGTTTTCCCGTACGCGAACGGGGTCGGGTGGCCGAGTCCCCGAGCGTGGTACTTGGTAGTTCTAGGCGCGACTCGAGGGTGGTTGAGGACTTAGCGCGTTGGTGTGAGCGCGTCACTCCTGCCTGGCCCGTGGGGTCAGTCGCGTGGCGAGTCCTGGACATGCTCTCTTACTTGGCGTTATCCCTGACCGATCGCGACGAACTGGTATTCAGTCCCCGAGCGTGGTACTTAGCCGTTCGAGTCGCTATGCCGAGGATGCGGGGGACCAAGGTCGCTGTGAGAAGCGAGGGCAGTTGTCTTGGTTCGTAAAACCAGTCGAGCTAGGCGACTCCAATGGGGCTCCGGGTTGGCGTTTTTCGTGGACGATGCAAGACCTGAAGTGATTCAGTGCTCTTACACCGCACTACTTAGCCGTGCCGATCGCTGTACGAAAGGTTGACTTCTGCATTTTAGCGTACCGCTGTTATTACGAGTGCGAGTGGCACAAGTCATGGAGAGTAGGCGCAATTTGCGGTAACCGTTTCTTTTATTTCATAGCGACTGGAGAGTACATGTGTGGGGTTCTAGGAGTAGAACTTCCGGAGGAGGTTTACATTCCATGGTCGCTTGACGTCGAGCTCGCCGTCCCCGCGAACGTCGATGAGGTAGTAGGCGTCGTTGCCGAGTACGCGCCCGATAGCGAACGGGCCTTCCCACGGAGGGGAGAGCTTGTGCATGCCCTTCTTGTCCTGGATGAGGCGTAACACCAGGTCGCCTTCCTGGAAGGTGCGGGTTTTCACCCGTCGGCTGTGGTAGCGGCGGAGTCCTTGCTGGTAAATGGCGGTGCGTGATCGAGCGAGGTCGCGTGCTTCGTCGAGCTGGTCGAGCCCATCTTGGCGGGCCATCTCGTTTGCGGCCTCCGTATAATGGACGACCCGCGGCGAGTCGTGTTCGAGGTCGGTGGGCATGACTGCTTCGGCGCCGTAGACCATGAAGAAGGGAGTGAATCCCGTCGATCTGTTGACCGAGGTGCGGATTCCCCAGATGACGGAGGGCAACTCTTCGACCCAGCATCCAGCGGTGCGCTCGAGTGGTACTTGGAGTCGCGGCTTCAGGCCGTGGAGGATGCTTTGGTTGGCTCGTTTCGCCTGGCCGTTGGATTCCGGGTGGGCGACTGACGCGAGATCGAGCCGGATGTGGTGCTCTTCGCAAAATTCGGCCATTGCTCCCTTGGCGAAGTTTGTGCCGTTGTCTGTGATGATACTGTTTGGGAACCCGTAGCGATATATGAGCTCGCGTAGGAATTTAGTGGCGGTCTTCCCGTCGCATTTCCGGACTGGCTTGGCCTCCACCCACTTGGTGAATTTGTCGACGGCGACTAACAGGTGGGTGTAGCCGGAGGGAGCTTTCTTGAAGGGGCCTACCATGTCCATGCCCCATACGGCGAATGGCCAAGTGATGGGGATCGTTTTGAGCGCTGAGCTCGGTACGTGCGTCTGATTGGCGTACTTCTGGCACCCGGCGCATCGCTGGACGATGTCGACAGCGTCGGCGTGTGCGGTGGGCCAGTAGAAGCCGTGTCGCATAGCCTTGGCGACCAGGGAGCAAGCGGCGGCGTGGTGGCCGCAGTCGCCTGAGTGAATGTCATGGAGGATTTTGCGTCCTTCAGCCGGTTGGACGCAACGTTGGAACACGCCGGTGACGCTGCGCTTGTGTAGCTCGCCGTCGATGATGGTGTAAGATTTGCATCGGCGAGCGATCATTCGAGCGTTTGTCTCGTCTGCTGGCAGGGTGCCGGTTTCCAGGTAGGCGATGTAGGGTTTGGTCCAGTCGTCTGGCTCGGTGATGAGTGCGACCAAGGCTGCCTCTGGTTGGAGTGGGACTCCGATGTCGATCTCCCTCGGGGGAGAGACTGATGGTTTGGAGATTGTGTCGAGGAACACGCCGGCGGGTGGTGCGAGTCAAGCCGACCCGATGCGAGAGAGGGCGTCGGCCTCCTCGTTTTTTCGCCTGTCGATCCACTCGACGGAGTAGCCGGTGAAGTGGCCGCCCAACTTGTCCACCTCTTGGCGGTATGCCGCCATGGTAGGGGAGATGGCGTCGCAGGTGCCGGCGACCTGCCCCGCGACGAGGTCGGAATCTCCGTAGCATCGAAGGCGATTGACGTTCATCTCCTTGGCGGCTCGCATGCCGTGGAGTAGGGCCTCGTATTCAGCCATGTTGTTGGTGCAGGGCGTGAATTCGAGGCGGAGGATGTAACAGAGCTTGTCACCCCTTGGTGAAGTCAACACTATCCCTGCTCCTGCACCGTCCGCGTTCTTGGAGCCGTCGAAGTGCAGGCTCCAGTAATGGAGGTACGGCAGCTTCTCTGGCTGCTGGGCCTCCTCCCAGTCGGCGATGAAGTCTGCCAGTGCCTGCGACTTAATCGCTCTTCGTGGCTCGTATTTAATGTTGTGGGTGCCGATCTCGACGGCCCACTTGGCGACCCGTCCGGTCGCCTCGCGATTTCGGATGATGTCTTGTAGTGGCGCTGAGGAGACGACCGTGACCGGGTGCTCCTGGAAGTAGTGCGGCAGGCGCCGCTGAGCCCTGAAGACCGCGTATACTAACTTTTGGTACTGTGGGTACCGCTGGCGCGACTCGGTGAGGATCTCGCTGATATAGTACACCGGCCGCTGGACCGGGCGCTCCTTTCCTTCCTCTGGTCGTTCGACGACCATCACGGCGCTGACGACGCGCTCAGACGCCGCGACGTAAACCAGCATAGGTTCTTTGTTGGCGGGGGCGGCGAGTAGTGGTGCGGCGAGTAGCACCTTTTTGAGGTCGCGGAGCGCGTCGTCCGCCTCCTTGTCCCACTGGAAGGTGGGGTTCTTGCGCATCAGGCGGTATAGGGGCATCGCCTTTTCGCCCAGGCAGGGGATGAAGCGACTGAGAGCCGCTACTCGCCCGGCCAGCTTCTGGACGTCACGCAGGCACTCGGGTTTGCCGAGCCGGGCGATCGTGTCGATCTTTGTTGGGTTCGCCTCGATCCCTCGTTTGGAGACGACGTACCCCAGTAGTTGTCCGGCGGGTACACCGAAGGTGCACTTGCCTGGGTTGAGCTTTATCTTGTACCTTCGCAGATTGGCGAAGGTTTCCGCTAGGTCGGCGAGTAGGTCGCCTTGGCGATCGGATTTCACGACCACGTCGTCGATGTAGACGTGGATGTTGCGGCCAATTTGTCCCGGCGATGCATTCTTGCATGCACCGCTGGTAGGTTGCCCCGGCGTTCTTGAGGCCGAAGGTCATGGCGGTGTAGCAGAAGGCTCCGAATGGCGTGATGAACGCCGTCTTTTCTTCGTCTTCGACAACCATTTTGATCTGGTTGTACCCGGAGTAGGCGTCGAGGAAACATAGCGACTCCGAACCCGCGGTTGAATCGATTATCTGATCGATCCGCGGGGGGACGAACTGCTCCTTTGGGCAGGCGCTGTTCAGGTTTGTGTAGTCGATACACATTCTCCAGGTCCCGTTTTTCTTCTCGACCAGGACTGGGTTTGCCAGCCACTTGGAGTATTTGATTGGCCGGATGAAGCCGGCAGCGAGTAGGCGCTGCACTTCCTCGGCGATTGCTCGATGGCGTTCTTCATTGAAGGGTCGTAGCGACTGCTTGACAGGTCGCACTTTGGGGTCGGCGTTTAGTTTGTGCTCAGCGAGCTCCCTAGGGACACCGGGCATGTCAGAGGGTTTCCATGCGAAGATGTCCCTATTCTCACGAAGGAACTCGATGAGCGCGCCTTCCTATGCTGGGCTCATGCCTGTCCCGATCGTCACCGTCTGGCTGGAGTCGCCTGGGACCAGCTCGACGGTGCGGGTGTGCGTCGTGGCCTCAAAGGTTGAGGTGTTTGCGCCCTCTGAGTTGGGCTTCTTGGGTATTGTGGGGTCGTCACTGTTGACCCCGCTCGCGTATTTGGCGAGCTCGTCGGCGTGATTAGTTTTTGCCGCGATGACGGCGTCGGCGAGTTCGGCTCCTTTGGCCTCGCATTCGGCGGCCATGTCGGGGTCGCCGTTGATGGTGATGACGCCGCACGGCCCGGGGAGCTTCATCGCGTTGTACGCGTAGTGGGGCGCTACCATGAATTTAGCAAACGCCTGGCGCCCCAGGACGCAGTGGTAGGGGCTGTCGAAGGGCACCAGCTCGAAGACGATCCGCTCGGTGCGGAAGTTTGCCGGACTACCGAAAGTGACTGGCAGCGTGACTTTGCCGATCGGATACGCCTTCCGACCGGGGTCGATGCCGTGGAACGTGGTGTGGGTTGTCTCGATCATCGACTGGGGGAGCCGCAGCCGCCTGAAGGTATCGAGGTAGAGGATGTTGATGGAGCTGCCGCCGTCCATCAGTGTCTTGGGGAGCCAGTAGTCGCCGACCTTGGGCTTGACCACCAGGGCGACTCGTCCTGGGTACTCGATGCGTGGCGAGTGGTCTTGCCGGCTCCAGGTGATGGGCTGTTCCGACCAGTTCAGGAACTGGGGGACGTCTGTTTGGGCCACCGCATTGACGGCGACGGCGCGGGCGATGACCTTCTTCTCGCGCTTCGTGTTGAAGCCTGTGAAGGTGTGGAGCGAGCCGGCTACTTTGCCGAACTTTCCGCCATTTGGCGGGTCGTTGTCGGTGTCCTCCCACGCGTGCCGTGCCTTCTCGATTTCCCTGAGGGTGTGGCAGTCGGCGGTGGTGTGCGTTGCGGGCTTCCCTTCCCTGCTGTGGAAGGCACATGGTTGGTTAAGGAGGGCCGCAGGATCGAACCTTGGCTTGTTCTTGTAATTGCCGCCATCGCGCCGTTGCCCTCCGTCGCGGCGGTAGCTCTTGGGCTCGTGCTGTGCGTGCCCAGCGTTGGCGACGAAGTCGACTCGCCCGTCGCTGCGGCGCTTGCCAGTGAGGCGGGTGCCGCTGTAGCGTAGGTCGGTTCGGCGTCCGCTGTCGTTGCCGCCCGTGCGGCGTTGCCCTCCTGACTCGTCGTCGGTTTCCTGGTTTGGATCCTCCTCGGCGTACCGTTTGGCGATCTCGAGGAGGTCGGGGATGTTGTCGAGTGTGCGGGAGTGTCGCTTGAGCTTGGCGACTAGAGGCTCGTAGCGGCACGAGGTCTTGAAGCAATGGATCGCAGTGTCCGGGTGGATGCCGACCGCGTTGTACTAGAGCTCTTGCCACCGTTGGACCCAGTTTGTAACACCCTCAGAATCGGACCTATGCAAGTCTGAGCAAAATTCGCCAAACCCGCATAGAAACGATTCAAAGGTGCCCACCAGGCACTTTCGTGCGGGTGGAAAACGAAGTAATAACATTACACAACAGTCCTCGATGGGACCCACAGAACAGATATATATAACGGCGACTCCATGAGTCAAGAATACAAATATAATATACAAAGATCCAAATCACCTTGAAAACGATGGAGCGTCCGACTACGGACAAGATGCAAAAGGGGCTAAGAGCCCTGAAGAATAACCAATGGCGTCCATAACCCTGCCCAGGCCAAGCCGGAAGGGTAACCCTGCTAACGACGTCGATCTCAAAACCTGCTCAAACAAAAGGGGTGCCGACAAAGGGCAAAGGAAAAAGAGGAGCGTCAGTACTGAGGCCAGTACACGGCGAGGCTAGAATTCGGCGGTCCTCGCCTACATAGGTATGGTGGACTGAGCGGCAGCGGTAGCATGCACTAAACAACCTATAGAGACTCGAGACAACTGGCGGCTATCAGAGAGGGGTAAGGAAGACCTATTTCGGATGCAACCTGATACTATCATCAAACAAACCCATCCTGGCGTTTCCCCCTCGAGACCAACGAGGAAGTCAACCGAGGAACTCACACAGTTGGCAGTTTTATTTATTCAGTTATTGTTGCAGCAATTACTAGTCAGGTTTAGGTAATCATCCTGATAAAGTAAGCAGTGGGCACTTTTAGTTAACCATTCCGTTGTAGTTGCAACAATTACTAATCAGATACGGATAGCATGAGATAAACCCAAAACCCAGCAGTTGTTGGTACTTTTATTTAGCCATTCCGTTGTAGTTGCCATACTTACTAGTCAGGTACAATAGTCGCAAGCGACACTCCAAACAAGCAGTTGTGGGCAGTATTAATTAGCCATTCCATTATAGTGAAGCTGATTACTAGTCATTATAAAGTCAAATTTACAGCAATAAACTTTAGTTATGCTTGTCTATGGTCGAGATACTGTGCTCCAAGTCGTCCATAACCGCGGACACGGCTTTCAGAAAGTTTTAACCCGGCCGGGGTGCACAAATAGCAACACACACACGATCAACCTCGGAAAAACCAAATCAAAACCCAACGAGGTCTTCACGACAGAGCAATCACAGGATTCAGAAATATTTCAGGGGGCCACCCCTTGGAGTACACCCGCAACAAAGTAAGCTAGCTCCGAGACGGACCCGAGGTTTGGGTGGACGGCTGTGAACGACTGGGAACCCAAAACTGAGCTTGTCGACACCGCGGAATCGTGTCCCGATCCTAAACAGTACAGTGTGCTCCTCGCACAATCGTAAATAAAGCAGTAGCATGGCATAAGTACAGGATCGTAAATAAAACCTCAAACTAGTTTGTGGCCCCAAGAAATAAGACGGAATCAAGCTCTGGCTAAGGGGGGCCCATACTCCCCATATGTGGATAGCGCGATAAATCAAGGAACAGGTATCAAGTACTCGGGGTCCTACGGGACACAAGTGGGCGTTCGGAAACCAAATGTTATCTATCACCCACCGATTCCTCTGCTTACTTCAATTTTAGTTGTTAAACAGGAATTAAGGTGAACGATAAGTAAAACTATGATCATCTCCAACATCAACATGCGGCAATACATCAACAACTGTGGCACTTGACGACCCGCAACAGCACTTGAGCAAGCGACTACGACGCGCAAGTCCAACTATCTACCAAACAACAGGTAATAGGATGTGTCCAAGGCAATATAGGGCTGCACGGTATATCACAGGTACGGAAACTAAAGCATCGCAACACAGATAGCAATAGATCAACAGGAGGGAATAAATACTATAAAAGTAAGATAGGTAGAAAGGGGGAGAGGCTCGCCTGAAAACATTGTCGAAGGGTTCAACCGAAGATCGGGGCGAAGCTCACATCAACTCAACGGCCTTATCCGCGAAGAAGCAAAACACTAGAAGAAACACCGGATGCAATATTTAATACAACGGCAGAAGATCGGCATGATGCATGTATGATGCATGGCATGGCAAGGTGCGATGCAATTAGGTCATATTAAGTGGAACCGGGGTCCCGACAATTATTTAGGTAGTTCATGTGGTTTAGCTAACCCGCAATTTAAATGTTGTATTAGCATGGCAAAAGATATCACCGGGTTCGCTACACAAATTTAAATGAGGCCGATAGGAGACTAGATTTGTCCGCATATGGGCCCCATATTTAATTATTAGGTGACTCGGCATAAGGCCCCCAAACCAATGATATGCATGCGAGAATGACAATTAAATATGCAACAAGTTGATATCATTTATAAAAATAGGGTATCGAGGAAAAGGGTCACACATTGAGGGGTCTCGACGGACTTGGGGTTCCGGGGTTCGGGGTCGGGGTCGGTCTCGGGGTTCAGGGTTCGGCGAGGTCGTTCTCGGACTCCGGGGTAGGTCTTGGCGCATCAGGGTTCTTGGGTCATGTTGTCGGTCATGGCGTTCGGGACGAAGCACTTGTCGCGTCGGGGTCTCGGTGTCGGGGTAGATCTTATCGGTATTGGCGTTCGGGTAGACGAACTTGGCGTGGCGTAGGGGCGCATCGGTCTCGCCCTGTACGGTGTCGTACTTGTTGTCGCGTAGGTCTTGGCATTCGGGGTGAAGTTCTTGGCGTTCCTTGTCTTGTCGAAGGCCTTGTTGCTCTACGGTGAAGAACTTAGCGTCATCGGGGTCCGGGAAGGAATTCCTGTCGCCTTCGAGGGGTACTTGAAGTCCGTGATGGAGATCTTGACAGCTTCATGAAGGCGGCCTTGATGCTTCGGTTCGATGTCGACCTTCGGGTATCGGGTCTCACGTCATGTTTCCCTCGGTCCAAGCGCCAAGGTTCTTGCGGTTCCGATGGTTTCACGTGGCGTCCTCCGGGTACCGAGTTGGCGTTCAGGGTTCGGAAGGTGCCATGGCGGCGGGGACGGTGGCGAGACCCGGCGGCGAGCGCGGCCGGCGGCGACTGCGGAGGAGGGCAGAGCCGGGGGAGGCGGCGTGGGGACGCTGCGGCGGCGCGCGCCTGGCCGGAGGCGGCGGAGACGACGCGGGTCTCTGGAGGCGACGGAGGCCAGGGGTGCGAGGTCCTGATGGTGCGGGGCTCCTGGCGACGGCGGAGGAAGGTTGGGGAGGCGACGGCGGCGGTGCGGCGCTCGCCGGCGGCCGGAGAGGAGGCGCGCGGCGGCGCGGGGACGCGGGCGCAGGCAACGGGCAGGGTGGCCGACGAGGTTGACCGCGAGCTGGAGGCGGGGCTTGGGTCCGGCGAGGAGGCGCTGAGGGAAGGGGCCCGGCGGGGACCTGCGGCGGGGCGGGGAGCTCGCAGGCGGAGCGGCCGCCGGCGACGAGGGCCGCGGGGCGCCAGGGAGGAGGTGCGGAGGCGGGGCGAGCGGAGAGGTCAGGGGAGGAGAGGGCCCAGGCGAGGGTGGAGGTCGCGCGCGCGGAGGTGCGTGCTGGCGGTGGCGGAGGCCGCGGTCGTTGGAGGCCGGAGGGAGCGGCGGCCGGCGAGGACGAGGGAGAGGCGAGGGCGGACCGGAGAGGTGGGTGGTGGAGGAGGGGAGCCGGCGGAGGAAGAAGAAAGCGGGGGCGCGGGGCACGCTCGCGAGCGTGCGCGTGGGGCCCAGGGCGGGGTCGGTGGGGGGAACAGGGTGGGCCTGCGGGTGGGCCACGCGGGGCTGAGAGAGAGTGATCAGGGGAGGGTGCTGGCGGTGTGCGTGCGTGTGGGGAGAGAGAGGAGTGGGGGGTGATGTGGTTTAGACTAGGTGGCAGGATTTGGTTGGCTAAGGGGGAGGGGAGAGATGACGTGGCAAGCTGCCATTGGCTGGGGTGAGGTGGCCAGAGGGTGGGTAGAAATAGGTTGGGTAGGTCTAGGTTTAATAGGGTGGGTCAGGTGGACCGATTTAAAACCTGGGGCGGTCGTTCGGGTCGAAACGGCCCGTTCGACTGCCCCCGCTAAAACAATTAAACTTTTTATTTGTTTTAAACGGGCCGTATGCAAACCGATAGCGGCCAAAATAATTAATCCGGAGAACCGGGCTTTGCGTTTGAATAAAGATGGGGCGTTTTAGAAAACAAAACGGGCTTGCGAAAATAGTTTTATGCGAACAATGCATGATGATGACGATGCAATGCACAAATTCAACGCGATTTTCTAGTAGTGGTTTTGCGGGATGCCACACAGTTGCGGGTCGACTCGCGGGGTCCCTGGACGCATCGTTCCAGGTCCTCAATGGTGGTGGCGCGGGTGTAGGAGCACTCGAAGTGCCTGACGAAGGCGTCGCGCATTTCCTCCCAGGAGTCGATACTGTCCTGGGGGAGCGTGTTGATCCACTGCCTGCACGTCCCCTCCATCATCAGTGGGAGGTATCGGGCGGCGAGTAGGTCAGTGTGACCCGCGATCCCCATTGCCATGAGGTATGTGTCGAGCCAGACTGCGGGGTCGTACGAGGAGTCGTATTTTTCTATCTCCTTTGGCGCCTTGAAGTTTGGCGGGTACTTCTCGCCTCGGATCATTGGTCCGAAGCACTTAGGCCCAAGCCGACTGAGCGACCCCATAGGCTCGCCATCGCGGCGATTAGTTAGGGTGTGCCGCAAGTCGTCGGGCTGGCGTGCGCGCCAGTTTTGGTTGTTGATGATGTGAGTGCGGGCGTCGATGGGTTGTCCGTTAGCGGCGACGAAGTTGGTCGCCGGCCTGGGATCGTTGGTGGAGAGTGCCGCGTTCGCGGGTCGGTGTTGGAGCTGCAGTGGCTCTGGTGGCGGGCAGTTGAGGGTGTTTGCCGCCGCTGGGCGGCCGCTTGAGGCCGCTCTGCTTCCCGAGGAACGCGAGTATACTCGACCTTGCGAGTCGGCGCCCGCTTTTTGCTGCTCCACGGCCTTCGCAAGCAGGGCCTTGACGTACTGGATCTGTAAGGCGCCGTCGCCAGTGGCCGTGATGCTATCGGCTGCTGCTCGGCCTGCCACGAGGTTGTCCATTGGGGTGGAGAACAGTGGGAGGCCGTTTGCGTCTCGCTCCCGTGAGGAGACGACTATCCGCGGTTGGTCCCTGGGAGGGGTGCGGTTGGGTGGTGGTGGGGCACCCATCGCCGTTGATCCTGGCGGGGGCCGGGCGCTTCCTCCTGGTGGCGCGTTCTCGCAGATCGCGCGCTCGGCTATGCGGGCCGGGTCGTTTTTGTCGTCGAAGTTCAGGGCACGCCCTTGAACGGTGGGGTTCAAGCGTGACCTGATCCGCTGCTGGTGGTAGCGTGACAGCTCCTGCGCCGTCACCTGCTCGAGGCGAAATTTTTCGCGCTCGGCCTGCTCTTTGCGTACCGCCTCCGCCAGTTTCAAGCGGAGTTCCTCGACCTCCGTTGCCGTGGCGTTAGGAGGGATTGGGGTGGAGAAAGGATCCTCCGGTGGATCGGTGCCAGTGGCCATGTAAGCCGCGGCGTGGCGATTGTCACCATCGCGGAGGTCGGCGGAATTCTCCGACCCGGAGTCGAATTCGAAGATCCCGAGGATGGAGGGGTCCTCGAAGTCTCCCGCGTTGGAGACCTGGGCGATGGAGCCCGCGGATGAGGCCGCGGTGATGGATCCGGCGAGTGACGCCGGGGTCGCCGAGTCGGCGTCATCGGTGAGGGCCGCATCTTCTGCGGTCGCTGAGTTCCCGGCCACATTGCTGTGGGCCGAGTTGTACTCGGAGGCAAGGCGGTGGATAGTGCGAACCTGGCTCTCGGAGAGACGATCGCGTGGCGGCGACTCGCGGATGCGAGCCGAGTCCTCCGAGACGATGACGTCGGTGAGGCCGACGAAGAGGCTGATCGTGCCGATTGGCAGGATCACGCTATGCGTGACGGGTCGCGCCGCCGGGACGTAGCTACTCGGCAAGATCTGGAGCATCTCGCCAATCGCTATCTTGCGGCCGGTGGCGACCGTCTCGTTGATGGGAAGATTGGATCTCGCCGCAGAACACCGGCCAGACCGGCCAGGCCCCACGGTGGGCGCCACTGTCGTGGGAATGGTCACGGCAGATGCTGCAATCGGCAGCGAGTGGTAGAACGAGGGGCAAGGGCGGCCAGCCATCTGCGGTGCGAGATGAGGGCAAAGACACAGGGTTTTACCCAGGTTCGCCCCCCCGGAGGGTAAAGACCTACTCCTGCTAGATTGTATTATGGAGGTGTTACAATGGGCGAGCTCGGCGGCTAGGCGGCGAGTCGCTTGGGTGTATGAGGGAACGTGTCTCTACTCACCCCATAGGGAGGTTTATATAGGCTCACCTCCCCTAGGGTTTACATATCTCAACCGATTCGGTTACAGCTTCGGTAATCGTTTAACCTAGTCCGACTGGGCCTATCTACTTGCCTGGGCCTTCAGCTTCCAGTCGCTTGGTACCTTGCTGGGCTTTGATCCACTCGCCGTTCTGCAGGCTCACTCGCCAGCCCTCGGGCCAGTCGGAAACATCCTGCTGAGTATACCCCAGTAGGCGTATCCCCATAACGTAGCGCAAGGCCCGTGGTGCACTGCAGGTGCGCCACAGATGATGGTTTCAGGTGCGCCACTAAAGGACGTTTTCCTAGTAGTGAAAGAAGGAGGAGAAGAAGGAAGAAAAGAAGGAAGAGAAGAGGGCCCGAAGGGCTTCTCCTATCTTTGACCTGAGCGCATTGGGCTCGTAAGCCTCTGTTTTCCTTTGTTCCCTTGTTGTTTTTGCACCTGTGTTGATTGGTTCGTGTGCATGCAATCTTCTGACGGCTCTAGTGATGGAGCGCACGAGATGATGGGGGAGTCGAACATTGCGTCGTCTCCTCCTCAGACGGTGGCGACTTCTAGTGACGCTGCGCCAGTTCCTCCTGTGCAGGAGAGGCTGGTGGTTGCGCCCCAGAATTTCGGAGGCGGGCCTGCGGGTTCGCCTTCGGAGCACGTAAGTTGCTCTTCTTGAATGTTATGGGGGGAAGCCCCCGAGTGTTTTCGAGTGCTGTTGTTGTTTTTTGCTTCTTTGTTTTTGGGCGTAGTCCCCAAGTCCTGTTCTGACTGCTATTGCATGTTGCTGCAGCCTTTTGTCCAAGAGGCCAAGCGGCTGGTGGAGGAGCGCCTGACGCTGGAGGCGAAACTGCGGCAGCTTCAAGGTATTCGTCTGCCTCGTAGTACTTCTCTTGTTTTATCCTGGTCCTGTTCTTTGACGTGTGCTTGTTGTAAATGCAGAGGCGCATAACGACTCTCTCCATGAGGTTGATGCTCTGAAGAAGAGCCTTGGCCAATTGGAGCAGAAGGCCGAAGCTGCCGCTGGTGCGAAAGAGCGCCTTGAGCTGGAGCTGACGAAGGCAGCCGAAGCGAAAGAGCGTCTGCAGCAGGAGGCTGCAGATCGTGAGGAGCAGCTGGCCACCGTTGCGGCTGATCGGGAAAAAGGGGTGGCGGAGAAGCTCATGGCTGCTGTCAAGGCTATTTCGGGTGAGCTTTAGCGTTTGTACTTGCTTCTTTTCCTTCGGATCTTCTTCTATGTTGCTTTTCTTCATGTTTTCTTCTTTTTGTCGCAGATGCCGCAGGCATTGAGTTCGACCGCGGTGCTCTGGAGCACGGGAGTTCTCTGGATGATGCCACTGTAGCGGTCGAAGACCGCTGCAGCACCGTCGTCAACTCCCTCGCCAAGGCGAAAGAAGTCCTTGGTCGCTTCTACCAGGAGCTCTTCCCGAAGGGTGCGTCCCTTGAAGATGTGGATGCCCTGGCGGAGGCTCTGTCGGGCGAAGCGCCTGCAGCGTACAAGCGCAAGCAGAAGGGCATCAGCGCGTCCGTCGGGCTAGCAATGGCCATGGCGGCTGGGGCGGAGCTGGACCTGCCCCAGATTACCTCTCGGATGCCGACGGCCGCGGATGGATCCGAGGTAGCCTTCGCCGCCTACTCCGCTCGCTGCCGACGATATGGGCCCAAGCTCATTGACTTGTTTTCTGAGTATGCGCTGCGGCAGCAGGGCGAGGCTAAGGCTAGGCAGTCTGGCTCTGAGGCGACTCAGTGTCCTGCACCTTAGGCATAGTAGGCGTAGAGTAGTTTGTAGTCTGCTTCTATTGTAAATATCTTTTGTGGTACCATCCTTGTGCCACGTAGTGGCCTTATTTTAATGAATTCCTCCGTGTTGTGCTTTTATCCTTGGCTGAATGTCTGTGTGCCTTTCTGCTGCTATAGGTTCCTTCGGGTGCTGACCCAGTTGACACTTCATCCGAAAGGCCCTTGCGAGCATCATTGGATGATTCCTCGCAGCTCGCGTTTCTTTGGGATCGCGTGCGTAGCTTGGAGAGGGATTTGCTTGGGTTACGCGGTCGTGCTGACGTTTGGAAATCCAAAGCAGACCGTGGTGCAGCCAGAGAGGAGTATT
This sequence comes from Avena sativa, assembly GCA_916181665.1. Classification (NCBI taxonomy): domain Eukaryota; kingdom Viridiplantae; phylum Streptophyta; class Magnoliopsida; order Poales; family Poaceae; genus Avena; species Avena sativa. The sequence continues at coordinate 466,102,816 of OV702283.1, read as the reverse complement.
TGGTGGCGGAGCTGGGTCGACTGTCCGAGCAGCTGCAATGTAAGTTGATCCTTCTTTCGGGCTGTAGCCCAGTTCTTCGGGTGAGCCTGCTGGCCTTACTCTTGTTTTGTGCGTTTGTCGCAGGTGCCAATATTGCTCCAAGGGAAGAAAAGGAGCGTATTGCTGATCGAGTCAATTGTTTGACTCAACAGGACATGGAGGCCGGCGGCTTCTTCTGGATGGACTGTGATCGCGCCATGGTTCTGGCAATGGTGCAGGATCGCGTCTACCAGGTTTCGCGGGTGCTCCGCCAGGTGCAGACATCACTGTCTTCGGTACTGCACGTCATGTTTCCGTTGGATGCCGTGCCAATGACTCTTGCGGGTCTTCTGACGAAGTTTCGGAATGCCGGAAATGTCAAGGAGTTGGTGCGGCAGCAGCTCGTCGCAGGGGTGAAGGCTTCCTTGTCTCTTGTGAGGGTGCACCGCCCTGACGTAGATTTGGCTGCTGTGGCGACTGGGCCACCTCCTCGACCAGATGGTGGTGAGTGGAACATGCGTCCGCATTACGCGGCTGTAAGGCAGTATGCCGAGCAAATTGTAGACTTGTTTGAGCAGCGTGCGCAGGTTATTCTTCAGAGTAGATAGGACCTGAAAATAAATAGATAGATGTAAAATTTGTATATTGCGGCTGGGCGTATATGTGCCCTTTGTAAAGGTTTGCTTGTTTGTGAGCACGCAGTGCTTTGATTGAGTACGTGCCCTTTTCGTTTGCCTGACGTAGTCAGCTACTCAGGTGTACATGTTTGGTCCTTATTCGATGAAATCGTGAGGTGGGGGGAGCCCCCGAGTGCGTTTGTAGCGTGTAGTAAAGTTGCAGAAAAGTAGTCAACCGAAGGTTGGGAGCGAGACACTTAGCTTTATTATATCGTAATGGAGGAGGTACATGGTTCGGCTGAGTAGCCTTGGCTGAAAGCCTTATTGAAAGTAAAAGGGGGGTAGGTTGCTATGGGTAGAATCGTCGCAAGTGCGAGACGTTCCACGGGTTGGAGTATGCGACTCCGGACTCCACGTGCTTGAGGCGATAGGCGCCACCTGGGATGACCTCGGTGATGGCGTAGGGTCCTTCCCATGGTGAATCGAGTTTGTTCGGTCGTTTTTGCTTGAGTCGCAAGATGAGGTCTCCTTCGACGAAGGACCTTGGGCGCAGCCGGTGGCTATGATAGTTGCGGAGACTCTGCTGGTACACCGCTGATCTAGCTGCTGCTATATCCCGTGCCTCATCGAGTGTGTCGACGGCATCTTCGAGTGCAGCCGTGGACTCGGCTTCGCTGTAAGCGACGACTCGTGGTGCCTGATGGCGTACTTCGGCTGGTAGCACGGCCTCAGCTCCGTGCACCATGAAGAACGGTGTGTAGCCGGTGGAGCTGTTTGGCGTAGTACGTAAGCTCCACAGGACAGACGGTAGCTCTGTCGTCCAGTTTCCAGCTTTGTGCTCGAGTGAGCTCATGAGGCGCTTCTTGATGCCAGCGCCGATTAGGCCGTTGGCCTTTTCTACTTGCCCGTTTGTTTGCAGGTGTGCCACTGAGGCATATGTGATATTGATCCCGAGGCCTTCGCAAAAGTCCTGAAATTCTTCAGAGATGAAGTTTGATCCGTTGTCGGTGATGATGCTGTGCAATACGCCAAATCTGTAGACAATGGATTCGAAGAACTTGACGGCGGTTGTGCCCTTCTGGTTGGTGACTGGCATGGCCTCGATCCACTTGGTGAATTTGTCGACTGCGACCAGGAGGAAGACGTGTCCTCCCTTCGAGGATTTTGGCAGTTTGCCAATCATGTCAAGGCCCCATTGGGCAAAAGGCCAGGCTATGGGTATGGGTCGAAGTTCGGACCCAGGTGCGTGCGGTTTGTCAGCGAACCGTTGGCACCCGTTGCATCTTCGGACGATGTCCTTCGCATCGCTCATGGCCGTTGGCCAGTAGAATCCTGCTCGCTGAGCTTTGGCGACGAGGGAGCGGCTACCTGCGTGGTGGCCGCAGATGCCCTCGTGAATATCTTGGAGTATGGCCTTGTCGTCGGTGATGGTGACGCACTGTTGTAGTACACCCGTAATGCTGCGTTTGTACAGCTCGCCGTTGATGATGGTGAAGGCTTTTGCCCGACGAGATATGCGCCGGGCATCTGTCGGGCTGTCAGGCAATTCTCCGTTTATCAGGAACTGGAGGTATGGACGTGTCCAAGTTTCTTCGACTGCCATGACCTGCATCAGGTTGACAGTGGCAACTTCGGTATCCAACTTTTCGGGTCCTTCATGACCTTCGGGTAGCGTAGCCCCCGAGTGTTCTGCTTCTTCGGGTGATCCTTTGGGGAATTTCCGCTTGATGGATGGCACGCAGATCTGTTCGAGGAACACACCTGGTGGTACCTTTGCACAAGTGGAGCCAATGTTGGCGAGTCTATCGGCCTCCTCATTGCTCTCTCTTCCAACGTGCCGAAGTTCGCAGCTGTCGAATTCTCCTTCGAGTGCGTTGTATAGCGCTCGGTACGTGATCATGTTTTCGGCGTGTGCGTCGCACTCATTCATCGTTTGCTGTACGACAAGGTTGGAGTCACCGTAGATGACCAGGCGCGTTGCGCCGCATATTTTTGCCATCTTCATGCCATGGATCAGGGCTTCATATTCGGCTTTGTTGTTGGAGGCTCTGAATTTCATCCGAAGGACGTACTTCATCTTGTCACCTTGCGGGGAGGTCAGTATGACTCCTGCCCCTGCTCCGGCTTCGCGTTTGGAGCCGTCGAAATGCATTGTCCAGGACTGCGACATGTCTGGGGTGTCAGGCAGCTGCAGCTCCATCCAGTGCACCAAGAAGTCCGGAAGGACTTGAGATTTGATTGCGTGTCGCTTCTCGTAGACGATGTCCAAGGGTGATAGTTCGATGCCCCACAGGGCTACGCGTCCTGTGGCCTCTGGGTTATTCAGGATGCTGTTTAGGGGCGCCTCGTTGACGACCATCACCTGGTGCTCCTGGAAGTAGTGGCTCAGTCGTCAAGCCGTCATGAACACGCCGTAGGCTAGCTTCTGGTAGTGCGGGTACCGCTGTTTTGTTGGAGTGAGAACCTCGCTAAGGTAGTAAATTGGGCGTTGTGCCCCGTGGGTCTTGCCTTCTTCGGGTCGTTCGACCACGAGTGCTGTGCTGACCACCTGGTGTGTGGCTGCTATGTACAGCAACAGGGGCTCGTGCTCTTTTGGCGTGACCAAAACAGGCGAGGTAGAGAGGAGCCGCTTGAGGCTTTCGAATGCGTCGTTTGCTTCTGGTGTCCACTCGAACTTGTCTGCCTTGCGTAGCAACTGGTAGAATGGTAGGGCCTTCTCGCCCATGCGGCTGATGAACCTGCTTAGTGCCGCTACTCGCCATGCGAGCTGCTGAACGCCCTTGAGGTTTTTTGGCTTCTCCATTGTCATGATAGCTTTGATTTTCTTCGGGTTCGCTTCGATCCCTCGTTGAGAGATGAAGTACCCGAGCAGCTGACCCGAGGGGACGCCGAAGGCGCATTTTTCTGGATTGAGCTTGATCCTGTAGCGATCAAGGTTGTCGAACGTCTCGCGGAGATCGTCGATAAGTGTTCTTGCCTCCTTGGTTTTTATGACTATGTCGTCGACATAGACTTGGACGTTGCGACCGATCTGGTCCTTGAGGCAGGCCTGCATGCATCGCTAGTACGTGGCACCCGCGTTCTTTAGCCCGAAGGGCATTGTGTTGTAGCAGTATACTCCGAACGGTGTGATGAACGCCGTTTTCTCTTGATCTTCGACCTTGAGTCGAATCTGGTTATAGCCTGAGTAGACGTCGAGGAAGGAGAGTTTCTCACAACCTATAGTTGAATCGATGATTTGGTCGATCTGAGGAAGAGGGAAGTGGTCCTTAGGGCAGTGTTTATTTAGTGACGTGAAGTCTACGCACATCCGCAGGATGTCCGTGTCCTTCTTCGGGACCATCACCGTATTTTCTAGCCACTCGCTTTCCTTGATTTCCCGTATGAAGTCTGCTGTGAGTAATCTGTTGATCTCCTTGCCGATAGCTTCGGCTCGTGGCTCTGACAATCTTCGGATAGACTGCTTGACTGGCTTGGTGTCTGGGAAGACATTGAGTGCGTGCTCGGCGAATTCCCTGGGAACTCCTGGCATGTCCGCAGGACACCAGGCGAATATTTCCCAGCGCTCACGGAGGAATTCGACGAGCGCGCCTTCCTATGCGGTGCTGAGGTCGTTGGCAATCAGCGCCATCTTGGAGGCTTCTGTCGTATGGACCTGCACTTTCTTGGTGTTGACGGTAGAGTCGAAGGACATGTCGGGTGCGTTCTGCCTTGTGACTGGGGGTAGTCCATTGTCCATCACCTCGCGGAGCCTTACAAGCTCGTCTTGCATGCCGAAAGACTGGGAGATTTTGTTAAAATCCCTGTCGCATTGGTCTGATCGGGTGAAGCTCCCGTGGACTGTGATGACGCCCCTTGGTCCTGGCATCTTGAGTAGTAGGTATGCGTAGTGTGGGACGGCCAGGAACCTTGCGAATGCTACACGTCCCAGGATGGCATGGTATTGCGACGGCCAGTCCACCACTTCGAATTCTAGGCGCTCCTGCCGAAAGTTGTCCGGCTTCCCGAAGATGACGTCGAGCCCTATTTTTCCCAGGGGGAAGATGCCCTTCCCTGGGACAATGCCGTGGAACGTTGTGTCTGATTGTTCTAGGCTGCATTGCGGGATCCGCATAGCTGCTAGAGTGCTTGCGAACATTAGGTTGATGCCGCTACCGTCGTCCATGAAGACGCAACTCATCTCGAAGCCTCCGATCTGCGCCTCCAGCACCAGGGCAGCATGACCTGGGCGAGGGATCTGGCAAGGGTGATCCGCGCGAGTGAATGTGATGCAGGACTCCGATCCACTGAGGTACTCAGGGATTGCCGGCGGAGTTGCCACGGCCAAGTTGATTTGTCGAGTGATTTTCTTCTGCACCCTGTTTGTTGGGCGTCCCTTCTGGATCATGTTTAGTGCTCCCTTTGGTGGGGGATATGGGACCCCGCTGTTCTTTTGCGCTGGTGCGACTGGTTGGTTTTGGCCTCCAATAGGTGGCGGTGGAGGAGCTCCGTGTGCTATTTCGCCTGGCGCAGGTGCGTTTCCGAATGCAGGAATTGGAGCTTGTTGCCTCATCTGCATCATGCCTTCGCTGAGTTTCTGGAACTCGCGGCAGTCCTTGAGCATGTGGCTGGCTTTCTTTTTGCCATCCTGTTTGTCGATGTAGAAGTGGATGGTGCACGGACCCGAAAGTTTGTCGAATGCTGAGGGTTCGTTGTCGCGGTCGCGGCGTTGCCACGACTGCGTTGGTCGTCCATTGTCGCGGAAGTTTCCGCTGCGGTATCCTCCGCTGTTGCGGCTGTTGTCGTTGCGGCGATCGGCGTAGCCGGCCGCGACCATGTCGGGTCCGTCGCGGTCCTCGTAGACTCGCGATCTCCTCTTGCTGCGGCGTTCACGTCTTCGGCCGTAGTCGTCCTCTTCATATGATTGCGGTCGCTGGATGCAATCTTCGCCGTCTGCCCAGCTGTTGGCGATTTCCATGAGGTGATCGAGTGTCTTGGGCTTTACACGCCCAAGTTCCTCCTTGAAGTCTGGGCGCTTGATGCCGTCCCTGAAGGCGTCGATGGCCCTCTCTTCGGAGATGTGTGATGCGGAGTTCTTGGTCGTAGACCAGCGTAGTATGTATGAGCGAATAGATTCACCCGTTCTTTGAGTGCAGGCTCGCAATTCTTCGATTGAGGCGGGCCTCTTGCTGGTGCCTTTGAAATTTCGGATGAAGCTGTAAGAAAGCTCCTCCCAGCTTCGGATGGATCCTGATGATAGGCTGCTGAGCCAGACTCGCGCCGCGCCTGTCAGCTGCAGCTGAAGGCATTGCATGGCGGTTTCTTTGTTGCCTCCGTGAAGCTTGACGGATGACAGATGGTCACTGAGCCAGGACTTTGGATCTTGTGTGCCGTTGAACTTCGGAGTATCCGAAGGAAGCTTGAAGTTGCGTGGCATCTGCATTCGCCGGACGGATCTGCTGAAGCATCGAGCCCCGCAGAGTTCTCCTTCGTCTTCGTCCATCTCAGATTCAGACGAGCATGCACGTTTGGCGCGTGCCTTGTCGATCTTGCGCTGTGTAAGCTTGTCTCTGGCATCGTAGTCGCGTTTGTGGCGGTTGGAGCTCTTCTTCCTTCGAGGAAGATCGTGCTCCTCTTCCTCTTTGGATGAGGGTGTGGGGCTCCGGTCGCGCCTGGCTGGAGCTTTCTTTTTCGGCTCCGCAGGAGCGTCTTCGTGGAGCGCAGCTCCGATTAGTCCTAGTCCGGTGAGTGCGGATTTGTGCATGGCCCTTTTCGGGTCCCCCTCCAGAGGTGGGTGAGCCGCGAGATATGCAGTGGCTGCCATGATCGCAGCTTGTGGCGTCTTCGGGATGATGTTGCCGTCAGCGTCCATGTCCATGAACGATGTATGGAGAGTTCGGGTCACGTCACGCTGTTCCTTCGGGTCCATGTTTTCCACCCGAAAGCGGTGCTTGTTTCCCTGGTTTCTGTTTGTGCTAGAGCCGGGTTCCATGGCGGAGAGCGCAGCTCGTCGCGCACTGGACTCAGAGGCTGCTTGCTTGCGTTTGTCGAGCGTCTTCTGCATCTCGACTTGCTTCTTGTGCTCCTCGATGAGGAGGTAGTGGTATGCCCTCAGCAGATCACGTGGGGAGTCCAGAGGTAGGACTATTTTGCCCGCGACAGCGCGGCGTGCTTCGACCCATCCTTCTTTGCTAAGTTGGATGAGGTGGCCGCCGTTTTCTCCGTTATCGCCGTTTCCACCATTTTCGTCGTTTCTATCCGGGTTGGGGTTGGGCGGCGGGTTAGGCGTTTCCTCGTCGGTTTGGATGACTGCGGCGCACAGGTAGCGCCTGCAGATTGGTTGGCTGCTGCCACAGCTTTCGGATCCGGAGCCGTAGGTCCCTTCATCCGAAGGTGGATCGCACAGATCGGAGTTGCAGCAGCTGCTGCTCTAGAACTCATCTGTTGATGGCGACGTGCGTAGCACGGGATGTGGAGCCCACGAAGCGGGCCTGATTGACGGTATGGGAACCCGCTCAGGGAGGCGGAGGGTGCCAGTTTGTCCCACCTGGAAGCAGAAGCTCCCGAACAAAATTTCGAGTCCGTCGCCTACGGGCTCGAAATCCTTCATGGTGGCCGGCGAGTGGGCGGTGAAGTCGAAAGCGCCGAAGAGGAGGTGATTCTCCGTCGCCGCGGAGTTGTAGATTGATCGGGTCGGAACCGTCACGACCGCACAATCAGCAGCCCCAGTCCCCACAGACGGCGCCAATTGACGAGGTTTAATCTCGTCAATGCCCATTGTTATGGACTTGGGTTTTGGAGAAGATGGGGATGCTGGAGATCGTGGCACGGTTAACAGACAAGCAACCAGGGGACACGAGATTTACCCAGGTTCAGGCCCCCGGAGGGAAAACCCTACTCCTGCTTGTCTGCTCTTTGATTACGGCGGAACTGAAGGTTACAGGGTGCGCAGATTCGATCTGGCGTGGATGCGTGTGCGAAAGTATGAGTTGAGGTTGGTTGAGTTGCCCTAGGACGTGCCCTCCTGGCCTTTATATAGACTTAGGCAGGTCCCGGGCATAGTCCTAGTCGGTTACAAGTTCTAGGGCGTTTTCCCTTTTGAGTTTCCTATCTAAACTAGTCTTGTTCTCCAAGGATCCGAAGATGTCTTGGGCCTTGGTCACCCGAAAATCTTCATGGGCCAGTGTATGCCTGCAGTGGGCCTTCCTTGAGCTGGACTAGGTATGCTGAAGTTACGTACCCGTAGGGTATAACCATGTCACGCAGCGACATGACCAACTGTGTTACACAGCTGGCAGACGGGACGGTTCCCGTCCTGGGTGTTCCAGCGACGGCCACCACCGCCACCAGAACCACCAGGAGGCGCGCCCCCACTGTTGTTGTTGGAGTGTGGGAGCTGCACGGGTGACATCGGCTTGGAGGTGAAGGACGGCTTGGAGTAGCCGGCAGGGGTGCCGTAGGCCGGCTTGGAGGGAGCACCGCGCCCAGCACCCTTGAACGCCGCGTTGGGAGAGGAGTTGGGGAAGCCGGCGCCAGCCTTGGCGCGCCGAGCCTCCACCCTCTGCTCGGTGAAGAGGAGGCGGGAGTGCAGATCATGGGCAGAGATGGGCGTCTCGCGCCCATTGACGTTCTCGGCGAGGTTGTCGTAGTCCTCGTCCAGCCCCTTGAGCACGTATGCAGAGAATTCTTCTTGACGAAGGGGCTGTCCTTGCGCCATAAGCTGGTCAGAGAGGTTCTTCACCTTGTGGAAGTAGGTGGAGACGGAGGAGTTGAGCTTTTGGACCTCGCCCAACTGCGTACGGATCTGCACAGATTGTGCAGTAGACTGCTGGGCGAAGCTCTCCGACAGCGTGACCCACGCTTCCTCCGTAGTCGCGACAAACATGATGAGGCCGCCCACCTGCGGCATCAAGGAGGAGACGATCCCAGAGAGGATCACCTGGTCCTGCATCACCCACGAGCGATGCTCAGGGTTCGGAACAGTGGCAGTGCGGCCGCCCTCAAGCTGTTGCAGGAGGCGCTCTGGTGGACACGGGTACGACCCGTTGACGTACCCCATGAGGAATCGTGAGCGGAGCAGCGGAAGGATCGCCGCACGCCAGAGGAGATAGTTCTCTCCTCCGCTCAGCTTGATGATCATCAGGTTGCTGAAGTTGAACGGATCTGCGCCATGGGTCGAGGACGACAAGGACGCAGCATGATGACCAGTGGAGAAGAGGCTGCCGACCGGGCGGGAGGCGGACTGTCCCAGGGTCGACGCAGAGAATTGCGATGCCGTGGACGCGGACACCGTCGAGGTGGTGAGCGCGCGAGAGGTCGCGCTCGCGAGAGCACCGATGGTGGCATCGGCGAGGGCGCCGTTGGTGGCGTCCGACATGGCGCCAAGAGTGGCGTCGAGAGAGGCAGCGAAAGTCGTCATGGAGTAGCGGCGGCGCTAGAGGGCGCGGCGGCGACTCGGAGCGGCGGCGGCGGCTCGATGCTCTGATACCATGTAAAGCCTAGAAGATTGGTTTGGTTGTAGTTGCACGTGCTAGACCGCACGGCCCCTAGACATATATATTGATCAATACAAGAGTTACAATTATACACGATTAGAGTTAGGTAGAGTCCTATAAAACACAACTGTCTAACAGTCTGATTTGTGACCGTTCCACTTTTACCCTCTAAAAGGAACATGGACAAATTTTTGTTAGACTGAATGCAAAACTAAACTGCACCACCCGATCGAGACGGCAAATTTTAGTAGCATGCAGTAGAAAGTGGGGAAAAAGATGAAATTGTATTTTTTTTGGCGTGATTTGTGGATGTACTTTTTTTTCGAAAATTATTTGTATATACACGCACTACAGGACGCGCGCGCTACGCCGAGGGCAAAAAGCCGTCGGCGTAGCCTAAAATGCCCTCGGCGTATGCTACGCTGACGGCTGCCCTCGGCGTAGCCTCCTCGGCAAAGGGCTCCCTCGGTGGAGCACATAGAGGCCGTCGGCGTATCAAAATGCCGTCGGCATAGCTTGTCGATAGGTTGCAAAAATATTTTTTAAAAAAAAATTAAATTTTTTATTTTATTTTTTTTCTTAATTTTTGAATCTTTGAACTGTTTGACTCGTTAATCTCTCACTTTGAACATTTTTAACACTAATTACACTTAATATTTAATTAAATTGCAGTCTTGGTCGAACTTTCCGGAAGGTCACCCATCCTAATACTACTCCAGCTCCAGCACGCTTAACTTCCTCGTTCCTTCAGAATCTGTTTCCGCAAAGTAATTCATACATTGTTGTCAATACTATGATACCAATCCTATTAACCCTTATATCAACATGTCACATGTTTGTATTTTTTGAAATTATAAACAATTATTTAAATAAACATTAATGAATAAGTAAAAATATTATTGAATTCAAATAAAAATATAATAATTTTACTTTTTTGTATTTTTCTATTTAATATGGAATAATTAATATCTTTAAATCTATAAATCGGAATTTAACAAATAATATGTCTAAATTGATCAGAAAAATGAGAGGAATCCAAATATGATATCCATATCAACTAATCACAAACCCTCCATTTTTGAATTATCTATTTGGTGGTTGCTTTAGAAAATTCCCTTTTTGCGCTCGGATAATGAAAAATGGCTTTTTGGTGCGATGAAAAGGAAAACTTGCACTGAATCTTTGACAAAATAGCATATTGTGAACCTAAAAATGATTTTTGTAAAAAAACATGAGCATCGGATCATGTACCTGTAGTTCAAATGACCAATGATTCGGCAGGAATTTGTCTTTTTCACCAAAGGTGGATGGAAAGGTTTCCGAACCCCCTGTTGGGACATTGTCCATATAAGGTGGTATATTATTTTAGTAAAATATGGTGGTAGAATTTTGAATTAGCGATTTGGTGGTTGCTTCACAAAATCGTTCGTTTTTTATGATCGAAAAATGGAAAATGGCTTTTTGGTACGACGACAAGGAAAACTTTCTCCTGCAACATTGTTCGCCATCCCATGATGCATGTGTATGCACAATATGGGAATATTATCACAAACTATGCCTTGATTCTAGCCATAACATTGGTCATTTGACCCGAAAGCCAAGAAACCTCGAATGAGATAGGTCGTTTTGTGAAGGTATTTTTGAGACATAATCAATATATCAAGTTTAATATTTTTGCTTATAACTATGTCACATAATATGACACCACGCGAAGGTTTCGCATTGTTTCGATCGTTTTTGAATTTTTTATGCCCGTTTTAAACTATTGTCAAACTTTGTCGAACGGCGGGCATGAAGATTCTTAGCTCGGGGCCGAGCCTCGCTAAACTTGCATTGGATCTTTGATAAAATAGCATATTGTGAACCTAAAAATGATTTTTGTAAAAAAACATGAGCATCGGATCATGTACCTGTAGTTCATATCTGACCCACTTCCTACCGATTCGGCAGAAATTTGTCTTTTTTATCAGAGGTGGACGGAAAGGTTTCGGAACCCCCTGTTAGGACATTGTCCATATAAGGTGGTATATTATTTTAGTAAAATATGGTGGTAGCATTTTGAATTAGCCATTTGGTGGTTGCTTCACAAAATCGTCCGTTTTTTATGATCGGAAAATGGGAAATGGCTTTTTGGTACGACGAAAAGGAAAACTTCCTCCTGCAACATTGTTCGCCATCCCATGATGCATGTGTATGCACAATATGGGAACATTATCACAAACTATGCCTTGATTCTAGCCATAACATTGGTCATTTGACCCGAAAGCCAAGAAACCTCGAATGAGATAGGTCATTTTGTGAAGGTTTTTTGAGACATAATCAATATATCAAGTTTAATATTTTTGCTTATAACTATGTCACATAATATGACACCACGCGAAGGTTTCGCATTGTTTCGATCGTTTTTGAATTTTTTATGCCCGTTTTAAACTATCGTCAAACTTTGTCGAACGGCGGGCATGAAGATTCTTAGCTCGGGGCCGAGCCTCGCTAAACTTGCATTGGATCTTTGATAAAATAGCATATTGTGAACCTAAAAATGATTTTTGTAAAAAAACATGAGCATCGGATCATGTACCTGTAGTTCATATCTTACCCACTTTCTACCGATTCGGCAAGAATTTGTCTTTTTCACCAGAGGTGGACGGAAAGGTTTCGGATTCCCCTATTGGAACATTGTCTATATAAGGTGGTATAGTATTTTTGTAAAATGTGGAGTTACCATTTTGAATTAGCCATTTGGTGGTTGCTTTACAAAATCGTCCGTTTTTTGTGCTCAGAAAATGGGAAATGGCTTTTTGGTGCGACGAAAAGGAAAACTTCCTCCTGCAACATTGTTCGCCATCCCATGATGCATGTGTATGCACAATATGGGCACATTATCACAAACTATGCCTTGATTCTAGCCATAACATTGGTCATTTGACCCGAAAGCCAAGAAACCTCGAATGAGATAGGTCATTTTGTGAAGGTTTTTTTGAGACATAATCAATATATCAAGTTTAATATTTTTCCTTATAACTATGTCACATAATATGACACCACGCGAAGGTTTCGCATTGTTTCGATCGTTTTTGAATTTTTTATGCCCCTTTTAAATTATCGTCAAACTTTGTCGAACGGCGGGCATGAAGATTCTTAACTCGGGGCCGAGCCTCGCTAAACTTGCATTGGATCTTTGATAAAATAGCATATTGTGAACCTAAAAATGGTTTTTGTAAAAAAACATGAGCATCGGATCATGTACCTGTAGTTCATATCTGACCCACTTTCTACCGATTCGGCAGGAATTTGTCTTTTTCACCAGAGGTGGACGGAAAGGTTTCGGATTCCCCTATTGGGACATTGTCTATATAAGGTGGTATAGTATTTTTGTAAAATGTGGTGGTACCATTTTGAATTAGCCATTTGGTGGTTGCTTTACAAAATCGTCCGTGTTTTGTGCTCATAAAATGGGAAATGGCTTTTTGGTGCGACGAAAAGGAAAACTTTCTCCTGCAACATTGTTCGCCATCCCATGATGCATGTGTATGCACAATATGGGCACATTATCACAAACTATGCCTTGATTCTAGCCATAACATTGGTCATTTGACCCGAAAGCCAAGAAACCTCGAATGAGATAGGTCATTTTGTGAAGGTTTTTTTAGACATAATCAATATACCAAGTTTGATATTTTTCCTTCTAACTATGTCACATAATATAACACCACGCGAAGGTTTCGCATTGTTTCGATCATTTTTGAATTTTTTATGCCTATTTTAAACTATATATAATTTCTTATGTTTTACTTACTTTTTATCTATAAATGTGTAATATTTGAGTGTAGATAGATAGGTCTTATTTTTCTGCAAATTTTGATATATTATTTGTATTTTTCCGAATTAGAATGATTTAGTTATGATTTTTCAAAGTTTAATGAGATAAAATAAAAAATAGCTACGCCGAGGGCAGTCGTCGGCGTATGCTACGCCGAGGGCAGCCGTCGGCGTAGCATAGGATATGCCGAGGGCAATTCTACGCCGACGGCTGCTTGGCGGAGCTGGCCTAGACGATGGCTACGCCGACGGCCCCGATGTTTGGCCGTCGGCGTAGCGACTGGCCGTCGGCGTAGCTTCCCATTCCTGTAGTGACGGAAAGGATTTTAGGTTCAGTTAATTTTGTTTTAGCAAAATACGACCACGTTGAAGCTGCATATACATATTCTAGCGTAATCGGAAGAGCCGGTTTGACGCGGGCACTAGGTAGCTGGTTCCGACTCGAATCGTGAAACCGGAAAGGCTAGCCAGTCGGTGTACGACGAGAACCCTTGACAGATTCAGTCTGTGTATTTAGGCAGGCCGGCCGGCCGGCGCTAGCACCACGGAACCCTTGACACAGATTCACAGAGGAGGAGGACGAGGGAGATCGATGATGATGATGATGAGGGAGGAGGACGAGGAAGATCGCTTCAGGGCCAAGGCGGAGGAATGCGTGGATCGATCGTACGACGAGAACCTACCCATCCTCCGTTCAGAGATAACCAGGAGTCTGGACGAGATGGAGACTCTCCACGATCATCTAGACGCCTTTTCCCTACTGGACTGGGCACAAGGCCTCGAGGACAGCACCGCCGACCTCATCGAGTCCATGGCCCGCGACGGGGACTACTGCCGCCGCGGCGCCGCTCACTTCGCCGCCAAGGAGCAGGCGGCGCTCGCGGAGACCCTACGGGGCAAGGCGGCGTGGTCGTACGCCACGCGCGCAGAGCTGCTGGAGATCGCCGCGGGCGCGCGCGGCCTGCGGGGCGTGTGCCTGAGGGTGCTGGCGGCAGGGGCGGAGGAGGACGACGTGGTCTACCTGGCCGCAGTGGAGTACCTCTCGCACGTGGCCAGAGACACGCCCCACAACGGGGACTCGATCCCAGTGTTCCCGGACGAGGCCGTTGCCGATCAGGTGCACGCGGCGGCGCTGTCGGGTGCCCGGGATGATCCTGCTGGCGTCAGATGTTTCGTGGAAGGATTCGCGGAGAAGGCCGGGAGCCTCAGGCGAGGCGCGGCGGAGTTCGTCGGTGGCGACGACGTGGACCAGGTGTTCACCGCCCAGAAGCTAATGAAGCTCGCGAGGATAGTGGAAGCTCTGTGCGCCGACACGGAGGTGTTCGTGCACAAGGTGGTGTCTTCGCCTTACTGGAGAGTGTGGAGGTCTAAGAACCGTGGCAGATAGATGATCATCCTAGGCTTTTCGATCAACGAGAATTAATTGTAGCATTAAACAATACGCTGTATGTGTATGAGCTAGCTGTTGTGTGTCATGTTCTCGTTTAGATCCTCAGCTTTTTGATTCAAGGTTGTATCGAAATATTGAATATGCTATTAGCTCTTGTCATGTTTTTTATCATCCATAAGCAGATCGTTTTCGTGATCCATCAGCATTCACCTTTTTTCTCCAGTTAGCCGTGTGCTCGTTGAACTGCGTATTTCTGAACCTGTCAAAGTAGAACAACAAACTGAGTATATTCTCAACGTTGATGTCTCTCTGGGTTGGTGAACCACCAAAAGAGGTTCAGAAACTTCACAAGAAAATTCGACAAGTAAATAATGAAGATGTTAATGTGAACTGACACCACAATCGCGGCCGCCGCTCGATCTCCGGTGGGTTCAGTTCCAGGGTCTTGTAGCGGCCATGGTTGTTGCTCCTAGTGTTAGTTTCAGACAACACTCTTTTTGTCGCGCTGGCCGTTAAGTTTGTTTTCCTGTGGAATAGGCATTGTTACTGTGACCTTGTTGTGGGATGGCACGATGATATGATACACTGTCATAGCGGTGAAGTAGGGCGATGGGTGAGGGGTGTTGGGATTGCAATGTCCACTAATCTGTTGTTCGCCTAAAGTTAGATCGTTTATACTGAACATTTCAGTTAGAGCCTATAACCCAAGTGTAAATAGCAAAGAGTAGTTTGCAGTTTTTTTTTTGAACAGAAAAGGGTCCAAAAGGATCCAGAGCTTTCATTATAATAGTAACACTGAGACAACACAGCTCAGTCTAAAAAAAAACAGCTCAAACAAGAGCTCGTACTCTGAAAGGCTAGTGCCTAGATGCACATAAATACTAGAAAGTTATCGAACAAGCATAATGTCTAAGCCGAAGAATACAACTCGAGCCTGCCAAGTCCGGTGAGATCCCTGACAGCGGGTTGTGGTTTGCTCAAAGCTATGATGCTCTCTATCTCGGCTCCTCCCAGACTTTATATGAAAGGCTAGGTCTCGGAGCCAAGTTCGGGTTGGTTTATACTTATAGCTTGGTCTCTACGTCTAGTTCCTGGGCTTCAGATGCTTCCAGGACTCGTGGCTTCTCGTGGGTTTCTTAGGCTGTATCTTAGGTAAGTACCAGATATACCAATCGTGGGAACCTGATAAGTCCACTGGTGGAAAAAGGGGCTCTAGTCCCGGGCCGCAACGGGCTCTAGTCTCGGTTTTGGGCCCGGGACTGCGAAAACGGGACTAGAGCCCCCCCCTCTAGTCCCGGCTCGCAAAGGCCCGCGACTGATAATAGCCACGTGGCTGTTTCAGCGCCGCGGGGGGCGGAACCCTCTAGTCCCGGGCTGTAACACCACCCGGGACTAAAAGGTTTCCTGCCGCGGCAGAGAAACACCACATTTCTCTGCCGCGGCAGAGATTGTGTATTTCCTTTTTTTTGCCATTTTGTTCCTTTTTCGTTTTGTGTTTCACTATAACAAACATATATTTCAGTAGACATATTATACGCTACTACATACATACTACACGTCGATGCATTTATATAAGATCGATCCCTTGCAAGCATACATATAATCAATCATATCAAAAGGAAGAAATGTTTTGAAAATTACATGGTTATTGATGAATATATATCATATGAGCTACATGGAGATGACTAAGGCAAATCGAGTTCCACGTCATCCGCACAATGCTCTCCATGTACATCAAGGACTTCCTTCATCATAAATCCCGCCAGCTCCTCTTGAATTGCTCTTATGCGCTGGTCTAGCTCTAGTGTCTCCCGCAAATCATAAATATAATGTGAGTCAACTTTCTGCTCACTGGTCAACTCGCGGATGTACTCGCAGACGTAGTATCCATATAAATGAGTTCCCGGTGGCTGCTGTAAACTCTTCGCCATTTTATAAGTTAGCTCCTCTTTGAATGGACCTGGTATTTTCTGTCTGAACCGTGTCCAACACCTGCTCGGCAAAGAAAATGAACAAAGGAGTTATTAGTTACTTGATATCAGGAAATGAATGAAAGAGGACGATATAATGCGATAATGATTGAAATTACTTATGGAGCATTGCTTTCATGTCGCTCCACTTCTCTTGGTCCCAACTTAATGAGTCGTGGACTTCGACTAGGGACTTGTCAACTTGAATGTTTAGCAAGATCCAGTGGAATCTACGGACATTTACATAAGCATACATGCATAGCTCATCCAGTAAGCAAAAATAAAATATGTACAAGATATAAACACTCACTTGAAGTTGTAAGGAAATAGTATTTCCTTAACAAAATTATGCTCGGTTAAGAACCTGGACAGGTCTTCCTCCACATCTTTGGGGTGATTCTTTAACGTATATTCATTAATAATATATGGGTCAATGAACCCAACGTCGTATCTTCTAGCTCTTTTGCATTCAAGCATCTTCATTCTGCGGAATATAATATCATCATATAAAAGGATATATAGTTAGGATAATATATTAAATGCAATGAACGAGCTAAAGCTACAAACTTAATTATAGAAATAAATAACTTACAGATAGTAGCAACTAATGATAGATTTGTCGAGGGCGCGCTGGTTGTATAACTGAAACAGTTCGGTCATTTGAACCTGTATCGAGTATGGTTTGAAGTGATGCTCCTTTCTAACGTCCACCGGAAACCAATCTTTATGATGCTTTTTTTCTGCTTGCGACATGTACCATTCATGCAGATTTCGTATATGTGTGGATAGACGCGCGAGCTCCTCATTACTGACTAGAGGCTGCCCTTGGACATACTGTCGTACTATCTGACCCACTGGCGTATCTTCATAGCCTAAATATTGACCAAGAGACATATTTGCTTCTTTAGCAAGTGCTTTGGCCTCCGATACAGTGATTCCCATAAGTGCAGCATTATTACAGGCTCTAGGGTCCATTATTTGCATGTCCATATACATTTCAGCTCTGAAGGCCTTGTCGAGGTCTGAAATGACTTTGAGCGGGGCGACCGATTGATTCTTCTGTGCTCCGAGCTGGGCAACTTGCTTCCTGCTTTTTGCACTTGTGATTTTTTTCTTCTGTGCTTGCTTAATAATCTCTCGGTCATAGTCTGATTCCAGATTCATCGATATCTGGGATGGTTGCTCAAGAAAGGACTTAGCCCACTTTTTTGTTTTTTCGTTATATACCGGCTTTGGCTCAGGCTTTTTGGGTGCAAAATGCGCCTTAACTTGGGCAGCCACATCCGCGTTAGTTTCCTCGTCGGTCTTGTCATAAGGTCTCTTTGGAAGAGCCGGTGGGATATCGACTATCTTCGGCGTTTGACCTTTCTTCGATGTGGGGCGCGGGGGACCGTCGAACTTCCGTTTCTTCGACGAGGTAGTAGTATTGCACAGAGGCGGAGGCGGAGATCGAGTTGATGTACTCCTGCTTCGGCGATCGTCAGCGGGGCGGGGTGGACTTGGAGGTTGGCGATAATCGGGTTGGGGTGGACTTGGAGGTTGGCGATAATCGGGTTGGGGTGGACTTGGAGGTTGACGATATTCGATGCGGGGTGGATTTGGATTCCTTGGAGTCGGTGGCCTTGGCGCCGATCCTGGAAACTTGATGTACTTCTTATTCCATAGAATGATGTTGCGCTTGACATCTCCTAGTTTCGTAAGGCCTTCAGGCGTAGCGATTTCAATCTCCAGGTCCGCAAAATCCTCCACTATGTCATCCACCGTGACACGAGCATAGCCTGGTGGAATCAGAAGTGAATGGTGGAGTGCTCCAGGTAGACAAGGTAAAGCAGTGCCGATCGCCACCTTGAAGGACAGGTTGTTCATTGGCTGATGTAGCTCACATTGTGCCATCTCTCTGACATCATCCACAGGGTAGTGAGGAGCCGGTGCATCATCCAGCAGTGCTTGATCATCAGCACGGACCTCCGTGGAAGCCACGCTGCTTCTCCATTGGCTAAGATCCAATGCAGGATCATCAGACCGCGGGTGAGTTGACGACGGCGATGAAGGGTTCGCAGCATAGAAAACAAAAAATTTCCTACGATGGGAACAACTATGTACCAAGATCTATCTACTAGATACAAACAACGGGCGGATGTATATCCATAGAGAATATACCCTTGAAGACCGAGAAAGCTTAACGAGTCCAAACTCGTGGTTGATGTAGACGATCTCTTGTCGATCCCAAGATCGAGAGGAAGTCCTAGCGCCGCAAAACAGCAGAGCATCCGTGCTCGCACACACGTACGAGGCACCGAGCAACCTCCGCCTCCTCGCTCCAGCGATGCAGCGGAAGCACAACTCTTTCTTGCCGAATAGCCACCGGGAACATGTATCTCGCTAGTCCGAGACCATGGGGGATAAATTCTAGAGGGGGAGAGATCCTTCACGAGGAGGTGTGTGAGACAAGTGAGGAGGGGGGGCTCCTTTTATAGGAGGAGGGGGGCACCCAAGGGGGTGGCCGCCGGCCATGGGGGCTGCCCCCTCCCCTCCTTAATTCATGTGGGTGGACACTCCACTCACAAAATGGCCCTTCAATTTTCTCCACTCAAAAGTCCACTCAAATTCCCATTAAATTTCCACCAAATTTAATGCAAACTCTCATTAAATAAAACTCTTTTATTTTATTCAGAATTTTGTCAATTACTTTAATGACAAAAATTCACAAATAACCCCTTGCTAGAATTCCATTTCACATGCATAACCACTTTATGCAATTTCACCCGAAAACCTGTTTCGGTATCTAGTGAAATAAATTCCTGCGCTTGTTCATTCTTTCGGCATGAAACTTTTGCTCCAAATGGATTTCGGTGTCTCTTAAGTGTGTCACCCTACGGTTCGCGAATAATGCGGACATGATCGAGACCCCTCTCGGATCAATAATCAGAAGCGGGATCTGGAGACCCATACTGACTCTCACACATTCAACGATGACTTTCTTGTGATCGTCGGAACCTTTTACACTAGTATCTTAATCCCTTTGTTTTACGATATATTACATGTCCGAGATTCGATCATCGGTATCTCCATACCTAGTTTGATCTCATTACCAACATGCACCCTTTTCTCGTTCCCGTGATGTAACATTCTAGTGATCAAATCACTTGCTTGCAAGCTAATCAATGTGATATCACCGAGAGGGCCCAGAGTATATCTATCCGTCATCGGGATGAACAAATTCCACTCTCGATCCATGGGCCTCAACATAACACTTTATTAGTTCTGAATCCATCTTTATAATCACCCTGTTACGGTGTGACGTTTGATGTTATCAAGAAACTCTTCCGGTGTTAGTGATTGACATGATCTCATGGTCTAAGGATTAGGATCACTTCGTAAGTTGTTATAGCAATATAAACTCAATGACTTTGATCGTAATGCTATATTTCGGATGAATGTTCATAACACCATTACACTAATGTTGTGATCGCGTTATTAACAACATCCAATGTCCATGATCAGGAAACCTTGATCATCTTGTTAATCAACGAGCTAGTTTATGAGAGAGGCATAACTAGGAACTTCCTTTTTGTTTATTAAACACACATGTATTAATGTTTCCGTATTAATACAATTATAGCATGTAAAATAAACATTTATCATAAATAAGGAATACGATAATAACCACTTTATTATTGCCTCTCGGGCATATTCCCTTCAGTCTCCCACTTGCACTAGAGACAATAATCTAGTTTGAAAACTTTGCGTATTTAACACATATGGCTTTCTGGTGTTCCATATACGCAATTGCAAGTGGTTAACATAATCTACGGATCTGACACTTTCAGGTCTGTGTGTATTTGCATGTCTTTGCGTCTTCACGCATCACTCATTCTCCAATGAGATGGCATTGTATAAATTTGGTCTTTTGGTGAGACCTTTAGTTCCTTGGGGTTAAAAAACGTCGATACTATTGTGACACAATATATCTTTAGTGTTAGCCTGTTGCGAACCACACCTTAGTTTGATAACAAACTATTTGACACAAATTCCCTCCTTTGCTGCTACTATAGCAGTCATATACTTAGCCTTTTTTTTGTAGTATTCGTCACAATGTCTTAACTTTGGAACTCTTCCAAATCCATCATGGAATCTCCTTTCCATTACATTGTGCCACCCATAGTTTAAATTGAGATAAACTTAATTTGTATCTTGTGACAAAACTAGTATCAATGTAACTCTTTACAATGAACTATTTGTAATTGTTTGTCACTTCTATACAAATATATTCTTAGTTCTTCCAAAAGACCATAAGAATATCCTTACTATAGTCCAATGATCATTTTACGATTCATTCTGGTATATGCTCATAACACTTAGAGCATAGGACATATCTGGATGTGTACATATCATGGTATGATTGATCAAAACATTCTTGTGATTTCACTCATCAAGTGTCAAAGCACTTGAATCTTGTTTCACTTATCAAGTGTCAATACACTTGTATCTTGATTCAATTCCTTTCCATGCAACAAGAACCGTTTCTAGTCGTTTCTATATTGAACTCCTTCAATATCTCATATATGTACGTTTGGCACAACCATATTGGTGTCACAGTCTATCCACTATAGACATTCACGCTAAATATTCGGGTTTTGCCTAAGTCTTTCATCAAAATGAAATTCTTAACCTTTGTCAATAAAAGATACATCATTTCTAATCAACAAGATGTCCTCCACATAATGTATTAGAAATATGTCTCAGCGCTCCCACTTAATTTCTTGCAAATGCAAGTATCTTCATCGTCTCCAGATGAAAACTCCTTTTTCATCACGGTGAAGATTCCAACTCCGCGATGCTTACTTCAACCGTTGAAGTTTGCATGCCCTTTTTAGCATCCTTTGAATTAACAAAAACCTTTGGATCGTGTCATTTACACGTCCTAGGTAACCATTCTATTAGAAGAACTTTGTTTTGTTTATTCATCTACCATATAACAAATTATATGTAGTGGTTGCTACTTCAATCCGTCTAGACTAAATATCGCTATGAAAGATCAAATCTTGTCATAGTCAACTCCTTGAACATTGTCATAAAATACTTTACGACATGTCGACTATTTCATAGATTTGAAACATCCATGTCTGTTTCTTTATAGATCCAAATACGACCGATAGGTTTTTACACCTTTCCGGAGGGTCTTCCAAGTTCAAAACTTGATTTCTCGTGTATGGAACTATCACGGATTTTATGGCGTCAAGCCATTTGATAGAGTTAGGGCCCATCATCGCTTCTTTGCATGTAGTCGGTTCATCATTGTCAAACAATAATGATTTACTCTCAAATCTCAGTATTTGATTGTTTATCCGACTGACTTGGTTCAATAAGAACTTAGACCTCCGTGACCACAACCTTTGAGGCACATAAGTTATGAGCATTATGGCAGCCTCCAGAACGATTTCCTGTGCTGCGCAACTCAGCACATTTAGCTAAGGTTCGTTAACCTTATCAAAGTTCTATTGTCCTCCCACTTAACTTTTATGAAAAATTCCTTCTTCAAGAAACTTCACATTTCAAGCGACAAACCCTTTTGTCCTTGATGTTATGGAGGAATAACCAATTGTTATTCGAAATAACCTACAAAGACATGCTCATCCGACTTCGGTTGTAAACATCTTAATTATGTTTAGCATATCAAAATTTAAGAAAAGACAACTTGGGTTTTACCCCAAACCATAACTCATATGGTGTCATTTCAACGGATCAAGATGGAGCTATTTTCAGTGTAAAAGCGGTAGTCTCTAAAGCTTTAATCTTTTAAAACATAATGACAGTTTTATGAATAACACCTTTGATCCAACCATGTCAAACAAGGTTTCATTACAAATCTCAATCACTCCATACTCCTATGGTGTTTCGGGAGATGTAAATCTAGGTGTTTTGCTAAACTTGCAACTCAAATAAATCCCTTTATGATAAAATCATAATTCATTTATTTTCTTGTTACACTTGTAACTCAAACAAATCCCTTATGATAAAATCATAAACCATTTATTTTCTTGTTACAATGATTTTACACTTCATCTTGAAAGTCTTTGAAATGTTTTCAAATATTTCATACTTCTTTCTCATTAAGTGAACATTCACTCAAATTTCCGGAGAAAGCATATGAAGTTGAAACCCATCGCTTACGACTACACATAATGGACTACATACATCGATATGTATAAATTCCAATATTTTAGTCATTCGTTCTTCTTTGGCCTTTGAACGAAGTTTTAATTATCTTGAGGAAAGTCTCACAAGCGTCACTTGATCAAATCAAAGACTCCAAAAATCCATGAAAATGGAGATTCTTCATGTTTTCTTTCCAATATAATTTAAACGGCGATGTCACTTCATAAGTGATCTTTCAATCATTTGTCTTGTGACATTTTAGCATTAGGTTTTATGGATGTGATTTCTCCAACTAGATTTGTAAATCATTCATCTTATATGGAATACGGTAATTATTTGAACAACCTTTGTTCTCATAATACCTGATTCAAATAACAATTATTAAAACAAATCTTGAAGTCAAGCTTTGATGTCAACGAGAAATACAAACAACGGTTTGTTTGTTTTCGATGAACATCATCACATATTCTCTTGCTAGTTACTTAGGCCATTGTGGTTCATGAATTGTGTTGTTCCGTATGAAATTTCATACCAACCAATTCGGTATCCAATACCCAAGAACCACAATGTTTAACAAGCAAAGAATACAACCATAACATGTATATCATATATATACCTAAATTGGACATTTCCAATCTTTTCTTTTCTGCCAAATATATTTTATAGATTCTCTTTCAGCATTTCCTTTTCCTTTTTAAAAGAATCTATCAACATCAAAATTGGCGCCATATACATGACACATAGTCCAAAGCGTGTATATTCAAATAATAATACCTTTGGACTTGCACTTTGAAGTAGATCACCATCATCAAATGATCGGTATTCTTTCAAAATCCATTCTTTAGTAATATTTTAGTGTAGTAAACATTTTACATACATATTCTATTCCCCCTTATCATGACGACTTTCATGATCAAGCTACTTTAGCTTATAAAGGCGAATCGTGAGTATAACATTATTTTCCAAAACCCTTTTGGATGATTAGGATGTCTAGCATCTCCAACCTTCGTAAATTCTCATCCAATATGAGAACATATATTATACTCTATCATATTGCAACCATAACATTGTTTCAGATATCGTTATATCTGCCACACATGATGGTTTCTGAAACAATTCTTTCAGCTCCTAGATAAACTTGATATTAAAACAATCAAGAATCATGGAGGCAAACATGATACTTAAGATACTAACACTGGAATTGTTACTCTCTATTTAATACCAATTATTAAATTTCACGGAGTAAACAGTGTTTGCTGAAAGTTTGCATAGGACTTTAAACTTTAGATTGACACTCAACAAAATACGATACCAGTTCGTAAAGTAAATATCCAAAATTCTATAGTTCTATTATCTCAATTACAACTATGCATAAGGTGGTGAAACGAATGCCAATGACTACAACAAATTATGCAAATTCACTTTGATTTAATTTATGATAAATTGAGTTCTTCTAATCCAAATTATAAATGAACTCCCACTCAAAAATGACATCCCTCGTGTCTTTTTGGTGATTACATGAACCAAATCCACTACACCAAGTCCGATCATCACGTGAGTCGGTGTAGCTTCAAAGGCGAGCATCCATATGGTCATCATATCAAAAACATATGACTCATGCTTAACCTTTCGGTCCGTGTTCTGAGGCCATGTCTGTACATGTTAGGCTCGCCAAGTAAGAACCTTAGTATTCGCGTGTGTAACTGTCTTACACCCGAGATATGCTCATGGATTCAAGTACACCCGATCATCACGTGATGTCTTGAAGCGACGAAACATTGTCGGTGCATACTTAAGGAAGAACACATTCTTATCTTGATATCTAAATGAGGGATCATCTTATTATGCTAATAAAACGTCAAACAAGCAATATAAGATGCAATCAAACATCATATGTTTATAAGTGAAATGATATGGTTCCCGCATATGATCTCCATCATGTGCATCGTGGTATGATATCTATCATACCTCTATGTGTAAGACCAAGGTCTATGGAACCTACACGTTATGTGTGTTGTAAGAGTATCATCTTATACTTCTACTTACAACATCACCATATCATAACACTAGCCCAGCAACAATCTAAACTAGACGCCTCTAATTTATCCATTGCAAGTTTTACGTGGCTTAGGGATTTCGAAGATAGAACTGTTCTTACCTACGAACATGAACCACAACGAGGATAACCAAATTGTTGACACCTCGTTGCAAATTATATATTGACTATAGTAGGAGAGACAGACACCCGCTAGCCACTTATACAAAACTAGTTGCATGTCAAGCGTGGAACAGGTCTCATGTGCGAGGACATGTAAAGTTTGTTCGGGCCGCTTCATCCCACTATGCTACCAATATCCAAATTACAACTAAGAAGCAATAAAATGATCATCATCGCCCACATACTCATATGTGTACTACCCGTGCAAAATATCTACGCATAGATCCGGCTCTGATACCACTGAAGGGTTCGCAGCATAGAAAACAAAAATTTTCCTACGATGGGAACAACTATGTACCAAGATCTATCTACTAGATACAAACAACGGGCGGATGTATATCCATAGAGAACATACCCTTTAAGACCGACAAAGCTTAACGAGTCCAAACTCGTGGTTGATGTAGCCGATCTCTTGCCGATCTCAAGATCGAGAGGAAGTCCTAGCGCCACAAAACAACAGCGCATCCGTGCTCGCACACACGTACGAGGCACCGAGCAAACTCCACCTCCTCGCTCCAGCGATGCAGTGGAAGCACAACTCTTTCTTGCCGAATAGCCACCGGGAACATGTATCTCGCTAATCCGAGACCATGGGGGATAAATTCTAGAGGGGGAGAAAGATCCTTCACGAGGAGGTGTGTGAGACAAGTGAGGAGGGGGGGCCTCCTTTTATAGGAGGAGGGGGGCACCCAAGGGGGTGGCCGCCGGCCATGGGGGCTGCCCCCTCCCCTCCTTCATTCATGTGGGTGGACACTCCACTCACAAAATGGCCCTTCAATTTTCTCCACTCAAAAGTCCACTCAAATTCCCATTAAATTTCCACCAAATTTAATGCAAACTATCATTAAATAAAACTCTTCTATTTTATTCAGAATTTTGTCAATAACTTTAATGACAAACATTCACAAATAACCCCTTGCTAGAATTCCATTTCACATGCATAACCACTTTATGCAATTTCACCCGAAAACCTGTTTCGGTATCTAGTGAAATAAATTCCCGCGCTTGTTCATTCTTTCGGCATGAAACTTTTGCTCCAAATGGATGTCGGTGTCTCTTAAGTGTGTCACCCTACGGTTTGCGAATAATGTGGACATGATCGAGACCCCTCTCGGATCAATAATCAGAAGCGGGATCTGGAGACCCATACTGACTCCCACACATTCAACGATGACTTTCTTGTGATCGTCGGAACCTTTTACACTAGTATCTTAATCCCTTTGTTTCACGATATATTACATGTCCGAGATTCGATCATCGGTATCTCCATACCTAGTTTGATCTCGTTACCGACATGCACTCTTTTCTCGTTCCCGTGATATAACATTCTAGTGATCAAATCAGTTGCTTGCAAGCTAATCAATGTGATATCACCGAGAGGTCCCAAAGTATATGTATCCGTCATCGGGATGAACAAATTCCACTCTCGATCCATGGGCCTCAACATAACACTTTATTAGTTCTGAATCCATCTTTATAATCACCCTATTACGGTGTGACATTTGATGTTATCAAGAAACTCTTTCGGTGTTAGTGATTGACATGATCTCATGGTCTAAGGATTAGGATCACTTCGTAAGTTGTTATAGCAATATAAACTCAATGACTTTGATCGTAATGCTATACTTCGGATGAATGTTCATCACACCATTACACTAATGTTGTGATCCCGTTATTAACAACATCCAATGTCCATGATCAGGAAACCTTGATCATCTTGTTAATCAACGAGCTAGTTTATGAGAGAGGCATAACTAGGAACTTCCTTTTTGTTTATTAAACACACATGTATTAACGTTTCCGTATTAATACAATTATAGCATGTAAAATAAACATTTATCATAAATAAGGAATACGATAATAACCACTTTATTATTGCCTCTCGGGCATATTCCCTTCAGGCGGCCTTTGGCTAATTTCATGCATGAGGTTCTTCAGATCAGCTATGTCCTGCTCTACCCTGGAGATCCGGTCTGCCTCCCGGTCCTTCTTTCTCTGACGGCTTTTGTAACTGGCATCGTATAGAGGAAACCCTTTCTTCCATGAGACACCGGCGCCTTTGCCTCGTGTTCGTCCTCGCTTTTCAGGATTCCCTAGGGCGCGTGTCAGCTCATCGTTCTCTCTCTCGGGACGGAACAATCCCAATTGAGCATCGTTCATTGCTTGAATAAGGTCTTGGGAGGGTTTTAGAATTTTATCATGAAATAATGTCTTCCCTGTTTTTGGGTCCAAGGATCCCCCGTGCCCGTACCACCAGTGCTTTGACCTCTCGGGCCATCCATCTGTACCAGGAGTGATGCCTCTAGCCCTCATATCCTTCTCCATAGTTTCCCACTTAGGGATGGCACTCTTGTAGCCACCTGTCCCCATTTTATGATGGTATTTCTTGTTGGCAGCATTTAACGCATTCTTTGCAGACTTTGCCTTTGCTTTATCAGATTGCTTGTATTGTACAAAATCGGGCCACTGTTCTCTCAACTTCTCGTTTACTCCTGAAGTCTGGAGTTTTCTTTTTCGCGACATATTTCGCGTATAAATTTTTCTTGTGGTTCCGGTACAGTTCAGCCATCTTGCTTAGTGCCCACTCCTTGACTTTCTCTCTATTTTCAAGCCCAACCGGCCTTGGGGTAATACCATCTACCTCAAATTCCTTATACTCTGGAGGTAGTATGAAATGCGCTATGAGCTTCTGCCAAAGGTCATCTTTGGCATCATCGGTGACATAGCTGTTGGATTCTTCACCGGGTTTCTTTGATTTATTCCATTCTTGGATGGTGATCGGCAGGTTGTCCCTAACCAGCACCCCTCAGTGATTTATAAACATCCTCCGGTGCTTCTCTGGAGCAATCGGTTCACCATCATCAGCTATTTCTTTGATGGTGAACCTCTGATTACCATCCAACTTTTTGTTCGCCCCTCGTTTCGTTCGAGCTGTCGATTGCTTCGATCCGGTGGGGTAAAAGAAGAAGAGAGAGTGATTAATATATATCTAGATCAGTTAATGAATAGAGGTCACACGATACTTTATATATATATATATGTACCTCGCCGGATCCTGTCGAGGGGCCATCATTATTGTTGTCATTTGTTTGCCCTTTGTCCATCTGGTCTTCCCCTTGGTTTTCCTCTAGTACATCACCGAATGGATTCAGATATGAGGATATCTCTTCCTCGAGCAAAATATCTTCGGCCGTGCCCGTAATAAGAGGAATTTCACCTCTTATCATGCCCTGAAGAAAACCTTCACCGATGCGACCAGGATCTTCGGATGGATCCATGACTTAATTATCTATAACAAAAAGAGAGTTAAACAGGTTAGAAAAAACAATAATCCTAATAACTAAAACAATATAATCCTAATTATAATAACTTAAACAAAAAATAACCCTAATCGTAAAGGGCTTCGATCTCGATCTCGATATCGTATTTTACCGAGAAGCACCAAACACCAGAAAAAAATAAAGGGGAAACAATCAACACATGGCATCGATGCAATGCTCAAGCAAGTATGATTATATGACAAGTTTAATTGCATTGAATTGAAACCCTAAAACATGATCGGCAAATTAATCGGGGTTCGGAGGGGTGAAAACCCTAACTCGGGAAAACTCCAGAACATATGAGAGGGGTGCATTTGTTCTTCTAATTATACTTGTCATTTAAGTTGTTGAAAAATTCATGATTATAGGTTAAATAGATAGGTTTCAATTTTCTGAACATTTTTATATATTATTTGTATTTTTCTGACTTATAAATTAGAAGTTATTGAATTTACAATATTTAATCAAATTCTCGAATTACTAAAAAGGGTTATTTCATCATTATGACATCAGCAGAGGGGGTTAAAATTTTTGTACCACTACTAAGCCTAGCCACTATGACTGACCAGTGGGCCGGGGTACTGGCCACCTCAGCATGCCACGCAAGGAAGAGGGACGGGGGGGGGGGGGGGTTGATTATTTTCACGAGCCAGTGACGGCGGCGCGCGCGGGACGACGATTGACGGCGGCACGGGACGACGAACTGGCCTGGGAAGAGGAAGGAAGAAGGAGGGTGCCTGAGGTCAGTGAGGCCGAGGGAGGTCGAGGGTGCAGCGGCCAGAATCGGCGACGGACGCGGCGGCTGGAGATGGGGAAGGAGCGGACGGGGAGCTAGACTGGGGGCGCGGGGCTTCGATTCCTTCGGTGAGGCTCTGCGGTACGACACGTGGAGGCACGGCGGGGTGGTGGCCGGAGACGAGGGCGGCGGCGTGGTGGAATCCGGCAGCACCTCCCCTGCGTCGAGATCTCGCCGTCGTCTGCGCGCGTCTCCTCGTCGATTTTGCCAAGTGCTGGGTGGGGGAGGCCAGGGGTGGGCGCAAGTTACTTATACCCCCACCCCTTTAGTCCCGGGTGGCTTAACCCGCGACTAAAGACCCTCCCTTTAGTCGCGGGCTAAGCCACAACCCGGGACTAAAGGTCTTTTTCGGCCGTTTCGTTTTCGCGCGCGCACTGACCCTTTAGTCCCGGGTCCATCCACGACCCGCGACTGTTTTTTTTGTAATTTTCTTTTTTAATTCAAAACTAATATAAAAACTTTGAAAAATCATATCTTTTATTGTAATAATCCAAATAAAACAAATAATATGTCTATTATTATCAGAAAAATATAAAGAATTTTAATATAATATCCATTTATCTGTTTGCATCATTTATAAATTATTTCATTTGTAAATTTTCTTTTTTAATTCAAAACTAATATAAAAACTTTGAAAAATCATATCTTTTATTGTAATAATCCAAATAAAACAAATAATATGTCTATTATTATCAGAAAAATATAAAGAATTTTAATATAATATCCATTTATCTGTTTGCATCATTTATAAATTATTTCATTTGTAAATTTTCTTTTTTAATTCAAAACTAATATAAAAACTTTGAAAAATCATATCTTTTATTGTAATAATCCAAATAAAACAAATAATATGTCTATTATTATCAGAAAAATATAAAGAATTTTAATATAAAATCCATTTATCTGTTTGCATCATTTATAAATTATTTCATTTGTAAATTTTCTTTTTTAATTCAAAACTAATATAAAAACTTTCAAAATCATATCTTTTAATGTAATAATCCAAATAAAACTAATAATATGTCTATTATTATCAGAAAAATATAAAGAATTTTAATATAATATCCATTTATCTGTTTGCATCATTTATATATTATTTCATTTGTAAATTTCATTTTTTATTTCAAAAGTAATATAAAAACTTTGAAAATCATATATTTTATTGTAATAATCCAAATAAAACAAATAATATGTCTATTATTATCAGAAAAATATAAAGAATTTTAATATAATATCCATTTATCTGTTTGTATCATTTATAAATTATTTCATTTGTAAATTTTCTTTTTTAATTCAAAACTAATATAAAAACTTTGGAAAAGCATATCTTTTATTGTAATAATCCAAATAAAACAAATAATATGTCTATTATTATCAGAAAAATATAATGAATCTTAATATAATATCCATTTAGTCCCGGATGTAGTCACAAACCGGGACTAAAGATATTTTCCGCCATTTCCCACCTCTTCCCGCCAAGTTTTCCCGCCCTTTCCTTTCTACGAGAGCTTTTAGTCCCGGATGTAGTCACTAACCGGGACTAAAGATATTTCCCGCCATTTCCCAAAGCTTCACGCCAAGTTTTCCCGCCCTTTACCTCTATATTTAGGGTGATCGTGCCATGGCTATCCACACATCCACACCTTCCTCTCTTAGAACAATGGACAACGCCCACTGGGCCATTCTGACCCTCGAGGAGACCGAGGCGCTATGCGCCTCCAACTACCCTTGTCCTCCGGGCTACCGGCCGTCCGCCGGCTGGATGCTGAGTGCTGGAGGGGTTCCTGTCCCTCCTGTCCCTAAAGGTTCCGCACGCCAGGCGGCCATCACAAACCACTTCTACCATGAGCTCACGACGGAGCAGCGGATGGATCCCCAGTGGGATCCCGGCAACTACTGTTGGAATTATGCCCTAGAGGCAATAATAAAGATGTTATTATTATAATTCTTGTTCATGATAAAGTTTATGTTCCATGCTAGAATTGTATTAAGCGGAAACTTTAATACTTGTGTGGTTTGTAAACAACACCGTGTCCCTAGTACGCCTCTATGGACTAGCTCATTGATCAATGATGGTTAAGGTTTCCTAACCATAGACATGAGTTGTCAATTGATAATGAGATCATATCATTGGGAGAATGATATGGTGGATAGACCCAAACAAAGCAGAGCAATTAGATCGTGTCATCGTGTTCGTCTTTGCGAAGCTTTTCCTATGTCAAATATTGTATTCCTTAGACCATGAGATAATGCAACTCCCTGGTATCGGAAGAAAGCTTTGAGGTCATCAAACGTCATCCTATGAGAGGGTGATCATAAAGGTGTCTCTCAGGTGATCGGAAAGTATCTGTTGGGTTGTATGTATCGAGATGGAATTTGTCCCTCCCAAGTCGGAGAGATATACTTCGGGCCCACTCGGTAATCGATATCAACACCGCTTGCAAGCATGTGGTTAAGGAGTTAATCACAAAGTGATATCGGATTACGGAACGAGTAAAGTACTTGCTGTGAACGAGATTGAACTAGGTATGACGGTACCGACGATCGAATCTCGGGCAAGTAAAATATCGCGAGACGAAGGGAATATATATATGGATTGATTGAATCCTGGCATCGTGGTTCATCCGATATGATCATCGATGAATGTGTGGGAGTCAATATGGGTGCCCAGACCCCGCTGTTGATTATTGATAGAAGATCATGTCTGCATATTCTCGAACCCGCAGGGTCACACACTTAACATATCTCGACGCTAGGATAGATTGGATAATTGGTTTATGAATTTTTGTTCGGAGTCTCGGATGGGATCCGGGATATCACGAGAGGTTCCGGAATGGTCCGGAGAATAAGATTCATATAAGGCAGTGCAGTTTTTGGAGTTCGGAATTGTTCTGGGTTAATCGGTATTGTACCGGAAGCTTCTAGAACCTTCCGGAAGGGGACCAACGTGGCCCCACCTTCCTGGAGGGGGCATGGGCCTATGAGGGAGTGTCCTGGCCGCATTGGGCCAGGGGCACAAGGCCCCATAGGGCCCAGCCGATTCTAGAGAGATTTGACTCGTTTAAATCTCGGGATAGAATTTCTAGATAAGGGAGAGTTTAAATCGTTTAAACTAGAGATAGGATTTCTAGATAAGGGAGAGTTTAAATTGTTTAAACTAGAGATAGGCTTGGAGGAGGGGCAAGGGCTGGCCGCCCCCCCTCTATATATAGAGGGGTGGTGCGCCCCCTCCCCCCACACACCTTCCTCCAAGCCCTAGCAGCCTTGCTACCTTCCTCTCTCCCTCCCGACTGTTTGTAGGCGAAGCCCTGCAGCAGAAATTCTCCACCATATACACCACGCCGTCGTGCTGTAGATCCAATCTATCTCTCCACCATACTCGCTGGTCCGAGGAAGGAGGAGACGTCGAGGTGCTGCACGTGTGCATCTCACGGAGGCACCGCCACTTGTGGTGCTAGATCGGATCGGATCGCGAGGAGGAGAAGCGAGTACGACTACATCACCCACGTTCCGACGAACGTTCTGCTGTGCGAATCTTCAAGGGTATGAAGATCTAATCCAATCTCTCTCGTTGTTTGCATCTCCTAGATTAGATCTTGGCTTTCCCTCTGTTCGCTCCGTAGAAAATTTTGATTTACTATGCCGCGAAACCCTTCAGTGGTATCAGAGCTAGATCTATGCGTAGATGTGTTTCACGAGTAGAACGCAACATGGTTGTTGCGGGCGTTGATGTTTTCTGTTGCAAGCCTCTTGTTTGTGTTCTTCTTATGACGCGGGATAGTGAGATTGAAGCGGTCCAGGCCAACCTTACGCGACGTCGTTCGCGAGACCGGCTCCGCACTTGACGTGTGGCTTGTTCCACACATGCGGCTGGTGGATGTCAGTTTCTCTCACTATAGTTGTCATGGGATTAACACCGGAGTTTGGCAACCATAATATCACCGTTGTGGCTTTCCGTAGGTAAGAATCGTTCTTAGCATCTACTCCCATAAAGGCACGTAAAACATGCAACAACAAAGTAGAGGCGTCTAACTTGTTTTTGCAGGGAGTGTTTTCTGTGATATGGTATGGCCCAAGATGTGATGTGTATATTGTATGCGATGATCATGTTTTGTAATGTTTCACGACTTGCATGTCGATGAGTACACAACCGGCAGGAGCCATATGGTTGTCTTTATAATTGTGTATGACCTGCGAGTCAACTTCTTATACGCCATGTAATAGCTTTACTTTATCGCTAAGTAGTTAGCAATAGTTGTAGTTGCTATTCGTGGTGGAGGCAATCATGGTGGAGTGATGGAGATCATGCCGGAACGCACAAGATGGAGATCATTGCGCGAAGATTGGCTATACCATGTCACATAAAGTTATATGCATGTGATGTTTATCCTTTTATGTATCTTATCATGCTTAGATCGCGACGGTAGCATTATAAGATGATTCCTCACTTAAAGATCAAGATAAAAACTGTGTTCTCCCCAAGTATGCACCATTGCGAAAGTTCGTCGTGTCCAAGCATCACGTGATGATCAGGTGCTATAGACTCTACGCTCACATACAACGGGTGCAAGCCAGTTTTTGCACACGCGGAAATACTTGGGTCTAACTTGACGAGCCTAGCATGTACAGACATGGCCTCGGAACACAAGAACCGAAAGGTTAAGCATGAGTCATATGAATGATATGATCGACACTTCGTTGTCCACCATTGAAACCACATCTCTTCTCGTGATGATCGGATTAGGTGTGGTGAATTTGGATCGTGTTCACTAAACAACTTGAGGGATGTTGAATTTAGTGGGAGTTCATCTAGTAATTTGATTAAGTTGAACTATTTATCATGAACATAGTCTAAATTGTACTTGCAAATACTGTAGATCCAATGGCCAAGTCCAACTTCAACTTCAACGTTTTTGCTGAGAAAGAAAAGCTTAGAAACAATGGGTCTAACTTCACCAACTGGTTCCGCAATCTAAGAATCATTCTGTCTGGCGGACAAAAGGACTATGTCCTTGAGAAAGCGTTAGGTAACCCCCCTGCTGCAACTGCGCTGGCTGATGAGAAAGCTGTCTATCAGTCGCGCAAAGATGATTATGGTGTGATTAAGAGCACCATGTTGTTTTCTATGGAACCGGAGCTTCAAAACCGTTTTGAAACCTATCCCGGGCCCTTTGAGATTCTCGAGGAGCTGAAAACCATGTTTCAGACTCAAGCCCGTTCTGAGAGATATGAGATCTCTGAGAAGTTCTTTAACTGCAAGATGGAGGAAGGGAGTTCCGTTAGTGAGCACGCCATAAAGATGTCGGGCTACACTCAACGCCTTGAGCAACTGGAATGCACGATTCCAGAGGAGCTCAAGATTGACAGGGTTCTGCAATCACTCCCTCCCAGCTACAAAAGTTTTGTAGTGACTCATAATCAGATTGGTTCCACTGATACGATCACCGAGCTCTTTGCAAAGCTGAAGGCTGCGGAAGTGGACATCAAGAAGGATAATCATGTGTTGATGGTCAATAAGCCCTCCTTTAATAAAGGTAAGGGAGCAAAGAATCCCTTCAAGAAGGGCGGCGGCAAGCGCAATGCCCCTGCTGAGAAGAAGCTCAGGTCTGGTCCCAAGCCGGACACTGAGTGCTTCTATTGCAAGGACAAGGGTCACTGGAAGTGCAACTGTCCGAAGTACTTAGCGGACAAGAAGGCTGGCACCATCAAAGGTATATTTGATATACATGTTATTGATGTTTTCCTTACTAGCCCTCGTTGTAGTGCCTGGGTATTTGATACTGGTTCTGTTGCTAATATTTGTAACTCGAAACAGGAGCTACGGAATAGACGGCGGCTTGCGAGGGATGAGGTGACGATGCGCGTTGGCAACGGATCAAGAGTTGATGTGATGGCCGTCGGCACGCTCTCCTTAGTTTTACCTTCGGGATTAGTTTTAAACCTTAATAAATGTTATTATGTGCCTGCGTTGAGCATGAACATCATTTCCGGATCGTGTTTATTGCAAGATGGTTATTCATTTAAATCGGAGAATAATGGTTGTTCTATTTATATGAGTAACATCTTTTATGGTCATGCACCTCTTGTGAATGGTTTATTTCTTCTAAATCTCGAAAGGGATGAAACACACATCCATAACATTGAGGCTAAGAGATGCAAAGTAGATAGTGATAATACTACTTATTTGTGGCACTGTCGTCTAGGTCATATTGGAGTAAAGCGCATGAAGAAACTCCATTCTGATGGACTTTTGGAGTCTCTTGATTTTGAATCATTTGACACATGCGAACCATGCCTCATGGGCAAGATGATCAAAACCCCGTTCTCCGGTATGATGGAGCGAGCAACGGACTTGTTGGAAATCATACATATCGATGTATGCGGACCGATGAGTGTTTCGACGCGCGGTGGATATCGCTATTTCCTCACTTTTACCGATGACTTAAGTAGATATGGGTATATCTATTTAATGAAACATAAATCTGAAACGTTTGAAAAGTTCAAAGAATTTCAGAATGAAGTGGAGAACCATCGTAACAGAAAGATTAAGTTTCTACGATCCGATCGTGGGGGCGAATATTTGAGTTATGATTTTCTCACGCATCTTAAAGCAAGCGGAATTGTTTCGCAACTCACGCCACCCGGAACACCACAGCGCAATGGTGTGTCTGAACGCCGGAATCGAACCCTATTAGATATGGTCCGATCGATGATGTCTCTTACTGATTTGCCGTTATCATTTTGGGGTTATGCATTAGAAACCGCTGCATTCACTTTAAATAGGGCTCCATCTAAATCCGTTGAGACGACACCGTATGAACTGTGGTTTGGTGCTAAACCTAAGTTGTCGTTTCTTAAAGTTTGGGGATGCGAAGCTTACGTCAAGAAGTTGATGCCGGACAAGCTCGAACCCAAAGCGGAGAAATGCGTCTTCATAGGATACCCTAAGGAAA
The DNA here is from genome assembly GCA_916181665.1 of Avena sativa. Lineage (NCBI taxonomy): Eukaryota > Viridiplantae > Streptophyta > Magnoliopsida > Poales > Poaceae > Avena > Avena sativa. Next base: position 466,067,082 of record OV702283.1, on the reverse strand, counting down.
CTATTGGGTATACCTTCTATCACAGAACCGAAGGCAAAGTGTTTGTCGCAAAGAACGGTTCCTTTCTTGAGAAGGAGTTTCTCTCGAAAGAAGTGAGTGGGAGGAAAGTAGAGCTAGACGAGGTTATTGAACCTTATCTTGAATTGGAGAGTAGCGCAGCACTTGAAATTGTTCCAGTGCCGCCTGCACCAACAATAGAGGAAGCTAATGACAAGGATCATGAAGCTTCGGACGATGCTTCTACTGAACGTCGCAGGTCGACAAGGTCGCGTGCCCCTCCTGAGTGGTACGGCAACCCTGTCTTGACTGTCTTGTTGGTAGAAGACAGTGAACCTACGAACTATGAGGAAGCGATGATGAGCCCAGACTCTGAGAAATGGCTGGAAGCCATGAAATCCGAATTGGGATCCATGAGCGAAAACCAAGTATGGACTTTGGTGGATCCTCCTAGCGACCGAAAGGCCGTTGAGTGCAAATGGATATTCAAGAAGAAAACGGACGCGGATGGTAATGTTACCATCTATAAAGCACGGCTTGTCGCAAAAGGTTTTCGACAAGTTCAAGGTGTTGACTACGATGAGACTTTCTCTCCCGTAGCGATGTTTAAGTCCATTCGTATTTTATTAGCAATTGCTGCGTTTCATGATTATGAAATATGGCAGATGGATGTCAAGACTGCTTTCCTCAATGGCAACATTGATGAAGAGTTGTATATGATGCAACCCGAGGGTTTTGTCGATCCTAAGGATGCTAGTAAAGTATGCAAACTTCAGCGTTCCATTTATGGACTGAAGCAAGCATCTCGGAGTTGGAACCTTCGTTTTGATCAAGTGATCAAGAGCTTTGGATTTGTTCCAAATTGCTACGAAGCTTGCATCTACAAGAAAGTGAGTGGGAGCTCGGTGACGTTTCTGGTATTGTATGTGGATGACATATTGATTATCGGAAATGACATCAACATGCTTAACGATGTGAAGAGTTATTTGAACAAGTGTTTTTCAATGAAAGACCTAGGTGAAGCTGCTTATATATTGGGCATCAAGATCTATAGAGATAGACAAAGACGCCTGATAGCTTTAAGCCAGAGTACATACCTAGACAAAGTTCTGAAAAGGTTCAGAATGGATAAGGCAAAGAAAGGTTCAGTGCCTATGTTGTCAGGTAATATATTGAGCAAGGCTCAGTGTCCAGCTACGGTAAATGATAGGGAAGCTATGAGCAAAGTGCCTTATGCCTCGGCCATAGGTTCCATCATGTATGCCATGCTGTGTACTAGACCGGATGTGTCCAATGCTCTTAGTTTGACGAGCAGATATCAAAGTGATCCAGGAGTGGAACACTGGACAGCCGTGAAGAACATCCTAAAGTACCTAAATAGAACTAAAGAAATGTTCTTAGTCTATGGGGGTGATGAACAGCTTGTCGTAAAAGGTTATGTCGATGCTAGTTTCGACACCGACAAGGATGATTCTAAATCTCAGACAGGATACGTTTATATTTTGAATGGAGGAGCTGTGAGCTGGAGAAGCTGCAAGCAAAGCGTGATCGCGGGATCTACAGTAGAAGCGGAATACATGGCTGCTGTAGAAGCGTCAAGTGAAGGAGTTTGGATCAGAAACTTCATCACTGAGCTTGGCGTGGTTCCAAGTGCATTGGACCCACTGGAGATATTGTGTGACAACACTGGCGCCATAGCACTCGCTAAGGAACCAAGATATCATCCAAAGACCCAGCATATCAACCGCAAGTTTCATATAATCCGAGATTATATAGCAGATGGAGATCTGAAGATTAGCAAAGTACATACGGATATGAATGTCGCAGATCCATTGACTAAACCTCTTCCACGTGTAAAACATGATCAACACCTCAGTGCCATGGGTGTGAGATTGTTGCCAGATGTAAACTAGATTATTGACTCTAGTGCAAGTGGGAGACTGTTGGAATTATGCCCTAGAGACAATAATAAAGATGTTATTATTATAATTCTTGTTCATGATAAAGTTTATGTTCCATGCTAGAATTGTATTAAGCGGAAACTTTAATACTTGTGTGGTTTGTAAACAACACCGTGTCCCTAGTACGCCTCTATGGACTAGCTCATTGATCAATGATGGTTAAGGTTTCCTAACCATAGACATGAGTTGTCAATTGATAATGAGATCATATCATTGGGAGAATGATATGGTGGATAGACCCAAACAAAGCAGAGCAATTAGATCGTGTCATCGTGTTCGTCTTTGCGAAGCTTTTCCTATGTCAAATATTGTATTCCTTAGACCATGAGATAATGCAACTCCCTGGTATCGGAAGAAAGCTTTGAGGTCATCAAACGTCATCCTATGAGAGGGTGATCATAAAGGTGTCTCTCAGGTGATCGGAAAGTATCTGTTGGGTTGTATGTATCAAGATGGAATTTGTCCCTCCCAAGTCGGAGAGATATACTTCGGTCCCACTCGGTAATCGATATCAACACCGCTTGCAAGCATGTGGTTAAGGAGTTAATCACAAAGTGATATCGGATTACGGAACGAGTAAAGTACTTGCTGTGAACGAGATTGAACTAGGTATGACGGTACCGACGATCGAATCTCGGGCAAGTAAAATATCGCGAGACGAAGGGAATATATATATGGGATTGATTGAATCCTGGCATCGTGGTTCATCCGATATGATCATCGATGAATGTGTGGGAGTCAATATGGGTGCCCAGACCCCGCTGTTGATTATTGATAGAAGATCATGTCTGCATATTCTCGAACCCGCAGGGTCACACACTTAATGTATCTCGACGCTAGGATAGATTGGATAATTGGTTTATGAATTTTTGTTCGGAGTCTCGGATGGGATCCGGGATATCACGAGAGGTTCCAGAATGGTCTGGAGAATAAGATTCATATAAGGCAGTGCAGTTTTTGGAGTTCGGAATTGTTCTGGGTTAATCGGTATTGTACCGGAAGCTTCTAGAACCTTCCGGAAGGGGACCAACGTGGCCCCACCTTCCGGGAGGGGGCATGGGCCTATGAGGGAGTGTCCTGGCCGCATTGGGCCAGGGGCACAAGGCCCCATAGGGCCCAGCCGATTCTAGAGAGATTTGACTCGTTTAAATCTCGGGATAGAATTTGTAGATAAGGGAGAGTTTAAATCGTTTAAACTAGAGATAGGATTTCTAGATAAGGGAGAGTTTAAATTGTTTAAACTAGAGATAGGCTTGGAGGAGGGGCAAGGGCTGGCCGCCCCCCCTCTATATATAGAGGGGTGGTGCGCCCCCTCCCCCCCACACACCTTCCTCCAAGCCCTAGCAGCCTTGCTACCTTCCTCTCTCCCTCCCGACTGTTTGTAGGCGAAGCCCTGCAGCAGAAATTCTCCACCATATACACCACGCCGTCGTGCTGTAGATCCAATCTATCTCTCCACCATACTCGCTGGTCCGAGGAAGGAGGAGACGTCGAGGTGCTGCACGTGTGCATCTCACGGAGGCACCGCCACTTGTGGTGCTAGATCGGATCGGATCGCGAGGAGGAGAAGCGAGTACGACTACATCACCCACGTTCCGACGAACGTTCCGCTGTGCGAATCTTCAAGGGTATGAAGATCTAATCCAATCTCTCTCGTTGTTTGCATCTCCTAGATTAGATCTTGGCTTTCCCTCTGTTCGCTCCGTAGAAAATTTTGATTTACTATGCCGCGAAACCCTTCAACTACGACACCTGGAATGCCTTCTTCGCTAATAGGCAGGAAAGGGAGCTCGCCAGGTACGAGGGTGATGGCCCGCCACCGGTGAACCACAACGAAGCCGGCCGTCGTCTGTGGTGGGCGAACCGTACTATCATCGGAGTGATGCGCTACATCGCCTACGGTGCCCACGAGTCCACCCGCCACAGGCCCCACACCGTCCCGGCGGTAGCGGCATCGTCTTCCAGGAGACCCCTCTCCCGCCCGCCGTGAATCCGAGGCTGGAATGGCCCCTGGTATATGCCATGGATGGGCTGAGGATCCCCGGAGTGGCAGGTGACGATGACGATGAAGACCCTGAAGCTGTGTACTATAGGACTAGGCATGATTATGACTAAAGGGGACGGCTTTAGTTCTGAGTGTTAGCTAGTCCCGGTTTGTCCCGATTTTTCATATTAATAAATGTCTTGAGTGTTACCTAATAAATAGAGGGAAATGCCTATATAAAGAGAGGGTTCATCTTTAGTCCCGGTTGGAGAAACCAACCGCGACTGAAGGGATTGCGGCAGACTAGGCCAGGCAACACTAATAATAGGGGTGAGTGTCGACATTATGTCGTGCGGCTTGTACCTTGTCCCGGATGGTGTCACCAACCGGGACTAAAGATGAAACTTTAGTCCCGGTTGGAAACACCAACCGGGACTAAAGATGAGTCAGCACTAATAATAGGGGTGAGTGTCGACATTATGTCGTGAGTGTCGACATTATGCCGAGATGCTTGTACTATAAATAGGCATCCTTGTGAGTCCAGTCCTCCAGCCAGTTTGAGGCATCTCCAAGATGGTTTTAGAGAGCAGGGACACCACTACGGCCAGTTTCAGGGAGATGCCGACGGAGCCCAGTCCTCCGGCATCTCCGAGAAACTGGTCATAGAGGCACTCCCTAATATGTGAAATTAGTTAGCTCCCAGGCGTATTGATCTAGTTAGAGAAGTTACAAGCTGGAAGATGGTTTTCGAGAGCAAGGACACCACTACGGCCAGTTTCAGAGAGATGCCGACGGAGCCCAGTCCTCTGGCATCTCCGAGAAACTGTTCATAGAGGCACTCCCTAATATGTGACATCACGCATTTGGAGATCAGATCTTAATGGTAAGTATGAATCGGTACTAAAGGCCCTCCTTTAGTCCCGGTCCAGCCACAAAACGGGACTAACACACTCAAGATTGTTTGCAGACAACACTATAAAAATGGACACATGCATGGAACATCTTAAATCATAAAATGTTACAATTATTACATATCATTTCTTCGCTTGTGTTCCTTTCTGATCCCGTCGTATCCATGGAGCATCTTCATTCATTAACATGATGGTTGGGTCATCCTTCACCGCGAAGGGCGGAATTTCATGGAACTTATCACAATCTTCTGACATGTCTGTCTTGTCCTCCACTCCCACTATGTTTCTTTTTCCTGAAAGAACTATGTGGCGCTTTGGCTCATCGTCTGATGTATTCTTTTTCTTATTTTTTCGTTTTCTAGGTTTGGTAGACATGTCCTTCACATAGAAAACCTGGGCCACATCATTGGCTAGGACGAATGGTTCGTCTAAGTACCCAAGATTGTTGAGATCCAACGATGTCATTCCGTATTTCTTGTCTACCTCAACCCCTCCTCCCGTCAGCTTGACCCATTTGCACCGAAACAAGGGGACCTTAAAAGTAGGTCCATAGTCAAGTTCCCATATCTCCTCTATGTAACCATAATATGTGGTCTATGACCCATTGTTGTCTGTTGCATCAAAGCGGACACCACTGTTTTGGTTGGTGCTCTTTTTATCTTGGGCTATCGTGTAAAATGTATACCCATTTATCTCGTACCCTTGGAAAGTCGATATAGTCGAAGATGGTGACCTAGACAACAAGTATAGCTGATCTCCAAGAGTGTTGTTTTTGATGAGATGTTGCAACCAACCGCCGAAACTCTTCATGTGTTCATCTCTAATCCAAGAGTCATGCTTTCCAGGGTTGTTGGAGCGTAAGATTTTCTTGTGTTCCTCGATATATGGGGCTGCCAAGATAGAATTCTGTAGAACGGTGTAATGTGCTTCGGTGTAAGAATGTCCGTATCTACATATTATTGATTTCCTTCCTAGAGTACCCTTTCCACTCAGTCTCCCCTCATACCGCGATTGAGGAAGACCAATCGGCTTAAGGTCAGGAACAAAGTCAACACAAAATTCAATGACCTCCTCTGTTCCATAGCCCTTGGATATGCTTCCTTCTGGCCTAGCACGGTTACGAACATATTTCTTTAAGATTCCCATGAACCTCTCAAAGGGAAACATATTGTGTAGAAATACAGGACCGAGAATGGAAATCTCTTCGACTAGGTGAACCAGTAGGTGCGTCATAATATTGAAGAAGGATGGTGGGAACACCAACTCAAAACTGACAAGACATTGGACCACATCATTCTATAACCGTGGTAGATCTTCAGGATTGATAATCTTCTGAGAGATTGCATTGAGAAATTCACATAGCTTCAAAATGGGTACTCGAACATTATCCGGTACAAGCCCCCTCAATGCAATCAAAAGCATTTGCGTCATAATCACGTGGCAGTCATGAGACTTTAGGTTTTGGAACTTTTTTTCTGCCATATTTATTATCCCCTTTATATTCGACGAGAAGCCAGACGGGACCTTAATACTGCTTAGGCATTCAAAAAATATTTCCTTCTCTTGTTTGGTAAGAGCGTAGCTGGCATGACCTTGAAACCATTCTGGATGCAGGCCATCTGGGTCTTCCATACATTGATGGTCCTTTCGTGCTTCCGGTGTATCTTTTGTCTGCCCATACACGCCCAAGAAGCCTAGCACGTTCACGCAAAGATTCTTCACCACATGCATCACATCGATTGCAGAGCGGACCTCTAAGAATTTCCAATATGGTAGCTCCTAAAATATAGATTTCTTCTTCCACATGGGTGCGTGTCCTTCAGCGTCTTTCGGAACAGATTTTCCTCCAGGACCCTTTCCAAAGGTTACCAGTTGATCCAAATCTTTGACCATATCAAATATATCAGCACCAGTACGCTCCTTAGGCTTCGTCTGGTGACATGCCAGACCGTTGAAATGCTTGCCTTTCTTTCTTAAGGGATGCTTGGCCAAAAGAAATCGACGATGCTCATTGTATACATTCTTCTTACAATGTTCCAAATATATACTTGCAGTCTCATCTAAACAGTGTGTGCATGCATTGTATCCCTTGTTTGACTGTCCTGAAAGGTTACTAAGAGCAGGCCAATCATTGATTGTTACGAAAAGCAATACTCGGAGGTTAAATTCTTCCTGCTTGTGCTCATCCCACACGCGTATCCCGGGTTCGTGCCACAACTGTAAAATTTCTTCCACTAATGGCCTTAGGTACACATCAATGTCGTTGCCGGGTTGCTTCGGACCTTGGATCAACACTGGCATCATAATGAACTTCCGCTTCATGCACAACCAAGGAGGAAGGTTATAGATGCATAGAGTCACGGGCCAGGTGTTGTGACTGGATCTCTGCTCCCCAAAGGGATTCATGCCATATGTACTTAGACCAAACCTTAAACTCCTTGCGTCATCTGCAAAGTCCGGGTACTTTCTATCGATTTTTCTCCATTGCGACCCATCAGCGGGGTGTCTCAACATCCTGTCTGACTTACATTCCTCTTTATGCCATCGCAACAACTTGGCGTGCTCTTTGTTTCTGAATAAGCGTTTCAACCGTGGTATTATAGGAGCATACCACATCACCTTCGCAGGAACCCTCCTCCGGGGGGGGGGGGGGGGGCTTGCCCTCAATGTCACCAGGGTCATCTCGTCTAATCTTATACCGAAGTGAAGTGCATACCGGGCATGCATCTAAATTCTCATACTCCTCACCGCGGTAGAGGGTGCAGTCATTAGGGCATGCATGTATCTTCTAAACCTCTAAACCTAGAGGGCAGACAACCTTTTTTGCTTCGTATGTACTGCCGGGCATTACATTATCTTTTGGAAGCATATTCTTCATCATTTTCAGCAACTTTTCAAATGAGGAGTCAGGTATAGCACACTCAGCCTTCCATCGCAGCAATTCCAGTGTGCTGCCCAGCTTTTTCAGACCATTTTCTCAATTTGGGTACAACAACTTTTTGTGATCCTCTAGCATGTGATTGAACTTCTCCCTATCCTTTTCAGTTTCACAATCTCTTCGTGCATCAGCAATGGTCCGACCAAGATCATCAGCGGGTTCATCATGTGTCTCTTCTTCATCCTCCCCTTCAGCATCTCCCATGGAAGTATCTCCGTACTCAGGGAAACCATGATAGTTGTCATCCTCCTCCTCCTCTTCTTCATTGTCTTCCATTATAACCCCTCTCTCTCCGTGCTTGGTCCAACAATTATAACTGGGCATGAAGCCGGACTTCAACAGGTGGCTGTGAAGGGTTTTTGAGTCAGAGTAATCCTTCTGATTCCTACATCCATTACATGGACAGAATACAAAACCATTGTTCTTGTTTGCATCAGCAACACGTATGAATTCATGCACACCATTAATGAACTCGCCAGAGCGTCGGTCAGTATCGTACATCCATTCCCGGACCATCTGCATTATAGTAAAAGTATATCAAAAACCATTACACAACATGATAAAATTATTACAAGTTATATTGAGAGCTTCTAGAGCATTAATTTTGAATTTTGAAAAATTTACATGCACCAATTTGTGAATTGGAGAAAACAATCAACATGATAAATGTCGAATTTTTTATTATTTTTCTATCAGTGAAAACCTCATTCCATTCTAAGCTCTGAAACTCTAAAATTACACATTTCGATTTTCAGTAACTATGTGCCTAATCAAAATTTGTTACACATATATATCAAAATCCTTCTAGCTACTTCTAGAGCATGCATGCATTTGATCCATATCTCTATACTTCTAGAGCATTATAGAGCTAAAGTAGCAATAAGAGATGAAAGAATGAAGTTCTAACCTTTTAAAGCTTTGGATTTAGGTGTTGCAAACTAAATCTTGAGAAAAAAATGGCATGAACTCTCTTGCTTCTTTGAGAAAAATGGCCACCATATGCTTTAGGGCAGCTGGCCAGGGAGCTGTATATATAGTGATGGACAATTAGTCCCGGTTCGTGATACGACTCGGGACTAATAGTCCCCGAAAAGAGTTGTTGCCCCTCTCCAGCTTATTAGTCCCGGGCCGTATTACGGACCAGGAATAATGCTCTGGTCCGGCCCGGGACTAATGCTTATGGCCATTTCTAGCCGTTAGAGGCCTCACGGACCGGGACTAGTGCTAGCACTAGTCGCGGTTCGTGACGGGCCGGGACTGCTGGGCTTCTAGTGATCGAACCGAAGATGGTTTTTCCAGTAGTGGTCATACCCATGTTAGTATCCCCCGAGGCTCCACTCGAATCGTAGATTCGGGTTGAGTCTTAAGACATTTTATGCATAGTACCCAAAGATTTCCTTGAGTAAACGAACTGTGAGTTCAATATTTTTTTGTCGCGGGAATTTGGTATAACGAGTCTAGTGCATCCGATGGAATGGGAGCCAGTTAATTTCTCTTGGGCAAAAACATCGTGAACCTTCTCAAGATCAAGTCCTCGGACTCGAACTTGGTAAATACTGGCGTAATTCAGTTCGGGCCGCGGAGGTCTTATCGAATACTGAATTTCAGTTCTGTGTTTTGGGTACCCAACGCGCCCGTCGGGATTTTTCATCATATCGTGGATATGGAAATTTTCTAGCAGAGCGCATTCGTGTGCGGTTACCAGACCCATAGGACGGATCTCGATTTGAAGAAGGGAAGGGCCCGCTTCCCTAGCCAGGATATGAAGCACCCAGGGCGGTGATGCACCCGTTTAGGCGCAGTCCTTGACCCACCTAGGGGCTTACATATGGTCGATGGCCTTGATCTTGTCGGGGTTGGACTCAATACTACGGTGAGAAACCAAGAAACCGAGAAACTTCCCTGAGGAGACCCCAAAACACACTTCTTGGGATTGAGTTTGAGGTTGATCTTGCATAGGTTGTGGAATGTCTCGTCCAAGTCCACGATCAAGGTCCGGTGATGCTTGGTATTCAGCACGATGTCGTCGATGTAGGATTCCGCGTTGCACCCTATCTGAGTTCCAAGGCGCGCCCGCATGGTGCATTGGAATGTGGCACCGACATTCTTCGTCGACGCCGAAGCCATGCACGGCGAACTACAGGGAGATCGAAGAAGCCATCTTTAACCCGAAAGGCATGCATGTGTAACAGAAGCATCCCTCTGAGGTGATGAATGTTGTCTTCTCTTTGTCGTCCTTGGCCATCTTGATCTGATGTTAACCGGAGATGGCGTCGAGGAAGTAGAGGAGATCGCATCCCGCTATGGAGTTGACCGGCGGTAACGGGAATGGATCCTTCATACATGCTTCATTCAGGTTCGTGAAGTTAATACATAGTAGCTTGTTGCTTCTATGGGACTTGGGCACCACAACGGGGTTCACAACCCAAGTCGGGTGCCACACTTCCTAGATGACCTGGGCAGCCTTTAGATTTCGAACCTTCGAGATGGTGAAGTCGTGCTTGTCCTGCGCTTGACGCCAAACTTTCTGCTTTACCGGGTGGGCTCCCGGGCTCACTGCGAACGGTGCTCGATCACCTCCCTTGGGACCCCGGGTAGACCTGTGGGTTTCTAGGCGAACACATCACTGTTCTCCCTGATGGGGTTTGTTGCATAAAAAACAAAAAATTCCTATGGTTGCAACTACCAAGATCATATCTAGGCGATACTTGTAACAGTTACAGATCGACTCACCCTCGTAGACCGTAAGAGGAAAAACGTTTCCACAAACAAACATGGTTGATGTTGTACACGACCATCCTCGCGGTCATGTAGAAAATCAGCGCCACAAATGGGCAGCGCCTCCATAATCGGTCACACGTACGGTGTGCCGACGACTCCCGAACCCTCGCTCCAGCCAGGAAGCAGAAGTAGTGGATCCCCGGGAACTCCAGCGGAGCAACGCCATGGTAGTGGTGGTGGAGGGGAAAGTTTAGAGCAAGGCTTCGCTGAGCACCTTTTCTAGTGGCAATGGGCAAGACAAGCAAGGGGAAGAAGATGACAACCAAAGGGCATATGAGAGGAGCTTGTGAGAGAGTCTGTGAGAGAGAGGAGGATGGCACCTCCTTTTATAGGGGGAGGGGGCAACCCCTCCCATGGCCGGCGTCCAAAAGGCGCCCCCTCCCCTCCTTTCATTCGTGTGAGTGCTCTCTCCACTCACATAAATCCACTCTCCACTTTCTCCCATTAAATATCCACTCAAACATCAAAGGTATTTCCATTAAAGCACTTTAATTCCCTTGTTTTAATGCAACTCAGTTTAATGAATACTTCATTTAATTAGTACTTAATTTAATGAACACATTAACATTTTGACCCCTTGCATTGTTTCGATACCCCGAAACTATTTCGGCAGATTCGGGAGAACAATTTTCTATAGCAGAACAATTTTCTGCGATGTCCATTGACTTCCCCTGTGTTTTCTCTCCTCAAATGTGTTGACTATCCTTAAGTGTGTCTCCCTAAGGGTTCGAGAACTATGTAGACATGATCGTGACTTTCTTCGATCAATAATCATTAGCGGGATTTGGAGATCCATAATGACTCCCACTAGTTCCACGAAGATCTGATGATTGTCCGAACCTCTTTCGCTGTAATCAAATTCCTTTTGTATCACGATATTTTACTTGTCCAAGATCCAATCACTTGGTATCAACCATACCTTTTTTAATCTCATTCCTGACAAGTACTCTTTTTCTCGCTCCTATGATGTGACATTCTAGTGATCAAATCACTTGCTTGCAAGCTATGTCAATGTGATATCATTGAGAGGGCCTTGAGTATATATATCTGTCATCCGGATGGACAAATACCACTCTTTATACACGAGCCACAACTAACACTTTGCAAATACCTGACGACACCTTTATAATCACCCTGTTATGGTGTGATGTTTGATGTAATATAAGTACTCTTCCGGTGAAAGTGTTTGACGTGATCTCATGGTCTAAGGATATTGTGTTACTACGAATGTGATAGCAATTTAAACTTGATGACATGATCGTATTGCTACATCTACTGTGGGTGACTGTTCATTATATCATTCTCCAATGATATGACCCTGTTATTAACAACATTCAATGTTCATGATCAGGAAACCTATGATCATCCGTTAATCAACATGCTAGTATAAAGAGAGGCTTTACTAGGAACCTTTCTGTTTATAAATCACACATGTATTAATGTTTCCTATTAATACAGTTCTAGCATGAAAAATAAACATATATTATAAACCTGGAATAGCATAATAACCACTTTATTATTGCCTCTCAGGCATATTCCTTTCAGTTTATTACTTTCACTAGTCAATAATTTAGTTTACATAGTCATGAATCTGACACCCATAGAGTTCTGGTGTTGATCATGTTTTGCCCTTGGGATAGCTTTAGTCAATGGATCTACAACATTCAGATCCGTATCTACTTTGCGAATCTCTAGTTCGCCATCCTGAACATGTTCCCGGATGGAATTAAAGCGACGCTTTATATGCTTGTAATTCTTGTGATACCTTGGTTCCTTAGCATTGGCTATGGTACCATTGTTGTCACAATAGATCACCATAGGATCCAAAGCACTTGGAACCACACCCAATTCAGAAATGAACTCCTTCATTCAAACTGCTTCCGCCACTTCTTCTGAAGTAGAGATATATTCTGCCTCGATTATAGATCTCGCAATCACCGGTTGCTTGGAGCTCCTCCAACTTACCGTTGCACCATTCATCAAAAATACACATCCGAATTGTGACTTAGAGTCATCCGGATCGGTGTCAAAGCTAGCATCGACCTAACACCTTGTGACGAGCTCCGCTTTACCTCCATATACGGGAAACATGTCATTAGTCCTTCTTAAGTACTTAAAGACATCCTTGACTGCCTTCCAGTGTTCCAAACCTAGATCATATTGGTATCTTCTAGTCAAACTAACAACATGTGTTACATCTAGCCTTGTACATAGCATAGCATACATAAGAGAACCTATGGCTGAGGTATAGGGGACACGGTACATCATTTCTCTATCTGTTTTTGTCGCTGGACTTCGAGTCTTACTCAAACCGTCCCTTGCAACATCGGTAAGAACCCCTTCTTACTTTCGTCCATTTTGAACCTCTTCAAAATCTTGTCAAGGTATGTACTCTGTGACAATCCTATTAAGCATATTGATCTATCTCTATAGATCTTGATGCCTAATATGTATGCAACTTCACCAAAATCTTTCATTGAAAACTCACTATTTAAGTAATCCTTTATGCTTTTCAAAAGTTCTATGTCATTTCCAATCAATAATATGCCATCCACATATAATATTAGAAATACAATAGAGCTCCCACTAACTTTCTTGTAAATACAAGCTTCTCCGATGGTTTGGACAAATCCAAAACCTTTGATTTCTTCATCAAATAGGAGATTCCAACTTCGGGATGCTTGCTTTAGTCCATAGATGGATCACTGAAGTTTGCATACATACCTTGTTAGCATCCTTATGATCGACAAAACCTTTTGGTTGTATCATATACAACTCTTCCTCGATGTTTCCATTAGGGAACGCTGTTTTGACATCCATCTGCTAGATTTCATAATCGAAAAATGCAGCAATTGCTATCATAATCCTAACAGACTTTAGCACCGCTACCGGTGAGGAAGTCTCATCATATCTAACTCGTTGAATTTTTCGGAACCCCGTCACGACAAGTCGAGCTTTATATACGGTCACATTACCATCAGCGTCCATTTTCATTTTGAAAATCTATTTATTCTCAATAGCCTTTCGGTCGTGAGGTAAGTCTACCAAAGTCCAAACTTGGTTATCATACATGGATTCCAACTCGGATAGCATGGCTTCTAGCCATTTGTTGGAATCCGGGCTCATCATCGCTTCATCATACGTCATAGGGTCATCACTTCCATCTATCATGAAATTGAGGACTGGATGACCGTACAGTTTCAGAGCTGCATGTATCCTGCCTGGCCTGCGAGGATTGGTAGTACTCTCTCTCGGAGTTTCATGACGAGGGGTTGGTACCTCATCATCATTTCCTTCTTCCATTGGTGGAGTCAACACCGGAACAGATTCCGGCACTATGCTACTTGCCACTTCTGGAAGAGAAGGTTCAATAACCTCGTCGAGTGCTACCTTCCTACTACTCACACCTTTTGATAGAAACTCTTTTTTAGAAAGGATCCATTCTTAGCGATAAACACTTTGCCTTCGGATCGGTGATAGATGGTGTACCCAATTGTTTCTTTTGGGTATCCTATGAAGACGCATTTTTCCGCTCGGGTTCGAGCTTATCATGTTGAAGTTTCTTCACATGAGCATCGCACCCCCAAAATTTTAGAAATGACAACTTAGGTTTACCAAACCATAATTCATACGATGTCGTTTTAACAGATTTTGATGGTGCCCTATTTAAAGTGAATGCAATAGTCCCTAATGCATAACCCCAAAATGACAATGGCAAATCTATAGGAGACATCATAGATCATACCATATCCAATAAGATTTGATTACAACGTTTAGATACACCATTATGTTGTGGTGTTCCGGTGGGAGTGAGTTATGAAACAATTCCACATTGTCTCATGTATGTGCCAAACTCGTAACTAAGATATTCTCCTCCACAATCGGATCGTAGAAACTTGATCTTTCGGTTATGATGATTTTCTACTTCACTCTGAAATTATCTGAAATTTTCAAATGTTTTAGACTTGTGTTTCATTAAGTAAATATACCCAATATATACTTAAATCATCCATGAAGGTTAAAAAATAACGATATCTGCCGCGTGCCGACACACTCATCAGACCGCATACATTGGTATGTATAATTTCCAACAAGTCGGTCACACGCTTCCTTGTTTTGGAGAACGGAGTTCTAGCCATCTTGCCCATAAGAAATGGTTCACATGTTTAAAAAGATTCATAATCAAGTGATTCAAGCAGTCCATCAGAATGGAGCTTCTTCATGCGCATTACACCAATATGACCCAAATGGCAATGCCACAAATATGCAACAATATCATCATTTAACTTAATCTTTTAGCATTCACATTATGAATATGTGTACTACTAATATCAAGATTCAAGAAAAATAAACCATTCAACATAGGTGTGTGACCATAAAAATGTTATCCATATAAAAGAAACAACCATCTCCGATACAAATGAATAACCGTCTTGCAATAAACATGATCCAGAAATGATGTTCATGCTCAACGCAAACACATAATAACAATTATTAAGGTTTATTGTCAACCCCGATGGTAGATGAAGTGGCAGCGTCCCAACGACGATCACATCAACCTTAGATCCATTGCCTACGTGCATCGTTACTTCATTATTTGCTAGGTTCGACTATTCCTTAGTCCCTGTTTCAAGTTACATATATTAGCAACTGAACCGGTATCAGATACCCATGTACTACTTCGACTACTAGTAAGGTACACATCAATAACAAGTATATCATATATACCTTTGTTCACTTTCCCGACCTTTTTATCTGCCAAGTACTTTGGGTAGTTCTGCCTCCAGTGAACAGCCTCATGGCAGTAAAATCACTCTGAATTAGCCTTTGGTCTCCCCTTGGTTTTCTTCTCAGGCGCGGCAATAGACTTGCCATCCTTCTTGAAATTACCTTTGGGCTCGCCCTTTTCATCAGAGGTGGTGATCTTATCATCCATCTCCTCCTAGTGCCTTTTCTTTATGTCTACTTCGGCAACCATCAACATGGCAGCGAGTTCGGTGAGCGATCTAATCGCATCACTCATCTTGTAATTCAGTACAAACTCTTTGTAACTGGGTGGGAGCGACTACAGAACTCTATCTATTGTAAGATTATCTGGGATATGACATCCTAGTTACTTAAGACGTTGAACACAGCCCATCATCATGATGTGCTCGTTCATAGAGCTTCATTCCGTCATTGTTGCACTGAAGAACTTGCCGGAGATCATATATCTCTCAACAAGGATCGGGTTCTCAAACATGGCTTTGAGTTCCTTAACCATAGCATCAACACTACTAAGTTTAAAGCACTTTTGGAGTTCAGGCTCCAGTGACGGAAGGATCACACACTGTACAAGAGTGTAGTCATCATGCATTGTGTCATACACATTGCGCTCATCCTGAGATGCAGTACTGGCAGGAGCATCACCTAGTGGACCTTCCAGCACATAGGACTTACTTATGCCCATGAAGAAAATCCTCAAGCTGTGATTCCAGTTGGTGAAGTTATACCCATTGTCTAGCAACTTTTCTTTCTCAAGGAATGCATTGAAATTTAATACAGGAGGTGCCATGATCTACAACGTATTTGCAAAGACTATTTGGACTAGGTTTATAACAGATAGAGTTCAAGCTAATTCAAAATTACTTATGTGAACTCCCAGTCAAAATGACATCGCTCTAGCCATTTTAGTGACTACACGAACCAAATTCAGTATTTCACGACCGATCATCACGAGTGGTGGCGTAGTTCTAATGGCGAGCATCATATGGGTCATCATATGTCCATATGACTCGTGCTTTACCTTTTGGTTCATGTTCCGAGACCATGTCTTTACATGCTTGGCTCATCAAGTAAGAACCTTAGTATTTGCATGTGTAAAACTATCTTACACCCGTTGTATGCGAACGTAGAATCTATCACACCCGATCATCACGTGGTGCTTCGAGACGATGAACTTTCTTAATTTTGCATACTAAGGAAGAACATATTATTATCTTGATATTTAGTGGGAGGGACCATCTTATAATGCTACTGAGGCAATCAAATACTACCAAGGCGATCAAATTAACACAAAATAAGATGCATCAAAGGATAAACATCACATGCATATGTAATGTGATATGATATGGTCTTTTTCGCATTTGATATCCATCTCGTGTGTCAAGGCATGATGTCCATCATTCCACTGGTGTCACCAAGGTCCACGGATCCACCACCAAGGTTGTTCTCCACTAATCTAAATACATGGATTTTCATTTTCTGGCACGCATGCCTAAACTTAAAATAACAACCAGATGACCCATGTCGTTTGTTTTATAATAAAATGTTGGAGATATGACCTAGAGGCAATAATAAAAGTGATTATTGTTATATCTTTATGTTTATGATAAATGTTTACATTCATGCTACAATAGTATTAACCGGAAACATTAATACTTGTGTGTTTTGTAAACTAAATAAGAGTCCCTGGTAAAGCCTCTTTGTAATACTAGCTTGTTGGTTAATAGATGATCGTGGTTTCCCGATCATGAACATTGAGATGTTATTAACAACAAGATCATATCATTAGGAGAATGGTATGATGGACATACTCCTATAGATAAGCGTAGCATAAAGATCAAGTCATTTCAATAGTTCATTTGCTATAAGCTTTCTGATACATAGTAACCTAATTCCTTCGAACATGAGATCATGCTAATCACCATCACTGAAAGGATGCTTTGATGATGTCAAACACCACACCGTAACTAGGTGGCTATAAAGGTGGCATTGAGTATTCGGAAAGTATGTGTTGAGGCACATGGATAGTGAGTGGGATTTGTCCATCCATATGACGGATAGATATACTCTGGGCCCTCTTGGTGGAATGTCATCCGATTACCTTGCAACCATGTGACTGGCTCACAAGGGATCACATATCACGGGAACGAGAAAAGAGTACTTATCGGTAATGAGGTTGAACTAGGTATGTGTCACATTCCAAGATTTTAGAAATTGGGTCTAGAAAAAAATTGTTTTTACATGTCATTCGTGAGCATTGCATTGTATCCATGCAAAAATTTGCAAGAAATGAATTTGAAAACCCTAACTCTAAATGGATTTTGCAAATATTCCTATAAGGAATAAATATGGATTTTATAAATCCAACATAATTGAACTCAATAAAAGGATACAAAAATGGTCCTAAAATAATCTACTGAATATTACAAAAATTTAGAAACAAATTTCAGCTCATTTGGAGTTATAGAGAATAAGTTATTAAAGAAATAGAAAAGGAAAAGAAATGGGAAAAAAAGAAAACTAAAATACCTACCTAGGCCAGCGACCGAAGCCGGCCCAGCCCAACCAGCCCGCCTAGCCCACTGCTACCCGCCGCTCGCCTCCCGCCAGGCGCAGCGCATAGCACAACAGCCGCAGCATTAGGCCGGCCCATAGATCCCGCGTGCTGCCGGCCCGCCTCTCTCCTCTCTGTCGCTGACCGACCTGGCCCACATGTCATCTTCCTCCTCCTGGCGCGAAGACCCTGACGAACACGGCACGAACAGCCGACCGATTTCCCCACCAAATCCGCTCGATTTGTTGCCCCTCGTCCAGGAAATTTAGCATATAAATAGCCCTCATACTCCTCCCCGAAACCCCAAACAAATATCGTGGATTACACCCCTAGGCTGTTGGATCCGATGCCGATTCGATCTACCTCCACCATCACCATTGTCGAGCTTGGAAGGTCAAGCTCCCGTCGATTCCGTTGCCCCGCGACCCTCCTTCTCTCTTTGATCCTCTTCTCCATCCTTGTAGTGTCTCCTCACCCTGTTTTCCCCTCGCAGGCGTACCACAGCGAGCACGCGATCTCGTCGGAGCTCCAACGACTCGCCGCCACTCCATCCGCACGTCGTGGACGTTCCAGGAAGCAAGGGACATATCTGTGGCCACCATAGACCTCTCCATCCTCGTACGCTCCTCGTCGTGCACCTCCCCTTCTCTGGAGATCACCAGTGCGCCGCCAGTCGCTGCCACCTGTGCCACTCGCCGCCGTCCACCGCCGCTAGCCATCGTCCATCGTCGGATTTGAAGAAGCTTTCGTTCCTGTGCGTCGGATTTCGAAAGAACGGCCCAGATTAGATCGAGCAGCGAAGGGGTACCGGCCACTCAGGCTTCGATGCGTGGCAGCACAGTCAGCGTGCAGCGTCACTGCTCCGTCGGCATACACGTCAACGCCAGGTCAGCAATCTAGCCCAGTCAGCGCGGTATATTCCCAAGGAATATTTCCTTTTAAACTGAAATTGTTTTAAAATAGCAGAAAATATGCAAATCTTGTAAAATTCATATAAAATCAACTGCATGTCCGAAAATAGAAATAATATATCCATGGATTCAGAAAATTGAGTAGAATATTAATATTAATTTGGATCTAACTTTTACAGTACGTGGTTACTGTAATAATTTAATTAGTTTTAGTGGTCCTTTAGGTTAATAAATTCATAGAAAAGATCTACTAGTCCAAAAATCGGAAATAATATACCGATGGATTCACAATTGTGTGTAGATCATCAATACGCAATTGTTTCAGACCTTTAGTGTAAGGTTTTGAAGAAATTAAGTAAATATATTAATGGCCCTTTTGGTGTAATAAATTCATAAGAAAATAAGTACTATTCAGAAAATTGCAAACAATATGCCCCTGAAATCAAAATCCCGTGGAGATTACAGATCTAATTTTAGTTTGATTTTTAGGCAACAGAAACTATTTAAATGATTTAAAACCCATTAAAAACTTTTTAAATCATAAAAAATATCTATAACTCCTATTAGGGTGAATCCAACGCCTACTGGTTCATATTAATTCCCTCTATCTGGTACACTTCAGATACAAATTTAATATGATAGTTAGACCAGGTGTTGCAATAGAACTATTAAAAACCCTATATTGACAAGTAATTATTAATAACAAGTACTCCATTGCATTAATTGGTCTCTTGCATGCATCATATACTTTAGTAATGTTTAGATAACTAAATACAACCATTGTGACTTATTAAATTGTCATGCATGCATTTGTTGCATTTGTTTGATCTCTATGTGCTATTGTTTATGTTGTATGCAATTGTTTGATCGATAGATTGCGAGGAGTGCAACGTGTGTGATTGCAACGAGTGCTTGAACGAATTCACCAACTATCAAGGCAAGTAGATGCTATTTTGTTCATGATATTGTCCTACTATTTTCAATGCATTGTCGTGTATTTTGTAGATGCATGTGTAGGAAAGTACTATCGCTATGCTATGTCCTATTATGTGGTAGGGATCTCTTGTAGATGAGCCACCATTGGTAGATGTGCTTAGCCGTGCTACGATGAACGAGGGCTAGGTTACATCACCAAAAGTTGTTTATTAAAGTGTTGGTTTGTAAAAACTAAAAACAACTTAATCAATGAATCTCCTGGGTGTGATGGGATTGTTATTTTTTGGTGGTATCATTACATAAATGCACCCAGGTATCAAGAGAAAATGATTGACTTTTTTATTTGGTAGATTACGTGTAGAACCATGTGCCAATAATGAAATGGGCGGTTGGTTGTACTTAGTAGGTTGTGGCAACTCGAACCCACGTAGCCAGAGATGTAGAATTTTGGTAGGTTGGTACGGTGCGTGTCAGATTTGGGGAGCTACTTCCCGAATGGTCCCTTCTTGGACTTCTCCCTATCATCTCCCAATATGAAGTGGTGGTACGAGCTGGACTGGCCAAGTCACATGGGTAAAGTGTACTAACCCCTGCAGGGTGTATAATCTTATCGATTAGCCGTGTCCCCGGTTATGGACATCTGAGTTGCTTGATATTGAGTTCATGACATGTTTCTCGCTCTTTGCAATTTCCTAATTGCTTTAATGATGATGGGTTAACTTAATTGGGATCTTTTCAAAGAAAATCAAAAACTATTTATGAAAGTAGGACAAAGGTATTTTAAAATGCAAGCTAGCCACAACTCCACTTGCCAAATAAACATGTAGATGTTAGTTCTATTGTCTCCTTTGATAGCTCTACTTGCCATACATTCCATGCATTGACCCTTCGAGGCTGCTACGTTTTATGTTGCAGGTTATTATTCCGATTCTAAGTGATCGAATAGGTCGTGATACTCCACTTAACATTTGTTCGCTTGTGGGCAATTGAAGATGGAGTCTACTATATATTTATGCTTCCGTTTTCTATTGAACTATTTGAGCTCGCATGTGTGCTAAGTATTATTGTAATAATTGCAAATTCTGGATCAATTCGTTACTTATAATGCACTGTTAAAATCTTTGGTATTCATATGTACTGTGTGTGCTAGTGAACCGATCCAGGGATTGGCACTATACACATGAACTCAGCCTTATCAGGCGAGGGTGTTACAAGATGGTATCAGAGCAGTGCGTTGACTGTAGGATCGTGACCTAGCAATGGAATAGGAAAGCCATATGAAAAATTATAAACACTATATGATTCTATCTATTCCCTTCTTACACTTCTTTCTAGTATCTACTTATCACTTCAATTCTCATATTCTTCTAATATATAGGAGATGCCATACCATGCAGTTGATGAGAAACAAGAATAGTTAGATGATGTCCACCATCTAGTTCTTCGTTGGATTATTGATATCACTTTGCTATTGATCATATCAAAACTGATGGTATATCAATATTATTGATAAGGATTGTTTGATTATTTGCTTGTTTGTGCTTTTTATTGATTGACTTTGATGTGTATGGGAAGGAAAAATACTTCTCTTAGTCCTCTCCTATCAATACTCACCTATGTTGTCCCAAATAGATATCAACTTTAGTTCTCTTAAGGGGGTTAGCCTCGAGATTGTATCCATAGTGAGATAAGACACTTAGGAGTTTGAATTTGATCATCGAGAAACCACCCAAAACCTTGCTAGACATTGCGAATCTCGAGACGAGATTCATCTTAAGGGGGTTAGTCTATCACATCCCAAGATTTTAGAAAAAGGGACTAGAAAAAAATTGTTTTTACATGTCATTCGTGAGCATTGGATTGCATCCCTGCAAAAATTTGCAAGAAATGAATTTGAAAACCCTAAATCTAAATGGATTTTGCAAATATTCCTATAAGGAATAAATATGGATTTTATAAATCCAATATAATTAAACTCAATAAAAGGATACAAAAATGGTCCTAAAATGATCTACTGGATATTACAAAAATTAATAAACAAATTTCAGCTCATTTGGAGTTATAGAGAAAAAGTTATTAAAGAAATAGAGAAGGAAAAGAAATGGAAGAAAAAAGAAAACTAAACTACCTACCTAGGCCAGCGACCGAAGCCGGCCCAACCCAACCAGCCCGCCTAGCCCACTGCTACCTGCCGCTCGCCTCCCGCCAGGTACAGCGCATAGCGCAGCAGCACTGGGCCAGCCCATAGATCCTGCATGCCGCCGGCGCGCCTCTCTCCTCTCTGCCGCTGACTGACCTGGCCCACCTGTCATCTTCCTCCTCCTGGCGTGGAGACCCTGACGAACACGGCACGAACAGTCGACCGATTTCCCCACCAAATCCGCTCGATTTGTTGCCCCTCGTCCAGGAAATTTAGCATATAAATAGCCCTCGTACTCCTCCCCGAAACCCCAAAAAATATCGTCGATTACTCCCCCAGGCTGTTGGATTCGACGCCGATTTGATCTACCGCCGCCATCACCATTGTCTTTGGCGAGAGATCCAACCACAGTACTGCACCGGTCTTCGACCACCGCAGTAGCATCATCCAGAGCACTAACATGCTCTAGGGCACTACGGTTGAACTCAATGCCTGCATCATCTAGAGAAACGGAAAAGGTACAGTAAGAATCAAGCAAAGGCAGAGAGACAAGGCAACCGAAATAGAACATACAGGAGAAATTACTCACCCGAAATAGCTTTGGCAGCAGCCATCAGCTTCTCAGCCACCTCCTTCTCGCGTGAAGCCGCGGCGGTAGCAAGCTTCTCGTCGCGCTCCGTGGCTTCTCGTTGCTGGCGCTCCTTAGTAGCGGCCGCGTCAGCCAGCTCTTGCTCGAGGCGCTCCTTCGCCCCAACAGCATCCTCAGCCTTTTTCTCCGCTCACCCAAGGCTCTTTTTGAGAGCACCAAGCTCACGGAGGGCGGTGTTTTTTTCATCAAGAAAAGCAACAAGAGCATGCATGAGATTCATAAACCAGCAAGCAGACGAAGAAGTAGAGGATCTAGTTAAGAATGCACCTTGAAGCCGCTGCAAGCTGGCCTCCAACGCCAGGTGCTGCTTCACTAGCTGGTTGGCACCTTGCACAAAAGGCTGCAAGAAGAAGCAACTTGTTAGGAAAAGGACTCGGGGGCTGCGCCCAAGAAACGAGCAAAAATAAATCAAACACACGAACAACGCTCGGGGGCTCCTCCTGAGACACGCACAAAACATAAGTAAATATCAGCAGATCACACAAAAATGTGGCTCGGGGGCTCCCCCCACGGCAAGAAGGGAAACACTTACATGATCAGACAGAGACTCCGAAGGTCCGGCTATAGTCTTCTGGGAGACGACCACTCGAACCTCCCGCGGAGAAGGGTTCAGAGCAGCGCCCCCAGAGGTGGCCACCGTCTGAGAGGGAGGAGGTGTCATCTTCGACTCCCCCACCATCTCCTGAGTGGCATCGCTAAACGAGCCCTCAGAGGAGTGGCTATAAAGGAAAACACCAGTCAAAGACAAGCAAGCAACAAGGAAAGGTAGCAAAAAGCATCTGAAGTAACTTACGAGTCCATATCGCTCAAGTTGAAAACAGGCAAGGCCCTCTTGCCCTTCTTCTCTTCCTTCTTTCGCTTCGCCGGCGGCTGCGGCGCTACAGCCCGCACAGGCACGGCCGAAATGGGGGAGGAAGAGGCACCATCACCTCCACTGTGATGGACAAGGCACGTCGAGTCCCTAGGAGTTGGCGGAGTCGAGGCATCCAAAGATTCACTCGAGCTCCGTGCCTGCTTTCGGGTCCGCCCCTTGCTCGCCTCGAGGGCTTCCTCGGTTGGTGACTGTGTTGGCGGAAGCTCGGACACAGAGTCCATGATTTCATTGTTTGGCGCATCCGGAAACCGTTCGGGTAGATGGGGGTACCATGCCAGGCACCTTGAACTCCTGCACAACGAAGAGAAAGTTTAGAAAAAACTGCAAATAAAACACACTCGAAAATAGTGCTACACGCACGCCCCAGATCTACACCTGCGGAACGGGCCAAGAGAAACTGAACGGAGGGGTCCGCGACTTCCTCGGAAGGTACTCATTAGTTTTGTACTTCAGCAGAGGACGAAGGACCCTGTCAAGGTCCCCTTTGGAGAGCTCCTCAGCCGCAAATCTCGTCGGGTCATGGCGGCCAGAATAAAGGAACATCGGGTGCACCATAGCCTAGAGCAGCTGCACCCGACGTTTGAGGAAGGATCTCTTGGGCTGAATTTTCTAGGTGGAGTCGAAAGGGGCAAGGCCAAAGTTTTGCCCGTCCACTGTGGAGTCGCGGATATAAAACCACTTCCTCCGCCAGTTCTGGATGGACTCGGACATAGAGAAAGAGAAGAAAAAAGCAGTGGATTGAAGAGAAGTGACGCAGCCGCCAATCAGATAAACTCCATCGGAGCCGGATTGCCTCTTCACAGAATAGATCTTCCGGAAGAGGCCAAAGTGCGGCTCAATGCCAAGCCAGCACTCGCAAAACGCAACAAAGCAAGCGATGTGAAGAAGAGAATTGGGGGGAAAGATGGTGGAGTTGAATGCCATAGAAGAACAACAGCCCACGAAGAAAGTCGTGGACTGGGAAAGAAAGGCCGCGAATAATGAAGGCGATGAACATCACCCGAAACCCTGCATGAGGACCTTGACGGCCTCCTTGTCCTGCGGGATTAAACCCCGCTCACGAAGCTTGCGCAGGTCGCCCTCACGCATCTCCGTGTGCCGCCACCCACCATCGGTGACACGAGCGGCGGCGGTGCCCTTCTTGCCGCCGGCAGCAGCACTGGTGGAGGTATTTTTGGTTTCCCCATGGCAGCGCGATGACGGCAGCGGTGCGAGCGCGGGAAGGATGAGGGGAATGATCGGAGAACTTCCAGCGCGTGGCGAGAAAAGCTCAAGAAAATGGACACAATAGAAAGCAAGTGGCTGCGGTGAAAACAAACAAAAAATTTCCCCACAGTTATAAGGACAAAGACGATGAACAGGGTCCGTTCATTGGGAAGCCCTAGCGCCAGCATCAAATCCAACCGTCCACGTGTCAGCACAGCAGCGAACCGTCGCTCGCACGCTGTCCACTATACACGGAAACCGAGGAGACGCCGTAATTATCGCCACATCGTGCGTGACCAGTCAAATCCAAGTCAGAAAGTGGGACCCATGTTCATCCAGTCATGTCACCTCTGGTGCCGCAGACGCTTGAGGTCACCTATCGTCAGCACTGACGTCATCAAAGCTATACTAGCAACGGTTACAAATTTTCGGCTAAACAATTAAAGTACTCACTCGAATCTACGATTCGAGCAACTACTCGGGGGCTACTCCTATCAGGAGCGCTGGCCGTACACCCGAAGCATGAATGAGGTACTACGTCAATGATCTATCCTTCGAGTCCTATGTCGAGTCTACGACTCCACTACGGACTCGGGGGCTACTCCCATAGGGAGAATTGATTCAAGCATCCAAAAAAATTGTGTCCTACGGACCTGAAGCAAACAATGGCTGAATTAAAGTCTCTACTCGAGTCTACGACTCGAACAAACACTTGGGGGCTACTCCCATAGGGAGCGCTGGTCGCGCACCCTATGAATTCGTCGACTGCGATCCTTTGGATCAGAATGCAAAAACTATTTGGCAACTTTGCCCCAATCAACGCTAAGTGAGTAACATACTCCTTGGCCACCCTAAACACCTCCGCGGTTATAAAATTTCGGATGCTGTGTCTGCGACGCAAAGATAAGACCTACAGATATCGTCTGATGGCCTGGCAATGCACACGAATGCGCTCTGCTAGTGAAAATCCGTGCTAACAGGCGCGATGAAAATCCCGATGGACGCGTTGGGTACATCATTCGAAAACCACTGGGATTTCGACTCCTGTAATACCTCAACGGCCTGAGTCGAATTACGCCAGCATCTGCTCCGGGTTCGAGTCGAGGGACTCGAATATGAAGAAGATCGTGTTGTTTTGTCCTAAGACAGTTAACTGACCCTGATCCGTCAGGAGAGTCAGGCACACGCATCAACAATCCCTACATACTAAAATCATTCTCTGATGAACAGAAACAACTGCACCCAAAAGATTGAAGAGTCCTCAGCCGAATCTACGATTCGACTGAACACTCGGGGGCTACTGACATGGTTATACCCTACGGGTACACGACATCAGCATACCTGGTCCAGCCCAAGGAAGGCCCACTAGAATATACGCGGCCCACGAATATTTTCGGTTGGCCCAAGACCATGATGTCTTCGGATCCTTGGAGAGCAAGACTAGATTAGATAGAATATTCAAAGAGGCAAACCCTAAACCTATAACCGACTCGATCTGTGCCCGAGACCTACCTAACTCTATATAAAGGCTAGGAGGACACGGCAAGGAGGATAAAAAAACTCTCTCATACCACCGCATACACACCTCCATGCCAGATTGCATCTGCGCACCCCTGTAACCTTCGGTTCCACCGTAATCAAGAGCAGACAAGCAGGAGTAGGGTTTTCCCCTGGTTGCTTGTCTCTTAACCGTTCCGCGATCTCCAGCACCCCCATCTTCTCCAAAACCCAATCTCATAACAATGGGCATTGACGAGATTGAACTTCCGGTGGGAGGCCACGAAGGGGAAGAGGAGCCCCTTTTAAAGGGCTCTCAGATCTGCCCGTTATGGGTATTCGCGACTCCTGGCCGGAACTTCCGGTGGGAGGCCGGAAGTTCCGGTGGCACACGGCCAATGGTCAAAAACTGCAGAGCGAGAAACTGAAAAAGCGAATCCTGGTCGAAACTTCCGCCGGTTCACCGGAACTTCCGGTGGGAGCGAAACTTCCGATGGAAGTTCCGACAGAAGTTCCGTCAAATAGACATATTCAAAACAGAAGGTTACTGAACGTGAGTGGAACAAGACCCGGAACTTCCACCGGAACTTTTGGCGGCAAATATGCCCTAGCGGAACTTCCGGTGGGAAGCCGGAACTTCCGGTCAGGGAAATTCCAGAATCCAGAAAACCAGAAACGCAATAACTTTTGCATCCGAACTCCAAACGGGATGAAACCAATTTTGTTGGAAAGATAACAACGAATAGAATTACCCAAGGTGAAAATATTGGGTATCACCTTGGGATAAAATATCATGAATATATATGTGAAGTATCCCCCAAGGTGTGGAGCCGGAAAACTCGCAAGATCAAAAACCGCAATAAGATATGCAAGTGAAATCCTTAGATGATGAACTAGAGCTTGTTATGATGGTGACCACAAGGTCTAGATCCTCTCATGGACAAGAACCAAATAACAACCAAGAAAGATGATGCTATGAATGCAAAGGTTTGAGCTCTCTCCGAACGATGCAGACGAGACACCCGCTTGAGATCCCCTCTTGATAGCACGACTATCTATCCTAAACCCGGTCTCCCAACTAACAATACGAGACCGGCAAAATAAAAGCCCTATCAAGAACATACCTTTGCCTTGAGCATACCACTTGAACTTGATGTAGACCGTCTTGTTCTTCTATAGTGGGAACACCTTTCTTGGATGCTCTTGCTTGATGAAGATGAAGACTTGCAAATTGCTCCCCCATACTCCATGGGGAAACCTCTTCTTTGAACTTGTCTTCATCATTCCATGAGCACGAGGATGGCAAGATTCAAGCATGAGATCTTCTAGAGATGGCGCATGGGTGTTAGATTCATCACTATGTAACTAGATTATTGTCTCTAGTGCAAGTGGGAGACTGAAGGGAATATGCCCTGAGAGGCAATAATAAAGTGTTTATTATGTATATTCCAAGTATATGATAGATGTTTATTTTGCATGCTATAATTGTATTAATACGAAAACGTTAATACATGTGTGTTTAATAAACAAAAAAAAAGTTCCTAGTTATGCCTCTCTCATAAACTAGCTCGTTGATTAACAAGATGATCAAGGTTTCCCGATCATGGACATTGGATGTTGTTAATAACAAGATCCAAACATTAGTGAAATGGTGTGATGAACATTCATCCGACGAATAACATTACGATTAAAGTCATTGAGTTTATATTGCTATAACAACATACAAAGTGATCCTAATCCTTAGACCATGAGATCATGTCAATCACTAACACCGGAAGAGTATCTTGATAACATCAAATGTCACACTATAACAGGGTGATTATAAAGATGGGTTCAGTACTACTAAAGTGTTATGTTGAGGCCCATGGATCGAGAGTGGAATTTGTTCATCCCGATAACGGATAGATATTCTCTGGGCCCTCTCGGTGATATCACATTGATTATCTTGCAAGCAAGTGATTTGATCACTAGAATGTTATATCACGGGAACAAGAAAATAGTATCAGTAACGAGATCAAACTAGGTATGGAGATACCGATGATAAAATCTCGGACATGTAATATATCGCGAAACAAAAGGATTAAGATACTAGGGTAAAAGGTTCTGACGATCACAAGAAAGTCATCGTTGAATGTGTGGGAGTCAGTATGGGTCTCCAGATCCCGCTTCTGATTATTGATCGGAGAGGGGTATCGATCATGTCCGCATTATTCGCGAACCGTAGGGTGACACACTTAAGAGACACCGACATCCATTTGGAGCAAAAGTTTCATGCCGGAAAGAATAACAAGTACAGGAATTTATTTCACTAGATACCGAAACAGGTTTTCAGGTGAAATTGCAGAAAGTGTTTTTGCATGTGAAATGAAATACTAGCAAGAGGTTATATGTGAATGTTTGTCATTAAAGTAATTGACAAAATTATGAATAAATAAAAGGAGTTTTATTTAATGAGAGTTTGCATTAAATTTGGTGGAAATTTAATGGGAATTTGAGTGGAGGGAATTGAAAGGATTTTTGTGAGTGGAGTGTCCACCCACATGAATGAGGGGAGGGCAAGGGGGCATCCCCATGCGCCGGCCACCCCCTTGGGGTCCCCCCTCTCCTATAAAAGGCACCCCTCCTCCCTTCTCACTTATACCTACTTGTGAAGGATCTCTCTCCCCCTCTAGTATTTATCCCCCATGGTCTCGGACTAGCGAGATACATGTTCCCGATGGCTATTCGGCAAGAAAGAGTTGTGCTTCCGCTGCATCGCTGGAGCGAGGAGGCGGAGGTTGCTCGGTGCCTCGAACGTGTGTGCGAGCACGGATGCGCCGCTAAGTTGCGGTGCTAAGGACTTCCTGTTGATCTTGAGATCGACAAGAGATCATCTACATCAACCACGAGTTTAACTCGTTAAGCTTTGTCGGTCTTCAAGGGTAAGTTATCTATGGATATACACCCGCCCGTTGTTTGTATCTAGTAGATAGATCTTGGTACATAGTTGTTACCATCGTAGGAAATATTTTGTTTTATATGCTGCGAACCTTATACAACACCTGCAGCTCCAGCTCCAGGACATGCTCCATCTTCAGGACATGCTGCTCTAGGACATGCTCCAGCTCTAGGACCATCTCATGCTGCTCCAGGACAAGCTCCATCTACATGACCATATCATGCTGGACCTAGTGGTACCACTGCCCCAGCTAGGAAGAAGAGAGCAGTATCTTCAGCTCCAGGTCATCCTTTCAAAGCTCCTAGGCCAGCACCAGCACATACTGGACCTAGTGGTACTACTGGAAGGCCAGTAAGAGCAAGAAAGGCTAACTCTAAGATGGTTGGTTACCTCACTACAAGCAACATTGACAAGATCACACTGAAGGACATCAAGAAAGGGATGCTATGAATAATCTGTTTGTGTGCTTTGTAGAACAATCTGTTTGTGTGCTTTGTAGAACAATCTTTTGTCCATGTGCTTCTGAGAACAATCAATTTGTGTGCTTCTGAGAACTATTAGTTTGTGTGGTGTGAGATTATGTATAACTATTTGAACAAATGTTGTGTTTGTTTTCTGTTGTGAGTCTGAGACAATGGCCAACTATTTGAAATGCTTGTTGTGTAGATGTTTTCATGCTAGTATATTAAATTATTGATTATTATAGATGTTGTCGAGACCACTCGAGGGGCCTCGACAACCCTAGTATATTAAATTGTTGATCATTATAGATGTTGTCAAGACCACTCGAGGGGCCTCGACAACCCTAGTATATTAAATTGTTGATCATTATAGATGTTGTCGAGACCACTCGGGGGGCCTCGACAACCCTAGTATATTAAATTGTTGATCATTACAGATGTTGTCGAGACCACTCGAGGGGCCTCGACAACCCTAGTATATTAAATTATTGGTCATTATAGATGTTGTCGATACCATGGCCTTGACAACCCTAGTATATTAAATTGTTGATCATTATAATATAACATTGTATCCAGTACCACAAAGCATTATAGATTTTGACATATTAACTAAAATGCATGAAATTTTAGACACAAATAGGAGAACATCTTCACACAAAATGAATGGTTCAACACATGGATGGTTCAACTAAACAAATAAAGGGTTCAACACATGGAGGGTTCAACTCGACAAATAAAGGGTTCAACTCAACATCTGCATTACACAAATATGCCAACTAAACATACGCATACATCTACCTAAACACACCATCACTCCTCCTCCTCACAAATTGCCTTGATTATCTTGACCTTGTCCTTGTTAACACCATTGACCTTGAAAAGTTCATGCATGGAGTACTCTAACTTTTTCTTTTCATCCTTTAGATTAGATCTTTCCTCATCCCACTTCTGTTGTTTCACCTTGAATACGTCTGCCTGTGATTTGAGTATATTCTTCAGTTCCTCCTTAGCATTCTTCAGCACCTCTACTTCATTCTTCAATGCATCTATGTGCTTCTCCATCTGCTCAGCATCATGTTCCCCACTCATTATCTTAGCATAGTTTTCTGCTATGGCTTTCTTCTCGGTCTGAGCTATCCACTTCCTCCCAGTATCATGTATCCACCTAATCCCTTTCTCTAGCATGGTTGTATATTTCTTCTCCAATTTGTCCTTCTCTTCAGTTAGATCCTTCAACATTTTGCTGCTCCCATACCTCTCTTGAATTCTTGAGCTATTACTCTCATTATACATTGCCCACAACTTAGTCAATGCATGCTTCATGCTGTCATCCCACTCTAGATCAATCCAGCTTTGAAAGCCATAACTCATTACCTCATGTACATTAAATATTTTTTATTACAACATACTGTCTATGGTTTATGATTACAACATACTAAAAATGGCAGATTATGTAAAAACAAAGCTGAAATACATGTCTATGATTACAACATACATGTCCATGAGCACATTATCATTTCTAAATGAGCACACTATCATTTCTACATCACATATCTGCTAAGCAAACTGTCACATATCTATATCACAATATTCAGTAAACTGCTAGAAATCTAACTGTTCTGCACTAATACTCAATGTTGCTCTAAATGAACATACTATCATTTCTATCTCATTGTACCTGTTAGTTAACTGAAATTAAATGAACACGTGATCACACTATGAGGAAATCAAATCACCTACAGGGACCTATTGAAGAAAAAAGGGAGCTGAGCACTTACATTTTCTATAGCACACATGTAGAACTTCCTCCCTATATCAGTGCCCTCAAACGCAACACACCTATGTGGCTTCAATTTGTGAGCAGCGCAAACAAAATGAGCTTCATGGTCAATGCCGGCAATTTCAGCGTTATGGAGCATGTCTGGTGCGTAGTCGAAGGCAGTAAACTACAAATCCGAGAAATCCAGGAAAACATGAGGCTCAAATCGACGATTTTCCAAAAATTCCCAAATTTGGATCCAAACCCTAAATTAAAGGAGGAGGAATGCAGTCACATGGTCAAACAAGAAAGAGTTGGCAGAGGAGCTTCCGCTGTCGTTCCATCTCGGCATGATATGCGTAGTAGCGGCGGAAGCAGTCGCCGGCGATGGCGGCGCGGTCACCAGCGACGGCGGCGGTCAGGCTCAGAGGAAGCATATGAGTGAGGCAGCGGGGGAGAGAAGAGGAGGGCCCGACCGTTTTGATGGTTCCGATAGCGCCGTTAACGGCCGTCCACGCCTAGCCGTCCAAATGCACCACGTAAGCCTAACGACTGGGACCCACCGGTCAGTTTCGTCTTTAGCGTGGCATTAGAGCCAGATCAGTGCTGCATGCAACCGCGTGCCCCAAAACCGGTGCAATCTGAAACTTTTTAAATTTTTGGTGGTCTTTTGAAACCCTAGCCTCAAATGTGGTGGTTTTTGTAATTTTCTCATATGGGCGAGAGGCGATCTCTAGCGCACTACCGGCAACCACGACGTCATTCGACAATGAATTGCCGGATGAAAACTTCTTCCCACTACAGCTTAGGCCACATCGTATGTGTTGATTTCTCTCAGATTTTACTAGAGTTTCTTATTCTAGATGTGATTGGTTTATCATGTTTAGATGTAATATGTGAAGGATACATGCCCTAGAGGACGATAATAAAGTTGTTTATTAATATATCTCAAATGTTCATACTCCC
Organism: Avena sativa; assembly: GCA_916181665.1. Lineage (NCBI taxonomy): Eukaryota > Viridiplantae > Streptophyta > Magnoliopsida > Poales > Poaceae > Avena > Avena sativa. The sequence continues at coordinate 466,034,855 of OV702283.1, read as the reverse complement.
TCCGACTCATATTAGTTGACTTAGATTTATCTAGATATGAATGTATCTAGTCAAGTTTTAATGCTCCGTATCTAGACAAATTTGAGTCAACTAATAGGGGTTGGAGGGAGGAATAATTTTGTGTCATGCTATAACTATATTAAGTGGAACAAATAAAGTCCCTAGTATCCTCCTTACTAGGGTTGGGCAAATGATAATCAAGATTTTCCGATCATGGACTTATTAACGTTAACTGACAACGAGGTCACTTTATTAGATGAATGATGTGATGGCCACATCTAATCACAGTATTGCAATATGATCCAGTCACAAAGTTCAACATTGCAATATCTAGCAAAACATAGTGATTCCGTTCTTAGACTATGAGTTTATATATAATCACTATCTCCAACGGCTGCTTTGATCGTACCAACCGTCACACCATAACATGGTGATCATAAAGATGTGTATTGGGTATTTCAAAGGAATATGTTACGACGCATGTATCAAGATCCGAATTTGCTTATCTGAGTGACATATAGATAGTCTCGACCCACTCGATAAGATCACATCAATGAGCTTGTAATCATGTAACTAGGTCGCAAGGATACAATATCACAAAAACGAGTAAATGTGTTTGCCAATAACAAGACTGAACTAGGTATGTCGATACCAAAGATCAAGTCTTGGACAAATCAGGTATCGTAGTGCAAAGAGAATGATACTCAACGTTGAAGGTTCAAGCGATCAATCAATTCATGGAATACGAGGGGGCCATCATGAGTTTCGAGACACCGATATTGGTCATTGATCAGAGAGATATCTCGATCATGTCTAAATATTTCCAAACTATAAGAGCGTCACGCTTAAGGGTAAAAACACTGAGGATTGATCCCCGATCGTAAGAGAAACTAATGAGAGAGAGAACTGAAAATGTTTAAGGGAGATACCGAAGTGTTCATAGGTGTTTTGAATAAAAGGGATTTAGTAGTTAATTAATTGAATTAATTATTAAATAAATAAATAGGGGCAAAACCACCTATATGGGCTCTCCTAGAGGGGAGAGAGCCCAAGAGGGGCCGCCTGCCCTAGGAGGGTCAAGGGCACGCGCGGAGGCTCCCACCACCACTGGCCGACCCTAGTGGGCTTGACGTGCGCGGGTGGGACCCACCCCACCACCGACTGCCACCATTCCCACCTCTCAAGTTTAGGGACTTAGAGGGTGGGGTGTGCCTAGTTTTTTCCTATATAATAGGAAGGAGACAACTATATACACTAGCACGAACCGAAGAAATGCCGCCGTCATCGGCACTCCATCACCAGAGCCAGAAAAATCTTGTCAAAGTAGATGGACGGGAAGTTGTCGTGCTAAAGCCCTAAAGGACTAATACATCAGAGTAGACTCACAAAATTTGCGAGAAAGTGACTAGGTCTGATTTGTGACCGTTCCACTTTTACCCTCTAGAAGGAACATGGACAAATTTTTGTTAGACTGAATGCCAAATTAAACTGCACCCGATCGACGGCAAATTTTAGTAGCATGCAGTAGAAAGAATATTTCTTTAAGTAGAGTTTCTTCCACGGACAAAAAACAAAACATGGGGAATAAGATGAAATTGTATTTTTTTTGGCGTGATTTGTGGATGTACTTTTTTTCGAAAATTATTTGTATATACACAGAAAGGATTTTAGGTTCAGTTAATTTTGTTTTAGCAAAATACGACCACGTTGAAGCTCAGGGTGCAGGTGGGAGTGGGCTGCCCGCGGAGCCCACTACCCAAGCCCACATAAAAGGCTATGCGGGACATCCGCGGGTAAACAAGAAAAAATGGTGGATTTCCGTGGGAAGCCCACGATCGAACGCAAATATTAAAAAAGTTATTTCGATCCAAATTAATATTTTTATATTTGTCTATATTCGAATATATCTAGTTATATAGTGCTAGATATATCCGAATCTAGCCAAATATGAGTACATTAATTTGAATCAAAAGGAGTAGGAATTTCTCAATCAAGCAAATATTATGTCTAGTAGAAAGAATGCCAAGTCACTTAAAAAGTGAAAAAAATAATTAATACATCGAAGTGCTAAATATTGATGTATTATATACTAAAATATTTTTATAAATATTATACCAGCAATAATTACAATAACGTATTTGCGGGTATATGTGGATATACGCGAGATAGTGGACACCCACATAAGTTTCGCGGGCTCCCGTGAGACACCCACTTAAATTATGTGAGACTGTACGGGCGTATGCGGGCTTTCCGCGGACAGTCCCAACTGCACCTTGAGTTGAAGCTGCGTATACATATTCTAGCGTAATCGGAAGAGCCGGTTTGACGCGGCCACTAGGTAGCTGGTTCCGACTCGAATCGGGAAACCGGAAAGGCTAGCCAGTCGGTGTACGACGAGAACCCTTGACAGATTCAGTCTGTGTATTTAGGCAGGCCGGCCGGCCGGCGCTAGCACCACGGAACCCTTGACACAGATTCACAGAGGAGGAGGACGAGGGAGATCGATGATGATGATGATGAGGGAGGAGGACGAGGAAGATCGCTTCAGGGCCAGGATCGATCGTACGACGAGAACCTACCGATCCTCCGTTCAGAGATATCCAGGAGTCTGGACGAGATGGAGACTCTCCACGATCATCTAGACGCCTTTTCCCTACTGGACTGGGCACAAGGCCTCGAGGACAGCACCGCCGACCTCATCGAGTCCATAGCCCGCGACGGGGACTACTGCCGCCGCGGCGCCACTCACTTCGCCGCCAAGGAGCCGGCGCTCGCGGAGACCCTACGGCGCAAGGCGGCGTGGTCGTACGCCACGCGCGCAGAGCTGCTGGAGATCGCCGCGGGCGCGCGCAGCCTGCGGGGCGTGTGCCTGAGGGTGCTGGCGGCAGGGGCGGAGGAGGACGACGTGGTCTACCTGGCCGCAGTGGAGTACCTCTCGCACGTGGCCAGAGACACGCCCCACAACGGGGACTCGATCCCAGTGTTCCCGGACGAGGCCGTTGCCGATCAGGTGCACGCGGCGGCGGTGTCGGGTGCCCGGGATGATCCTGCTGGCGTCAGATGTTTCGTGGAAGGATTCGCGGAGAAGGCCGGGAGCCTCAGGCGAGGCGCGGCGGAGTTCGTCGGTGGCGACGACGTGGACCAGGTGTTCACCGCCCAGAAGCTAATGAAGCTCGCGGGGATGGTGGAAGCTCTGTGCGCCGACACGGAGGTGTTCGTGCACAAGGTGGTGTCTTCGCCTTACTGGAGAGTGTGGAGGTCTAAGAACCGTGGCAGATGATCATCCTAGGCTTTTCGATCAACGAGAGTTAATTGTAGCATTAAACAATACGCTGTATGTGTATGAGCTAGCTGTTGTGTGTCATGTTCTCGTTTAGATCCTCAGCTTTTTGATTCAAGGTTGTATCGAAATATTGAATATGCTATTAGCTATTGTCATGTTTTTTATCATCCATAAGAGCATGTCTAACAGACCCCTTAAAAGGGCCAAACCCGTATAATAACCGTCGGAATACGGGTTTAAGCTCCATCCGGCCGTCTAGCAGGCCCGTAAAAACGGCCCCCGCTCCGATTTTTGCTGTTTTCGATTACGGGGCGGGCCTTCGTCCCCTACTTGTGCGGGGTGGGAGCGGGAATAGAGGGCCAAACCAGTATCCTCCCCTCCACTGCGCGCGAACGATTTCAGCGAAACCCAACCGCCGCCGCCGCCGCTCGATCTCCTCCGCCCCGTCCTTCCCGGCAACGTCGCGGCCGGATCCCGCTACCATGGATCCTCCGCAAGGGCCGCCTACCGCCGGCGGTGCATCTCCAACGGCCACGGTGGTTGATGTCCCCGTCGGAGGTCCGCCCAACGCCGACGACGTGTCGGCCATGATCTCCGCCACCATCCCGTCGAAGAGGAAGAGGATTCCGAAGAAATTCTTCGAAGCCCCTTCGGCGGCCGCAGCTCCGCCGGCCGCAGCCCCGCCGGCTGCCAAGAAAGGGCGCAGGATGAAGACGAAGGCGGCCGGGCCGAGGGGTGCTCCGCAGCCCAAGGTGAAGACAAAGCAGGTCAGCCGCATCGGCCTCGCGCCTCCACCGTCTTCCAAGGCCACGGCCCCTCCTCCCTCCGTTCCGTCCGATGTGATGCCCGCGCCGCCGCCACCCACCATGGACGTAGACAAGGTGTTCGATGTTGAGTCCACAACACCGTACATGGACATGCCCAATGAATCCGCGGTGGATTTGGACGCCGGCATCGATGTGTTCGATGGGTTGTGCAACGTCGAAGAGATTGATGACGAGGAGGAGGATGAGGGTGACGAGGAGGAGGTGGTTGAGGTTGATCCGGCTGCCGCCGGTTCTTCGTCGACGCCAAAGCCACGCACGGCGAGCTACAGCGAGATCGAAGACGCCATCTTTAACCCGAAAGGCATGCATGTCTAACAGAAGCATCCCTCTGAGGTGATGAATGTTGTCTTCTCTTTGTCGTCCTTGGCCATCTTGATCTGATGGTACCCGGAGAAGGCGTCGAGGAAGCAGAGGAGATCGCATCCCGCTATGGAGTCGACCGGCGGTAACGGGAATGGATCCTTCGTACATGCTTTATTCAGGTTCGTGAAGTTAATACACAATATCTTGTTGCTTCTATGGGGCTTGGGCACCACAACGGGGTTCACAACCCAAGTCGGGTGCCACACTTCCTAGATGACCCGGGTAGCCTTTAGATTCCGAACCTCCGAGATGACGAAGTCTTGCTTGTCCTGCGCTTGACGCCAAACTTTCTGCTTTACCGGGTGGGCTCCCGGGCTCACTGCCAATGGTGCTCAATCACCTCCCTTGGGACCCCGGGTAGACCTGTGGGTTTCCAGGCGAACACATCACTGTTCTCCCTAATGGGGTTTGTTGCATAGAAAACAAAAAAATTTCTACGGTTCCAACTGCCAAGATCATATCTAGGCGATACTTGTAACAGTTATAGATGGACTCACCCTCGTAGATCGTAAGAGGAAAAACATTGCCAAAAACAAACATGGTTGATGTTGTACATGACCATCCTCGAGGACGTATAGACAATCAACACCACAAATGGGCAGCGCCTCCATAATCGGTCACACGTACGGTGTGCCAACGACTCCCGAACCCTCGCTCCAGCCGGGAAGCGGAAGTAGTGGATCCCCGGAAACTCCAATAGTGCAACGCCATGGTAGTGGTGGTGGAGGGGAAAGTTTAGAGAAAGGCTTCGCCGAGCACCTTTTCTAGTGGCAATGGGCAAGACAAGCAAGGGGAAGAACATGACAACCAAAGGGCATATGAGAGGAGCTTGTGAGAGAGTCTGTGTGAGAGAGGAGGATGGCACCTCCTTTTATAGGGGGAGGGGGCAACCCCTCCCATGGTCGGCGTCCAAAAGGTGCCCCCTCCCCTCCTTTCATTCATGTGAGTGCTCTCTCCACTCACATAAATCCACTCTCCACTTTCTCCCATTAAATCTCCACTCAAAAATCAAAGGTCCTTCCATTAAAGCACTTTATTTTCCTTGTTTTAATGCAACTCAGCTTAAGGAATACTTCATTTAATTAGTACTTCATTTAATGAACATATTAACATTTTTATCCCTTGCTTTGTTTCGATACCCCGAAACTATTTCGGCAGATTCAGGAGAACAATTTTCTATAACAGAACAATTTTCTGCGATGTCCATTGACTTCCACTGTGTTTTCTATCTGCTCAAATGTGTTAACTACCCTTAAGTGTGTCTCCCTACGGGTTCGAGAACTATGTAGACATGATCGAGACTTTCTCCGATCAATAATCATTAGCGTAATTTAGAGATTCATAATGACTCCCACTAGTTCCATGAAGATCTTATGATTGTCCGAACCTCTTTCGCTGTAATCAAATTCCTTTTGTATCATGATATTTTACTTGTACAAGATCCAATCACTTGGTATCAACCATACCTTTTTAAATCTCGTTCCTGACAAGTACTCTTTTTCTCGCTCCTATGATATGACATTCTAGTGATCAAATCACTTGCTTGCAAGCTATGTCAATGTGATATCACTAAGAGGGCCTTGAGTATATCTCTCTGTCATCCGGATGGGCAAATCCCACTCTTTATACACGAGCCACAACTAACACTTTGCAAATACCCGACGGCACCTTTATAATCACCCTGTTATGGTGTGATGTTTGATGTAATAAAAGTAGTCTTCTGGTGAAATTGTTTGACGTGATCTCATGGTCTAAGGATATTGAGTTACTATGAATGTGATAGCAATTTAAACTTGATGACATGATCGTATTGATACATCTACTGTGGGTGACTGTTCATTATATCATTCTCCAATGATATGACCCTGTTATTAACAACATCCAATGTTCATGATCAGGAAACCTATGATCATCCGTTAATCAACATGCTAGTATAAAGAGAGGCTTTACTAGGAACCTTTCCGTTTATAAATCACACATGTATTAATGTTTCCTATTAATACAGTTCTAGCATGAAAAATAAACATATATTATAAACCTGGAATAGCATAATAACCACTTTATTATTGCCTCTCGGGCATATTCCTTTCAGTCTCTTACTTGCACTAGTCAATAATCTAGTTTACATAGTCATGAATCTGACACCCATAGAGTTCTGGTGCTGATCATGTTTTGCCCTTGGGAGAGCTTTATTCGATGGATTTACAACATTCAGATCCGTATCTACTTTGAAAATCTCTAGTTCGCCATCCTGAACATGTTCCCGGATGGAATTAAAGTGACGCTTTATATGCTTGGAATTCTTGTGATACATTGGTTCCTTAGCATTGGCTATGGTACCATTGTTGTCACAATAGATCACCATAGGATCCAAAGCACTTGGAACCACACCTAATTCAGAAATGAACTCCTTCATTCAAACTGCTTCCGCCACTGCTTCTGAAGTAGAGATATATTCAGCCTCGATTGTAGATCTCGCAATCGATGGTTGCTTGGAGCTCCTCCAACTTACCGTTGCACCATTTATCAAAAATACATATCCGAATTGTGACTTAGAGTCATCCGAATCGGTTTCAAATCTAGCATCGACCTAACACCTTGTGACGAGCTCTGCTTTACCTCCATATACAGGAAACATGTCATTAGTCCTTCTTAAGTACTTAATGACATCTTTGACTGCCTTCCAATGTTCCAAACCTAGATCATATTGGTATCTGCTAGTCAAAATAACAACATGTGTTACATCTAGCCTTGTAAATAGCATAGCATACATAAGAGAACCTATGGCTGAGGCATAGGGGACACGGTACATCATTTCTCTATCTGTTGTTGTCGCTGGAGTTTGAGTCTTACTCAAACCGTACCTTGCAACATCGGTAAGAACCCCTTCTTACTTTCGCCCATTTTGAAGTTCTTCAAAATCTTGTCAAGGTATGTACTCTGTGACAATCCTATTAAGCATATTGATCTATCTCTATAGATCTTGATGCCTAATATGTATGCAACTTCACCAAAATCTTTCATTGAAAACTCACTATTTAAGTAATCCTTTACGCTTTTCAAAAGTTCCATGTCATTTCCAATCAATAATATGCCATCCACATATAATATTAAAAATACAATAGAGCTCCCACTAACTTTCTTGTAAATACAAGATTCTCCGATGGTTTGGACAAATCCAAAACCTTTGATGACTTCATCAAATAGGAGATTCCAACTTCGGGATGCTTGCTTTAGTCCATAGATGGATCGATGAAGTTTGCATACATACCTTGTTAGCATCCTTATGATCGACAAACCCTTTTGGTTGTATCATATACAACTCTTCATCGATGTTTCCATTAAGGAACGCTGTTTTGACATCCATCTGCCAGATTTCATAATCGAAAAATTTAGCAATTGCTATCATAATCCTAACAGACTTTAGCACCACTACCGGTGAGGAAGTCTCATCATAGTCAACTCCTTAAATTTTTCGGAACCCCGTCGCTACAAGTGGAGCTTTATATACGGTCACATTACCATCATCGTCCATTTTCATTTTGAAAATCCATTTATTCTCAATAGCCTTTCGGTCATGAGGTAAGTCTACCAAATTCCAAACTTGGTTATCATACATGGATTCCAACTCGGATTGCATGGATTCTAGCCATTTGTTGGAATCCGGGCTTATCATCGCTTCATCATACGTCATAGGGTCATCACTTCCATCTATCGTGAAATTGAGGACTGGATTACCGTACAGTTTCAGAGCTGCATGTATGCTGCCTCGCCTGCGAGGTTTGGTAGTACTCTCTCTCGGAGTTTCATGAGGAGGGGTTGGTACCTCATCATTATTTCCTTCTTCCATTGGTGGAGTCAACACTGGAATAGATTCCGGCACTGCGCTACTTGCCACTTCTAGAAGAGAAGGTTCAAAAACCTCGTCGAGTTCTACCTTCCTACTACTCACACCTTTCGATAGAAACTCTTTTTTTCAAAAGTATCCATTCTTAGCGACAAACACTTTGCCTTCGGATCGGTGATAGAAGGTGTACCCAATTATTTCTTTTGGGTATCCTATGAAGACGCATTTTTCCGCTCTGGGTTCGAGCTTATTAGGTTGAAGTTTCTTCACATGAGCACCGCATCCCCAAACTTTTAGAAATGACAGATTAGGTTTGCTACCAAACCATAATTCATACGATGTCGTTTTAACAGATTTTGATGGTTACCTATTTAAAGTGAATGCAATAGTCTCTAATGCATAACCCCAAAATGACAATGGCAAATCTATAGGAGACATCATAGATCGTACCATATCCAATAAGATTCGATTACGACGTTTGGATACACCATTACGTTGTGGTGTTCCGGTGGGAGTGAGTTGTTAAACAATTCCACATTGTCTCATGTATGTGCCAAACTCGTAACTAAGATATTCTCCTCCATAGTCGGATCGTAGAAACTTGATCTTTCAGTTATGATGATTTTCTACTTCACTCTAAAATTATCTGAACTTTTCAAATGTTTTAGACTTGTGTTTCATTAAGTAAATATACCCAATATATACTTAAATCATCCATGAAGGTTAAAAATAACGATATCCGCCGCGTGCCGACACACTCATTAGACTGCATACATTGGTATGTATTATTTCCAACAAGTCGGTCACACGCTTCCTTGTTTCGGAGAACGGAGTTCTAGCCATCTTGCCCATAAGAAATGGTTCACATGTTTAAAAAGATTCATAATCAAGTGATTCAAGAAGTCCATCAGAATGGAGCTTCTTTATGCGCTTTACACCAATATGACCCAAATAGCAATGCCCCAAATATGCAGCAATATCATCTTTTAACTTAAACTTTTAGCATTCACATTATGAATATGTGTACTACTAATATCAAGATTCAAGACAAATAAACCATTCAACATAGGTGTGTGACCATAAATATGTTATCATATAAAAGTAACAACCATCTCCGATACAAATGAATAACCGTCTTGCAATAAACATGATCTAGAAATGATGTTCATGCTCAACGCAAACACATAATAACAATTATTAAGGTTTATTGTCAACACCGATGGTAGATGAAGTGGAAGCGTCCCGACAACGATCAAATCAACCTTAGATTCATTTCCTACGTGCATTGTTACTTCATCCTTTGCTAGGGTCGACTATTCCTTAGTCCCTGTTTCAAGTTACATATATTAGCAACCGAACCGGTATCAGATACCCATGTACTACTTCGACTACTAGTAAGGTACACATCAATAACAAGTATATCGTATATACCTTTGTTCACTCCCGGCCTTTTTATCTGCCAAGTACTTTGGGTAGTTCCGCCTCCAGTGACCAGTCTCATTGCAGTAAAAGCACTCTGAATCAGGCTTCGGTCCCCCCTTGGTTTTCTTCTTAGGCGCGGCAATAGACTTGCCGTCCTTCTTGAAATTACCTTTGGGCTCGCCCTTTTCATCAGAGGTGGTGATCTTATCATCCATCTCCTCCTGGTGCCTTTTCTTTATGTCTACTTAGGCAACCATCAACATGGCATCGAGTTCGCTGAGTGATCTAATCGCATCACTCATCTTGTAATTCAGTACAAACTCTTTGTTACTGGGTGGGAGCGACTACAGAACTCTATCTATTGTAAGATTAGCTGGGATATCACATCCTAGTTCCTTAAGACATTGAACATAGCCCATCATCATGATGTGCTCGTTCATAGAGATGCATTCCGTCATTGTTGCACTGAAGAACTTGCCAGAGATCATATATCTCTCAACAAGGATCGGGTTCTCAAACATGGCTTTGAGTTCCTTAACCATAGCATCAACACTGCTAAGTTTAAAGCACTTTTGGAGTTCAGGCTCCAGCAACGGAAGGATCACACACTGTACAAGAGTGTAGTCATCATGCTTTGTGTCATACACATTGCGCTCATCCTGAGATGCAGTACTGGCAGGAGCATCACCTAGTGGACCTTCCAGCACATAGGACTTCCTTATGCCCATGAAGAAAATCCTCAAGTTGTGATACTAGTTGGTGAAGTTATACCCATTGTCTAGCAACTTTTCTTTCTCAAGGAATGCATTGAAATTTAATACAGGAGGTGCCATGATCTACAACGTATTTGCAAAGACTATTTAGACTAGGTTTATAACAGATAGAGTTCAAGCTAATTCAAAATTACTTATGTGATCTCCCACTCAAAATGACATCGCTCTAGCCATTTTAGTGATTACACGAACCAAATTCACTATTCCACGACCGATCATCATGAGTGGTGGCGCAGTTCTAATGGAAAGCATCATATGGGTCATCATATCTCCATATGGCTCGTGATTTACCTTTCGGTTCATGTTCGGAGGCCATGTCTTTACATGCTAGGCTCATCAAGTAAGAACCTTAGTATTTGCATGTGTAAAACTGTCTTACATCCATTGTATGTGAATGTAGAATCTATCACACCCGATCATCACGTGGTGCTTCGAGACGATGAACTTTCTTAATGGTGCATACTAAGGAAGAAAATATTATTATCTTGATATTTAGTGGGAGGGATCATCTTATAATGCTACCGAGGCAATCAAATACTACCGAGGCGATCAAATTAACACAAAATAAGATGCATCAAAGGATAAACATCACATGCATATGTAATGTGATATGATATGGTCCTTTTCGCATTTGATATCCATCTCGTGCGTCAAGGCATGATGTCCATCATTCCACTTGTGTCACCAAGGTCCATGGCCCCACCACCAAGGTTGTTCTCCACTAATCTAAATACATGGATTTTCATTTTCTGGCACGCTGGCCTAAAATTAAAATAACAACCATATGGCCCATGTCGATTGTTTTATAATAAAATGTTGGAGATATGCCCTAGAGGCAATAATAAAAGTGATTATTGTTATATCTTTGTGTTTATGATAAATGTTCATATTCATGCTACAATAGTATTAACCGAAAACATTAATACTTATGTGTTTTGTAAACTAAATTAGAGTCCCTGGTAAAGCCTCTTTGTAATACTAGCTTGTTGGCTAATAGATGATCGTGGTTTCCTGATCATGAACATTGAGATGTTATTAACAACAAGATCATATCATTAGGAGAATGGTATGATGTACTCCTATAGATAAGCGTAGCATAAAGATCAAGTCATTTCAATAGTTCGTTTGCTATAAGCTTTCTGATACATAGTAACCTAATTCCTTCGAGCATGAGATCATGCTAATCACCATCACTAAAAGGATGCTTTGATGACATCAAACACCACACCGTAACTGGGTGGCTATAAAGGTGGCATTGAGTATTCAGAAAGTATGTGTTGAGGCACATGGATCAAGAGTGGGATTTGTCCATTCATATGATGGATAGATATACTCTGGGCCCTCTGGGTGGAATGTCAGCCGATTAGCTTGCAAGCATGTGACTGGCTCACAAGGGATCACATATCACGGGAACGAGAAAAGAGTACTTATCGGTAACGAGGTTGAACTAGGTATGCGTCACATCCCAAGATTTTAGAAATTGGGACTAGAAAAAAAATTATTTTTACATGTCATTCGTGAGCATTGCATTGCATCCATGCAAAAATTTGCAAGAAATGAATTTGAAAACCCGAACTCTAAATGGATTTTGCAAATATTCCTATAAGGAATAAATATGGATTTTATAAATCCAATATAATTGAACTCAATAAACGGGTACAAAAATGGTCCTAAAATGATCTACTGAATATTACAAAAATTTAGAAACAAATTTCAGCTCATTTGGAGTTATAGAGAAAAAGTTATTAAAGAAATAGAAAAGGAAAAAAATGGAAAAAAAAGAAAACTAAACTACCTACCTAGGCCAGCGACCGAAGCCGGCCCAGCCCAACCAGCCCGCCTAGCCCACTTCTACTGCCGCTCGCCTCCCGCCAGACGCAGCGCATAGCGTAGCAGCCACAGCACTAGGCCGGCCCATAGATCCCGCGTGCCACCAGCCCGCCTCTCTCCTCTCTGAAGCTGACCGACCTGGCCCACCTGTCATCTTCCTCCTCCTAGCGCGGAGACCCTGACGAACACGACACGAATAGCCGACCGATTTCCCCACCAAATCCGCTTGATTTGTTGCCTCTCGTCCAGGAAATTTAGCATATAAATAGCCCTCGTACTCCTCCCCGAAACCCCCCAAAAATATCGTCGATTACGCCCCCAGGCTGTTGGATTCGATGCCGATTCGATCTACCGCCGCCATCACCATTGTCGAGCTCGGAAGGTCAAGCTCCCGTCGATTCCGTCGCCCTGCGACCCTCCTTCTCCCTTTGATCCTCTTCTCTATCCTCGTTGTGTCTCCTCACCCTGTTTTCCCCCTCGCAAGCGTACCACAGCGAGCACGCGATCTCGCCGGAGCTCCACCGACCCGCCTCCACTCCATCCGCACGCCGTGGCTGTTCCAGGAAGCAAGGGACATCTCCGTGGCCACCATAGACCTCTCCATCCTCGTGCGCTCCTCATCGTGCACCTCCCCTTCTCTGGAGATCACCAGTGCACCGCCAGTCGCCGCCACCTGTGCCACTCGCCTCCGTCCACCGCCGCTAGCCACCGTCCATCATCGGAGTTGAAGAAGCTTTCGTTCCTATGCGTCGGATTTCGGAAGAACGGCCCAGATTAGATCGAGCAGCGAAGGGGTACCGGCCACTCAGGCTTCGATGCGTGGCAGCACAGCCAGTGTGCAGCATCACCGCTCCGTCGGCGTACACGTCAACGCCAGGTCAGCAATCTAGCCTAGTCAGCGCGGTATATTCCCAGGGAATATTCCCGTTTAAACTGAAATTGTTTTAAAATAGCAGAAAATATGCAAATCTTGTAAAATTCATATAAAATCAACTACATGTCCAAAAATAGAAAATAATATATCCATGGATTCAGAAAATTGAGTAGAATATTAATATCAATTTGGATCAAACTTTTATAGTACGTGGTTATTGTAATAATTTAATTAGTTTTAATGGTCCTTTAGGTTAATAAATTCATAGAAAAAGATCTACTGCTCCAAAAATCACAAATAATAAACCGATGGATTCACAATTGTGTGTAGATCATCAATACGCAATTGTTTCAGACCTTTACTGTAAGGTTTTGCAGCAATTAAGTAAATAGATTAATGGCCCTTTTGGTGTAATAAATTCATAAGAAAATAAGTTCTGTTCAAAAAATTGCAAACAATATGTCCCTGAAATCACAATCCCGTGGAGATTACAGATCTAATTTTAGTTTGATTCTTAGGCAACAGAAACTATTTAAATGATTTAAAACCCATTAAACACTATTTAAATCATACAAAAAGATCTATAACTCCGATTAGGGTGAATCCAACGGCTACTGGTTCATATTAATTCCCTCTACCCATTACACTTCAGATACAAATTTAATACGATAGTTAGAATAGGTGTTGCAATAGAAATATTAAAAACCCTATATTGACAAGTAATTATTAATAACAAGTACTCCATTGCATTAATTGGTCTCTTGCATGCATCATATACTTCAGTAATGTTTAGATAACTAAATACAACCATTGTGACTTATTAAATTGTCATGCATGCATTTGTTGCATTTGTTTGATCTCAATGTGCTATTGTTTATGTTGTATGCAATTGTTTGATCGATAGATTGCGCGGAGTGCAACGTGTGTGATTGCAATGAGTGCTTGAACGAATTCAACAACTATCAAGGCAAGTAGATGCTACTTTGTTCATGATATTGTCCTACTATTTTTAATGCATTGTCGTGTATTTTGTAGATGCATGTGTAGGAAAGTAATATCGCTATGCTATGTCCTATTATGTGGTAGGGATCTCTTGTAGATGAGCCACCGTTGGTAGATGTGCTTAGACGTTCTACGATGAACGAGGGCTGGGTTACATCACCGAAAGTTGTTTCTAAAAGTGTTGGTTTGTGAAAACTAAAAACAACTTAATCAATGAATCTCCTGGGTGTGATGGGATTGATATTTTTTGGTGGTATCATTACGTAAAGGCACCCAGGTATCAAGAGAAAACGATTGGCTACTTTATTTGGTAGCTTACGTGTAGAACCATGTGCCAATAATAAAATGGACGGTTGGTTGGACTTAGTTGGTTGGACATGTAGAACCATGTGCTAGAGATATAGAATTTTGGTAGGTTGGTACGGTGCGTGTCAGGTTTAGGGATCTACTTCCCGAACGGTCCCTTCTTGGACTTCTCCCTATCACCACCCAATATGAGAGTGGTGGTACGATCTGGGCTGGCCAAGTCACATGGGTAAAGTGTACTAACCCCTGCAGGGTGTATAATCTAATCGATTAGCCGTGTCCCTGGTTATGGACATCTGAGTTGCTTGATATTGAGTTCATGACATGTTTCTCGCTCATTCAAATTTCCTAATTGCTTTAATGATGATGGGTTAACTTAATTTGGGATCTTTTCAAAGAAAATCAAAAACTGTTTATGAAAGTAGGACAAAGGTATTTGAAAATGCAAGCTAGCCATGTCTCCATTTGCCAAATAAGCATGTATATGTTAGTTATATTGTCTCCTTTAATAGCTCTACTTGCCATACATTCCATGTATTGACCCTTCGGAGCTGCTATGTTTTATGTTGCAGGTTATTATTCCGATTCTGAGTGATCGAATAGGTCGCGATACTCCACTCAACATTTGTTCACTTGTGGGCAATTGAAGATGGACTCTACTATATATTTATGCTTCCGTTTTCTATTGAACTATTTGAGCTAGCCTGTGTGCTAAGTATTATTGTAATAATTGCAAATTCTGGATCAATTTGTTACTTATGATGCACTGTTAAATTCTTTGGTATTCATCTGTACTGTGTGTGCTAGTGAACCGATCCAAGGATTGGCACTATACACATGAACTCAGCCTTATCAGGCGAGGGTGTTACAAGATGGTATCAGAGCAGTGCGTTGACTGTAGGATCGTGACCTAGCAATGGAATAGGAAAGCCATATGAAAAATTATAAACACTATATGATTCTATCTATTCTCTTCTTACACTTCTTTCTAGTATCTTCTTATCACTTCAATTCTCATATTCTTCTAATATATAGGAGATTCCATACCATGCCATTGATGAGAAACAAGAATAGTTAGATGATGTCCACCATCTAGTTCTTCGTTGGATTATCGATATCACTTTGCTATTGATCATATCAAAACTGATGGTATATCAATATTATTGATAAGGATTGTCTGATTGTTTGCTTGTTTGTGCTTGTTATTGATTGACTTTGATGTGTATGGGTAGGAAAATACTTCTCTTAGTCCTCTCCTATCAATACTACCTATGTTGTCCCAAATAGATGTCAACTTTAGATCTCTTAAGGGGGCTAGCCTCGAGATTGTATCCATAGTGAGATAAGCCACTTAGGAGTTCGAATTTGAGCATCGAGAAACCACCCAAAACCTTGATAGCCATTGCGAATCTCGGGACGAGATTCATCTTAAGGGGGTTAGTCTGTCACATCCCAAGATTTTAGAAATTGGGACTAGAAAAAAATTGTTTTACATGTCATTCGTGAGCATTGCATCCATGCAAAAATTTGCAAGAAATGAATTTGAAAACCCTAACTCTAAATGGATTTTGCAAATATTCCTATAAGGAATAAATATGGATTTTATAAATCCAATATAATTTAACTCCATAAAAGGATACAAAAGTGGTCCTAAAATGATCTACTGAATATTACAAAAATTTAGAAACAAATTTCAGCTCATTTGGAGTTATAGAGAAAAAGTTATTAAAGAAATAGAAAAGGAAAAGAAATGGAAGAAAAAAGAAAACTAAACTACCTACCTAGGCCAGCGACCGAAGCCGGCCTAGCCCAACCGGCCCGCCTAGCCCACTGCTACCTGCCGCTCGCTCCCGCCAGGCGCAGCGCATAGCGCAGCAGCCGCAGCACTAGGCCGGCCCATAGATCCTGCGCGCCGCCGTCCTTCCTCTCCCCTCTCTGCCACTGACCGACCTGGCCCACTTGTCTTCTTCCTCCTCCTGGCGTGGAGACCCTAACGAACACGACACGAATAGCCGACCGATTTCCCCAGCAAATTCGCTCGATTTGTTGCCCCTCGTCCAGGAAATTAAGCATATAAATATCCCTCGTACTCCTCCTCGAAACCCCCAAAAATATCGTCGATTACGCCCCCAGGCTGTTGGATTCGACGCCGATTCGATCTACCGCCGCCATCACCATTGTCGATCTCGGAAGGTCAAGCTCCTCTCGATTCTGTCGCCCCGCGACCCTCCTTGATGCAGCCTGTCCTACGACCGCTATTACATCTACTCCCACGAGCTCCCCAAGTGGACCCATGACTCGCGCCCGAGCCAAACTCCTTCAAGCTAAGGTGAACTCGCTCCTCTCCTTGTGTGACTTCGACACACCCTTGGATGGCTTGCTACTTCATACGCATACACTGTGCATCATCAGGTACGAAGAGAAGGACCCAAGGAACAGAGGGGAAGCAACCAGTCGCTGCCAGACGCAAGCGGTACTACCGGTTGAGCCGACCGGTACTACCGCTCCAAGCGGTCCTACTGGCCCCAGCTACCGGACGCTCCAGGAAGCACCGCTCCACGCCCCAGACGCAAGCGGTACTACCGGCCCAGCAACCGGTACTACCGGACAGCGGTACTACCGCCCCCTCCTACCGCTCGCCACTAGCGCCTCCGACGGAAGCTCCAGGCCCTCAAGCGGTACTACCGCTCCCGGAGCGGTACTACCGGTTGCGACCGGTACTACCGGTTGCCGGACCGGTACTACCGGTCCTGACTGATCCTGAACGCCTGAGTTCGGCCCTGTGCCTTGTAACCCTTTCCTATAATTTACCTTTTGTTCTGAAACTACCCCTGTTTTGTGGCTAGACTATATATAGCCCCCCACCCTCTATTGTAAACCCTAGACTTGGATAATAATAGATATTAAGGAAACCCTTTGAGGACTTATATCTATTGGTCTCATGCTCCTACCAAGGAGCACCGGATTATCCACCCCCCTCTTGGATCTTGCCTAGTGCGTTCAAGTTGTACAAGGCCTTGGGTTCTCGGTTTCTCGCCCCCAAGTCGTCAAGATCTCACCAAGAACCTCATCCCCCGTTGTTGGCATGGAGATCGAGCTTCGCCCAACACCGATCCTAGAGATTATGTTGGACCGGTTGCCACCGGCATGAGAGATAGGCGTGTATCGTGTTTTGGTGTGTGTGTGTTCGTGGTTTTCATCGCCTTCCTCGATTTCATCCCCCGACCACCGCTTTCCCCTCGTTTCTCGTGGAAGATCGGGCCAACCCAAGGGTTACCCCCTAACATATTGGTATCAAGAGCACGGTTGATCACGAATTCCCCCCAATTTTTTCTTTTATCCCCTTAAAAATCGAAAATCCCACCAAAAAGAGCCCCAATTTACCTTCGGATCGATCTCTGGATTTGGTGAGTTTTTCGTGGTTTTGGTCCATAGATCTGTTGCTTGGGAGTCGATCTATAGCCCCTATTGTTTCTAGCCCAGCCTTTCAGTCAGATCTTCACGAATTTGAGGTTTTTGGCAAGTTCATCCCGTTCCAGTTCTGTGACAAGCGGTACTACCGGCCGGGCAAGCGGTACTACCGCAAGTAACCGGTACTACCGGTAGTACAAGCGGTACTACCGCTCACCGGTACTACCGCTCACCGGTACTACCGGTTGTGGCAAGCGGTACTACCGCTCTACTCTGGCCGTGTTTCCTGCCCTTGGACACCTCAATTTCATTTGCTGACTTTTTCCACCTCGCTTGTTCGTGTTTCGCGTGTTTGTCGCCATTCTCACAACAGCTTCCGCATCAAAGTCATCACGCGCTCAACGACACCGCGACACTCGAACATCATCCCCCACCAACGGTTGCAAGTCGTCAAAAATACCAAAGGTATAACTTGCACCACCTTGACAGCCCCATATCTTCCTTTGTGTGTATCTATCCTATGAGAGCAACTCATTTTGTGTTTGTCTAAGCATTGTGCACTTGCCTTCGGAAAGTGAGAGTGTGAGGCCAAATACAAAAGCTAACATAGTAGCATAGCAAGGGAGAAAAAAAAGAATAAAAAAAAGATAGAATAGAACGATACATAGTCTCCCAATACAAAGAGAATACCAAGCTTGTAAGCCAACAAGAGAGAAGAAAGAGCGCACCGAGGCAGGTGCACAAATCTATTGCTTATCCTCTTTTGGCAAACGAGTTGTGGTCTCTCCTTGAGTGGGCACGACAACCGAGCGTAGTCTTCGTTAGGACCTTTTGTGCTCATTTTCATAGTCGTGCTAACCCCGTTTTTCTCCACGTGTGTGTTTTCCGTGTTTTGGTAGATCGTATCCTTTTGCTTTTGATCTTTGGTTCTTTACCACGTAGGACAATAACCTTTTGCTTGGATCGTTTCGTTTGGTTTTCCACACTCCTAACCTTCCACCAAAAGCTTTTGTGAGTTGTAGCATCTATGTGTGTGAGTTTCTTGCCCATTTCACTTTGCACGCTTTTCGATCATTTGTGTGGCAATTGGTTTGATATAATCCCCAAGGTGAGGTAAAAGGCTAACTCTCCACACCCTTATTCTCCATATACAACCCTTGTTGGCTTCTCATCATGGACAGGCATGGAGAGCCATCCCAACCACCACAACCTCCGGAGGATGACACACAATTCATGACAATATGGGACCATTGGAAGGTCCGAGGAGAATTCAACTACCGTTGTGAAGCTCTTGAGCGGCGCCAAGATGAACAATTTAGCGAGGCCCGTGTGGAATTCAAGAACATCGACAACCGCTTCGAAGAAGTCCATGGCCAAATGCATGCCATGCAACACAACCTCGGTCATCAAAATGAAGCTCTTGGTCGTGCACTCGCCTCAACGGATGAGAAGCTACAACGCCTCGTTGATGGACTCGCAAGGCCACGCTCGCGCGAATCAAGCTCATCTCGGCACTCCTCAAGTGAATCAAGTGCACCTCGCCGTCACGCTTCAAGACACCGGGATGGACCCGTTCTCCAATCCATGAGCTCTTCGCAAGCGGTACCATCTCCGCGGAACGCCACAACGTCAAGCTATGATGGTGACCTCTCCGCAAGACCTCCAAGACGCGAAGCGAACCGGCCACAACCAAGGGCATTTGTGATTCAACAAGATCAACCTCGCATGGACCACCAAGGCCATCGACGTTGACATGCCCCTTCAACAACAAGCGAAGCATCCGAAGAGGACGAACAAGATCACCGTCGACGTGAAGCACTCGAAGATCCTCCAAGGCGTCATCATCGACATGATCGTCCACGTCGGCAACATGATGGTCATGACGAGCCTCCTCTACACCAAGACGAAGAAGAGCAGCCCATTGCGCATGCGGCTCGGCGTCCTCCTCGCCATAGGGCGCAAGACATTGCTCCTCGACATCAACCACGACAAGAACAAGAGAAAGCTCCCCAAGCTCGTCGTGAGGACCATCAACCTCCTCCTCGTCCTCAAACGCGTCAACAAAACGAGCAAGCTCCCCAAGCTCGTCGTCAACAACAAGTTCCACCACCGAACGCGGCACCTCAACAACCGCAAGAGCAACACAACAATCACCAAGCAAGACATGAGAGCTCGGATGATGACCGCCCAAATCATGGCAACCGCCGCAACCGGAACCGCAATGGAGAAGAAACTTTCGGCAAGCTCAAGTTCACCATGCCAAAGTTCACCGGTTCCAATGAGCCCGAGGAATATCTCTCTTGGGAACTCAAGGTCGACAAGATCTTCCGCATGCACAACTATAGCAATGAGAAGATGATGGCCATGGCATCCCTCGAATTTGATGAATATGCCAACCTTTGGTGGGAACAAGTCCAACTCGCTCGCGAAGCAAAAGAAGAGCCTCCAATCGCAACTTGGCAAGATATGAAGGCTCATATGAGATCCCGCTTTGTTCCTTCTCACTACACGCGTGACCTCTTCAACAAGCTTCAAACGCTTAGTCAAGGGACAAAGACTGTGGAAGAGTACTTCAAGCAAATGGAGCTCACCATGATCCGTGCCAACATTGAAGAGCGAGATGAACAAACAATGGCACGCTTCCTCAATGGCTTGAACCATCCCATCAAGCGCATCACCGAGTTCCAAAAGTACAACAACATGGTTGAGCTTGTGCACATCGCATCCAAGGCCGAGCCCCAAGTGCAAGAGGACATCAAGTACAACAAGCCAAAGACGTACTTCACCTACAAGAAAGCATCAACCACTACTCCAAAAACACCAAGTGGAAGCTCCTCAAGTACCACCAAGCTTCCCTTCAAGCCAACTCTCCCTCAAGGAAAACAGCCCCCAAGTGGCAAACACACAAGGGATGATCAACCATTCACCGGTGAATGCTACAAGTGTGGAGGCAAAGGGCACAAGTCGAATGCATGTGGGAACAAGAAAGTTTTGTTCATCCATGACAACGGCGATGAAGAATACTTGAGTGAAGAAGAGTTTGATGCAAGAGTCAAGGAAGCCATGGCAAGGCAACATTTGGAAGAGGACCAAGAACTTCTTGTGTGTGAGCATGACGCAAGTCCATCGCTTGTGGTCACAAGGGTCTTGACTACCCAAGTCAACGAGGATGAAGACCAACGCTCGAACATCTTCCAAACTCGTGTCGGCATCAATGGGAAGTCCATAAAAGTTGTCATCGATGGAGGGAGTTGCCACAACCTTGCAAGCACGGAATTGTGTGAGAAACTCAACCTCACCCTTCATCCGCATAGACACCCCTACCATATCCAATGGCTAAGTGACCAAGGATCCGTCAAGATCAAGCACACCGTCTCGGTGACGTTATCCATTGGGCACTACAAGGACACGGTGGAATGTGACGTGGTCCCAATGACGGTTTGTCACATGTTGCTCGGAAGACCGTGGCAATATGACAAGCGTGCTTTGCATAATGGTCACTCAAACACTTACACCTTCAAATGGCTTGATAAAACTTGTGTGTTGCAACCAATGACTCCTAGCCAAATAATTGCGGATAATGCAAAGGCTTATGCGAGGGCGCAACACGCAAAAACACCTTGTGAGAAGATTGGTGAGCGAGAGAACCACACCATAGTGAGTGAGAGCTACAAGCCAAACTCGAGTGGAAAAACTAAGAGTGTTCTTCTTGCCACCAAAAGTGAGATGAGAGAAGTGCGGAACAACCCATCCATCTTGCACTATGTCCTTGTATGCAAGGGACTAGCGCAAGGAACTAACGACTTGACAAATGTTCCTCCTTCTTTGATGGCTATTTTGCAGGAATTCCAAGATGTATTCCCTGAAGAGCTTCCTCATGGCCTTGCTCCTCTTCGTGGAATCGAGCACCACATCGACCTCATACCCGGCGCACCACTCCCAAACCGCGCCGCGTATCGCACGAACCCGGAAGAGACGAAGGAGATCGAACATCAAATCAACCAACTCGTCTCCAAAGGTTTGATCCAAGTAAGCACTAGCCCAAGCGCGGTCCCCGTGATTCTAGTCCCAAAAACGGATGATACGTTGCGGTTATGCATGGACTGCCGTCCAATCAATGCTATCACCGTGCGTTATCGACATCCTATACCGCGTCTTGATGACATGCTTGATGAGTTATGTGGAGCCACTATATTTTCGAAAATTGATCTTCGTAGTGGTTACCATCAAATTCGCATGGCTGAAGGTGATGAGTGGAAAACCGGCTTCAAGACCAAGATTGGTCTCTATGAATGGTTGGTTATGCCTTTTGGCTTATCTAACGCCCCATCTACCTTCATGCGTCTCATGAACCATATTTTGAGATCTCTCATTGGGAAGAGTGTAGTTGTTTACTTTGATGACATTCTTGTCTATAGCAAGTCACTAGAGGAGCATGTTACTCATGTTAAGGAGGTCCTTCAAATCCTGCGTCATGAAAAGCTTTATGCTAATCTCCCAAAGTGCACTTTTGCAAGAGACAAGCTGATTTTCCTTGGTTTTGTTGTGTCTTCTAATGGCATAGAAGTGGATGTCTCAAAAGTCAAGGACATTCGAGATTGGCCCATCCCAACAAATGTTAGTGAACTTCGTAGTTTTCATGGGTTGGCTGGATTTTACCGTCTCTTTGTGAAAGATTTTTCTACAATTGCTTGCCCCCTCAACGAATTGACCAAGAAAAATGTCACGTTCGTTTGGGGAAAAGCACAACAAAAGGCTTTTGATGAGCTCAAAAAGAGGCTCACTGAAGCACCACTTCTTGCATTGCCGGATTTCACAAAAACCTTTGAGATTGAATGTGACGCTAGTGGTATTGGCATTGGTGGCGTCCTTATGCAAAATGGGCGTCCTATTGCTTACCATAGTGAGAAACTTGATGGCGCATGCCTCAATTATCCCATTTATGACAAAGAACTTTTTGCCTTGGTTCGTGTTCTTCAAGTGTGGCAACACTATCTTTGGCCCAAAGAATTTATCATCCATTCCGACCATGAGTCGTTGAAGTATCTTAAGGGCCAAGCCAACTTGAGTAAAAGGCACGCAAAATGGGTTGAGTTCATGGAGTCTTTTCCTTACATTGTCAAATACAAGAAGGGCAAAGAAAATGTGGTAGCGGATGCCTTGTCTCGCAAAAACACAAGCCTTCTTACACGACTCGAAGTCAATGTCTTGGGTCTTGATGACATCAAATATTTGTACGCGTCCGACTCTTTCTTTGGACCAATATTTGCACAATGTTCAATAGACAAAGGGATTGATGATTTCTATTTGCATAAGGGTTTTCTTTTCAAACAAAACACGCTTTGCATTCTGAAATCGTCTCTCCAACTTTTGCTTCTTCAAGAGTCCCATGGTGGAGGCCTTATGGGTCACTTTGGCCGTGACAGACATATGACATGCTCTCCACTCACTACTTTTGGCCAAAGATGAAGCGCGACGTGGAGCGCCACGTTCAACGATGCACTACATGTATCCAAGCTAAGTCCAAGTCCAACCCCTTTGGTCTTTATATGCCATTGCCTATTCCTCATGCACCTTGGTCGGACATTAGCATGGACTTTGTGTTAGGCTTGCCTAGATCTAAACATGGTCATGATTCCATATTTGTAGTAGTGGATCGCTTTTCCAAAATGGCACATTTCATTCTGTGCCATAAGACCGATGATGCTTCACATGTAGCAAATTTGTTTTTCAGGGAAATAATTCGGCTACACGGTGTGCCAAGAACAATCGTCTCCGACCGCGACGTAAAATTCATGAGCTACTTCTGGAAGACCCTCATGGCCAAGCTCGGCATCAAGCTCCTCTTCTCGTCCGCCTCGCATCCTCAAACCGATGGACAAACCGAGGTCGTCAATCAAAGTCTCGGCACACTCCTCCGGGTGTTGATAAATAAGAACCTTAAAGACTGGGAGGAAAGCATTCCACACGTCGAGTTCGCCTACAACCGAGCCAAGCACTCCACCACCATGAGGAGCCCGTTCATGATCGTCTACGGCTTCGAGCCTCTCACCGCGCTCGATATCCTTCCACTACCACTTCATGAACGTGCCAATATGGACGTTGTCAAGCGCGCCCACACAATGAAGAAACTCCATGATGACACACGAGCTACTATCGAGCAACAAGTCCTTCGCCAAGCATCAAGGCTAAACAAGAATAATAAAGAGATAATCTTCGAAGAGGGCGACCTTGTGTGGATACACTTGAGTAAAGACCGCTTCCCCAAGGAACGCGACTCCAAGCTAAAGCCAAGAGGTGATGGACCATTCAAAGTGCTCAAGAGAATCAACAACAACGCTTATGTCATCGATATCCCAACATCAAAGTATCTTGTGAGCTCGACATTCAATGTCAAGGACCTCTCACCCTACCATGGAGAAGATGAAGTTGAGACGGTTGAAGAGTCGAGGACGACTCTTTCCCAAGGGAGGGGAGCTGATGCAGCCCGTCCTACGACCGCTACTACATCTACTCCCACGAGCTCCCCAAGTGGACCCATGACTCGCGCCCGAGCCAAACTCCTTCAAGCTAAGGGGAACTCGCTCCTCTCCTTGTGTGACTTCGACACGCCCTTGGATGGCTTGCTACTTCATACACATACACTGTGCATCATCAGGTATGAAGAGAAGGACCCAAGGAACGGAGGGGAAGCAACCAGTCGCTGCCAGACGCAAGCGGTACTACCGGTTGAGCCGACCGGTACTACCGCTCCAAGCGGTCCTACCGGCCCCAGCTACCGGACGCTCCAGGAAGCACCGCTCCATGCCCCAGACGCAAGCGGTACTACCGGCCCAGCAACCGGTACTACCGGACAGCGGTACTACCGCCCCCTCCTACTTCTCGCCACTGGCGCCTCCGACGGAAGCTCCAGGCCCTCAAGCGGTACTACCGCTCCCGGAGCGGTACTACCGGTTGCGACCGGTACTACCGGTTGCCGGACCGGTACTACCGGTCCTGACTGATCCTGAACGCCTGAGTTCGGCCCTGTGCCTTGTAACCCTTTCCTATAATTTACATTTTGTTCCAAAACTACCCCTGTTTTGTGGCTGGACTATATATAGCCCCCCACCCTCTATTGTAAACCCTAGACTTGGATAATAATAGATATTAAGGAAACCCTTTGAGGACTTATATCTATTGGTCTCTTGCTCCTACCAAGGAGCACCGGATTATCCACCCCCCTCTTGGATCTTGCCTAGTGCGTTCAAGTTGTACAAGGCCTTGGGTTCTCGGTTTCTTGCCCCCAAGTCGTCAAGATCTCACCAAGAACCTCATCCCCCGTTGTTGGCGTGGAGAGCGAGCTTTGCCCAACACCGATCCTAGAGATTATGTTGGACCGGTTGCCACCGGCGTGAGAGATAGGCGTGTATCGTGTTTTGGTGTGTGTGTTCGTGGTTTTCATCGCCTTCCTCGATTTCATCCCCCGACCACCGCTTTCCCCTCGTTTCTCGTGGAATTCGTGAAAGATCGGGCCAACCCAAGGGTTACCCCCTAACACTCCTTCTCCCTTTGATCCTCTTCTCCATCCTCGTTGTGTCTCCTCACCCTATTTTCCCCTCACAGGCTGTAACATCCCAAAAATATAAAACAATGATCATCAAACTCTAATCACTAAAATCAGGGTTAACAAAAACTTTGATTAATTAAAATCATATGAATGCATGTGTGTATGTGATGATTTGATAAATGCATGAATGAACTTGTGTGATTAAACTAAATAGCAAGAAATGGTTTAAAGATGAATATAACATCATATAAAACAATTCCATGCACAAACAAATCAAGAGAAAATAAAAAACAAATCAAATAAAGCAAGTGGTCATTTTTGCCAATCTTGCTCACTAGGTCACTTTGAGTGTTTCTAGTCCAAGATTTCAAACATAAACTTTTCCAAAAAAATTCACTCCTTGCTAGACCAAGTAAAAGTGAATCAAAGCCCACCTTTCAAACTTGCAGAAATAATTGGCAACCTCATTCAAATCACAAGTGAAAATTGAATCTTTATCATACGTGTAGATCACACCTTTTCAAAACCCAACCAAACCAGTGCCCCTTGACTAATCCAACTAACCAGATACTCCCTAGTATGTGCCTAAAAAACCCACCAAGTTTGAATCCAAAATTCAAATTTGAATTTCTTTCGGCCATTTCATCAAACACCTTGTGATCAACAAACAAACAAACAACAAACACTATAGTGTGCAGTGATTTTGGCCAACCTTGTTCCCTCTCTAGCTCACTATATACTCTCCGTAGATGAACTAGCCAAATTAACAAGCCTTAGCACCACTGTCAGCTTGGCATAGCCATTAATGGTGACCATGCCGAGCCCCTTTGCCACCCCCAATGTGGACAGCAAGCTACACACCTCTCTAGCCTCGCCAATCTCGTCTCACAGATGCATCACCGTCCATCGCCACTCCCTATCCCAGCCTCGAGCGCGGCCAGCCCCTCGACCACCCGCCAAGCACACACCCAGTTTCTCTGGGGCCATGCCTAGAGCGCGCCAGAGCGCCCCGCTCGACACACTCGCACAGACCGTGCGCCACCCTCGCCACTTGCGTGTGTGATCACCACCGCCCCAGCAACCTCGTAGACATGCCCGTTCGTCGCTGCGCGGACCACGCACGCTGTGCGCCATTAAAACCACAGTCGGACCTGCCTAGAGCATCGACGTGTTCCGACTGATCAGCACCGCCCCACGCCTCGCCACCACGCCGTTGAGCTTCGCCAGGGAGCACAGCACCGCCCCATATCATCGCCCATGCCATTAGCACTCAGTCCCGTCGACACCGACGAGCTCCACCCGCGCCATTCGTCCCCTTCGGCCACTATAAAAGGAGACCTCCCCCGCTCGTTTTCTTCACACTAGTTCACTCTCCACCTCTCACTGATCACACCCACTCACTCCCGGAGCAAGGCGAGAAGAGCATCGCCGGAATTTCACCAGAGTTCACCGCTGCAGAGGAGGAGAGGCACCGTCAATTGGAACCACCCCAGGAGAAGCTGCCGGTACCAGGAGGATCGCCGTCGTTGACTTCGTCATTCGCCCCTGTCGCCGACCATCGCCGGAGCCCGGGTGAGCCTCCCACGACCCCCACTGACAGTGCTGGGGTTCGTGCACGTCGCGTCCTGTTCAGGCGTGGACGATGAACTCGAGTCGTTCGATTAGAATTAGATCCTACGGCCTAGATCACCCTGTACTGCTTCGCCCCTCATTGTCTCACTGAGGGGACAACCACTTAACCAGCCCACGCGTGTTCTATGCACAGTGGACTGGCCCAGTTAACCGTCCCGTGTGACCCAACAATTCAAATTTACTTTTATTCATTTAATTTCAAACATATTTCTATACCTAGATTCAAAAATCAACCCAGTTCGATTCACTGAACCAAAATGCATGAACTCAATTTTGTTAGAAAGGTACTGGAAAGCTTAATCCAAGCCCGTTGGATTCAAACCATTTAGATTTATAGATCACCCCTGGTAAAAATAACAAGGCAGAAGCTTTTTTGCATTCAAACATTTTTCAAACTTCAACCATAAAAGCTTTTGAGTTGATTCCAACTCTCAAAAATCACATTTGACAATACCTTTCAGAATATATAAAAATATATAGGTTTAATTACATAAATAATGATCAAGTAATAAAAGAATGCCACATAGGCATTTCTAGTCACTTTAATTAAATAAAATAATAAGGTTAAACCTTATTAAATTGTGACACCACTTTAAATCACATTCCCATGTACTGAAATATGTGGTGATGACATGTGTCAACATGATCCCATGTTTGAGATGGAGAATATTAAATCTTAAGTAGTTTGAAATTACTTTTCTTAAATAAAATAAATAAGACAAGTGTTTTAATCCTTGTAATATTAGTGATGATGATAGATCACCTAGTGTGAACCTTTGTGTCATGATTAGCAATAGTTAAATATTGTTTGGTGATTGTTTACCTTGTATTTATTTATAGACGCTAGTACCGACCAAGGATACAAGGAGGAAGGAGGATACTACGTGGAAGAAGCCGAGGAGAACTTCAAGCACTGCTCTGCACAAGGCAAGCCTAATACTACTAGTTGAATTAGCAAGCTATTAACTTAGCAAGCTTACACCACGTGATACCCAATCCTAGTTTTACTTGCACGCTTAATACTTTATTTTCCTTATCAAAACTTTCTCTTAGAGTTTACTTAGTGACTTATAGATTCTAAGAAGATAACTGAAGGTAGCATGAAGAGCATAAAATTTGGCCTAGGTTAGATAATATTGATGTCATCCTAAAGCATGAGATTGAACTTAGATAATCCTCACTTGTTTACCACCCCTCATTAGTCTTTACCCCCACTTATAGATGCTAATGCTAAGCATAAAACTTGATCAACTTTAGATGGGAATACTTGGTGAAAATGGTTATGAAAACCTTAGAATGATGAGTCATTCTACTGAAATATTTTGACATGTGTTTCTGAACACCAGATGATTTTGATGATGAAAATGTTGAGGCATGAGACTTAGCCCTTTATAAAACTGATGGTTGTCTGGATGCGATACCATTCAAATTTAACGTACAACCACAATACCCGAAAATTGGGTAGGGATTGACTGGAAATTTATATACCTTAGTATGGGTTCCCTTGCGGTCAAGGTCTGAGCTGAGGCTACCTTGTGAAGATTGTCCACCTGTGCAGTACCCAAGATGACAGTTGGTCATGGTTGGGAGGCCAAACTCACAGGAGAGGTGCCTATATTAGGGCGTGTAATTGAAAGGTTAGGATTGGTTATCCGCATACTGAGTATGGTGAATTCAGGATTGTTCCTGATGGATGTATCGAATGTTGTGGTGAAAGTGTACAATCTCTGCAGAGTGTCAAACTATTTGAATAGCCGTGTCCGCGGTTATGGACAGTTGGAGTGGCCATACTGTTCCCCCATCAGATGTTTTCAAAACAACTTGTGAAATGATTTGTGACTTTGACTTGACCACAACAGAGTTGTGATATGAAATTCAAGTTCCCACTTAGGTGTTATAAAACTTTCAACTAGTTTTCTTTGCTTCTGAACTTAGTAGAGGTAAATCTGGATTTTTGCAAAACAACCCTAGATCTTACTATCCTACTACAAAAACCCCCTTAACTTGTTAGTATTAGTTTTCGAGTACTTAAAGAGTACTCATGGCTTTGTCCTTGGCTATTCCCGTGGCTAGACTATGAAGAGGAGTATCAAGATGACGGACCGCAGGAAGGTTACGACAACTAGGATCATCTCCCATCGTCAGCATTGCCTGTGACCCTGAAGATGGAGCTTCGCCTACGCTATCATTACTATTATGTTATTCCGTAGCTTGAGTTGTGATGGGGATATGCCTACCGGGGTATGCCCAGTAGGACGTTTCCTATTGGCCCAAGCCGCCAGCGAGTGGGACTGCAGGACGGCGACTGGACCGAGACTTGGCGAGGATTCATGCGACTAGAAGCTGGAGGCCTAGAAGCGTAGCTAGGCCCAGTCGGATTAGGTCAAAGGACCACCAAATCCTTAGCTAATTCAGTTGTGATCTGTAAACCCTAGTGAGGTGAGCCTATATAAACCTCCCTAGGGTACGCATAGAGGATACGTTCCATCATACACCCAAGCGACTCGCCGCCTAGTCGTCGAGCTCGCCTCCTTTGTACTCTCACCATAATACAATCTAGCAGGAGTAGGTCTTTACCCTCCGGGGGGCCGAACCTGGGTAAACCCTTGTGTCTCCGCCCTCATCTCGCACCGCAGATGGCTGGCCGCCCTTGCCCCATGTTCTACTACTCGTTGCCGATTGCAGCATCTGCCGTGGTCATTCCCACGATAGTGGCACCCACCATGGGGCCTGGCCGGTCAGGCCGGTGTTCTGCGGCGAGATCCAATCTGCCCATCAACGAGTCGATCTCCACCGGCCGCATGATCGCGATCGGCTAGATTCTCCAGATCTTGCCGAGCAGCTACGTCCCGGCGACACGACCCGTCACACATAGCGTGATTCTGTCGGTCGGCACGATCAGCCTCTTCGTCGATCTCACCGACGTCATCATCTCGGTGGACTCGGCTTGCATCCGTGAATCGCCCGCCACGCGACCGGCTCTCTGAGAGCCAAGTCCGCATAATTCACCGCCTCGCCTCCGAGTACGACTTGGCCCACAGCAACGTGGCCGAAACCGTCGTGGCCGTGGACGACGCGGCCCTCAACGACGACGCCGAATCGGCGACCCCGACATTGGCCGCCGGATCCATTGTCGCCGCATCGCCCGCAGGCTCCATCACCCAGGTCTCCAACATCGGAGATTTCGAGGACCCCTCCATCCTTGGGATCTTCGACTTCGACTCCGGGTCGGAGAACTCCGCCGACCTCCACGATGGGACATGTCTCCATGCCGCGACCTACATGGCGACTGGCGCCGACCCCCCGGAAGACCCCTTCTCCAAGCTGATCCCACCAAACGCGACGGCAACGGAGGTCGAGGAACTCCGCCTGCGGCTGGCAGAGGCAGTCCGCAAGGAACATGCCGAGCGCGAAAAATTTCGCCTCGAGCAGGTGACAGCGTAGGAGCTGTCGCGCTACCACCAACTCCGAATCAGGTTGCGCCGGAACCCTACCGTTTAGGTGCGCACCCTGTACTTCAACGATGAGAACGACCCAGCTCGCGTGGCCGAGCGCGCGATCTGCGAGAACGCGCCGCCAGAAGGAAGCGCTCGACCCCCACCAGGGGCGACGGCCAACAGCGCCCCACCACCACCCAACCGCGTGCCCCCCAGGGACCAACCAAGGATCATGGTCTCCTCACGAGAGCGAGACGCGAACGGACTCCCGCTGTTCTCCACCCCAATGGACAACATCGTCGCGACCGAGAAGCAGTCGACAACATCCAAGTCACCGGGGAAGGCGCCCTGCAGATCTAGTACGCCAAGGCTCTGCTCGCCAAAGCAGTTTAGCAACAAAACGCGGGCGCTGACTCATAGGGTCGGATGTACTCACATTCATCAGGCAGTAGGGCGGCCTCGAGCGGCCGCCCCATGGCGGCGAATACCCTCAACTACCCACCACCCGAGCCCCTGCAGCTCCAACACCGACACGTGAACGTGGCACTCTCCACCAACGACCCACGGCCGGCGAACAACTTCGTCACCGCCAACGGGCAGCCCGTTGACGCACGCACCCACATCATCAACAACCAGAGCTGGAGCGCACGCCAGCCTGAAGACCTGCGGCACACCCTCACCAACCGTCGTGACGGCGAACCAAGGGGATCGCTGAGCCGAGTCGAACCCCATTGCTTCAGACCGATGATCTGAGGCGAAAGATACCCGGCGAACTTCAAAGCGCCGAAGGAAATCGAGAAGTACGACCCCTCGTACTATCCGTCCGTGTAGCTGGACACTTACCTCATGGCGATGGGGATCGCCGACCACATCGACCTACTCGCCGCCCGCTACCTTCCCCTGATGATGGAGGGAGCGTGCAGGGAGTGGATTAACACCCTCCCCGCAGATAGCATCGACTCTTGGGAGGAAATGCGCTATGCCTTCGTCAGGCACTTCGAGGGCTCATACACCCGCGCCACCACCATCGAGGACCTGGAGCGATGCGTCCAGGGACCCCGCGAGTCGACCCGCAGTTGGGTCCAACGGTGGCAAGATCTGTGGTATAACGTGTCCAGAATCCACCCGGACACTGCGATCCACTGCTTCAAGACCTCGTGCCGCTACGATCCCCTGGTCACCAAGCTCAAGCGAGTGTATAGAACACTCGACAACATACCGGACCTCCTAGAGATCGCAAAGAAGTACGCGGAGGAGGACCCAAACCAAGAAACCGACGACGAGTCGGGAGGAAATCGCCGCACGGGCGGCCACGACAACGGGAGGCGACCCGAGTTACGCTACAACAACACTTGCCTCACCGTCAAACGCCGCGGTGACGGGCAAGTCGACTTCGTCGCCAACGCCGGATACGCGCCGCGCGAACCCAAGAGCTTCTGCCGCGACGGAGGACAGCGCCGCGATGGTGGCAACTACAAGGCAAAGCCGAGGTTTGATCCCACGGCCCTCCTCAACCAACCTTGTGTGTTTCATATCAGGGAAGGAAAGCCCGCCACGCACACGACCGTCGACTGCCACTCTCTCAAGGAGATCGAGAAGGCACGACGCGCGCGGGAAGACCCCGACAACAACCCGCCAAACGGCGGAAAGTTCGGCAGCGTCGTCGGCTCGCTCCACATCTTCACAGGCTTCAACACAAAGCGCGAGAAGAAGGTCATCGCCCACACCGTCGCCATCAACGCGGTGTCCCAGATAGACATCCCCCAGTTCCTCAACTAGTCCGAGCAACCAATCACCTGGAGCCGCGAGGACCACTCGCCACGGATCGAATATCCGGGCTGAGTCGCCCTAGTGGTCAAGCCCAAGGTGGGAGACTACTGGCTCCCGAAAATGCTGATGGACGGTGGCAGCTCCATCAACATCCTGTACCTGGACACGTTCAGGTGACTGCGGCTCCCGTAGTCGATGATCGAGACGACCTACACCACCTTCCACGGCATCGTCCCTGGTCGGAAGGCGTACCCGATCGGCAAGGTGACACTGCCAGTCACCTTCGGCACACCAGCAAACTTCCGCACCGAGCAGATCGTCTTCGAGCTGGTGCCGTTCAACAGCCCCTACCACTGCGTCCTGGGGCGCCAGGCGTTCGCCAAATTCATAGCAGCGCCCCACTACGCGTACAACGCGATGAAGCTACCTGGGCCATGCGGCATCATCACTGTCCATGGTGACCCCGACATGGCCACAGAATGCGAGGCGAAAGGCGCCGAACTCGCTGACGCCGTCATCGCGGCGGAGGCCAACCACGCCGAGGATCTCGCCAAGTACGCGAGCAGGGTCAACAGCGACGACCCCACCATACTCAAGAATCCCAATTTGGAGGGTGGCAACTCCACCGCCTTCGAGGCAACGACACACACCCGCAGCGTCGAGCTGGTCCGAGGCGACTCCAGCCAGACGGTGACGATCGGAACGGGCATGAGCCCGACATAGGAAGGCGCGCTCATCGAGTTCCTCCGTGAGAATAGGGACATCTTCGCATGGAAGCCATCCGACATGCCTGGTGTCCCGAGGGAATTCGCTGAGCACAAACTCAACGCCGACCCCAAAGTGCGACCTGTCAAGCAGTCGCTGCGGCCCTTCAATGAAGAGCGCCGACGAGCCATCGCCGAGGAGGTGCAGCGTCTACTCACTGCAGGCTTCATTCGTCCAATCAAGTACTCCAAGTGGCTGGCAAACCCAATCCTGGTCAAGAAGAAAAACGGGACCTGGAGAATGTGTATCGATTACACAAATTTAAATAGCGCCTGCCCGAAGGAGCAATTCGTCCTCCCACGGATCGACCAAATCATCAACTCCACCGCGGGCTTGGAGGCGCTATGCTTCCTCGACGCCTACTCTGGTACAACCAGATCAAAATGGTCGTCGAGGACGAAGAGAAGACGGCGTTCATCACGCCATTCGGAGCCTTCTGCTACACCGCCATGACCTTTGGCCTCAAAAACGCCGGGGCGACCTACCAGCGATGCATGCAGGAGTGCCTTGCGAGCCAAATTTGCCACAATATCCACGCCTACATCGACGACGTGGTGGTGAAATCCACTCGCCAGGGCGATCTACTCGCCGACCTGGCGGAAACCTTCGCCAACCTGCGAAGGTACAAGATAAAGATAAACCCAGGAAAGTGCACCTTTGGTGTACCAACTGGACAGCTACTGGGATACATCGTCTCCAAGCGCGGGATCGAGGCGAACCCCGCCAAGATCAACACGATCGCCCGACTCGGCAGACCCGAGTGCCTGTGCGACGTCCAGAAGATGGCCGGGCGAGTCGCGGCTCTCAGTCGCTTCATCCCCCGGTTAGGCGAGAAGGCGATGCCCCTTTATTGCCTAATGCGCAAGAACCCTACCTTCCAGTGGGACAAGGAGGCAGACAACGCGCTCCACGCTCTCAAAGAGGTGCTACTCACACCACCGCTACTCGCCGCCCCCGTCGACAAGGAACCCATGCTGGTCTACGTCGCGGCTCCCGAGCGCGTCGTCAGCGCCGTCATGGTCGTCGAATGGCCAGAGGAAGGGAAGGAACGCCCGGTGCAGCGACCCGTATACTACATCAGCGAAGTCCTCACCGAGTCGCGCCAGTGCTACCCGCAGTACCAGAAATTGGTATACGCGTTCTTCAGAGCATAGCGGCGACTGCCGCACTACTTCCAGGAGCACCCAATAACGATCGTCTCCTCAGCACCGTTGCAGGACATCATCCGCAACCGCGAGGCGACCGGGCAAGTCGCCAAGTGGGCCGTCAAGATCAGCATCCACAACATCAAGTACGAGCCGCGCAAGGCGATCAAGTCGCAGGCTCTCGCAGACTTCCTCGTCGACTGGGAGGAGGCCCAGCAGCCGGAGAAGCTGCCATACCTCCATTACTGGAGCCTACACTTCGACGGCTCCAAGAATGCAGACGGTGCAGGAGCGGGGATCGTGCTGACATCTCCGAAGGGCGACAAGCTCCGCTACGTCCTCTACCTCGACTTCACCCCCTGCACCAACAACATGGCCGAGTACGAGGTGCTACTCCACGGCATGCGAGCAGCCAAGGAGATGAACATCAATCGCCTGCGCTGCTACGGACACTCCGACCTCGTCGCCTGGCAAGTCGTCGGCACCTACGACGCCGTCTCCCCCACCATGGCGGCATACCGCCAAGCAGTGAACCAGCTGGGAGGACACTTCGCAGGCTACTCCGTCGAGTGGATCGACAGGCGAAAGAACGAGGAGGCCGACGCACTCTCTCGCATCGGTTCGGCTTGACTCGCACCACCCGCTGGGGTCTTCCTCGACACCATCACCAAACCCTCCGTCTCTCCCCCAAGGGAGATCGACATCGGAATCCCGTTGCAACCATAAGCAGCCATGGTCGCACTAATCGCCGAGCCAAGCGATTGGACTGCGCCATACGTCGCTTACCTGGAGGGAGGCTCCCTACCCGCGGACGAAATGGAGGCCCGGATGATAGCACGTCGCTGCAAGTCCTTCGTCATCATCAACGGCGAGCTCCACAAGCGCAGCGTGACCTGCGTGTTCCAACGCTGCGTCCAACCCGCTGAAGGACACAAAATCCTCCAAGACATCCACTCCGGCGACTGCGGCCACCACGCCGGCTCCCGCTCTCTGGTCGCAAAGGCCATGCAACACGGCTTCTACTGGCTCACCGCATACGCAAACTCTATCAACATTGTCCAGCGGTGCGTCGGATGCCAGAAATACGCCAACCAGACTCATGTGCCAAGCTCGGTGCTCAAGACAATCCCCATCACCTGGCCGTTCGCCGTGTGGGGCATGGACATGGTAGGCCCCTTCAAGAAGGCCCCCTCTAGCTTCACCCACCTCCTAGTCGCAGTCGAAAAATTCACAAAATGGGTGGAGGCCAAGCCAGTCCGCAAGTGCGACGGGAAGACCGCTACCAAGTTCCTACGCGAGCTCATCTATCGCTACGGGTTCCCAAACAACATCATCACGGACAACGGCACCAACTTCGCCAAGGGAGCCAGGGCCGAGTTCTGCGAAGAACACAACATCCAACTCGACCTCGCCTCAGTCGCTCACCCAGAGTCCAATGGCTAGGCGGAACGCGCCAATCAGAGCATCCTCCATGGCCTAAAGCCACGGCTACAAGTCCCACTCGAGCGCACCGTTGGGTGCTGGGTCGAGGAACTCCCCTCTGTCATCTAGGGCATCCGCACCTCCATCAACAGGTCGACAGGATTCACCCCCTTCTTCATGGTTTACGGTGCCGAGGCAGTCATGCCAACCGATCTCGAGCACGACTCTCAAGGGTGGTCAACTACACGGAGGCTGCAAACGAGCTCGCACGCCAAGACGGAGTCGACCAGCTCGACGAAGCACGCGACCTAGCTCGCTCCCGCACCGCCATCTACCAGCAAGGGCTCCGTTGCTACCACAGCCGACGAGTACGGACTCGCACTTTCATGGAAGGCGACCTGGTACTGCGCCTAATCCAGGACAAGAAAGGCATGCACAAGCTCTCACCCCCTTGGGAGGGACCATTCTCCATCGAGCGAGTCATGGGCAACGACGCCTACTACCTCACTGATGTCCGAGGCAACGGAAAACTCGACGTCAAGCGGCCATGGAATGTAAACCTCCTACGGAAGTTCTACTCTTAGAACTCCAGACATGTACCCCCTACCCGCTATGAAATAAAACAGATTGGTTACCGCAAAATTGCGTCTACTCTTCGTGTCTTGTGCCACTCGCACTCGTAATAACAACGTTACGCTATTCGCAGAAGTCAACCTTTGGCAAAGCAGCCGGCACAGCCAAGTAGTGCGGTATGAGGGAACTGGGAAAACTTAGGCCTCGTACCGTCCATGAAAAACGCTAACCCGGATCCCCATTGGAGTCGCCTAGCTCGAATGGCTCCCCGAGCCAAGACAACTGCACTCGCTCCCCACAGCGACCAAGTCCTCCGCATCCTCGGCGCAGCGACTCGAACGGCAAAGTACCACGCTCGGGGACTGACACCCGACCAAAGACGAGCGGCTAGGGAAAACGCCAAGTCTGAGAGCGTGTCCAGGACTCGCCATGCGACTGATCTTACGGATCAGGCAGGAGTGACGCGCCTAACATTACGCGCTTAGTCCTCACCTACCTTGGGCCTGTGACTAGAACGGCCAAGTACCACGCTCAGGGACTCGGCAACCCGACCCCGTTCGCGCCCGGGAAAATGATCAAGTAGAGAGCACCCCTGGGAGTCGCCACGCGACAGGCTTTCCGAGCCATGGCGAGTCGACCTTAACTCACTAATAGTTCACAAAACATATATAAACAAGGTAAACCCCATAAAAAGGGCGGACGTGCTCGGGGACTCGCACAACAACACCTGAACCGCAAAACGACTGACAAGTAACACGAGCAACCCTTTATAGCAAAGAAATCTGTTTCACATACAAGGATAGTTACATTGTTATTCTATACTAATGCCGAATGGAAAAACATTCTACTCCACAGGCTTTGACGAAGACGCGCCACCATCCCTGCGGCTGTGGATAAAGGGCACGTAAGGGTTTGACGGGTACGTCGTCAACTCGCCTGCCATCGCCGCATGGAACGGTTGTTCCACCTTGAAGTCCCGGTGCTTCGGCTCAGGGTCAACTCGCCTGCCATCGCCGCATGGAACGGTTGTTCCACCTTGAAGTCCCGGTGCTTCGGCTCAGGGTCATTGGGGGCGACAATCGACTCCTGGTAGGGGATGAGGTCACCCATCGCCCAAACACGGTCGGAGTATACCGCGGCTCGGTCCGTCAACTTCAACACCTCGGCAATCTCCACCGAGCCCGTCGACGAGGGGTAACCGCTCATGACATCGTCGAGGTCGAAGTCATCCGGGAAGTGGGCGAGCCCAAGGCTGAGCGCCGTCGCCGCCCCACGATGGAAGGCTGACAGCGTCATGAATTCCACGACCGACGGGGCCTTCTCTAGGTAGCGCCATACCTCGACAAGGTCGCTGGGAATCACCTCCGTGAGCGATATCTCCTGAAGGTATGCACGGAGGCAAGTCGCTGACAACGCGGCTAAGTCGACTAGGGTGGTCACACACTGCCGCGTGTCGTACGACTGCGCCTCTTCCGCGTTATCAGTGATCCGGCCTGCAGCACACAAACAAGCAGTAAGCAAAACATCAAAACCGCAACACGGTACGTGCAATCGAAATTCGGCTGAAGGAAAGCTTACTAATCAGCGGGCGGCAGAGGTCCGTGATGAAACTTTGAAGAGAAGAAAAATCATTTTGCAACCCAGCAACGAGCGCATCAGATACCTTTCGCTCTTCAGCGGCAGAAGTGACGGCAGCCTTGGCTCGTCCTTCCGCCGAGCTCGCTTCCGCCTTCGCCTCCTTGAGCTCACGCTCTAGATCGGCGATTCGCTTTTCAGCCACGCTCAATGCGGATTGAGCCGCTGTGAAGTCACCTACCGGGACAAGGCCTTGGCGAGCCTCCTTCACCTCAGCCGCACTACTCTCTGTTTCCAGAGCAAAACGGTCAACACCGTGACAAGTAAGCGACGAGTGCCAAATAAATAATATACTAATCCACAGCCGCTTGAAGCTCCTTGTTCGTATCCTGGACGGTGACGAGCTAATTTTCCAGGCGGCACTTTGCAGCAAGCCGCTCGGCTGACTCGCGCTGCAGGCCCTGTGCAACAACCACAGCGTCAACAACAAACAATTCCTAAGTTCCCACCCGCTAAAATTCAGCGAATAGGCACTCGGGGACTGGACTATGAAATTCCTAAGTGCCCACCCGCTGAA
Source organism: Avena sativa (assembly GCA_916181665.1). NCBI lineage: Eukaryota > Viridiplantae > Streptophyta > Magnoliopsida > Poales > Poaceae > Avena > Avena sativa. Next base: position 465,996,472 of record OV702283.1, on the reverse strand, counting down.
ATTCAGCGACTAGGCACTCAGGGACTGGATAACATAAAAAACATTAAGAATCTGACCACTGAAATTCAGTGGCCAGATCCTTGGGGACTGGACATACCTGGATGGCAGCACCTAGCATGCCATGAAGTTCCATCGCATCCACCGACGCGAGCACAAGCGGAGTATGGCCACGACGTTGTTCAACATCCGCGCCGGCGGCCCCAGGAAGATGGCTCGATGGTACTGAGACACTCGCCGCGGCGGCCTTCGCCACGAAGCGAGGGAAAGTCACCACTGCGGCCACTGCGCCACTCGAGGTCGGCTCGGCCGCATCGGTTGAGCCCGCAAGCACCGTACGTTGCGACCCCACCTCTTCCATGGCCTTCGAAGCCACTTCCGCTGCGGTTGGAGGCTCGCTCGGGGCAGTCGCTGGTTCGTCAGAGACCGTGATGACGTCGTCACCTTTCGTCCTTTTGGTGCCTTCGGCGGGAGCAATGACCTCGTCGCCCTTCCTCTTCCACGAGGGATCAGTTGGCACCTCTGTGGCGACTGGCGGATCCTTGGCCACTGAAGGATGGCCTATCTTCTTAACCCCAGTCCTACGAAACAACTCTGTCAATAAAGCTCTCTGATTGAAACACAAGGCAAGCAGACGAGTAAAAGATCAAGGAGCACTCACTTGGCGACCGGAAGAAATCGCAGGCCGGTGCAGATGCTGGCCGACTTTTCCAGTTCTAGCCCCAGCTTCCGACTGAGGCCCATATCGAACACATTGTGTGCCCAAGACACTGATGGCTTCTTCGAAGATGAAGCCGCAGCAGGAGCCTCCATGGCAATCGTTGTGGGAGCTTCCCTTGGTGGCAATGCCCCTGCGGCTGGAGCGGCTCCCAAGCTAGTGACTGGGGCGAATGGCGGTGGCAACAAAGACAGTGGCACTTCGTCCATTGTGACGGCGGCACCAGTCGCCGCGGCCGCGTGCGCTGCTTTTTCCTCGGCCAAGCTGGTGGCGTCGGATCTACTCGCAGACCGAGGCGGAGATGCCGTCTTCGCTGGTTTCACCTTCTTCTTGGGCGGAGCTTGCTTCTTCTTCTTCGACGGCGTAGCCTCACGATGTGAGGTGTGCTCAGGAATCTCATCGTCGTCATAATCATGGGCCTCGAGGCTCTTGCTGGCCTCGAGTTCGCGTTGGTGCTGCCCGTGAGTCTTGTGAACCGTGGGGGCAGCAACTTCCACGGGGTCGTCGTCCTCATCGTTGTCGTTACCGCCCTCGTCACTCTCGACGTTGCCCTTGTCGGGAGATGATTCGCTCCCATCCTGGGCGGACGAGCTCGAGTTCTCGTCGTCTACGGGCAGGAGCCACCCTTCCACCACTTGAAACAACTACACCAAAAATAGACGAAATTAGCACAACCGCAAATGCACAAACTGCGACTGCGAGTGCAAAAGGAATAGCATCTTACCGTTGGAGCTGTTCGCCTCGCGGTATAAGGTGCGACCCCGGCCTTCGCGTCGAGATACACCGCCTGGGTGATCTTCTTCAAGGCCATGGTGTAGTCGTTGAGTCTCCACTCAACAAGGCAGGATTTCGTCGGGTCGTCCTTGCCCGTATACTCGTACATGTAATGGTCACGGCTGGCCAGGGGCACGAGCCATCGCCCAAGCCAGCAGCTATAAAGGTTGATGGTTTGGAGGCCTTTCTTATTCAAATTACGAATTGTCTGCAGCATCTCGTCGATGACCATCCGCTGCTCCAGTGGGAGTTTGATACCTGGAGCCGACACGTCTCGGGCCGGTCGGCGGAGTACCTTGGAAGCGCCACTTCGTCGCCTAGGGTCGACTCGGTGACGTAGAACCAGCTCTTCTTCCACTCGTTCGCCGCTTTGGCGGGAAGCATCAAATCGTAAAACGATGCCTTCGACTTCAGCTGAAAAGTTAGGCCGCCCGCGGCTAGCATTGGGCCCCCTGTCTCTTCGCGGCTGATTCTCCCGTGGAATAGATCTTGCCACAGGGGGAAATAGGTCCTGCAGCCCAGGTAGCACTCGCAGAACGCCACGAAATTGGCGAGCTTCTCGATGCTGTGCGGACCCAGATCTGACGGTTGGATGCCGTAATAAGCGCAGAAACGCCGGAAGAAGAGGGAGGTTGGGAAGCCAAGCCCCCGCTCCAGGTGACTGGTGAAGCAGATGAATTCCCCTTCGTGCGGATCCAGAATTACTTCTCTGGCCAAGGGGATGCGCCATCTCCCGGCGCGGAGGATCCCCGCCTCCTCGAATGATTTTAGCAGTGCCTTCGTGCACTTGGATCTGCCCCATGGTTCGGCGGGCGGAGCCATCGGCCGGAGGATCGTGGGATTCGGAACTCTCTGGATCGCTCTGGTCGCTGCGCGGAATGAGGAAACAAGGACGCGCGAGATCGGAGGAAGTGAGGGAAGCGTTTTCCCCGTTCTCCCTTCACTATCCTTATATAGCGACTGTTACCCACCATTTTCGGGAGCCGTTACTACGCGGTGATTACGCCAATATTACCTTTGGGTTACCCAACGGCTAGTTTGACCAAAACTGATGGTCCAACTTCGTCTACTCGACTCGCTGCCTCCAACGACTCGATGATTCGCCGACCCATTCGCCAAGCTACGATATGATTGGTCACCGTTATTGCGACTAAAATGACTAGTTCTTTCCTTTGTTCAGGAGTCCGCCGCCGATTCGACTAGGCGTCCGCATTGGACCCGCATACTCCGACTGCCAGAAAACGCCTGCGACGAATCAACGACGGCCTCGGGGACTACTGATGGGGATATGCCTAACCGGGTATGCCCAGCAGGACATTTCCTATTGGCCCAAGCTGCCAGCGAGTGGGCCTGCAGGACAGCGACTGGACCGAGACTTGGCGAGGATTCAGGCGACTGGAAGCTGGAGGCCCAGAAGCGTAGCTAGGCCCAGTCGGATTAGGTCAAAATACCACTGAATCCTTAACTAATTCGGTTGTGATCTGTAAACCCTAGCGAGGTGAGCCTATATAAACCTCCCTAGGGTACGCATAGAGGATACGTTCCATCATACACCCAAGCGACTCGCCGCCTAGTCGTCGAGCTCGCCCCCTTTATACTCTCACCATAATACAATCTAGCAGGTGTAGGTATTTACCCTCCCGGGGGGCCGAACCTAGGTAAACCCTTGTGTCTCCGCCCTCATCTCGCATCGCAGATGGCTGTCCGCCCTTGCCCCATGTTCTACTACTCGCTGCCGATTGCAGCATCTGTCATGGTCATTCCCACGACAAATTGTATTAGGAACAAGATCATGAGATGATTATTTGTGTAAGACCTTATGTATGGTTTGTAATGGATGATGTACTGTGATATCCAATCTGTTATGTCTCGCGAAAATGGTAATCCTGGGATTGCGACGTATGGCATAACAGGCATCTGGGATTAAAAATCCGGGTGTTGACAAGTTGGTATCAGAGCCATCCTGACCATAGGAGACCCTAGTTAGAATGGACGTTTGAATCAAAAACTTAGTTTCAAAATCAAAGGAAGTGAGTATTTACAAAAACTTATTCCCATTTTTATCACTTGGATTCTTTCATGAAAAATCATGTTCCTCAAAAATTCTTGCAAAGTACATAAAATTTGACACACTTGATCACTCTACTAACTTACTCATCCTATATTCTTATAGATGGACATGAAGTACAACAAGTTTTATCAGTTGGGGAATGTAGGAGACCTCATCTTTGAGCATGACTTGGACCAGCTGTCGGAGATGCTGGAGCGTCCGCACCCCGAGTTCTTCGGAGCTCATCTCAATGATCAGGAAGGAGAAAGATTGAACCTCCCACTGCAGAGGGAATTCAGTTCACCTTAAGAGTGAACAACTGGCTCGATGTACTGTCCAGGGCAATGCAGGAAGCTCTTGCCGTCTGTGTGAGCAGAGTATCAATCAAATCAAGGGTACCCGATTTGAGTTCTACCCAAGGCGTGATGCTATGGGACAACCACTGGAGGCCCCATACCACCATGAGATGAAGACTCAGTTGGACCACCTCAGCTTCATGATGTACGACCGTCAGAAGGAGTTGGACAATGCCCGTTCCTATGCCAACCACAAGTATGCCATCGCCAAGAAGAAGGATCAGACCCTCGCCATGCTAGTGAAGGATCGCAAGTCTCGTCGCCGTCAGCTCGACAAGAAGGAGCGCATCATTGCCCGTCTTCGCCACCGGATCATGGATTTGGAGGAGACCATCCACGAGAGAGACATGCAGTTGGAGGAAAGGGAGAATGCAGGGTAAGACCTTCGTGGAGACCCCTACTCCTATCTCAGCGATGATGATGACTTTCTGGAGGATTAGGCTATGGACTTCTTCACCGATGAGGATGAATTCGCCTTCATCGATGATGATGATGAGGAGGAGGAGGAGGAGGATGATGAGGACACTCACTCCGAGGATTAGTAGCACTTGAGCACTAGCGTTAGTGAGTTGTATTCGGTCCCACCGTATCGTAGTTTCCCAGAATGATTCTTAAAACCATCTGTTTTCCTTTGTTGTGGTGTGTGTTTGTATCGTGTGCTATGAATGAATAAATGAAAAGCAAGTTGCTAGAAAAATCTGAGTCAAACTTCAAAAACTTTTCAAAACCCCTGATCCTTAGAAATTTCCCTCTTTTTTCATGATCTATCTCAATCTTCAGATGCCTCGCGGAGGAAGCGGTTCATCCCCGGACCCGATGTTGCAGATCTTGAAAATGTTGGTTTCTGACCGCGAAGCTGAAAGAGCCGAACATCAAGCCACCTTAGCCACCCTTCAACACATCGCCCAGATGGCCAACAACAATCAGGGCCATGGAAATCAGGACAACCATGGATTTAAGATCAAGAATTTCCAGAACACCAATCCACCTGTCAGAAGAGCCCCTAGATGCAGATGATTGGTTGCAAACCATGGAGAATAATCTGGAAGTTACAGAAGTGGAAGCTAAGTACCTTCGCCCCCGACCGGCTCGAACCTGCTAAATATATGGATGTTATGCCAGTGTGATATCCTTATTTTCGTGTTTTACCCACGACGTTGCATCAGACTAAACCCGGAATGACCCCCATTCCAAGGACCTAGTTTCCTAGACCGCCAAACTCCAATGGCATCCTCCAACCCCTCGGACCCCTATCTAGCTCAGAACTAACTACCCCGAAGCTAGTATACGCCGATATCGTAGAGTACCTAACTCACAAAACTGTTCCAACGACATCGACAGAGTTGACCACCCCGAAGGAAAGGTATAGCGCCTTACCCCAACAACAGCATATGACTCCAATCAAGAAAGTCGGTGACTTCACCAAGCACCCGTAGTTTTGCTCTAAGGGGGAAAGACTGCGTCTTTCCCGCCCAAAAACCCTATAGACCTCTGGAGTCAACCACTAACATCACTAAGTAATGACCACCCCTCCAAGCCCTAATCATCTACCCTGCAAGAAGAAGAACGTTCGGCACTTCTCCATAATCGAAAGGAACTCCACTCCAAGGTCGACCGCCCAGCCAACATCCCAGTGTATCAAGACCATGAAGAAATAAATTCGACCACAAGGCAAAGGAATGAAGAAGATTCAACTTGTCGTCTCGCCTCAAGGAGGAAGTACCCTGTCGACGTTAAACCTACCTAGACTTGTCCTAAGGGGAAAAGACTGCGTCTTTTCCACTCGTTTCATCCAAACACCCCAAACCCGAAGCCCTCAGCTCTAACCCGTGACTAACCACGTTGGGTCTTTGCAAAACTTATTAGCGCCTAATAATTTACAGCGCTGAAATTGTTAAGCGGATGTTATCACCCTAACACTACTCCTCCATAATCTCGGGACGAGATTATTTTAAGGGGGAAAGGTATGTAACATCCCAATTTTCAGCAACCCTGATTAAATGTCCAAAAGGAAAAAATCAGGGGGGACAAAAACTTTTTCTTGCATTATGTTCTACTTTTTTTCTTGTGCTCAAGGAACTGTTTGTGTATTAGCTGTGTACTCCTCATATCAACACTAGTTTACAAAAACTATTTTACAAAAGAGATGTCCTAGCTCATCTTTCATATTCTCAAATGTCCTGGCATTCCAAAACTTGAGCCAAGATGACTTTGACACAACCAAAACTACTTTACTAGTTTCTATTGCCAAAACTATGGAGACCTATATATTATCTCCTTATGTTTTCAAGACAGAACCTTCAAGTACCCTTATCTCTAGGTTTTCCAAAAACCTTTATATCCCAATCTTGGTAGGAATACCAAGATGATCCTTATCTTACTTCAAGATACACCCAACTCCAAATACCCCTCCTTACCTCAAGCTAGGCTTGATGGTAACCCTAGTAGTAGTGTATAAGTGACAAGATGAATTGCCTTGATCTGCTGGTTGATGAATTGCCTTGATATGCTGCTTGCCTTGTTTGCTTAGGAACTAGAGTGATCTAATATAGTAGCTCATCCTTTAGGACCCAATCTATGCATGTGATCATCAATCTCAAAGCAAGCATCCAAGTCTGGATCTATCCTAAGCCACTCAAGTGATCATCTCATCTCATGCTTATCTCAATCCAGGGATAATCCCTCTTGATGGTTTCCAACCTAATGGAGACCCAATCCAAGTATGGATCCCCTCTCTTCCATCTATACCTCAACATCAACCACTTGAGGGAAAGTATAAACCCTTGCCACCCTCTCAATTGTTTCCCTTTTGAACACTAGTCAAAATCACCAAATCTACCAAAATGGCTGTCTCGATTTCTTATGTGGATACCATTTTTGGAGCTCTACCTCTTCCAACCTATGTGCATTATTGATAATGTACTTGAACCCTCTTGTAGTACATCATTAGTACTACCAAATCCCACTCTTTCCCTTGGCTAAGCCATTCCAATTATCACTCATCCATGATGGTTTTGTAGTCAAGATAATAATCTTTTCTGCAAATCTTATCATCTTGCCTACTTTGGCAGAAGCTCACATCTATATGCTACCTCCCCTTGACTAACTCCTTGCTTGGTTATGATCTACTAATCCTGGCCTATAAACCCCCACTTCACTTTTTTTTACATTGGAGCCTTGTGCTTCTTAAACCCACATGGTTTAGCAGGCTACCTGATGTATCTGTTATGGCAGCCTTATTTTCAACAATGTTTTCCATCTCTTCTAGATCACCTCAAATGTAAAAAGTCCCAACTCTTGCTTACATGATCATATATATGACATGGTCTATCCATACATATAACCCTTGTACCAAGGTGAGCTCTGAGCTCACTAATCCAACCCTGTTTAGATGGCATCCGAATAACTAAACCCTAGATCCTCCAGAATCTAGTTTCAATTCTTTTCACCACTTTTCTACAAAACCAAGGTTGACCTTGATGCCTACATCAAGTTTACATCATCTACCTTGGATACAAGCATCCCCAAATAATTCTCCCAATTATTTGGATTATTAAACTATTTAATTTCCCTTACTTACCAATTTCTCAACAACCTTCTCTTTAAAGGTAGGTTTAGTTTTCTCCACATCACCTTCCCAACTCAAGGCACATTTGATGCCTATATATCCTATCCCATCTTTCCAACTCAAAAGTAAATATTTTTGAGATTCTTTATTATTTCTTGTTTCCCTTTTCTTAAATGGAAAAAACAAGAAATAATTCCCCAAAAATACTTTTCCACCTCAATAAATCCCAATAAAATTCTCAAATGTGTGTTATGGTATCTAGGACCATATCACATCAAAACCAAGCTTGCCGAATGTAAAAATATCATTTTTGCTTCCATAATATACTTCAGCACTTTTTGAAGAAGTGCATTTAAATGGGATTATGATCATCAGAAAAATCCCATTTAAATCATGGAGAGATTATTTGACCTACACCACCTACCAGTACCATTTCCACACTTTTCCCAGTGCAAAATTTCCAACTCCCTTCACAAGCCTCCATTTGATCAATTTTGCCAAACCAAAGCAACCTTGATTCAAACCAACCCCAAACACCCCCAAACCTTGTCAAGCACTACACCACAGCACCCACTACACTCTATGGTTGTGTGGTACAGTACCACCTAATGTAGATTACCTCCTCTTTGTCCCCCAGTGCTTGTAAGAGTAAGGGAGAGACAATATCTTGGCATATCATGTGCATTGAAAGCTTGGCAGCAACCACCACCCCTCCCTTCATCTCTGGTCGTCTAGAGTACCCCACACACTACCCCACGAGCCAATGGCTGCACCCTAGCCCTCCCCTCTCCTTCATTTCTTATTTCCTACCCTACCCACTCCCCATCGATTTAAAGAGGCCAGAGCCACAACAGGGCCTCCCTCGGCCCTCATTTGCCCCCAGCATGCTCCACTCACCTCCCTCAAGCTCCCCCTTCCCTATCCTCTCCTCTACTCTGGCCAAGAACAACTCAAACAAGCCTCTCGTCCATTACTAGAAACTTGAGCTCTACCCCTTCTCCCTTGCTCCACTCCCCGTGCATGTAGCATCCCTACACTCCCCTTCCCCTGATCTACTCTCCCCTAGATCCAGAGCTCATACCAGCCACTGCCTTGCTCGTGAGAAGAAGAACAAGGAGTCTCGGCCTCCTCACTCTCTTCGATCTAGGCTCCTCCCTCAGCACTCCTCTCCCTCTGCATGTCACACCAATGGACTCCCCTTGCTCCTCCAGTGCTAACCATGCCCCTTTTTGTTGACCTGCAGCAGCTACTGAAGCCGCACGGGCGTGCTTTGGCGAGCTCCTCCTCGGCTACCGCCGCGCGAGTACCTCCCCGACCCCCAGACCGCTTGTTCCGCCCCTCCCCGAACTTGCCGTCGTCGACCGCGTCGCTTTGTCGCCTCCACAACTTCCCCCGACCCCCTGGTGAGCCTCCCCGCTCCTCTCCGTCGCTTCTAGGGTTCCCTCGCCGAGCTAGCCCCTGTGAAGACGATGCCCTGCGTCCGTCAGATCCAGCCAGATCCGACGGCCAGGAACGTCATGTACCCCTTCGCCCCGGAGCCCCGCGAGCAGGCCGGCTATTGGGCCACGGGTGCTCCCGCGTCACCCACGCGCGCTTGTTGCTTCCGAGCCGATTCCTCCTGGACGGCCCACTCCTCTTATAGATCTGGCCCGTTGACCTTCCTTCCCTTTTTCTTTTCCTTCTGAAATTTCAGATCTACAGAATAGGGTATCGGTTTAAATCAAAATAAAATAGAAAGGTTTTTCAAAATTTTCATATCTAAAATTCCTTAAGTGCATGTATGTTTTCTCTAACATGCAGACTTGGTGTTGTACCAAAATGAGGATTTAAATGAATATGATAAATCCCCTACTAGGATCTGTCCAGATCACTAAATAAATTCCCCAGATAGTTTGCTCCTCCAATTAGAGTAAATCCAATTTCTACATGAAGGTACTATCCATACCTTCCCTGTTCTACTAGCCCCACCTTATTTTGCTTCCTAGTTTGCTGGTAGCAAAAATATCAAAATCAGGTCCTTTCTGCCTTTAGCAATTTCCCTAGGTCAAACCAAGTGGATTTATGACCTAATTCCAACTTTCAGATGACACACATAACCATATATTCCAAAATCCAGCAGCTCATAATTTTATGAGTCTCTGTTGAATTTCGGTGAATTAAACTCTTCCGTGCATGGGTTATTCACTAACAAAATCACCACAGAATATCTGTAACTTCAAAATTGCTGATTCCAATTTATTTAGAAAGGTATTATCAGTACCTAACATGTGTCCTTGGAATCACCTGAAAATCTTCTGTAAGATAAATCTGGTGAAAAAGACAAATCTGGTCCAGTACTGTCTTTGAGAATTTCTCAAGAGCATTCTAGTAATTGTTTTGGGGTGATTCAAACTCCTCTTGATTCAGTCCACCAAATACTACCTAATCACCCAAGGAAATAAGTTTTGAAACTCCAGAAGAGTTCTGGTGAATTATTTCCTAAAAATAGGGTTTATCCACTATAAAATCCATTGTAAATCAAGGGAAATTGATAAAATAGTGAAACCACTTTTGTTGGCTTCATTTTACCAACACCTATCTGATGGTATCATTTTTATATAATGGTATCATACTGATCAGACCCTTGGTCAAAAAACCCTCCCTTAGGTAGTCCCTAGACATGAAACACAAAAGGGATCCTTTCTCTATGCCTCCAAATCTCTTGCTAATCTCATCAACCGATCATCCAACATCCTACTGATGTTTATCTTGTAATTATTTTTTGCTTTCTGTATGGTTTGTTGCTTGTATGCCTGGTATTGATTGGTGTGTTGTTTGCTTGCATGTATGCTCGATAACGGCGATAGTTGCGATTGTGTGACTCCGAGAAGAAGGAAGCAACAGGGTTATCTTTATTATTGTTATTATCGGTATTCTGGTTATCTAACGCCGTCAAGGGACATCTCGCTGGCCACAGGCAAGCCACCATTCCTGAACTCCTATATTAACCTTATCATATTTATCAACTGTTTTATATCTCGTTTATGAACTACATGATTAATTGCATAGTTTGTTTTCAAATCAAAATGCATGAGTAACTTGGCTCCTCCAAGTTATTGATGAGTGTACATTAGGACATCTACCTTATTGACACCTATTTTATCCCTTAGATTGAGGCCAAGATGATTAACATCTTCCCTCTTGGAACCCATGGATTTTCAATGATAAAACTATTTTGGGTTTTACCCTACTACAAAGTTTTCAAAATAAATCCCTTGGAAAGAGGCGTCATTTCCGAGTGGAAGTTTTACTAAAAAAGATATGAGGTGGATGAAGAGAAAGTCAAGAAAGAGAAAGAGAAGGGATGTTCTAAGCCAATCACTACTGCAGAAAGGCTTATAGCCTCCTGGTGGTTAGTGACGGGTAAAACTTTGCATGTCACTAGTATGTATTGTTAGTGACAGGCGTAGATAAGCCTGTCACTAGTACAAAACACTAGTGACAGGCGCATAAAATCGACTGTCACTAGTACCTTCATCGGAGGGCAGCTGAACGGAAATACTACTTAGTGACGGGCGTGTATGAATGCCTGTCACTGAGAAGGTACGAGTAGTGACGCGCCCAAAAAAAGGTTGTCACTAGTATTTTCCATGCAGGCCAGTTGTAGGGGCAATTTCTTAGTGACAGGTAACCCTAAAGGCATGTCACTAAAGAGATGGCACCTATAAGCTATTTTTCACTGATACGAGGTTAGATCAGATGTTTTGCCCAAAAGTATTTCTGACAAGAACTCGTCTTCTGGGATCATAGTGCATATAAAGTATAGCAAGCAAGGGAAGTGAGTACAAGCTCATTCAAATTCCACCAGAGATGAAAATATTATTCTCACATAAGTTGACTGAACCAGTTAAGCTAACACAATGATCAGAGTTGATGATAGAAAAAGAAACATTGTATATCCAGACGCCACAAGTCTACCAAACATGGGATCAGAGATAACTAAAAGTAGAATTAGCAGGTTGAATTATTCTCCGCGATGGAGTTTGACACCTTTAGTGCAGATAATACATTATCTGACTACTATTCAGTCCTTCAACGAGTACTTCTTCCCGCGAACACTGAAACTTTCGACTCTTCTTTCTTCGAGTACTCCTTTACATCCATTTCATTTACTTCCTCTGACTCATATTAGTTGACTCAACTTTGTCTAGATACAACTACATCTAGACTAGATACATATTAGTTGAATCAATGCTATCCACCAAAGTCGCGTCGTCGCCTCGCCCTCGCGTGCATCGGGAGAGTTTTGCGTCGCCTGCTCGCTTCAATCTCGCTCCGCCGCCGACCGAAGGTAAAGTTTAATTTCTCCTCAAATTTTGTCTTGCTCCGCCTTGCAAATCCACGACGAGTAGAGGGAAGGGGAGGAAAACTGGAGAAGTGGTGTCGTGGTATTGCCGACACGTACGCCATAGGGGTATCCCAACGGCGAGTTTAGAGACGTGTGGGGAAGACGGAGAGCGTCCGGGTCGGCGTGACACAGTTTACCCAGGTTCAGATCTCATGACGGTGGCGAGATCCTACTCCTGCTATAAATCACTATAATGGCAATACGCCGAGTTACAGCATTGAGGGTTTGCTGTGTGCGGGTAGTGCTATGCACTAGTTGTTCTCTCTAGGTTATGCCCTAAAGGCTCCCGTAGGCCGGCTTATAAGGACGCCAGGACCTAGGGTTACAAGGAGAGTCCTAGCCAGATACGGTTACAGAGTCCTAGACTAACACTAACTAGTCTTCGTGTCCTCCAAGGCTTCGGCTTCCATCATAGACGGTGGCACGTCGCCTTCCTTCATCCCTGCTGGACCTCTGGCTTCCTATCAGCAACTGGGCCGCCCAGTTATGCCATAGGCCTAACCACCAACTGTGAGCCACCCGGGCTTGCCGGTATGAGACTATGCCGTAGGTATACCCATTTGGTATATCCACAACAGTAGCCCCCGGAGTTCTTCAAGATCCATCGTTCCTCCGTCTAGCTCTGAGCGTAAGTATCACGTCGTCTTCAACTTGTAGGCGTGCTTCGCGATGAATCTTGGAGAGCTCCCATATCATATTCTCATCCGACTAAGCCTAGCCAGAGAGTTGCTTGTATGCTTCTGCAAATGAATCCAAGGCGGAGAACTCTTCTAACGAATCGTTAGTGATTCTTCCAAGCTCTAGAAAAGTCTTTAATATCATCATCCATGCAGGATGATAGGTAAGCCAGAAAAAATCACGGCTACTGGGCCACGGTCGTAAAGGCTGCCAAACTGCCGACTTCGAGCCAGCAAAGTCACAGACAAAAGAGCTTGCCGAATTAAGGTCTTAGAGCCTCTCATATCACAGACGTTTAGGCCATCGAGCCGTGTAACCCCGTGAAACCTCCGGGAAGGCAAAGTTGATGTCGAGCCTTCGGGTTTCGCTAGCCGGATTCTTCACCATCTTAAAAGTTTCTTGACATAACCATATGTAGCCCCCGAGCATTGAGTCGGCTTCCATGATGAAGGAGGCTTGATGCTCAAAATAACATGCATAGTTGTACATCAAACGATTGTAGCCCCTGAGCGCCAAGTCGGAGCTTCAAAAGAAAATCGTCTTGGTGCTCTCAGAGTAGCTTTAGAGAAAATGTGAATAGTGTAGCCCCCGAGCACCAAGTCGGAAATAATTTTGGCTTGGTGCTTCAGAGAGAACTTCACAAAAATTCAGCATCGGTGTAGCCCCCGAGCGTCAAGGTGGAATTCACATGAATTTTCTGGCTTGATGCTCAAAGAGAACTAAACCATGTCTTGGAGATCATCGTACTGTAGCCCCCGAGGTTTGTTCCGGCTTGGACGCAAGGCGGGACAAAGCTCTTAAATTAGAGATGTCAAGCCCCCAAGAGTTGATCCGACATCCTCAAAGGCGGCTCAAATCTTGGTCAACAATTGCAATTGCAGCCCCCGAGGTGTCAAGCTTAGTGAAAATCCGGCTTAAAACACCTTTATCCAAGGAACGTGGCAATGTCCAAGCGTTACGTACCTGAAACAGAAACATAAAAATACAAATGTATTAAATTGTTCCATTAATTGTGTCCAACAAACAAATGTAAGGCAGAACAAACATGGCCTTTAAACAAATGCTTTAAAGCTGAAACAATGCAGCAGTTGAACAACATAAAACTATTTAGGAGGAAAAAACTCAACTAATTTGAACAGTTTATGTAAAATTTTGTTTAAGCAAGTGTTGGCTTATCCATTATTCTGGTTTTTATGCTTGACCTTTCGTGAGACGGAAGACTCGTAGCACAGAACTATATCCTTGGGCGATGATGCCTAATGGTACCGTCCAGAACCCAAGGCCAAAACACCGGCTTTGAGTGCCGAGAAGTCACTACTCCGGAATCCACATAAAAACATCAGAAAACGTGTATCCAGAAAACTTAAGCTAACGCCCGAAGGCGGGTTTTTTGCATGATACTGGAGCCTTAAAACGGTAAGTCAGTAAAAAAATTATACTCACGAGCGCAAGGCAAATCGTGGAAAAAAGTATGACCAAAACGAAAGCGGTAAAAGACTCAGGATATGAGTGACCCAATCTTAATCTTACGATCATAAATAATTAAAATAATAAATGTAAATAGGGACTTAGCTGTTTAAGCGAAGTTGGTGTAGTCCGCGACGAAGACGAATCTGACCGGACAAAGCTGGGGCGAAAACTAGTCCGCAACAATGATTGGCAGATTTGTCGGTGGCAACGTGTGAAGCTAGAAGTCGGACCGTTACCGTATACGCAGCATGCCGGTCGTTTGCATCAGATACGTTCCAGGACTTTGCTTAAGATGAAGTTGAAAGCCAGATCAACCCCGGCAAAAGCTACACCTGGATTTTAAAGCTTACGAAAAATAACCGCGAGATCAGCACAGCATATCCTCCGTGGCCTTAGATCTGTGTACGTAGCTAGCTTTGCCCATAAAGATCTTCACGTAGCCATGCATGTAATTAGGCATGTGGCCATAAAATTCATGCAACATCTCACGTAAAGGAGAGCTAGCACTTCGATTGATTTTTGTGCACAGAAGTAACACTTCCAAGGCGGACACTGATTAGAATCGAAACCAGTCAGCCAGTCGGACACGCGATAACAAAGATCAGCGTTATTCCCTGGCTAATTGTGATCCCGATCTGATCAACTGCACGCAAATCATAATATTGATGTCGATCCGCGAATACTCGTGCACTCCAACAAGATCAAAGAAGAGGTTGATGAAGATTTCCGTGATGTCGTCGACTTAGCCACACGCTCGAGAGAAAAGATGATAAATCCCTCGAAGACTCTCAAAAGCGATGACGAAGTCGGCGCGTCGACGGAGATGTGATTTGTCCGTCTTTAAAGACGGCGAGGGATTCCGCCTGGATCCGTGCTGTAAGCGCCTCTTGTCCCACGGTGGGCGCCAACTGTCGTGGTATTGCCGACACGTACGCCATTGGGGTGTTCCAACGGCGAGTTTAGAGACGTGGGAGGAAGACGGAGAGCGTCCGGGTCGGCGTGACACAGTTTACCCAGGTTCAGATCTCACGACGGTGGCGAGATCCTACTCCTGCTATAAATCACTATAATGGCAATACGTCGAGTTACAGCATTGAGGGTTTGCTGTGTGCGGGTAGTGCTATGCACTAGTTGTTCTCTCTAGGTTATGCCCTAAAGGCTCTCGTAGGCCGGCTTATATGGACGCTAGGACCTAGGGTTACAAGGAGAGTCCCAGCCAGATACGGTTACAGAGTCCTAGACTAACACTAACTAGTCTTCGTGTTCTCCAAGGCTCCGGCTTCCATCATAGACGGTGGCACATCACCTTTCTTCATCCCTGCTGGACCTCCGGCTTCCTATCAGCAACTGGGCCGTCCGGTTATGCCATAGGCCTAACCACCAACTGTGGGCCACCCGGGCTTGCCGGTATGAGACTATGTCGTAGGTATACCCATTTGGTATATCCACAACAAGTGGATGGTCGCCGATCTGTTGAGGGAGGCTGCTCCCGTGCGTGTGTCCTCTCCAGCAGAACGACGACAAAGTTTCCTGTCGAGAATGCCAAGCTGGCATCGCCTCTGCTGCAAGCTAGATGGAGGTAACGGGAGAGATGGAGAGGTGGCTGATTGCTGCAGATTGTGGAAGGAGGAGATGTGATTTGTGAATGACTGGCTGCTGAGAATTGGAGAGGGGGAGAAATCGAGAGATTTGAGTGAGAGAGGTCGAGAGAGGCTGACTGATTGATGTTTGTATGTGCCTTTTCTAAGCGTCCTTCGCTGTTACTAATGGCTGCCTGCTACTGATTGTTGTTGCGTTCTTTCATGCTGCCGCTTATTGGTTGCTGTGTGTATGCTTGTTTTGCCGATGATTGCTAGCTGCTATGATTATGAGAGACTGTTGATGTTGTTATTTTCGTGTCACAGTTAAATGGATGACAGTGATTATACTGGAGTTCTTAATTCTCATTCAACGAGAGGATGACGACGATGCAATGGTTCTTACGTCTTCTCTATCACAACCTCATGTACAGCCATAGAACTACGACGATGGAGTGGAGGTAGCATTCATAAGCTCACATTGAGTGTCCGTGTTGCTTGCGTACAGTACAGCTAGAACCATTGCATCGTCGTCATCCTCTCGTTGAATGAGAATTAAGAACTCCAGTATAATCATTGCCATCCATTTAACTGTGACACGAAAATAACAACATCAACAGTCTCTCATAATCATAGCAGCTAGCAATCATCGGCAAAGCAAGCATACACACATCAACCAATAAGCGGCAGCAGGAAAGCACGAGCAACAGCAATCAGTAGCAGGCAGCCATTAGTAACAGCGAAGGACGCTTAGAAAAGGCACATACAAACATCAATCAGTCAGCCTCTCTCGACCTCTCTCACTCAAATCTCTCGATTTCTCCCCCCGCTCCAATTCTCAGCAGCCAGCCATTCACAAATCACATCTCCTCCTTCCACAATCTGTAGCAATCAGCCACCTCTCCATCTCTCTCTCGTTCCCTCCATCTAGCTTGCAGCAGAGGCGATGCCAGCTTGGCATCCTCGGCAGGAAACTTTGTCGTCGTTCTGCTGGAGAGGACACACGCACGGGAGCATCCTCCCTCAACAGATCGGCGACCATCCACTTCTCCAGTTTTCCTCCCCTTCCCTCTACTCGTCGTGGATTTGCAAGGCGGGGCAAGAAAAAATTTGAGGAGAAATTGAACTTTACCTTCGGTCGGCGGCGGAGCGAGATTGAAGCGAGCAGGCGATGCAAAACTCTCCTGATGCACGTGGTGGCTAGGCGACGACGCGACTTTGGTGGATAGCGAGTCCTCTTCGGTCGACGGTGGACGTAGCAGTGCAGGGCGGCAGAAGTAGTGATGCAAGCGCGGGCGGTGGATGTGCTGGGAACCCTAGGCGGCCATGGGACGAACGGAGCAAGGAATGGACGAAGCAGCGCAGCTCCGAGCCGCGGCGTCCTCGTGGCGGGGCGTTGTATGCAGGGCAGTGGCGCTGGGCGGCGGTGTCCTCACGTCGAGGGGAGGCGCCTCCTGAGCGACGGCGTTGGAGGGGATGGCGGCGTTGGATGGGTGGCTGCGGGTGGGGAGTGGGAATCGGGGATGGGGACAGGGAGCGAGGGGGCGGTGGTTGGGGAAAGGATACTCGTGTATTGATTCACGTAATTATATAAAAAAATCATCAAAAATGATGAAAAATGCATAGAAGATATATATAAAACTTAGAAAAACTAAATTCACGAAAATATAGATAGTTTATACAGTAACATTTTGCATCGAAACAAATTACGTTTCCACCGGACGGGCGGCTTGCAGCCGGCTGCTGCTTTGCTTCAGTTCAGAACAAACTTAGAGAGTTCTCTGACGCTCACTTTTTCTTGGATATTGAAGCTATTGTACTCTAGTTTTCTTTCTGTGTTAGGATTTAAATGGTTATAGAGATTGTGTCATCTTTAAACGCCTTTGTCATCTGAACATTTTATCCAACAATGCTAAGTACTCGCTCCGACCCATATTAGTTGACTCAAGTTTGTCTAGATTCATATGTATCTAGTCTAGATGTAGTTGTATCTAGACAAAGTTGAGTCAACTAATATCAGTCGGAGGAAGTAACTGAAATGGATGTAAAGGAGTACTCGAAGAAAGAAGAGTCGAAAGTTTCAGTGTTCGCAGGAAGAAGTACTCGCTCCGACCCATATTAGTTATCTCAAGTTTGTCTAGAATCATATGTATCTAGTCTAGATGTAGTTGTATCTAGACAAAGTTAAGTCAACTAATATGAGTCGGAGGAAGTAACTGAAATGGATGTAAAGGAGTACTCGAAGAAAGAAGAGTCGAAAGTTTCAGTGTTCGCGGGAAGAAAGTATTCGTGGAAGGACTGAATAGTAGTCAGATAATGTATTATCTGCACTAAAGGTGTCAAACTCCATCGCGGAGAATAATTCAACCTGCTAATGCTACTTTTAGTTATCTCTGATCCCATGTTAGGTATACTAGTGGCGTCTGGATATATAATGTTTCTTTTTCTATCATCAACTCTGATCATTGTGTCAGCTTAACTGGTTCAGTCAACTGATGTGAGAATAATATTTTCATCTCTGGTGGAATTTGAATGAGCTTGTACTCACTTCCCTTGCTTGCTATACTTTATATGCACTATGATCCCAGAAGACGAGTTCTTGTCAGAAATACTTTTGGGCAAAACATCTGATCTAACCTCGTATCAGTGAAAAATAGCTTATAGGTGCCATCTCTTTAGTGACATGACTTTAGGGTTACCTGTCACTAAGAAATTGCCCCTACAACTGGCCTGCACGGAAAATACTAGTGACAACCTTTTTTTGGGCCCGTCACTACTCGTACCTTCTTAGTGACAGCCATTCATACACGCCCGTCACTAAGTAGTTTTTCCGTTCAGCTGCCCTCCGATGAAGGTACTAGTGACAGTCGATTTTATGCGCCTGTCACTAGTGTTTTGTACTAGTGACAGGCTTATCTACGCCTGTCACTAACAATACATACTAGTGGCATGCAAAGTTTTGCCCGTCACTAACCACCGGGAGGTTATAAGCCTTTCTGCAGTAGTGAAGGGGAGAAATTCCCTGAAATCCGGACTGCCAGGGGCAAGGTACCGGTGCAACAATTGGGTCTCTCGCAGAAGGTATGACTTTAGGTAGTACGGATGGAAGTTATTGTCACAATTGCTACCGGTCAAACTACGGTTTGGAGGTAGGGGTCAGTACGGGAGGAGAACAACCCAAAAGGAAAAGCCGCCATTGCTAGAGATGGACAAATGAAAAGTCTAGGTTTGATTATCCGAACCCCTGTCTACCGTGTGTAGCGGGCCGTGGTTTTATCCCGGCGGATGTATTGATTCTTGTGGGTAAAGTGCACAAACTCTGCAGAGTCTAATCTATTTGAATAGCCGTGTCCACGGTCAAGGACGGTTGGAATGGCAAGTGCTAGGAGGACCCTTCGGATTACGCTGAGATGTATAAAATGGATGTGACTTGGTCACGAGGAAAGTTAAGCACGAGTTTGGTTTTGACCAGAGATGGTCGAAGACGTTTAAAAAGGGTTTTACAATAAAACTGTTTTTAAATCTTTTTAACAAGGATGTGGAGATGTCCGGATTTTCAAAAAGGGAGGCATATTTTTCCAAAAACTCTTTTTCAACAAAGATATAGAGATGCCATGGTTAGGTCTTTCAAAAGCAACTATAATGTAGAGCTATCTCGCCAAAGCCAAAAATGCATTATCTTTGTTACCTTGTCTCGATGGTTTGCGAGTACATTCAAAGTACTCACCGGCATTGTCCCTGGCTATTTACCTTGCCAGATTGCAGATGTTAAGAAGGAACGAAGGTGCTGACGTCTATGCGAGCTAGGCCGTCTTCCCAGTCAGTTGCCTATAGGTTAAGGCACGGGCTCTGCGCTGAAGACTTTCGCTATTTGTGTTGTATTCGCCATAATGGCCACTTTGTAAGTTTTTGCACTCGTTACTTTATGGATGTTGTAATGATACTAGTCGGTTATGCTCACGGCTCACTGATCATGGGAACGTGAATTGTATGCATAACGGGTATTCTCGGACCATAAATTCGGGGTGCCATAGCCTTCGCTCTGCTGGGACGAGATGATAGCGACCTGTGGTTGCCTTTCTTAGGAGAACTCCGGACAGCTGAGGAGGGTTCGGGTAGTGTCGACGGAGGTTAAGTACATTGGGTTATCAGAGGCAAAGCCCTGACAACATCAGGCATGCTTGACATCGAGCTGGATACTGTGCCCCTCGGCAGGTGAATTCGGCAATTCCAAAGTCTATTTGCGTTGTTCCGTAGTCGATAGTCCTTGTTTTGATTGGTAGGATCCATTCTAAGATGATGTTATTTATGTTCTTTTTGCAGTATAGTGATGGCCCGCGTTTTACTTTTGCAGCAAACAGGGATTTGATTGTTGATGGTGATTCCTTACATGTGTCCCATCAGATGCACCGATGGAGGGGTTCACATATCCATAAAGTTATCTGCTAAAAGGAGTTTATAGTGCCTAAAATGAAGGTGAGACGATAATTCCCTCCATTCCTCGCAAAAGCATTTTATTTAGCACCTATAATTCAATTATGTTTGACTTTAAGCTTGTTTACCCGAGTTTGAATGCATCTAATGTTTTTGTGAGTACATTGACCTGCTATTTAACTGACTCATCTCAGACTCTTATTCTGTTTTTTTTAACTCAAATTTGTTTTCCAGGATTTTCATGAAGAAGTTTTTTATCGTCGTTCTTTTGGAGTTTGTAATTCGAAATTACTTGTTGGCTCGAATAGATTCTTGTGGAGAAATATACATGGTATTTCTTTGTGATGATGACTGGGAGCACATTTCAGGCAGTCTTTGGTGGAACTGCAGAAGATATTGCTGAAAAAAGATGAGAGACTTGATTCGGCCTTTTTTTTCTCGACCGGTTAAAAAGTGTCATTTGTTTGATGCAAACATGTATAATTATTGTTTTTATTTGTACTTATCAGGCTAGAGATAGAATGATACTTTCGTATGCACTTATGCAACCCTCTGATGGAAGCCTCCTGCAACATAGCATGTTAATATATGGTTATCTTTGTTTTCCCCTTTCTAAGATTATTTGAATTTCTGTTGGACTTGAACATATAAACATGACGTAATATGAATTTGAGGCCATTCATGGCAATCTGTAGATCAAGAGATTTTTTAGATATTCAGAACCACATTTCACAGTAAGCAAGCTAAAAATATAATCTGAAGTGATATATATTGATGCAGAGATATGAATCACTGCAAGTAAAATGTTTTTGCAAAAAGAAAAAATTCTGTAAAATGTAGTTTCAGATCTGAAAGCATTTCACTTCTACTACAAGTACAAGCATTAGGAAAAACATCTATGCAGATTATTTTGATTGTGTGCAAAAGACTGCTTTCATATAGTTATATATTTTGTTGTTACTCCGTTAGTTTGGAATTATAGGGCACGCACGGTTAACTAGGTTGCTAATTTGATCAATAAAATATAAATAGACTACTAGAAAAATTATACCATTAAAAAATTTAGATGCTATATATTTTCGAATGGTATAATTTTTATGTTATATAACTTATATTTTATTAGTCAAATTAACGATCTAGGTGTACGCACAGGACCTAAAATCCCAAACAGAGGGAGTACTATAATAATGCTGTATGTTTGTTCTACCATGAAACAAACAAGTAGATGTATGATTGACAATAGAGATGATTGTGTACTGCGATAACTGACTACTCCCTCCGTCCGCAAATAAGTGTACTTCTAGTCTTATTTTAAGTCAAACTTTATTACGTTTGACCAACATTTTAGGGCAGCATGCCAACATTTATGACACTAAATTGATACCATTAGAATTATTTTTAAATCTAGTTCATAATATATGTTTTTATATTTCTTTATAAAGTTAGTTAAATTTAGTTACTTTTTTGACTTAGACAAAAGCTAGATGTACTTATTTGCGGAAGGAGGAAGTATGAGGGTTCCCGTTTTACCTTGCTACAATAAAAGAACTCAGGTCATTGGCCGACAACTAGGCTCAATCAGGTCACTGGCCGACAACTAGGTCACGCCCATATCCAGGATTGGCCCACCGCGGCTGACACGGAAATACCAAAAGTATTGTAGGTTAACGCCGCGCTTACCATTTAGTTCACTTATTATAGATCGGAGGTAGTACTACTTCCTGTCAAGATTCATGCACTAGCTAACACAACCAAAAGTCCGAACGGATGGAAAGGGTTAGTGCAATCCACTTATACACTTTAACACCCCCTCTCAGACAGGGAGAAGTCAACACGTGCAACCGGAAGAGATCGACGACGTGCGAAACCCACGTATGACTCAAGAGGCCTATACGTGGACACAGAGGGGTCAATAGCAATTTTAGGATAAATTGCGAAAGCCAGGACTCGAACTCGAGACCTTAGGCTCTGATACCATGTCAAGCTTCATGCACTAGCCAACGCAATCAAAAGTCCGAACTGGTAGAAAAGTCTAGTACAATCTACTTATACACTTTAACACTTCCCTAGTGTGTTTTTGGCGCCCTGCTAATTGCTACTTCTTCATGTCGCAAACATGACATTTGTGTATCATGCACTATTTTTTAACCAGTGAAATTCTTTAGAACATTGTGAACTTTCTTTTTCAGAATTCGTCAACCTTTTTTTGCAGAGCATATCTTAATTTAATGTTCGTATTTGTTTGAAACCAGACAACTTTTTTGAATCTCATGAATATTTTATCAAACTAAGTCAACCGTTTTTAAATATGAAAGAGGCACATTTTAGAATCAATGAACATGTTTTTTGAACACATGTACAATTCTTAAAATCTTGTGAACATTATTAAATCCAAGAACAAAATTTTGAAACTGTCGTGAAAAATCCGTGGATATATCTTTTTGAACCTAGAACAATTTTTGAAATCTCGTGAACATCTTTGAAATACCATTTCTTAAAGGGATTTTTTAAATATGTTTTTTCTATGAGAAAGTCATGAACATTTCTCAAAAATCACGAGCAAAAATTTCAAAAATCATTAACCGGTTTAAAATCATGAACCAAATTCAAAAAAAATCATGAACCAATTTCGAAATTATAATGAACCAATTTCAAAAATCATGGACTAATTTCAAAAAATCATGAACCAATCTCAAAAATAATGGACCAAATTCAAAAAATCATGAACCAATTTTTAAAATATAATAAACCAATTTCAAAAATCATGAACCAAATTCAAAAAAAGCATGAGCCAGTTTTAAAAACCGTGAACCAATTTCAATACTCCCTCCAACCTAAATTAGTTGACTTGGTTTTGTCTAAATTCGGATGTATCTAGCACTAAAACAAGTCTATATACATCTAGTCAAATTTGAGTTAAGTAATTTGGATCGGAGGGAGTAACATAAACCAATTTTAGGGAGTGGGGTAGTTTTTTTTTTAGAATTCACTGGCCTTTATTACTCAATAATATTTAAAGGGATACAAAGACCATCAGAGGGCCGCTGTAATAGCCAAACATGACATCCAAAACTAGATACTGCACTACAAGCCAGCAAATGAGCTTTAGAATTTGATAAACAATTTTCATGCCTAAACAAGACCTTGTCGAAATCGTGCTCGGTCTCCTTGATTTCCTGGAGGACCATTGAATATGTGCCTCGTATGTGCACTTCATATTATTGATGACCTCCAGACAGTCTGTTGCCACCACAAACCTCTAGATCGTTAAGATCTGCCGCTAGCGCCAAAGCTTTCATGCACGCCATAGCCTCCAGGATAGCAGGGTCAGAGATACCCTCGACCGCCAGCGTTGCAGCCCCAAGGAAAGAACCATTCGCGTGCACGACATGTTGAAGTGTATAAATGAATTGTATTAGTTCTTTTCATCAGTTCGGACTTTTGGTTGCGTTGGCTAGTGCATGAAGTTTGACATGGTATCAGAGCCTAAGGTCTCGAGTTCGAGTCCTGACTTTCGCAATTTATCCTAAAATTGCTGTAGACCCCTCTGTGTTCACGTATAGTCCTCTTGAGTCATACGTGAGTTTCGCGCGTCGTCGCTCTCTTTCAGTTGCACATGCTGACTTCTCCCCGTCACACGTGAGAGGGGGTGTTAAAGTGTATAAGTGGATTGCACTAGCCCTTTCCATAAGTTCGGACTTTTGATTGCGTTGGCTAGTGCATGAAGCTTGACATGATATCAGAGCCTAAGGTCTCGAGTTCGAGTCCTGGCTTTTGCCTTAGGCTCTGATAACATATCAAGCTTCATGCACTAGCCAACGCAACCAAAAGTTCGAACTGATGAAAAGGACTAGTGCAATCCACTTATATACTTCAACACGACATACCGCTCGCAGCGCGCCACCGTCAGACCGCGACACCGCCGCATCAACATTGATCTTTGAGTTGGGATGGGATGAAACCAGAGCCCACCTTCCCCTGTGGTAGCTTGGGGCTGGATATTGCAAGATCTGGATATCGCAAGATCTCGGAGGTAGTTGTCGATGAACGAGTGTGTCGACAAAGGACTGTGAAACTTGTTGTCGAGGATCACCTTCTGTTTTGCATACCGCTTGTAGAGGTGCCTACAGAGACACCGCGTACACCTCATGTGTGTGTATCGGTGTATGGGCTTGGCCCATGAAAGTCGAACCGGTTCTAATTGGTTCCTTGCCTCACTTTAAAGCTAGCGCCGTGACCATAAGCATCATGGTATGTGGTTTTCTTTTCTCTAAAATCCATAATCCCATGAACACTATTCCCGAACTGCTAATTTCTTTAGTCCGTGAGCTGACCTTTTATTTCTAAACCACAAACATTTTTATGAAACCATAGGAATTTGCTCGGAAAAGAGCGAACAATTATTTAATTCCACGAACTAATACAGCATTTTAAAAAACATGAACAATTTTTAAAAATCATGAACCAAAATAAAAAAACATTTTTCATTGTCGTGAACAAATTTTCCACCAGACAAAATTTAAAAATCATGAACATAATTGCAATGTCATGAACAACTTTCAAAATCATAAAAAAATCAAATAATCCGTGAACACAGTTTTTAATACTATATTTACAACAATTTCCAATATAAACATAAAAGGAACATAATATGAAAAGGAAAGAAAATAAAATAAAAAGAAATAAGGGAGAAATAAAAAATACATGAAATGAAAAAGAAAAGACAGAAAAAGAAGGGAAAAAGAAAAGAAAAATAGAAAATACTAGAAAGCAAAAGAAAAAGAAATAAGAAAAACTGAACAGAAAAAAAAAGAAAAACGAAAAAGAAAAACCATCAGGAGAACCGAACTAGTACTCGGAAAACCTGCTGGTACTAACGTGCAAGAAACGTCGAACAGCTATCTCGGCTTGCCAAAAAAAACGGCTATCGCGGATTCGCGGGATTAAACGTGGGCCGGCCCAGCAAGCTCTTGCTTCAGGCGGCGCCAGCGTTTGACGCCGCGTTGAGCGGCAAATATCATATTTTGAGGGTAAATATCATTTGGCGAAAATAAAGGGGAAAAGTTATAGAAGAGAAAGAGGGGGAGTGACCCAGCCCAGCCCAGCCCAGCCCAGCCCACATAGTCTTCCCGTTCCCCTTCCTCTAAAAACACAAAGCCTCTCTTCTTCCTTCTCCGTCCCCCCGCACGAGTACCAGAGAACACCGCTCGATTCTTGCCAGCCTTCTCTTCTATTCCCTCTACACCCTGGTTCCCCCTTGTTGCCATACCGTCTAAGAGAGAGATGCCAGGAGGATACGAGGGCGCGCCATTGTCGAGTCCTACCGCTCCGCCCTGCAGCACCGGCATGAGCGGCCGCGAGCTTTCCGTTTACCGACACGGTAGCAGCAGAGGTACGCGGGGTGGTGACAGAGGCGGATTTTCTGGCTACTCCTTCATGGAGCGAGGTAAGGTCACAACGAATTTCTGTCCTGGGAGGCTTTCTTTGTTTTCTGTCGGTGATATCTCAGACGATGTTTTCTTTCAGACGCTCAGCCCTCCTCTTCCCTCCTGCCCAACGTACCGCGTTCGCGTTGGATGGGATTATCCCCTTCCCCGTTCGACACAGCGCATGATGCCGCCGCCTCCTCCTCCTCCTCCGGTCCTCGTAAGCAATACTCCGGTTTCTTTATTTCTGTCTTTCTTGCGGGGCTTGAAATCGAGCTTGATTCATGCTTGGAACTTGTCAGTTCTTGATTGCCGTCCGGGCCTCCCCCCTGCCGCTCCATTTGCAGGTACTGCACTGGTACAGTCGCGGTGGATGGGCGTATCGCCCTCGCCTTTTGACTCGGCGCAGCACGACGACGCCTCCGCGCCCCTCAGGACGAAGGCTCACCACGCCGGCCCATGCCCTGTCTCCACAGCGACAGGTAGGATCTCTGTTTCTTGGGCACACTGCAATGCATTGTATAATCCTATGTCTTTTTGAAGGCCCAAGAACGATGGAATCGTCGTTCTCCTCCCGCGGGACGGAGCTGCACCTGAAGCAGCAGAAGATTTCTCCTACAGGGCCAGATGTTTCG
Source organism: Avena sativa (assembly GCA_916181665.1). Lineage (NCBI taxonomy): Eukaryota > Viridiplantae > Streptophyta > Magnoliopsida > Poales > Poaceae > Avena > Avena sativa. The sequence continues at coordinate 465,970,402 of OV702283.1, read as the reverse complement.
GGCAAGGTACCTCCGTCAGAGCTGCGAACCATGTCCCGGAGCTCGAAACCCAATGGTGGGTGCTGATCTCAATTTCATTCCAGTGCATTTCGAGTTCTTGACATAACTGAACATAAGGGGATTGGCAGGTAGTTTCAGGGATGAAGATCCCGTGCTGATGGCGATCAAGCACGAGCCAGACGAGAAGGAGGAGGAGCAGGAGTTCCCTCCACAGGTGCTAGAGACGGAGCAGAAAGGTCTGTAAATTTCAGTTAAAACTCATCCTTGAAAAAAAAAAGTAGGATCTTGTTGCTCTGTGTAACGAATCCTCTCTTTCGTCCCATTGGGTGAATTTCGAGTTCTAGACGTAACTGAACATAAGGGAATTGATAGGTGGCTTGGTGGATGAGGCTCCCGTCAAGCAGCAGCCGGAGGAAGAGGAGGAGCAGCAGCCGCAGCCGCAGCTTCCTCCACCTGTGCCGGAGCAAGGTGTGTAGTACTTTCAGTTAAAATTCGTCCCAAACTGTTGTTTGTCAGTGACTTTGGGTCACATCAAGTAAGCCAGCTGATGGCATCTCAATAGTTGGTGCGAGTGGTCGTAGGCTTCTAGCTTGTCAGTGACCTGCATTGTTGTGTTCCTCGTCAGAGGAGAGGATAGAACCCTCCTTTTCTTGTTATACCTGACACATAGCCTTCCATTATATTGCCCTGAAACACCAGTTAAGTCTGAATGTAAATTACCCCTGGAGAATTACTAATTTTGGTACTAAGTAGCCATACAACAGATAGAAATCAAGTATATTCACTGATTTTACTGTACAAAACTAATAAATATGTAAGTACAGCAAATGAGTACTGTATTGCACAGAAACATCAGGTAAGCGTGAATGTATATGCCGGGTGGGGAATGACCTTTTTTGTACTAAGTGGCAGTATAATGGATGAAAACTAGCATAGATTCGCAGCTAGAGTATCTGAATTGGAGATGTTTGCTATATGGCCATAAGGATTGATGTTTGCTCACCAAATGCTTTCTTCATGTAGCTTCCAACCCTTGGGGTCAAAAGAAGCTAAGGTTATCTAGAGATAGAGCCTTCAGTCACCTGCCTCCTGGCGTCCCCAGGAAGGTACGGTATGAGAGCCATCTCAAGGATGCTGCCACAGAAGTGCAGCGGCGACTCGGGACTCAGTTGGACATCAGCCATCTTAGTGGCAGAAATCAGCTTATGGCTGTACTTCCGGGCGATTACCACCCAAGGTCGCTGCACAAGTTGTTGGATACCTTCTCCGACTTCTGTGACGCGCACCCAGTGCCTCATCCGCCACCGCCACCACCGCCACCGCCACCGTCAGTCTGACGGAGCTACAAACTGTGTTGTTTCTAGTGAACAATTTTTCCCATAGTTATGTTTAGTTGCAACAACAGATATGTGTTTTGGTTAAATCCCTGTGAACCATGTGAACCAGAAGCGCATTGAGATGTAAAATTTCTTGTGACTGGCCATAAAAATATTATGTTCAAACAACGAAGAAGCGGTTAGCTGAGTCATTAGAATAATATCTAGTTCAGTTAAATTAAAGAAACTTATTACTATAGTGAAGAATGGAGTCTTACAAGAGATTCATAAGCAAAGGTTGGGACACATCCTTTTCCGAACTCCATACTTCCTATGCGTGACACTGAAAGAGATGCAGTGTTTACTTCTAATATTTAGTCAACTTTATTGTCAGTATGTAGTCCCCCTATGTATGACTACTTTCCTGTAAACTTGAAAATTTATTATTATTTGAAGGAACACCATACGAAAGGATTCTATTGCCATTGTTCAAAATGTCAGTATGTATTCCCCCTCTGCCTGGCTGTTTTCTTTTCTTGGGTAAAATACTGTCACCCATATGTTCTCATGGATATTATAAATTTTAGCAATTTAGTAAATCTCACTAATGAACAATGATATACCAGTAGACACAGCGCAATTGCAAGCCTAAAAAAGAATAGTCAGTGATCCAGGGAAGCCCTGTCTTTCCCTTCTTTATGTTCCTAGCAGACATTTCTAACATAGATAAGTTTTATCTTCCAAGTATAGAAATCAAAGAGACCAATTTCAACATTTTGCATCTCAGAAATGTCTCTTCTTTTTCCTGCCAACTCAAAAAGGACTAATGCGGCTTAAGTTTCCATAGACCAACTGCATACTTCAACAGTTTTCCCCAGTCCAATTCAAGCACAAGATAACCTCTCTAAAATCCATGAATTCTTACACTTCGCAGTAAATAATTCTTTGCATTTCCACTGAGCGATTGAGTGCTAATTAAGTATACAATATACTTGGTCAAATTGGCAGAACTACATGCCTAGTACTCTAGCGCAGAGTTCAGTGGTAAATAACTTTCTGCCCACATTCCTCTGATCTTCCCCAATAGCCAATAGGACATCGGTCGTCGAGCAGAACGATTTTGAACAAGCTCTTGGATTATTATTTGGGATACATTTCTTCAGGAAAGTATCTTTAGCCTAACCGACTACAGCGACACATATGGATGCTGAATCACAGAGTGGGGCAGAACAGAGCAGAATGGAGAATTCACTCGTCATGGACGGGATGGACGACATGGGGAAAGTGACAGAGAGACGGCGGCAAGGCGGGAGGGAGCACGCGTACCTGGAGCCCGCGCTGGTTGAGTCGCTTCACAGCGACGGCGACGCGGCTGTCCCCCTTACCCGTGCCGCCGTTGAGGGGGCGGACGAACCCCCTGTAGACCCCGCCGAAGCCTCACTCGTCGAGCTTCTCCGGGCGGCCGGAGCTCCTCGTAGTCGAAGGCCCGGAGCTGGCCGTGGCTCCGCTCCTCGTAGAGGGAGGAGATGCTGGGCTGCGAGGACTTGCTCGCCGGCCACACCAGCCCCGGAATCATCGCCCGGACCGGCTCGCGCTCACCCCTGACGCCCAGAAGCCGTCGTTGTTGTTGTAGTTATTCGTCGTCGTCGCCGCCGCTCTTGGAGACCTCCCCTTCCCCTTAATCCACCCCCAGGCAGCTCAGCCCTTGGCGCCCGGGCCCGGAGGCTGGATCCGCCTTCCGCTAAGCTTGCCGCCGCCGACAAGGGGAGCTCGCTCTATTTCCCCGCCGGTGCCGCGGCAGCAAAGAAACGGGCCGCGTGCCGTGCTTGTCAGGCGAGAAGTGGGGGCAACTCAAGTTTAGGCGGAACACGCCAGGGCTCGCATCAAGCCAACGCCGTTCACACGGGACGCGTCGCACGGCCGTGGCCCGTGGCGGGCGGCAGCTTAAGGAGGAACACATGTGCATCACTCCACCTTTCAACATGTACGAATGAATGCGAATTTGACACTTATAAGAATGTTATTTATCCATGGATTTAAAACCATGCAAATTTCGAGTAATCCCCACCATATTTAAGGGGCACACATGTCTTCCTATTTCATCTTTCCTGTATTTTTCCTTAACAGAAGAAATAGAAGCTCGAGAAGGACCTCCCAGCCGGGGGCGGATTGAATCGGAGTCAGCTAGATACTGTTAAGAACTTCTTACTATTGCACGTGAAAAGATTCGTGTTAAAAATATTTTTTCTTTCCCATTTGTAACAATTCTAGCTAGTGGTAACACACCAAATAGCGCTAGACACTCATGTTAGATCTGCTAGGATCGCTAGGGGTCGATCTAGGGACTATACGTGAGAGAGATGCATACCGTCGGCCTTTCGAGTTGACGATGAGCTCGCCATCGAGCTCGACGAAGTGATGGCGGCGGTGAGGGGTGCTTCTCGCCGCTACAGCACAAACCAATCGATAGCTATGGTTTGGAGTTTTCGGTGAGGAGAGTGAGCACGACGAACCTTAGCGTGCGTGTCTCCGGCCTTCACCTCTTTATATGCGCTGCGTGACAGGGGCCCACCAACGATAGAGACGTTAGGCGCCCCCGATCAGGGCGCGAGACCAATCCGTTCGGGCCGTTAGTCCGAACCGCGGGGAGATCAAACTAACATTCTCCCCCTTGATCTCATCTTTCATTCAACTTATACTTTGGTACCCATTTCATCACAGATCAACATATAGAGCATGTTGTTGGATGTATATATTTGTATATTGTATTTCCCCATATGTTAGGGGGCTTCCTGCATATTTGCACCTGTACCTGTACTCTATATTGTGGCCTTTGGCCCCCAGAGGAATACAAGTTGCATATTCCTGACATGGTATCAGAGTTAGGTTAGCCTCCTCCCTCTCGCAACTTCGTCAGCCGCCACCGTCCCTGTCGCCGACGGCCTTGCCGTCGTCGCCGCCGCCGGTTGCCGCCCGTTCCGTCTGCGTTTCCATCTGCGTGTTCCATCTGGTCCGATCCAGATCCAGATTCGTTTTCAGATCGGTCCGTCGCTGCTCCAGATCTCGCGCGGGTCAGCTCCAGATCTCGCGTCTCCACGCGCGCGTCCTGCCTCCGCCTCGTCACGCGTCAGGCGACCTGCTGCACCTCCGCGTCGTCACGCGGGGCCGACCGCCCACGCGCGACCGCTCTCTCCCCTCGTCACGCGTGTCGTGTCCTGTAGGACCGACTGCCCACGCGCGGGCTACTCTGGTCAAGTCTGCTGCCGTGCCCTGCGGGACCCTCTGGTCAAGTCTGCTCCACGAGTCTGCTCTGGTGCTGCTCCCCTGACGACTGTTGTGCTGCTCCCTGACGCGTGCCCGACTCCAGTGCACCCCGCCTGCCCACGCGCGGGTCGCCCACGACACCTGCTGTTGTGCTGCAGTGCGCGCCCACGTCATCTGATCGGATCTGCTGCAAGTGAAAAAAAATGTCTTCTGCATCGGGCTATGTTGTGATTCCTCGCTGCCCGGTGATCTTCGATGGCGCGAATTATCCTGATTTTGCTGCCTTTATGCGCGTTCACATGCGCGGTCTCCGTCTTTGGGGTGTGCTCTCCGGCGAGGTCTCCTGTCCGTCGTGCCCCCCTGCTCCTGTGGCTCCTCTTCCGCCGACGCCGATTGTTCTTGGTGATGATGCTTCTCAGGAGGCCAAGGATGCTGCTCAAAGTGCAGATGATAGTGTTGTTGCTGCTTATGACCTGAAATTTAAACAGTAATCTGCTGATCTCGAGACCTATCGTCATGCTCTGACTGCCTACACTCAGTGGGTCGATGAGGACGCTCGTGCTGCTGCTGTTCTCACCTCCAGTGTTCTGCCCCAGTATGCTGCTGAATTCATGAGTCTCCCCACTGTTGCCGCTCAGTGGGCACATCTTCGTCAGCGTTATCAGCCGTCTGGGGATGCTCTTTACCTATCCGTGGTTCGCCAGGAGCATGCTCTTCAGCAGGGTGATTCCACTATTGATGAGTTCTATACTCAGAGTGCTGCTATCTGGCATCAACTTGATTCTCTCCGTACTGCTGTGTGTGGCACATGCTCGTGCTGCCAGATTGTGCGCTCGGACTTGGAGTTTCACCGCATCTATGAGTTTCTGTCTCGGCTTCGCCAGGAGTTTGAGCCCCGACGTGCTCAGCTGAATGCTCGTGGTCGTGTTCCGCTCTCGGAGGTGTTGTCTGAGCTTCGGGCTGAGGAGACCCGTCTCCGTGGTGCTGGTCTTCTTGCGGCTCCGTCTGTGCTTGCTACTCGTGGTGCTTCTTTGCCGTCTGCTCCCTCGACCCAGCCGCCGTCCTCTGTGCCGCCGCCGCTGATACTACCCACTCCTCCAGGTCAGGGTCAGGGTCAGCTTCAGCACCAGCAGGCTCGTGGTCAGGGTCGTCGTGGTTCTCTTCGTCACTGCTCTTACTGCAACAGGGATGGCCACACTTGGGCCACCTGTTATACACGGGACCCCAGTTTACGTCAGCAGCACCAGGCTCGTGGGCCATCGGCTCCTTCCGGGTCTTCAGCAGTTGCTCTCTCTGATCAGGACATTATCAGGAGTCTTCGCGGTCTGCTTGCTGCTACAGGCTCTTCTTCGACGGGCACTACTGGTTCTGTGACTGATTCTTCAGGCACTGCGCGACCACCACCTTCTACACAGTCAGGTACGTCTCCGTGGTATCTGGATTCTGGAGCTTCCTTTCATATGACCTCTGAGTCTTCTTTTCTGTCCGCTCTTCGTTCTCTCCCTTCTCTTGTCCGTGTTTTTACGGCTGATGGTACCTCTCTTCCTGTTTCTAGTCGGGGCACCCTTTCTACTTCTTATTTTTTTGTTCCTGATATTTCTCATGTCCCTCTTCTTAAGATGAATCTGTTCTCTGCTAGCCAGCTTACTGACTCTGGTTGTCGCGTCATTCTTGATGCTGATTCTTGTGTTATCCAAGACCGTCGCACACATGCCCTGGTTGGAGCTGGCCCTCGCAGCCGTGACTCTTCAGGACTTTGGGAGTTAGACTGGCTTCGTGTTCCTTCCGCCGCCACTTCATCCGCCAGTTCTTCTCCGGTCGTCGCCTCTGCTACCAGCTCCTTTCAGCAGTGGCATCATCGTCTTGGTCACCTTTGTGACTCCCGTCTGTCGTCATTAGTTCATCGTGGTCTTCTGGGGTCTGTCTCAGGAGATGGGTCTTTACATTGTCAGGGCTGTAGGTTGGGTAAACAGATTCAGCTTCCCTATCCTACTAGCGCGTCTGTATCTTAGCGACCTTTTGATTTAGTTCATTCCGATGTTTGGGGTCCGGCTCCTTTTTCCTCGAAAGGGGGCCATCGCTACTATATTTTATTCATCGATGATTTTTCTCGGTACACTTGGTTGTATTTTATGCGCTCTCGCAGTGAAGTGCTCTCTATATATCAGCGTTTTGCGGCCATGGTCCGTACTCAATATTCTACCCCCATTCGTGTGTTTCGTGCTGATTCTGCTGGTGAGTATATCTCCCAGATGTTGCGTGGAGTTCTTGCTGAGCAGGGCACTCTTGCTCAGTTCTCCTGTCCTGGTGCACATGCCCAAAATAGCGTTGCTGAGCGTAAGCATCGCCATCTTCTTGAGACCACTCGTGCCATGATGATTGCTTCTTCTCTTCCACCGCATTTTTGGGCTGAGGCTGTCGCTACGTCGGCTTACCTCATCAATATTCAGCCTTCTGTCGCTCTGCAGGGTGGTATCCCTTTTGAGCGCATGTCTGGACAGTCTCCAGACTACTCCATGCTTCGCTCGTTTGGTTGTGTTTGCTATGTTCTCCTTGCTCCTCGTGAACGCACCAAACTGACCGCTCAGTCTGTTGAGTGTGTCTTCCTTGGATACAGTGATGAGCATAAGGGCTATCGCTACTGGGACCCCGTTGGTCGTCGGATGCGTATCTCTCGTGATGTTACTTTTGATGAGACGCGTCCTTTCTATCCTCGTCCCACCGCTGGTACCTACCCGGTGGAAGATATCTCTTTTCTTCTCTTTCCTGACACACCTCCTTCTACTCCCATTGTGTCTTCGTCCGGATCTCCTCCTCTTGATGTCTCTTCTTCGACACCGTCCTCCTCTGCTCCGTCTAGTTCTCCTAGTTCTCCTCGTTCTCCGGAGTCTTCCTCTACTATTCCTTCTTCTTCATCGTCGTCTCCTGCGTCGTCTTCCTCTGATGAGTTTCCCTCTACTCGTCATGTTCGTCAGCGTCGTGCCCCAACCGTTACTCTCCTAGTCAGTATGGTCTTTCTGTTACCTCCGAACCGCGGGGAGATCAAACTAACATTCTCTCCCTTGATCTCATCTTTCCTTCAACTTATACTTTGGTACCCATTTCATCACAGATCAACATATAGAGCCTGTCTCGTCATAATGGTCAGTTACGCACCATAGATTCAACAACCACTATACACCTCTCTATTTTGACTAGGAAATATGCCAGTGCGTTGCTACGGAAACACATCAACTTGCGAGCAGAAACAATTTATGTATACAAGAGTTACAAAGTGATTTCTTGATCAACTCATCACCATTTGATTCAATATGTGTTAGCAAAAAGTTTCAAGAGCATATGAGTTGCTAAATTCCATGTTACACGAGGAAGCATGTAAGAAAAGTTACAAAGTGATTTCTTGATCAACTCATCACCCAATTGATTCAACACCTGTTAGCACAAAGTTTAAGGGCGTATGAGTTGCTAAATTCCACGTTACACCAAAAAGTTCATGTAACCAAACATATACACCAATCAGTGAAGTATCTAAAACATACTTAAGTTATTACACACTCGTATGCTACTGTTTATGGTCAACCTATCAAAACATCTAAAATCTGAAGCAAACATTGCAAATGATAACAATATGAACCAAGTTGTGGTGATCTACCCAAACATGCAACTAAATTTAAATTACTGGTTAAAATAGCATGTTCGGATACAAGAAGTTGAAATAGAATCTATTCCAAATAGTCATTCCCTTGCAGGTCAAACAACAATGGAAATATCACTTACAAAAGTTTAACAAAAATCATAATTTTAATCTCTTATTCACAAGGACACAGTGATTCAAGTCAGTGTACTTGTGCAGAACAATAACTCTTTAAATAAAACAACCTACAGGTTCTATCAATGTATATTTTTTTTCAAGAACATTGCATGTCATTTCATTACTACAGGGGTTACAGGTGAGATACAACATCCAACAACCACACTCCTGTCTACTCCTGGTTCTCTGCCGGTTGTTGTTGCAGTTGTAGCCGTGCTAATTTCTAGAGTTCAAATTCTATAACATCTAGCCTGGCCACCAACGTATCAGCCTCATGCCTCCTCTCAAATGCATCGTTGTTTCACTCCAGCCAAACCTTCCTGCAGAAAGCAACACTAAAAGAAGTCATCTTGGTCACAAAGCGTGCAAACAGTAAGCCTAGGGAAGTTTCAGCTCGCCAGACGCTTATCCGTCCAGCATCGATTGGGCAGAGAAAGTCACATGAAGAAATCTACACCCAGCAGACCCACAATATCTCAGCAAAATTCTGCATTAATGGTACCCCAAAACAGAGCAAAGTAGGCTGATCTTGTTGTATATTTAATTTACCATTTTCTACGAGCCACGAATGGGAAGAATCTAGTTCAGCAGAAAGGGGTGCCACAAGCTGCTCATGTTGCCACACATTAAAGAACTGGACAATCGCCGACACCGACAGAGTTCCACTGATATCATTGATCCATGTTTGGTTTGGTGCTTCTATCAATGTGTATTTGGGAACCAACCTCATGGGACTCCAGCCGCTGCACGGATCCTCTGCTCTCGCCAGCTGTCACACCTTTCTCCATTCCCTCTATGTGCCATTGCAATCCCCCTGACTCCGTTGCCGCCAGATTCGTCCATGCTTCCCCGCAACTCCTATTTGCATCTTCAGTGGTCCATCCACAACAAGGAGACAATACTAACATCAAAGATAACAATATTCTAGACAGAAAAGTTGTAACACCGATTTAATTTTTACATGAATGTTGTGAAAGTATGGATTACGCATCCTCGGTTCCTCACTATAAACATAATTTGTGAGGCAACTCCTAATGCAAATGTGCAGGTGTCAAATTTAGAGGGTTGTATGTCAGACCACCACAATAACATTTATTCACTTTAAATTTGGAACTGTACCTCAATTATTTGTAGGAGATAAAAGTTCATCTTGTAACTTTTTCAACATAATCATGCAGAACACTTGGTTGTACAAATGCATAGTTTGATACTGCACTACCTTAGAAAATAGAGTCAATGCACCATCAGCTCACCTTCAGAAATAAAGTGAAGGTTAATATATTTTTTCTCTGCAATTAGCTCAATTAAAGTTGGCATGCTTCTCAACCAGAGTGCAAAATTTGGAACAGACCACCATCACAGTAATAATTATTCACTTTAAGTTTGGAACTGTACCTTAATTATTTGTAGGTGCTAAAAGTTCATCTTGTAATTTTTTCAACATAATCATGTAGAAAACTTGGCTATACAAATGCATAGTTTAGTACTACACTGCCTTAGAAAACAGAGTCAATGCACCATAAGCTCACCTTCAGAAACAAAGTGAAGGTTAATATATTTTATTCTCTGCCATTAGCTCAATTAAAATTGAAAATCGTGCAACAATTATCAATAATTGGAATTTTAGTTTAAAAACACGACAAATAATTCTATCCAGTATATAGCGGAAAAGAAGTGCACATATATCTATACAATTCTTCACCATTTGGAATATGGATACCGAGCATTAATACAACTTTGAGTCAATTTGCCTCTTCTGCAACCAAGATAACAAAAAAGAGAATTATCAACATGCAAAATAAAGACTCATGTTTGTTCATTACAAGATTATATTAAAGTGCTGGAGTGTCAGGAAGAAAATACAAAATGGATGGTCTTGAGATGCTAGCTCCAGGCAAGCTTTTCATAGAATCATGCCTTACATGGATATCTTGTAGTATAGCTGCCCCACATATCTATTAAAATAATAACTACTTTTGGTGATCCGGAATCTGTGCAATGCATCCAACTATTGCAGAACCTTGCCAAATAATTCGCAACAATGACAAACCTGAACTGAGATGCAAAACCCAGAGGTGATTCAGTAAAACGGGCAAACATAAGTGTTAAAAACATGAAAATAAGAAATCAGGGCACATCTTGTAGAATATAGTGTGCTAAATAGTTAATATGTGCGATAAATCATATTTACGATGCGCAATTGGGATACATATTTTTTTTTAAATGCAGCTATAGGTATTACCAATTCATTGGACCAGATGGTTGTACTCCCCGTGGAAATTCCTCCTTGCAGTATAAGTGCAGCCATATGTAGTACCAATTCATTGGACCAGAAGGTTGCAAGCTTCGAGGAGATTCCTTCTAGCAGAAAGATTGCCCAACAACATGAAATTAGAAATTAATAAATTGGGAATGAAAAAATAAAAGGCCAATGGCGCATATCATGGTGTTGGATAGTTCGTCTCGTCACGAACTCGTGGAAGGTGAAGTATGGGTCTCGCCGCGTGCACGGAGTACCTTCCCCTCGTGCCTGAGACTCAACAGTGGAGAGGAGCGATTAAATGGTGATGATCGGAGGTGAGGTTAGGGATGACGCAGAGCGACAAACGGTGCGGGAAGACGATTCCGCGAGGACGGCAATTCCTATCAGGGACGGTCTAAATTGAATAACAGATCGGGCCACCCTGCCCTTTACGTATCACCTCCATCCAATGCTCAGGTCGCCGCCCCCGCATCGCGCCCTTGAGCTGCCGCCGCTGCGAGTCCTTGCAAAAGGTGAGAGAGATGAGATGAGAGATGCGCAGGATGAGATAGAGGAGAGATGGAACCGCACCTCGATCTCCTGAACTGCACGAAGATGTCCTCCTTGTTCGCGGCGGGGGATGAGTTACCAGCGAGTTTCAGGTGAGGCAGAGGCGGCGGTGCTATCCAGCGAGTTTGCAGTAGGAGAGACACGATACAGATCTTGCTCGGCCGAGCCAGGATTAATAATGGGCTAATGGGCTTTAGCGCAAGGTTGCGACCGGGACAGGGAGAGAACATACAAAGAAGGAGCGACTGAGTTTCAGTTTCGTCCGAGTGACGTATTGACGGAAACGGAACATGAGGTTTGTTTTAATCTCTATATATATATAGACTAGTTAAATGCCCGTGCTTCGCCACGGACAACAAATGAATAACTAATATAAAAATTGTTGACCAAATATTTCTCTTCAAGTTTTCTTATTTAACTCTCTTCATCCATGTCGTACATATTCTCTAACCCAAAATCTTACAACATTAGAAGGTGTCGTATTTCCCTATAAGCTCGCTCATGCCATTGTATTGCTTCATTTGAATGTATATAAACTCAGATAAATATCTGATATTGCCTTCGATAAGTTTTGAAGTTAAAACATCTAAGCCTTCATTCTGCACGCCTTCAGTTCTCAAGAGGGTCAGGTCCAGTGTTCAGCCGCACCAAGCAAACAGAGCAGGTGTTGCTCGACTACGCAGCCCAAGCCACCGTCGCCGAGTCCTTTCACCTGCCGCGGCGCCTAGGCGGCTCTCGCCCACTACGACCTCCGTATCTCCTCCAAGCATTGATCCTCGCCACAGAAGGCTCCTCCAGAACAGGATCCCGTTCAATATAAACTGCTAGAAAATCATGAGACCGACACCGATGATGACTGGACGGATGTAGCACCTGCTGAAAAGATCTTTAATTCTAGCCTTTGGAAGACTTTCAATAGATTCGATGAATTCCTGCATGTAGAGAAATTCTATGACGGCATATATTATTTTTCTGTACCGAAAATGTACTGGAAAACTAATACAGTGAATGTGCAAACCTTGATTTCTGCAGCTTCAACGGACATGTCTGCGTGTCTCATATGGAGACGCCTAGTGCTATTTCAAACTCCTTTTCCCGGCCAACCTTTGCCTGCGGTGAACATCGGGCGCTGAGTCGTTATGAGTGACAAATCATGCTAAAAATTTGAAGATAGCAAATTACCGGCCATTGTGGGGATTCAGGAATGAAGAAGAGACCAACTCTGAGAATTATCCATGGAACAAGTCCTCTATATATGTCAAAAGGAAGAAAATATGTCAGTAAAAAAAGCAGATTGTAACATGAGATCTTCCAAGTGTATATACCAGATGTGGCCAGCATGCATCAGGAGACGATCTTGCCGAGGAGATGTAGTAGGTAGTTTCAGAGTTGCTCCTAAAAGTCCAGTACGGAATTCATATTTTATAAGTTTAAAAGGGGAATATTTACTTGATTTAGAGATGTAAGCACCCCGCGAAGAGTCTTGGGAGCTATTTCTGCTATGAAAACCAGCACCTATATATTCAGTTTACAGCAGGTACTGTCAGTGAAGTTGAAAAATTGTCTGGAAGGTTTGTCTTTTTCCCACCGTTTGCTGAGCAATGCTAGTATTCTGGAGTTCCAAAATGAAACACCATGAACAATAAATTAACTCCAGGATCATGGAAAGCCATAATCACATGAAAGTTCTGCTTGCCTTTGCAGGCTGGATGGTTCTTCCATGGCAACCGAAAAAGAAGCACATACCGCTAGATCATCAGCAAAACACACTAACACATAGGTGCAATTAGCAACTACAACAAAGAACTCACCACAAATCTTTGTATCATCTCTCAGTCCAATTTCTCCTTCCAATTTCTCAAACACAGGTCCCAGCACCAAATAATGTTCCGGATGCTCTGTTTTGGAACTTCGGTCTTACGTAATCCTCTAGTTGACGAACCAACCCATGTACCCTAACAGAACAATCCCAACTTAAACTCAGTATAATCCTCCCATGTGCGTAAATGCATCCCTAAAAGAAACATGTACTACCAATCCATACACAGGAAGCTCTGAAAGAGAAAGCAAATTATACTTATAATGTATAGTTTGTATCCCGGGTGGTCACTTTTCCATCAGTCTCAATTATGAAGCTTCTCTGGTTGTGCTCCCCTTTGTAGTTCATCATCAGAGATATAGATTATAAACCGGATATCCACTCCATCGCTCTCATGGTATGAGCTGTACTAAGACTGCTTGCATCTAGCACCGTGAATTATGGGTTATGAGTATAACTGGAACATCTTATGAGTATAACCGGAAAGGCTTGGAAGCTGCAGGCTGGAAGGTGAGAATAATCGAAAGAATCAGGAACCCAAAAGCCGGGTGTGATGCCTACAACGAGTGGAACTACAAGTTCAGGTTATGGCAGCTGACTTACTATGACAAGATAATTTTCATAGATGCTGACCTCCTCATCCCGAGGAATGTGGACTTCCAGTTTGCGATGCCAAAGATCACTGGAACCGGTAACAATGTGACCCTCTTCAATTGTGGTGTGATGGTCATTGAGCCCTCAAATGCACATTCCAGCTACTGATGGAACACATCAACGAGATAACATCATACAATGGCGGTGACCAAGGATACTAAATGAAACCAGTAAGTGAACATTTTAATACCAAATGAAAATTTTGCATGATGATGGCCTTCAGTCACGCAATAGTGCATCAATATGACAATTCAATGGGGGGGGGGGGGGGGGGGGGGACATTTGTGTTTTGCATGCTTCAATGCCATACTATGTGAGAAATTCAAAATCTTAGAGATACAGAAATAATGTGGAGAACATAACAAGATGCTAAATGGCTAGCAAGACCAGTCTACAAATTTTATCCAAATATATTTGACTAAGTATCAGAAGTAAATATTTAATAGCAATAACATACTCCTAGCAAGAACAATGTACATACCTTATCTCCTGAAATTGGTTCGTGAAACCTTAACTCCAAGGTTTCTTATGCTCAGGTATATATCTTTACCTTTGTACTTCTGATAATGTGAAAACTTAACCATAGCTATGTGCGATCAGTAACTTAGGAAAGAAGATGATCATATTTTCGTGGATAGAGTGAAAGCAGACAACACAAAATTTATTTAGCATCAAACCAAATTTTCATCGTGTTGTGAAATTTGCACCATGGCCCATTGGCTAGATTCCACACCCATGGTCCAATATGGATATGTCACTGCCATAGCAGTACCTGCAAATTGCCACCATCAGCATCGGTTGTTGTACCCTCTTAACATGAGGTACATGGTTTCTTAAAGGAATTGGGTAGAACCGTTGCTAGAACACAACGCAATACAAATATGATCATTCATATCAAACTCTCGAGGATTCAGAAACGCATGTAAATGACATGTGATTAATCTAGCAATACCCGTTGTACCTGAAAACAGAGACACAATTCAAGGTTATAGAGAACATGGTGCTATTTGTGTATGTGCATGCCTATTCAGTTCATTTGATTTATGAGGTACACTTACACTTGACTTCTTGCAGTAGAGGATGACATCGTTGGCATTGACGTGACACCACACGATGGGCCTTGGCTGCATCACTTGACCTTCTGGTACACCAGGAAGAATAACCATAAGTTGTTGGGCAGAACCCTACCGGATCGTGGAATATGACTGCATGCACATGGACGGCCGCGGTCAGAACTTGCTCGCGAGGTGCCTGCCTTTCCCATGACATCTCCAATGCCCTTCCCTGTATCGCAAGCATCATTGTCTACCAAGAAGGTGAGAACTCTTGTCCTTCATTGCTGCACTCAGACTGCTTGTTTAGTCCTCTGAAGTCTAAATTGCCTCTCATATATGGAATAGAAGTACCAGCAAATAATTAAAGCCTTAATGTAGTGTTGAGGGACTATCAAGAACCTCACCTCCCATGAATTTTAATACTACCTCAAAATTTAGTTGCTCCAATATGACTTGAAACCTCAGAGCAGGTATAAAAGATATCAGCACGATTGTTGGCATCAAAATATTAGTAGTTATCAGGTTAATTACCAGAATTGACAAGCAGTTATTTGGCAGATGGTATTGTTAAAATGTAAAACATATTCCACCGTTGCAGCCGAGACTATCTCTACATATTGGTAAAAATAAAACCATGGGTCCTTGCACGGCTAGATTAAATAAGAATACATGCCTGCCAATGAAAAACTTAAGGCTGAAGCACAATGGTTATCAAATTAGATATTAGTACATCACCTATATCTGAGGTAAAACTTACTAAGGGAATACGCACAGAACATAAAACTTGCAGGATTGGGATGCCAAAAATACATGATATGAGATGAAAAATTGAGAGAGATAAAAGAGGAAATATCTGTGGTGTGCGGTGCTATTGCATCAACCGACGGTTGCAGCTGACGTGAAGTGGTGGAAGATGGCAAGCCACATGCATGTCGTTCTGTTCGTTGTACAATGCCAGATTCGCCTTCTCCAATATCCAGTCGTGATGCCTCCTCCTCGAGTATTCTGCATACCGCCACCAAAATTCGTTGCTGGAATCACAAGGAAAAAGGACAAACAAGTTACCCCGTGCTATCAAATAGAAATCACAATTTGGCAATCCATAAATCTAGAAAATCAATCGCAATGCTGATGCACACCTTTTATTCTTGGTATTGTTCCCCCTCGGCCTCTACCACCCCACGCCTCAAGAGCACATAATAAAGATCATATAATTGAAAATCGCATTACCTTGGTCTAATTAGTAAATACATACGGCAAGAGATAGCTGCTGATGAGGTGGACAGAAAGAGATCTAGTCGATCGAGATTATTAGCCTAGCGCCTAGGGATATGTCGACTTTGGCAGTAGCCCACCAGCCATAGGACTTGAGGACGATGCAGCAGAAGCGGCATGGGTGGAAGACGTGGAGGAGTTACAATTCTAACTTCGAAGGGCAGGAAGCTTCTATTGAGGTCGAACGGGGAGGGCCCGGGCTTGGGTCCAGAGGGATTCGAAGTCGGCCGCGTCGAGGAAGGCCGGGAATACGGTCGTGGCGTCGGGCGGGGAGGTGCTGGATTTCCTCCGTCAGGCACACGATCTTGCAGGCCTCCCGCATTGGTTCTTCCACAGCTGCTCGGCCGGGGCGGGGGTCATCATCGGGAAGAAAGCTAGACGGTACTGATGGTGAGGATGGGACGCACGAGGCAGGAATGGAGGGCGCCTTCAGTGGAGATCGAGGCAGGAGTGAGAAGGCGTCATGCCGCCATCGTTCAACTCAACACAGGAGAGAGAGGGGGCGTGCGTGAGGCAAGAGGGGAGGGCGGCTTCGGTGGAAATCGACGCAGGGAGTGGGAGGCCGCCTCCGGCGGTTGGGAGGGGGTTCAGATCGGTAGGAGATGAGAATGTGGGTTTGGGGGAGAAAGGAGGGGACGGAAGAATCGGGGTTAATTACATTGATGGAGCGCGTTATTTTCGTGCGTTTTCGTGCGGGGCGGGAGAAGATAGATGATGAAACACCTCGACGAAGGCGAGCGACGTATCGACGACTACAGAACACAAGGTTCTTTTTAGTTAGTAGAGATAGAGATAGAGATTTTGAAACAGATTTTTATTCTAGGCCCTTAATATCTAGATATCATAGGCTTTTCCTTAAACCCATGCCGGCTAACTGTTCTCTGAACACACTGGGTGGTAAGCCTTTTGTGAGCGTATCCGCGAGCATTTCTTTTATACTTATATGCTCTAAACTTATAGTATGATCCTGGATTGTTTCTTTCACAATATAAAACTTAATGTTAATGTGTTTGGCAGCAACACTCGACTTATTGTTGTCAGCATAGAATACTGCTGGCTCATTGTCGCAGTACATTCTGAGTGGTCTTTGAATGTTGTCCACCACTCTCAACCCAGGTATAAACTTCTTTAACCAGTTTGTCTGCACTGTGGCCTCATAACATGCTAGATACTCAGCTACAATCGTGGACGATGCCGTGATGGTTGCTTGGAGCTTTTCCACGATATAGCTCCACTTGCGAGAGTAAATCTATATCCTGACGTGGACTTTCTTTTATCTACATTTCCCGCATAGTCTGCATCTGAATACCCTTCTATCTCGAGGGAATCAGTTCTTCTGTATGTTAACATGAGGCCTTTTGTGACTTTTGCATAACGCAATGCCTTCTTTACCATTTTCCAGTGATCTATCCCTAGATTACTTTGAAATCTGCCAAGTACCCCGGTAACAAAAGCTAAGTCAGGGCGTGTACATACTTGAGCATACATCAAGCTTCCGACAACAAAAGCATATGGAATCGCTTTCATTTGATCGATCTCATATTGGTTCCTGGTGAAAGGGCATGTATGCCCCCATGTGTGGTTTTGGTAATTAATGACAATCTCTATGGACTAAAGTGTAAATTGAGTTTCACTTGTAGGTTTGTCCATTGGCATCGCCTGGGCCATGTGTTGGTCTCAAGGTTGGAAGATGAAGAAATGTCCAAGGGATTTTGTGCCCATTGGAATCATGAAGAAAGAAGGAGCTTGAAGGTTGCATCAAGATGGATCAACCTCAAGAAGGGATGAAGAAGGGCGAGCTCAAGATGCGCCATCTCTAGAAGATCTCATGCTTGAAGCTTGCCATCCTCGTGCTCATGGAAATGATGAAGACAAGTTCAAAGAAGAGGTTTACCCATGGAGTATGGGGGAGCAATTTGCAAGTCTTCATATTCATCAAGCAAGAGCATCCAAGAAAGGTGTTCCCACTATAGAAGAACAAGACGGTCTACATCAAGTTCAAGTGGGATGCTCAAGGCAAAGGTATGTTCTTGATAGGGATTTTATTTTGCCGGTCTCGTGTTGTTAGTTGTGAGACCGGGTTTAGGATAGATAGCCGCTCTATCAAGAGGCGCTCTCAAGCGGGTGTCTCGTTTGCATCGTTCGGAGAAGAGCTCAAACCTTTACATTCATAGCATCATCTTTATTGGTTGTTATTTGGTTCTTGTCCATGAGAGGATCTAGAGCTTGTGGTCATCATCATATCAAGCTCTAGTTCATCAAATAAGGATTTCACTTGCATATCTTATTGCGGTTTTTGATCTTGCGAGGTTTCTGGCTCCACACCTTGGGGGATACTTCACATATATATATTCATGGTATTCTTTCCCAAGGTGATACCCAATATTTCGATTCGTCGTTATCTTTCCATACCTTGTTGGATTCTATTCGTCGTTATCTTTCCAACAAAATTGGTTTCATCCCGTTTGGAGTTCGGATGCAAAAGTTATTGCATTTCTGGTTCTGGAATTTCCCTGATCGGAAGTTCCGGCTTATCATCGGAAGTTTCGCTAGGGCATTTTGCCGCCGGAAGTTCCGGTGGAAGTTCCGGTTCTTCTTCCGCTCATGATCAGTAACTTTTGTTTTGAAAGTGTTTATTTGACGGAACTTCAGTCGGATTTTCCATCTGAAGTTCCGCTCCCACCGGAAGTTCCGGCCAGGGACCGGAAGTTCCGCTCGGGCCTAGTTGCCGCCGAAAGTTCCGGTTGAATTTCTGGCTCTCGTTCCGCTCACGTTCAGTAACCTCTCTGTTTTTGTTTGCTCTATTTGATGGAACTTCTGTCGGAACTTCCACCGGAAGTTCCGGTGAACCGACAGAAGTTCTGACCAGGACTCGTGTTTCCAGTTTCTCGCTTCGCAGTTTTTGACTGTTGGCTATGTGCCACCGGAAGTTATGGCCTCCCACTGGAAGTTCTGGCCATGGTCGCGAATGCCCAGAACGGGCACATCTGGGATCCCTTTAAAAGGGGCTCCTCTTCCCCTTCGTGGGCACTAGCTTTTCTTCTTGGTTCTTGGCTTTCTCTCTCTCCTCCATTGTAGACCTTGAAGAAGCTTTCCTCTCCCATTTCCCTTCCTATGATTCTTGCATCTTTTTGAGGGATTTGAGAGAGGATATCTAGATCTACAATCCCCCCAAGCCAAATCCCTTCTTTGTGAAGGAATCATTGGGATCTAGATCTTGGAGAGTTTTTGTGTTCTCCTCTTGTGTTCTTCCTCCCTTATCCCCCAATAGCTTTTGTAGCTTTGTTGGAATTTGGGAGTGAAGGACTTGCCCTTGCATTTGTTGCATAGGTTTGACTTCTTCTCGGAGATTCGGTGAGTTCAAGCTTGTGGGCGTGTTTCTCTTGGGTTCCTTGAAACCCTAGACGGTTGTGTGGTTGGTTTGTTGACCTTTTGTGGTCTCGTAGCCTTTTGTGGTTGTTGGCCTTTTGTGGCGTTGTTGGCCTTTTGTGGCATTGTATCCTTTTGTGGCTTTGTTGTTGGGAGCCTCCAATTGAGTTGTGGAGTTAGCCCCAATCTTGTACGGGTTCGGTGACCGCCCTCAAGCGTCCCATAGTGGAGCAAGTGCCTACCTTTTGTGGTGCGCACTTGGGAGAATAGGGTGAGCCTTTTGTGGCTTCGGTGAGTTGCGTGCTTCCGCATCCGGGGTGAGGCCTTGTGTGGCGTTGGGTGAGCATCGAGCCACCACACCTCGAGGTGAGCCATTTGTGGCGTTCGGAGAGCATTGCGCCATCACACCTCTCCAACAGAGACGTAGCTTCTTTGGAAGTGAACTTCGGGAAACAAATCTTCGTCTCCGCGTCCATCGATTATCTCTCAACCGAACCCTTTACATATGCACTTTACATTGTGATAGCCATCGTGCTTGAAGTACTTATATCTTGCTATCACCTTGTTGCTTGTATTGCTTAGCATAGCTTGTTGGTGCACTTAGGTGAACATAGTGGCTAGGTTTTGTGCTTAATAAATTAAACGTTAGTTTTATTCCGCATTTACTTGAGCCTAAACCGTAATAATTTTAAAATCCTATTCACCCCCCTCTAGGCGACTTCCTTTGTACTTCACCTGGGACACTAAAAATTCCGAAATCTATCGCCCTTGACTATAGGAGCAGGCGTAGGATTACTCGCATGCATACTATACTTCTTCATAATCTTCTCTAAGTATGCCTTTTGCGATAGCCCTAAAGCCACTTTTTTCTCTATCTCGGTGAATTTCAATTCCTAGAACGAATGAAGCTTCACCAAGATCTTTCATATCAAAGTTCGAGGACAAGAACTTCTTTGTCTCCAATAGTATACTAACATCACTACTAGCGAGTAGAATGTCATCTACATACAGGATAAGGAAAATGAATTTCCCATTCTTGAACTTTGCATATACGCAATTGTCCTCCTCGTTCTCATCGAACCCAAAATTTCTTATTGTTTCATGGAACTTTAAGTACCATTGCCTGGAGGCATGTTTTAATCCATAAATGGATTTCTTCAGAAGACATCCCATACGTTCTTTTCCTTCCACGACAAAACCCTTAGGTTGTGCCATGTAAACATTTTTTTCCAATTCTCCATTAAGGAATGTCATCTTTACATCCATCTGATGCAATTCTAAATTATAGTGTGCCACTAAAGCCATTATGATTCTAAAAGAATCCTTAGTTGAGACTGGAGAAAATGTCTCATTGTAATCTATTGCTTCTCTTTGGGTGAAGCCTTTTGCAACGAGTCATGCTTTATATCTTTCAATATTCCCTCTAGAGTCACATTTTGTTTTGTTGACCCATTTACAACCTACTGTTTTGGCTCCTTTAGGAATTTCTTCTAAATCCCAGACTTTGTTGCTACTCATGGATCTCATTTCATCTTCCATGGCTTCAAGCCACTTCGATGATTGAGAACTTTTAATGGCTTCTTCAAATATGGTGGGATCACCCTCCATTTGAACTTATTCACTGACATAGATTTCAAAATCGTTGGGAATAGCTAGCTTTCTAGTTCTTTGAGACCTTCTAAGGGTTCCGCCTTCTGGCACATTCTCTGTGTGGGGCTGTTGCAGCTCTCCCTCATGTGTGGTAACAGGGTCTTCATTTTCATTCATTGTTGCCACATGATAACTAACAACAGGTGTCACATCGACATTGTCCTATGTTGGTGCAGCAGCAGGTATCGAGAAAAATGGTTCCTGAATCATCGGAGTGGGTGCATGCACCCTCTTCTCCTCAAGGTTGATTTCTCGAGATACCGTGCTCCTGATCATATGATCCTCCAGAAACACAACGTGTCTCATTTCTACAAACTTAGTAATTCTGTCTGGACAATAGAAACGATAACCTTTCGACTTGTCTGGATAGCCAATGAAATGGAAACTCACTGTCTTAGGATCTAACTTACCAAGGTTTGGGTTGAAGAGTTTTGCCTCAGCTGGACAACCCCACACTCGCAAATAATTGAGTGAAGGTTCGCGACTAGTCCATAACTCATATGGTGTTTTAAACACCGACTTACTGGAAACTCGATTAAGTATGTGAATGGCCGTTTTTAACGCCTCCATCCACAAACCAACCGGTAAGGTGGAGTAACTTAACATGTTTCTCACCATATCCATCAAGGTACAGTTACGTCTTTCAGCTACTCCATTCTGCTGAGGCTCGCTCGGTGTTGAATACTAGGCAACTATACCATGTTCATGTAGAAACCTTGCAAAGGGTCCAGGAACTTGGCCATATGGGGTATGCCGACCGTATTATTCGCCTCCACGGTCGGACCTTACTACTTTAACCTTTAAACTATGCTGATTTTCAACTTCAGCCTTAAATATCTTAAATTTATCCAATGCTTCTGAACGCTCTTTAATTGGATAAATATAACCATAACACGAATAATCATCCGTGAATGTTATGAAAGAGTCATAGACATCCACAGATGTCATAGGAAACAGACCACATATATCCGTATGAATTATTTCTAATACTCATGTGCTTCTTTTGGCGCCCTTCTTAATATTCTTTACAAACTTTCCTTTAATGCAATCGATGCATTGCTCTAAATTTGAAAATTCTAGAGGCGGTAGAATTGATTCTTTTATTAAGCGTTCTATTCTCCCCCTCGAAATATGGCCTAAACGACCGTGCCATAATTTAGATGAGACATCATCAATTCTTTTCCTCTTACTCTTTCCATTCAGGGATGAGGAGGCATTCTCATTCTCAGCTCTTAATGCATTCACATTCTCACAAAGTGATAACAAATAAAGCTTGTCTTGTCTGAAGGCAAGATAAACAATCTCATTATTAAACTTGATCTTACATTGTCCATCGCCAAAATGGCAAGCAAAACCACAATCATCTAAGCGCAATACACTTATTAAGTTTTGATGCAAAGAGGGTACATAAAGCACATATATTAGTAAAAGTACAAAGCCATTTGATAACTCTAATGGGAGATCTCCAATGGCTTCGACTTCAGCTTGGACGCCATTTGCAACTTTAATACTTCTTTCTCCTCTTTGCAAGGTCCTTCTCATACGGAATCCCTGTAATGAATTTGCAATATGAACAGTCGCACCTGAGTCAATCCACCAAGTAGATTTTGCATAACTTAAAAATAAGGATTCATCAACAAAAGTAATTAAGTCCTCGCCATTCTTGCACATATGCTTTAGGAAAGCCACACAGTCACTCATGTAGTGGCCCTTCTGCTTGAACCACCTGCAGGTGTCCTTGTCAACCTCCTGCGCCTGGTGATTGGGAGCCTTTCCATGCGGCCTAGAAGAAGAGGGATGCCCTTGAGGTTTCCCTTGTGGCTTGGAACCCTGAAAGTTTATCTTCTTGTTTGGGCTCAGGTAGTTCACAGAATCACCAGATTGCCCCTTAAGCCTCTCTTTTTCTTGTACGCACATGGCCATCATCTTCTCAATGCCCCACTTTTCTGGCTGTGCATTGTTGTTTACAGCAAAAGCTTCAAATTGATTTGGTAGTGAGGCAAAAATCAGATGAATGATGAACTCATCTGGAATCTCCATGCCCATGGGCTTAAGCTTGGAAGACATGTTGCTCATTCGCAATATGTGGTCCGTTACTCTACCACCAGTGTATCTTGTAGTAACAAGTTTCTTAATGAGAGAGCTTGCATAGGCCTTTGAAGACCCAGTAAACCGACTCTCTACCTTTTTCAGGTACTCACTGGTAGTGTTGCACTCTAGGATTACTCCCCTTGTAGCTTCCATAATGGAGCTCTTAATCACCATCAAGCACTTTCTATTGGACGAGTCCCACTTTGCACGATCAAGGTCGTACTTCATTCTTATTGGTGCATGGTCATGGACCCTTTTGTTGAAGTCCACTTCACTTTCTTTTTTGCCCCTCACGGGATCGACTGGTTCTATGGGACAAGTCTCAATGAGTGCCAAGTCGAGGTCAAGAAGAGCCAGCCCCATCTCAATCTTCTCTCACCATGAGCCGTAGTTCCCTCCATTTAGGGGCTCAATAGCCGACATAAAACTCATAGGATTGCCTGAAAGCAAAATATCATCAAAATGAGTTAATTCAACGTTGGTTAAATTAAAACATAAAACTTCTCAATATTAATTCTACATCACCGTTGGGCAGAAATAAAACTAATAGTGATAAAACTGACTATTCATAGTGAAAAATTTACTAACAACGTTGGTCATCAAATAAAATCATTACACTTATTGCATTTAAGCAATTATTATTTAACTATTTGCAGCGGAAAACATGAATTCACAAATTCATCAACTTAACATTTTACAGAAACTTTACTGTTACTTTATTCTTTTCTAGACAAAATTTCGTTGGATAATTTTGCTATAGAAAAAACTGTGTAAAAATCATCAAAATCGATGAAAAACTGTAAAAAAAGCTTATGTAAATGACATAATGCATAACTGTGCGTGCAACCCCTCCTTGGGCCAAGGCTCACTGTCCAGACTGCCACTGCGCGCTGCAGCTCGGTATCTGTCGCGCGCGCAAAGTAGTAGCAATAGCAACCGCGCACTTGATATGTCGAAAATGTATCTATAATTTTTTATGTTCCATAATTGTTTAGTATCTACTTTGCTTTGCTTTGTTCATACTTTGAGGTGTTTTTATAGGTTTTTTGGTACTAACCTTTAACAAGTTGCCATAGTGCTAGTTGCCTGTTTTCTGCTGTTTTTGGTTTAAAAAAAGCTAGTAAGGAAATATTCTCGGAATTGGACGGGACAAAAGCCAAAGTCAATATTTCACCGAGGAGAACACGGAGTCCAGAGGAGAGACTAAATATGAGTGTCGATCCCAACAAGGAGCAGAAGGTGCTGAATAGTGGTATGGAGCAGGAAATCCCTGTGAATACTTAGCAAACGGATTTTTAGTGGTTTTCTGAAAAGGCAACAAAACAAGGAGCAAGTAACAAGAGTAACGAACAAACAGAGCAAGTGGCCCAATCCTTTCTTAGCAAAGGACAAGCCAGTGGAAATACTTATAAGGACCAAACGTTCTCGAGGACACATGGGAATTCTGTCAAGTGCTTTCGTTTCAAATAGCTGAGTACTCTTCTTTGGTGTTTGTAAGTGTTGTGTGGATGAACCTGTGCTAACATACCGCCATTCCTAGGACTAATACATACTTGTGATTAAACCCCCTGCAAACATCCATAACTACAGGAAAGTAATTAAGATATAAATCTAACCACGGCCTTAAACTCTGAGATCCTACACTCCCTTGTGCAAAAGTTTCCTAACGGGGGTTCAGGTTTTTGTCACTCCGGCAACCCCATGATTAGTAGCCAAATACACAATGCATCCCCTTAGGCCCATAAATGGTGAAGTGTCATGTAGTCGACGTTCACATGACACCACTAGAAGAATAGCACCACAACTTAAATACTAAACCATTGAATAATAACTCATCACAGATCCAATAATAACAACATGACTTCTCCCATGTCCTCAAGAACAAGACGAACTACTCACAAGACATCATATGGATCAAGATCAAAGATGATATGATAGTGGATAACAATCTGAACATAAATAATAATCCAATGGTTCCACTCACAAGCATCAACTACAATAGTAATCAACACCGGGAAAGTTTCCTCTAAGAACTAAAGCAATATCCAACACAATTGTTTCCCCTAAGAACTAAAGCAATATCCAACTCCTCCAACCCGGCTAAGAAACACAAGGCAGGCAAGGGGAGGCAAGGCCTAGGACTGCTTCCACTGCGCCTCGAAGACTCACTTCTCCAGGCAGTGTCTGGCCCCCAAACACGTTGTGGATGCCTTCAAGGCCAAAAAGAAGGCGCGCGAGGCGCACCTCGTCCAGGTGGAGGCACCACTGGCGCCAGGAGTGGCGCCCATGCACAACGTCGCGCCCGTAGTGGCCCAGGACATAGCACATGTGGCATCACCTTATTTGGTTCCCACGAATGCCACTGTGCCCATGGAGTTTGAGCACATCGTGCCCCCTCCCGTACCCTAGCTAGACATTACTGCTGCCTCGGCGATGATAGCCCACGAAGAGAAGTTCGGCGAGCTGCAAATAGCAGCTGAGATTGATGGTTTCTTTACAGAATCCACCTAGCTTCTTTTTGTTGTTATTTATTTCATGATTTCATTCGGCAAATAATCTAATACAAACTTTCGATATGGTTGTAAACTCTATGAGAGAAAACCATTTATTTTGTTTACGGTGATTGGATGACATTTATTTCATTCATGTATTCCATTATTTAATATGAGATGGTTGTGTTATATTCTGAAATGTTTACCGGGCTACCGTCCGCTCGCCGGCTGGAAGCTGAGCGCTGGAGGGGTGCCTATCCCTCTTGTCCCTCAAGGTTCCGCACGCCAGGCGGCCATCACGAACCACTTCTACCAAGATCTCACGCCGTAACAGCGGATGGATCCCTAGTGGGATCCCGACAACTATGACACCTGGAATGCCTTCTTTGCTAACCGATGGAAAAGGGAGCTCACCAGGTACGAGGGTGACGACCCTCCACCAGTGAACCACAACAAAGCCGGCTTGCCTCTACCGACCGCAGCTGTGCGCTGCGCTGCTCTCTGCCTGGCCCGCTTGTACTGGCTGGTACTACTGGCCCAGGCCTAGGAGGTATTGAGTGTGTTTTGCTTGCTCCAATGATTTGAGTGTGTTTGGAGAAAAGGGCAAACTAATTGTTGGCATGGTTTTTAGAGCCGAAGAAAGACCTGGTTTCCTCTATACTGCTATTGAATTTGGTGTCTGTATTGCTGAATCTGTCATTTTGAAATGTTGCTGAATTGGTCAAGTGCAGCTGCATATGAACTAGGAAACTGTCGATATTTTCTCTATCTAATTCTGTACTACTGAATCATTCAAATGCTACTGAATTTGTGAGAAGTTTCGTCGTTGCTGCTTGGCTGCTTGCACTAGAGCTTTTGCATGTGTTTCATCGGAACAATTGGTTGTGTTTTGGACAGTGATGAGAGGCAGAGAGGGTAAAGATATAACGTGATTTCACCAAGTGAAGTCATTGGATACCAGTCCAATTTTGGCGCATGCGGTGTGTATCTCTAGTTCTTTAGATATTTTTACATGAATATATGTGTCAAAAAAATTATCGCCTTTTCCCACTCCGTCGGTGAGTACCAGTTCCCTCTGTACTGCTATTGAATTTCAGTGTCTATATTGTTGAATCAGTAGTTTAAAAATGATGCCAAATTGGTCAAGTGTTGCTGAATATGAACTAGAAATCTGTCTATTTTCTCAAAATAACTTCTCCGCACAACCCTTCACAAGGGGCCCAATTCATGAAGCTAATGTCGGCGCCTACAAGGTGCACAATCCCACCACAAGAAGCGAGGCAAGAAGGGCCCCAACTCCTCCAACCCGGCTAAGAAACACAAGGCATGCAAGGGGGAGGCAAGGCCTAGGACTGCTTCCGCTGCGCCTCGAAGACTCACTTCTCCAGGCAGTGTCTGGCCCCCAAACACATTGTGGACGCCTTCAAGGCCAACAAGAAGGCGCGCGAGGCGCACCTCGTCCAGGTGGAGGCACCACTGGCGCCCGGAGTGGCGCCCATGCACAACGCTGCGCCCGTAGTGGCGCAGGACATAGCTCATGCGGCATCACCTTCTTTGGTTCCCACGAACGCCACTGTGCCCATGGAGGTTGAGCACGTCGTGCCCCCACCCGTGCCCCAGCTAGACATTACTATTGCCTCGGCGATGATAGCCCACAAAGAGAAGTTCGGCGAGCTACAAATAGCAGCTGAGATTGATGGTTTCTTTACAGAATCCACCTAGCTTCTTTTTGTTGTTATTTATTTCATGATTTCATTCGGCAAATAATCTAATACAAACTTTCGATATGGTTGTAAGCTCTATGAGAGAAAAACATTTATTTTGTTTACGGCGATTGGATGACATCTATTTCATTCATTTATTCCATTATTTAATATGAGATGGTTGTGTTATATTCTGAAATGTTTATGTGTTTACTTACTTGATGTAGACCCTTCCTCGCTCAATTATATTAATTAGACACTATATTTTAGAACCCGTGTGGCGCCCAAATAGAGGAAACGTGACTTACTGATATGGGCACCACAAATACCATCTTAAGAGAAACAAAGTATTTTGAGTCTATTACTAAAAACCCCGGTAACATAATGACGATCGTCGGCTGCGGTACAAATGTAGTTGGCCCGGAAGAGCAATTATCCCGAATAGAACAACTTTGATCATTGAAGAGGCATTGTTGTATCTGAAGTCGACTTGTACTCTCTTGAGTTTTAGAGGCATCCGCACAAATGGTTTCTATATAGAGACCGATGATGATGAGAATGGAAAGGAGTTCCTACTCATTACCAATCATGACAAAAATGTTAAAGATGTTGTTGAAAAACTTGCTTCATTAGCTACTGGGCTGTAACTTCAAATGGCTATAACTTTTGTGTACAATATCAGAAAAAACGTAAAACCTATCAAAATGTGGCGAAAAAAATTACGAGTCTGATTTCAACTGCCTTAAGCCGTTTTGGATTATTTTGATTTTTAAAATTCCAAAATAAAAAGGTTATCTAAAAATTAATTTTTTTAGCAATTTTTTTATGCCATATTTGGATTCCTCACATTTTTCTGATATAATGGATATATTATTTGTCGAATTTCGATTTACTGATTTAAAGATATTATTTATGAGTAAAATATTATTTTAATTAGTTTTTTTATTTTCATAGGAATACTATATTTATTATGACTTATTTATTTATGTTTACTTAAATAGTTTTTTGTCCTTTCGAAAAATAAGAACGTGTGACATATTTATATGAGCTAAGGGCATCTCCACCAGGCCGACCCATCCGTTCGACCCAAACGATCCGTTTCTATCCATTTGGGTCGGGCCGTAATCAATATGGGTAGGAGGTCTAGTCTGTCCGGCCAGCGGCGCCCGGTGGCGCGATCCATTTGTCTGTGTTGGTCAGAGATTTCATATGTTTGCAAATATTATCATACAATTAATTTTTAGGATAGAAATAAACTAGACTAGGTAAAGAAATTAAAATAGTGCTTATATATAAATAGTTCAGGCTCGCATGATTCGATGAAAAACAACCAAACCGTCAATCAAATTACACAAAAACAAATAAAGGATTAAATATTGAGATTTCCCGCACGAGCACATATATGCTCAGCCAAATCCAGTTGACGTCTCTTATGGGTCTGATTGTGACGCAAATTTTCATGCACTCACATAAAATCTTCCCAAGATGCTAGACCTGGCTTTGGCTCAACCAACTGATCCTGAAAGTCCCAGCCTTGGTCCAAGATGCCATCATCACGCTCGTCCTCGACGATCATGTTATGCATGATGACACAAGCAGTCATCATATCCCACATCCTCTCTGTGCTTCAGGTTCTAGAAGGGTACCGAACAATATCCCACCTTGACTGAAGCATACCAAATGCTCGCTTCACATCCTTTCTAGCGGCCTCTTGCTCTTTCGCAAACCTCTTGCACTTTTCATCTTCAGGATTGCGGATTGTCTTCACAAAGGTGGCCCAGGAGGGATAGATACCGTCAGCTAGATAGTACCCTATACCATATGGATTGCCATTGATCTGATAAGAAACTTGTGGGGCATTGTATTCTGCCAGACTAGAAAACACCGGAGATCGTTGCAGCACATTGATATCATTGTTTGATCCAGCCATCTGATACGTTCATAACGTATCTATAATTTTTGATGGTTTTATGCTATTATTATGCTTTTGACACTTCTTTTTATATAAAGTCATGAGTTATTTGGACTAACCTACTAATAGTTGCAAAAATGCACAATGTTCTTGTTTTACACTTTGATGTGTAGGAATTATCAAGAATACAAGTGGAACCCTTGTTGGAGTCAAATTGGGATTTTCCAGAAATCTGTCTCAAAACTCTTTTTGAAGATGGTCAAGTTTTGGGTCAAGGACGGCGTCAAACGGAAAACTCTTCAACTACAAAATTGTAGTAAATTTCGCAACAATCGTTCTGGATATAAAATTTAGCTGATTCCGAGTCCGGACGGGTCTTCTAGGCCCGATTTACTGCAGCCCATGATGAGGTGACGGGTATCCGAGAAGCTATATAAAGGGAGGAAACCTAATTCGTGGGAGACGCCTACACCCATGAATTTGCAGCCACCAAAGCCATGTTTTTGCCTCCCTCATAGATCCCATCTCCATAGGGGAGGGCTCCCAAGAAGCCATGAAGGAAGGGGGCTAAGGGGCGGTGCTCCCCCACTATACCGGCGGCGGCGAAGGAGTCCCCCCACTAGTGGAAATAGGGCCTCTAGTCCCGGGCCGTAAGGCCTCTAGTCCCGGTTTTGGCACCGGGACTAACCAAGCGGGACTAGAGGCCCACCCAATAGTCCCGGTCCGGTTACCATCCGGGACTAGTGGATGTCCACATGGCTGCCGTGGCACGCTCAATGTGCACCTCCACTAGTCCCGATTGGTGTTAAGGACCAGGACTAGTGGGTCTCTGCCGCGGCAGAGCATTATCTTGGACTAGTGGTTCTCTGTCGCGGTAGCAATTTGTGCCATTTCTCTATATAGCAAAGAATTCATTTTGTATTATTTTATTTATTTATTTTTAATTTCAAAATAGCTTTTGAATATTTCTAGGCCACCACATATCGTACACGTTCGTGCATATATAAGATAACTTGTATTACGATATCGAGCATACAAATATATAAAATTTTGATAGTTACATGGAGACCACAATTACCGTGACTAGAGCACGTCTGTTCGATTACATGGAGATCAGTAGCGCCTATTCACACTAAATTCTCCGACATCGTCTACGATCTCTTTGAAAATAAATCCCGTCAGCTCCTCCACAATTGCTAGTACGCGTTGCTCTGGTAGTAGTTGATCCCGCATTATCTCGAACTATATATAAGAAAAATAAGATCAATATGTCGACTCTATAATCATTGTGCTCGGTGGTAAATGTGCGAATGAACTCACAAACATAGAATCCACATAGATTCGACCCCTGTAGCTGCCTCGCGCACTTTACGAGAATAGAATTCAATCAAAATAATAATCTAGCATCATTATTGTATTGAAACTAGAAGTAAAGAGATGCGTAGACATATCACGTGCTACTTATCGAGACCGCCTTAAACGCCAGCTTCTCACTAAATACACCCGTAACCTTGCACTTGAACCGGATCCAAACCCTGCCCGGCGAAGAAAATGAATGAATGAGTTATTCATTACCTGATATCTCAGGAAATCAACGAAAGAGACCGATATAGCACGAAACTTACTTCTGGAGCATGTCCTGCATGCTGTGGAAATCATCCAGGTTTCTCTTTGATGGGTCCATGACATCAACTCTTCCCTTATCAAGTTGAATGTCTAGCAGAACCCAGTGGAAGCTGCAAATATTTATATATACATCAGTAACTCATCAATTATCAAAAGTGAATGTGTACAACAGAGTAAGACCCTCACCTGAAATTGTAAGGAAATAGTATGTGGTCAGAGAAATTTTGCTCCATTAGAAACCTTAGAATTTTTCCTCCATCTCCTGGGGGTTTTTTGTTAGCGTGGTTATATGCACTTTATCTGGGTCAATGAACCCAACATTATAGATTCTTCTTATTTTACATTCCAGGATCTTCATTCTGTATAATAAGGATAATTACATGTTCTGAACTGAACAACTAAAAAACTGAACATGTAGACAATGAATTCAACAACTTACAGACAATAGCAGCTGAGGATGGATTTGTCCAGGGCGTCGAGATGGTATAACTGGAACAGTTCTGGAAAGTCAATATGGACCTCTTTAGGTATGAAGTAGTACTCACGTGGGACATTGGCTACGATCATTATTTTCCCATGTTTATGACCACCAAGTACCATTGATGGAGTTTCCGCATTTGTGTTGGCAGTTCTTTCAGCCTCTCTTTGCTGACCAAATCCTCACCATCGACATATCTACGGACTACACCAACCTTGGGTAGAAGGTCAAGTTGGGGGCCTAACAGTTCATCAATACTAATTTCCATGTTGGTCGCCAACTCCGCAGCTACTTCCATATCTAGTGGCTATTGTGTGAGAAGGAGAACGTTTTCTGAAAACACCTTGAGGGGTGCGATCGTTTGCTTGGCCTATTGTCCGAGAAGGGGAATGTCTGATTTCTTACTGATTGCTGTTTTGCTCCCGCTTGCACCTGTACTTGCTGATTTTTTACCTCTTGCACTTGATTTGCTTGATTTGCTCTTCGTCACTTTTTTTTAAAGTGTGCGTAGATAGTCATCATGGGTGGACTTCTTGGAGGTGATGGAGGTGAAGGAGACCTGCGACGACTCGGAGGCGCTGTTGGCCTTGGGTCCGAGCCTGGAAACCGTATGTTGTTCTTGTCCCATAGAATAATACCACCCAGTACTTCTCCGAGTGTGCTCTCACCTTTAGGTCCAGGGATGTCAAGTTTCATTGACTCCCACTCCTTTACGATTTGATCCACCCTGACTTTAGCATAGCCAGGTGGAATCTCACGGCCATGCCAACATGCGTCAGGCGGACAAGGTAAAGCACATCCGACCGTCACCTTCACAGATATGTTCTTCAACTTATGATGGAGCTCACAAGATATCTTCTCCTTAATTCCATCCACGGGGTAGCCAGGATCGCCATCTGTATAGTGTGCATTGATACGTCGGAAACGTATCTATAATTTTTGATGCTCCATGCTTTTTTAGTATCTACTTTGCTTTGCTTTGTCTACACTTTGAGGTGCTTTTTACATGTTTTCTGGTACTAACCTATTATCAAGTTGCCACAGTGCCAGTTGCCTGTTTTCTGCTGTTTTTGGTTCCAGAAAAGTTAGTAAATAAATATTCTCGGAATTGGATGGGACAAACGTCAAAGTCAATTACTTTCTGTGGGGAACAAGAAGTCCGGAGGGGAGACGAAGAAGCGGGCCAGGGCATCCAGACACCCCCTAGGCGCGGGTGGGTCCTGCCCTGTGCCTGGGAGGGGTGTGGCCCCTCTGTCCGCCTCCTCGGCGTCCCCCTTTGCCTATAAGAAGCCCCTGATGCAGAAACCCTAAGTACCCGATAAAATCTCCACGAAACCTTTTGTCGTCGCCGCCACCGTCGTCCCTAGATCTGGGGGGATCTGAAGTTTTCCCGGCACCCTGTCGGAGGGGAGATCATCCTGGAGGCCTTCTCTCCAGTATGATGCATGAGTAGTTCCACCTTGGACTATGGGTCCATGTATTAGCTAGATGGTTGTATCTCCTCCTTTGTGATTTCATGTATAGATCTTGTGAGCTCCGTTCATGATCAAGATCTAATCTATTTGTAATCATGCATGTTGTGTTTGCGGGGATCCGATGGATATTGAGATTATTATGTTGGTTTGATTAATGGTTTTGTCTTTATGATTCTATCATGTTTGTGTTGTTTGTGATCTTGCATGCTCTCCGTTGTTAGTAGCTATCTTGGCCAAGTAGTTGCTAGTGACTCCAAGAGGGGGTATTTATGCTCGATAGTGGGTTCATGCCTCTAGTTTCCAAGGGAAGTGACAATAATATCTTCGTTTGTAGATGTGCTGTTGCTACTAGGGAGAAAACAGCGGTCTCTTGTTCATGTAACATGTGGACTATTTACCTTACACACTTTGCTTAAAGCAGTTGTCTGTTGCTTGCAACTAATACTGGAGGGGGTTCGGATCATAACCTGAAGGTGGACTTCTAGTCATAGATGTAGTTGGATGGCGGTCTATGTATCTCGTTGTATTGCGCAATCGAATCTCATAAGATCTTTCTGAATAGTAATTGCATTGTTATGCCTTGCTCAGTTCCTGTCAATTGCCCTGCTGTAATTTGTTTACCCTTCATGCCATGTTGTTTATCTAAGGAGAGCACCTCTAGTGAACTATGGACCCCGGTCCAATATTTACCATTGATACATCTTCCACTGTTACTTGTTTACTTGCTGCAAACCATTACCTTCCACACCATACGTTTAATCATTTGTTACAGAAAACATGTGAGCTTGACAATCTCACTGATTAGTTGGGGCAAAGTCTTGAGTTTGTATTGTCCAGGTCTCCGCGTTTCTTGCAAAACCTGTGTGATGTTTCCATCCTCCTTCTGGTTCGATAACCTCGGTATCTACTGGGGGAAAACTTGTTGTTGTGCTCATCATACCTTTCGATTGGGGTTCCCAACGATTTCCTCTCTCACAGGCAACATGCATCGTCAGATGGGACCTCCGATTCAGCCACGCTGCTTCTCCACTGAGATAGGTTGGCGGTAATATGGAGTGGAGGATATTGCAACCGCGCTACTCCTCTAAGTTCGTCGATCTGCTACTGCTGCTTGTCAAGTCTTGCTAGCAGCTGGTTAAACTTGTCTCTCTCCTCCTCCTCCCATCGCTGCTTTGCTCTTGCTCAGATTCTATAAGTACCTTGGTCCTTAGGAAACCCAGTCTCCCACGTGAAACTAGAGCCAAGGCCTCGGACTCGTCCTCCGTGTTTGGGATTCCCGAGGACCAAGGTCAGCAAGTCTTTCTCTCTATCAGGATGAAACTTTTTTATCCCATAATTAATCTCTTGCACCACTTTTAGCCATGCACTCTTGGGTACCTTTATGTCGTCACAGCAAACAAGGTCCCCTGTAAGTTCGTCATACTTACTCCCATGGCCAAGGAACCAATTTCTTACCCTCAAATCCCATTCTTCGCGAATTGGTTCTGGAATGATCCCTTTATTATTAAGCTCTTTCTCTTTTTCATCCCACTTAGGCATGGCAGCCGCGTAGCCCCTGGCCCCATGTTATGGTGATATTTCTTCTTCGCAGCATTTATCTTGTTTTTTTTTGACTTTTCTGTAGCAACTCCTGACTTCCTATACTCCACAAATGCATCCCAGTAATGCTGCTGCTTCTCTAGATAGCCTTCAAATTTTGGAGTTTTCTTGTCCTTCTGATACTATAGCCATAATGATTTCTTCCAGTTCTTGAATAGTTCGGCCATCTTCTTAAGAGCAAACTTCTTGAATTTCTTTCTCATTTCAGTCGTCTCGTCATCAGTCTCACATTCTAGCAGCTTGAAATGTGCCATGAGGTCATTAAAAAGTTGCTCTTTGTACCTATCGTCGATATATAAATCACTCCATTCTGCCTCTTTGGGCTTATTCCAATCTCGAATAGTGATCGGGACGCGATCTCTAGCAAAAACTCCGCATTTTTGTATAAATGCTTGTTTTGCTTTTTTCGGTTCTAATGGTTCGCCCTATGCTGAGACCACTGTAATTTCAAAAATAGTACAGGCATCCAACTTTTTGGCTGGGCCGCGCTTGTTTTTTTTGATCGATGTGGAGGCCTAAGAGAAGAAACATTCGTCAATATAATATATATACAACTCGGTATATCTAGTGATCATCGGACATCATATATTTATATATATATACCTCGTCGGTCTTCGTTACGCGTCCATGGGCTTCTTCCTCTCATTGGTTCATCTCCTCTCCCTCACCGGATGAGTTCAGATACCTTGAGGGAGATCCCTCACCGGATGGATCGTCATCGTGAATCATATCTCGAGAAAACTGTTCTGAATCTAGGTCTCTGCGGATTGGACTAGGTGGATCCATAGTTCCTGCAAAATGCACACAATATTTATTTGAACATAACAAATAAACCATAAACCCTAAACCTGGAGGTGCGGTGGTAGTGGCCGGTGCTGGTGGCGGTGGCCGGTGCCGGTGATGGTGGCCGCGGGAGAGGCGGGCGACTACGACTTCCCGCGAGAACCACCACCCTAACCCTAACTCCGGTCACCAACACCCTAACCCTAACTCCGGTTACACTATATAAAAATAATAATATATATCATACCCTAAAAATAATAATCCTACACTATATAAAAAATCCTACACTATATCATAATCCTATATAATGATCCTACACGATATAATAATCCTACACTATATAAAAAATCCCACACTAAAAAAAATCCTAAACACAATCCTACACTAACAAAATCCTACACTATACACTAATCTTAAACACAATCATAAAATGCTAAACAAAATCCTAAAATCCTACACTATACGAAAATCCTAAAATCCTGAACTATATATACACTAAATCGTACCGGCGGCGGTGGCGTCGGAGGTGCGCCGGTGGAAGAGAGATTCGCGGGGGCGCGACCGAGCTTGGTGGCGCCGGTGGAGGGTGTGCGGCGGTAGGCGCGGGCGTGGCGGGCTCGGCGGTGGAGGCAGGCCGGCGCAGAGGGATCAGGCGCGACGCGACTCGTCGGAGAGGCAGCCTGTCGGCGTGTCTTCGTCGCCTGGCCTCCAATTCTCCCAGTGCATGGAACGCACCGGGGGAGAAGGCCCCTTTTTATAACCCCCCCATCTAGTCCCGGTGCGTGGCACCAGGCGGGACTAAAGGGGGGTCTCTAGTCCTGGCTGGTGCCACGCACCAGGACTAGAGGGGGGGCTTTTCGGCTGCGCGCGCTGGGCCAGACCCTTTAGTCTCGGCTGGTTATCTAGGCCGGGACTAAAGGCCCAAATTTGAATAAGTAATCCAAATCCATTTTCTGTTTTGTAAAATAATTATTTTAAATAGTCAAATTATTAACCATTTGGCCATTATCAATTTAAAAATGCATTAACTATTATTTTTTGCATATTTTTGAATCTCACTAAACTTTGAAAATGGAAAGTGCTTAAATTTGAATAAATAATCCAAATCCATGTTCTGTTTTACAAAAATAATTATTTTAAC
Organism: Avena sativa; assembly: GCA_916181665.1. Lineage (NCBI taxonomy): Eukaryota > Viridiplantae > Streptophyta > Magnoliopsida > Poales > Poaceae > Avena > Avena sativa. The sequence goes on along the minus strand of OV702283.1, from coordinate 465,934,077 downwards.
TAGTCCAATATTAACCATTTTGCCATTATCAATTTAAAAATGCATTAATTATATTTTGCATATATTTGAATCTCACTAAACTTTGAAGATGAAAAGTGCTCAAATTTGAATAAGTAATCCAAATCCATTTTTTGAATAAGCTTTAGTCCCGGTTGTATCCACTAACAGGGACTAAAGATATTTCCCGCCGCTTCCCGCCAAGTTTTCCCGCCCTTTCCCTCTGAACCGAGCTTTTAGTCTCGGTTGTAGCCACTAACCGAGACTAAAGATATTTCCCGCAATTTCCCACCTCTTCTCGCCATGTTTTCTCGCCCTTTCCATATATATATATATATATATATATATATATATATATATATATATAGGCCGACTGTGCCATGGTTATGCACACATCCATAACTTCCTCTCTCACAACAATGGACAGCGCCTACTGGGCTATTCTGACCCTCGAGGAGACCAAGGCGATGTGCGCCTCCAGCTACCCTTGCCCGCCGGGCTACCGGCCGCCCGCCGGCTGGATGCTGAGCGCTGGAGGGGTGCCTATCCCTCTTGTCCCTCAAGGTTCCACACGCCAGGTGGCCATCATGAACCACTTCTACCACGAGCTCACGCCGGAACAGCGGATGGATCCCTAGTGGGATCCCGACAACTATGACACCTGGAATGCCTTCTTTGCTAACCGGCAGGAAAGGGAGCTCACCAGGTACGAGGGTGACGACCCTCCACCAGTGAACCACAACGAAGCCGGCTTGCCTCTACCGACCGCAGTTGTGCGCTGCACTGCTCTCTGCCTGGCCCTCTTGTACTGGCTGGTACTACTGGCCCAGGCCTAGGAGGTATTGAGTGTGTTTTGCTTGCTGCAATAATTTGAGTATGTTTGGAGAAAAGGGCAAACTAATTGTTGGCATGGTTTTAAGAGCCGAAGAAAGACCTGGTTTCCTCTATACTGCTATTGAATTTGGTGTCTGTATTGCTGAATCAGTCATTTTGAAATGTTGCTGAATTGGTCAAGTGCAGCTGAATATGAACTAGGAAACTGTCGATATTTTCTCTATCTAATTCTATACTGCTGAATCATTTAAATGCTACCGAATTTGTGAAAAGTTTCGTCTTTGCTGCTTGGCTGCTTGCACTAGAGATTTTGCATGTGTTTCATTGGAACAATTGGTTGTGTTTTGGACAGTGATGAGAGGCAGAGAGGGTAAAGATATAACGTGATTTCACCAAGTGAAGTCATTGGATACCAGTCCAATTTTGGCGCATGTGGTGTGTATCTCTGGTTCTTTAGATATTTTTACATGAATATATATGTCAAAAAAATTATCGCCTTTTCCCACTCCGTCGGTGAGTACCAGTTCCCTTTGTACTGCTATTGAATTTCAGTGTCTCTATTGCTGTATCATTAGTTTTAAAATGATGCCGAATTGGTCAAGTGTTGCTGAATATGAACTAGAAATCTGTCTATTTTCTCAAAAATAACTTCTCCGCACAACCCTTCACAAGTGGCCCAATTCATGAAGCTAATGTCGGCGCCTACAAGGTGCACAATCCCACCACAAGAGGCGAGGCAAGAAGGGCCCAAACTCCTCCAACCCGGCTAAGAAACACAAGGCAGGCAAGGGGGAGGCAAGGCCTAGGACTGCTTCCACTGCGCCTCGAAGACTCACTTCTCCAGGAAATGTCTGGCCCCCAAACACGTTGTGGACGCCTTCAAGGCCAACAAGAAGGCGCGCGAGGGGCACCTCGTCCAGGTGGAGGCACCACTAGCGCCCGGAGTGGCGCCCATGCACAATGTTGCGCCCGTAGTGGCGCAGGACATATCACATGTGGCATCACCTTCTTTGGTTCCCACGAACGCCACTGTGCCCATGGAGGTTGAGCACGTCGTGCCCACTCCCGTGCCCCAGCTAGACATTACTGCTGCCTCGGCGATGATAGCCCACGAAGAGAAGTTCGGCGAGCTGCAAATAGCAACTGAGATTGATGGTTTCTTTACGGAATCCACCTAGCTTCTTTTTGTTGTTATTTATTTTATGATTTCATTCGGCAAATAATCTAATACAAACTTTCGAGATGGTTGTAAGCTCTATGAGAGAAAAAAAATTATTTTGTTTACGGCGATTGGATGACATTTATTTCATTCATGTATTCCATTATTTAATATGAGATGGTTGTGTTATATTCTGAAATGTTTATGTGTTTACTTACTTGATGTAGCCCCTTTCTCTCTCAATTATATTAATTAGACACTATATTTTAGAACCCGTGTGGCGTCCAAATAGAGGAAACGTGCCTTGCTGATATGGGCACCACAAATACCATCTTAAGAGAAACAAAGTATTTTGAGTCTATTACTAAAAAACCCGGTAACATAATGACGATCGCCGGCTGCGGTACGAATGTAGTTAGCCCGGAAGATCAACTATCATAATCCCGAATAGAACAACTTTGATCATTGAAGAGGCATTGTTGTACCTGAAGTCGACTTGTACTCTCTTGAGTTTTAGAGACATTCGCATAAATGGTTTCCATATAGAGACCGATGATGATGAGAATGGAAAGGAGTTCCTACTCATTACGAAGCGCGACAAAAATGGTAAACATGTTGTTGAGAGACTTGCTTCATTAGCTACTGGGATGTAACTTCAAATGGCTATAACTTTTGTGTACAATGTAAGAAAAAACGTAAAACCTATCAAAATGTGGCGAAAAAATTACGACGAGTCTGATTTGAACTGCCTTAAGCCGTTTTGGATTATTTTGATTTTAAAATTCCAAAATAAAAAAGTTATCTAAAAATTAATTTTTTTAGCAATTTTTATGCCATATTTGGATTCCTCACATTTTTCTGATATAATGGATATATTATTTGTCGAATTTCGATTTACTGATTTAAAGATATTATTTATGCCATATTAAATAAATAAATGCCAAAAAATGAGTAAAATATTATTTTAGTTAGTTTTTTATTTTCATCGGATACTATATTTATTATGAATTATTTATTTATGTTTACTTAAATAGTTTTTTGTCCTTTCTAAAAATAAGAACGTGTGACATATTTATATGAGCTAAGGGCATCTCTACCGGGCCGACCCATCCGTTCGACCCAAATGATTCGTTTCTATCCGTTTGGGTCAGGGCCGTAGTTGATATGGGTAGGAGGTCCAGTTTGTCTGGCCAGTGGCGCCTAGTGGCACGATCCATTTGTCTGCGTTGGTCAGAGATTTCATATGTTTGCAAATATTATCACATAATTAATTTTTAGGATAGAAATAAACTAGACTAGGTAAAGAAATTAAAATAGTTCAGGCTCGCATGATTCAATGAAAAACAACCAAACCGTCAATCAAATTACACAAAATAAACAAAGGATTAAACATTGAGATTTCCCGCACGAGCACATATATGATCAACCAAATCCAGTTGAAGTCTCTCATTGAACTGATTGTGACGCAAATTTTCATGCACTCATATAAAATCTTTCCAATACGCTAGACCTAGCTTTGTCTCAACCAACTGATCCTAAAAGTCCCAGCCTTGGTCCAAGATGTCATCATCACGCTCATCCTCGACGATCATGTTGTGCATGATGACACAACCAGTCATCACATCTCACATCCTCTCTGTGCTCCAGGTTCTATAAGGGTACCGAACAATAGCTCACCTTGACCGAAGCACACCAAATGCTCGCTTCACATCCTTCCTAGCGGCCTCTTGCTCTTTTGCAAACCTCTTGCACTTCTCATCTTTATGATTGCGGATTGTCTTCACAAAGGTGGCCCAGGAGGGATAGATACCGTCAGCTAGATAGTGCCCTATACGATATGGATTGCCATTGATCTGATAAGAAACTTGTGGGGCATTGTCTTCTGCTAGACTAGAAAACACCGGAGATCGTTGCAGCACATTGATATCATTGTTTGATCCAGCCATCTGATACGTCCATAACGTATCTATAATTTTTTATTGTTTTATGTTATTATTATGCTTTTGACACTTCTTTTTATATAAAGTTCATGAGTTATTTGGACTAACCTACTAATAGTTGCAAAAGTGCACAACGTTCTTGTTTTACACTTTGATGTGTAGGAATTATCAAGAATACAAGTGGAACCCTTGTTGGAGTCAAATTGGGATTTTCCAGAAATCTGTCTCAGAACTCTTTTTGAACATGGTCACGTTTCGGGTCAAGGACGGCGTCAAACAGAAAACTCTTCGACTACAAAATTGTAGCAAATTTCGCAACAATCGTTCTCGATATAAAATTTAGCTGATTCCGAGTCCGGACGGGCCCTCTAGGCCCGATTTACTGCAGCCCATGATGAGGTTACGGGTATTCGAGAAGCTATATAAAGGAAGGAAACCTAATTCGTGGGAGACACCTACACCCACGAATTTTCTGCCACCAAAGCCATGTTTTGCCTCCCTCATAGATCCCATCTCCATAGGGGAGGGCTCCCAAGAAGCCATGAAGGAAGGGGGCTAAGGGGCGGTGCTCCCCCACTATACCGGCGGCGGCGAAGGAGTCCCCTCACTAGTGGAAATAGGGCCTCTAGTCCCGGGCCGTAAGGCCTCTAGTCCCGGTTTTGGCACCGGGACTAACCAAGCGGGACTAGAGGTCCACCCAGTAGTCCCGGTCCGGTTACCATCCGGGACTAGTGGATGTCCACGTGGCTGCCGTGGCACGCTCAGTGTGCACCCCCACTAGTCCTGATTGGTGTTAAGGACCCGGACTAGTGGGTCTCTGCCGCGGCAGAGCATTATCTTGGACTAGTGGTTCTCTGTCGCGGCAGCAATTTGTGCCATTTCTCTGTCACGGCAGAGAATTCATTTTGTATTGTTTTATTTATTTATTTTTCATTTCAAAATAGTTTTTGAATATTTCTAGGCCACCACATATCATACACGTTCGTGCATATATAAGATAACTTGTATTACGATATCGAGCATAGAAATATATACAATTTTTATAGTTACATGGAGATCACAATTACTGGGACTAGAGCCCGTCTATTCGATTACATGGAGATCAGTAGCTCCTATTCACACTAAATTCTCCGGCATCGTCTAGGATCTCTTTGAAAATAAATCCCACCAGCTCCTTGGCAATTGCTAGTACGCGTTGCTCTGATAGTAGTTGATCCCGCATTCTCTCGAACTATATATAAGAAAAAGAAGATCAATATGAATATCAATCATGATAACAAAAGGTGACGACAAAAAATGATGGTGTGAATGCATTGCTTACGTCGACTCTATAATCATTGTGCTTGGTGGTAAACGTGCGAATGAACTCGCAAACGTAGAATCCACATAGATTCGACCCCTGTGGCTGTCTTGCACACTTTACGAGAATAGAATTCAATCAAAATAATAATCTAGCATCATTATTGTATTGAAAGTAGAAGTAAAGAGATGCGCAGACATATCACGTGCTACTTACCGAGACCGCCTTAAACGTCAGCTTCTCACTAAATACACTCGTAACCTTGCGCTTGAACCGGATCCAAACCCTGCCCGACGAAGAAAATGAATGAATGAGTTATTCATTACCTGATATCTCAGGAAATCAACGAAAGAGACCGATATAGCGCAAAACTTACTTCTGGAGCATGTCCTGCATGCTGTGGAAATCATCCAGGTTTCTCTTTGATGGGTCCATGACATCAACTCTTCCCTTATGAAGTCGAATGTCTAGCAGAACCCAGTGAAAGCTGCAAACATTTATATATACATCAGTAACTCATCAATTACACTTAGCATCGACTAATCAAAAGTGAATGTGTACAACAGAGTAAGACCCTCACCTGAAATTGTAAGGAAATAGTATGTGGTCAAAGAAATTTTGCTCCATTAGAAACCTTAGAATTTTTCCTCCATCTCCTCGGGGTTTTCCGTTAGCGCGGTTATATGCACTTTATCTGGGTCAATGAACCCAACATTATAGATTCTTCTTCTTTTACATTACAGGATCTTCATTCTATATAATAAGGATAATTACATGTTCTAAACTGAACAACTGAAAAACTGAACATGTAGACAATGAATTCAACAACTTATAGACAATAGCAGTTGAGGATGGATTTGTCCAGGGCGTCGAGATGGTATAACTGGAACAGTTCTGGAAACTCAATATGGACCTCTTCTGGTATGAAGTAGTAATCACGTGGGACTTTGGCTACGATAATTATTCTCCCATGTTTATGACCGTCGAGTACCATTGATGGAAATTCTGCATTTGTGTTGGCAGTTCTTGCAGCCTCTCTTTGCTGACAAAATCCTCACCATCGACATATCTACGGACTACACCAGCCTTGGGTAGAAGGTCGAGTTGGGGGCTTAACAGTTTATCAATACTAATTTCCAGGCTGGCCGCCAACTCCGCAGCTACTTCCATATCTAGTGGCTATTGTGCGAGAAGGGGAACATTTTCTGAAAACACCTTGAGGGGTGCGATAGTTTGTTTGGCCTGTTGTCCGAGAAGGGGAATGTCTGATTTCTTACTGATTGTTGTTTTGCTCCTGCTTGCACATGTGCTTGCTGATTTTTTACCTCTTGCACTTGATTTGCTCTTCGTCACTTCTTTTTAAAGTGTGCGTAGATAGTCATCATGGGGTGGACTTCTTGGAGGTGATGGAGGTGTAGGAGACCTGGGACGACTCGGAGGCGGTGGGGCCGAGCCTGGAAACCGTATGTTGTTCTTTTCCCATAGAATGATACCACCCAGTACTTCTCCGAGTGTGTTCTCACCTTTAGGTCCAGGGATGTCAAGTTCCATTGACTCCCACTCCTTTACGATTTGATCCACCCCGACTTTAGCATATCTAGGTGGAATCTCACGGCCATGCCAACATGCGTCAGGCAGACAAGGTAAAGCACATCCGACCGCCACCTTCACAGATATGTTCTTCAACTTATGATGGAGCTCACAAGATATCTGCTCCTTAATTCCATCCACGGGGTAGCCGGGACCGCCATCTGTATAGAATGCATTGATACGTCGAAAACGTATCTATAATTTTTGATGATCCATGCTTGTTTAATATCTACTTTTCTTTGCTTTGTCTACACTTTGAGGTGCTTTTTACATGTTTTCTGGTACTAACCTATTAACAAGTTGCCACAGTGCCAGTTGCCTGTTTTCTGTTGTTTTTGGTTCCAGAAAAGTTAGTAAAGAAATATTCTCGGAATTGGACGGGACAAACGTCAAAGTCAATTACTTTCCGTGGGGAACAAGAAGTCCAGAGGGGAGACAAAGAAGCGGCCCAGGGCAGCCAGACCCCCCCCCCTAGGCACGAGTGGGCCTTGCCCCACGCCTAGGAGGGGTGTGGACCCTCTGGCCGCCTCCTCAGCCTCCCCCTTCACCTATAAGAAGCCCCCGATGCAGAAACCCTAAGTACCCAATAAAATCTCCATGAAACCTTCTGTAGCCGCCGCCACCCCTAGATCGGGGGGATCTGAAGTTCTTCCCGACACCCTGCTAGAGGGGAGATCATCCCAAACGCCTTATGTCCGGTATGACATGTGAGTAGTTCCACCTTGTACTATGGGTCCACGTAGTAGCTAGATGGTTGTATCTCCTCTTTTGTGCTTTCATGTATAGATCTTGTGAGCTCCGTTCATGATCAAGATCTAATCTATTTGTAATCATGCATGTCGTGTTTGCGGGGATCTGATGGATATTGAGATTATTATGTTGGTTTGGTTAATGGTTTTGTCTTTATGATTCTATCATGTCTGTGTTGTTTGTGATCTTGCATGCTCTCCGTTGTTAGTAGCTATCTTGGCCAAGTAGTTGCTAGTGACTCCAAGGGTGGGTATTTATGCTCCATAGTGGGTTCATGCCTCTAGTTTCCAAGGGAAGTGACAATAATCTCTTCGTTTGTAGATGTGTTGTTGCCACTAGGGGAAAAACAATGGTCTCTTGTTCATGGAACAAGTGGACTGTTTACCTTGCACACTTTGCTTAAAGCATTTGTCTGTTGCTTACAACTTAATACTGGAGGGGGTTCGGATGATAACCTGAAGGTGGACTTCTAGTCATAGATGCAGTTGGATGGCGGTCTATGTATCTTGTTGTATTACCCAGTCGAATCTCATAGGATCTTTCTGACTAGTAATTGCATTGTTATGCCTTGCTCAGTTCCTGTCAATTGCCCTGCTGTAATTTGTTTACCCTTCATGCCATGTTGTTTATCTAAGGAGAGCACCTCTAGTGAACTATGGACCCCGGTCCAATCTTTACCATTGATACATCTTCCACTGTTACTTGTTTACTTGCTGCAAACCATTACCTTCCACACATACGTTTAATCCTTTGTTACAGCGAACCGGATAGCTTGACAACCTCACTGATTAGTTGGGGCAAAGTCTTGAGTTTGTGTTGTGCAGGTCTCCGTGTTGATTGCAACACCTGTGTGACGTTTCCTTCCTCCTTCTGGTTTGATGACCTCGGTCTCTAGTGAGGGAAAACTTGTTGCTGTGCTCATCATACCTTGCTCTTGGGGTTCCCCACGAAGTCCTCTCTGGAAGGCAACAAGCTTTCTAGCGCCGTTGCCGGGGAGGCTAGGGACGTCTTCACTAGGGAAGTCCTTCACTTCCTTTCTCTTTACTTTGCTTTTAGTTTGCTTTGTTTCTTTTGCTTGGTTTTGTTTGTCTCTTTTCAAAAAACCCAAAAAATTAGTTTAGTTTGGTTTGCTTTCTTTATTTAAAAACACACAAAAAATTAGTTCCTACTCTAGTTGGTGGCCTGTTGTTGCCTTGCTTGGTCATGCGTTCTATCAATGGATGGTTTCTTTGAAACTAGTTCTTATTGGCAAGGTGGGTTCACGGAAGAACAAAAGTATTATTATAAGGAACACCATTTGTCACAAAAAGGAAAACACTTATGGGAGCAAATTGATAAGTTGAATACTATTGCTAGAGACGTGTGCTCTACTTATAATGTTACTTATTGCTTTGATAAATCTTGTTGCTGTAGGAGGTATAAACACCTCATGTTTAAATGTGAGTATAATGATAATGTTACCATATCCTCTTATGTTAAAGGAAATTATGAATTTTATGATGTGGAACAGATTGAAGAATTTATTGCCTTCAAGGGTGCATTTGAACTTGCCAGTTTACTTCAAAATACTGATGATGCACCTTATAAGAATGAGGTTTTTGAGATACTTAAATTTTTCTTTGATAACTATATGGAAGAAAATGACTATATTCTTGAATATTTTAATAGGTGCTTTCCACAAATGGAAGAGACTAATGCCTTGCAGGAGCCTATGGAAGAAGAAATTGTTGAAACTGAAAGCTCATTAGATGAAAAAGAGGAGGAGAGTGATGAACAAAAGGAGGAAGAATGGATTATCTACACATGCCTACCTTCTAATAAGAGTAACTCTTTATCCCTTACTTTATTTGATTGTCCCCCATGCTTACCAAAGGAGGACGAATGTTATGTTCCTGTGGATCCTTTTGAAATATCTACTTTGGGTGAAACCTGTGAAGGTTTTAATCCCACTATTTTTGAGCTTGATAGAAATTATGTGTTTGTAGATCATGAAAATCATGCTTTATGTGATAGCTATGTTGTTGAGTTTATTCATGATGCTACTGAAAATTATTATGAGAGAGGAATGTATGGTTGTAGAATTTTTCATGGTACCGAAACACCTCTCTATGTGCTTAAAGTTTTGAAGTTACTCTTGTTTTATCTTCCTATGCTTGTCACTTTGTTCTTTGTGAATTTATTTGTGTACAAGATTCCTATGCATAGGAAGTCGGTTAGACTTAAAGGTGTTTTGAATTTGCTTCTTGATGCTCTCTTTTACTTCAATTCATATTTCTTATGTGAGCATCTTCTCAAACTTTCAAGCCTAACTTAAAGGTGTTAAAGAAAGGTACTTGTTGGGAGATAACCCAAGAGTTTCCTTGAGTCTTGGAAGTTATTACTTTAGTAATGACCTCTCCTTATCCTTTTTGTTTCCTTTTTTGTGCCAAGAATGACCTCTAATGAGAGGGAAGTAAGATTTGGGGAGTTGCAGTCCCGAAACAGATTTCTGTTCTCCACCAAAACAGTTCGTGAGGAGTCTCTGTAACTCCGATTGCGCTGACAATTTACGAATAAATCCCCCAGTATGTTAGATAACTTTCGTTAGTTCAACACTGTTTGATTTGAGCAACAGAAGATGTTCGAAAAAATCGGTTTCTACCTGCTGGTCTGTTTTGACAGATTTCTGCCATTATTTGCATTTCCTTCTTATTGATTCCTTTTTGAGTTCTCTTTAGGTGAATTGAGATTTTTGAAGGAGTTACTACAGTAGCTTGTGTTTTTAGTGAAAATCCTTGCTGTTCCAAAGCTTTTCCAGGGGTCTAATATCTTTTGAATAAGCTAATATTGCTAATGAAGATTGTGTGAAATTTTGTATGAAGAAAAAATTTCAGGTGTAGAGAGAGAATGATGCAATGAGATGAAGAATGAACAAAAGCTCAAGCTTGGGGATGCCAACATGGTGTCACCCCAAGAAATATACAAGAGGTACAGGCGTCAAAGCTTGGGGATGCCTAAGGCATCCCCTTCTTCATCAATAAAAAGCTCAGGTCTCTCTAGACACTTTATTTTTATTGTTTCATGCACAGTTTTGTTGTTCTTGGAGCGTCTTAGTTTTTGTTTGTTTTGCTTAGTTTTTTGAGTAGTTTGGACCCCCGTTCTCGATGTGTTGTTTTGCAAATAAGTTGCTTGGTGTTGGAAAGGAGTAGTAAGTTCTTGCTTGTAAGTGCAAGAGGAGCTTGAATTGACTGTGACTTAGACTTTAGCATGACATGCTAGGTGTTGTTTTAACCTTATGCTTAGTGATTATTGCCGTCGCATGTCTTGTTCCAAACAATTGGGATTGCTTAGTGTGCCTTGAAGACATTATGCATTGTTTTAGCATGCAAAAGCATAGTATTGTGGTATTCTATTTTGATGCTTTGCTTGGGTTAACTTGGCACATGCTCACACCATGTTATGTCTATGACAAGTCACCATAGCCTCTTTGATCATTTAGTCCTTGACTTGTTGTACCACTCTTTGCCTTGATTAGTAATGATTTGTTGCTCTGCATGATTATGGCCATTATTGCTCTCTTATTTGGTTGCTCCCAGTCTTTTTCTAGACTCCACTTGTATGAGTAAGTTATACTCATGCCTCCAACTCCCAAGAAACCAAGTTATTCCAAAGTGTCCACTATAAACTCCTATGCATGGTGTGTTACACCATTCCAAAGTATATTCTTGTTTTCAGGTATCTTCCAATTAAAACTATTTTGTTATGTGAAAACTTAGTGATTAAAGCCCTCACAAACTTGATGGCACACTTTATATTCTTTTACCCTAATAAACTTGAACCATTGTGTCATCTATGTTGTATATGCTTGCACTTATATGTTGGAATTAGCGGAACCGTGCTGTCACGGGGAACGTTTTCAACATTCCACTTGTACTTTGTACTCAGTTGATATCATGCTCTTTTGTCTATGGATGTCACCGGTGTGAAATAAATAGGGAACTTGTAAGTCCATGGAGTTTGTATCATGTGTTAGAGAAACGCCTGGGCCTCTAGCCTAAGCCATGCCTAATCATGGTGGAAACTTGCAGCATCACCATAGTGACATCTATGAAGCATTCTTCTTATAAAAAAAGAGACACATTGAGAAAAGAGGAAAGAGGGAAAAAATCACCATATTCCCATGGTAAATAAGAAGATTGCTGAGATGCTCATTGTCTGCTTGCCTTGTCATTTTGGTTATGGGAAAGCTCCTGTACCATGTGAAAGGGGTACCCTGTTGGCGGTTCTCAATGATATGCAAATACTTACAATAACAAGAACTTACAGGTGACCAAAGTTGAGTAGCATGAGGTGTGGCCCTCGTATTCAAGGGACTTGAGATTGCCAGCTTATACTTCGTCGAGCATATACTCCATCTTTGTCACTTTAACCTTAATAACTTCAAGATGCTTAGGTAGGGGCAGTGAGGGATGAAAGCTAACAAGTACCATAATTTTTGGAAGCTCTTTTTGAAACTTGAAATCCCTACTTCCTTTATAAAATGCCTTTCTTCCACCATTATTTGAGTTTCCACCTTCTACCTTTAGGCACCATTAAGAGAGCATAGTTATCATTTTGTGTGTTGATGGGGATGTACCTACCGGGGTATACCCAGCAGGACGTTTCCGACTGGCCCAGGAACTGGCGAGTGGCCTGGGCCTGCGAGACGGCGACTGGATCTAGGCCCGGCGTGGATCCGAGTGACTGGAAGCTGAAGGCCCAGGCGAGTAGAAAGGCCCAGTCGGATTAGGTTAAACAAGTACCGAAGCCTTAACTAATTCAGTTGAGATATGTAAACCCTAGGGGAGGTGAGCCTATATAAACCTCCCTACAGGGCGTGTAGAGGAGGCCCCATCATACACCCAAGCGACTCGCCGCCTAGCCGCCGAGCTCGCCCATTGTACCACCTTCATAATACAATCTAGCAGGAGTAGGTCTTTACCCTCCAGGGGGCCAAACCTGGGTAAAACCCTGTGTCTCCGCCCTCATCTCGCACCGCAGATGGCTGGCCGCCCTTGCCCCTCGTTCTACTATTCGCTGCCGATTGCAGCATCTGCCGTGACCATTCCCACGACAGTGGCGCCCACCGTGGGGCCTGGCCGGTCTGGCCGGTGTTCTGCGGCGAGATCCAATCTGCCCATCAATGAGACGGTCGCCACCGGCCGCATGATAGCAATTGGCGAGATGCTCCAAATCTTGCCGAGCAGCTACGTCCCGGTGGCGCGACCCGTCACACACAGCGTGATCCTGCCGGTCGGCACGATCAACCTCTTCGTCGGCCTCACCGACGTCATCTTCTCGGAGGACTCGGCTCACATCCGCGAGTCGCCGCCACGCGATCGGCTCTCCGAGGGCCAGATCCGCACGATCCATTGCCTCGCCTCCAAGTACAACTCGGCCCACAGCAACGTGGCCGAAAACTCAGCGGCCGCAGAAGACGCGGCCCTCAACGACGACGCCGACTTGGCGACCCCGGCGTCACTTGCCGGATCCATCACCGCGGCTTCACCCGCGGGCTCCATCACCCAGGTCTCCAACGTGGGAGACTTCGAGGACCCCTCCATCCTCGGGATCTTCGACTTCGACTCCGGGTCGGAAAATTCCGCCGACCTCCATGAGGGAACCGGTCGCCACGCCGCGACCTACATGGCGACCGGCACCGAACCGCCGGAGGATCCCTTCTCCACCCCGATCCCTCCTAATGCCACGGCAACGGAGGTCGAGGAACTCCGCCTGAAGCTGGCGGAGGCAGTGCACAAGGAGCAAGCCGAGCGCGAAAAATTTCGCCTCGAGCAGGTGACGGCGCAGGAGCTATCGCGCTAGCACCAGCAGCGGATCAGGTCGCGCCTGAACCCCAGCGTCCAGGGGCGCGCCCTGAACTTCGACGATGAAAACGACCCGGCCCGCGTGGCCAAGCGCGCGATCTGCGAGAATGCGCCACCAGGAGGAAGCGCCCGGCCCTCGCCAGGGTCGACGGCGATGGGCGCCCCACCTCCGCCCAACCGCACACCCCCTAGGGACCAGCCGCAGATAGTAGTCTCCTCACGGGAGAGAGACGCCAACGGCCTCCCACTGTTCTCCACCCCGATGGACAACCTCGTGGCGGGCCGAGCAGCAGCCGACAACATCACGGCCACCGGCGATGGTGCCCTACAGATCCAGTACGTCAGGGCCTTGCTCGCAAAGGCCGTCGAGCAGCAAAATGCAGGCGCCGACTCACAGGGTCGAGTGTACTCGCGTTCTTCGGGAAGCAGAGCGGCCTCGAGTGGCCGCTCAATGGCGGCAAACACCCTCAACTGCCCGCCACCAGAGCCACTGCAGCTCCAGCACCGACCCGCGAACGCGACACTCTCCACCAACGACCCCAGGCCAGCGACCAACTTCGTCGCCGCCAACGGTCAACCCATCGACGCCCGCACCCACATCATCAACAACCAAAGCTGGCGCGCACGCCAGCCCGACGACCTGCGACAAACCCTCACCAATCGTCGCGACGGCGAGCCCATGGGGTCGCTCAGTCGACTCGGCCCCAAGTGCTTCAGGCCAATGATCCGAGGCGAGAAGTACCCGCCAAACTTCAAGGCGCCGAAGGAGATAGAAAAGTACGACCCCTCGTACGACCCCGCCGTCTGGCTCGATACATACCTCATGGCGATGGGGATCGCAAGCCACACCGACCTGCTAGCCGCCCGTTACCTCCCCCTGATGATGGAGGGGACGTGCCGGCAGTGGATCAACACCCTCCCCCAGGATAGTATCTACTCCTGGGAGGAGATGCGCGACGCCTTCGTCAGGCACTTCGAGTGTTCCTACACCCGCGCCACCACCATTGAGGACCTGGAGCGATGCGTCCAAGGACCCCGCGAGTCGACCCGCAACTGGGTCCAACGGTGGCAAGAACTCTGGTACAACGCGGTCGGCATCCACCCGGACACCGCGATCCATTGCTTCAAGACCTCGTGTCGCTACGAGCCTTTGGTCGCCAAGCTCAAGCGACACTCTCGCACACTCGACAACATACCGGACCTCCTCGAGATCGCCAAACGGTACGCGGAGGAAGATCCAAACCAAGGAACCGACGACGAGTCGGGAGGTCAACGCCGCACGAGCGGCAACGACAGCGGACGACGATCCGACCTACGCTACAACAACACTTGCCTCACCGGAAGCGCCGCAGTGACGGGCGAGTCGACTTCGTCGCCAACGCCGGGCACGCACAACGCGAGCCCAAGAGCTTCCGCCGCGACGGAGGACAACGCCGCGACGACGGCAACTACAAGGCCAATCCAAGGTTCGACCCTGCGGCCCTCCTTAACCAACCTTGCGCATTTCATAGCAGGGAAGGGAAGCCCGCAACACACACAACCGCCGACTGCCACACCCTCAGGGAGATCGAGAAGGCACGGCGAGCACAGGAGGACCCTGACAACGACCCGCCAAACGGCGGAAAATTCAGCAAAGTGGCCGGCTCGCTCCATACCTTCACAGGCTTCAATACGAAGCGCGAGAAGAAGGTCATCACCCGCGCCGTCGCCGTCAACGCGGTGGCTCAGGTGGACGTTCCCCAGTTCCTCAACTGGGGCGAGCAGCCCATCACCTGGAGCCGCCAGGACCACTGGCCACGCATCGAGTACCCATGCCGAGTCGCCCTGGTGGTCAAGCCTAAGGTCGGCGACTACTGGCTCCCCAAGACATTGATGGACGACGGCAGCTCCATCAACATCCTGTACCTGGACACCTTCAGGCGGCTGTGGCTCCCGCAGTCGATGATCCAGACAACCCACACCACGTTCCATGGCATCGTCCCTGGTCGGAAGGCGTACCCGATCGGCAAGGTCACGCTGCCAGTCACCTTCGGCACACCAGCAAACTTCCGCACCGAGCGGATCGTCTTCGAGCTGGTGCCCTTTGACAGCCCCTACCACTGCGTCCTGGGGCGCCAGGCATTCGCCAAGTTCATGGCAGCGCCACACTACGCGTACAACGCGATGAAGCTCCCCGGGCCGTGCGGCGTCATCACCATCAACGGCGACCCCGACATGGCCGCCGAGTGCGAGGCCAAAGGAGCCGAACTCGCCGATGCCGTCATCGCGGCAGAAACCAACCACGCCGATGAGCTCGCCAAGTACGTGAGCCGGGTCAACAACGAAGACCCCACCATACTCAAGAAGCCCAACTCGTAGGGCGCAAACACCTCAACCTTCGAGGCAACGACGCACACCCGCACCGTCGAGCTGGTCCCAGGCGACTCCAGCCAGACGGTGACGATCGGGACGGGCATGAGCCCAGCCTAGGAAGGCGCGCTCATCGAGTTCCTCCGTGAGAACAGGGACATCTTCACATGGAAGCCCTCTGACATTCCTGGTGTCCCTAGGGAGCTCGCTGAGCACAAGCTAAACGCCGACCCCAAAGTGCGACCCGTCAAACAGTCGCTGCGGCCCTTCAATGAAGAGCGTCGCCGAGCCATCGCCGAGGAGGTGCAGCGTCTACTCGCTGCAGGCTTCATCCGGCCAATCAAGTACTCCAAGTGGCTGGCAAACCCAGTCCTGGTCGAGAAGAAGAACGGTACCTGGAGGATGTGTATCGACTACACAAACTTGAACAGCGCCTGCCCAAAGGAGCAGTTCGTCCTCCCGCGGATCGACCAAATAATCGATTCCACCGCGGGCTCGGAGTCGCTATGTTTCCTCGACGCCTACTCTGGGTACAACCAGATCAAAATGGCTGTCGAGGACGAGGAGAAGACGGCGTTCATCACGCCATTCGGAGCCTTCTGCTACACCGCCATGACCTTCGGCCTCAAGAACGCCAGGGCGACCTACCAGCGGTGCATGCAAGAGTGCCTCGCGAGCCAAATTGGCCGCAACATCCACGTCTACATCGATGACGTGGTCGTAAAGTCCGCTCGCCAGGGTGACCTACTCGCCGACCTGGCGGAGACGTTCACCAACTTGAGAAAATAAAAGATAAAGCTTAACCCAGGCAAATGCACCTTCGGTGTACCAGCAGGACAACTACTGGGGTACGTCGTCTCCAAACGAGGAATCGAGGCGAACCCCACCAAGATCGACACGATCGCCCGACTCGGCAAACCCGGGTGCCTGCGCGACGTCCAGAAGCTGGCCGGGCGAGTAGCGGCTCTCAGTCGCTTTATCCCCCGCCTGGGTGAAAAGGCGATGCCCCTATACCGCCTGATGCGCAAAAACCCCACCTTCCAGTGGGACAAGGAGGCGGATGACGCGCTTCGCGACCTCAAGAAGGTGCTACTCGTCGCACCGCTACTCGCCGTCCCCGCCGACAAAGAACCCATGCTGGTTTACGTCGCGGCTTCCGAGCGCGTCGTCAGCGCCGTCATGGTCGTCGAGCGACCGGAGGAAGGAAAGGAGCGCCCAGTACAGCGACCGGTGTACTACATCAGCGAGGTCCTCACCGAGTCGCGCCAGCGATACCCGCAGTACCAGAAGCTGGTATACGCGGTCTTCAGAGCATAGCGGCGCCTGCCGCACTACTTCCAGGAGCACCCGATAACGGTCGTTTCCTCAGCACCGTTGCAGGACATCATCCGCAACCGAGAGGCGACCGGGCGGGTCGCCAAGTGGGCCGTCGAGATCGGCGTCCACAACATCAAATACGAGCCACGAAAAGCGATCAAGTCGCAGGCCCTAGCGAACTTTATCGCCGACTGGGAAGAGGCCCAGCAGCCAGAGAAGCTGCCATACCTCCACTACTGGAGCCTGCACTTCGACGGCTCCAAGAACGCGGACGGCGCAGGCGCAGGGATCATGCTAACTTCACCGAAGGGCGACAAGCTCCGCTACGTCCTCTGCCTCGACTTCACACCCTGCACCAACAACATGGCCGAGTACGAGGCCTTACTCCACGGCATGCGAGCTGCCAGGGAGATGAACGTCAACCGCCTACGCTACTATGGAGACTCCGACCTTGTCGCTGGGCAAGTCGCCGGCACCTGGGACGCTGTCTCCCCCACCATGGCGGCATACCGCCAAGCAGTGGACAAGCTGGGCGGACACTTCGCAGGCTACTCCGTCGAGTGGATTGACAGGCGGAAGAACGAGGAGGCCGACGCACTCTCTCGCATCGGGTCGGCTCGACTCGCACCACCCGCCGGCGTCTTCCTCGACACGATCACCAAGCCATCAGTCTCCCCCCGAGGGAGATCGACATTGGAGTCCCGCTACAGCCGGACGCAGCCCTGGTCGCACTCGTCACCGAGCCAGACGACTGTACCAAGCCCTACGTCGCCTACCTAGAGGCCGGCACCTTGCCGGAAAATGAGACGGACGCGAGGATGATCGCACGCCGATGCAAGTCCTACACCATCATCGACGGCGAGCTCCACAAGCGCATCGTCACCGGCGTGTTCCAACGTTGCGTCCAACCCGCCGAAGGACGCAAGATCCTCCACGACATCCACTCCGGCGACTGCGGCGCCCGCTCTCTAGTCGCCAAGGCTATGCGGCATGGATTCTACTGGCCCACCGCACACGCCGACGCCGTCGACATTGTCCAGCGGTGCGCCGGGTGCCAGAAATACGCCAACCAGACGCACGTGCCGAGCTCGGCGCTGAAGACAATCCCCATCACCTGGCCATTCGCCGTGTGGGGCATGGATATGGTAGGCCCCTTCAAAAAGGCCCCTTCCGGCTACACCCACCTCCTGGTCGCAGTCGACAAATTCACAAAGTGGGTGGAGGCCAAGCCAGTCCGGAAATGCGACGGGAAGACCGCCACTAAGTTCCTACGCGAGCTCATATATCGCTACGGGTTCCCAAATAGCATCATCACGGACAACGGCACCAACTTCGCCAAAGGAGCCATGGCCGAATTCTGCGAAGAACACCTCATCCGGCTCGACCTCGCGTAAGTCGCCCACCCGGAATCCAACGGCCAGGCGGAACGGGCCAATCAAAGCATCCTCCACGGCCTGAAACCGCGATTCCAAGTACCACTCGAGCACACCGCCGGGTGCTGGGTCGAGGAGCTACCCTCCGTCATCTGAGGCATCCGCACCTCGGTCAACAGGTCGACAAGATTCACCCCCTTCTTCATGGTATACGGCGCCGAGGTAGTCATGCCCACCGACCTTGAGCACGACTCGCCGCGGGTCGTCCACTACACGGAGGCTGCGAACGAACTCGCACGACGGGATGGAGTCGATCAACTCGACGAGGCACGCGACCTAGCTCGCTCGCGCACCGCCATCTACCAACAAGGACTCCGCCGCTACCACAGCCGGCGGGTGAAAACTCGCACCTTCCAAGAAGGCGACCTGGTGCTGCGCCTCATCCAGGACAAGAAGGGCATGCACAAGCTTTCCCCCCCCATGGGAGGGACCATTCGCCATCGGGCGCGTACTCGGCAACAACGCCTACTACCTCATCGACGTCCACGGGGACGGCGAACTCGACGTCAAGCGACCATGGAATGTAAACCTCCTACGGAAGTTCTATTCCTAGAACTCCACATATGTACTCTCCAGTCGCTATGAAATAAAAATAATTGGTTACTGCAAATTGCGCCTACTCTCCGTGTCTTGTGCCACTTGCACTCGTAATAACAGCGTCAAGCTAACCGCAGAAGTCAACCTTTGGTAAAGCGATCGGCACGGCTAAGTAGTGCGATGCAAGAGCACTGGGTCACCTCAGGTTCTGCATCGTCCATGAAAAACGCCTACCCGGAGCCCCATTGGAGTCGCCTAGCCCGACTGGCTCTACGAGCCAAGACAACTGCCTTCGGTTCTCAAAGCGACCACGATCCTCCGCATCCTCGACATAGCGACTCGAACGGCCATGTACCACGCTCGGGGACTGACGACCAGTTCAGCGCGAGCGGCTCGGGAAAACGCCAAGTATGAGAGCATGCCCAGGACTCGCCACGCGACTGACCCAACGGGCCAGGCAGGAGTGATGCGCTCAAACTAACGCGCCAAGTCCTCACCCACCCTCGAGTCGCGCCTAGAACAACCAAGTACCACGCTCGGGGACTCGGCCACCCCACCTCATTCGCGCAAGGGAAAACGGCAAAGTACAGAGCGCTCAAGGGAGTCGCCTAGCGACTGGCTCTTCGAGTCCGGGCGAGTCGACCACAATAACAAAACATTCAAAAACCACAAACACATCACACACGAGGTAAACCCCACAAAAGGGCGGACGCGCTCAGGGACTCGTTCAACCACAAAACACATGACAAATCACAAAACAGACACGATATCTCATTCAATAGCATGTCGCATTGTCTCAAATTACATAGTATGCCGAATGGCAGAACTGCTACTAACGCCCCAGGGCAACCTAGCTTATTCCGCAGGCTTCGACGACGACTCGCCACCACCCTTGCGATTGCGGATGAAGGGAGTGTATGGGTTCGACGGATACGTCGTCAGTTCACCCGCCATCGCCGCACGAAAAGGCTGCTCGACCTTGAAGTCTCGGTGCTGCGGCTCGGGGTCGTTGGGCGCGACGACCGTCCCCTGGTAAGGAAGGAGGTCGCCCATCGCCCAGACGCGCTCGGAGTACACCGCGGCGCGGTCAGTCAACTTGAGCACTTCGGAGATCTCCACCTCGCCAGTCGACGACGGGTAGCCACTCGTCACATCATCCAGATCGAAATCTTCTGGAAAATGAGCAAGCCCAAGGCTAAGCGCCATCGCTGCTCCACGCCGGAATGCTGATCGCGTCATGAACTCAACGAACGACGGCGCCTTCTCCAAGTACTTCCACACCTCGACGAGGTCGCTGGGAATTACTTCCGTGGGCGATATCTCCTGGAGGTAGGCTCGGATGCATGTCTCCGACAATGTTGCCGAGTCGACGAGCGTGGCCACACATTCCCGCGCGTCGAACGAGCTCGCCTCTTCCGCGCTATCAAGGATGCGACCTGCGGATAGAAGATAACAGTGAGTACATCGGATATTACGAAAAGAAACATGCAGTTGGCAAGGGCAGACAAACTCACCAATCAAGGGACGGGAGAGATCCGTGATGAAGCTTTGAAGAGAAGTACAGTCGTCCTGAAGCCCAGCAACAAGGGCGTCAGAAACTTTACGCTCTTCCGCGGCGGCCGTAACGGCGGCCTTGGCTCGACCATCCACCGAACTCGCCTCCTCTTTCGCCTCCCTCAGCTCGCGCTCGAGCTCGGCGATCCGCTTCTCAGCCGAGCTCAACGCCGATTGAGTTGTTGCCAACTCACCCGTGGGGACAAGTCCCTGGCGAGCCTCTTCTGCCTTCACAGCAACTGCCTGAAGTCCCTTATTCGCCTCTTGGACGGTGGCCAGTTCCTTCTCCGCGCGGTGTTTCGCTGCCAATCGGTCAGATGACTCACGTTGCAGCCCCTGCACATAATTCAAACAGTTAACCAAAGCAATATCCTAAGTGCCCACCCGCTGAAATTCAGCGACTGTGAACTCGGGGACTGGCAATCAAAAAATCCTAAGTGCCCACCCGCTGAAATTCAGTGAGTGTGCACTCGGGGACTGGCAATCAAAAAATCCTAAGTGCCCACACCCGCTGAAATTCAGTGAGTGCGCACTCGGGGACTGGCAATCAAAAAAAAAATCCTAAGTACCCACCCGCTGAAATTCAGCGAGTGCGCACTCGGGGACTGAACGCGAAAATAACAACAAGACACCAAAAGAATCAGACCGCTGCTGCACACCGACCTGATCCTCGGGGACTGGACATACCTGGATAGCTGCGCCAAGCATGCCGTGAAGTTGTATCGCGTCCACGGATGCGAGGAGAGCCGGCGTGTTCCCACGACGCTTCTCGACCTCTACGTCGGCGACCCCAGGTGCACGGCTCGAGGGCGAGGTCCCACTCGCTGCAGCCGCCTTGGTCATGAAGCGCGGGAACGTGGCGATGGAGGCACCGGCACCAAAGGAGACCGGCTCGGTCACCCCAGGCGAGGGAGCACCCTCCTTCGTGGGTACGGCCGCCTCCATTGCGGGTTCATTCGGCGCGACCGCCGTGTCGTCGAAGATCGTGACGACATCGTCGCCCTTGGCCTTATTGGCGCCATCCGCAGGAACGACGACTTCGTTCGCCTTCCTCTTGCGGGAAGGATCCTCCTCGCTGACGACGGGTGGCACCTTAGACATGGTCGGGTGGCCTATCTTCTTTGCTCCGGTCCTGTAAATCGATCTGTGAGCAAAATAATTCAAGCTGCTATGAAAGACAAAAGTAGGTGAGCGAACTCACTTGGCGACCGGAATGAAGCGTAGCCCCGTGCGGATGCTGGCCGGCTTCTCCAGTTCGGGGCCCAGTCGGCGGCTGAGGCCCATCTCCAGGATGTCGCGTGCCCAAGACACGGTTGGCTTCTTCGTGGTCGAGGCTGCAACGGGAGCCTCTGGGACATCTTCAGCAGGGGCTTCCCTGCGAGGTGAAGCCGCCGCGGCCGCTAGACTAGAAACTGGGGCGAATGGCGGAGGCATCGAGGCCAGTGGCAGCTCGACAGTGGCCGTGTCCAGCGAGGCTGCCGCCGGCGGCGCCTCGTCCTTGGCCGGGCTGGGGGCGTCGGAGCTGCTCGCCGAGTGCGGTGGCGAGGTCGGCCTCAACGGCTTCATTTTCTTCTTCGGAGGAGCCTTTGCCTCCTTCTCCTTCTTCTTCTTCGACGGAGTAGCCTGGCGGCGCGAGGTGGTCTCCGGAAGTTCGTCATCGTCATCATGACGCTCGAGGCTTTTACTTGCCTCAAGCTCAAGCTGACGCTGCCCGCGGGTCTTGCGGACCAGCGGGGCGACCTCCTCCTCGGACTCGTCGTCGCCGTTGCTCTCGTCGCTCCCGGTATCGCCCTTGGCGGTAGGCGACTCGCCCATGTCCTGGACGGACGAGCTCGAATTCTCGTGTCAGAAGGCGGGAGCCATCCTTCCACCACTTGGAATAGCTGCGATGAACACAAAATGAAATTAGACCGACCGCGACTGCAAAAAATGTGACTGCGAATGTTGCGAGGTGACTTACCGTTGGGGCTAGATGCTTTGCGGTGTAGGGGGCGACCCCAGCCTTTGCGTCTAGGTACACCGCCTGGGTGATCTTCTTCAGTGTTGGGGTGTAGTCCTCAAGCTTCCACTCGGCGAGGCAGGACTTCGTCGAGTCCTCCCGGCCCGTGTACTGGTACATGTAGTGGTCGCGCCGAGCCAGAGGGACGAGCCGCCACCCGAGCCAGCAGTTGTATAAGTTGATCATCTGGAGGCCCTTCTTCTTCAGACCGCGGATGGTTTGAAGCATTTCGTCCACGACCATCCGCTGGTCGCTGGGGAGCTTGCCGACTTGAAGCCGGCGCGATTCGGACCGGTTGGCGGAGTACCGTGGGATCGCCGTCTCGCCCTCCGGGGTCGCCTCGGCAACGTAGAACCAAGACTTCTTCCAGTTGCTCGCCGCCTTGGCGGGCAGCATCAAGTCAAAGAACAAAGCCTTCGACTTCAGCTGGAATGTTAGGCCGCCCGCGGCAAGCATTGGGCCGCCCGCTTCCTCGCGGCTGATCCGTCCGTGTAACAGATCTTGCCATAGAGGGAAGTAGGGCCGGCAGCCCAAGTAGCACTCGCAGAATGCCACGAAGATGGCGAGCTGCTCGATGCTATGTGGACCCAGGTCCGACGGTTGGATCCTGTAGTAGGCGTAGAAGCGCCGGAAGAACAGGGACGTGGGGAATCCTAGCCCCCATTCTAGATGGCTGGTGAAGTAGATGAATTCCCCCTCGCGCGGGTTCGGGGTCACCTCTCCGGCCGCGGGGATGCGCCAGCAGCCGGCACGCAGGATCCCGTCCTCCTCAAAGGAAGCCAGTTGCGCCCTCATATAATTAGATCTACCCCAAGGTTCGGTGGTGAGGGCCATGGCAGAAGGATTTGTGGGGGGTCGGAGGATTTCGGGTCGGCTGGATCGCGATGCGAAGGGAGGCGAAAGTGCGTGCAATCGGAGGAAATGGCGAGAAGGTGGTTCTCTGATCGCCTGCCGTTCCCCTTATATAGCGGTTGTTACCCGCCAAATCAGGGAGCCGTTACTACGCGGTGATTACGCCAAAAGTTACCGTTGGGTTACCCCAACGGCTAGTTTGACCATGTTTAACGGTCCAACTTCAGCCACTCGGCTCGCCGACCCGATCACTATGACAGTGTTTTGCCGACTCAACTCGCCAAAGCTGCGATCAGGATGACTAGTTTTTTCCTTTATACAGGAGCCCGCCGACGATTCGACTGGATGTCTACTCTGAAGCCGTATACTCCGACTGCCAGCAGCCACCTGCGCCCAATCAACGATGGCCTCGGGGACTACTGATGGGGATGTACCTACCGGGGTATACCCAGCAGGACGTTTCCGACTGGCCCAGGAACTGGCGAGTGGGCCTGCGAGACGACGACTGGATCAAGGCCCGGCGTGGATCCGAGCGACTGGAAGCTGAAGGCCCAGGCGAGTAGAAAGGCCCAGTCGGATTAGGTTAAACAAGTACCGAAGCCTTAACTGATTCGGTTGAGATATGTAAACCCTAGGGGAGGTGAGCCTATATAAACCTCCCTACAGGGCGTGTAGAGGAGGCCCCATCATACACCCAAGCGACTCGCCGCCTAGCCGCCGAGCTCGCCCATTATACCACCTTCATAATACAATCTAGCAGGAGTAGGTCTTTACCCTCCGGGGGGGCGAACCTGGGTAAAACCCTGTGTCTCCGCCCTCATCTCGCACCGCAGATGGATGGCCGCCCTTGCCCCTCGTTCTACTATTCGCTGCCGATTGCAGCATCTGCCGTGACCATTCCCACGACATGTGTAGTGTTCCAAAGCTTATTGATTGATGCATATTGTTATATTACTTGTTCTTGTGCTACTTGTTTCTAGTCACCCTTATGAACTTTGCAAGTGTCCTATGCATCTATTTGCTACTCTATGAGGGACAAGCTGATTGCCACTATGCTATGTTTTCTGTATGTGAAACAAAAAATGTTTTTCAATGCATGTTATTCATGATCTTTGTTTGTATCTTGTCATGTTGCATGCATAGTTACTATGTCCTATTGTTATAACTCCATCTTTCATGCACATGTTTAGAGTTCTTTGATCCCAACTTTCAATGCTTGCAAATGGTTGGATCTTTATTGTGAGGGTGCATGTCACCTCAAAAAATTATTATTTTTAGCACTTACCTACTCGAGGACGAGCAGGAGTTAAGCTTGGGGATGCTTGATACGTCGGAAACGTATCTATAATTTTTTATGCTCCATGCTTGTTTAGTATCTACTTTGCTTTGCTTTGTCTACACCTTGAGGTGATTTTTACATGTTTTCTAGTACTAACCTATTAACAAGTTGCCACAATGTCAGTTGCTTGTTTTCTGCTATTTTTGGTTCCAGAAAAGTTAGTAAAGAAATATTCTTGGAATTGGACGGGACAAACGTCAAAGTCAATTACTTTCCGTGGGGAACAAGAAGTCCTGAGGGGAGACGAAGAAGCGGCCAGGGCAGCCAAACCCCCCCTAGATGCGGGTGGGCCCTACCCCGTGCCTGGGAGGGGTGTGGCCCTTCTGGCCGCCTCCTCGGCCTCCCCCTGCGCCTATAAAAAGCCCCCGATGCAGAAACCCAAAGTACCCGATAAAATCTCCACGAAACCTTTTGTAGCCGCCGCCACCATCGTCCCTAGATCTGGGGGGATCTGAAGTTCTTCCCGGCACCCTGCCAGAGGGGAGATCATCCCAGAGGCCTTCTCTCTGGTATGATGCGTGAATAGTTCCACCTTGGACTATGGGTCCATGTAGTAGCTAGATGGTTGTATCTCCTCCTTTGTGCTTTCATGTATAGATCTTGTGAGCTCCGTTCATGATCAAGATCTAATCTATTTGTAATCATGCATGTTGTGTTTGCGGGGATCCGATGGATATTGAGATTATTATGTTGGTTTGATTAATGGTTTTGTCTTTATGATTCTATCATGTCTGTGTTGTTTGTGATCTTGCATGCTCTCCGTTGTTAGTAGCTATCTTGGCCAAGTAGTTGCTAGTGACTCCAAGAGGGGCTATTTATGCTCGATAGTGGGTTCATGCCTCTAGTTTCCAAGGGAAGTGACAATAATCTCTTCGGTTGTAGATGTGCTGTTGCTACTAGGGAGAAAACAACAGTCTCTTGTTCATGGAACATGTGGACTATTTACCTTACACACTTTGCTTAAAGTAGTTGTCTGTTGCTTGCAACTTAATATTGGAGGGGGTTCGGATCATAACCTGAAGGTGGACTTCTAGTCATAGATGTAGTTGGATGGCGGTCTATGTATCTTGTTGTATTGCGCAATCGAATCTCATAGGATCTTTCAAACTAGTAATTGCATTGTTATGCCTTGCTCAGTTCCTGTCAATTGCCCTGCTGTAATTTGTTTACCCTTCAGCCATGTTGTTTATCTAAGGAGAGTACCTCTAGTGAACTATGGACCCCGGTACAATCTTTACCATTGATACATCTTCCACTGTTACTTGTTTACTTGCTGCAAACCATTACCTTCCACACCATACGTTTAATCCTTTGTTACAGAAAACCGGTGAGCTTGACAACCTCACTAATTAGTTGGGGCGAAGTCTTGAGTTTGTGTTGTGCAGGTCTCCGCATTGCTTGCAACACCTGTGTGATGTTTCCTTCCTTCTTCTGGTTCGATAACCTCGGTCTCTAGTAGGGGAAAACTTGCTGCTGTGCTCATCATACCTTGCTCTTGGGGTTCCCAATGAAGTCCTCTCTAACAGGCAACATGCATCGTCAGATGGGATCTCCGATTCAGCCATGCTGCTTCTCCGCTGAGATAGGTTGGCGATAATATCGAGTGGAGGATATTGCAACCGCGCTACTTCTCTAAGTTTGTCGATCTGCTACTGCTGCTTGTCAAGTCTTGCTAGCAGCTGGTTAAACTTGTCTCCCTCCTCCTCCTCCCGTCGATGCTTTGCTCTTGCTCAGATTCTATAAGTACCTTGGTCCTTAGGAAACCAAGTCTCCCACGTGAAACTAGAGTCAAGGCCTCGGACTCGTCCTCCTTGTTCGGGATTCCCGAGGACCAAGGTCAGCAAGTCTTTCTCTCTATCGGGATGAAACTTTTTTATCCCATATTTAATCTCTTGCACCACTTTTAGCCATGCACTCCTGGGTACCTTTATGCCGTCACTGCAAACAAGGTCCCCTGTAAGTTCGTCATACTTACTCCCATGGCCAAGGAACCAATTTCTTACCCTCAAATCCCATTCTTCGCGAATTGGTTCTGGAATGATCCATTTATCATGAAGCTCTTTCTCTTGTGCATCCCACTTAGGCATGGCATCCGCGTAACCCCTGGCCCCATGTTATGGTGATATTTCTTCTTCGCAGCATTTATCTTGTTTTTTTCTGACTTTTCTGTAGCAACTCCTGACTTCCTATACTCCACAAATGCATCCCAGTAATGCTGCTGCTTCTCTAGATAGCCTTCGAATTTTGGAGTTTTCTTGTCCTTCTGATACTGTAGCCATAATGATTTCTTCTAGTTCTTGAATAGTTCGGCCATCTTCTTAAGAGCAAACTGCTTGACTTTCTTTCTCATTTCAGTCGACTCGTCATCATTCTCACATTCTGGCAGCTTGAAATGTGCCATGAGGTCATTAAAAATTTGCTCTTTGTACCTATCATCGATATACAGATCACTCCATTCCGCCTCTTTGGGCTTATTCCAATCTCGAACAGTGATCGGGACACGATCTCTAGGAAAAACTCCGCATTGTTGTATAAATGCTTGTTTTGCTTTTTTAGGTTCCAATGGTTTGCCCTGTGCTGAGATCACTGTAATTTCAAAAACAGTACGGGCATCCAACTTTTTGGCTGGGCCGTGCTTGGTTTTTTTGCTCGATGTGGAGGCCTAAGAGAAGAAACATTCACCAATATAATATATATACAACTCAGTACATCTAGTGATCATCGAACATCATATATATATACCTCATCGGTCTTTGTTACGCGTCCATGGGCTTCTTCCTCTTGTTGGTTAATCTCCTCTACCTCACCAGATGAGTTCAGATACCTCGAGGGAGATCCCTCACCGAATGGATTGTCATCGTGAATCATATCCTCGAGAAAAGTGTTCTGAATCTAGGTCTCTGCGGATTGGACTAGGTGGATCCATAGTTCCTGCAAAATGCACACAGTATTTATTTGAACATAACAAATAAACCCTCAACATGGAGGTGTGGTGGCGGTGGCCGGTGCCGGTGATGGTGGCCGCGGGAGAGGCGGGCGACTATGGCTTCCCGCGAGAACCACCACCCTAAGCCTAACTCCGGTCACCAACACCCTAACCCTAACCCTAAATACAGTTACACTATATAAAAATAATAATATATATCATACCATAAAAATAATAATCCTACGCTATATCATAATCCTATATAATAATCCTAGACTATATAATAATCCTACACTATATAAAAAATCCTACACTAAAAAATCCTAAACACAATCCTACACTAACAAAATCCTACACTATACACTAATCCTAAACACAATCCTAAAATCCTAAACAAAATACTAAAATCCTACACTATACAAAAATCCTAAAATCCTGAACTATATATACACTAAATCGTACCGGCGGCGGCAGGCGGTGGCGTCGGAGGTGCGCCGGTGGAGGAGAGATTCGCAGGGGAGCAACCGAGCTTGGTGGAGCCGGCGGAGGGTGTGCGGCGGCAGGCGCGGGTGCGGCGGGCTCGGCGGTGGCGCAGGCGCGGCGATGGCGGCAGGCCCGCGCGGAGGGATCAGGCGCGAGCGCGGCTCGTCAGAGAGGCAGCATGGCGGGGTGTCTTCGTCGTCTGGCCTCCAAATCTCCCAGTGCGTGGAACGCACCGGGGGAGAAGGCCCCTTTTTATACCCCCTTCTAGTTCCGGTGCGTGGCACTAGCCGGGACTAAAGGGGGGTCCCTAGTCCCGGTTGGTGCCACGCACCGGGACTAGAGGGGGGGGTTTCGGCTGCGCGCGCTGGACCAGACCCTTTAGTCCCGGCTGGTTATCTAGGCCGGGACTAAAGGCCCAAATTTGAATAAGTAATCCAAATCCATTTTCTGTTTTATAAAATAATTATTTTAAATAGTCAAATTATTAACCATTTTGCCATTATCAATTTAAAAATGCATTAACTATATTTTTTTTGCATATTTTTGAATCTCACTAAACTTTCAGAATGGAAAGTGCTTAAATTTGAATAAGTAATCCAAATCCATGTTATGTTTTACAAAAATAATTATTTTAACTAGTCCAATATTAACCATTTTGCCATTATCAATTTAAAAATGCATTATATTTATCATATATTTGAATCTCACTAAACTTTCAAGATGAAAAGTGCTCAAATTTGAATAAGTAATCCAAATCCATTTTTTGAATAAGCTTTAGTCCCGGTTGTATCCACTAACAGGGACTAAAGATATTTACCGCCAAGTTTTTCCGCCCTTTCTCTCTGAGCCAAGCTTTTAGTCTCGGTTGTAGCCACTAACCGAGACTAAAGATATTTCCCGCCATTTCCCGTCACTTCCCGCCATGTTTTCTCGCCCTTTCCATATATATATATATATATATAGGCCAACCACGCCATGGTTATGCACACATCCATACCTTCCTCTCTCACAACAATGGACAACGCCTACTGGGCTATTCTGACCCTCGAGGAGACCAAGGCGCTGTGCGCCTCCAGCTACCCTTGCTCGCCCTGGCTACCGGCCGCCTGCCGGCTAGATGCTGAGCGCTGGAGGGGTGCCTATCCCTCTTGTCCCTCAAGGTTCCGCATACCAGGCGGCTATCATGAACCACTTCTACCACGAGCTCACGCCGGAACAGCGGATGGATCCCTAGTGGGATCCCGACAACTATGACACCTAGAATGCCTTCTTTGCTAACCGGCGGGAAAGGGAGCTTACTAGGTACGAGGGTGACGACCTCCACCGGTGAACCACAACGAAGCATGCCTCCACCTGTGGTGGGCGAACCGGACTATCATCAGCGTGATGCGCTACATCGTCGGGGGAGACCATCCTCGCCTGCGGTACCCGCAACCACCACAGAGCCATAAGAAGGGTGGCGGTGGTGAAGGTCACGGGTGTAGTAGCGTCGTCATCCGAGATCCCCCTCCCCCACGCGTCGTGAATCCGAGGCCAGAGTGGCAGGTGCCCCCACAATATGCCATAGCTGGGCTGAGGATCCAGACGCGTGCGCCTAGCAACGACAACGATGATGACGAAGACGAAGACAACCCTGTAGCTGAGTACTATAGGGCTAGATATGAGCATGACTAAAGGGGGTCTTTAGTACCGATTCCGTAGTATCGGTTTTTTAATATTAATAAATGTATTAAGTGTTAGTCCCTGTTTGTGTCTGGACCGGGACTGCATAGTGTTGTCCGCAAACCATCTTGAGTGTGTTAGTCCCGTTTTGTGGCTAGACCGGGACTAATGGGGGGCCTTTAGTCCCGATTCGTAGAACGACTTTCCTGAACTATGAAGATTTTGTCCCGATTCGTACTTACCATTAAGATCTGATCTCCAAACGCGTGTGGTCACATATTAGGGAGTGCCTCTATGACCAACTTTAGGGACATGCCGGAGGACTGGGCTCCGGCGTCATATCCCTAAAGCTGGCCGTAGTGGTGTCCCTGCTCTTGCACACCATCTTGCAGCTTGTAACTTCTCTAACTAGATCAATACGCCTGGGAGCTAACTAATTTCACATATTAGGGAGTGCCTCTATGACCAGTTTCTTGGAGATGCCGGAGGACTGGGCTCCAGCGGCATCTCCCTGAAACTGGCTGTAGTGGTGTCCCTGCTATCAAAAACCATCTTGGAGATGCCTCAATCTGGCTGGAGGACTGGACTCACAAGGATGCCTATTTATAGTACAAGCAGCTCGGCATAGTGTCGACACTCACGACATAATGTTGACACTCACCCCTATTATTAGTGCTGACTCGTGTTTTGTCCCGATTAGTGTCTCCAACCGGGACTAAAGGTTCGGCTTTAGTCCCGGTTGGCGACACCATCCGGGACAAGGTACAAGCCGCATGACATAATGTCGACACTCACCCCTATCATTAGTGTTGCCTGTCCTAGCCTGCCGCAATCCCTTCAGTCGCGGTTGGTTTCTCCAACCAGGACTGAACATGAACCCTTTCCCTCTATTTATAGGCTGCCCGATCCAGACTGGGCTCCGCCGGGCTGGCATTGATTGAGCAAGATGTATTAGTTTCACAATGACCAATGTTGCATGCATGTGGATCTGGGTAAAATGTTTGACTCACAATATGATTACATAAAAGGTTTAATATATTACATAGATCACCAACATCCCTATCTAGTGTTGTTGTTTTCTTCTGCGTTGTAGCCATGGAGAATCTTCATCATTTAACAGGAGGCTTGGGTCAGTTTTCACTTTGAAGGGCAGGATTTCATGAAACTTATTATAATCTTCTGACATATCTGTCTTGTAATCCACTCCCACGATGTTTCTTTTCCCTGAAAGAACTATGTGGCGCTTTGGCTCATCGGACGATGTATTCTTTTGCTGATTTCTTTTTCTCGGTTTCGTAGACATGTCCTTCACATAGAAAACCTGAGTCACATCGTTGGCTAGGACGAATGGTTCGTCCATGTACGCAAGATTGTTGAGATCCACTGTTGTTATGCCATACTTTTCGTCTACATGTACCCCGCCTCCTGTCATCTTGACCCATTTGCACCGAAACAAAGGGACCTTAAAAGTAGGTCCATACTAAAGTTCCCATATCCCACTATGTACCCATAATATGTGTCCTTCTGCCCATTGTCATCTGTTGCATCAAAGCGGACACCACTGTTTTGGTTGGTGCTCTTTTTATCTTGGGCGATCGTGTAAAATGTATTACCATTTATCTTGTACCCTTGGAAAGTACATATAGTCGAAGATGGTAACTGTGCCAACAAGTACAGATGATCTCCAACAATGTTGTTATTCATGAGATGTGTCTTCAACCAACTGCCGAAAGTGTCCTCGTGTTCCACTTTAATCCAGGAGTCAGGCTTCCCCGGGTTTTCTGAGCATAGAATAATGTTGTGTTTCTCGATATACGGAGCCACCAAGGTGAAATTGTATAGAACTGTGTAGCGTGCTTTAATGGAAGAATCCCCGTCCATACATACCATTGCTTTCCTTCCTAGTGTGCCTTTTCCAGTCAGCCTCCCCTCATACCGAGATTCAGGAACACCAATCGGCTTAAGGTCAGGAAGAAAGTCAACACAAAACTCAATGACCTCCTCTGTTCCATAGCCCTTGGAGATGCTTCCTTCTGGCCTAGCACGGTTATGAACATATTTCTTTAAGACTCTCATGAACCTCTCAAAGGGGAACATATTGTGTAGAAACACATGACCGAGAATTCTAATCTCTTCGACTAAGTGAACTAGGAGGTGCATCATAATAGTGAAGAAAGATGGAGGTTACAACAACTCGAAGCTGACCAGACATTGGAACACATCAATCTGTAACCCTGATAGACTTTCTGGAT
Source organism: Avena sativa (assembly GCA_916181665.1). NCBI lineage: Eukaryota > Viridiplantae > Streptophyta > Magnoliopsida > Poales > Poaceae > Avena > Avena sativa. Next base: position 465,901,961 of record OV702283.1, on the reverse strand, counting down.
CGATTACCTTCTGAGAAATTGCATTGAGGAATGCACATACCTTCACAATGGCCAGTCGAACATTTTCTGATAGAATCCCCCTCAATGCAACCGGAAGCAATTGCGTCATAAGCACGTGGCAGTCATGGGACTTTAGGTTTTGGAATTTTTTCTCTTTCATATTTACTATTCCCTTTATGTTAGACGAGAAGCCAGACGGGACCTTGATACTGAAAAGGACTTCAAAAAAGATTTCCTTCTCTTCCTTGGTAAGAGCGTAGTTGGCAGGCCCTTGAAACTGCCCTAGATGCTTGATGTCTCGTCCTTTATGACCTTGCTAGTCCTCCCGTGCTTCCGGTGTATCTTTTTACTTCCCATACAAGCCCAGGAAGCCTAGAATATTCACGCAAAGATTCTTCGTCAGGTGCATCACCTCGATTGCAGAGCGTACATCATGGACTTCCCAATAGGGTAGCTCACAAAATAAAGATTTCTTCTTCCACATGGGTGCGTGTTCGTCGGCGTCTTTCGGAACAAGTTGTCCTCCAGGAGCCTTTCCAAATATTACATTTAAATTCTTGACCATACCAAATACATTAGCACAGTATGGGGGTCAGGCTTCTTCCGGTGATCTTCCTCGCCATCGAAATGCTTACCTGTTTTCCTTAAGGGATGTCTGGGCGGAAGAAAACGACGATTGTACGGGTACATATTCTTCCTAGATTTATCCATATATATATATATACTTTCAGTCTCATCTAAACAGTGTGTGCATGCATTGTATCCCTTGTTCGTCTGTCCTGAGATGTTACTAAGAGCAGGCCAATCATTGATGGTTACGAACAACAACGCTCGTAGGTCGAATGGCTCCTATTTGTGCTCATCCCACACACGTAAACCTGGTTTAGCCCACAACTGTAAAAGTTCACAACTAATGTCCTTAGGTACACATCAATGTCGTTGTTGGGTTTCTTCGGGCCTTAGATGAGCACTGGCATCATAATAAACTTCCGCTTCATGCACAACCAAGGAGGAAGGTTGCAGATACATAGAGTCACGGGCCAGGTGCTGTGACTGTAGCTCTGCTCCCCAAAAGGATTTATGCCATCTATACTTAGACCAAACCACAAGTTCCTTGCGTCACCATCAAAGTCCGGGAAGTCTCTCTCGATTTTTCTCCACTGCCGACCATCAGTGGGGTGCCTCAACATCTTGTCTTTCTTATATTCTTCCATGTGCCATTGCAAAAATTCAGCATGCTCTTTGTTTCTGAACAAACGTTTCAACCGTGGTATTATAGGAGCATACCACATCACCTTGGCAGGAACCCTCTTCCTGGGTGGCTCGCCATCAATATCACCAGGGTCATCTTTTCTGATCTTATACCACAATGCAGTGCATACCGAGCATTTATCCAAATTCTCGTACTTCTCATCGTGGTAGAGGATGCAGTCATTAGGGCACACATGTATCTTCTGCACATGTAATCGGCAGACCAGCTTTTTTGCTTCGTACATACTGGCGGGCAATTCGTTATTTCTTGGAAGCAACTTCTTCATTAGTACCAGCAACTTCTCAAATCCCGAGTCAGTCACACCGGTCTCTGCCTTCCACTTCAGCAATTCCAGTGTGCTACCCAACTTCTTCTGTTCATCTTCACAAGTTGGGTACAATAATTTGTTGTGGTCCTGTAACATCTGCTCGAACTGCAACCTCTCCTTTTCTGTGTTGCAGTCTTGCTTTGCATCATAAATGACCCGACCAAGATCATCATCAGGCTCATCTGGTTCCCGTTCTTCACCTCCTTCTTCTTCATTGTCTTCCATTGTGGTATCAGCGTATTCAGGGAATATAGATTGGTAGTTTTCATCATTGTTCTCTTCTTCATTGCCGTCTTCCATCGCAACCCCTCTTTCTCCGTGTTTGGTCTAAACATTATAGCCGGACATAAAACCAGACCGAAGCAGGTGGCTCTGAATGACTCTTGCGGAAGTGTGAGCCTTCTCATTCCTACAGTTAACACATGGACAACACATAAAACATCCCGCCACTTGTTCTCCTCGGCCACAAGACGAAAAGAACGCACGCCTTCTCTGAAAGCGGTAGAGTGTCAGTCACCGTACATCCATGGATGGCTCATCTGTATCATACAAATATATATCAAACGCAATAACAATGATAAAATTAGTACCGTGTGGTCTAAACGAGAAAATAGTTGCTAACCTTTTAGCACACTTGGAAACAAAGATGAGAAAACTTAAGTGTGGCTCGGGCACCTCATATCATGTCTGTCTTGTGTGACCTAAAGTTGCATCGCTCTAATGGGCATTTCATCGAACACCTCTAGTGCATATGAACAAGAAAAAAATAGCACAAACCCACCACCTCTCCCACCAGAAAAAAGCAGTTTAGAGGGGGAGGGGCTATGCCATATATATAGGGCCAGACCACTAGTCCCGGTTTGAGATACAAACCGGGACTAAAGGGGGTGCCCGCAGCAAGCGGCAGGCCCCAGACCCTTTAGTTCCGGTTTGTATCTCACACCGAGACTAATGGTGTCTAACGGGCTGAGACCTATGGTTTGGGGTGGCTCGGGCTGTCCGGTGTGAGCCATTAGTCCTAGCCCCAGCCACAGCCGGGACTAATGGCCTGGACGAAAGGCATGTTTTCTACTAGTGCCCGCGCGCGCCACCCTCTTCACCATCTTCACCGCCATCTCCGTTACCTAATCCTCCTAGTATCAGTGGTTCATCCTCCCACACACCTCTGTACCGTTCTATGTAAACATGGTGTTTGATGCTATAATTTATAATCCTATAATCTATGTCATGTTTGTGTAGTTTCTTTTTTCTTAGATTGAATGGTTGAACGTCTTTGGTTCATTAGAGTTGTATGTTGATATGGTATAGTCCTTTGGTGTCCACTATATTTGTGCGCGCTTGGATTAAACATCATAGGGTCTGTAGTATGTGTAAGAGAAAGGGAGAAGTTCTGCCGGAGTGACAGAAACCTAAGGACGTGAACCAGAACGTTGCACTTATGGGAGTAAGAGTACCATTAACTTAAGGCTATGGCTGGGGAAACCTTATTGCTTTGTTAGTAGTTACGGATGTTTGCAAACAATACAATCATATAGTACATGTAATTCCAAGTAGTGAAACACATGCATATTTAGCCTCTCCCACATAGAAAACTGCATCGAAGACAATGAACCTGATTTATTCTCCAATTAAACTTGGACAAAGCCACCACAATTACCACCACTATTCCACACTCATGGTTCTATTAGTTTAGTGTATTTTATTGCTGCAGCAACTAGCTTTACTTTCTTGTTATTTATTATCTTGCAAAGCTTTCTCTAGTACTCCTTTTGTTGCTCTAGTTTTATTTTCTAGATAATGCAAACGTTTAGTGTGCGTAGAGTTGTATCAGTGGTTGATAGAACTTGAGAGAATATTTATCCTACCTTTCGCTTCTCATTGGGTTCGACAATCTTACTTATCGAAAAGGCTACACACGATCCTCTATACTTGTGGGATATCACCATCATGTGATGCAACAGCCTCTAGTATGATGGTGCACCCCTCTGCATGCCCTTTGAACTTCCCTTGCCAACCAAAGGGACGGTTCTTCCACTGTCAATGCATGCAGTTGATGCTGCCAAGCATACCAGGAAACCCCCTTCTCTCGTTGATGGACAAAAGATGGGAAGTGTCTCTTAGGTAAACTTTGCCAAACACCGCTAACCGCGCTGCAAAATAGGTACATAGACTCATGGTATGTGGACTTGCTCATGCGCATGCAGTCATCGAGGAGGTCACTGGGAACTCCATATGCAAGCTGCTGAATGACAGCAGAACATTTTTGGTAAGAGGAGAAGCCAATCTTACCGGTGCAATCATACTTGTCCTCGAAGTAGTTATCGTACTCCATCACCCCATTGAGAATTTTCTAGAACAGGTCCCTCGACATCCGATAGCGGCGACGGAATGCATTCTCTTTAAAGATTGGATTAGTTGGATGGAAGTAGTCCTTGTAAAGACGTATGTGGCCTTCTTCTCGGTCGCGCTCATGGTTGGCTTCGCACCGCTTGGAGGAGCCACCTCTGCATGTTGGCAGGAGGTAGTGGTCGTGCAACATCTATGCAGTCGCCAGCAGAATCTCGCTCTCACCTTCGGACTCCATTTCCCTTCGGCTGCTGCCCATCTGCAAAGTATGTGGACGTCAATGGCAATGCCAACTCCCCCATCGGGCCGGATAAAGCCTAGAAAGGACTGGCGAACGTACCTCAGGCAATTGATCGAGCAGGTTGTGCGCCACGTAGAGGGTGTCGCGCTTCCAGTCCAATGGCGGAGACCGAGGGCGGCGGGATTGCATGTGGCGCGACCAGACAACTCCGGCAACGCGCGTGGCCTGTGGTGGCGCTCGATGACGCAGGGGCGTCGGCGACAGTGAGCGGTGGCGGCGGCAAAGACTGCGCCTACTCGAGGCGTGGGATATGGAGTGCGAGGGTTTGGGGAAGGAGAGCGTCTGTTGTTCCACTAGCGAGAGGGCCCAGGCGAATGATTGGGTGGACACTCGTTCGTCCGCGCGTGTCCGGGCTGACGCAACCAAGCCACAAATTATATGCATGGAAGGGTCGAGCCGGACGCGTTTCTTCGGATGGGTCGGCCAGCTGGGGCGCCGCGCACACCCCGCGTGTCAACGCGGACAAGTTCGGACACGCTCGGACTAGATGGGTCGGCCTGGTGGAGATGCCCTAATAGGATTGATATGGTAGTCTTGACAACAAGATTCAATATCCTTCGCACAGCGTGTTGGGGCTGGAGTAAAGCTAGGATGGGTGACCGACTGGGAAGTTTGACCACGAGTGCACTTTGACATAAGATTAAGTATAGTTAGTGCTAAAAATCTTCCAAGTGAGAGGATTAATGAGTCAAACAATTCAAAAGTTCAAAAAAATTCAATTTCTTTTTGAAACAATCTCTAGTATAGAACCGTATTATGACCTAGGACTAAAGGTCCTCCACCCCCCCGCTCCAAAAAGCGGCCATGTGATGGCCTCTAGTCCCAGTTCTTAGCAAACCGGGACTAGAGATATGGGCCTTTATTCCTGAATTTGTTGTCTCGGGTGCGAAACCGGGAATAAATACCCATTTTACACTAGTCTCGGATGACACATCACGTCCAACACGCAGACGAATAAGCCCCCACGCTGTCATCCTCTACCCACCGATGAAAAAGGAGGTTGAGACAACCTCCATCACAGAAGGAAGCAGCACGCGCAACCGACAGAGTTGCAGCACCATACACCCACACGACCAGAAGAACTGCCGTGTCTAGCAGGCAACCCACGGATCCTGGGTCCGGCCTGAGCGGTCCAAAACAAGCCTATAGGACCCTGATCGGGCCCACACCGTCGCGCATCCCTTGCTGCGTAACCTTCGCACGGAGAGTCTCGGCAGGGAGCGCCTCCTAGCCCGTCCACCGTTTGGCGGCAGGGCGCCGCCACCATCGTAGGCGCAGGCGGTGGTAGCGGCCAGAGGCGCCTCATCTTGGGAGCTTCTACAGGAACCGAAGCCCCTGGAGCCATCGCCTCGCGTGCAGCTCGGGAGGGGGAGGGGACGGCCTGGCGGCGCTAGGGTTGGGGTCTCCTGAATTTTCTCTAAATTGAAACTACATTTTTTACTTGAAACTGAAACTACATGATTGAAGGGATCCCAATTCTGAATTTTGTTTTGACCTGAAAAAGTAGTTTCAATTTAGAGAAAATTCAGGGGACCCCAACCCTAGCACCCCCAGGCCGTCTCCTACAGCTCCCGGGCTGCTCGCGAGGCGGTGGCTCCAGAGGGCTTCGGTTCCTACAGAAGCTCCCAAGATGAGGCGTCCCTGGCCGCTGCCACCGCCTGCCGCTGCCACCGCCTACCGCGGCGGTGGTGGCGGCGCCCTGCCACCAAACAGTGGAGCGCTAGGAGGCGCTCCCTGCTGAGCTTCTCCGCGTGGAGGTGATGCAGCAAGGGATGCGCGACAGTGTGGGCCCGATTAGGGTCCTGTAGACTCGTTTTGGTCCGCTCAGGCCGGACCCGACATCCGTGGGTTGCTACTGGACGCGGCAGTTCTTCTGCTCGTGGGAGTGTATGGTGTTGCGACTCTCTCGTTTGCGCGTGCTGCTTCCTTTTGCGGTGGAGGTTCACATTGACATCTTCATTTACTTGTTGTACTATTTTTTTGTGAAGTTTATGAATCTCTTTTGGTGGTTCAGGGTTTTGGTGGCAATGGATGCTGCTAATGTATGGCGAGTGTCGTGGGAATGGTCACGGCAGATGCTGCAATTGGCAGCGAGTAGTAGAACGAGGGGCAAGGGCGGCCAGCCATCTTCGGTGCGAGATGAGGGCAAAGACACAGGGTTTTACCCAGGTTCGCCCCCCCGGAGGGTAAAGACCTACTCCTGCTAGATTGTATTATGGAGGTGTTACAATGGGCGAGCTCGGCGGCTAGGCGGCGAGTCGCTGGGGTGTATGAGGGAACGTGTGTCTACTCGCCCTATAGGGAGGTTTATATAGGCTCACCTCCCCTAGGGTTTACATATCCCAACCGATTCGGTTACAGCTTCAGTAGTCGTTTAACCTAGTCCGACTGGGCCTATCTACTCGTCTGGGCCTTCAGCTTCCAGTCGCTCGGTACCTTGCTAGGCTTCAATCCACTCGCCGTTCTGCAGGCCCACTCGCCAACTCACGGACCAGTCGGAAACGCCCTGCTGGGTATACCCCAGTAGGCATATCCCCATCAGTAGTCCCCGAGGCCGTCGTCGATTAGGCGTAAGTGGCTGCTGGCATTCGGAGTATACGGCTTCAGAGTAGGCATCCAGTCGAATCGTCGGCGGGCTCCTGTATAAAGGAGGAAATCCGGTGAACCAAGTCGCGGCTTTGGCGAGTCGAGTCGGCGAGACGCGGTCATAGTGATTGACTTGGCGAGCCGAGTGGCTGGAGTTGGACCGTCAGGCGCGGTCAAACTAGCCGTTGGGGTAATCCAACGGTAACTTTCGGCGTAATCATCGCGCGGTAACGGCCTCCTGACTTGGCGGGTAACTCCCGCTATATAAGAGAAATGGCAGGCAATCGTAGGGCCAACTGCTCACCACTTCTTCCGAGTGCGCGCATTTTCCTTCCTTCGCTCCGCGATCCAGTCGACCCGAAATCCTCCGATCTCCAACCAACTTCTCGGCCATGGCCCTTTCCACCGAGCCGTGGGGCAGATCCAAGTGCACGAGGGTGCAGCTGGCCTCTTTCGAGGAGGCCGGGATCCTGCGAGCCGGCTGTTGGCGTATCCCCGCAGCCGGAGAAACGACCCCAAACCCGCGAGAGAGGGAATTCGTCTGTTTCACTAGTCATCTCGAGCGAGGTCTAGGGTTTCCCACATCCCTATTCTTCCGGCGCTTCTGCGCCTACTACGGGATCCAGCCTTCAGATCTGGGTCCCCACAGCATCGAGCAGCTCGCCATCTTCGTGGCGTTCTGCGAATGCTACTTGGGCTGCCGGCCCTACTTCCCCTTGTGGCAAGATCTGTTCCACGGACGGATCAGCCGCGAGGAGGCAGGCGGCCCAATGCTAGCCGCGGGCGGCTTGGTGTTTCAGCTCAAGTCCAAAGCTTCTTTCTTTGATCTGATGCTACCCGCCAAGGCAGCGAGCGACTGGAAGAAGTCGTGGTTCTACGTGGCCGAGGCGACCCCGGAGGACGAGGTGGCGATCCCGCGGTACTCCGCCAATCGCTCCGAGCCGCGCCATCTCCAAGTCGGCAAGCTCCCCGACGACCAGCGGATGGTCGTTGACGAGATGCTCCAGACCATCCGTGGCCTAAAAAAGAAGGGCCTTCAGACGATAAATTTGTACAATTGCTGGCTTGGGCGACGGCTCGTTCCACTCGCCCAGCGCGAGCACTACATGTACCAGTACACGGGCCGGGGAGACTCGACGAAGGCCTGCCTCGACGAGTGGAAGCTGGAGGATTATCTCCCAGCGTTGAAGAAGATTACCCAGGCGGTGTACCTGGACGCGCAGGCTGGGGTCGCCCCCTACACCGCGAAGCGTCCGGCTCCAACGGTAATTTCTCTACCTTGCTCGCAGTCGCAGTATATGCAGTCGCGGTAATTCTGATTCCGTTTTGTATTCATCGCAGCTATTCCAAGTGGTGGAAGGGTGGCTCCCACCTTCGGATGATGAGAGCCCGGGCCCATCCGCCCAGGAAATAGGCGAATCTCCACCTGCGAGGGGCAACGAGGACGACGAGGACGAGTCCGAAGAGGAGGTCGCCCCGCTGGTCTGAAAGACCCGCGGGCAACGACAGCGCGAGATCAAGGCGAGCAGAAGCCTCGAGCGTCATGATGACGACGACGAGCTCCTAGAGACCACCTCGCGCCGTCAAGCCACTCCGTCAAAGAAGAAGAAGAAGAAGGAAAGGGAGGCGAGGGCCCCCCCGAAGAAGAAAACGAAGCCGTCGAGGACGGCCTCACCGCCGCACTCGGCGAGCAGCTCCGATGCTCCCAGCCCAGCCGGTGACGGCGCACCACCAGCGACAACCGCGCTGGACGCGGTGACCGTGGAAGTGCCGCTGGCCTCAATGCCTCCGCCATTCGCCCTAGTCTCTGGGCTGGGGGAGGCTCCGGCTACGGTGACTTCGCCTCGCAAGGAGGCTCCGACTGCGGCGGCTTCGTCTCGCAAGGAGGCTCCGGCTACAGCGGCCCCAACTTGCGAGGAAGCTCCCGTCGAGGATGTCCCAGAGGCGCCAGCTGCGGCCTCAACGACGAAGAAGCCGTCCGTGTCTTGGGCACGCGACGTCCTAGAACTGGGGCTCAGTCGCCGACTGGGCCCTGAACTGGAAAAACCGGCCGGCCTTCGTACGGGGCTACGTTTCATCCCAGTCGCCAAGTGAGTGCGCTCACCCCTCCTTATTTTCCATGACTATTTCAATTGTCTTTGTTGATTCGATTAATGCGCAGGACCGGAGTGAAAAGGATGGGCCACCCGACCATGGCCAAGGTACCCTCCGCCGCAAGCGAGGAGGACCCTTCCCGCAAGAGGAAGGCGGACGAGGTCGTCGCCTCGGCGGACGGCAGCAAGAAGGCCAAGGGTGATGACGTCGTCACGATTTCTGACGACGCGGCGGTCGCGTCGGCCGGGCCCGCGGTGGAGGCAGCCGCGTCTACGAAGGAGGGCGCTTCCTTGCCTGGAACGGCGGAGGCGACCTCCCTTGGAGCGGGTTCCTCTATCGCTACCTTCCCCCGCTTCGTGACCAAGGCGGCCACGGCGAGTGAGGCTGCGCCCTCGAGCCTCGCTCCTGGGACCGCCGATGCTGAAGTCAACCAACGTCGTGGGCACACGCCGGCGTTACTCGCATCCGTGGACGCGATACAACTCCATGGCATGCTTGGCGCAGCCATCCAGGTACATCCAGTCCCCGAGGATCAAGTCGGTGCTTTGCAGCGGCTTGATTCTTATAATTTCTCGTCTTTTTATTTTCGCATCCAGTCCCCGAGTGCGTACGCGCTAAATTTTAGCGGGTGGGCACTTAAGAATTTCTTGATCGCTAGTCCCCGAGTGCGCAGTCGCTGAATTTCAGCGGGTGGGCACTTAGGGATTTCTTGATCGCCAGTCCCCGAGTGCGCACTCACTGAATTTCAGCGGGTGGGCATTTAGGAATTTTGTTTTGACTAACTTTTTTGGTGATGTGCAGGGTCTGCAGCTGGAGTCGGCGGACCGATTGGCCGCGAAGCAGCGCGCGGAGAAGGAGCTAGCCATCGTCCAGGAGGCGAACAAGGGGCTTCAGGCTGCTGCTGTGACGGCAGAGGAAGCTCGCCAGGGGCTTGTCCCCGCTGGTGAGTTGGTGGCGGCACGATCTTCTCTAGGTGTCGCTGAACAGCGGATCGCCGACCTTGAGCGCGAACTGCGGGAAGCAAGAGAAGAAGCGAGCTCGGCGGATGGGCGAGCTAAGGCCGCCATTGCGGCTGCTGAGGGGGATCGCAAGGTGTCGGAAGCCCTTATTGCTGGGCTTCAGGACGACCACACGTCGCTTCAGTGCTTCATCACGGGACTCGCCCGTCCGTTGTTTGGTGAGTACATCTTCCCTTCTAGTGGTTGTGGCTTTTGTAGTGTCCGTCGTACTCAACATTGTCTTCTACTCGCAGGTCGCATCATTGATAGCGAAGGAGAGGTGAACTCGCTCGACGCGAGGCAATGCGTAAGCATGCTCGTCGATTCGGCGACGTTGTCCGCAACGTGCATCCGTGCCTACCTCCAAGAAATATCGCCCACGGAGGTGATTCCCAGCGACCTCGTTGAGGTGTGGAAGTATTTGGAGAAGGAACCCGCGGTCGTTGAGTTCATGACGCGATCGGCGTTTCGGCGTGGAGCATCGACGGCACTGAGCCTTGGACTCGCCCACTTCCCCGAAGATTTTGACGTGGACGATGTGACGAGTGGGTATCCATCGTCGACTGGCGCGGTGGAGCTGTCCGAGGTCCTCAAGTTGCAAGAACGTGCCGCCACGTACTCGGAACGTGTCTAGGCAATGGGCGATCTCCTGCCGTACCAGGAGACGGTTGTCGCGCCGAACGACCCCGAGCCGCCGCATCGCGACTTCAAGGTCGAGCAGCCTTTTCGCGCGGCGATGGCGGGTGAACTGACGACGTATCCATCAAACCCATACATGGCGTTCATCCGCAATCGCCGGGATGCTGGCGAGTCGTCATCGAAGCCTACAGAGTAGGGTAGTTTGCCTTGTGGCGTTAGCGGCAGTTCTGCCACGCGGGCATATTTTGTAACATGAAACAATGCAACATGCGATTGAATGAGACGTCGTGTCTATTTTGATATTTGTTTGTGTGCTTTGGATTGATTTTGGACGAGTCCCCGAGCGCGTCCGCCCTTTTGTGGGGTTTACCTCGTATATGATGTATGTGTTGTTGTTATGTGTTTTGATGTTTTAGTCGACTCGCCCGAGCTCGAAGAGCTAGTCGCTAGGCGACTCCCTTGAGTGCTCTGTACTTTACCGTTTTCCCGTGCGCGAACGAGGTCGGGTGGCCGAGTCCCCGAGCGTGGTACTTGGTAGTTCTAGGCGCGACTCGAGGGTGGTTGAGGACTTAGCGCGTTGGTGTGAGCGCGTCACTCCTGCCTGGCCCGTGGGGTCAGTCGCGTGGCGAGTCCTGGGCATGCTCTCTTACTTGGCGTTTTCCCTGACCGCTCGCGACGAACTGGTCTTCAGTCCCCGAGCGTGGTACTTAGCCGTTCGAGTCGCTATGCCGAGGATGCGGAGGACCAAGGTCGCTGTGAGAAGCGAGGGCAGTTGTTTTGGCTCGTAGAACCAGTCGAGCTAGGCGACTCCAGTGGGGCTCCGGGTTGGCGTTATTCGTGGACGATGCAAGACCTGAAGTGATTCAGTGCTCTTACACCACACTACTTAGCCGTGCCGATCGCTGTACCAAAGGTTGACTTCTGCATTTAGCATAACGCTGTTTTTACGAGTGCGAGTGGCACAAGTCATGGAGAGTAGGCGCAATTTGCAGTAACCGTTTTTTTATTTCATAGCGACTAGAGAGTACATGTGTGGGGTTCTAGGAGTAGAACTTCCGGAGGAGGTTTACATTCCATGGTCGCTTGACGTCGAGTTCGCCGTCCCCGCGGACGTCGATGAGGTAGTAGGCGTCGTTGCCGAGTACGCGCCCGATAGCGAATGGGCCTTCCCACGGAGGGGAAAGCTTGTGCATGCCCTTCTTGTCCTGGATGAGGCGTAACACCAGGTCGCCTTCCTGGAAGGTGCGAGCTTTCACCCGCCGGCTGTGGTAGCGGCGGAGTCCTTGCTGGTAGATGGCGGTGCGTGACTGAGCGAGGTCGCGTGCTTCGTCGAGCTGGTCGACCCCATCTTGGCGGGCCAGCTCGTTTGCAGCCTCCGTATAGTGGACGACTCGCGGCGAGTCGTGTTCGAGGTCCGTGGGCATGACTGCTTCGGCACCGTAGACCATGAAGAAGGGAGTGAATCCCGTCGATCTGTTGACTGAGGTGCGGATCCCCCAGATGACAGAGGGCAACTCCTCGACCCAGCACCCAGCGGTGCGCTCGAGTGGTACTTAGAGTCGCGGCTTCAGGCCGTGGAGGATGCTTTGGTTGGCCCGTTCCGCCTGGCCGTTGGATTCCGGGTGGGCGACTGACGCGAGGTCGAGCTGGATATGGTGCTCTTCGCAGAATTCGGCCATGGCTCCCTTGGCGAAGTTGGTGCCGTTGTCCGTGATGATGCTGTTGGGGAACCCGTAGCGATATATGAGCTCGCGTAAGAATTTAGTGGCGGTCTTCCCGTCGCATTTCCGGACTGGCTTGGCCTCCACCCACTTCGTGAATTTGTCGACGGCGACTAGAAGGTGGGTGTAGCCAGAGGGGGACTTATTGAAGGGGCCTACCATGTCCATGCCCCACACAGTGAATGGCCAGGTGATGGGGATTGTTTTGAGCGCCGAGCTCGGTACGTGCATCTGATTGGCGTACTTCTGGCACCCGGCGCATCGCTGGACGATGTCGATGGCGTCGGCGTGTGCGGTGGGCCAGTAGAAGCCGTGTCGCATAGCCTTGGCGACCAGGGAGTGAGCGGCGGCGTGGTGGCCGCAGTCGCCTGAATGAATGTCGTGGAGGATTTTGCGTCCTTCAGCTGGTTGGACGTAGCGTTGGAACACGCCGGTGACGCTGCGCTTGTGGAGCTCGCCGTCGATGATGGTGTAGGACTTGCATCGACGAGCGATCATTCGAGCGTCTGTCTCGTCTGCTGGCAGGGTGCCGGCTTCCAGGTAGGCGATGTATGTAGGGCTTGGTCCAGTCGTCTGGCTCGGTGACGAGTGCGACCAAGGCTGCCTCTGGTTGGAGTGGGACTCCGATGTCGATCTCCCTCGGGGGAGAGACTGATGGCTTGGAGATCGTGTCGAGGAAAACGTCGGCGGGTGGTGCGAGTCGAGCCGACCCGATGCGAGAGAGGGTGTCGGCCTCCTCGTTTTTCCGCCTGTCGATCCACTCGACAGAGTAGCCGGTGAAGTGGCCGCCCAACTTGTCCACCGCTTGGCGGTACGCCGCCATGGTAGGGGAGACGGCGTCGCAGGTGCCGGCGACTTGCCCCGCGACAAGGTCGGAATCTCTGTAGCAGCGGAGGCGATTGACGTTCATCTCCTTGGCGGCTCGCATGCCGTGGAGTAGGGCCTCGTATTCAGCCATGTTGTTGGTGCAGGGCGTGAAGTCGAGGCAGAGGATGTAGCGGAGCTTGTCGCCCTTCGGTGAAGTCAACACTATCCCTGCGCCTGCACCGTCCGCGTTCTTGGAGCCGTCGAAGTGCATGCTCCAGTAGTGGAGGTACGGCAGCTTCTCTGGCTGCTGGGCCTCCTCCCAGTCGGCGATGAAGTCTGCCAGTGCCTGTGACTTGATCGCCTTTCGTGGCTCGTATTTGATGTTGTGGACGCCGATCTCGACGGCCCACTTGGCGACCCGCCCGGTCGCCTCGCGATTGCGGATGATGTCTTGCAGTGGTGCTGAGGAGACGACCGTGATCGGGTGCTCCTGGAAGTAGTGCGGCAGGCGCCGCTGAGCCCTGAAGACCGCGTATACTAGTTTTTGGTATTGTGGGTACCGCTGGCGCGACTCGGTGAGGACCTCGCTGATGTAGTACACCGGCCGCTGAACCGGGCGCTCCTTTCCTTCCTCTGGTCGCTCGACGACCATCACGACGCTGACAACGCGCTCGGACGCCGCGACGTAAACCAGCATGGGTTCTTTGTCGGCGGGGGCGGCGAGTAGTGGTGCGGCGAGTAGCACCTTTTTCAGGTCGCGGAGCGCGTCGTCCGCCTCCTTGTCCCACTGGAAGGTGGGGTTCTTGCGCATCAGGCGGTATAGGGGCATCGCCTTTTCGCCCAGGCGGGGGATGAAGCGACTGAGAGCCGCTACTCGCCCGGCCAGCTTCTGGACGTCGCGCAGGCACTCGGGTTTGCCGAGCCGGGCGATCGTGTCGATCTTTGTGGGGTTCGCCTCGATCCCTCGTTTGGAGACGACGTACCCTAGTAGTTGTCCGGCGGGTACACCGAAGGTGCACTTGCCTGGGTTGAGCTTTATCTTGTATCTTCGCAGGTTGGCGAAAGTTTCCGCCAGGTCGGCGAGTAGGTCGCCTTGGCGAGCGGACTTCATGACCACGTCGTCGATGTAGACGTGGATGTTGCGGCCAATTTGGCTCGCGAGGCATTCTTGCATGCACCGCTGGTAGGTCGCCCCGGCGTTCTTGAGGCCGAAAGGTCATGGCGGTGTACCAGAAGGCTCCGAATGGCGTGATGAACGCCGTCTTCTCCTCGTCTTCGACAACCATTTTGATCTGGTTGTACCAAGAGTAGGCGTCGAGGAAACATAGCGACTCCGAGCCCGCGGTTGAATCGATTATCTGGTCGATCCGCGGGAGGACGAACTGCTCCTTTGGGCAGGCGCTGTTCAGGTTTGTGTAGTCGATACACATTCTCCAGGTCCCGTTTTTCTTCTCGACCAGGACTGGGTTTGCCAGCCACTTGGAGTACTTGATTGGCCGGATGAAGCAGGCAGCGAGTAGACGCTGCACTTCCTCGGCGATTGCTCGACGGCGTTCTTCATTGAAGGGCCGCAGCGACTGCTTGACAGGTCGCACTTTGGGGTCGGCGTTTAGCTTGTGCTCAGCGAGCTCCCTAGGGACACCGGGCATGTCAGAGGGTTTCCATGCGAAGATGTCCCTGTTCTCACGGAGGAACTCGATGAGAGCGCCTTCCTATGCTGGGCTCATGCCCGTCCCGATCGTCACCGTCTGGCTGGAGTCGCCTGGTACCAGCTCGACGGTGCGGGTGTGCGTCGTGGCCTCAAAGGTTGAGGTGTTTGCGCCCTCTGAGTTGGGCTTCTTGAGTATGGTGGGGTCGTCGTTGTTGACCCCGCTCGCGTACTTGGCGAGCTCATCGGCGTGGTTGGTCTCCGCCGCGATGATGGCGTCGGCGAGCTCGGCTCCTTTGGCCTCGCACTCGGCGGCCATGTCGGGGTCACCGTTGATGGTGATGATGCCGCACGGCCCGGGGAGCTTCATCGCGTTGTACGCGTAGTGGGGCGCTGCCATGAATTTGGCGAACGCCTGGCGCCCCAGGACGCAGTGGTAGGGGCTGTCGAAGGGCACCAGCTCGAAGACGATCCGCTCGGTGCGGAAGTTTGCCGGTGTGCCGAAGGTGACTGGCAGCGTGACCTTGCTGATCGGGTACGCCTTCCGACCGGGGACGATGCCGTGGAATGTGGTGTGGGTCGTCTCGATCATCGACTGCGGGAGCCGCAGCCGCCTGAAGGTGTCAAGGTAGAGGATGTTGATGGAGCTGCCGCCGTCCATCAGTGTCTTGGGGAGCCATTAGTCGCCAACCTTGGGCTTGACCACCAAGGCGACTCGTCCTGAGTATTCGATGCGTGGCGAGTGGTCTTGGCGGCTCCAGGTGATGGGCTGCTCCGACCAGTTCAGGAACTGGGGGACGTCTATTTGGGCCACCGCATTGACGGCGACGGCGCGGGCGATGACCTTCTTCTCGCGCTTCGTGTTGAAGCCTGTGAAGGTGTGGAGCGAGCCGACTACTTTGCCGAATTTTCCGCCGTTTGGCGGGTCGTTGTCGGGGTCCTCCCGCGCTTGCCGTGCCTTCTCGATTTCCCTGAGGGTGTGGCAGTCGGCGGTGGTGTGCGTTGCGGGCTTTCCTTCCCTGCTATGGAACGCACATGGTTGGTTAAGGAGGGCCGCGGGATCGAACCTTGGCTTGTTCTTGTAGTTGCCGCCGTCGCGGCGTTGCCCTCCGTCGTGGCGGTAGCTCTTGGGCTCGCGCTGCGCGTGCCCGGCGTTGGCGACGAAGTCGACTCGCCCGTCACTGCGGCGCTTGCCAGTGAGGCGAGTGCCGCTGTAGCGTAGGTCGGTTCGGCGTCCGCCGTCGTTGCCGCCCGTGCGGCGTTGACCTCCTGACTCGTCGTCAGTTTCCTGGTTTGGATCTTCCTCGGCGTACCGTTTGGCGATCTCGAGGAGGTCGGGGATGTTGTCGAGTGTGCGGGAGTGTCGCTTGAGCTTGGCGACTAGGGGCTCGTAGCCACACGAGGTCTTGAAGCAATGGATCGCGGTGTCCGGGTGGATGCCGACCGCGTTGTACCAAAGCTCTTGCCACCGTTGGACCCAGTTGCGGGTCGACTCGCGGGGTCCCTGGACGCACCGTTCCAGGTCCTCAATAGTGGTGGCGCGGGTGTAGGAGCATTCGAAGTGCCTGACGAAGTTGTCGCGCATTTCCTCCCAGGAGTCGATACTGTCCTGGGGGAGAGTGTTGATCCACTGCCTGCACGTCCCCTCCATCATTAGGGGGAGGTAACGGGCGGCGAGTAGGTCAGTGTGACCCGCGATCCCTATCGCCATGAGGTATGTGTCGAGCCAGACGGCGGGGTCGTACGAGGAGTCGTACTTTTCTATCTCTTTTGGCGCCTTGAAGTTTGGCGGGTACTTCTCGCCTCGGATCATTGGTCCGAAGCACTTGGGTCCGAGTCGACTGAGCGACCCGATAGGCTCGCCGTCGCGGCGATTAGTTAGGGTGTGCCGCAGGTCGTCGGGCTGGCGTGCGCGCCAGCTTTGGTTGTTGATGATGTCGGTGCGGGCGTCGATGGGTTGCCCGTTGGCGGCGAAAAGGTTGGTTGCCGGCCTGGGGTCGTTGGTGGAGAGTGCCGTGTTAGCAGGTCGGTATTGGGGCTGCAGTGGCTCTGGCGGCGGGCAGTTGAGGGTGTTTGCCGCCGCTGGGCGGCCGCTAGAGGCCGCTCTTCTTCCTGAGGAACGCGAGTATACCCGTCCTTGCGAATCGGCGCCCGCTCTCTGCTGCTCGACGGCCTTTGCGAGCAGGGCCTTGACGTATTCGATCTGCAGGGCGCCGTTGCCGGTCGCCGTGATGCTGTCGACTGCTGCTCGGCCTGCCACGAGGTTGTTCATCGGGGTGGAGAACAGTGGAAGGCCGTTTGCGTCTCGCTCTCGTGAGGAGACTACTATCCGTGGCTGGTCCCTGGGTGGGGTGCGGTTGGGTGGAGGTGGGGCACCCATTGCCGTTGATCCTGGCGGGGGTCGGGCGCTCCCTCCTGGCGGCGCGTTCTCGCAGATCGCGCGCTCGGCCACGCGGGCCGGGTCGTTTCGTCGTCGAAGTTCAGGGCGCGCCCCTGGACGGTGGGGTTCAGGCGCGTCCTGATCCGCTGCTGGTGGTAGCGCGATAATTCCTGCGCCGTCACCTGCTCGAGGCGAAATTTTTCGCGCTCAGCTTGCTCCTTGCGCACCGCCTCCGCCAGTTTCAGGCGGAGTTCCTCGACCTCCGTGGCCGTGGAGTTAGGAGGGATCGGGGTGGAGAACGGATCCTCTGGCGGGTCGGTGCCGGTCGCCATGTAGGTCGCGGCGTAGCGACCGGTTTCGTCGCGGATATCGGCGGAGTTCTCCGACCCGGAGTCGAATTCGAAGATCCCGAGGATGGAGGGGTCCTCGAAATCTCCCGCGTTGGAGACCTGGGCGATAGAGCCCGCGAATGAGGCCGCGGTGATGGATCCGGCGAGTGACGCCGGGGTCGCCGAGTCGGCGTCGTCGGTGAGGGCCGCATCCTCAGTGGCCGCTGAATTCCCGGCCACGTTGTTGTGGGCTGAGTTGTACTCGGAGGCGAGGCGGTGGATCGTGCGGATCTGGCTCTTGGAGAGCCGATCGCGTGGCGGCGACTCGCGGATGCGAGCCGAGTCCTCCGAGACGATGACGTCGATGAGGCCGACGAAGAGGCTGATCGTGCCGATAGGCAGGATCACGCTGTGCGTGACGGGTCGCGCCGCCGGGACGTAGCTGCTCGGCAAGATCTGGAGCATCTCGCCGATCGCTATCATGCGGCCGGTGGCGACCGTCTCGTTGATTGGCAGATTGGATCTCGCCGCAGAACACCGGCCAGACCGGCCAGGCCCCACGGTGGGCGCCACTGTCGTGGGAATGGTCACGGCAGATGCTGCAATTGGCAGCGAGTAGTAGAACGAGGGGCAAGGGCGGCCAGCCATCTGCGGTGCGAGATGAGGGCAAAGACACAGGGTTTTACCCAGGTTCGGCCCCCCGGAGGGTAAAGACCTACTCCTGCTAGATTGTATTATGGAGGTGTTACAATGGGCGAGCTCGGCGGCTAGGCGGCGAGTCGCTGGGGTGTATGAGGGAACGTGTGTCTACTCACCCTATAGGGAGGTTTATATAGGCTCACCTCCCCTAGGGTTTACATATCCCAACCGATTCGGTTACAGCTTTAGTAGTCGTTTAACCTAGTCCGACTGGGCCTATCTACTCGTCTGGGCCTTCAGCTTCCAGTCGCTCGGTACCTTGCTGGGCTTCAATCCACTCGCCGTTCTGCAGGCCCACTCGCCAACTCACGGACCAGTCGGAAACGCCCTGTTGGGTATACCCCAGTAGGCATATCTCCATCAGCGAGGGTAAGAGCAACCCCACTCGTTAGCCGTTCTCAGGCCGAAATCCGGACCTAATTTGGGCGGGAGCTTCGCAAAACCTACTTCATTGTAGCGGGCTAGCGGATGAGTGGGCGATATGTGTTGATAACTTTGTAACTTTTTTGACCAAGTGTAATACTTAATCGGGAACATACGTAGTAATCAGAGTGTCAAAGCTATTAATCGGGCTAAACGATTAATACAAATAATTAGTGGTAATCGATACGGTCAGGTCCCTAGTAGCAATTAATCGGCCTATTAATCACTAATTCGGGCGACTTTTTGAACAATGAAAATAACTAGAAAACATAAAAAGGTCGTGCCTTCGTGGAGGTCGCCGCCGATGCCGGACATCGCTTCTACATGCCGAAGTTGCCATAGAAGGACGTGTAGCCGGGATCGGCCTTGCCGTCGTCATTGCCGCCGTCATTGTTGTCATCGCTCAGAGGCTGCGGCGGACAGGAGCTCCCTGGACATCGTCGCCGCACCTCCAAAGCTGGTGGGAGGGGCCGGCCTCTTCGTCTTCGTCGAGGATGACGAGCGGGGCGCCCTGGTAGGCGAGCACGCGGCCGGACCACACCTGGCGCTCAGGCTGTTCCTGCTGGCGCTGGACGCAGAGGCGTTCGGTCTCCTGCCAGTCCGCCCTAGACCAGGCGAGTATGTCCGGCGAAAAAGGTTCCACCAGCAGCGGCGCGACGTCACGGAGGGACTGCTCCATCGCCATCTTCATGGCGAAGGCGTCCTCGTCGACAGGCACCGCCCAATCGGCCGGCTCCGGCTTCGGCTAGCGAAGGCAGAGACACCTAGTGGGCAGCGAGGGCGCGCACGGCTCGTTGATGACGATGTCGCGTGCCCTAGTCCTCGAAGGCGAGCGAACCGGCGTCTCTGGCTCACGCTTGATCGGCAGCAGATGCGGCGACGTCGCCGGCGTGGACCCGAAGGAGCGGGACGCAGAGGCTGCGGAGGAGGAGGAGAGGCTAGCCATCCTCCTCGGCAACCAGTTGGCCGGAGGATGGGCCCTCGCCTTTTATGTCGGTGTCGCGTTGAAGGGGAAGCCGAGGCGACGAGTGTTGCCGGCGTGGATGTGCTCCAGCACGGCGACGAGTGTTTGCCCGGGAGCGCTCCACCAGCGGCGGCGCGATGCCGCGTTGTTCTGCTTAGGCGGCGACACCGGCGGCCCCTCGTTGCGGGCGATCTCCTGGAGCCACCGGTCCGCGAAGAACTGCCCCTAGAAGAGCAGATTGCCCAAATTCTCGGCGAGATCCGGGTCTTCCATGCCGGCGATGACCGCCTGGATCTCTTTATCCTTGGGCACCGGCAGAATCGGTATCCCGTCGGTGCTGAGCTTCCAGCCGTGGGGGAGGCGAATGTCAGGCGGCGCCATGTAGCCCGCGTCGTGCAGCATGCACGCCTCCCACGGCTGGAGCGTGTAGCGGCCGAAGCCGTTCGCCGCTGCGGGATCGCCGGGAAAGCGCTCAACCATGGGTAAGTGGGGGGAGTGTGGTGAGTTCGCAGAAGTGTAGGGTTCACCGGAGTTAGGAGAGCTGGGGAGCTATGAGAGAGTGTGAAGAGTTCCGGCGAGGGGTACGACTTTTATAGGCCGAGGAGGGCGGGAGGGGTGTAGCGGCGAGGGCGGGAAAGGGGGGGACAACGGGAAGTTATTGCCCATTCGGTCCGTCGCGGGAGTCGTGGAGGCGGCTGTGACGCGACATCACGGCGATGCGTGGCCGAAGCGACGCACAGTTAATGTCCGGCGGTCCTCCGCGGGGTTACGAGGCGGAAGGATGACGACCGTCGCTGACTGGACGGGACCACTCGCCGTCTGTTTTTTTTTCACCGAATTCGCTTCGTCGGGCATTTCTAGAGCGTTCCCGAGAAGTCCGGACAAAGTTGACCCAAATCCAAACGATACTAGGGTTCCTGGAAACGATTTTGGGGCGTCCGGACAAAAAACACCGCCCTAGGATCAGCGTAGACAGCACACGGGTCGACAGCACATGGGTAAACATCGCAGTCGATCGGCACCAACCCAGAGAGACATCAACGTACTCAGTTTGTACTCAGTTTGTTGTTCTATTTTGACAGGTTCAGAAACACGCAGTTCAGCGCGCTGACTATATACGGGAGAAAAAAGGTGAATAATGCTGATGGATCACGAAAACGATTTGCTTATGAATGGATGATCAAAACCATGACAAGAGCTCAATATAGCATATTCAATATTATTTCCATACAACCTAGCTTGAATCAAAAAAGCTGAGGATCTAAACGACAACTTGACAGCAACTAGCTCATACATGCATAGAGTATTGTTCATCAATGCTACAGTACAATTCTCGTTGATCATGGAAAAGCTAGCCAAGGATGATCATCTATCTGCCACGGTTCTTAGACCTCCACACTCTCCAGTAAGGCGAAGACACCACCTTGTGCACGAACACCTCCGTGTCGGCGCACAGAGCTTCCACCATCCCCGCGAGCTCCATTAGCTTCTGGGCGGTGAACACCTGGTCCACGTCGTCGCCACCGACGAACTCCGCCGCGCCTCGCCTGAGGCTCCCGGCCTTCTCCGCGAATCCTTCCACGAAACATCTGACGCCAGCAGGATCATCCCGGGCACCCGACACCGCCGCCGCGTGCACCTGATCGGCAACGGCCTCGTCCGGGAACACTGGGATCGAGTCCCCGTTGTGGGGCGTGTCTCTGGCCACGTGCGAGAGGTACTCCACTGCGGCCAGGTAGACCACGTCGTCCTCCTCCGCCCCTGCCGCCAGCACCCTCAGGCACACGCCCCGCAGGCCGCGCGCGCCCGCGGCGATCTCCAGCAGCTCTGCGCGCGTGGCGTACGACCACGCCGCCTTGCCCCGCAGGGTCTCCGCGAGCGCCGCCTGCTCCTTGGCGGCGAAGTGAGCGGCGCCGCGTCGGCAGTAGTCCCCGTCGCGGGCCATGGACTCGATGAGGTCGACGGTGCTGTCCTCGAGGCCTTCTGCCCAATCCAGTAGGCCTTCTGCCCAATCGCCGGCCTGCCTAAATATATGGAGTACATGGACTGTGCCTGGCCTTTCCGGCCGGTTTCCCGATTCGAGTCGGAACCAGCTACCTAGTGCTCGTCGAACCCGCTCTTTCGATTACGCTAGAATATCTATACGGTTTCAACGTATGTGGTCGTATTTTGCTGAAATAAAATTAACTCAACCCAAAATCCTTTCCGTGTATATACAAATAATTTTCGAAAAAAAGTACGTCCACAAATCACGCCAAAAAAAATAAGTACAATTTCGTCTTATTCCCCGCGTTTTGTTTTTAGTCCGTGGAAGAACTCTACTCAAAGAAATCTTCTTTCTACTGCATGCTACTAAAATTTGCCGTCAATCGGGTGCAGTTTAATTTGGCATTCGGTCTAACAAAAATTTGTCCATGTTCCTTCTAGCGGGTAAAAGTGGAACGGTCACAAAATAGACCTAGTCACTTCCTCGCGAATTTTGCGAGAGTCTATTCTCGTGCGCTGGTCCTTTAGAATCTTAGCATGAAGACTTTCCGTCCATCTACTTCGATAAGGTTTGTCCGGCTCTGGTTATGGTGGCGGCGGCGCGCTTTCAACTCGTGCTAGTGTGTATATAGTTGTCGCTAGGTGGTCCAATGAAATATTTGTAAATTTTACTATTTTTAAGCTACTCTGTACTGCTGTTGATGATTACTAATAGATCGGTGAAATTTCAAAAAAAAAAAACCCTGATCTATGCCTTGGTGTAACACCCTAGATTTCTACCAAACTTGGAGGTGCTACCACACTGCCTAAATCACACGAACCATAGAAGAAATTCTAAAATAGGGCAACATCTCCTTTGTTTACAACTGATGTACAGTTGTTGATGATTACTAATTGATCGGTGAAATTTCGTAAAACAAAAGAACCGTTGTATGACTTGGTGCGGGACCTGAGGGTTTTTCTCAGGAGATAGATCATGACCTTCTTGTAATCCCACTTGTTTAATTAAGAACCACTTTTAACTGCAAAAAAAAAAACTAATTTGCGTCTGTCTACTATATTAGTTGACTCAAATTTGTCTAAATTTAGGTGAATGTAGACACTATTTAGTATATAAGTTTATCCAAATTTTGACAAATCCAAGTGAAGTAATATGGGTCAGAGGGAGTACTAAAAAAATCCATTTCTAAATTTAAACATCTTTCAAGTCAATTTCGAAATCTGAACATTTTTAAAATTTAAACATTTTTTAAATCTAGACATTTAAAAAGTAAACATAAAAAAAGGAAACACTACCTCACATTGGGCCGCGTTCGGAGTAGACCATGAAGGAACTTCCGTGGGGAAAACGGAGAGGCCGGCCAGTCCAATTTGGGTGTAGTTACTTTTCTTTCAGCAGAAAACGAATACGTGAAAACTAAAATACGAGTACATGACTACATGGAAACAACGTACTTACGTAGAGGAACCGACATTCTAGCGCTAATCCAACGAGGCGGTTCGCCGGGCACGATCGCCCAGACTCCTGGTTATCTCTGAACGGAGGATGGGTAGGTTCTCGTCGTACGATCGATCCACGCATTCCTCCGCCTTGGCCCTGAAGCGATCCTCCTCGTCCTCCCTCATCATCGTCATCATCATCGCTGCCTCCTCCGTGAATCTGTCAAGGGTTCCGTGGTGCTAGAATATGTATACAGTTTCAACGTGGTCGTATTTTGCTAAAATAAAATTAACTGAACCCAAAATCCTTTCCGTGTATATACAAATAATTTTCGAAAAAAAGTACGTCCACAAATCACGCCAAAAAAAATAAGTACAATTTCGTCTTATTCCCCGCGTTTTGTTTTTAGTCCGTGGAAGAACTCTACTCAAAGAAATCTTCTTTCTACTGCATGCTACTAAAATTTGCCGTCAATCGGGTGCAGTTTAATTTAGCATTCGGTCTAACAAAAATTTGTCCATGTTCCTTCTAGCGGGTAAAAGTGGAACGGTCACAAAATAGACCTAGTCACTTCCTCCCGAATTTTGCGAGAGTCTACTCTCGTGCGCTGGTCCTTCAGAATCTTAGCATGAAGACTTTTCGTCCATCTACTTCGATAAGGTTTGTCCGGCTCTGGTTATGGTGGCGGTGGCGCGCTTTCAACTCGTGCTAGTGTGTATATAATTGTCGCTAGGTGGTCCAATGACCTATTTGTAAATTTTACTATTTTTAAGCTACTCCGTACTGCTGTTGATGATTACTAATAGATCGGTGAAATTTGAAAAAAAAAACCTGATCTATGCCTTGGTGTAACACCCCAGATTTCTATCAAACTTGGAGGTGGTACCACACTACCTAAATCACACCAACCATAGGAGAAATTATAAAATAAGACAACATCTTCTTTGTTTAGAACTGATGTACTGCTGTTGATGATTACTAATTGATCGGTGAAATTTTGTTAAACAAAAGAACCGTTGTAGGCTTGGTGCGGGACCTGAGGGTTTGTCTCAGGAGGTAGATCATAACCTCCTTGTAATCCCACTTGTTTAATTAAGAACCACTTTTAATTGCAAAAAAAACTAGATTTGCGTCTATCTACTACCTCCTGCCCTAATTACTTGTCGCATATGTACTTTTTCAAAAACAACCTTCAGTTGTTACCGACACAACCCATAGTCCTCCGTGTCGTCTTCTCCATTGTCCTTCTCAAGGTCTAAGCATCTTTCAAGTCAATTTCGAAATCTGAACATTTTTAAAATTTAAACATTTTTAAAATCTGGACATTTAAAAAGTAATAAACATTAAAAAAAGGAAACACTACCTCACATTGGGCCGCGTTCGGAGTAGACCATGAAGGAACTTCCCTGGGGGAAAACGAAGAGGCCGGCCAGTCCAATTTGGGTGTAGTTACTTTTCTTTCACCAGAAAACGACGAATACGTGAAAACAAAAATACGAGTACATGGAAACAACGTTCGTGGAGGAACCGACATTCTAGCGCTAATCCAACGAGGCGGTTCGCCGGGCACGAGGTAGCCGGCCGGTTCCGACTCGAATCGGGAAAGCGGAGAGACCGGCGGCCAGTCCATATATATATGTAGGCAAGCCGGCGCTAGCAGATGAGAACACGCACGTCCGGAACCCTCGACAGAATCAGGCAGCGATGAGGACGATGAGCGAGGAGGAGGAGGCTTGGTTAAGGGCGGAGGAGGAGGCATGGATGATGCTGAGCGAGGAGGACCGCTTCAGGTCCACGGCGGAGGAAGGCGTGGATCCATCCTTCACCGAGAGCCTCCCCATCTTCCGTTCAGAGATAACCAGGAGGCTGCGCGAGATCGAATCTCCCTCCATCGAAGGGAAGTATCGGAACGCCTTTTCCCAGCTGGATTGGGCGGAAGGTCTGGAGGACACCACCGTCAACTTCGTCAAGCACATGGCCGACGACAGGGACTTGTGCCGCCGCGGCGCCGCTCACTTCGCCGCCGCTAAAGACCCGGCGCTCGCGGAGACCCTGCGCGGCAAGGCGGCGTGGTCGGACGTCACGATCGCGGAGCTCGTGGAGATCGCCGCCAGCGCGCGCCACCTGCGGGGCACGTGCCTGAGGGTGTTGGCGGTGGCGGAGGAGGAGGACATCGTCGGCGTGGCCGCGGCGGAGTACCTCGAGCACGTGGCCACGCACACGCCCCACGCTCGTGGGGACTCTATCCCCGAGTACCCGTACAGGGCGGTCGCCGACCAGGTGCATGCGGCCGTGGCGGCGGGTGCCAGCCATCCCGGCGTCAAGCGCTTCGTGGAGGGGTTCGCCGAGAGGAAGGCAGGGAGGCTCAGGCGAGGCGCGGCGGAGTTCGGGGGCAAGGACGCCGCCAAGTTAATGGAGCACGCGGCGACGGTGGAGGCGCTGTGCGCTGACACCGAGGCCTTCTTGCAGATGGTAGTGGCTTCCCCTTACTGCGAGATGTGGAGGTGCTTCTTCATGTGACACGGTGAAGCAGCTCCCGGAGCACACAGACGCCGATGGACGACACACGAACGCCTCTTCTTTCCACCTCTGAAAGATCCGATCAACGAGAATTGTGGTGTATTAGTATGATCTGTCATGTTCTTTTTAGATCCTTAGATTTGATCCAAGTTTGTACTGAACATGTATAAGCGCTGCAGTCATGTTATGTATGTTTCTGAAAGTTGATGTTTCTCTCGGTATGTCGATTGACTGTAAGCTTCGCCTCGACCATCCTATATGAAATCAGCAGCGCGCCACCCTCTCAGACAAAAGATGTTCAGAAACTTCAGTTTCATCAGAAGTAAATAAATACAGAATTGTGGCGTTGAACGGTATGTATAACCTGTCATTTTCTTTTATACATATAGATCCATATATCGTTTTGATGGAAGGTTGTATCTAACGTTCTATGAGCTGCAGTCATGCGAAATTTTCTTCGTGATCCTTCAGCATTCACATTTTTGGCAGTACCGCCAGCTTCAGGGTTAGTCATGTGCTCAACTGCGTGTTTATAAACCTGACAAAAAATACGTTGATGTTTTCTCTGGGTTGGCCGATCGACTGGTGCCAAAGGTATCAATAATGCTAAATCTACTCACCAGCCAACCTCTCGATCTGTGTTGGGTTCAGTTCCAAGGTACCAATGAACCAGAACTTGAAAGCCAACCAAAATAAGGCCCCCTTCGTTTAATCCCTTAGAGGCTTGGATTGGTGTGGAATGTGGGTTGTGGCACGATCCAGCGTTTTCTAGTCTAGCCATGTAAATTTTCAAGACCGTCAAATTTTGGAGTTAATTAGATCCCAAACCATCCAGGCCATGGATTTCGGCCCAAGCCATCTAAGCCATCTCCCTATAAATCGGGCTGGGAAAGAAACCATCCCCATGTGACCCATGCATCAGTTTGAGGACTTCCAACGGAGCGCATCGAAGGAACTCGGCGGCAACAATCCGGCATAAACGAACGGTCTTGAAGGCTATAGGAAATCAATCCAAGCGTGGAATTATCGAGATCTGGATTGGGTGTAGCGTGGGGTTTCACCAAATCCAATCCTGGTTCAAATCTAGATCGGGATTCAATCCCTAGCAAACGAATGAGGCCTTAGTATTGCCATTGTCTTCTTCAACCTCTCATGTAGATGTTCACAGCAAGAAGAGCGACGAGCTTATCGAACTCACAAAAACAAAAAAATAATATAGAATTTAATTGCTAGGCCGCTAGCCGCGCCAAGCGGCCAAAGTTTTAAGTCGCGAATATTCACGTGAGCGCACGCGCCATATATAATTGTGTGCTTCATGTAGTCTAGCTAACTAGAAGGTAGCAAAGTGCTGCCCTTATAAGGTGGTCTCAATCTCTTTGGCTTAGCAAGGTGGGACTAAAAATTTCACCATTCAAAACAGAAGTCCGTCTCATGGCTGCTACTATCAAGCCATGCAGGGTCTTTGTTCCGGCCTACTTTTCGGGTCAATCTAGTTCAGTTGCTGCTACGGCTTATGCCTAGGCCTTTTGCTTGGGCCAAAAGTAGCACGGTACAACTCAAAACAAGATAAGAATATGTATTAATACTATATGGGGCCTCGTAGCAAACCATACTCTTTACATGCACGAGCTCCGATGGTAGCTTCTTTCTTTCCTGTTACAATCAGGAATCCCCTTAAGGCCTAGCGCGATGGTGATTGGAAGTCGGATGAGATTGGAAGGATGAATATAAGTCAAAGGTGCAGATGGCCTAATTGATCGTGAATTTCTTCAATTTCCTACAAAAGTCAGTCTTAACTACCTTTACTATTTTCTTTGACCGCAAATAAGTGATTTCCATTTAGTACTTTCATTCCTTCTAGTAGTACAAACACCATTGAATAAAATGCTAGGTTGAAGGGGTATCCTGCTAATGCCACCTTTCCCAAAGAAAACAAGTCCATTGATGATCTCTTGAGTAAGCAAATGTCAAATAATGAGAAAGGGGGCATTGGTTTTGTCTCCAAAGCCAAGAATAAGAACAACAAGAAGAAGAAGTCCAAGTCCGCACAAGCAAAAGACAAGGCCATTGTGGATAGTAAGACCACAAGTGGCAAAACTATGTCACAAGATGACTTTGCGGGAAGTGCTAACCCTCACTATGTTAATGCATGATTATTATGGTGATGTTTATGCACAATATGTTGGCCCATTTGATGGTTATATTGCTTGGTCTATTTGGATTTCCAAGACCCTTTTTGCTAACAAAAAAGGACCCATTGAAAAATTGGTACCTAAAAACTAGCTTGATCTTTTGTATAACTATGCTTTCAGAGAGTCAAAGTGGGTGCTTGATAGTGGATGCACAAGTCATATGACCGGAAGCAAGGCAATTATGACAGATATAAGACCAGAACTGGAAAGCCAACCAAACTAAGGCCCCATTCGCTTAATCCCTTAGAGGCTTGGATTGGTGTGGATTGTGGGCTGTGGCACGATCCAGCGTTTTCTAGTCTAGACATGTAAATTTTCAAGGCCGTCAAATTTCGGCGTTAGTTTGACCCCAAACCATCCAGGCCATGGATTTCGGCCCAAGCCATCTAAGCCATCTCCCTATAAATCGGGCTGGGAAAGAAACCATCCCCATGTGACCCATGCATCAGTTTGAGGACTTCCAGCAACCGAACAGACCTAGTCTAATCTAGGGTTAGGCGACTCGGCGGTGACTCTCTTCGTCGAGGCTTTCCGGTCCCGATCTCCACCGCGATCGCCATCTCCGCTCGTTCGGGCTAATAAAGGGGTTGCCGTGTGCAACTGCCTGACCTTGGCGAGTGGGCGGAGGCCCTCTCGTGGGTGGATCTGATCGGTTTTGTTGAGCAAAGCGATGGCGGCGGGGTCGTCTGGGATGAAGAACGTGGGAAGCGGCGCTGATGTGGAAGATCTGCTCAGCAAGCTGAAGCTGAGCGATGTGGAGTAAGAAGGTGTGTTTCTAGCTAAGGAGGAGAGAGGCAGCTTGCCGGAGGTGAAGTGGATGGCTGTGGCAAAGGTCCTAACTACTAAGGGATTCAGCGACGAATCTCTGAGAAGGACCATGTTGGCGGCATGGAACCCTGCTCGGGAGGTCACGGTTCGGCTGATCGATAAGAATCTGTACGTGGTTCAGGCTTTCTGTCTGGGGGATTGGAAACGTATTATGGAGGATGGACCATGGTTGTTTCGTGACTACGCGGTGATGATGGAGAAGTTTGATGGCTCTACAACTTTTCCTCCAGTGATTCCAAGCACGGTGTAGGCCTGGATCCAAATACACAAGATACCACCTTTGTATTGTACTGAATCAATTGTGAAGCAGTTAGCAAGCAAGGTGGGGGAGGTGGTGAGGGTGGAGATGAAGGCAATTTCGTCTGTGAGAGGCGAATTCCACCGGGCAAGGGTTAATTTATGTGCGAGCAGGCCGCGGATGAGAGTTGTAACCCTTTCACCGGAAGGATGCAAGAGCATGATGTTGCAGGTTAAGTACGTAAAAGGTCCAAAGTTCTGTGCGCATTGCAGTTTGATGGGGCATGTGGAGCTGGAGTGTGGGACTGGAGAATTCTTGGATGATGAGTTACACTACGGGGACTGGATGCTGGCACCAATGGAGACATGGCACCCTGAGACACCTAGGGTGCGGGGGGTACAATGGAGGGGACCGGGAAAGCGCGAGTAGAGGCCGGGGCATGGACGAACATGGTGGGCGGACTGGCGGCCGCTCTGGTCGTATGGCGAATGGTGGACGCGGCTATATGGGTGCCCGGGGAGGCGGACGTGAGGGTGTATGGAAGGAGAAGGAAGCTCAGGACATGATGCAAAGTGGCTCCCAAAAGAGAAGTTCTGGGGATGCTGGGCTGATGGGAGATAGTGAAAGGGAGCTCGCTGACACGGCCACCAGCCCTCTGAAACCTGGGAGCGTGATTCAGCAAACCAAGGAGAAGCCAAAAGCGCAGAAATAGTTAATGTTGGAACATGTACCTGTAGATGAGGCGATGGCAGATAAGGTTCCCCCACCCCCACCAGCTTATGTTCCGCCAAAGGAGCTGAAAAAACAGAAAAGGTGTGAGGGTCGGATAGTTAGCAACAAAATTCTGATTGGGAAAGAGGTGGGCTCCCCCGAGGAGTGTCGCTAGCAACAATGAGTTGTGCAAGCTGGAACAGTCGTGGCTTGGGCAATGCGGCGACTGTGAAGGAGCTTCGTGATTTTGCAAGGACTCATGCCCCTACCGTTCTTTGTGTACTTGAGACTCAGGTAGACAGAGGTCGGGTTGAAGGTCTTAGCCGTACGCTAGGATATGATAAGGCGTTTGCTGTAAGCAGTGTGGGCCGGAAAGGCGGAATTGGTATTTTTTGGAATAATGAAATAAATGTCACAATTTTACCGTATTCACAGTATCACATTGATGTTATTATTGCTGAAAGTGGGCAGGATCCTTGGAGGCTCACGTGTGTCTACGGGGAAGCCAAAACTCACCTACGTTTTAAGACGTGGGATATGCTCAAATACATTAAGTCATCATGCTCTTATCCATGGATGTGAATCGGTGACTTTAACGAGGTTTTACATCAATCGGAACATGAAGGAGTACGAGAGCGTAGTCATGTGCAAATAGCTGGGTTCCGTGAGATGGTGGACGTGTGTGGACTGCGGGACCTTGGTTATATAGGCCGCAGGTGGACGTACGAGAAGCGCATTGCTGGTGGCTCTTACTGTCGGGTTCGGCTAGATAGAGCCCTGGCTACTGCCGAATGGAGCTCGCGGTTTCCCCTTGCAACGGTAGAGAATCTGACTGCCTCAGCCTCGGATCATGGGCCCATTCTTCTCCGGTGGGTGGCGCCGGAAAGGCGGACGGGGAAACGACGGGAGGACAGACGGTTCAGGTATGAACTCATGTGGGAATCACACAGCGATTTCAAACCAATGATGTTGAAGACGTGGCAAGATGAAGGTGCGGCGACTACGTTTCAAGCTTTTCAACAGAAGCTGGCTTGTGTGTCTAGGCACATGCAAGAATGGGACCGAGATACCTTCGGCCAGGTTGGACAGGAGCTTTGGCAGCTCAAGGCGAAGTTGGAGAGGTTGCAAGCTGTACCAACAAGGACTGGACCAACTCATGCTGAAATTAAAATAAATGACCGCATTGTGGAACTTAATCATAGGGAGGAGATAATGTGGCAGCAGAGGTCCAGGGTCCAGTGGCTGCATGCTGGTGACAAGAACACTCGGTTCTTTCACATGCGAGCAAGCTTACGAAAGAAGAAAAATAAGATCAGGAAACTGAAGAAACCGTATGGGACATTAGAGGAGGATGATTATGAGATGGGGAGGATGGCAACGAGTTTCTACAAATCTCTATACCGATCGGAAGGAACAAACAACATGGAAGCAGTCATGGAGACAGTTCCTGTAAAGGTGACTTCCGAGATGAACGATGGGCTTCTAAAGCCTTTTGAGGAGAAAGAAGTGAAGGAAGCTCTTTTTCAGATGTTTCCGACAAAATCTCCGGGCCCAGACGGTTTCCCCACACTTTTCTTTCAGAGGCATTGGGATATGTGCGGGAGCGAGGTGACCTCGGTGGTGCTGCGGATATTGAGGGGAGAGGATGATCCGAAAGCAATAAATAATACTTTCATTGTTCTCATTCCTAAAGTCGCAAGTCCGGATGAGCTCGGACAATTCCGTCCCATAAGTCTGTGCAATGTGCTATACAAGATTGCATCGAAGCTTCTTGCGAACAGACTTAAGGTGATTTTGCCAGAGATTATCTCAAAGGAGCAATCGGCGTTTGTTCCAGGACGTCTAATTACTGATAATATTATTTCTGCCTTTGAGTGTCTGCATTTTATGAAGCGCAAACGAGCGAAGGCGCTTAGGTGCTGCGCTTTGAAACTGGATATGAGGAAGGCTTACGACCGGGTGGAGTGGGACTATCTCCGTTCTATTATGCTCCGGTTGGGCTTTCATCGCTTATGGGTGTAGATGGTTATGCTCTTGGTCACAACTGTCTCGTTCTCAGTTCTTTTTAATGGAGGCAACCTCGAGAGTTTTATACCGTCGAGGGGTATTCGTCAGGGGGATCCTATCTCCCCTTATATCTTTCTGTTGGCAGCGGAGGGCCTTTCGTGCCTGTTAAAATCAAGATTTCAGTCATCCAGCTTAAGCGGCATTAAAGTGGCTCCATCGGCCCCGATGGTGAGTCACTTACTCTTTGCAGATGACAGCCTGCCGGTTTTTAGAGCGGATAGAGGGAGTGCTTTGGAGGTGCAAGAAGTTCTAGGGCCGTATTGTGAAGCGTCTGGGCAGCGAATAAACATGGAGAAATCTTCTATTCATTTCGCAAAAGGCTGTCAGGAAAATGTCAGGCATGAGATAATGGGCATTTTTAATGTCCATAATGAAAGCATGAACGAGAAATACTTGGGTATGCCTTCAGATGTTGGTTCCTCAATAAATGGTGCTTTTAAGTACCTCAGGGATAGAGTCTGGAAGAGAGTCCAAGGATGGCTGGAGATGTTGTTGTCAGCTGTGGGAAAGAGGTACTGATCAAGTCTGTTGCTCAAGCAATACCTACTTTCTCTATGTCTTGTTTCAGATTACCACGGGGCCTCTGTCATCATATTAATAGCCTTTTGAGGAACTTCTGGTGGGGCAGCAAAGAAGGCAAACGGAGGGCATGCTGGGTGGCTTGGGAGGAAATGACAAAACCAAAGTCGATGGGAGGACTTGGGTTCAGGGATATTGAGCTGTTCAATTTATCCCTCCTAGCTCGACAAGCATGGAGGTTGCTACAGGAACCTGACTCTTTGAGTGCGCGTATTCTCAAGGCAGTGTACTTTCCTAATGGAGATTTTTTGGAAGCGAAGGTGGGCACGTCGCCATCACGAATATGGAGATCGATCCTGGATGGAAGAGATGTGCTGAAGCAGGGCCTGATATGGAGAATAGGAACAGGGGAGAGGACACACATATGGAACACTAATTGGCTCCCGAGAGATGGTCTATTACGACCCGTGGCGTGCATTCTTGATGATCCGCCAGAGTTTTTAAGTGAGCTCATTGATCCTCTTATCGCGGCGTGGAACATGGAGAAGGTGAGGAATTCTTTCTTGCCGATGGATGCGGAGGTGATTATGGGCATTCCGCTTAGCTCTCGGAGACAAGCAGACTTCTGGGCGTGGCATTATGATAGACAGGGAGTGTTCTCAGTCCGATCGGCTTACCGGATGCTAGTTCATACGAGAGAGACAAGAACGGCGTGGCTTGATGGTGATGTTGCGACATGTAGGGGTTCGTAGCATGGAAAACAAAAAAATTCAACCGCATACAAACAAACAAGCCAAGATCTATCTACTAGATTGTAGAAACGAGTCGATGGAATAACTCACCCTCGAAGATTCCAAAGTGTTTAACGAGAGCGGATTCTCGTGGGTGATGTAGTCGTACTCTTCCCGATCTCAAGATCGTGTAGACGATCCTTCCGGCGCTGCGTTCCGGCAGCGCTTCCGCAGTCGGTCACACGTTCGGTACTCGACGAAGACCTTCCTCTCCCGTGTTCTAGCAGGCAGCGGAGGTTGTAGCACTCTCCTCGTGATTCCGGCAGCACGACGGCATGGTACCGGAAGTAGAGGGTAGATCTCGCAGGGCTTCGCCTTAAGCCGGAGCGAGTATGGTGGACTATGAGAGAGCCCTCGATGATCTAGGGTTTAGACGCACCAAGGACAGGGAGCTAGGCCGGCGGCTAGGTCAATGGGATTGCCCCAAGTCGGCGGCTTGGGCAAACCCTAGGGCGGCGGCTATGGTGGGCGGCGGCTAGGGTTAGGTTTAGAGGGGCAAGGTGTTGTGTCTTGGATGGGCAGCCCTGCCCTCCTTATATAGGTGGAGGGGGCGCGCCAAGGGGAGGGGAGTCCCTCCCCAACTCGTTCTCCAAGTGGGCCGGCGGTGGAGGGAGAGGAACTCCTCCCCAAGTAGGTTTCCTACTCTCCCTCCACCAAACAAAAATAGCCGTTTGACTTTTCAAATTGGCGTTTGACTTTTCAAACTAGGATTTGATTTATCCCTTTATTTTGTTCAGCGATGACACCTAGTACATGATGCAACCATTCCAACTCGTTATGACACATTCATGTACCCTTCCCCTCCGGAGTGCCAGACATTCCGGAACCTTCTAGAACATTCCCGATGAAAACACCGGAACCATTCTCCAACCCCGAAACAGGACTTTCCTTATATGAATCTTATTCTCCGGACCATTCCGGATCTCCTCGTGATATCCCGGATCCCATCCGAGACTCCGAACAACATTCGGTCTCTTACTCATCATTCCATAACTACTCAACAACGTCGAATCCTTAAGTGTGTCTCCCTACGGTTCGTGAATTATGCGGACATGATCGAGACACTTCTCCGAACAATAACCAATAGAGGAATCTGGAAATTCATATGGCTCCCACATATTTATACGATTACTTTGCGATCGAATGAACCACTTACATACGATACCAATTTCCCTTTGTCTCACGATAGTTTACTTATCCGAGGTTTTGATCGTCGGTATCTCTGCATACCTAGTTCAACCTCGTTACTGATAAGTACTCTTTTCTCGTTCCCGTGATATGTGATCCCTTGTGAGCCAGTCACATGCTTGCAAGCTAATTGGATGACATTCCACCGAGAGGGCCCAGAGTATATCTATCCGTCATATGGATGGACAAATCCCACTCTTGATCCATGTGTCTCAACCAATACTTTCCGAACACTCAATGCCACCTTTATAGCCACCCAGTTACGGTGTGGTGTTTGATGTCATCAAAGCATCCTTCCGGTGATTGTGATAGGCATGATCTCATGGTCGAAGGAATTAGGTTACTATGTATCAGAAAGCATATAGCAATTGAACTATTAAAATGACTTGATCTTTATGCTACGCTTATCTATAGGAGTATGTCCATCATATCATTCTCCTAACGACATGATCTTGTTGTTAATAACATCTCAATGTTCATGATAGGGAAACCACAATCATTTATTAACCAACAAGCTAGTATTATGAAGAGGCTTTACTAGGGACTCTAATTTAAGTTTACAAATCACACAAGTATTAATGTTTCCTTGTTAATACTATTATAGCATGAATGTAAACATTTATCATAAACACAAAGATATAATAATAACTATATTTATCATTGCCTCTAGGGCATATCTTCAACAGTCTCCCACTTGCACTAGAGTCAACTCATCTAGATTACATGGTAATATACCGAATACCCATGGCAGTTTGGTGTTGGTCATGTTTTGCCCTCGGGAGAGGTTTAGTCAACGGATCCGCCACATTCAGATCTGTGTGTACTTTGCAAATCTTTATGTCACCATCTTGGACATGTTCTCGAATAGCGTGAAAACGCAGCTTGATATGCTTCAGCTTCTTGTGAGACCTTGGTTCTTGCGCATTGGCTATGGCGCCCATGTTATCATAGTAGATAGACATTGGGTCCAGCGCACTTGGAACCACACCAAGCTCTGTAATGAACTCTTTCATCCATATCACTTCTTGTGAAGCCTCCGAAGCAGCCATGTATTCCGATTCAGTTGAAGATCTCGCCACAATGCTTTGCTTTGCACTCCTCCAGCTAACTGCTGCACCATTCAAAGTAAATACGTATCCAGATTGTGATTTAGAATCATCCGGATCGGTGTTCCAACTAGCATCGGTGTAACCATTAACAACGAGCTGTTCATCACCTCCATAAGAAAGAACCATATCCTTAGTTCTTCTCAAGTACTTAAGGATGTTTTTGACCGCTGTCCAATGATCCACTCCTGGATCACTTTGATATCTGCTAGTCAAACTAACAACATATGCAATGTCGGGTCTAGTACATAGCATGGCATACATCAGAGATCCTATGGCTGAGGCATAGGGAGTCTTATTCATCCTTTCTCTATCTTCTGCCGTTGTCGGACTTTGAGTTTTACTCAAGGTCGTATTGGGCAACATGGGCAAGAACCCTTTCTTTCTATCTTCCATTCCAAACCTCTTTAGAACTTTGTCCAAATATGTACTTTGTGACAATGATATTAGGCGTCTCGATCTATCTCTATAAATATTTATGCCTAATATGTAAGTTGCTTCGCCAAGATCTTTCATTGAAAAACTATTATTCAAATATTCCTTGACACTATTAAGAAGGTCTACATCATTCCCAATCAACAATATGTCATCTACATATAGTATTAAGAATGCTACAGAGCTCCCACTCACTTTCTTGTAAATACAAGCTTCTCCATAATTTTGTATAAAACCAAAACTTTTGATCACCTTATCAAAACGTTGATTCCAACTTCGGGATGCTTGCTTCAATCCATAAATGGACCGTTGAAGTTTGCATACCTTGTTAGCATCTTTAGGATCGACAAAACCTTTGGGTTGCATCATATACAACTCTTCATCAATTTCTCCATTGAGGAACGTTGTTTTGACATCCATCTGCCATATCTCATAATCGTAATATGCAGCGATTGCTAACATAATCCTTACAGACTTTAGCTTCGCTACTGGTGAGAAAGTCTCATCGTAGTCAACTCCTTGAATTTGTCGAAACCCTTTTGCGACAAGTCGAGCTTTATAGACAGTAACATTACCATCAGCATCTGTTTTCTTCATGAAAATCCATTTGTTCTCGACAGCCTTCCGGCCATCCGGTAAGTCCACCAAAGTCCATACTTGGTTTTCGTACATGGATCCAATCTCGGATTTCATGGCTTCTTGCCATTTATTGGAATCTGGGCTCATCATCGCTTCCTCATACGTCGCAGGGTCATCGGTGTTGTCCACCAACATGACACTCATAACGGGATCATACCAATCAGGAGTGGTACGAGTTCTCGTTGATCTGCGAGGCTCTGTAGCAACTACGACCAAAGTTTCATGATCATCATCATTAGCTTCCTCTCTTATTGGTGCAGGCACCACAGGAACTTCTTCCGGTGCTGCGCTACTCGCAAGTTCGAGAGATGGTTCGACAACCTCGTCGAGTTCTACTTTCCTTCCACTCACTTCTTTCGAGAGAAATTCCTTCTCTAGAAAGGATCCATTCTTGGCAACGAAGATTTTGCCTTCGGATCTATGATAGAAGGTATACCCGATAGTTTCCTTTGGGTATCCTATGAAGACGCATTTTTCCGCTTTGGGTTCAAGCTTGTCCGGCTGTAACTTCTTTACATAGGCTTTGCAACCCCAAACTTTAAGGAACGACAATTTAGGTTTCTTCCCAAACCATAATTCATACGGTGTCGTTTCAACAGATTTAGATGGTGCCCTATTTAAAGTGAATGCGGTTGTTTCTAATGCATAACCCCAAAATGATGATAGCGGTAAATCTATAAGTGACATCATAGAACGAACCATATCTAAGAGAGTTCGATTACGACGTTCGGACACACCATTACCCTGTGGTGTTCCCGGCGGTGTCAATTGTGAAAGTATTCCGCATTTCTTCAAATGCTCGCCAAACTCGTAACTTAGATATTCACCTCCACGATCAGAACGTAGAAATTTAATCTTCTTGTTACGTTGATTCTCAACCTCACTTTGAAATTCCTTAAACTTCTCGAAAGTTTCGGACTTATGTTTCATGAAATAGATATACCCATATCTACTCAAGTCATCCGTGAAGGTAAGAACATAAAGATAACCACCGCGCGATGCTACACTCATTGGACCACACACATCGGTATGTATGATTTCCAATAAGTCCGTAGCTCGCTCCATCATACCAGAAAATGGAGTCTTAGTAATTTTACCCATCAGACATGCTTCGCATCTTTCAAGTGATTCGAAATCAAGTGATTCAAGAAATCCATCGGAATGGAGTTTCTTCATACGCTTCACTCCAATGTGACCAAGACGACGGTGCCACATATAGGTCGAGTTATCGCTCGATTTCAAACGTTTAGCTTCAATGTTATTAATATGTGTATTTCCACTATCGAGATTCAATAAGAATAGACCATCTATCAAAGGTGCATGTGCATAAAACATATTACTCATATAAATCGAACAACCATTATTCTCGGACTTAAACAAGTAACCGTCTCGCAATAAACAAGATCCCGATATAATGTTCATGCTCAATGCAGGCACCAGATAACAATTATGTAAGTATAAAACTAATCCCGATGGTAGATGAAGAGGTAGCGTGCCGACCGCGATCACATCAACCTTTGATCCGTTTCCCACGCGCATCGTCACCTTGTTCTTCGCTAGCTTCCGTTTA
This sequence comes from Avena sativa, assembly GCA_916181665.1. Lineage (NCBI taxonomy): Eukaryota > Viridiplantae > Streptophyta > Magnoliopsida > Poales > Poaceae > Avena > Avena sativa. The sequence continues at coordinate 465,864,215 of OV702283.1, read as the reverse complement.
TTCTGCAGCACCTATTTCGAGTTACAAATATGAGCAACCGAACCAGTATCAAATACCCAAGCACTACTACGAGTACTAGTGAGATACACATCAATAACATGTATATTGGATATACCTTTCTTCTTGATGTTGTCGTTCTTCAAATCCGCCAAGTACTTTGGGTAATTCCGCTTCCAGTGACCTTCTCCCTTGCAGTAAAAGCACTCTTTATCAGGCTTGGGTCCAGCCTTGGTCTTCTTCGTCGGTGCGGTAACTTTCTTACCACCCTTCTTGAAGTGTCCCTTTTGCTTAGACTTGCCTTTCTTGAATTTGGTGGTCTTATTGACCATCAACACTTGGTGCTCTTTCTTGATCTCCACTTCTGCAGATTTTAACATGGAGAAGAGTTCTGGCAACTGCTTGTTCATGCTTTGCATATTGTAGTTCATCACAAAGTTCTTGTAACTTGGTGGTAGTGATTGGAGGACACGGTAAATCCCCAAAGCATTAGGAATCACTATACCCGAGCTTTGAAGTTTGTTTGCGTGCCCAGACATCTTAAGCACATGCTCACTAACGGAGTTGCCCTCTTCCATCTTGCAGTTAAAGAACTTTTCAGAATCCTCATAGCTCTCAATTGCCGCGTGAGTCTCAAAGATCAATTTGAGTTCACGGACAATATCATGTGGGTCTGAATTCTCAAACCTTTTCTGAAGCTCCGATTATAAACCATACAAGATAGCACACTGAACTGTGGAGTACTGATTCTTTCGAGCGAGGTAAACGTTCTTTACTTCATCGGTAGCATCAGCTGTAGGCGGGTCACCTAGCGGTGCATCCAGCACATAGGTCAAATTACCAGCATTGAGGACAATCCTCAAATTGCGGAACCAATCCGCGAAGTTTCTTACATTGTTTTTCAACTTTTCTTTCTCTAGGAACGCATTAAAATTGATGGTAGGGGCCGCCATTGATCTACAACATATTTGCAATAGTTTAGACTAAGTTTATGACAAATTGAGTTCTTATTAATAGTTAAATTAATCTAGGTGAACTCCCACTCAAAAAAATATCCCTCACATTGTTTTAGTGATCACACGAACCAAATCCACCACATCAAAACCGATCATCACGAGAGTTGATGTAGCTTCAATGGCGAACAATCGACATGTTCATCATATCTACTATATGATTCATGCTTTACCTTTCGGTGATCCGTGTTCCGAGACCATGTATGTACATGCTAGGCTCGTCAAGATCAAACCTTAGCTTCTGCATGAGCAAATCTGGCTTGCTCACGTTGTATACACTTGCAGAATCTAACACACCCGATCATCACGTGGTGCTTCGAAACAAAAAGCTTTAGCAACGGTGCTCACTAAGGATGAACACTTTAGAACTTGAAATTTATGTGCATGAGAGATCATGTTATAATGCTACCGTCGTTAACTAAGCAATACAAGATGCATAAAGGATTAACATCACATGCAATTCATAATATGTGATATGATATGGCCTTTCTTCTTTATGCTTCCGATCTCCATCTTCAAGCACGAACATGATCTCCATCATCACCGGCATTGCATCAAGGTCAATGACGCTGCTTCATGGTTTTCGTCCACTAGCTTCAACTATTACAACTACTTTGAATAGACACGCGGGTCTTAACAGAAATTAAAGACAACTATATGGCTCCTGCCGGTTGCCACATACATCAAATATAATCACAATCATGGCCATATCACATCACAGCACACCCCTGCAAAACAAAGTTAGACGCCTCTAATTTCTTTGCATGTTTTACGTGGTTTGGGGCTTTCAATAAGTGTCGATCTAACTTACGAACAAGAACCGCAACGTTGATGTTTGAACTATCAAGTGCCTGTTGTAAATTGGATCTATACTATAATGGGAGAGACAGACACCCGCAAAGCTACTTATGCAATACAAGTTGCATGTTGAGCGTGGAGCAAGTCTCATGAAAGATGTCATGTAAGGTTAGCCCGGGCCACTTCATCCCATCATACCGCAAGATGCAAAGTACACAAGAAGCAATTGATAATAAAAACACCACCGCCCACAATGACCATTGTGTTCTACTCGTGCAACAGATCTACATATAGACACGGCTCTGATACCACTGTAGGGGTTCATAGCATGGAAAACAAAAAATTTCAACCGCATACAAACAAACAAGCCAAGATCTATCTACTAGATTGTAGCAACGAGTCGATGGAATAACTCACCCTCGAAGATTCCAAAGTGTTTAACAAGAGCGGATTCTCGTGGGTGATGTAGTCGTACTCTTCCCGATCTCAAGATCGTGTAGACGATCCTTCCGGCGCTGCGTTCCGGCAGCGCTTCCGCAGTCGGTCACACGTTCGGTACTCGACGAAGACCTTCCTCTCCCTTGTTCTAGCAGGCAGCGGAGGTTGTAGCACTCTCCTCGTGATTCCGGCAGCACGACGGCGTGGTACCGGAAGTAGAGGGGAGATCTCGCAGGGCTTCGCCTTAAGCCGGAGCGAGTATGGTGAACTATGAGAGAGCCCTCGATGATCTAGGGTTTAGACGCACCAAGGACAGGGAGCTAGGCCGGCGGCTAGGGCAATGGGATTGCCCCAAGTCAGCGGCTTGGGCAAACCCTAGGGCGGCGGCTATGGTGGGCGGTGACTAGGGTTAGGTTTAGAGGGGCAAGGTGTTGTGTCTTGGATGGGCAGCCCTGCCCCTCCTTATATAGGTGGAGGGGGCACGCCAAGGGGAGGGGAGTCCCTCCCCAACTCGGTCTCCAAGTGGGCCGGCGGTGGAGGGAGAGGAACTCCTCCCCAAGTAGGTTTCCTACTCTCCCTCCACCAAACAAAAATAGCCGTTTGACTTTTCAAATTGGCATTTGAATTTTCAAACTAGGATTTGATTTATCCCTTTATTTTGTTCAGCGATGACACCTAGTACATGATGCAACCATTCCAACTCGTTATGACACATTCATGTACCCTTCCCCTCCGGAGTGCCAGACATTCCGGAACCTTCTAGAACATTCCCGATGAAAACACCGGAACCATTCTCCAACCCCGAAACAGGACTTTCCTTATATGAATCTTATTCTCCGGACCATTCCGGATCTCCTCGTGATATCCCGAATCCCATCCGAGACTCCAAACAACATTCGGTCTCTTACTCATCATTCCATAACTACTCAACAACGTCGAATCCTTAAGTGTGTCTCCCTACGGTTCGTGAATTATGCGGACATGATCGAGACACTTCTCCGAACAATAACCAATAGAGGAATCTGGAAATTCATATGGCTCCCACATATTTATACGATTACTTTGCGATCGAATGAACCACTTACATACGATACCAATTTCCCTTTGTCTCACGATAGTTTACTTATCCGAGGTTTTGATCGTCGGTATCTCTGCATACCTAGTTCAACCTCGTTACTGATAAGTACTCTTTTCTCGTTCCCGTGATATGTGATCCCTTGTGAGCCAGTCACATGCTTGCAAGCTAATTGGATGACATTCCACCGAGAGGGCCCAGAGTATATCTATCCGTCATATGGATGGACAAATCCCACTCTTGATCCATGTGTCTCAACCAATACTTTCCGAACACTCAATGCCACCTTTATAGCCACCCAGTTACAGTGTGGTGTTTGATGTCATCAAAGAATCCTTCCGGTGATGGTGATAGGCATGATCTCATGGTCGAAGGAATTAGGTTACTATGTATCAGAAAGCATATAGCAATTGAACTATTAAAATGACTTGATCTTTATGCTACGCTTATCTATAGGAGTATGTCCATCATAAAATTCTCCTAACGATATGATCTTGTTGTTAATAACATCTCAATGTTCATGATAGGGAAACCACAATCATTTATTAACCAACAAGCTAGTATTATGAAGAGGCTTTACTAGGGACTCTAATTTAAGTTTACAAATCACACAAGTATTAATGTTTCCTTGTTAATACTATTATAGCATGAATGTAAACATTTATCATAAACACAAAGATATAATAATAACTATATTTATAATTGCCTCTAGGGCATATCTCCAACACGACATCCAATCAACGTCAGGAAGAGCGGAGCTGGACATCTTTATGGAAGGTACAGATGCCATCAAAAGTACGGGTCTTCTTGTGGAGACTTGCTCGTCAGTCCCTTCCGACAGGTGATGTTGCTCACCACAGAAGCATGGCGAAGCATAGCTTCTGCGTGGTCTGCGGGGAGCCCGACTCGTGGAGGCATTCTTTGCTTCAGTGTCATATGGCGAGAAGCGTGTGGGAGTTAGCACCTGAAGAATTATCTGATTTCGTTCAAAATCTTTAGGAACCCCATGCAAAAGCTTGGTTGTCTTCGGTTATCAGTTCCTTGTCGCACGAGGAGGTAACCAGAGTGGTAGTGACTTTGTGGGATCTGTGGCATGCACGAAGGAAAATCATTCATGAAGGACAGTATCAGAGCCCCTATCTATGCACAGTTTTGTGGAACGATTCATTGCTGAGCTGAAGCTACAGATACCAGCGTCAGGTGATGAGAAGGCGAAACCATCCCCCACGCCCAGATGGATTCCTCCCCCATCGGAGTGGACCAAGGTAAATGTGGATGCCGCTTTGTCGAAGAATTCACCAATCGCTTCATGTGCAGCAGTGGCGAGAGGACCGACAGGTGATTTTCTAGGAGCCTCGGTGGTGGTGATGTTGGGGTTCACGGACCCGGAGACGCCGGAGGCTTTGGCCTGTAGAGAGGGCTTGGCATTGGCATCTGACCTCTCGATACAGAGAGTCAGAGTGTCCACTGACTGCATAAATGTAGTCCGGAGCATTCAGGGTGGTGGTATGGGCAGCTATGGCCATATTGTTAAGGAGCTCAAAGCTCGAAGTTCTGAGTTCCAGAGGGTGGAGTTTGTCCATGAAGGTAGATGATCCAATGTAGATGCACATTGTCTAGCTAGGAGTTCGTTGTACCTAGCAGAAGGTAGACATGTTTGGTTTCAGTTTCCATCTGAAGGTGTTTGTAGAAACTATGAGATTATTTGAATAAAGGAGGGTGCAATTTGCTAAAAAAAATCAGTTTGAGGACTTCCAACGGAGCGCATCGAGCGAACTCGGCGGCAACAAACCGGCATAAACGAACGGTCTTGAAGGCTATAGGAAATCAATCCAAGCGTGGAATTATCGAGATCTGGATTGGGTGTAGCATGGGGTTTCACCAAATCCAATCCTGGTTCAAATCTAGATCGGGATTCAATCCCTAGCAAACAAATGAGGCCTTAGTATTGCCATTGTCTTCTTCAACCTCTCATGTAGATGTTCACAGCAGGAAGAGCGACGAGCTTATCGAACTCACAAAAACAAAAAGTAATATAGAATTTTAATTGCTAGGTCCGCTAGCCGCGCCAAGCGTTCAAAGTTTTAAGTCGTGAATATTCACGTAAGCGCACGCGCCATATATTATTGTGTGCTTCATGTAGTCTAGCTAACTAGAAGGTAGCAAAGTGATGCCCTTATAAGGTGGTCTCAATCTCTTTGGCTTAGCAAGGTGGGACTAAAAATTTCACCATTCAAAACAGAAGTCCGTCTCATGGCTGCTACTATCAAGCCATGCAGGGTCTTTGTTCCGGCCTACTTTCCGGGTCAATTTAGTTCAGTTGCTGCTACGGCTTATGCCTAGGCATTTTTCTTGGGCCAAAAGTAGCACGGTACAACTCAAAACAAGATAAGAATATGTATTAATACTATATGGGGCCTCGTAGCAAACCATACTCTTTACATGCACGAGCTCCGATGGTAGCTTCTTTCTTTCCTATTACGATCGGGAATCCCCTTAAGGCCTAGCGCGATGGTGATTGGAAGTCGGATGAGATTAGAAGGATGAATATAAGTCAAAGGTGCAGATGGCCTAATTGATCGTGAATTTCTTCAATTTCCTACAAAAGTCAGTCTTAACTACCTTTACTATTTTCTCTGACTGCAAATAAGTGATTTCCCTTTAGTATTTTCATTCCTTCTAGTAGTACAACCACCATTGAATAAAATGCTAGGTTGAAGGGGTATCCTACTAATGCCACCTTTCCCAAAGAAAACAAGTCCATTGATGATCTCTCGAGTAAGCAAATGTCAAATAATGAGAAAGGGGGCATTGGTTTTGTCTCCAAAACCAAGAAGAAGAACAACAAGAAGAAGAAGTCCAAGCCCGCACAAGCAAAAGACAAGGCCATTGTGGATAGTAAGACCACAAGTGGCAAAACTATGTCACAAGATGACTTTGCGGGAAGTGCTTACCCTCACTATGTTAATGCATGATTATTATGGTGATGTTTATGAAGGGTTTCGCGGCATAGTAAATCAAAATTTTCTACGGATGCGAACAGAGGGAAAGCCAAGATCTAATCTAGGAGATGCAATCAACGAGAGAGATTGGATTAGATATTCATACCCTTGAAGATTCGCACAGCGGAACGTTTGTCGGAACGTGGGTGATGTAGTCGTACTCGCTTCTCCTCCTCGTGATCCGATCCGATCTAGCACCACAAGTGGCGGTGCCTCCGTGAGATGCACACGTGCAGCACCTCGACGTCTCCTCCTTCCTCGGACCAGCGAGTATGGTGGAGAGATAGATTGGATCTACAACACGACGGCGTGGTGTATATGGTGGAGAATTTCTGCTGCAGGGCTTCGCTGTAACACCCTCAGAATCGGACCTATGCAAGTTTTAGCGAAACCCGCCAAACCCGCATAGAAACGATTCAAAGGTGCCCACCAGGCACTTTCGTGCGGGTGGAAAACGAAGTAATAACATTACACAACAGTCCTCGATGGGACCCACAGAACAGATATATACAACAGCGACTCGAAGAGTCAAGAATACAGATATAATATACAAAGATCCAAATCACCTTGAAAATGAAAGAGCGTCCGTCTACGGAGAAGATGCAAATGGGGCTAAGAGCCCTGAAGAATAACCAATGGCGTCCATAACCCTGCCCAGGCCAAGCCGGAAGGGTAACCCTGCTAACGACGTCGATCTCAAAACCTGCTTAAACAAAAGGGGTGCCGACAAAGGGCAAAGGAAAAAGAGGAGCGTCAGTACTGAGGCCAGTACACGGCGAGACTAGAATTCGGCGGTCCTCGCCTACATAGGTATGGTGGACTGAAGCGGCAGCGGCAGCACGCACTAAACAACCTATAGAGACTCGATACAACTAGCGGATATCAGAGAGGGTAAGAAAGACCTATTCGGGTCCAACCCGAAGCTAACACCAAACAAACCCATCCTGGTGTTTCCCCCTCGAGACCAAACGAGGAAGTCAACCGAGGAACTCACACAGTTGGCAGTTTTATTTATTTAGTTATCGTTGCAGCAATTACTAGTCAGGTATAGATAATCATCCTGATAAAACAAGCAGTGGGCACTTTTAGTTAACCATTCCGTGATAGTGGCAACACTTACTAGTCAGATTCATTTAGCATGAGATAACCCAAACCCAGCAGTTGTTGGTACTTCTATTTAGCCATTCCGTTGTAGTTGCAATACTTACTAGTCAGGTACAATGGTCGCAAGCGACACCCAAAGCAAGCAGTGGTGGGCAATATTAGTTAGCCATTCCATTATAGTGAAGCTGATTACTAGTCATTATAAGTCAAATTTATAGCAATAAACTTTAGTTATGCTTGTCTATGGTCGAGATACTGTGCTCCAAGTCGTCCATATCCGCGGACACGGCTTTCAGAAAGTTTTACCCGGCCGGGGTGCACCAATAGCAACACACACTCGATCAACCTCGGAAAAACCAAATCAAAACCCAACGAGGCCTTCACGACAAAGCAATCACAGGATTCAGAAATATTTCAGGGGGCCATCCCATTAAGCTACCCGCAACGAAGTAAGCTAGCTCCGAGACGGACTCAAGGTCTGGGTATACGGCTGTGAACGACTGGGAACCCAAAACTGGGCTTGTCGACACCGCGGAATCGTGTCCCGATCCTAAACAGTACAGTGTGCTATCCATCGCACAATCGTAAATAAAGCAGTAAAGCATGGCATAAGTACAGGATCGTAAATAAAACCTCAAACTAGTTTGTGGCCCCAAGAAATAAGACTGAATCAAGCTCTGGCTCAGGGGGGTCCCATATACCTCCCGGATGTGGATAGCGCGATAAATCAAGGAACATGTATCAAGTACTCGGGGTCCTACGGGACACAAGTGGGCGTTCGGAAACCAAATATTTTCTATCACCCACCGATGCCTCTGCTTACTTCAATTTTAGTTGTTAAACAGGAATTAAAGTGAACGATAAGTAAAGCTATGATCATCTCCAACAACAACATGCGGCAATACATCAACAACTGTGGCGCTTGACGACACGAAACAGCACTTGAGCAAGCGACTACGACGCGCAAGTCCAACTATCTACCAGACAACAGGTAATAGGATGTATCCAAGGCAATATAGGGCTGCAAGGGATATCACGGGTACGAAACTAGAGCATCGCAACACAGATAGCAATAGATCAACAGGAGGGAAATAAATACTATAAAAGTAAGATAGGTAGAAAGGGGGGGATGCTCGCCTGAAAACATTGTCGAAGGGTTCATCCGAAGATCGGAGCGAAGCTCACATCAACTCAGCGGCCTTATCCGCGAAGAAGCAAAACACTAGAATAAACACCGGATGCAATATTTAATACAACGGCAGAAGATCGGCATGATGCATGTATGATGTATGGCATGGCAAAGGTGCGATGCAATTAGTTCATATTAAGCGGAACCGGGGTTCCGACAATTATTTAGGTGGTTCATGTTATTATCTACCCCGCAAATTAAATGTTGTTTTAGCATGGCAAAAGATAGCACCGGTTCGCTACACAAGTTTTAAATGATGCCAATATAAGGCTAGATTTGCCCGCATATGGGCCCCATATTTAATTATTAGGTGAATCGGCATAAGGCCCCCAAACCACATGAATGTATGCATGCAAGATGACAATTAAATATGCAACAAGTTTTATGTTTGACATTTATAAAATAGGGGTTCGGATAAGGGTCACACGTTAGGGGTCTCGACGATCTTGGGGTTCCGGGGTTCGGGGTTCGGGGTTCCGACAGAGTCCAGGGTTCGACGGAAACGGTCTCGGCGGAAGCGTTCTCGGTTTTCTGGGGTAGAGCTTGGCGTTCCGGGAAGCCGGACTTGGTTCGGTGTCGGGGCGCATCGGGTCTTCCGGGTCGGTGTCGTTCTAGTCGTCGGGCAGATCTTGTCGGGTCCCACAGGGTCGAGCTTGCCGTTGCGAGGGTCTTGTTGGGCCCGTGTGTCGGGTCGGTTTTCGCGTCCGGGAAGAAGAACTTGTCGTGCGATGTCCGGGGTAGACGGGCTTGGCGTTTTCGCATCGGCGATCTTGGCGTCCGGGTTCTCGGCGAGAGCGTCCTTCGGACTCCGGGAAGGAGCACTTGGCGTTCTCGAGTTCCGTGAGAAAGAGCTCGACGTTCCACGACGAGGTTACTAGCGGCCGTGTTGGAGATCCTGTCGGTCCCCGGGGCCGGGCTTCGAAGCCGGAAGGAGTACTTGGCGTTTCTTGTTTTGTCGAAGGCCTTGGGGTTCCGCATAGAAGGTTTTATCCGTGGACGAACTTGTTTGGCCGGGGTTGTGCGAGGAGGTTCTTGTCGCAGATTGACCTTGTCATCTCGTGAGGGCAGACCTGCATCATGCACATCATCTACTGCAGTGAACAGCAGCAGCACCATGCACACGTCGGCAGCACGAAAAGGACAAGATACCCTCGTCAGGAGGCAACCACCGGACTTGACGCGGCCAAGAGGATGGGCACGCGGGCGACGCGGGGTCGTCGACCTGGCGAGGCAGGCGGAGCAGGGCCGGAGGAGGCCGAAGCCGGCGAGGGGGTCGCGTCGGGGGCGGAACACGCGGAGAGGGGGAGCAGGCGGTTGGTGGCGGCGGGGTTTGTCGGCGGCTCCTGGCGGCGAGCTGGAGGCGCACGCGGCCGGAGCGGGGGGGGGAAGCCGGAAAGGGCGCCGGGGCTGGTGAGGACGACGCGGGCTCGGCGGGCCTGGCGGCGACGTCGCGGGCCCGCGCGGAGAGAGAGGCACGGCGGCGCGGCTCGCGCCGGAGCGGCGGCGGAGCGAGCTTGGGAGGAGCTGGGCGGAGAGGCTCGGTCGTCTGCGCGGGGGAGAGGGCGAGCCGGGGCGGCGGCGGACGCGGGTTGGGCAGAGGGAGGAGGGGCGAGCGGCGCAGTGAGCAGAGGCTCGGGGCGAGGCGGCTGGCGCGGGGCTCGGAGGCGAGCGGGCGGCGCGGGGCCGCGGAGCTGCGGAGGGAGCATCGGCGTTCGGGGTGGAGGAGGCGCGGGGTGGGCTGCTCGGGGGAGGGAGGTTGCGGGGAGGCGAGCGCGGGGGAAGGTGAGAGAGGGAGAGAACGTGGGGTGGGGCGCGTGCGTGGGTGGGTCTCGGGGCGCGCCAGGGGTTGCCGGCAGGGGCTGGTGGGACGTGGCCAGGTGGCGGTGGGGCCAGGGGGCTGTGGGGCCGGACGCGGGTAGAGAGGGGGGTAGCTGGCAGGTAGTGGGGCGCGGGCCCAGGGTGGCAGGGAGAGTGGGGGGTTGGGTCGGCTGGCTGAGGGTGAGAAAAGAAGGGGCTGCGGCTTAGGTGGAGAGAGGGAGGAGAGAGAGAGTGATGTGGCAGTGTGTGAGTGGGTGGGGGAAGAGGAGAGGTGAGGTGGCGCACACTGATAGGATGGGGTGAGGTGGAGGGGAGGGCTGGGTAGAGTTTTAGGTAGCTGTAGGATTTAGAGGGGCTGGTTTGGGGTGGACCGATTCGAAAATGGGGGTGGTCGTTCGGGTCATTCGGCCCGTTCGACTGCCCCCACTAAAAATAATATAATTTTTATTTGTTTTAAACGGGCCGTTTGCAAACCGATAGCGGCCAAAACAAAATATTCCGGGGACCCGGTTTTGATGTTTGAATAAAGAGGGGGCGTTTTAGAAAACAACACGGGCTTTGCAAACATAGTTTTATGCAAACAATGCATGATGATGACGATGCAATGCACAAATTCAACGCGATTTTCTAGTAGTGGTTTTGCGGGATGCCACATTCGCCTACAAACAGTCGGGAGGGGGAGAGGAAGGTAGCAAGGCAGCTAGGGCTTGGAGGAAGGTGTGTGTGGGGAGGGGGCGTACCACCCCTCTATATATAGAGGGGGGCGGCCAGTCCTTGCCCCTCCTCCAAGCCTATCTCTAGTTTAAACAATTTAAACTCTCCCTTATCTAGAAATCCTATCTCTAGTTTAAACGATTTAAACTCTCCCTTATCTAGAAATCCTATCTCTAGTTTAAACGAGTTTAAACTTATCTAGGATCGGCTGGGCCCTATGGGGCCTTGTGCCCCTGGACCAATGCGGCCAGGACACTCCCTCATAGGCCCATGCCCCCTCCCGGAAGGTGGGGCCACGTTGGTCCCCTTCCGGAAGGTTCTAGAAGCTTCCGGTACAATACCGATTAACCCGGAACAATTCCGAACTCCAAAAACTGCACTGCCTTATATGAATCTTATTCTCCGGACCATTCCGGAACCTCTCGTGATATCCCGGATCCCATCCGAGACTCCGAACAAAAATTCATAAACCAATTATCCAATCTATCCTAGCGTCAAGACACGTTAAGTGTGTGACCCTGCGGGTTCGAGAATATGCAGACATGATCTTCTATCAATAATCAACAGCGGGGTCTGGGCACCCATATTGACTCCCACACATTCATCGATGATCATATAGGATGAACCACGATGCCAGGATTCAATCAATCCCATATATATATTCCCTTCGTCTCGCGATATTTTACTTGCTCGAGATTCGATCGTCGGTATCGTCATACCTAGTTCAATCTCGTTCACAGCAAGTACTTTACTCGTTCCATAATCCGATATCACTTTGTGATTAACTCCTTAACCACATGCTTGCAAGCGGTGTTGATATCGATTACTGAGTGGGCCCGAAGTATATCTCTCCGACTTGGGAGGGACAAATTCCATCTCGATACATACAACCCAACAGATACTTTCCGATCACCTGAGAGACACCTTTATGATCACCCTCTCATAGGATGACGTTTGATGACCTCAAAGCTTTCTTCCGATACCAGGGAGTTGCATTATCTCATGGTCTAAGGAATACAATATTTGACATAGGAAAAGCTTCGCAAAGACGAACACGATGACACGATCTAATTGCTCTGCTTTGTTTGGGTCTATCCACCATATCATTCTCCCAATGATATGATCTCATTATCAATTGACAACTCATGTCTATGGTTAGGAAAACTTAACCATCATTGATCAATGAGCTAGTCCATAGAGGCGTACTAGGGACACGGTGTTGTTCACAAACCACACAAGTATTAAAGTTTCCGCTTAATACAATTCTAGCATGGAATATAAACTTTATCATGAACAAGAATTATAATAATAACATCTTTATTATTGCCTCTAGGGCATAATTCCAACAGTTTATGCACAATATGTTGGCCCATTTGATGGTTATATTGCTTGGTCTATTTGGGTTCCCAAGACCCTTTTTGCTAACAAAAAAGGACCCATTGAAAAATTGGTACCTAAAAACTAGCTTGTCGTTTGTATAACTATGCTTTCAGAGAGTCAAAGTGGGTGCTTGATAGTGGATGCACAAGTCATATGACCGGAAGCAAGGCAATTATGACAGATATAAGACCAAATTATGATCAAATAACCGTCACATATGCCGACAAGTCAAAGTCTAAGGTAATGGGTCTTGGCAAGGTAGTGGTTACTCACGATGTTACACTCGTGGACGTCATGCTTGTTGATATCCTTGGATACAATTTACTTTCAGTTCGTGATCTTGGAAAGATGGGCTTTGCCGTCTTTATTGGTGATGATATTGTGGTCGTCTTGTGGATTAAGACTATAAAGTTCGCTTTCATTAGGTACGTCGAGAATGACTTGTATGTGGTGGACTTTTCGGGTAAAACCACTACAAGTGTGATGTACATATTCGAAAAGGCCGATGTGCGTTTGTTATGGCATCGCTGTCTAGCCCATGTCAACATGAGAACTTTGTAAAGTATCCACAAGGGTGGCCATATTGTTGGACTAAAAGAAAAAAAATTGGTTTGCCAAAGATCGTGTGTGTAGGGCTTGTGTTGAAGGAAAGATGCATGATTCTCCCCAAAAGCCAAAGAACTTCATCAAGTCTAAGAGGATCTTGGATCTCCTTCATGTGGATCTCTTTGGTCATCCATTGTGACACCCCCGGGATCAAGGCTAAAAAAATCCCAGACTTCCGTCTGAAATAAGCTTAACCTTGAGCTCGAGAATATCCAGTGAAGATTCGGTAACACGGTAGTGACCCTACATCACAAAAATTTATTACGGCAAGCTTATAACTAAGCAGAGAACCAAATTATTACAAGCAGAGGTCACTAACCATAAAGATCAAACAACGGAAGGCAAATTATGCTATTAAGTATAGCAAACTTAACAAATGGCCTAAGACGCCTAAAGCATAACGATGACGTCCCAGCCCCTAGATTCCAGGCTGCCGGCCGGGAACCCCAAGATAATCGTCGATGTCGATGTAGTACGGAACTCATCTTCAGGGGAAAACTTACTCTGCCAAAAATATCAACAAAGAAAGGGTGAGTACAGAGTGTACTCCGCAAGACTTATGGCTGGTGGAGTTGTTTTGCATAAATCCACTTTTGTTTATAAAATAAGAGAGGGAGAATAATCTCGTATAATCAGAGTAATTTAAAAGGGGATAAGAGAGCGACATCTCCGAAATATTGATCATCATCTGAACCGTATCTAGGATCACCCCCTCGTACCCATGAGGAAGCATCTTTAAGCACACGTTGATCTGCCAAATTTTACGATTAGGTTAATGTTATCTATGATCTTGAGTCCGGTCGCCAAGTCGTTCGTAACCGTGAACACGGCTTTTCAAAAAGATTATTACCCTGCAGGGGTGTACAACTTTACCCACACGTACTAACCTTCTCTTAATGCCACATGATTAGCCCTCTTCCTTGGAAGGCCGGCAGAGGGTGGTTAGACACGACCTTTAACTTGCTTTCGCCGAGACCACGAGTCACGCAATAAGTATGGTTCTGCCGTAATGGGTCAAATCCCAAAGCCGGTACTTAAAGATGTGAGGCGAGGTTGGTTTACCAGGGGCGCTATATACCCCAAGCAACCCGGTCCACGCTTCCCTACCTGTTATGAATGCACCTCCTTCACCGCCTTCGAGAAGATCCAGAATGCATGTCGAATGGAACACCCGAACTATGTGACTCGTGGAATCTACTAGGCAAGTTAGTTAGTCATGAGGTTGTCCAGGTCCCGTGTGGTTGTACGCTCGTCTTGGTTCCAAAGGCAAGAACTCGGTTCCTAGTGGGGGCGAGCATGGGACTAGAAAAACCACATCCCACCGTGGCCTCCCATACAAGTCTTAGCATGTTTAACTCATATCACTGATCTCGTCTCATCATGTTCTCCTGTCATACTAGATTCTATGCACCTGATACATCATCTGGATGGACCAGACTCAACAACTATGCATGGCTAAGCAGGACAGAGATATAAGCTCTAGTAGTGCACACAAGCCAAACCTAGTTCTGCTAGGAGCAGTGGAACAGGTAATATAATCTCAAGGGAGTAATGCAATAGATAGGATACTCTATCTATCTGTCGATGAAAGACCATAGTAGAATCGTATGCATCATGGCAGAATTGAAATGCTTTCGAAATCATAGGATTATATCATGGTGGGGCTATGCTTGCCTTTGCCAGTTGATAACCAAAAAGCAGAGCTTCGGACATCTTGTACTTGACTTGGTTACAGTTGGTCAAGTATTGGTCTTCGAGCTTCGACGGTCTTGATCTCGGTCTTCGATCTCGATATTGATCTCGATATAGTATTCTACTGGGAAGAAGAAAACACCAGAAATAAAGGGGAAACAATTAACACATGGCATCGATGCAATGCTCAAGCAAGGATGATGATATGACAAGTTAAATTGTATTGAATTGAAACCCTAAAACATGCTTGACAAATTAATTGGGGTTCTGAGGGGTTCAAACCCTAACTCGGGGAAAACTGCGGAATCACCTATGAGGGGTTACTATGTTCTTATAATTAAACTTGCTATGAAAGTTGTTGAACAATGCATGATTATAGCTTAGATAGGTAGTTCTCATTTTTCTGAACATTTTGATATATTATTTGTATTTTCCTGACTTATAAATAATAAGTTATTGAATTTACAAGATTTATTCATTTTATGAAAATATTAAACTAATTTAAGTTGATTTATTGCGCCAGGATGACATCAGCACATGCATCAAATACTTTTTACACTGTTGCAGAACCTAGCCATAGTGGCTGACGTGTGGGGCCAAAGCCACATCAGCAGTCACACACGCAAAGTGGGGTTAGGAGCATTTTTCACTGGGGCTGGATCTAGCCAGAGAGGCTCACGGGTGTGGCCTGAGCCACGCCCGCAAGCCACGCGGGATCGCCGGAGAGAATGTCGGCCAGCGGCCAGTGACGGCGGAGGAGCGCGAGCTAGGGCTTGTGACTAGTCCTACTCGAACCGGGGCTTCACTACGAACCTAAAGAGGGCGGCGCCGGTACGGATTGGTCACCGGAGACGCAACTACGACGAGCGGCAGCGGCAGTGCTTGCAGGTGGTTGCGGCGGCGACGTTACAGAGCGGGAGAGGGCGAACGGAGGGTAGCCTGAGCACCAGTAGCACACCCTGGAGCGGTTGGTGGTGATGTCGAGGCGAGACGATGGTCGGAGCATCGACGAAGCTCGTCGGGCTCAGGGAAGAAATGGATGGCCTTTTTGATTTATGCATCCTTGGATCGATTCCATTGGCGGAGGGTAAGAGGACGACGAGGAGGAGCGTCAAGCGTGCTTAGGGAGGCGAGGGAAGGCACGGGACGGCGGGACACAGAGGAATCCTCCGGCTAGGGTTTCGAGCAGAGGGGAGGAACGCGAGAGAGAGGTCACGGGGAAGAGCAGGAATGGATGAGGTCAAGCAGGGCGTCGACATGGTGATTTTATCCCCTCACCGGGTGTCACATCCCAAGATTTTCCAAATCTTGTAATGTGAAAATAAATGAATAAAATAAAACTTTGTTTGATTTTCAGAGCCAGAAGAAACTTTTGAATCCAATTGGAAACCTTCAAACCAATTTGAGTCAAATAAAACCTAAAGGGATTTAAAAAGATAAACATTTTATAAAAGGAAAAATAAAAACATTTGGAAATACTATTTTGAAACAATTAAATGAAAAGATTGTTTTCAAATGGAATAGAAGTTTATAAATAAAGAATATTTTATAAAGCCAAATTAAACCTTGGCCAAGCTTTGGGAATTAAAACATTTTATTTTTAATAAAAATTAGCAAAGGTTTATTTAAATAAAATAATAAGGAATTAATATCCAAACTTTATTTAAATAAAAGGTTTTACCAATTTAATTGAAACATCAAAGCTTACTAAATTATTTAAAATAAGTTTTCCAAATATTTGATATTCACAAATAAAACCTACTAAAGTGTTTTGGCTTTATTTTAGATTTCAAAATAAATATCTCAATAAAACAAATCCTATTTGATTTAATAATGAAAGTCTATTATATTTAATTAATAATGGACTCTAAAATAAAAGGTTATTTTGTTTTAAACAAGTTTTCCAAATATTCTTTATTTCCAAATAAAATCTACTGATTGGTTTTGAAAGTATTTGGAGTTCAAATGAAGATTTTATTAAATAAACCAAACCCTATTTAACTAAAAAACCATGACCATTTTATTTAAATAATAAAAGGATCTTAAAATTGATCAAAAACATTATTTTATTTTATGTAATAAGTTTAATTTACTGATCAGAGCCAAAAATCAAATTTTCAAAGATTTGGTGATGGTTTGAATTGATTTGAACTTGTTTGTGTGTTGGAAAAATCAAAACAGAAAATAGAAATAGAAAAGGATTAAGAAAACAGAAAAAAAATAAGACATGGCCGACCCAACCCAGGCAGCCCAATAGGCCCAGCACCAGCCCAGTTTCATCACCCCGCAAGAAAACGGTTCGCACTCAGTAAATAACCCGCAGAGGGAATGACCGGTGGACCTCTCCCTTACTCCTTTCCCCGCTGACACGTAGACCCCACCGCTACTATTCGTCGTCCTCACCCGCGCGACCCCTTCTCCCCCAAACCGCGCTGCCGTTCCCTGTCGTCAATCCGCGCGCTTAATTCCTCATAATGGCTGTGTTAATCTCGCCTATGACCTTGCGTACTTAAGCGCCAGCGCCTTCCCCTCCTTTCCCCTCTGTTGCCACTCCCTCTCCGTCCCTAGGATGTCGCCAATCACTCCTGCACCGCCGCTGCTCTGATGAGCTCCCATCTCCAATCCCAGCCAGTACACACCACCCCTGCCTCCCTGAGCGCCCTGGCAGCTTCCCCACTCCCAGGCGCATCTGCCAGTATCTCCCATTCGACCGCGGGCGCCCCAGAGCGTCGACTACGTCGAACTTTCGAGCGCCGCCGTCCGCTCCAACTCCCGCAAGCACCCAGGTAGTCTCTGACCGCCCCGCGCCTCCTCGTTCACACTCCCATACTCGCCACATCCTTCTGCATCTAACCGCGTCGATGTTTGCCTTGGGGTGAACCACAACACCGTGTCCGACCTCGAGAAGAACAGTCTGACGCCGACGACGACTCCGGCGAGCAATCCTGCCAAGACCAGAGCGCCCCTTGCTTCCTCGAGAGTACCTTGAGCATCCCCTCGACCACGCGAACACGGTAAGACCCTCCCCTATCCTCCTTGCTCCCTAGGACCACCGCTGGACCACCGTCTGAGCGCGCGCCGCCACCAGCCGCCGCGCAGCGCCGCCCATCTATGACCAGGCAATAGCAGCCGTTAGATCTGGATCGGACGAATCAGATAGTTTACTTAAACCACGAAGGGGTATGTTATCTAGACCGTGCGATCTAGCCAGATCCAACGCACCTCGCTGCTGATCCGACCGAATCGGTACCCACGAATAGAAACACGCCGCGTGTCCCCTGTTAGGTTAGAACTGATTTGAAATCTGATTAAATTGCAAATTTCAAACCCCCATAACTTTGGATCCACACGTCCAAAAATTACAAATTTTATGTCGTTGGATTCAGGAGAGCAAGACCTATCCAACCATACCCTTGATTGTTAGTTTGCTTGTTTTTGCAGATTCATTTGTGAGCCTGTTTAGATTAGAAAAATTGTTTAAAATTGATTTTTGGGTTAAAACCTTTGCAAAATGGTTTGTTGTGACCTTACTGACCCTAGGAACCAACCCATAGTTTTGAAAATGAATTTGAAAAAGTTTTGGATGGATTAATTGATTTAGTCCATTTCTAGCCAAATAAAAATAATGGTTTTATTGTAAGAATCATTCTTGGAATAAAACTTTGGGAAAATATTTTGATTCAAAGATACTGACCCAAAATACCAAGTCTTGTGAGTTAGAAACTTTTGGTGAAGACTTAAAGGTTCTAAATTTGATAAAACTAATTTCCACCACATAAAATGATGAATGGATTTAAAAAAAATGATTTTGGACAAAATCCTCTTGCTATTAACCTTACCACTTTGGTAAATGACCAATTTGGATCTTACAAAGTTTAGAAACCCAATAGAGACCCTCTTTACAAAATAACACTATCTTGTGCTCCCATGCCTGACTTAGATCCCATTGTTTTGTGTGTGTTAAATTGTTTGATTGATTTGTTGGTTTGGAATGCTAGTTGATTTTGTGTCTACTTGATTGACTTGTAGTGAAGTTAGAAAGTGTGAGACTAGCAAGATCAAGGAGTGAACCACCATTCCCTACCAAAAAGGCAAGTGATGCTTCATAATTTCTATCCCAGTACTTTCACTATGCATTAGTGATTTTGCTAAGTAAAACTTGCATGGATTTTTGCTAAGTATAGACCTTGCTATAAGAAAGCCTAGTAGATGAATCCTTAGTAGGATTTTCCTAAGTTAAAGATTCCTACTACTATCAAGCTTAGCCTAGCTAATAGAAAACATGGGTGGAATATATATTCACACTATGGAAAAATATTCTAAGTCTGAGGACTTGTGATTTTGTCTAATAAAACAACTAAGTTAATGAATCACCTGGGTGGAATGGGATGGCTTGGTGGTGTTTGGTTGAGTGGTTACACAAGGCCAGGGGACTGGTGAACCTTGTGTATCTCACTTGTGGATGGCCACCCAGGAACAAAGGGATTTGAGATGTCAAATGTTGAGAAGCTTCAAGTGCAACCACTTGGCAATATGGGCTCTGTCATGATCATATAGGTTGCAAGAACTTAGCCATATGGACAGTGGGTGGTAGTGTTTGATAGGTTGGAACGCGTCCATTTTGGTCTAAGGGAAGGCTTCTGAAAGATCTTGTCTTGGGAAACCAAGTCTTGTGGGGAAAGTGCACCACCTCTACAGAGTGTAAAATCTAAGTACTTAGCCATGTCCCTGGTAAAGGACAATTTGAGCATCAAGACATGGAAGCAATCAAGAATCTCATCATTCCAATTTTTAAATTAAAATCTTGTGGATTGAACAAGGGTTGTTTGAAATCTTAAATCTTTGATTTGTAGATGCCTTGGAAAGGATCTTCAATCTTTGATTGAGAAAAATGATTTTGTCAAGCAAAAACTTAGTATTTTCAAAATGATAAGAAAAATCTATTTTGAGCAATGCAAGCCTCAACTCCACTTAGCCAAATGCATATAGATGATAGACTCCACTATACTATTATAGTATCACTTGCCAATACAATTCAAATGTATTGACCCTTTGTGGCTGTAACTTGTATGTTGCAGGTTTGATTGATTTTAGTGAAGATTGTTTGTTTAGGATTACAAAGTCTACAACCAACATCTGCCTGTGGCACTTTGAAGATGAAGGACCCTATGCTTATAGTTATTCCGCTGCAATGTAATGTAATAGCCATATGAGCTATGAAAGATGTAATAAATTATGTTATTCCTGGTTATAAAGTTTTATTATGACCTTTGTTTCTTGATATTACATCTTAACTGTGGATGCTAGCTATTGATTGTGGCATCCCGCAAAACCACTACTAGAAAATCGCGTTGTTTTGTGCATTGCATCATCATGACCGCATGCTCATGTCATCATGCCACATTGCATTTGAGCATCGTCATCATCTTGCATGTGCTTGTATAAAACTATTTTCGGAAAAAACCCGTTTTTGTTTTCTAAACGCACCATCTTTATTCAACACCAAACCCCGGCTCTCCGGATTATTTTGTTTGGTCCGCTGTCGGTTTGCAAAAACGCTGGTGGAAATAAATAATTAATTAATTATTT
The DNA here is from genome assembly GCA_916181665.1 of Avena sativa. Taxonomy (NCBI): domain Eukaryota; kingdom Viridiplantae; phylum Streptophyta; class Magnoliopsida; order Poales; family Poaceae; genus Avena; species Avena sativa. The sequence continues at coordinate 465,843,800 of OV702283.1, read as the reverse complement.
TTTTAGTGGGGCAGTCGAACGGGCCGAATGACCCGAACGACCACCCCAGAAAAATACAAACGGCCCACCCCATTAATCCTAAAGCTACCAGATAACCTACCCACACACCCCCTCCACCTCACTCCCTCCAATCAGCTCGCGCCACCTCACCTCTCCTCTCCCCCCCAACCAACCAGAAGCTGCCACCTAACCCACTCCCTCTCTCCACCTAGGCTAAACCCACCCCACTACTCAACTCACCCAGCCACACACACGCACCCACGCTCCTGCCGCCCCCCCCCTCTTTCCTCTCTCCTCTTCCTGTCCCGCGTGGACCGCGCCTGGCCCCACACCTGTCCCGCGTGCGCCCCGCTCTCTCCTCTCTCTCCCTTCTCGTCTCTTCTACCTCCGGCTCCCTCCCCGCTTTCCCCTGGCGCCCGACGCCGCCCACCAGCTCCCCAGACCACCGCCGCCCCGCTTACCTTCTCCCTCCACCTGCTCCGTCCTCGCCCCGCCGCCCCCTCAAGCTCGCCGGGCCCCTCCCTTCTCCGCTCCTCCGGTGCCGCCTCTGCCGGCCCTCCCCTCCCCGTCGTCCACCGTCCACCCGACGCCGTCAGTGCCGCCTCGCCTCCCTCGCCAGCGAGCTCGACTCCTCTGCGTGCGCCCACCCCCTCGCCGGCCTCCTCCCTCCGGCCCCGTTCCCTGCGACCCCCTCGCCTCTGCACGCCCCGCCGGCCGCACCCCTCTCCCCGGCCGCGTCCCGCTCGCCTCCGTCGAGCCGCGCGCCCCGGCTCCTCCTTCCCCGGCCGCGCGCGTCCCCTGCCTGGCCGCCTCCACGCCTCCGACCCCGCCGCCTCAGCCAACCTCCTCCGCGTGGCCTCGTCGCCGCCCGCCTGCAAGCGCGTCCGCCGCCGGCCGCTCGAGCCCGGCCACCCGTCTCCGCCCCGCTCGCCGGCTCGCGAGCTCCCAGGAGCTGCTCTGCCTGGTCGTCCCCGGCTCGTCGTCGGCCTGGGTCCCCCTGGCCAGTACCTTTGCCGCCAGTGGGCTTGTCCCTGGGCCCCGCACGTCCTGCCCCAGCCTTCCTTCCCCTGGTGTCCGCCCCAACGCAGCCCCTGGGTGCTGCTGTTTTGTTTTGGTGCTAAGACGATTGCGATGGCGACCGTGTGAAGATGGATCAGTGGCGATTTATCTAACTTCAGCGACCTCCATCGAACAAGTCTGACGAGTACCTCACTAGGACAGGAAGACCGTCGGTGCGTTCCCAGATCATCACCGATAATCGAAACCGGAACCGACAAGTTCGCCTACCCGGACACCGTGCGACAAGACCTTCCTCATGGATTCGACGCACCTGAAGATCGCCTACCCGGAACATCAAGATCTCCCTCACGGAATCAGAAGACCGAACCCTCGGTACGCCAAGTTCACCGACACGGATGCGACAAGTATTTTCCTCGAGGACGCCGAGTGCTTCACCCCGAATGCCAGAACCGACCCGATACGCGGGCCCGACAAGACCCTCGCAACGGCAAGACCGACCCCGTGGGACCCGACAAGACCTTCGCGACAACAAGAACGGCGTCGACCCGGAAGAATCCGACGCGCCCCGACACCGACCCAAGTCCTGCTTCCCGGACGCGACAAGAACTACCCCGATATCCGAGAACGATCCCGGAGTCCGAGAACGTTCCCGCCGAGACCGGTCTGTCGAACCCTGAACCCTGCCGAACCCCAAACCCCCGGATCCCCAAGATCATCAAACCCTAATGTGTGAACCCCTTCCCGACACCCTATCTTATAATATAATACAACTTGTCGCATAATAGCTGTCTTGCATGCATACATTCATGTGGTCTGGGGGCCTTATGCCGATTCACCTCTTAATTAAATATGGGGCCCATATGTGGGCAAATCTAGTCTTATATTGGCCTCATTTAAAATTTGTGTAGCGAACCGGTGCTGTCTCTTGCCATGTTAATACAACATTTAAATTGTGGGGTGGCTAAACAACTTGAACCATCTAATTAATTGTCGGGACCCCGGTTCCGCTTAATATGAACTAATTGCATCGCACCTTGCCATGTCATGCATCATACCTGCATCATGTCCGATCTTCTGCCGTTGTATTAAATAGTGCATCCGGTGTTTCTTCTAGTGTTTTGCTTCTTCGCGGATAAGACAGTTGAGTTGATGCGAGTGTCGACCCGATCTTTGGATGAACCTTCGGCAATGTTTTCAGGCGAGCATCTCCCCCTTTCTACCTATCTTACTTTTATAGTATTTATTCCCTCCTGTTGATCTATTGCTATCTGTGTTGCGTTGCTCTAGTTTTCGTACCCGTGATATCCCTTGCAGCCCTATATTGCCTTGGACACATCCTATTACCTGTTGTTTGGTAGATAGTTGGACTTGCGCGTTGTAGTCGCTTGCTCATTTGCTGCTGCGTGTTGTCAAGTGCCACAGTTGTTGATGTATTGCCGCATGTTGAGGTTGGAGATGTTCATGGCTTTACTTATCGTTCACTTTAATTCCTGTTTAATAACTAAAATTGAAGTAAGTAAGCAGAGGCATCGGTGGGTGATAGATAATATTTCGTTTCCGAACGCCCACTTGTGTCCCGTAGGACCCCGAGTACTTGATACCTGTTCCTTGATTTATCGCGCTATCCACATCCGGGAGGTATATGGGACCCCCCTGAGCCAGAGCTTGATTCAGTCTTATTTCTTGGGGCCACAAACTAGTTTGAGGTTTTATTACGATCATGTACTTATGCCATGCTTTACTGCTTTATTTAAATTGTGCGAGGAGCACACTGTACTGTTTAGGATCGGGACACGTTTACGCGGTGTCGACAAGCCCAGCCACACTTTCGGGTTCCCAGTCGCTCACAGCCGTCCACCCAAACCTTGAGTCCGTCTCGGAGCTAGCTTACTTTGTTGCGGGTTCTACTTAAGGGGTGGCCCCCTGAAATATTTCTGAATCCTGTGATTGCTTTGTTGTGAAGTCCTCGTTGGGTTTTGATTTGATTTTTCCGAGGTTGATCGAGTGTGTGTTGCTATTGGTGCACCCCGGCCGGGTAAAACTTTCTGAAAGCCGTGTCCGCGGATATGGACGACTTGGAGCACAGTATCTCGATCATAGACAAGCATAACTAAAGTTTATTGCTCTAAATTTGACTTTATAATGACTAGTAATCAGCTTCACTACAATGGAATGGCTAAGTAATACTGCCCACAATTGCTTGTTTGGAGCGTCGCTTGCGACCATTGTACCTGATTAGTAATTGTTGCAACTACAATGGAATGGCTAATAAAAGTACCAACAACTGCTGGGTTTTGGGTTTATCTCATGCTATCTGTATCTGATTAGTAATTGTTGCAACTACAACGGAATGATTAACTAAAAGGGCCCACTGCTTATTTCATCAGGACGATTATCTATACCTGACTAGTAATTGCTGCAACGATAACCAAATAAGTAAAACTACCAACTGTGTGAGTTCCTCGGTTGACTTCCTCGTTTGGTCTCGAGGGGGAAACGCCAGGATGGGTTTGATTGATGTTAGTATCAGGTTGGTTCCGGATAGGTCCTTCTTACCCCTCTCTGATTGCCGACAGTTGTATCGAGTCTCTATAGGTTGTTTAGTGCATGCTGCCGCTGCCGCTTCAGTCCACCATACCTATGTAGGCGAGGACCGCCGAATTCTAGCCTCGCCGTGTACTGGCCTCAGTACTGACGCTCCTCTTTTTCCTTTGCCCTTTGTCGGCACCCCTTTTGTTTAAGCAGGTTTTGAGATCGACGTCGTTAGCAGGGTTACCCTTCCGGCTTGGCCTGGGCAGGGTTATGGACGCCATTGGTTATTCTTCAGGGCTCTTAGCCCCATTTGCATCTTTTCCGTAGTCGGACGCCCTATCATTTTCAAGGTGATTTGGATCTTTGTATATTATATCTGTGTTCTTGACTCTTTGAGTCGCTGTTATATATATATCTGTTCTGTGGGTCCCATCGAGGACTGTTGTGTAATGTTATTACTTCGTTTTCCACCCGCACGAAAGTGCCTGGTGGGCACCTTTGAATCGTTTCTATGCGGGTTTGGCGGGAAGCGCTAAAACTTGCATAGGTCCGATTCTGAGGGTGTTACATTGATCCAGGGACTAGCATTGTAAACACAGGAGGCTCTATCTTATCTAAGGTTGGGACCTCTACAGATGGTATCAGAGCATTGTGTTGCCTGTAGGATTTGTAAACCTAGGATTGGACAAAAACCTTTAGAAGAATAGGAGTTATGTTTTGATCCAAAAACTTATTTACAAAAACACTTGTAAACTCTTTCCTCAACTATTTTGTTTTCAACTCTACATCTCTCCCACTTCAACATTGATGGAAAAACCTACCCATGGCCCAAGACTTCACCATGTGCAAAGGACTTCTTCAACTTCTTCAACTCTAATGACTTCAACATCTTCAGCATATTCACCAAGGACTTCCAACTTGGATACCACTAAGGACTACAAGTGAAACAAGGAAATCTTGCTCAAGATTTAGAGACTGAGGGAATGCAGAAGTTAGAAGGAGCCTACATCATTTGAATTATTGTGACCAAAAGTTTTTCCAAGGAAACCATGATCTCATGCAAGAAGGATCAACCAAGAAGGATGGAAGGATCACAAGTGAACCATATAGATAGACAACCATATTTTAGTTAAGTCAAATACACCAACTTATGTGGTGTAACAAAAATATTTTGTTGCCTAAAAATGTGCTTGAAACTTGTTGTTTGAGTGGAGTGTTTTCTTGTGATTGCATGCACATTGTTTGTGTGAATTGTGATGTGTGTGATTAGAAATAATTCCTTAGAAATATTTTGCCTATTCTAATCTCTACCCAACCCAAACAGATGACTACTCCCAAAGACTCCAAGGTCGATGACACCAACACCAATCAAGCTGATAGCATGAAGGAGCTCATAGCAACCCAACACCAGTTGAACCAACTGACAGCTCAGTTCATAGCCAGCAATAGTGATAAAGATCCAACACTGCAAAAGTTTTTGGAAGAACAATCCCAACTGATGCTTAAGGTGACAAATCAAATGATCAACATGGAAGAAAGCTATCCCAAAAGGGTTTATGATAACAAGGATGACAAGAATATTGTTCTAGATGGAGCACCAGCTTGCATTATTTGTGGAGACAAGGACCATACTTCCAAGGAACATGAAGGTCAATGTCCTAACTGTGAAGGAAATCATCATGTTGGACAATGTCCCACCTCTCAAGCTACTTGTTACCTTTGTGAAGGAAATGACCATGTTCCTATCCAATGCCATATCTACTCCATGGTGGAACAAAGGAAACAAGAAGGATCCAAGTCTACCAAAGGAAAAGGACCACTTATACCTCCAAACAAGATAACCCAATTCAAAGGATCAAAGAAACCCAAGAAACCAAGACCAGACATGCACCTTGTGCAATGCCGTAAATGTAAGGAAATGGGACACTACTCCAGTGAGTGCCCAGAGAACAAGAAAAATAAGGGAATTGACCAAGTGGTGTGCAACAACTGCAAAGAACCAGGTCATTATGTAGCAACTTGTCCACAAGAACAACGCAAAGAACTCCAAGATATCCATTGTTTCAACTGCAAGAATCCAGCACACTATGCAAGCAATTGTCCAGAAAAGATGAAGAACAAGTTGAACAAGCCTATGGAGAAACTCAAACTTGGCCCATGAGTCAAGTATGTAAATAAGGGACACATGCAAATGGTTGCCATAAGAAATTTCCCGAGGATCCCAAGAAGGACAATGTGTAATTTTTGTTTGAAAATTTTAAGGGTGGTAGTACCCTAGTTGTTTTGAACTTGCTTGTAACCCTACCCTTCCCAAATCTCGGGACGAGATTTATTTTAAGGGTGGTAGCCTGTCACATCCCAAGATTTTCCAAATCTTGTAATGTGAAAATAAATGAATAAAATAAAACTTTGTTTGATTTTTAGAGCCAGAAGAAACTTTTGAATCCAATTGGAAACCTTCAAACCAATTTGAGTCAAATAAAACCTAAAGGGATTTAAAAAGATAAACATTTTATAAAAGGAAAAATAAAAACATTTGGAAATACTATTTTGAAACAATTAAATGAAAAGATTGTTTTCAAATGGAATAGAAGTTTATAAATAAAGAATATTTTATAAAGCCAAATTAAACCTTAGCCAAGCTTTGGGAATTAAAACATTTTATTTTTAATAAAAATTAGCAAAGGTTTATTTAAATAAAATAATAAGGAATTAATATCCAAACTTTATTTAAATAAAAGGTTTTACCAATTTAATTGAAACATCAAAGCTTATTAAATTATTTAAAATAAGTTTTCCAAATATTTGATATTCACAAATAAAACCTACTAAAGTGTTTTGGCTTTATTTTAGATTTCAAAATAAATATCTCAATAAAACAAATCCTATTTGATTTAATAATGAAAGTCTATTATATTTAATTAATAATGGACTCTAAAATAAAAGGTTATTTTGTTTTAAACAAGTTTTCCAAATATTCTTTATTTCCAAATAAAATCTACTGATTGGTTTTGAAAGTATTTGGAGTTCAAATGAAGATTTTATTAAATAAACCAAACCCTATTTAATTAATAAACCATGACCATTTTATTTAAATAATAAAAGGATCTTAAAATTGATCAAAAACATTATTTTATTTTCTGTAATAAGTTTAATTTACTGATCAGAGCCAAAAAATCAAATTTTCAAAGATTTGGTGATGGTTTGAATTGATTTGAACTTGTTTGTGTGTTGGAAAAATCAAAACAGAAAATAGAAATAGAAAAGGATTAAGAAAACAGAAAAAAAATAAGACATGGCCGACCCAACCCAGGCAGCCCAATAGGCCCAGCACCAGCCCAGTTTCATCACCCCGCAAGAAAACGGTTCGCACTCAGTAAATAACCCGCAGAGGGAATGACCGGTGGACCTCTCCCTTACTCCTTTCCCCGCTGACAGGTAGACCCCACCGCTACTGTTCGTCGTCCTCACCCGCGCGACCCCTTCTCCCCCAAACCGCGCTGCCGTTCCCTGTCGTCAATCCGCGCGCTTAATTCCTCATAATGGCTGCGTTAATCTCGCCTCTGACCTTGCGTACTTAAGCGCCAGCACCTTCCCCTCCTTTCCCCTCTGTCGCCACTCCCTCTCTGCCCCTAGGCTGTCGCCAATCACTCCTGCACCGCCGCTGCTCCGACGAGCTCCCATCTCCAATCCCAGCCAGTACACACCACCCCTGCCTCCCTGAGCGCCCTGGCAGCTTCCCCACTCCCAGGCGCATCTGCCAGTATCTCCCATTCGACCGCGGGCGCCCCAGAGCGTCGACTACGTCGAACTTTCGAGCACCGCCGTCCGCTCCAACTCCGGCAAGCACCCAGGTAGTCTCTGACCGCCCCGCGCCTCCTCGTTCACACTCCCATACTCGCCACATCCTTCTGCATCTAACCGCGTCGATGTTTGCCTTGGGGTGAACCACAGCACCGTGTCCGACCTCGAGCAGAACAGTCTGACGCCGACGACGACTCCGGCGAGCAATCCTGCCAAGACCAGAGCGCCCCTTGCTTCCTCGAGAGTACCTTGAGCATCCCCTCGACCACGCGAACACGGTAAGACCCTCCCCTATCCTCCTTGCTCCCTAGGACCACCGCTGGACCACCGTCTGAGCGCGCGCCGCCACCAGCCGCCGCGCAGCGCCGCCCATCTATGACCAGGCAATAGCAGCCGTTAGATCTGGATCGGACGAATCAGATAGTTTACTTAAACCACGAAGGGGTATGTTATCTAGACCGTGCGATCTAGCCAGATCCAACGCACCTCGCTGCTGATCCGACCGAATCGGTACCCACGAATAGAAACACGCCGCGTGTCCCCTGATAGGTTAGAACTGATTTGAAATCTGATTAAATTGCAAATTTCAAACCCCCATAACTTTGGATCCACACATCCAAAAATTACAAATTTTATGTCGTTGGATTCAGGAGAGCAAGACCTATCCAACCATACCCTTGATTTTGCAGATAGTATCTGTTAGTTTGCTTGTTTTTGCAGATTCATTTGTGAGCTTGTTTAGATTAGAAAAATTGTTTAAAATTGATTTTTGGGTTAAAACCTTTGCAAAATGGTTTGTTGTGACCTTACTGACCCTAGGAACCAACCCATAGTTTTGAAAATGAATTTGAAAAAGTTTTGGATGGATTAATTGATTTAGTCCATTTCTAGCCAAATAAAAATAATGGTTTTATTGTAAGAATGATTCTTGGAATAAAACTTTGGGAAAATATTTTGATTCAAAGATACTGACCCAAAATACCAAGTCTTGAGAGTTAGAAACTTTTGGTGAAGACTTAAAGGTTCTAAATTTGATAAAACTAATTTCCACCACATAAAATGATGAATGGATTTAAAAAAAATGATTTTGGACAAAATCCTATTGCTATTAACCTTACCACTTTGGTAAATGACCAATTTGGATCTTACAAAGTTTAGAAACCCAATAGAGACCCTCTTTACAAAATAACACTATCTTGTGCTCCCATGCCTGACTTAGATCCCATTGTTTTATGTGTGTTAAATTGTTTGATTGATTTGTTGGTTTGGAATGCTAGTTGATTTTGTGTCTACTTGATTGACTTGTAGTGAAGTTAGAAAGTGTGAGACTAGCAAGATCAAGGAGTGAACCACCATTCCCTACCAAAAAGGCAAGTGATGCTTCATAATTTCTATCCCAGTACTTTCACTATGCATTAGTGATTTTGCTAAGTAAAACTTGCATGGATTTTTGCTAAGTATAGACCTTGCTATAAGAAAGCCTAGTAGATGAATCCTTAGTAGGATTTTCCTAAGTTAAAGATTCCTACTACTATCAAGCTTAGCCTAGCTAATAGAAAACATGGGTGGAATATATATTCACACTATGGAAAAATATTCTAAGTCTGAGGACTTGTGATTTTGTCTAATAAAACAACTAAGTTAATGAATCACCTGGGTGGAATGGGATGGCTTGGTGGTGTTTGGTTGAGTGGTTACACAAGGCCAGGGGACTGGTGAACCTTGTGTATCTCACTTGTGGATGGCCACCCAGGAACAAAGGGATTTGAGATGTCAAATGTTGAGAAGCTTCAAGTGCAACCACTTGGCAATATGGGCTCTGCCATGATCATATAGGTTGCAAGAACTTAGCCATATGGACAGTGGGTGGTAGTGTTTGATAGGTTGGAACGCATCCATTTTGGTCTAAGGGAAGGCTTCTGAAAGATCTTGTCTTGGGAAACCAAGTCTTGTGGGGAAAGTGCACCACCTCTACAGAGTGTAAAATCTAAGTACTTAGCCATGTCCCTGGTAAAGGACAATTTGAGCATCAAGACATGGAAGCAATCAAGAATCTCATCATTCCAATTTTTAAATTAAAATCTTGTGGATTGAACAAGGGTTGTTTGAAATCTTAAATCTTTGATTTGTAGATGCCTTGGAAAGGATCTTCAATCTTTGATTGAGAAAAATGATTTTGTCAAGCAAAAACTTAGTATTTTCAAAATGATAAGAAAAATCTATTTTGAGCAATGCAAGCCTCAACTCCACTTAGCCAAATGCATATAGATGATAGACTCCACTATACTATTATAGTATCACTTGCCAATACAATTCAAATGTATTGACCCTTTGTGGCTGTAACTTGTATGTTGCAGGTTTGATTGATTTTAGTGAAGATTGTTTGTTTAGGATTACAAAGTCTACAACCAACATCTGCCTGTGGCACTTTGAAGATGAAGGACCCTATGCTTATAGTTATTCCGCTGCAATGTAATGTAATAGCCATATGAGCTATGAAAGATGTAATAAATTATGTTATTCCTGGTTATAAATTTTTATTATGACCTTTGTTTCTTGATATTACATCTTAACTGTGGATGCTAGCTATTGATCCAGGGACTAGCATTGTAAACACAGGAGGCTCTATCTTATCTAAGGTTGGGACCTCTACACCGGGACGCGATGGCCGGCGGCAGGCGAGCGGCGCGGATCAACGGCGCCGGCGACGACAGCCAGCTACTTCCTCAGTGAGGAAGACGACGAATAGGGGGAACGAAGCGGTACGCGGGCCGGGGTGGGCTGCTGGGCCATCTGCGGGAGCGCGGGCGGCAGGAAGAGAAGGGAGAGGAACTGGGATGCGGCCTGTTATCTTGGCTGGCTATTTTTTTAGCAGAAACGTTTTACCATTTCTGTTTTCTATTTTCTGTTTGTAATTTCAAATTCAAATCTGTTTTGAGTGACTTGAAAATACCAGAGGGGTTTTGGCATATCACTATTTTATATTATAATTTACTGTTATTCATTGATATATTTCGTATTTAGAGATGATATTTATGTTATTTCATATATTTTGCATGTTTGATGATTCTTGGAGAATTAACTGCCGAAGTCAGGATTCTGATGGAAAAATCGTTGTCCGCATGCAATATCTCCAAAGATCAGAAAATCCCAGAAAATATATGGAAATTCTTATTTTTCCGGAAGACGAAGAAAGCCAGAAGATGGAGTGGAGATGGGCCAAAGGGGGGCCACACCACACCTAGGCGCGGGTCCCCCTGGGCCACGCCACCAGGTGGTGTGGCCACCCTGGTCCACCTCTGGTGCCGCCCTTTTGCATATATCAACCCCCCAAAAACCTAAGACTCGGGAAGCCATCAGAGAAATATTCCGCCACCTCTGCGGGGCGGAAAACTACAGAGAGAGAAAGATCTCTCTGGCAGGCAGAAATCAACTAGGGAAATTCCTTCCTAGAGAGGGGAGATCATCGCTATCGATACCGTCATGAAGATAGGCTTCATCGGTATCATCATCATCCTCATCCTCATCATCATCATCCTCATCATCATCTCCACCAGCACCATCACCACCACTCCATACCACTATAACAATTGGGTTGAATCTTGCATAGTTCATAGGGGAAACTTTCCCGGTGTTGATTACTTGTTGTAGTTGATGCTATTGAGTGGAAACATTGGATTATTTTTCATGTTCAGATTGTTACTTATCATTATTTCATCTCTAAACTTGATCCATATGATGTCTCGTGAGTAGTTCGTTTAGTTCTTGAGGGCATGGTAGAAGTCATGTTGTTATTAGTGGAATTATGTTGAGTAATATTTAATGGTTTGATATTTAAGTTATGGTGTTATTCTTCTAGTGGTGTCATGTGAACATCGACTACATGATACTTCACCTTTATGGGCCTAGGGTAACGCACTATGTATTTGGATACTACTTGTGGGGTTGCCGGAGTGACAGAAACCTAAACCCCCGTTAGGAAACCATTGCATAAGGGAGTGTATGATCTTAGAGTTTAAGACTGTGGTTAGGTTTTTATATTAATTACTTTCTTATAGTTGTGGATGCTTGCAAGGGGTATAGTCACAAGTATGTATTAGTCCAATTTAGGGTAGTACATTAGCATAGGTTCACCCACATAACACTTATCCAACCAATGAAGATTAATCGACTATATGAAGCAAACACACTTGACAATATTCCCATGTGTCCTCGAGAATGTTTGGTCATCATAAGTAATAAAACTAGCTTTTCCTTTGCTGAAGAAAGGATTGGGACACTCGCTGCAATTATTATTATTGTCTTTTATATACTCGCACTTTATTTATCTGCATTACCAAAAACCCCTAAAAATCCGTTTTGCTAGTATTTACAGTGAATCCTTGATGCAAACCGCTTGTCAACACCTTCTGGTCCTCCTTGGATTCGACACTCTTATTTATCGAAAGTACTACGATACACCCCCTATACTGGTGGGTCATCAAGATTATTTTCTGGCAACGTTGCCAGGGAGTGTAGCACTATTGAAGAGTGGAAATTGGTAAAGGAAATTCTGCTGTGAGTATTGTTTTTATTTCTGACTGTTATTTCATTATGGATAACACACTTGGTTTCCTATTATGGAAAAGTACTACCCCTGCTAAGGTAGTAGATGAATCTCCGCCTGTTGAATTAGATCCTTTTAAAATACCTCCGAAAATTGTTTATCGTGTTATGGATAACTGCTATTTTGGAGATGGAACTGTCCATCCTGGTGATCATTTGCTCTTTATACATGAATTATGCGAGTTGCTCAAGTGTGCAGGTATTACAATGGATCAAGTTAAGAAAAAGTTATTCTCTATATCATTGAAAGGCAGAGCTGAGGAATGGTATAAGCTGCTTTAGAATGGTCGATCTATTGAATGGGAGGAAATTGCACCTCTCTTTTATTCTAAATTCTATCCTCCTAGTGAGATTCATAAAGATCGTAATCAAATATATAACTTCTGGCCTCATGATGGAGAGATTACTGCCCAATCTTGGGGGATATTGAAGTTATTAATGCTCAAATGTCCCATTCATGAGCTCCCCAATAATATTATCATTAATAACTTCTATGCAAGGCTTTCTCTTCATGATAAGGATTTATTGGATGCTTCTTGTGCTAGATCATTTACACGTATGAAAGAAGAAGCTAAATGGGATCTTCTCGACCGTATTCAAGAAAATACTGAAGCATGGGAGAATGAAAAAGGAAGAAAGTCAGGTATAAATTATGATTATGAATGCACTGAATCTTTTATGGGAACTGATAACTTTCATAATATTAGTGTTGTTTATGCTCTTGATTCTCAAATTCTTGCAAAAAAAATTTAAGGCTTTTGCCTCTTATATTGAAATTCCAAAAAAGGAATGGAACAAGTATCATGCGCCATATAAAGATATTGTTAATTGTGTTCCTGCTAGAAATACTGAAGTTTGTATTGTTGATCGTATTTTGCCTGAACCTTATATTGATAAAATACCTTTCCCTACCAAAGTAAAGGAACACTCTATGATAACTAGTGTGGTTAACAAAAGTACAAAGAAAGCTGTAGAACCTGATGAACAAATAAATGTTGAACCTACTGTAGCAATTGTGAAAGACCTTGTAACTAAAAATGTAGAAGATGGGCACATTATTTTTGTGAATATGCTTCTAATATTGTTTCACATCCTAGTAGAACCAGGAAAGCTAGTGTCTTTGTGCTCTCTGTCAGAATAGGTGATCATTGCTATTATGGTTTATGTGATATTGGCGCAAGCTCAAGTGCCATTCCTTATGAGCTTTACAAAGAAATTATGCATGAAATTGGTCCTTGTGAACTTGAAGGAATTGATGTGGTTATTCAGCTTGCTAATAGAGAGACCATCTCTCCAATTGGTATTGTAAGAGATGTGGAAGTTCTTTGTGGTAGGACTAAATATCATGCTGATTTTCTAGTACTTGGTTTAGCTGCTAGTAAAACTTGTCCTGTCATTTTTGGTAGACCTTTCTTAAACACGTGTGGAGCTATTTTAGATTGTAAGAAGGAGAAATTTTTAACTAAATTTGATGGAGAATATTATGAGTTTAATTTTTCCAAATTTGCTAAAGCTCCTTATGAAAATGAATTGCCTAATGAGGATTTTAGAGTTAAACAACTTGCTTCTATTTCTCTTGCTCCTAACAATGCTTTGCAGCAATATATGGAAGACCATGAAAGTGAGATCTTCATGGAAGAAAGAAATGAGATTGACGAGATTCTTCTTCGTCAACCCAAGATGCTTAAGCATAATCTACCTGTGGAAGATTTGGGTACCACATTACCACCTAAAAAGGATCCGGTTTTCGATCTAAAACCTTTACCTGATGATCTTAAATATGCTTACATTGATGATAAGAAAATATATCATGTTATTATTAGTTCTAAACTTTCAGGAAAGAAAGATGAAAGATTATTGGAAGTATTGAAGAAACACTGAGGAGCTATGGGTTATACTCTTGATGATTTAAAAGGGATTTCTCCTACTATATGTCAGCATGCTATTAATATAGAACCTGATGCAAAACCAGTTGTTGAACATCAACGTCGTTTAAATCCTAAGATAAAGGAAGTGGTAAGAAATGAGGTATTAAAAATTCTTGATGCTGGTATTATTTTTCCTATTGGTGATAGTCAATGGGTTAGTATTGTTCATTGTGTCCCTAAGAAAGGAGGAATTACTATTGTGCCTAATGAAAATAATGATATTATTCCTCAAAGAGTAGTAGTTGGTTATAGGATGTGTATTGATTTTAGAAAGGTGAACAAAGTTACTAAGAAAGATCATTATCCTCTACCTTTTATTGATCAAATGCTAGAAAGGTTGTCTAAGAAGACTCATTTTTTTTTCTTGATGGTTATTCTGGGTTTTCTCAAATTGTTGTTAGAACGTAAGATCAAGAGAAAACCACTTTTACGTGTTCTTATGGAACTTATGCTTGTAGGCGTATGCCTTTTGGTTTGTGTAATGCTCCTGCTACTTTTCAAAGATGTATGTCTGCTATCTTTCATGGTTTTTGTGAAGAAATTGTGGAAGTGTTCTTGGACGATTTCTCCATCTATGGAACTTCGTTTGATAATTGTTTGCACAATCTTGATAAAGTTTTGCAGAGATGTGAAGAAACTAATCTTGTTCTTAATTGGGAGAAATGCCACTTTATGGTTAATGAAGGGATTGTCCTTGGATATAAAATTTCTGAAAGAGGTATTGAAGTGGACAGAACCAAAATTGAAGCAATTGAGAAAATGTCCTGTCCTAGGGATATTAAAGGTATTCGTAGTATCCTTGGTCATGCTGGTTTCTATAGAAGGTTTATTAAAGATTTCTCCAAGATATCAAAGCCTCTTACTAATCTTCTCCAAAAAGATGTACCTTTTGTTTTTGGTGATGATTGTAAGGAATCTTTTGAAACTATAAAGAAAACTTTAACTACTGCTCCTATTTTACAACCACCTGATTGGAATTTACCTTTTGAAATTATGTGTGATGCTAGTGATTTTGCTATAGGTGATGTTCTTGGACAACAAATAGAAAAGAAGCTGAATGTTATTCATTATGCTAGTAAGACTCTTGATGCTTCTCAAAGGAATTATGCTACTACTGAAAAAGAGTTCTTAGCTGTAGTCTTTGCTTGTGATAAGTTTAGACCTTATATTTTTGATTCAAAAGTTACTATTCATACTGATCATGCTACAATTAAATATCTTATGACAAAGAAAGATGCAAATCCTAGGCTTATTAGATGGGTGTTACTTTTACAAGAGTTCAATTTACATATTGTAGATAGTAAAGGTGCTGAAAATCCTGTTACTGATAATTTGTCTCGATTGGAAAACATTTCTTTTGATCCTATTCCTATTAATGATTGTTTTCCAAATGAACAGTTGGCTGCAATAAAGGTGAGCTCGCGAGAGAGTCCTCGGTATGCTAATTATGTTAACTTTATTGTTTCCAAGTATTTGCCTCCGACCTTTTACAGCTCAGCAAAGAAGGAAGTTCTTTTATGATTTAAGGCATTATTTTTGGGATGACCCACACTTATATAAAGAAGGAGTGGATGGTATTATGCGAAGATGTGTTCCATAATATGAACAACGAGAGATATTGAGAAAATGTCATGGTAGTGCTTATGGAGGGCATCATGCTGGAGATAGAACCGCACAAAAGGTTCTACAATCAGGTTTTTATTGGCCTACTCTTTTTTAAAGATGCGAGAAAGATTATTTTATCATGTGATGAATGTCAAAGAGTTGGTAATATTTATAGATGCAATGAAATGCCTATGAGTTATTCTCTTGTTATTGAACCATTTAACTGTTGGGGATTTGACTTTATGGGTCCCTTTCCTCCTTCAAAAGGTTATACTCATATTCTTGTTGTTGTTTATTATGTTACTAAGTGTGTATAAACCATACCTACAAAAAGTTCTGATGGTGAGACCTCTTTAAAAATTCGTAAGGTTGTTATTTTTCCTAGGTTTGGAGTGCCTAGATATCTTATGACTGATGGAGGTTCTCATTTTTATTCATGGTGGTTTTAGGAAGACCCTTGCTAAATATGATGTTAATCATAGAATTTCTTTATCTTATCATCCCGAAACCAGTGGGCAAGTAGAAATAGAGAAATTAAATCTATCTTGCAAAATATTGTTAATAGATCTAGAAAAAATTGGCTAAAAAGTTGAATGGTGCCTTATGGGCTTATAGAACTTCTTATAAAAATCCTATGGGAATGTCTCCTTACAAAATGGTTTATGGAAAAGCTTGTCACTTGCCTTTAGAATTAGAACACAAAGCTTATTGGGCAGTGAAAGAACTTAATAGAGATTTTAAACTTGCTAGTAAGAAAAGATTGCTTGACTTGAGTTCTCTAGATGAGTGGAGAAGTGAAGCTTACGAAAATGCTAGACTCTTTAAATAAAAAGTTAAAAGATGGCATGGTAGGAGAATTCTTAAGTGAGAGTTCCATGTTGGTGAGAAAGTTCTATAGTATAGGTCTCGTCTCAGATTTTTTGCAAGAAAATTACTCTCAAAATGGGAAGGACCCTTTATTATTGAAGAGGTGTATCATTCAGGTGCATATACGAATTTGTTCATTGAGAGACAACACTACACATGTGGTGAATGGTCAAAGGCTCAAACATTATATTTCTGGAGATTCTTATAATGAAGATATTGATATTATTCAAGTGGTGACTCCAGAAGAATTTATTAAAGACCAAATTCAAGAATCTTCATTATAAGATTGATTGGTGGATCCATGTGACTTTTACTCCTTCCAAGGAAGTTAAAGGAAGTTAAAGGAGCAAGAATTCTTGTTAGTGGTGTCGCAACCATCAACCCTAAGCAAGAACATCTGATCATCAACCTCTTTTCCCCCGGTGTCTTTACTTGGATCTTGGGACGAGATCCCTTGTTAGTGGTGTCGAGTTGTAATGCCCGGAAAATATTAAAAATTAGAATTTGTTTGTTATTTTATTTTATGCATCATCATGACACCATCATGCATATTTTATTCGCAATTTTTTAACGTAAACTATTTTGCCAAAAACCTATTTTTGTTTTTCTAAAAATATCCCCGTAGTTTTATTAAGCCCGTCATTCTTCTCTTATTTTCAAAGTAAAACAATAATTTTTGTCTGTTATAAGACCGCAAAAGGTTTCTCTTGTTTTATAAATAAAGCTATGCCCAAAAGCCTGTCTAAAGTTTTGGTCTAAAACTAGCCCCATCTAGTCTACTTTAGACTAGATAAATAGTCCATTATCCTCTTTTGCCTCCCAAACCCTAGCCCCAAATCTGAACCAAATTCCTACCTCTTTCCTTTTCCTTTTCCTCAGCCGCCCCCACCCCCTGGGACTCACACACGCACACACACCCTGATCCAGGACACCGCACACACACACGCACCCGCCGCACACCACACGACCTGGACACGACCACAACTCCACACAAAACACAACGCACACACACACAACCAGCCATGCAACGCGAACCACACCGCATCCTCAACAACCTTCCCCGATGCATCTCCTTGCTATTCCCCAAGCACGCGCCGCCGCCCTGGCCGCCAGCAGCCAGCAGCCCCACCGCCGGGGTATCGACCTCTGTGTCGTCGCGTCGCCCTCCTTCCGTCCGCGAGCCTCCCTCGCCTCTTCTGATTGACCTCTGCCCGGGACGCCCCTGCTCCGGCCGCCTGCGCCGCCTCACGCCATCGCCCGAACCGGCCTCCGCCTCCCCAACCTGCAGCTCCTCCATCTGGCTGTGCGCCCCGATGTCCTGCAGAGTCCGGTCGCCGCTCGAGCTGCTTCGTCCAGCTCCAGCAGCCTCCGCCTCGCTCCCCTTCCACGGCGCCTTGCACCGAGCCCTCGCAGCCTCAAGCCGGAGCCCTTCCTTGTTGAGCCTCCCTGGTCAAGCTCGACCACCTCCCTGCAGAGACAGCTGCCTGCGAGCGTCGCCGCGCCTGCGACCCTGGGGGCCGCGACCTCACCATCCTCCCCTGCGCGTGTTGCCACCTGTTTCACTTGTTTCCGCAGGGTGCTCGGGCTAATGCCTAAATGGACATGGCCCCATGCGCTGCTGTTGCACCTTTGTTGGTTCTGTGCCCGCTGCCCGTGCACCTTTGCTATTGCTTCCACTCGGCTGTTGTGGTGAATAAAATGAAGTGCGGTGATGTATGATGCGTGTGCGTGATGCTCGGATTTTCCAACACCGAGAACTGCCTAATGCAAGATCTTACGATGACCTCAGCGTCGATCCCAAGTGCGCCACCAATGAATGAGATGTTACCCCCAAGGCCTTCGACACGGAACCCGAAGGCCCTGTACCCGGCGTTCAAAGACCGATCCCATCGAACCCCAGGATCTTCGGACCAATGTGCGACCCCTATCCGAGACCCCTATTTTGTTATAATATATATACAATATAACTTGTGTATATTAAATTATCCATGCTTGCATACATATAGTATTGTTCAGGGTTAGATGGCGATTCATCTACTAAATAAATATGAAATATATGGGAGTGCTATTTGTCTTGTCCCGGTTCCATTTAATATTGTGTAGCGAACCAATGCCATGCTTTGTCTTATTAATTCAACATTTAATTTGAGGGGTAGATAAATAACTTGAACCTACTAATTAAATGTTGGAATCCCGATTCCGCTTAATATTGCTAAGTTAGGCCGCATATTGCCATGCCATGCATCATATCATAAACATGCCGGATCCTCGGCCTAGTATTAAATATTGCATCAGGTGTTCTTTCTAGTACTTTGCTTCTTCACCGGATAGGACGATGAGTGGATGCAAGTTGCGACAAGCCTCCGGTTTTCCGACTTTGTCTCACAGGCGAGCATTTCTCCCCCTTCTACCTATTTTGCGTTTATAGTCTTTACTTCTTCCAATTGATCTATTGCTATACTTATTGTTGATGTTATAGTACCGTTCCTTTAATTACCTTCTCCACTATATTTCCTTGGTCATCCTATTGGCTTGTTTGATTAGCTAGTTTTGTCCTTGCGAGTCGTAGGCATGCTTAGTATCGCTCTCATACAGGTGGAACATGATACTCGAATATGGTTGATGATAAGATAATTAATCTGATGTTGTTGGTTATGGTTTCACCTAATGATAAGGCCCCGGCAGGGACCACCTTTGGGAACTGCTTGAGCCGCCCTAGGACCCGTTCGTTCTACGATACCAGTTCTGAGTTGATCGCGCTAACCAAACATGGGGGCCTCTGGGATTACCCCCTCAACTACCGGCGCTATTCGTATATCTAGAGGGTTACAAAATTGGTTTTCCATTTGGTGCATACGTATAATATGTCCTCGGACATGGGTGAGTTGATATGTCTTCAGACATGATGTTTTTGTGGACTGCCATGGCTTGCATTGCATAAAATCGAGATATCGTGCTGGAGGTGGGATTGATCTCTACAAGTTATCTTCCGATCATCGCCCGGCCATAGACTCAAACGTTGTGCCACCTGGAGAATCAGCTGTATCTCTTGTGTGGGTAAAACACAGTAGGTGATGTTTCTGGATATACGCATAGTTAAGGGACAGTTCTTGTTGTGAGATTCGGAAGGCACGCGTGATATGTTGCCTGAAGGGTTGAGCATGCGTTTGGGTACAGTAGTGCACCCCTGCAGGGTAAATCTTTTCGAGAAGCCGTGTGTCCACGGTTATGGGCGCCTCAGGAGTACAGTGTCATGATCATAGACAACGCCACTAATGTTTTGCCTTTAATAATATGACTAGTAATTAGCCTTATCAACTAAACACCTGCTTAATTAAAATTGCCACCGTGTGTGTTCCGTAAGGGGACTTCCTCGATTGGTCTTCGAGGGGGAATTCTTCGGATGGGTTATGTTTGGTGTTATATATAGTTATCGTGTAGTGCTCTCTTATCTCTCTCTAATAGCCGAAGTTGTAGCGTGACTCTATAAGTTAGATAGTGCAAGATTTGCTGCCGCTGAGCCCACCAAACCTATGTAGGCGAGGACCGCCGAATTCTAGTCTCTCCGTGTACTGGCCTCAGTACTGACCGCTCTCTTTCTGTTTTCCTTTGCCCTTTGTCGGAACCCTTTGGTTTGACAGGTATGTGATTGACGACGTTAGCAAGGTTTCCCTTCCGGCTTGTCCTGGGTAGGGTTGGACACCGCTTGGTTATTCTTCAGGACTCTTAGTCCCATTTGGATCTTGTCCGTACTCGGATACTACTTTGCTTTCTTCTTGAGTTGTATCTTTATATTGTATCTTTTGGATTCTTGACTCGTTGAGTCATTGTTGTATATATAAGTTCTTGTGGACTCTGTTGTAAACTACTGTGATGTAACTACTTGTATTCAAATCCCACCCACACGAAAGTGTCTGGTGGGCGTCTTTGAATCGCTTCTATGCGGATTTTGGCGGGAAATGCAGAGATCTGCATAGACCCGATTCGGGGGCGTTACAAGTGGTATCAGAGCTCAGCAGTTACGATACCCCACTAGTCCAGCCTGTAGGATAACCTAGCTAACGGACGTTGTAGAGTGTTAAAACTATTTTGCAAAATTGGTTGGATAGATCTGATTAGGCCCGTGTTTACTCCTTACCCCTCTACTATTCTCCTCTTACCTCTGCGTGTTTTGAATCTGCTCTCTTATCTTTTCTTCGAGTCCAGGAATTCTCGTGGTTGGGTTTCCGTCGCCCTTCAGGGTGTCTCTTTCGCCTCTTGTAACGGTGCTTTGACATCCGACCTTCATGCTATCTGATGAATCTTTCATCTGTTGTACCTTTCAGTGGGCCAAAATTCACTAAAAAAATTCTTTATATCTTCCGGTGTTTTCCAACACGACGACATCATCTACAATCCTATCCGATGAAGAGCCTACAACACCCTTTTGTATCTGAAGTTTTCCGAACCTCGTTTGTCGAGACCTTCAGTCTGAATCCCGAGAGTGGTTGCACGATACTTCTATTCATGTACAGAGTAATGCTCCGAGTGCGGGATGGAGTCATGACCATACCACTACTCTTATCATTCGCTCATGTACATTGATTGGTGGATCCATGTGACTTT
Source organism: Avena sativa (assembly GCA_916181665.1). Taxonomy (NCBI): domain Eukaryota; kingdom Viridiplantae; phylum Streptophyta; class Magnoliopsida; order Poales; family Poaceae; genus Avena; species Avena sativa. The sequence continues at coordinate 465,822,834 of OV702283.1, read as the reverse complement.
TACTCCTTCCAAGGAAGTTAAAGGTAGCCTTCTCTTTGATACCTCTACTTCCGCTTTTGCCTCTTCGGAGTGTTCTTCCGAGTAACGTGAGCAACCAACCCTTGTTGGTGGTGTCGACGATTTCAAGACGGAGCAAGAATTCTTGTTAGTGGTGTCGCGACCATCAACCCTAAGCAAGAACATCCGATCATCAACCTCTTTTCCCCCGGTGTCTTTGCTTGGATCTCGGGACGAGATCCCTTGTTAGTGGTGTCGAGTTGTAATGCCCAGAAAATATTAAAAATTAGAATTTGTTTGTTATTTTATTTTATGCATCGTCATGACACCATCATGCATATTTTATTCGCAATTTTTGACCGTAAACTATTTTGCCAAAAACCTATTTTTGTTTTTCTAAAAATATCCCCGTGGTTTTATTAAGCCCGTCATTCTTCTCTTATTTTCAAAGTAAAACAATAATTTTTGTCTGTTATAAGACCGCAAAAGGTTTCTCTTGTTTTATAAATAAAGCTATGCCCAAAAGCCTGTCTAAAGTTTTGATCTAAAACTAGCCCCATCTAGTCTACTTTAGACTAGATAAATAGTCCATTCTCCTCTTTTGCCTCCTAAACCCTAGCCCCAAATCTAAACCAAATTCCCACCTCTTTACTTTTCCTTTTCCTCAGCCGGCGCCACCCCCTGGGACTCACACACGCACACACACCCTGATCCAGGACACCGCACACACACACGCACCCGTCGCACACCACACGACCTGGACACGACCACAACTCCACACAAAACACAACGCACGCACACACAACCAGCCACGCAACGCGAACCACACCGCATCCTCAACAACCTTCCCTGATGCATCTCCTTGCTATTCCCCAAGCACGCGCCGCCGCCCTGGCCGCCAGCAGCCAGCAGCCCCACCGCCGGGGTATCGACCTCTGTGTCGTCGCGTCGCCCTCCTTCCGTCCGTGAGCCTCCCTCGCCTCTTCTGATTGACCTCCGCCCGGGACGCCCTGCTCCGGCCGCCTGCGCCGCCTCACGCCATCGCCCGAACCGGCCTCCGCCTCCCCAACCTGCAACTCCTCCATCTGGTTGTGCGCCCCGACGTCCTACAGAGTCCGGTCGCCGCTCGAGCCACTTCGTCCAGCTCCAGCAGCATCCGCCTCGCTCCCCTTCCACGGCGCCTTGCACCGAGCCCTCGCAGCCTCAAGCCGGAGCCCTTCCTTGCCGAGCCTCCCTGGTCCAGCTCGACCACCTCCCTACAGCGACAGCTGCCTGCGAGCGTCGCCGCGCCTGCGACCCCGGGGGTCGCGTCCTCACCATCCTCCCCTGCGCGTGTTGCCACCCATTTCACTTGTTTCCGCAGGGTGCTCGAGCTAATGCCCAAATGGACATGGCCCCATGCGCTGCTGTTGCACCTTTGTTGGTTCTGTGCCCGCTGCCCGTGCACCTTTGCTATTGCTTCCACTCGGCTGTTGTGGTGAATAAAATGAAGTGCGGTGATGTATGATGCGTGTGCGTGATGTTCGTATTTTCCAACACCGAGAACTGCCTAATGCAAGATCTTACGATGACCTCAGCGTCGATCCCAAGTGCGCCACCAATGAATGAGATTTTACCCCCAAGGCCTTCGACACGGAACCCGAAGGCCCTATACCCGGCGTTCGAAGACCGATCCCGTCGAACCCCAAGATCTTCAGACCAATGTGTGACCCCTATCCGAGACCCCTATTTTGTTATAATATATATACAATATAACTTGTGTATATTAAATTATCCATGCTTGCATACATATAGTATTGTTCGGGGTTATATGGCGATTCATCTACTAAATAAATATGAAATATATGGGAGTGCTATTTGTCTTGTCTCGGTTCCATTTAATATTGTGTAGCGAACCAATGCCATGCTTTGTCTTGTTAATTCAACATTTAATTTGAGGGGGTAGATAAATAACTTGAACCTACAAATTAAATGTTGGAATCCCGATTCCGCTTAATATTGCTAAGTTAGGCCACATATTGCCATGCCAGATCCTCCGCCTAGTATTAAATATTGCATCGGGTGTTCTTTCTAGTACTTTGCTTCTTCAACGGATAGGACGATGAGTGGATGCAAGTTGCAACAAGCCTCCGGTTTTCCGACTTTGTCTCACAGGCGAGCATTTATCCCCCTTCCACCTATTTTGCGTTTATAGTCTTTACTTTTTCCAATTGATCTATTGCTATCCTTATTGTCGATGCTATAGTACCGTTCCTTTAATTACCTGCTCCACTATATTGCCTTGGTCATCCTATTGCCTTGTTTGATTAGCTGGTTTTGTCCTTGCGAGTCGTAGGCATGCTTAGTATCGCTCTCATACAGGTGGAACATGATACTCGAATATGGTTGGTGATAAGATAATTAATCTGATGTTGTTGGTTATGGTTTCACCTAATGATAAGGCCCCGACAGGGACCACCTTTGGGAACTGCTTGAGCCGCCCTAGGACCCGTTCGTTCTACGATACCAGTTCTGATTTGATCGCGCTAACCAAACGTGGGGGCCTTTGGGATCCCCCCTCAACTACCGGCGCTATTCGTATATCCAGAGGGTTACAAAATTGGTTTTCCATTTGGTGCATACGCATAATATGTCCTCGGACATGGGTGAGTTGATATGTCTTCGGACTTGATGTTTTGGTGGACTGCGATGGCTTGCATTGCATAAAATCGGGATATTGTGCCGGAGGTGGGATGGAGCTCTACAAGTTATCTTCCGATCATCGCCCGGCCGTAGACTCAAACGCTGTGCCACCTGGAGAATCAGCTGTATCTCTTGTGTGGGTAAAATACAGTAGGTGATGCCTCTGGATATGCGCGTGGTTAAGAGACACTTCTTGTTATGAGATTCGGAAGGCATGCGTGATATGTTGCCTGAAGGGTTGAGCATGCGTTTGGGTACAGTAGTGCACCCCTGCAGGGTAAATCTTTTCGAGAAGCCGTGTGTCCACGGTTATGGGCGCCTCAGGAGTACAGTGTCATGATCATAGACAACGCCACTAATGTTTTGCCTTTAATAATATGACTAAATTAGCCTTATCAACTAAACACCTGCTTAATTAAAATTGCCACCGTGTGTGTTCCGTAAGGGGACTTCCTCGATTGGTCTTCAAGGGGGAATTCTTCGGATGGGTTATGTTTGGTGTTATATATATTTATCGCGTAGTGCTCTCTTATCTCACTCTAATAGCCGAAGTTGTAGCGTGTCTCTATAAGTTAGATAGTGCAAGCTTTATTGCCGCTGAGCCCACCAAACCTATGTAGGCGAGGACCGCCGAATTCTAGTCTCGCCGTGTACTGGCCTCAGTACTGACCGCTCTCTTTCTGTTTTCCTTTGCCCTTTGTCGGCACCCTTTGGTTTGACAGGTATGTGATTGACGACCTTAGCAAGGTTTCCCTTCCGGCTTGGCCTGGGCAGGGTTGGACACCGCTTGGTTATTCTTCAGGACTCTTAGTCCCATTTGGCTCTTGTCCGTACTCGGATACTACTTTGCTTTCTTCTTGAGTTGTATCTTTATATTGTATCTTTTGGATTCTTGACTCGTTGAGTCGTTGTTGTATATATAAGTTCTTGTGGACTCTGTTGTAAACTACTGTGATGTAACTACTTGTATTCAAATCCCACCCACACGAAAGTGTCTGGTGGGCGTCTTTGAATCGCTTTTATGCGGATTTTGGCGGGAAATGCTGAGATCTGCATAGACCCGATTCGGGGGCGTTACACTCATGGTAAATAAAAATATTACTGAGATGCTCATTGTCTGTTGCCTTGTCATTTTGATATGGGATAGCTCCTATGTCATGGGGCAAGGGATACCTCGTTGGCAGTTCTCAATGATACACATATACTTACAATGACAAGAACTTGCCTGTGACTAAAGTTGAGTAGCATGAGGAACGGTACTCAAGGGGCATGAGATTTTCAACCTGTGATTTGTCAAGCATATAACTCATATTTGTCTCACTTTAACCTTAATCACTTCAAGATGCTTATGATAGGGGCAGTGAGAGCTCAAAGCTAATGAGTACCATATTTTTTGGAAGCTTTATGAAACTTGTTAATCCCTGCTTCCCTCTACGAAGGGCCTATCTTTTACTTTTATGTTGAGTCAGTAAACCTATTCATATCTATCTCAAGCAAGCATTTGAGTTGTTGTGATTCAATCATCTATATGTTAATTTATTCAATCATGTTCTTATGTTCCTTGTTTTGCACAATGCTCACTTTAAAAGCTATCATTGTTGGTGAAAAAACCGTTATGTTTGAGCAAGAGACTCCTGCAATATAAGCTTCATTATAAAATATTTGCTCAAAAATAAGTATGATTTGTTAACTGTTCTCTGACCAAGAACAAAGTTTGCCGTCACCAATTCTGATTTTCTGTGTGCGCCTTTATTGTGACTCCGTTACTAATTGCAAGTTAAGTTATATAAGAGTGGAGTTGCTTTCTATTATGATTTTGTGCATTGGTAAATGTGATGCTTCTTGTCCGTATTATCTTTATCGACACTTCACTCCATAAACCTGTGGTCATGTTTACTGAGTTCAGTTTTTGCTTGGTGACAAGCGAGGTCTGGGGGAGTTGATACGTCCATTTTGCATCACTATTTTATATCATAATTTACTGTTATTCATTGATATATTTCATATTTAGAGATGATACTTATGTTATTTCATCTATTTTGCATGTTTGATGATCAGGATTCTAATGGAAATAAGCGTTGTCCAGATGCAATATCTCCGAAGATCAGAAAATCCCAGAAAATATACGGAAATTCCTATTTTTCCAAAAGACGAAGAAAGCCAGAAGATGGAGTGGAGATGGGCCACAGGGGTCCCACACCACCCCTAGGCGCGGTCCCCCTGCACCACGCCACCAGGTGGTGTGGCCACCCTGGTCCACCTCTAGAGCTGCCCTTTCTCGTATATCTACCCCCCAAAAACCTAAGACTCGGGAAGCCATCAGAGAAATATTCTGCCGCCTCTGCGGGGCGGAAAACTACAAAGAGAAAAAGAGGTCTTCGGCATGCAGAAATCTGTTGGGGAAATTCCTTCCCAGAGAGGGAAGATCATCGCCATCGATATCGTCATCAAGCTAGGCTTCCTCGGTATCATCATCGTCATCATCATCATCATCATCTCCAGCAGCACCATCACCACCATGCCATACTACTGTAACAATTGGGTTTAATCTTGCATAGTTCATAGGGGAAACTTTACCGGTGTTGATTACTTGTTGTAGTTGATGCTATTGAGTGGAACCATTGGATTATTGTTCATGTTCATATTGTTACTTATCATTATTTCATCTCTGATCTTGATCCATATGATGTCTCCTGAGTAGTTCGTTTAGTTCTTGAGGACATGGGAGAAGTCATGTTGTTAGTAGTGGAATTATGTTGAGTAATATTTAATGGTTTGATATTTAAGTTATGGTGTTATTCTTCTAGTGGTGTTATGTGAACGTCGAATACATGATACTTCACCTTTATGGGCCTTGGGGAATGCATTGTGTATTTGGCTACTAATTATGGGGTTGCCGGAGTGACAGAAACCTAAACCCCCGTTAGGAAACCATTGCATAAGGGAGTGTAGGATCCCAGAGTTTAAGGCCGTGGTTAGGTTTTTATCTTAATTACTTTCTTGTAGTTGCGGATGCTTGCAAGGGGTATAATCACAAGTATGTACTAGTCCAAGTTAGGGCAGTACATTAGCATAGGTTCACCCACATAACACTTATCCAAGCAATGAAGATTAATAGACTATATGAAGCGAAATCACTCGACAATATTCCCATGTGTCCTCGAGAATGTTTGGTCATCATAAGTAATAAAACCGGATTGTCCTTTGCTGAAGAAAGGATTGCGCCACTCGCTTCTATTATTATTTTTCTTTTATTTACTCGCACTTTATTTATCTTGTCACATCCCAAAATTTTCCAAATTTTGAAATGTGAAAAAGAAATAAACAAAATAAATAAAGAATGAAATTTATGGGGAAAAGAAACTTTTTGCTTCTAATTGGAAACATTAAAACCTTTTAAACTATTACAAAAGTTTTCCCCCAAAATAAAGGTACTCCTTCAAATAAAAATAGCATTTAACAAAAACCCTAAGATCAATGCATCAAGATTATCCATATATCTCCTCTACTTCAAAATTTTAATTTGCAAGGTTCCCCTTCAAAATCTTTTTCACAAACTTCCTGTATTTGAAAATCTATTTTTAATCTTAAGGAATGTTCTCAACCAAAAACCATCTATACATCTCAACTACTTCATTTACATTTTTCAAACAACCTTTGTTTTGTTTTGAACCAAAAATAAAAGCAAAGAGTCTCGTTTTAAAATAAGCACCATAGTTTATGTGAGCTATTTTAAGTTTTTATAAAATTATCCTCTTTTTCAAACTTTAATTCATGGTTATCCATATAAAGTGGAACTAAATCGAATTAAGTTCAAATAAGGAAAGAATACAAGTCAATCCAAATATATTGCCCTGCAACTAGGCCAATATCACACACATGCAATCGTACAATAATTAACTAATTAATAATTGAGAAAATTAAATATTTCTAAATACATCAAATTTATGTCATAAAATGTTGCCCATGAATTTATGAACCCGCAGAAAATTGAATCAATAAATTTGGAGCTCTAAATCAAAAGTTATGAAAGAATTAAGAAATAAAAAATATATATAAAACAAAAAAAATGGCCGGCCCAACCAGGCCGATAGACCAAGAGGCCACCACCACGAGGAGGGCGTACTTACCTGAACCATTAACGAGGGAGCACTTGGTCTTCCTCCTATCTAATGCTCCTAAATGACTCTCAATTGCCCTCTAAATTGCACTAAATATCCCCTAATTCCTCTCCCTCTTTAATTTCCTTTAATCCAGCCCCCACCCCCTCCTATATAAACCCAACTCTAGGAAAGTTCCCAAGTTTTCAACTCATCTTAGCCCCATTTTCATCCAAAATTCTCCCCAATCTTCTCCACTCAAATAGACCTTCAAGACGACCTCGGATCACGGTGGCTTGAAGACGGAAGTTGTTCCCCTCGTCAAGGCGGTTCCATTCCCGCTGGTTTCACCTTGTTTCGTTCATCGAGCAGAGAGAAAAACACAGTCAAAGATTCAGATCTTAGAAGGTATAATCCATTTTACGCCCACCTCGTTGCTCCAAATTCAATTTCCTTAAAATAGTAGATAGATCTAGTTGTTATCTACAACTTTCATGTAGAAAGTTTTTCCATCCGAGCAACTTTTTCTGTAGTCAAATCTGACATCATCAGGACATCAGCGTAGTCAACAGTCAACTTAGTCAGATTAGTCAAAGTAAATTTCAGTCAATTCCCGAGTTTGACTTTTCCAGATTTTAGTACGAACTCGTATAATTCATAAAAAAAGATTTAGAAGTCCAAAAATTATAAATTTGATATCCCTGAAAATCTGAGATTCTGTAGAATCCATTTCTGCAATAATATTACTTATTCTCTATACAAAATTTGATTTATAAATTAAATGGTTTAATTGGTCATTTTCACCATAAAAATTATATATTTAGTTCTGTATATCCAAATTTAGCAAATAATATGTCTATGGATTCACAAAAACGAGTAGAACACAGTAGAGCCATAATTCGGTATTTTTGAGTCTGTTAAAATCACGTTTTATACAGAACCATTTGTGGACTATTTTGAGTATAAAAATTGTTGTGTAAATTATTTTTAAGTGAATCCTTTTGCAAATGGTTGTATATTGAACCCTCTGTACAGTAAGAGAAAAATATAATTTTATTATATTATAATAATACCATGGAAATTATTTAGTGAGAACGTACTTTCCAAGTGTTAGAAAATATTGCTAATTGCTACAATTGCACAAATGGTTGCATTTGTAATCTTGAAAATATAAAATGTTCAGAAATCACTTAGTAATGTTCAAAACCTTGTTATAAAAATTTGTACAATAAAAATTTCCATCTTGCATGTTTGCATACTTTGCATGATTTTTGTGTTGCCATTAGTGTTGATCTTGTGTATGTTTTGTCTTGGTTGTTTTGCTTGATAGATTGTGTTGATTGTCAAGTGTGTTATTGCGAAGAGTGTACCAACACCACCAACTACTAAGGCAAGTGACACTATCATCCATGTCCTACTATTTTCATTACATTTAGGGGATTTTTGTAACATGCATGATAAGGACTACTATATTTTATGCTATGCTAAATCCTAATAGGATACCCTTATATCTTCCTTAGTGAAATATTGTAGTTGTAGTAAGTTTAGCCCTGCTATATATTTGGGATGGGATACATGACATGATTATATGAAGTGTTGGAAAGATATATGTTTTTATATAATAAAACAAGTACTCAATGAACCACCTGGGTGGACAAGGATACTCAAGATTGGACAAGGTGGCAACAAAGGGAACCATGTTTATATGGCTATATTTTTGTGTGTGCACTAGAAGAAAACCACCCAGGGACTTAGAGATTGAACATGTTTCTCGTACAGTGGCTTCCGTGTACAACCACATGCTAAATGGGCTCTGGCTTAGTCAACTACATAGTAGAAGACCCATGCATTGGCATCTTCAGGTTAAATAGAATTGTGTATGGAAATATATCCCTACATTGGTGCCTGGTAGACAAGCTAGCATTGTGTATTGGGAGGACTTCTATGGAAAGACCTTGTCACATTCTCGATCTGCCGGTACTCCATTTGGTGAGTACTTATCCAGCGGCCACTGGTGGCGTCAAGACGAGATTGTGTCATGTGGGTAAAGTGTACAACTTCTGCAGAAGATCAAAAATTCTAAGTACTTAGTCGTGTCCCCGGTTACGGAAAACTCTGAGCAACTAAGGCCTGAAGCTATGGAAGATCTCGACATTCCAATTTCTCAAAGTAAAATTTGATGGTGACAACAAGGGGTTTGAAGCACTTGGAGTTTTCCAAGGAGTTCAGAAAGATTTTCAAAAGAGCAAAACTATTTTGAAAAGATAGGACAAAACTATATTGCTTTCTGCAAATGAGCCTAAACCCTACTTAGCCAAATATGCATGTAATGATAGGATCCACTTATTTCTACATAGTAGTGAAACTTGCCAATACAATTCAAATGTATTGACCCTTGTGGCTGTAACTTATTATGTTGCAGGTTTGTTTGATGTTAGTGAAGTGTGTTAAATAGGATTACAACTCTACAACCAACATGACTGCCTGTGGCACTTTGAAGATAAAGGACTCCATGCTATATAGTTATTTCTGCTGCATTGTAATGAGATAGACAAATGAGCTATGTAAGATGTAATGTATTATTTTATTCCTGGTTATAAAGTTGTATTATGACCTTTGTTTCTTGATATTACATCTTAAACTGTGGATGCTAGCTATTGATCCAGGGACTAGCATTGTAAACACATGGATCTCTACCTTATCAGGTTGGGACCTCTACATATCTGCATTACCAAAAACCCCTAAAAATCCATTTGCTAGTATTTACAGTGAATCCCTGATCCATACCGCTCTTCAACACCTTTTGCTCCTCGTTGGGTTTGACACTCTTATTTATCAAAAGTACTACGATACACCCCCTATACTTGTGGGTCATCAAGCACCTTAGAGAGTTGTTGTTAGACCGTGGGTTTAAGGTTGGGAAAATTGATCCCACTCTTTTTACTAGGAAGGTTAATTGGGAGCTTTTTGTATGCCAAATATATGTTGATGATATTATCTTTCGCTCATCTAATAAAGCTTTTAATGATGAATTCTCAAAGCTTGTGACTAATAGGTTCAGGATGTCTATGATGGGGGAGTTGAGGGTATTTCTTGGTTTTGAGTTTAAGAAAGTACGAGGAGGAACCTTTTTCAATCAAGCCAAGTATACTCATGACATGATCAAGAGGTTCAACATGAAAGACCTCAATGGAGCTCCCACTCCCATGGAAACGAAGACTCATCTTGAACTAAATCCAAATGGTAAAGATGTGGATCAAAAGGTATACCGGTCCATGATTGGTTCTTTGGTTTACATTTGTGCATCTAGACCCGATATTGTGTTGAGTGTAGGACTGTGTGCAAGATATCAAGTGGCTCCTAAAGAAAGCCATTTGATTGCGGTCAAAAAAATCTTTCGATATTTGGTTCATACCCCAAACTATGGTATATAGTATCCTAGGGGCTCAACATTCTCTCTATGTGGGTACACGGATTCAGATTGGGATGGTGATAAGGATGATAGGAAATCAACCTCCGGGGATTGCCAATTCCTTGGTAGGTCCTTGGTGTGTTGGTATTCTAAGAAGCAAAATTGTATCTCTCTCTCCACCACCGAAGCCGAATATGTGGCGGCTTCTAGTGCTTGCACTCAATTTCTATGTGATGTAGCTCGATTACTGTAGAGCCTGTTGGGAAACCCCAATAGCAAGGTACGATGAGCATAGTAGCAATTTTTCCCTCAGTTGTGAAACCAAGGTTATCGAACCAGTAGGAGAAAGGAAACAACTCCCAAGGTGTTTCTAGCAACGTGGAACCTGCACAACACAACCAAAATACTTTGCCCCAACTTACAGTGAGGTTGTCAAGCTCACCGGTTTTCTGAAAAACAAGGGATTAAATGTATAGCGTGGAAGAAAGTAATTGCTTGTAGTAATTGCAGAAAGTAAACAGTAGACAGTAGATTGAATATCAGTGGGAAGGAATGGACCGAGGTCCATAGTTCACTAGAGGTGTTTATCCTTAAGATAAATAACATGTTGGGTGAACAAATTACAGTTAGGCAATTGACAGATAGGGAAAGCATAACAATGCATGTACATGGCATGATGATTTCTATGAGATTCATTTGGGCATTAAAACATAATACATAGACCGTAATCCAACTGCATCTATGACTAATAATCCACCTCCAGGATATCATCCGAACAACCCTCAGGTATTAAGTTGCAAGCAACAGATAATTGCATTAATAAAAGTGTGTAAAGTAAACAATACAATTGCCCTTGGACAAAGGATTGTTGTGTTCTCCCTAGTAGCAACAACACATCTATAACTTTAGAGGTTTCTGTCACTCCCCCAGATTACTAGAGGCATGAACCTACTATCGAGCATAAATACTCCCTCTTGGAGTCACAACCAACTACTTGGCCAGAGTAACTACTAGCAAAAAAGAGCATGTAAGATCACAAATAACATAGACAGGATAGAATCAATAATCAATCTTAACATAGTACTCAATATCCATCGGATCCCAACAAACACAACATGTAGGATTACAAATAGATGATCTTGATCATGATAGGAAGCTCACAAGATCTAAACATGATAGCACAAAAGAGGAGAAACAACCATCTAGATGCTGCTATGGACCCATAGTCCAAGGATAAACTACCCACGCATCACTCCGGAGGCTAGCATGGTGATGAAGAAGGCCTCCGGGATGATCTCCCCTCTCTAGCAAGGTGCCAGGAAGAGCTTCAGATCCCTCTCGATATAGGAACGATGGTGGCGGCGGCTACGAACTTTTTCATGGATTTTTGATCGGGTCCTTAGGGTTTTCTCCTTGAGGGGTTTATATAGGCGAAGGTGCAAGGTCGGTGGACGCCCGAGGGGCCCACACCATAGGGCGGCGCGGCCTAGGGTGGACCCGCATGGCCCCCTGATGCGGCTGCCTCGTGGCGCTTCTTCGTCTCTCCTTCAGACTCCGTGTAGTGTCTGGAAAAATAGGAACTTTGGCTTTGGTTTCGTCCAATTCCGAGAATATTTCTTTACTAGCTTTTCTGCGGCAGAAAACAGGAACTGGCACTATGGCATCTTGTTAATAGGTTATTTCCAGAAAATGTATAAACATGCCTCAAAGTGTAGACAAAACATAAGATAGTTGGTACAAAACAAGCATGGAGCATAAAAAATAATAGAGACGTTTACGACGTATCAAGCATCCCCAAGCTTAACTCCTACTCGTCCTCGAGTAGGTAAGTGATAAAAAGAATAATTTTTGAGGTGAAATGCACCATAAAAATCTTGCTCAAGGTATTGTAAAACATTGATAGCTGGGATCAAAGTACTCTAACATAAGCATGAAAGATATATTTCTAACAATAAGACAAAGCAACTATGTTGCAACATGAAAGGCACACAAACAAAGTTCATGAATAACAATGCATTGAAAGACATTTGTTTGTTTCACATATAGAAAACATAGCAAGAGTGGTAATCAGCTTGTCCTTCATGGAATAGCAAAAGATAAATGCATAGGAAACCTTCAAAGTTTATATGGGTGACTTGATACAAATAATTTAAGAACAAGCAATACCATAATTATGAATCAATCAAAATGTTTTGGGACAATGCACATTGAACTAAGAATGACAACTAATTGGTGCATAAATATAGAATATGGAGACTCAACAAATAGTAAAAAGAAGGGACCTTCTTAGAGGGAAGCAGGGATTTAAAGTTTCATAAAGAGCTTCCAAAAATTATGGTACTTACTAGCTTTGAGCTCTCATTGCCCCTATCATAAGCATCTTGAAGTGATTAAGGTTAAAGTGAGACAAATATTATTTATATGCTTGACAAATCACAAGTTGAAAATCTCATACCCCTTGAGTACGAGTACCATTCCTCATGCTACTCAACTTTAGTCACAGGCAAGTTCTTGTCATTGTAAGTATATGTGTCTCATAGAGAACCGCCAACGGGGTACCCCTTTCCCCATGACACATGAGCTATCCCATATCAAAATGACAAGGCAACAGACAATGAGCATCTCAGCGATCTTTTTATTTACCATGAGCATGGTTTTTTTCTCTTCTCTTTTTCTTTTCGTTTCTTCTTTTTCTATTTTTTTGTGAAGATGCTTCATAGAATGCTCATTATGGTTATGTTGCAAGTTTCCACCATGATTAGGCATGGCTTAGGCTAGCCGCCCAGGCGTTTCTCTAACACATATACAAACTCCATGGACTTATAAGCTCTCATTTTATTTCACACCGCCGGCATCCATAAACAAAAGAACATGATATCAACTGGATATATATGTATAGTGTTAAAAGCATTCCCCATGACAGCATGTTTCTGCTAACTCCCAACTTATAATTTGCAAGCATATAAGCAACATAGATGGGCACAATGGTTCAGGTTTATTAAGTGCAAGAAAATAAAGTGTGCCATCAAGTTCGTGAGAGCTTTAATCACTAATTTTCACATAACAAAAGTTTAATTTGGAAGATAGATAAAACATGAAATATACTTAGAATGGTGTAACACACCATGCATAGGAATTTATAGTGGACTCTTTGGAATAACTTGGTTTCTTGAGAGTTGGATGCACGAGTATAGCTCATACTCAGTACAAGTGGAGGCTAGCAAAAGACTGGGAGCGACCAACTAAGAGAGCAATAATGGTCATAATCATGCAGAGCGATAAAACATTATTAATCAAAGCATAAAGTGATATCACAAGTCAAAAACTAAATGATCATAGAGGTTAAGGTGACTGGTTCATAGTCTTAACATGGTGTAAGCATGTGCCAAGTCAACCCAAATAAATCATCAAAGGAGAATACCACAATATTATCCTTTTGTATGCTAAAACAACGCATGATTCTTTCGTGGCACATTAAGCAATCTCAATTGTTTGAAATAAATCATGCTACAACAATAATTACTAAGCATATGGTCAAAGCAACATCTAACATGACATGGTAAAGTCTAAGCCACAGTCAAAACAAGCTTCCTTTTGTACCACTATAAGCATGAAACAATCTACTCTTTTCAAAGACCAATAGACTTATTTGAAACAACTCACAAAGATAATAATCAATAAATATCTGAGAGATTGTCTCACCTAACTACAAAGAAGAACTAAAAAGTTCTAAGCAAAAAGAAGAAGAAAACTAAAGCTACACGCAGTGCTAGCAAAAGAGAACACTTACAGAACATTAAGAGTGCAAACTAGAGTGTTCTAGAAAATAAAGAACCAGGTGTGACTTCTCCAAAATAGGTTTTTTGGGGTCCAACCAATTTATTGCAGCAAACAAAGCAAAAGTAAACTAAAAACAAAAACAAAGACGCTCCAAGAACAACACATTATGCATAAGGTAATAAAATAAATTGTCTTGAAAGAAGAACTGAGATTTTATTGATGAAGAAGGGGATGCCTTTGGAATCCCCAAGCTTAGATTTTTTCCATACTTCATCTCATCACATTATTCTATCCCTACACTTGAAAATTTCCTTCATACAAAACTTCACACAATCTTCATTAGCAACATTAGTGTATTCAAGATAATAAGCCTTTGGGTTCAGTTTCAACTCAAGTAAATCATCCATTAAAACATAATCTACTATAGCAACTCCTTTTAAAAGCTCAAGTGATCAAAGAGAACTCAAAAACAAACCGATTAAGAGGCAAATGCAAATAATGGCAGAAATTTGTCAAAACAGACCAGTAGGTAAATACCAATTTTTTTGAAAATATTCTGTTGATCAAATCGAAAAGTGCAAAACTAACGGAAGTTGCTCTCAATCCGACGTTTTGGGATGTTTCACTAATTTTTACAGCGAGGCACATAAATCTGTTTTGGGATAGCAACTTCCCCAAATCTTACTTCCCTCTAATTAGAGGTTATTCTTGGCACAAAAACCACACAAAAAGGATAAGGAGAGGTTATTACAAAGGCAATAACTTCCAAGACTCAACAAAAGAAAAAATTACTGAAATAAAAATTGGGTTATCTCCCAAGATTGCTTTTCTTTAACGCCTTTCAGCTAGGCATAGAAAGCAAGAATCAAGTATTTTCAAATGAAGAAGCGTCAACATCAATATTTGTTCCAATAAGAGAATCAAAATATAGCTTCTTTCTTTTTCTAGGGAAGTGTTCTATACCTTTCTTGAGTGGGAGTTGATATTTAATGGTGCCTTCTTTCATATCAATAATGGCACCAACAGTTCTAAGAAAAGGTCTTCCCAAGATAATATGACAAGAAGCATTGCATTCAATATCCAAAACATATAAATCAACGGGGACAAAGGTATGTTTAACCATAATAAGATCATTATTTATTTTTCCCATAAGTTTCTTTTTAGCATTATCATTAAGATGGACATCCAAATAACAATCTTCCAATGGTGGTAAATCAAGCATTTCATAAATTTTTCTAGGCATAATAGAGACACTAGCACCAAGATCACATAAAGCTTTGAAATCAAAATCATTCACTTTCATTTTAATGATGGGCTCCCAACCATCTTCTAATTTCATAGGAATATAAGCTTCATGTTTCAATTTTTGTTCTTTAAATTTCATGAGAGCATTTTTAATATGTTTTGTAAAAGCCATATTCATAGCACTAGCATTAGGACTTCTAGAAAGCTTTTGCAAGAACATAATTACTTCAGAAATATTGCAACCATCAAGATCAAAATCAAAAATATTATTCAAAGTAGTAGAACTATAGTGTCCCGTATTTCAAAAAAATCAAAAAATTTATTGGAAAAGGTTCCATTGGGTTTAGGAAATGTTGCAAAAGGAATGGGGACTTTAGGTGGTTTGCTAGCATCAACATTACTAGTAGTGGTAATAGTACAAATTTTAGTCATACTATTATTTCTTGCAATTTCATCTTCTCTTACCCACCTAGTATGCAATTCAGCTAACATCTTAACATTTTCATCAATTCTAACTTGTATGGCATTCAAAGTCTTGATTTCTTTAACATCATGAGGCATTACCTTTAATTTAAGAAGTTCAACATCATGGGCAAGACTATCAACTTTAGAAGCATGATCATCAATCTTTCCAAGTTTTTCCTCAACAGTTTTATTGAAAGCAGTTTGTTTACTAATAAAATCCTTAAGCATGAATTCAAGTTCAGAGGGTGCACTTCTATTGTTGTTGTAGGAATTTCCATAAGAATTACCATTATTAGAAGGGTATGTCCTATAATTATTATTACCATAAGCATTGTTGCTAAAATTATTACTTCTAATGAAGTTCACATCAACTTGTTCTTCTTGAGTAACCAAAGAGGCTAAAGGAAAATTATTTGGATCAATATGAGCTTTTCCACTAACAAGCATAGACATAATAGTATCAATTTTATCACTCAGGGAGGAGGTTTCTTCAATAGAATTTACCTTTTTACCTTATGGAGCTCTCTCAGTGTGCCATTCAGAATAATTAATCATCATATTATCAAGGAGCTTTATTGCAGCACCCAAAGTGATGGTCATAAAGGTACCTCCAATAGCCGAATCCAACAGATTTCTTGAAGAAAAATTTAGTCCTGCATAAAAGGTTTGGATAATCATCCAAGTAGTCAGTCCATGAGTCGGGAAATTCTTCACTAAAGATTTCATTCTTTCCCAAGCTTGAGCTACATGTTCATTATCAAATTGTTTAAATTTCATTATGTCCCTTCTCATGGATATAATCTTAGCAGGAGGATAATATTTTCCAATGAAAGCATCTTTGTATTTAATCCAAGAATCAATACTATTTTTAGGCAAGGATAGCAACCAATCTTTAGCTCTTCCTCTTAAATAGAAAGTAAACAATTTAAGCTTAATAATATCTCCATCTACTTACTTATATTTTTGCATCTCACAAAGTTCAACAAAATTATTAAGGTGAGTAGCAGCATCATCAGTACGAGCACCAAAGAATTGTTCTTTCTTAACACGATTCAGCAAAGCAGGTTTAATTTCATAGAAAGTAGCTTCAGGAATAGGTGGAGCAATAGGTGTGCAAATGAAATCATTATTGTTTGTGCTAGTGAAGTCACACAACTTAGTGTTTTCAGGAGTATTCATTTTTGCAAGATTAAAGCAAGCCAACAGAAATATCAACTAAAGTAGGAACTAATTTATTTGTGTTTTTGATAAAAAGAAGCAAACCAAACAAAACTAAAGAAACAAAAACAAAGTAAAGAGATTGGTTGTGAGAGACTCCCCTTACAAAAATATTCTTTCTCTTAGAAAATCTTTTCGACGAGGAGGAAGAGATTGAAGTTGTCCTGTATCTCCCCGGCAATGGTGCTAGAAAATCTTGATGTAGCTCGGTTACTATAGATCTTGTTCATAAACCCCAAGAGCAAGGTATGATGAGCACAACAACAAGTTTTACCTCAGTTGTGAAACCAAGGTTATCGAACCAGTAGGAGAAAGGAAACAGCTCCTAAGGTGTTGCTAGCAACGTGGAACCTGCACAACACAACCAAAATACTTTTCCCCAACTTAAAGTGAGGGTGTCAAGCTCACCGGTTTGCTGAAAACAAAGGATTAAACGTATAGTGTGGAAGAAAGTAATTGCTTGCAGTAATTGCATAAAGTAAACAGTAGACAGTAGATTGAATATCAATGGGAAGGAATGTACCGGGGTCCACAGTTCACTAAAGGTGTTTCTCATAAGATAAATAACATGTTGGGTGAACAAATTACAGTTGGGCAATTGACAGATAGAGAATGCATAACAATGCATGTACATGGCATGATGATTTCTATGAGATTTGTTTGAGTATTACAACATAATACACAGACCATAATCCAACTGCGTCTATAACTAATAATCCACCTCCGGGATATCATCCGAATAACCCTCGGGTATTAAGTTGCAAGCAACAGATAATTGCATTAAGCAAAGTGTGTAAATTAAACAATACAATTGCCCTTGGACAAAAGGATTGTTGTTTTCTCCGTAGTAGCAATAGCACATCTACAAACTTAGAGGTTTCTGTCACTCCCCCAGATTACTAGAGGCATGAACCTACTATCGAGCATAAATACTCCCTCTTGGAGTCACAAGAAACTACTTGGCCAGAGTAACAACTAGCAACGGAGAGCATGCAAGATCAAAAATAACATAAACATGATAGAATCAATAATCAATCTTGACATAGTACTCAATATCCATCATGATAGGCAGCTCACAAGATCTAAACATGATAGCACAAAAGAGGAGAAACAACCATCTAGCTTCTACTATGGACCCATAGTCCAAGGATGAACTACTCACGCATCACTTCGAAGGCTGGCATGGTGATGAAGAAGGCCTCCACGATGATATCCCCTCTCCGGTAGGGTGCCGAGAAGAGTTTCAGATCCCTCCCGATCTTGGGACGATGGTGGCGGTGGCTACGGAATTTTTCGTGGACTTCTTATCGGGTCCTTAGGGTTTTCTCCTCAGGAGGTTATATAGGCGATGGGGCAAGGTCGGTGGACGCCCTAGGGGCCCACACCATAGGGCGGCGTGGCCTAGGGTGTACTTGCGTGGCCCCCTGGTGCGGCTGCCTCGTGGCATTTCTTCGTCTCTCCTTCAGACTTCGTGTAGTGTCTGGAAAAATAGGAACTTTGGCTTTGGTTTCGTACAATTCTGAGAATATTTATTTACTAGGTTTTCTGAAACCAAAAACAGCAGAAAACAGGAACTGGCACTATGGCATCTTGTTAATAGGTTATTTCCAGAAAATGTATAAAAATGCCTCAAAGTGTAGACAAAACATAAGATAGTTGGTACAGAACAAGAATGGAGCATCAAAAATTATAGATACGTTTACAACTTATCACTATGGATGAGGCAAATTTTAAAGGAATAAAGTGTCCATTGTGACAAAGTGCCTCTTCTATGTGACAATGAAAGTGCTATCAAGATTTCCTACAACCCGGTGGATCATACAAGGACAAAGAATATTGAGATTCGTCATAACTTTATTAGAGATCATGTTGCTCAAGGAGATATTGAGTTATCCTATGTTTCAACCAAAGACCAACGTGCAAACATATTCACGAATCCACTTGATGAAGCAAGGTTTTGTTATTTGAGGAATGGACTAAATATCGTAGATTCAAGGAGCTTGACTTGATCACCTTGCATACTCACCTATGTGTTGATCCTTATTTGGTTTAGGTGTACAGATAGAGATAGGGGTAGTGTGGTCCTAATACATTGGGCTATCCCTCCCCCATAATGCCAACATTAAGAAAATCAATTATCTTAATATCATTTTGTGATATGCGAGCTTCATTGATGAGTAGTGGCTATGTACCCAAGGATAATTCTTCGCGGTGTCATGCCACAAACTATTACACGGTGGACTCGGCCCCCGCTCTCTTCTTTATGAAGAGTCAGTTCTTGGTTCAATTGATTTGGAGATTTATTTGACACTTTATTTGATATTTACGAATTCTTGGTTCTTCACAGTATAACTTCTAATCCCAGGCCTATTCTCACCTTAAAACATGCTCATATTGCCACACATTTGTCCTAAAATTTTGTTTCTGGTCGAAGGACCCCAGACTACCCGCCCTGAACAAACTGGAGTCTCTGGCTTGCTCGGACTCTCTGCTTGGTTCAGCCCGTACATTCCGGCCGGGCCGGACACTCCGGCGCTAATACGTCGGAAACGTATCTATAATTTTTGATGTCCCATGCTTGTTTTGTATCTAATTTTCTTTGCTTTGTCTACACTTTGAGGTGTTTTTATATGTTTTCTAAAACTAACCTATTAACAAGTTGCCACAGTGCCGGTTGCCTGTTTTCTTCTGTTTTTGGTTCCAGAAAGGCAGAAAAATAATATTCTCGGAATTGGATGGGACAAAAGCCAAAGTCAATATTTTACCGTGGGGAACACGCAGTCCAGAGGAGAGACGGAGGAGGGCCTCGAGGGGGCCACACCCCCTAGTCGCGCGGGTGGGCCCACCCCGCGCCTGGGGGTGCAGCCGCCTTAGGCACCCCCTCGGCCTCCCTCTTCGCCTATAAGAAGCCCCCGATGCAGAAACCCTAGGACCCGATCAAAACTCCATGAAACCGTCTGTAGCCGCCGCCACCATCGTCCCTAGATCGGGTGGATCTGAAGTCCGGCACCCTGCCGGAGGGGAAATCATCCCGGAGGCCTTCTTCTCCGGTATGAAGCGTGAGTAGTTCCACCTTGGACTACAGGTCCATGTAGTAGCTAGATGGTTGTATCTCCTCCTTGTGCTTTCATGTATAGATCTTGTGAGCTCTGTTCATGATCAAGATCTAATCTATTTGTAATCACGCATGTTGCGTTTGCGGGGATCCAATGGATATTGAGATTACTATGTCAGATTGATTAATGGTTTTGTCTATTTGATTCTATCATGTCTGTGTTGTTTGTGATATTGCATGCTCCCCGTTATTAGTAGCTATATTGGCCAAGTAGTTGCTAGTGACTCCAAGAGGGGGTATTTATGCTCGATAGTGGGTTCATGCCTCTAGTTTCCAAGGGAAGTGACATAAATCTCTTCGGTTGTAGATGTGTTGTTACCACTAGGGAGAAAACAATGGTCTCTTGTTCATGGAACAAGTGGATTGTTTACCTTACACACTTTGCTTAAAGCATTTGTTTGTTGCTTGCAACTTAATACTGGAGAGGGTTCGGATGATAACCTGAAGGTGGAGTGGACTTCTAGTCATAGATGCAGTTGGATGGCGGTCTATGTATCTTGTTGTATTTCCCAATCGAATCTCATAGGATCTTTTTGTCTAGTATTGAATTGTTATGCCTTGCTTAGTTCCTGTCAATTGCCCTGCTGTAATTTGTTTACCCTTCATGCCATGTTGTTTATCTAAGGAGAGCACCTCTAGTGAACTATGGACCCCGGTCCAATTTTTACCATTGATACATCTTCCACTGTTACTATTTACTTGCTGCAAACCATGATCACCTTCCACACCATACATTTAATCCTTTGTTACACCAACCAGTGAGATTGACAACCTCACTGTTAGTTGGGGCAAAGTCTTGAGTTTGTGTTGTGCAGGTTTCCACGTTGCTTGCAACACCTGTGTGACCATTCCTTCCTCCTACTGGTTCAATAACCTCGGTTTCTTACTGAGGGAAGACTTGCTGCTGTGCTGCTTCACACCTTGCTCTTGGGGTTCCCAACGGGCTCCACATCAACTGAGCCATCAGACGCATATCGCCCGGACACTCTGGACCGAGCAGTCTCAAACTCGGTAAAAGGGGGCTAGGGGGAAGTGGACGGTTCGGTCCTTCTTCTCCTCCCCGACTCCCTCTTCCTCCCAACTTATGTCCCTCGACCAAGAGCACCACCAGGAGGGCCTCACCACCCCGGATCCAGTCGTTGCTGCTGGCCATCGCCTTTCCTTCACCGTTGGGACCCATTCCCCTCCGGTGAAGACCACCATGGATGCTGGTAAAGTGTTCCTCCCCTTCTCTCTCTCTAGGCATGTCTTAGATGTGTTTTTGAGGACTCTTTCTTGCTTAAATCTATGGCTACATCATTCATGCGTGCAATGTTCCCCCTAGCAGTAATCCTAGAAATGTCGATCTGCTCTGTTTCATCCTCTTTGCACTGCCCTAGGAAAACACCGTGACTCCAACCGGAGTCTCCGCGTGTATGTTTCGGACACTCCGGTCCAGCCGAAATGTCCCGTGCATACGCATCGGAATGTCTGGGCCATGCGGAGTCTCCGAGGTGTTTTCCCCGGACAGTCCGGCAATAATCAGTATGTGCATATTCAGTATTCCTTTGATTACTGTTATTGTTCAATATCTCCTAGATAAATGTGCTTATCCCATATGTTGTCTCCCTCCTCTGATTTCATAGGTGGTTCTCGTCCTCGCCGGTCTTGGGCTGGTCAAAAGCCTCGTCCTTGCAAGTTTCGATATGATGAAGAGAGAGATGCTCATGTGGATCCTTCTGTGGTCAGGCAGTCAACACGTGAGCGTGCTGCATGGTACGTCGTAAACGTATCTATAATTTTTTATGTTCCATGCTTGTTTAGTATCAAATTTGCTTTGCTTTGTCTACACTTTGAGGTATTTTTATATGTTTTCCGGAACTAACCTATTAACAAGATGCCACAGTGCTAGTTGCCTGTTTTCTGTTGTTTTTTGTTCCAGAAAAGGCAAAAAATGAATATTCTCGGAATTAGACGGGACAAACGCCAAAGTCAATATTTCACCGAGGGGAACATGGATCCAGAAGACGAGACGGAGGAGGGCCTCGAGGGGGCCACACCCCCTGGCCACGCTGCCAGGCCTGGCCCGCGCCTAGGGGGGTGCAGCCGCCTCGGGCACCCCCTCGGCCTCCCTCTTCGCCTACAAAAAGCCCCCGATGCCTAAACACTAAGGACCCGATTAATCTTCCACGAAACAGTCCGTAGCCGCCGCCACCATCGTCCCTAGATCGGGGGGATCTCACGATCTTCTCGGCACCCTGCCGGAGGGGAGAGATCATCCCGGAGGCCTTCTTCATCACCATGCCAGCCTCCGGTATGATGCGTGAGTAGTTCCACCTTGGACTATGGGTCCATACATTAGCTAGATGGTTGTTTCTCATCCTTTGTGCTACCATGTTTAGATGTTGTGAGCTACGTTCATGATCAATATCATCTATTTTTAATCATGCATGTTGTGTTTGCGGGGATCCAATGGATATTGCGATTGTCTTATTGATTCTATCATGTCTGTGTTGTTTGAGATCTTGCATGCTCTCTGTTTCTAGTAGCTATCTTAACCAAGTAGATGCTAGTGACTCCAAGAGGGAGTATTTATGCTCGATAGTGGCTTCATGCCTCTATTGAATCTGGAGAAGTGACAGAAATCTCTAAGGTTGTAGATGTGTTGTTGCTACTAGGGAGAAAACAACGATCTTTTGTTCATGGAACAATTGTATCGTTTACTTTACACACTTTGCTTAAAGCAGTTATCCGTTGCTTGCAACTTAATACTGGAGGGGGTTAGGATGATAACCTGAAGGTGGATTACTAGTCATAGATGCAGTTGGATGGCGGTCTATGTATATTGTTGTAATGCCCAATCGAATCTCATAGGATCATGAATGTCTAGTATTAACTTGTTATGCCTTGCTCAGTCCTGTCAATTGCCTCCTTGTAATTTGTTTACACATCATGTTATGTTGTTTATCTTAAGGAGAACACCTCTAGTGAACTATGGACCCCGGTCCAATCTTTACCATTGTTACATCTTCCATTGTTACTGTTTACTTTCTGCAAGTCACCATTACCTTCCACACCATACGTTTAATCCTTTGTTTTCAGCAAACCGGTGAGATTGACAACCTCAATGTTTGTTGGGAAAAGTATTGAGTTTGTGTTGTGCAGGTTTCCAAGTTGCTAGCAACACCTTTGAGTCGTTTCTTTCCTCCTACTGGTTCGATAACCTTGGTTTCATACTGAGAGAATACTTACTGATGTGCTCATCATAGCTTCCTCTTGGGGTTTCCCAACGAAGCTCTACAGTGATCTGAGCCGCCATCAACGAGTTTTCTAGAGTCGTTGTCGAGGATTAAGGACAACTTCACAACCACTCTCTTTAATTTATTTTTGTTTTTCTTAGTTTCTTTTGCTTTGTTTTGCTTGCTTCTTTTTATCAAAAATTATAAAAAAAATTAGTTTCCTTGGTTTTGCTTTCTCTTATCAAAAACATAAAAAAATTAGTTCCTACTTTAGTTGCTACCATGTCTGGTGTTGTTCCAATCACTGTGTCACCTATGGAAAGGATCTTTACTTTCTAACAAGGAAGTGAAGAGAATTTCAAAGAAGCTTGGTCTAGAATTTCTGATTTACAGGAAAAAACTGAACCTAAGATGAGTCTAGGCTTAGTTATTTGCAGTTTCTACCATGGTCTTGCTCTTTGTTATAGGTATGCTTTGGATGCTGTAACAGGGAGATATACTTTTCAATATAATGAGAATGAAGCTTTGGATGCCATAAATAAGTTGATTACAATTCATAATTTTCCTAGCAAGTTTGATTCTTCCTTTATAAATATATATGCTAGGTTGAACACTCTTGAAATCAGTACTGTTGCTTTGAAAGATTGCTATAACATTCTTAGAGAGCACCATGATTATGCTCCAGTAAATTTTGAGCCTTCAAAATGGTTTCCTACAATAGAAGTTGCTATAAACAATGAAACTTTTGATGCTCGTTGTGATATCATGTCTGAATTTTGTCTTATGTCTAAAGATATCTACGAGTCTTTGAATCTTTGGGGACTTTCTGAAGGAGGAAAGAAATATCTCTTACCAATAATGCAACTATATTACCCATAGATGAGGGTGTATTTACAAAAATCTCAGGTGGTGTCTACTGATTATCTTGTTATTGAATGTGCAGGAAAAGGACAAATTACACTTGGAAGATCCCTAATAAAACACCTTGGAGCAATAATAGATGTGGGAAAAGGCATTATGCATTTTGCTTCTACAATAAGAAAACATATATTTCCTAAAGATAAGAAGAAATGTAAGAAAGGTAGGAGCAAGAAATTTGATGTTAATGCTTCTTCATTTGAAAATACTTGATTATTGCTTCTTATGTCTAACTTAAAGGCGTTAAAGAAAAGTACTTATTGGGAGATAACCCAAAAGTTTTAGTTCAGTCTTGGAAGTTGTTACTTCTGTAATAACCTCTCCTTATCCTTTTTATTTGCTTTTTGTGCCAATAATAACCTCTAATGAGAGTGAAATAAGATTTCAGGAAGTTGCTGTCCCGAAACACATTTCGGTGCTTCACTGTAAAAATTCGTTAAAAATCTCTATATGTCGGATTGAGCTGTAATTGTTAGTGCTTATGCCACAGGTTGTTAGATAAATTTTGTTAGTTCAACACTTTTTGAATTAATCAACATAAGGTTTTCGAAAAAATCAGTTTTCACCTGCTGGTCTGTTTTGACAGATTTCTGCCATTATTTGCATTTGTCTCCTATCGATTTCTTTTGGGGTTCTTTTTGGGAAATTGATATTTTTGAAGGAATTGCTACAGTAGCTTATGTTTTTAATGAAAGTTTTGTTGTTTTAAAACTAAACCCCAAAGGTCTATTATATTTTGAATGCACTAATGTTGTTAATGAAGATTGTGTGAAGTTTTGTATGAAGGAAAAATTTTAGGTGTAAGGAAAGAATGATGTAATAAGATGATGAATGGACAAAATCTCAAGCTTGGGGATGCCACCCCGTGTCACCCCAAGAAATATTTAAGAGGTACAAGTGTCAAAGCTTGGGGATGCCTAAGGCATCCCCTTCTTCATTAATAAAAATCTCAGGTCTTTCTAGACACTTCGTTTTTATTGTTTCATGCACAGTTGTGTTGTTCTTGGAGCGTCTTAGTTTTCGTTTTTGGTTTTTGTTTGCTTAGTTTGCTTGAATAAAGTAGTTTAACCCCCATCTTCATTGTGTTGTTTTCAAATAAGTTGATTGGTGTTGGCAAGGAGTAGGAAGTTCTTGCTTTAGTAGTACAAGAGGAGCTTGCTTTGACTGTGACTTAGACTTTATCATGCCATACTAGATGTTGTTTTTATATTATGCTTAGTTATTATTGGTGTAGCATGACTTGCTCCAAACAATAGAGATTGCTTAGTGTGCCTTGAAATAATCATGCGTTGTTTTAGAATACAAAAGCATAGTATTGTGGTATTCTCCTTTGATGCTTTGTTTGGGTTGACTTGGCACATGCTCACACCATGTTATGACTATGAACAAGTCACCTTAGCCTCTATGATCATTTAGTTTTTGACTTGTGGTACCACTTTATGCTTTGATTAGTAATGTTTTGTCGCTCTGCATGATTATGGCCATCATTGCTCTCTTAGTTGGTCGCTCCCAGTCTTTTGCTAGCTTCCAGTTGTATTGAGTAAGCTCTACTCATGCATCCAACTCCCAAGAAACCAAGTTATTCCAAAGTTTCCACTATAAATAGCTATGCATGGTGTGTTACGCCATTTTAAGCAAATTCTTGTTTTATCTACCTTCCAATTAAAAAGTCGCTTTTTATGTGAAAAATTAGTGATTAAAGCTCTCACAAACTTGATGGCACACTTTATTTTTCTTGCCCCTAATAAACTTGAACCATTGTGTCATCTATGTTGTATATGCTTTCACTTATACGTTGGAATTAGTAGAACCATGTTGTCATGGGGAATGCTTTCAACATTGCACCTGTACATTGTACCCAGTTGATATCATACCCTTTTGTTTACGGATGTCGTCGGTGTGAAATAAAAGGGGAGCTTGTAAGTCCATGGAGTTATGTATGTATGCTAGAGAAATGCCTGGTCCGCTAGCCTAAGCCATGCCTAATTATGGTGGAAAATTGCAGCATCACTATAGTGAGCAATCTATGAAGCTTTCTTCTTATAAAAAAGACACAGAAAAGAGGAAAGAGAGAAAAAAACACCATTTTCCCATGGTAAATAAGAGATCGCTGAGATTCTTATTGTCTGCTTGCCTTGTCATTTTAATATGGGATAGCTCATGTATCATTGGGCAAGGGGTACCCTGTTGGCAGTTCTCTATGATACACATGTACGTACTTACTATGACAAGAACTTATCGGTAACTAAAGTTGAGTAGCATGAGGAGCGGCCCTCGTACTCAAGGGACATGAGATTGCCAACTTATACTTTGTCAAGCATATAATCCATACTTTGTTTACTTTAACCTTAATCACTTCAAGATGCTTATGATAGGGGCAATGAGAGCTGAAAGCTAACAAGTACCATAATTTTTGGAAGCTCTTTATGATACTTGAAATCCCAGTTTCCCTTATGAAGGGCCTTTCTTCCACTATTACATTGAGTCTCCACCTTCTATCTTAGGCACCAATTAAGAGAGCATAGTTGTCATTCTTAGCTCTATGTGCATTGTCCCAAAACTTATTGATTGATTCATATTATTGATATTGCCTGCTCTTGAACTATTTGTATCTACTCACCCTTATGAACTTTGAAGGTGTCTTATGCATTTATGTTTTGCTACTCCATGAGGGACAAGCTGAATGCCACTATGCTATGTTTTCTAAATGTAAAACAAACAAACGTCTTTCAATGCATTGTTATTCATGAATCTTTGTTTGTATCCTTTCACGTGGCATGCATAGTTACTTTGTCTTATTGTTAGAACTTCACCTTTCATGCTCATGTTTAGAGTACTTTGATCCCAGCTTTCAATGCTTGCAAATGGTTTGATCTTGATTTTCATGGTGCATGTCACCTAAAAAATTATTCATTTTAGCACTTACCTAATCGAGGACGAGCAGGAGTTAATCTTGGGGATGCTTGATACGTCGTAAATGTATCGATAATTTTTGATGTTCCATGCTTGTTTAGTATCAACTTTGCTTTGCTTTGTCTACACTTTGAGGTATTTTTATATGTTTTCTGGAACTAACCTATTAACAAGATTCCACAGTGCCAGTTGCCTGTTTTCTGTTGGTTTTGGTTCCAGGAAAGCCAGAAAATGAATATTCTCAGAATTGGACAGGAGAAATGCCAAAGTCAATATTTCACCGAGGGGAACACGGAACCAGAAGACGAGACGGAGGAGGGCCTTGAGGGGGTCACACCCCTGGCTGCGTGGCCAGGCCTGGCCTGCGCATGGGGGGTGCAGCCGCCTCGGGCACCCCCTCGGCCTCCATCTTCGCCTATAAGAAGCTCCCGATACCTAAACCCTAAGGACCCGATAAATCTTCCACGAAACAGTCTGTAGCTACCGCCACCATCGTCCCTAGATCGGGAGGATCAGAAGCTCTTCCCGGCACCCTGCCGGAGGGGAGAGATCATCCCGGAGGACTTTTTCATCACCATGCCAGCCTCCGGTATGATCTGTGAGTAGTTCCACCTTGGACTATGGGTCCATATAGTAGCTAGATGGTTGTTTCTCCTCCTTTGTGCTACCATGTTTAGATCTTGTGAGCTCTGTTCATGATCAAGATCATCTATTTGTAATCATGCATGTTGTGTTTGCGGTGATCCGATGGATATTGAGATTACTATGTCAGATTGGTTAATGGTTTTATCTTATTGATTCTATCATGTCTGTGTTGTTTGAGATCTTGCATGCTCTCTCTTTCTAGTAGCTATCTTGGCCAAGTAGATGCTATTGACTCCAAGAGGGAGTGTTTATGCTCGATAGTGGGTTCATGCCTCTATTGAATCTGGGGAAGTGACAGAAATCTCTAAGGTTGTAGATGTGTTGTTGCTACTAGGGAGAAAACAACGATCTTTTGTTCATGGAACAATTGTATTGTTTACTTTACACACTTTGCTTAAAGCAGTTATCCGTTGCTTGCAACTTAATACTAGAGGGGGTTCGGATGATAACTTGAAGGTGGATTACTAGTCATAGATGCAGTTGGATGACGGTCTATGTATATTGTTGTAATGCCCAATCGAATCTCATAGGATCATGAATGTCTAGTATTGCATTGTTATTCCTTGCTCAGTCATGTCAACTGCCTCGTTGTAATTTGTTTACCCAACATGTTATGTTGTTTATCTTAAGGATAACACCTCTAGTGAACTATGGACCCTGGTCCAATCTTTACCATTGTTACATCTTCCATTGTTACTGTTTACTTTCTGCAAGCCACCATTACCTTCCACACCATACGTTTAATCCTTTGTTTTTAGCAAACTGGTGAGATTGACAACCTCACTGTTCGTTGGGGCAAAGTCTTGAGTTTGTGTTGTGCAGGTTTCCAAGTTGCTAGCAACACCTTTGAGTCATTTCTAAGTTGCTGTGCTCATCATACCTTCCTCTTGGGGTTTCCCAACGAAGCTCTACAGTGATCTGAGACGCCATCACTGCAACAAAGCAAGAAAAGATCAGAAAACTAAATAGGGATGAATCCAAGCGCATGAAGTTTGAAACCTTGACTACCTTGATAGATTTGGTTTCAATTCTCTGCCACGCACCTCTAATGATGATCGTTTCTGGAGAAATGAACAAATCCTTCTCTATTCTGATGTGTTTTTGGGTTCGGCTCTCCGGTGTGCCCCATGAAGTGGTTGGATATTGAGAAGCTACATGCTCACAGTTACTTTTATGATGCTCTTTGGGTGACTGAGAAGATGGGGCTGCATACCATCTTTCAAGCAAAAGAAGAATACAATATTGAGTTGGTCTAGCAGTTCTATGCCATAGTTGTTTTTGGCGACACAGTGGATATACCCCATGAGTGGATGTCTGGCACTACAAGGTGTCATTCCAACATGCTAGAGTTTGCTTAGATTCTTGGCTTGCCCTTCAATACCAATGCTCCCAGTGGTGTGAGGATGCATGTTCATGGACATTCCTATGAAAATAAAAGGTTGGCTCCTATTTACTCATAGCACGGTGTAGTTGGGAAAACCACCAATATCAAGCTCATTTACAACATTCTGCTTCGCATGTTTCGCCACACTTTCACTCCAGAGGAGGGCAACAAGGATGAGATGAGAGGTACATAAATTAATCTTTTGTCCCATGCTCACTCAGTGTATACTCATGGACCAAACCATCCGGGTGGTGCTATTGATGTCATGGACTTCATCTATCGCGACTTGTACAAGTGCATTATGGACAAGAAGTGCCCTCTTTACGCCCCTTATGTGATGAATCTCATAGCTGCCCACACTCATGCGACCCCCTTCCTATACAACGAGCTTGTTTTGCACCTTCCTGCCAAGCTTCAGAGAAAGGGCGCCCCTTCCTCCAAGGTACCTTGTGGCTATCCCCCGTCTCATGATAATTTTGAGGATGAGAATATGGATACAGATGATGATGACAGTGATGATGAGTCTGAGAAGGTGCAGGAAGTTGTGATCCGTGGCCCTCGTATGAAGCATGCTAGAAACGCATATCATTTTGACACCTCTAGAGAGGAAGTGCATGATGCACTCGTGCCTGACAGGGAGGAAGAGGTTGAAGTTGATGCAGGAGCGCTTCGTTGGAAACCCCAAGAGCAAGGTGTGAAGTAGCACAGCAGCAAGTCTTCCCTCAGTAGAGACCGAGGTTATCAAACCAGAAGGAGGAAGGAAACATCACACAGGTGTTGGAAGCAACGTGGAGACATGCACAACACAAACTCAAGACTTTTCCCCAACGAATCAGTGAGGTTGTCAAGCTCACCGGTTTGCTGTAATAAAGGATTAAACATATGGTGTGGAAGGCAATGGTTTGCAGCAAGTAAACAGGTAACAGTGGAAGATGTATCAATGGTAAAAATTGGACCGGGGTCCATAGTTCACTAGAGGTGCTCTCCTTAGATAAACAACATGGCATTACAACAGGGCAATTGACAGGAATTGATCAAGGCATAACAATGCAATTACTAGCCAAAAAGATCATATGAGGTTGATTGGGCTATACAACAATATACATAGACTGTAATCCAACTGCATCTATGACTAGAAGTCCACCTTCAGGTTATCATCCGAACCCCCTCCAGTATTAAGTTGCAAGCAACAGACAACTGCTTTAAGCAAAGTGTGTAAGGTAAACAGTCCACATGTTCCATGAACAAGAGACCGTTGTTTTCTCCCTAGTAGCAATAGCACATCTAGAACCGAAGAGATTATTGTCACTTCCCTTGGAAACTAGAGGCATGAACCCACTATCGAGCATAAATACTCCCTCTTGGAGTCACTGGCAACTACTTGGCCAAGATAACCACTAGCAACGGAGAGCATGCAAGATCACAAACAACACAGACATGATAGAATCATAAAGATAGAACCATTAATCAAACCAACATAATAATCTCAATATCCATCGGATCCCCGCAAACACAACATGCATGACTACAAATAGATTAGATCTTGATCATGAACGGAGCTCACAAGATCTATTCATGAAAGCACAAAGGAGGAGATACAACCATCTAGCTACTACATGGACCCATAGTCCAAGGTGAAACTACTCACAAATCATACCGGAGAGAAGGCCTCTGGGATGATCTCCCCTCCTGCAGGGTGCCAGGAAGAGCTTCAGATCCCCACCGATCTAGGGACGATGGTGGCGGCAGCTATAGACGGTTTTGTGGATTTTTGATCAGGTGCTGAGAGTTTGTGCATCGGGGGCTTCTTATAGGCGAAGGAGGAGACCGAGGCGGCCGCCAGGGCGGCCAAACCCTAGCCAGGCGCGGGCTAGGGCCCACCCGCGCTTGGGAGGGTCTGGCTCGTCGGCCAAACCCGGGATCAGGGCTAGAAAAATACCAGATCCTTATCCGATATGAGTCTAACCTAAATTCTGAAGCGCTCAGGGAAAGATCGGTAACATTACAGAACATACAAACCATACATTAATAAGGTAAACTCTTAAGAGAGTTACAAACCAGGGGTCATAGACCCATCATTACAACAAACAACGGAAGCAAACAAGTTGTTCTAAACAACAAACTTAGCAAAGGGCCTAAGAGGCCTTAAACAGAAGTAGTGACCCTTCCATAGGTCCTAGGCTGCTGCCCGGGAACCTCTACTACTCGTCGACTTCGACGTAGAAACCACCTTCAGTTGGAGTAGCTTCATCTGTAGAAAAACATCAACGAAGCAAGGCTGAGTACAGGGTGTACTCCGAAAGACTTATGGCTAGTGGAGTTATTTTTGCATAAAGCCATCTTTTGTTTTCAAAACAAGAAGGAAAAGAAGCTCGTCTAGTCAGATCATTTTCAAAAGGGATAAGAATAATACAACTTTAGCTCTTCGAAGTCATCTTTGATATCCACCAGGAACCATCATCAACTGAACCTCTCTTCCCTAACTACCCCCTCAAACAACCCCGAGGAAGTATTCCGGATCTCACTTTAGTTGGCAAGTTTTATCATTCGGTTATAGTTCTTTATGATCACAGAATCCGTTCCCAAGTCATCCATAATCATGGACACTGCTTTTCTAAAAAGATTATAACCCTGCAGGGGTGCACAACTTTACCCACACGTACAAACCGATTCTTAATGCCAAATTATTAGCCCTCTTCCTTGGAAGGCCGACAGAGAGTGGTTGACCACGACATTTACCTTGCTTTCGCCGAGACCATGAGTCACGCACTAAGGAGTTGCCGCCGTAACGGGTCGAGTCCCGAAGTCGGTCCCTAGCGATGTGAACAGGGTTTGAGATTACGGATGTCGGGCATCTCCCATTCCCTGCCACGCTTACCTACCTGTATGAATGCACCTCCTTCACCTCCACTCAAGAACAACCAAGATGTGTATGTCGAATGGAAAGCCCTAACTATGTGACTCATGGAATCTACTAGGAAAGTTAGTTAGTCGAGAGGGTTTCCAGGCCCCCGTGTGGTTGTACGGTCATCTTGGTTCAAGAGGCGAGAACATCAGGTCCTAAGGGTGGCAAGTATGGGACTACAAAAACCACAACCCACGTGGCCTCCCATACAAGCCTTAGCATGTTTATTATCCATCTATGATCACATCACCACATCCTACCATACTAGATTCATTCGCAACTCCAGTGCATCATCTGAACGATCAGCTTCAAAACACTAAGCATGGCTAAGCTTGACTGAACGATGCCACTAGCTAATGCTCATAAGCCAAACCCTAGTTATGCTAGGAGCAATGGATCAGGTATATAGCTCACAAAGGGAAACATGCATCTGATAGGATTACTCTATCTACTGATAAAAGACTGTTGAACCGAATGCATATGGAGAGAATGAAATACTTTGTAAACATAGGATTCATATGTATGAGTGGGGCTTCGCTCGCCTTGTCCATTGTTGGACTGGTACTAATCTTAGGTGGCGTTGACTTCAGCTTCGGGTTTGGTTCCTATTCGCGAAGAACCTATCACCGAAAAAGAGAAAACAACATTCAACACATGGCATGTGCAATTCTCATACAATATGGATGATATGAAAAGTTAAATAGTGTTGAGATGAACCCTAGAACATGCTTGGTCATTTTAAACGGGGCCCGAGAGGTTCAAACCCTAGAACACGGGGATCATCGGAATCACCTGCGGGGTTCAATTGGTTCTTCTAATTAAAATTGCCATCAAAGTTGATTAACAATGTATTATTATAGTTTGGTTAAATAGGTTTCATTTTTATGATCATTTTGGTATATTATTTGTATTTTTCTGATTTAAAATGAATTAGTTATGAATTTATCCAAATTTAATTTATTTTAAATCATTTTTGGAATATTTAAAATAATTTCCAACTTGGGCCCACATGTCAGACTTTTATTAATTTCAGATATTATTTACAGAAAATGTTAAAGCACTAATAGACAGGGCCCACTGTCATGTATTTCTTAATTACAGAAAATAATTACATATATTAATAAAAGAAAAAGAAAAGGAGAAATGACACCAACATGACATCATGTTGATGTCATCAGGGGCTTGATCCTCAGATCGATGCTCGATCCATCGATCCCTTGCACGCGGGGCAGCGAGAGCAGGGGCGTTTGAGAGAGGACGTCAACGCGAACCGAATGATGGCCGCGCCGCCCTTTTTGGGTCACCGGAGCTATGCCGGCGACGATGGACAGCGACGGTGGTGGCAGGCGCTCGTGGCAGAGGCAACATAGAGGAAGAGGGAGGGATTGAGAGGCAGTGGGAGGCGCGGGAGCTCACCACGAGCAAGGCAGTAGGGTCGGTGAGGTGAGGCAAGCACGGGAGATGCCAGAATTGGTGAAGAACACGATGGCCGGAGCTCGGGAAGGCGAGGTCGATGGCGACGTTCCTTAGCGTCCGCGGCCGATTCCTTCGGGGAGAGGCACCAGGGCGATGAGGCGGAGATTGTGGCAGCCTCGGTTAAGTGAGGGGAGGCCAGGGACGGCGGCGCTACACGGCGGCCGGGGCTAGGGTTTCGGCCAAATGGGGAAATCCGCGAGAGAGGGAGATAAGAAGAGAAACCGGTACTGGGAGGGAGAGCACGACGCGACGGTTCTTATCCATCCCTAGAAGCCCGACGAACGGCGGCGATGAAGCGGTGGAGATCGAAGACGGCGGCACTGCCACGGAGCTGCTTGTCGACGACTCGTCATTGACAAAGACGATGAGAGGATAGAAGGCCGAAGCGGTATCGGGCCAGAGGTGGGCCGCGCGGGGCTGCTGCTGTGCCGGGGGCTGCGCACGAGCGGCAGAGAGAGGGAAGGAGAGATGGGCTCGGCCTAGAGAGGGTTAGGTTTAGATTTTTTTGTTAAACCTTTTTCTTTTCTGTTTCCTATTTATCTATTTGTATTTCCAATTTCCAAACTGTTTTTGAATAGTTCAAAAATACCAGATACTTTTATAAATATTTAAAATGCCATGGAGACCCTTTATAACCATTTGGGTTCCATTATTTTTGATAATTTTTAAAATACAAAACCATTTGAATGGTTTTGAGAGGGGAATAAATAAGGTTTTGCTTGTGTTTGTTTGATTTAACCAAAGTGCAACTATTATGCATGCATGCAATGCTCAAACATGTCTTTATTAATATTACACAAAAGGTGGTATGTTACAGGCCGGCCGCTCGGGCTCTCCTGTGGACTTCTTGTTCCCCACGGAAATTATTGACTTTGTCTTTCGTCCCGTCCAATTCCGAGAATATTTCTTTACTAACTTTTCTAAAACCAAAAACAGCAGAAAACAGGCATCTGGAACTATTGCAACTTGTTAATAGGATAGTACCAGAAAACATGTAAAAAGCACCTCAAAGTGTAGACAAGTAAAGCAAAGTAGATACTAAACAAGCATGGAGCATCAAAAATTATAGACACGTTTCCAACGTATCAGCATCCCCAAGCTTAACTCTTGCTCGTCCTCGAGTAGGTAAGTGATAAAAAGAATATTTTTTGAGGTGAACATGCACCCTCACAACAAATATCCAACCATTTGCAAGCATTGAAAGCTAGGATCAAAGAACTCTAAATATGTGCACAAAAGGATGGAGTTCTAATAGTAGGACATAGTAACTATGCATTCAACAAGGCAAGCTACAAACAAAGATCATGAATAACATGCATTGAAAAACATTTGTTTGTTTCACATACAGAAAACATAGCATAGTGGCAATCAGCTTGTCCCTCATAGAGTAGAAAATATAGATGCATAGGACACCTTCAAAGTTTACAAGGGTGACTAGAAACAAGTAGCACACGAACAAATAATATCACAATATGCATCAATTAATAAGCTTTGGAACACTGCACACAGAATGACAACTATGCTCTCTTAATGGTGCCTAAAGGTAGAAGGTGGAGACTCAATAATGGTGGAAGAAAGGCCTTTTTTATAAAGGAATCAGGGATTAAAAGTTTCAAAAAGAACTTCTAAAAATTATGGTACTTATTAGCTTTCAGCCCTCATTGCCCCTATCATAAGCATCTTGAAGTGGTTAAGGTTAAAGTGGCAAAGATGGAGCATATGCTTGACAAAGTATAAGCTGGCAATCTCAAGTCCCTTGAATATGGGCGCTACACCTCATGGATACTCAACTTAGGGCCCATGCAAGTTCTTGTCACTTTAAGTATTTGCATATCATTGAGAACCGCCAACGGGGTACCCCTTGCACATGGTACAGGAGCTTTCCCGTAACCAAAATGACAAGGCAAGTAGACAATGAGCATCTCAGCAATCTTCTTATGTACCATGGGAATATGGTTCTTTTTTCTCTCTTTCCTCTTTTCTCAATGTGTCTCTCTTTTTTTATAAGAAGAATGCTTCATAGATGTCACTATGGTGATGCTGCAAGTTTCCACCATGATTAGGCATGGCTGAGGCTCGCGGCCCAGGCGTTTCTCTAACACACAATACAAACTCCATGGACTTACAAGTTCCCACTTCATTTCACACCGGTAACATCCATAGACAAAAGAGCATGATATCAACGAAGTACAAAGAGTACTAGTGCAATGTTGAAAACGTTCCCCGTGACAGCACGGTTCTGCTAATCCCAACTTATAAGTGCAAGCATACACAACAAAGTTTCCTCAATGGTTCAAGTTTATTAGGGGCAAAGAATAAAATGTGCCATCAAGTTAGTGAGGGCTTTAATCACTAAGTTTTCACATAACAAAATAGTTTTTAATTGTAAGATAGTTGAAAACAAGAATATACATGGAATGGTGTAACACGCCATGCATAGGATTTTATAGTGGACACTTTGGAAAAACTTGGTTTCTTGGGAGTTGAAAGCATGAGTAGAACTTACTCATACAAGTGGGGGCTAACAAAAGACTGGGAGCAACCAACTAAGAGAGCAATAATGGCCATAATTATGCAATGCAACAAAGCAAACTAATCAAAGCAAAGAGTGGTACTACAAGTCAAGGAATAAATGATCATAGAGGCTAATGGTGACTTTTCATAGTCATAACATGGTGTAAGCATGTGCCAAGTCAACCCAAGCAAAACATCAAAGGAGAATACCACAATACTATGCTTTTGCATGCTAAAACAACGCATAATTTCTTCAAGGCACACTAAGCAACCCCATTTGTTTGGAACAAGACATGCTATAGCAATAATCACTAAGCATAATGCTAAAACAACACCTAGCATGCCATGATAAAGTCTAAGTCACAGTCAATGCAAGCTCCTCTTTCACTTCAAGCAAGAACTTACTACTCCTTTCCAAACACCAAGCAAACTTATTTGCAAAACAACACAGCGAGAACGGGGGTCCAAACTACTAAATCAAACTAAACAAACTAAGCGAAGTAAACGAAAACTAAGACGCTCCAAGAACAACACAACTGTGCATGAAACAATAAAAGTGAAGTGTCTAGACAGACCTGAGCTTTTTATTGATGAAGAAGGGGATGCCTTGGGCATCCCCAAGATTTGACGCTTGTACCTCTTGGATATTTCTTAGGGTGACACCATGGTGGCATCCCCAAGCTTGAGATTTTTTTCATTCTTCATCTCATTGCATCATTCTCTCTCTACACCTGAAATATTTCCTTCATACAAAATTTCACACAATCTTCATTAGTAACATTAGCTTATTCAAAAGATATTAGACCGCTTGGAAAAGCTTTGGAACAGCAAGACTTTTCACTGAAAACACAAGATACTGAAGTAACTCCTTCAAAGAAACTCAATTTACCTGAAGAGATCTCAAAAAGGAATCAATAAGAAGCAAATGCAAATAATGGCAGAAATTTGTCAAAACAGACCAGCAAGTAGAAACCGATTGTTTCGAAAATCTTATGTTGCTCAAATCAAAAAGTGTTGAACTAATTAAAGTTATCTAACATACTGGGGGATTTATTCGTAAATTTTGAGCTCAATCCGAGTTACAGAGCCTCCTCACGAATTTTTTTGGTGGAGGACAGAAATCTGTTTCGGGACAACAACTCCCTAAATCTTACTTCCCTCTCATTAGAGGTCATTCTTGGCACAAAAAGCAAACAAAAAGGATAAGGAGAGGTTATTACAGAAGTAATAACTTCCAAGACTCAAGGAACTCTTGGGTTATCTCCCAACAATTACTTTTCTTTAACGCCTTTAAGTTAGGCACAAGAAGCAAGAAGAATCAATTATTTTTAAATGAAGAAGCATTAACATCCATACTTGCAAACTCTTAAATTATGAAAGGTATCTCATCCAAATGGATTTTGGAGGATCCTTTCTCATCTCTCTTAGGTCTACTACCTTCATCAAAAAGATTTCCAGGGGCAATCCAATCAAAGTTCTTTTCAAAGGCTTCATGCATTCCAACAAGCTTAAAGGGTATGGGTATATTGAATTCCTTTCTAGGCTTAGTTTTATCAGAAGTAACCACAACATCTACACTTGAACCTAGCATATTGAAACGTTCGAAAACTTTTTTTGGCTTCCCTAGCAACATCATGGAATTCTTTTGATAAAGTTTCAAGGATGAATTCCCTTTTTTCAACATTCTTTTCTTCTTTTAATTTTAGGAACAAGTATTGTATGAAGGGATTAAGGCTAACAAACCTAGCCTCCAACATATAAACTAAAGAAGCTGAAGCAAATTCATAATTAGGAGCAAGCTCTGCTATAGATTTATCCTCAATATCCTCATGCTTGCTAACATAATTAAAGAATTCTTCAATATTGTCTTTCCCAATTATGGAACCACTACCTATTGCAAGATCTTTCTGGGTGAACATGGGGAGCAACATGGTGAGCTAGAACAGGGTAGCAACTAGAGTAGGAACTAATTTTTTGTGTTTTTGAAAAGGCAAGCAAACTAAACTAGACTAAATTTTTTGGGTTTTTTGGAAAGAGGCAAACAAAACCAAGCAAAAGAAACAAAGCAAACTAAAAACAAAGTAAAGAGAAAGGAAGTGAAGGACTCCCCTAGTGAAGACGTCCTTAGCCTCCCCGGCAACGGCGCCAGAAAACTTGTTGATGCGTTGGTGCCTGACAGGGAGGAAGAGGTTGAAGTTGATGTAGGAGCGCTTCGTTGGAAACCCCGAGAGCAAGGTGTGAAGCATCACAGCAGCAAGTCTTCTCTCAGTAGAGACCGAGGTTATCGAACCAGAAGGAGGAAGGAAACGTCACACATGTGTTGGAAGCAACGTGGAGACCTGCACAACACAAACTCAAGACTTTGCCCCAACGAATCAGTGAGGTTGTCAAGCTCACCAATTTGCTGTAACAAAGGATTAAACGTATGGTGTGGAAGGCAATGGTTTGCAGCAAGTAAACATGTAACAGTGGAAGATGTATCAATGGTAAAGATTGGACCGGGGTCCATAGTTCACTAGAGGTGCTCTCCTTAGATAAACAACATGGCATGAAGGATAAACAAATTACAGCAGGGCAATTGACAGGAATTGAGCAAGGCATAACAATGAAATTACTAGCCAGAAAGATCCTATGAGGTTGATTGGGCAATACAACAATATACATAGACTGTAATCCAACTGCATCTATGACTAGAAGTCCACCTTCAGGTTATCATCCGACCCCCCCTCCAGTATTAAGTTGCAAGCAACAAACAACTGTTTTAAGCAAAGTGTGTAAGGTAAACAGTACACATGTTCCATGAACAAGAGACCGTTGTTTTCTCCCTAGTAGCAACATCACATCTACAACCGAAGAGATTATTGTCACTACCCTTGGAAACTAGAGGCATGAACCCACGATCGAGCATAAATACTCCCTCTTGGAGTCACTAGCAACTACTTGGCCAAGATAACCACTAGCAACAGAGAGCATGCAAGATCACAAACAACACAGACATGATAGAATCATAAAGATAGAACCATTAATCAAACCAACATAATAATCTCAATATCCATCGAATCCCCGCAAATACAACATGCATGATTACAAATAGATTAGATCTTGATCATGAATGGAGCTCACAAGATATATCCATGAAAGCACAAAGGAGGAGATACAACCATCTAGCTACTACATGGACCCATAGTCCAAGGTGGAACTACTCACAAATCATACCGGAGAGAAGGCCTCCGGGATGATCTCCCCTCCGGCAGGGTGCCGGGAAGAGTTTCAGATCCGCCCGATCTAGGGACGATGGTGGCGGCGTCTACAGACGGTTTCGTGGATTTCTGATCGGGTGCTAAGAGTTTCTGCATCGGGGGCTTCTTATAGGCGAAGGGGGAGAACGAGGCGGCCGCCAGGGAGGCGAAACCCTATCCAGGCGTGGGCTAGGGCCCACCCCCGCCTAGGGGAGGTCTGGCCCCTATGGCCGGCCCCTCGGGCTCTCCTTTGGAATTCTTGTTCCCCACGGGAAGTTATTGACTTTGTATTTCGTCCCGTCCAATTTTGAGAATATTTCTTTACTAACTTTTCTGAAACCAAAAACAGCAGAAAACAGGCATCTGACACTGTTGCAACTTGTTAATAGGTTAGTACCAGAAAACATGTAAAAATCACCTCAAAGTGT
Organism: Avena sativa; assembly: GCA_916181665.1. Taxonomy (NCBI): domain Eukaryota; kingdom Viridiplantae; phylum Streptophyta; class Magnoliopsida; order Poales; family Poaceae; genus Avena; species Avena sativa. The sequence goes on along the minus strand of OV702283.1, from coordinate 465,783,180 downwards.
AGACAAGTAAAGCAAAGTAGAGACTAAACAAGCATGGAGCATCACAAATTATGGATACGTTTCCAACGTATCAGTGCACAAGAAGGTGAAGAAGGCTTCTTAGTGGAAGAAGCTTCTCCTGTGTCAGAACATTGACATTCGCCATGGACAGTATGACGCCTACAAGGCCAACAGGAATTTCATGAAGGAACTCAAGAGAATAAACCAGCCCATGGATGTTGATCCCTCACAGCAGGCTTTAGATGGGACACTCTCCTATGGTCACTTGAGTCAGGGGCGTGTGGATTGGTCCATGTTTGAGGATGTGTCTTCCTCTTATCGCCCTCACGACAAGAGTTTTGCTCAGGATGATGATGAGGACGAGGACAGCGATGAGGATGAGGATGACGATAAGGAGGAGGAGGAGGACTAAAGTGGCTAGAGTTGGTTTGGGACGCTTTCATAGTGCTCTTTTCCCTTTTTGGCATCTCGATGCCAAAGGGGGAGAAGTAGCCCCATATTAGGTTGCTACCGGGGATTTGCATGGGTGCACAAGCTTCACGTTATTTCAATTTTCCTCTTTGAAGCTTTGTGTCTATATTTATTCAGTTGTGAACTATGTTGTGTTGAACTCCGTTGTGTGTGGTAAGACATGCGTACCCGGTTTTGTTGGAGACTATGTTATGCCTAGCCTATTTGTCTAGTCTTTATTTTGATATCATGTCGTATCATGTTGGTTACAAAATCTGGTGAGGATGTTGATCCTAGGGTGTGTGATCTTGTATTCAAATGCAAATTTAAAATGGTCACACATCTAGGGGGAGTCTTCCTATATTTTGTAAACCTCTTGTTGTGATGATTATTGCTTATCCTATATGCAAATCCTTGGGTTGCCATTAAACACCAAAAAGGGGAAGATTGAAAGGGAATTTATGCCCTTCATATTGTTTTGATGTTTTGTTGACAACACTTGGATAGGTTTAATCAGCTGCTAAATATTTCTGGATATATCTATGCTATCAGTTGAATATTGTTGTTACTTCTCTAAGGGAAAAGAGGTTCCCAGGATTATTTTGTATCAGATGTTCAAGTTTTGTCGGACTGTCCGACCGATATGAGCCGGAGTATCCGGCCCAGCCAGAATGTTCGGCTAGTATCCGCTAGAGTTTCGGCCCTGGGATTTCATCAAGATTTCGTCGAAGCATGTGAATAGTCTGTGTCCCATATCAGACACTACCCTGAATCTACCCAGATTCTGGCTAGATACTTTGCCAGGCCGGAGTTTCCGGTGGGATGCGGCCGAAGTGTCCGGCCAGGCCGGACTGTCCGGGTCATTTCTGCCAGACTATCTAGGTTAAGTGATTTTCAATGTCTACATTTCCAGGGGGCTATATAAAGGCCCCTTCTTGTACCTTTGTAAGCGGCTCGTCCCCAACCTCAAGAACCCTAAATCTGAGCCACCAAATCAAAGATATCTCCTTCTCTAATCATCCAAACCTCTTGATCTTTGGAGAATCAAAGGAGGAGGCCTTGATCTACAACTTCACCAAAAGAGATCTTAATTTCCCCCTCATTCACTTGAGGGACCTTGCTCTAGTGTTTCATTGGAAACCCTAGTTGTTGATTTGGTTCTTACAAGCTTGTCTTTGATTGTTGTGACAACTTTCTTGCATTCGGGAGCCTCCAATTCAGTTGTGGATGTGTGCCTCAAACTTGTTGTAAATGTGTCGGCTTCCACCTTGAAGGTTGTCGATATAGTGGAAGAAGTGAATCAATCCCCTTAGGGTGAGGTTCACCGGAGAACAAGGGAGGCCTCTCGTGGCGTTGGTGGTTTGAAACCACCCCCTCTCCAAACGCAGACGTACTTCCCCTCAAAAGGAAGGAACTGCGGAAAACAAATCCTTGTGTCTCCGCGTGCTCCATTTTGGTTACTTCTATCCTTTAACGCACTCTACTTATCTTGTTCTTGCTTAGTTGTTTGTGCTAGGTTGACATATAGGTAAATTCACCATAGTTGCATAATCTAGATAATTTACCTTTGTGTCAGACCCTAACTTGAAAAAGAGTAAAATTTGAAGTAGCACCGATTCACCCCCTCCTCTAGGTGACCATACGATCCTTTCACCGAGCGCCAAGGCTCTCCATCCGGATCCCGGCGCTCCCGTCGGCGGTAAGGATGTCCCCTCCCGCCTCTCAGCGGCGATGATTCGTCCACGGACGCACCTCACGATGTCTCCCCCATCATTCGCCCCGCTGCCTTCCCTGGACCCTGATCCCTCTCCCCCACGCGCTCGAGCCCCCGTTGTTGCCCCGGCGCACGCGTTCCGCGTCGTCCGCGCTTGTCGTCCCGGCGAAGTCTTCACGGCTCATATTCTTCGGAAGTTGTGCGCTCCCTTGTGCTCGCCCGCACTCGCCTTGGCCTACCCGTCTTCCCAGGTATGGGTGACTCAGGCGCCAAGCGCGCGCCCCATAAACGCCTTCTTCGTCGGCAATGCCCTCACCTGCATGTTCTCTACATACGACGACCGCTTCCGGGTCTCTGATCCCCGCACGGGAGTGTTCGTCGCCTCGGTTTCTCGCGTCACCGCCGAGCACTGCGCCATCGGGCCGCCTTCATATTCGCTGGCGAGCTGTTCCGCTTCCACGTGTCCGACCCCGCGGCTCCGCGAAGGTCGGGAGTGCCGGTGGACGCGATGCTCTCATTGACATTCGGCTCGTTGACTTTCGCACCCGTCTGTATCAGTGACATGTCCCCAATTTCTCCTGCTATGGTCGTCGTCACGCGGGATGCGATCCTCCCGGGGCCCGCTAGCGGCCTGTCCTGTTCCACGATCGCTAGAGACCGATGCTTGCAACATTGTCCTGGGAGCAATCTTGATCCAAAAGGGCAAACCACTATCTTTCTTCAACAAAAGTCTAGGGCAAGACTTTAAAATATCAAGACTGATCAATAGAGGCTAAAATACCTTAGCAGCCAAAGGTTACTAGAAGGCATCATACACAAAATACTCAGGATGAACACTATCAAAAACTCTTCGGAGAGCTTGTTGCTTTCTACTCCCTCCGTTTGGAAATATAAGATGTTTTAGGTTTGTGAATGAGATGTATCTAGACATCTTTTAGTGTCTAGATTCATTTGAACATATACACTAAAACATGTCTAGATACATCTCCTTCACAAACCTAAAACATCTTATATTTCTAAACGGAGGGAGTATCATGCATGATCGCTGTTTTTTTTTTTTTGCATTGTTTTTGTTCCTAATAGAGATGGTTTGACCCCTAAAAAAAGGCAATATTTTCTCCTGGGAACTGCTTTATGCAAATGATGCTTCCGCATGTACTACGTACTAGTTTTTGACACGTTGTGTTATGTTGAAGTCCAAAACATACAGTACCGTGTTCTAGCTAACATCTGCCGATGTCGGGCGCCTTGTTTCCAGAAGGAAGTTTTGAAGTACGTGATGTAGAGGGGAAAACTCCAGAGGGACGTTGCTGCAGAGCCGGCCCAGAGCCCATTCTAGGACGAGGCGACGGAAAAACATCTCGTTCGCCGAACTCCCCTTCACTCGCACGCCCAGCTCCGCTGACCAAGTCGGCTACACGAGCAGCCAGCGTCTCGCTTCCAGGTTCCGGTGATTTCTTTTTCTCGCTCATTTTCCTGAGTTGGAGCCCGCCTTTTTCCGTTGCCTCTTCCTTGAATTGGGCTTTGGGCCGGCTGTGTCGCTGCAATTCCAAAAGTTCGAGCTGCTGCCGTTAGATGGGCGATGAGCGGACTAGAACCAGGAACGTCCCTCTCCAGTTTCCCACTCTACGTCAGAGGATCTTCGTTCCCTTAATAAGACTCAATCTCGCTGATGGAATACAAATACGAGCCAAACTTGACGACCCGGGTCCTGATAAACCACACTCCTAGCTAGGCGATGTGCCTCTTTATTTGAATCTCTACGCTTATGCCTCAGGATGTAAACGGCGCGTCCATCGGAGATTAACGGAGCTGCCGCTTTGGCTACATATGCGAATTAGCAGATTTTGTGGCAACCGCTAATGACTTTTGACGGCTTCATGCGGCTTAGCGATGCCGCGAACGCTGCTCCGGGCTATTGCTTTAACATTTTGCTGGATCGTATGCTCTAGGCTCTATTGATGCCTGCTTTGTGCAATCTATTGTCTGATGCCATCTCTGTGCAATCTCTCGTGTGCATGCATATATATGAGACGGAAGTATAGCCGATTTTTTTTACAACATGAACAAGAGTAAATCTTATACTAGTAGGAACAGAACTGTGAGCTGGAGACTCGAGATCAACATGAATAAAAATAAATATTATACTAGCAGGAATCCCTAAAATCTACTTTGATGAATAACAGTAGCAACAAGAACATATAAATGCTTTTTATACACTAGGGAACTCTCGACCTCGACCATTTACATGCCAAAAATAACAGGTTACAATGTCTGCCCGACATAATTATAGACGATTAACAATAAAAGTAGGGCTTCTCTAGAGAATGGTGCTTCGGATCAGATCATGCTGATACATATTCATGGCTTCCAAATCCTAATAGCAGATTAAGATCCTTTATTGAACATCTTGTAGTACTAGAGAATTACCAATGAATGCATCATTTGATAAAAGAAAAAAACCTCAATAAATATACAACTTCTGAAATTTAGGTGTTTTGTGAAGTTCAATTTTTTTTGAAAACAATCTGGTTTTGCACGACAATACGTAATTAATAACTTACAGAAACTAGACACCACCAAGAAATTCACCATGATAAAACATTTGAAGGATGGACCTTACATCCAATAGTCATCTATATAACCTTATCTTGAGGAGTCAAAGTAGAAACAACTAAAATAGTATCCTGATTCTAGCATAGCTCAACATATCATAAAATAATATAAAGAGAACATACCTCCTCACAGATCATTATCATTAACAATATCAGCAAGTGACTCAAATTTTTTGAGCCAATCTTGCAAGAAGATAAAGGCTTCGACCGTGTTGTTGTTCAACCTACTTCTGTAATCACTTATAACCCGTAATAAATGCTGATTCAGATGCCACCGCAAAAGCAGGCACGACAAGAACATCACGAGCTATCTAATAAAGGATGGGTAACTTTGAAGAGTAAAGGGCCCACCATTCAAGAATGTTGAAATCATCTTTACGAGGAAGGTTTCCTTTTGCAGATATATATCAAGCTCATTGGTAGGCCAGCGCTGCTTGCTCTCGTATAGGTCCCAGTCAGCTAGAGGGTCATTTTCTTCCATCAAAACCTCATCAATATGTTCTCCTTGTGTTGACTCATTCGATGACTTCGACAATTGTGAATATTCCTTGAAGAGGCCCTAGAGGGCTGCTTCCACATTACCCAAGTGTTTCGCAAACATCTGATCCAAAGGCTTGCTTTAGTCGAAACTTGATGAAATCATATTTGAATCGCTGATCTAGAATCACCGCTATAGAGTTTTCCAAATAAGACTCTACCCAATATTTATCAAACTTCTTTTGCATTTGATCAACCATTGCATTGCAAACTCCATCTTTTCGTGATGCTTCATCCTTTCTTGATGCTTCTTTCTCCAAGAGCAACTTCACATTCCAAACTTCATGAAAATACAAATTCTAAGCAGGATAGGTAGAACCAGACACTACTTGTGTTGCTCTGTAGAAAGTTTTTAACATTGAACACATTGTTTTTGCTGTTATCCACTCCGTAGAGGATGGGAAAAACTTGTAGTTTGTGTCCTCTTTCCCCAAAGTTTGGAAAGCTTTTCTAAATGGAAATGCTGACTCCAACACAAGGTAGGTTGAATTCCAACTTGTGGACACATCAACGTCATATAAGAAGATTTGCTAGACTTGATGCAAATTGTTAAAGTAAGAGTAAAATAAATTACCCTTGTTGACTTATGTTGGAGATATGCCCAAGAGGCAATAATAAAGTGGTTATTATCATATCTTCACACTTATGATAAATGTTTATATACCATGCTATAATTGTATTAACCGGAAACATTAATACTTGTGTGATTTGTAAACTAAAATAAGAGTCCCTAGTAAAGCCTCTTGTTAAACTAGCTTGTTGGTTAATATATGATCATGGTTTCCTGATCATGAACATAGAGATGTTATTAACAACAGGATCATATCATTAGGAGAATGATGTGATGGACATACTCCTATAGATAAGCGTAGCATAAAAGATCAAGTCATTTCAATAGTTCAATTGATATATGCTTTCTGATACATAGTAACCTAATTCCTTCGACCATGAGATCATGCATATCACCTTTACCGGATGAATGCTTTGATGACATCAAACACCACACCGTAACTGGGTGGCTATAAAGGTGGCATTGAGTGTTCGGAAAGTATTGGTTGAGACACATGGATCAAGAGTGGGATTTGTCCATCCATATGACGGATAGATATACTCTGGGCCCTCTCGGTGGAATGTCATCCAATTAGCTTGCAAGCATGTGACTGGCTCACAAGGGATCACATATCACGGGAACGAGAAAAGAGTACTTATCGGTAACGAGGTTGAACTAGGTATGCAGAGATACCGACGATCATAACCTCGGATAAGTAAACTATCGTGAGACAAAGGGAAATTGGTATCGTATGTAAGTGGTTCATTCGATCGCAAAGTAATCGTAGAAATATGTGGGAGCCATATGAATTTCCAGATTCCTCTATTGGTTATTGTTCGGAGAAGTGTCTCGATCATGTCCGCATAATTCACGAACCGTAGGGAGACACACTTAAGGATTCGACGTTGTATGAGTAGTTATGGTATTATGAGAAAGAGACCGAATGTTGTTCGGAGTCTCGGATGGGATCCGGGATATCACGAGGTGATCCGGAATGGTCCGGAGAATAAGATTCATATAAGGAAAGTCCCGTTTCGGAGTTCGGGAATGATTCCGGTGTTTTCATCGGAAATGTTCTAGAAGGTTCCGGAATGTCCGGCACTCCGGAGGGGAAGGGGTACATGAATGTGTCATTTCATATTGGGATGATTGCATCATGTACTAAGTGTTCTCGATGTTCCAAATAAAGGATTAAATTGAATCCTAAATTGAAAAGTCAAATAGCAAGTTTGAAAAGTCAAACGGCTAAAATTGGAAAGAGGAAAGAGGAAAGAGAGGGAAACCGAGTTGGGGAGGGAGACCCTCCTCTAACCGGCGCGCCTCCTCCAAGCCGAGTTGGGGAGGGACTCCCCTCCCTCCCCATGGCGCGGCCGGCCCCTCCACCTATAAAAGGAGGGGCAGGGCTCCCTCCTCTAGACACACAAGTTCCTATCCTATAAATCTAAACCCTAGACCCAGCCTCCGGTTTAGAGCCGTTTTGGTTTAGAGCTTCTAATTGCCCTAGCCTCCGGATTAGAGCCTTCTAATTGGTGTGTCTAAACCCTAGACCGCCGAGGAACTCTCTCATACTCCACCATACTCGCTCCGGCTTAAGGCGAAGCCCTGCGGGATCTCCCCTCTACTTCCGGTACCACGCCGTTGTGCTGCCGGAATCGCGAGGAGAGTGCTACAACCTCCGCTGCCTGCTGGAACAAGGGAGAGGAAGGTCTTCGTCGAGTACCGAACGTGTGACCGACTGCGGGAGCGTTGCCGGAACGCAGCGCCGGAAGGATCGTCTACGCGATCTTGAGATCGGAAGTGTACGACTACATCACCCACGAGAATCTGCTCTCGTTAACTGCTTTGGAATCTTCGAGGGTAAGTTATTCCATCGACTCGTTGCTACAATCTAGTAGATAGATCTTGGCTTGTTTGTTTGTATGCGATAGAAATTTTTTGTTTTCCATGCTACGAACCCCTACAGTGGTATCAGAGACGTGTCTATATGTAGATCTGTTGCACGAGTAGAACACAATGGTCATTATGGGCGTTGATGCTTTTATTGTCGATTGCTTCTTGTGTACTTTGCATCTTGCGGTATGTTGGGATGAAGCGGCCCGGGCTAACCTTACATGACATCGTTCATGAGACTTGCTCCACGCTCGACATGCAACTTGTATTGCATAAGTGGCTTTGCGGGTGCCTGTTTCTCCTAGCATAGTTAAGATCCAATTTACAACGGGTGATTAACAATACTAGTATCAATGTTGTGGTTCATGTTCGTAAGTTAGAACGACACTTATTAACAGCCCCAAACCACGTAAAACATGCAAAGAAAGTAGAGGCATCTAACTTTGTTTTGCAGGGGTGTGCAGTGATGTGATATGGCCATGATTGTGATTATATATGATGTATGCAATGTTCCTTATTGTAAGTAGGCAACCGGCAGGAGCCATATGTTTGTCTTTTATTTCTGTTAAGACCCGTGTGTCTATTCAAAGTAGTTGTAATAGTTGAAGCCGGTGGACGACAACCATGGAGAAGCATCATTGACCTTGATGCAATGTCGGTGATGATGGAGATCATGTCCGTGCTTGAAGATGGAGATCGGAAGCACAAAGAAGAAAGGCCATATCATATCACATATTATGAATTGCATGTGATGTTAATCCTTTATGCATCTTGTATTGCTTAGTAGACGACGGTAGCATTATAAGATGATCCCTCATGCACATGAATTTCAAGTCATAAAGTGTTCACCCTTAGTTAGCACCGTTGCTAAAGCTTTTTGTTTCGAAGCACCACGTGATGATCGGGTGTGTTAGATTCCGCAAGTGTATACAACGTGGGCAAGCCAGGTTTGCTCATGCGGAAGCTATGGTTTGATCTTGACGAGCCTAGCATGTACAGACATGGCCTCAGGAACATGGATTACCGAAAGGTAGAGCATGAGTCATATAGTAGATATGATGAACATGTTGATTGTTCGCCATTGAAGCTATATCAACTCTCGTGATGATCGGTTTTGATGTGGTGGATTTGGTTCGTGTGATCACTAAAACAATGTGAGGGATATTGTTTTGAGTGGGAGTTCACCTAGATTAATTTAATTATTAATTAGAACTCAATTTATCATAAACTAAATCAAAGTGAATTTGCATAGTTGTTATAGTCATTGGCATCCGTTTACCACCTTGCGCTTAGTTATAATTGAGATGATAGAACTATAGAATTCTGGTTAGTTACTTTACGAACTGGTATCGTATTGTTTTGAAGTGTTAATCTAAAGTTTAAAAGTCCTATTGCAAACTTTCAGTAAGTTTTGGTTACTCCATGAAGTTTAATAATTAGTATTAAATAAAGAGTAACAATTCCAAGTGTTAGTATATAAGTATCATGTTTGTCTCCATGATTCTTGATATTCAAAGGATTCTCTTAATATCAAGGTTATCTAGGATCTGAAAGAGTTGTTTCAGAAACCATGATGTGTGGAAGATATTGTGATATCTGAAACGAAGTTTTGGTTACAACATGATAGAGTATAATATGGCAAAGTTCATGTTCTCATATTTTGATGAGAATTTGCAAAAGGTTGGAGACACTTGTTGTCCTAATCCTCCAAAAGGTTTTGGATAGCAACATTATACTCATAATTCATCGTTATAAGCTAAAAGTAGCTTGATCATGGACAATTCCATGATAAGGGTGAATATTTGATGTAGGTAAAATGTTTACTGCACCAAGAGATTACTAAAGAAAGGAATTTGAAAGAACACCAAACATTTGATGATGGTGATCTACTTCAAAGTGCAAGTCCAAAGACATTGGTATTTAACTATACACGCTTTGGACTATATGTCATATGTATGACTCCACTATTGATGTTGATAGATTCTTTCAAACAGAAAAGGAAATATTGAAAGAAAATCTCATAAATATATGGCAAAAAATAAAAGACTAGAATTGTTCAGTTTAAGTATATAGATGATATACATGTTATGGCTATATTCTTTGCTTATTAAACACTATGGTTCTTAAGTATTTGATACTGAATTTGTTGGTGTGAATCGTCATACGAAACAACACAATTCATGAACTACAATGGCCTAAGTAACTAGCAAAAGAATATGTGATGATGTTCATCGAGAACAAATAAAGGGTTATTGTGTTGCTCGTTAAAACATCAAAGCTTGCCTTCAAGATTTGTTTTATCAGGTATTATGAGAACAAAAGGGTTGTTCAAATAATTGCCGTAATCCATAAAAGATGGATTCGCAAATCTCGTTGGAGACATCAAATCCATAAAACTAGTGCTAAAGATGTCGAAAGACAAATTGATTGAAAGATCACTTAGGAAGTGACATCGCCGTTTAAATTATACTGGAAAGAAAACATGAAGAAACTCCATGTGGATGGAATTTTGGAGTCTTTTGATTTTTGATCAAATGACACTTGTGAAACTTTCCTAGAGATAATTGAAACTTCGTTCATAGGCCAAAAGGGAACGAAAGACTAGCTTATTGGAACTTGTACATATTGTTGTACGAAATCCATTATGTGTAGTCAAGAGCGATGGATTTCAACTTCATATGCTTTCTCCAAAAATTTGAGTGAATATATGAATATTTACTTAATAAGGATGAAGTGTGAAATATTTGAAAAGTTCAAAGGTTTTCAAGATGAAGTGCAAAATCATTGTAACAAGAATATAAATAGTTTATGAGAAGATCATAAAGGAAGATATTTGAGTTACAAGTTTAGCATAATACCTAAGATTTAAGGAATCGTTCCGTGGATTTGCATTTTCCCGAAACACCATAAGAGTATGGAGCGTTCGAGATATGTAATTAAACCTTGTTTGACATGGTAAGATCGAAGGTGTAATTCATAAAACTGCCATTATATTTTAAAGATTAAAAGCTTTAGAGATTACCGTTTTTCCACTGAAAAGAGCTTCATCATAATCCGTTGAATTGACACCATATAAAGTTATGGTTTGGGATAAAACCCAAGTTGTCCTTTCTTAAACATTGGTATGCTATGCATAAGAAAGATGTGTGCAACCAAAGTCGGATGAACCTGTCTTTGTATAAACTGTTAAGTATTCCTCCATAAACACCGGAGACAAAAGTGTTTGTTGCTTAGAACGTCAAGTTTCTTTGAGAAGGAATTTTTCGTGAAAAGTTAAGTGGGAGGACAATAGAACTTTGATAAGATTAAAAGAACCTTAGCTATATGTGCAAAGTTGCGCAGCGCCGAAAAGTGTTCCGGAGTTAGCAAACAATGCTCATGGCTCGCGTACTTCAAAGGTTGTGGTCACGGAGATCTAAGTTCCTATTGAAAAAAGTAGGTCGGATGAACAATCAAATACCAAGATTTGAGAGTTAAATCATTATTTGACAATAATGATCCGATTACGTGCAAAGAAGCGATGATGAGCCCTGACTCTGTCAAATGGTTTGAAGCCATAAAATCCATGATAGTTCCATACACGAGAAATCAAGTTTTGAACTTGAAGAACCCTCGAGAAAGGTGTAAGACCTTACAGTTGTGTCTGGATCTATAAAGAAATAGACATGGATGTTTTACATCTATGAAATGGTCGACATGTTGGGAAAGAGTTCACAAAATGTTCAAAGGTTGACTATGACAAGATTTGATCTTTCATAGTGATATTTAGTCTAGACGGATTAAAGTAGTAACCACTACATATAATTTGTTATATGGTAGTTGAATAAACAAAACAAGTTCTTCTAATAGAATCGTTACCTAGGACATGTGCATAACACGGTCCATAGGGTTTTGTTAATTCAAAGGATGCTAAAAGCATATGCAAACTTCAATGGTTAAAGTGAGCATCGCGGAGTTGAAATCTTCACTGTGATGAAACTGTTAAAGGAGTTTAAAAGTTCATTAGAGATGATGAAGATGCTTGCATTTGCACAAAGGTTTGAAACTAGATTATTGACTCTAGTGCAAGTGGGAGACTGTTGGAGATATGCCCAAGAGGCAATAATAAAGTGGTTATTATCATATCTTCACACTTATGATAAATGTTTACATACTATGCTATAATTGTATTAACCAGAAACATTAATACTTGTGTGATTTGTAAACTAAAATAAGAGTCCCTAGTAAAGCCTCTTGTTAAACTAGCTTGTTGGTTAATATATGATCATGGTTTCCTGATCATGAACATAGAGATGTTATTAATAACAGGATCATATCATTAGGAGAATGATGTGATGGACATACTCCTATAGATAAGCGTAGCATAAAAGATCAAGTCATTTCAATAGTTCAATTGCTATATGCTTTCTGATACATAGTAACCTAATTCCTTCGACCATGAGATCATGCATATCACCTTTACCGGATGAATGCTTTGATGACATCAAACACCACACCGTAACTGGGTGGCTATAAAGGTGGCATTGAGTGTTCGGAAAGTATTGGTTGAGACACATGGATCAAGAGTGGGATTTGTCCATCCATATGACGGATAGATATACTCTGGGCCCTCTCGGTGGAATGTCATCCAATTAGCTTGCAAGCATGTGACTGGCTCACAAGGGATCACATATCACGGGAACGAGAAAAGAGTACTTATCGGTAACGAGGTTGAACTAGGTATGCAGAGATACCGACGATCATAACCTCGGATAAGTAAACTATCGTGAGACAAAGGGAAATTGGTATCGTATGTAAGTGGTTCATTCGATCGCAAAGTAATCGTAGAAATATGTGGGAGCCATATGAATTTCCAGATTCCTCTATTGGTTATTGTTCGGAGAAGTGTCTCGATCATGTCCGCATAATTCACGAACCGTAGGGAGACACACTTAAGGATTCGACGTTGTTTGAGTAGTTATGGTATTATGAGAAAGAGACCGAATGTTTTTTGGAGTCTCGGATGGGATCCGGGATATCACGAGGTGATCCGGAATGGTCCGGAGAATAAGATTCATATAAGGAAAGTCCCGTTTCGGAGTTCGGGAATGATTCCGGTGTTTTCATCCGGAATGTTCTAGAAGGTTCCGGAATGTCCGGCACTCCGGAGGGGAAGGGGTACATGAATGTGTCATTTCATATTGGGATGATTGCATCATGTACTAAGCGTTCTCGCTGTTCCAAATAAAGGATTAAATTGAATCCTAAATTGAAAAGTCAAATAGCAAGTTTGAAAAGTCAAACGGCTAAAATTGGAAAGAGGAAAGAGGAAAGAGAGGGAAACCGAGTTGGGGAGGGAGACCCTCCTCTAACCGGCGCGCCTCCTCCAAGCCGAGTTGGGGAGGGACTCCCCTCCCTCCCCATGGCGCGGCCGGCCCCTCCACCTATAAAAGGAGGGGCAGGGCTCCCTCCTCTAGACACACAAGTTCCTATCCTATAAATCTAAACCCTAGACCCAGCCTCCGGTTTAGAGCCGTTTTGGTTTAGAGCTTCTAATTGCCCTAGCCTCCGGATTAGAGCCTTCTAATTGGTGTGTCTAAACCCTAGACCGCCGAGGAACTCTCTCATACTCCACCATACTCGCTCCGGCTTAAGGCGAAGCCCTGCGGGATCTCCCCTCTACTTCCGGTACCACGCCGTTGTGCTGCCGGAATCGCGAGGAGAGTGCTACAACCTCCGCTGCCTGCTGGAACAAGGGAGAGGAAGGTCTTCGTCAAGTACCGAACGTGTGACCGACTGCGGGAGCGTTGCCGGAACGCAGCGTCGGAAGGATCGTCTACGCGATCTTGAGATCGGAAGTGTACGACTACATCACCCACGAGAATCTGCTCTCGTTAACTGCTTTGGAATCTTCGAGGGTAAGTTATTCCATCGACTCGTTGCTACAATCTAGTAGATAGATCTTGGCTTGTTTGTTTGTATGCGATAGAAATTTTTTGTTTTCCATGCTACGAACCCCTACAACTTATTCCTATTTTTTAGCTCCTTTCTCCTTACATCTATGTCCATTCTTTTCTTCTTCTTCTGCCTCCTCTCCTCCTGCTTCTTCCTGTTTTCCTCAAGCATCTCTAATCTGCCTACTCAAATATATATGGGCAACAAAAAAATACGTTACGGAAAAATGAGTATAAAGAGGGAGAGGGACGCACTTCTGCTGCTTGTCAACAGCATCCCATATCCCACAAAAAAAGCATCCCGTATCTGCTTATTCCCATCCATGGCATCCCACACCTGCTTCTACTTGTCAACATCCTCCAAGTGGTGCACTTCATGACCTTCCCGACCTGAGTCATTCACTTGCCCACTGACGGCATATGAGACCTTCAGTTGCTTGTCGACGTCACCCAAGAGATTCACTTGGTTGTCAACATCACCTAAATTTTCCCCGCCGGCGGTAACCACTTCTTGTTGTGATGACTTCACAGGTGTGCCAGCCATTGCTCTGCAAAAATTGCATGTGACCATATATATATTCAGTAAATTCGTTGAGAAGTTAGAAGCACATTCAGTATCATCTTCAATGCAACATACAGAATTTTCATTAAAACAAAGTGGTGACACTCGACATGATTGGAAAATCAGTTTTAGAATAAAAAAGCATCTATCGCCAGTCGAAATGATCATATGGGACTAATGATAATTGGTAGACACCAATTTTTATATTGAACAAAAAGAAGAAAAAGACTTGCAGAACTTCAATGCATATAGAGCAAAATGCTAGGAAATTAAGATTTGAGCATGATACGTTTTCTAAGTCTAGATCTAACATAAGAGTATAGATCGCTGCAAGATTGAGACATGTGGAGAGCTCCGCCTAAGCGAAGATGAGCAAGAGAGAGGAATTACCAGAGTTGGATTTGGCGAGGCGAGGCGAGACGGTAGGTGGCGACCGGAGAGGAAGGAGATACTTAGGCCATGGTGTCCGGTGTCATCATCCTAGGAAGCGCAGATCGGAGCAGGGGCTTGCGCCGGGGGAGGTAGAGCCGATGGGGAGGTGGGGTGGTGCGTCGCCTCCTGCCGTCGGAGGTAGGGGAGGAAGCGAGGGAGCCTTTTTTCATTCAAGACAACAAGCGAGCAAGGGCAGACAACGCCACTGGACCTGGTGGGCTTGGTGGCTATTCCACATATGCCATTTAATTTTCACGGTTATCCATTTACGCCATTTAGACTTTTTTTCGCGGGCGGCGTATGTGGGCTCGGTGGGCTCCGCTGCCACTTACAACCTGACTTATGCTGAGAAATCATATCAGCAAAACCCGCCCTTGCATCTAATATGTCTCGGACTACATGAGCATACACCCGGTCTTTTCTCTGCCCAGCTCTTGCCCCTGTTGAGAGTCGCCTCCACCCTTCTCTCGCCGCCCCTGGCCTTTCTCCTCTCTGACGGCGATGCTGCCCGACGAGTAGATAGCTCAGGTGGTCTGGCCCCTCATGTACATAGTAGTTTAGGTTCTGAAGTTGGTTTGCCGCGATGGCGTATGGGCTCTATGCTCGTATGGAAGAAGTCCCCGGCCTGCTCGGGCCAGATCCGGTGGATGCTGCTGTTCGTCGTCCTCTCCACGGTGCCCCGGTGGTCGGAGCCAAAGGTGGAGCGTGTCGATGGCATCAAGATCTCCTTAAATAAGCCCGAATCCCCTTCAGATCTGCATCTGGAGGTTCTTGGCTGTGCAGGAAGCTCCCGACCGGCGTTATGCTCTCTCTTCTTCAACCATCAAGGCGGTGGAGGCTGGGGGAGGCATGGAGTTGTTCAGTGGCGAGCTGCGCGGCGGGGTTCTGTAGCTGCGTTTCTCTGGAGTTCTTCAGTAGAGGACGTGCGACGGTGCTGCCCGTCTTGCCTCTGCTTCTTATGGCCGAATGGCGGCTCTCCATGGCCACGGTCCTGTGGCTCTTCAACCTCCATCTGGGAGGCCCATCTACTCCGGCAGAAGGTTCCACGGAGGCGTCGCATCAAGTGGTTCGTCCCCGATGTCGTCGTCGCTGCTTCAGCCGTAGAGTGCGTTCCTGTGTTGCGGTGGAGAAGGTCTCCAAGGACTCGATTGCATTTTCTTGTTTCTCTCTGGGTCCTTTGTGTAAAAGTTGAGGTTCTGGTTGTAATTCCCTTATAGTTTTGGGCCTCTTTGTATACTGTAAACCCACCGCTTATTAATGCAGCTCTGGGTCCTTTGGGACCCTACCCCTTGTTCAAAAAAAAACATGAGCATACACCCCTAACATACCCTGCTCGAGACTGCGGATAACGTTTGCACAATCACTAGCCACTGAAATACTACGAGCATCAATATCTCTGGCCAAGGTTTCTACGTCGGTGTGCCCTTGGAAAACTCGTGTTGAGGCACCCATACGCCTGCGTCGGAGCGTCATCTGTTGGAAAACCCGGGAGAAAATATTGCCTAAAACAAAAGCAATTGAGAGAATCTACTTGAGAAATCTTGCTGGGCCGATATCTCCATCAGCCCATCTGCGCGGCGCAAGGGCCCGCACCGCGCGGTGCATAGAGCTCCTTCCCCTCTTCCCCTTCAATCTCAAATAAATGTACAGAGCGCCTCTGCAGTCTTCTCCCTCTTCTTCTGCTCCCCCGGCTCGCGCGATTCTGGCCAAGAACCACGGCCGTTCCAGGAGAAAGCGCTCGATTAGAATCCGTCTCCCTGCTTTCTGCTCCCTCGCCGCTTTCTTCCTTTCCCACCGCCAGCGGAGGGATGTCTGGAGTTGACACGGACGCTGTAGTGGCGAGGCCGAGGACAGACTCTCCTCGCGGCAGCGAGAACATGACGGGCGGCGAGCTATTCGCCTCCCACAACGGCTGCATCATCCAGACACCGGCCAGTGATACTTCGCACCAGGCCGCAGCGTTCTCCTTATCTGGTGAGCTAATTCTCCAGCTTCTTAGAGGTTCTTGAATTTCTGTCCCGTTTCTTGATGTTCCGGCGATCTTCCCCGGCGATCTTTTCAGACGTGAAGCCACCTTCTATGCCCAAGATATCACGCTGGATGGGTGTCTCCCCTTCTCCTTTTGATGTCCCACCGCGCGCAGGGAGGCTTTGGATGGGAATCCCGACGCCCTTCGAGGCGGCGCAGAAGGCCTCCGCCGTCTATGGTAAGCAATGCGGGACGACTTTGTTGTTCTTTCTTGCTGTACATGAATTGTGTATCAAATGGTAGTGTTTCTTGTCAGCTCCTGGTCCGCCTACGCGCGCGCAGACGCTTTGGATGGGCATCCCGTCTCCGTTTCAGGCGGCGCAGAAGGCCTCCTCCTCCTCCTCCTCCTCCCCCTCCTCCGTCGCAAGTAAGAAATGAAGCGATTCGATCCCAATTTCTAGAGTTTCTTGCCAGTTTCTGGTCCTCCTTCTTATTCGCCTAGCTTTTTGCAGGCCCGCGACCGCGAGCAATGGGCTCGTCGTCCCACTCCAAGAGGTTGAAACGCTGCAAGGAGCCGGAGATGGTTCAGGACCAACCTCCGTCGGGGCTTCCAACAGATGACGCTCCGGTGCCGCTGGCAGACAAGCCGGACCTGGAGGAGCCTGAGCCGGAGTTGCAGGTGGTGCCAGACCCGGAGCCTGAAGGTACGATCCAACACATTTCAGTTTAATTTCACAGTCTCCACTGGATGAATTCAAGCTTAATCACAAGTCTTTTCTGCTTGCAGAACCCACAGGAAAGGGTAAGAAGATCTTGAGGTTATGGAGGAACGAGATGCTTGGCTACTTCCCCCCAGGCGTCCCCAGCAAGATTGGTTGCCAAAGCAACTTCAAGTTAGCGGCGGCAGAGGTCCAGCGGCGCCTTGGCCTGGACCACAACCTCGATCACCTGGGGGGCGGATCGGAGCAGCTCGTCGCTGTTCTTCCAGGGAACCTGCAGTTGCCTAAGCACCAGTTGCGGCTCATAAAGGCGTTTTGTTACTTTTGCAGGAACCACCCATTCCCACACCCGCCTCCGCCACCGCCGCCGCCAGCGGTCTGAGTTCTGCGAAAACGTATAGTGTAGTCGGGTTAGTCTTACTTCAGACAGAGACGAGTTGGAGTCTTACAAGGGATTCATAACAGGCAAGAAGAGCCGAAAATTTTACTGCTTCACGTACATGTTCATTCAGTACACTGTTTCATGTAAACTGAATTTTCAGTGTAGCTTGTCATGTGAACTGAATTATCAGTACATTTGTGTTGTGTTTCTCTTACTGTCCATTGAATCTGTAAACTGAATTTGTAAACTAGAGGTGTCTGTACTGTGTTTTTAGCTGTACACTGAATTTGTAGTGTTTGTTGTAATGCCAAGTTCAAAATTAGTTGTCTACAGGAGTTCAAAATATCCCCCCTCTGCTCATAGTCATGTGATACAAAATCCAATTCCGCTTCATAAGGTCAACACTCTTTTGCTTGGTGGCATCACTTAACCAAAAGTCTAACAAGTCAGATTCAACAATTCTGTCTATATCATAACAATTGTATGGGCTATCTTATGACTAAAACGAGTAGATTTCTTACAAAATTTATTATGTAAAAAATTTCAAGTTTCTTCATCAGCTATTTGTGCAACTCTATCTTCCATCACTAATAACAACACAGCATATGCAGTTTTGTACCCGAACCATTATTTCATCTACACTTGCCGGATGGAAATCAAATTCAGAGGCATAATCTGAAACTAGTTTGTTGGGCTCCAACTCTTCTCCTGCCACCTGAACATATGGTACTGAATTTCGGGTTCACCTTACTGACTACAGCGGCAATTTATAGATGCTGAATCACATCACTGCCTGTCAATCAGTCAGTTGAATTTGATTCACAGGGGAAACAGGATGGGTGGGAGCGTACCTGGAGGCCGCGCTGGTTGAGTCGCTTGACGGCGACGGCGACCCGGCTGGCCCCCTTGTCGTTGCTGCCGTCGATGGGTCGGACGAAGACCCCGCCGAGCTCCCCGGAGAGCTCCTTGCCTCCTAGCAGCACCTCGAAGGCCGGCAGCTGGCCGTGGCCACGCTCCTCGTAGAGCGGAGATATGCTCTGCTGTGAGGAGCACCGACCCGGCGACTTGCTAGCTGGCCGCACCGCACCTGAGTCATCGTTCCGACCGGCTCGCACTTCACCACCCCTCACGCCGGTCGTTGTAGTTATTCGTCGTCGCCGCCAGGCCGAGGCCGCCCCGCCGCCACCCCCTCGCGCCGCCGCCGCTCTTGGAGACATCCCCCTCCTCTTAATCCACACCCAGGCAGCTCATATCTCTTGGCGCCTGGGCCCGGAGGCTGGATCCGCCGTGTCAACGCCGTTCACACGGGAGGCGTGGCGCGGGTTGGAGAACATGACGCGCGCGCCGTGGCGGGCGGCAGCGTAAGGAGGAACACATGCGCATCACTCTTGTGAAGGGCCAAAAAAAAAAGCCAAACTCTTATATGCTGGCCTAAATCTCATTTCAGAATCGATGTGGGACTAATCATAGTATCAGCTTTTAACATGTAGTATGAATGAATAAATGAGAATTTGACACTTATAAGAATGTTATTTATCCACCGATTTAAAACCATAAAATTTTCGAGTAATCCCCACCAGATTTAAGGGACACAATGCGCGGAAATCCAATTCAGAAGGTCCAAATGAACCAACTGTTTAAAACATATTTAAAATATCAAAAAAAAATGAAAAAAATATTCGCAGGTACAACCAGACATTTTATGTTCACACACAAAATTTCAGGAAAAAAGAATATTTTTTGTTTTCCATATAAAAAGGAACGATGACGCAACATGACTATTTACAAATTTTTACCTTTAACAAGCCACATAAAATGTTCATTTATCTCGAAAACTTGTGTGCGTACATAGAGTCAAGTTCCCACTGTTCAAGAAATGTATACCATGAAGTCTCTTCCTTGCATTTAGAGTCAAGTAATTAATGGAACCTGTCAATTCACGTGACGAGACCATTGATAGCTTGGAATCTCATATTGATGATAAGAAACGAAGATTCGATCTTCTTGAGCAAGAGCTATGCAAGGAAAAGAACACCGCTTCACTTCTTAAACAACAAATTTGATACCTTTGAACTTTATAAGGAAAAATACATGGACACTATTGATAGGGCTAATTCCTTGTCCCAAGAGCTTAATGCTTCAAAGAAAGATATTGAGGTTGCTCATGATTCTCTTACCAAGGATCTTGATCATCTTGAAAAGGAAAATTTTCTTGTCAAGTGTGAGCTCATAAAACTTGGGGAGAACCATGATCAACTTCGAGTGACCTATGAGAAGGCTCTTGGTACATTGAAGAATCCAATTATTGTTGAGCATGATTCTTGTTCCTCTAACTCTACCTTTGATCAATCTCTCCTCATTGAGGAAAATAAGAAGTTGAAATAGCAACTCGAGAAAGAGCGTTGTGCACCTACTCCAAGGGAAAGATTCTTGATGAGATTCTATCCCGTCAAAAGACGAAGGTTTCCAAGGAAGGTGTTGGTTTTGACCCAAACAACAACAAGAATAATGCCACTTCACCAAAGAAGATAAACTTTGTGAAAGAAGGGCACAAGGTGGATGACCAAGTTAAGAAGAATGTTTTGAATGGGGGAGCCATAAGGGGCAACCCCAATCATAAATATGTGAAGGGTCATGTAAGGGCACTCAAGGGGATGTATATGCCAAATATGTTAGCCCTAGAAATGGTTATTCTTATAGATGGTACTCAATTTATCTACCAAAATATCTTGTTGCTAATGCTAAGGGACCCATTACTCAATGGGTTCCTAAATCAAAGAATTTATTTTGTAGGGTTATGCCTCCGGTGGATCAAAATGGGTGTTTGATAGTGGATGCACCAATCACATGACCAGAGGTAGAAGTGGGCTTGCCAATTCATTCATGATGTAAACTCAACGTCAAGCATCACTTTTTGAGACAATTCTAAAGGAAAGATACTAGGTTATGGTAAGTTGGTGATCTCCAAGGTTTTGACTCTAGAGACCGTCTTTCTTGTTGAAAACCTTGGTTACAACTTGCGGATGCCGGCTATGATTCCTATTTTTCTAGAACTTTTGTGAAGGTCTTTAGGGGTGATGATCTCAGTTTGTTTCTTATTGGACATGTGGAAGACGAACTTTATGTGGTCGACCTCTCGAAAGAGAGCCAATCTCTTGCTACATGTCTAATGGCCAAGACTAACAAGGGATGGCTTTGGCATCGTCGCCTAGGCCATGTCAACATGAGAAATCTCAATCAACTCGTAAAGGGTGAGCATATTGTTAGACTAACCAGTGTCTCTTTTGATAAAGATCGTGTCTGTAGTAAATGGTTTGATCTTGATTGTGATGGTGCATGTCACCTCAAAAATTATTCTTTTTATCACTTACCTACTCCAGGACGAGCAGGAGTTAAGCTTGGAGATGCTTGATATGTCGGAAACGTATCTATAACTTTTGATGCTCCATGCTTGTTTTGTATCATTTGTCTTATGTTTTGTCTATACTTTGAGGTGTTTTTATATCTTTTCTGGAACTAACCTATTAACAAGTTGTCATAGTGCCAGTTGACTATTTTCTTCTGTTTTTGGTTCCAGAAAGGCAGAAAATCAATATTCTCAGAATTGGATGGGACAAAATCTAAAGTATTATTTTCCCAGAGCAACACAGAACCACGAAGCAGAGCCGGAGGGGGGCCACAGGGTGGCCGCACCCCCTAGGCGCGGGCAAGCCCTGGGGGCACCCACAAGGGGGTGGTCCCCTGGACCCCCACCGACCTTGATTCCTACGCCTATAAGAGCCCCCCGATGAGAAAACCCTAGATAATCCAGAAGAAATCCACGAAAACCTCTGTAGCATCGTCGCTACCGAAAGGGAGATTCGGGAGACAGAAAGTCTCTGTTCCGGCACCCTGCCGAGACGGGGAAGTTCCCCCGGAGCCATCTCCTTTGATCTCCATCGCCATTTTCATCACCATTGCTAATTCCCATGATGAGGAGGGAGTAGTTCTTCCTCGAGGCTAAGGGATCTACCAGTAGCTATGTGTTCATCTCTCTCTCCATGCATGATCTTGTGGTCATGAGCTTTGTAATCAAGTAGATCTACCTTGCTACTCAAGTGCTTCATTAGATCTCTGCTCTCCCCATGTGTGTGAAAGTGACAGCGTGCACGCCATGGTGGCACTTAGGCTTAAGTCTACATAAATACTCTTTGTGCTTTAATAGATCTATGCTTTTTCCCACGTGTGTGAAAGTGACAGCGGGCATACTGTGTGTGGCACTTTGGCTAGATTGAATATTTTTTATGAGTTATATTTGGAGTTGGATGTCTCTATGAAATTGTGGTGTTTGTTGGAACCATCTAGCGCTCAAGGTGACAGTGTGGGGTTATCTAGATTGGGGAAGGCGGACTTTGAGGAGTGCTGTTATAGCCCTACCATGGATTAGAGTGTCCAACCGGAGAGTAGTTAAGAGTAGTATCATGAAGAGAGGATATTTATATGAGAGAGTGTTCACTAGTGAAAGTATGATCCCTAGGCCTTGTTTCTAAACATTGAAACACCGTTTGCATCTAGATCTGTTGCATGTTTCTTGCTTTAGTCTTTACCTCACCGTCAAGCTATTTTTTGGCACCGTTACCACTTGTATTTCACTATCTCTTTGCTGAACTAGTACACATATACACCTGACAAGTGTATTGGGTGTGTTGGGGACATAAGAGACTTCTTGTATCTTGATTGCAGGGTTGCTTGAGAGGGAATACCTTTGACCACTTTCTCCCTGAGTTCGATAAACCTTGGGTAATCCACTTAAGGGAAACTTGTTGCTGTTCTACAAACCTCTACACTTGGAGGCCCAACATCTGTCTACAAGAATAGAAGTGCGTAGACATCAGTATCGCATCTAGACAATCATCAGTTTTGTAAAGGGCTAAGGCTCATGCCTTAACATTTTCATCATCAAAATAATCTGGTGTTCAAGAACACATGTCAAAACATTTCAGTAGAATGACTCATCATTCTAGGGTTTTCATAACCATTTTCACCAAGTATTCCCATCTAAAGTTGCTCAAGTTTTATGCTTAGCACTAGCATCTACAAGTGGGGGTGAACACTAATGATGGGTAGTAAACAAGTGGGAATTAGCTAAGTTCAATATCATGCCTCAGAATGACATCATGATTATCTAAACTAGGTTAAGTTTTATGCTCTTTATGCTACCTTTAAATTTCTTTGCGAAATCTACAAGCCACTAAGTAAACTTTTGGTAGAAAGCTTTGATAAAGAAAAAAAATGCTAAGCTTGCAAGTAAAACTAGGATTTGGTATCATCAAATGTATCTAACCAAGCATGCTTAATGCATTGTATAGGTTATCTAACTTTCATAGTTGCAAGTGTTAGCTTGCAAAGTAAATAGCTTGCTAATTCAACTAGTAGTATTAGGCTTGCATAATTGCAAGTATAAACTTGCCTTGTGCAGAGCAGTGGTTGAAGTTTTTCTCGGCTTCCTCCTCGTAGTATCCACCTTCCTCCTCGTATCCTTCGCTGGTACTATCGTCTATAAATAAATACGAGGTACACAAATCACCACACAATTCTTAACTACTCTATTTAGCACACAAATGGTCACACTAGATGATCTAGCATCATCACTATTATCACAAGAATTAAAGCAGTTGTCTTATTTATTTTATTTTAGAAAAGTAATTTCTACTCAAAACTACTTAAGATTTAATATTCTCCAACTAAAACATGGGATCATGTTGACACATGTCATCACCACATATTTCAGTACATGGGAATGTGATTTAAAGTGGTGTCACAATTTAATAAGGTTTAACCTTTTTATTTTAATTAAATAAAATGACTAGAATGACTCATGAGGCATTCTTTTATTACTTGATCATTATTTCTGTAAGTAAACCTATATATTTTTATATATTCTGAAAGGTATGGTTAAATGTGATTTTTGAGAGTTGGAATCAACTCAAAAGCTTTTATGGTTGAATTTTGAAAAATGTTTGAATGCAGAAAAGCTTCTTCCTTGTTATTTTTACCATGGATGATCTACAACTCCAATTGGTTTGAATCCAACGGGCTTGGATTAAGCACTCCAGTAACTTTCTAACAAAATTGGTTTCATGCATTTTGATTCAGTGAATCGAGCTGGGTTGATTTTTGAATCTATGTACATAACTGGTTTTGAAACTAAATAAATAAACCTAAGTTTGAATTGTTGGGTCGCGCGGGAGGTTTAACTGGGCCAGCCCACTACACACAGCACGCGCACGGGCTGGTTAAGTGAATGACCCCACTCGTAAGTGAGACAGCGAGTGGCGAAGGGGTATGGGGTGATCTAGCCCGTGTGATCTAGTTCTAATCCTACGGCTGTGGACCACAGCCTGTGGTTCATCGTCCATGCCTGAACAGGACGCGGCGAGGTTGAACCCTAGCGCGGCTAGTGGGGGTCGACGGGGGATCACCGGGGCTCCGGCGATGGTCGGCGATGGGGGCGAACAACAAAGTCGACGACAGCGATTCTCCTGGTACCGGCAGCTCCTCCTGGGGCGGCTACAATCGACAGCGCCTCTCCTCCTCTGCAGCGGCGAACTACTGTGCAATTCCGGCCACCTGGTGCTCGCCTTGCTTCGGGGGTGAGTGGGTGTTAACAGTGAGAGGTGGGGAGTGAGATGGTGTGCTCAATTCGAATGGGGGTGGCCTCCTTTTATAGTGCATGAAGGGGACCGACGGGCGCAGGTGGAGATCGTCATGGTCGTCGGCACATCATGCTATGGCATGGGCGACGATAGGGGGCGGTGTGTTTCCTCCTGGCGAAGCTCAACGGCTTGATGGCGAGGCGTGGGGAAGTGAGGAATGGTCGGAATGTCACGGCGCTCTAGGCGGGTCCGACGGCAAGTTTAATGCCGCACAACGTCCATGGTCCACGCGGTGGAAAACGGGGTTATCTGGCGGGTTGCTGGGGTGCTGGCGATCATGAACGCAAGCGGTAAGGGCGGCACAAGGTCTGTGGGCTCGTCTCGCTGATGGCGCACTGGTGTGCTCTCGGCACGCACACAGAGAAACTGGGCGCGAGCTTGTCGTGTGGTCCAGTGGCTGGCAAGGCTCGGGGCTTGGACAAGGGGTGGTGGTGGACGGTGTTGCGTGTCCCAGACAAGGTTGGCGAAGCTAGAGCTTATCCTAGCTCGCTGGCGACATGGGGGTGGCAAGGGTGCTCTCGGCATGGTCACCATTGATGGCTATGCATGCTCACAATGATGCTAAGACTAGTTAGATTAGTTTGATCATCTACTGAGAGGGTAGAGTGAGCTAGAAAGGGGACAAGGTTGGCCAAAATTACTGCTACTAATAGTGTTTGATGTTTTTTTGTTTGCTGCTGACAAGGTGTTTGATGAAATGGCCGAAAGAAATTCAAATTTGAATTTTGGATTCAAACTTGGTGGGTTTGCTAGTTACATACTAGGGAGTCTCTGGTTAGTTTGATTGGTCAAGGGGCACTGGTTTAGTTGGGTTTTGAAAAGGTGTGATCTTCATATATGTTATAGATTCAATTTTCAATTGTCATTTGAATGGGGTTGCCAAATGTTTCTGCAAGTTTGAAAGGTGGGCTTTGATTAACTTTTACTTGGTCTGGCAAGGGGCGAAAAGAAATGGAAAAGTTTATGTTTGAAATCTTTGACTAGAAACACTCAAAATGACCTAGTGAGCAAGATTGGCAAAAATGACCATTTTCTTTATTTGTTATGTTTTTTATTTTCTCTTGATTTGTTTCTGCTTGGAAATGTTTTAGATGATGTTATTTTCATCTTTAAACCATTCGTTGCTATTTTGGTTAATCACACAAGTCCATTCATGCATTCATACAATCATCACATACACATATACATTCATTTGGTTTTTATTTAATCAATGTTTTGTTAACCCTAATTTTAGTGATTAGAATTTGATAATCATGATCAATATTTTTGGGATGTTACACATATACAACTCTTCTTCAATGTTGCCATTGAGGAACACATTTTTGACATCCATATGCCATATCTCATAGTCGAAATATGCAACAATTGCTAACATAATCCTAACTAACTTTAGCATCGCTACGGGAGAGAATGTCTCATCGTAGTCAACTCCTTGAATTTTTCGAAACCCCTTTGCGACAAGTCAAGCTTTATAGACGGTTACATTACCATCAGCATTAGTTTTACTTTTGAAAATCCATTTATTCTCCACGGCCTTTCGATCGTGAGGTAAGTCCACCAAGGTCCAAACCTGGTTTTCGTACATGGATTCCATCTTGGATTTCATGGCTTATAACCATTTGTTGGAATCCGGGCTCATCATCGCTTCTTCATACGTCGCAGGGTCATCAATTTCATCGACCATGAAATTCATAACAGGATTTCCGTATAGCTCGGGAGCTGCACGCGTCCTGCTAGACCTACGAGGTTTGGTAGTATTCTCTTTCAGAGCTTCATGATCGTTATCATTAGTTCCCTCCTCATTTGGTGAAGCCAACTCCGGAACGACTTCCGGCGCTGCGCTACTCGCCATATTATGAAGAGAAGGTTCTACAACCTCTTCGAGTTCTACCTTCCGACAACTCACACCTTTCGCGAGAAACTCTTTCTCTGGAAAGAATACATTCTTCACAAATAAAACCTTGCCCTCGGATCTATGATAGAAGGAATACCCAATAGTTTCCTTAGGGTATCCTATGAAGACGCATTTTTCCGCTTTGGGTTCGAGTTTATCCAGTTGAAGTTTCTTCACATAAACATCGCATCCCCAAACTTTAAGAAATGACAGCTTAGGTTTGTTTCCAAACCACGATTCATACGGTGTCTTTTCAACGGATTTAGATGGTGCTAGATTTAAAGTGAATGCAGCAGTTTCTAGTGCATAACCCCCAAATGATAGTGGCAACTCCGTCAGAGACATCATAGATCGAACCATATCTAATAAAGTACGATTACGACGTTCCGACACACCATTTCGTTGTGGTGTTCCGGCAGGTGTGAGTTGTGAAATTATTCCACACTCTTTTATATGAGTGCTAAACTCGTAACTTAGATACTCACCTCCACGGCCGGACCATAGAAATTTGATCTTTCTATTCTAATGACTTTCCACTTCACTCTGAAACTCCTTGAATTTCTCAAAGGTTTCATACTTGTGTTTCATCAAGTAGATATAAGCGTATCTACTCAAATCATCCGTGAAAGTAACAAAATAACGATATCCACCTCGCGCCGACAAACTCATTGGACCACACACATCAGAATGCATGATTCCCAATAAATTTGTCGCTCGTTCCATTGAACCAGAAAATGACGTTCTAGTCATCTTGCCCATAAGGCATGGCTCGCATGTATCAAATGATTCTAAATCAAATGATTCCAAAAGTCCATCTGAATGGAGCTTCTTCATGCGTTTAACGCCAATATTACTTAGACGGTAGTGCAACATATATGCGGATATATCATCATTAAGTTTAATCCTTTTAGCATCAATATTATGAATATGTGTAACACTATTATCGAGATCCAACAGAAATAAACCATTCATCATCGGTGCATGACCATAAAAGATTTCATTCATATAAATCGAACAACCATTGTTCTTGGATTTAAATGAATAACCACTACGCATCAAACATGATCCGGATACAATGTTCATGCTCAGTGCTGGCACTAGATAACAATTATTCAGGTTTATAACTAATCCCAACGGTAAGTATAGAGGTAGCGTTCCAACGACGATCACATCAAAGCTTGATCCATTGCCGACACGCATCTCGACCTCACCCCTTGCTAGCGGTCGCTTGTTCCGCAGCCCCTGATTCGAGTTACAAATATTAGCAACTGAACGGTATCAAATACCCAGGTGTTACTGCGAGTACTAGTCAAGTACACATCAATAACATGTATATCATATCTATACCTAATAATAAAAGCAGTAATGCTTCTGTCAACCAACTTTGTTTGGACCTTTTTGCACTCCCACAAAACTGCTTATTACCCACCACTGCCATCTAAGTCAGGTACCGGTTCGTTTTTTCGTTTTTTTCTGAATTATGCGATGCCGGATAGAGAGCAAACTGAGAGGAAGCTGGCAAGGCGGGGATTCGCGGGGATGGAGTTGCGCGTCCGCAGCTTCTCGCCGCCAGCAAGTCCTCCCGCCAGAGGCCAGAGCGTTGGTGTCGTCCGAGCTTGCAGAGCGGATGACGTACGCAAGCATGGGGGCGGAGAGAGGACGAGTCCGCGCGACAGAAGGCAGAGGAGACGAGCACTAGTAGAAAAAGAGCTATCCGTTCGTGCCCCCTAACAGCATTAGTCCCGGTTGCGCCACGAACCGAGACTAATGCTGGCACGCGTCCTGGTTTGAGCAGGCACGGTGGATGGAGGTAGGGGTGGGCATTCGGTTTTTTTGGTTAACTCGGTTCGGGTTTTCGGGTCTTTCTATAATTCAGTTTCTACAAAATAGGCACCAAAATTATTTCGGTTTTCTAATTAATTGATAGTTCGTTAGTGAACAATTCGGTTCGGTGTTCGATTTTTAACCGAACTTCTGTAAATAACAACACTATGCAATAATTTATGTCAGACCCATACGAGCTAAATCACTCATCGGCGCACCAGATGCAACCTCCAAGTCGGCGAGTACCTGAAGCAATACATGGCTAGCTGATGTCTTGAACGCATGTGTAGAAAAAGAACAAATAAGCATGATGTCTATCTTGCTTGTTTAAAAAAATGATGTCTATCTTCCAAGCCGTATACATTCAACAAATTGTATGTATTGAGAATTCAGCTAAAATACATGATTATATCAGAAACAGGAAAACAATTGAAAGGCTTCCAACAAAATTCATAGACACAATTGACAGTTAAACCACGAACATGTACGTGTGCATGTGGCTGGAGACATACATATATGCATGGGCTGCCTGGCAGCTTTTGCATGCATGTCTTTTTGTCGCATGAGCTAGTACCTACGTACAGTAATAGACACTTGGGACAGAATCACAAATATATTTAGCTCTGTCATATATATTTTTCGGTTTGTATGGTTATTTCGGTTAACAGAGAGTCAAAACCGAATTAATATTTATAAATTCGGTTAATCATATTTACTAACCGAAATTAGTTTTGGCTAATTCGGTTTCGGTGTTCGGTTTCGGTTTTTTATGCCCACCCCTAGCTGGAGGCATGCGTCCCGGTTGGTAAAGGGTCATACGTCCCGGTTTGTAACACAAACCGGGACTAAAGGTGCACCTTTAGTCCCGGTTTGTGTTACAAACCGGGACGTATGATCCTGCCCTCTATAAATGCGACGCCCTAGCCCTCTGCCTCCCCTCTGTTTTTTCTTGGTGGAAGGTGTGAGAGTTGTGCTAGTTTATTTTTTTCCTATGCATGCATTCAAGGTGTTTGATGAAATGTTTGAGTGAATGATCCCGTTCAATTTCTCACAGAACAAAAATATAGAAGGTGTCCGAGACGCACTTGAGCTTTCTCCTCTTTATTTCCCTCGATCGAGGTTAGCAATCTTATATTTTCTCTATCATTGATACAATGCATGTGTCGATGTGAATTGGTTATTTCACTATTTATGATGTCCTGTTTTTGATAAACTTACTTATATGATGCAGATGAACGGTCGGGAATGGATGTACGGTGACCGGTGTGTACCCGGGTATATTAAAGTCGTGGATAAATTTATCGATGTGGCTACAGCAAACAAAGAGAATGGTTTTATACGTTGTCCATGTGTTCAATGTCGGAACAACAAGGAGTACTCTTCCTCGAAAATCATTCGCGGCCACCTGGTTATGAAAGGTTTCATGCCCAACTATAATTGTTGGACCAAGCACGGGGAAAGAGGGGTTATGATGGAAGACGGTGAAGAAGAAGATGATGATAACAACTATCATCATATGTTTCCTGAATACAGTGATACTGCAATGGAAGACAATGAAGAGGAAGAAGGTGAAGAACGGGCATTAGATGAGCCCGCTGGTGAACTTGGTAGGGTCATTTCTGATGCAAAGCGAGACTGTAAAACAGAAAATGAGAAGTTGAAGTTAGATGGCATGTTAGAAGATCACGAGAAATTGTTGTACCCAAATTGTGAAGATGGCAGCACAAAGCTCGATACCACACTGGAATTGCTGCGATGGAAGGCAGACTGTGGTCTAAATGACTCCTCATTTGAAAAGATGCTGAAAATAATGAAGCCGAAGTTTCCAAAACATAACGAACTTCCCGAGAGTACCTACGAAGCAAATAAGACTCTCTGTCCTCTAGGATTAGATGTGCAAAAGATACATGCATGCATTAATGACTACATCCTCTACCGCGGTAAGGAGTATGAGAATTTAGATAAATTCCCGGTATGCAATGCATTGCGGTATAAGATCAGACGAGATGACCCTGGTGATGTTGAGGGAGAGCCCCTCCGGAAGAGGGTTCCTGCTAAGGTTATGTGGTATGCTCCTATAATACCAAGGTTGAAACGCATGTTCAGAAACAAAGAGCATGCCAGGTTGTTGCGATGGCACAAAGAAGACCGTAAGAAAGACGGGAAGTTGAGACACCCTGCTGATGGGTCACAGTGGAGAAAAATCGAGAGAGACTTCCTGGACTTCGCAGGTGACGCAAGGAACTTATGGTTTGGTCTAAGTACGGATGGCATGAATCCTTTTGGGGAGCAGAGCTGCAGTCAAAACACCTGGCCCGTGACTCTATGTATCTACAACCTTCCTCCTTGGTTGTGCATGAAGCGTAAGTTCATTATGATTCCAGTGCTCATCCAAGGCCCGAAGCAACCGGGCAACGACATTGATGTGTACCTTAGGCCATTAGTTGAAGAACTCTTATAGCTGCGGGGCAAACCAGGTGTACATGCGTGGGATGAGAACAAACATGAGCCATTTGATATACGAGGGTTGCTTTTCGTAACCACCAATGATTGGCCTGCTCTTATTAACCTTTCAGGACAGACAAACAAGGGATACAAGGCATGCACACACTGTTTAGATAAGACTGAAGGTACATATTTGCATAAATGCAAGAAGGTTGTGTACCTGGCAAATCGATGATTTCTTCCGACCAATCATCCCGTAAGAAAGAAAGGCAAGCATTTTAAAGGTGAGGCAGATCACCGGAAGAAGCCTGAACTCCCTGCTGGTGATGATGTATTTGGTATGGTCAAGGACATAGAAGTAATCTTTGGAAAGGGTCCCGGCGGTCAATCAGTTCCAAACGACGTCGCTACAGGACACGCACCCATGTGGAAGAAGAAATCTATATATTGGGAGCTACCATATTGGAAAGTCCTACATGTCCGCTCTTCAATCGACGTGATGCACGTGACGAAGAATCTTTGCGTGAACCTGCTAGAATTCCTAGGCGTGTATGGGAAGTCAAAAGATACACCAGAAGCACGGGAGGACCAACAAATTATGAAAGACCCAAAGAACATGCATACACAGAACAAGACGGATAAATGACGTCACTTAAGTCGTGCCAGCTATGCTCTTACCAAAGCAGAGAAGGAAATCTTTTTTGAAGTCCTTTACAGTATCAAGGTGTCGTCTGGCTTCTCATCTAATATAAAGGGGATAATAAATATGGCAGAGAAAAAGTTCCAAAACCTGAAGTATCATGACTGTCACGTGATTATGAAGCAGTTGCTTCCGATTGCATTGAGGGGGCTTCTAGCGGAAAATGTTCGAGTACCCATTGTGAAGTTGTGTGCATTCCTCAATGCAATATCTCAGAAGGTAATCAATCCAGATATTCTGCCAAGGTTACAGAAGGATGTGGTACAATATCTTGTTAGTTTTGAGTTGGTGTTCCCACCATCCTTCTTCAATATTATGACGCATCTCCTGGTTCACCTAGTGGAAGAGATTGCCATTCTCGGTCCTGTATTTCTGCACAATATGTTCCCCTTTGAGAGTTTCATGGGAGTCTTAAATAAATATGTTCATAACCGTGCTAGACCAGAAGGAAGCATCTCCAAGGGATATGGAATAGAGGAGGTCATTGAGTTTTGTGTTGACTTTATTCCTGACCTTAAGCCGATTGGTGTTTCTGAGTCGCGGCATGAGGGAAGATTAAGTGGAAAAGGCACGCTGGGAAAGAAAGCAATGATATGTAGGGACGGGGATTCTTTCACTAAAACACACTACACAGTTCTACATAATTCCACCTTGGCAGCTCCGTATATCGAGGAACACAAGAATATTGTACGCTCAAAAAACCCGGGGAAGCCTGAATCATGGATTACAGATGAACACATGAAATATTTCGGTGGTTGGATGCGGACACATCTCTTGAATGACACCACTATTGGAGATCAGCTATACTTGTTGGCCGCGTCACCATCTTCTACTATATTGAATTTCCAAGGGTACAAAATAAATGGGAATACATTCTATACGATCGCCCAAGATAAAAAGAGCATCAACCAAAATAGTGGTGTCCGCTTTGATGCAACATACGAGAATGGACAAAAGGACACATACTATGGTTACATAGAGGAGATATGGGAACTAGACTATGGAGTCTCTTTTAAGGTCCCTATGTTTCGCTGCAAATGGGTCAACCTGAATGGGGAAGGGGTAAAGATAGACCAGTTGTACGGAATGACAACAATGGATCTCAACAATCTTGGTTATAGAGATGAACCATTCGTCCTAGCCAATGATGTGTCTCAGGTTTTCTATGTGAAGGACATGTCCTCCAGACCGAAAAAAAGAAAAAATATGCAAACGAATACATCATATGATGAGCCAAAGCATCACATAGTTCTTTCAGGGAAAAGAAACATCGTGGGAATCGAGGACAAGACAGACATGTCAGAAGATTATAATAAGTTTGATGAAATTCCGCCATTCACAGTGAAAACTGACCCAAGCATTCCGTTAAGTAAAGAAGATGCTCCATGGTTACGTCTGAAGCGATCATAAGGAAGGACATATGCCAAGAAGTTCATGCTCATATTGTGTAACTCTAGTTCATGTCTGGTCAGGATATCTTATGATGTTTGCAATTTTCCAAGTTTAATAAATGTATTGAGTGTTAGTCCCGGTTTGTGGCTTGACCGGGACTATATATAGGGGGGCCTTTAGTCCCGGTTTTGTAGTCTCAGTTTTTAATATTAATAAATGTCTTGAGTGTTAGTCCCGTTTTGTGGCTAGACCGGGACTAAAGGGGGCCTTTAGTCCCGATTCGTAGAATGAATTTCCCGAACTATGAAGAAGTTGTCCCGATTCGTACTTACCATTAAGATCTGATCTCCAAACGTGTGTGGTCACATATTAGGGAGTGCCTCTATGACCAGTTTCTTGGAGATGCCGGAGGACTGGGATCCGGCGGCATCTCCCTGAAACTGGTCGTAGTGGTTTCCCTGCTGAAAGAGCATTTCCCTATCCCTCTGATTTTGATGTTTGATAACAACACACTTATCGGTTTAATCGTGTGCTAAGTGTATCACAGGGTTGATAAGGGTGTGACACAAATATTGGCATAACGGTTCCCTTTGCGAAAAAAATCAATGTGTCAAACGGTAGTACCGGAAATACGACCGATACTACCGCTTGACACCGGTACTACCGGTTCAAGTACCGGTTGGAACTGTGCAAAACTGATAAGGGTGGGTCTTAGTCAGTATCATCCGGTACCACGGAGCGGCACTATCGGTCCAACCGGTAGTACCGCTTGAGACAAGCGGTACTACCGCTTGGACACGGTCGTACCACCCGGCAGTACCGGGCCGTTCTGAAGAAAAGCCACCCCTCTCTGTTTTGCTCAGTACCAAGCGGTACTTGGGACCGGTACTACCGCCCGGACCGGTAGTACCGCATCATACGACTGGTACTACCGCTTGGGGGTAGTACCGCAAGGGCGATACCGGCCAAACCTGAAGAAGCTCGACCAACTGAAGCATCTCCGGTACCGGGTCCGGTACTAGACCGGTAGTACCGCTTGCCAGCGGTACTACCGCTTGAGTACCGGTACTACCAGTGCATTAATGGCTCCAACGGCCATCACCTACCTTGGGACAAATCGCTCAGCCACATTAAAGTCCAGACCACCATTGGAGCCACCCAATCTTCAAGATCTCCTCATTCCACCACCCAAAGTCCTTGATCTTTGGGGAATCGAAGGAGGAGGCCCCGATCTACTACTTCACCAAAAGAGATCTTCATTTCCCCCTCATTTCATTGAGGGCCCCTTTGCTCTAGTGTTTTCTTGGAAACCCTTCTTGTTTTGGTTCTTACAAGCTTGTCTTTGATTGCTTTGACAGCTTGCTTGTATTTGGGAGCCTCCGATTAAGTTGTGGATGTGTTCCCAAAACTTGTAGCGGTGCCGGCTTCCACCTTGAAGGTTGCCGATATAGTGGAAGGTGAATCGATCCCGTTGGGGTGAGATTCATCGGAGAACAAGGGAGGCCTTTCGTGGCATTGGTGGTTTGAAACCACCCCCTCTCCAAACGTAGACGTACTTCCCCTCAAAAGGAAGGAACTACGGGAAACAAATCCTTGTGTCCCCGCGTCCACTATTTTGGTTACTTCTATCCTTTACCGCACTTTACTTACGTGTTCCTACTTTGTGTTGTGGTAGTTCTTGCATATTTGTCATATAGGTAAATTCACCTTAGTTGCATTATCTAGAGAATTTACTTTATTGTCAAACCTTAATTTGAAAAAGAAGAAAATTTGAAGTAGCACCTATTCACACCCCCCCTCTAGGTGCCCATACGATCCTTTCAATTGGTATCAGAGCCTCGGATCTTTATTCGGGCTTTACCGCCTAAGAGAATATGGGTAGCAATTATGGGGATGGTGGTAGTGAGCCGACCCCGGTGACCATGGAAGATCTCAAAAACTTGGAAACAAGATTGAGCTCTTCCTTGGTCAACGAAGTCAAGAAGATGCTTGAGAAACTTCTTAAAGACAAAGAAGGCTCATCACCCCCATCTCCTCAAGAGGATCAACCATCCATTTTACCTAAGGGGAATACGTCAGTATCCCCCGAGGGTATGGTGGTGGGGGGTAAACTAGACAACGTTAATTCCTCCACACACAATGATGGTGGGAAGGGTGAGCATCGTGACTCATGGTACTCTCCCGACCCTCCAATCCCTCACCCTCATGTATACAATAGAGGTGACCCACCTAAGCTTGAAGAATCTGCTACTTTTGCTCAATGGCAATCACTAATGAGGACTCATATGTGCAGCTCTTGCATTGAACTATGGAACATCATCGAGCATGGACTCTTTATTGGGGATCCAAACAACTTGACAAGAAGAGAGATTGTTAATAGTCAACTCAATGCCACTGCTTTGCATATGATTCAACAAGGTTTGGGGACAAAGGACTATCCACACATTGAGCACTTTAGCATTGCCAAGGAAGCTTGGGATGCTCTCACTGTGTTGTTTGTTGGAAATGAGAGTATGAGGAGGAACCGATATGATGCTTTAAGCAATGAAGCCGAAGGCTTCTACATGAAAGAAGGTGAAGATCACGAAGACATGTACCGAAGGCTCAAGACCACTGCCACCGCTTTTAGGAATGTGGGTGCCTCACATGTGGATGATGCATGGATAAAAAGTAAATATGTGAGTGCACTCGTGCCTTTTGAGCCCACCGACTTGAAGAGCCTACAAGGAAGACACAACTACCATCTCATGACCTCAAATGAAGTTCTGCAAGAGATGGTCTCTTTCAAGGTTGCCGCCAAGAATGCCAAAGATGCCCGTGCTCGTGCCCTTGGTATGAGCAATGTTGTCAATGTTGCTTTGAAGGCCAAAGTTGTGGAACATGGGGATGAAGATGATAGTGATGAAGGGCTCTCCATGGACCATCCCGATGAAGTCAAGATTGCTCATGGTCAATATATGGCTTTCTATGCAAAGAACTTTTGGAAGAACCCCACCAAGGCCAAGATGGAAATGCAACGGAGAAGCAATCCAAATGGGAAAAGAGAGAATACCACTAGGTTGAGAACTTGCTTCAATTGTGGTGACCGCTATCACTTTGTGGCAAGTTGCCCCTATGAGAAGAGAGAAGATCATGGTGGTAAGCTTGTGTTGAAGAAGACTCTCAAGGCACCTTACAAGAAACCCTTCATAAAAAAGAATCCCATCAACAAGAAGTCGGGAGAAATTGTCTTGATCACTCATGAAGAATACTCCTCCGACAATGAAGATGATGAAGATGGGGAAGAGGAAACTTCTCATGGTGTGGCTGCTCTAGCCACCACTTCTACTCCGACATTCTCACTCTTTGATTCTCCAAATGAGAACTCTTCCACCAAGAACGTCATTTGCCTTATGGCAAGAGGAACGGAGGTATCCTCATCATCCCGCTCTACTCACTTAGATAATGATGAAATTGATGATGAGATGTCTCTTGATGTTAAAAAGGAATTAATTGCCTTTGATGAGTTTATGACTAACCTAGAAGGTGATGCTAAGCTACATTTTGGGAACATCTTAGATCAACTCTCACATACTCAAGAGCTTATAGATGTAAGATGTAAACTTGGGCATGAACATATGATTGAGCTAGAAGCTTTAAACAATGCTCTAGAAGAAGAACAAGAAACTAGGTTGTCACTTGAATTAAAACTTGAAGGGCTTGATGAGGCCAATGACATTATTGTTAACAAACTCATCAAAGAGCGTGATCATGCTATTGCCAAATACAAAAGGGCTAAAAAGGACAAGATTGAGTTTGGTGTGGTTCATGAAAAACTTGCCGAGGACTTTAGTTTGCTTAACAAGGCTCACAAGGTCTTGGAGAGTGAACTCTTGTCACTCACAAAGTCCCATGAAACGCTTCAAACTCAATTGGCCAATATTCCGTCACCTAGTAACTTCATTCCATCTAGTAGCACAACTATTCTTGAAGAGAATGCTAGGTTGAAGGGGGAGCTTGCTAAGGCCACATTTCCATAAGGCAACAAGTCCATTGATGATCTTTTGAGCAAGCAAAGGCGTAGTGGTGATAAAGGGGGCATTGGTTTTGTTTCCAAAACCAAGAAGAAGAACAATAAGAAGAAGAAGAAGGACAAGCCCACACAAGAGACCAACAAGACCATTGTGGAGAGTAAGACCACAAGTGGTAAAACTATGTCTCATGATGATTTTGCGGGAAGTGCTAACCCTCACTATGTTCTAATGCGTAATTATTATGGTGATGTGTATGCACAATATGTTGGTCCTTATGATGGTTATATTGCTTGGTCTATTTGGGTTCCCAAGACCCTTGGTGCTAACAAAAGAGGACCCATTGAAAAATGGGTACCTAAAAAATTAGCTTGATCTTTTGTAGACTTATGCTTCCGGAGGGCAAAGTGGGTGCTTGATAGTGGTTGCACAAGTCATATGACTGGAAGCTCGTCTATTGTCAAGGACTTAAAGCCAAATGATGATCAAATCACCGTGACATATGCCGACAAGTCAAAGTCTAAGGTAATGGGTTTTGGCAAAGTTGTGGTTGCTCACGGCATTACACTCGTGAACGTCATGCTTGTTGAGACCCTTGGGTACAATTTACTTTCAGTCTGTGCTCTTGGAAAGATGGGTTTTTCCGTCTTTATACATAATGATCTTGTGGTCCTCATGTGGAGCAAGTCTCTCAAGGTCGCTTTCGTTGGGTATGTCGAACATGACTTGTATGTGGTGGACTTTTCGGGGCAAGCCACTACAAGTGCGATGTGCTTATTCGGAAAGGCCGATGTGGGTTGGTTATGGCATCGCCGACTAGCCCATGTCAATATGAGAACTTTGCAAAGTCTCCACAAGGAGGGCCATATTGTTGGACTAAAAGAAAATATTTCCTTTGCCAAAGATCGTGTTTGTAGGGCATGTATTCTAGGGAAGATGCATGATTCTCCTCATAAGCCTAAGAACCGCATCAAGTCCACCAAGATCTTGGAGCTCCTTCACGTGGACCTCTTTGGTCCTCCATCTCATGCAAGTCTTGGTGGGAAGAAATATTGCTTGGTGATTGTTGATGACTTTTCAAGATACTCTTGGGTTTATTTCTTCAAATTGAAGAGTGAAACTCAAAAGACCTTCATCGACTTCATCAATTTGGTCCAAAGGCAATACAATGTTCCCGTGTTGATCATTAGAAGTGACAACCGCACCGAGTTCAAGAACTACACCTTGAATGATTTCCTTAGTGATGAGGGGATTAAACATCAATATTCCGCTGCATACACCCCTCAACAAAATGGCGTGGCCGAAAGGAAGAACCGGACTCTTATTGAGATGGCTAGGACCATGTTGGTGGAGTTTAAATATCCATACAACTTTTGGGCCGAAGCCATTTCCACTGCTTGCCATGCTTCAAACCGGCTCTACCTCCGCAAAGAAATCAACAAGACTCCATATGAAATTCTTACCAGTAACAACCCAACATATCTTACTTCCGGGTGTTCGGTTGTAAGTGTTTCTTTCTCATAAAAGGTGCTCGTTTGTCTAAATTCGATTCTAAAGCATTAGAGGGTATTTTTGTTGGCTATGGTCTCGAATCTCACACTTATAGAATCTATGATAAGCTCTCCGGGGCCATCATAGAATCTTGTAGTGTGACCTTCGAAGAATATGATGGTCCCCAAGGGGGGCGTGTTGATGCTTGTGATGCAGATGATGAAATGCCTTAGGATGCCATAGGAAGAATGGGTGTGGAATATATCCGCCCTGTTGAGGAACCCCTTATGGCGGATCGAGAAGAACTATGCTCCACTCAAGTGGAGCCCTTATCTTCACAACCTCAACATGCTCCATCCACCGAAGAGGACATTGACTCAAGCCAAAGACAAGATGTGGACCCTCAACATGGTGATCAAAGTGTCAACTCTAGTCAAGGGGAGCTTGGTCCATTCGACGGATTGTCAAGTGGTGCCAAGTCAATTTGTCAAGGAAGATCCGTACAAGCTGCTTTGAGGCAAGCTCAAATTAACGCTAGAAGAGCACTAGATCAAGACCAAGGTAAATCCTTGCCTCCCAATGTAGAGGATGATTCCAATGATGATCAAGGTCAAAACGATGGTCAAGACGAGGATCAAAATGATGAAGAGGGTCCCCCAATAAACAACACGGAGATCCACGCTCGTCGCAAAGCTAGAAAGGAAAGAATGTTGGAAATAAGAGATCACACTCTACAAAATGTAGTTGGTGATCTAAGGAAAGGTATTTCCACAAGAGCACAATTGAAGAGGTTCAGTGAACACTAAGCACACATCTCCATTATTGAACCAAAGAAAGTGTGGGAAGCCCTTGAAGATTCGGATTGGTTAGAAGCCATGCACAAAGAACTCAACAACTTTGAGAGAAACAAAGTATGGAAGTTAGTTGAGAAGCCAAAGGATTGCCGCAATGTTATTGGAACAAAGTGGATATTCAAGAACAAGCAAGATGAGCATGGAATTATAGTAAGTAACAAGGCTGGATTGGTTGCATAAGGGTATTCCCAAATTGAAGGCATTGATTATGGAGAGACTTATGCGCCCGTGGCTCGCCTTGAGTCCATCCATATCCTTCTTGCTTATGCGGCACATCACAACTTTAAGTTGCAACAAATGGATGTAGAAAGTGCATTTCTTTATGGTCCATTAAATGAATTGGTATATGTTAAGCAACCCCCGGGATTTGAGGACCCCAACTTCCCAAACCATGTCTACAAACTTGATAAGGTGCTCTATGGTCTCAAGCAAGCCCCACGCACGTGGTATGAGCACCTTAGAGAGTTATTGTTTGACCGTGGCTTTGAGGTTGGGAAAATCGATCCCACTCTTTTTACTAAGAGGGTCAATGGGGAGCTTTTTGTATGCCAAATATATGTTGATGATATTATCTTTGGCTCATCTAACAAAGCTTTTAATGATGAATTCTCAAAGCTTATGACTAGTAGGTTTCGGATGTCCTTGATGGGGGAGTTGAGAGTATTTCTTGGCTTTGAGATCAAACAAGTTAGAGGAGGGACATTCTTCAATCAAGCAAATTATACTCAAGATATGCTCAAGAGATTAAAAATGCAAGATTTAAATGGAGCTCCTACTCCCATGGCTACAAAGACTCATCTAGAACAAAATCCAAATGGTAAAGATGTGGATCAAAAGGTATACCAGTCTATGATTGTTTCTTTGCTTTACCTTTATGCATCAAGACCCGATATTGTGTTGAGTGTAGGTGTGTGTGCAAGATATCAAGCGGCTCCTAAAGAAAGCCAATTTAATGGCGGTCAAGAGAATCTTTCGATATTTGGTTCATACCCCATTTTATGGTCTTTGGTATCCTCAAGGCTCAACATTTGCTCTTTGTGGATACACGGATTCGGATTGGGTGGGTGACAAGGATGATAGAAAATCAACATCCGGGGCTTGCCAATTCCTTGGTAGGTCCTTGGTATGTTGGTCTTCCAAGAAGCAAAATTGTATATCTCTCTCCACCGCCGAAGCCGAGTATGTGGCAGCTGCTAGTGCTTGCACTCAATTGCTATGGATGAGGCAAACTTTAAAGGAATACGGTGTCCATTGTGACAAAGTGCCTCTTCTATGTGACAATGAAAGTGCCATCAAAATTGCATACAACCCGGTGGATCACACAAGGACAAAGCATACTGAGATTCGTCATCACTTCATTAGAGATCATGTTGCTCGAGGTGATATTGATCTATCCTATGTTTCAACCAAAGATCAACTTGCCGATATCTTCACGAAGCCACTTGATGAAGCAAGGTTTTGCTACTTGAGGAATGAACTAAATATCGTAGATTCAAGGAGCTTGACTTGATTATCTTGCACTCTCACCTAATACTCAACCCATATTTGGTTTAGGTGTAGGCATGGAAATAGGGGGAGTGCGGTCCTAATTGATTGGACCATCCCTCCCCCCATTATGCGCAAAGTAAACAAAACCATTCCTCTTAATATCATTTTGTGATATGTGAGCTTAATGATGAGTTTCGATAATGGACCCAAGATATATCTTCGTGGTGCCAAGCCGAGTATACTCAAATATGGTGGCCTAGGACACCGCCCCCTCTCAATCGAGAGGTTGTTGT
Source organism: Avena sativa (assembly GCA_916181665.1). Lineage (NCBI taxonomy): Eukaryota > Viridiplantae > Streptophyta > Magnoliopsida > Poales > Poaceae > Avena > Avena sativa. The sequence continues at coordinate 465,742,342 of OV702283.1, read as the reverse complement.
GCGTACTCGTGTTTGTCATTTTTGAGTTGATTTTTACTCATGATTGTCATCTTGTGAATTTTCTTCACCGATCTTAGTCTCATGCACTCTAGTTTGGTTTTTAACTTCCTTTTTCTCGATTTTTAGAGTGCATGTGCTTTCTAGCTCACGTGTCTTAACCCAAGCCTCCTTACTCCCTCGCAAAAACCCTCTCTCTATCCGCACAAGAATCGCCTCTGTTCCCTGGCTTTGGAATCATATGGGACCGATACTACCGGATGTTCGAGCGGTACTACCAGGCCTGGCTAGTTCCCAGGTCGTCTCCTGGAAGAACTGCTCCAGGACCGGTACTACCGCCCACATATCCGGTACTACCGGTCACCGGTACCACCGGTTGGGGAACCGGTACTACCGCTTCCAAGCGGTACTACCGCTTCAGCAATCGGTACTACCGGTCGGCGTTTTCCTGGTATATATTGGACGCGCGTGGGGAGGCACCCCTCAGTGCCTCATTCATCCCCACGCCCTCCACTCATACCCGCGCCGCCGCCGGAGACCTTGAAGCCGCCGGAGCCCTGCCGCGCCCTCCTCTCCCCGGATCCCCCTTGGATTCGGCCTCTTGGCGGGCTCCCACCTCTTTCCACCGCCATGGATCCCGGTACAACCGCCCTTTCTCTCTCCGTTTGATTTCCTCCTTAGATCTAGGTTTTGGCTTAAATTTGTGGAGAAATTGACATATTGGAAGGTTGTACTGCCATATGCTTCCCTTGTTACCGAGTAGAATCATCTATTTACAGTTTAATGCCGTCACTTTGGTCCGTTCCCATCAGATCTGACGAACTCGTGCCGCTCAACCGGTAATACCTGAACTTTTTCCGGTACTACCGCTTGCAAGCGGTACTACCGGTCGTCAGGTCTGGTAGTACCTGCCCAAACCGACCGCATTTTTTCTGCTTAATATTGGATTATCTCGTTTGCTCCTTATGATTCTTGTGCCCTTACCCCCTTGCTATCCTCCCTCGTGCTTTCACAGATGCAGGTGGTTCTCGGGGTGCGCGCAAGCGTTCCAAGACTAGCCGTGAGATTGTTGAGGAAGAGACGGAGTCTGAGGAAGAGGTTATGCCCTAGCCAAGACACCGTTCCAAGTTGCCTGCCACTCGAGGTGGTCGTGGGGGTCGTGAGGGGGTTACCAAGTGCTCTGCTGGGCGTGGCAGCACCCCTCCCTCTCGCCCCCTTTCGCTCGGCATACCAAAAGTCTCAGCTCAGGGCCATCAGGGCCAAGGAAACTGTCAGACATCTCTGAGTCAGAGTTTAGGGCTCTCCGGATTGAAAATCCATACTCCCGCAACCGGAGCGAGGCCAGGGAAGACAATCTCTTCTTTGATGATTTCCAAGAGCGTGTTAATCATGAGGTTCTTTTGACCAATATCCAGATGGTGGTGCCTCAGCAGTGGATTGACATGGGGCACATTAACAAGAATCTTGACTACTTTGCTGAAGCTAAAGAAATCTGCTCTCACCTTGGCTTGTTCCCCATTATGGAGTTCTAGTATGACTATGATCCACTCCTTATTTGCCAGTTTTATGCCACTGCACATTTCCACACTGGCCGTACTCAAAAGATCACCTAGATGACTCAAGGTGCTGTCAAGGAAGCTACACTTGCGGAGTTTGCTGCAATATTGGGGTATGAAGATCGCGGCTGGGACATTCCTTGTGGTTTTCGCTGTCACATGCGGGATCACCCCTCCAAGAAGGATGTCCTCACACCTCTGTATATCCAGGTCCGTGGGATTGCTGGCAAGATCAAGGATCTTCTCCCCACGTATGACATTCCCCATCGCATTTTCCGTGAGACTGTTGCTCCTCGTGCAGGCAACAAGGATGAGATACATGGGTTCTCTCTTGACTTGTTGTTCAACACCTTCCTCAACCGAGACTTAGGCACTCCTCTTTATGTGTCAGACTTCATATGGAATGAGATGGTTGCTGCTGCACACTCTCGGAGGGTTCCACCATTTGCTCCTTATATTATGTCCCTCATTGTGTCAAAGTGCCCCGTCATTGCTAGGACACTCTCCACTTTCTCTCTCATTGTGCACACGACAAAGGCACTCAAGATCAAGACACATGCTAAACCTCGCGTTGCGGCGGGTGAGGAGGAAGAGGATGACTCTGAGGATGCTGATAGTGGGCATGACACTGATTATGTTGTCTCCCGCCGCAAGAATGTTAAGCCCTCTTGGGCCAAAAGGATGGAGGTCAAGCTCAAGAAGATCTTTTGCTTCTAGGTTGACAACCAAAAGCGCATGTATGAGGCGCATGTGTATGCCAAGAAAGCCAGTGCTCGGTAGAAGGACATGATGACTGCTCAGGGTTTGACCGTCTCCGAGGGTCCAAGAACAACATCACTCCAGAAGATCAGTGGATCTCTCAGCACAGCCTTTGAGACGATGATGTTCTCTTCCTCGCACCGCGCCCCACCCCCTTACGAGGAGGACCTTGAGGATGAGGAGGAGGAGGATGATTGACCGTTGGGACGGTAGTCTTGCACTTGTCCCTTTTTGGCGTCTTGATGCCAAAGGGGGAGAAGTTGCACTTTAGGCACGGGTGTTGCATGGGAAGTCACAAGCTCGTTCTTATTTTGATCCTTTTATTGCTTGTGAACTTCGATTTCCCTCTATTTATGTGTGAGACTATGTGGTTATGTAGTGGTTATATCATGGACCCATCTTATGAGACTATGTGGTTTATTTCATTGGATCCATCTTGTGATGATATGCGTTATCTATTGTCTATATATTTATCAGCACATGCTATTATGCAAAGGTATGATTTCAAATGCTAGTATCAATATTCGTGCATCCATGTTGGGTTTGTAAAATAGAGGGGGAGGTTTGTCTCTACACATCTAGGGGGAGCCCGGTCTCTATTTTACAAATCTCATATGCCTCCTATTTAAATCATCTTGCAAAAGTGTATTGTCATCAAACACCAAAAAGGGGGAGATTGAAAGAGCATTTTCCTATCCCTCTGATTTTGATGTTTGATAACAACACACTTATCGGTTTAATCGTGTGCTAAGTGTATCACAGTGTTGATAAGGGTGTGACACAAATATTGGCATAACAGTTCCCTTTGCGAAAAAACCAATGTGTCAAACGGTAGTACCGGAAATACGACCGGTACTACCGCTTGACACCGGTACTACCGGTTCAAGTACCGGTGGGAACCGTGCAAAACTGATGAGGGTGGGTCTTAGTCAGTACCATCTGGTACCACGGAGCGGCACTACCGGTCCAACCGGTAGTACCGCTTGAGACAAGCGGTACTACCGCTTGGACACGGTCGTACCGCTCGGCAGTACCGGACCGTTCTGAAGAAAAGCCACCCATCTCTGTTTTGCTCAGTACCAAGCGGTACTTGGGACCGGTACTACCGCCCGGACTGGTAGTACTGTGTCATACGACCGGTACTACCGCTTGGGGGTAGTACCGCAAGGGCGATACCGGCCAAACCTGAAGAAGGCTCAGCCAACTGAAGCATCTCCGGTACCTGGTCCGGTACTGGACCGGTAGTACCGCTTGCTAGCGGTACTACCAGTGCATTAATGGCTCCAACGGCCATATTTCGTGGACTTGGGACAAATCGCTCAGCCACATTAAAGTCAAACCACCATTGGAGCCACCCAATCTTCAAGATCTCCTCATTCCACCACCCAAAGTCCTTGATCTTTGGGGAATCGAAGGAGGAGGCCTCGATCTACTACTTCACCAAAAGAGATCTTCATTTCCCCCTCATTTCACTGAGGGCCCCTTTGCTCTAGTGTTTTCTTGGAAACCCTAGTTCTTGTTTTGGTTCTTACAAGCTTGTCTTTGATTGCTTTGACAGCTTCCTTGTATTTGGGAGCCTCCGATTAAGTTGTGGATGTGTGCCCCAAACTTGTAACGGTGCCGGCTTCCACCTTGAAGGTTGCCGATATAGTGGAAGGTGAATCGATCCCGTTGGGGTGAGATTCATCAGAGAACAAGGGAGGCCTTTCGTGGCGTTGGTGGTTTGAAACCACCCCCTCTCCAAACGTAGACGTACTTCCCCTCAAAAGGAAGGAACTACGGGAAACAAATCCTTGTGTCTCCGCATCCACTATTTTGGTTACTTCTATCCTTTACCGCACTTTACTTAGTTGGTCCTACTTTGTGTTGTGGTAGTTCTTGCATATTTGTCATATAGGTAAATTCACCTTAGTTGAATTATCTAGAGAATTTACCTTATTGTCAAACCTTAATTTGAAAAAGAAGAAAATTTGAAGTAGCACCTATTCACCCCCCCCTCTAGGTGCCCATACGATCCTTTCACCTGCTCTCGCACACCATCTTGCAGCTTGTAACTTCTCTAACTAGATCAATAGACCTGGTATCTAACTAATTTCACATATTAGGGAGTGCCTCTATGACCAGTTTCTTGGAGATGCCGGAGGACTGGGATCCGGCGGCATCTCCCTGAAACTGGTCGTAGTGGTGTCCCTGCTCTCGAAAACAATATTGGAGATGCCTCAATATGGCTGGAGGACTGGACTCGCAAGGATGCCTATTTATAGTACAAGCAGCTCGGCATAGTGTCGATACTTACGACATAATGTCGACACTCACCCCTATTATTAGTGTTGACTCATGTTTTGTCCCGGTTGGTGTCTCCAACCGGGACTAAAGGTTCATCTTTAGTCCCGGTTGGTGACACCATCCGGGACAAGGTACACGCCGCACGACATAATGTCGACACTCACCCCTATCATTAGTGTTGCCTGGCCTAACCTGCCGAAATCCCTCCAACCGGGACTAAAGATGAACCTATCAATGTTGTTGTGTCCATATTATGCATGCATGTGGACATTGGTATGGAGAACAATGTTGCAGGAGGAAGTTTTCCTTTTCGTCGCACGGAAAAGCCATTTTCCATTTTCCGAGCGCAAAAAACGGGTCGTTTTGTGAAGTAACCACCAAAATACTGTTTCAGAATGCTATCGTCCCATTTTTCTAAAATACTAGACCACCTTACATGGACTATCTCCCCACCGGTACATCTCAAACTTTTTCGTCCATCCCGGGTAAAAAGGACAAATGTCTGCCGAATCGGTAGGAAGTGGGTCCGGTTTGTACTATAGGTACATGATCTAACGCCCATGATTTTTTGAAAAAATCATTTTTAGACTCGCAATATGTGGTTTCTTCAGAGATCCAATGCAAGTTCTAACGATGCTCGTCCCCTATCTTCATGCACGCTGGTTCGACCATAGTTAGAAATTCAAAAAAATTCAAAACGGGCATAAGAAATTCAAAAAAAAATCAAACAATGAAAATCCTTCGCATGGATTCATATTATGTGACATAGTTGAAAGGAAAAATACCAGACTTGGTATATTGATCATGTCTCGAAAAAACCTTCACAAAATGACCTATCATGTTCGAGGTTTCATGGCTTTTGGTCCAAATGACCGATGTTATGTGCTGAATCACGACATATTTTGTGATGCTGTGCCCATATTATGCATGAATGTGGACATTGGTATGGAGAACAATGTTGCAGGAGGAAGTTTTCCTTTTCGTCGCACGGAAAAGCCATTTTCCATTTTCCGAGCGCAAAAAACGGGTCGTTTTGTGAAGTAACCACCAAAATGCTGTTTCAGAATGCTACCGTCCCATTTTTATAAAATACTAGACCACCTTACATGGACTATCTCCCAACCGGGACATCTCAAACCTTTTCGTCCATCCCGGGTAAAAAGGACAAATGTCTGCCGAATCGGTAGGAAGTGGGTCCGGTTTGTACTATAGGTACATGATCTAACGCCCATGATTTTTTGAAAAAATCAGTTTTAAACTCGCAATATGTGGTTTCTTTAGAGATCCAATGCAAGTTCTAACGATGCTCGTCCCTTATCTTCATGAACGCCGGTTCGACCATAGTTAGAAATTAAAAAAATTTCAAAACAGACATAAGAAATTCAAAAAAAATCCAAACAATGAAAATCCTTCGTGTGGAGTCATATTATGTGACATAGTTGAAAGGAAAAATACCAGACTTGGTATATTGATCATGTCTCGAAAAAACCTTCACAAAATGACCTATCATGTTCGAGGTTTCATGGCTTTCGGTCCAAATGACCGATCTTATGTGATGAATCACGACATAGTTTGTGATGCTGTGCCCATATTATGCATGTATGTGTACATTGGTATGGAGAACAATGTTGCAGGAGAAAGTTTTCCTTTTCGTCGCACGGAAAAGCCATTTTCCATTTTCCGAGCGCAAAAAACGGGTCGTTTTGTGAAGTAACCACCAAAATGCTGTTTCAGAATGCTACCGTCCCATTTTTATAAAATACTAGACCACCTTACATGTACTATCTCCCAACCGGGACATCTCAAACCTTTTCGTCCATCCAGGGTAAAAAGGACAAATGTCTGCCGAATCGGTAGGAAGTGGGTCCGGTTTGTACTACAGGTACATGATCTAACGCCCATGATTTTTTGAAAAAATCATTTTTAGACTCGCAATATGTGGTTTCTTCAGAGATCCAATGCAAGTTCTAACGATGCTCGTCCCCTATGTTCATGCACGCCGGTTCGACCATAGTTAGAAATTCAAAAAAAATTCAAAACGGGCATAAGAAATTCAAAAAAAAATCCGAACAATGAAAATCCTTCGCGTGGAGTCATATTATGTGACATAGTTGAAAGGAAAAATACCAGACTTGGTATATTGATCATGTCTCGAAAAAACCTTCACAAAATGACATATCATGTTCGAGGTTTCATCGCTTTCGGTCCAAATGACCGATGTTATGTGCTGAAGCACGACATAGTTTGTGATGATGTGCCCATATTATGAATGCATGTGGATATTGGTATGGAGAATAATGTTGCAGGAGGAAGTTTTACTTTTCGTCGCACGAAAAAGCCATTTTCTATTTTTTGAGCGCAAAAAAGGGTCGTTTTGTGAAGTAACCACCAAAATGCTGTTTCAGAATGCTACCGTCCCATTTTTCTAAAATACTAGACCACCTTACATGGACTATCTCCCAACCGGGACATCTCAAACCTTTTCGTCCATCCCGGGTAAAAAGGACAAATGTCTGCCGAATCGGTAGGAAGTGGGTCCGGTTTGTACTATAGGTACATGATCTAATGCCCTTGATTTTTTGAAAAAAAATCATTTTTAGACTCGCAATATGTGGTTTCTTCAGAGATCCAATGCTAGTTCTAAATGAGCCATTTTTCTTCCTGCCATTTCTTCCCGCCATTTTTTTCCGCCATTTTTTCCGGCCACTTCTTCCCGCCATTTCTTCCCGCCAGGTTTTCCCGCCAGTTCTTCCCTCCAGTTATCTTCCTGCCATTTCTCACTATATATATATGTAGGGTTGGCCTCCATTGTCATTCCTCATCTCTAGACTCATATCTGCAACCTCATCACTCTTTGCCATGGCTTCCACCGTAGCACTAACCCCCAGGGAGGCGGAGGCGCTTTGCGCCTCGAACTACCCCTGCCCGCCGGGCTACTGTGTCCCCGTCGGCTGGATGCTGAGCGCCGGAGGCGTGCCGGTTCCTCCTGTCCCTCTAGGTGTGGCGCGCCGGATGGCCATCACGAACCACAACTACTTCGAGCTCACGACGGAGCAGCGGAGGAATCCCAGATGGAATCCCGACTATTTCCCGACTTGGGAAGCCTTCTTCGTGGATCGGCGTGAGAGGGTGCTCGCCAGGCACGAGGAGGACGACCCACCTCCTTCGAACTTCAACGAGGCCGGCCGTCGGCTGTAGTGGCGCGACCGGACTCTCTAGAGCGTCATGGCCTACGACATGGCCGCCGACTCTAACCCCCGCCTGCACTACCCTCAAGTCCAGCCCACTCGTACTCAGCCTTCAAAGTTCAACTACGGTGACCCCGACGACGGCCGTGGCGAGTACGACGACTACAGTGGCGAGTATTACAGGTGTAGGCAGGAGCATGACTGAATCACTCCAACATTGCAGAACAAGTTCGGCCGATTGTGGCGTAATCTGGCCATGTATCTTAATTTTCAGTTCTTGTATGTAACTTAGTGTTAGTTGCGTTATGTACTTTAATTCCAGTTCTATCATAATATAAGTTAATTCATTTTTAATTTTAAATGGTTCATATTTTAAATGGTTACATTAATTATTTTTAAAAATAGAAAATGGTTTTGAATTAGTTATTCAAATCCAAACATTTTTTTGTTTAAAGTTTTTCTAAATTCCAAATTAATATTCAAAAAATATAAGTTATTTCATTTTTAATTTTAAATGGTTACATTAATTATTTTTAAAAATAGAAAATGGTTTTGAATTGGTTATTCAAATCCAAACACTTTTTATGTTTAAAGTTTTTCTAAATTCCAAATTAATATTCAAAAAATATAAGTTAATTCATTTTTAATTTTAAATGGTTACATTAATTATTTTTAAAAATAGAAAATGGTTTTGAATTGGTTATTCAAATCCAAACACTTTTTATGTTTAAAGTTTTTCTAAATTCCAAATTAATATTCAAAAAATATAAGTTAATTCATTTTTAATTTTAAATGGTTCATATTTTAAATGGTTACATTAATTATTTTTAAAAACAGAAAATGGTTTTGAATTAGTTATTCAAATCCAAACACTTTTTATGTTTAGAGTTTTTCTAAATTCCAAATTAATATTCAAAAAGTATAAGTTAATTCATTTTTAATTTTAAATGGTTACATTAATTATTTTTTAAAACGGAAAATGGTTTTGTATTAGTTATTTAAATTCAAACACTTTTTATGTTTAAAGTTTTTCTAAATTCCAAAGTAATTATCATTTAAAAAACATTACAAATTAAACCCCAAAATAAAAAAATAAGGCGGGAACAGAGAGAAAATTCCTGATTTTTTTTGAAAACAGGGTCATACGTCCCGGTTGGAGACACCAAACCGGGACTAAAGACCCCTGCGCGCGCCCGTTGGGCTGATGAATAAAAGGTGGAGCATACGTCCCGGTTGGTGGCTCCAACCGGGACGTATGAACCTTTAGTCCAGGTTGGAGGCTCCAACCGGGACTAAAGGCCCTTCGTTTATAACTGGCCCGCCTCCTCTTCTTCTTCCACATCTCACTTCTCTGTCTCTCACCGACGCGCGTACAGGAACCACCCCCGATGCCGGCAGGCTGCCCCAGCTCCGTCGCCTTGCTGACCCTGCCAAGAGCTCCGTCTCGTTGCGCTCTATCTCCCCACAAAAGGAATCGAAGAGGGACATATGCAATCGTCGCCATCGACGCCATCTTCCTCGTCACCGACGACCGCCACCGTCGACATCGCCTTCTATCTAGACCTCGCGCAGCCTCCCCGAGCCCTTCGTCCGATCCGCGGTGAGCTTCTGGTCCCCTAGGACCTCTCCCTCGACCCCCTCTCCCTCTGTAGTCGTTGCTCGCCGTCGACCTGTACGTTCTGTCGTCTTGCGCCACCGTTCTCCTTGCTCCGGCGACTAAAACCTAGCGGTGCTGCCACCAGTAGGCTTTCCTTGCTCGCCTCGTTCGAGTAGGATATATCTCGTCGCCCCACGCGCCCTCCTTCGCTGTCGCCGGTGACCATCCGACGGTGGCCGTTGTGATGACGTCACGCTGGCGTCGTCCTGACGTGTCCACGGACCCCGCTGGTGTGGCATGTCGATGTGTCTTCGGCCCCACTAGTCAGTCACTGTGGGTTAGGTGCCTCTGCGGTGCAGGTTAGCAGTGGCCTGGTCCAGGTCCCACCTGCCTGCGTGGAGGCTGAGGTGGCCACGGGCCCCTCTGTCAGCCACTGTGGCTAGCAGTGGTCTCGGTGTAAAAATGTTTTCTGTTTTGTTTAAATTCAGAAATGGTTTAATTAAATCTAGAAATTGATATAATATTGTAAATTCAATAATTAATTATTTATAACTCAGAAAAATACAAATAATATATCAAAATATTCAGAAAAATGAGATCTAACTATTTAACCTATAATCATGCATTGTTCAACAACTTTCAAGACAAGTTTAATTAGAGAACAAAATCAACCCCTCTCATATACTCCGGAGTTTCGTCGAGTTAGGGTTTTCACCCCTCGGAACCCCGTTTAAATTGCTGAGCATGTCTTAGGATTAATTTTCAATACAAATTAACTTGTCATATCATCATCCTTGTTTGATCATTGCATCGATGCCATGTGTTGATTGTTCCCCTCTCTTTCGGTGTTCGGTTCTTCACGGTAGAATGCGAGATCGAGATCAAAGACCGAGGTCAACACCATCGAAGATCGAAGATTTCTTGATAGCCATCGTATTGTAGATGCTTAGCCATGATATTAGTTGTCATAGACCCCAGTTGAATTGATGTTGCACCTAGGGTTAGCCGGTGTGTCCTCGTCAGGGTATCCCGAAACAGAGGGTTGATTGATTGTCGCCTTTCTTTCCGGTATTGGTTCTTCGCGATAGGATCCGAGCCCAAGGGTTTCTCCAAATTAGGGTTTCTGACATTGTAAATTCATTTTTATTATTGTGTATGTATATATTAGGGTTTCTCCGAATTAGGGTTTATATCTCTCAACACCGTACCTAACATTCTCCCTTAGCCGCTTTGACTTATCCGTTTTTCCACCTATGCAGAAAATATGGACCCACACGACAGATACGAAGAAAAGGAAGAGTTGATCCAAGGTGTGATCTGTGGGGAAGAAAATTTAGATGTATCGACGTTTCTGAACAACTCCGGTGAGGGTGATCCTCTTTTTGCCGGAAGAGACGACTTGTTTGAGGTTGAAGGTGATGCCTTCCGCGAGGGAGAAGGCGATGTCTTGTGTGATCGAAAAGACGACCGCTCCGGCGAGGTGCATATAATATAATTAATTCATTAATTAATCATCTGCTATCTATATAGAAATAGTAACGATGATCTTTCTTCTTTTAGCCCTTCGGATCGAAGAAATCTACTGAAAAGAGCGGACGAGGCCGAACCAAAAAGTTGGAAGACCATGAGAGGTTCAGGATCGAAGATATCGGTAAATACGGCAAACCGATTGCTCCCGAAGTTGTCGCAAACAAATTTGTGGCACAATGCGGAGTAATCGATAGGGACTTCATCCCAATCACCGTTCGAAATTGGAATAGGCCTGCTGATGCGGAATAAGAGGGAACGTCTTTATTTCTCCCTACCGTGGCCAAAGATTTACTGTGGAAGAGGCTCATGGTTAATTTCAAACTACCGAAGATAGAGCTGGATCCAAATGCGGAGGATCCAGTTAAGGACGCCTTAGAACATGCACGAGCCATGGAGGCTAAGGTCAGGGAGTGGGCTATGAATAAGATGGCCCAATGTTTCACCAACTGGAAGAAAAGATTGCACCTTGACTATGTCGTGAAAGAGAAGACTCCGGATTTCAAGAAGATTCAGTTTGAGAAGATAAAACCATTCTGGGCTGAGTTTGTGAATTACAAGATATCAGAAAAAGCTAAGAAAATTTCTGCAACGAATAAGCTGAATGTTGCTAACAAGAAGTATCACCATACTATGGGGCAAGGTGGATACAGGGCTGGCATTCCTAAGTGGGAGAAACTTGAGGATGAACTGCGTGCTAAAAAGATCATCCCAGAGACAGATGATTGGATCGAACGTGCAAGGAATTGGTTTTACGGGCATGGGGGCACGTTGGACTCGGAAGGGATGTGTATATATAACATACGACATAAAGAAGACCCCTTGCCAATCGAGAAGATGAGAAAAGCAGTAAAGGCTGTTAAAGATGGGGACTTCATTCCCGATAGAGAGAATGATGAGCTCACACTCGCCCTTGGAAATAAGGAACATGATGGACGAACACGAGGCACAAGCGGCTCCAAACCATGGAGTACTGGGTTTCCCGAAGAGAGGAAGAAATATCCTGATAGAAGTCGTCAGAGGAGAAATGACGAGGCGGAAGTTGAATCAGATATTCAAAAAGAGCGAATGCGTATAATTTAAGAATAAAGTAACAACAAAATGAAATTAACGCACTTAAAGAGCAAAGTACTACCGGCCCATCTCAGCAGCACATGGTGGTAGAACCTGCATTCGATGCTACCGGCCTATCGAATAATCAAAAAAGCAGTGTGGCTTCCACCGAGGTCCCGGGTGATGACAATGACAATGACGATGGTGCATCGACGATGGCTCCTGTTGGCTACCCAGTGGATGATATCACACAGATGACACACTGCGAGCTACATGTCAAAGTTGTGAACATATCAATGAAGGTGGTGGTCGGCTATGCCTTACCAATTGGACCCACACCAACTTACCACTGTTGTCCGGTTCCATAGGGCTACGCTGTTGTCGGGGTGGATGAAATCATGCCCACCTTTGAAGTTTTGAAGCTTGACTACCCTGCAGGTGAAGGGGATGTGACTGAACTGGGAGAAGCAATAAACGTCACCATTCTATGGCCAAAGGAATGTATCGTGCTTCGAAATCACACGCGAAGGCCATCTTCGCCGCCGCCTCACCCGTCTCCAGCGAGGTCGTCGCCGCCGCGGCAGCTGTCTTCGTCGCCTCACCCGGCTCCGTCGCCTCACCAATCTCCGGTGCAGCCATCGCCGCAGCAGCCATCGCCGGCGCCTCAGGATAAAAAGCATTAGCGTACAACCGCTACTCTGCGTCGTGGTAAGTGATCGCCAAAACGTAAACAAGAGACTCTTCCAAAAGTACCAAAGGTTCCTCCCAAGAGAGCTTATGACTGTACTGAAGAGGAGACTACGACTATCGTTGATGCGGAAACGATAGCGTTTTTCGCTAAGCTGAGGCGGCCGAAAGATCCAGAGTTCCCCAGCACCAAAGAAGATAAAGCCCGAGTGTTCAAAATGCTAAAGACTCTTCATCAACCCGAGCCAAAGCTGTCATCAGACTATGAGTATTCTATTCTCAAGTCACATGCGGCACAACAAGCCTCGAAGAGCAGTACTGATGCAAGAGAGAAATCCGGTGCCCAGCTCGGAGAACAAGCAAAACAGTCTTGCGCCCCTCTCAAGGTGATTTTTTCTCATACCAATGTGGGGTCGAGCAAATATGCGGCCGAAGAGCAGTATGATCCAGAGGTAGTTGCACAATACGGAGAAGCTGCCGCTGCTCAAGGTATGAGTATTGCCCAGTACTTATTCCAGTTAGAGTACTTCCCCGTGAGTGAAGTAGCATAAAAATACCAGTATGGCAAACCTCTCGTCAAACCTGAGGAGGTAAATAATCTTCCAACAAAAATGTGAAGATTGCATAACTAGTACATGCATGCCACAAAGGCCGAGGCTAACTGGATAGTGCTGAGGGTTACAAAAAAGCATTACGGGAAAGAAATAAATGACATGATATCCATTGAATTTGATGAACTATTTCAATTATTCAATCAAGATGCCTTGGACAAATCGATCATCAGTGCCTATTGTCTGTAAGTACTAATTCTGTAATTAATTTAGTCTCTAGCTATCTCACCTCGTTTATTGCATGTATATAATCATACTATAATATGCAGAATGAAGATTCTCGAATGCAGCAGAGGACAAATCTATGACATTGGGTTCATTGACCCATATTGGGTTCATCAAGCTAATCTCAAAACAAACCCCCAGGACACGGAGGATAATATCCTACACGCGTTAAGGTTTCAAGAAACCAGAAGGGAAATACTATTTCCTTACAACTTCGAGTGAGTGTTATTGTCTTATATACACTTTCTATTTCGCTTACTCAATGTTAAATATATAATTGATTAGTTATACATGCGCAGCTTTCACTATATTCTGTTAAACATTCAACTTGACAAAGGGTGTGTACTAGTCATGGACTCGAAACATAAACACATCGAGCAGTGGAAGGACATGCAGATGCTTCTCCAGCGGTAATTCTAATCATTACGACACTATATCGGCAACGTTCGTGAATTTTATGATATCAAGTAATTAATAACTTTTTTTATTCGTTTTCTTCGCCGGGCAGCGCTTGGAAACGGTTCACCAACAAGGTTAGGGGTGTTTGGAAAGAGGAGCTTACATTTTAACCACTAGATATAAGCACCACTATCTATATCCGCACATCTCTTTGATTCTAGTTTTGATACCGTTATTATCATGCTTGATTATTTTTTTGATTGAACTCTGTTCTCGTAAAGTGCCTTACGCAGGGACCAGGGAACAATTTATGTGGATATTATGTTTGCGAGTTCATCCGTCAGACGTGTTGTGAGAAGGCCAGAAATTTAGAGAAACTTCACGTAGGTAAACAATTTCTATAGTTTTTAATCATCATCAAATTGTGTGATGTTTCATTCATATAGGTTGACTCTTTTTTTAAATCAGATCGAACGTCTACGGGACGGTCTTTGCCAAAGGATCGCGTATGAGTAATTCAGGAGAAATTGGCGGGATTCTTGGATGCAGAAGTCCTAAACCCAAAAGGAGAATACTATTCGGGTGTGTATAAATAATAGGGATTGTACAAAGAGCTTATTTTGTATGTAGTGTATGAACTCGATCCATGTATCAAATGTAATAGGTTCGACACTTGGATCTATATTGTCATGATGATCTTGTGTAATATAATGGTTCCTTCATTGATGAGTGCAAAACACTGAATAAATAATAAAAGAATATAAATGAATTCTCTGCCGCGGCATAAAAAGTGGCCAAAACGCTGTCGCGGCAATAAAAGTTGCCAAAATGAATTCTCTGCCGCGGCAGACAAATGTGTCAAATCTCTGCCGCGGCAGAGGGTTACGAACCGGGACGGATGCTCCTCCTCCCTCGCCCTCTGCTGCAGACACGTGTACGCGTTTTTGTCTCGGTTGATGGGACAATCAAGACTAAAGATTGAGGCTTTAGTCTCGATTACCCCGTTTTGGTTGGGGAACCGGGACTAAAGTCCCTTACCAACCAGGATACGTGGGTCTGTTTCCACTAGTGGAGCTCAGATGGGGCCGCTCGGGATCCATGGTGGAGAGACGCGGGGAGGAGCTGGTGGTCGAGGCTAGAAGGCATGCAGTATCCCTCATCGTCTTCATCTTTACCCACGCGCGTCGCGCTCGCCTCCCTGGCTGGCCTCACGGCCCTACTCGCGCTCATCACCGGGGCCGCCCTGGTGGGCGAGTTCATGGTGGAACTGCTCAACCGCCGCTCCTTCCTCCGATGTGATGTTCAAAACATTGCGGTTCCCCTCGCGGTTGCCAGATGACCTCCTCAAAGATTCATGTTTTCACGCTGCTGGCACCTCCCTGTATCGTCTTGAACTCGCGGCGCCATCTCCATCCTTCGGTTGGAGGAACAGGACCACGAGGAGCATCAATTAAACGGAAGGATTGTGGGCTATAATCAAACGAGATCTATGGACTAATGGAATAAGTGGTTCCCTAATTGAACAGGAAAGGTTGGTGTGCAGGCAAACTAAACGGGGATCAAATTGGCTTGCCTACTAATTGAAGATACTCTGGGTCACATGAACTTCCGTGAGCCTCCTCCTCCTGCCTGGTTTCCAGTGCCTCCTCGGGCTCTCCGGCGACCAGAAATGAGGACGAGCGGCGGGAACAGCAGGGGCACGCCACCGACGCGAGCTAATTTTGGTGGCAGCGGCGGGGAGTGGGAAATTTTCGAGGCCAGCGGCGAGGAGAGATCAGCCGCCATGGTCAGCAGCTGGGAAGCAGGGCGTGAGCTGGAGGTGGCCGGTGGTGGTTACGAAGGGGAATAAGAATAGTGGGGGACAGAGAGCAACCTGTCTCATTTTCTGGTTGTGCTCTTTCCGGTGAAGGCTCAGATGGTTGTGGAAAAATTATTTGGGGAATTATTTGATGGAGTATAAGGTAAGCAGATGATGTGGCTTCATGAATGATTAGGGAATTATGTCATGATTTTTAAAATATGCGTGTACAACCCTCCCTATACTTTGGTCGGTTGGCCACGTGGTTGCTAAAGGGTTAGACAATGCAAAAGAAGCATAGTCCATATCACAAGAATGCATGAAATTTCTACTATATACCTACATTCTTTATAGTACTTTTTTTAAAATATACCCTTTTTTTTTAAATAATGATACAATAAAACGAGAGACCAAATATAGAACGGACAATACGACTTCTCTGCTCTGCGACTATGGGCTGGACTAGCCGTGGCGACCCATGACTCTAATAATGTTGACACACGTTACCAGCCTAGCTAAAGCCACAAACGGAGACAATATTGCCAGTGCGCCATATATGTCCTAAAGACACATCGACTAAAACATTATTATCGGTGGCGATGGCATATAGCGACCGAACTGCAAAAGACGGAGATAGGATTGGCATGTCGTGGGCACAAGCGGATGTGGCAGGGAATTGGTAGAGGAGACCGGGGCCGAGTCTCATAGGTGTGCGACAGCGAGGAAAAGGTCGGTAGAGGCCAGAGCGGTAGGCCATGGTGTGTCGTGTTTTTTTTATCTTGCATGCATGTTTTATCTAAGATCTTGCGAGAACGTGTGTCGTGTTGTTTTTTAGGGTTATGTGTGCTTTTTATCTCCCGGTGCAACGGACGGGCACTGTTTGCTAGTATACCTTTATTTGTCTTGCCGGCCTTTTTGTCTGCAAAATACTAGGAGCAGTTGTGTTTCTAATGGCCAGTCCCCTTGCAATAATAGTACTCGGTATCAGACTTAGGGCCAACTCGGGGTTTCTTTCCAGGTATGGCAACCGGCTTGCCACCCTTCTTTCCCTTATGTTTACCCTTCTTGTCTTTCTTGAAACCAGTGGTCTTATTGATCATCAACACTTGATGTTCCTTCTTGATCTCCAGTTCTGCAGTTTTAACCATTGACAGAAGCTCGGGAAGAGACTTCTTCATGCGTTGCATATTATAGTTCATCACGAAGCTCTTATAGCTAGTGGCAGAGACTGGAGAACACGATATATGCCTAAGTCAGTGGGAATCATTATTCCCAAGGACACAAGCTTATCGGCGTAACCCGATATCTTGAGTACATGCTCACTTACGGAGCTGTTCTCTTCCATCATGCAGCTAAAGAACTTTTTCTGAAGCATTATAACTCCCTACAGCAGCATGGGTGTCGAAAATCATTTTCAACTCACCCATTGTATCAAAAGAATTGCCGTTTTTAAAATGCTTTCGAAGTTCTAGCTCTAGCCCATACAATATGCCGCAATAAACTAAGTTGTGGTCCTCCTGACGAGTATGATAGACATTCTTTTCCTCATTAGGGGCATCATCAAACGGTGGGGGTCCTAGCGGCGCTTCTAGCACATATTGCTTTTGTGCAGTAGTGAGGAGAATCCTCAAATTCATGGTCCAGTCGGTAAAGTTGCTACCATTCGTTGCAAGTTTCTCTTTCTTCATGAACACATTGAAATTAAAAGCAGGTGGTGCCATCTACAACAGAATTTGTAAAGTTTAGACTAAGTTTATGATAGATTGAGTTTAACTAATCCAAATTAAGAATGAACTCCCACTCAAAAACAACATCTCTCGTGCCTTTTGGTGATTACATGAACCAAATCCACTACACCAAGTCCGTTTATCACGTGAGTCGGTGTAGCTTCAAAGACGAGCATCAAATGGGCATCATATCTTCCATATGGCTCATGCTTAACCTTTTGGTCCGTGTTCCGAGGCCATGATTGTACATTCTAGGCTCACCAAGTAAGAACCTTAGTATTCGCGTGTGTAACTGTCTTATACCCGAAATATGATCATGGATCCAAGAACACCCGATCATCATGTGATATCTTGGAGCGACGAAACATATCGGTGCATACTTAAGGGAGAACACATTTTTATCTTGATATCTAAATGAGGGATCAGCTTATTATGCTAGTAAAACTCCAAACAAGAAATATAAGATACAATAAACATCACATGTTAATAAGTGAAATGATATGGTTCTTGCACTTGATCTCCATCATGTGCATCGTGGTATGATCCTCATTATTCCTTTATGTGTAAGGCCAAGGTCTATAAAACTTACACGTTATGTGTGTTGTAAGAGTAACGACTTATACTTTTACTTACAACATCACCATATCATGACACTAGCCCACCAATAATCTAAACTAGACGCCTCTAATTTATCAATTGCAAGTTTTACGTGGCTTAGGGCTTTCGAAGATAGAACCATTCTTACCTACGAACATGAACCATAATGAGGATAACCAAATTGTTGAGAACTCATTGCAAATTAGATATTGACTATAGTAGGAGAGACAGACGCCCGCTAGCCACTTATGCAAAACTAGTTGCATGTCAAGCGTGGAACAGATCTCATGTGCGAGGACATGTAAAGTTTGTCCGGGCCGCTTCATCCCACTATGCCACCAATATCCAAAATACAACTAAGAATCAATAACATGATCATCATCGCCCACATACTCATATGTGTACTACCCGTGCAAAGCATCTATGCATAGATCCGGCTCTGATACCACTGTAGGGTTCGCAGTATAGAAAACAAAAAATTTCCTACAATGGAAACAACTATATACCAAGATCTATCTACTAGATACAAGCAACGGGCGGATATACGTCCATAGAGAACATACCCTTAAAGACCGACAAAGCTTAACGAGGTTGAACTCGTGGTTGATGTAGACGATCTCTTGCCGATCTCAAGATTGAGAGGAAGTCCTAGCGCCGCAAATCAGCGGCGCATCCGTGCTTGCACAAACGTTCGAGGCACCAAGCAACCTCTGCCTTCTCGCTCTAGCGATGCAGTGGAAGCATAACTCTTTCTTGCCGAATAGCCACCGGGAACATGTATCTCGCTAGTCCGAGACCATGGGGGATAAATACTAGAGGGGGAGAGAGATCCTTCATGAGGAGGTGTGAGTGAGAAGTGAGGGAGGGGGCTCCTTTTATAGGAGGAGGGGGCACCCAAGGGGGTGGCCGCCGGCCTTGGGGGCTGCCCCCTCCCCTCCTTCATTCATGTGGGTGGAAGCTCCACTCACAAAATGCCCCTTCAATTTTCTCCACTAAAAATCCACTCAAATTCCCAAATTTCCACCAAATTTAATGCAAACTCTCATTAAATAAAACTCCTTTTATTTATTCATAATTTTTGTCAATTACTTTAATGACAAACATTCAAATATAACCTGTTGCTAGTATTTAATTTCACATGCAGAAACACTTTCTGCAATTCACCCAAAACCAGTTTTGGTATCTAGTGAAATAAATTCCTGCCCCTTTCTTATTCTTTTCAGCATGAAACTATTTGCTCTAAATGGTGTCGGTGTCTCTTAAGTGTGTCACCCTACGGTTCACGAATAATGCGGACATGATCGATACCCCTCTCAGATCAATAATCAGAAGCGGGACTAGAGATCCATACTGACCCCCACACATTCAACGATGACTTTCTTGTGATCGTGAGAACCTTTTACGCTAGTATCTTAATCCTTTGTATCGTGATATATCACATGTCCAAGATTCGATCATCGGTATCTCCATACCTAGTTTGATCTCGTTACTGACATGTACTCTTTTCTTGTTCCCGTGATATAACATTCTAGTGATCAAATCACTTGCTTGCAAGCTAATCAATGTGTTATCACCGAGAGGGCATAGAGCATATCTATCCGTCATCGGGATGAACAAATTCCACTCTCGATCCATGGGCCTCAACATAACTCTTTAGTAGTACTGAACCCATCTTTATAATCACCCAGTTACGGTGTGACGTTTGATGTTATTAAGATACTCTTCCAGTGTTAGTGATTGACATGATCTCATGGTCTAAGGATTAGGATCACTTCGTATGATGTTATAGCAATATAAACTCAATGAATTTGATCGTAATGCTATACTTCGGATGAATGTTCATCACACCATTCCAATAATGTTGTGATCTCGTTATTAACAACATCCAATGTCCATGATTAGGAAACCTTGATCATCTTGTTAATCAATGAGCTAGTTTAAGAGAGAGGCATAACTAGGAACTTTCTATTTGTTTATTAAACACACATGTATTAACGTTTCCGTATTAATACAATTATATCATGCAAAATAAACATCTATCATATACTTGGATATACATAATAACCACTTTATTATTGCCTCTCAGGACATATTCCCTTCATAATCATCTCTATGATTGTCTCTAGAGCATATTTCCTTCATCAGTCTTCGTCGCCGCGCCAGCCGTCACTGCCACGTCAGCTGGCTTAGGAAAAAAGCGTAAGCGAACCACCACCGCTACTCTTCGGAGTCGTAAGCAATCACCGATACGTAAACATGAGCCTCTATAAAAAGTATCAAAGGTTCCTCCAAGAGAGCTTACGACAATACTCCAGAGGAGACTGTGGTGATTGTCAAGGCGGAAACCATAGAGTTTTTTTGCTAAACTGAAGCTGCCAAAAGAGCCAGAGTTCCCCAGCACCAAAGAAGATAAAGCCTGAGTTCTCAAAATGCTAAAATCCCTTCACCAACCCGATCCAAGGCTGTCATTAGACTATGAGCGCTCTATTCTCAAGTCACATGCTGCACAGAAGCTGTCGAAGAGTAGTAGTGCAAGCGTGAAATCAATTCCCCATCTCGGAGAATAAAAAAACGATTGTGCCCCCCACTCAACGTGATTTCCCATACCAATGTGGGGTCGAGAAAATATGCGGTCGAAAAGCAATATGATCTAAAGTTAGTTGCACTGTACGGAGAAGCGGCTGCTGCTCAAGGTATGAGTATTTCTTAGTACTTATCCCAGTTAGAGTACTTCCCCGCAACTGAAGTAGCATACAAATACCAGTAGGGGAATCCTCTTCTCAAACCTGAGGAGATCAAGAATCTACCAACAAAAATGCGAAACTTCCATAACTGGTACATGGATGCATCAAAGGTTGGACAAACTAGATAATGTTGGGAGTTAAAAAAAGAGCATTACGGGAAAGGATATGACATGATGATGATTGAATTTGTTGGACTATTTCAGTTATTCAATCAACACGCCGTCGACAAATCGATTGTTACTGTATATTGTCTATAAAGTACTAATTATGTAATTAAGTCTCTAGTTTTCTCACCTCGTTTATTGCATGTATAATCATACTCACTATATTATGCAGAATGAAGATTCTCGAATGCAAAAGAGGACAAATCTATGATATTGGGTTCATGGACCCATATTGGGTTCATGAAACTACTCTCAAAGAAAGAACCAAGGATACAGAGATAATATTGTATGTGCGTTAAGGTGTCAAGAAACCAAAAGGGAAATACTATTTCCTTACAACTTCGGGTGAGTGTTATTGTCTTGTACATATTCTATTTCGCTTACTCGATGTTCAGTGTATAATTGATGAGTTATGCGTGTGCAGCTTCCACTATATTCTGCTAATCATTCAACCTAACAAAGGACTATAAGTCATGGACTCGAAACATAAACCCCTTGAACAGTTGGTGGGCATGCAGACGATGCTCCAACGGTAATTTCAATCATTATTGCACTATATCGGCAACTTTCATGAATTTTCTGATATCAAGTAATTAATAACTATTTTTATTCGTTTTCTTCGCCAGCTAGCGCTTGGAAATGGTTCACTAACAGGCTAGGGGTGTTTAGAAAGAGGAGCTTACATTTGAACACTAGATGTAAGTACTATTAGCTAGATCCGCGCATCTCTTTGATTCTAGTTTCGATGCCATTATCATGCTTGATTATTATTTTGATTGAACTATGTTCTAGTAAAGTGCCTGACGCAGCGATCCGAGAATAATTTATGTGGATACTATATTGCGAGTTCATCCGACAGACGTGTTGTGAGAATGGGCAGAAATTTAGAGCAACTTCACGTATGTAAACAATATATGTTGACTCCTTCTTTATGTGTTTTTTATTATCATTAATTGTGTTTAGTTTCATTCATATATGTTGACTCCTTTAAATCAGATCGAACGGCTGTGGGACGGTCTTCTGCCAAGGATCGCGTACGAGCAATTTAGGAGGAATTGACGGGATTCTTAGATGCAGAGGTCATAAACCCAAAAGGGGAATACCATGTAGAGTTCAATATAAGGCAATAAGGACCATAAAAAGAGATTATTTTGTGAGTGTGTGTGTGTATATATATATATGCATGAAACTCGTGTATCAAATGTAATATGTTCGACACATCGATCTCTATATTCATGATAATGTTGTGTAATATAATGGTTACTTCATTGATAAGTGCAAAACACAAAATAAAAAGGAAAACAATATAAATGAATTCTCTGTCGCGGCATAAAAAGTGGCCAAAATGCTGCCGCTGCAGAAAATCATCTGTCCCGGTTCGTAAAACGAACTGGGACACATGATCCTCCCCCTAGCAACTGAGAGATTCCACGTGGAACCCTTTTAGTCCCGATTTGTAGCCCAACCGGGACTAAAGGGTGGGAGCTTTAGTCCGGTTGAGCAACCGGGACTAAAGCCCGTTAACAATCGGGACAAAAGCCCCTTTCGACACTATTGTGGAGAGAGGGGCGCCACGCCATCGCCCTCGGGGGGGGGGGGGGGGGGGGGTGACATGCGATACTTCCAGACATTGGTAAGTTGCTCTCCTTGATCGTAGCAGATCGTGCACTCATCACTTTGACCGGTGCATTGTACTACTCTATATGTTCTATGGATAAAGGGCGCTTATTACTGAAAAGATTTAATTAGAAATCTGGCCTCCGTATAACTAGGACACACACAACTGTTACAAGTCCAAACATAGAACAAAAGAATAGGGTGAAATGCAAGTAATCTTGGAGAAACTTTATAACTTTTAAGAATATGGATAAAAATAATCCTTCGATGTATCCTCCAAGCATGTAGAACGTCCTTAAACATGTGACGACACTCCCTACAACGACCATAAACGAAACGTACGGGTACAGCGGTACACAACCTAAATAACTGCAAGTCCTCCCACCCAAATAAGAATTCTAACCTGTAGTCGATCCTATATAGCCAACTACTATATGTATATTAGGAATGCTAAGCGGAGGATACAAGCTAGAAACAATTTGAATGAGTGATCATATAGAAGGGAGCAAATTTATAACAAAAGAACAAATGTTTAATTGTCCCATCTTGCGACAAGAAACACAACTCATACTTCCCCGCCAAGTTGCCATATATAATTAGTGTGCAATTTGCATCAGCCCTAATTACAGATGTTATTAGTACAACATGAAATTAATTATCATGCTCATCGTATGAAAGTTTTACTTTCTCTAGTCCACAATAAGTGTCGCTGATAATGTAGGTATTAGATTTACTCCGTTATGACGAGCTTCTCTACTGATAAGAATTTTAGTTATTATTGTCGTTTTTTGGTTGTGCATTCGTATGTCCGCTTTATAGGGAGATGGCTTAGATGGCTTGGGCCGAAATCCATGGCCTGGATGGTTTGGGGTCAAACTAACTCCGAAATTTGATGGCCTTAAAATTTACATGGCTAGTCTAGAAAAAGCTGGATCGTGCTACAGTCCACAATCCACACCAATCCAAGCCTCCAAGGGATTAAGCGAACGGGGCCTTAGTTTGGTTGGCTTTCAGTTCTGGTTCATTGGTACCTTGGAACTGAACCCAACACAGATCGAGAGGTTGGCTGGTGAAGTTGGCGTTCGTGGTATACCTTTGCAACTAGTAAAGGTGCACGTGCACATGCACGTCTATATTTCAAACACAAAAATCAAATTAAAAATGATCTGTATAATAATCTATGTTTGATTGCACATGAAAAGAGTTGCATGTCATGGTCATTTCAATCCTATATTATTTTGTAAAATATGCTGATCCTGTTGCTAAATGGGGTGCATGGTGAGCTCGATAAAGCCGTAGCAGATGGCACTACTTGTTGCGGCTTAATTTTTTGGCGGGATATACTCTGCCAGACAATCGAGCATACCACCATGACCACTATGTTGTCCCATTTGTTTGAGTGAAACATTATTTTTGCCCACTATATCTTCAAGACCTAATCTGAACACCACAAACATTGGTAGATATTTTTAGAGCATATTTCGATCAAACATTGGTAGAGATTTTAGAGCATATTTCTTTGTGAACTAAAACAACATGATGTCGGTATTATCTTACCCTTTAATTGAGTGGACGAACCTTCCGCTAGGGTAATTGTTTCGTCTATAAGATTAGCTATCATTCCTCGGCATTCTGCATGCATCTGTGCAACCATTTGGACTCATCGTCATTGCCCACCAAAGAGATATCTAGAGCCCATATCTATAAATAAATGCAGCAAAAACATCAGTCTTCCATATCTATATTAACAAATAAAAAACATGGACATTTTCAGCACTAAACGCCTATATTTCGATAGTATAGGAAACCTAGAAGCTGCAAGTATAGAACGCATGACCTTCTTAAGTTGTTATGTATTGTATCTGGGTGACTACAGATTGTCTAATAGCATGTGTATCACATAATGTGTTCACGTCGTTCACAGGGCGTTGTTGACTGTTTTTTGAGTTCATGCAATTGGCATCGACGCTTTGAAATCTCATTTTATTTTTGCATACCGCTCCCTATCCCTCTGCTCTTCACCTCTCTAGGATCTGCATACACAACACTTCGGTATTTTACATAATAATTACTATAATATAAGTTGTGTTTGTTGTCAACTATCTTTGATTTGCCCGTTGGTTATATCCTGAAATGGAGCACGGTTGGAAGATGACATAGGGATTTCTGCTTTATATATCTGGGAAAATAAACACGGGTATTAAGCAGTACCGACTTTCTACAAGCATAGTCGATCTACACAATATATTGCAGTCAGAGAGCATACGTAGGAATAAGATTAGCACTGAAAGATAAAATCAAACTTAGAAGAGTTAATCAATATGATTTAAGAAATTTTGGAGTGTTCTGTCAGATTATATATCTATCAAGTACTGGAAGTCACTAAATTGCAAATTACAAAAGGCTGGAGTTATAATGGTTTCGAATCATTCACTAAACTGGGTGTAATCTCTACACATAGCACATTAGTAATTATTTCATTCAGCCTAAGCATCATAAATTAGTATTCACAAACGAGCAGAAAATTTGGCAGGCTCAAACATCATGAGAGAGAGTTGAAATAAATTTTGAAAAGATCATACATTCTCCCTAATATTTTTCTCATATAAATATAAGTTTGTTTTCTTTTATCACAAAAGTTTCCTCGAAAGGGAACATAGAGGCCCATATTATTACAGAAAAAAATGAACAAACACCTTGACTAATACTACCTCTATTCCTAATTATAAGACGTTTCGATAGGTTAAAATAGCCTACAGAAACAAAAAATAATTTGGAACAGATGGAGTATGTCTCATGGACTTCAGCTCAAAATAAACTTCATCTTCACATGTAGTAGACAGTAGCTAGTTTAGGTGCCCAAAGACCCAAGTGGAGCAGACAAATCACTTCCCAATGAAAAACATATAACCCCCCCCCCCCCCCCCCCCCCCCCCCGAACAGATGGAGTATGTCTCATGGACTTCAGCTCAAATAAACTTCATCTTCAACATGTAGTAGACAGTAGCTAGTTTAGGTGCCCAAAGACCCAAGTGGGAGCAGACAAATCACTTCCCAATGAAAAACATATAACCCCCCCCCCCCCCCCCCCCCCCCCCCCCCCCCCCCGCCTCCTTGCACATGAGTAGATGCTCAATTGAACATAAATTAATGATGTTGCTCAAACAACATAACAAAAGAGATTATTGTGCTGGACACTGGAAATATAGGCTTTACCTTCCAGGTTGTGTGCTCCAGCAATGGACGTGGAAGAAGTAGAACGTGGAAAATATAGGCTTTACCCTCGTCGCTGAATTTCAGTACAATCTGATCGCTGTATTTGGAAGAGAAACTTTGCTGGCTAATGGAAGAGAAACTAATGCCTGCCGGGGCGGAGGTGGCTGCAGAACCGCGGCTGGGGCGGCGCGCGCAGGCAGGGGCTGCTGAGGCGGCGTGCCCAGGTAGGTGGGGGCAGGGGCTGCTGGGGCGGCGTGCGCAGGCAGGTGGTGGTAGGGGCTGCTGGGGCGGCGCAGGCAGGGACCGGGTCGTGCGCGGGAGGGCGACGCAGGCGGGGGCGTGGTCGTGCGCGGGCAGGGGCCTGATCTTGCGCGGCTGGCGGCGCGCAAGTGGGGACGGCGGTGGCACACGCAGCGCTGGAGGGGACGGGGGCGGCACAGGAGGTGTCGGGGGCGGTGGCTTGAACTGCGGCGGTGGTTTGCAACCGCAGAGGACGTGCGTTGAAAAAAAGAAAAGCTAGTCACAGGACTCTCGTCGCGGGATTGTCCGCTAGCGCTGATGAGCCGATAAAGACGGGCTTAATTTGACGCGTTGATATTCGCATCCTACGGACAGGCATCGCTGGATTTGACCCTCTGGTTCTTTTAAGATTAGTTTAGATTTAGATTTAGATAATGCTAGAGTTACGGGAACTTCTCTTACAGAAAAGTGGTTACCGGCTGACATGGAATCATGGGGTTGGTTCAGTTTTTTTTCTTTCCCTTGATTATAGCTCTGTGATCCCTCTAGCAGAAAACATCAATGCATAGTTTTATTGATACCTTTGGCACAGTCGATCGGCCAACCCAGAGAAACATCAACGCATTTTTGACAGGTCATAAACACGCAGTTGAGCACAGGTTCATAAAAATGTGAATAATGCTGAAGTTCGCATGACTGCAGCTGTTAGATACAACCTTCATCAAAACTATATATGGATCTATATGTATAAAAGAAAATGACAGGTCATACATACTGTTCAACGCCACAATTCTGCATTTATTTACTTCTGAAGAAAATGAAGTTTCTGAACATCTTTTGTCCGTGTAAGATGCAGTCAATCGACATACGAGAGAAACATCAACTTTCAGAAACATACATGACATGACTGCAGCTTATACATGTTCAATACAAACTTGGATCAAATATAAGGATCTAAAAAGAACATGACAGATCATACTAATACATAACGCTTGCTGCCACAATTCTCGTTGATCGGATCTTTCAGAAGTGGAAAGAAGAGGCGTCGTGTCTATCGGTGTCTATGCTCCGGGAGCTATCACACGAAGAAGCACCTCCACATCTCGCAGTAAGGGGAAGCCACTACCATCTGCAAGAAGGCCTCGGTGTCAGCGCACAGCGCCTCCACCGTCGCCGCGTGCTCCATTAACTTGGCGGCGTCCTTGCCCCCGAACTCCGCCGCGCCTCGCCTGAGCCTCCCTGCCTTCCTCTCGGCGAACCCCTCCACGAAGCGCTTGACGCCGGGATGGCTGGCACCCGCCGCCATGGCCGCATGCACCTGGTCGGCGACCGCCCTGTACGGGTACTCGGGGATAGAGTCCCCACGAGCGTGGGGCGTGTGCGTGGCCACGTGCTCGAGGTACTCCGCCGCGGCCACGCCGACGATGTCGTCCTCCTCCGCCTCCGCCAACACCCTCAGGCACGTGCCCCGCAGGTGGCGCGCGCTGGCGGCGATCTCCACGAGCTCCGCGATCGTGGCTGTCCGACCACGCCGCCTTGCCGCGCAGGGTCTCCGCGAGCGCCGGGTCTTTAGCGGCGGCGAAGTGAGCGGCGCCGCGGCGGCACAAGTCCCTGTCGTCGGCCATGTGCTTGACGAAGTTGACGGTGGTGTCCTCCAGACCTTCCGCCCAATCCAGCTGGGAAAAGGCGTTCCGATACTTTCCCTTCGATGGAGGGAGATTCGATCTCGCCCAGCCTCCTGGTTATATCTGAACGGAAGATGGGCAGGCTCTCCGTGAAGGATGGATCCACGCCTTCCTCCGCCGTGGACCTGAAGCGGTCCTCCTCGCTCATCATCATCCATGCCTCCTCCTCCGCCCTTAACCAAGCCTCCTCCTCCTCGCTCATCATCCTCATCGCTGCCTGATTCTGTCGAGGGTTCCG
This sequence comes from Avena sativa, assembly GCA_916181665.1. NCBI lineage: Eukaryota > Viridiplantae > Streptophyta > Magnoliopsida > Poales > Poaceae > Avena > Avena sativa. The sequence goes on along the minus strand of OV702283.1, from coordinate 465,714,431 downwards.
GACGTGCGTGTTCTCATCTGCTAGCGCCGGCTTGCCTACATATATATATGGACTGGCCGCCGGTCTCTCCGCTTCCCGATTCGAGTCGGACCGGCCGGCTACCTCGTGCCCGGCGAACCGCCTCGTTGGATTAGCGCTAGAATGTCGGTTCCTCTACGAACGTTGTTTCCATGTACTCGTATTTTAGGTTTCACGTATTCGTCGTTTTCTGCTGAAAGAAAAGTAACTACACCCAAATTGGACTGGCCGGCCTCTTCGTTTTCCCCACGGAAGTTCCTTCATGGTCTACTCCGTTAAGGATATGATTAAAATAATCCTTCAATGTATCCTCCAAGCATGTAAAACGTCCTTAAACATGTGACGACACTCCCTACAACGACCATAAATAACTTAAACATAGAGAAACTGTATAACTTTTAAGGATATGGATAAATATGGGAGTGACTATTAGACAGCTTGCTGTTTTACAATTGGAAAACAGACAGATTTTTAAAACAATAGGAAGAGGAGAATTGACTGAAAACTAACGTAAAAGAAAGAAAAACTGCATGTCTTCAGTTAAACAAAACAGACACATTTAAAGCCCAATGTTGAGTTATAACGGTTAATTTTTTAGTCCAAATTTCTCAGAGAGAGAGAGAGAGAGAGAGAGGAGAGAGAGAGAGAGAGAGAGAGAGAGAGAGAGTTTCAGACGTGAAAACTGTAAAAGAAGAACCAAAGAAGTATACACATGTTCTGGGGAATACCAACCTAAAATTGATGACAACCTACAGTTCCAGGTGCTTTCTGTAGTATGTATCATGAACGGCGTGAGATCTAGCAACAATCACTTGAAAAGTACAAAAGGAAAACAAGAACCGCGGGCTGGAACATTGAGAAAATCAAGTAATGAGAAAATGCAATATATACTGATAAAGAATAAGAAAATTAGGAACTAAAAGAATAAAAATCCATAAAGAAAATGAATATAAAGACAAAAGGACTGAAAGCATGAGAAACAGAAGATAGAAATGCAACAACAGAAAAGAGACAACAAAGTACGCACACTCAAACGTTGAGTAAATAGAGCAATGAGAAAATGAAATATGAGAATAATGAACTAACGTTAAGACTGAATGAGCAAATGAGACTGAAAATATGAGAGAAAACTAAAGATACGAAATACGCAGACTGGAACATTGAGAAAATCAAGTAATAAGAAAATGCAATATATATAAAGAATAAGAAAATAAGAAACTAAAAGAATAAAAATCCATATAGAAAATGAATATAAAGACTAAAGGACCGAAAGCATGAGCGCATGAGCAACAGGATATAAAAATGCAATAATAGAAAGGAGACAACAAAGTACGAAGACTGAAACGTTGAGAAAATCAAGCAATGAGAAAATGAAATATGAGAATAATGAACTAAAGATAAGACTGAATGAGCAAATGAGACTGAAAATATGATATAAAACTGAAGAAATATGACTAAGCAAATATTTGCTACACTAAGAGACTAAAAATCTTAAAACTGAGAGAAGACAAACTAAGCAAATAAGACTGAGACCGAGATAAACTGAAGAAATAAGAGATAACTTAAGAGAATGAGCAACTGGAATGACAAACTGAACTAATAAGAGATAAGAGACTGGACAGAAATAATAAGAGAAAGAAGGACAGAGATAAAATAAGGACTGATTAAATAATGATAGTTCATGAAGCTAAACGAGGAAATGATAACTGAAAATGAAAACTAAAGAATGTTGACTGAAAACTGCTGACTGATCAAATTGAAAACTAAAAGAAAAGATGACCGGCAAAGTAGCTTTGGCCCTTTGCAATTTTTCAAATTGTACTTTGTCATCTGTAGGTTGCGGAGAATAGAATAACTTGTTTCCACCTTTTTCTGGAATTCAACCTTTGTAAAAGCAGAGCAAAACGTCAACTTTGTAACCGTTGAACTTGCCTACATGAACATGGAACTTAAAACAACATCTCCATTGTATTCTCAAAGTACACATTCACAAATAGGGTATACTCAAAGTTCCAGGTAGATTTGGCTTTCATATAGACACACGCAGGTTCACAATTATCTGCTCGAACAAAGAAGCACATTTAGAGGGAAGTAGTAGTGGAATACACGGTATTAAGCAATCGTATTTACGTAGTCGTCTCATGTTTAATCTCATGCTTCATGTATCTTGCATTAACACACTCATAGCAGCTGCATAGAAATAACGATTGTTAGAATCAACATGATAACCTGTCCCAAAAAAACATACATCATATTTTGGGGTGGCTAAGCAGAACAACAAAGGAAAATGCAAGAGGGATTCGACAAGGATAATGTAGGGGCAAACCGACTGCTTGCTGGTGGCTCAGGTTTAAGGCAATGATGTGAACATACTAACTCCAATTGGAAAATATCACGTAATCACACACGAGAGCTCAAAAGAAGGGAATAGATAAATGATACCATGAAAAGAGGGTTCAAACACCATTCTGTGGGAGATCCTACACCAGCTCAGAATTTGAAAAGGAAACAAAAACAGAAAAAAAAAATGTTTGTAACTGATAGATGATTTAGACTTATCAGATACTATTTCCATTTTGTGTAAAGTGACTTTCTCTCGGCATGTGTCGTTACATAACTAGCTTTTATGCACACAAAAATGCTAGTATGAGAAACTTATGGCATGAAAATAGAACTGATTCACTACTACTAACATTTTCAATTTGAATTTCGCATTATAAATGATAATCTATAAGCATTTTTTCCAAGTTTAAAAGCTACCAGAACTAACATAAAGCATGTGCATCAAAGTAAGACTCATGGATGATACATGATAATCTGTGAAAGATCAAACATTTAGAATAGTGGAGCCATTATATGGGATAAGGGACAGAACACTTGACAAGCACATACACCACAAGGACTAACAAAGTAATCATGTTTCTGCACCACATGCAGCATACAAGTTGCAGATTCAACAAACACATACACATGTACAAATAGGCTACAGTCTGGTTATCATAGATAAACAGAATAAACATAACTATCTAATCTGAACTGATCAAGTCATATCACAGCACCAAATCACAAGAATTTCAGAAAATTAAGAAAGGGACAGAGAGATCGATTGGAGTCAACCCATGGGAGGCTTCAGGTAGGTGAAGAGGAGCAGCATGAGGGAGACATGTTAGAGCATCAGGGGATGTGAGAGATGTGAGGAAGGGAGTAGCTGTCGTCGTCTTCGCTGGTTCATCGATAAAGAGGTGCAGCAGGCTTGAGGTGCGGTCTTGCGGGGCAGCGCCCTCTCCTGGTGGCTTGGTGGCGCGCCGCCACGCAAGTCTGGCCGCCGCCGCGTCCGGAGGTGGAGAAAAATCTTGGGGGAAAGGGAAGAAACGCCAGGCAATGAAGTTTCCATGGATGCTCGTGAATCGCCAATCTCTTCACCCTAGGTTGAGGAGGGACGTGAGCCGCGGCTCTCTCCAACCCCGCTAGCGGCGGCGTCACCGCTCATTCCGTCGACGGTTTCCTCGGCTCGAGAAGGCCCACTCCTCCGACACCGACCGAGCAGGCCACGGCGTCGCCGGAGACCTCTCCGCCATAGCTTCCCCTCTTCTCACGAGAAATGAAGAAGGCTGAGCAGCAACTTCCGAACGAAATGAAATTAAAAAAACTTAAAAAGGCTTCATTGACTCAGCCCATAGGGAAGTAAGAATAAGACTGGAATGGGACAGTGGCACATAGCGCTGAGATTAGTGAAATGAAGACAGAATCCGATGGTCTTAAAAGTGACTGTTTTTCAATTATAAAACAGCTAGCTGTTAAATAGGAAAAGTGTAAATATAATCTTTCAATGTATCCTCCAAGCATGTACAACGTCCTTAAACATGTACGAGTACAGCGGTAGATAACCTAAATAACTGCAAAGATGATTGTTTGCTCCTCTACTTGCTTAACGTGTGCTCTCGAAAGAAAAAAGATGATTGTTGTTTGCATGATTAAATCGACATACCGAGAGAAGAGAAACATCAACTTTCAGAAACATACATGACATGACTGCAGCTTATACATGTTCAATACAAACTTGGATAAAAAATATAAGGATCTAAAAAGGAACATGACAGATCATACTATAATACATAACGCTTGCTGCCACAATTCTCGTTGATCGGATCTTTCAGAGGTGGAAAGAAGAGGCGTCGTGTCTATCGGAGCTGCTTCACCGTCACATGAAGAAGCACCTCCACATCTCGCAGTAAGGGGAAGCCACGACCTTCTGCAAGAAGGCCTCGGTGTCAGCGCACAGCGCCTCCACCGTCGCCACGTGCTCCATTAACTTGGCGGCGTCCTTGCCCCCGAACTCCGCCGCGCCTAGCCTGAGCCTCCCGGCCTTCCTCTCGGCGAACCCCTCCACGAAGCGCTTGACGCCGGGATGGCTGGCACCCGCCGCCATGGCCGCATGCATCTGGTCGGCGACCGCCCTGTACGGGTACTCGGGGATAGAGTCCTCCCCATCCCCACCACGAGCGTGGGGCGTGTGCGTGGCCACGTGCTCGAGGTACTCCGCCGCGGCCACGCCGACGATGTCCTCCTCCTCCGCCTCCGCCAACACCCTCAGGCACGTGCCCCGCAGGTGGCGCGCGCTGGCGGCGATCTCCACGAGCTCCGCGATCGTGACGTCCGACCACGCCGCCTTGCCGCGCAGGGCCTCCGCGAGCGCCGGGTCTTTAGCGGCGGCGAAGTGAGCGGCGCCGCGGCGGCACAAGTCCCTGTCGTCGGCCATGTGCTTGACGAAGTTGACGGTGGTGTCCTCCAGACCTTCCGCCCAATCCAGCTGGGAAAAGGCGTTCCGATACTCCCCTTCGATGGAGGGAGATTCGATCTCGCGCAGCCTCCTGGTTATCTCTGAACGGAAGATGGGCAGGCTCTCGGTGAAGGATGGATCCACGCCTTCCTCCGCCGTGGACCTGAAGCGGTCCTCCTCGCTCAGCATCATCCATGCCTCCTCCTCCGCCCTTAACCAAGCCTCCTTGTCCTCGCTCATCATCCTCATCGCTGCCTCCTCCGTGATTCTGTCAAGGGTTCCCGTACGTATATATGGCCGGTCTCTCCGTTTTCCCGATTCGAGTCGGAACCGGATCCCTAGTGCCCGTCCAACCAGTTCGTTGGATTAGCGCTAGAACGTCGGTTACACGTATTTTGCTAAAATAAAATTAACTGCACCCAAAACTCGCGTTGGATTGGTTCATCCTTTCCGTGAATTACCAAGTGCCTCCACAAATAATTTGCAAAAAGAAAATAAAAAAATTATTGGTTTTTTTTGCAAAAAAAGAGTGCGTCCACAAATCACGCCAAATACATGCAATTTAATTTTATTTCTCGTTTTTGTTTTTTTGTTATGTGGAAGAACTCTAATCTAAGAAATTTGTTTTAACTGCTACAAAATTTTGCTTTGGGTGCATGTTAATCTTGCTCCAATATAACAAAGCATGTGTCCAACCTAACAATTTCATATTTCTTCAAGCGCGTTGTGTTTTTGTGAGAGAGAGAGGATTTACTTCACGGACGACTAAAATTTACTTCACGGGGTAACAAAAGGCCGCAACAAAGGTTTTGCCTTAGTTTTTTTGTTAGAGCATCCTCAGCGGGGCACTGCAATTAGGACACCGTTTTTGTCCGAATGTCCGTATGCGGTACTCGCGAGGCCTGGTGTTCGTATTTGTCCGTGTTGCCCCCAATGGCATATACCCCATTTTCTGTCTGCAGGCGACCATGAACTCGGCGGCGGCGTGGGCTGGCGAACAGGGCGAGGAGGAGGTTGCGCCCTCCCCATGGTGCCTACGCCAGCGCGGGCCAGCACCTTGATTGTCGTCTTCTTCCTCTTTTGGGAGCTCGACATCGAAGAGCCACTCCGGGGACAACGAGGCCCAACACCGCTGCAGGAGCAACAAGCCGGCCGGGAGCGTAAGCAGGCATAGCACCAGCGTGGCTCCGGATGGCACCCGTCGGGTTCGATGCCCCATAACCGCCCCATATAATTTGGCATGTCTAATTTTTTACCAGATTCGTGACCCAGCCGGGTTCAGGGTTGCGACGAGTACCCGACAGTGTTAAGTATACATGCTACGGTTGTTTTCAGTTAAGTGTATTTTTTGTCAATGCAGTCATCGTATGACTTAGTCCAAGTACAGGAGCAAGCCCACGTTGCACGACATGTGCACGATGGTATTTTGTAACTACTGCTCTTTAGGTGGGCGGGTCTGTGGGTACGGGTCCGGCCCCCCATATCCGTCCCATATAATTTGGCGGGTCTAACTTTTTACCAAACCCGCTCCATTTAAGGCGGGTATCCATCGGGTTGCGGGTATGGGAACAAGAATGACATTAGCAGGCAATGGTGGAGTAGAGAGTGAGGCTGTGGAAAAAGATATACTAGAGGAAGGAGAAGTGGTCATTGTAGGAGGTGTTGATGGTGTTGGGACGGTGGAAATAGGAGATGATGAGATCGGAGAGGGTTGTATGGTTGGTGTTAATGCATGTAGAAGAGAAGCATCTATGTTAGATTTTTCTCTCGAAATGGAGCATCTATGTTAGATGGAGAAGCAGGAGTTGGTACGAATAAATGAGATGGAATATGCGCAGGAGTACATGTAGAGTTGATATTTGGTGTGCGGAAACATGGTAGAAGGTAGGTGAGTAGCAAAGGAAAATGTTGATTCATTAAAGACAACATATATGGAGTTACCAGAATCTAAATCAAGACATCGGTAGCCATGATGTTTATCTGGATATCCTAGAAAGACATAGGGAAGAGACCTAGGAGTAAGCTTGTGTGGCGTGGTAGCACTGATATTCGGATCTTGGTCATATGTTAAACTTACAATCCTTTGGCAATTTTTACCTCTATATATATATATATATACAGTATCTTTATAAGGAGACGGCAACACCTGCAGTCAGCGGAAGCCACACACACCATCTCTCGTTCATGCATGCGACAGTCCTATGTGTTGGAATTAACCTTGTTTTAGAGTTTCATCATGTTTAAGTTTTATTCATGCATGTAGTTGGAGTAGGTTGCGGCAAGTACACAGAAAACAGGAGTGGTCATTTGTGTACATGCAAGCTACTAGCGTGTTAGCCAATTAGAAATAAGCGCATGTAGATTAAAAACTAGTGTGCATGGCATGGTTAATCGTGCCAAGTTGTGAGTGTCGCATGGACCATGTATGTGTAACAATGGCAGCAATGTGTGCGTGTGTGCTGTTGGGATATCTGACCTGCATGTGGTAACGGCATGGAGCAGTAATGCTGCGTGCAGTCCAAGCGGCCAAGTCCTGGAGACAGAAGCGGGCGCGTCAGTTGCGGCATGCGTCAAGAGAACTGACCAGTCTTCAGAAACTTGGAAGTGACTCAAGCTGTACTGGCTAGTGCGAGTAGTGAAGAGATTAGTGGGTCAGGTTGTTAGTCTTAGGCATGTGTGCGTGGCTTCTGTTATAAAAGTCTTGTAATCAAGTTTTTTATTTGTCTAGAGGAAACAAGAGAAAATAGCACGAGTTGTGCGTGTGCTGAAAGTCTCTGTGAGTTTACTCCTCTTCCACCTCTAGCCAAAACTATCAATGATATGATACACTGTCATGGTGGTGAAGTAGGGCGGCGGGTGAGGGGTGTTGGGATTGCAATGTCCACTAATATGTTCCATGACATGCGATACTTCCAGATATTGGTAACTTGCTCTCTTGATCGTAGCAGATCGTGCACTCATCACTTTGACCGGTGCATTGTACTACTCTATATGTTCTATCGACAAAAGGCGCTTATTACATAAAAATTTGAATTATAACATCTGGTCTCCGTATAACTAGGACACACACAGCCATTACAAGTTCAAACATAGAATAAAAGAAAAAAGGCGAAATAATGGAGAAAGTGTATAACGTTTAAGGATATGGATTAAAATAATCCTTCAATGTATCCTCCAAGCATGTAAAACGTCCTTAAACATGTGACGACACTCCCTACAACGACCATAAATAACTTAAACATAGAGAAACTGTATAACTTTTAAGGATATGGATAAATATAGGGAGTGACTATTAGACAGCTAGCTGTTTTACAATTGGAAAACAGACAGATTTTTAAAACAATAGGAAGAGGAGAATTGACTGAAAACTAACGTAAAAGAAAGAAAAACTGCATGTCTTCAGTTAAACAAAACAGACACATTTAAAGCCCAATGTTGAGTTATAACGGCTAATTTTTTAGTCCAAATTTCTCAGAGAGACACTAGTGCAGAGCCCCCCCTTTAACTCCGGTTGGGAGGGCCCTCTAACAGCGGTTCCCCAACCGCTGTTGAGGGTTCGGTGTTAGAGGGGGGGCCCCTTTAACACCGGTTCCTATACGAACCGGTATTAAAGGGTGGCGCACGTGGGGCTGCCACAGGCCTCAGCCCCCCCCCCCCCCCTTTAACACCGGTTCGTATCTGGAACCGGTGTTAAAGGTTCTTCTGCCGCAGCAGAGATTTAGGCCGTTTTCCTGCCGCGGCAGAGAGTTCTGCCGCGGCAGGAAAACGGCCTAAATCTCTGCCGCGGCAGACTTCTGCCTCTGCCCTGTTCTGGGCGTATTTCTGCGGGAGGGGGGGGGGGAGCGAGGGGAAATCGATCGGGAGCGGTATACTTATAAATCGTCATCGGTACATATGAGTACATGAATAATTAAGCAACTATTATTATACACAAACATCGTCATCGGCACATACATCGCCATCGGCACATACATCGTCATCGTTCATTTTGGTGGATATCTATAGAGTTCTCCGCCAGGCGTGACGACCTCATCAAGTATGAACCCCGCCAATTCCTCTTGAATGGCTCGTATGCGTTCAAATGGTAGGAGTTGGTCCCGCATCCGTTCGATCTGAATATATATGAAGAATGGGCCGTCAATATATATATAAGAATAAAACTCAACACAATTGATGGTAATAAAATAATGTTGTGGACTTTGTTTACTTACTCTAAGTTGTTCTAGTGCGGCTTGGCCTGTCGCACATATCGTGTTGCGAATGAATTCGCAAACATAGTACCCACATAAGTTATTGCCGTGTCCTTGATGCGCGCACTTTACGAGAATAGAGAGTTCAATCAAAATAATAATCAATAAAGCATGATATAATGGAATTGGAAGCTAGCTAGTATTACTTACATTTTGGTCTACAAATTTTAGTTCTTCTGACCATTCACCCACGGCCCTGCCCGTGAACATTTTCCAAACCCTGTCCGACAAAGAAAATGAATAAAGGAGTAATTAATTACTTATTGTCACGAAAGTTGCCGATCTAGTGCGATAATATGATTGAAATTACCTCTGGAGCATCTCTCTAAAGTCTGCCCATAGCTCTTTTTCTTTTCGTAACGAGTCCATGACAAGGACTTTTCCTGAGTCGGGTTGAATGACTAGCAGAATAAAGTGGAACCTACGCACGCATAACTCATCATCAGTTACACTTAACATCGAGTAAGCCGAAATAGAATGTGTACAAGAGAGAGGGTAACAGTACTCACGAGAAGTTGTAAGGCAATAGTATTTCCCTTTTGGTTTGTTGTCTCAGTAAAGACTTTAGCAAGTAATCTTCTGTTTGCCCGGGTTTGTCTCTTACCACTTCTTCATGAACTCTATTTGGGTCAACGAACCCAATGTCAAAAGGGCCTCCTTTCATGCATTCCATAACCTTTTTCCTGCATAATAGTATATACATATATGGTGAGCATATATATATACATGCAATTAATGAAGTGAATGAGTTGAGATAAAAATTACAGAAATAGTACTTACACACAATAAAGGCTGATGGCAGATTTGTCGAGTTCCTTCTGATTGAATAGAAAATGCAAGTCTTGAATGTTGAAGTCGATCGCGTCGTCTCCGCACAAGAAAATCTCATCTCTTATATGCGCCGTGATCCATTCTTCTTTTCTCGTCTTGCAGAAATGAAGGTACCACTTGTGCAATTTTTGCATCTTTGTTGGTAGATTCTTGAGCTCCTCTTTCTTGACGAGATTCTTCCCATACTTCCATGGTTGTATGGGGTTGACATCGCATTTGGGCAAGTTGTCTCCCATGACGTTCAAGTATGCAATGTAAGTCATCCCCATCTCATTGGCCTTTCTTTGTAGCTCTGCCTCGTAATCATCTACGGGAGGAGCGTCCCGTTTGTCAAACATTTGGAGCGGGGCGCATGATTGGTTTTCCTGCTCTCCGAGCATGGGAACTGTTTTCTGGGGTGCCTCACGACTGCTACTTTCAGTCTCCCTACGGCGCCTTGCATCCGCCTTCAAAATCTGGCGCTCGTAGTCCGGCACAAGTGGGGTTTCAGGTTTCAAAAGATTTTTGTAAAACTTCTCCACCACCGCCGGATCTATTTTCTCCTTTGGCTCGGCCCGTCTAGGTGCAAAGAATTTCTTGACCTGTTCTCCCGAGATCCTATTGGTCTCCTCGTCGCTGCGATTCCACGGTAAAACCGGCAATGGCTTGGCGGAAGGCTGCGGGACGTAGTTTTTTGAACTCTTTGGCGTACGGTTTCCTGCGGATTTCTTTGTGGCAGTGCTACTGATGCTCCTCGTGGCAGTGCTCTTCCGCTTACGCTGAGGAGATGGCTGAAGCACCGGAGATGGCTGACGGGCCGGAGATGGCTGCCGCGCAGGAGATGGCTGACGGGCCGGAGATGGCTGCCGCGCAGGAGATGGCTGACGGGCCGGAGATGGCTGCCGCGCAGGAGATGGCTGAAGCGGCTCAGACTGCTGACGCTGCGGAGACGGCGGGGGTGCCAGTGACCTCCAATTTGGAAGCACAATGTGTTCCTTCTTCCAAAGAATGGTTGTTTTCACTGCAAATTTGAGTTGAGTTTCCCCTTCACCTGTAGCATGCTCAAGCTGTGCTTCCTCATATTGCTTCACAACCTCATCCACCCCGACAATAGCATAGCCATCTGGAATCGGTCGGCAGTGGTAAGTTCCACCAGCTACAGGAGGTAAGGCATAGCCGACAGCCACCTTAATGGATAAGCCCATTAATCTCACATGCAGCTCAGCGTGTTCGCTCTCCGTGATCTCATCAACGGGGTATCGAGGACCCGTCATTTCAAGCGTTGGCTGCACGTTCTCCGTGGAAGCCACACTGCTTTTCCGCGCAGAGTCTGGGCCGCGGGCAGCTTCCAATGCAGGCTCTTCATGCCGCTGAGATGGGCCGGTAGCTTGATGGCTCTGTTGTGCATTCACTTGCGTCTGCAGCGCCGCAAGTGCATGTTCTATCTGTGTCATCCGATCTGTACGCTCTTTTTCTTTTCTGCCGCGCCATCTGTAAGAGTCGCTCCAGTCGGCAAACCCATCCTTCCACGTCATACCCCCTGTGCCTCGTGCATGTCCAGGGTGTTGTTTTTTACCGATGGCGCGTGTGAGCTGGTCATTCTCTCTGTCGGGATGGAAGATCCTGGCGGATGTTTCCTCGTATGTCGTGATGAGTTCAGTGACGGGTTTGGCAAGGATGGTTGGGAAGATACACAATCCTGTTTCTGGGTCCAACCTTGCCCCGATTCCGTAGAACCAAGTCTTTGCACGTAGGTCCCACCCATCTGTCTGGGGTGTGATCCCTCTCTCGCGCAGGGCCCTCTCAGCTTCCTCCCACTTAGGCCTCTGAGATATGTAGCCACCTGACCCCGTCCTCTGGTGATATTCCTTCTTCAGGGCATTAAGCGTATTGGTTTCTGACCTCTTTTTAGCTATAGCACTTTTTTTATATGTCTCAAATTCGGGCCAGTGAGGTCTTATCTTCGCATAATATGCGTCTTCGAAATTTGGAGTCTCGCGAGCTTTGACAAATTTGTTCAATTTTGTCTTCCAGTTGCGGAAAGCCTCAGCCATCTTCTTTAGAGTCCACTCTTTGACCTTTTTCTTTATAACCGGGTTGTTTTCATCCTCCTCTGGCGGAAGGGTGAAATTTACCAACAACGAATTCCAAAGCGTTTCTTTGGATCTGTCATCGACAAAGGTACCGTCGCCCTTCTTTGGCTTATTCCAATATTCAATTATGATTGGGATTTGGTCCCTAACAAGAACTCCAGCCTGACGTATAAATTTGTCTGCGGCCTTCTTGGGCTCCATCGGCCTGCCATCAACACGGACTGCTTCGATCGTGAACTTTGCACGATCTTTCAACCGCTGGCTCGCGCCTCGCTTGCTCTTTTTCATAGAAGAAGATGGTTGCTGGCTGGTCGATCCAGAGGGCTAAAAGAAGAAAGAAGCGTTAATTAATACATGTAGAAGAAGATTGTTGGTGGAAGTCAGCTGAGGCTTAATCAATGCATATACCTCGCCGGACTTTGTAACCATTAAATTGCGTTCACCGGAGTCTTCATCTTCTCCATGACTAGTACTTGAGTTGTCGTCGTCATGTCCCTCCAAGTTCAGATATTGTGAGGTGTCCTCATCAATAATGTTCTCCATTATTTCTTCTTCTTCAAGGTTTCTACTAAGTGGATCCATAGTTTCTAAAACAATAATATTATCTAGAGTAAGAGTGTAAACATTCAAGTGGACTTGGATTCATACACAAATATACATATTATTCATACCAAAATACACAAATAAATACACAAATGAGTCAGAGGTCCAATTTGTATACAAGTTTTAATCTATGCATGTAGTACAATTTATCGAGCAAACAAGTTTTAATCAGGATGAGTCAGCAATCACACACGTGGCAGACACGTGGCGCTCACCGGTGGGGTGACGTTGGTCTCGTCGGGCGGCGGTGCTCGTCGGACGGATGCGGCGGTCTCGTCGGGCGGCGGTGCTCGTCGGACGGATGCGGCGGTCTCGTCGGGCGGCGGTGCTAGCGGCGGGCTTGTCGGGCGGCGGGCGGCGTCGGCGTTGAGGCGTGGCCTACGAGCTCCGAAGCGGCGGCGGCGAGACGCTCCTGCACGGGGAAGAGAGCGAGATGGTCAGGGCTCCTCGAAATAGGCTTGCGCCCCGCTATATTAATATAGCAATCACAAGATACAACGACAATGTTCCTGGGGTTTGTCCCTCTGCTCAACAAGCCTGCCGCATCTCCCCTCTTCGCTTCGCCGGTTCCCACCTCCGAGCGTCACCCGCACCCTCCCCATCGAACTCCCCTGCATCCACCCCCTCCGCCAGGCCGTCGACCCACCCCGCCAGCTCCCTATAGTTGCCCCGTGCCGGCGAGCCCGCGGCCTCCCTCCGCTCTGGCCGTCCGCCTCGCCTCTGCTTCTGTCTACCTCTCCCGTCGCCACTCGATGAGCTCGCTGGGCCGAGCGCCGCGCCCTTGCCTCGCCCTCCGGCCGCTCGTCCTCAGCGCCCCAACCTCCGCCGCCGGGGCCCTCCCCACACCTCCTTCTGCGACGCCTGGCCGCCACCGGGGCCGACGGCGCCGCCTCCGCACTTCCCCGACGCCAAGCCCGAGCCCGACCACGGCCTCGCCACGCCAACCTTGCGCCCTCGCCAACTGCGAGTCCACGGCCCTCCAGCGCCACCGCCCGGCTCCACCACCGCCACCGCCAGCGCCCTCCAGCGCCACCGCCCGGCTCCACCACCGCCACCGCCAGCGCCCTCCAGCGCCACCGCCCTCCACCGCCACCGCCAGCGCCCTCCAGCGCCACCTCCAGCGCCACCGCCAGCGCCCTCCACCGCCACCGCCCTCCACCACCACCGCCACCGCCCTCCAGCGCCACCGCTGCGCCCGCGTCGTCGGCCTCCTCCCTGGCCACCGTCGATCGTGTGGAGACATAGAGGGAGGGGAAGGATGCGGGGAAGAGAGGGTCGGGGGCGGCGGACCTCGAGCTCCGAAGCGGCAGCGGCGAGACGGCGGGTCGGGGGAGCTCCGAAGCGGCGGCGGCGAGACGGCGGGTCGGGCGGCGAGACGGAGAAGATCGATCTGGCAGTGGGGGAAGAAAGGAAGGGGAAGGGGAAGGTGAAATAAATACCCCCCCCCTTTAACACCGGTTCGTGGCTGGAACCGGTGTTAAAGGGGGGGTTTCCCGCGCGCATTTATTACCCCCCCTTTAACACCGGTTCCAGCCACGAACCGGTGTTAAAGGGGGGGGTGTTTCCCGCGCGCATTTATTACCCCCCCCCCCTTTAACACCGGTTCGTGGCTGGAACCGGTGTTAAAGGGGGGGGGGGGTGCGCGCGGGAAACGAAATAAATGCCCCCCCCCCCTTTAACACCGGTTCCTGTCTGGAACCGGTGTTAAAGGGGGGCATTTATTTCAGGGGCTTTTTTAATTCAAAAAATATGATATGAAATTTAGAAAATTCATATCTTTTTCATTTCAACTCAGAAAAATATGAATAATATATCATAATTTTCAGAAAAATAATATCTATCCATTCATGTAAATAATTTTATATTTACTTTACATGAAATTTTTTAAAATAAATAAACACTTATTTCATGCATTAAAGGGGCTTTTTTAATTCAAAAAATATGATATGAATTTAGAAAATTCATATCTATTTCATTTCAACTCAGAAAAATATGAATAATATATCATAATTTTCAGAAAAATAATATCTATCCATTCATGTAAATGATTTTTATATTTACTTTACATGAAATTTTTTAAAATAAATAAACACTTATTTCATGCATTAAAGGGGCTTTTTTAAGATATATAAAAGAACTGAAAATTAAGATACATGACCAGATTAAGTAACAATCGGCCGAACTGGAACTGAAAATTAAGATACATAAAAGAACTGAAAATTAAGATACATGGCCAGATTAAGTAACAATCGGCCGAACTTGTTTCGGAATGTTGGAGTGATTTAGTCATGCTCCTGCCTACACCTGTAATACTCGCCACTGTAGTCGTCGTACTCGCCGCCGCCGTCATCGCTGTCGTCGTCGGGGTCACCGTAATTGAACCTCTGGAGAGTACGCGTGGGCTGGACTTGAGGGTAGCGCGTGGGCTGGACTTGAGGGTAGCGCAGACGGGGGTTAGAGTCGGCGGCAGTGTCATAGGCCATGACGCTCTGGAGAGTCCGACCGCGCCACCATAGCCGACGGCCGGCCTCGTTGAAGTTAGGAGGAGGTGGGCCGTCCTCCTCGTGCCTGGCGAGCGCCCTCTCATGCCGATCCACGAAGAAGGCTTCCCAAGTAGAGAAATAGTCGGGATGCCATCTGGGATTCCTCCGCTGCTCCGGCGTGAGCTCGAAGTAGTAGTGGTTCGTGATGGCCATCCGGCGCGCCACACCTAGAGGGACAGGAGGAACCGGCACACCTCCGACGCTCAGCATCCAGCCGACGGGGACACAGTAGCCCGGCGGGCAGGGGTAGTTCGAGGCGCAAAGCGCCTCCGCCTCCCTGGGGGTTAGTGCTACGGTGGAAGCCATGGGAAAGAGTGATGAGGTTGCAGATATGAGTCTAGAGATGTGCAATGACAATGGAGGCCAACCCCCTACATATATATATAGTGAACTAGCGGGAAGAACTGGAGGGAAGAACTGGCGGGAAGAAAAATGGCGGGAAGAACTGGCGGGAAGAAAAATGGCGGGAAGAAAAATGGCGGGAAAAAATGGCGGGATGAACCTTTAGTCCCGGTTGGAGACACCAACCGGGACAAAACACGAGTCAGCACTAATAATAGAGGTGAGTGCATGTCGACATTATGTCGTGCGGCGTGTACCTTGTTCCGGATGGTGTCACCAACCGGGACTAAAGATGAACCTTTAGTCCCGGTTGGAGACACCAACCGGGACAAAACACGAGTCAGCACTAATAATAGAGGTGAGTGCATGTCGACATTATGCCGTGCGGCGTGTACCTTGTCCCGGATGGTGTCACCAACCGGGACTAAAGATGAACCTTTAGTCCCGGTTGGAGACACCAACCGGGACTAATAATAGGGGTGAGTGTCGACATTATTTTGTAAGTGTCAACACTATGTCGAGCTGCTTGTACTATAAATAGGCATCCTTGTGAGTCCAGTCCTCCAGCCAGTTTGAGGCAGGGACACCACTACGGCCAGTTTCAGGGAGATGCCGACGGAGCCCAGTCCTCCGGCATCTCCGAGAAACTGGTCATAGAGGCACTCCATAATATGTGAAATTAGTTAGCTCCCTGGTGTATTGATCTAGTTAGACAAGTTACAAAGCTGCAAGATGGTTTTCGAGAGCAGGGACACCACTACGGCCAGTTTCAGGGAGATGCCGACAGAGCCCAGTCCTCCGGCATCTCCGAGAAACTGGTCATAGAGGCACTCCCTAATATGTGAAATTAGTTAGCTCCCTGGTGTATTGATCTAGTTAGACAAGTTACAAAGCTGCAAGATGGTTTTCGAGAGCAGGGACACCACTACGGCCAGTTTCAGGGAGATGCCGACGGAGCCTAGTCCTCCGGCATCTCCAAGAAACTGGTCATAGAGGCACTCCCTAATATGTGACCGCGCGCGTTTGGAGATCAGATCTTAATGGTAAGTACGACGAATCGGGACAACTTCTTCTCATACTCCCGGTCCATCCACAAAACATGACTAACACTCAAGACATGTATTAATATTAAAAACATGAACTAGAGTTACATAATATGAGCATGAACTTCTTGCCATATTCCCTTCCTTATGATCGCTTCAGTCGTAACCATGGAGCATCTTCTTTACTTAACGGAATGCTTGGGTCAGTTTTCACTGTGAAGGGCGGAATTTCATCAAACTTATTATAATCTTCTGACATGTCTGTCTTGTCCTCGATTCCCACGATGTTTCTTTTCCCTGAAAGAACTATGTGACGCTTTGGCTCATCATATGATGTATTCGTTTGCATATTTTTTCTTTTTTTTGGTCTGGAGGACATGTCCTTCACATAGAAAACCTGAGCCACATCATTGGCTAGGACGAATGGTTCGTCTAAGTTCTTCATAAGATTGTTGAGATCCACCGTTGTCATTCCGTACTTCTTGTCTACCTCAACCCCTCCTCCTGTTAGCTTGACCCATTTGCATCGAAACAAGGGGACCTTAAAATTAGGTCCATAGTCAAGTTCCCATATCTCCTCTATGAACCCATAATACGTGGTCTTTTGCCCATTGTCTTCTGCTGCATCGAAGCGGACACCACTGTTTTGGTTGGTGCTCCTTTTATCTTGGCCTATCGTGTAAAATGTATTCCCATTTATCTCGTACCCTTGGAAAGTACATACAGTCGAAGACGGTGTCCTGGCCAACAAGTACAGCTGATCCCCAACAGTGGTGTTATTCGTGAGAAGTCTTTGCAGCCAGCCGCCAAAACTCGCCATGTGTTCACTTATAATCCATTCATCAGACTGCCCCGGGTGTTTGAGGCGTATTAAATTCTTGTGTTCATTGATATACGGGGCAACCAAGATAGATCTTTGTAAAACCGTGTAGTGTGCTTGATTGAGAGAATGCCCGTCCCTACATATCATTGCTTTACATCCTAGGGTGCCTTTTCCACGCAGTCTCCCCTCATGTCGTGATTCTGGAACACCAATCGCCTTAAGGTCAGGAATAAAATCAACACAGAACTCAATGACCTCCTCTGTTACATAGCCCTTGGAGATGCTTCCTTCTGGCCTAGCACGGTTATGAACATATTTCTTTAAGACTCCCATGTACCTCTCAAAGGGGAACATATTGTGTAGAAATACAGGACCGAGAATGGCAATCTCTTCTACTAGGTGAACCAGGAGATGCGTCATAATATTGAAGAAGGATGGTGGGAACACCAACTCAAAGCTGACAAGACATTGGGCCACATCTGTTTGTAACCCTGGTAGGCTTTCTGGATCGATTACCTTCTGAGATATTGCATTGAGGAATGCACATAGCTTCACAATGAGTACTCGAACATTTTCAGGTAGAAGCCCCCTCAATGCAATCGGAAGCAATTGTGTCATAATCACGTGGCAGTCATGAGACTTCAGGTTTTGGAATTTTTTCTCTGCCATATTTATTATTCCCTTTATATTCGACGAGAAGCCAGACGGGACCTTGATACTGCTCAGACATTCAAAAAAGATTTCCTTCTCTGCTTTGGTAAGAGCGTAGCTGGCAGGAGTTAAGTGGCATCGTTTACCCTTCTCGTTCTCAGGATGCATAGGCTCTTCAGGGGCCTTCAGACGTTGCTGGTCCTGTCGTGCTTCCGGTGTATCTTTTGTCTTCCCATACACTCCTAGAAAGCCTAGCAGGTTCACGCAAACATTCTTCGTCACGTGCATCACGTCGATTGAAGAGCGGACCTCTAAGACTTTCCAATAGGGTAGGTCCCAAAATATAGATTGCTTCTTCCACATGGGCGCGTGTCCGGCATCGTCATTCGGAACAGATAGACTGCCAGGACCTTTTCCAAAGATTACTTCTAGGTCCTTGACCATACCAAATACCTCCTCACCGGTACGGAGGACAGGCTTCCTCCGGGGTTCTGCCAGACGTTTGAAATGCTTGCCTTTCTTTCTTACTGGATGCAGGTTCGGAAGAAATCGGCGATACCCTAGGTACACAACCTTCTTACATTTATCCAAATATACACTTTCAGTATCATCTAAACAGTGTGTGCATGCATTGTATCCCTTGTTTGTCTGCCCTGAAATGTTACTAAGAGCAGGCCAATCATTGATGGTTACGAAAAGCAATGCTCGTAGGTCAAATGGCTCCCCTTTGTGCTCATCCCACATACGTACACCTGGTTTGGCCCACAACTGTAAAAGTTCTTCAACTAATGGCCTTAGGTACACATCAATGTCGTTGCCGGGTTGCCTCGGGCCTTGGATGAGCACTGGCATCATAATGAACTTCCTCTTCATACACAACCAAGGAGGAAGGTTATAGATACATAGGGTCACAGGCCAGGTGCTGTGACTGCAGCTCTGCTCACCAAAAGGATTCATGCCGTCTGTACTTAGACCAAACCTTAAGTTCCTTGCGTCACGTGCAAAGTCCGGGTACTCTCGCTCGACTTTTCTCCACTGTGACCCATCAGCGGGGTGTCTCAACATCGCGTCTTTCTTACGGTCTTCCATGTGCCATCGCAACAACTTGGCATGCTCTTTATTTCTGAAGAGACGTTTTAACCGTGGTATTATAGGAGCATACCACATAACCTTGGCGGGAACCTTCTTCCTAGGGGCCTCGCCCTCAACATCGCCAGGATCGTCTCGTCTGATCTTATACCGCAGTGCAGTGCATACCGGGCATGCATCCAAATTCTCGTACTTCTCACCGCGGTAGAGGATGCAGTCATTAATGCAGGCATGTATCTTCTGCATGTCTAATCCTAGAGGGCAGACAACCTTCTTTGCTTGGTATGTACTGTCAGGCAACTCATTATTTCTTGGAAGAAGATTCTTCATTTTTACCAACAACTTTGAAAATGCGCTGTCAGTCACACCATTCTCTGCCTTCCATTGCAGCAAATCCAGTGTGGCACCTAGCTTTTTGTGGCCATCTTCGCAAGTTGGATACAACAATGTTTTGTGATCCTTTAACATCTGCTCCAGCTTCTCCTTCTCCTTTTCAGTTTCACATTCTTCCTTTGCATCAGTAATGGCCCGACCAAGATCGTCATCAGCGGGCCCATCTGCTCCCTCTTGATCTTCATTATCTACCCCCGTTGCAGTATCATCATATTCAGGATACATATTATGATAGTTTTCATCATCCTCTTCTTCTTCGTTGTCTTCCATCACAACCCCTTTTTCTCCGTGCTTGGTCCAACAATTATAGCTGGGCATGAAACCAGATCGAAGCAGGTGGGCGTGAATGGTTCTGGTATTTGAGTAGTCTTTCTTGTTCTGACAGTGAACACACGGACAGCACATAAAACCATTGTGACCACGGTTTGTATTAGCCACAACGATGAAATTTTGGAGGCCCGTAATGTACTCGGAAGTGCGGCGGTCACCGTACATCCATTGCCGATTCATCTGCATTAATATGTAGTATATATCAAAAAATAATAGGGAGATGACCATTTATATATATAGTACATCAATGACACATGAAACTATAGTTGCCAACCTCGACTGAGACGGAAAGAGCAACAAGAAAGCTTATTTTGAGCTCTCGGGCATTTCACCGAACACCTCTAGTGCATATGAAAAAAACACAAACTAGCACTCTTCACACCCTCTTGCTAGGCTCCAAAATGTGAAAGAATGGAAGAGTGGGGTGTGTGTGGGCTGGGGTGGTGTCTTATATAGCCCCCACCCCTTTAACACCGGTTCGTGCCACGAACCGGTGTTAAAGGGGGGGGGGTGCGCGGGCCACTGGTGGAGGGACCTTTAACACCGGTTCGTGGCACGAACCGGTGTTAAAGGGGGGGCTCCTTTAATGCCGCAGAGGCCACGCTGGTACGGCCCCCCCTTTAACACCGGTTCGTAGAAGAACCGGTGTTAAAGCCCATTTTCGGGATCAACAAAAGCCCTCGTTTCCACTAGTGAGAGAGAGAGAGAGAGTTTCAGACGTGAAAACTGTAAAAGAAGAACCAAAGAAGTATACACATATTCTGGGGAATACCAACCTAAAATTGAAGGGATTCGTAGCATGGAAAACAAAATTTTCTATCGCATACAAACAAACAAGCCAAGATCTATCTACTAGATTGTAGCAACAAGTCGATGGAATAACTCACCCTCGAAGATTCCAAAGTGTTTAACGAGAGCAGATTCTCGTGGGTGATGTAGTCGTACTCTTTCCGATCTCAAGATCGCGTAGACGATCCTTCCGGCGCCGCGTTCCCGCAGCGCTCCCGCAGTCGGTCACACGTTCGGTACTCGACGAAGACCTTCCTCTCCCTTGTTCCAGCAGGCAGCGGAGGTTGTAGCACTCTCCTCGCGATTCCGGCAGCACAACGGCGTGGTACCGGAGGTAGAGGGGAAATCCCGCAGGGCTTCGCCTTAAGCCGGTGCGAGTATGGTGGAGCTTATGAGAGAGGCTATTAGTGGTCTAGTAATTAGACACACCAATTAGAAGGCTCTAAACCAATTAGAAGGCTCTAAACCGAATAGCTCTAAACCGGGGTCTAGATCTAGGGTTTAGTTTAGAGGATAGGAAACTTGTGTTGTGTCTAGAGGAGGAGGCCCTGCCCCTCCTTTTATAGGAGGGAGGGCCGGCGCCATGGGGAGGAGTTCCTCCCCAACTCGGCCTAGGGAGGTGCGCCGGCCTAGGGGAGGAACCCTCCTCCAACTCGGCCTCCACCTCTCCTCCTCTTTCTCCACTTTCCGAAACTGGCAGTTTGACCGAAAACTGGCAGTTTGACTTTTCCAATTAGGATTTGAATTAACCCTTTATTTCGGACAGCGAGAACACTTAGTACATGATGCAATCATTCCAATATGCAATGACACATTCATGTACCCCTTCCCCCCCGGAGTGCCGGACATTCCGGGACCTTCTAGAATGTTCCCGATGAAAACACCGGAACCATTCCCCAACTCCGAAACGGAACTTTCCTTATATGAATCTTATTCTCCGGACCATTCCGGATCACCTCGTGATATCCCGGATCCCATCCGAGACTCCGAACAACATTCGGTCTCTTTCTCATAATACCATAACTACTCAAACAACGTCGAATCCTTAAGTGTGTCTCCCTACGGTTCGTGAATTATGCGGACATGATCGAGACACTTCTCCGAACAATAACCAATAGAGGAATCTGGAAATTCATATGGCTCCCACATATTTCTACGATTACTTTGCGATCGAATGAACCACTTACATACGATACCAATTTCCCTTTGTCTCACGATATGTTACTTATCCGAGGTTATGATCGTCGGTATCTCTGTATACCTAGTTCAACCTCGTTACTGATAAGTACTCTTTTCTCGTTCCCGTGATATGTGATCCCTTGTGACCCAGTCACATGCTTGCAAGCTAATTGGATGACATTTCACCGAGAGGGCCCAGAGAATATCTATCCGTCATGTGGATGGACAAATCCCACTCTTGATCCATGTGTTTCAACCAATACTTTCCGAACACTCAATGCCACCTTTATAGCCACCCTGTTACGGTGTGGTGTTTGACGACATCAAAGCATCCATCCAGCAAAGGTGATATGCATGATCTCATGGTCGAAGGAATTAGGTTACTATGTATCAGAAAGCATATAGCAATTGAACTATTGAAATGACTTGATCTTTATGCTACGCTTGTCTATAGGAGTATGTCCACCATATCATTCTCCTAACGATATGATCTTGTTGTTAATAACATCTCAATGTTCATGATAGGGAAACCACAATCATCTATTAACCAACAAGCTAGTGAAGTATAGAGGCTATACTAGGGACTTCAATTTAAGTTTTCAATTCACACAAGTATTAATGTTTCCTTGTTAATACTATTATAGCATGAATATAAACATTTATCATAAACACAAAGATATAATAATAACTATATTTATTATTGCCTCTAGGGCATATCTCCAACAGTCTCCCACTTGCACTAGAGTCATCTAATCTAGATTACATGGTAATATACCGAACACCCATGGCAGTTTGGTGTTGGTCATGTTTTGCCCTCGGGAGAGGTTTAGTCAACGGATCCGCCACATTCAGATCTGTGTGTACTTTGCAAATCTTTATATCCCCATCCTGGATATGTTCTCGAATAGCGTGAAAACGCAGCTTGATATGCTTCAGCTTCTTGTGTGACCTTGGTTCTTGCGCATTGGCTATGGCGCCCATGTTATCACAGTAGATAGACATTGGGTCCAGCGCACTTGGAACCACACCCAGCTCTATAATGAACTCTTTCATCCATATCGCTTCTTGTGAAGCCTCCGAAGCAGCCATGTATTCCGATTCAGTTGAAGATCTCGCCACAACGCTTTGCTTTGCACTCCTCCAGCTAACTGCTGCACCATTCAAAATAAATACGTATCCAGATTGTGATTTAGAATCATCCGGATCGGTGTTCCAACTAGCATCGGTGTAACCATTAACAACGAGCTGTTCATCACCTCCATAAGAAAGAACCATATCCTTAGTTCTTCTCAAGTACTTAAGGATGTTTTTGACCGCTGTCCAATGATCCACTCCTGGATCACTTTGATATCTGCTAGTTAAACTAACAGCATATGCAATGTCGGGTCTAGTACATAGCATGGCATACATTAGAGATCCTATGGCTGAAGCATAGGGAGTCTTACTCATTCTTTCTCTATCTTCTGCCGATGTCGGACTTTGAGTTTTACTCAAGGTCGTATTGGGCAACATGGGCAAGAACCCTTTCTTGCTATCTTCCATTCCAAACCTCTTTAGAACTTTGTCCAAATATGTACTTTGTGACAATGATATTTGGCGTTTCGATCTATCTCTATAAATCTTTATGCCTAATATGTAAGCTGCTTCGCCAAGATCCTTCATTGAAAAACTATTATTCAAATACTCTTTGACACTATTAAGAAGGTCTACATCATTCCCAATCAACAATATGTCATCCACATACAGTATTAAGAATGCTACAGAGCTCCCACTCACTTTCTTGTAAATACAAGCTTCTCCATAAGTTTGTACAAAACCAAAACTTTTGATTACCTTATCAAAACGTTGATTCCAACTTCGGGATGCTTGCTTCAATCCATAGATGGACCGTTGAAGTTTGCATACCTTGTTAGCATCTTTAGGATCGAAAAAACCTTTGGGTTGTATCATATACAACTCTTCATCAATGTCTCCATTGAGGAATGCTGTTTTGACATCCATCTGCCATATCTCATAATCATAATATGCAGCGATTGCTAACATAATCCTCACAGACTTTAGCTTCGCTACCGGTGAGAAAGTCTCATCGTAGTCAACTCCTTGAATTTGTCGAAACCCTTTTGCGACAAGTCGAGCTTTATAGACAGTAACATTACCATCAGCATCTGTTTTCTTCTTGAAAATCCATTTGTTCTCGACAGCCTTTCGGCCATCCGGTAAGTCTACCAAAGTCCATACTTGGTTTTCGTACATGGATCCAATCTCGGATTTCATGGCTTCTTGCCATTTATTGGAATCTGGGCTCATCATCGCTTCCTCATATGTCTCGGGGTCATCGGTGTTGTCCACCAACATGACATTCATAACGGAATCATACCAATCTGGAGTGGTACGAGTTCTCGTTGACCTCCGAGGCTCTGTAGCAACTTCAACCGAAGTTTCATGATCACCATCATTAGCTTCCTCTCTTATTGGTGCAGGCACCACAGGAACTTCTTCCGGTGCTGCGCTACTCGCAATTTCGAGAGAAGGTTCGACAACCTCGTCGAGTTCTACTTTCCTTCCAGTCACTTCTTTCGAGAGAAATTCCTTTTCTAGAAAGGATCCATTTTTAGCAACGAAGATTTTGCCTTCGGATCTATGATAGAAGGTATACCCAATAGTTTCCTTCGGGTATCCTATGAAGACGCATTTTTCCGCTTTGGGTTCAAGCTTGTCCGGCTGTAACTTCTTTACATAGGCTTCGCATCCCCAAACTTTAAGGAACGACAATTTAGGTTTCTTCCCAAACCATAATTCATACGGTGTCGTTTCAACGGATTTAGATGGTGCCCTATTTAAAGTGAATGCGGCTGTTTCTAATGCATAACCCCAAAATGATAGCGGTAAATCTGTAAGTGACATCATAGAACGAACCATATCTAAGAGAGTTCGATTACGACGTTCAGACACACCATTACGCTGTGGTGTTCCCGGCGGTGTCAACTGCGAAAGTATTCCACATTTCTTCAAATGCTCACCAAACTCGTAACTTAGATATTCACCTCCACGATCAGAACGTAGAAATTTAATCTTCTTGTTACGTTGATTCTCTACCTCACTTTGAAACTCCTTAAACTTCTCGAAAGTTTCGGACTTATGTTTCATGAAATAGATATACCCATATCTACTCAAGTCATCTGTGAAGGTAAGAACATAACGATAACCACTGCGCGATGCTACACTCATTGGACCACACACATCGGTATGTATGATTTCCAATAAGTCTGTGGCTCGCTCCATCATACCAGAAAATGGAGTCTTAGTCATTTTACCCATCAGACATGCTTCGCATCTTTCAAGTGATTCAAAATCAAGTGATTCAAGAAGTCCATCGGAATGGAGTTTCTTCATACGCTTCACTCCAATGTGACCAAGACGACAGTGCCACATATAGGTCAAGTTATCGCTTGATTTCAAACGTTTAGCTTCAATGTTATTAATATGTGTATTTCCACTATCGAGATTCAATATGAATAGACCATCTATCAAAGGTGCATGTGCATAAAACATATTACTCATATAAATCGAACAACCATTATTCTCGGATTTAAATAAGTAACCGTCTCGCAATAAACAAGATCCAGATATAATGTTCATGCTCAACGCAGGCACCAAATAACAATTATTTAAGTATAAAACTAATCCCGATGGTAGATGAAGAGGTAGCGTGCCGACCGCGATCACATCAACCTTTGATCCGTTTCCCACGCGCATCGTCACCTCGTTCTTCGCTAGCTTTCGTTTATTCTGCAGCTCCTGTTTCGAGTTACAAATATGAGCAACCGAACCAGTATCAAATACCCAGGCACTACTACGAATACTAGTGAAATACACATCAATAATATGTATATCAAATATACCTTTCTTCTTGATGTTGCCGTTCTTCAAATCCGCCAAGTACTTTGGGCAATTCCGTTTCCAGTGACCTTCCCCTTTGCAGTAAAAGCACTCAGTATCAGGCTTAGGTCCAGCCTTGGTCCTCTTCGTCGGCATGGTAACTTGCTTACCACCCTTCTTGAAGTGTCCCTTCTGCTTAGACTTGCCTTTCTTGAATTTGGTGGTCTTATTGACCATCAACACTTGGTGCTCTTTCTTGATCTCCACTTCTGCAGACTTTAACATAGCAAATAGTTCTGGCAACTCTTTGTTCATGTTCTGCATGTTGTAGTTCATCACAAAGTTCTTGTAACTTGGTGGTAGTGATTGGAGGATGCGGTAAACTCCCAAAGTATTAGGAATCACTATACCCAAGCTTTGAAGTTTGTTTGCGTGCCCAGACATTTTAAGCACATGCTCACTGACGGAGCTACCCTCTTCCATCTTGCAGTTAAAGAACTTTTCAGAAGCTTCATAACTTTCAATTGCCGCATGAGTCTCAAAAATTAATTTGAGATCCTCGACAATATCATATGGGTCTGACTCTTCAAACCTTTTCTGAAGCTCCGATTCTAAACCATACAAGATAGCACACTGAACTATGGAGTACTGATTCTTCCGAGCAAGGTAAACATTCTTTACTTCATCGGTAGCATCAGCTGCAGGTGGGTCACCTAGCGGTGCATCCAGCACATAGGTCAAATTACCAGCTGTGAGGACAATCCTCAAATTGCGGAACCAATCCGCGAAGTTGCTTCCATTGTTTTTCAACTTTTCTTTCTCTAGGAACGCATTAAAATTGATGGTAGGGGCTGCCATTGATCTACAACATATTTGCAATAGTTTAGACTAAGTTTATGACAAATTGAGTTCAAATTAATTAATGAAATTAAACTAGGTGAACTCCCACTCAAAACAACATCCCTCACATTGTTTTAGTGATCACATGAACCAAATCCACTACATCAACACCGATCATCACGAGAGTTGATATAGTTTTCAATGGCGAACAATCGACATGTTCATCATATCTGCTATATGATTCATGCTTTACCTTTCGGCGATCCGTGTTCCTGAGGCCATGTCTGTACATGCTAGGCTCGTCAAGATCAAACCTTAGCTACCGCATAAGCAAATCTGGCTTGCTTACGTTGTATTCACCCGTGGAATCAAAGACACCCGATCATCACGTGGTGCTTCGAAGCAACAAGCTTTAGCAACGGTGCTAACTAAGGGCGAACACTTTAGACTTGAAATTTATGTGCATGAGGGATCATCTTATAATGCTACCGTCGTCTACTAAGCAATACAAGATGCATAAAGGATTAACATCACATGCAATTCATAATATGTGATATGATATGGCCTTTCTTCTTTGTGCTTCCGATCTCCATCTTCAAGCACGAACATGATCTCCATCATCACCGGCATAGCATCAAGGTCAATGACGCTTCTCCATGGTTGTCGTCCACCAGCTTCAACTATTACAACTATTTTGAATAGACACGCAGGTCTTAACAGAAATTAAAGACAACCATATGGCTCCTGCCGGTTGCCAACTTACAATAAGGAACATTGCATACATCAAATATAATCACAATCATGGCCATATCACATCACTGCACACCCCTGCAAAACAAAGTTAGACGCTTCTACTTTCTTTGCATATTTTACGTGGTTTGGGGCTTTCCATAAGTGTCGTTCTAACTTACGAACAAGAACCACAACATTGATACTAGCATTGTTGATCACCCGTTGTAAATTGGATCTTTACTATGCTAGGAGAAACAGGCACCCGCAAAGCCACTTATGCAAAACGAGTTGCATGTCAAGCGTGGAGCAAGTCTCATGAACGATGTCATGTAAGGTTAGCCCGGGCCGCTTCATCCCAACATACCGCAAGATGCAAAGTACACAAAAAGCAATCTACAATAAAAGCATCAACGCCCACAATGACCATTGTGTTCTACTCGTGCAACAGATCTACATATAGACACGGCTCTGATACCACTGAAGGGATTCGTAGCATGGAAAACAAAATTTTCTATCGCATACAAACAAACAAGCCAAGATCTATCTACTAGATTGTAGCAACGAGTCGATGGAATAACTCACCCTCGAAGATTCCAAAGTGTTTAACGAGAGCAGATTCTCGTGGGTGATGTAGTCGTACTCTTTCCGATCTCAAGATCGCGTAGACGATCCTTCCGGCGCCGCGTTCCCGCAGCGCTCCCGCAGTCGGTCACACGTTCGGTACTCGACGAAGACCTTCCTCTCCCTTGTTCCAGCAGGCAGCGGAGGTTGTAGCACTCTCCTCGCGATTCCGGCAGCACAACGGCGTGGTACCGGAGGTAGAGGGGAAATCCCGCAGGGCTTCGCCTTAAGCCGGTGCGAGTATGGTGGAGCTTATGAGAGAGGCTATTAGTGGTCTAGTAATTAGACACACCAATTAGAAGGCTCTAAACCAATTAGAAGGCTCTAAACCGAATAGCTCTAAACCGGGGTCTAGATCTAGGGTTTAGTTTAGAGGATAGGAAACTTGTGTTGTGTCTAGAGGAGGAGGCCCTGCCCCTCCTTTTATAGGAGGGAGGGCCGGCGCCATGGGGAGGAGTTCCTCCCCAACTCGGCCTAGGGAGGTGCGCCGGCCTAGGGGAGGAACCCTCCTCCAACTCGGCCTCCACCTCTCCTCCTCTTTCTCCACTTTCCGAAACTGGCAGTTTGACCGAAAACTGGCAGTTTGACTTTTCCAATTAGGATTTGAATTAACCCTTTATTTCGGACAGCGAGAACACTTAGTACATGATGCAATCATTCCAATATGCAATGACACATTCATGTACCCCTTCCCCCCCGGAGTGCCGGACATTCCGGGACCTTCTAGAATGTTCCCGATGAAAACACCGGAACCATTCCCCAACTCCGAAACGGAACTTTCCTTATATGAATCTTATTCTCCGGACCATTCCGGATCACCTCGTGATATCCCGGATCCCATCCGAGACTCCGAACAACATTCGGTCTCTTTCTCATAATACCATAACTACTCAAACAACGTCGAATCCTTAAGTGTGTCTCCCTACGGTTCGTGAATTATGCGGACATGATCGAGACACTTCTCCGAACAATAACCAATAGAGGAATCTGGAAATTCATATGGCTCCCACATATTTCTACGATTACTTTGCGATCGAATGAACCACTTACATACGATACCAATTTCCCTTTGTCTCACGATATGTTACTTATCCGAGGTTATGATCGTCGGTATCTCTGTATACCTAGTTCAACCTCGTTACTGATAAGTACTCTTTTCTCGTTCCCGTGATATGTGATCCCTTGTGACCCAGTCACATGCTTGCAAGCTAATTGGATGACATTTCACCGAGAGGGCCCAGAGAATATCTATCCGTCATGTGGATGGACAAATCCCACTCTTGATCCATGTGTTTCAACCAATACTTTCCGAACACTCAATGCCACCTTTATAGCCACCCTGTTACGGTGTGGTGTTTGACGACATCAAAGCATCCATCCAGCAAAGGTGATATGCATGATCTCATGGTCGAAGGAATTAGGTTACTATGTATCAGAAAGCATATAGCAATTGAACTATTGAAATGACTTGATCTTTATGCTACGCTTGTCTATAGGAGTATGTCCACCATATCATTCTCCTAACGATATGATCTTGTTGTTAATAACATCTCAATGTTCATGATAGGGAAACCACAATCATCTATTAACCAACAAGCTAGTGAAGTATAGAGGCTATACTAGGGACTTCAATTTAAGTTTTCAATTCACACAAGTATTAATGTTTCCTTGTTAATACTATTATAGCATGAATATAAACATTTATCATAAACACAAAGATATAATAATAACTATATTTATTATTGCCTCTAGGGCATATCTCCAACAAAAATTGATGACAACCTACAGTTCCAGGTGCTTTCTGTAGTATGTATCATGAACGGCGTGAGATCTAGCAACAATCACTTGGAAAAGTACAAAAGGAAAACAAGAACCGCGGGCTGGAACATTGAGAAAATCAAGTAACGAGAAAATGCAATATATACTGATAAAGAATAAGAAAATTAGGAACTAAAAGAATAAAAATCCATAAAGAAAATGAATATAAAGACAAAAGGACTGAAAGCATGAGAAACAGAAGATAGAAATGCAACAACAGAAAAGAGACAACAAAGTACGCACACTCAAACGTTGAGTAAATAGAGCAATGAGAAAATGAAATATGAGAATAATGAACTAACGTTAAGACTGAATGAGCAAATGAGACTGAAAATATGAGAGAAAACTAAAGATACGAAATACGCAGACTGGAACATTGAGAAAATCAAGTAATAAGAAAATGCAATATATATAAAGAATAAGAAAATAAGAAACTAAAAGAATAAAAATCCATATAGAAAATGAATATAAAGACTAAAGGACCGAAAGCATGAGCGCATGAGCAACAGGATATAAAAATGCAATAATAGAAAGGAGACAACAAAGTACGAAGACTGAAACGTTGAGAAAATCAAGCAATGAGAAAATGAAATATGAGAATAATGAACTAAAGATAAGACTGAATGAGCAAATGAGACTGAAAATATGATATAAAACTGAAGAAATATGACTAAGCAAATATTTGCTACACTAAGAGACTAAAAATCTTAAAACTGAGAGAAGACAAACTAAGCAAATAAGACTGAGACCGAGATAAACTGAAGAAATAAGAGATAACTTAAGAGAATGAGCAACTGGAATGACAAACTGAACTAATAAGAGATAAGAGACTGGACAGAAATAATAAGAGAAAGAAGGACAGAGATAAAATAAGGACTGATTAAATAATGATAGTTCATGAAGCTAAACGAGGAAATGATAACTGAAAATGAAAACTAAAGAATGTTGACTGAAAACTGCTGACTGATCAAATTGAAAACTAAAAGAAAAGATGACCGGCAAAGTAGCTTTGGCCCTTTGCAATTTTTCAAATTGTACTTTGTCATCTGTAGGTTGCGGAGAATAGAATAACTTGTTTCCACCTTTTTCTGGAATTCAACCTTTGTAAAAGCAGAGCAAAACGTCAACTTTGTAACCGTTGAACTTGCCTACATGAACATGGAACTTAAAACAACATCTCCATTGTATTCTCAAAGTACACATTCACAAATAGGGTATACTCAAAGTTCCAGGTAGATTTGGCTTTCATATAGACACACGCAGGTTCACAATTATCTGCTCGAACAAAGAAGCACATTTAGAGGGAAGTAGTAGTGGAATACACGGTATTAAGCAATCGTATTTACGTAGTCGTCTCATGTTTAATCTCATGCTTCATGTATCTTGCATTAACACACTCATAGCAGCTGCATAGAAATAACGATTGTTAGAATCAACATGATAACCTGTCCCAAAAAAACATACATCATATTTTGGGGTGGCTAAGCAGAACAACAAAGGAAAATGCAAGAGGGATTCGACAAGGATAATGTAGGGGCAAACCGACTGCTTGCTGGTGGCTCAGGTTTAAGGCAATGATGTGAACACACTAACTCCAATTGGAAAATATCACGTAATCACACACGAGAGCTCAAAAGAAGGGAATAGATAAATGATACCATGAAAAGAGGGTTCAAACACCATTCTGTGGGAGATCCTACACCAGCTCAGAATTTGAAAAGGAAACAAAAACAGAAAAAAAAATGTTTGTAACTGATAGATGATTTAGACTTATCAGATACTATTTCCATTTTGTGTAAAGTGACTTTCTCTCGGCATGTGTCGTTACATAACTAGCTTTTATGCACAAAAAAATGCTAGTATGAGAAACTTATGGCATGAAAATAGAACTGATTCACTACTACTAACATTTTCAATTTGAATTTCGCATTATAAATGATAATCTATAAGCATTTTTTCCAAGTTTAAAAGCTACCAGAACTAACATAAAGCATGTGCATCAAAGTAAGACTCATGGATGATACATGATAATCTGTGAAAGATCAAACATTTAGAATAGTGGAGCCATTATATGGGATAAGGGACAGAACACTTGACAAGCACATACACCACAAGGACTAACAAAGTAATCATGTTTCTGCACCACATGCAGCATACAAGTTGCAGATTCAACAAACACATACACATGTACAAATAGGCTACAGTCTGGTTATCATAGATAAACAGAATAAACATAACTATCTAATCTGAACTGATCAAGTCATATCACAGCACCAAATCACAAGAATTTCAGAAAATTAAGAAAGGGACAGAGAGATCGATTGGAGTCAACCCATGGGAGGCTTCAGGTAGGTGAAGAGGAGCAGCATGAGGGAGACATGTTAGAGCATCAGGGGATGTGAGAGATGTGAGGAAGGGAGTAGCTGTCGTCGTCTTCGCTGGTTCATCGATAAAGAGGTGCAGCAGGCTTGAGGTGCGGTCTTGCGGGGCAGCGCCCTCTCCTGGTGGCTTGGTGGCGCGCCGCCACGCAAGTCTGGCCGCCGCCGCGTCCGGAGGTGGAGAAAAATCTTGGGGGAAAGGGAAGAAACGCCAGGCAATGAAGTTTCCATGGATGCTCGTGAATCGCCAATCTCTTCACCCTAGGTTGAGGAGGGACGTGAGCCGCGGCTCTCTCCAACCCCGCTAGCGGCGGCGTCACCGCTCATTCCGTCGACGGTTTCCTCGGCTCGAGAAGGCCCACTCCTCCGACACCGACCGAGCAGGCCACGGCGTCGCCGGAGACCTCTCCGCCATAGCTTCCCCTCTTCTCACGAGAAATGAAGAAGGCTGAGCAGCAACTTCCGAACGAAATGAAATTAAAAAAACTTAAAAAGGCTTCATTGACTCAGCCCATAGGGAAGTAAGAATAAGACTGGAATGGGACAGTGGCACATAGCGCTGAGATTAGTGAAATGAAGACAGAATCCGATGGTCTTAAAAGTGACTGTTTTTCAATTATAAAACAGCTAGCTGTTAAATAGGAAAAGTGTAAATATAATCTTTCAATGTATCCTCCAAGCATGTACAACGTCCTTAAACATGTACGAGTACAGCGGTAGATAACCTAAATAACTGCAAAGATGATTGTTTGCTCCTCTACTTGCTTAACGTGTGCTCTCGAAAGAAAAAAGATGATTGTTGTTTGCATGATTAAATCGACATACCGAGAGAAGAGAAACATCAACTTTCAGAAACATACATGACATGACTGCAGCTTATACATGTTCAATACAAACTTGGATAAAAAATATAAGGATCTAAAAAGGAACATGACAGATCATACTATAATACATAACGCTTGCTGCCACAATTCTCGTTGATCGGATCTTTCAGAGGTGGAAAGAAGAGGCGTCGTGTCTATCGGAGCTGCTTCACCGTCACATGAAGAAGCACCTCCACATCTCGCAGTAAGGGGAAGCCACGACCTTCTGCAAGAAGGCCTCGGTGTCAGCGCACAGCGCCTCCACCGTCGCCACGTGCTCCATTAACTTGGCGGCGTCCTTGCCCCCGAACTCCGCCGCGCCTAGCCTGAGCCTCCCGGCCTTCCTCTCGGCGAACCCCTCCACGAAGCGCTTGACGCCGGGATGGCTGGCACCCGCCGCCATGGCCGCATGCATCTGGTCGGCGACCGCCCTGTACGGGTACTCGGGGATAGAGTCCTCCCCATCCCCACCACGAGCGTGGGGCGTGTGCGTGGCCACGTGCTCGAGGTACTCCGCCGCGGCCACGCCGACGATGTCCTCCTCCTCCGCCTCCGCCAACACCCTCAGGCACGTGCCCCGCAGGTGGCGCGCGCTGGCGGCGATCTCCACGAGCTCCGCGATCGTGACGTCCGACCACGCCGCCTTGCCGCGCAGGGCCTCCGCGAGCGCCGGGTCTTTAGCGGCGGCGAAGTGAGCGGCGCCGCGGCGGCACAAGTCCCTGTCGTCGGCCATGTGCTTGACGAAGTTGACGGTGGTGTCCTCCAGACCTTCCGCCCAATCCAGCTGGGAAAAGGCGTTCCGATACTCCCCTTCGATGGAGGGAGATTCGATCTCGCGCAGCCTCCTGGTTATCTCTGAACGGAAGATGGGCAGGCTCTCGGTGAAGGATGGATCCACGCCTTCCTCCGCCGTGGACCTGAAGCGGTCCTCCTCGCTCAGCATCATCCATGCCTCCTCCTCCGCCCTTAACCAAGCCTCCTTGTCCTCGCTCATCATCCTCATCGCTGCCTCCTCCGTGATTCTGTCAAGGGTTCCCGTACGTATATATGGCCGGTCTCTCCGTTTTCCCGATTCGAGTCGGAACCGGATCCCTAGTGCCCGTCCAACCAGTTCGTTGGATTAGCGCTAGAACGTCGGTTACACGTATTTTGCTAAAATAAAATTAACTGCACCCAAAACTCGCGTTGGATTGGTTCATCCTTTCCGTGAATTACCAAGTGCCTCCACAAATAATTTGCAAAAAGAAAATAAAAAAATTATTGGTTTTTTTTGCAAAAAAAGAGTGCGTCCACAAATCACGCCAAATACATGCAATTTAATTTTATTTCTCGTTTTTGTTTTTTTGTTATGTGGAAGAACTCTAATCTAAGAAATTTGTTTTAACTGCTACAAAATTTTGCTTTGGGTGCATGTTAATCTTGCTCCAATATAACAAAGCATGTGTCCAACCTAACAATTTCATATTTCTTCAAGCGCGTTGTGTTTTTGTGAGAGAGAGAGGATTTACTTCACGGACGACTAAAATTTACTTCACGGGGTAACAAAAGGCCGCAACAAAGGTTTTGCCTTAGTTTTTTTGTTAGAGCATCCTCAGCGGGGCACTGCAATTAGGACACCGTTTTTGTCCGAATGTCCGTATGCGGTACTCGCGAGGCCTGGTGTTCGTATTTGTCCGTGTTGCCCCCAATGGCATATACCCCATTTTCTGTCTGCAGGCGACCATGAACTCGGCGGCGGCGTGGGCTGGCGAACAGGGCGAGGAGGAGGTTGCGCCCTCCCCATGGTGCCTACGCCAGCGCGGGCCAGCACCTTGATTGTCGTCTTCTTCCTCTTTTGGGAGCTCGACATCGAAGAGCCACTCCGGGGACAACGAGGCCCAACACCGCTGCAGGAGCAACAAGCCGGCCGGGAGCGTAAGCAGGCATAGCACCAGCGTGGCTCCGGATGGCACCCGTCGGGTTCGATGCCCCATAACCGCCCCATATAATTTGGCATGTCTAATTTTTTACCAGATTCGTGACCCAGCCGGGTTCAGGGTTGCGACGAGTACCCGACAGTGTTAAGTATACATGCTACGGTTGTTTTCAGTTAAGTGTATTTTTTGTCAATGCAGTCATCGTATGACTTAGTCCAAGTACAGGAGCAAGCCCACGTTGCACGACATGTGCACGATGGTATTTTGTAACTACTGCTCTTTGCAGGATCTGTAACCCCATGCAAATTACTCAATGAATCAAGCCTTCTGTTTATGTTCAGTTTAGAAATTATTAGGCAGCTCGTGAGGTGGGCGGGTCTGTGGGTACGGGTCCGGCCCCCCATATCCGTCCCATATAATTTGGCGGGTCTAACTTTTTACCAAACCCGCTCCATTTAAGGCGGGTATCCATCGGGTTGCGGGTATGGGAACAAGAATGACATTAGCAGGCAATGGTGGAGTAGAGAGTGAGGCTGTGGAAAAAGATATACTAGAGGAAGGAGAAGTGGTCATTGTAGGAGGTGTTGATGGTGTTGGGACGGTGGAAATAGGAGATGATGAGATCGGAGAGGGTTGTATGGTTGGTGTTAATGCATGTAGAAGAGAAGCATCTATGTTATATTTTTCTCTCGAAATGGAGCATCTATGTTAGATGGAGAAGCAGGAGTTGGTACGAATAAATGAGATGGAATATGCGCAGGAGTACATGTAGAGTTGATATTTGGTGTGCGGAAACATGGTAGAAGGTAGGTGAGTAGCAAAGGAAAATGTTGATTCATTAAAGACAACATATATGGAGTTACCAGAATCTAAATCAAGACATCGGTAGCCATGATGTTTATCTGGATATCCTAGAAAGACATAGGGAAGAGACCTAGGAGTAAGCTTGTGTGGCGTGGTAGCACTGATATTCGGATCTTGGTCATATGTTAAACTTACAATCCTTTGGCAATTTTTACCTCTATATATATATATACAGTATCTTTATAAGGAGACGGCAACACCTGCAGTCAGCGGAAGCCACACACACCATCTCTCGTTCATGCATGCGACAGTCCTATGTGTTGGAATTAACCTTGTTTTAGAGTTTCATCATGTTTAAGTTTTATTCATGCATGTAGTTGGAGTAGGTTGCGGCAAGTACACAGAAAACAGGAGTGGTCATTTGTGTACATGCAAGCTACTAGCGTGTTAGCCAATTAGAAATAAGCGCATGTAGATTAAAAACTAGTGTGCATGGCATGGTTAATCGTGCCAAGTTGTGAGTGTCGCATGGACCATGTATGTGTAACAATGGCAGCAATGTGTGCGTGTGTGCTGTTGGGATATCTGACCTGCATGTGGTAACGGCATGGAGCAGTAATGCTGCGTGCAGTCCAAGCGGCCAAGTCCTGGAGACAGAAGCGGGCGCGTCAGTTGCGGCATGCGTCAAGAGAACTGACCAGTCTTCAGAAACTTGGAAGTGACTCAAGCTGTACTGGCTAGTGCGAGTAGTGAAGAGATTAGTGGGTCAGGTTGTTAGTCTTAGGCATGTGTGCGTGGCTTCTGTTATAAAAGTCTTGTAATCAAGTTTTTTATTTGTCTAGAGGAAACAAGAGAAAATAGCACGAGTTGTGCGTGTGCTGAAAGTCTCTGTGAGTTTACTCCTCTTCCACCTCTAGCCAAAACTATCAATGATATGATACACTGTCATGGTGGTGAAGTAGGGCGGCGGGTGAGGGGTGTTGGGATTGCAATGTCCACTAATATGTTCCATGACATGCGATACTTCCAGATATTGGTAACTTGCTCTCTTGATCGTAGCAGATCGTGCACTCATCACTTTGACCGGTGCATTGTACTACTCTATATGTTCTATCGACAAAAGGCGCTTATTACATAAAAATTTGAATTATAACATCTGGTCTCCGTATAACTAGGACACACACAGCCATTACAAGTTCAAACATAGAATAAAAGAAAAAAGGCGAAATAATGGAGAAAGTGTATAACGTTTAAGGATATGGATTAAAATAATCCTTCAATGTATCCTCCAAGCATGTAAAACGTCCTTAAACATGTGACGACACTCCCTACAACGACCATAAATAACTTAAACATAGAGAAACTGTATAACTTTTAAGGATATGGATAAATATAGGGAGTGACTATTAGACAGCTAGCTGTTTTACAATTGGAAAACAGACAGATTTTTAAAACAATAGGAAGAGGAGAATTGACTGAAAACTAACGTAAAAGAAAGAAAAACTGCATGTCTTCAGTTAAACAAAACAGACACATTTAAAGCCCAATGTTGAGTTATAACGGCTAATTTTTTAGTCCAAATTTCTCAGAGAGACACTAGTGCAGAGCCCCCCCTTTAACTCCGGTTGGGAGGGCCCTCTAACAGCGGTTCCCCAACCGCTGTTGAGGGTTCGGTGTTAGAGGGGGGGCCCCTTTAACACCGGTTCCTATACGAACCGGTATTAAAGGGTGGCGCACGTGGGGCTGCCACAGGCCTCAGCCCCCCCCCCCCCTTTAACACCGGTTCGTATCTGGAACCGGTGTTAAAGGTTCTTCTGCCGCAGCAGAGATTTAGGCCGTTTTCCTGCCGCGGCAGAGAGTTCTGCCGCGGCAGGAAAACGGCCTAAATCTCTGCCGCGGCAGACTTCTGCCTCTGCCCTGTTCTGGGCGTATTTCTGCGGGAGGGGGGGGGAGCGAGGGGAAATCGATCGGGAGCGGTATACTTATAAATCGTCATCGGTACATATGAGTACATGAATAATTAAGCAACTATTATTATACACAAACATCGTCATCGGCACATACATCGCCATCGGCACATACATCGTCATCGTTCATTTTGGTGGATATCTATAGAGTTCTCCGCCAGGCGTGACGACCTCATCAAGTATGAACCCCGCCAATTCCTCTTGAATGGCTCGTATGCGTTCAAATGGTAGGAGTTGGTCCCGCATCCGTTCGATCTGAATATATATGAAGAATGGGCCGTCAATATATATATAAGAATAAAACTCAACACAATTGATGGTAATAAAATAATGTTGTGGACTTTGTTTACTTACTCTAAGTTGTTCTAGTGCGGCTTGGCCTGTCGCACATATCGTGTTGCGAATGAATTCGCAAACATAGTACCCACATAAGTTATTGCCGTGTCCTTGATGCGCGCACTTTACGAGAATAGAGAGTTCAATCAAAATAATAATCAATAAAGCATGATATAATGGAATTGGAAGCTAGCTAGTATTACTTACATTTTGGTCTACAAATTTTAGTTCTTCTGACCATTCACCCACGGCCCTGCCCGTGAACATTTTCCAAACCCTGTCCGACAAAGAAAATGAATAAAGGAGTAATTAATTACTTATTGTCACGAAAGTTGCCGATCTAGTGCGATAATATGATTGAAATTACCTCTGGAGCATCTCTCTAAAGTCTGCCCATAGCTCTTTTTCTTTTCGTAACGAGTCCATGACAAGGACTTTTCCTGAGTCGGGTTGAATGACTAGCAGAATAAAGTGGAACCTACGCACGCATAACTCATCATCAGTTACACTTAACATCGAGTAAGCCGAAATAGAATGTGTACAAGAGAGAGGGTAACAGTACTCACGAGAAGTTGTAAGGCAATAGTATTTCCCTTTTGGTTTGTTGTCTCAGTAAAGACTTTAGCAAGTAATCTTCTGTTTGCCCGGGTTTGTCTCTTACCACTTCTTCATGAACTCTATTTGGGTCAACGAACCCAATGTCAAAAGGGCCTCCTTTCATGCATTCCATAACCTTTTTCCTGCATAATAGTATATACATATATGGTGAGCATATATATATACATGCAATTAATGAAGTGAATGAGTTGAGATAAAAATTACAGAAATAGTACTTACACACAATAAAGGCTGATGGCAGATTTGTCGAGTTCCTTCTGATTGAATAGAAAATGCAAGTCTTGAATGTTGAAGTCGATCGCGTCGTCTCCGCACAAGAAAATCTCATCTCTTATATGCGCCGTGATCCATTCTTCTTTTCTCGTCTTGCAGAAATGAAGGTACCACTTGTGCAATTTTTGCATCTTTGTTGGTAGATTCTTGAGCTCCTCTTTCTTGACGAGATTCTTCCCATACTTCCATGGCTGTATGGGGTTGACATCGCATTTGGGCAAGTTGTCTCCCATGACGTTCAAGTATGCAATGTAAGTCATCCCCATCTCATTGGCCTTTCTTTGTAGCTCTGCCTCGTAATCATCTACGGGAGGAGCGTCCCGTTTGTCAAACATTTGGAGCGGGGCGCATGATTGGTTTTCCTGCTCTCCGAGCATGGGAACTGTTTTCTGGGGTGCCTCACGACTGCTACTTTCAGTCTCCCTACGGCGCCTTGCATCCGCCTTCAAAATCTGGCGCTCGTAGTCCGGCACAAGTGGGGTTTCAGGTTTCAAAAGATTTTTGTAAAACTTCTCCACCACCGCCGGATCTATTTTCTCCTTTGGCTCGGCCCGTCTAGGTGCAAAGAATTTCTTGACCTGTTCTCCCGAGATCCTATTGGTCTCCTCGTCGCTGCGATTCCACGGTAAAACCGGCAATGGCTTGGCGGAAGGCTGCGGGACGTAGTTTTTTGAACTCTTTGGCGTACGGTTTCCTGCGGATTTCTTTGTGGCAGTGCTACTGATGCTCCTCGTGGCAGTGCTCTTCCGCTTACGCTGAGGAGATGGCTGAAGCACCGGAGATGGCTGACGGGCCGGAGATGGCTGCCGCGCAGGAGATGGCTGACGGGCCGGAGATGGCTGCCGCGCAGGAGATGGCTGACGGGCCGGAGATGGCTGCCGCGCAGGAGATGGCTGAAGCGGCTCAGACTGCTGACGCTGCGGAGACGGCGGGGGTGCCAGTGACCTCCAATTTGGAAGCACAATGTGTTCCTTCTTCCAAAGAATGGTTGTTTTCACTGCAAATTTGAGTTGAGTTTCCCCTTCACCTGTAGCATGCTCAAGCTGTGCTTCCTCATATTGCTTCACAACCTCATCCACCCCGACAATAGCATAGCCATCTGGAATCGGTCGGCAGTGGTAAGTTCCACCAGCTACAGGAGGTAAGGCATAGCCGACAGCCACCTTAATGGATAAGCCCATTAATCTCACATGCAGCTCAGCGTGTTCGCTCTCCGTGATCTCATCAACGGGGTATCGAGGACCCGTCATTTCAAGCGTTGGCTGCACGTTCTCCGTGGAAGCCACACTGCTTTTCCGCGCAGAGTCTGGGCCGCGGGCAGCTTCCAATGCAGGCTCTTCATGCCGCTGAGATGGGCCGGTAGCTTGATGGCTCTGTTGTGCATTCACTTGCGTCTGCAGCGCCGCAAGTGCATGTTCTATCTGTGTCATCCGATCTGTACGCTCTTTTTCTTTTCTGCCGCGCCATCTGTAAGAGTCGCTCCAGTCGGCAAACCCATCCTTCCACGTCATACCCCCTGTGCCTCGTGCATGTCCAGGGTGTTGTTTTTTACCGATGGCGCGTGTGAGCTGGTCATTCTCTCTGTCGGGATGGAAGATCCTGGCGGATGTTTCCTCGTATGCCGTGATGAGTTCAGTGACGGGTTTGGCAAGGATGGTTGGGAAGATACACAATCCTGTTTCTGGGTCCAACCTTGCCCCGATTCCGTAGAACCAAGTCTTTGCACGTAGGTCCCACCCATCTGTCTGGGGTGTGATCCCTCTCTCGCGCAGGGCCCTCTCAGCTTCCTCCCACTTAGGCCTCTGAGATATGTAGCCACCTGACCCCGTCCTCTGGTGATATTCCTTCTTCAGGGCATTAAGCGTATTGGTTTCTGACCTCTTTTTAGCTATAGCACTTTTTTTATATGTCTCAAATTCGGGCCAGTGAGGTCTTATCTTCGCATAATATGCGTCTTCGAAATTTGGAGTCTCGCGAGCTTTGACAAATTTGTTCAATTTTGTCTTCCAGTTGCGGAAAGCCTCAGCCATCTTCTTTAGAGTCCACTCTTTGACCTTTTTCTTTATAACCGGGTTGTTTTCATCCTCCTCTGGCGGAAGGGTGAAATTTACCAACAACGAATTCCAAAGCGTTTCTTTGGATCTGTCATCGACAAAGGTACCGTCGCCCTTCTTTGGCTTATTCCAATATTCAATTATGATTGGGATTTGGTCCCTAACAAGAACTCCAGCCTGACGTATAAATTTGTCTGCGGCCTTCTTGGGCTCCATCGGCCTGCCATCAACACGGACTGCTTCGATCGTGAACTTTGCACGATCTTTCAACCGCTGGCTCGCGCCTCGCTTGCTCTTTTTCGTAGAAGAAGATGGTTGCTGGCTGGTCGATCCAGAGGGCTAAAAGAAGAAAGAAGCGTTAATTAATACATGTAGAAGAAGATTGTTGGTGGAAGTCAGCTGAGGCTTAATCAATGCATATACCTCGCCGGACTTTGTAACCATTAAATTGCGTTCACCGGAGTCTTCATCTTCTCCATGACTAGTACTTGAGTTGTCGTCGTCATGTCCCTCCAAGTTCAGATATTGTGAGGTGTCCTCATCAATAATGTTCTCCATTATTTCTTCTTCTTCAAGGTTTCTACTAAGTGGATCCATAGTTTCTAAAACAATAATATTATCTAGAGTAAGAGTGTAAACATTCAAGTGGACTTGGATTCATACACAAATATACATATTATTCATACCAAAATACACAAATAAATACACAAATGAGTCAGAGGTCCAATTTGTATACAAGTTTTAATCTATGCATGTAGTACAATTTATCGAGCAAACAAGTTTTAATCAGGATGAGTCAGCAATCACACACGTGGCAGACACGTGGCGCTCACCGGTGGGGTGACGTTGGTCTCGTCGGGCGGCGGTGCTCGTCGGACGGATGCGGCGGTCTCGTCGGACGGATGCGGCGGTCTCGTCGGGCGGCGGTGCTAGCGGCGGGCTTGTCGGGCGGCGGGCGGCGTCGGCGTTGAGGCGTGGCCTACGAGCTCCGAAGCGGCGGCGGCGAGACGCTCCTGCACGGGGAAGAGAGCGAGATGGTCAGGGCTCCTCGAAATAGGCTTGCGCCCCGCTATATTAATATAGCAATCACAAGATACAACGACAATGTTCCTGGGGTTTGTCCCTCTGCTCAACAAGCCTGCCGCATCTCCCCTCTTCGCTTCGCCGGTTCCCACCTCCGAGCGTCACCCGCACCCTCCCCATCGAACTCCCCTGCATCCACCCCCTCTGCCAGGCCGTCGACCCACCCCGCCAGCTCCCTATAGTTGCCCCGTGCCGGCGAGCCCGCGGCCTCCCTCCGCTCTGGCCGTCCGCCTCGCCTCTGCTTCTGTCTACCTCTCCCGTCGCCACTCGATGAGCTCGCTGGGCCGAGCGCCGCGCCCTTGCCTCGCCCTCCGGCCGCTCGTCCTCAGCGCCCCAACCTCCGCCGCCGGGGCCCTCCCCACACCTCCTTCTGCGACGCGTGGCCGCCACCGGGGCCGACGGCGCCGCCTCCGCACTTCCCCGACGCCAAGCCCGAGCCCGACCACGGCCTCGCCACGCCAACCTTGCGCCCTCGCCAACTGCGAGTCCACGGCCCTCCAGCGCCACCGCCCGGCTCCACCACCGCCACCGCCAGCGCCCTCCAGCGCCATCGCCCGGCTCCACCACCGCCACCGCCCGGCTCCACCACCGCCACCGCCAGCGCCCTCCAGCGCCACCGCCCTCCACCGCCACCGCCAGCGCCCTCCAGCGCCACCGCCAGCACCCTCCAGCGCCACCGCCACCGCCCTCCACCGCCACCGCCTCCGCCCTCCAGCGCCACCGCCAGCGCCCTCCAGCGCCACCGCTGCGCCCGCGTCGTCGGCCTCCTCCCTGGCCACCGTCGATCGTGTGGAGACATAGAGGGAGGGGAAGGATGCGGGGAAGAGAGGGTCGGGGGTGGCGGACCTCGAGCTCCGAAGCGGCGGCGGCGAGACGGCGGGTCGGGGGAGCTCCGAAGCGGCGGCGGCGAGACGGCGGGTCGGGCGGCGAGACGGAGAAGATCGATCTGGCAGTGGGGGAAGAAAGGAAGGGGAAGGGGAAGGTGAAATAAATACCCCCCCCCCCCTTTAACACCGGTTCGTGGCTGGAACCGGTGTTAAAGGGGGGGTTTCCCGCGCGCATTTATTACCCCCCCTTTAACACCGGTTCCAGCCACGAACCGGTGTTAAAGGGGGGGGTGTTTCCCGCGCGCATTTATTACCCCCCCCCTTTAACACCGGTTCGTGGCTGGAACCGGTGTTAAAGGGGGGGTGCGCGCGGGAAACGAAATAAATGCCCCCCCCCTTTAACACCGGTTCCTGTCTGGAACCGGTGTTAAAGGGGGGGCATTTATTTCAGGGGCTTTTTTAATTCAAAAAATATGATATGAAATTTAGAAAATTCATATCTTTTTCATTTCAACTCAGAAAAATATGAATAATATATCATAATTTTCAAAAAAATAATATCTATCCATTCATGTAAATAATTTTATATTTACTTTACATGAAATTTTTTAAAATAAATAAACACTTATTTCATGCATTAAAGGGGCTTTTTTAATTCAAAAAATATGATATGAATTTAGAAAATTCATATCTATTTCATTTCAACTCAGAAAAATATGAATAATATATCATAATTTTCAGAAAAATAATATCTATCCATTCATGTAAATGATTTTATTATTTACTTTACATGAAATTTTTTAAAATAAATAAACACTTATTTCATGCATTAAAGGGGCTTTTTTAAGATATATAAAAGAACTGAAAATTAAGATACATGGCCAGATTAAGTAACAATCGGCCGAACTGGAACTGAAAATTAAGATACATAAAAGAACTGAAAATTAAGATACATGGCCAGATTAAGTAACAATCGGCCGAACTTGTTTCGGAATGTTGGAGTGATTTAGTCATGCTCCTGCCTACACCTGTAATACTCGCCACTGTAGTCGTCGTACTCGCCGCCGCCGTCATCGCTGTCGTCGTCGGGGTCACCGTAATTGAACCTCTGGAGAGTACGCGTGGGCTGGACTTGAGGGTAGCGCGTGGGCTGGACTTGAGGGTAGCGCAGACGGGGGTTAGAGTCGGCGGCAGTGTCATAGGCCATGACGCTCTGGAGAGTCCGACCGCGCCACCATAGCCGACGGCCGGCCTCGTTGAAGTTAGGAGGAGGTGGGCCGTCCTCCTCGTGCCTGGCGAGCGCCCTCTCATGCCGATCCACGAAGAAGGCTTCCCAAGTAGAGAAATAGTCGGGATGCCATCTGGGATTCCTCCGCTGCTCCGGCGTGAGCTCGAAGTAGTAGTGGTTCGTGATGGCCATCCGGCGCGCCACACCTAGAGGGACAGGAGGAACCGGCAC
Source organism: Avena sativa (assembly GCA_916181665.1). Taxonomy (NCBI): domain Eukaryota; kingdom Viridiplantae; phylum Streptophyta; class Magnoliopsida; order Poales; family Poaceae; genus Avena; species Avena sativa. The sequence goes on along the minus strand of OV702283.1, from coordinate 465,670,227 downwards.
ACCTCCGACGCTCAGCATCCAGCCGACGGGGACACAGTAGCCCGGCGGGCAGGGGTAGTTCGAGGCGCAAAGCGCCTCCGCCTCCCTGGGGGTTAGTGCTACGGTGGAAGCCATGGGAAAGAGTGATGAGGTTGCAGATATGAGTCTAGAGATGTGCAATGACAATGGAGGCCAACCCCCTACATATATATATAGTGAACTAGCGGGAAGAACTGGAGGGAAGAACTGGCGGGAAGAAAAATGGCGGAAAGAAAAATGGCGGGAAGAACTGGCGGGAAGAAAAATGGCGGGAAGAAAAATGGCGGGAAAAAATGGCGGGATGAACCTTTAGTCCCGGTTGGAGACACCAACCGGGACTAAAGATGAACCTTTAGTCCCGGTTGGAGACACCAACCGGGACAAAACACGAGTCAGCACTAATAATAGAGGTGAGTGCATGTCGACATTATGTCGTGCGGCGTGTACCTTGTTTCGGATGGTGTCACCAACCGGGACTAAAGATGAACCTTTAGTCCCGGTTGGAGACACCAACCGGGACAAAACACGAGTCAGCACTAATAATAGAGGTGAGTGCATGTCGACATTATGCCGTGCGGCGTGTACCTTGTCCCGGATGGTGTCACCAACCGGGACTAAAGATGAACCTTTAGTCCCGATTGGAGACACCAACCGGGACTAATAATAGGGGTGAGTGTCGACATTATTTTTTAAGTGTCAACACTATGTCGAGCTGCTTGTACTATAAATAGGCATCCTTGTGAGTCCAGTCCTCCAGCCAGTTTGAGGCAGGGACACCACTACGGCCAGTTTCAGGGAGATGCCGACGGAGCCCAGTCCTCCGGCATCTCCGAGAAACTGGTCATAGAGGCACTCCCTAATATGTGAAATTAGTTAGCTCCCTGGTGTATTGATCTAGTTAGACAAGTTACAAAGCTGCAAGATGGTTTTCGAGAGCAGGGACACCACTACGGCCAGTTTCAGGGAGATGCCGACGGAGCCCAGTCCTCCGGCATCTCCGAGAAACTGGTCATAGAGGCACTCCCTAATATGTGAAATTAGTTAGCTCCCTGGTGTATTGATCTAGTTAGACAAGTTACAAAGCTGCAAGATGGTTTTCGAGAGCAGGGACACCACTACGGCCAGTTTCAGGGAGATGCCGACGGAGCCTAGTCCTCCGGCATCTCCAAGAAACTGGTCATAGAGGCACTCCCTAATATGTGACCGCGCGCGTTTGGAGATCAGATCTTAATGGTAAGTACGACGAATCGGGACAACTTCTTCTCATACTCCCGGTCCATCCACAAAACATGACTAACACTCAAGACATGTATTAATATTAAAAACATGAACTAGAGTTACATAATATGAGCATGAACTTCTTGGCATATGCCCTTCCTTATGATCGCTTCAGTCGTAACCATGGAGCATCTTCTTTACTTAACGGAATGCTTGGGTCAGTTTTCACTGTGAAGGGCGGAATTTCATCAAACTTATTATAATCTTCTGACATGTCTGTCTTGTCCTCGATTCCCACGATGTTTCTTTTCCCTGAAAGAACTATGTGACGCTTTGGCTCATCATATGATGTATTCGTTTGCATATTTTTTCTTTTTTTTGGTCTGGAGGACATGTCCTTCACATAGAAAACCTGAGCCACATCATTGGCTAGGACGAATGGTTCGTCTAAGTTCTTCATAAGATTGTTGAGATCCACCGTTGTCATTCCGTACTTCTTGTCTACCTCAACCCCTCCTCCTGTTAGCTTGACCCATTTGCATCGAAACAAGGGGACCTTAAAATTAGGTCCATAGTCAAGTTCCCATATCTCCTCTATGAACCCATAATACGTGGTCTTTTGCCCATTGTCTTCTGCTGCATCGAAGCGGACACCACTGTTTTGGTTGGTGCTCTTTTTATCTTGGCCTATCGTGTAAAATGTATTCCCATTTATCTCGTACCCTTGGAAAGTACATACAGTCGAAGACGGTGTCCTGGCCAACAAGTACAGCTGATCCCCAACAGTGGTGTTATTCATGAGAAGTCTTTGCAGCCAGCCGCCAAAACTCGCCATGTGTTCACTTATAATCCATTCATCAGACTGCCCCGGGTGTTTGAGGCGTATTAAATTCTTGTGTTCATTGATATACGGGGCAACCAAGATAGATCTTTGTAAAACCGTGTAGTGTGCTTGATTGAGAGAATGCCCGTCCCTACATATCATTGCTTTACATCCTAGGGTGCCTTTTCCACGCAGTCTCCCCTCATGTCGTGATTCTGGAACACCAATCGCCTTAAGGTCAGGAATAAAATCAACACAGAACTCAATGACCTCCTCTGTTACATAGCCCTTGGAGATGCTTCCTTCTGGCTTAGCACGGTTATGAACATATTTCTTTAAGACTCCCATGTACCTCTCAAAGGGGAACATATTGTGTAGAAATACAGGACCGAGAATGGCAATCTCTTCTACTAGGTGAACCAGGAGATGCGTCATAATATTGAAGAAGGATGGTGGGAACACCAACTCAAAGCTGACAAGACATTGGGCCACATCTGTTTGTAACCCTGGTAGGCTTTCTGGATCGATTACCTTCTGAGATATTGCATTGAGGAATGCACATAGCTTCACAATGAGTACTCGAACATTTTCAGGTAGAAGCCCCCTCAATGCAATCGGAAGCAATTGTGTCATAATCACGTGGCAGTCATGAGACTTCAGGTTTTGGAATTTTTTCTCTGCCATATTTATTATTCCCTTTATATTCGACGAGAAGCCAGACGGGACCTTGATACTGCTCAGACATTCAAAAAAGATTTCCTTCTCTGCTTTGGTAAGAGCGTAGCTGGCAGGAGTTAAGTGGCATCGTTTACCCTTCTCGTTCTCAGGATGCATAGGCTCTTCAGGGGCCTTCAGACGTTGCTGGTCCTGTCGTGCTTCCGGTGTATCTTTTGTCTTCCCATACACTCCTAGAAAGCCTAGCAGGTTCACGCAAACATTCTTCGTCACGTGCATCACGTCGATTGAAGAGCGGACCTCTAAGACTTTCCAATAGGGTAGGTCCCAAAATATAGATTGCTTCTTCCACATGGGCGCGTGTCCGGCATCGTCATTCGGAACAGATAGACTGCCAGGACCTTTTCCAAAGATTACTTCTAGGTCCTTGACCATACCAAATACCTCCTCACCGGTACGGAGGACAGGCTTCCTCCGGGGTTCTGCCAGACGTTTGAAATGCTTGCCTTTCTTTCTTACTGGATGCAGGTTCGGAAGAAATCGGCGATACCCTAGGTACACAACCTTCTTACATTTATCCAAATATACACTTTCAGTATCATCTAAACAGTGTGTGCATGCATTGTATCCCTTGTTTGTCTGCCCTGAAATGTTACTAAGAGCAGGCCAATCATTGATGGTTACGAAAAGCAATGCTCGTAGGTCAAATGGCTCCCCTTTGTGCTCATCCCACATACGTACACCTGGTTTGGCCCACAGCTGTAAAAGTTCTTCAACTAATGGCCTTAGGTACACATCAATGTCGTTGCCGGGTTGCCTCGGGCCTTGGATGAGCACTGGCATCATAATGAACTTCCTCTTCATACACAACCAAGGAGGAAGGTTATAGATACATAGGGTCACAGGCCAGGTGCTGTGACTGCAGCTCTGCTCACCAAAAGGATTCATGCCGTCTGTACTTAGACCAAACCTTAAGTTCCTTGCGTCACGTGCAAAGTCCGGGTACTCTCGCTCGACTTTTCTCCACTGTGACCCATCAGCGGGGTGTCTCAACATCGCGTCTTTCTTACGGTCTTCCATGTGCCATCGCAACAACTTGGCATGCTCTTTATTTCTGAAGAGACGTTTTAACCGTGGTATTATAGGAGCATACCACATAACCTTGGCGGGAACCTTCTTCCTAGGGGCCTCGCCCTCAACATCGCCAGGATCGTCTCGTCTGATCTTATACCGCAGTGCAGTGCATACCGGGCATGCATCCAAATTCTCGTACTTCTCACCGCGGTAGAGGATGCAGTCATTAATGCAGGCATGTATCTTCTGCATGTCTAATCCTAGAGGGCAGACAACCTTCTTTGCTTGGTATGTACTGTCAGGCAACTCATTATTTCTTGGAAGAAGATTCTTCATTTTTACCAACAACTTTGAAAATGCGCTGTCAGTCACACCATTCTCTGCCTTCCATTGCAGCAAATCCAGTGTGGCACCTAGCTTTTTGTGGCCATCTTCGCAAGTTGGATACAACAATGTTTTGTGATCCTTTAACATCTGCTCCAGCTTCTCCTTCTCCTTTTCAGTTTCACATTCTTCCTTTGCATCAGTAATGGCCCGACCAAGATCGTCATCAGCGGGCCCATCTGCTCCCTCTTGATCTTCATTATCTACCCCCGTTGCAGTATCATCATATTCAGGATACATATTATGATAGTTTTCATCATCCTCTTCTTCTTCGTTGTCTTCCATCACAACCCCTTTTTCTCCGTGCTTGGTCCAACAATTATAGCTGGGCATGAAACCAGATCGAAGCAGGTGGGCGTGAATGGTTCTGGTATTTGAGTAGTCTTTCTTGTTCTGACAGTGAACACACGGACAGCACATAAAACCATTGTGACCACGGTTTGCATTAGCCACAACGATGAAATTTTGGAGGCCCGTAATGTACTCGGAAGTGCGGCGGTCACCGTACATCCATTGCCGATTCATCTGCATTAATATGTAGTATATATCAAAAAATAATAGGGAGATGACCATTTATATATATAGTACATCAATGACACATGAAACTATAGTTGCCGACCTCGACCGAGACGGAAAGAGCAACAAGAAAGCTTATTTTGAGCTCTCGGGCATTTCACCGAACACCTCTAGTGCATATGAAAAAAACACAAACTAGCACTCTTCACACCCTCTTGCTAGGCTCCAAAATGTGAAAGAATGGAAGAGTGGGGTGTGTGTGGGCTGGGGTGGTGTCTTATATAGCCCCCACCCCTTTAACACCGGTTCGTGCCACGAACCGGTGTTAAAGGGGGGGGGTGCGCGGGCCACTGGTGGAGGGACCTTTAACACCGGTTCGTGGCACGAACCGGTGTTAAAGGGGGGGCTCCTTTAATGCCGCAGAGGCCACGCTGGTACGGCCCCCCCTTTAACACCGGTTCGTAGAAGAACCGGTGTTAAAGCCCATTTTCGGGATCAACAAAAGCCCTCGTTTCCACTAGTGAGAGAGAGAGAGAGAGAGTTTCAGACGTGAAAACTGTAAAAGAAGAACCAAAGAAGTATACACATATTCTGGGGAATACCAACCTAAAATTGATGACAACCTACAGTTCCAGGTGCTTTCTGTAGTATGTATCATGAACGGCGTGAGATCTAGCAACAATCACTTGGAAAAGTACAAAAGGAAAACAAGAACCGCGGGCTGGAACATTGAGAAAATCAAGTAACGAGAAAATGCAATATATACTGATAAAGAATAAGAAAATTAGGAACTAAAAGAATAAAAATCCATAAAGAAAATGAATATAAAGACAAAAGGACTGAAAGCATGAGAAACAGAAGATAGAAATGCAACAACAGAAAAGAGACAACAAAGTACGCACACTCAAACGTTGAGTAAATAGAGCAATGAGAAAATGAAATATGAGAATAATGAACTAACGTTAAGACTGAATGAGCAAATGAGACTGAAAATATGAGAGAAAACTAAAGATACGAAATACGCAGACTGGAACATTGAGAAAATCAAGTAATAAGAAAATGCAATATATATAAAGAATAAGAAAATAAGAAACTAAAAGAATAAAAATCCATATAGAAAATGAATATAAAGACTAAAGGACCGAAAGCATGAGCGCATGAGCAACAGGATATAAAAATGCAATAATAGAAAGGAGACAACAAAGTACGAAGACTGAAACGTTGAGAAAATCAAGCAATGAGAAAATGAAATATGAGAATAATGAACTAAAGATAAGACTGAATGAGCAAATGAGACTGAAAATATGATATAAAACTGAAGAAATATGACTAAGCAAATATTTGCTACACTAAGAGACTAAAAATCTTAAAACTGAGAGAAGACAAACTAAGCAAATAAGACTGAGACCGAGATAAACTGAAGAAATAAGAGATAACTTAAGAGAATGAGCAACTGGAATGACAAACTGAACTAATAAGAGATAAGAGACTGGACAGAAATAATAAGAGAAAGAAGGACAGAGATAAAATAAGGACTGATTAAATAATGATAGTTCATGAAGCTAAACGAGGAAATGATAACTGAAAATGAAAACTAAAGAATGTTGACTGAAAACTGCTGACTGATCAAATTGAAAACTAAAAGAAAAGATGACCGGCAAAGTAGCTTTGGCCCTTTGCAATTTTTCAAATTGTACTTTGTCATCTGTAGGTTGCGGAGAATAGAATAACTTGTTTCCACCTTTTTCTGGAATTCAACCTTTGTAAAAGCAGAGCAAAACGTCAACTTTGTAACCGTTGAACTTGCCTACATGAACATGGAACTTAAAACAACATCTCCATTGTATTCTCAAAGTACACATTCACAAATAGGGTATACTCAAAGTTCCAGGTAGATTTGGCTTTCATATAGACACACGCAGGTTCACAATTATCTGCTCGAACAAAGAAGCACATTTAGAGGGAAGTAGTAGTGGAATACACGGTATTAAGCAATCGTATTTACGTAGTCGTCTCATGTTTAATCTCATGCTTCATGTATCTTGCATTAACACACTCATAGCAGCTGCATAGAAATAACGATTGTTAGAATCAACATGATAACCTGTCCCAAAAAAACATACATCATATTTTGGGGTGGCTAAGCAGAACAACAAAGGAAAATGCAAGAGGGATTCGACAAGGATAATGTAGGGGCAAACCGACTGCTTGCTGGTGGCTCAGGTTTAAGGCAATGATGTGAACACACTAACTCCAATTGGAAAATATCACGTAATCACACACGAGAGCTCAAAAGAAGGGAATAGATAAATGATACCATGAAAAGAGGGTTCAAACACCATTCTGTGGGAGATCCTACACCAGCTCAGAATTTGAAAAGGAAACAAAAACAGAAAAAAAAATGTTTGTAACTGATAGATGATTTAGACTTATCAGATACTATTTCCATTTTGTGTAAAGTGACTTTCTCTCGGCATGTGTCGTTACATAACTAGCTTTTATGCACAAAAAAATGCTAGTATGAGAAACTTATGGCATGAAAATAGAACTGATTCACTACTACTAACATTTTCAATTTGAATTTCGCATTATAAATGATAATCTATAAGCATTTTTTCCAAGTTTAAAAGCTACCAGAACTAACATAAAGCATGTGCATCAAAGTAAGACTCATGGATGATACATGATAATCTGTGAAAGATCAAACATTTAGAATAGTGGAGCCATTATATGGGATAAGGGACAGAACACTTGACAAGCACATACACCACAAGGACTAACAAAGTAATCATGTTTCTGCACCACATGCAGCATACAAGTTGCAGATTCAACAAACACATACACATGTACAAATAGGCTACAGTCTGGTTATCATAGATAAACAGAATAAACATAACTATCTAATCTGAACTGATCAAGTCATATCACAGCACCAAATCACAAGAATTTCAGAAAATTAAGAAAGGGACAGAGAGATCGATTGGAGTCAACCCATGGGAGGCTTCAGGTAGGTGAAGAGGAGCAGCATGAGGGAGACATGTTAGAGCATCAGGGGATGTGAGAGATGTGAGGAAGGGAGTAGCTGTCGTCGTCTTCGCTGGTTCATCGATAAAGAGGTGCAGCAGGCTTGAGGTGCGGTCTTGCGGGGCAGCGCCCTCTCCTGGTGGCTTGGTGGCGCGCCGCCACGCAAGTCTGGCCGCCGCCGCGTCCGGAGGTGGAGAAAAATCTTGGGGGAAAGGGAAGAAACGCCAGGCAATGAAGTTTCCATGGATGCTCGTGAATCGCCAATCTCTTCACCCTAGGTTGAGGAGGGACGTGAGCCGCGGCTCTCTCCAACCCCGCTAGCGGCGGCGTCACCGCTCATTCCGTCGACGGTTTCCTCGGCTCGAGAAGGCCCACTCCTCCGACACCGACCGAGCAGGCCACGGCGTCGCCGGAGACCTCTCCGCCATAGCTTCCCCTCTTCTCACGAGAAATGAAGAAGGCTGAGCAGCAACTTCCGAACGAAATGAAATTAAAAAAACTTAAAAAGGCTTCATTGACTCAGCCCATAGGGAAGTAAGAATAAGACTGGAATGGGACAGTGGCACATAGCGCTGAGATTAGTGAAATGAAGACAGAATCCGATGGTCTTAAAAGTGACTGTTTTTCAATTATAAAACAGCTAGCTGTTAAATAGGAAAAGTGTAAATATAATCTTTCAATGTATCCTCCAAGCATGTACAACGTCCTTAAACATGTACGAGTACAGCGGTAGATAACCTAAATAACTGCAAAGATGATTGTTTGCTCCTCTACTTGCTTAACGTGTGCTCTCGAAAGAAAAAAGATGATTGTTGTTTGCATGATTAAATCGACATACCGAGAGAAGAGAAACATCAACTTTCAGAAACATACATGACATGACTGCAGCTTATACATGTTCAATACAAACTTGGATAAAAAATATAAGGATCTAAAAAGGAACATGACAGATCATACTATAATACATAACGCTTGCTGCCACAATTCTCGTTGATCGGATCTTTCAGAGGTGGAAAGAAGAGGCGTCGTGTCTATCGGAGCTGCTTCACCGTCACATGAAGAAGCACCTCCACATCTCGCAGTAAGGGGAAGCCACGACCTTCTGCAAGAAGGCCTCGGTGTCAGCGCACAGCGCCTCCACCGTCGCCACGTGCTCCATTAACTTGGCGGCGTCCTTGCCCCCGAACTCCGCCGCGCCTAGCCTGAGCCTCCCGGCCTTCCTCTCGGCGAACCCCTCCACGAAGCGCTTGACGCCGGGATGGCTGGCACCCGCCGCCATGGCCGCATGCATCTGGTCGGCGACCGCCCTGTACGGGTACTCGGGGATAGAGTCCTCCCCATCCCCACCACGAGCGTGGGGCGTGTGCGTGGCCACGTGCTCGAGGTACTCCGCCGCGGCCACGCCGACGATGTCCTCCTCCTCCGCCTCCGCCAACACCCTCAGGCACGTGCCCCGCAGGTGGCGCGCGCTGGCGGCGATCTCCACGAGCTCCGCGATCGTGACGTCCGACCACGCCGCCTTGCCGCGCAGGGCCTCCGCGAGCGCCGGGTCTTTAGCGGCGGCGAAGTGAGCGGCGCCGCGGCGGCACAAGTCCCTGTCGTCGGCCATGTGCTTGACGAAGTTGACGGTGGTGTCCTCCAGACCTTCCGCCCAATCCAGCTGGGAAAAGGCGTTCCGATACTCCCCTTCGATGGAGGGAGATTCGATCTCGCGCAGCCTCCTGGTTATCTCTGAACGGAAGATGGGCAGGCTCTCGGTGAAGGATGGATCCACGCCTTCCTCCGCCGTGGACCTGAAGCGGTCCTCCTCGCTCAGCATCATCCATGCCTCCTCCTCCGCCCTTAACCAAGCCTCCTTGTCCTCGCTCATCATCCTCATCGCTGCCTCCTCCGTGATTCTGTCAAGGGTTCCCGTACGTATATATGGCCGGTCTCTCCGTTTTCCCGATTCGAGTCGGAACCGGATCCCTAGTGCCCGTCCAACCAGTTCGTTGGATTAGCGCTAGAACGTCGGTTACACGTATTTTGCTAAAATAAAATTAACTGCACCCAAAACTCGCGTTGGATTGGTTCATCCTTTCCGTGAATTACCAAGTGCCTCCACAAATAATTTGCAAAAAGAAAATAAAAAAATTATTGGTTTTTTTTGCAAAAAAAGAGTGCGTCCACAAATCACGCCAAATACATGCAATTTAATTTTATTTCTCGTTTTTGTTTTTTTGTTATGTGGAAGAACTCTAATCTAAGAAATTTGTTTTAACTGCTACAAAATTTTGCTTTGGGTGCATGTTAATCTTGCTCCAATATAACAAAGCATGTGTCCAACCTAACAATTTCATATTTCTTCAAGCGCGTTGTGTTTTTGTGAGAGAGAGAGGATTTACTTCACGGACGACTAAAATTTACTTCACGGGGTAACAAAAGGCCGCAACAAAGGTTTTGCCTTAGTTTTTTTGTTAGAGCATCCTCAGCGGGGCACTGCAATTAGGACACCGTTTTTGTCCGAATGTCCGTATGCGGTACTCGCGAGGCCTGGTGTTCGTATTTGTCCGTGTTGCCCCCAATGGCATATACCCCATTTTCTGTCTGCAGGCGACCATGAACTCGGCGGCGGCGTGGGCTGGCGAACAGGGCGAGGAGGAGGTTGCGCCCTCCCCATGGTGCCTACGCCAGCGCGGGCCAGCACCTTGATTGTCGTCTTCTTCCTCTTTTGGGAGCTCGACATCGAAGAGCCACTCCGGGGACAACGAGGCCCAACACCGCTGCAGGAGCAACAAGCCGGCCGGGAGCGTAAGCAGGCATAGCACCAGCGTGGCTCCGGATGGCACCCGTCGGGTTCGATGCCCCATAACCGCCCCATATAATTTGGCATGTCTAATTTTTTACCAGATTCGTGACCCAGCCGGGTTCAGGGTTGCGACGAGTACCCGACAGTGTTAAGTATACATGCTACGGTTGTTTTCAGTTAAGTGTATTTTTTGTCAATGCAGTCATCGTATGACTTAGTCCAAGTACAGGAGCAAGCCCACGTTGCACGACATGTGCACGATGGTATTTTGTAACTACTGCTCTTTGCAGGATCTGTAACCCCATGCAAATTACTCAATGAATCAAGCCTTCTGTTTATGTTCAGTTTAGAAATTATTAGGCAGCTCGTGAGGTGGGCGGGTCTGTGGGTACGGGTCCGGCCCCCCATATCCGTCCCATATAATTTGGCGGGTCTAACTTTTTACCAAACCCGCTCCATTTAAGGCGGGTATCCATCGGGTTGCGGGTATGGGAACAAGAATGACATTAGCAGGCAATGGTGGAGTAGAGAGTGAGGCTGTGGAAAAAGATATACTAGAGGAAGGAGAAGTGGTCATTGTAGGAGGTGTTGATGGTGTTGGGACGGTGGAAATAGGAGATGATGAGATCGGAGAGGGTTGTATGGTTGGTGTTAATGCATGTAGAAGAGAAGCATCTATGTTATATTTTTCTCTCGAAATGGAGCATCTATGTTAGATGGAGAAGCAGGAGTTGGTACGAATAAATGAGATGGAATATGCGCAGGAGTACATGTAGAGTTGATATTTGGTGTGCGGAAACATGGTAGAAGGTAGGTGAGTAGCAAAGGAAAATGTTGATTCATTAAAGACAACATATATGGAGTTACCAGAATCTAAATCAAGACATCGGTAGCCATGATGTTTATCTGGATATCCTAGAAAGACATAGGGAAGAGACCTAGGAGTAAGCTTGTGTGGCGTGGTAGCACTGATATTCGGATCTTGGTCATATGTTAAACTTACAATCCTTTGGCAATTTTTACCTCTATATATATATATACAGTATCTTTATAAGGAGACGGCAACACCTGCAGTCAGCGGAAGCCACACACACCATCTCTCGTTCATGCATGCGACAGTCCTATGTGTTGGAATTAACCTTGTTTTAGAGTTTCATCATGTTTAAGTTTTATTCATGCATGTAGTTGGAGTAGGTTGCGGCAAGTACACAGAAAACAGGAGTGGTCATTTGTGTACATGCAAGCTACTAGCGTGTTAGCCAATTAGAAATAAGCGCATGTAGATTAAAAACTAGTGTGCATGGCATGGTTAATCGTGCCAAGTTGTGAGTGTCGCATGGACCATGTATGTGTAACAATGGCAGCAATGTGTGCGTGTGTGCTGTTGGGATATCTGACCTGCATGTGGTAACGGCATGGAGCAGTAATGCTGCGTGCAGTCCAAGCGGCCAAGTCCTGGAGACAGAAGCGGGCGCGTCAGTTGCGGCATGCGTCAAGAGAACTGACCAGTCTTCAGAAACTTGGAAGTGACTCAAGCTGTACTGGCTAGTGCGAGTAGTGAAGAGATTAGTGGGTCAGGTTGTTAGTCTTAGGCATGTGTGCGTGGCTTCTGTTATAAAAGTCTTGTAATCAAGTTTTTTATTTGTCTAGAGGAAACAAGAGAAAATAGCACGAGTTGTGCGTGTGCTGAAAGTCTCTGTGAGTTTACTCCTCTTCCACCTCTAGCCAAAACTATCAATGATATGATACACTGTCATGGTGGTGAAGTAGGGCGGCGGGTGAGGGGTGTTGGGATTGCAATGTCCACTAATATGTTCCATGACATGCGATACTTCCAGATATTGGTAACTTGCTCTCTTGATCGTAGCAGATCGTGCACTCATCACTTTGACCGGTGCATTGTACTACTCTATATGTTCTATCGACAAAAGGCGCTTATTACATAAAAATTTGAATTATAACATCTGGTCTCCGTATAACTAGGACACACACAGCCATTACAAGTTCAAACATAGAATAAAAGAAAAAAGGCGAAATAATGGAGAAAGTGTATAACGTTTAAGGATATGGATTAAAATAATCCTTCAATGTATCCTCCAAGCATGTAAAACGTCCTTAAACATGTGACGACACTCCCTACAACGACCATAAATAACTTAAACATAGAGAAACTGTATAACTTTTAAGGATATGGATAAATATAGGGAGTGACTATTAGACAGCTAGCTGTTTTACAATTGGAAAACAGACAGATTTTTAAAACAATAGGAAGAGGAGAATTGACTGAAAACTAACGTAAAAGAAAGAAAAACTGCATGTCTTCAGTTAAACAAAACAGACACATTTAAAGCCCAATGTTGAGTTATAACGGCTAATTTTTTAGTCCAAATTTCTCAGAGAGACACTAGTGCAGAGCCCCCCCTTTAACTCCGGTTGGGAGGGCCCTCTAACAGCGGTTCCCCAACCGCTGTTGAGGGTTCGGTGTTAGAGGGGGGGCCCCTTTAACACCGGTTCCTATACGAACCGGTATTAAAGGGTGGCGCACGTGGGGCTGCCACAGGCCTCAGCCCCCCCCCCCCTTTAACACCGGTTCGTATCTGGAACCGGTGTTAAAGGTTCTTCTGCCGCAGCAGAGATTTAGGCCGTTTTCCTGCCGCGGCAGAGAGTTCTGCCGCGGCAGGAAAACGGCCTAAATCTCTGCCGCGGCAGACTTCTGCCTCTGCCCTGTTCTGGGCGTATTTCTGCGGGAGGGGGGGGGAGCGAGGGGAAATCGATCGGGAGCGGTATACTTATAAATCGTCATCGGTACATATGAGTACATGAATAATTAAGCAACTATTATTATACACAAACATCGTCATCGGCACATACATCGCCATCGGCACATACATCGTCATCGTTCATTTTGGTGGATATCTATAGAGTTCTCCGCCAGGCGTGACGACCTCATCAAGTATGAACCCCGCCAATTCCTCTTGAATGGCTCGTATGCGTTCAAATGGTAGGAGTTGGTCCCGCATCCGTTCGATCTGAATATATATGAAGAATGGGCCGTCAATATATATATAAGAATAAAACTCAACACAATTGATGGTAATAAAATAATGTTGTGGACTTTGTTTACTTACTCTAAGTTGTTCTAGTGCGGCTTGGCCTGTCGCACATATCGTGTTGCGAATGAATTCGCAAACATAGTACCCACATAAGTTATTGCCGTGTCCTTGATGCGCGCACTTTACGAGAATAGAGAGTTCAATCAAAATAATAATCAATAAAGCATGATATAATGGAATTGGAAGCTAGCTAGTATTACTTACATTTTGGTCTACAAATTTTAGTTCTTCTGACCATTCACCCACGGCCCTGCCCGTGAACATTTTCCAAACCCTGTCCGACAAAGAAAATGAATAAAGGAGTAATTAATTACTTATTGTCACGAAAGTTGCCGATCTAGTGCGATAATATGATTGAAATTACCTCTGGAGCATCTCTCTAAAGTCTGCCCATAGCTCTTTTTCTTTTCGTAACGAGTCCATGACAAGGACTTTTCCTGAGTCGGGTTGAATGACTAGCAGAATAAAGTGGAACCTACGCACGCATAACTCATCATCAGTTACACTTAACATCGAGTAAGCCGAAATAGAATGTGTACAAGAGAGAGGGTAACAGTACTCACGAGAAGTTGTAAGGCAATAGTATTTCCCTTTTGGTTTGTTGTCTCAGTAAAGACTTTAGCAAGTAATCTTCTGTTTGCCCGGGTTTGTCTCTTACCACTTCTTCATGAACTCTATTTGGGTCAACGAACCCAATGTCAAAAGGGCCTCCTTTCATGCATTCCATAACCTTTTTCCTGCATAATAGTATATACATATATGGTGAGCATATATATATACATGCAATTAATGAAGTGAATGAGTTGAGATAAAAATTACAGAAATAGTACTTACACACAATAAAGGCTGATGGCAGATTTGTCGAGTTCCTTCTGATTGAATAGAAAATGCAAGTCTTGAATGTTGAAGTCGATCGCGTCGTCTCCGCACAAGAAAATCTCATCTCTTATATGCGCCGTGATCCATTCTTCTTTTCTCGTCTTGCAGAAATGAAGGTACCACTTGTGCAATTTTTGCATCTTTGTTGGTAGATTCTTGAGCTCCTCTTTCTTGACGAGATTCTTCCCATACTTCCATGGCTGTATGGGGTTGACATCGCATTTGGGCAAGTTGTCTCCCATGACGTTCAAGTATGCAATGTAAGTCATCCCCATCTCATTGGCCTTTCTTTGTAGCTCTGCCTCGTAATCATCTACGGGAGGAGCGTCCCGTTTGTCAAACATTTGGAGCGGGGCGCATGATTGGTTTTCCTGCTCTCCGAGCATGGGAACTGTTTTCTGGGGTGCCTCACGACTGCTACTTTCAGTCTCCCTACGGCGCCTTGCATCCGCCTTCAAAATCTGGCGCTCGTAGTCCGGCACAAGTGGGGTTTCAGGTTTCAAAAGATTTTTGTAAAACTTCTCCACCACCGCCGGATCTATTTTCTCCTTTGGCTCGGCCCGTCTAGGTGCAAAGAATTTCTTGACCTGTTCTCCCGAGATCCTATTGGTCTCCTCGTCGCTGCGATTCCACGGTAAAACCGGCAATGGCTTGGCGGAAGGCTGCGGGACGTAGTTTTTTGAACTCTTTGGCGTACGGTTTCCTGCGGATTTCTTTGTGGCAGTGCTACTGATGCTCCTCGTGGCAGTGCTCTTCCGCTTACGTTGAGGAGATGGCTGAAGCACCGGAGATGGCTGACGGGCCGGAGATGGCTGCCGCGCAGGAGATGGCTGACGGGCCGGAGATGGCTGCCGCGCAGGAGATGGCTGACGGGCCGGAGATGGCTGCCGCGCAGGAGATGGCTGAAGCGGCTCAGACTGCTGACGCTGCGGAGACGGCGGGGGTGCCAGTGACCTCCAATTTGGAAGCACAATGTGTTCCTTCTTCCAAAGAATGGTTGTTTTCACTGCAAATTTGAGTTGAGTTTCCCCTTCACCTGTAGCATGCTCAAGCTGTGCTTCCTCATATTGCTTCACAACCTCATCCACCCCGACAATAGCATAGCCATCTGGAATCGGTCGGCAGTGGTAAGTTCCACCAGCTACAGGAGGTAAGGCATAGCCGACAGCCACCTTAATGGATAAGCCCATTAATCTCACATGCAGCTCAGCGTGTTCGCTCTCCGTGATCTCATCAACGGGGTATCGAGGACCCGTCATTTCAAGCGTTGGCTGCACGTTCTCCGTGGAAGCCACACTGCTTTTCCGCGCAGAGTCTGGGCCGCGGGCAGCTTCCAATGCAGGCTCTTCATGCCGCTGAGATGGGCCGGTAGCTTGATGGCTCTGTTGTGCATTCACTTGCGTCTGCAGCGCCGCAAGTGCATGTTCTATCTGTGTCATCCGATCTGTACGCTCTTTTTCTTTTCTGCCGCGCCATCTGTAAGAGTCGCTCCAGTCGGCAAACCCATCCTTCCACGTCATACCCCCTGTGCCTCGTGCATGTCCAGGGTGTTGTTTTTTACCGATGGCGCGTGTGAGCTGGTCATTCTCTCTGTCGGGATGGAAGATCCTGGCGGATGTTTCCTCGTATGCCGTGATGAGTTCAGTGACGGGTTTGGCAAGGATGGTTGGGAAGATACACAATCCTGTTTCTGGGTCCAACCTTGCCCCGATTCCGTAGAACCAAGTCTTTGCACGTAGGTCCCACCCATCTGTCTGGGGTGTGATCCCTCTCTCGCGCAGGGCCCTCTCAGCTTCCTCCCACTTAGGCCTCTGAGATATGTAGCCACCTGACCCCGTCCTCTGGTGATATTCCTTCTTCAGGGCATTAAGCGTATTGGTTTCTGACCTCTTTTTAGCTATAGCACTTTTTTTATATGTCTCAAATTCGGGCCAGTGAGGTCTTATCTTCGCATAATATGCGTCTTCGAAATTTGGAGTCTCGCGAGCTTTGACAAATTTGTTCAATTTTGTCTTCCAGTTGCGGAAAGCCTCAGCCATCTTCTTTAGAGTCCACTCTTTGACCTTTTTCTTTATAACCGGGTTGTTTTCATCCTCCTCTGGCGGAAGGGTGAAATTTACCAACAACGAATTCCAAAGCGTTTCTTTGGATCTGTCATCGACAAAGGTACCGTCGCCCTTCTTTGGCTTATTCCAATATTCAATTATGATTGGGATTTGGTCCCTAACAAGAACTCCAGCCTGACGTATAAATTTGTCTGCGGCCTTCTTGGGCTCCATCGGCCTGCCATCAACACGGACTGCTTCGATCGTGAACTTTGCACGATCTTTCAACCGCTGGCTCGCGCCTCGCTTGCTCTTTTTCGTAGAAGAAGATGGTTGCTGGCTGGTCGATCCAGAGGGCTAAAAGAAGAAAGAAGCGTTAATTAATACATGTAGAAGAAGATTGTTGGTGGAAGTCAGCTGAGGCTTAATCAATGCATATACCTCGCCGGACTTTGTAACCATTAAATTGCGTTCACCGGAGTCTTCATCTTCTCCATGACTAGTACTTGAGTTGTCGTCGTCATGTCCCTCCAAGTTCAGATATTGTGAGGTGTCCTCATCAATAATGTTCTCCATTATTTCTTCTTCTTCAAGGTTTCTACTAAGTGGATCCATAGTTTCTAAAACAATAATATTATCTAGAGTAAGAGTGTAAACATTCAAGTGGACTTGGATTCATACACAAATATACATATTATTCATACCAAAATACACAAATAAATACACAAATGAGTCAGAGGTCCAATTTGTATACAAGTTTTAATCTATGCATGTAGTACAATTTATCGAGCAAACAAGTTTTAATCAGGATGAGTCAGCAATCACACACGTGGCAGACACGTGGCGCTCACCGGTGGGGTGACGTTGGTCTCGTCGGGCGGCGGTGCTCGTCGGACGGATGCGGCGGTCTCGTCGGACGGATGCGGCGGTCTCGTCGGGCGGCGGTGCTAGCGGCGGGCTTGTCGGGCGGCGGGCGGCGTCGGCGTTGAGGCGTGGCCTACGAGCTCCGAAGCGGCGGCGGCGAGACGCTCCTGCACGGGGAAGAGAGCGAGATGGTCAGGGCTCCTCGAAATAGGCTTGCGCCCCGCTATATTAATATAGCAATCACAAGATACAACGACAATGTTCCTGGGGTTTGTCCCTCTGCTCAACAAGCCTGCCGCATCTCCCCTCTTCGCTTCGCCGGTTCCCACCTCCGAGCGTCACCCGCACCCTCCCCATCGAACTCCCCTGCATCCACCCCCTCTGCCAGGCCGTCGACCCACCCCGCCAGCTCCCTATAGTTGCCCCGTGCCGGCGAGCCCGCGGCCTCCCTCCGCTCTGGCCGTCCGCCTCGCCTCTGCTTCTGTCTACCTCTCCCGTCGCCACTCGATGAGCTCGCTGGGCCGAGCGCCGCGCCCTTGCCTCGCCCTCCGGCCGCTCGTCCTCAGCGCCCCAACCTCCGCCGCCGGGGCCCTCCCCACACCTCCTTCTGCGACGCGTGGCCGCCACCGGGGCCGACGGCGCCGCCTCCGCACTTCCCCGACGCCAAGCCCGAGCCCGACCACGGCCTCGCCACGCCAACCTTGCGCCCTCGCCAACTGCGAGTCCACGGCCCTCCAGCGCCACCGCCCGGCTCCACCACCGCCACCGCCAGCGCCCTCCAGCGCCATCGCCCGGCTCCACCACCGCCACCGCCCGGCTCCACCACCGCCACCGCCAGCGCCCTCCAGCGCCACCGCCCTCCACCGCCACCGCCAGCGCCCTCCAGCGCCACCGCCAGCACCCTCCAGCGCCACCGCCACCGCCCTCCACCGCCACCGCCTCCGCCCTCCAGCGCCACCGCCAGCGCCCTCCAGCGCCACCGCTGCGCCCGCGTCGTCGGCCTCCTCCCTGGCCACCGTCGATCGTGTGGAGACATAGAGGGAGGGGAAGGATGCGGGGAAGAGAGGGTCGGGGGTGGCGGACCTCGAGCTCCGAAGCGGCGGCGGCGAGACGGCGGGTCGGGGGAGCTCCGAAGCGGCGGCGGCGAGACGGCGGGTCGGGCGGCGAGACGGAGAAGATCGATCTGGCAGTGGGGGAAGAAAGGAAGGGGAAGGGGAAGGTGAAATAAATACCCCCCCCCCCCTTTAACACCGGTTCGTGGCTGGAACCGGTGTTAAAGGGGGGGTTTCCCGCGCGCATTTATTACCCCCCCTTTAACACCGGTTCCAGCCACGAACCGGTGTTAAAGGGGGGGTGTTTCCCGCGCGCATTTATTACCCCCCCCCTTTAACACCGGTTCGTGGCTGGAACCGGTGTTAAAGGGGGGGTGCGCGCGGGAAACGAAATAAATGCCCCCCCCCTTTAACACCGGTTCCTGTCTGGAACCGGTGTTAAAGGGGGGGCATTTATTTCAGGGGCTTTTTTAATTCAAAAAATATGATATGAAATTTAGAAAATTCATATCTTTTTCATTTCAACTCAGAAAAATATGAATAATATATCATAATTTTCAAAAAAATAATATCTATCCATTCATGTAAATAATTTTATATTTACTTTACATGAAATTTTTTAAAATAAATAAACACTTATTTCATGCATTAAAGGGGCTTTTTTAATTCAAAAAATATGATATGAATTTAGAAAATTCATATCTATTTCATTTCAACTCAGAAAAATATGAATAATATATCATAATTTTCAGAAAAATAATATCTATCCATTCATGTAAATGATTTTATTATTTACTTTACATGAAATTTTTTAAAATAAATAAACACTTATTTCATGCATTAAAGGGGCTTTTTTAAGATATATAAAAGAACTGAAAATTAAGATACATGGCCAGATTAAGTAACAATCGGCCGAACTGGAACTGAAAATTAAGATACATAAAAGAACTGAAAATTAAGATACATGGCCAGATTAAGTAACAATCGGCCGAACTTGTTTCGGAATGTTGGAGTGATTTAGTCATGCTCCTGCCTACACCTGTAATACTCGCCACTGTAGTCGTCGTACTCGCCGCCGCCGTCATCGCTGTCGTCGTCGGGGTCACCGTAATTGAACCTCTGGAGAGTACGCGTGGGCTGGACTTGAGGGTAGCGCGTGGGCTGGACTTGAGGGTAGCGCAGACGGGGGTTAGAGTCGGCGGCAGTGTCATAGGCCATGACGCTCTGGAGAGTCCGACCGCGCCACCATAGCCGACGGCCGGCCTCGTTGAAGTTAGGAGGAGGTGGGCCGTCCTCCTCGTGCCTGGCGAGCGCCCTCTCATGCCGATCCACGAAGAAGGCTTCCCAAGTAGAGAAATAGTCGGGATGCCATCTGGGATTCCTCCGCTGCTCCGGCGTGAGCTCGAAGTAGTAGTGGTTCGTGATGGCCATCCGGCGCGCCACACCTAGAGGGACAGGAGGAACCGGCACACCTCCGACGCTCAGCATCCAGCCGACGGGGACACAGTAGCCCGGCGGGCAGGGGTAGTTCGAGGCGCAAAGCGCCTCCGCCTCCCTGGGGGTTAGTGCTACGGTGGAAGCCATGGGAAAGAGTGATGAGGTTGCAGATATGAGTCTAGAGATGTGCAATGACAATGGAGGCCAACCCCCTACATATATATATAGTGAACTAGCGGGAAGAACTGGAGGGAAGAACTGGCGGGAAGAAAAATGGCGGAAAGAAAAATGGCGGGAAGAACTGGCGGGAAGAAAAATGGCGGGAAGAAAAATGGCGGGAAAAAATGGCGGGATGAACCTTTAGTCCCGGTTGGAGACACCAACCGGGACTAAAGATGAACCTTTAGTCCCGGTTGGAGACACCAACCGGGACAAAACACGAGTCAGCACTAATAATAGAGGTGAGTGCATGTCGACATTATGTCGTGCGGCGTGTACCTTGTTTCGGATGGTGTCACCAACCGGGACTAAAGATGAACCTTTAGTCCCGGTTGGAGACACCAACCGGGACAAAACACGAGTCAGCACTAATAATAGAGGTGAGTGCATGTCGACATTATGCCGTGCGGCGTGTACCTTGTCCCGGATGGTGTCACCAACCGGGACTAAAGATGAACCTTTAGTCCCGATTGGAGACACCAACCGGGACTAATAATAGGGGTGAGTGTCGACATTATTTTTTAAGTGTCAACACTATGTCGAGCTGCTTGTACTATAAATAGGCATCCTTGTGAGTCCAGTCCTCCAGCCAGTTTGAGGCAGGGACACCACTACGGCCAGTTTCAGGGAGATGCCGACGGAGCCCAGTCCTCCGGCATCTCCGAGAAACTGGTCATAGAGGCACTCCCTAATATGTGAAATTAGTTAGCTCCCTGGTGTATTGATCTAGTTAGACAAGTTACAAAGCTGCAAGATGGTTTTCGAGAGCAGGGACACCACTACGGCCAGTTTCAGGGAGATGCCGACGGAGCCCAGTCCTCCGGCATCTCCGAGAAACTGGTCATAGAGGCACTCCCTAATATGTGAAATTAGTTAGCTCCCTGGTGTATTGATCTAGTTAGACAAGTTACAAAGCTGCAAGATGGTTTTCGAGAGCAGGGACACCACTACGGCCAGTTTCAGGGAGATGCCGACGGAGCCTAGTCCTCCGGCATCTCCAAGAAACTGGTCATAGAGGCACTCCCTAATATGTGACCGCGCGCGTTTGGAGATCAGATCTTAATGGTAAGTACGACGAATCGGGACAACTTCTTCTCATACTCCCGGTCCATCCACAAAACATGACTAACACTCAAGACATGTATTAATATTAAAAACATGAACTAGAGTTACATAATATGAGCATGAACTTCTTGGCATATGCCCTTCCTTATGATCGCTTCAGTCGTAACCATGGAGCATCTTCTTTACTTAACGGAATGCTTGGGTCAGTTTTCACTGTGAAGGGCGGAATTTCATCAAACTTATTATAATCTTCTGACATGTCTGTCTTGTCCTCGATTCCCACGATGTTTCTTTTCCCTGAAAGAACTATGTGACGCTTTGGCTCATCATATGATGTATTCGTTTGCATATTTTTTCTTTTTTTTGGTCTGGAGGACATGTCCTTCACATAGAAAACCTGAGCCACATCATTGGCTAGGACGAATGGTTCGTCTAAGTTCTTCATAAGATTGTTGAGATCCACCGTTGTCATTCCGTACTTCTTGTCTACCTCAACCCCTCCTCCTGTTAGCTTGACCCATTTGCATCGAAACAAGGGGACCTTAAAATTAGGTCCATAGTCAAGTTCCCATATCTCCTCTATGAACCCATAATACGTGGTCTTTTGCCCATTGTCTTCTGCTGCATCGAAGCGGACACCACTGTTTTGGTTGGTGCTCTTTTTATCTTGGCCTATCGTGTAAAATGTATTCCCATTTATCTCGTACCCTTGGAAAGTACATACAGTCGAAGACGGTGTCCTGGCCAACAAGTACAGCTGATCCCCAACAGTGGTGTTATTCGTGAGAAGTCTTTGCAGCCAGCCGCCAAAACTCGCCATGTGTTCACTTATAATCCATTCATCAGACTGCCCCGGGTGTTTGAGGCGTATTAAATTCTTGTGTTCATTGATATACGGGGCAACCAAGATAGATCTTTGTAAAACCGTGTAGTGTGCTTGATTGAGAGAATGCCCGTCCCTACATATCATTGCTTTACATCCTAGGGTGCCTTTTCCACGCAGTCTCCCCTCATGTCGTGATTCTGGAACACCAATCGCCTTAAGGTCAGGAATAAAATCAACACAGAACTCAATGACCTCCTCTGTTACATAGCCCTTGGAGATGCTTCCTTCTGGCTTAGCACGGTTATGAACATATTTCTTTAAGACTCCCATGTACCTCTCAAAGGGGAACATATTGTGTAGAAATACAGGACCGAGAATGGCAATCTCTTCTACTAGGTGAACCAGGAGATGCGTCATAATATTGAAGAAGGATGGTGGGAACACCAACTCAAAGCTGACAAGACATTGGGCCACATCTGTTTGTAACCCTGGTAGGCTTTCTGGATCGATTACCTTCTGAGATATTGCATTGAGGAATGCACATAGCTTCACAATGAGTACTCGAACATTTTCAGGTAGAAGCCCCCTCAATGCAATCGGAAGCAATTGTGTCATAATCACGTGGCAGTCATGAGACTTCAGGTTTTGGAATTTTTTCTCTGCCATATTTATTATTCCCTTTATATTCGACGAGAAGCCAGACGGGACCTTGATACTGCTCAGACATTCAAAAAAGATTTCCTTCTCTGCTTTGGTAAGAGCGTAGCTGGCAGGAGTTAAGTGGCATCGTTTACCCTTCTCGTTCTCAGGATGCATAGGCTCTTCAGGGGCCTTCAGACGTTGCTGGTCCTGTCGTGCTTCCGGTGTATCTTTTGTCTTCCCATACACTCCTAGAAAGCCTAGCAGGTTCACGCAAACATTCTTCGTCACGTGCATCACGTCGATTGAAGAGCGGACCTCTAAGACTTTCCAATAGGGTAGGTCCCAAAATATAGATTGCTTCTTCCACATGGGCGCGTGTCCGGCATCGTCATTCGGAACAGATAGACTGCCAGGACCTTTTCCAAAGATTACTTCTAGGTCCTTGACCATACCAAATACCTCCTCACCGGTACGGAGGACAGGCTTCCTCCGGGGTTCTGCCAGACGTTTGAAATGCTTGCCTTTCTTTCTTACTGGATGCAGGTTCGGAAGAAATCGGCGATACCCTAGGTACACAACCTTCTTACATTTATCCAAATATACACTTTCAGTATCATCTAAACAGTGTGTGCATGCATTGTATCCCTTGTTTGTCTGCCCTGAAATGTTACTAAGAGCAGGCCAATCATTGATGGTTACGAAAAGCAATGCTCGTAGGTCAAATGGCTCCCCTTTGTGCTCATCCCACATACGTACACCTGGTTTGGCCCACAGCTGTAAAAGTTCTTCAACTAATGGCCTTAGGTACACATCAATGTCGTTGCCGGGTTGCCTCGGGCCTTGGATGAGCACTGGCATCATAATGAACTTCCTCTTCATACACAACCAAGGAGGAAGGTTATAGATACATAGGGTCACAGGCCAGGTGCTGTGACTGCAGCTCTGCTCACCAAAAGGATTCATGCCGTCTGTACTTAGACCAAACCTTAAGTTCCTTGCGTCACGTGCAAAGTCCGGGTACTCTCGCTCGACTTTTCTCCACTGTGACCCATCAGCGGGGTGTCTCAACATCGCGTCTTTCTTACGGTCTTCCATGTGCCATCGCAACAACTTGGCATGCTCTTTATTTCTGAAGAGACGTTTTAACCGTGGTATTATAGGAGCATACCACATAACCTTGGCGGGAACCTTCTTCCTAGGGGCCTCGCCCTCAACATCGCCAGGATCGTCTCGTCTGATCTTATACCGCAGTGCAGTGCATACCGGGCATGCATCCAAATTCTCGTACTTCTCACCGCGGTAGAGGATGCAGTCATTAATGCAGGCATGTATCTTCTGCATGTCTAATCCTAGAGGGCAGACAACCTTCTTTGCTTGGTATGTACTGTCAGGCAACTCATTATTTCTTGGAAGAAGATTCTTCATTTTTACCAACAACTTTGAAAATGCGCTGTCAGTCACACCATTCTCTGCCTTCCATTGCAGCAAATCCAGTGTGGCACCTAGCTTTTTGTGGCCATCTTCGCAAGTTGGATACAACAATGTTTTGTGATCCTTTAACATCTGCTCCAGCTTCTCCTTCTCCTTTTCAGTTTCACATTCTTCCTTTGCATCAGTAATGGCCCGACCAAGATCGTCATCAGCGGGCCCATCTGCTCCCTCTTGATCTTCATTATCTACCCCCGTTGCAGTATCATCATATTCAGGATACATATTATGATAGTTTTCATCATCCTCTTCTTCTTCGTTGTCTTCCATCACAACCCCTTTTTCTCCGTGCTTGGTCCAACAATTATAGCTGGGCATGAAACCAGATCGAAGCAGGTGGGCGTGAATGGTTCTGGTATTTGAGTAGTCTTTCTTGTTCTGACAGTGAACACACGGACAGCACATAAAACCATTGTGACCACGGTTTGCATTAGCCACAACGATGAAATTTTGGAGGCCCGTAATGTACTCGGAAGTGCGGCGGTCACCGTACATCCATTGCCGATTCATCTGCATTAATATGTAGTATATATCAAAAAATAATAGGGAGATGACCATTTATATATATAGTACATCAATGACACATGAAACTATAGTTGCCGACCTCGACCGAGACGGAAAGAGCAACAAGAAAGCTTATTTTGAGCTCTCGGGCATTTCACCGAACACCTCTAGTGCATATGAAAAAAACACAAACTAGCACTCTTCACACCCTCTTGCTAGGCTCCAAAATGTGAAAGAATGGAAGAGTGGGGTGTGTGTGGGCTGGGGTGGTGTCTTATATAGCCCCCACCCCTTTAACACCGGTTCGTGCCACGAACCGGTGTTAAAGGGGGGGGGGTGCGCGGGCCACTGGTGGAGGGACCTTTAACACCGGTTCGTGGCACGAACCGGTGTTAAAGGGGGGGCTCCTTTAATGCCGCAGAGGCCACGCTGGTACGGCCCCCCCTTTAACACCGGTTCGTAGAAGAACCGGTGTTAAAGCCCATTTTCGGGATCAACAAAAGCCCTCGTTTCCACTAGTGAGAGAGAGAGAGAGAGAGTTTCAGACGTGAAAACTGTAAAAGAAGAACCAAAGAAGTATACACATATTCTGGGGAATACCAACCTAAAATTGATGACAACCTACAGTTCCAGGTGCTTTCTGTAGTATGTATCATGAACGGCGTGAGATCTAGCAACAATCACTTGGAAAAGTACAAAAGGAAAACAAGAACCGCGGGCTGGAACATTGAGAAAATCAAGTAACGAGAAAATGCAATATATACTGATAAAGAATAAGAAAATTAGGAACTAAAAGAATAAAAATCCATAAAGAAAATGAATATAAAGACAAAAGGACTGAAAGCATGAGAAACAGAAGATAGAAATGCAACAACAGAAAAGAGACAACAAAGTACGCACACTCAAACGTTGAGTAAATAGAGCAATGAGAAAATGAAATATGAGAATAATGAACTAACGTTAAGACTGAATGAGCAAATGAGACTGAAAATATGAGAGAAAACTAAAGATACGAAATACGCAGACTGGAACATTGAGAAAATCAAGTAATAAGAAAATGCAATATATATAAAGAATAAGAAAATAAGAAACTAAAAGAATAAAAATCCATATAGAAAATGAATATAAAGACTAAAGGACCGAAAGCATGAGCGCATGAGCAACAGGATATAAAAATGCAATAATAGAAAGGAGACAACAAAGTACGAAGACTGAAACGTTGAGAAAATCAAGCAATGAGAAAATGAAATATGAGAATAATGAACTAAAGATAAGACTGAATGAGCAAATGAGACTGAAAATATGATATAAAACTGAAGAAATATGACTAAGCAAATATTTGCTACACTAAGAGACTAAAAATCTTAAAACTGAGAGAAGACAAACTAAGCAAATAAGACTGAGACCGAGATAAACTGAAGAAATAAGAGATAACTTAAGAGAATGAGCAACTGGAATGACAAACTGAACTAATAAGAGATAAGAGACTGGACAGAAATAATAAGAGAAAGAAGGACAGAGATAAAATAAGGACTGATTAAATAATGATAGTTCATGAAGCTAAACGAGGAAATGATAACTGAAAATGAAAACTAAAGAATGTTGACTGAAAACTGCTGACTGATCAAATTGAAAACTAAAAGAAAAGATGACCGGCAAAGTAGCTTTGGCCCTTTGCAATTTTTCAAATTGTACTTTGTCATCTGTAGGTTGCGGAGAATAGAATAACTTGTTTCCACCTTTTTCTGGAATTCAACCTTTGTAAAAGCAGAGCAAAACGTCAACTTTGTAACCGTTGAACTTGCCTACATGAACATGGAACTTAAAACAACATCTCCATTGTATTCTCAAAGTACACATTCACAAATAGGGTATACTCAAAGTTTCAGGTAGATTTGGCTTTCATATAGACACACGCAGGTTCACAATTATCTGCTCGAACAAAGAAGCACATTTAGAGGGAAGTAGTAGTGGAATACACGGTATTAAGCAATCGTATTTACGTAGTCGTCTCATGTTTAATCTCATGCTTCATGTATCTTGCATTAACACACTCATAGCAGCTGCATAGAAATAACGATTGTTAGAATCAACATGATAACCTGTCCCAAAAAAACATACATCATATTTTGGGGTGGCTAAGCAGAACAACAAAGGAAAATGCAAGAGGGATTCGACAAGGATAATGTAGGGGCAAACCGACTGCTTGCTGGTGGCTCAGGTTTAAGGCAATGATGTGAACACACTAACTCCAATTGGAAAATATCACGTAATCACACACGAGAGCTCAAAAGAAGGGAATAGATAAATGATACCATGAAAAGAGGGTTCAAACACCATTCTGTGGGAGATCCTACACCAGCTCAGAATTTGAAAAGGAAACAAAAACAGAAAAAAAAATGTTTGTAACTGATAGATGATTTAGACTTATCAGATACTATTTCCATTTTGTGTAAAGTGACTTTCTCTCGGCATGTGTCGTTACATAACTAGCTTTTATGCACAAAAAAATGCTAGTATGAGAAACTTATGGCATGAAAATAGAACTGATTCACTACTACTAACATTTTCAATTTGAATTTCGCATTATAAATGATAATCTATAAGCATTTTTTCCAAGTTTAAAAGCTACCAGAACTAACATAAAGCATGTGCATCAAAGTAAGACTCATGGATGATACATGATAATCTGTGAAAGATCAAACATTTAGAATAGTGGAGCCATTATATGGGATAAGGGACAGAACACTTGACAAGCACATACACCACAAGGACTAACAAAGTAATCATGTTTCTGCACCACATGCAGCATACAAGTTGCAGATTCAACAAACACATACACATGTACAAATAGGCTACAGTCTGGTTATCATAGATAAACAGAATAAACATAACTATCTAATCTGAACTGATCAAGTCATATCACAGCACCAAATCACAAGAATTTCAGAAAATTAAGAAAGGGACAGAGAGATCGATTGGAGTCAACCCATGGGAGGCTTCAGGTAGGTGAAGAGGAGCAGCATGAGGGAGACATGTTAGAGCATCAGGGGATGTGAGAGATGTGAGGAAGGGAGTAGCTGTCGTCGTCTTCGCTGGTTCATCGATAAAGAGGTGCAGCAGGCTTGAGGTGCGGTCTTGCGGGGCAGCGCCCTCTCCTGGTGGCTTGGTGGCGCGCCGCCACGCAAGTCTGGCCGCCGCCGCGTCCGGAGGTGGAGAAAAATCTTGGGGGAAAGGGAAGAAACGCCAGGCAATGAAGTTTCCATGGATGCTCGTGAATCGCCAATCTCTTCACCCTAGGTTGAGGAGGGACGTGAGCCGCGGCTCTCTCCAACCCCGCTAGCGGCGGCGTCACCGCTCATTCCGTCGACGGTTTCCTCGGCTCGAGAAGGCCCACTCCTCCGACACCGACCGAGCAGGCCACGGCGTCGCCGGAGACCTCTCCGCCATAGCTTCCCCTCTTCTCACGAGAAATGAAGAAGGCTGAGCAGCAACTTCCGAACGAAATGAAATTAAAAAAACTTAAAAAGGCTTCATTGACTCAGCCCATAGGGAAGTAAGAATAAGACTGGAATGGGACAGTGGCACATAGCGCTGAGATTAGTGAAATGAAGACAGAATCCGATGGTCTTAAAAGTGACTGTTTTTCAATTATAAAACAGCTAGCTGTTAAATAGGAAAAGTGTAAATATAATCTTTCAATGTATCCTCCAAGCATGTACAACGTCCTTAAACATGTACGAGTACAGCGGTAGATAACCTAAATAACTGCAAAGATGATTGTTTGCTCCTCTACTTGCTTAACGTGTGCTCTCGAAAGAAAAAAGATGATTGTTGTTTGCATGATTAAATCGACATACCGAGAGAAGAGAAACATCAACTTTCAGAAACATACATGACATGACTGCAGCTTATACATGTTCAATACAAACTTGGATAAAAAATATAAGGATCTAAAAAGGAACATGACAGATCATACTATAATACATAACGCTTGCTGCCACAATTCTCGTTGATCGGATCTTTCAGAGGTGGAAAGAAGAGGCGTCGTGTCTATCGGAGCTGCTTCACCGTCACATGAAGAAGCACCTCCACATCTCGCAGTAAGGGGAAGCCACGACCTTCTGCAAGAAGGCCTCGGTGTCAGCGCACAGCGCCTCCACCGTCGCCACGTGCTCCATTAACTTGGCGGCGTCCTTGCCCCCGAACTCCGCCGCGCCTAGCCTGAGCCTCCCGGCCTTCCTCTCGGCGAACCCCTCCACGAAGCGCTTGACGCCGGGATGGCTGGCACCCGCCGCCATGGCCGCATGCATCTGGTCGGCGACCGCCCTGTACGGGTACTCGGGGATAGAGTCCTCCCCATCCCCACCACGAGCGTGGGGCGTGTGCGTGGCCACGTGCTCGAGGTACTCCGCCGCGGCCACGCCGACGATGTCCTCCTCCTCCGCCTCCGCCAACACCCTCAGGCACGTGCCCCGCAGGTGGCGCGCGCTGGCGGCGATCTCCACGAGCTCCGCGATCGTGACGTCCGACCACGCCGCCTTGCCGCGCAGGGCCTCCGCGAGCGCCGGGTCTTTAGCGGCGGCGAAGTGAGCGGCGCCGCGGCGGCACAAGTCCCTGTCGTCGGCCATGTGCTTGACGAAGTTGACGGTGGTGTCCTCCAGACCTTCCGCCCAATCCAGCTGGGAAAAGGCGTTCCGATACTCCCCTTCGATGGAGGGAGATTCGATCTCGCGCAGCCTCCTGGTTATCTCTGAACGGAAGATGGGCAGGCTCTCGGTGAAGGATGGATCCACGCCTTCCTCCGCCGTGGACCTGAAGCGGTCCTCCTCGCTCAGCATCATCCATGCCTCCTCCTCCGCCCTTAACCAAGCCTCCTTGTCCTCGCTCATCATCCTCATCGCTGCCTCCTCCGTGATTCTGTCAAGGGTTCCCGTACGTATATATGGCCGGTCTCTCCGTTTTCCCGATTCGAGTCGGAACCGGATCCCTAGTGCCCGTC
This sequence comes from Avena sativa, assembly GCA_916181665.1. Taxonomy (NCBI): domain Eukaryota; kingdom Viridiplantae; phylum Streptophyta; class Magnoliopsida; order Poales; family Poaceae; genus Avena; species Avena sativa. The sequence continues at coordinate 465,640,571 of OV702283.1, read as the reverse complement.
CAACCAGTTCGTTGGATTAGCGCTAGAACGTCGGTTACACGTATTTTGCTAAAATAAAATTAACTGCACCCAAAACTCGCGTTGGATTGGTTCATCCTTTCCGTGAATTACCAAGTGCCTCCACAAATAATTTGCAAAAAGAAAATAAAAAAATTATTGGTTTTTTTTGCAAAAAAAGAGTGCGTCCACAAATCACGCCAAATACATGCAATTTAATTTTATTTCTCGTTTTTGTTTTTTTGTTATGTGGAAGAACTCTAATCTAAGAAATTTGTTTTAACTGCTACAAAATTTTGCTTTGGGTGCATGTTAATCTTGCTCCAATATAACAAAGCATGTGTCCAACCTAACAATTTCATATTTCTTCAAGCGCGTTGTGTTTTTGTGAGAGAGAGAGGATTTACTTCACGGACGACTAAAATTTACTTCACGGGGTAACAAAAGGCCGCAACAAAGGTTTTGCCTTAGTTTTTTTGTTAGAGCATCCTCAGCGGGGCACTGCAATTAGGACACCGTTTGTGTCCGAATGTCAATTTTTTTTTTTGCAAAAAAAAGAGTGCGTCCACAAATCACGCCAAATACATGCAATTTCATTTTATTTCTCGTTTTTGTTTTTTGTTATGTGGAAGAACTCTAATCAAAGAAATTTGTTTTAACTGCTTTTTTTTTTTTGCTTCGGGTGCATGTTAACCTTGCTCCAATATAACAAAACATGTGTCCAATGTAACAATTTCATACTTCTTCTAGCGCGATGTGTTTCTGTGAGAGAGGATTTACTTCACAGGCGACTAAAATTTACTTCACGGGGTAACAAAAGGCCGCAACAAAGGGTTTTGCCTTAGCTTTTTTGTTAAGAGTATCCTCAGCGGGGTACTACAATTAGGGCACCGTTTGTGTCCGAATGTGTCCGTATACGGTGTTCGCAAGGCCTGGTGTCAGTATTTATCCGTGTTGCCCCCAACGGCATATACCCCATTTTCCTGTCCGCTGGCGACCACGAACCCGGCGGCGGCGCGGGTGGGCGAGCACGGCGAGGACGAGGTTGCGCCCTCCCCATGGTAGCTACTCCAGCGCATGCCAACACCTTGATAGTCGTCTTCCTCCTCTTTCGGGAGCTTGACATCGAAGAGCCACTCCGGGGAGGACGAGGCCCACCACCGTTGTAGGAGCAGCACGCCGACCGGGAGCGTCAGCAGGCATAGCACCAGCACAGCTCCGGATGGCACCCGCCGGGTTCGACGCCAGGTTCGATGCCCCATAACCACCACATATAATTTGGCGTGTCTAATTTTTTACCAGACTCGTGACCCAGCCGGGTTCAGGGCTGCGACGGGTACCCGACAGTGTTAAGTATACATGCTACGGTTGTTTTTAGTTAAGTGTATCTCTTGTCAATGCAGTCATCGTATGACTTAGTCCAAGTACAGTAGCAAGCCCACGTTGCACGACATGTGCATGGTGGCATTCTGTAACTGCTGCTCTTTGCAATATATGTAACCCCACGCAAATTACTCAATGAATCAAGCCTTTCGTTTATGTTCACTTCAGAAATTATTAGGCAGCATGTGAGGTGGGCGGGTCTGCGGCTATGGGTCCGGCCCCCATACCCGTCCTATATAATTTGGTGGGTCTACCTTTTTACCTGACCCGCTCCATTTAAGGCGAGTACCCGTCGGGTTGCGGGTATGGGAACCGGAATAGCATTAGCAGGCAATGGTGGGGTAGAGAGTGAGGGCTATCGAAAAAGATATACTAGAGGAAGGAGAAGTGGTGATTGTAGGATGTGTTGATGGTGTTGGGACGGTGTAAGTAGGAGATGATGAGATCGGAGAGGGTTGTATAGTTGGTGTTAATGCAGGTAGAAGAGAAGCATCTATGTTAGATTTTTCTCTCGAAATGGAGCATCCATGTTAGATGGAGAAGCAGGAGTTAGTATGAATAAATGAGATGGAATATGCGCAGGAGTACATGTAGAGTTGATATTGGTGTGCGGAACATTGGTAGAAGGTAGGTGAGTAGCAAAGGAAAATGTTGATTCATCAAAGACAACATGTATGGAGATTAGGACCTTACCAGAATCTAAATCAAGACATCCGTAGTCATGATGTTTATCTGGATATCCCTAGAAAGACATAGGGAAGAGACCTAGGAGTAAGCTTGTGTGGCGTGGTAGCACTGATATTCGGATCTTGGTCATATGTTAAACTTACAATCCTTTGGCAATTTTTACCTCTATATACAGAATCTTTATAAGGAAACGGCAACACCTGCAGTCAGCGGAAGCCACACACACCATCTCTCGTTCATGCATGCGACAGTCCTATGGTGCTAGGCCGTAATTTTTATGTCGAGTCCACTGCATGAACTAGGTTGTGGTACTCTTGCCTGACCAACAAAAGTTTCACAAAAATAGGGCTAAAATAGATGGGGTTTCATAGAATCAGGGCTCAGAAAACCCCGGGTAGTAAACCTGATGATACTTGTGTTTTTTGTGGACGAGATGGGAACTATCAGTCATATTTTCACCATAATAATCAGTTTGCTAAATTTTGATGTAAAATATACTGATCTGTTATGTTGTTTGACCTTTTCCCTATCCTATGGTTTTTCTGCACTCAATCAGCGTGATGACGATCGAGGCCGCTCCACCCAAGAAAATTACATGACAGCGAAGGTAAGTCTGTGTGGATTGAGTCTAGGCACGGGGAGTGATCACTGATCAGAGGTGTCAGTTGCACTACCACTTTGTCACTTGAGGCAAAATGACTATCACTGTACGAGATGCGGAATTCTCTGGTCAAAATGACGGCTTTGTCACTTCAGGCAGAGACTAATCAAGAACAAAAAGCAGAGAGAGCTACGGCAGATAAACCGCACGAAGCAGCCCGCCTTGACGAGAGGATCAAACTGATCCCGATCGAGAAGACTGGGGCGAAGAATTAAGAACTTTAGTCAAGGGAGATGATGGTAAGTTTTTACTGGAATCTTTCTACTCCCTCTGATCCATATTACTTGTCATTAAAATGAATGTATCTAGCACTAAAACATGTCTAGATACATCCATTTTTATGACAAGTAATATGGACCGGAGGGAGTAATGTACTTCCTATCACCCCTTACGGCAACGTATCCGTGTCGCATCCCTCTCCTTGAATTTTCTCCTGTCGATCGGAGGTCTCGTCGAACACGGTCATCGTATTCAGACCTAGTGCTCACACTCTACTTTACAGCCTAAGGCTAGGTCGATCTCCACCCCAGGTATTACTTCTATCTAATCTATCTAAAGCTATAGCCAGCTAGTGGTTTGATTTGTTCCGACGGTATCTACTCCCTCCGTTTTAAAATATAAGATGTTTTAGATTTGTGAAAAAAAATATCTAGTCTTGTTTTAGTGTGTAGATTCACTCAAAACATGAGTAAACCTATATACTAAAACTAGTCTAGATACGTTTGTTTCACAAAGCTAAAACATCTTATATTTTAAAACGGAGGAAGTATCTAGCAATAGTGGTAGCTCTGTTCCAGCTGACCCGGAGACGACCTCGATGTCTAGATCAGAACCGTGAGAAATTCAGTTGAGATTTCACACCCTGTGATCCGATTAGAACCGCGAGTCCAAGCATCTCGTGTTATTCTCCGCCTGAATTGCCGTGCAACTCGCCGTGGAATCTCTCGTGCCCCATGACTTCCATGACGCGGACCGGCCGCCGTCTGGCAGAGAGCCAGGGCATCTCGATCCAGAGCAGCTCATTCCTCGCCGTCGCCGTCGTCGGCGTCTGCAGACTCCCGAGAGGTTTAGACCTAGCAGTGGGTGACTTTCAGGCCTTATACTTATCCAACGTCGGACGGACTGAGGTTGGGTGACTTTCAGGCCTTATTTATGCACCTTTCATTCTACATCTAGCACTAACATAGTAACATACCACGCTGGCTCAGGCTTTGAAATGAAAAAATTAAATCTGTTTAGACAAGTGAAAATTTTCCAGCAAAAACATACATATTTCAAAGCTTGCTAGCTGATTCAGAAGGAAATGCTTTACTGCAAACTCGGTATTCGATTCGGAGGTTGTTCAATTGACCTTTGTCAATGAAAATAGAATGATAAGATTTGTATTCTGATAAAGTTCCGTTCCAACTTGATCAATAGTTCGTGATTATACAAGTTTTTTGCATAAACTAAGTGCTCAAAACGTAAAAAAGCTATAAAATCACAAACTTGTGATCCAAATGAATGAAACTTTTTCAGAATAGAAAACATAGTATTTATGATTTATCTGATTTTTTTTTCCAAAACGATTTCGTTTTTTAATTCAATATCTAAGCCAATCGTAGTACGCTTGATCTAGAATGAAAGGTGAATATTTAAGGTAAAGTCACCAATACTTTGCTCAAAGTCAACAAGCTGAGTCCTCCCAAGTGCCCTCCTCTGACAAATTTCCTAGCTAGCTCAGCCCTTTTAAGTAGAGTTCAATGGGGAAAAGCAGATACCTGAAAAGGTTTTTCTTTACAGGAGGAGGTCGACCTGTTCTTTGACTGCACAACTAAGTGTCCACTAGCGCTTTAATAAATCAGGGATCTTCACCGTTCGATCGACTTACCATGTGGAATGGGAGAGTACTTTGGTCAGGAAGTTCAGCGTCAAAATGGTCCGGTGTCTAACCACCCAATATGGGAGAAGATCTGGTCATTGCGAGTTCCAAGAAAAATCAAAAAAAATTATCTGGCGTGTGATGCAGAAGACTGTATCATGTCAAACGGTGCTGGCCAGCGAGACATATCTCAGCTAGTGCCCAATGTCCTTTGTGTAAGCAAGGGGCCGAGGACGTGAAGCACCTGATGCCCACATGCGAGCTCAGTCTGGGATGAGCTTGGGCTGTATCCGATGATTGAAAGAGCATGCGATGTTGATCGCACGGGCCAAGCCGTGTTGGAGTTCCTGTTGTGCGTGGAGGACAAGCCGAGCACATCTCCATTTGTGTTACCTGAGATTGTTGCTGTAACCTGCTGGCACCTTTGGTGGTCTCGACTACACGTTACTCACTTTGATAAATATCAAGATACAAGCTCATTGGCTAGGGAGATCGAGGCGCTATATACAAACTTCTATGCCTCCAACTCGCCAAAAGCTTCGAGGTGACAATCGGAGCCGTCGATGCAATTTTATCTAATATGAATGTTTCAATTTATGTAATATGAATGTTTCAAACTAGTGTGCAAGACATGCAATTTTATTTTTATTTTTTCTTCGATATACAACAAGAATTTTAAATAGCTATTCTTAACAGCAAGTCATAAAATAATGAAAAATTAAAACCACTTCCCTTGCAGTATATATGCATGCTTCAAGTATAATGGAGTGGATCTTCCATGGTTGATTTTGTATTTATATAACAAAAAAACAATGCTTGTTTTTATGTAGTTGCATTATTAGGTGTTTGATTTTGCTAAATTTGATTAGGGATCATAGATGGAGAGAATGGATTATAGTCTCACAAGGTAAAAGAATTAGAAAGTCAGTTTGTATACATATATTCGCTAAGTAGTACGTGTGGCACGCTAGTAATGAACAAAAACTATGCCTAGAAAATGCGTTCATTTGCATCAATCTCTCAAACTGCCACATGTGTAAATGCTATGTGATTCTTCCGAGAGAAGTACAAGAAGGTATTCATAAAAAAATTCAAGTAACTTGGATGATGATTTCTTGGGAGGACAACAGTCAGCTGCCGGGATCCATTGAGGACATGATGTTGCCGACGTTTAGCTTGGCACCCAGTCCACGCTCGGCCTACACGAAATGCTCAGGAGGAGGTTTGTCAACATATTTCCGGATATTTTTGGCAACTTTAGACCCTGATTGCGAAGCTGAATAAAAACAAATTTTACTATGTTCTCCACTAAACTGAACATTAGAGATAATATGAATTAAAAAAAACCTAAGGCCTAAAAATGTTTGATCAAATATCATACTCCCTTCGACCCATATTAGTTGACTCGGATTTATCAAAATTTAGATAAATCTATATACTAAATAGTGTCTAAATTCATCTAAATCTAAATAAATTCAAGTCAACTAATATGAGCAACACTACACACCTCTTGTGGCTGTATCTCCGGTGAGAAGGAAGGATGTGTCACACCAGGCATGAGACCAAGAGCAACGAGCAGCGGAGAAACTTAATTACCAACGCCAGCTAAACCGCCGCACGATGCAGTTCACAACGGCGACATGGAACTGATCCCGAGAGGAGACCTGTAGAAGATTGAGCGAGCTATAGTCAAGGGAGAGATAGTAAGATGTGTTGTCGTCGTGTCGAACTAAGCGAAACTTTTTCACTTCGTTTTTTGCAGTACGTAAGATGTGCTGTGTCGTCCCCCCAGAAATTTCCATGGCATCTCCACTGGGACGTCGTCACTTCCACGTCACTGGCGAGTCGCGTCCCGGTCAAGACCATGACGCGGACGGACCGGCCGGCAACGTTTGACAGACAGCATGTCCCCACTTGTGACTTGTGCGCACGTAGTACGTGTCCTAGGCTCGGCAGAAGTGTTCCGTCGTCTCCGTCCCGTTCCAGCCCGTGCGGTTTGACCGAGCTGTTCTTCATCCGATGTCTCGGTGCAGAGCCGTCGGCGTCAGCGTCAGCTTCAGGTCAGCCGTCGCCGTCGTCGCATCCGGAGAGGTTTACACGTAGCAGCGGACACACGGAGCTACAGAAGCAACCTTGTCTTTGTCGGGCGTGAGTGACCACTAACCATGTGCCTTCCTTTGACCACTTTCCTAGCACACGGAGTACTAGTATAGCTCTGTCGGGAAGGGGATCGGAGAACTGTGCAGACTTCCAAAGGAAAACAGGAACCATCAAAATAAAAAAGAAACATTTGGGAAAGCTCGGTACGCTACAGAGGTGTGTATTGTCTCGTCTCGTGTCTGCAATTTTCACGAGTATCGTGTGTTATTCGGTTCCCGTCATCTACTACAAAGTTCAAACGTGGACCAAAGTCTTAGCCTGGTGGCAAGGACATGCTGATATGACTTAGACTGTCTGAGTTTGAGCCTCCATACTCGCATCTCGGTGCGTACGCACAATTAATTCTATCAAAAAACAGCATTGATGGTTTCTTCCCGTTACGGTATAGGTAGGTCCATCAATCGATCCTCTCTCCGTTAGCGCAGCAATCTAATTATTTCTGTTTCAAATCTTCCTCTGTGGATTTCCGTGGACCAGGATGAAACTACACGTACAGCACATGAAATCCTTATTAGTCATGTGTGTGCTCAACGAATAAACTGTACCCAGTAGTAGCCTGAAGCTTTGCTTGATCTCCTGGTCGTTTCGGCTTTCCTACTCAACATAGTCACCCTCATGCTAATCGCTATCTTTGCTCTGAAATGCAAGGCGACATCAAATTCTCTGGGTTTTTTTTCTACGTATTTCCAAAGAAAAAGAAACATCGCACTCCTGGGTATAAGTTGACAGACAGTTTACAATTTGATTAGGACCATATCACACTCATATGGCATCACCGCGGCTAGATTAATAAAATCCAAGCTGATGACGTACGTGAGTGATGATTTCTTTTAATCGACGCGCGCCAGTGATGATTAACTCAGCAGCAAAACAGAATTTGCTATCGAAAACTCGGTATCATCGGACCATTTCAAATCATGGGGCCCAAGTACCGTAAAGTCATGTGGAAGCCCAATTTGTACATCCGATTTTTTTACTTTATGCATGGCTGTCGCTCCATTCTTCCTTTAGGGCCTTTCTTATTATAAGTGACATATTTTGTGCAGATCTTCCTATATCTTTCTCCACTTACCTAGAGCATCTCCACTCGTTTTCCGAACTCAGGCCAAAATCCGGACCAAACTTCGGCCAGACGGCGCAAGTTTTCGGCCTGTGTACGCCCAGTTTCCCACTCGCGTACCCAGACCGAGTTTCCGGGTCGCCCGTTTCCACTCAAATTCGGCTAAATTTCGTCCAAATTTTGGCATAGTTCGGCATACGACGAATACAGAACAATTTAAGACCAAAATTCGGCGAAATTTTTAAGCAGAGTTCGGCGTACTGTAAACATAGTTCGGCCTGCAATAAAATTACAACATATTTCGGCCAAGTTCGGTCAGTTCATGCTCAGCATCTACGTCGTGTTGCCCCTGCGTGTCCATAGGTGCTCGACAAGATCATCCTGCAGCTGTTGATGCATCGCCGGATCTCGGATCTCCTGACGCATTGCGATGAATGCAACCCATGTTGGAGGCACCTGATGATCAGGCTCGGCAAGAGGACCCTGTAGATGGTATGGCTCGTCCTCCTCGAGCAAACTCATTGGATCCTTCTTCTCATCCTCAATGATTATATTGCGAACCACCACGCTTTGGCTTCGCCATCTGCATGTACAGCTGGGCGAGCGATGCGAGAATCTGCAAGTGCTCTTCACTTTCGGCGACCTCGGGGCTCTCCTCTTCCAAGAGTTCGGCGAGCAACTCCTCGTCGTCGGAATCCATGGCGAGTATCTCGCCCTCGTCAGAGTCAGTGGACAGCACCTCGTCGCTGTCGGAGTCCATGGCCGAATCCGGCCAATGTCGAACACCTGGCGGGCGTGGTGGTGGACGCACCGAGTCGAAGCACAGCTACGGCAAGGGTAGGTAGGCGAAAGCGGCGGCGGCAGAGGCGTGGAGCTGGGCGGCAACGACGGCGAGCGTAACTAGAGGCGTGGGCATGTCTCGGCACGAGGGAGCTCCGCCGGCGAAGTCATGGTGACAGAGCTCTCGCGGTAGTCTGAGCGAGTAGAGTGGGTGGAAATGGGACTGTCTCGCCGACAGAGCTGGCCCACGCCCTTTTTTGCGGCGTCCGGCGTCCCCCGGGCGTACCCGGGAACCTGGGTTCGGCCTGGGTAGGCCGGACCAAAACACGCCGAAATTCGGACGAAAATAGGTCATTGGGTACGCGACTGAGCCGATTTTCGGCGTTTGGACCAAAATTCGGCGTCCGGACGGGCGTCCTAGGTAGGCGAGTGGAGATGCTCTTAGGCCACATCACCACTTGCAGTCGCCGACATCGTTTTTGGCGCTGATGTCCATGGTATTCGTTTTTTATGCGAGCATCTTCCTGCAAAAATATTTATTTATTTTTTTGCGAAAAGAATGATAAACTAATTCTCCGAACTCACAGAAAGGTCCAGAAATAAAGGAAAAAATACAAGGAAGCCCTCTGGATCCCGACGACGGCGACGAGCCGGAGCTGACGATGGCGCACCGCTGCTGAAGCTCCCCAAACATTGGATTGCCGGAGCCCATCACACCACAGACGGGAAGTCACCGAGCACCGCCTCCGAAGAGACTACTGCCGGGAACCCGCGAAGAACCTCTGTATCATCCTCTTATTGAACTGCATCCAGATCCACCGCATACCTGGATCTGGCCGGGGTGCAGGAAAAGTCGCGCACAGGCCGGTGAAGCTCCAGGGAACGCCACCGCCTGAAGGGATCTGCGCGGACAATAGACGAACCAACAACACCTCGGCCTTTGAAGCGCCGCCGGCCGGACACCTGCCAAACCCTACCATAAATACACGACGTGAGACGGGCTTCCCCCACCCTCCCGCCGCCGAAACAGCCGACGGAGGGAAGGGAACCCACGCCTCACCGGCGGAAGAGGTGGATCGACGGTGGACTCTCAAAATCGCCTCTTAGATCTGTAGGAGGGAGAGGAAAAGGAGGGCTACGGTTTCAACTCTGTACAAAAATATTTAAGTTATGGAGACTAGTGAATAGTATTGAGTACGCATAACTCTTTTTCTTGCTCCTGTGTTTTGGACTCTTGGAGCATAAACTGCGGAATTAGTTGTTAAAATTTATGTTCTTTATCTGAGTATATACTATATGAGTAGATGGATAGCTTTTTCTTAAAGTAAAAGAATCAAAGATTCCTAAATTTATCCGGACATCTTTTTATGAAAGTACTTAAGTTATGAACACTGCTCTACATGGCATTGAGTCCACATAACCCTTATTTTGCTCTCAAGTTTCACCGAGTACGTGTGTTGTTCGATTCCCGTCATCTAGAACGTCCAAACTCGCGACGTTAACGCGGCAATTTATTTTTTAAGAGAGAGTTCACGAAGCAACTTAATTACGTGCATGATGCACGCCTCTTCTGTTTCAAATCTTCCTCTATGGATTTCTGTGGACCGGGACGAAACTACACAGCACATGATGAGAAATCCTGCAGGTCAACATAGTCACGTACGTGTACTCAACGAAATCTTGACTTAACGAAGCAACTTAGTTTGAAGCTTTGCTCTCCTGTTTGCTTCGCTCAGCACGGTCACCGTCCTCTAGATATAGACTGTTTTCTTAGGGCAAAACAGCCTCAAACAGCTTAGACTATTTTCTCCGTCCAGGAATAATTAATTTAGATTTGTCTAAATTTAAATGTATCTATATACTAAAATATATTTAGATATATTTAAATCTACTCAAACCCAAATCAGTTATTTTTCTGGACGGAGGGAGTACTATTTTGCAACAAAAGTAACACGTACACATATTTTGTCCGAAATGCAATCAGGCTGACATCATATCACATTCTTTTCTTTTTTGTTTTGAAAGAAAAAACATCACACTCCTCGGTATAAGTTGACGGACAGTTTACAATTTGATAAGGACCATATCATAGTCATATGCCATCAGCAGCTACACTAATAAAATTCAAGCTAACGTGAGTGATGATTTTTTTTCATAACAATTGACGCGAGTGATGAAAAACTCAGCAAAAACAGAATTTGCGGAACTTGCTTTCAACAACTCGGTGTCATCGCACCATTTCTAATCATGGGGCCCATGTACCGTAAAGTCATGTGGAAGCCCAATATATATATATATATATATATATATATATATATATATATCCGATTTTATATCATGCATTGCTGTCGCTCCATCCTTCCTTTAGAGCTTTTCTTATTACTGTACAAGAATGACATATTTTATGCGGATCTTCTTAGTATATCTTTCTCTACTTACTTAGGCCACGTCACCATCTTGCAGTCGCCAACATCGTTTGTGGCGCTGATGTGCATGGTACTCGTTTTTTATGCGAGCATCTTCCTACAAAAATATTTTAAGTTATGGAGACTAGTGGATAGTATTGAGTACGCACAACTTTTTTTCTTGCTCCTGTGTTTTGGACGCTTGGAGCACAAACCGCGGGATTAGTTGTTAAAATTTATGTTCTTTATCTGAATATATGCTATATATATGAGTAGATGGATAGCTTTTTTTTTAAAGTAAAAGAATCAAAGATTCCTTAATTTATCCGGACATCTTTTTTAGTACTCCCTCCGACCCATATTACTTGACTTGGATTTGACAAAATTTGGATGAACTTATATACTAATAGTGTCTAGATTCATTTAAATCTACACAAATTTGAGTCAACTAATATGGGTCGGAGGGGGTATGAAAATACTTAAGTTATGGACACTGCTCCACACAACCCTTATTTTGCTCGCAAGTTTTGGACGTGGCACCCGTATGTACGGGCACTTCCTGCCCGGTAACTAGCTCTATTCCAGCTATGAAGATCGTTGTACTAGCTCTGTTATGAAGATCGTTGTACTGGCTCTGTTCCAGCTAACCCTGGCGATCGACGACTATCGTATTCATGCATATCTCTGTTCTAGAACTTAAGTTCAGTCGTCGCCTCCCGAGTCCCGACCCGACGAGAGGTCTACACGTAGCACGGGAGGGACAGAAGCAACGCTGTCCCGCGACAGCTAGCGCACCTCTAGCTCGGTTGTGTGTCCGCGCCCAGGTGCCTTCCTTTGACCAGTTTCCTACTACTCCCTCCGTTTTAAAATATAAGATGTTTTAGTTTTGTAAAAAAAAAAAATTTAGACTTGTTTTAGTGTGTAGATTCACTCCAAACATGAATGAAACTATATACTAAAACTAATTTAGATACATTTGCTTCACAAAGCTAAAACATCATATATTTTAAAACGGAGAGAGTAGCTCTGACCGTACGTACTTTTCTATTCGCGCACTGTCAAAAGTACTCATGTCGGAAAGCGGATGATGATCAAGAGAAAAAAAATGAAGAATTTCTGAGGAGAACACAAACGGCGAACAAAGAAGAAAAAGGGAATGCGTTTTTTTTCTTTTGCCTTTTGTCTCCAACCTTCACAACGGTGTTTAGATTCCATCTACTCACTCTGTCCCAAGCATGTTGCAGATCTGTATATATTTGTATGCATCTAATCGTGTTTAATATATACTCCCTCCGTTTTAAAATATAAGATGTTTTAGATTTGTAAAGAAAATAAATCTAGACTTCTTTTAGTGTGTAGATTCATCCCAAGATTGAGTGAACCTACGTACTAAAACAAGTCTAGATTCATCTTCTTCACAAATCTAAAACATTAAAATATAAATGTATCCTGTCTGAAATTTAGAATCATCCTTGTCGATGTCAAAACTAGCGTCGACGTAACCTTTTACGACGAGTTGTTCATCACCTCCATAGACTAAGAACATTTTTTTAGTCCTATTTACGTACTTTAGGATGTTCTTCACGGCTGTTCAGTGTTCCACTCCTGGATCACTTTGATATCTGCTCGTCAAACTAAGAGCATTGGACACATCCGGTCTAGTACACAGCATGGCATACATGATAGAACCTATGGTCGAGGCATAAGGCACTTTGCTCATAGCTTCTCTATCATTTACTGTAGCTGGACACTGAGCCTTTCTCAATATCTTACCTGACAACATAGGCACTGAACCTTTCTTTGGCTTATCCATTCTGAACATTTTCAGAACTTTGTCTAGGTATGTACTCTGGCTTAAAGCTATCAGGCGTCTTTGTCTATCTCTATAGATTTTGATGTCCAATATATAAGCAGCTTCACCTAGGTCTTTCATTGAAAAACACTTGTTCAAATAACTCTTCACATCGTTAAGCATGTTAATGTCATTTCCAATAATCAGTATGTCATCCACATATAGTACCAGAAATGTCACTGAGCTCCCACTCACTTTCTTGTAGATACAAGCTTCGTAGAAATTTGGAACAAATCCAAAGCTCTTGATCACTTTATCAAAACGAAGGTTCCAACTCCGAGATGCTTGCTTTAGTCCATAAATGGAACGCTGAAGTTTGCACACTTTATCAGCATCCTTAGGATCGACAAAACCTTCGGGTTGCATCATATACAACTCTTCATCAATGTTGCCATTGAGGAACGCAGTCTTGACATCCATCTGCCATATTTCATAATCATGAAACGCAGCAATTGCTTATAAAATCCGAATGGACTTAAACATCGCTATGGGAGAGAAAGTCTCATCGTAGTCAACACCTTGAACTTGTCGAGAACCTTTCGCGACAAGCCGTGCTTTATAGACGATAACATTACCATCCGCGTCCGTTTTCTTCTTGAAAATCCATTTGCACTCAACGGCCTTTCGGTCGCTAGGAGGGTCCACCAAAGTCCATACTTGGTTTTCGCTCATGGATCCCAATTCGGATTTCATGGCCTCTAGCCATTTCTCAGAGTCTGGGCTCATCATCGCTTCCTCATAGTTCGTAGGTCCACTGTCTTCTACCAACAAGACAGTCAAGACAGGGTTGTCGTACCACTCAGGAGGGGCACGCGACCTTGTCGACCTGCGACGTTTAGTAGCAGCATCGTCCGAAGCTTTATGATCCTTGTCATTAGCTTCCTCTATTGTTATTGCAGGCGGCACTGGAACAATTTCAGGTGCTGCGCTACTCTCCAACTCAAGATAAGGTTCAATAACCTTGTCTAGCTCTACATTCCTCCCACTCACTTCTTTTGAGAGAAACTCTTTCTCAAGAAAGGAACCGTTCTTTGCGACAAACACTTTGCCTTCGGTTCTGTGATAGAAGGTATACCCAATAGTTTCCTTAGGGTATCCTATGAAGACGCATTTCTCCGCTTTGGGTTCGAGCTTGTCCGGCATCAACTTCTTGATGTAAGCTTCGCATGCCCAAACTTTAAAAACGACAACTTAGGTTTAGCACCAAACCACAGTTCATACGGTGTCGTCTCAACGGATTTAGATGGTGTCCTATTTAAAGTGAATGCAGCGGTTTCTAATGCATAACCCCAAAATAATAACGGCAAATCAGTAAGAGACATCATTGATCGGACCATATCTAATAGAGTTCGATTCCGGCGTTCAGACACACCATTGCGCTGTGGTGTTCCGGGTGGCGTGAGTTGCGAAACGATTCCGCTTGCTTTAAGATGCATGAGAAAATCATCACTCAAACATTCACCTCCACGATCGGATCGTAGAAACTTATCTTTCTGTTACGATGGTTCTCCACTTCATTCTGAAATTTCTTGAACTTTTCAAATGTTTCAGATTTATGTTTCATTAAATAGATATACCCATATCTACTTAAGTCATCGGTAAAAGTGAGAAAATAGCGATATCCACCGCGCGTCGAAACACTCATCGGTCCGCATACATCGGTATGTATGATTTGCAACAAGTCCGTTGCTCGCTCCATCATACCAAAGAACAGGGTTTTGATCATATTGCCCATGAGGCATGGTTCGCATGTGTCAAATGATTCAAAATTAAGAGACTTCAAAAGTCCATCAGAATGGAGTTTCTTCATGCGTTTTACGCCAATATGACCTAGATGACAGTGCCACAAATAAGTAGTATTATCACTATCTACTTTGCATCTCTTAGCCTCAATGTTATGGACGTGTGTTTCATCCCTTTCGAGATTCAGAAGAAATAAACCATTCATAGCAGGTGCATGGCCATAAAAGATGTTACTCATATAAATAGAACAACCATTATTTTCAGATTTAAATAAATAACTGTCTTGCAATAAACATGATTCATAAATGATGTTCATGCTCAGCGCAGGCACATAATAATATTTATTGAGGTTTAAAACTAATCCCGAAGGTAAAACTAAGGAGAGCGTGCCGACGGCCATCACATTGGAATCCTCGGCAGAACAAACTCCACCGGCGCAGCTTTGGAAATTAATTCCTTTTATCTTATTAAATTCATAAGTTTTTATCCAAAGTTCTAAATTAAATAAAACCAATTTCTATGGTTCTATAATATTTTTATTTATTATTTTTGATTATTTATAAATGTTGGAGCACAAACTGCGGAATTAGTTGTTAAAATTTATGTTCTTTATCTGAATATATGCTACTCCCTCCGTTTCAAAATATAAGATGTTTTAGGTTTGTGAAGAAAATAAATCTAGATTTTTTTTTAGTGTGTAGATTCATCCCAAAGTTGAATGAATCTATATACTAAAACAAGTCTAGATTCATTTTCTTCACAAACCTAAAACGTCTTATATTTTGAAACGAAGGGAGTATATATGAGTAGATGAATAGTTTTTTCTTAAAGTAAAAGAATCAAAGATTTATTAATTTATCCGGACATCTTTTTTAGTATGAAAATACTTAAATTATGGACACTGCTCCACACAACCCTTATTTTGCTCGCAAGTTTTGGACGTGGCACCCGTATGTACGGGCACTTCCTGCCCGGCCAGGCTTTTCAAAAGCGTGATTGCCTAACTGAAAAAAATGTAAATATTATTTAATCATGGTTTTTACTAAAATAGCATATTTGATGTATCTCAGACTTTTGGGGTTTTGGGATCAGATTTGGGGCAGAAAACTAGAGCCCAAGCTCATCTCGAAAATCGGGTTGTCAGGATGCCCAAGCCGAGGCCTAGCTTGGAGCAAAAACTCCTGAAATAGTTGTTAAAACATTTATTGGTTATTTGAGTCGACGGATAACCTTTCCTCAAATCAAACAAATGAAAGACAAATCGAGATTCCTAAAATTTTAGAATACAGTACCGGACATTTGACTCCTGGGAGTCGGGAAATATGGCCATCGCCACGACCACGTCGCTCGTCTCGTCGGAGATGAGACGCGCGTGCGGTCCACCGATCGTGCCCCCAGAATTGCCATGGCATCTGCTCCCGGCCACTTGCAGGTCGCTCCGTACGTAAAGCGCGTGACTTCAGTTCCATGCCACTAGCCGATGGAGGGAGTCTCGTCCCGGTCAAGAGTCAAGACCAAGACGCAGTCCGGCGCGTGCGTACGGTTCCTCTCCGTCCTAGCCCGCACAAGCACAACCCTCCTGGTTCGCCCGCCGTCTCCTTCGGGTTCAGCCTTCCTTTGACCAGTTTCCTCGTAGCACGGGACAGAAGCAACGCTGTCTCGTCGGGTGTGTGCGCGCGCAGGTGTCTTCCTTTGACCAGTTTCATACTATTCCCTCCGATTTCGATTTAGAGGACACAATTTCCAAACCATGCAACACCAAAATACTTAGACACAAAAGTATTTAACCTTTATAATTATTCCGGTGTGAAAAAAATAAAATATTTACATGCATATGTGTCAACAAACGTGAGCACTTTGTTGGCTCTTCTTCTCCTCATGCATTTAAAGAACACAGTTTACAAACCATTCAATCATAAAATACTTAGACACAAAAGCATTTAATCTCTGTAATTACTCCCGTGTTAAAATAACAAAATGCTTGCATCACATGTGTGAACAAATGTGAACACTTTTCAAAAAAAAATCTTCTTATGCATGTTTTACTCCATACTATTAAATGGACCAATTAGATAACACCTAGGACCCAGAAAATTACAAATTGTATTCTTTAAACCGGGACGGAGGGAGTAGCTCTGACCGTAGGTACTTTTTCATTCCCGCACCGTCAAAAGCGGATGATTATCAAGAGAAATGTGAAGAATTCCCGAGGACAACTCAAACGGTGAACCAAAAAACAGGGGTGCGTTTTCGACTTTTGGACTCGTGTCTGCAACCTCCACAACGTACAGTGTTTAGATTATTCCATCTACTCACTCTGTCAAACAAAATATGCTGCATGTCTAATTGTGTTTTATTATACATAGATACATATATAATAAGAATCTAAATAAATAAATCCGAGAATTTCTTTTACTTCCTCTGTCCTAAAATAGATGTCTCAAGTTTTTTCAAAATAGATGTCCCTTCCTCCGTCCTAAAATAGATGTCCCTCCCTCGACAACAGCGAGGCGTCCGTGACGACTTCATCAATCTCAAGATCCGTCAACTCCGTATCCCGCAGGTGCTCATAAGGGTTGGTTGTGCGTTCAGTGAGCATCTACGATTATACTGTGTTTTTTTTTAAAAGATTTGTTGCACATGGGTAACGGTGCTGTCTTGGCTTTTGAATTTTTAATATTTTATTTAAACCTCGTACTTCTATATGTCTCCAAATATTACGGAAGCACCGGTGCCCGAAGACACTTCCCGTTACTCTCCTTTTTAATCAATGAAAGAAAAGGCCGCGAAAAAGTTGAGCAGAAGATTTGCCGTCCTGCTCGTGACTTTAATTGTCATCACTAGCCGAGAGTGTCTCGTCCCGGTCAAGACTAAGGGCGTATTTGGTAGCCCTGTTCAACCCAGAATATCCCACCTCAGATTGTTTTCAGATGTTTGGTAGGTTGGTTCCAGGATCTGGGCACTGCCCACCTCATACGAAAACGGCATCTGGGCAGTGCCCAGTTGTGAAGCTGGAAACGAGCTTTGCACCTTAGCCCTGCTGCCTCCATCCCGAAAAACCGGTTCCACCCGTCTGCTTCGCACCCCCCAGTTTCCACCCCGACCCCGAGCCCACCACGCATTCCTTCTCCTCTATCGTCAAAACGCATCGCCCACTCCGACCCCGAGCATCCCGTTCCTAGATTTCGTCGCCGCTGACCGTCCCCCGCCGCCGTTCAGCGCCCCCTGTCACTCTCTCTAAGCGGAGCTCCCTCCCATCCCTCATCCTCGTCGCGTCGCCCGCCTCTGGTCGTCGGGGGCGCCGCATCACCGCCATGGACAACGGGGCCGGCCAGGGACCACCAGCCGCGCCTCTATAGCATAGACCCCGCACCGGAGGAGGACGAAGACCACAGGCCTCCCCTCTGTAGCCACCGCCGCCGCGCTGGACGAGCACGCTCGCCACCGGATTGGGTGCTCGTCGACCCCGTCTGGAACCGGCGCACAGGACATCCTCCGCGCTTGATTCTCTCATCGGTGCCCATGAAGGCCTCCTCGCTTGCTCCTCTCACCGGCGCCCAGGATGGCCTCCTCGGTTGCTCCTCTCACCCGCGCCCACTCACCCTAACGCCACTGTAAACACCCGGATTTTTAATCTCAGATGCCTGTTATGCCATACATCGCAATTCCAGGATTACCATTTTTGCGAGACATAACAGAATTGGATATCATAGTACATCATCCCTTACAAACCGTACATAAGTTCTTACACAAATAGGGATCTCATGATCCAGTTCTTAATACAACTTCAAGCAGTGGAATACGTAATAATAACGGTAGCGTAGGCGAAGCTCCATCTTCGGGGTCACAGGCAATGCTGACGATGGGAGATGATCCTAGTTGTCGTAACCTTCCTGGGGTCCATCCTCCAGGTACTCCTCTTCATAGTCTGGCCACGAGAATAGCCAGGGACAAAGCCATGAGTACTCTTTAAGTACTCGCAAACTAATACTAACAAGTGAAAGGGGTTTTTGATAATAGGACACTAGGCTCTAGGGTTGTTTTACATAAGCCAGATTTATCTCTACTAAGTTCAGAAGCAAGAGAGCTAATTGAAGTTTATAACACCTAAGTAGGAAATTGTATCTCATGCCACAACCCTGTTGTGGTCAAGTTAAAGTTTCAGTTCATTTCACAAGTCATTTTTAAAAGTCTGACGGGGGAACAGTATGGACACTCCAACTGTCCATAACCGCGGACACGGCTATTCGAATAGTTTGACACTCTGCAGAGATTGTACACTTTTACCACAACATTCGATACATCCGTCAGGAACAAATCCTGAATTCACCATACTCAGTATGCGGATAATCAATCCTAACCTTTCAATTACACGCCCTAGTATAAGCACCTCTCCTGTAAGTTTGGCCTCCCAACCATGACCAACTGTCATCTTGGGTACTGCACAGGTGGACAATCTTCACAAGGTAGCCTCAGCTCAGACCTTGGCCGTGAGGGAACTAATAGTAAGGTATATAAGTTTCGAGTCAAGCCCTACCCAATTTTCGGGTATTGTGGTTGTACGATAAAATTGGAATGGTATCGCATCCAGACAACCATCAGTTTCATAAAGGGCTAAGGCTCATGCCTCATCATTTTCATCACCAAAATCATCAAGTGTTCGTAAACACATGTCCAAAACATTTCAGTAGAATGATCCATCATTCTAAGGTTTTCATAACCATTTTCACCAAGTATTCCCATCTAGAGTTGGTCAAGTTTCATGCTTAGCACTAGCATCTACAAGTGGGGGTGAGTACTAATGAGGGGTGGTACGCTAGTGGGGTTTGACTAAGTTTAATCTCATGCCCTAGGAGGACATCAAGATTATCTAGCTTAGGCCAATTTTTATGCTCTTTATGCAACCTTCAAGTATCATTCTAGTATCTATCATTTATTTCAGTAAACTCTAAGTAAGAGCTTTGATAAAGAAATAAAGTAATAAACTTGCAAATAAAACTAGGATTGGTTTATCAAGGGGTTATGATCATATATGCTTTAAGGCATATAGTGGCATGGTAGTAAGCAAGTAGTAGCTTGCATAGGTCAACTTGATTATTAAGGCTTGCAAGTATTGGCCTGCACAATATCAGTATAAGCTTGCATTAGTATGGTATCTTGCAAGTGTTAGCTTGCACATTCAACTAGTAGCATTAGGCTTGCATCAGTGTCAATATAAGCTTGTAAGTAAAACTAGGATTGGGTATCATCAAATGTATCTAACCAAGCATGCTTAGTGCATTGCATAGGTTATTTAACTCTCATAATTGCAAGTGTTAACTTGCATAAGTATAGTATCAGCTTGCATTGGTCCACTTGATTAGTAAAGCTTGCCTTGTGCAGAGCAGTGGTTGAAGTTCTCCTCGTCTTCTTCTTCGTAGTATCCTCCTTCCTCCGCGTATCCTTGGTCGGTACTAGCGTCTATAAATAAATACGATGTACACAATCACCAAACAATACTTAACTACTTGCAATCATCACACAAAAGGGTCCTATAGATGATCTAACATCATCACTAACATTACAAGATTAAAGCTTGGTTTAATTCCTTTTATTTTTAGAAAAGTAATTTCTACTCATTGAAAAACTACTTAAGATTTAATATTATCCAAACCAAATATGGGATCATGTTGACACATGTCATCACCACATATTATAGTGCATGAGAATGTGATTTAAAGTGGTGTCACAATTTAATAAGGTTTTACCCTTTTATTTTAATTAATTAAAGTGGCTAGAAATGCCTATGGGGCATTCTTTTATTTACTTGAACATTATTTCTGTAAGTAAACCTATATATTTTTATATATTCTGAAAGGTATGATTAAATGTGATTTTTGAGAGTTGGAATCAACTCAAAAGCTATTATGGTTTAAATTTGAAAAATGTTTAAATGCAGAAAAGCTTCTGCCTTGTTATTTTTACCATGGATGATCTATAGATCCAAATGACTTGAATCCAACGGGCTTGGATTCAGCATTCCCAGACCTTTCTAACAAAATTGGTTTCATTCAATTTGGTTTACTGAATTGATCTGGGTTGATTTTTGAAACTGGGTACATAAGTGTGTTTGAAATAAAATGGAAAAGGTTTAATTCAAATAACTGGGCTGCGCGGGAAACGATACTGGGCCGGCCTGCTAAGCGTAGTGCTTCCGCGGGCTGTTTAAGTGGTTGTCCCCACGCGTCAGTGAGACAGGGGGATGCGAAGCGGTACGGGGCAACGTGGTGCGTTCGATCTGGTTCTAATCCAACGGCTGAGAGTCATCGTCGACGTTGGGCAACGCCGGCGAGACAGAAACCTAGCGCGGCCAGTGGGGGTCGTTGGGTGCTCACCGGGGTTCAGGCGAGGGTCGGAGAGGCGGGCGAACGACGAAGTCGACGACGGCGAACCTCCTGGTACCGGTAGCTTCTCCTGGGGCGGCTCCAATCGCTGGCTTCCTTCTGCTCCAGAGGCGGCGGGCTCCGGTGAAATTCCGGCGATGCGCTGCTCGCCTTGCTCCGGGACTGCGGCGGGGTGGTTCTGGGTGAGAGGGGAGTGTAATGGTGTGAAGAATTCGAGCGGGGGAGGCCTCTATTTATAGTCGCGATGGTGAGACCGAACGGCATGGGCAGGCGACGGTGGCGACACAGCTATGGGCTGCTAGAGGCATGGTCGGTGGTGGCGATCGCTTGGTGGTATCCTGGCGATGCTCTACGGCTTTAATGCGCGTGTAGGGGCGGTGCGGTTTGGTTTGGAACATGCGACGCTCTGCGCGGCAGAGGCGGCGTCTTCGACGGCGAGCGGTGGTTGTGCGGCATGGGGCGGCGAATGGGGATGTCTGGCGGTCTCCTGGGTCGGTGGCGATCATGTATGCACACGGCGAGGACGGCGCGCGGTCTGTGGACGTCGGTCGAGTGTGGCGTTCTGGCGCACGCTCGGCATGGTTGCTGGCGAGCTGGGCGCGGTCCGTGCGTGTGGTCCAGTGGCTAGCAACGTTCGAGCGTTGGACAGGGAGTGGCGGTGGACGGTGGGTTGCCTCCCAGACATGCTGGCTAGGCTTGGTTCTCCTCCTAACTTCCTGTCGACATGGGGGTGACATGGGTGCACTCGGCTGTTCACCATTGATGATATTGGAAAGCTCACAGTGGTGCTAGTGCTTGGTTTAACTTGCTAGATGATCTACTGAGATGGTTGTGAGCTAGAGAGGGAACAAGTTAGGCTTCAATCACTGCTCACAATAGTATTTAAGATTTTGATGACTTGTGTCTGCAATGTGTTTGATAAAATGGCCGCAAGAATTCAAGTTTTGAATTTTGAAAAGATTTTTGGTGGGTGTGCTAAGTTGGTGCTGGTGAGTCTGCAGATGATTGGGTTTTGAAAGTTAAGCTTGTTTGAGTGGTTTTTGAAAAAGTGCAATCTTCTCATATGATAAAGATTCAATTTTGAATTGTCATTTAAACCATGCATTTGAAAGTTTCTGGATGATCACAAAGTGGGCCTTGATACTTTGTTATGAGTACAATCAAGGGGTGCAAAGATCCAGAAAAGTTTCTGTTAGGTTCAGAAAGTTTGAGACAACCAAAGTAGGCATGAGAGTTAAATTGGTCAAAGTGACCATTCACTCATTTAACTTTGTTTTGATTTATTTGTTTTTGGGAAAAGTGTGGGATTGTTTAGATGATGTTTATTTCACCTAAAAAACATTTTACAAGCAAAGGACCACACAAACAAGTTGGTTCAAAAGAATTTTAAATGAAATGCATACACATATGCATGCTTTCATAATTTTATTTAGAAAAGTTTTTGTTAACCTTAATTTTTATGATTAGAGTTTGATGATCCAAGTTTAGTATTTTTGGGATGTTACAGCCACCAGATGCACAACCTCGCCAACGCACAGCCCCAACGCTGAGGACATCATTGCTTTTTATTTTCATTTTCTAGGTTCCGTGTGTAAGAATTTTGGACTCGTTTGCATTTTTAATTTCTGATTTAGTGGATTCTATAAAAACATCTCATCTCGGCCATATCTAAACAGACACACTCTGCCAAACAACATGTCAACTCAACATATGTCAACACATGCAGGATGCAAACACATGACAAAATCTCAGTCCAACTAAGCTAAGGTCAGCATGTATGAATGGAGATAGACAATCTGGATTGACCCAGGCTACCAAACACTAAGAGCATCTCCACTCGTTGGGTGTACCCAGGCCGAAAACCAGACCGATTTTAGGCCGGACGAATCGCGTTTTCGGCCTGGGTACGCCCAGTCGTCCAGTCACGTACCCAGGCCGCGTTCCCAAGTTCGGCTAAATTCACTCAAACTCAGCGAAATATGGGCGAATATAGGCGGAATTTCATTAAAGCAGGCAAGGGGGTACATAGTACATCGGTTTTATAACTAGGAAATGACGTCGCCGTGGTGACGCCGCCGTGGTCGACGCAGGACGCCGCAACTACAGGCCGAGGCGGGGGTTGTTGCCGGCCTCGATGTGCGCCATGACTCCGGCGAGAGTCCGCCCAGGAACGCTCCACCAGCGACGGCCGTAAGCCGCATTATTACGCGACGGCGGCAGCGAGCCCGGCGGTCCGTCGTGTCGGACGAGTTCCTCGAGGCGCTTGCCGGCGAAAAACTGCCTCCAGAAGACTAGGTTGTCCTGATCCTCGGCGAGTGACAGGCATTGCATGGCGGCGATAGCGGCCTGGATCTCTCCGGCGAGTTCTGGGTCTTCCATGGCGGCGATAGCCGCCTGGATCTTTCCGGCGAGGTCCTGCCCATCCGGCACCGGCGAAACGGGGATCCCGCCGGCGTTGAGTTTCCAGCCTAGGGGGAGACGCGTGCGCGGAGCAGCCGGGCTTCCCACGGCAACAGTGTGCGTCGGCCGGCCATGGCTTCTCGGCGGAGTTGAGGAAGAAAGGTGCAGCGTCCGAAGTTCGCCGGAATTGTGGTGGTGTGAGGGGCTATGAAGAGAGACGGCGAGATGTACGTCTTTTATAGGCCGGAAGAATGGCGGGAGGGGTGTAGCGGCGAGGGCGGGAAAAGTAGAAACGGCGGGAGCCGAATCAGTGACTGCCGGTCCGTCGCGGGAGCCGAGGCAGCGACGGTGGCGCCGTAAATCAGCGACGCGTGGCCGACACGACGGGCAGTTATTGCCCGGCGGTCGCCGCGTGGTTTCGAGGATGAGGACGACTCGGCTTCCGTCACTGACTCGGCGGGTCCAAGCGCCGCTTTGATTTTTTTCGCCGATTTCGCTGAGTTCGACGTCCCGAGGGCGTAACCGGAAACCTGGATTCGGCCTGGGTAGTCCGGATAAAAATGGTCCAAATCCGGCCGAAAACAGGTGCTTGGGTACGCGACTGGGCCAATTTTCGACGTCCGGACCTAAATTCGGCCTCCGGACCGAAATTCGGCGTCCGAATCGGCCTCTCGTGGGTAGGCGAGTGAAGATGCTCTAAGAAGCAGTCCGGCGCGTGCGTGCGGCATACAGCGGGGTCTCCACCTTTTTTTTTGAGCGGGGTCTCCACTTTCACAAAGGTACGTTCAGGTACGTGGCTTCTGTTCAGTTCCTCTTCTCTCCGTTCCACCCCTAGCCCAGTCCAGCCCAGTCCAGCCTAAGCCAGTCCGTGCGGTTTGACGACCGAGCTGTTCACCCGGCGTCTCCATGTAGACCCGTCAGCGTCGGCTTCAGCTTCAGCTCAGTCTTGGCCTCCCAACCCGACGCACGAGAGGTCTACACGTAGAATCGTATCGGGCCGGGCGGAGTCCTCGTCAAAAAAAAAAAAAACGTTGCAGCGGGCGGGCACGGGACAGAAGCAAAGCTGTCACGCGACAGTGCAGTGCACCACTCGTCGGGTGTGCGCGCAGGTGCCTTCCTTTGACCAGTTTCCTACTACGTACTAGCTCTGACCGTACGTACTTTTCTATTCGCGTACTGTCAAAAGTACTCAGGTCGGAAAGCGGATTATTAAGAGAAATGTGAAGAATTTCTGAGGAAAAATCAAACGGTGATCGCGAAAAAATAGGAGTGCCTATTCGCGAAAGAATATATATGGAGTAGTACATTTTATCTAAACATGTTTCAATGTATAAATATATATAAATCTAGACAATCAGAGACATCTTTTTTAAATAAAGAAAGTAGAAAAGTCCAGTGGCGATGCGCGTCCGGAGAGACTTGGTCTAACCCCGGTGAACAAGTCTCCTCTTCGACGCAACAATTTTCCCATGCACAAAGCAGTGATTCTACCGCTAAGTCATGTTTGTACCGTCGATTCGCTGCTTCAGGATTTGCGCCCCAAGTTTCGTCTGAGTTGCATTACATTCTAAAAATCCGTGTCAGATTTATATGCAGCGAAACAAACTGGAAATACATTTCAGCGGGCCTCTTCGATGCGATCAAACTACGGAGGCATGACTGTGGGTGAAAACCGAGCTCCGAATACGATTAATATGGGTGATGAAGGGCATTTATGCGTCAATACCTTACTGAAGACGTCGTATATACAACCATAGCCTTCTCGCTAGGACTACTCTAGTTCTGGGTCTTTCAGATCGGACAATGGCGACACCTTCGGTATTGCTCCCCCTCTTAGGGGCATTGTTTCTTAGTAGACGCTAGATAGAGGCGGCAAGCCATGAAGCGGTGTTGAATCTACCGCATAGACATTGGCGATTCTCGGTGGCGTGGCGCGGCGTGGTCTCGACTGCGAGCATATGATGATGCGTCTCGATGACCAGTGGCGGAGCTTCAGCCTGGCATGCCCGGGCGGCTGCCCGGGCTTCGGCTGCTAATCTCCTTTGAGATCTATCAAAAATGCTTAGTCTAAATAAGATTTTATTGGGGTAAATTCTGGTCCAAACAGCCGCATCTAAACCTTGCCCAGGCTCAACTATGAGGCAGGCTCCGCCACTGTCGATGACGGTGCTACCTTACGCGTGGGAAGGTCAATGTCTTGATCCATGTCGTCAAGATAGGTCGACGGAAGAAGACGGCAGCGACTTATGAAGCGCGAGTGCGATGGCGCGAGCCGAGAGTCTACTGGACCGGTTTGTGTTTCCGATTCGTTGTTGGGCGGTTTGGTGAGGCCTCCAATTTTATCATGACGTGTATAGGTGCGAGGTCAAGGCGCATGACCTCGATATGGCCACCCATTCATCAAGGTTGTAGGTGGTGCAGTGCAACAACTGTCGTTAGCGAGGTGGCTCAGGGTTGATCTTTGTATTTTGTTCGTAAAGCTATATTGAATAAATGAAAATATTATGTGCTTCATTTTGATGCAGAAGTCGTGGGTCTTCACCTATATTTCGATAAAAATAACATGCCTTTTTAATTTAAATCTTTCTCTATGAATTTTTGTGGAATGGGTCAAAACTACATAGGACATGAAATCCTGCATAGCAGAGAAGGCACCTAAACATGTACCATTTGGATTTATTCGCATTTATATATCCAATACCGTCAAAATGCTCAGCAAGATCATGCTAACAGAGTGTTTTGAACCTTACTCGTGTTTGTTTCGGTTTTGCTACTCAACTCAGTCACCCACCTACTAAGCGTACACGCCACATTTTGCGGTATAATTTTCTTTTAAATAGGACTCTGGCATCAAAAGAAATATTGAACCGTACAAAGCAACTAAAAAAAGAAATCCTTGAGAATTCAGCCTTCATCTTCGACCTGAAGACCGTGTCGATGACGTGTCGCCACTAACACTCCTCCCTCAGCTGGCCTGTCATTATTGGTTGCGGACGAAAAGTCGTCGAACGGGTCAGAAAGACCACATTTGTCCTAGAGACAAAAAAGAAGGATGAATTAACGATGAAGCTCCTTGACGATCCGAAGATCCTCACAGGCAGAAGACGTTCTCGAGGAACACACCACTCCCACAAGCTCCTCAATGTCGCCATCGAGACGGGGCTAAAACTGAAAAAACCTTATTGGAAGAGACATCGCCACCCCACCAAAATTGAACCTAAAAATAGAAAAATGGAGCCCTTCCGCCAACGGGGCCAAGATCCGCCCCACCTCCATGGCCCGAAGGCCACATAAACAAGGCAGATTGACGAAGACGCCGATGGGAGACGATGAAATTCTATTGGTCTTTCTAGTGAGGAGGAGAGGGAGGGGAACGGTTCGCGTGCTAGTTACATTCTGTGGTATAAGTTGACTGACAATTTATAATACTATAACAATAGTGTTGGTTCTACTCCCTCTGTTTCAAATTACTCCGCCGGCGCGCTTATGTAGGTGAACTAATACTCCTTCATTTTTTATTCAAAAAAATCCTCGAATTTTTGAAATAGATAGTATAAAATATGTACTACGTATACCAAAAATTTTAAGAATTTTTTGATGAAAAATGAGAGAATACTAGGCCACCTAGGTAAGCGTGCGCGCGGAGTAATTTGAAACAGAGGGAGTATTACAAAAGATGTCACTGTCAGATTCAAGTTCAAAACTGTTTGGCGATTATATACCATATCCATGTAGATTTTTTTATAACTACAACGTTAGTATTTATTATGGTAAGGAACATAGCATAACATAATCATACGCCATCAGAGGCTACACTAATAAAATGCAACCTGACGTGTGTGATGATTAACTCAGCAGCAAAACAGAATTGGGAATTTGCTGTCAAGAACTCGGTATCATCGGACCATTTCTAATCATGGGACCCACACGGACCATAAAGTCATGTGAGTCCAATTGGTATATCCGACTTTACTTTATGGCTGCCGTTCTATCTTTGAGGGCTTTACCTTTTTCTTATTATTACTAGTCAAATTGGCCAACATATTTTGTGCGGATCTTCTTATATCTTTCTCCACTTGCTTAGGTCACGCCACCATCTCGCACTTGCCAACACCGTTTCCAGCACCTTGTATGGTATTCATCTTTTGTGTGGGCATCTTCTTACAAAAATTTAAGTTATGGACACTAGTGAATATTGAGTCCACAACTCCACATAACACCTTTTATTGCTCACAAGTTGTTATTTATTTGAATATATGACTCTCTTTCGGCGCTGGCAAGTTTCGTACGCGTCACTTGTACGCCTGGAGCATAAACTTCGGGTATAGTTCTTAAATTTTTGATTATTCGAATATATAATATGAGTAGTTGCACAATCTTTGCTTGTTTTTTTCTAGGATTCCTGAATTTACAATGTTTAGTTGAGTATATGTTTCAATGAAATGTGACGACCGTGAGGGAGATGGCCTATAACACACGCAACCTCCAGATCATGCGCGAACAACTCCACGAAAAAAATGCTTTGATAGCGGGCTCTGATACATTCCTTCGTGGATTGCTAAAAGTCATGCAAACCAGATAGCACATAGAGTCACCGGACAGGGCAGTGATTAAGAAAAGTAATGTTAAAAGATTCAGGGCCAAAAGAATGTTCTGGAGGCTTAAGAATGTTATTATACTACTTTTAAAATTTGTTCACATGTAAATAAAAATGGCTCTTGTTAAAAAATGTCCGCTCGATTTTTTTTCCCAGTGGTGATCGTGCAACCATAAGAGGCCAAGCTGAGACTTTACATTCAACATGTGAGAGATTATTCCACTCCTCTTTTTTTGTACTGTATCCGTGTCCCTGAATTGTAAATGTTTCTCAAAAGAGAAAATGACAAAAAACCATCATATTTAAAGACGAGGGGACACGAAACCACCACGTTACGGTTTTTTGACACATAAATACCATTTTAGAGGACGGGCTGTGACGCGGGGCACTGATTCCTCGTGGTTAGCCCTCTAACTAAGTTTCTGGCAGGTGGGGCCCACTGTCAGTGCACATGTGGCGGGGTGGCGGACGGACAGACCAGACGGCCGTTAACGACCGCGTTAGGGCACGGTTTTAACCGTTGCGCCGCCGCATCTGAGCTCATTCCCCTCGCTCTGTTCTTGTTCTGCTCGCGCCCGCCATTGTCGCGTTGTCGCCTCCCCGACGCCGGTGAAGAAGCAGGGCGCGCCGCCCTTTCCGCCATGGTGTCGTGGTCCGATGGAGACGAATCGCCTCTTGATCTGAGCTCTGACGGCGAGAGTGTAAGTTCTTGCCACTGGATTTGGGGATTTTCGGGCTCATATTGTTGATTTCTAGGGTTTGTGATGAAATTCTTATTTAGGTCAAGCCTAGTCTAATTTGCTATTCCATTTGCACTTGTTAGAGCATGAATGTCATATATGATTCGGATTGGTGCGGTTTAGCCGATGATGGGGCTGAGCCCATTCTCTGTAAATGTGGATTTGTGGCGGCTAAATTTGTTGGATTTGAGGGCTACAACACTGGGAGAAGGTTTCTAAGCTGTGAAGGGCAGGTGTGTGATCAAATGTTTGTGTCATTTTCTCTCATATTCATAGTTAGTTCTTCTTTTAACTGAAATGTCACTGAATTTTAGGAGGAATTGAAGTGTGACTTTCTGCAATGGGTTGATCCAGTTCCTACTGATGCTATGATGAAAGCAGTAGGCAAGCTATGTGATATGTATGGAGAAGTTAAGCAAGTCAAGACCACTGAATCCCTGAATTTCATGGAGCAGAAGTTTGATTATCAAGACAAAATAAACAAGCTCCACACTGATCTGAGGAATTCACAAGATGAGCTAGCTAAACAAGTGGAAGAAAAGTAGGTGACTTTAGCCCACACGGCTATAGCTGAACAAGGATTGATGGATGCTATGGCTGCATTAGAGGAGAAAAGGATCACTGATGAAACAACCTGTAAGATGCACAAATGTTTGCTGAAAAAAGCAGAGAATGAAAGGGACAAGTACAAAGAAGATAAGAGGAAGTTGGAGTCCATCATTTCTGACTTGTTGAAGCAGAAAGAAGCTTACAAGAGCAGGTTCAAGAAGATAAAAGATCTTTGTGATGTGTAATTTTATCTTCATTAAGTAATGTTCAATTAGGATATGTTGTTGAACTGTGATGGGTGCTCTGAGAGCTGAATTCTTAAGTGTTTGTGAGTTGTAATAAGTACAATTATTGTCTGACTGATGCTTTGTTTGTTGAACTATGAGATGAGCTTTGGTTTTAATTCTTAAGTATCTGTGAGCTGCCAGAATTTATATGTGAATAACTATTGTCTGAATGATGTGTTTTGGTCTGAAATCTATATGTGTTTTGGCCTAGATCAGCTGCCAGAATTATGGTGAAATTACACACATCATGTAAGAAAATAAATGGCAACAAAAGCATTTGAATGAACTGGTGGAACAATAGTGACATAGGTAGCTAAATAATGGTTCAACAAGACTGACATACTGGTTCAACAAGACTGACATAGGTAGGTACATACTGGTTCACCAATTTGCCACAGCAAAATAACAGGTTTACATCAAAAACTTTGCTCCAAGCAAATAACAGAAACTAAATGACCACTACTTTGCTTCAACCATCTAAAGGACCACTACTTGAGTCCCTACCAGCAGATGCATTTGCCCCAGCTGTGAAGTAGGACATGAATCATCTCCCTTGCCTTGGAGCTAAACCAGTAGGAGGTTGTGCATCAGTAGTTGATCTTGGAGGAACAAAAGAGGATCTTGGTGGCCTGGGAGTTTGTTCTGGCATAGAAGATAAGGATGGTGCCCTGGGAGCTTGTTCTGGCATAGAACATGAGGATGGTGCCCTAAAAGTTGAGCCTTCTCCATCAACTCTAGGGCCTGCCCCAGCAGGAATGGTCATGTTTGACTACGAATAATAGAGTTATTAACTAAAATATAAATACAATGTAGAAATCCTTTGTGCAATAAATTAGTTACCTTGTGCTGGCTTTTCCTAAGTGCAAGATCAGGTCTGAGTGGTTGTGCACAGCTTGTGTACTTGTGTCCTTGTAATTTGCAGTTGCTACATGTGATAGTGGCCATCCTAGATGATTTTTTGGGTTTAGGGACCTCAAATTTCCCTTTTCTCCTCTTTTCCTGCCTCCTACCCTTTTGGTGATCTTTAAAAGCAGGTGGCATTATGTCTTCAGTATCTGTTCTTGTACAGCCATGCTGCTGTGGCATTGGATAGAACATAGGCCTATAGGATTTGAGGTAGTAGGGTTTCTTGTAGAAATCTGAGACATAATCTTCTGGATATTTTCCTGCTTCATAGATGGCTGAGATTGCATGATTGCATGGCAACCCAGTTAAATCCCACTTTCTGCAAGAACATGTTCTGCTATCTAGATTTAACTCATATGTGTGATCACCACTTGCTACCTGCCATAGTCCTTCATCCGCTCTTTGTGGGATGCCACTATTCTGAGTCTGCAACATGTTGTTGTCACAATGCTCTTCCTCATCCAAATCAACTGCAATGTGGCTAGGATATAATCTAGCATACAACTTTTGTTTTCCCTTATTGCTCTTCACAGGGGACAACACAATGGCTTGCTTAGCCTTGTCCCTCATCACTGTCAACACAAGCTTTTTTGACCTTTCACACTTTCTCAGCATTTCTTCCACCTTAATGTTGTTGTCCACTAATTCTAGGCCATTCAACCCCTCTCCTTCATTTTCACATAATAAATTGAATCACACATCCCATACCCTTCCTTATCCATCAGTCCCAACAAGTTCAGAAACCTAATATCAGACCGACGCATGGTTGTTGACACAAATTTGGCCTCATCAAATTGAATAAACAGTTCCCACATCTCTGAATGTTCCCTAATATGAAATAAAACAAAACAATTTAATAAATATTGCCCTAATGTTCTGAATATTCCACAAATTTCAATACATAGAACAGGGGAAGGGAATTTTTCCTTACCCGTAGTCGGAGCGGTAGTGGCTGAGCGGATCGTTGCTACACTGGCTCGCCGGCTCCAGCTGCGACGATGCCTCCTCCGGTACACCATACTGCTCTAGCTGCAGCGAGATCTCCATCGACTCGCGGTCGTCGTCGCTGTCCAAATCGACGACGCCCATGTTAAAGCCTGGCCCGATCAGCACTTGCTTCACGTATCTGCCACCACCGCCTCCAATCGGACCGGCGCCATGCCCTTCCGGCGAGCCGCCTCCTCCTCCTGTCGCCATGGCACTCGCGGGAGACTAACTGACGAGAGTGAGCGAGGTGGACAACTCAGATGCGGCTCAGACCGTGCCCTAATGCGGTCGTTAACGGCCGTCTGGTCTGTTCGTCCACCACCCCGCCACGTGTGCACTGACAGTGGGCCCCACCTGCCAGAAACTTGGTTAAAGGGCTAACCACGCGGAATCAGTGCCTCGCGTCACAGCCCGTCCTCTAAAATGGTATTTATGTGTCAAAAAACCGTAACGTGGTGGTTTCGTGTCCCCTCGTCCTTAAATGTGGTGGTTTTTTGTCATTTTCTCTTTCTCAAAACTATATATTTCTCCATGTGTGCTTACATTTATGTATGGATTTTTAAATTTTACCTTATGAAAGTTCCTGGGTGCGACCCTTCACGAACAGAGAGAGCAGTGAAGCAATTGTTCTAGAGTCGAGGAGAATATTGAGGAGATCTGTGATAATCTTAGGCGGCTATCCCAACAACAGTGTCATATCGTTGGGACCAACCGAGGAATTCTGCAGAATGCGTCTGCAGGTGGCGGCCAAGCATGATAATTTACTTAACCGACATCAGATGCTACTGCAGCACACTCATTTTATAGTCGTTGGCTAAATCTGAATCTGGATTTGCTCATGCACTTGTTGGATGTGTGTGCTGTATCAGACATTCAGACTACCTGATAGTTAGGGCATCTTCACTCGCCTAATTAGGACGCCGATTCGGACACTGAATTTAGATCCGGACGCTGAAAATAGGCCCAGGCGTTTCCAGGAAACTCTTTTTGTCCGGATTTTGGCCAACTTTGGTCCGGATTTCCCAGGCCATATCCAGTATCCTGAAAACGCCGAATGAAGAGAATTGACCGAGTGGACCAGCCTGTCAGCGACAGAAGCCGAGTCGTCGTCATCCTTCCCGTTGTTTCCCTTTTTCCGCCCTCGCCGCTACACCCTTCCCGCCCTCGCCGTCGACCTCGACCTATAAAAGGCGCACATCTCGCCGTCTCCCTTATCACTTTCTCACACCGCTCCCAACTCCGGCGAACTCCAGACGCACGGCGAGATCCCTATTCCCGGCGAACTCCGGCGAAAAGCCATGGCCGACAGATTTCCCGGCGACATCGCGGCGGCGAACGGCCGACGCATGCTGCAGACATGGGAAGCCCGGGTGCTCCACGACGCGGGCTATACGGCGCCGCCGGACATTCGTCTCCCCTTCGCCTGGCAACTCACCACTGGTGGGATCCCTATTCCGCCGGTGCCCGCCGATGAGGACATCGCCGGAGAGATCCAGGCGGCTATCGCCGCTATGCAAGACCCGGATCCCGCCGAGGAACCTGGCAACCTGGTCTTCTGGAGGCAGTTCTTCGCCGACAGGCACCTCCAGGATCTCGCCCGATACGAAGGACCACCGGGCTCGCCGCCGTCGCGTCATAATGCGGCTTTCCGCCGCCGCTGGTGGAGCGTTCCAGGGCGAACTCTCGACGCCGTCATGGAGCACATCCAGGCCGGCAACCACCCCCGCCTCGGCCTATAGAGGCGGCGTCCGTCGTCGACCACGGCGGCGACGGCCTTGTCCTAGTTAAATTCGATGTAATATGTGCGTCCTTACTCTAATTAATGAAATCCGTCTATATTCACCCAAATTTCACCGAACGTGGGAACTCGGCCTAAAAACACGAGTGAGAAACTCGATGTTCCCAGATAAAAACGAGTTCCGTCCGGCTAAAAAACTTCGATTTTCGGCCTGACTTCATCCAACGAGTGGGATGCTCTTACTACGTGGCTTGAGGTTCAGCTTTGAGCGTTCCGTCCAAATTTTACAGTAGCGATCATTTGAGTCCGATTTTTTTACAAATATAACCCTCTGCACATTGACATAGCTAAAAATACCCTCCTCTAAAATTGAATGGCATAAGTAGCCTGGCGGGAGGTGGAAAAGCTGACGCGTGGCACTCCCGCCACTGCGCCTGGCGGAGCACACAAACCGCCCCGAGGACAGGCGGAAAATACATCCCGCCCTTAGAAATGGCGGGAGCATATGGGGCCACGTCAACTTCTGGCGGGAGGGCAGCATCCGGCTGGCTGACGATAATCTGGCCCTTTGCGTTGGCGGGAGGAGGAGCAGCGCACTGTTTTTCCTGTAGGTGCGGTCTTGTCATGTTGCTGCAGCCTGCACGTGCTAGGCTAGCTATTGTTGTTTGTGTGTTTTTTTAAGCTAGTAAGTACTTTTAGTTAACTGCGGCTGAATCTTTTCTACTACCTCCGTTCGCATATAAAAATACTTTTAGCCTTGTTCTAAGTCAAAGTTAATAAAATTTAACGAACTTTATAATAAAATGTAGCAATATTTATAAAAATAAATTGGTATCACTAGATATGTTTTCATATTTTGTTTCATAATATATAAATTATATATAATATATGTTGCTATATTTATCTATAAAATCGGTTAAATTTGATAAAGTTTGACTTAATCAAAAGCAAGAAGTATACTTATTTGCGTACCGAGGGAGTATAATTTAAAGCAGTCTCATATTCGATGGTTCTCCTTTTGTTTTGATAAGATTGAATTTGTGAAAAAAAGCAATTTAATACTTACAGCGAAGCGGCTGTCAAATTTAATTCTAGTATTATTGGATTAGAAATTTGATAAAAATATATGAATACTAAAACATAAAAGCCTAATTTATTCTATATTGTAGAAATCCCTACCTTATGGATTAAAAATAATGATCGTATTTAAAAAAATTAATTCATGGAATTAATTTTTGCAATGTGGATAACAAAATATAAGTTGTTTGTTTGCGCGTGCCCCTCGGACAAAGTCAGATGTGTGTTCGTTTTGGGTTGTCACTTAACCAAACGGTTGCAGCGAACACAAATGAACCTGTCCAGCTCACACGAAGATCACGGGTGGTGGTATACTAGTGTCGAAGAGGCTGTCTAGCTCACATGAATGAACCCGTACGCCGTTTCCGCCACCTTGTGTGTTGTGGCGGCGTGGCAAAGCTCACGCATGGCAACCGTGGCAGCTTCCTGGCCACCGACTACAGCATAGTCATGGGCGCCTTGTGGCGGATCTTGCGTAGTGACGTTAAGGAGGCGTCCTTCGCCACCGCCTTCTTGTCCAAGACGTGGTGGATCTCATGCACCGCTGCCTCGACCACCTCCTCTAGCACCTTCTCGGACACCTCGCCTTGGAGCTCAAAGCGGCCCACCTCCTCCTTGGCTAAACAACCGACCGGGCACGGGATGTTTCCGGCCGTGGGCGGGAAACAACCACAAGCCGCACGCGGGAAACATGAGCCGGCAAGTGCGGGAAACCGGCCGCATAGAAAACAGGTGGCGGTGAATGACGATGTCCCGTCGCCATTAGAGAGAGGTTGTAAAACGTTGCATCAGGCCACTAGGTGCACCGCTCGACCGGCAGCGACCTTCTTTTTGTCCGCGGGCCGACCCTTCCGGACCAAATCAGACGATTTGGATCGTCGGTTTGCGTCGGCCAGCTGGAAATGAATTAAGACTTAATGAAAGAAACAAACACAACATGCATGACAAAAAAAATTATAGTCTGAAATATCGCACCTTCATCTACAATTTCTACAAGTGATTCACCTTCTCAGTTGAAATCCAAATATAAAAAACGAGTGCTTACGGAGCAGTGACAAGGCCTAGGAAGACAACGATAAAATCAATCAGCTGAGCAAGTGAATCAGTGCCGATGTGCACGGAATCAACCGCATGCGTACAATACATACTCGCTCATCCCGCC
Organism: Avena sativa; assembly: GCA_916181665.1. Lineage (NCBI taxonomy): Eukaryota > Viridiplantae > Streptophyta > Magnoliopsida > Poales > Poaceae > Avena > Avena sativa. Next base: position 465,605,156 of record OV702283.1, on the reverse strand, counting down.
AAGCCCCATGGCGGTCGTAACCTTCCGCCAATGCCCGTGTCGGAGACCCCTTCCGCCAGCGGATAGAAACCATCCGCCAGTGTCGACGTGGCCCCAGCAACCTCCCACCGATCGCCATGGCGGGAAGGACATTTGGCCTTCCTCAATGGCGGGATATATGAACCGTCTCTGGCAGTGGCGGGATGTGCCACGCGCCGCTATTTCCACCTCCCGCCAGGGCATTTTTGCCAATCGGTTCGGCATGTTGGCAGATTTAGCGATGGGAAGCTGTAGAGGGTCATATTTGTAAAAAAATCTTTGAGTCCTGGGAGGAGAGTGACTGAGCTCACACGCCTCGCAGTAACACAGGCCGAAACCGGTGGGGGCGGGACGGGGACAGGCGGCGGGCCGGAACAAACAAGCGTACACGTTTACACCTGGACCTCGCCGGACCTCCTCCCGCCAGACCCGTCCCCATCTTTCCCTCCACCCCGCGTGCTCCGCGCCGCTCCGTCCCGTCGTCCCGGCCCAGGCACACCTCTCGCGCCAGAACAAACGTACGCGCCCCGTCCCGTCCCGTCCGTCCCGCGCGCTCGCCGAAACCGCGCCGGGCTTTCCCGTTCCCACCTTCTTCCACGCTCGATTCGTCCGTCCATCCCACTTTCCCCTTCGCTCTCCTTTCCCTGTCCTGTCCCGTCCCGTCCTCCTCCAGTTCAGTTCACACTGCGCCCGCGCGCACCTACCGACCTACAAAAGCCCCAGCCGCCCATACCTTCCACCGCCAGCTCTCTCTCCCCTCTCTCTTCCCCTGCCACCCACGGCACGGCACGTCACAGCACCTCTTTCTTGTCTCCGGTCCGGTGCGGGAATTCGGCGAGCTCTCTTTCTCAGCGGCGGAAGCTAGCTAGCCGGAGCGCACAGCGAGCCTCCGTCAACCATGAGCTGCCTGGGGTGGATCAAGCGACGGAGGTGCAAGAGCGGCCGGCAGGGCTCCGCCTCAGGCCCAGCGGCGACAACAACAACGACCATGACCACGGCGTCGGCGGTGAGCACGAGCCGGTCGGACGACTCCTCGGGGCCGGCGGGGCGGCCGGCGAGCAAGTCCACGGGGTCGGCGGCGTCCTCGCAGCCCAGCATCTCCTCGCTCTACGAGGAGCGGGGCCACGGCCAGCTGCGCGCCTTCGACTACGAGGAGCTCCGCGGCGCCACCAACGACTTCGGCCGCGCGCAGAAGCTCGGGGAGGGCGGCTTCGGGGGCGTCTACAAGGGCTTCGTCCGCCCACTCGACGCCGGGAACGGCAACGGCAACGGCAAGGGGGACAGCCGCGTCGCCGTCGCCGTCAAGCGCCTCAACCAGCGCGGGCTCCAGGTACGCGTGCTCCATCCTCGTCCATGGCATCCATGGCGAGTGAATTCTCCATTCTGCTCTGCTCTGTTCTTTCTACCACTGTGATTCAGCATCCATTGCTGTCGCTGTAGTCGGTCAGGTAAAAGATGCTTCCCTGAATAAATTACCCAAATAATAATCTCAGAGCTTGCTCAAATCATTCTGCTCGACGACTAACGTCCTATTGGCTACGTATTGGGGAAGATCAGAAGAATGTGGGCAGAAAGCTACCACTGAACTCAAGGCTAGAGCACTACTACTACTAGCGTGTAGTTCTGCCAATATTGACCAAGTATATTCTATAATTTACTTACCACTGAATCGCTGAGAGGAGGTGCAAGGAATTATTTTACTGCAAACAGTAAGAATTCATGGGTTCCGAAGTGGCGCTTGAATTGGATCGTGGAAAAGTTGTCTCTTCATGTAGTTGGTCCATGGAAAGTTAGTAGCCACATTAGTCCTTTTTGGGTTGGCAGGGAAAGGAGAAGACATTTATGAGTTGCAAAATGTTGAAATTTGTCTCTTTGATTGCTGGATTTGGAAGTTAGAAATTATCTACGTTACAAATGTCTGTTAGGAACATAAAGTAGGGAAATGCAGGACTTTCAAGGATCACTGACTATTCTAGTTCTTTTTTTTTTTCGAGAAGCAACTACTATTCTAGTTCTAGGCTTGCAGTTGCGCTGTTTTTACTAGTATATCATTAGTGAAATTTACTAAATTGCTAAATTTTATTAGTACTCATATTCATGAACAGTTCCGCTCCCGAGAGCATATTGCTGTGATTATAATATCCATGAGAACATAAGCGTGGCACACTATTTTATTACCAAGAAAATAAAGCAGCCAGACAGAGGGGGAATACATACTGACATTTTGAACAATGACAGTAGGATCCTCTTCTATCGCTCTCCTTCAAAACATAATAAATTTTGAAGAGCTGAATAAACATTAGAAGTAAACGCTGCCCATCTTTCAGTGGCACGCAGGAGAAATATGGAGTCCAGAAAACGATGTGTACCAGCCTTGCTTGTACATTCAGCAATGCAGTATCGAATTTGCCCAATAAGAGGAGACCAGCGGCTAGAAGAGGAGACCAGCGGCTAGAAAATGAAGTATTTTTTGTGGGCAAATCATGGTGCTGTTCTTAGTTGACTAGTATTCACTACCAGACCAAATCCTGGTCCATGTCACTACAAAAGAATAGTCAGCTAGGAACCAAGAATTTTCAATGCTTCCTGCCTGTTTTATCCATTTTCTTATGCAACTGGAGCTTCAGTCTTGTGAGTTTCTAGAAATTTAGTCTGCCAGGTTGTACTCCATTAGCTCGTATTTATAATGTCTATGCTAGTTGGTTCATGGTTTTGCTTCTTGTAGATTTTCTCCAATGTTTACTAGCTTATGAATCCCTTTTAAGACTTCATTCTGCACTATAGTTTTTAGTTTCTTCGCGGACCAGTTCAAAAGAAGCTTGTTAAAACCTGGAATGCGTCATTTGAACTGCTTAGTGTTCTAGATTTATTACTTGACGTTCTAAAGCTAATACAAAATGGTCGCCCCTTTACGTTTTCTTCATTTGTCATCAGATGAGTAATAGTCAGCTTCCTATGTTTTTTGTATACTAAAATCTTTCTGTTACTAATAGTTTCAAGTTTTTCTTAATGTTCTTCCAGGGGCATAAGCAATGGTTAGCAGAAGTACAGTTCCTTGGTGTTCTTGAGCACCCAAATCTTGTAAAGCTTCTTGGATATTGTGCTGTTGATGGTGAAAGGGGGGCCCAAAGATTACTGGTCTACGAGTATATGCCCAATAAGAGCTTGGAAGATCACTTGTTCAGCCGAGTCTATACTCCTCTTTCATGGAATAGAAGGCTTCAGATAATCCTGGGTGCTGCAGAAGGTTTGGCTTACCTGCATGAAGGGTTAGAACTTCAGGTACATTATAAACATCATTTGGTCACCTGTTTTCAAGTTTGTGCAAGAAGTCGTTCATCATTTGCAAAAAATCTCTTCAGCAATTTTTTAGAGAGTATCACAACCCAAATAATATGCTGCTAAACCCCACCATAGTTCCCACAAAGTTCTACAGAAAGGCAGTAGGAGTAAGTTCTTCTAATGAAGTGTTCAGCCTTCACAATTGATTTGCTGTGTCTGGTCATCATCCATATGATCCATAGAAATTAGAGGTAGCGGGCAAGGTACATGCACTAGAAGTGCAATGTAAAGTCAATCAGGAAATTAGGACTGGAAAATCCTGAAGGTGGATAGGGTAAAGCATGCTACCAAAAGTCATGTTCAATTCCCACTTCTCACTAAATGCCTGCAAGATTCCAGGCAACCAACTTTGTTGGAACTTTCTGAAAGCATGATTTTTCAACATTCATGGCCACTGCACACAGCCCAACGTATCCAGTTTGTCCTCTGTTTCTTCTAGCAGTGCTGTTGCGTCACGCATTTGACTCCATTAAAGCATAAGTACTTAGTCAAGAAGGTTCTGAGGTCTGGTCAATACTTGAGAAATACTTTTAAGGAAAGCTAGGAATCACCACCTAACTTTTTTCAGACATATCGTTAGTGTTCAAGGTTTGCCTGGAATGCAAAATTTTCACAGCATTCAATCATTTTCTGTGAGAACATGACACAAGAATCCTGTGTTCCAAACGGTGTTACAACTCAGTACAGGAGTTCTGTTTTTCTATCGTACCAGATTTTTTCTTTCCATTCGTCTAATACAAACTCCTCAATTTTGCTAGGTAATCTACCGGGACTTCAAAGCGTCGAACATTCTGCTGGACAAGGACTTCCAAGCAAAGCTATCGGACTTCGGGCTCGCGAGGGAGGGGCCAACGGAAGGAAATACTCACGTCTCAACTGCGGTATGTTGCCATCCTTCTGACCCAGAAATGAGAAATGACCGCATTGCCTGATCCATCTGGCATCCCACTAGGATTCAGTTGTTTGACTACCGCCAGTAAATGCTGCTGACCCAAGTTGGCACTCAGTCCCAAGCACCCTGTTTGTTTGATTGTCTACCTGATGTCAAGCTTCTGCTTCATTTGTCAATGGCTCAGTGGCACCTGTCTTTTTCTGCATTTGACTATTAGTTTCTTTTTTTTTGACGGGTGACGCTGGGTTTCTGAAACATATGGTTACATAAACTTTATGTCAGCATGACGTCCAACACCATACATCAAGCTTAGTACTACCAGTTATATGGCATGATTTTTCTCTCATTAATTTTTTTTGCATATGGTGGTCAGGTTGTGGGGACACATGGGTATGCTGCGCCGGACTACATCGAGACAGGGCACCTGACGTCAAAGAGCGATGTATGGAGCTTTGGTGTGGTGCTGTACGAGATCCTGACAGGGCGGAGGTCGCTGGACAGGAACCGACCGCAGGGGGAGCAGAAGCTGCTGGAGTGGGTGGGACAGTTCCCGCCGGACAGCCGCAACTTCCGCATGATCATGGACCCCAAGCTCCGTGGTGAGTACTCCTCGAAGGCGGCCCGGGAGATCGCCAAGCTTGCCCAGAGCTGCCTCCTCAAGAACTCCAAGGAGCGGCCTGCCATGAGCGAGGTCGTTGAGGTGCTCAGGCGAGCCGTGCAGGCCGAGCTAGCCTCTGCGGACAAGGCACCCAGCACCGGCAAGGGGAAGAGGGTCGACGTTGCACCACCATCCAGGAGGTGACCGATAAGTTGTCGTCAGAGGAGAGCTCTTTCTCCCTCCCTTTTAGGTGAGGTTTACGTATAGTTATGCGAACCACATGAGAGTTTAGATGATTTGAATTGGCGGATTGTTGATAGTGTTTCCCCTTTTCTTTTGAGGCTCAGTTTGAATGAAAATCAGTTACACCATGGGATGCAAATTTACCAGTCCATATATAGTACTATAAGTATAGGAGGTAGCAAACATTACCTGGCGGAGGACTGAATTCTCAGATAGCTAGACATCTCACTCTGAATGTAGGGCGATTTGTATACCCTTCCTCTGTCTGCGTCGAACGCGGCAACTTCTCTCAGGGTCTTCTTCCTCACGTCGATGGCGAGCATCCACGCCTCCGGTCTGACCCCTCGGCTTTGGCCATGATGTAAACGACATCCTCTTCGTGCAGGTTCAGAGCAGGGTGTTTTCCATGGAGCTTCCCCATGTCATGGAGGCGGGTGGGCAATTCCGGATGAGCCTTGTCCACCGGCACCTTGAAAATGTCGAGCCTGCAGTCCCTGCGCCAGTTCTGCCAAGGGTCCGTCTTCTCCCATGCTGTGGCTTTCATGTATTTGGTAACCAAGGTGAGTGGTGCTGGTGATGGTGCGCTGCTTCACCCTGAATTGCATCTCAAAGAACTTGATGCGGCCTTGGACGACGGCGATGTCTCGAACATTCGACGGACAACACTCTAGCTCCGTGCTCGGCGACCGCGGCAGCGGGATGTAGCGAAGCATAGAGTCATCATCGTCGACTGCGAACAGGTCGCAGATCAGGATGCCCTGCCACAGGTCGACCCAGGCCATCGAGCCGCGTTCGCCGCCGATGGTGAGCACCTTGGTCGGGCGGAAGACTGCGCGCACGTACCTCTCTGGCTTGTCCACGCGCATGAGCCTGGTAGCCCACGTCCAGGTCCTGGAGTCGAACAGGTGGAGGTCGTACTGCCCGCCCTTGGTATCCACCACCAAATGGATCACGGCGATGAGGAACTCGCCGTCGTCGCGGCCGCGTAAGCGCAGGATGCCGGTCTCGAAGTGGTGGCAGGGGATGGTGAGCAGACGAAGCGTCGGCGTGCCGCCGCCGGCCTGACAGACGTAGTACTCGATGATGAGACTAGTGGAGAAGGGATCGCGCGGAGGAGGGCCAATGTTGACTCGGAGCAGGACCAGATCGTCGGCGGCGGCGAGGACCGTGGCGGACCTGCGGAACTGGTTGGGTTGCACGCCGTCACAGTGGACGGTGAAGCAGGAGACGCGCGGCGGGCGCGCCGGCTAGAACGTCACCCCAATGGCGCCGCCGCCCTTCGAGCGGCACGCGTAGGCGGTGTTACCGTTTTTGCGGCCGTCGATGTAGCCATGTACGCCGAGGAGGATCCACTCCGGAGGCGAGGCCAGGTCTTCGCTGTAGTGGATGGGCGGGCCGGGGTCGCTGTCGTATGTTAGTTTGACCTCTCCTCCGAATGAACCCAACGGTTCGTCGGACCCTTATCCGCGCCCTGATCGGAGGCGTCCAACCCTCATATGTTTGGTGTGGCAACACTATAAAGAGGTGGTGGGGGCCGGGGCGTGCAACACGAGGTTCGTCACGCCGCCGCTCCCTCCACCTACAATCCCTACTGATCTAGGGTTAGCGCTAGTCACGGGAAGCACCGCCACAGCTCTGCCTAGCTGCTTTAGCCACGCTCTTGCCGTCGACCACGATGACCAACGGGTCCTCGAGTTCCATCACCGGAGAAGGTACACTCTCTACTCTCTCTCTCTCTCTCTCTCTCTCTCTCTCTCTCTCTCTCTCTCTCTCTGCAAGATCGAATCCTATAGCAAAGCACTACCGAGTAGATCTAGAGCAAGATTAAGCTAACATCGTCCTCTTCTTCCTCCGTGGAGATCCCATACTCGTCATCGTGCTCGTCCGTGCTCTCCTCCTCCGTGGAGATCTCTTCGGCATCCTCGCCGTCGTCGACGGTGAGGACGAGAGATCCATTCGACTCTCTTCCTCCGTCTTCGAGGGGAAATCCTCCTATTCGTGTTCGTGTTCGTGTTCGTGATTTTGCTTATGGAGATTTTTTTTTTGGGATTGAGGGTTCTAGGAGAAAGAACCGGCCCTTTTGGCCCGTGAAACTCCGAACAGGCCGTGTCCAAGACCAATAGCAGTGGTGTGCGAAATTTATTCTAAGAGCATTTCTTTTTGACAGCAAGTGGTGTGATCGACATTGTTCTCGTTCTTTGCGTCTCCCTGTCACGTGTTGTAGTGATCTGCTCCAATAATTTTTGTTTCCATATTTTTGAAAAACAAACATGTGCCACGAAAGCGGTAGCAATTTTGTAAAAGAAAACCTTTTTCGTGAATGCGGTAGGCTTTGGCTCGGGCGACAGGGCCAACAGACAAAAGGACCAGGGCAAGGACATAAAGCAATTTGGACAATTTGATTGACTTAGTGTCATAAATTTAGACCGTTTGATCTTTACAGCATAGCCCCCCTTGCATAATATTTTATTCATGTCTTTGTAATGTTTGCATAAAAAATCGACAAAACCCCTTAAAAAGAAATTGTCATAACTATTTTCATTGGATATGTCAAAAGCATGCTCAAAATCCGTAGCATTTCGAAGACAGACATATAATACTTTTTTTCGTATGCAACACATCCCATTGATCGTAGCAAATAGCTAAAAAACACAAATAGACACCATAGAAACAAACATTTGTAGCAATTTTTTAAAAGAATAGCAACATTTGCAACAAACCTGAAAGACCCCTGCAACAACTCGCCCATACGTTTACAGCAAAACACAAGCTTCTAGCATGTCGTGAGAACAGACACAACATCGATATGTAGCACCAACATTCTTTTTCCGGTACCAACCTTGCCACCTAAACTTGCCAATGTGGCTTGCCATAGTACAGTTGAAAACATATTGGACGAGAGATTGATTCGACTCTCTTCTTCTATCTCCATGGGGAAATCCTCGAGTTCGTGTTCATGATCTTGTTCCTGGATAAATTTTTTGAGGGTTCAAGGAGATAGAGCTCGCCCCTCCGGGCCATGAAACTCCTAACAAGGCTGGTGTCCAAGATAATAAGAACGAAGTAGTGTGCAACATTTGTTGTGCTCTTCATCAAACCTGATATGTGTTCTTTGCCTCTCCCCTTCACGTAGACGTAGTAATCTTCTCTAACCGACTGAGAAATACGAAACCTCAATTTTTTGCAACCGCATTGCCTGTCACTACGATTCAAGTTGGCACTCAGGGCCATGCACCCTGTTTGTTCGATTGTCTACATGATGACAAGTTTGTCCTCCGTTTGTCAATGGTTGTCTTTTTCTGCATTGGTCTCTGAGTTTCTGCAACATGGTTAAATAAACTTTATGTCAGCATGACATGTAAATTGTTATATCAAGATAAATACTGCCAGATACTAGTATATGCTAAGCCAGACTACATCGAGAGAGGTCACCTGACATCAAAGAGCGATGCATGGAGATTTGGGGTGGTCTTGTACGAGATCCTAACAGGATGACGGTCACTTGACAGAACCGGCCACAGGGGAGCAGAAGCTACTGGAGTGGGTGGGACAGTTCCCGCCGGACAGTCGCAACGTCTGCATGACCAAGGACCTCAAGCTCCACAGTGACTCGAATGCAGGTCGGGATGATTTGAATTGGTGGAATGTTGATAGTGCTTCCCCTTTTCTTTTGAGGCTCAGTTTGAATGAAGAATTGTTTGCTACAGAATGCAAAAATTAACCAGCCCATACTTGAGTAGAAAGTACCAAACATTACCTGGTAGATAACTGTCGTTTGATGACATCCCACTCTGAAGCTGATCAAACTGTCTTCATACAACCTTCGTGTGTCAAACATGGCCACTTCCAGCAGGGTCTTCTTCCTCACGTCGACAGCGAGCATCCACGCCATGCTGTCGTTTGCCTTGTTGTAACCGACATCTTTGTCGTGCAATCTAAGACCATGGTCCGTCTCAGGCTTGGCCATGATAAAAATGACATCTTCTTCGTGTAAGCTCAGATATAAGGTTGGCATCCGTGGAGCTTCCCCATGTCATGGAGATGAGGGGGAAGTTCGGGATGGCTCTTATCCACCGGTACCTTGAAAATGTCGAGCACGCAGTCCTTGCGCCAACGCTGCCAAGGACCATCCTTCTCCCATCTGGTGGCTTTGCAACACTTGGTAATAAGGCGGCAGTGCTAGTGATGGCGCGCCGCCTGACTTTGAATCGCATCCCGAAGAACTAGATGCGGCCTTGGACAACGACGATGTCCCAAACACGCATTTGGACATCCCTTTGGCTCCATGCTCGGCGACAGCGGCAACGGCGGTGGGATGTACCGAAGCACGTTGTTGTTGTCAGGTGGGTAATTGTTGTCACAAACAAACAGTTCGAAGAATTTTTTACTAAATTGGGTAATCCGAAGAAATTTTTGCTAGATGGGTAATTGTTGTCACAAACAGACAATTAGGAGGTAAAAAGGTAATTTATTCTTTCCAAGGTTGATGCATACATGGCACTAAACGTGGGTAAGCTCTGATCACAGTGAGCTGCAGTCGGCTGTTTGGAAAGAGAGCTCATCATTAGCAAGGTCATAGAGCAAGTGTATGTTCTGCAGTTGGAAGTTGCCGATGACACTGGTACGGCCGTATCTATTCATCACCATGCATGATGTGGAATTGTCCAGGGGCACCCAGTAGTTCTCCGGTGGCAGCACCATGTCCGCTCCGCCGCTGAAGTGGAAAACCATGGACGGCACCGCCTTCTCCTGCGCCACCGCCACACACAGGTCCATCGTACTGCCGGCGGGTGGCGGTACGAGGCTCCCATTCAGCTGCTTCGCGAGCTCCTCTCTCAGGGGTAGGTACGCCCCATCGACTAGACCCGTAATGGGGGTGCCAGAGTCGATAAAGACGCCGCCGCGGGTCTGGTTGAGAGCGAACACCGCTGGTGGGATGGGCAACCTTGTATGTCCCACGGTTATCCCGACCAGCGGCACATAGTAGAATGGTAAATTCTTAGGGCCATCCACGAAAGACATAGACATCACGGTGCCGCCGCCGCCGCTAAGGCTCGCCGAGGCACCGACGAAAAGGTGGCTGCTGGCACCGGGAGTAGCGTTGCTGCTGCGGAGGTAGGGGGTGTGGCAGTATGAGAACTTGGTGGCGCCTGTCTGAGAGACGAGCGAGAGGGGGCCGCGTCCAAGCCCTATGAGGCCGGACGAACCGTCGAGGGTCCCTGGAGTGACCAGCAGCTGCTTGACGCAGCCGAACGTGAGCGTCGCCGAGCCGTTCTCGAAGGTGAAGACCTCGGTGGCGATGGACCCTCTGGCTTGTCCGGCGCCGTAGAAGGCCCCGAAAGCGCAGCTGCCGTCCGTGGCGCACGTGTGCTGTTGGGTGGCCAGGCACAAGGTGTCGTTGCATGGCACGAGATGGAAGCTGTCCGACTTGGACGCGTTATAGACCGGCAGGTCCTGCTCGGCGCCGATGGAGCACTGCGTCCAGATGAGGTCGCTGCCGGTGTCGATGATGGCCTCGGCGCGCTGCGGCGGGCTGCCGATCAGGTACTCCGCGATGTACTGGCTGGTGTTCCAGTGGACCGGCGCGCTCACGTCGGTGATTGAGGCCAGGCGCTGCCGGCTGATGGCCATGGCGCGCTGCACGCGCTCCGCCGTGGTGTAGCTCCCCTTGGCATCGACATGGGTGAGCTCCATGTGGAGCCCTCCTGCGGAGCTACAAGTAACTAGGGTAGCACTAGACCATAGCAAAGCAACTATGAACACCAAACTTGTTTCCATTGCTCCTCACGATGTTAGCTTAACTTTGCTGTTTATAACTTTGTGGCATCCATATATATATGCGTCCGGCCGGATAACATGTGAAAACAAACAAACTGGTGGAGGTTTATAATTTAATACCTAGCAACACAGGCATACGTTTGACACTACGTACGTTGTACTACCATTCTAGCGTTATTATAGATACAGCTAGCACCTGGTTGCATAGCTTCAAACGAAGCGTTTGGAGATGCTCGATCTCATCTCTGATCTCTCCAAGGAAGCTTGGACGTTGTTGCCAAATCCTAATGTTTCTTCGAGCATTGTTTTGAAAGCCGGCCGCTAGTCCACTGTTTGACACCATACCAGATTCGACACCAAACCCCCTAGTTTCGACACCAAACCCTCCCAGATTCAAAGGAAAACACCCCAAAACCCCAATCCCCATAGATCCCTACAGATCCCCAAAAGAAAAGTCAAATACACAAGAAAAAAAAGGGGGGGTCGCTCCGGTCATCGCCGGGAAAGGATCTGCCCCCCACCTCGGCCACTTGACGACGGTGCACCCACCCTCGGGTGGATGCACGCATCGGCAAGGAGCCAAGGGGGAGGCACCGCCGCCGTCTCTTCTCTCTGTTCTCTGCTGCTCGCGGGGAGGGGGAAGTTGGGAGGTGGAAGACAAAGTAAAAAAGGGGGAACCCACCGGCAAAGGGCACCGCCGCCACCCCTCTTGACGATGGTGCGCCCACCCTCGGGTTTTCGGGGGGGCTGTTGGGGGCGTTTTATACGGCCGAAAGGCGCGCGCGTCCGTAGGATCTAGGGCGGGCGCGACGGACGGTCAGGATTGAGCGGGGCGGGCGGCGCTGGCGGTAGCAGGCCGAGCGGGCTGCGCTGGGCTGCTGGGCCGCGGGCCGCTGTGGCTATGCGCGAGCGCACTCTGCTGCGCGCGGGCGGCATGGAGCGAGCGGTCGCGCGGGCAGGGGCAGAGCGCAGGCGGGCTGCTGGCAGGCCGCGCAGAGGGGCTGCAGGCTGCTCTAGTGTGCGCCCTGTGCGGCAGATACCGCCAGGCCGCTGGGCCACGCTGGCCCAGTAGGGTTTTCAGTGTAGTAGCTTCTGTTTTTTTTTCCAGGAGCTATATTTAGTTGTTTTCGGTGTTTTATATCAAGTTTTGGACAGTTTTTTTATATAGTTTTTTCCGGTCTTTTATTTCTGTGAATATTTGACTAGAGAATATGAAAGAGGCATAATTTTTTCTGTAAAGTTTAAAGTTTATGAAAGTCATTATAAATGTTTTCGCTGCAAATAGTTGTTTTAAATTGCAATAATGCAATAAAGTTTGTTTAAATTTTGTTATAAAGATGTGACAAAGTAATTAAAGATGATTGTGTCTCATGTTATTAATTGACCAACGTTATTAATAAGCATGATCATGATCTTTTTCATTGAGTATTAAAGGTGCATTTAATTTTATTTCTACCCAACGGTGATGTAATTTTAAATGGCACAAACAATTGCATGCTTAATTTATACCAACGTTGGATTAATGCATACAGTTGTTTTCTTTGGTGATCTCACATCTTTTGTGGTTTTCAGGAGTACCTCATGAGCTGTTTGAAGGACATCCCGCTGCTAAGGGGGTGCAACTACTCCGAATGGAGGAAAAAGGTTGATCTGGCATTTGTATGCGCCGAAGTGGACTGGGTGGTTGACACCAAGCAACCAATCAAGCCTGCTGACCCTGTGAGGGGCGATGCTGAAGAAAGTGCTGCGTTTGAAAAAAGAAAGAGGGACAACGCTCCTTTGGAGCTGGCCTACTCGATAGACAATCAAAAGTGGGTGAACGCCAACAAGAAATATTTGGCTTTTGTAAAGAACACAATTGAGAACGCCATAGTGGGCTCAATTGAAGAGTGTGCCTCCGTGGGCGAATACCTTGCCAAGATAAAGAGCCAGTTTACTGGCTCTTCAAAGATGTATGCAACCCAGCTGTTAAAACAGCTGGTGACTGAAAAGTACACGGGAAGGCCACACGGAATAAGAGAGCACATCTTGAGGATGTCAAACATGGCAGCCAAGCTGAAGCCCATGGATGAAGACCTCGAGCTAAAGCCTGCACTTCTGGTGCACCTGGTGATGGCCTCTCTTCCACAGCCATTCGAGAACTTCGTAATAAACTATAACATGTCCCCTGAAAAGTGGTACATTGAAAAGACCATTGGGATGTGCTCCCAAGAGGAGGAAAGGCTGAAGGCCCTTCACGGTGGTTCCTTGAACTTCGTGAAGGACAATAGGAAGAGGAGTTTCACCAATAGTAACCATGGTGGCTCACCTTCCAAGCCAAATGGCAAGGGCCCACAGCAGCACCAGCACCAGTACCAGCAGTCCACCCCTGGGGAAAAAGACCAGTGCCACCACTGCAAAAAGGTTGGCCACTACAAGAAGGATTGTCCAGTATGGCTGAAGTACATAATGGCCAAAAAGGTAAAGATATAGTCTCTTTTGTTAATGAATCTCTGTATGAAAAGTTTTCTAGATCTACTTGGTGGATTGAATCTGGTGCAACTGTTCATGTGCCAACTCTTTACAGGGGTTCCATTCGACAAGGATTTTGCCAAAAAGAGAAAGACTCATTGAAGTGGCGAATGGGATTGAAGCAGAAGTGGAGGCCGTTGGCGACATTCCTCTGGAGCTGGCTGATGGCTCTTCTCTTTTGCTTAAGGATGTTCTTTTTGTTCCTTCCATTCATAGAAATTTAATAAGTGTGTCGTGCTTGGACAAAGATTCTTATGAGTGTTATTTTGGACATGGCAAATGTGCCATTTGGTTAAAAGATATTTGTGTGGGTGTTGCTACCCTACATGACAAGCTATATTTATTATCTTTGCATGAGAAAGTATTTTCTGTGTGTGATGTGAATGAACAAATTCCCTTGTCGAACAAAGATCAAAAGAAAAGAAAGCAAACTCTTGACTCATCGAAGTTATGGCACTGCAGATTAGGCCATATTTCGAGGGGAAGAATAGAAAGCCTCGTTAAAAATGACATTCTTCCTCCGTTAGAGTTCTCAGACATAGAACAATGCATAGATTGCATTAAAATAAAGTATGTAAAACAAATTAAAAAGGATGCAAACCGAAGTATAGCTACACTCGAAATAATCCACACGGATATTTGTGGACCGTTTCCAGTGAAAAGTGTGGATGGCTATGATTCATTCATAACATTCACGGATGATCACTCCCGATATGGTTATATTTATCCAATTAAAGAAAGATCTGAAGCATTGGATAAATTTAAAATTTTCAAAGCTGAAGTAGAAAATCAACATGATAAAAGAATTAAGATAGTCCGGTCCGATCGTGGGGGGAGTACTACGGTCGGCATACTCCATATGGTCAAGTACCAGGACCCTTTGCAGGGTTCCTGCAGGAAAATGGAATAGTCGCCCAGTATTCTATGCCGGGCGAACCTCAGCAAAATGGAGTAGCTAAAAGGCGTAACCGTACCCTTATGGATATGGTGCGCAGCATGATGAGCTATTCCACCCTCCCATTGGGATTGTGGATGGAGGCGCTTAAAACCGCCATTCACATTCTCAACAGAGTACCAAGTAAGTCGGTGCCCAAAACGCCGTATGAATTGTGGACAGGCAGAGTTCCCTCTCTGCACCACTTGAGGGTCTGGGGGAGCCCAGCCGAGGCAAAAGTTTTCAATCCAACCATTGCAAAGTTAGACCCCAAAACAGTATCTTGCCACTTTATTGGCTATCCAGATAAGTCAAAAGGTTATCGTTTCTACTGTCCTGACAGATACACAAAGTTTGTAGAAACGAGACATGCAGTCTTCTTGGAGGACGAATTGATGAGGGGGAGCACGGTAGCTCGGGAAATTGTTCTTGAGGAGAAGAGGGTGCATGCACCTAATCCAATGACTCAGGAGCCATTTTTCTCGCTACCTGTTGTGCCACCATCTACAATCCCTGAGGTTGTGGTGCCGGCACCTGTTGTGACTCCACACGTGACAACAATGGGCGAAAGTTCGGAACCTGTACATCAGGAGCCACCTGAACCCACTGTTGAGCACGAAAGGGAGCCAGAACAGCCACATACTGTAAATGTGCCTGAACCCGAGGCAAGAAATGAGCAAGAGTCCGATGAACTCAGAAAGTCTAAAAGAGAACGAAGACCAGCCATTTCCAAAGAAATTTACAAAGTCTACAACGTAGTTCATATGGAGGGTGATCCTACTGTTGGAATTATGCCCTAGAGGCAATAATAAAGAAGTTATTATTATAATTCTTGTTCATGATAATGTTTATATTCCATACTAGAATTGTATTAAGCGGAAACTTTAATACTTGTGTGGTTTGTGAACAACACCGTGTCCCTAGTACACCTCTAAGGACTAGCTCATTGATTAATGATGGTTAAGGTTTCCTAACCATGGACATGAGTTGTCAATTAATAATGAGATCATATCATTGGGAGAATGATATGGTGGACAGACCCAAACTAAGCGAAGCAATTAGATCGTGTCATCGTGTTCGTCTTTGCGAAGCTTTTCTTATGTCAACTATTGTATTCCTTAGACCATGAGATAATACAACTCCCTGGTATCGGAAGAAAGCTTTGAGGTCATCAAACGTCATCCTATGAGAGGGTGATCATAAAGGTGTCTCTCAGGTGATCGAAAAGTATCTGTTGGGTTGTATGTATCGAGATGGGATTTGTCCCTCCCAAGTCAGAGAGATATACTTCGGGCCCACTCGGTAATCGATATCAACACCGCTTGCAAGCATGTGGTTAAGGAGTTAATCACAAAGTGATATCGGATTACGAAACGAGTAAAGTACTTGCTGTGAACGAGATTGAACTAGGTATGACGGTACCGACGATCGAATCTCGGGCAAGTAAAATATCGCGAGACGAAGGGAATATATATATGGGATTGATTGAATCCTGGCATCGTGGTTCATCTGATATGATCATCGATGAATGTGTGGGAGTCAATATGGGTTTCCAGACCCCGCTGTTGATTATTGATAGAAGATCATGTCTGCATATTCTCGAACCCGCAGGGTCACACACTTAACGTGTCTCGACGCTAGGATAGATTGGATAATTGGTTTATGAGTTTTTTGTTCGGAGTCTCGGATGGGATCCGGAACATCACGAGAGGTTCCGGAGTGGTCCGGAGAATAAGATTCATATAAGGCAGTGTAGTTTTTGGAGTTCGGAATTGTTCCGGGTTAATCAGTATTGTACCGGAAGCTTCTAGAACCTTCCGGAAGGGGACCAACGTGGCCCCACCTTCCGGGAGGGGGCATGGGCCTATGAGGGAGTGCCCTGGCCGCATTGGGCCAGGGGCACAAGGCCCCATAGGGCCCAGCCGGCCAAGCGGGTTTTAAACTCGAGATAGACCTTCTAGAAGGGGGGGTTTCCTTGCCCCCCACTCCTTCTCCTTGGGGCCGCCCGTTTGGCTTGGGGGAGGGGGCTAGGGTTGCAGCCGCCCACCCCTCTATATAAAGAGGGCTGGGGGCGCACCACCCCCCCCCCCACACCTTCCCCTCCAAGAGCTAGCCGCCCTGCTGCCCCTCCTCTCTCCCTCCCGACTGCTTGTAGGCGAAGCCCTGCAGCAGAAATTCTCCACCATATACACCACGCCGTCGTGTTGTAGATCCAATCCGTCTCTCCACCATACTTGCTGGTCCGAGGAAGGAGGAGACGTCGAGGTGCTGCACGTGTGCATCTCATGGAGGCACCGCCACTTGTGATGCTAGATCGGATCGGATCGGATCGCGAGGAGGAGAAGCGAGTACGACTACATCACCCACGTTCCGACGAACGTTCCGTTGTGCGAATCTTCAAGGCTATGAAGATCTAATCCAATCTCTCTCGTTGTTTGCATCTCCTAGATTAGATCTTGGCTTTCCCTCTGTTCGCATCCGTAGAAATTGTTGATTTACTATGCCGCGAAACCCTTTAGTGGTATCAGAGCTAGATCTATGCGTAGATGTGTTTCACGAGTAGAACGCAACATGGTTGTTGCGGGCGTTGATGTTTTCTGTTGCAAGACTCTTGTTTGTGTTCTTCTTATGACGCGGGATAGTGAGATTGAAGCGGTCCAGGCCAACCTTACGCGACGTCGTTCGCGAGACCAGCTCCGCACTTGACGTGTGGCTTGTTCCACACATGCGGCTGGTGGATGTCAGTTTCTCTCACTATAGTTGTCATGGGATTTACATCGGAGTTTGGCAACCATAATATCACCATTGTGGCTTTCCGTAGGTAAGAATCGTTCTTAGCATCTACTCCCATAAGCCACGTAAAACATGCAACAACAAAGTAGAGGCGTCTAAGTTGTTTTTGCAGGGAGTGTTTTCTGTGATATGGTATGGCCCAAGATGTGATGTGTATATGTATGCGATGATCATGTTTTGTAATGTTTCACGACTTGCATGTCGATGAGTACACAACCGGCAGGAGCCATATGGTTGTCTTCATAATTGTGTATGACCTGTGTGTCAACTTCTTATGCGCCATGTAATAGTTTCACTTTATCGCTAAGTAGTTAGCAATAGTTGTAGTTGCTATTCGTGGTGGAGGCAATCATGGTGGAGTGATGGAGATCATGCCGGCACGCACAAGATGGAGATCATTGCGCGAAGATTGGCTATACCATGTCACATAAAGTTATATGCATGTGATGTTTATCCTTTTATGTATCTTATTATGCTTAGATCGCGACGGTAGCATTATAAGATGATTCCTCACTTAAAGATCAAGATAAAAACTGTGTTCTCCCCGAGTATGCACCGTTGCGAAAGTTCGTCGTGTCCAAGCATCACGTGATGATCGGGTGCTATAGACTCTACGCTCACATACAACGGGTGCAAGCCAGTTTTGCACACGCGGAAATACTTGGGTCTAACTTGACGAGCCTAGCATGTACAGACATGGCCTCGGAACACATGAACCGAAAGGTTAAGCATGAGTCATATGAATGATATGATCGACACTTCGTTGTCCACCATTGAAACCACATCTCTTCTCGTGAAGATCGGATTAGGTGTGGTGAATTTGGATCATGTTCACTAAACAACTTGAGGGATGTTGAATTTAGTGGGAGTTCATCTAGTAATTTGATTAAAAGTTGAACTAGTTATCATGAACATAGTCTAATTTGTACTTGCAAATATTGTAGATCACATGGCTAAGTCCAACTTCAACTCCAACGTTTTCGCTGAGAAGGAAAAGCTTAGAAACAATGGGTCTAACTTCACCAATTGGTTCCGCAATCTAAGAATCATTCTCTCTGGCGGTCAAAAGGACTATGTCCTTGGGAAAGCGTTAGGTGAGCCCCCTGCTGCAACTGCGCCGGCTGATGAGAAAGTTGTCTATCAGTCGCGCAAAGATGATTATGGTGTGATTAAGAGCACCATGTTGTTTGCTATGGAACCGGAACTTCAAAATCGTTTTGAAGACTATCCCGGGCCCTTTGAGATTGTCGAAGAGCTGAAAACCATGTTTCAGACTCAGGCCCGTTCTGAGAGATATGAGATCTCTGAGAAGTTCTTTAACTGCAAGATGGAGGAAGGGAGTTCCGTTAGTGAGCACGCCATTAAGATGACGGGCTACACTCAACGCCTTGAGCAACTGGAATGCACGATTCCAGAGGAGCTCAAGATTGACAGGGTTCTGCAATCACTCCCTCCCAGCTACAAAAGTTTTGTAGTGACTCATAATCAGATTGGTTCCACTGATACGATCACCGAGCTCTTCGCAAAGCTAAAGGCCGCGGAAGTGGACATCAAAAAGGATAATCATGTGTTGATGGTCAACAAGCCCACCTTCAAGAAAGGTAAGGGTGAAAAGAAGCCCTTCAAGAAAGGCGGCGGCAAGCGCGTTGCCCCTGCTGAGAAGAAGCTCAAGTCTGGTCCTAAGCCGGACACTGAGTGCTTCTATTGCAAGGACAAGGGTCACTGGAAGCGCAACTGTCCGAAGTACTTAGCGGACAAGAAGGCTGTAACACCCTCAGAATCAGACCTATGCAAGTTTTAGCGAAACTCGCCAAACCCGCATAGAAACGATTCAAAGGTGCCCACCAGGCACTTTCGTGCGGGTGGAAAACGAAGTAATAACATTACACAACAGTCCTTGATGGGACCCACAGAACAGATATATACCACAGCGACTCAAAGAGTCAAGAATACAGATATAATATACAAAGATCCGAAATAACCTGGAAAACGATATAGCGTCCAGCTACGGACAAGATGCAAATGGGGCTAAGAGCCCTGAAGAACAACCAATGGCGTCCATAACCCTGCCCAGGCCAAGCCGGAAGGGTAACCCTGCTAACGACGTCGCTCTCAAACCTGCTTAAACAAAAGGGGTGCCGACAAAGGGCAAAGGAAAAAGAGGAGCGTCAGTACTGAGGCCAGTACACGGCGAGACTAGAATTCGGCGGTCCTCGCCTACATAGGTATGGTGGACTGAGCGGCAGCGGCAGCATGCACTAAACAACCTATAGAGACTCGATACAACTGGCGGTTATCAGAGAGGGGTGAGAGAGACCTATTCGGATCCAACCTGATACTAGCATCAAACAAACCCATCCTGGCGTTTCCCCCTCGAGACCAAACGAGGAAGTCAACCGAGGAACTCACACAGTTGGCAGTTTTACTTATTCAGTTATAGTTGCGGCACTTTACTAGTCAGGTTTAGATAATCGTCCTGATAAAATAAGCAGTGGGCCATTTTAGTTATTCATTCCGTTGTAGTTGCAGCAATTACTAATCAGATACAGATGGCAGGATATAAACCCAAAACCCAGCAGTGGTTGGTACTTTTATTCGGCCATTCCGTTGTAGTTGCAAGATTTACTAGTCAGGTACAATTGTCGCAAGCGACAAACCAAACAAGCAATTGTGGGCAGTATTATTTAGCCATTCCATTATAGTGAACTGATTACTAGTCATTATAAAGTCAAATTTATAGCAATAAACTTTAGTTATGCTTGTATATGATCGAGATACTGTGCTCCAAGTCGTCCATAACTGCGGACACGGCTTTCAGAAAGTTTTAACCCGGCCGGGGTGCACAAATAGCAACACACACACGATCAACCTCGGAAAAACCAAAACAAAACACAACGAGGTCTTCACGACAGAGCAATCACAAGATTCAGAAATATTTCAGGGGGCCACCCCATTGAGTAGACCCGCAACAAAGTAAGCAAGCTCCGAGACGGACTCAAGGTTAGCGCCAATGGCTGTAAGCGACTGGGAACCCAAAAACTCGGGGTGTCGATACCGCGTAATCACTCCGCTTACCTAAACAGTACAGTGTGCTATCCGTCGCACAATTTAAATAAAGCAGTAGCATGGCATAAGTACAGGATCGTAAATAAAACCTCAAACTAGTTGTGGCCCCAAGAAATAAGACGGAATCAAGCTCTGGATAAGGGGGGCCCATACTCCCCATATGTGGATAGCGCGATAAATCAAGGAACAGGTATCAAGTACTCGGGGTCCTACGGGACACAAGTGGGCGTTCGGAAACCAAATATTATCTATCACCCACCGATGCCACTGCTTATTTCAATTTTAGTTGTTAAACAGAAATTAAAGTGAACGATAAGTAAAACTATGATCATCTCCATTATTAACATGCGGCAATACATCAACAACTGTGGCATTGAACGACACGCAACAGCACTTGAGCAAGCGACTACGACGCGCAAGTCCAGCTATCTACCAAACAACAGGTAATAGGATGTGTCCAAGGCAATTTAGGGCTGCACGGTATATCACAGGTACGGAAACTAAAGCATCGCAACACAGATAGCAATAGATCAACAGGAGGGAAGTAAATGCTATAAAAGTAAGATAGGTAGAAAGGGGGAGATGCTCGCCTGAAAACATTGCCGAAGGTTCAACCGAAGATCGGGGCGAAGCTCACATCAACTCAACGACCTTATCCGCGAAGAACCAAAACACTAGAAGAAACACCGGATGTAGCATTTAATACAACGGCAGAAGATCGGCATGATGCATGTATGATGTATGGCGTGGCAAAGATGCGATGCGATTAGGTCATATTAAGCGGAACCGGGGTCCCGACAATTAATTAGGTGGTTCTTGTTATTTAACTACCCCGCAATTTAAATGTGGTATTAGTATGGCAAAAGATAGTACCGGGTTCGCTACACAAATTTAAATGAGGCCAATATAGGGCTAGATTTGCCCGCATATGGGCTCCATATTTAATTATTAGGTGAATCGGCATAAGGCCCCCAAACCACATGACAAGATGCATGCAAGTATGACAATTAATATGCAACAAGTTGTTATATATGAAAAAATAGGGTTTCGGGGAGGGTTCACACATTGAGGGGTCTCGACGAACTTGGGGTTCCGGGGTTCGGGGTCGGTCTCTGGGTTCGGATCTGGGGTTAGACGGGATCGGTCTCGACGGAACATTCTCGGATATCAGAGGTAGGTCTTGTCGCGTCCGGGAAGCAGAACTTGGGTCGGTGTCGGGGCGCGTCGGATTCTCTCGGGCCGATGCCGTTCTTGTCGTCGTGCCGATCTTGTCGGGTCCCACGGGGTCGATCTTGCCGTTATGAGGATCTTGTCGGGCTCGCGCCATCGAGGCGGTGTTAGCACTCGGGAGCGTTCTCGTGGCAATCTTGGTGTCCTGGGGCGATCCTGTCGCATCCGCGGTCGTGCCGGCGGTCTTGTCGTTCGGTGAAGCACTTGTCGCATCCATGTGGAATCCTTGACGATCTGTGGCGATGATCTCAGGTTCGGGTCTCCGGGGTTCGGGGTCTCGGCGTCCGTGACGAAGATCATGGCGGTCATCGGGTTTGGTCGGGTCGGGTGGATCTTGGGTGTGACGCTCGAATTGCATCGACACTTCCACGCATTGCTCCGCGGGTGGCCATCCGCAAAGGGCCAACACTGGAACACTGCACGGAGGATGTTCCACCTGGTCATCACCACAAACGCCCTTTGGCCAAAAACCGAAGCTGCCAAGATGACCAGCGGCGCGAACGAGGCAGGTCAGAGCAGGCCCGCTGGGTGGGGTCCGCGGGTCGCTCGGGGCTCGCTGCAGGGGAGCAGAGGGACGAGGCCGAGGAGACGGAGAGGAGGGTCGCCGGCGCGGGACTGCACGGTAGAGGAGGAGGACGCGGCCGCTGGCTGGTCCGGAGAAGAAGGGCGGCTCGGCCGGCGACGAAGGCGAGCGGAGGGAGGCGCGGCCGATGGCGCGGGGTCGACGTGCTGGCGACGGAGGGACTCGATGGAGGAGGCCTGACGCGGGAGGAGGCGGTCGCGCGGCGGCGCCGGCGGAGACCAGGGAGGAGAGGCTGCGGCCGCGGAGGAGCTCGCTGGAGGGGGACGGGCCGGGGAACGCGGGCTCGGGGTGGCCTGGGGCGAGGACGGTGGAGGGAAGGCCGCGCGGCGGCGCTGTCTGCCGGCGAGGGGCGGGGCGCCGGGCTGCAGGGCGAAACGGCGGACGGCGGAACGGCGGCTGCAGACGTCGGGGCGGGGCCGGGTCCGGCGGCGAGCTTGGAGGGGGCTAGGGCGGGCGCGCTGGCGCGAGGTCGGAGAAGGGCGGCGGAGCTCCGGGGGAGGAGGCGGCGAGCGGAGCCGGTGGCGGCGGCTGCTGGGAGGCGGCCAGGCGAGGTGCGGCGCGCCGGCGAGACGCAGGCGGGCGGCGCGTCGCGGGGCGGGGGAGGGTCGCTGGGGGGGAGAAGGGAGCGGGGCACGCGGGGCGCGAGGTAGAAGACACACAGGGGAGCGGCGGTCTGGGGATTGGGTCGTGGTGGGTCCGAGGGTGGGCCACAGGCGGGGGCATGGGGAGGCTGGCGTGCGTGCTGCTGCGTGTGGGGCTGGGTGGGGCCACGCGGCAGGGAGAGGGGGCGCCGCGTGAGTGCAGTGTGTGCGTGTAGCGTGTGGTGTGTGTGGGGGCAGGGCTGGTGGAGAGAGGAAGTGGGGGTTGGGTCTAGTCTAGGTGGCAAAAGGGGATTGGGTGGGGGAGAGGAGTGGGTGAGGTGGCGTTCCGGGATTGGTCCGGGTGATGTGGCTGGGGTGTGGCCTGGGTAGGTAATTTGGTAGGTTTAGAAATTAGGTGGACCGTTTTAATTTCTGGGGCGGTCGTTCGGGTCATTCGGCCCGTTCGACTGCCCCGCTAAAAATAACTTAATATTTTATTTACTTTATTTGGAACGTTTGCAAACCGAAAGCGGACAACAAAATAATCCGGTGACCCGGGGTTTGATATTTGATTAAAGTTGGGGCGTTTGGAAAACAAAACGGGCTTTGCGAAAATAGTTTTATGCAACAATGCATGATGATGACGATGCAATGCACAAATTCAACGCGATTTTCTAGTAGTGGTTTTGCGGGATGCCACAATTCGACACCACTAACAATGGATCTCGCCCTCGAGATCCGCCTCATGGTACCGGAAGGAAGGTCGGCGGTCTGATCCTTCGCGCTTCGTGTAGATCCTCGCGACACCACTAACAAGAGATCATTGTCCGTGATCGTCGAGGGAACACTCCGGGAACAAAAGGTCAAAGGTAGAGGCATCAACAAATAAAGCCACCCCTAACTTCGATGGGAAAACGGAACCGATGCATTCTCGTCCACTTCAATGTACGCGAGCAAATAGAGTGAGTAGTCGGCATGGGGGCCAATCCATCACGCACCCAAACTATTACTCCGCACAATCAGTGGAAAAGCGTGCAACCATTCTCGGAAACAGACTGTAGATCTCGACAAGCGAGGTCCGGAAAAAAGGAGGGATGCAGACTCTGTATCGGATCCAGCGTAGAGGATGTCGTCGCGTCGGGAAAACACCGGAAAGCACAAACAAGGAACAAAGAATGGTACCACAGAAGACGGATTCCTCAGGCAGCATGAACACCGGATGGCAGAACACCGTTATCAAAGGAGGAAGCGAAACCCTAAAGGTACGACGGAAACCCAACCACGAGGATTCCTGGACTCGAAGAAAGGGACGAGAGCGGATTCAAAACACGTAGAGGTAAGAGGAGAATAGCATAGGGGTAAGGAGTAAAATCAGACCTAATCAGAACTATCCAAACGATTTTGCAAAATAGTTTTGACACTCTACTTCGGCCGTTAGCTAGGTTATCCTACAGGCTGGACTTGTGGGGTATCGCAACTGCTGAGCTCTGATACCACTCTGTAACACCCTCAGAATCGGACCTATGCAAGTTTTAGCGAAACTCGCCAAACCCGCATAGAAACGATTCAAAGGTGCCCACCAGGCACTTTCGTGCGGGTGGAAAACGAAGTAATAACATTACACAACAGTCCTCGATGGGACCCACAGAACAGATATATACCACAGCGACTCAAAGAGTCAAGAATACAGATATAATATACAAAGATCCGAAATAACCTGGAAAACGATATAGCGTCCAGCTACGGACAAGATGCAAATGGGGCTAAGAGCCCTGAAGAACAACCAATGGCGTCCATAACCCTGCCCAGGCCAAGCCGGAAGGGTAACCCTGCTAACGACGTCGCTCTGAAACCTGCTTAAACAAAAGGGGTGCCGACAAAGGGCAAAGGAAAAAGAGGAGCGTCAGTACTGAGGCCAGTACACGGCGAGACTAGAATTCGGCGGTCCTCGCCTACATAGGTATGGTGGACTGAGCGGCAGCGGCAGCATGCACTAAACAACCTATAGAGACTCGATACAACTGGCGGTTATCAGAGAGGGGTGAGAGAGACCTATTCGGATCCAACCTGATACTAGCATCAAACAAACCCATCCTGGCGTTTCCCCCTCGAGACCAAACGAGGAAGTCAACCGAGGAACTCACACAGTTGGCAGTTTTACTTATTCAGTTATAGTTGCGGCACTTTACTAGTCAGGTTTAGATAATCGTCCTGATAAAATAAGCAGTGGGCCATTTTAGTTATTCATTCCGTTGTAGTTGCAGCAATTACTAATCAGATACAGATGGCAGGATATAAACCCAAAACCCAGCAGTGGTTGGTACTTTTATTCGGCCATTCCGTTGTAGTTGCAAGATTTACTAGTCAGGTACAATTGTCGCAAGCGACAAACCAAACAAGCAATTGTGGGCAGTATTATTTAGCCATTCCATTATAGTGAACTGATTACTAGTCATTATAAAGTCAAATTTATAGCAATAAACTTTAGTTATGCTTGTCTATGATCGAGATACTGTGCTCCAAGTCGTCCATAACCGCGGACACGGCTTTCAGAAAGTTTTAACCCGGCCGGGGTGCACAAATAGCAACACACACACGATCAACCTCGGAAAAACCAAAACAAAACACAACGAGGTCTTCACGACAGAGCAATCACAAGATTCAGAAATATTTCAGGGGGCCACCCCATTGAGTAGACCCGCAACGAAGTAAGCAAGCTCCGAGACGGACTCAAGGTTAGCGCCAATGGCTGTAAGCGACTGGGAACCCGAAAACTCGGGGTGTCGATACCGCGTAATCACTCCGCTTACCTAAACAGTACAGTGTGCTATCCGTCGCACAATTTAAATAAAGCAGTAGCATGGCATAAGTACAGGATCGTAAATAAAACCTCAAACTAGTTGTGGCCCCAAGAAATAAGACGGAATCAAGCTCTGGATAAGGGGGGCCCATACTCCCCATATGTGGATAGCGCGATAAATCAAGGAACAGGTATTAAGTACTCGGGGTCCTACGGGACACAAGTGGGCGTTCGGAAACCAAATATTATCTATCACCCACCGATGCCACTGCTTATTTCAATTTTAGTTGTTAAACAGAAATTAAAGTGAACGATAAGTAAAACTATGATCATCTCCATTATTAACATGCGGCAATACATCAACAACTGTGGCATTGAACGACACGCAACAGCACTTGAGCAAGCGACTACGACGCGCAAGTCCAGCTATCTACCAAACAACAGGTAATAGGATGTGTCCAAGGCAATTTAGGGCTGCACGGTATATCACAGGTACGGAAACTAAAGCATCGCAACACAGATAGCAATAGATCAACAGGAGGGAAGTAAATGCTATAAAAGTAAGATAGGTAGAAAGGGGGAGATGCTCGCCTGAAAACATTGCCGAAGGTTCAACCGAAGATCGGGGCGAAGCTCACATCAACTCAACGACCTTATCCGCGAAGAACCAAAACACTAGAAGAAACACCGGATGTAGCATTTAATACAACGGCAGAAGATCGGCATGATGCATGTATGATGTATGGCGTGGCAAAGATGCGATGCGATTAGGTCATATTAAGCGGAACCGGGGTCCCGACAATTAATTAGGTGGTTCTTGTTATTTAACTACCCCGCAATTTAAATGTGGTATTAGTATGGCAAAAGATAGTACCGGGTTCGCTACACAAATTTAAATGAGGCCAATATAGGGCTAGATTTGCCCGCATATGGGCTCCATATTTAATTATTAGGTGAATCGGCATAAGGCCCCCAAACCACATGACAAGATGCATGCAAGTATGACAATTAATATGCAACAAGTTGTTATATATGAAAAAATAGGGTTTCGGGGAGGGTTCACACATTGAGGGGTCTCGACGAACTTGGGGTTCCGGGGTTCGGGGTCGGTCTCTGGGTTCGGATCTGGGGTTAGACGGGATCGGTCTCGACGGAACATTCTCGGATATCAGAGGTAGGTCTTGTCGCGTCCGGGAAGCAGAACTTGGGTCGGTGTCGGGGCGCGTCGGATTCTCTCGGGCCGATGCCGTTCTTGTCGTCGTGCCGATCTTGTCGGGTCCCACGGGGTCGATCTTGCCGTTATGAGGATCTTGTCGGGCTCGCGCCATCGAGGCGGTGTTAGCACTCGGGAGCGTTCTCGTGGCAATCTTGGCGTCCTGGGGCGATCCTGTCGCATCCGCTGTCGTGCCGGCGGTCTTGTCGTTCGGTGAAGCACTTGTCGCATCCATGTGGAATCCTTGACGATCTGTGGCGATGATCTCAGGTTCGGGTCTCCGGGGTTCGGGGTCTCAGCGTCCGTGACGAAGATCATGGCGGTCATCGGGTTTGGTCGGGTCGGGTGGATCTTGGGTGTGACGCTCGAATTGCATCGACACTTCCACGCATTGCTCCGCGGGTGGCCATCCGCAAAGGGCCAACACCGGAACGCTGCACGGAGGATGTTCCACCTGGTCATCACCACAAACGCCCTTTGGCCAAAAACCGAAGCTGCCAAGATGACCAGCGGCGCGGACGAGGCAGGTCAGAGCAGGCCCGCTGGGTGGGGTCCGCGGGTCGCTCGGGGCTCGCTGCAGGGGAGCAGAGGGACGAGGCCGAGGAGACGGAGAGGAGGGTCGCCGGCGCGGGACTGCACGGTAGAGGAGGAGGACGCGGCCGCTGGCTGGTCCGGAGAAGAAGGGCGGCTCGGCCGGCGACGAAGGCGAGCGGAGGGAGGCGCGGCCGGTGGCGCGGGGTCGACGTGCTGGCGACGGAGGGACTCGACGGAGGAGGCCTGACGCGGGAGGAGGCGGTCGCGCGGCGGCGCCGGCGGAGACCAGGGAGGAGAGGCTGCGGCCGCGGAGGAGCTCGCTGGAGGGGAACGGGCCGGGGAACGCGGGCTCGGGGTGGCCTGGGGCGAGGACGGTGGAGGGGCGGGGCGCCGGGCTGCAGGGCGAAACGGCGGACGGCGGAACGGCGGCTGCAGACGTCGGGTCGGGGCCGGGTCCGGCGGCGAGCTTGGAGGGGGCTAGGGCGGGCGCGCTGGCGCGAGGTCGGAGAAGGGCGGCGGAGCTCCGGGGGAGGAGGCGGCGAGCGGAGCCGGTGGCGGCGCCTGCTGGGAGGCGGCCAGGCGAGGTGTGGCG
Organism: Avena sativa; assembly: GCA_916181665.1. NCBI lineage: Eukaryota > Viridiplantae > Streptophyta > Magnoliopsida > Poales > Poaceae > Avena > Avena sativa. The sequence goes on along the minus strand of OV702283.1, from coordinate 465,577,448 downwards.
CGCCGGCGAGACGCAGGCGGGCGGCGCGTCGCGGGGCGGGGGAGGGTCGCTGGGGGGGAGAAGGGAACGGGGCACGCGGGGCGCGAGGTAGAAGACGCACAGGGGAGCGGCGGTCTAGGGATTGGGTCGTGGTGGGTCCCAGGGTGGGCCACAGGCGGGGGCATGGGGAGGCTGGCGTGCGTGCTGCTGCGTGTGGGGCTGGGTGGGGCCACGCGGCAGGGAGAGGGGGCGCCGCGTGAGTGCAGTGTGTGCGTGTAGCGTGTGGTGTGTGTGGGGGCAGGGCTGGTGGAGAGAGGAAGTGGGGGTTGGGTCTAGTCTAGGTGGCAAAAGGGGATTGGGTGGGGGAGAGGAGTGGGTGAGGTGGCGTTCCGGGATTGGTCCGGGTGATGTGGCTGGGGTGTGGGCTGGGTAGGTAATTTGGTAGGTTTAGAAATTAGTTGGACCGTTTTAATTTCTGGGGCGGTCGTTCGGGTCATTCGGCCCGTTCGACTGCCCCGCTAAAAATAACTTAATATTTTATTTACTTTATTTGGAACGTTTGCAAACCGAAAGCGGACAACAAAATAATCCGGTGACCCGGGGTTTGATATTTGATTAAAGTTGGGGCGTTTGGAAAACAAAACGGGCTTTGCGAAAATAGTTTTATGCAACAATGCATGATGATGACGATGCAATGCACAAATTCAACGCGATTTTCTAGTAGTGGTTTTGCGGGATGCCACAAAGGCTGGCACCATCAAAGGTATATTTGATATACATGTTATTGATGTTTTCCTTACTAGCCCTCATTGTAGTGCCTAGGTATTTGATACCGGTTCAGTTGCTAATATTTGTAACTCGAAACAGGAGCTATGGAATAGACGGCGGCTTGCGAGGGATGAGGTGACGATGCGCGTTGGCAACGGATCAAGAGTTGATGTGATGGCCGTCGGCACGCTCTCCTTAGTTTTACCTTCGGGATTAGTTTTAAACCTTAATAAATGTTATTATGTGCCTGTGTTGAGCATGAACATTATTTCTGGATCTTGTTTATTGCAAGACGGTTATTCATTTAAATCGGAGAATAATGGTTTTTCTATTTATATGAGTAACATCTTTTATGGTCATGCACCTATTGTGAATGGTTTATTTCTTCTAAATCTCGAAAGGGATGAAACACACATCCATAACATTGAGGCTAAGAGATGCAAAGTAGATAGTGATAATACTACTTATTTGTGGCACTGTCGTCTAGGTCATATTGGTGTAAAACGCATGAAGAAACTCCATTCCGATGGACTTTTGGAGTCTCTTGATTTTGAATCATTTGACACATGCGAACCATGCCTCATGGGCAAGATGATCAAAACCCCGTTCTCCGGTATGATGGAGCGGGCAACGGACTTGTTGGAAATCATACATACCGATGTATGCGGACCGATGAGTGTTTCGACGCTCGGTGGATATCGCTTTTTTCTCACTTTTACCGATGACTTAAGTAGATATGGGTATATCTATTTAATGAAACATAAATCTGAAACATTTGAAAAGTTCAAGGAATTTCAGAATGAAGTGGAGAACCATCGTAACAGAAAGATTAAGTTTCTATGATCCGATCATGGGGGTGAATATTTGAGTTATGATTTTCTCACGCATCTTAAAGCAAGCGGAATTGTTTCGCAACTCACGCCACCCGGAACACCACAGTGCAATGGTGTGTCTGAACGCCGGAATCGAACCTTATTAGATATGGTCTGATCAATGATGTCTCTTACTGATTTGCCGTTATCATTTTGGGGTTATGCATTAGAAACCGCTCCATTCACTTTAAATAGAGCTCCATCTAAATCCGTTGAGACGACACCGTATGAACTGTGGTTTGGTGCTAAACCTAAGTTGTCGTTTCTTAAAGTTTGGGGATGCGAAGCTTACGTCAAGAAGTTGATGCCGGACAAGCTCGAACCCAAAGCGGAGAAATGTGTCTTCATAGGATACCCTAAGGAAACTATTGGGTATACCTTCTATCACAGAACCGAAGGCAAAGTGTTTGTCACAAAGAACGGTTCCTTTCTTGAGAAGGAGTTTCTCTCGAAAGAAGTGAGTGGGAGGAAAGTAGAGCTAGACGAGGTTATTGAACCTTCTCTTGAATTGGAGAGTAGTGCAGCACCTGAAATTGTTCCAGTGCCGCCTGCACCAACAATAGAGGAAGCTAATGACAAGGATCATGAAGCTTCGGACGATGCTTCTACTGAACATCGCAGGTCGACAAGGTCGCGTGCCCCTCCTGAGTGGTACGGCAACCCTGTCTTGACTGTCTTGCTAGTAGAAGACAGTGAACCTGCGAACTATGAGGAAGCGATGATGAGCCCAGACTCTGACAAATGGCTAGAAGCCATGAAATCCGAATTGGGATCCATGAGCGAAAACCAAGTATGGACTTTGGTGGACCCTCCTAGCGACCGAAAGGCCGTTGAGTGCAAGTGGATCTTCAAGAAGAAAACGGATGCGGATGGTAATGTTACCGTCTATAAAGCACGGCTTGTTGCGAAAGGTTTTCGACAAGTTCAAGGTGTTGACTACGATGAGACTTTCTATCCCGTAGCGATGTTTAAGTCCATTCGGATTTTATTAGCAATTGTTGCGTTTCATGATTATGAAATATGGCAGATGGATGTCAAGACTGCGTTCCTCAATGGCAACATTGATGAAGAGTTGTATATTATGCAACCCGAAGGTTTTGTCGATCCTAAGGATGCTGATAAAGTATGCAAACTTCAGCGTTCCATTTATGGACTGAAGCAAGCATCTCGGAGTTGGAACCTTCGTTTTGATCAAGTGATCAATAGCTTTGGATTTGTTCCAAATTGCTATGAAGCTTGTATCTACAAAAAAGTGAGTGGGAGCTCGGTGACGTTTCTGGTACTATATGTGGATGACATATTGATTATTGGAAATGACATCAACATGCTTAACGATGTGAAGAGTTATTTGAACAAGTGTTTTTCAATGAAAGACCTAGGTGAAGCTGCTTATATATTGGGCATCAAAATCTATAGCGATAGACAAAGACGCCTGATAGCTTTAAGCTAGAGTACATACCTAGACAAAGTTCTGAAAAGGTTCAGAATGGATAAGGCAAAGAAAGGTTCAGTGCCTATGTTGTCAGGTAAGATATTGAGCAAGGCTCGGTGTCTAGCTACGGTAAATGATAGGGAAGCTATGAGCAAAGTGCCTTATGCCTCGGCCATAGGTTCTATCATGTATGCCATGCTGTGTACTAGACCGGATGTGTCCAATGCTCTTAGTTTGACGAGCAGATATCAAAGTGATCCAGGAGTGGAACACTGGACAGCCGTGAAGAACATCCTAAAGTACCTAAATAGGACTAAAGAAATGTTCTTAGTCTATGGGGGTGATGAACAGCTCGTCGTAAAAGGTTACGTCGATGCTAGTTTCGACACCGACAAGGATGATTCTAAATCTCAGACAGGATACGTGTATATTTTGAATGGAGGAGCTGTGAGCTGGAGAAGCTGCAAGCAAAGCGTGATCGCGGGATCTACAGTAGAAGCGGAATACATGGCTGCTGCAGAAGCGTAAAGTGAAAGAGTTTGGATCAGGAACTTCATCACTGAGCTTGGGGTGGTTCCAAGTGCATTGGACCCACTGGAGATATTGTGTGACAACACTGGCGCCATAGCACTCGCTAAGGAACCAAGATATCATCCAAGGACCAAGCATATCAACCGCAAGTTTCATATAATCCGAGATTATATAGCAGATGGAGATCTGAAGATTAGCAAAGTACATACAGGTCTGAATGTCGCAGATCCATTGACTAAACCTCTTCCACGTGTAAAACATGATCAGCACCTCAGTGCCATGGGTGTGAGATTGTTGCCAAATGTAAACTAGATTATTGACTCTAGTGCAAGTGGGAGACTGTTGGAATTATGCCCTAGAGGCAATAATAAAGATGTTATTATTATAATTCTTGTTCATGATAATGTTTATATTCCATGCTAGAATTGTATTAAGCGGAAACTTTAATACTTGTGTGGTTTGTGAACAACACCATGTCCCTAGTACGCCTCTAAGGACTAGCTCATTGATTAATGATGGTTAAGGTTTCCTAACCATGGACATGAGTTGTCAATTAATAATGAGATCATATCATTGGGAGAATGATATGGTGGACAGACCCAAACTAAGCAAAGCAATTAGATCGTGTCATCGTGTTCGTCTTTGCGAAGCTTTTCTTATGTGAAATATTGTATTCCTTAGACCATGAGATAATACAACTCCCTGGTATCGGAAGAAAGCTTTGAGGTCATCAAACGTCATCCTATGAGAGGGTGATCATAAAGGTGTCTCTCAGGTGATCGGAAAGTATCTGTTGGGTTGTATGTATCGAGATGGGATTTGCCCCTCCCAAGTCGGAGAGATATACTTCGGGCCCACTCGGTAATCGATATCAACACCGCTTGCAAGCATGTGGTTAAGGAGTTAATAACAAAGTGATATCGGATTACGGAACGAGTAAAGTACTTGCTGTGAACGAGATTGAACTAGGTATGACGGTACCGACGATCGAATCTCGGGCAAGTAAAATATCGCGAGACGAAGGGAATATATATATGGGATTGATTGAATCCTGGCATCGTTGTTCATCCGATATGATCATCGATGAATGTGTGGGAGTCATTATGGGTTTCCAGACCCCGCTGTTGATTATTGATAGAAGATCATGTCTGCATATTCTCGAACCCGCAGGGTCACACACTTAACGTGTCTCGACGCTAGGATAGATTGGATAATTGTTTTATGAGTTTTTTGTTCGGAGTCTCGGATGGGATCCGGGACATCACGAGAGGTTCCGGTGTGGTCCGGAGAATAAGATTCATATAAGGCAGTGCAGTTTTTGGAGTTCGGAATTGTTCCGGGTTAATCGGTATTGTACCGGAAGCTTCTAGAACCTTCCGGAAGGGGACCAACGTGGCCCCACCTTCCGGGAGGGGGCATGGGCCTATGAGGGAGTGCCCTGGCCGCATTGGGCCAGGGGCACAAGGCCCCATAGGGCCCAGCCGGCCAAGAGGGTTTTAAACTCGAGATAAACCTTCTAGAAGGGGGGGTTTCCTTGCCCCCCACTCCTTCTCCTTGGGGCCGCCGGTTTGGCTTGGGGGAGGGGGCTAGGGTTGCAGCCGCCCACCCCTCTATATAAAGAGGGCTTGGGGCGCACCCCCCCCCCACACACACACACCTTCCCCTCCAAGAGCTAGCCGCCCTGCTGCCCCTCCTCTCTCCCTCCCGACTGCTTGTAAGCGAAGCCCTGCAGCAGAAATTCTCCACCATATACACCACACCGTCGTGTTATAGATCCAATCCGTCTCTCCACCATACTTGCTGGTCCTAGGAAGGAGGAGACGTCGAGGTGCTGCACGTGTGCATCTCACGGAGGCACCGCCACTTGTGGTGCTAGATCGGATCGGATCGCGAGGAGGAGAAGCGAGTACGACTACATCACCCATGTTCCGACGAACGTTCCGCTGTGCGAATCTTCAAGGGTATGAAGATCTAATCCAATCTCTCTCGTTGTTTGCATCTCCTAGATTAGATCTTGGCTTTCCCTCTGTTCGCATCCATAGAAAATTTTGATTTACTATGTCGCGAAACCCTTCACCTACCTCATATGAAGAAGCCATGAGTAGCCCTCACTCAGCCAAGTGGGTGGAGGCAATGGAAGAAGAAATGAAATCAATGAGTTCCAACAATGTTTGGGACTTAGAGGAAATTCCTAAAGGAGCCAAAACAGTAGGATGCCAATGAGTCTACAAAACAAAGTATGACTCCAATGGGAATGTAGAAAAGTACAAAGCTAGACTTGTGGGAAAAGGCTTTACGCAAAGAGAAGGCGTAGATTACAATGAGACTTTTTCTCCGGTCTCATGTAAGGACTCCTTCAGAATCATCATGGCACTTGTTGCACATTTTGATTTAGAGTTGCATCAAATGGATGTTAAGACGGCATTTCTAAATGGAGATTTAGAAGAAAATGTTTACATGAAACAACCCAAGGTTTTTTTCATGGAGGGGAAGGAACATATGGGATGCCGCCTAAAGAAATCCATTTATGGGTTAAAGCAAGCCTCTAGGCAGCGGTATTTAAAGTTTAATGATACAATTAAAAGATTTGGATTCAAGGAAAATGTTGAGGACAACTGCATTTATGCAAAGTTCAAAAGTGGGAAATATATTTTCCTAATTCTGTATGTGGATGACATTCTACTTGCCAGTAGTGATGTTAGTATACTACTAGAGACAAAGAAGTTCTTGTCATCAAATTTTGACATGAAAGACCTTGGTGAAGCTTCTTATGTTTTGGGCATAGAAATTCACCGAGATAGAAAGAATGGAGTGTTAGGACTGTCGCAGAAAGCATATTGTGAAAAGATTCTAAAGAAATACAATATGCATGCGAGTAATGCAACACCTGCTCCCATAGTCAAGGGCGATAGTTTTGGGAAATCCCAATGTCCAAAGAATCAATATGAGATCGATCAAATGAAGTCAGTACCATATGCTTTGGCTGTTGGAAGCTTACAGTATGCACAAGTGTGCACTCGCCCTGACTTAGCTTTTATCACCAGGGTACTCGGTGGATATCAAGAGAATCCAGGCATAGAGCACTGGAAGATGGTAAAGAAAGCTTTGCGTTATGTGCAAGGCACAAAAGGCCTCATGCTAACATACAAAAGATCTGATTCCCTAGAGATAAAAGGGTATTCAGATGCGGATTTTGCGGGAGATAAAGACGACAGAAAGTCCACGACAGGATATGTCTTTACTCTCGCAGGAGGTGCTATTTCGTGAAGAAGCGCCAAACAGTCAATAGTTGCATCATCTACGATGTATGCAGAATTTATAGCATGCTATGAGGCCATGGGACAGGCGTTATGGTTAAAGAAATTTTTACCCGACTTAAAAGTGGTTGACTGCATCAGCAGGCCACTAAAGATATACTATGACAACGAGCCCGCAGTATTCTATGCTCACAACAACAAGTCGAGTAATGCTACAAAGTTTATAGATATAAAGTATTATGTTGAGAAGGACAAAGTCCGGGATCAAACTATAATACTCGAGCATATAAGGACAAAGGATATGCAAGTACATCTGCGTTGGAGGGGTGGGCGGTTCTAAGACCACCACGCCACAATAGGCCTCACCCTATTCTCCGATGGATCTCGCCACGAGAGGCCTGATCCACCTTCTCCACTATTGGATCCCTTCGAGGCGGGAACCGGTGCCTTTTACAACACTATCGGGGCACACACCCACAACCGAATTGGGGGCTCCCGGGATGACAACAAGCTGCCACAAGAACAAGGTTTATCAATATAAACAAAAACGAGGATCTAGATATTTGCAAGAAATACTAGATCGGAGGTTCTCCAAATGAATGGAGAGGAGATGAAGCTCTTGATTGCTGATGATGAAGATCGAGTTCTCCTCCTTTGATTCCCCAAGGGATGGGGCCTTTGGGTGGATCTAGGTGGAGCACTCTTGTATGAAGCTTTCAGATCTGATCTGTTCTTTTTCGAGATGAATCAAGAGTTCTGGCAGGAGGGGGATGGCTGGCTTAAATACCCCCTCCCCAGATCTGGCCGTTGCACAACTTTGGGGGCGGATTATCCGCCCCCCACTTGGGGCGGATTATCCGCCCCCTGGGAAAACTCCACCCCAAGGGCGGATTCTCCGGGGGAAACTCCGCCCCCTCTCTGGGGCTTGCGCCTTGGTGAAACTTGGAGAAGATCTTGGGGGGCGGATAATCCGGCCCCCCTGAGGGGCGGATTATCCGGCCTAGCCGGAAAGTCCGGCCAAAACTCCGCCCCCTCTCTGGGGCTTGCGCCTTGGCGATGAGCAGGAGGGCGGATTATCCGGCGGGGCCGGAGAATCCGGCCAAAATTCCGCCCCCCCTTCTGGGGCTTGCGCTTGCTTGGGCAGAGGGAGGGGCGGATTATACGCCCCTGGTGGGGCCGGATTATCCGCCCCCAAAGGCAGAGTTCTGAGCCGCAACACTTCGGCACACATTAAATGATCCTTGGTATTGTTATCTAACACACAAAACACTAGGGATTAAGAAATGTTCTTTCAATCTCCCCCTTTTTGGTGTTAGATGACAATACTAGGATTTGCAATAAAACCGGCAGATGCCACCTTAGATAACGAAAGACGCTCCCCCTAGATGTGTGCATATTTAAGATTTGCATTTGAATACAAATACACACACTAGGTAGAACACTACTTTAAGGTTTGGGAAAAAATGTCATACCACCGGAATATATAGCCAAGGCATACATAGATAATCCCATGAATCCATATGTCATCAAATATGCTCCATAATTCCAGAATTCCATGGGGTCCATGATAGATAAATCCAGAAATCCATGAATACCAAACATAGTACCAAACTGTGGAGTACGACATAGTCTTACACAAACAACTACAAATAGCAAACAAGTTCACGCTAGAAAAGGCACAAGCAAGCAAATAAAAACGACTAAAATCGAAAAGCTTGTGCCCAACCCTTGCAAATCCATGAGACCTAATAGAACTACTTCTCCCCCTTTGGCATCGAAACGCCAAAAAGGAAGAAGAGCGATGCTAACGCCCCTGGACACCCAAATTTGCAAGAATCAACTCAATCAAAAGAAGATATGCAAGAAAATCCAACGAGACCCATGAAAAACCAACTCTTCTCAAGGAAGAGGGCGGTGGCCGAAGCCACCATGTTGGAGCGCATGGCATGACACCGCGAAGATGTATCTTGAGTTCAAAACCAATGCTCATCGATGACCCACATATCACAAAATGATATTAAGGGAAATGATTTTACTTGCTTTCGGCATTATGGGGGGAGGGTTGGCCCAATCAATTAGGACCACACTCCCCCTATGTCTATGCCCGCATCTAAACCAAATACATGAATAAGCGCAAGTGAGTGTGCAAGGGTAGTCAAGCCAAGCTCCTTGAATCTATGATATTTAGCTCATTCCTCAAATAACAAAATCTTGCTTCATCAAGGGGCTTCGTGAAAATATCATCCAGTTGGTTCTTCGTGCTCATAAAGGATAGAGCAATATCTCCACGAGCAACATGATCCCGAATAAAGTGGTTGCGAATCTCTATATGTTTTGTTCTTGTATGCTGCACGGGATTGTAAGCAATTTTGATAGCACTTTCATTGTCGCATAAAAGAGGCACTTTGTCACAATTGACACCATATTCCTTTAAAGTTTGCCTCATCCATAACAATTGAGTACAAGCACTTACAGCAACAACATATTCAGCTTCGGCGGTTGAGAGTGAAATACAATTCTGTTTCTTTGATGACCAACACACTAGAGACCTGCCCAAGAATTGGCATGCACCAGAGGTTGATTTCCTATCATATTTGTCACCAGCCCAATCTGAATCGGTGTAACCACATAGAGAGAAACTTGAACCCTTGGGATACCATAACCCAAAATTTGGGGAATGAACCAAATATCGGAAGATTCGCTTGACTGCCACTAACTGGCTTTCTTTAGGAGCGTCTTGGTACCTTGCGCACACTCCTACACTTAACACGATATCGGGCCTAGATGCGCAGAGGTAAAGGAGAGAGCCGATCATGGATCAGTATACCTTTTGATCCACATCTTTACCCTTGGGATTGAGCTCAAGATGACACTTTGTTTGCATTGGGGTAGCAACGCCATTGAGATCCGTCATCTTGAACCTTTTGAGCATGTCTTGGATGTACTTAGCTTGATTAATAAAGGTTCCCTCTAAGTTGTTTGATTTCAAATCCAAGAAAGAACCTGAGCTCACCCATCATGGACATCTCAAACCTGTCAGTCATAAGCTTTGAAAATTCATCGTTAAAAGCTTGGTTAGTAGAGCCAAAAATAATGTCATCTACATAAAGTTGGCATACAAAAAGCTCCCCATTAACCTTCTTAGTAAAAAGAGTGGGATCGATTTGCCCAACTTCGAATCCACGGTCTAGCAAAAGCTCTTTAAGGTGCTCATACCACGCACGTGGGGCTTGTTTAAGGCCATAGAGCGCCTTATCGAGTTTGTAGACATGGTTCGGAAATTTGGGGTCCTCAAACCCCGGGGGCTGCTTGACGTATACTAACTCATGTAGAGGACCATTAAGGAAAGCGCTCTTAACATCCATTTGTTGTAATTTAAAATTATGATGAGCTGCATAGGCAAGAAGGATACGGATGGACTCAAGGCGAGCCACAGGAGCGTAGGTCTCGCCAAAATCAATTCCTTCTACTTGAGAGAACCCTTGAGCCACTAGTCGTGCTTTATTCCTCACAACAATGCCATTTTCATCCTGTTTGTTCTTGAAGATCCACTTGGTGCCGATAACATTGCGGCAATCCTTTGGCTTTTCTACGAGCTTCCAAACTTTGTTGCGTTCGAAGTTGTTTAATTCTTCATGCATTGCAACAACCCAATCGGGGTCTTCAAGAGCATCAAAAACCTTCTTTGGTTCAACCATGGAAATGTGAGCTTGATGATCACAGAAGCTAGCAAGCTCTCTTTGAGTGGATACCCTTCGTAGTAGATCACCAGCAACCTTGTCAAGAGTGTGACCTCTTAGTTCAAGGTTGCGATCAGCACGAGCCTTGCGACGAGCCTCAATGTCCTTATTGTTTCTAGGAGGAGTGGATTCAATTGTTGTATCCTTGTCTTGATTACTGCCTTGCCCTTGATCTTGGTCACCGTTACTTCCAAAAGATTGTTGCTGAACATTTTCTTCAGGCCCGGATAATCCGCCCCTTGGAGGGGCCGGACTATCCGGCCTGGGAGGTGAAGTACCAGAGCCATCTTCTTGAGAAAGCCTGACTGGAGTTGGAGACCCATGGCCGGATACTCCGCCCCTGGGGGCCGGAGAATCCGGCCTGGGAGCTTCAGAGATGTTGATTTCTCCTTCGGATCCCCTGGTACGAGTTGGAGTGCCAGGGGCGGATTGTCCGCCCCTTGGAGGGGGTGGATAGTCCGACCTGGGACTACCAGCTTGTCCAGTGGACAGATGGTCTTCAGCAGATTGTGGTGTTGGTGCAGGATTGTCTCCAACAGTAGGAGCTTGTTGATCTTGTGTAGATGAGGGCTCCACATGTGTGGAGCATTGTCCTTCCCGATCCGCCACAAGGGGTTCCTCAATGGGGCGGAAAAATCCCACGCCCATTCTTCTATGGAATCTTGGGGTATTTCAACATCTGCATCACAAACATCAACTTGCCCTACAAAGGAGCCGTTATTTTCATCGAACTCCACACTACAAGATTCTACAACAATCCCAGTGAGCTTGTTGTAGACTCTATAAGTGTGGGATTCGGCACCGTAACCAACAAAAATACCTTCTAAAGCCTTGGATTCAAATTTTGACAAACGGACACCTTTAATAAGAAAGAAACACTTACACCCGAATACCCTGAAGTATGAGATGTTGGGTTTATTGCCGGTAAGTATTTCATATGGGGTCTTGTCCAAGATCTTCCGAAGGTAGAGCCGGTTTGATGAGTGACAAGCAGTGGATATGGCTTCAGCCCAAAAATTATAAGGAGACTTGAATTCAGCTAGCATAGATCTTGCCATATCCATCAAAGTCCGGTTCTTCCTCTCAGCTACACCATTTTGTTGAGGGGTGTACGCAGCGGAATATTGGTGTCTAATCCCCTCTTCGCTAAGAAACTCGTTTAAAGTGTAGTTCTTGAATTCTGTGCCGTTGTCACTTCTAATTGCCAAGATGGGAACATTGTGTTGACGTTGAACTTCATTGGCAAAGTCGATGACAGTTTGTTGAGTCTCACTTTTCATCTTGAAGAAATATACCCATGTATATCTTGAGTAATCATCGACGATGACCAAGCAATATTTCTTCCCACCAAGACTTGCATGAGAAGGAGGACCAAATAAATCCACATGGAGTAATTCCAAGATCCTCTTTGATGACACAATAGTCTTCCTCTTGTGGGGAGAATCATGCATTTTTCCTTCAACACAAGCCCTGCAAACACGATCTTTGGCAAAAGAGACATTGTCTTTTAGTCCAAGAATGTGGCCACCCTTTTGGAGACTTTGCAAAGTTCTCATGTTGACATGGGCTAAACGGCGATGCCATAGCCAGCCCACGTCGGCCTTTCCGAATAGACACATCGGACCCGAAGTGGTTTTCCCCGAGAAGTCCACCACATACAGGTCATTTTCGACGTATCCAACGAAAGCGACCTTTAGAGACTTGCTCCATAAGAGTACCACCAAATCATCATCGATAAAAACAGCAAAACCCATCTTGCCAAGGGCACGAACAGAAAGAAGATTGTAGCCAAGGGTCTCAACAAGCATGACGTCCACGAGAGAGATATCGTGGGCAACCACAACCTTGCCAAGACCCAATACCTGAGATTTAGACTTATCACCATAGGAGACTGTGATATTATCAAGATTTGGACGCATCTCCGTGATGATCTCCTTGCTTCCGGTCATATGACTAGTGTAGCCACCATCCAGCACCCATTTCGACCCAGCGGAAGCATAGCCCTGCAAGAAAATTACTTCTTGGTTTTAGGTACCCATTTTTCAATGGGTCCTTTCATGTTAGTAACAAGGGTCTTTGGGACCCAAATAGACCAAGCAATATATTCATCAAAAGGACCAACATAATAAGCATAAACATCGCCATAATCATCACAAAAGAGTTCATAATTCGGATTGTGAGACCCTGCAAAACCAATATTATTAGTCTTGTCTTTTGTGACAACCTTCTCAGCAGTGCTTGTCTTTAATTGCACATTCTTGGTCTTGTTCTTCTTGGTTTTCTTCTTCTTGGACTTGGTGACATACCCAAGTCCCTCTTTACCATGATTTGACCTTTGCTTGCCAAGGACTTCATCAAGCACACCTTTGTCCTTTGTAGTGATGTCCTTGATCACTCCTTTTTCCACACTAGCATTTTTCTTGTTACTATATGTTGAGTTGGACGAGCTAGGAGTATCATATTCGGCCAATCGACTTTGAAGCTGATCATGTGACTCATTGAGAATAGAGAACTCGTTTTTCAACGCCTTGTGAGCATTGTCAAGTTTCTCCAATTCCTCGGAGAGTCTATCATGAGCAGCCCAAAAGTCAATCCTTTCCTTCTTTAACTTCTTTGCCTTGGTGACAGCATTGTCACGTTCCTTAACGAGTTTAGTCACAATTTCTTCATGTGACTCTTCCATAGACTCAAGCCTCTCTTCAAGAGAGACCCGAGCTTCTTCTTCTTCTTCAAGAGCATTTTTTAGGGATGCAATTTCCATTGCATCCTCCCTTTCAATTCTGCCCTTTTCTTCGAGGAGTGCTTCGTTTTGGGCCAGTTGATCCATAAGAGCCTCAAAACGAACTTTGTGCTCACCTTGCAAGTTAGTATAGAAATAATCCAAAGCAATAATCTCTTCTTTAACCTTAAGGCTAGCAGGATCGTCCATGTCTATCATACCTTGGGAAAAGAAGAGTTAGAAGAAGTTACCTCGGAGCTTCTTGCCATGAGGCAAGTAGCATTCTTGTTGATGATGTTTTCGTTCGGAGAGTCGAAGAGAGATGTTGATGTAGATGTGGTGGCTATAGCAGCCACCTCTTGAGAGCTATCGTCCTCGTCCTCATCTTCACTCCCCGATGAATATTCTTCTTGAGCTACTAGAACAATCTTTGGTTGCTTCTTGAAAGGAGCATTCTTCTTTACAAACTGTTTCTTACGTGGAGCTTTTGATTTGTCCTTGAAAATGAGTCTTCCTCCATTATCCTCTCTACTTTGATATGGACACTCAGCTACGAAGTGCAGCCGGTCACCACAATTAAAGCATGTTCTCAGCTTGGGACCATTTTCTTTTCTTCCATAGGCTCCACTTTTGCGATCTAGTTCAGCTTTAGCCTTGGCTAGATCTTTCCAAAAGTTTCTTGCATAAAGAGCCAAGTATTGTCCGTGGATCCTTTTTATATCTTCGGGACAGTCCAGACCTTCTACCGCATATTCATCATGATCAATCACACTAGTCTTCAAAGCCATGTTGACCCCCTTTTGCATCCCCATAGCTCGAGCACGAGCATCTTCGGCATTCTTGGCAGCCACTTTGAAGGCAGCCATTTCTTGCATTACCTCATTGGATGACATGAGGTGATAATTATGCCTACCTTGGAGACTTTTCAAATCTGTGGGCTCAAATGGCATAAGAGCACTGACATACTTGCGCTTGATCCATGCATCATCAACATGAGCTGCACCATGGTTTCTGAAGGTTGTAGCTATTGCCTTGAGCCTCCTATACATGTCCTCGTGGTCTTCTCCATCCAGCATATAAAATCCTTCAGCTTCATTGCTCAAGGCATCATATCTATTCCTTCTCATACTTTCATTTCCGATGAAGAGCTCGGTGAGAGCATCCCAAGCTTCTTTAGCTGTGCTAAGATGTTGAATGTGTGGCATGTCTTTATCACCCACACCAAGTTGTATCATGTGTAGAGCTGTAGCATTGAGTTGGCTATCGACCACTTCTCTCCTTGTGAGATTGTTAGGATTTCCAACGTGAAGACCATTTTCGATGATCTTCCACAACTCTATGGAGGAACTGCACACATGAGATTTCATCAAAAATTCCCATTGAGAGAAAGTAGAAGCTGACAGTTTGGGTGGATCACCCCTATTATGTATATGTGGGTGAGGAATAGGCGGATCAGGGGAATACACATGAGAAACCTCATTGTATCCATCCTTACCGCTATCCTTTTTCGAGGAGGAGCTCTTACTAGTATCATCACCTACCACTTCGTTATCTTTGGAAACAGTTTTACCCGTTTCCTTGGATTGCGGAGTGGTATCCTCAGAGTTAGATGGAGGTGATGCTGCGGATGTGGAAAGACGCATTATCAATTGACGCATCTCTTCCATCTTATCCTCCATTGAACTCACCAAGGTTCTTTCCAACGTCTTGAGATCGTTCATGGTGACTACCTCCGGAGCATCACTCCCATCTCCCTTGGAACCCATACTTCTCTTAGGCGGTTAAGCCCGAAATAAGAGCCGAGGCTCTGATACCAATTGAGATGGATCGTATGGGCACCTAGAGGGGGGGTGAATAGGTGCTAACCAATTTTTAATACTTTTTCAATTTTAGGCTTGACACAAAGTAAATTATCTAGATATGCAACTACGAGAATTTTCCTATATGTAGCCCTAACTACTAAGCACGTAAAAGAGGAGCGAGGAAACCGTAGTGGAGCACACGGAGACATAGGGATTTGATTTACCGCAGTTCCTTCCTTGTTAAGGGAAGTACATCTGTGTTGGAGGGGTGGGCGGTTCTAAGACCACCACGCCACAATAGGCCTCACCCTATTCTCTGATGGATCTCGCCACGAGAGGCCTGATCCACCTTCTCCACTATTGGATCCCTTCGAGGCGGGAACCGGTGCCTTTTACAACACTATCGGGGCACACACCCACAACCGAATTGGGGGCTCCCGGGATGACAACAAGCTGCCACAAGAACAAGGTTTATCAATATAAACAAAAACGAGGATGTAGATATTTGCAAGAAATACTAGATCGGAGGTTCTCCAAATGAATGGAGAGGAGATGAAGCGCTTGATTGCTGATGATGAAGATCGAGTTCTCCTCCTTTGATTCCCCAAGGGATGGGGCCTTTGGGTGGATCTAGGTGGAACACTCTTGTATGAAGCTTTCAGATCTGATCTGTTCTTTTTCGAGATGAATCAAGAGTTCTGGCAGGAGGGGGATGGCTGGCTTAAATACCCCCTCCCCAGATCTGGCCGTTGCACAACTTTGGGGGCGGATTATCCGCCCCCCACTTGGGGCGGATTATCCGCCCCCTGGAAAAACTCCGCCCTAAGGGCGGATTCTTCGGGGGAAACTCCGCCCCCTCTCTGGGGCTTGCGCCTTGGTGAAACTTGGAGAAGATCTTGGGGGGCGGATAATCCGGCCCCCCTGAGGGGCGGATTATCCGGCCTAGCCGGAAAGTCCGGCCAAAACTCCGCCCCCTCTCTGGGGCTTGCGCCTTGGCGATGAGCAGGAGGGGCGGATTATCCGGCGGGGCCGGAGAATCCGGCCAAAATTCCGCCCCCCCCCCTTCTGGGCTTGCGCTTGCTTGGGCAGAGGGAGGGGCGGATTATCTGCCCCTGGTGGGGCCGGATTATCCGCCCCCAAAGGCAGAGTTCTGAGCTGCAACACTTCAACACACATTAAATGATCCTTGGTATTGTTATCTAACACACAAAACACTAGGGATTAAGAAATGTTCTTTCACTTGCGGATCCGCTAACGAAAGGCTTACCACCCAATGTGTTCAAGGAACACATAGCCGGCATGGGTTTAATGGAAAGCCTATGATTCCTGGACTACAGAGGCCCAAAAGTAACAGGATTTGTTTCAAAACATGAAGGTATATAGTGGCTGTCTGATTCTATCGGCAATTGAGCTGAGACGATGAAACATGCTCTATGTATCGTTCTGTGATGAAATAAGTAAAGTACAAAGTTAAAAGTAAAGTCGAGATCTAGGGGGAGAATGTTAGATAGATCTCTCCCACGTTCGGGCCCAACGGCCCGAACGGAGTCCCTCATCGCGCCCTAATCGGGGGCGCCCAACCCTATCCATGGTTGGTGGGCCCCTGTCGCCAGCGCGTATATAAAGAGGTGGGGGCCGGACGCACACGGTACGAGGTTCACCGTGCGCCGCAGCCCCCCACCTACACACCCACCGATTAGGGTTCGCGCTAGGCTGGCGGGAAGCTCCGCCGCCACCACTCTCTACCACCCACGCTCACGCCGTCGCCCCTTTCCCATGGCCAACGACGGCGGGTCCAGCTCCGGCACTAGCTCCGGGATTCCCTCTGGCTCATGCTTGTCAAGCCAGGACGCAGGTAGTGCCATTCTCTCTCTTTCCCTCTCATATCTACGTGTTCGACCACTACAGTGTATCTACCAAGGTTAGGCTAGATCTAACAAATTAAACTTCCCGAGTTAGGTTGTACATTTGAGTTTCTGTTGTACATTTGGACTTGAGTTGTAATCGGGTGTAGTTATGGTACTGATCGTACTGGGCACTTGCATCCCAGGCCGAGCGGGACACCATAAGCTATAATCTATGAAGACTTTAATAGCAACATACATACATGCAGGGGATTCAGCGCCTGGCCGACCGATGTTTGCCCCGAGGTTGTAGGCTTCAGTTGCCTCTCGTTAACAAATATCGTGCCTTGGTACCATCTATGATCTTCCATGTCATAATTCATCTGACAACGTCTATATTCACTAAGACACAATACAAATCAGTAGACCAAATTTTATAAAGGTACTTAAAAACTACAAACATGGAAAAAATCTAAAGGTACTTAAAAACTACAAACATGGATCTAAAGGCGATTAGAGATTAAATTTATAGCTATTATATCTTGTGTCCTATGCAAAGAACTTAATGTTGTATGAATGAAGACAAAAGTATTGGCTAATGAATCTAAAGAAGACCCGAGAGATTAAATTAACCATTATTCTCTTATGTTTCACGTAAAGAACACAATAGTACGGTCAAGAGAACCTGGTGATTCTACCGTTTCCTGAGTGTTTTGAGATTGGCGAGGCTTTTGACATTTGTATAATATACAAGTCTAATAATTGAAACATAATTGAAACTTTCCTGAAACCGGATTGAAACATAGGTAAAATTGTGAAATATAGGTAAAATAGATTGAGAATTTTCAGAAATGTTTCACAAAAATAATCATGTTTCAGTTTTGTTCCACTATTTGTTAAATGATTGGGTCAGCACATGGCTGACGACGTCAGACTGCTGATTTAGCCGACGCCTTTAGAGTTTTCGACAGACAAGGTCCGATCATGTCCGTCAAATGGGGCCCATCGTTTGGGATTTTCCCTATATCTTTGTCTTGATTTTCTAATATTTAGTTGTTTTGTATTTTTCCGCTTCCCATGGTTTTTTCTGCACATAAACATAGATACCATGATTTACTAGATTTTGGCAGCTATTAGTAATTTAGTCCTAAAATTAACAAAAGCACAAATAACCTTAGAAAGACAGATATACGTTTGGACATAGCACATGTTTTTGTTGCTATTACAGCAATTATTTTCCTATTATGTTTTCTCAGGTTTAATTCAGTCAAAAATATTATTTCTCGAGTCCTAGGATGTGAGGTGGCAAAAGGGAGAAATTTATGGGGGAAATACGAGACATGAATAAAGTAAAAAGCTTGTGCTCATAGGTTGGTATTCTTTTTAATACGAGCTTCCACCTCATTGTCTTGCATCACAAGAGAGAATTCCAGTGCAATTGCGCATAATTTAGTGTTAAAGAATAGTTTAACAAGTTTTCATGTATTTTTCTTCGAAACAAAAATTATAAAATTTTATTATATAGCAACTAATGGAGAGCCTAGGAGGGGGTTTTGGCGGCGACAACGAGGGAGCCTCAGAGCAAGAGGGGGCGCGGTCGGGGGGAGGGGGGGGGGCATCTCAACCTTTGATCTTAGACAATATATCTCAATACTCATCCTACGTTTTTCGCCCTTTGGCCTATTGTAGGCTTGTTTGGGAAGCCGCAATATTATTGTTTTTAATTTTTGCATTGGCCAGGATTTGATCCTAGGACCTTATGTTCTAATATCATATTGAATTGCATACACTAGCCAACGCAACCGAAAGTCCGAACTGATAGAAAGGGCTAGACAATATATTTCAACACTCGCAAGCTTCGGTCTCATGCTTGTCAAGTGGCTCAAACCACGCCTTCACACATGCTATGTCTTCTTAATTTGAATAAACATCATGAGATCCAATTGAAATGTATTTAGAGCTAGCTAGTTAGGTATGGTGTATGTCTCTTTTCGAGGGCTTTGGTATTTAGTACATCCTCCAAAGCGCGTCTCGATACATGTGTACCAAAACAAATGATAAATCCGCGTCAGTTAGTTTTGAAAGGGGAGATTATAATTCTGTTACGGAAGCTCACAATTAAAATTATAAAGTAATTGCCAAAACTCTTCTTTGGGGAAATGCCTCATATCCAAACCGTATACTAGTTTTCTTTGCCACCTGGAAATTCGATGAAATTTCCCTCCTCAGAGAGACGACCACCACGGCAAGGAAGACTTGTATATCTATCTAACACTATATACCATCGATCTTGATCTGAATTGTTTGTTGTGATGCAGTCGATGTTGTGAACTTGTAAACAGATCTTTGCTTGCAGCCATGGATGAGCAAATTAAGTAGGATTCCATACATATGATATCAACTTCGGGATCCACAATTAAGTAGTCACTCGCTCACTCCTAGCTTGTAGGACCATGACGGAGACGACTCAACAACGGTCAGATATAGTTGGAGATCCGGCCACGCACTTTGAAGCTAGGTAGGCATAACTGAAGCTAGACGCTCTGCTAGCATCAAACTTTGCCACTCCCTCTAGGACCTTGTTCCTCAAGTTGACAGCAAGTACAGACGCTCTGCGGTTCACCCATTTGGCCTTGGCCATGATGTAAACAACATCATCGTCATGCAAGCTGAGAGCAGGGAGACCTAGCTGGAGCCTCTCCAAGAAGCAATCCCCCGCTAGTAGTAGATTATTAGGGAGCATCAGTGCAGAACAATAGCTCTTGTGATCCACTACTGGTATGATCTTGAATATATCGAGCGTTGGGCAGTCCTTGTGCCACTCCCGCCAAGGGTCCGTCATGATCCATGTGGTGGCCACGAGAGCTTTAGAAGTGATCAGAGCGGTGTTGTGGGCGACCTGGCGCTGCTTGACCTTGAGCCGCATCTCGAAGAACTTGATACGGCGGCCTTGTTGTACGACGGCGATGTCTCGAACATGCTCCGGGGGGCCTTCGCAGCGCTTGTTCAGAGCGGGCGGCAACGGGCAGTAGCGAAGGATGGTGCTGTCGGTGATGAGCAGCTCGCAGAAGAGAATGCCGTTCCATAGGTCGACCCAGGCCACCAGACCGTGCTCGCCTCCGATCACAAGCACCTTGCTGGTAAGGATGCGCGTGAACCTCTCCGGTTTGTCGGCGTGCATCAGCGTGGTGCTCCATGACCATGTCCTGGAGTCGAACCGGTGGAGATCGTACTGGCCGTGGGTGCCTTCCCAGTGGATCGCGGCGATGATGAAACCGCCGTCGGCGTCTGCAAGGCGCAGGATGCCGGCCGAGCAGTCGGCGAACACGAAGGAGCTGGCGTCGGGGAGCAGGATGAGAGATGGCGACTTGTTGATGATTCCCGCCTTGTAGACGTAGTAGCTGGTCGCGTAACGGGTCAGGCCGAAGCGGTCGTGAGGGCCGATGGTGACGCGGAGGAGGAGCAGGTCGTCCTGAGCGGCGACGACCGCGGGCATGTTGGCGAACTCTTTGGCATCGACGCCGGTGGAGTGCACCGTGAGGCAGGAGACGCTCGGCGGGTGGGCCATCCACAAGGTCACCTCGATGTGGTGCTTCAGCAACAACGGCGCGAAGGCGGTGGTGGCGTTAGTGCGGTCGTCGAAGCAGGCCTGGACGTCGAGGAGAACCGACTTGGGAAGAGCGTCCAGATCGTAGGGGTGGGCAGGCGACCGTACGTCCTCTACCTCTACCTCGTCGTCGTCCTCCTCCTCCGATGACGACGAGTACTCCCACGACGACGACGATGACGACGAGGAGTAGATCTCCTCCTCGTCCTCGTGGACGGTGAGGGACCCGAATCGGATTCTTGTATTCTCCATAGGGATTGATCGGGCTTAGAATTGGAGAGTGCAATCGATGGAACGGTGGCGGCGATTGAAGGTTAGCGATTTGGGTGGTAAACGAAGAGAAATACGTACACCGTATGTGATCGGAACGGAGCGGATTGGAGGAAAAATTCTTAACTTGAGAGAGCACTTACCCCTCGAGGTATAAAAATTGACTGCTTGCTCCAGGTTCGGAACCGCGTCCTCTAGAGACACGTTTTCGGGCTACTGCAAATTGCAACAGCTGTAGGACACAAAAGGAAATCCAATTGCAGCTAATTGGGCCTCAAAGGGTGCAGACGAATAGAGGCCGAGCTCATGAAGTTTTCTATTTTTAAAACTTATTATACAAATGATATTTACAAGTTGAAAAAATCTGCACTTTGTAGATGTAATCAATAATGTCTCATATTAGCGTGCGGTCTCAGTGCACAAATCTACACTTAATATTAAATTTTTGCATGCTTGTAGTGTATAATATTGACTACATCAGGATTATTTTTAGAGTTTTTTAAAATTTTGTAATATGATTTTTGAATTTGGTAAATAGATGGCCCCCTCGAGCTTGGCATTTTGGTGTTTCATGTCCTTATCAATTCATACAGACCGAGAATTAGCAAAGAAAAACATACAAACCAAAGTAAGTTTTTGCTCAAAATAAAAAAAACTTGCCACCCTAAAAAATGTATTGATTCGGCAACGGATAGACTTTTCGGCCTATAATAAAGTCTCTTCTTCCGCTATCACCTTGGACGGTCATATCCGGATTAAGAAAGACAGGTCCATTTGATCCATCCATTTTTTTTTTTTGCCTTGAGAGTTTGAATTGGTCTAGTCGGTTAGTCAAACTATCCGATAAAACTAGAAAAGCCAGTTCGAACGAACCTTGGAGAGTTCCTTATGATTTACGTGCTACGTTCTTATTGGGCTAGCTAAGGTGCGGGATCATTGTCATTAGACTAACATGAAAGCTGAAAAATTCAGAGTTGGGGATCTACATGATGAAACTGAAGCAATGGTAGAAGTTTTCCTGCAAGTGTCGGGATCATGCGCTTCAGTTCACCAATACATGACTTAATTATTCAATCTTTACATTTTCAGGCATGGTGCTCATCTCAAATAGCCCTTTTATGCAATTCTCCTTGGCTCGTAGATGTTCTGATAATATATACGCATCAGGTAAGTACGGCCAAGGAAAGTGGCATAAAGGGTCACCGGATGCATATTTTGGGCGGTTAACAACTACTCTCTCTGTTTCATAATATAAGATGTTTTAGCTTTATAAAGATAGACGTCTTTTAGTGTGTAGGTTTGGAGAGGTTCACTACGAATCTACACGCTAGAAGATGTCTAGATACATTACCTTCATAAACCTAAAACATCTTATATTTTAAAACAAAGAGAGTATATAACTAGTAGTGCATGATAAAATGGTGGAAACCGTACTCGGTTTTTCTCATATCTTATTTGTACAATTGTGATCTCAGATTACACGGTTTACCAAAATGTGATGATCTGATCATTTAGTATTTACTTGCCTCGTCCACTTGTTCTTTGAATGTGGAGTTGAAGCCTACGACTACCATACTAGCAGAACTTTAGAAGTTCAGATGTCGTGTAAATCACATGGAACTTTATGATTTGTCAGTATTTTTCCGTTTTCCTTAGTGGAGCTGTGATTTAGGGCTATATACGAATCGGTCACTATCGGCCAAAGGGATTGGAAAGTATTGGAGTGGAATTGGGGGATTTTGACTTGCATGAGATTTAATCCGCATTAATCCCCTTCCATCTAATTCAAACCCTAGCTAACCGAACAAGCCCTGTGGAGAGACATGTAAAGCTATACGGCAGCGAATTAGGCAGAGCGCATCCTCAGTAAGTGCTTCTTGCCTCGTCCTAAAACTGGCACGTGCCAAATTCCACCCGAAATTATAAAGTGGAACTGAGCTGTATGTCACCTCTTTTTTTCGCCCTTTCGCTATTTGCCATTCTATTTAGGATTAGGAATAGGTGTAATCATACCTGCTTTTGACATATCTATTCTAGCCTATTCTTAGTTGGTACTATATGCACCTCTTTGGGATGCTTAAAGGAGATGCTTAAGAAAATAAACCGGTTTAGACTTAAGCACTAGTGCTTATTTGTACAAGAAAGATGCTTAACTAGGCACCTCTTCTATAGAAAAAAGCTTCTATAGAAAAAAGCACCGGTGCTTAAGAAAAAGTCTGGTTTATTTTTGTAAGCACCACTCTAAGCACTCTCAATTGTACATGCTCTTAGTTTACTGGGGTGGATGCAAACGACCGCAGGTAGTAGCATATTACTATTAGAACACTATAATTACCTACGTTGTTAACTACCAACCTTGATATTAATACTTTGTGGGGGGAGTGGTGTGGCAGACTGAATTGCAATCGTTTCCTTTTACATCTTCAGTCTATTCCTACTCATTATGAGGAACAGTTGCATGTCTTCGTTTCGCTATAAACGCAGGCTGTAATCAATGGACCACGCTGGTTATGTTAGTTAGTTTTCCGTTAGTCATCATAGTGGCAAGAACTGTTTTGCTGGGTCCTATAGAGAGGCCAATTCAGCAGTAGATTGGGCCCATGATTGTAATAAACTGAACCTACTATTTTTTAAATAAAGGCTATGTGCATCGATTGATGCATAGGCCGGGGCTCTAATCCCCATTTCTAAAAAAAAGCTGTAGATTGGGCACACAAAGCCTTAGAATCCCACCTGCTAGCTCTAACTTCGAGTTCTACTTTTGGTCGAATTTGCTTGTATTTTGTTTCTCGTTCTCCGCTGATCTGCTCCGGAAGCAGGACAGTGACATGATTGTTGATAAACCTTGCAAGTACAAAAAAAATCAGGTTCAGGTGTTATTTCAGTGGGTTCGTTGGTTTCCTCGTGTTAGAGTATATCACGGTTTGGACATATTAGGTAGTTTCATATTGTAATCCAATTCAATCTCTAGTAGTCTTCTTGCCCCCCCCCCAAGTCTTCTAGTACTATATAAACAGCCCAATGGCTCACGTTGTAATCACCTCAAGAAATATTAATACAGATAATATTCCGCAATTCTACATGGTATCAGAGCGGTTCGTTCCGCCTAGGGTTTAGCCACCGCTTCCGCCGCGCCGCCCCCAGGGAGATCCTTCTCCGTCGGGGGCCGCGTAATAGTAGATTAGATCTTATTTCGCCAAAATTTTCTCGCCGTCCGCTTGGCCGGCGTTTCTTCTTCTTTCGCCGACCATAGATCGGATTGCGTCGTCCACAACCACATGTCGTCATCATATGTGACATGCAATTCATAATATGTGATATGATATGGCCTTTCTTCTTGTGCTTCCGATCTCCATCTTCAAGCACGAACATGATCTCCATCATCACCGGTGTGGCGTCAAGGTCAATGGCGCCGCTTCATGGTTGTCTTCCACCAGCATCAACTATTACAACTACTTTGAATAGACACGCGGGTCTTAACAGAATTTAAAGACAACCATATGGCTCATGCCGGTTGCCAAATTACAATAAGAAACATTGCATACATCATATATAATCACAATCATGGCCATATCACATCACAGCACACCCCTGCAAAACAAAGTTAGACGCCTCTAATTTTCTTTGCATGTTTTACGTGGTTGGGGCTTTAAATAAGTGTCGCTCTAACTTACGAACAAGAACCACAACATTGATACTAGTATCGTCAATCACCTGGTGTAAATTGAATCTTAACTATGTTGGGAGAAACAGGCACCTGCAAAGCCACTTATGCAATACAAGTTGCATGTCAAGCGTGGAGCAAGTCTCATGAACGATGTCATGTAAGGTTAGCCCGGGCCGCTTCATCCCACCATCCCGCAAGATGCAAAGTACACAAGAAGCAATCGACAACAAAAGCATCAACGCCCACAATGACCATTGTGTTCTACTCGTGCAACAGATCTACATATAGACACGGCTCTGATACCACTGTAGGGGTTCGTAGCATGGAAAACAAAAAAATTCTACCGCATGAACACACAATCAAGATCTAATCTGTGATCAAGCCAAGATCTATCTACTAGATTGTAGCAACGAGTCAACAGAGTACTAACCCTCGAAGATCCAAAGCGGTTAACGAGAGCAGATTCTAGTGGATGATGTAGTCGTACACTTCCGATCTCAAAATCGCATAGACGATCCTTCCGGCGCTGCGTTCCGGCAGCGCTTCCGCAGTCGGTCACACGTTCGGTACTCGATGAAGACCTTCCTCTCCCTTGTTCCAGCAGGCAGCGGAGGTTGTAGCACTCTCCTCGCGATTCCGGCAGCATGACGGCGTGGTACCGGAAGTAGAGGGGAGATCTCGCAGGGCTTCGCCTTAAGCTGGAGCGAGTATGGTGGACTATGAGAGAGCCCTCGACGATCTAGGGTTTAGACACACCGAGGAAGAGGTGCTAGGGCCGGCGGCTAGGGCTTGGAGGTGCCCAAGTCGGCGGCTAGGGGAGAAACCTTAGGGGGCGGCGGCGGCTATGGAGGGCGGCGGCTGCTAGGGTTTAGAGGTAGGGAACTTGTGTGTTAGGAGGGGCAGCCCTGCCCCTCCCTTTATAGGTGGGAGGCGCGGCCAAGGGGAGGGGAGTCCCTCCCCAACTCGGCTTCAAGGTAGGCCGGCGGTGGAGGGGAGGAA
Organism: Avena sativa; assembly: GCA_916181665.1. Classification (NCBI taxonomy): domain Eukaryota; kingdom Viridiplantae; phylum Streptophyta; class Magnoliopsida; order Poales; family Poaceae; genus Avena; species Avena sativa. The sequence continues at coordinate 465,551,961 of OV702283.1, read as the reverse complement.
CTCCTCCCCAAGTAGGTTTCCTACTTCCCCTCCACCTTCCAAAATAGTCGTTTGACTTTTCAAATTGGCGTTTGACTTTTTCAAACTAGGATTTGATTAAACCCTTTATTTTGTTCAGCAATGACACCTAGTACATGATGCAATCATTACAACTTGGTATGACACATTCATGTACCCTTCCCCTCCGGAGTGCCGGACATTCCGGAACCTTCTAGAACATTCCCGATGAAAACACCGGAACCATTCTCCAACCCCGAAACAGGACTTTCCTTATATGAATCTTATTCTCCGGACCATTCCGTATCTCCTCGTGATATCCCGGATCCCATCCGAGACTCCGAACAACATTCGGTATCTTACTCATCATTCCATAGCTACTCAACAACATCGAATCCTTAAGTGTGTCTCCCTACGGTTCGTGAATTGTGCGGACATGATCGAGACACTTCTCCGATCAATAACCAATAGAGGAATCTAGAAATTCATATGGCTCCCACATATTTCTACGATTACTTTGCGATCGAATGAACCACTTACATAGGATACCAATTTCCCTTTGTCTCACGATAGTTTACTTATCCGAGGTTATGATCGTCGGTATCTCTGCATACCTAGTCCAACCTTGTTACCGATAAGTACTCTTTTCTTGTTCCCGTGATATGTGATCCCTTGTGAGTCAGTCACATGCTTGCAAGCTAATTGGATGACATTCCACCGAGAGGGCCCAGAGTATATCTATCCGTCATATGGATGGACAAATCCCACTCTTGATCCATGTGTCTCAACCCATACTTTCCAAACACTCAATGCCACCTTTATAGCCACCCAGTTACGGTGTGGTGTTTGATGTCATCAAAGCATCCTTGCGGTGATGGTGATTAACATGATCTCATGGTCGAAGGAATTAGGTTACTATGTATCAGAAAGCTTATAGCAAATGAACTATATTAAATGACTTGATCTTTTATGATACGCTTAACTATAGGAGTATGTCCATCATATCATTCTCCCAATGATATGACCCTGTTGTTAATAACATCCCTATGTTCATGATCAGGAAACCTTGATCATATATTAACCAATAAGCTAGTTTAACAAGAGGATTTATTAGGGACTCTTTTATGTTCACAAATCACACAAGTATTAATGTTTCCTGTTAATACAATTATAGCATGGTATGTAAACATTTATCATAAGTATGAAGATATGATAATAACCACTTTATTATTGCCTCTTGGGCATATCTCCAGCAGTCTTCCACTTGCACTAGAGTCAATAATCTAGTTTCAAACCTTTGTGTATTCAACACCTATGGCTTTCCGGTGTTGTATGTACACGATTGCTAGTGGTCAACTGATCTCCGGATCTGACACTTCCAGGTCCGTGTGTAATTGCATGTCTTTGCGTCTCTACGCATCACTCATTCTCTAATGAGATGGCTTTGTATAATTTTGGTCCTTTGGTGAGACCTTTAGTTCTTTGGGGTTAAAACATGTTGATAATATTGTCGTATAATATATCTTCATAGTATTATCCCGCTGTGAACTACACCTAGTTTGATAACAAACTATTTGACACAAATGCCCTCTATAGCTGCTATTATAGCAGTCATATACTTAGCCTTTTGTTGTAGTATCTGTCACAATGTCTTAACTTTGGAACTCATCCAAATCCATTATGGAACTTACTTTCCATCACATTTTGCCACCCTTAGTTTAGATTGAGATAAACTTAATCTGTATTTTGTGACAAAACTAGTATCAATGTAATTCATTTACAATGAACTAACCATCTATTTGTCACTTCGACAAAATAATATATTCTTAGTTATTTTACAAGATTATAAGAATATCTTTACTATCGTCCAATAATCATCTTATGAATCATTCTGGTATATGCTCATAACATTTAGAGCATAGGACATATCTGGATTTGTACATATCACAACATGATTGATATAAATACTCTTTGTGATTTCATACATCAAGTATCAATCTATACTTGAATCTTTGTTTCACTTACCAAGTGTCAATACACTTTAATATATCATCAATGTTGAACTCATTCAATCCTTTCTGTGCGACAAGAACCTTTCTTGTAGTTTCTATATTGAACTCATTCAATACATCATCTATGTACTTTCGGCACAACCATATTAGCATCTATTGATGCCAAATATTTGGGTTTTGCCTAAGTCTTTCATCGGGATGAAATTCTTATCCTGTGTTAATAAAAAGATACATCATTTCCAATCAACAATATGTCTTCTACATAATGTATTAGAAATATGTCTTAGCGCTCCCACTTAATTTCTTGCAAGTGCAAGCATCTTCATCGTCTCCGATGAAATTAAACTCTTTTTTAACAATTTCATCATAGTGAAGATTCCAACTCCGTGATGCTTACTTCAACCATTGAAGTTTGCATATGCATTTAGCATCCTTTGAATTGACAAAACCCTTTGGACCATGTCATGCACACGTCCTTGGTAACCCTTCTTTTAGAAGAACTTGTTTTGTTTATCCAACACATAACAAAATTATATGTCGTGGTTGCTACATTAATCCGTCTAGACTAAATATCGCTATAAAAGATCAAATCTTGTCATAGTCAACCTTTGAACATTGTTGTGAACTCTTTCCCAACATGTCGACCATTTCACAGATGCGAAACATCCATGTCCATTTTTTTATAGATCCAAACACAAATGTAAGGTCTTACACCTTTATCGAGGGTCCTTCAAGTTCAAAACTTGATTTCTCGTGTATGGAACTATCACGGATTTTATGGCTTCAAGCCATTTTACAGAGTCAGGGCCCATCATCGCTTCTTTGCATGTAGTACGTTCATTATTCTCAAATAATTATTCAACCCTCAAATCTTGGTATTTGATTGCTTACCCGACCTACTTGGTTCAATAGAAACTTTGACCCTCGTAACCACAACCTTTGAGGCACGTGAGCCATGAGCATTGCTGTTGCCTCCGGAACACTTTTCGGCGCTGCGCAACTTTGCACATATAGCTAAGGTTCTTTTAACTTTATCAAAGTTCTATTGTCCTCCCACTTATATTTTCACGAAAAATTCCTTCTCAAAGAAACTTGACGTTCTAAGTGACAAACACTTTTGTCTCCGATGTTATGGAGGATTACTTAACAGTTATTCGAAATAACATACAAAGACAGGTTCATTCGACTTTGGTTGCAAACATCTTTATTATGCATATCATACCAATGTTTAAGAAAGGACAACTTGGGTTTTATCCCAAACCATAAATTTATATGGTGTCATTTCAACGGATTATGATCGAGCTCTTTTCAGTGGAAAAACGGTAGTCTCTATAGCTTTTAATCTTTAAAATATAATGGCAGTTTTATGATTTACACCTTCGATCTTACCATGTCAAACAAGGTTTAATTACATATCTCGAACGCTCCATACTCTTATGGTGTTTCGGGAAAAATGCAAATCCACGAAACGATTCCTTAAATCTTAGGTATTATGCTAAACTTGTAACTCAAATATCTTCCTTTATGATCTTATCATAAACTATTTATATTCTTGTTACAATGATCTTGCACTTCATCTTGAAAGTCTTTGAACTTATCAAATGTTTCATACTTCATCCTTATTAAGTAAATATTCATATATTCACTCAAATTTTCGGAGAAAGCATATGAAGTTGAAATCCATCGCTCTTGACTACACATAATGGACTTCATACAACAATATGTACAAGCTCCAATAAGCTAGTCATTCGTTCCCTTTTGGCCTAAGAACGAAGTTTTAATTATCTCTAGGAAAGTTTCACAAGCGTCATTTGATCAAAAATCAAAAGACTCCAAAATTTCATCCACATGGAGTTTCTTCATGTTTTCTTTCCAATATAATTTAAACGGCGATGTCACTTCCTAAGTGATCTTTCAATCAATTTGTCTTTCGACATTTTTAGCACTAGTTTTATGGATGTGATTTCTCCAACTAGATTTGTGAATCATCCATCTTTTATGGATTACGACAATTATTTGAACAACCCTTTTGTTCTCATAATACCTGATAAAACAAATCTTGAAGGCAACTTTGATGTTTAACAAGCAGCACAATAACCCTTTATTTGTTCTCGATGAACATCATCACATATTCTTTTGCTAGTTACTTAGGCCATTGTAGTTCATGAATTGTGTTGTTTCGTATGACGATTCACACCAACAAATTCAGTATCAAATACTTAAGAACCACATTGTTTAATAAGCAAAGAATATAGCCATAACATGTATATCATCTATATACTTAAACTGAACAATTCTAGTCTTTTCTTTTCTGCCATATATTTATGAGATTCTCTTTCAGTATTTCCTTTTCTGTTTGAAAGAATCTATCAACATCAATAATGGAGTCATACATATGACACATAGTCCAAAGCGTGTATAATTAAATACCAATGTCTTTGGACTTGCACTTTGAAGTAGATCACCATCACCAAATGTTTGGTGTGCTTTCAAATTCCATTCTTTAGTAATCTCTTGGTGTGGTAAATATTTTACCTACATCAAATATTCACCCTTATCATGGAATTATTCATGATCAAGCTACTTTTAGCTTATAAAGATGAATCGCGAGTATAATGTTGCTTTCCAAAACCTTTTGGTGGATTAGGACAACTAGTGTCTCCAACCCTTTGCAAATTCTCATCAAATATGAGAACATGACTTTTGCCATATTATACTCTATCATGTTGCAACCAAAACTTCGTTTTAGATATCACAATATCTTCCACACATCATGGTTTCTGAAACAACTCTTTCAGATCCTAGATAACTTTGATATTAAGACAATTCTTTGAATATCAAGAATCATGGAGACAAACATGATACTCATACACTAACACTTGGAATTGTCTCTCTTGATTTAATACCAATTATTAAATTTCATGGAGTAACCAGAACTTACTGAAAGTTTGCAATAGGACTTTTAAACTTTAGATTAACACTTCAAAACAATACGATACCAGTTCGTAAAGTAACTAACCAGAATTCTATAGTTCTATCATCTCAATTATAACTAAGCGCAAGGTGGTAAACGGATGCCCATGACTACAACAATTATACAAATTCACTTTGATTTAATTTATGATAAATAGTGTTCAACTTTTAATCATATTGTCGTTGAACTCCCACTCAAAACAATATCCCTCACATTGTTTTAGTGATCACACGAACCAAATCCACCACATCAAAACCGATCATCACGAGAGTTGATGTGGCTTCAATGGCAAACAATCATCATGTTCATCATATCTAATATATGACTCATGCTTTACCTTTCGGTGATCCGTGTTCCGAGACCATGTTTGTACATGCTAGGCTCGTCAAGATTAAACCTTAGCTTCCGCATGAGCAAATCTGGCTTGCTCACGTTGTATACACTCGCAGAATCTAACACACCCGATCATCACGTGGTGCTTCAAAACAACGAGCTTTAGCAACGGTGCTTACTAAGGATGAACACTTTAAAACTTGAAATTGTGTGCTTGAGGGATCATCTTATAATGCTACCGTCGTGAACTAAGCAATACAAGATGCATAAAAGGATTAACATCACATGCAATTCATAATATGTGATATGATATGGCCTTTCTTCTTGTGCTTCCGATCTCCATCTTCAAGCACGAACATGATCTCCATCATCACCGGTGTGGCGTCAAGGTCAATGGCGCCGCTTCATGGTTGTCTTCCACCATCATCAACTATTACAACTAATTTGAATAGACACGCGGGTCTTAACAGTATTTAAAGACAACCATATGGCTCCTGCCGGTTGCCAACTTACAATAAGGAACATTGCATACATCATATATAATCACAATCATGGCCATATCACATCACAACACACCCCTACAAAACAAAGTTAGACGCCTCTAATTTTCTTTGCATGTTTTACGTGGTTGGGGCTTTCAATAAGTGTCGCTCTAACTTACGAACAAGAACCACAACATTGATACTAGTATCGTCAATCACCCGTTGTAAATTGAATCTTAACTATGTTGGGAGAAACAGGCACCCGCAAAGCCACTTATGCAATACAAGTTGCATGTCAAGCGTGGAGCAAGTCTCATGAACGATGTCATGTAAGGTTAGCCCGGGCCGCTTCATCTCACCATCCCGCAAGATGCAAAGTACACAATAAGCAATCGACAACAAAAGCATCAACGCCCACAATGACCATTGTGTTCTACTCGTGCAACAGATCTACATATAGACACGACTCTGATACCACTGTAGGGGTTCGTAGCATGGAAAACAAAAAATTTCTACCGCATGAACACACAATCAAGATCTAATCTATGATCAAGCCAAGATCTATCTACTAGATTGTAGCAACGAGTCAACAGAGTACTAACCCTCGAAGATCCAAAGCGGTTAACGAGAGCAGATTCTCGTGGATGATGTAGTCGTACACTTCCGATCTCAAGATCGCGTAGACGATCCTTCCGGCGCTGCGTTCCGGCAGCGCTTCCGCAGTCGGTCACACGTTTGGTACTCGATGAAGACCTTCCTCTCCCTTGTTCCAGCAGGCAGCGGAGGTTGTAGCACTCTCCTCGCGATTCCGGCAGCACGACGGCGTGGTACCGGAAGTAGAGGGGAGATCTCGCAGGGCTTCGCCTTAAGCCGGAGCGAGTATGGTGGACTATGAGAGAGCCCTCGGCGATCTAGGGTTTAGACACACCGAGGAAGAGGTGCTAGGGCCGGCGGCTAGGGCTTGGATGTGCCCAAGTCGGCGGCTAGGGGAGAAACCTTAGGGGGCAGCGGCGGCTATGGAGGGCGGCGGCTGCTAGGGTTTAGAGGTAGGGAACTTGTGTGTTAGGAGGGGCAGCCCTGCCCCTCCCTTTATAGGTGGGAGTCGCGGCCAAGGGGAGGGGAGTCCCTCCCCAACTCGGCTTCAAGGTGGGCCGGCGGTGGAGGGGAGGAACTCCTCCGCAAGTAGGTTTCCTACTTCTCCTCCACCTTCCAAAATAGCCGTTTGACTTTTCAAATTGGCGTTTGACTTTTTCAAACTAGGATTTGATTAAACCCTTTTTTTTGTTCAGCAGTGACACCTAGTACATGATGCAATCATTAAAACTTGGTATGACACATTCATGTACCCTTCCCCTCCGGAGTGCCGGACATTCCGGAACCTTCTAGAACATTCCCGATGAAAACACCGGAACTATTCTCCAACCCCGAAACATGACTTTCCTTATATGAATCTTATTCTCCGGACCATTTCGGATCTCCTCGTGATATCCCGGATCCCATCCGAGACTCCGAACAACATTCGGTATCTTACTCATCATTCCATAACTACTCAACAACATCGAATCCTTAAGTGTGTCTCCCTACGGTTCGTGAATTATGCGGACATGATCGAGACACTTCTCCGATCAATAACCAATAGAGGAATCTGGAAATTCATATGGCTCCCACATATTTCTACGATTACTTTGCGATCGAATGAACCACTTACATACGATACCAATTTCCCTTTGTCTCATGATAGTTTACTTATCCGAGGTTATGATCATCGGTATATCTGCATACCTAGTTCAACCTTGTTACCGATAAGTACTCTTTTCTTATTCCCGTGATATGTGATCCCTTGTGAGTCAGTCACATGCTTGCAGGCTAATTGGATGACATTCCACCAAGAGGGCCCAGAGTATATCTATCCGTCATATGGATGGACAAATCCCACTCTTGATCCATGTGTCTCAACCCATACTTTCCAAACACTCAATGCCACCTTTATAGCCACCCAGTTACGGTGTGGTGTTTGATGTCATCAAAGCATCCTTCCGGTGATGGTGATTAACATGATCTCATGGTCGAAGGAATTAGGTTACTATGTATCAGAAAGCTTATAGCAAATGAACTATATTAAATGACTTGATCTTTTATGCTACGCTTAACTATAGGAGTATGTCCATCATATCATTCTCCCAATGATATGACCTTGTTGTTAATAACATCCCTATGTTCATGATCAGGAAACCATGATCATATATTAACCAACAAGCTAGTTTAACAAGAGGCTTTACTAGGGACTCTTTGTGGCATCCCGCAAAACCACTACTAGAAAATCGCGTTGTTTTTGTGCATTGCATCATCATGACCGCATGCTCATGTCATCATGCCACATTGCATTTGAGCATCGTCATCATCTTGCATGTGCTTGCATAAAACTATTTTCGGGAAAACCTGCTCTTATTTTCTAAACGCCTCGTCTTTGTTCTAACGCAAAACCTGCGTCACCGGAATATTTTGTTTTGTCTGCTATCGGTTTGTAAAAGCCCGGTTTGAAATAAATAAAATAGTTAATTATTTTTAGTGGGGCAGTCGAACGGGCCGATTCGACCCGAACGACCACCCCCAGAATAAAAATCGGTCCAGCTTAGACCCCACACCAAATCTTTTCTTACCTAGTCCTAGTCTACCCCAAACCCTCCACATCACCCCAACCAATAGCCGGTCGCCACCTCATCCTCCCTCTTCCCCCAACCACTCCCACGCTGCCACCTCACCCCAACCCTCCCTCTCTCTCTCACCCCCACTCCCCACACCACAGCACACACACACAAGTCACACACACGCACGCCTCCCCTGCGTCTGACCCACCCCGGGCGCCACATCCCACCTCCCAGGCCGTGCCCCACCCCGCGAATCCCGCATGCCCCGCTCCCCTTCCTCCCCCAAGCTTCTCCATCCCCGAGCCCGACGATCTCCTCCCGCCGCTCGGCTCCCTGCCCCCTCTCCCGAGCTCCGCTGACCCCTTCCTCCCCCGCGCGCCGCCCCTCTCCCCCTTCTCTAGTTTGTCGCCCGGCCCCGCCTCCCGACGCCGGCGCCGCGCCCTCCACCGCCTCACCCGCCAGCTCCATCGTCCTCACCTCCGCGCTCGCCCCGTCGCCCTCCTCTCCGGCCTCCCTCGCTCGCCGGACCGCCGCCCTCCTCCGTTTCGCCCCGTCCCCGAGCCCGCGCCGCCGGCCGGCCTTCTCCTCCTCGAGCTCGGCTGCGCCCGCCCCCGCCCCCGGCCACCACCCAGCGTCCTCCTCCGCGCGGTGCTGCGCCGGCCGGCCTCGTGCCCTCGTCAACGTCTCCGTCGGCTGCCGACGCCGCCTCCCTGCGATCCCAAGCTCGCCGCCTGGCCTCCACCGACTCCGGCGCCCTGCGCGCGACCTCCGGCCGAGCCCGGCCGCGCTCGTCCCCGACCGCCCACGAGGCCCGTCCCCGTGCAGCCGCCTCCTGCAGCTCGCACTGCTGCGTGCCCTGATGTGTGCGTTGCTGTTTGGGTGTTTTGGGGAGGTGGCCGCGAGGTAAGACAAAGGGGATGTGCTGTTATGGTGCCAAGTTGAGGCATGCTCGGTCCGGCCCTCTGAAGTCGCCAAGATCCTCGATGTCGTGCGGAGTCCAACAACCAAACACGGAGAAGGTTGACAAAGCGTCAAGTTTCCCTTGTCGACAAGATCGGCTCGATGACGTTGGATTAGAAGAATGTACTTGGTGGAAAGCGAAGGCCCTGACGCAGATTCCAAGCTCGCCACCGGCGAACAAGATGGTACCCAAGGTCGTCGACATAGAAAACCCCAAGATCTCCTTCATGGAAATCGAAGCCGAACCCGGAGACCTCCGTCATGGATCATCGAGCACTTCTACACGGACCCACGGGATGACATGTTCTTCACCCAAGGGCGACAAGGCTCTCTTCACGGATTTCGAGACCCCGACATCGAAACGACAAGATCATCGTCATAGAACCCGAAGACCACATGTGCGACAAGTACTCCTTCTCGGATGCGATGCTCGAGAACACGGACGGTACGGACATCGACGCGAAACGCCAAGTTCTTCATCCCGGACGCCAAGACCGACCCGATTCACGGACCCGACAAGATCTTCTCGACGACAAGATCGACCGCTTGGAACCCAGATCTCCGGCACGTCACGACAAGTTCTCCCTCTTATATCTGGACCTCGCCGAACCCTGAACCCTGAGACCGACCCCGAACCCCCGGAACCAAGATCGTCGAACCCTAATGTGTGAACCCCTTCCCGAAACCCTATTTTATAATATAACACAACTTGTCGCATATTAATTGTTCATGCATGCATCCTTGTCATGTGGCTTGGGGGCCTTATGCCGATTCACCTAATAATTAAATATGCGGCCCATATGCGGGCAAATCTAGTCTTATATTGGCCTCATTTAAATTTGTGTAGCGAACCGGTGATATATTTTGCCTTGTTAAAATAACATTTAAATTGCGGGGTAGTTAATAACTTGAACCGCTTAATTAATTGTTGGGACCCCGGTTCCGCTTAATATGACCTAATTGCGTCGCATCTTTGTCATGTCATGCATCATACATGCATCATGCCCGATCTTTTGCCGTAATATTAAATATTGCATCCGGTGTTTCTTCTAGTGTTTTGCTTCTTCGCGGATAAGGCCGTTGAGTTGATGCGAGTGTCGACCTGATCTTCGGTTGAACCTTCGACAATGTTTTCAGGCGAGCATCTCCCCCCTTTCTACCTATCTTACTTTTATAGTATTTATTTCCCTCCTGTTGATCTATTGCTATCTGTGTTGCGATGCTCTAGTTTTTCCGTACCCGTGATATCCCTTGCAGCCTTATATTGCCTTGGACACCTCCTATTACCGTTGTTTGGTAGATAGTTGGACCTGCGCGTCGTAGTCGCTTGCTCAAGTGCTGTCGCGTGTCGTCGAGCGCCACAGTTGTTGGAGAATTGTCGCCTGTTTAATGTTGGAGATGATCATGGCTTTACTTTTTTCTCACTTTAATTATTGTTTAACAACTAAAATTGAAGTAGGTAAGCAGAGGCACAGGTGGGCAATAGATATTATTTGGTTGTTAACCGTCCACTTGTGTCCCGTAGGACCCCGAGTGCTTGATACCTGTTTCTTGATTTATCGCGCTATCCACATACGGGGAATTATGGGCCCCCCTTAGCCAGAGCTTGATTCAGTCTTATTTCTTGGGGCCACAAACTAGTTTGAGGTTTTATTTACGATCCTGTACTTACGCCATGCTTTACTGCTTTATTACGATTGTGCGAGGAGCACACTGTACTGTTTAGGAATTGTGACCCGTTTTCGCGGTATCGACACCCCGAGTTTTCGGGTTCCCAGTCGTTTACAGTCGGCCCCACAAACCTTGAGTCCGTCTCGGAGCCGGCCAGTTTCGTTGCGGGTGTACTACAAGGGGTGCCCCCCTGAAATATTTCTGAATCCTGTGATTGCTTTGTCGTGAAAGCCTCGTTGGGTTTTGATTTGGTTTTTCCGAGGTTGATCGTGTGTGTGTTGCTATTGGTGCACCCCGGCCGGGTAAAACTTTCTGAAAGCCGTGTCCGCGGTTATGGACGACTTGGAGCACAGTATCTCGATCATAGATAACTATAACTAAAGTAGTGCTATAAATTTGACTTTATAATGACTAGTAATCAGCTTCACTATAATGGAATGGCTAAATAAAACTGCTAACAATTGCTTGTTTGAGTGTCGCTTGCGACCATTGTACCTGACTAGTAAGTATTGCAACTATAACGGAATGGCTGAATAAAAGTACCAACAACTGCTGGGTTTTGGGTTATCTCATGCTAATTGTATCTGACTAGTAAGTGTCGCAACTACAACGGAATGGTTAACTAAAATTGTCCACTGCTTATTTTATCAGGATGATTATCTACACCTGACTAGTAATTGCTGCAACGAAAACTGTATAAATAAAACTGCCAACTGTGTGAGTTCCTCGGTTGACTTCCTCGTTTGGTCTCGAGGGGGAAACACCAGGATGGGTTTGTCTGATGGTAGCATCAGGTTGGTACCGAATAGGTCTTTCTTACCCCTCTCTGATAGCCGCCAGTTGTATCGAGTCTCTATAGGTTGTTTAGTGCAAGTTGCCGCTGCCGCTTCAGCCCACCACACCTATGTAGGCGAGGACCGCCGAATTCTAGTCTCGCCGTGTACTGGCCTCAGTACTGACGCTCCTCTTTTTCCTTTGCCCTTCGTCGGCACCCTTTTTTTAAGCAGGTTTTGAGATCGACGTCGTTAGCAGGGTTACCCTTCCGGCTTGGCCTGGGCAGGGTTATGGACGCCATTGGTTATTCTTCAGGGCTCTTAGCCCCATTTGCATCTTGTCCGTAGCTGGGCGCTCTATCGTTTTCAAGGTGATTTGGATCTTTGTCCTGTATATCTGTATTCTTGACTCATGGAGTCGTGTTGTATATATATCTGTTCTGTGGGTCCCATCGAGGACTGTTGTGTAATGTTATTACTTCGTTTTCCACCCGCACGAAAGTGCCTGGTGGGCACCTTTGAATCGTTTCTATGCGGGTTTGGCGGGTTTCGCTAAAACTTGCATAGGTCCGATTCTGAGGGTGTTACACTCTTTTATGTTTACAAATCACACAAGTATTAATGTTTCCTGTTAATACAATTATAGCATGGTATATAAACATTTATCATAAGTATGAAGATATGATAATAACCATTTTATTATTGCCTCTTGGACATATCTCCAACACACGCGCCTCTACTTCAACCTCGGCGTTGACTCATCTCCGGCAAATCATCGCCAACGATCGTGCCAAGGAGGCTCCGCGCGACGCCCCAAGGGATGCCTTCACGCGCTGCGTCGGCTTCTTCGTCCTCACGTCGTCACCTCGCCGGCCCATCTTCGCCAACATCGACCGGGACGCACGTCCCCGAGTACGCGCCTCGCCGTCAACAAAGGGCTGCACCTTCATCACCCGTGGTCATCATCGCCGACAACCATCTACACCAACAACATCGTCACATCGTCGCCGCCACCACCAATCATGGTCATCGTCAACGCCAACAAGTTCTTCTACTCGAGCGACGCCGCGCTCATACAAGCGGAAAATACGGGTCTAATCCCCGAAATCAACTACCGCAACAGTTTAATCGCCATCAACATCTACCTCGTCGTCTTCGTCCACCACGACCTCGCCGCCAGAGTCGCAGTCTAATTTTTTATTTTGCACTAAATTTATTTTCTTCTTGCAACTACTTCATCTACTCCGACAAATCGGCGGACAACTTCTACGCACCGACCGTTCACGGAAAATTTCTCTGCTGCTCCCTCCAGCTCTGGCGCGCATGGCTCGTGATGGTCCTTGTCTTCGCACGTCCGATATTAGCAACATCGACGCGTGCCTTCTTCCCCGGCATGCTCCCGAGTTTGGAAAGCTCGGTAAGGTGTGTCGCCTACCTCGACTACTCCAACTCAAAATAGGTCTACTTCAACCACTACGGCGAATTCTCCCGGCTCAACGACGACATCGACCACAACACAACGACATCATCAACTTCATCAACGGCGACTACATCATCAATGGCATCATCGACCACGACTTCAACGCCCTACTTTCGGCTACATCGACATCCTCTTCCATCTCCGTCTTCGGATTATGCTCCAGTCAGACCGTTCGCGTCACTACCGATCCGACTGCGGGGGAGTGTTAGAGTATATCACGGTTTGGACATATTAGGTAGTTCCATATTGTAATCCAATTCTATCTCTAGTAGTCTTCTTGCCCCCAAAGTCTTCTAGTACTATATAAACAGCCCAATGGCTCACGTTGTAATCACCTTAAGCAATATCAATACAGATAATATTCCGCAATTCTACACCTCGGGTTTGACATCTAGCCATTTTCAGTCTTTACTGTTATAAGAGCTTTCTCGTAACAAACTGGAGCGATCGAGCGTGCGGGGATCACGATTATCCACTCGCGGGATGGCACGAGCGCATGGATCATGGCCACGTTTAACCCTTTGTACCAAGAAGAATATAAGGAGAGAAAGAAACGCAGAGAAGCTGCGGGGAGTTTGAGCAGCGCAAATTAATACTTGTGTCTGTCCTTTGTCGGCGAACAAATTCGATCAACAATGATTGGTAGCTTAGGAGCGACAAATGATGGCCACCGATCGCTAACCAACGGACCATGAGATTAAAGGGCCACGAGAGGACGAAACGAGCGATGCATCTCATATACTACTCTGTCTGCAGGGTGTCCTGACCCTGGTCCAACATATATCCAATAATCGGTTCCAAACGGGCTTGGTTTTCCTGCTCGTCAAGTGGCTCAAACTGTCGCCTTCGTCACATGCGGTCTTGGTAATGTGAATGGACACCATGAGAGATATCCAGCTGAAATACACGGCGGACTAGTTGAAATTCCCCACATCCAAACATGTGCTAGCTTAGCTAGCTTCCTTTTCCGCTTGGAACTCCATGGAATTTCCCACCTCGCTCAGAGCAGAGACGACCACTGCGACAAAGTCTTCGTGTTTTATCTACTCTCTCCATTTTAAAATAAATGTCATCGATTTGTTAAAAAATAGATGAATGTAAACACTATTTAATATACATAGATATATTTAAATTTTAATAAATTCCTGATATCCATTCTGAGACGGAGGGAGTACTACGATCTGAACTGTTCGTTGTGTTGCCATCATCATGTCGCCGTGATGAACTTTTAAACAGGTCGTGTTTGCAGCCATGGCGGGTAAGCAACGTACGTAGTACCCCATATATATATATGATTACTTGATAAGCTTGGGGATCCAGGCACGCATCCGGCCGGCGGTGACACGTTCTCATTGCAGGCCGTGGACTTGCCCCCCAGCTGGGTCTTGGTCGCGTGGCCATGGACGCGAGCTCGTGCATGAACGTGCCGGGATCGATCGGCGGTCTACTATTTTTTAATTAAGCCGCCTCTAGGTCTCTGAATGACATCTCAAAGATGGATCGTGTTATTCAAAGCCATCCTGCTAGGTCTGAATCGGATAACGGAGATTTAAAATAGGAATATAGAAGTGGGACACGTGGGATATCATTTTTATACTACTAGACTAATTCAAAACTAAGTGGGATAAATATGATAAGCTAGATTTGACATATCCCGTTTATTCCACTTATTCCATCTAAATTAGAGTTAGTCTAGTAGTCTAAAAGCGATACCACTTGTCTCAATTGTCCCACCTCTACATCCCTAATTTAAAATCCTCTCGCCCGGTTTTGCTTAGCTAGAGCTATAACCTACTCTCTCTGATCCATTTTAATGACTAGATTCATATGTATCTATCTAGTTTACTTACGAATCTAGATAAAGTTAAACCCATTAATATAGATTGGAGGGAGTATTTTTTTTAGTTCTCTTATAGGTGATGAGCGACGACTTTGCTTAATTTGTTTGATCGTGTGATTCCTTGGTGACGTGATCAGATAATGCGTGTGATTACTTTACAACTAACCGCTCCGTGCAGGTTATTTCTTATTGCCCAATCTGAATCAACTGTTCCGAGACGCTTTTAGAGCACATTTTTCTCTACTGTGGTTAGACCGATGGTAATCAGAAGCTTGGTTCCTAAGCTTTCTCTATGGATCCTATCAAAGATGTTAGATGTATATTTGTATATTTGTATATTATATGTTCCTACTTGTTAGAGGGTTTTCCTGCATATTTCCACTTGTATATGTATTATATATTGTGGCCTTTGGCCCTCGAGGAATACAAGTTGCATATTCCTAACATGGTATCAGAGCTAGGTTAGTCTTCTCCTCCTCGCAACTTCGTCGTCGCCGTCGACACCGTCCCTGTCGTCGCCGGCCTTGTCGTCGTCGCCGCCGCCGGTTGCTTCCGCCGCTCTTCCTCGTCGCCGGCCATCTTCAGGCCATCCTCGCCCGCAGCCCGGTCGCCCGCCGGCCGCCGCTGTCCCCGTCGTCTCCGGCCGCTCCTCCCCTGTCTTGGGCCGCCGCCGCCCGCCTAGCTTCTGGCCATAGCCGCCACCCGCCTCTACATTGGCCACCGTCGCCCCGCCTCCGATTTGCCCCGGCCGATCTCTGGCCCCGCCGCCGGCCGCCGGCACCATCCCCCCGTCGGCCTTCCCCCGCCAGCCTCCAGCCGACCCCTGTGCCTCGATCGGGATCGATTGATCCGTCGGGCCGCTGCCTAGATCGATTCTGATATCGAGCGTTGACTTCAAAAAAAGGAGAGAGAGATGCCTTACTCATCGGGCTATGTTGCGATTCCTCGTTGCCCGGTGATCTTTGATGGCGCGAATTATCCTGATTTCTCTGCCTTTATGCGCGTTCACATGCGCGGTCTCCATTTATGGGGTGTGCTCTCTGGCGAGGTCTCCTGTCCGACGTGCCCCACTGCTCCTCTGGATCCTCTTCCGCCGCCGCCGCTTGTTCTCGGCGATGATGCTTCCCAAGAGGCCAAGGATGCTGCTCAGAGTGCCGATGATAGTGCTATTTCTGCATATGAGCTGAAGCTCAAACAGTATTCTGTTGATCTCGAGACCTATCGCCTCGATATGACCTCCCACACTCAGTGGGTAGATGAGGATGCTCGTGATGTTGTTCTCACCTCTAGTGTTCTGCCCTAGTTTGCCGCTGAGTTCATGAGTCTTGCTACTGTTACTGCTCAGTGGACACATCTCCGTCAGCGCTATCAGCCGTCTGGGGATGCTCTTTACCTGTCTGTGGTTCGCCAGGAGCATGCTCTCCAGCAGGGTGATTCCACTATTGATGATTTCTATACTCAGAGTGCTGCTATCTAGCGTCAGCTTGATTCTCTCCGTACTGCTGTTTGTGGCACATGCCCGTGCTGCCAGATTGTGCGCTCAGATTTGGAGTTCCACCGCATCTATGAGTTTCTGTCTCGGCTTCGCAAGGAGTTCGAGCCTCGTCGTGCTCAGTTGACTGCATGTGGTCATGTTCCGCTCTCTGAGGTGCTGTCTAAGCTTCGGACTGAGGAGACTTGTCTCCATGGTGCTAGTCTTCTTGAGTTTCCATTTGTGCTTGCTGCTCGTGGTCCTCCTCTGCCGTATGCCCCCTCGACTCAGCCGCGGTCCTATGTGTCGCTGCCGATACTACCCACTCCTCCGGGTCAGGGCCAGAGTCAGCACCAGCAGTCTCGTGATCAGGGTCGCCACAGTTCTCTTCGTAACTGCACTTACTGTAACAGGGATGGCCACATTTGGGCCACCTGTTATACGCGGGATCCCAGTTTACGTCAGCAGCACCAGGCTCGTGTGCAGTCTGGTCCTTCCGGATCTTCTGCGGTTGGCCTTTTTGATCAGGACATTATCAGGAGTCTTCGTGGTCTGCTTGCTGCTACAGGCTCTTCTTCAACGGGCACTGCTGGTTATGTGACTAATTCTTCGGGCACTGGGCGACCACCACATTCTACACAGCCAGGTATGTCCCCGTGGTATCTGGATTCTGGAGCTTCTTTTCATATGACCTTTGAGTCTTCTCTTCTGTCCGCTATTCGCTCTCTCACTTCTCATGTCCGTGTTCTCACGGCTGATGGTACCTCTCTTCCTGTTTCTAGTCGGGGCACCCTTTCTACTTCTTCTTTTTCTGTTCCTGATATTTCTCATGTTCCTCGTCTTAAGATGAACCTGTTCTCTGCTAGTCAGCTTACTGACTCTGGTTGTCGCCTCATTCTTGATGTTGATTCTTGTATTCTCCAGGATCGTCGCACACAGGCCCTGGTTGGAGCTGGCCCTCGCAGCCGTGACTCTTCAGGACTTTGGGAGTTAGACTGGCTTCGTGTTCCTTCCGCTGCCACTTCATCTGTCAGTTCTTCACCGGTCGTTGCCTCTGCTACCAGCTCTTTTCAGCAGTGGCATCATCGTCTTGGTCACCTTTGTGGCTCTCGCCTGTCGTCATTAGTTCATCGTGGTCTTCTGGGGTCTGTCTCAGGAGATGTGTCTTTACATTGTCAGGGCTGTAGGTTGGGCAAACAGATTCAGCTACCATATCCTACTAGCGCGTCTATATCTCAACGACCTTTTGATTTAGTTCATTCCGATGTTTGGGGTATAGCTCCTTTCGCTTCGAAAGGGGGCCATCGATACTATATTTTATTCATAGTTGATTTTTCTCGGTACACTTGGTTGTATTTTATGCGCTCTCATAGTGAGGTGCTCTCCATATATCAGCGTTTTGCGGTCATGGTCCGTACTCAATATTCTACCCCCATTCGTGTATTTCGTGCTGACTCTGCTGGTGAGTATATCTCCCAGATGTTGCGTGGTGTTCTTGCTGAGCAGGGTACCCTCGCTCAGTTCTCTTGTCCCAGCGCACATGACCAGAATGGCGTTGATGAGCGTAAGCATCGCCATCTTATTGAGACCACTCGTGCCATGATGATTGCTTCTTCCCTTCCACCGCATTTCTGGGTTGAGGCTGTCGCTACGTCGGCTTACCTCAGCAATATTCATCCTCCTGCTGCTATGCAGGGTGGTATCACTCTCGAGCGCCTATCTGGTCATTCTCCAGACTACTCCATGCTTCGCTTGTTTGGTTGTGTTTGCTATGTTCTCCTTGCCCCTCGCGAACGCACCAAACTGACCGCTCAGTCTGTTGAGTGTGTCTTCCTTGGATACAGTGATGAGCATAAGGGCTATCGTTGTTGGGACCACATTGGTCGTCGGATGCGTATCTCTCATGACGTCACTTTTGATGAGACGCGTCCTTTCTATCCTCATCCCACCGCTGTGTAACACCCCAGCATTAGAGCTTAGGAATAAGCTGAACCCAAATGAAAGGATCGTATGGGCACCTAGAGGGGGGGGGTGAATAGGTGCTACTTCAAATTTTACTCTTTTTCAAATTAGGGTTTGACAAGAAAGGTAAATTCTCTAGAATATGCAACTATGGTGAATTTACCTATATGTCAAGCAAGCACAAACTAACACAACACTAAGCAAGAACAAGTAAGTAAAGTGCGGTAAAGGATAAAAGTAACCAAGGGAGTGGACGCGGAGACACAAGGATTTGTTTCCGGTAGTTCCTTCCTTTTGAGAGGAAGTACGTCTACGTTTGGAGAGGGGGTGGTTTCAAACCACCAACGCCACGAGAGGCCTCCCTTGTTCTCCGATGAACCTCACCCCAAGGGGCTCGATTCACCTTCCACTATATCGGAAACCTTCGAGGTGGAAGCCGGCACCTTTACAACAAGTTCGGGGCACACACCCACAACTGAATTGGAGGCTCCCAAATACAAGCAAGCTGTCAAGACAAATCAAAGACAAGCTTGTAAGAACCAAATCAAACTTAGGGTTTCCAAAGAAACACTAGAGCTTGGGGGCCCTCAAGTGAATGAGGGGGAAATGAAGATCTCTCTTGGTGAAGATGTGAATCAAGGCCTCCTCCTTCGATTCTCCAAAGATCAATGACTTTGGATGGTTGGATGAAGAGATCTTGTGGATTTGGTGGCTCTAATGGTGTTGGTGTTCTTGAGCAGCTCGAGCAACTGGAGGAAGAAGATAAGGGTCCCTATTTATAGACAGCCCCCTTCACGAACCGTTTTCTGACCTTGTAGGAAAGTCAGACCGGAGACTCCGGTCTGTAGACCGGAGACTCCGGCCAATCTCTGGACCAGTCTCCGGACTGGCCATCTGACTGACCCAACCCATTTCTTCACCAGCAACACCGGAGACTCCGGACTTCCAACACCGGAGACTCCGGTCCGACCAAAGTCTCCGGACTAGTCTCCGGACAGACCATCTGACTGACCCAGCGCATTTCTTCACCAGCAACACCGGAGACTCCGGACTTTCAACACCGGAGACTCCGGTCTGACCAAAGTCCGGAGACTCCGGTCAATCTCCGGACCAGTCTCCGGACAGGCCATCTGAATGACCCAGCCAAGTCCTAGGAGGCACCCCCGGAGCCAGCACCGGAAACTCCGGACCACACCGGAGACTCCGGTCTTGGCAGACCGGAGACTCCGGTCTGGAGTTTCCAGAACAGTGGCAAATGTATGTGGTCTTTTCCCAAGAGTGTGTGTCATGTTTATCTATGATAATACCAACCTGTGGACAATAACAAACTGTAAAATGATCTACTTGTTGTTAACGAACACCAAAAGTGATTATGACAATAAATGTCCTTTCAATCTCCCCCTTTTTGGTGTTCGATGACAACAAGTGATTTGCATGGAATAACATAAAAATGTAGCTCCCCCTGACTATGTGCAACAAGATAATGAAGTAAATCATGTAAGGAAAAAAATACCAACGATAGCACACATAGATCTCACATGAGTTACAATAGATGTTGCACACAAGCACATAGTCATAGACACACATAAGAACAGTAGATAACACACAAAGTTCAAGTTCGAATATCCAAATAACAAAAAGAAAGGCAAATAACGGCAGAAAGTCGCAAATCCCGAGTCCCATGCAAAGCGGATGAGAATGTCTTATCCCCCTTTGGCATCGAAATGCCGAAAAGGGAAAAGACCTATACTAACGCCCCAATGACTCAGTAGTCATCGTCATCCTCGTCGTCCTCGGCATTCTCAACCTCATCCTGGTCATCCTCGTCCTGGTCATCCTCATCCTGGTCATAGTCATCATCATCAACATCCTCAGGGATAGCAGGCCCTTTGCCGTGAGGGCGAGAGGAGGAAGTACCCTGGTATCCAAACCCAGAGGTGACATCAGCAAACGTCTGCCAGTCCACCAGACTATCATGTTGGGCGTTCCATGCCCCAAATGAGAGAGTGTGATCAGACTCTGTGGACTGCTGGGCGCCATGCTCATCATTGTATTCATCTTCACCTTCCTCAGTATCAGCAGCACCCTGGTCCTTTATCTCTTTGAGGAGCTTCTCCATGCGGCGGTTGCTTTGGTAAGATGCATGCTGCTGCTTGCGAATGTCAACGTTCATGCAGCAAAGAGTCCTCTCCCAGAAACTGGCCTTCTTGACCTTCTCATGCACATAGGCTCTAGTCATGGAAGGCATAGGGACATTTGAGGCATTCTTCCTCCAAACTCTGGGTGGAGAGGGAGCCCCCTCCGTCTCAGTCTCCTCATCATCATTTCCATAGCGGCGCCTAGGAGCTGGCCCCATGTGTCCCTTCTGCTGCATAGAGACCAGAGTGTGCGCCGTGAGGTGTGGTGGAACGGCATTGGGAGAATCATGCGGCTGCGAGTTGATTAGTCTCATAATCAAGGGTGCATATGGAGGAGATTTATTGAATATAATTGCATGGAACATCTCCTAGAAAATGAAGTCCATCACATCAATGGGTGCAGCCTCAGCATCTGGTCCAGCATTGAAGGTCCGGTGAGTATGGTACAAGAGGTTGACAAGTCCTCCCCTGAGAGCATCATCATTTCCAGCACTTGGAGCAATAGTGTGACGGAAAATCCTCAGCATAAGGTTGTAGAGGGGCTTGAGTCCCTTGGAGGCCCCCACAACACCATCATCATACAGAGGTGCCAGTTTTTGCTTGTTCTCACCCAATGATGCGGAGTGCATGCGCAGCCCCACAGGAGTAGATATGCCGTGGAAAGTCTCAAAGATGACATTGGCAAAGTCATGGAAAGTAGCTGTGCAGCGAGTAGAGCCAGTCATCCACACCATAGTCCTAGCAAGATCAGTCCCAAACACCACAGTGGCATAGAACTGCTGAACGAGGTGCACACTGTAGTCTTCATGCAGCTCCATCAAGTTGTAGAGACCCAGCTTCTCACAGATCCACAGGGCATCACTGAAATACGGGCTCTGGCGCATTTGCTCAATGTTCATGAACTTCTGAGAGCAAACAGGTGATTTGGTGAGTACACCATACACATCCTTCATGAACACACTCTGCTCTTTCCTCCAGAAACGAGGGTCATCACTGGTACGAGGTAGTGCATAGAAATCTGTCTTCCTCAGCTCACAGAACTCCACTTTAGACATCTTGTTTAGGGACTGGAGGTTGTCATACTTGGCTCTCTTTGCACGTTCCTCCCGTTCAGCCCTTTCTTGATCCCTCTTCATGTAAGCTGCATCACGTGGCCGCTGTTTCCGGTTGGATGGAGGCACGATAAACTGACCCTGAGCTTCATCATAGCGAGGATTGCCCCTTTGCGACTTGGCCTTGGTACGACGAGGGCGACTAGAACCATCACCTGTGAACAACAGTGAGGGAGATAGCATGGAGATGAGTATATATGTCCCAAAGATGCAGTACAGGAGCTTTGATGCATTTCTGGACTACTTTGATTCACCCAGCACCGGAGTCTCCGCACCAGACACCGGAGTCTCCGGTTCAGACCGGAGTCTCCGGTCCTGTGGACCGGAGTCTCCGGCCTGGACCGGAGTCTCCGGTCAGGAGGCTCGGGTATGCGATGGGGAGATGCTGGTGAGGGTAAATCTAGTAGATCGGGCAATGCAACAAGGCTAAAGTACTAGAGTGCAAGCAAACAAGTGATTCCTATGGACAAATCCGCAACAATCCTCAAAAACACATCTAGGGATGAACCCTAGGAGGAAAAAGGAGAGGAGAGGTACCAGATCTGTCCATGGGATCGATTCCTTCGGTGGGAATGACCCAATGGAGGAGGGGAGGAGGTTGGCCGGCTGCACGGCGGATCCCGGGGGCTTCTTGACCTCCGGGGAGGATTTTTGGAGGAGGGGGCGACGGGTTTGGAGGTAGGGGACGGGGTGAAGAAAGAGGAACTGTTGTTCCAGTTCACCCCGTGCCCCTTCTTTAAGTGACAGAAACCGTCCAGACCGGAGACTCCGGTCTACACCGGAGACTCCGGTGTTTGTACACCGGAGACTCCGGCCCTCCTCGACCAAAAATTCCAGGAAAGGTGTTTGGGGACATATATGTGAGATAGATGGTTTTTAGGATAGGAAAAGGGTTTGGGTTGAGACATCAAACTGTGAAGAACCAATAAGAGCCATGGAAGTTCGAAAATAAACAGAAAAGCTCCAAGAGACAAAAAATAATCAAATGACGAACATGAGTAAGTGCCAACCTCTCAAATGAGAGAGGGCGGTGGCCTAGGCCACCATATTTGAGTATACTTGGCTTGGCACCACGAAGATATATCTTGGGTCCATTACCAACACTCATCATTAAGCTCACATATCACTAAATGATATTAAGAGGAATGATTTTGATTGCTTTGGGCATCATGGGGGGAGGGATGGTCCAATCAATTAGGACTGCACTCCCCCTATATCCATGCCTACACCTAGACCAAATATGAGATGAAACATAGGTGAGAGTGCAATAACATCAAGTCAAGCTCCTTGAATCCACGATATTTAGTTCATTCCTAAAGTAGCAAAATCTTGCTTCATCAAGTGGCTTTGTGAAAATATCGGCAAGTTGATCTTTGGTTGATACATAGGATAGATCAATATCACCTCTAGCAACATGATCTCTAATGAAGTGATGTCGAATCTCAATATGCTTTGTCCTTGTGTGATCCACTGGGTTGTATGCAATCTTGATGGCACTTTCATTGTCACATAGAAGAGGCACTTTGTCACAAAGGACACCGTATTCCTTTAAAGTTTGCCTCATCCATAGCAATTGGGTGCAAGCACTAGCAGCAGCAACATACTCGGCTTCGGCGGTGGAGAGAGATATACAATTTTGCTTCTTAGAAGACCAACATACCAAGGACCTACCAAGGAATTGACAAGCCCCGGATGTTGATTTTCTATCATCCTTGTCTCCCGCCCAATCCGAATCCGTGTATCCACAAAGAGCGAATGTTGAGCCTTGAGGGTACCAAAGACCATAAAATGGGGTATGAACTAAATAACGAAAGATTCTCTTGACCGCCATTAAATGGCTTTCCTTAGGATCAGCTTGATATCTTGCACACACACCTACACTCAACACAATATCGGGTCTAGATGCACAAAGGTAAAGCAAAGAACCAATCATAGACCGGTATACCTTTTGATCCACATCTTTACCATTAGGATTTTGTTCTAGATGAGTCTTTGTAGCCATGGGAGTAGGAGCTCCATTCAAATCTTGCATTTTGAATCTCTTGAGCATATCTTGAGTATACTTGGCTTGGTTGAAGAATGTTCCTCCTCTAACTTGCTTGATCTCAAAGCCAAGAAATACCTTCAACTCCCCCATCAATGACATCCGGAACCTACTAGTCATAAGCTTTGAGAATTCATCATTAAAAGATTTGTTAGATGAGCCAAAGATAATATCATCAACATATATTTGGCATACAAAAAGCTCCCCATTGAACCTCTTAGTAAAAAGAGTGGGATCGATTTTCCCAACCTCAAAACCACGGTCAAACAATAACTCTCTAAGGTGCTCATACCACGTGCGTGGGGCTTGCTTGAGCCCATAGAGCGCCTTATCCAGTTTGTAGACATGGTTTGAGAAGTTGGGGTCCTCAAATCCCGGGGGTTGCTTAACATATACCAATTCATTTAAAGGACCATAAAGGAATGCACTTTCTACATCCATTTGTTGCAACTTAAAGTTATGATGTGCCGCATAAGCAAGAAGGATACGGATGGACTCAAGGCGAGCCACGGGTGCATAAGTCTCTCCATAATCAATGCCTTCAATTTGAGAATACCCTTGTGCAACCAATCTTGCCTTGTTCCTTACTATAATTCCATGCTCATCTTGCTTGTTCTTGAATATCCACTTTGTTCCAATAACATTGCGGCAATCCTTTGGCTTCTCAATTAACTTCCAAACTTTGTTTCTCTCAAAATTGTTGAGCTCTTTGTGCATAGCTTCTACCCAATCCGAATCTTCAAGAGCTTCCCACACTTTCTTTGGTTCAATCATGGAGATGTGTGCTTGGTGTTCACTGAACCTCTTCAATTGTGCTCTTGTGGAAATTCCTTTCCTTAGGTCTCCAACAATATTTTGGAGAGAGTGGTCTTTTATTTCCAACATTCTTTCTTTTCTAGCTTCGCGACGAGCGTGGATCTCCTCATTGTTTCTTGGAGGACCCTCTTCATCATTTTGATCCTCGTCTTGACCATCAACTTGACCTTGATCATCATTGGATTCATCCTCTACGCTGGGAGGCAAGGATTGACCTTGGTCTTGATCAAGTGCTCTTCTAGCCTCAATTTGAGCACGTCTCAAAACAGCTTCGATGGATCTTCCTTGGCAAATTGACTTTGCACCACTTGACACCCCATCGAATGGACCGAGCTCCCTTTGACTAGAGTTCACACATTGACCACTTTGTTGAGGGTCCACATCTTGTCTTTGCTTTAGTCAATGTCCTCTTCGGTAGATGGAGCATGTCGAGGTTGTGAGGATGAGGGCTCCACTTGAGTGGAGCATAGTTCTTCTCGATCCGCCATAAGGGGTTCCTCAACGGGGCGGATATAACCCACACCCATTCTTCCTATGGCATCCTGAGGCATTTCATCATCTGCATCACAAGCATCAACACGCCCCCCTTGGGGACCATCATATTCTTCGAAGGTCACACTACAAGATTCTATGACGGCTCCGGAGAGCTTGTCATAGATTCTATAAGTGTGAGATTCGAGACCATAGCCAACAAAAATACCCTCTAATGCTTTAGACTCGAATTTAGACAAACGAACACCTTTGATGAGATAGAAACACTTACAACCGAACACACGGAAATAAGATATGTTGGGCTTGTTACCGGTAAGTATCTCATATGGAGTCTTGTTGATTTTATTGCGAAGGTAGAGCCGGTTTGAAGCATGGCAAGCGGTGGAGATGGCTTCGGCCCAGAAGTTGTATGCAGATTTAAACTCCGCCAACATGGTCCTGGCCATCTCAATAAGAGTCCGGTTCTTCCTTTCGGCCACACCATTTTGTTGAGGGGTGTATGCAGTGGAATATTGATGTTTAATCCCCTCATCACTAAGGAAATCATTCAAGGTGTAGTTCTTGAACTCGGTGCCGTTGTCACTTCTTATAACCAATACGGGAACATTGTGTTGTCGTTGAACCAAGTTGATGAAGTCAATAAAAGTCCTTTGAGTTTCACTCTTCAACTTGAAGAAATAAACCCAAGAGTATCTTGAAAAGTCGTCAACAATCACCAAACAATATTTTTTACCTCCAAGACTTGCATGAGATGGAGGACCAAATAGGTCCACATGAAGGAGTTCCAAGATCTTGTTAGACTTGATTTGGTTCGTGGGCTTGTGTGGAGCGTCATGCATCTTCCCTAGAACACATGCCCTGCAAACATGATCTTTGGCAAAGGAAACATTTTCTTTTAGTCCAACAATATGACCCTCTTTATGGAGACTTTGCAAAGTTCTCATATTGACATGGGCTAGTCGGTGGTGCCATAGCCAACCCACATCGGCCTTCCCGTATAAGCACATCGGACCTGTAGTGGCTTGCCTCGAAAAGTCCACCACATACAAGTCATTTTCGACGTACCCAACAAAAGCGACCTTGAGAGACTTGCTCCACATGAGGACCATAATATCATTATCAATAAAGACGGCAAAGCCCATCTTTCCAAGAGCACGGACAGAAAGTAAATTGTATCCAAGGGTTTCAACAAGCATGACGTTCACGAGGGTAATGTCGTGAGCCACCACTACCTTGCCGAAACCCATTACCGTAGATTTTGACTTGTCGGCATATGTGACGGTGATTTGATCTTCATTTGACACCAAGTCCTTGACAATAGACGAGCTTCCGGTCATATGACTTGTGCAACCACTATCGATCACCCATTTTGACCCTCCGGAAGCATAAGTCTACAAAAGATCAAGCTAGTTTTTAGGTACCCATTTCTCAATGGGTCCTCTTATGTTAGCAACAAGGATCTTGGGAACCCAAATAGACCAAGCAATATAACCATCATAAGGACCAACATATTGTGCATACACATCACCATAATAATCTCGCATTAGAACATAGTGAGGGTTAGCACTTCCCGCAAAATCATCATGAGACATAGTTTTACCACTTGCGGTCTTACTTTCCACAATGGTCTTGTTGGTCTCTTGTGCGGTCTTATCCTTCTTCTTCTTATTGTTCTTCTTCTTCTTTGTTTTGGAAACAAAACCAATGCCCCCTTTATCACCACTACGCCTTTGCTTGCTCAAAAGATCATCAATAGACTTGTTGCCTTGTGGAAATGTGGCCTTAGCAAGCTCTCCCTTCAACCTAGCATTCTCTTCAAGAATAGTTGTGCTACTAGATGGAATGAAGTTACTAGGTGAAGGAATATTGGCCAATTGAGTTTGAAGCGTTTCATGGGACTTTGTGAGAGACAAGAGTTCACTCTCCAAGGCTTTGTGGGCCTTGTTAAGCAAGCTAAAGTCCTCGGCAAGTTTTTCATGAACCACACCAAACTCAACCTTGTTCTTTTTAGCTCTTTTGTATTTAGCAATAACATGATCACGCTCTTTGATGAGTTTGTTAACAATAATGTCATTGGCCTCATCAAGCCCTTCAAGTTTTAATTCAAGTGACAACCTAGTTTCTTGTTCTTCTTCTAGAGCATTGTTTAGGGCCTCTAGCTCAATCATATGTTCATGCCCAAGTTTACATCTTACATCTAGAAGCTCTTGAGTATGTGATAGTTGATCTAAGATGTTTCCAAAATGTAGCTTAGCATCACCTTCTAGGTTAGTCATAAACTCATCAAAGGCAATTAATTCCTTTTTAACATCAAGTGACATCTCATCATCAATTTCATCATTATCTAAGTGAGTAGAGCGGGATGATGAAGATACCTCCGTTCCTCTTGCCATAAGGCAAGTGGCGTTCTTGGTGGAGGAGTTCTCATTTGGAGAATCGAAGAGTGAGAATGTCGGAGTAGATGTGGTGGCAAGAGCAACCACACCATGAGAAGTTTCCTCTTCGTTATCTTCATCATCTTCATTGTCGGAGGAGTACTCTTCATGAGTGATCAAGACAATTTCTCCCGGCTTCTTGTTGATGGGATTCCTCTTGATGAAGGGTTTCTTGTAAGGTGCCTTGAGAGTCTTCTTCATCACAAGCTTACCACCATTATCTTCTATCTTCTCATAGGGGCAGCTTGCCACAAAGTGATATCGGTCACCACAATTGAAGCAAGTTCTCAACCTAGTGGTGTTCTCTCTTTTCCCATTTGGATTGCTTCTTCGTTACATTTCCATCTTGGCCTTGGCGGGGTTCTTCCAAAAGTTCTTTGCATAGAAAGTCATATATTGACTATGAGCAATCTTGACGTCACCGGGATGGTCCAAGGAGAGGCCTTCATCACTATCATATTCATCTTCAAGGTCCACAGCTTTGGCCTTCAAAGCAACATTGACCACATTGCTCATACCGAGAGCACGAGCACGGGCATCTTTGGCATTCTTGGCGGCGACCTTGAAAGCGGCCATCTCTTGCATAACTTCATTTGAGGTCATGAGATGATAGTTGTGTCTTCCCTGTAAGCTCTTCAAGTCGGTGGGCTCAAAAGGCATGAGTGCACTCACATATTTCCTTTTTATCCATGCATCATCCACATGTGAGGCACCCACATTTCTAAAAGCGGTGGCGATGGTCTTGAGCCTTCGATACATGTCTTCGTGGTCTTCACCTTCTTTCATGTAGAAACCTTCGGCTTCATTGCTTAGAGCATCATATATGTTCCTCCTCATACTCTCATTTCCAACAAACAACACAGTGAGAGCATCCCAAGCTTCCTTGGCAATACTAAAGTGCTCAATGTGTGGGTAATCCTTTGTTCCCAATCCTTGTTGAATCATATGCAAAGCAGTGGCATTGAGTTGACTATTGATAACCTCTCTTCTTGTCTAGTTGTTTGGATCCCCAATAAAGAGTCCATGCTCGATGATGTTCCATAGTTCAATGCAAGAGCTGCGCATATGAGTCCTCATTAGTGATTGCCATTGAGCAAAAGTAGCAGACTCTTCTAGCTTAGGTGGGTCACCTCTATTGTACACATGAGGGTGAGGGATGGGAGGATCGGGAGAGTACCAAGAATCACGGTGCTCACCCTTCCCCCCATCAAGTCGTGTGGAGGAGTTAGCATTGTCTAGTTTGTCCCCTACCACCATACCTTCGGGGGATACCAGAGTATTCCCTTTAGGTACAGATGGTAGTTCCTCTTGAGGAGATGGGGGTGATGAGCCATCTTTGTCTTTAAGAAGTTGCTCAAGCATCTTCTTGACTTTGTTGACCAAGGAAGAGCTCAATCTTTTTTCCAAGTTTCTGAGATCTTCTATGGTCACCGGGGTTGACTCACTACCACCATCCCCTTCTTGGCTACCCATATTCTCTTAGGCGGTAAAGCCCGAATAAAGAGCCGAGGCTCTGATACCAATTGAAAGGATCGTATGGGCACCTAGAGAGGGGGGGGTGAATAGGTGCTACATCAAATTTTACTCTTTTTCCAATTAGGGTTTGACAAGAAAGGTAAATTCTCTAGAATATGCAACTATGGTGAATTTACCTATATGTCAAGCAAGCACAAACTAACACAACACTAAGCAAGAACAAGTAAGTAAAGTGCGGTAAAGGATAGAAGTAACCAAGGGAGTGGACGCGCAGACACAAGGATTTGTTTCCCGTAGTTCCTTCCTTTTTAGGGGAAGTACGTCTACGTTTGGAGAGGGGGTGGTTTCAAACCACCAACGCCACGAGAGGCCTCCCTTGTTCTCCGATGAACCTCACCCCAAGGGGCTCGATTCACCTTCCACTATATCGGCAACCTTCGAGGTGGAAGCCGGCACCTTTACAACAAGTTCGGGGCACACACCCACAACTGAATTGGAGGCTCCCAAATACAAGCAAGCTGTCAAGACAAATCAAAGACAAGCTTGTAAGAACCAAATCAAACTTAGGGTTTCCAAAGAAACACTAGAGCTTGGGGGCCCTCAAGTGAATGAGGGGGAAATGAAGATCTCTCTTGGTGAAGATGTGAATCAAGGCCTCCTCCTTCGATTCTCCAAAGATCAATTACTTTGGATGGTTGGATGAAGAGATCTTGTGGATTTGGTGGCTCTAATGGTGTTGGTGTTCTTGAGCAGCTCGAGCAACTGGAGGAAGAAGATAAGGGTCCCTATTTATAGACAGCCCCCTCCACGAACCGTTTTCTGACCGCTGTAGAAAAGTCAGACCGGAGACTCCGGTCTGTAAACCGGAGACTCCGGTCTACACCGGAGACTCCGGCCAATCTCCGGACCAGTCTCCGGACTGGCCATCTGACTGACCCAGCCCATTTCTTCACCAGCAACACCGGAGACTCCGGACTTCCAACACCGGAGACTCCGGTCCGACCAAAGTCTCCGGATAATCTCCGGACTAGTCTCCAGACAGACCATCTGACTGACCCAGCGCATTTCTTCACCAGCAACACCGGAGACTCCGGACTTTCAACACCGGAGAATCCGGTCTGACCAAAGTCCGGAGACTCCGGTCAATCTCCGGACCAGTCTCCGGACAGGCCATCTGAATGACCCAGCCAAGTCCTGGGAGGCACCACCGGATCCAGCACCGGAAACTCCGGACCACACCGGAGACTCCGGTCTTGGCAGACCGGAGACTCCGGTCTGGAGTTTCTAGAACAGTGGCAAATGTATGTGGTCTTTTCCCAAGAGTGTGTGTCATGTTTATCTATGATAATACCAACCTGTGGACAATAACAAACTGTAAAATGATCTACTTGTTGTTAACGAACACCAAAAGTGATTATGACAATAAATGTCCTTTCACCAGATGTGTGTATTGCATTCATGCATAGAAAATCCGAATAATTTTCGCGCTTTTGAATAGAACTTGCCAAAATAACTGAAGCTTCTATCAACTTGATGGAATTGACACAGATCATCAAGTTGATTGCGATAAGTTTCAATATGACCTTTGCTAAAACCTCAAATTGGGTAAACATGATTTGATCTAAGGGTAGATCAAATACAATGAAACTAAACCATTACACATTGATTAATGATTGTAGTTAGATCCCTAGGTGATCACATCCTAGTATTCATTACAATAACTCATGAATATCAAGTAACAAGGATGTAATAACTAACTGTTGGCCTACTCAAACCTTATCTATTTCTACCATGAGAAACATGGTAACACTTCACCTAAACTCTTTGGTTAGAAAGGAAGCTAAGCCAAGATCATTCATCACATATCTTTCTTTCCATATCAATCCTTACCATCTCTATTAAACCCTATTCTCATATATGTTGATCATCAAAGTTGAGTAATCAACTATTGAATCACCAATTCTTAACCCATTAATTATTAATCTATCAACTCTTGTCCATATCAAAGCATTCACTTAAGGCCTATAAAGAAAATAGTAAGAAGAGGTAAGTAGTAATGCTAGTTTTGGATATCATCTATAGGATGGGAGTGATTTAAGGGAATCTAATCAATATAGTAATTGAAGGAGTTAGCTCACTACTGAATAAAAAGAAGAGTTATATGGAAGATCTAATTATATGGTAACAAATAGGATTATAAGGTTGAACATTGAAGATAGAGACCAAAGAGTAATCCTATGGGACTAAGTAGGTATAGTCCATGAATAACATTCCCTAATCCACTAGAGATATTAAGAAGATAACTTCAATACCACTGTAATGTTGTATTGATGAAGCCTTGATTAGCTAATTGGAAACCTAAACCATAAATGATCAAAGAATTATAATGATCATGCTTAAGTCACCGAGATGGAATGCTTATATCCTGTATAAGTGACATTTGTGGGTAAAACATGATTGAACTCTAATATATGATATTGGATTCAAGTAGAGATAAGATAGTATGATTAGGATGGTGTTAGAGCAGCATTGAATTATAGAGTTAGTATTTTCCTCTTGGGAAATATTAAACACTTTAGGTGAAGGACTTAATATATATAATTATAAATAAATTTATAGAATAATGTTGGTGTATGAATAGAGGCAATTGTAACCATCTGTTGGATTGGAGATTATTAGTAGTAGAACAGTTTGATAACCAAGTATAGATTTAGAAGAATAAAAGGTAGATAAGAATATTCTTGTGAAGTAAAGCTCATCAGGTTAGCACATGATGATGGATATGAAGGAGTAGTATATCTAGGAAAGGAATTCTTTAAGTAGAAGTCAAGAATTCTGAATTATGGAAGATAGGAATTCTTGGTAAACACTAAACCCTAAATCCATAATCAAGCTTAACATTCATCTCATCTGTTGGCTAAATCATTTTATTTCCACAATGTTTTATAGGAATATTTCCTATAGCAAATCACTTAAGCACATCTCTGTCATTTCCAATTATCATAACCATATGTGTTTATGAGTTATTTTTATCAATCCTTTTCCATAAGACATTCCAGATAATAACTTTCTATTTTAAAAGATGATATCATTAAAGATCACAAACATAAATACAATATGTTTAGCTATTAATATTTACTCTTATCAACAAAAGAAAATAGGTACATTAAGAACCCTAAACTCTAGGGTAAGCATTTTCAATTCAAACCTTAACTCATATATAAGTTATAATAAAATATATACATGGCTATTTCCTAAAATTATGGGAATAATATTAACCATATTAATTCCCTAGAACTCTATTTATCATACAAAAATGAAAGATCACCACATAAAAATTCCTTTAATAATATAAGTTAATGAGAATCAAATTCCATAAGTTAAAAGTAATGCATTCCTTAATAAGTTTATGATTATAATATAAACTAAAAAATTCATAACAAAAGCTCTTACAAATAATAAAAAGAAAGAAATATTATAATATAAATCCATGGTTTATTCTAGACAGAAAATAAATAAATATAGCATTATTGAATAAAAGCTCGCAAAATGCTAGTAAATACCTTTTAATATAGTTACAATTATTTAGAAAACAAAGCCAATAAAGAAAATTCAAATCAAAGTTGCAAATTCAAATCTGTAAACAAAACAGAATAAATAAAAAGAAAAGAACCAGGAAAAAAATAGAAGGAGATTAAATCTGGCCCATGGCCCAACTTCCTTCTCTTTATGAAATGCTCACGAGCAACCCAAACGCAGCCTACATCGGCCCACTAGCAAGCCCAGATTGTCACCATAGCGACTAACGAGTGGGCCAGCGAGAGGACTGCGGATCGAGAGAGGAAACGTTCCAGGGGGTTATCAGCAAATGTCGCATCGTCGTCTTCCTCGCCTTCTGAAAGCAGCTCGTTGGCTGGAGCTCCGGCGTTGATCGATCGCCGTGCTGCGATGCGTGCCGCCGGTCCTGGAGGAGGGGATAAGAACGCCACGACGTCGTCTGCTCGTCCTCATCCACTCTCTTCCTCTGTAGCTTTCTCTTTCTCTCGATTTCTTCCTTAGAGCCGAAACCCTAGCTAACCTCGCCGTCATGCCGCACCTCCCCACTCTCTTCAAGTAGCCATGGAGATGCCCCGTGCTCCATAGATCCTCTGGGTGGAGTCTTGCATCAAGGGGAGCACTGGAGAGGGCGAATTTTGCCGTTCCTTTCTACGACAGTTCGTTGGAATCCTCGTCAGAGAGCTCGTCTCCGACCACAGTCTTCGCCGACACCACCACTGCAACCAGGGTGAGTCACTAATGCTCAAGCATCATTCTTTTCTTCCTATCATGCTCCCTAACCTACTCGCGCCGTAACACCGCCGTGCGCCGCCATCAGTCGTCGTCGTTCCCATAGCTCTGG
The DNA here is from genome assembly GCA_916181665.1 of Avena sativa. Classification (NCBI taxonomy): domain Eukaryota; kingdom Viridiplantae; phylum Streptophyta; class Magnoliopsida; order Poales; family Poaceae; genus Avena; species Avena sativa. Next base: position 465,518,446 of record OV702283.1, on the reverse strand, counting down.
TGACCATTTGGTGGTGGTGCGAGTACTGGGGTATGTCTCTTGTCCATGTGGTTCAAACAAATACCCTCGCGTTCACCGGCGTGCACAGGTTCGCGGCCGACGACCATACCCTGGCGGTGGCGGCCGTGCTGTCGCCAGCATGACGCCATGCATGCGCCAGCTTTGACCTAGTCCACCATTTGACTCGTCCACGCCAACGTGGCCAGAGACCCACCAGTCAGTGACCGTGTCTAGGTTTAGCTTGGTATAAAAAGTATTTCCTGTTTAGAAATTAAATAAAACAATATACATTCAAACACAAATAAATTCCAGAAATTGAATAAAATGATTAAATCTTAGAAATTTAATAATTCAGAAAAACATGTTTAACATATGAAAATTTTCAGAACAATAAAAACTACAACTTAAAACTATTATCAAATATTATTATGATAATTATTTAAATAAATATTATTTAATAAAGGTTTTATAAGTAATAAAACTTAGATAATCCATATTTTAATATTGGTAAATGTTAAAAATATAAATAAAATACCAAAAATCTTAGAAAAAATACTTTAAAACTATAATCATACATTATTATTTCACTTAATTAAATATTTATTATTTATTAAGTATTTATAAAGTAGTAAATCTTATAAAAATCATATCTTATTATTTATAAATCACAAAATAAATGTAATATACCAAAATGATCACAAAAATAATACCTACATATTAAAAATATGATATTCCACTTTTGAGGTAAATAAACATTTAAAACTTAATAACTTGAATTTAAACTTATTTCCTTAATGGATAATTCATATGAGGATAAATAAAAATTGGTAATAATTCTAGAAATTAGCCAATTGAGTCTAACAAATAGTATTAGTCTTAAATGTTTATAATATAAAAATAAAATTGGTCCAAAACATTTTAAATACAATTTTATTGAATTATCTTTCAACCATATGTGTAGTTTATTTTCTAAAAAGATCTTTAACAATTATAAAATCTTTAAGAATGATATTTTAACCAAATAAAATATTTTACCATTATTTCACTCACAACCATAATTCATAAGTAGTCACTAATACTATTTACTTATCCACAAACCATAATCATACCTTTATAAGGAAATAAGTGATCATGTTCCATTATAAAATTAAGAAACCACTACTTAAATACAAGAATAACTATTCTTAAATAACTTTAAGGAAACATTAAAAAGTACACAAGGTACAATTAACATAAGCAATATACCTTAAAACCATCTGTGTCTTTAAAGTTAACTTTAGTCTACCATATTTCCAAATACTATGCTAAAGATTTTGTATGTATTTTATAGTTAACTTTGGTCTGTTATAATTAAGTTATAAAGCATCTCAAATACAAATTATCCAAGCAAGCATAAACAACATCAATCACATTCTAGCAACCATACTCTAAAAAAACTACCAGGATTGTTTAAACCTTAGTAAAGAAATATTTTCTTCAAAAGTTATTCGTTTTGCCACTTTAGTCAACAGATGACAGATGAAAATAATCGTAATCACATTATTTTATACTTTACTTGTATAACTTAGAATTATTAACACTTAAGTTACTTATAGATGTCAATACTTGTAAAGTAAAGGTTTTGAGATAAGGCAATTCTTATATAAGTAGTCTCTGAGTAGCATTCCACTTTCGTATATCTTATTGTTGTATACCATTATAGTTACATGTTGTTTCACACACACTCACAAGCCTTAATAAGAAGCACGAGTATTAAACTTATCTAAAAGGACAACACATTTTAAAGAAACCAATTCCAGTTTCCAAACTCTAGATCAACGTTATTCCCGGGATTCGCGTTTATAAAATGCATTGCATTACTTATGCATAAAAGCATCCTGCTTCTTTAAACATTAGTCCTTACCGGACCAATGATGTTGCTTTCAGATATTGGATCTTATATTGTCTTGAAGACCGTGAGTGCATAATATTGCAATCACAAAAGGCAAGTTCACACTTGCTCATGTCTTTTGATTATTTTCTGTAAAGTATTTTGCAAATTAAGTGTCATCATCACCTGCATTTCAAAAAGGTCAAAAAACACTATTTTCCTAATAATATAATTATAGGTTATTTACCATGAGGTAATAACCTACTATGAAAGTTCCGGTGGTAAAGGAACATATTATCTAGGACTTAACAACCAATGTCGTCAGTGATTCTTGCGTCGTATATTACACGTTAACCATGAGATTTGGAATGAGACGAAGAAGTCACCTGTATCTTTTTCCTTTAGTATGGAGGCAAGACTACATTAACGTGACGTTGTGATTCCTTGTGCGGATCCAACATATGGGTGGGCACCCTTAGGCCCCGCATTTTTGGTTTCTAGATTATCTATGAGTGGCTGCCGGGGGTTTAGCCAGACCTATAAGGTACTTACCTGGGCATCACTAGCTCATAGAGTCTTCGGGACTCATCAGGGTTTTAGCCTGCCCGAAAGGGGGCTTAACGGAGGTGAGCCAGCCCCGAAGGATCGTGCAGACATGTAACATCCCAAAAATACCAAACTTAGATCATCAAACCCTAATCATCAAGATTAGGGTTAACAAAAACTTTTCTAAATAAACTCATGAATGCATGTATATGTGTATGCATGGATTTTGAATTTCTTTAAAAACCACCTTGTTTGTGTGATCCATTGCTTGTAAAATGTTTCTTAGGTGAAATGAACATCATCTAAAACATTTCCCACACTTTTCCTAAAGACAAGTAAATCAAAACAAATATATTAAGTGAATGGTCATTTTGACCAATTTAACTCCCATGCCTACTTTGGCTGTCTCAAACTTTCAAAACCTAAAGAAACTTTTCTGGATCTTTGCACCCCTTGAATTTACTCATAACAAGGTATCAAGGCCCACTTTGTGATCATCCAGAAACTTTTCTGGATCTTTGGGTATGCCCACAAGCCGCGCCCAGACCATGCCGAGCATGCGCCAGAGCGCCACCCTCGACCAGCGTCCACAGACCGCGCGCCGCCCTCACCGCGTGCACACACGATCACCACCGACCCAGGAGACCGCCAGACATCCCCGTTTGCCGCCCCGTGCCATACATCCACCGCCCGCCGTCGAAGACGCCGCCTCTGCCGCGCAGAGCACCGGCCGTTCCAGACCAAACCACACCGCCCCATGCCTCGCGACCATGTCGTTGAGCATCGCCAGGAGACACAGCACCGTCCCCTAACCTTGCCCATGCCATTAGCCGCCTGTAACGTCGCCCCCGACGAGCTCACCGTGCGCCCCGACGGTCCCCTCGCTCGACTATAAATAGAGGCCACCCCCGCACGATTTCTTCACACCATCTCACTCCCCTCCTCTCACTGACCGTGCCACACCGTTCTCAGAGCAAGGCGAGCACCACCTCGCCGGAATTTCACTGGAGCCCGCCGCCTCTGGAGAAGAAACGAGCCAGCGATTGGAGCCACCCCAGGAGAAGCCACCGGTACTAGGAGGTTCGCCGTCGTCGACTTCGTCGTTCGCCCGCCTCGCCGACCCTCGCCCGTACCCCGGTGAGCCCCCAGCACCCTTCACTGGCCACGCTAGGTTTCGTTCTTGCCGGAGTTGTCTCGCGTCGACGATGACTCCCAGCCGTTGGATTAGAACTAGACCGAACGATCCACGTTGCCCCATACCGCTTCGCCCAGCCCCGTGTCACTGACGAGTGGGGACACCCACTTAAGCAGCCCGCCGGAGCACTGCGCTTAGCAGGCCGGCCCGTTAGAATTTTCCGCGCAGCCCAGCGATTCAAATTAAATCTTTTTCTATTTCAGTTCAAACACACTTCAGCACTCAACTTCAAAAATCAACCCAGATCGATTCAGTGCACCAATTTGAATGAAACCAATTTTGTTGGAAAGGACTGTGAATGCTTAATCCAAGCCCGTTGGATTCAAGTCATTTGGATCTGTAGATCACCCATAGTAAAAATAACAAGGCAGAAGCTTTTCTGCATTCAAACATTTTTCAAATTTAAACCATAATTGCTTTTGAGTTGATTCCAACTCTCAAAACTCACATTTAACCATACCTTTCAGAATATATAAAAATATATAGGTTTACTTGCAGAAATACTATTCAAGTAATAAAAGAATGCTACATAAGCATTTCTAGCCACTTTAATTAATTAAAATAAAAGGGTAAAACCTTATTAAATTGTGACACCACTTTAAATCACATTCCCATGGACTACAATATGTGGTGGTGACATGTGTCAACATGATCCCATGTTTAGTTTGGAGAATATTAAATCTTAAGTAATTTTTCAATGAGTAGAAATTACTTTTCTAAAAATAAAAAGATTTAAACCAAGCCTTAAACTTGTAATGTTAGAGATGATGCTAGATCATCTATAGGACCCTTGTGTGTGATTATTGCAAGTAGTTAAGTATTGTTTGGTGATTGTGTACCTCGTATTTATTCATAGACGCTAGTACCGACCAAGGATACGAGGAGGAAGGAGGATACTACGAAGAGGAAGCCGAGGAGAACTTCAACCACTGCTTTGCACAAGGCAAGCTAACACTTGCAAGATACTATACCTATGCAAGCTTATATTGATATTGATGCAAGCTAACCCTTGCCAGATACCCTATTGATGCCACAAACCGATACTTGTGATATGACTACTATATGCCTTAAGCATATGTGATCATACCCACTTGATAAACCAAATCCTAGTTTTATGTGCAAGATTCTTACTTTATTTCTTTATCAAAGCTTACTTAGAGTCTACCTAAGAGTTTGGTAGATACTAGACAGTTGTGCTGAAGGTTGCATAAAGAGCATAAAATTTGGCCTAAGCTAGAAACCTTGATATCAGCTTAAGATATAAGGTTGGACTTAGTGAAACTCCACTAGTTACCACCCCTCATTAGTACTACCCCCCACCTGTCGATGCTAATGCTAAGCATAAAACTGGATCAACTTTTAGATGTGAATACTTGGTGGAAAAATGGTTATGAAAACCTTGGAATGATGGATCATTCTATTGAAATGTTTTGGACATGTGTTTCCAAACACTTGATGATTCTGGTGATAAAAATGTTGAGGCATGAGCCTTAGCCCTTTATAAAACTGATGGTTGTCTGGATGCGATACCATTCCAATTTTAGCGTACAACCACAATACCCGAATATTGGGTAGGGCTTGACTGGAAACTTATATACCTTAGTATTAGTTCCCTCCTGGCCAAGGTCTGAGCTGAGGCTACCTTGTGAAGATTGTCCACCTGTGCAGTACCCAAGATGACAGCTGGTCATGGTTGGGAGGCCAAACTCACAGGAGAGGTGCTGACGGATGTATCGAATGTTGTGGTGAAAGTGTACAATCTCTACATAGTGTCAAACTATTCGAATAGCCGCGTCCGCGGTTATGGACAGTTGGAGTGGCCATATTGTTCCCCCGTCAGACTTTTCAAAATGACTTGTGAAATGAATTGAGACTTTGACTTGACCACAACAGAGTTGTGACCTGAAGTACAAGATCCCACTTAGGAGTTATAAAATTGTGACTAGCTTTGGAACTTAGTAGAGCTAAACCTGGCTTTTTGCAAAACAACCCTAGAGCCTAGTGTCCTATTATCCAAAAACCCCTTACCTGTTAGTATTAGTTTGCGAGTACTTAAAGAGTACTCATGGCTTTGTCCCTGTCTATTCCCATGGCCAGACTATGAAGAGGAGTACCTGGAAGAGGGACCCCAGGACGGTTACGACAACTAGGATCATCTCTCATCGTCAGCATTGCCTGTGACCCTGAAGATGGAGCTTCGCCTACGCTACCGTTATTATTACGTATTCCGCTGCTTGATGTTGTATTAAGAACTGGATCATGAGATCCCCATTTGTGTAAGAACTTATGTATCGTTTGTAATGGATGAAGTACTATGGTATCCAATTCTGTTATGTCTCGCAAAAATGGTAATCCTGGGATTGCGATGTATGGCATAACAGGCATCTAGGATTGAAAAATCCGGGTGTTGACATGACATATGGGGTCGCATAGAGGGCAGTGATTGGCTTGGACCAACTACTAGGCCCCATATCATGGAATTGTGGACGGGAAAGTACACCCGGTTGTGCAACAAGGAAGTTGATCTATCATGGGTAAAGTAACACACCTCTGTAGAGTGTAAGAACTATAACTTGTTACTACCTGTTCCGGAAAGGAGCTGCAAACACTGCGGAAAAGAAACTCCATGAAAGTTCTGGTGAACCCGTGAAGGCTGACGGACATAGCTTTTCAAAATAAAAGCAACCTTTGAAGAAATGTTTACGAAAACTTGCATTGCCTACAACCTATGGTCTATGACTGTAGATATAGTGCATCAAACACTCCTTTTCTAGTGAACTTGCTGAGTACGCTCGTACTCAACGTATCTTCTTAACCCTTGCTAGATTCTGAAACCATTAAGATGACATCTACATCCAGTTATGCTCCAGAAATCTTCATTAAAAAGCTAAAGCTCTTCAACAAAGACAAAGAAGTCAACATATACATCAACTCAAATGAAGACGAAGTTACTGATTAGATAGGAATATAATCTCTAGCCAAAGAACCTATTTCTGTAGTGCATTGCATTAGTAGCAATGCCAGACCATTAGTTAAAATACTAGTCTTAATAGTATAATGGTTTTAGAGTTGTTTATCTTTGATTCTTCTTTGTACGAAGTTCTTTCTCTCTCTTTAACCTAGAGTGTTCTTTGGATCTTATGTAAATATTTGAGTTGTAACCTTTAGCCATGTCTTGGACCCGCTGTGTTTCTGTTGTACAACTCTGAGGGATGTAATATTAGTGAACATGTGTTTCATTGGTGTTATGTCAACGACTATAGTGTACTACATCATGCAGTGGTATGCCGGGTCACCGCACGTTGGTACCTACCCGGTGGAAGATATATCTTTTCTTCTTTTTTCTGACACGCCTCCTTCTACTCCTATTGCATCTTCTTCAGGACCCACTCTCCCTGATGTCTCTTCTTTGACACCATCCTCCTCTGCTCCGTCTAGTTCCCCTAATTCTCCTCGTTCTCCAGAGCCTTCCTCTACTATTCCTTCTTCCTCATCGTCGTCTCATGAGTCGTCTTCCTCTGATGAGCTTCCCTCTACTCGTCCTGTTCGTCAGCGTCGTGCCCCCAACCGTTATTCTCCTAGTCAGTACAGTCTTTCTGTTGCCTCTGAGCCGACTTCTTATCGGGATGTTGAGCATCATCCTGAATGGCAGCTTGCCATGGCTGAGGAGATTGCTGCGCTTGAGCGCACTAGCACCTGGGATCTTGTTTCTCCTCCTCCCGATGTTCGTCCTATCACGTGTAAGTGGGTCTATAAAATTAAGACCCGCTCTGATGGATCTCTTAAGAGCTATAAAGCGCGTCTTGTGGCTCGTGGTTTTTAGCAGGAGCACAGTCGTGACTATGATGAGACCTTTGCTCATGTGGCTCATATGACCACTGTGCGCACTCTTCTTTTTGTCGCTTCTGTTCGTCACTGGTCTGTGTCCCAACTTGATGTTCAGAACGCATTCCACAATGGTGAGTTAAGTGAGGAGGTTTATATGCAGCCTCCTCCTAGGTATTCTGTTCCCGCTGGGATGGTTTGTCGTCTTCGGCGTTCTCTTTATGGCCTGAAACAGGCCCCTCGTGCCTGGTTTGAGCGCTTTACCTTTGTGGTGACTGCTGCTAGTTTCTCTCCTAGTGCTCATGATCCAGCGCTGTTTGTTCACACTTCTTCTCGTGGACGCACTCTTCTTCTTATCTATGTTGATGATATGCTCATTACTGGTGATGATCCTGAGTATATCGCCTTTGTTAAGGCTCGTCTTCGTGATCAGTTTCTTATGACTGATCTTGGTCCTCTTCGATATTTTCTTGGGATTGAGGTTTCCTTTACTTCTGATGGATTTTTCATCTCCCAAGAAAAGTATATTCAGGATCTTCTTGCTCGTGCTGCTCTTGGGGATGAGCACACTGTTGAGACCCCTATGGAGCTAATGTTAAGCTTCGTCCTACTGATGGTGATCCTCTTCCTAATCCGACGTGTTATCACCATCTTGTTGGGAGTCTTGTTTATCTTGCTGTCACTCGTACTGACATATCTTATCCTGTTCATATTCTGAGTCAGTTTGTTTTCGCTCCTACCACTGTTCACTATAGTCATCTTTTCTGTGTTCTTTGTTATCTTCTGGCACGATCACTCGTCGCCTTTTCTTTCCTCGTTCCAGCTCCCTCCAGCTCCATTGCTATTCATATGCTACGTGGGCGAGTGATCCTACGGACCGCCGTTCACTTTCTGATTACTGTGTATTTCTTGGTGGTTCGTTCATTGCTTGGAAGACGAAGAAACAGACAGCGGTTTCCCGTTCGAGTGTTGAGGCTGAGTTGCGTGCTATGGCCTTGTTGACTGCTGAGGTGACCTGGTTACGGTGGTTGCTTGCGGATTTTAGGGTCTCTATTACCACACTCACTCTGGGTTTGTCTGACAGTACATGTGCTATTAGTATTGCACGTGATCCGGTCAAGCATGAGCTTACCAAGCATATTTGTGTTGTTGTTTTCTATACACGTGCTCAGGTGTAGGCTTAGGTTGTTGCGCTTCAGTATGTGCCTTTAGAGTTACAGTTGGCGATTTTTTTTATAAAAGGCACAGACCATTGCGCAGTATACTTTCTTTCTCTCCAAACTCAGTGTTGTGGAGCCACCATGAGTTTGAGAGGGGGGAAGGGGGTGTTAGATGTATATTTGTATATTGTATGTCCTCATTTGTTAGAGGGTTTCCTGCATATTTCCACCTATACATGTATTATATATTGTGGCCTTTGGACCTTAAGGAATACAAATTGCATATTCCTAACAAAAAGACATGAAAAACGATAGGACAACGACTTAAGCAGAGCGCATCGTCCCTTAATGATTCTTGCGTAGTCTTAAAACTGGCATATATACCTAATTCCATCCAAAATTGTAAAGTGGGACTGAGCTGTATATCACCTCTGATTTTCCACCCTTACACCTATTTACCTTTATATAAATATAAAACTGGTAAAGTAAACCTTGAACGACTAGATTTGCCTTTCTCCTTTCAAAGCAAGGCCATGTATTATCACCTTTGGGGCGGAGTCCTCAAAACACATATATTTTCATCTATTTACTATTATACATGGTGGGATTCAGGTATAGCCAAAAAGGTCGCTGATGTATTGGGAACATATTGAGCCTGATCGATAGGTTTATTTAGGTCAAGAGGAATTATTTTGGTATGTTGTTGTCACTGTGGGGTTGGGGAATGTGCTTACGGATGGACGGACCCACGATTAGTTTAACCGTGAATTTATGATGCATGTGCATTCTGGAATAATGCGACTGGTCTGGCGAGTATGTTATATATGGCACTTCGATGTTACTTTGTGGGGCTTGTTTAGAAACAAAATGTTACTTTGTGGGGGCAGTGGTGTGGCCGGCTGCAATGCAATGCAAGCCTTTCCTGTCATCGTCCATCACTTTCTTACACATTAAGACGAACAGGTACATGTTTCTGTTAAGCTTTAAACATGGGCCTTCATTTAATTAATGGACCGCATGTGTTCATTTTCCGTTAGTTAATCATCATGGTTTCTGACATGTTGAAGCAATCGATCGACGACCTGATTTGGTGGCTCCATTTGATTTGAGCGGCAAATTCAACAGTAGATTATTAGGTACATAAAGCAGGAGAATAACACTTTCATGGACCATGCATGAGCATCCCGCATAAGAGCATCTCCATTAGCATTCAAAGAAGGACCTTCCTAAGACATTTTTTCATCCGGACGGCGAAAAATCGTCTAGTCGCACAGGTATCTAGTTTTCATCCGATTTGGCTTATTTTACATCTGGGGTTCCGAGGCTAAACCCGGGGTGCCGGGACCGCATGAGCGTATAAGGAGCGAGGTACTGCAATGTAGCTAGCGAGTCCGCCATTTCATCTACTACAATAGTGTATTCCATGAACCCCCCCCTCCTCCTCATCGGAAGTAGTTACTAACGCCGGATGAAGCGGAAAAAGGGTGGGCTAACCCTGTCGGTGACACAACCCATTCTCCACCGGCATTCGGCTCTCCCTCGGCATAGAGCTTTCCCCCAGCTGCCCCCTGTCGCCATGTCATCGCCGGCGAAGCCCCGTCCCGCCTAGCCGAATCCACGCCTATAGAACAATTCGCCGCCGCCGCATCCCTTCCCCTCAGCCTAGGCCTTGTTTCTCCTTCTCCAGCCTTCGCCACAGCTCGGCTTCATTCCCAGCTCCGCCCACCTCGCCCACGAAGTGTTTTTCATTTTGTCGGTTCAGCCATGGACTCCGACGAGGAGGAGAGATGTTCGCCCCGTTGCTGGAGGAAGAGATAGCCACAACCGCCGAAGATGAGGAGCACATGCAGATCCTTGCCTCCCTGGACCGGCTGTACACGCAGACTGCAGCGCCAAAGCGTGGAAACTCGGCAAAGGGTCGTCGGAAGGGCAAAGTAAGGCAGCGGATGGAGGGCTACTGCATGCTGTATGACGACTAGACGAGCCGCTGCATGAAGAGGCCGTGTTTCGGCGAGGTTTCAGGATGAGCTGATTTTGTCTCGTTTGGGAACCACACCTTGGAATACAAGTGGGAAACTGGCCGTTTTTAGACCGAAAATTACATCATCGAGGATAAATAGCATCGAATTTTGGCCCGAAAACGCCAAACTCGAGGGAGGTGCTCTAACCCACATCTACGTCGACGCTCATGTTTTTCGGTGTCACGGACCATCGTCCATTAAACATGACGTGCGATCGGTGTGCTCATCAAATCCAATAATAATCGGGGCTCGGTTGGTACGGCCTGACGGGCTTCGTTTTCCTGCTTGTCAAGTGGCTCGAACAGTAACCTTTCCTTCACACAACCTGTCTTGGCAATGCGAATAATGAACACCACGTACGAGATTCAGTTGAAATGTACGGGACTGCAGGCTGGGTACGAGCTACTCCCTCCGTCCGCGAATAAGTATACTTCTAGTCTTGTCCTAGGTCAACGTTAATAAAGTTTGACTAACTTTATAGAAAAATGTAGCAATAATTATAACACTTAATTGGTATCACTAGATATGTTTTCAAATCTAGTTTCATAATATATAATTTTTATTTAATCTATATTGCTATATTTATCTATAAAATTGGTCAAATTTGAAAAAGTTTGATTTTGGCAAAAGCTAGAAGTACACTTATTTGCGGACGGAGGGAGTATGCTAGTGTAGAAATTCCCCAAATCCAATCCATGCACTGGCTTCCTTTCCGAACTGGAACTCGATGGAATTTCCCACCTCGCAGACGACGACCACGGATATTTGCTTGTACTACTACTGTTGCCGTGAACTGGTGAACAGGCGGTGTGTGAGCAAAGTAGGATCCCAGCATATGATTTGCTTGGGGATGCACGCATCCCCGCCGGCGGTGACACGTTCCCATCGCAGGCCGCGATAGACTTGCCCAGGTCTTGGTCGCGTGGACGGACGTGCATAGACGTACACGCGAGCTGGTGCAGTGTACTTCCTCCGTTTTATATTTTTAAAATATAAGATATTTTAGTTTTATAAAAGAAAACATTTACCATTTTTAGTACTCTCTGCGATCCAGATACATCCGTTTTAGTGACAAGTAATATGGATCGGAGGGAGTATGTAAATTCACTCTAAACTTATATGAATCTACACACTAAAATAGTTACGTGCTGGAACTAAAGTACGGAGGAAGTACTTTAGAGCGCGGCCGGTACGTACATGCAGAAACGTACGGTGCAATAATGTATTCCATATTTAAAAAAGCCTTTCTAGGTCCGTATGCTGTATTTTAAATCCGTTTGCCCGTTTATAGCTTTGTTCGTAAGCTTTATCTTCTTTTACTGCAAAAGAAGAGGCCGGACTCGCACATGCCCATCTACACGTGCACACGTAGGTATACACATTTCATTTTGCTAAGTACCAAAACATTTGCCACGACAGCTTACCAACTCCTATTCTAGAGTCCTTTAAATTTTCAGAAAGGATGACGATCACCAACCTTACTTACTTTTGGTTGATAAGCGCCAAGTCATGGCACACTATCTAAACAATTCAACCACAAACGCTATTACACATGGTCGAACGACGAAAAACATAGCACTACTAGACAAAGTCTTCGAGAGAAAGGGACTGTCACAACGATGCGCCAATGTTTAATTATGAGTCCAGCCAAACGAGTCGAACTTGGGGTTTTCACCCTCGAAGCCGAGATTCGAGCTGAAACCTTCAACGAGGACACAACCCACACAAGTATGAAATTGTTCGATCCGGGGTGACAAACTTGTCCGCCAGGCTTACGGGGGAACACGCTCATTTCATGATCTTCCTCCCATGGTCCTTGGCTCGTCATTTTTTTACCACGTGTGCTCCCTTGTTCCCTTGGCCTAAACCGCCTCATCTTTGTCATATGTCACCGCCAACATATCCATTGTTGCCAAGCCATGTTGTCGCAATCCTACTAATATGTATTGCAAGGCCGTGCCGAACTAAAAGAGGACACGTAGAAGGGAGTAATGTTTATTTCATACAAGGTTATATGACCAATAACTTCTCCCTTGATACAAAGGTGTGTGATATAAAATCACAATTACCGGTAATACTACTAGGAAAACACTCATCAGTCGCACATTGTTTTTGACCTTCTATGGCGCATATCAGATGCGACATTGATACGTCGCCACTAAAGATAACTTTTGTGGCGCATTTTGAAATGCGCCACAGAACTGTCTTTTCGAATTTTAAAAAAAGGCGGGCTAGATCCCGCCCAAAATTTCAAATTGCCTAGATTTGGCCGGAGTGGGAGGTGGGTGGTGGGTGGAGGAGGAGGGTCGCCGGAGTAGGAGGCCGCTAGTGTAGGAGGAGTACGAGGAGTAGAAGGAAGGGTTGCCAGAGTAGGAGGCCGCCAATGTAGGTGGAGTAGGAGGAGGAGGAGGCGAGGTAGGAGAAGTAGGAGGGGAGGGGTCGCCGGAGTAGGAGGGGTCGCCGAAGTAGGAGGATAAGGAGGCCGTCGGTGGAGGAGGGGTCACCGGAGTAGTAGTAGGAGGAGGGGTAGTAGTAGGAGGCGGTGGAGGAGACGATGAAGGCCATGGCCGGAGTAGGAGGAGTTGGCCGGAGAGTGGAGAAGGAGGAGGAGGAGAAGGGAAGGAAGAGAAGAAGAGAAAAAGGTAAGGAAGAGAAGAAGGAGAGGAAGAAGGGAATGAAGAGAAGAAGAGGAGGGAGAGAAGGAGAGGAAGAAGGGGAGGAAGAGAAGAAGTGGAGGAGAGGAGTAAAGGAGAAAACGATAAAAGAGAGGGAGAGGGCACTGCAAAAATTTAAAATTCGAATCCCAACACTTCTGTGGCGCATAGGAGAAATGCGCTACATAAGTTTATCCCCCTTTTTTATTTTTTTGCAGGAAAAAATCATCTTTCTGCCATAACTTTTTACTCTTTTCGAATTTGGGGAGTCTGTAAAATCTTCAACAGAATCGAGTAGGAAATTTCGAGACGGTCATTTTGGTATATTAAACCTTTTTTCTAACATCGTATGCAAACGTTATGTCCGTTTTACTCTGCCATTACCTTTTTTTTTTGTAAAATACATCGAAATTCATATTTTTCATTTTCCCTACAACTATATACCCTAAAATATAACTATATCTCAAAGGAATTATTTTTTTAAAGTTCTTATCATTTTCGTTTATTTTTTACAAAAGTTAAAGTTTTTATTTTTCACAAAAGTTAAAAGGTGATCCACAAAAGTTAAAGTTTATTTTCGTTTATTTTCGTGTGACGCATCTGTATGTGCCATAGATGTATGCGTCACAAAATATTGGTCAACTAAATTCTATGGTGAGGGTCTATCCTCACTTTCCGTGGAACTTCTATGACGCATACGACCATATGCGTCACAGAAAGTAAGGAAGCCTAACCCCGATGACGGGTCCCACCAAACTTCTGTAGCGCATTGTTTTTCTATATGCGTCACAGAAATGTGAAGATTTCCGTGATATATTGTCCTAACAGCGTCAAAACTAAAAGCTAATATTTGATGGCTTCCTCGTTTGGTGTTGACGCCTTAGCAAGTCGTGGCAACGTTAGAAAACGTCCCCCACGAAAAAAAAACGTTAGAAAACGTCTCTCACTGCACATCGGATGATAGCAAGTGTCACACGCAATCCGTACGATCCCAATCATCTGCGACCCCACTCATCATACAATGTCAAAAGATAATACCCTCAAAAAGAAAATATATATGTCAAAAGAAAAAAAAACGACCCACTCACGTGGCGGCAGGCAATTCCTCACGTGGATGATCTCGAGAATCGAGAGATTCACACCGTCCGTCACGCGGACTCCGACGACCCGCCGGCCGACCTGACCCGGCCGTCTCCCAGCCGCTACGGCGGTCCGAACTCCGATCCCCACACGCGAGCACCAAACACGAAACCAGTCCAGCAGAACGCGCCCACGTGTCCGATCCGCACAGCACCTCCCTGCACCGGATCCGCGCGGCGCCAACCCTTATCCCGACCGGAGCGCCACGCCCACACGCGACGCCGGCCTCTCGCCGACGCGCGGGCCCCGCGGAACACACCGGCTAGCACTTAAATACTCGGCTGACAGGCGGGCCCGCCGCCCCCCCGCTCGCACCGGCAGCCCAGCATTGACTCGCAACACATAAATATCCTCGTCGTCTCCCACCTCTCGCCTTCGTCCCTTCCCCCAATTTGTCCTCCTTCTTCCTGCAGAAAAAAAAAATTCTGTTACGCCGTGCGCACTGCGTGTTCCTCGACTCGACCGGCGGGCCATGGCGGACGCGCCGGTGGAGCTGCCGGGCCGGCTCGCCATACTGCCCTTCCGCAACAAGGTGCTCCTCCCCGGCGCCATCGTGCGGATCCGCTGCACCAACCCCAGCAGGTCAGTCTGATGGGCGGGCGATTCCAGGGGAGCCGATTAGGCTACCTCTTAGAGCTGGGGGTTCAGGGTTATTATTGCAATTTGGTGTGAGCTGGGGGCGAGGGGATTGGCCGTGGTTAGGTTTTCTCCGCCGGAGCCGATCAATCGCTTGTCGGGCACCTTCCGA
Organism: Avena sativa; assembly: GCA_916181665.1. NCBI lineage: Eukaryota > Viridiplantae > Streptophyta > Magnoliopsida > Poales > Poaceae > Avena > Avena sativa. Next base: position 465,503,287 of record OV702283.1, on the reverse strand, counting down.
TTCAGTGTCGCCTTAGCAAGCTAGCCGAAATCGAGAGGCCTTTTTTTTTCTTCTTCTTCTTTTGTATAGAAGAGTATTCCTGTGTTCTACCTGTAACCTGTGTGGGTTCAAGCAGAATTTCTTCCGTTCTGAAGTATACCCCAGCGTTTTATGTCCTGCGTGGTTTGAACAGTATTCGTGTTAAATATGCTTTTTTCTAGTAGTTGTCAACTTGCCATTACTTCTGATGCGTAAATTGAAATTCTCGGGGCAATTTGATGCTCTCGCTGGACTTTTAAGGCAGGGCGTTGAGCGGCTTGGCAGCTTTTTATGGCCTTGACTGACTAATTAAGCTTCCAATTATCCACCACTCATTTAGTATTTGAATTTTCGTCTCAAAAAAGTTTTTGAATTATCTAGGCACGGTCTAGTCACCTGTGGTTTGGCTTAGCTTGAGGTCATTGGGGACTTTCTTGGTGTAGGTGTAGCCTTGGGCGTGTGTTGACTTGTTGGGATGGGAAATTCATGCCCTTCGTCTGGCTTTTGACTTGGGAAATGCGGTTGTCTTGGCCTGCAGTGTGAAGCTGGTGGAGCAGGAGCTCTGGCAGCGGGAGGACAAGGGTCTGATTGGGGTGCTTCCTGTGCGGGACTCCGAGCCTGCGGGTGTTGGTTCGATTCTGTCTTCTGGTGAGATAAGAGACTGTGTCAGCTAATGAGCTGTTGGTGGGCATTGTGGACCTGCATTTTCTTACTAGAATTGCTATTGCTCTTGTAGGAGTTGGGGGTGATTCAGGTGAAGGAGGCAGCAAGTCACCTGGTGGTTCTGGGGGAGAGTCGACCAAACAGGATGCAAAGAATGGGAAGGAGCCCATTCACTGGCACAGCTGGTATGTTTCAGCGTGTTCTAATGAACTGCCTTTCCATTATGTCTATACTACATCCAGGAACCAGGTTCCAGAGATAAAAAATCTTTAACTATGACAGCACAATAGGGTGAAAAACATAGTGCCCTGGCTACATCTAGGAGCTTTGGCATGGATTAGGCTGTTGGCAGATATAACAATGCTCCTCAATATTTCAATCTATGAACCATATGAAAAATAGATTTAAGCAAACGACTTCGTATTTATATATTTAGCTTCTTGTGCTGTATGTTGCTAATGCAACAATGCATTATTGGATTATCCTGCTGTGGGGGGTGGGGATGAAGCAAGGATGCTAAGATAGGTTGATAGCAATCAAATCTTGTTCGACAGGAGGGTGCACTTTGCATGGAGGAGGGTACTTGTAGCTCGACACTCAGGCTAACATAATTTTTTGTTCTTTCAAGCTTATGGATAATTCTCCTTTAGTTGATTGTTGTTCTGTTGGTGCTTCACATGTCTGTCATGTAATAATCTACTTATTCTCCAACTATTAACTGTTTGAAATTATGATGTTCCGCTTGTTCGTCGGACAACTTTTCATCTCCCATCTATTTTTCCAGTCCTTGCATGTACCAGTGATGTTATTTCTCAACCTACTATGTTCTACAGATGGTTGCTGTGCCATGGGCTTTCTTGTCTACAGCTACAACCAAGGGTTATATTGGATTTATAATCACACAAACTGATAAAATATGAAATATATAGTACATAATTCAAAGTTACACCCTTGTTAGATTATGTTAGATTTGTAATTTTGTGTTTTCCTACCTTATGCATAACTTTAATCTAAGTTTGTCTGGACTTCCATTTTCCTTCCATGTACAGTGGAGTTGCTGCTAGAGCTCTGCACCTTTCAAGAGGGGTGGAGAAACCAAGTGGAAGGGTTACCTACATTGTTGTTCTTGAAGGCCTATGTAGGTTCAGTGTTCAAGAACTCAATGCAAGGGGGTCATATCATGTCGCCCGTGTTTCACGCCTTGACATGACAAAAACTGGTACGGCCTTAAAAGTACATACATTAATTTTCACACTTTTTGTTCAACAGTAATCATCACAAGCTGGTAGCTTCTGTGAATTTCACACAACTGTCTTCCTTCTGAATCTAGCATCTCTGCCCCAATGATTTTGATGGTTTGTTAGCATAGTATAATTTCTTCTTGACATACTTTATTAGCTCATAAAGAATTCAAAAGATTATGTTTCCTGTACGAACTGCTTGGTTATGCAGCTTCCTTTTTCTTTTCAAAATCACATGATATATCAAATTTTGACTCTCACCTCACTATTGTATTCTTTGGTTTGCTAGAGTTGGAGCAGGCAGAGCAAGACCCTGATCTAATTGCTCTTTCTAGGCAATTTAAAGCAACTGCCATGGAACTCATTTCCGTCCTAGAGCAGGTAAATAACTCAATGAGATCTTGATGTCCTCTTTTTACTGCTAGATTTCAAGAGCTTGTAGTTGGCAGGGTAATAGGAAGATCGAGTCCAGAACTGAATATTGATTAATTTTGAAGATCAGTGGTAGATCCATGCAAGATTGTGAAAATGAGCTGAATCTATTTATGATCCATGATGTTCTTTTTTGCTGTTGTGGAAATTACTAGCAGGGTTTTGGTTTCTTCAGAGGCAGGAGACTTACTGTTGCTCATGATACTTGTGAGTTTTTTCTTACTATTGCTCTTTTGTTTCTGCAGAAGCAGAAGACGGTTGGTAGGACCAAGTTGCTGCTCGAGACAGTTCCTGTATACAGGCTAGCTGATATTTTTGTTGCTAGCTTTGAAATAAGCTTTGAGGAGCAGCTCTCTATGTTGGATTCAGTTGACTTGAAAGTCAGGCTTTCCAAGGCAACCGAACTTGTAGACAGACACCTGCAGGTGAACATAAAGAACCCAATGATCTGTGAATTAATGATAAATTGTGTTAAGGTTCCTTGTGATTTAATAAGTTCACTTTCTATGATATATTCATTTGATGTTTTTTTTCTTTTGATGGACAGTCAATTCTCGTAGCTGAGAAAATAACACAAAAGGTTGAGGGGCAGCTGTCGAAGTCACAAAAAGAATTTCTGTTGCGTCAGCAGGTTTGTTTTTTAAAGTCATATGTTCTATGCTTGACGAACTATAAATTACATTCTGGCAGCTAGATAGTCTATAAATATACGTACATGGAAATAATCCTTTTCTTATAGAGGATTTCTGCAGCTAAGCAACTTTGATATCCATAGCCATTTTGTGAAGCATATAATTATATTTCCAGTATGATAATAACCCTGCTAATTCTGCAGATGAGGGCTATCAAAGATGAACTTGGTGATAATGACGATGATGAAGATGATGTAGCTGCATTGGAAAGGAAGATGCAGAATGCAGGAATGCCTACTAATATTTGGAAGCACGCCCAAAGGGAGTTGAGGTAACTTATCCTATCTATATCCTTTTCTATGTGCTTACATGTAGTATTGGAGGTCCGTTCATCCTGCTAGTCTTTGTGCAGGCGCTTGAGAAAGATGCAGCCTCAGCAACCTGGATATAGTAGCTCGCGAGCTTATTTGGAACTTCTTGGCGACCTTCCTTGGCAGAAAGTCAGTGAAGAGAGGGAACTTGATCTTAGAGCTGCAAAGGAGAGTCTTGATCGTGATCATTACGGGCTGACCAAAGTTAAGCAGAGGATTATAGAGTATTTGGCTGTCCGTAAGGTTGGTACCTTGACGTGTGTATACTAATTCTTATGTGCCTGTCCTGATTGTTCTATCTCATGTTGATGAATTAATTTTCTTGCAGCTCAAACCTGATGCCAGAGGTCCTGTGCTGTGTTTTGTGGGACCACCTGGTGTTGGAAAGACATCATTGGCCTCTTCCATAGCAAAGGCCCTGAATAGGAAGTTCATAAGAATCTCTCTCGGAGGTGTAAAGGACGAGGCTGATATTAGGGGCCATCGAAGAACATACATTGGAAGCATGCCAGGGCGCCTTATCGATGGACTGAAGGTAACTTGGATCTCTTTCCAGTTTCAGGATTAACTTGTTTTTCCTGCCAATATTATGTGGAGGATCAATTGTGCTTATAACATATTAATGCACCTTTTCTTCACTATAAAGTATTACTCCTTCTAGTGTACAGTCTTGTGTCATAGCTTGACAGCCATTACAAGATCTTTTTGTGTGCACAACGGATACTTTCTTCATTCCTAGTTGCTTCCCGTTGAACAAATCTGAGTACCATTTACTCTTGGTATAATTACTTGTAGATATGATTTTGAATTCCCCTGGCAACAGCACACTGATTAAATTTAACTTTCTGTGAATCTGGGTCTAACATCCTTTTGTCGTATATTTCCGAACCAAGAGTTAAATAAAGTCATTCTTACATGCTGTTCTAAAAATGCAGAGAGTATCTGTCAGCAATCCAGTGATGCTTCTTGATGAAATTGACAAGACTGGTTCAGATGTACGCGGCGATCCAGCATCAGCCTTACTAGAAGTTCTTGATCCTGAGCAGAATAAAACATTCAATGATCAGTATCCTTTCATTTTATGTGCGTAACAAGTGCATCTTATTATTAGCTTGTTGGCTCCTTCGTGAAATTGTGCCCTTTCCTAAAAGATGTTTGTTAGGCATGTATTGGTTAGTTAGGCTTATCACTTCTGGGTACCCTTTTACTCTCATCTCCGAGGATTGCAATTTTTCTAGGCCCATACTCTTTCTAAGAGGATATGTTCTTGGGTTACTTAAAACTCTGATGCACACCATACAGTACTTGTGGAAGAAATTATGCTATTTGATCTGCTATCTGTATTTTACATGTTATAAAATTCCTTAACACAATTTTACCAGCTATTTGAATGTTCCATTTGACCTGTCAAAGGTCGTGTTTGTTGCAACTGCCAACAGGATGCAACCTATCCCTCCTGCTTTGTTAGATAGGATGGAAGTCATTGAGCTACCAGGCTACACCCCTGAAGAGAAGCTAAAAATAGCGATGAAACATCTCCTACCTAGGGTATTGGAACAGCATGGCTTGAGCTCTGCATATCTTCAGATTCCTGAGGTATGAAACAAGCACTATCTTCTGCTGGTGTAAACTATTTTATTTGACATCCCATGATCAAAAAAGGTTTGAGTTTGCTTTACCTCCTTGGGAACAAACTGAAGTTTAAAATGGAAAATATGAAGGCATTTAAATTTAGTTTTTATAACGTGAAGTACAGTGTACTTGTGCTTTAGAGGGGCGCTATTTTATTTGCGCTATAGCACATGTAGTTGATTTTGGGTTGTCACTCCATTATTTTAACAAGGAGAAGACATGATGCCAGTATGGTTAGTTGGGTTTACTCCTTATAGATTTACTCCGTGAAGTAGAGACGAATTTTATTGTAAATGTTTCCTTAGAGAGAGAACTTCTTTCTTATGGTCTTCTCTGTAGGGATAGAATGTATCTGCTATTGATCAAGCCTGAACAATGAAGTAATTTCCTCTTAAAAAGTTCTCGCATTCTAGTCTATAGTCTATCTACCCTTTTAGTATTCTACCCCCCTTGAAGCCATCTCTGGCCTTATTAAAAAAATAGTTCTCCAGATGTGAACAAAGGTGTACCTACTTACCATCGCCCTTTTTTTTGCAGTCGAACTGCTTATAATTCACTAAGTAATACTCCCTCCGATCCAAAATAAATCAGCGACACTTATTTTGGACCGGAGGGAAAACTATTGAGTTCATTATCTGTCCTGAAACAGTTCTTAGAATGGTTCTCTTACACCTTCTCCATTTATTTTGCATATTTTCTTCATTAGAACTCATTAGTTAATCTCTGTTTTCCTTGTACCTTTCATCTGTCCAGGCTGTAGTGAAACTTATCATTGAGAGGTACACACGAGAAGCTGGTGTTCGTAATCTTGAACGAAACCTAGCTGCATTGGCCCGTGCAGCTGCTGTTAAGGTTGCAGAGCTAGACAGTACACTGAGACTTGGCAAGGAATTACAGCCAATAACCACAACTCTACTGGACTCGAGGCTTGCCGATGGTGGTGAAGTTGAAATGGAAGTTATTCCTATGGGCCAGGACATATCAAATTCGTATGAAAATCCATCACCCATGGTTGTTGATGAGGCTATGCTAGAAAAAGTTCTTGGGGTATGCCATTTCCTCTAAGTTCGATTTCATTATAAGCTAGATTAGTATGTTATGTTTGTTTGTTGTATCTTACCATGTTACATCACATTGTGCTACAGCCTCCTAGATTTGACGATAGAGAAGCTGCGGATCGTGTGGCATCCCCAGGAGTGTCTGTTGGGCTTGTCTGGACTTCTTTTGGTGGGGAAGTTCAATTTGTAGAGGCTACAGCCATGGTGGGTAAGGGTGACTTGCATCTGACGGGACAACTTGGTGATGTAATTAAGGAGTCAGCACAGTTAGCTCTGACGTGGGTAAGCATCTTACTTTCTTCTCACCAATCTCCCTCACATGGTGTGACCTTTTATTTATTCTTATTCAGTTGGCAGGACCTGCCGTTGCCATGTGAAATTGTTTTCTAGCAGCATGGTGCATGGTTAAAATACTGTTTAAATTGAGCATCATCTACTCCACTATGCTTAATTCTCAGTATCAGAACATATCAAGTTCAATAACGTTCTGTTCCTCTTTAACTTGGATTTTGCTTGTTCTTGCAGGTGAGAGCAAGAGCTGCTGACCTCAATCTGTCACCTAATTCGGATATTAACTTGCTGGAGAGCCGTGATATTCACATACATTTTCCTGCTGGTGCTGTGCCAAAGGATGGTCCTTCTGCAGGAGTAACATTGGTAACATCTCTGGTGTCATTGTTTAGTAACCGAAAAGTCAGAGCAGACACCGCGATGACGGGAGAGATGACCCTTAGGGGCCTGGTGTTGCCAGTTGGTGGTGTTAAGGACAAGGTAGAACCATATATGTTCCTGATATTTTCTCTGTTTCTTGCCTGCATGCAAACCATGGAAGGCCGAACCACTTCCCTGATGGTGCTCTTCTATGTTTTTAGCTACTATATGTCTATATTTAACTTCAACATTTCGCTGGAATTCAGGTGCTTGCTGCACATCGATATGGCATCAAGAGAGTAATATTGCCAGAAAGAAACTTCAAGGACTTGGCTGAGATTCCAGCGCCCATCCTCTCTGGCATAGAGGTATGTGATTGCTTATTGTTAGTCCTGAACTGCTACATTATGTAGCTTGGTTGTTAAGGATATGCTCTGACCTACCAGAAGTCTAGCACTAACTTGATTCTGCATTTATACCTGCTCCTAATATGTATGATGCGCGAATTATTGAGCACAAATTTTTCATAGAACACCTCTAGAAGTTTTTGCTATCATGCTGAGCTAAAGCATCCAGAAACCAGAAATAGCAATCTGATGGAAATTTATGTCGCAATTGTGTCTCTCCTCTGCATACGATGTTTGTTGCTGACTTGTGTTTGCTTATGCTGCTGGTAGATTCTGCTCGTGAAGCGCATCGAGGAAGTACTTGGCCACGCTTTCGAGAACGGATTCCCTTTAAGACTACAGTCCAGTCTCTAGCACGGACAATACCAACTGGAACCTGATGTGGTGTTTTCACACTGGTTATGTACCTGTTCAGAAGATTGACTGATCACTTGTTCTTGGCTGATATATCTGCAACGAGCAGTCGAGAGCTATCGAGCAATTGTTCCATCGGAGCGAAGCTAATGATGCAGTCCTTGCGTGCCAAACTCGGTTAAAGCTAATATTCGGAATGTATATATGGATATCCATGAAAGCGGCAAGGAGATATGCTCCGACCTTTGTGCTTATATTTATAGAGATGCTGATCTATACTCAGTTTGGTATTGGAGCAAGGAGGTCCACCTGTTGTTTTGCGCTGCTGTCGGGTTTGGGTGTATATGTAACCTATTACAGGGAAAATTCAGTGTTGCAATGTAATAAGATGGGTCCTTACAAAGAAATTATCCTATAAGATTATTTGCCAATACAAGTTACTTTTCCCTTACAACTATTGAGCACCTTTTTTTTTTTGACTCACATTTAATATTCACGTTGTGGAAGTATTCTAATCTGTTGAGTAACCCAGACCATATGAGCTGACCAGAGTTGTTCTCTAAATTTCCAGCCATCTGGATTTTCAAAATATGTCGCTCAAGAATTACTGCATTCTGTGGTCAAGGAGCGTGATGGGAGATGTATTCGGTCTGAAGACTTGGAAAAGTGACCGAGTTTTCAAAAGAGGACATGTAGATGTGATTGAGATTTTAGAGGAATCATGCAACTCAAGAAAACATAAAAATAATTACTCCGTAAGATCTTTTTACCATAACTATTTATAATCTAATAGGTGTCATTCCACAAAAATGCTTATACATGTGTTGCATTCGTGTAGAATGGCGTTCATTAGTCTAGTGACAAAGCAATTACTCTGACTATTTCAAAATACTTATCGTGATTTTAGTTTTGAACTAAAAGCATGACAAAAAAAATTTGGGTACAGAAGGAGTGTAATCTAACAATTAATTGACCATAATCCAGCAGTTAATAAAAAAACAAATTATCAAGAGTCTGAATTTGTCAATATGAAATGTAGTGTCTCCTCGCAACCAAGCCAACCGTAAAATGGATCGTCAATCAGATAGTGAGATATACTACCTTTGTATCATAATAATATAAAACGTTAAATTAGGAATTGAGAAAATATGTCATCGTAAAGAGAGAGAGGAGGGAGGGAGGGAGAGAGAGAGAAGACTAAGAGCATCACTAGTAGTACCTCTAAACCTTCAAACCCTCAAACCATTTTAAGGGTTGAGAATGGGCATTTTTTGGCACTTTTAGAGGTTGAAAAACTGGGGCAAAGACTAGAACCCTCAAACCCAACCCTTATAACGGAATATTTCAACCCTTCAAACTGTCGTATGACATATCACAAATTTCATCATCTCAATAACAGTTTGAAGGAAACAATAATCATTCTAATTATTATTACAACACCGAATAGTACTTTCAAGCACATAATAAAATCATTCAAGTTATTACAACAATGTTTTTGCAAATAACAATAATATTTCGAATCAAATAGGACATAGAAAAGTAAAACAAAGGTAGATCATTGGCCTTGGCGCCGCCCATCCAACTGCTAGTGGTGCTCTACTAGATCATCCCGGAGCTGGGCATGAGTCTTTTCATTCTCAATCTGACGATGTGCTTCAAAAAAAGCTTGTACGCGAGAACTGTTTCTTTCCGGTTGCACACGGGTACCAACATTGTCATAGAAACAAGGCAGGTTTAACCCTCTCTCATCCTCGAGGATCATGTTGTGTAGAATCACACAACATTTCATGATGTTCTCCAAGGTTTTTTTTGTCCCAAAAACGAGCTGGACCCTGAACTATGGCAAACCTTGCTTGCAAAACACCGAAAGCTCTCTCAATATCCTTGCGGGCTGCCTCTTGTGCCTTGGTGAAATGAGCCTCTTTTTTGGTTAATGCCACCCCATTTTTCTCTTTGATGGACTTCACAAGAGTTGCCCACTCGGGATAAATGCCATCGGTGAGATAGTATCCCATTGAGTACTCATTGTTCATGACCTTGTAGTTGCAAGTAGGAGCATCCCCGGAAACTAATCTTGCAAACAAAGGAGACCTATTGAGCACATTGATATCATTGAGTGTGCCCGGCAAACCAAAAAATGCATGCCAAATCCATGTGTCCTCCGATGCCACGGCCTCAAGCACAATGGTTGCATCACGGCTTTTACCGTAATACATGCCTTGCCATGCCTTTGGACAATTTTTCCATGTCCAATGCATGCAATCAAGACTATCAAGCATCCCCGGCCATCCCCTTTTTTCATTCATCTCCATCAATCTCTTTGTATCTTGCTCGTTGGGTGCTCGAAGATACACATCACCATACAACCGGATGACCAATTTTGCAAACCTACATACGGACTCCGTGGTTGTATCTTGTCCAATGCGAAGATACTCGTCGGTGTAGTCCGCGGGTATGCCATAGGCGAGCACCCGCATTTCCGCCGATATCTTTTGGTACCCACTAAACCCCATGATACCGGCGGCGGATCTACGACGCTTGAAGTAATCTGAGGCGACCGCACAATCGGTGACAATCTTCACGAACAAACTACGGCGCATTCGGTACCTTCTCCGGAAGAGGCATGGTGGGTATGTCGGTACCTCCGCGAAGTAGTCGTGCATCAATTGCTCATGGACGAGAGCGCGGTTCCGGTAGATGGTGACTCGCCCCATCTTCGACCCTCTCCTCTGATCCATCAGGTTCGTGCGGTCTTCAAACTCTTGCATGTCGACGAGGAGGCTCATCATCTCGACATCGTCGTCTTGAAGCAACTCCTCAATATCCGAATCATCCGACGACGACCAACCGGAATCATCGGACAACGACGCCGTATCGTCGGTGTCCATCTACATAATACAACAAAAACTAATATATGAGTTTCCAACAATGAATCTAAAAGAAAAAATAAAACAAAAGGGGGCATACCGGAGCGAGGCGCGGCCGGTCGGGGCGTCGGGAGGGCCGGGGCCGGTTGGGGCGGGGCCGATCGGGGCGCGGCGGCGGGAGGGCCGGGGCGAGGAAACCCCCCCGGCGGCGGGAGGCGGGCGGGGTGTGGGAGGCGGGAGGCGACGCAGAGGCGGCCGGGCGGGAAGGGGCGGAGGCGGCGTGGGGGCGGCCGGGCGCGGGAGGCGGTGGGGACCGGAGGCGGCGCGACCAGGAACGGGCGGGGCGCGGGAGGGCGGGGGGGGGGGGGGGGGGGCGGAGGCGCGAGAGACGCGGGAGGCGGCAGCGGGAGGGTGCGGGCGGTCGGAAGGGAGGGAGGCGGCACGGCGGCCGGAGGGGAGGGAGGCGACGGCGGGAGGGCACGGCGTCGAGCTGAAAAATCCCTCCCGCGTTCGTTCGCGAAGGAAAACGGGAGGAGTAGGGGTTGGGGCAAAAATGCCTCTCCAACCCCCACTTCTACAGGTTGGAAGGGGGAGTAGGGGTTGGACCTGGGAAATTTTTTAGGGGTTTAGGGGTTCTAGTCTACGCGTTTTTGTCGCTCAAAACTGTAAAAAAAACAGTTATCTTTTAGGGTTTAGGGGTACTACTAGTGATGCTCTAAGAGCATCTCCACTGGTTGGGCGAACTCGGGTCGAAATGCGGACCAAATTTTGGCCAGACGGAACTTGATTTCGGCCTAGGAACGCCGAGTTTTCCACTCGCTTTCCCAGGCCGAGTTCCCACGTTCGGCTAAATTTCAGCCGAGTTTGGCAAATTCAAACGTATTTCATTAAAGATGGGGGAATATAGGCGGATTACATCGAATTTAAACTAAAGTAGTAGATAATAAACTAAACATTAAAAAGGCTATTGCCGTGGCCTTCGCCGACGCCGTCGCCGTTCTACATGCCGAAGTTGTTGTAGAACGCCGTGTAGCCGGGATCGGCCCTGCCATCATCCTTGCCGCCGTCGTCGTCGCTCGGCGGCTGGGGCGGGCGAGAGCTCCCCTGGCCGGGGTCGCCGCACCTCCACGGCTGGTAAGAAGGGTCGTCCTCCTCGTCGTCGTCGAGGATGAAGGACGAGGCGCCCTGGTAGGCGAGCATGCGCCCGGACAACGCCTGCCTCCGGGCCGCCTGCTCCTCGGCCTGCTGGTGTAGGCGGTGGACGCGTTGCCGCTCCGTCTCCTTCCAGTCCATCGTAGACCATTTCAGGATGTCCGGCGAGGATGGCTCCACCAACGGCGGCTGCGGTGTCGAGTCTCGGAGCGACTGCTCCAACACCATCCTCAAGGCGCTATCCTCGGGCGGCGCCGAACCTTCAGCCGACTCAGGCTTCGGGCGGCGAAGGCGAAGGCGGCCAGTTAGAGCCGACAACACCGGCACGCATGGCTCGCCGATGACGATGTCGCGCGAGCGTGTCCGCGATGACGAGCGCACATGCGAGACCGCCTTGCGCTTGACTAGACGCAGCGCCGACGAAGGACCTGTCGGCGTACGGAGCAGGGTGGAGCCCTATGAGTGGGAGGCTGAGGCGGAGGAGGAGGAGCTCAGGCTGGCCATCCTCCTCGGCATCCAGTTCGCCGGAGGACGACGCCCCGACCTGGACGCCGGCGTGGGTGTGCGCGGGAAGTCGAGACACGGCGTGTTCCCGGCGTTGATGTGCTCCAGCATCGCCTTGAGCGTCCGGCCTGGCGCGCTCTAAAAACGCCGACGACCGACCGCGTTGTTGCGCTTCGGCGACGATTCGTTCGGCGGCCCCTCGTGATGGGCGAGCTCCTGGGTGCGGCGTTAGGCAAAGAACGTCTCCCAGTAGAGGAGGTTGTCGGGGCTCTCGACGGCGGAGGGATCATCCATGCCCGCGATGAACTCCTGGATCTCGAACGGCAGTTCCTCCGGCGTCGGCCCCGGTGGGATAGGGATGCCGCCGGCGCTAAGCTTCCACCCTAGAGGATTCCGTGTGTCCGGCGGCGCCATGTAGCCGGCTTCGTAGAGCATGCGTGCCTCCCAAGCCTGGAGCGTGCGCCGGCCGAAGCCGTTCGCCGCTGCACCGTCGCCGGGAAAGCGCTCGGCCATGGCTAACTGGGGAGGGGAGAGTTGTGTGTTCGCCGGAGTTTTGGGCTAGCGGCTGAGGAGCTGTGAGATAGTGTGAGGAACTCTGGCGAGGGGTACGGCTTTTATAGACCGAGAGGGGCAGCGAGGACGGAAGGGGTGTAGCGGCGAGGGCGAGAAAAAGGGAAACGAGGGAAAGTTAGTGTCCGCCGGTCCGTCGCAGGAGCCGAGCCGGCGACGGTGGCGCGGCAATTCGGCGACGCGTGGCCGAAGTGACGGGCAGTTATTGTCCGGCGGTCGCCGCGTGGTTCCGAAGATGACGACGACTCAGCTTCTGTCGCTGACTCGGCGGGTCCACGCACGCTTCATTTTTTTCGCCGAGTTCGCTTCGTCCGGTGTTTTCAGGGCGTATCCTGGAACCTGTGTTCGGCCTGGGAAGCCCGGACAAATTTCGTCCAAATCCGAACGAAAATAGGTTTCTAGATATTATGACTAGACCAATTTTCAGCGTCTAAACCTAAATTCGCTATTCGGATCGGTTCTGTAGGCGAGTGGAGATGCTCTAACATGCATTGCTCCGTATTATGTTCTTTTAACACGCAGCATTTACACAGGGTTTTATCTGAAAGTCTGGCTGACCGTCTGTCGAAGACGACGCCTTCCAGGTCCGTCTGGCAGGTGGGCCCTATATCCTAGTGCCCCAGCGGCCATCGCCGGGTCTCGCAAGACTGACGGTACCACGGACGAGGAGCCCCGTCGGCTAAATCACTCACTACCAACGCACGGCTTCCCGCCCTTCCTCTTCTTCCTCTCCCCCCCTCCTCACCTCAAGATAAACCCCACAAGATCAAGAACGAGCACCCCTTTCTTGCCCGCCGCGACGATGCCGTCGCCTCTGACGCGCCTCCGCGACGGCGAGTTCTACTCGCCGCCGTCCGAGCCCCCCGCCGACCGCTTCATCCCCACCCGGGCCCTCCTGGACCTCGACCTCGCCCGGGACTCCCTCCTCCACGCGCGGCGCCAAGACATCCAGGGCGCCACTACCGCTACCACCACCTCGCCCGGCGCCGGAAGGGTACCTTTCTCGCTCCCCTCCTTCGTCCCGGTGGCCGCGCGTGCTACGTAGGCGTGGTGTTCGTCGATTTGCCTGCTCGCTTGCTCTCCCGCGACCGAGTGACCGTGGCGTACGTTCTTGCGCGTGCGTGCGTTGCAGGAGCAGTACCGTAGGTGGGTGGAGGAGAACCTGCGGGCGGCGGGGGGCGCCGACGGGAAGCCGTTCCGGATGCTGCCCTTCAGGAGCCCCCGCGGCGGCGACGGCTGCCGCCGGAGCCTGCGCCTCGTCGACGACATGCTCGAGGAGGCCAAGGGGCTAGAAACCATCCCGGCCCGCTGGCGCCGCGTCCCGAGGGTACGGCGACCCATCCATCCCCTCCCTGGCTTCGCCTGCTTGACCTGTTCCTTTCCGTACAGTCAATTCCCCCCCGTCAGTTCTGCGGTTCTTGTTGGCTTCTTGCACATTTCGCCTCTGTTTTTCTCTGCTGTTATCAACTGATTTCGTTTCAAAGTTTGGAAGGGTAGTGCAATTCAAGCGTTAGGACGAGACACATTGGTTAAGTTATGGTATAATACTGTTCTGTCAGATTGAAATTGGAACAGTGTATTGAGTTTTTTTTGTGTGTTCTTGTACCTGAATCTTGTTCATGGTTTTGCTTGTTTTCAACCGGCATACTTGATGATGCAGGAAAATAATTATCTCATCGTAGAGGAGTCCAATTTTGGTGTGTTTTGACCAGAGTTCCGTCCAGTTTATCCATGAGAAGATAATAATTTACATCTATTTGTAGACTGACTTAACAGGCTCTCTCTTTAACTGAATAAGAGCTGTAGTAGGAGGCATAGAGTATAAACATTGCAGAACCTATGAAACCTCTTTTAGATCATAAGAGATGAAATTCTGCAAACGTGTTCTGCACCTTTTTGTTTCCTTCAATGATGCAATTTGAGGATCATTTTCCAAAGGTACCTGAATTAAATTCTCCTGCAGTATTCCTCTACTGTTCAACTGATTTGGCTTCGAACTCTGGAAGGGGAGTGCAATGCAAGACTTAGTTCGAGCCACATTGCTTTTATTCTGGTAGAATATGATGTTCTCTCAGAATGAAATTGGGACGGTGGCTTGAGATTACTGTTTGTTCGTGTACCTGAATCTTTCTTCATGTTTTTGCTTCTTTTCAACAGACATACGTGATGATGCAGGAAAAGTGAGATCTCATCTTATAAGAGTGATTTTCGTGTGTTTTAACCAGAGCCCTATCCAGTTTATCCATGTGAGAAGATAGGGTGGGAAAATTTACATCTACTCTCGTATACTGACTTAATGGGTTCTCTCTTTCACTGGATGTGCCATATAAGAGCAGTAGAAGGCAGATGGTATAGACATTGCAGAACTGACGAAGTTCTCTTTTAGATCATAAGAGATGAATTCTGCAAGCTTTTCTGCACCTTTTTGTCTCCTTGAATGATGCAATTTGAGGATCATTTTCCAAATGTACCTGAATTAAATTCTCCTGCAGTACCCGGTAAAAGTATTAGATGTGCCAGGGATGGCTGATGACTTCTATCTGAACCTGATGGACTGGGGGAAGGAAAACATGCTGGCAATGGCCCTCGGTTCTGATGTATATCTGAAGAAGGAGCACGGCGAGTCAGTGCAGAAACTGCCACGATGTGATATAGGGAGTGCTCGCCCCACGAGTGTTGCTTGGTCTTGCGATGGCAAAATGCTAGCTGTCGGATGTGAAGAATCTCAGATTGAAGTCTGGGATATCCAAGCGATGCATCGGGTATAAGAA
Source organism: Avena sativa (assembly GCA_916181665.1). Lineage (NCBI taxonomy): Eukaryota > Viridiplantae > Streptophyta > Magnoliopsida > Poales > Poaceae > Avena > Avena sativa. The sequence goes on along the minus strand of OV702283.1, from coordinate 465,487,964 downwards.
TTTCCCATAATCCTTTTAATTTCAGAGTTCAACTTTACAAAAGATTTTGTAATGTGAGTCGCTTTAGTACTTCTCTGTGTAATGTGAATGTGCACCAACATTCAAGAAAATTCCAGTTGTTTGCTTGGCATTTTCTACTCTTAGCTTTTGGGTGAGATTTTAGTGAAAATGGTAGTACCATATTTACATGATGCTCTGCTACCATGTGTTTTTGCAGATAAGAACCTTCGAAGGTCACACTGCAAGAGTGGGAAGCCTCTCTTGGAATGGCAACATTCTGACATCAGGAAGCCGTGACAAATACATAATCAACTATGATGGTACGGATTCCTCCCTTTGGTCGGTTACTAGAATCAATTGTTTAGTTTTGCAGTTTAACTTTTGTAAGGATCTTTTTGTCAGAGTATGCTACATTACCTTCAAAATTTAGTGCTAATAGCGACTATACTTTTTCTTGATTCCCGCATGAATATCTTCAATGTGAAAGACAACAATACTTCTTTTTTGTCTCATGAATATATTCTCTGCTGTAACTCCAGTCAGAGCTGGCACGGGTGTGTACCATCTTAAAGGACACAGATCTGAGGTGTGCGGTCTTAGATGGTCTCCAGATGGAACGCGGCTCGCCAGCGGTGCTAACGACGATGTTGTTTATGTGTGGCATTCCTTAAACATGGGACCAACTAGATACCTTCACAGATTAGCTGAGCACACCGCAGCAGTAAGAGCCCTTGCCTGGTGTCCTTTCACATCAAGTAGGCTAGCTTCTGGTGGTGGAAGTGCAGATCAATGCATCAAAATCTGGAATACCGAGAATGGAGCATGCGCAAAAACTATAAAAACTGGTTCTCAGGTAACATATTACGTTCGATACACATCCAACAATCTGCTTACTGCATCTAGCAGCAGCAATGTGGAGGTGATAACAATGTTCGTCTATGCTCTCTGAAAGGTCTGCGGATTGGAGTGGAATCGGCACGAGAATGAGATCGTGAGCGCTCATGGTTATAGCGGTAACGAGCTAAGCGTGTGGTCCTACCCTTCCATGGAGAAAGTTGCGGATATTAATTGGCACAAAGAGAGAGTTCTTGAGCTCAGACAGGTAGTGGCAAGCCATACAAAAAGGATACTTTGACTTGGCCAGAGATTAATACCTTCACCACTGAAGATCCTAATTTTTTTTTCAGGGTCCTGATGGCTCGACAGTCGCATCGGCTTCAGCAGACCAAACGCTCTGCTTATGGAAACTTTGCCCTTCAAAGAAGGTTACCAACGATGATGACGGTGTTCTGTCACTCAAGAGGCTGCAAATTAGATGACACGGTACCCTGGAGGGGTGACGGAGACGTATTCTGCAACCAAGACACTTCCAAGTGTTCAGAATATTGGCAGTGTGAGGCTTGGCAATTTGGTCGATTATCATCAGGAAGAGAAGCTGAAAAAATTTCTTGCTAAAAAACTCTTCTTATCTTGCCACTTACTGTAAATTTTACATACGAAGTTCTTTCAGTGTCCAGTATGTGTAGTGGTTCCATTCATTTGTGCATAAGGAAAGCAGTGACCTACTAGTCTGTAACATACATGTAAAGCCTGGATAGAAAGAGCAGTAAAAGCCTGTGCATATGTAACATGCTGACAACATCTGTAGAATCACTCACTCAACATGGCAAATAATTTCTGGTGTTTCTATTCAACAGTTGAAACACCTGCAGATAATAAATTTATGAGAGAAAGTACTGCTACATGGGCATAATCAGTATTCTCATATTTCTTTTGACATCTGATCCCATTTGCAAAGAGTTGACATTTGCACTGAATTTTACATTAAATCCATGATCTAAAATTTTCCTGATAAGAAAAATTACAATGGTGAAAACTCGTGTATACATGTGGCATGCTATCTGTTTGTTCATTTACATAGTTACAAGCTTTGTAAAGATATAAGCAGAGCACCAACAGCACACATGACCATGTCCTGTATGTAGAGGCAGATCTTCATCCTGAACTCAGCTTCCATCATGATTCTTCTTGCGCCTCCCTGTCAATTGGTAACTCTCACATAAGTTGCGGCTATGTTCCTTCAATCAGCATAAAAATTTCATATATAGTACTCCCTCCGACCCATATTAGTTGACTCAAATTTGTCTAGATTTGAATGAATCTAGTCACTATTTAGTATATAGGTTCATTCAAATTTTGAAAAATCCAAGTCAAGTAATATGGGTCGGAGGGAGTACAATTGAGTTGCTTATCCTTCAGTCTGTTTTATGAGACATATCCATCAAGCCACTCATACTGCAATACTACGCTAACATATGTATATGCCAGAATGAGCATCATGAACATGCAGAGGTGAGTGTCTTACCATTAGAGCCTCTGTTCCATAGGACCTCGGAGTCAATTGTGGTGAGATGGTGATCATCAAGCCTCTTCCACGTCTTGATCGACTTCACTCCTTGCCATTCGCCGCTCTCTGTCTTCTCGAGCTGCACAGACACCACCCTTGCCCTCCTCGACCACCCGGCCTCCCCGTACGCATGGTAACCGAACCCGCCAGCATAGCACAGCTGGATGCCAGTGAGCTTCCCGCAGAAGTCGTTTAAGTGATCATGCCCTATGAAGGCAGCCTTCACATCTCCAGCTTCCACCATGGTGCTGAAGAAGCCGGAGTTGATCGATGCCGAGCTGATACCCTCCTGCTTCACTCCTGTGAAATTGGATGCTGTGAAGCTGCTGAACTCCGGCAATGGGATGTGGAAGTACGCGAGAGCCGGTGCTGGCTCCTTCTGTTTTGGTTGTTCACTCGTATAGTTTAACTGCATTTTATAAGAATTTACGTTATCTTAATTTGTAATTTAATATATATGTACATAGCACCAATGTAATGAGCTTACTGCATAATAATTACTGTCATCAACTTATTTTATCTATCTATATTTAAATTAAAGCGCAAAACATTTTGCGAACAATTGTATTCAGAAATACAGTGGCAGAGAACAAATATAGTATCATTTTGCAGAGTTAAAATGTTTCAATAGAAATGTGTTGTAGCTAATAGCAAATAGCATCCAACCTACTCAGTATGGCAGAAGAAAAAATTAAGGAGTATAATACCAATACGGTGACAAATCGCCAACTTATTCACCTGGAGACTCGCGGAGGTTTGCTTGAACCAAGCTTGCTGGGAAGCCTTGATCCAACCATAACCGGGGATCGACGGCACGGTAGAATAGTCGCCACTGTCAAGGAAATAAAGGTTGAGCACCGACTTGTTAGCCAGCGGCGTTCCTTCAACGCCACCGACCTCCAGATTATAGTTCCCGTAGCCGTCGATCTCCACTCCTTCTGGGTTGAAGCGCGAAAGGGTGTTCTTCATGCCTACCAGGTGGCGCATCACGCCCTCGCGCGACAGCGTGCCCTCCTGGTCATGGTTGCCGATCCCGGCAGCCCAGGGAAGTTTCATGGCTATGGCTGGAGCGATCGCAGCGTCCATCGACTTCGCCGCGTCGGTTGAATCCAGGCCGTAGATGTTGTCGCCTGCCCAAGAAAGACTGACTATGAAATCATCTGCATACATCTTTAGATGAAAGGCTTTTTTTTTGGCCCTGGTCTGATTGAAATATAAAACTTAGGGATCTATGCACAATCGCCATGGCTGCAAGTCTGCAAAGGCATTGTGCACCGATTTTATTTCACTAATAGTACTAGTAGAAGAATTAAAAACCAAATTCACCACAATAGTATATTTTTTTCTTTTTTTTTGACAACCCACTATACCATAATGCTATTCTTCGCAAGCACAGGTGTGCGCGCGCATTTGCATGCCAGTGTTTCTAGGGAAAAATAATGGACTGACAAATCGGTTTGCTAAAATTGCAGCATTGGTAACATCACCAAGGCTGCCCGTGAAACAAGACGACGAAAACAAGAACAGTGACCCAAGGCGGCTACATCTGTATTTTTCCCCTTTGGGCATTTAGCTCCCATACGGACGCGATCACCATCAGATCAGTTCATTCGTCGCCCGTCCTGGAACAATCGATGAACTCAATCTGAACTACCCAATCGGACCGAAGAACGAGCCGCAGTGGAAGTAGAAACCATGTGTGCCATTTCCTATGTAATGACAGTTTAATTCGATGTTGGGAGGAGAAGTTGCGATACCGACGAATCACTAGTCAATCGAAGTAGTAGTGTTAACGAATTAGCAGGGAGAGGAAGGAGTGGATGCTGCCGCACCTGTGAAGACGACGAGGTCGGGGTTCTCGGCGCGGAAGACGCGGTAGAGGAAGGCGGTGGTGTTGAGGTCGGAGCAGCCGCGGTTCTGCGCCGGCAGCACGTCCTGGCACGGGGTGCTCCGCCCGTCCGCGTAGTGCATGTCCGCCACCTGCAGCACCTTGAACGTCCCGCTCTCCCGCCGGAACCGCAGCCCCCCGCTGCCGCCCTTCCCCTTCCCCTTCCCCGCCGCTGCCGACGCCGTCGCCGCGAGAAAGAGGAGGAGGACGGAGAGCACCAGCGGCGGCGGAAAGCGCCGGAGGCCGAGGCGGGCCATGATCGAGGAGGGTGCAGCTGGTTTGGGGTCTTGAGTGGAGTGAGAAAATCTAATCGGGGGGATTACCTGGCCGTGTGGTGGTGGTGGTTCTTCTGTTCTTTATAGGAGGTGGATTTGGCGTGCCAGTTCCGTTCGTTTTTGGTGGTCTTGACTGCGTGCCGCGCGGGTCGGTGAAGCGGCGGGAATGGCGTGCGGCGCGGCAGGAACGGCGAGTCAACGGTGAGATCGACGTACGGCCACCTGTTTTTTATACGGTCCGGCGTGCCGGGGTATATTCACGCACTTCGGCTCGGATGCGGTGCGTGGAATGCGTTGGTCGCGCGCGAGTGCGAGGGGAGAGGGACAAGGACGGTGAAGAAAAAAGTAAGATCGTCGCAGCTTATTCGACCCGGACCTGGGCATATTCTGTTTTACTTTTATAAGTTTATAATATAATTATACACATAAAAATATAAATACCTAAACTATAAAATAAAAATGGTATGAAAAATATATTTTATGTTGGATATCTCAATAGTAATTTAATGTTAAAAATATTCATATTTTTTACAAATTTGAAAAAAAAATTTGATAAAGGATGTTTATTAATTAAAGAATTTTAAGGAAATTTATCAATCCTGGGTGTTAATGGACTAAAGCTAAGCGCTGAAGCAAGTCATTCCAAGAAGCAAGCCCGAGTCCAAGTAAATCCCTTCTGAACATCAAATTTGTAGGAGAAGACTCCATAGCCAGTGTCGATTATATCTCTCTTACGAAAACAATATCGTACAAAGCAGGATACTGTTTCTAAAGTCTTGCATTGCCTAGCCACTTGTCCTGCCAGAAACATATTTCCGGTCCATCCTTCATTGAAAAAGATCCAAAAGACCAAAACAGAAGAAATATTTCTCATAGCCAGTAGGCTAGCCTAGAAACGTGAGTCGCTAGGTTTCCAATATACATGGGACAAAGCATTTTAGCCAACATATTTTAGTTTAAGGATATTTTGCAACACATCATCTTTGGTAAGTAACTTGAAGAGCAATTTACCTAAGGGCCATATTCTTGGCCTCAAGATCATGAATACCGAGTCCACCCTTGCCTCTAGGCGGCAAACCACACTCCACTTAGCCAGTCGATGATTCTTTTTCTCATGGTCATCTTGCCAATGGAATCCTGATCGGAATTAATTCAATCACATAAAACACCTTTTGGAAGTTGGAAAAATGATATTATACAATACCATGTTACTTAGTACCGAGTTTATGATAACCACCCCCTAAAGATAATAATTTATCTTTAAGAATGCTTAATCTTAAATGTAGTCTCTCCTCAACTAGTTTCCATTCAACATTTGTAAGTTTCCGACAATATATCGGTATACCTAAATATTTAATTGGAAACTGGTCTTGTTCCGCAACCAAGTAACTCAGAATACATATTGGGCTCGTCCTGAGCCTCACCAAAGCAAAACAATTCACTCTTATGAAAATTAATTTTCAGGCCCGAGAGTTGTCCGAAAGTTGATAGAATTAACTTCAGATTTCTTGGTTTCTCGATATTGTATTCCATAAAGAGGACTATGCCATCGACATATTATAAGATAGATAATCTGCCGTCAACCCGATAAGGATCACACCTTCAATTGACCATGACACTTTGCATGCTCAATCATAATGGATATCATATCAACCACTATATTAAATAAGATTGGTGATAATGGATCGTCTTGTCTTAGCCCTTTCTTTGTCTATAAGTATTTTCTAATGCCATCATTCTCCCGACATAAAGTTATCGGTCAAAGCACACCACTCTACATAAAAACCTTTCATTCATAGTTTCAATAACCAGATATATACTATTTTCATTAATTAGTGTTCGGGCTGGTCATAGTGGGACTAACATATACTAATAACATAATATATTTTATTGGGTCTATGTTATTATTAAATAATATCATAGATTTATTGTAATGTAGAGTCGAGAAAACCATATACATCAGGTCTCCTTGGGGTTGCCTGCGTCTAGGACGGTAGAGGAGAAATCCTGGCTCGCCCAGTCGCCACCCGTCCTCCCTCCTCTCATGTCGTCAACCTCGGAGGCGGACGCCAGGAAACCCCACTCATCACCAGTGAAGGGGTCGGCGGGTGACGAGGGTTGATTTCGTCAATGGCCATTGTTATGGACTTGGGTTTTGGAGAAGATGGGGATGCTGGAGATCGTAGAATGGTTAACATACAAGCAACACGGGGACACGAGGTTTACCCAGGTTTAGGCCCCCGGAGAAAAAACCCTACTCCTGCTTGTCTGCTCTTGATTACGGCGGAACCGAAGGTTACAGGGGTGCGCAGATACAATCTGGCGTAAAGTGCGTATGGGGTGAGTTGAAGGCCCTCCTCGCCGTGCCCTCCTAGCCTTTATATAGATAGGCAGGTCCCGGGCGCAGGTCGAGTCGGTTACAGATTAGGGTTTGTCCCTTTTAAAAATCTATCTATTCTAGTCTTGTTCTCCAAGCATCCGAAGACGTCATGGGCTTTCGGCCACCCGAAATCTCCACAGGCCGTGTATCTTGTCGTGGGCCTTCCTTGGACTAGAACAGGTATACCAATGTCGTGTACCCGTGGGGTATAACCATGTCAGCGGGACCTGGCGCCTCTTAGATCTGGCATGCCTAGAAGGACGGATCAACGAGGGCTTGGAGTAGTGGCGCAACCTCCCACAACTGCTTATCCTGGCATCTTCGCGAGGACGGATATCTGCGGCACAAGGACCCCGGATAAGCGGCTTTGGACACTACCGTGGTGTCCCTCGATTGGGGATGTTAGCCAAGAAGCAACTCAATGTGGCATCACCTGCAGGCAGCGATCCTGAGCCTTGGTTCATCACATGAGGTGCATGGTGGTCGAACCTTTCTCCTTCTTCAACAGCATTGGGTCTGGGAGAACCATAGCCCTCCATGGCCCGTGGATCAGAGATGGTCCTCATGGTTGGTTGTGATCTTTCCAGCAGCGGGTTCGAGATGTGAGTTTGTCGATAAAAAATCTGGTCATGGCGGACAATGATGACATCTTTGCGTCATTACCATGTTAAATATATCTTTGTTGCAGCTCACGAATTCTTGCTCGAGCTGCTTCGAGGGAAACCCAAGATGCGGGTCTTCCAAATCGGGTGACGGCGGTACCTAGGGGTGGGCATAAAAAACCAAAACCGAACACCAAAACCGATTTAACCGGAACCAAAACCGAATACACCGAACCCGAATTAGTCGAAACTAATTTCGGTTAGTAAATATGATTAACCGAAATTATAAATATTAATTCGGTTTTGACTTTCTGTTAACCGAAATAACCGTATAAACCGAAAAATATACGTGACAGAGCTAAATATATTTGTGATTCTGTGTTAGGTGTCCATTACTATACGTAGATACTAGCTCATACGACAAATAGACATGTATAAAAAAGCTGCCAGGCAGCCCATGTATGTACGTACTGTTGGAGATATGCCCTAGAGGCAATAATAAATATAGTTATTATTATATCTTTGTGTTTATGATAAATGTTTATATTCATGCTATAATAGTATTAACAAGGAAACATTAATACTTGTGTGAATTGTAAACTTAAATTGAAGTCCCTAGTATAGCCTCTATACTTCACTAGCTTGTTGGTTGATTAAATGATTGTGGTTTCCATATCATGAACATTGAGATGTTATCAACAACAAGATCATATCGTTAGGAGAATGATATGGTGGACATACTCCTATAGATAAGCGTAGCATAAAGATCAAGTCATTTCAATAGTTCAATTGCTATATGCTTTCTGATACATAGTAACCTAATTCCTTCGACCATGAGATCATGCATATCACCTTTGCCGGATGGATGCTTTGATAACATCAAACACCACACCGTAACTGGGTGGCTATAAAGGTGGCATTAAGTGTTCGGAAAGTATTGGTTGAAACACATGGATCAAGAGTGGGATTTGTCCATCCACATGACGGATAGATATACTCTGGGCCCTCTCGGTGGAATGTCATCCAATTAGCTTGCAAGCATGTGACATGGTCACAAGGGATCACATATCACGGGAACGAGAAAAGAGTACTTATCGGTAACGAGGTTGAACTAGGTATGCAGAGATACCGACGATCATAACCTCGGATAAGTAACATATCGTGAGACAAAGGGAAATTGGTATCGTATGTAAGTGGTTCATTCGATCGCAAAGTAATCGTAGAAATATGTGGGAGCCATATGAATTTCCAGATTCCTCTATTGGTTATTGTTCGAAGAAGTGTCTCGATCATGTCCGCATAATTCACGAACCGTAGGGAGACACACTTAAGGATTCGACGTTGTTTGAGTAGTTATGGTATTATGAGAAAGAGACCGAATGTTGTTCGGAGTCTCGGATGGGATCCGGGATATCACAAGGTGATCCGGAATGGTCCGGAGAATAAGATTCATATAAGGAAAGTCCCGTTTCGGAGTTGGGGAATGGTTCCGGTGTTTTCATCGGGAACATTCTAGAAGGTCCCGGAATGTCCGGCACTCCGGAGGGGGAAGGGTACATGAATGTGTCATTGTAAGTTGGAATGATTGCATCATGTACTAGGTGTTCTTGCTGTCCAAAATAAAGGGTTTATTTAAATCCTAAATTGAAAAGTCAAACGGCTAGTTTGAAAGTCAAACGGCAATTTTGGGAAGTGGGAAGAGAGGAGGATTGGTGGAGGCCGAATTGGAGGAGGGTTCCTCCCTTGGCCGGCGCCCCACCAAGCCGACTTGGGGAGGGACTCTCCTCCCCTTGGCCGGCCAGCCCTCCCACCTATATAAGGAGGGGCAGGGCTCCCTCCTAGCACACACAAGTTCCTATCTTCTACCTCCGGTTTAGAGCCGTTTTGGTTTAGAGCTTCTAATTGCTTTAGCCAGCGGTTTAGAGCCTTCTAATTGGTTTAGAGCCTTCTAATTGGTTTAGAGCCCTCTAATTGGTGTGTCTAATTACTAGACCACTAATAGCCTCTCTCATAAGCTCCACCATACTCGCACCGGCTTAAGGCGAAGCCCTGCGGGATTTCCCCTCTACTTCCGGTACCACGCCGTTGTGCTGCCGGAATCGCGAGGAGAGTGCTACAACCTCCGCTGCCTGCTGGAACAAGGGAGAGGAAGGTCTTCGTCGAGTACCGAACGTGTGACCGACTGCGGGAGCGCTGCTGGAACGTGGCGCCGGAAGGATCGTCTACGCGATCTTGAGATCGGAAAGAGTACGACTACATCACCCACGAGAATCTGCTCTCGTTAAACACTTTGGAATCTTCGAGGGTGAGTTATTCCATCGACTCGTTGCTACAATCTAGTAGATAGATCTTGGCTTGTTTGTTTGTATGCGATAGAAAATTTTTGTTTTCCATGCTACGAACCCCTACAGTGGTATCAGAGCCGTGTCTATATGTAGATCTGTTGCACGAGTAGAACACAATGGTCATTGTGGGCGTTGATGCTTTTATTGTAGATTGCTTTTTGTGTACTTTGCATCTTGCGGTATGTTGGGATGAAGCGGCCCGGGCTAACCTTACATGACATCGTTCATGAGACTTGCTCCACGTTTGACATGCAACTTGTATTGCATAAGTGGCTTTGCGGGTGCCTGTTTCTCCTAGCATAGTTAAGATCCAATTTACAACGGGTAATCAACAATGCTAGTATCAATGTTGTGGTTCTTGTTCGTAAGTTAGAACGACACTTATTGAAAGCCCCAAACCACGTAAAATATGCAAAGAAAGTAGAGGCGTCTAACTTTGTTTTGCAGGGGTGTGCAGTGATGTGATATGGCCATGATTGTGATTATATTTGATGTATGCAATGTTCCTTATTGTAAGTTGGCAACCGGCAGGAGCCATATGGTTGTCTTTAATTTCTGTTAAGACCTGCGTGTCTATTCAAAATAGTTGTAATAGTTGAAGCTGGTGGACGACAACCATGAAGAAGCGTCATTGACCTTGATGCTATGCCAGTGATGATGGAGATCATGTTCGTGCTTGAAGATGGAGATCGGAAGCACAAAGAAGAAAGGCCATATCATATCACATATTATGAATTGCATGTGATGTTAATCCTTTATGCATCTTGTATTGCTTAGTGGACGACGGTAGCATTATAAGATGATCCCTCATGCACATAAATTTCAAGTTCTAAAGTGTTCACCCTTAGTATGCACCGTTGCCAAATCTTGCTGCTTCAAAGCACCACGTGATGATCGGGTGTCTTTGATTCCGCGGGTGAATACAACGTAAGCAAGCCAGATTTGCTTATGCGGTAGCTAAGGTTTGATCTTGACGAGCCTAGCATGTACAGACATGGCCTCAGGAACACGGATCACCGAAAGGTAAAGCATGAATCATATAGTAGATATGATGAACATGTCGATTGTTCGCCATTGAAACTATATCAACTCTCGTGGTGATCGGTGTTGATGTAGTGGATTTGGTTCATGTGATCACTAAAACAATGTGAGGGATGTTGTTTTGAGTGGGAGTTCACCTAGTTTAATTTGATTAATTAATTTGAACTCAATTTGTCATAAACTTAGTCTAAACTATTGCAAATATGTTGTAGATCAATGGCAGCCCCTACCATCAATTTTAATGCGTTCCTAGAGAAAGAAAAGTTGAAAAACAATGGAAGCAACTTCGCGGATTGGTTCCGCAATTTGAGGATTGTCCTCACAGCTGGTAATTTGACCTATGTGCTGGATGCACCGCTGGGTGACCCACCTGCAGCTGATGCTCCCGATGAAGTAAAGAATGTTTACCTCGCTCGGAAGAATCAGTACTCCATAGTTCAGTGTGCTATCTTGTATGGTTTAGAATCGGAGCTTCAGAAAAGGTTTGAGAATTCAGACCCATATGATATTGTCGAGGATCTCAAATTAATTTTTGAGACTCATGCGGCAATTGAAAGTTATGAAGCTTCTGAAAAGTTCTTTAACTGCAAGATGGAAGAGGGCAGCTCCGTCAGTGAGCATGTGCTTAAGATGTCTGGGCACGCAAATAAACTTCAAAGCTTGGGTATAGTGATTCCTAATACTTTGGGGGTTTACCGCATCCTCCAATCACTACCACCAAGTTACAAGAACTTTGTAATGAACTACAACATGCAGAACATGAACAAAGAGTTGCCAGAACTATTTGCTATGTTAAAGTCTGCAGAAGTGGAGATCAAGAAAGAGCACCAAGTGTTGATGGTCAATAAGACCACCAAATTCAAGAAAGGCAAGTCTAAGCAGAAGGGACACTTCAAGAAGGGTGGTAAGAAAGTTGCCATGCCGACGAAGAAGACCAAGGCTGGACCCAAGCCTGATACTGAGTGCTTTTACTGCAAGGGAGAAGGTCACTGGAAGCGGAATTGCCCAAAGTACTTGGCGGATTTGAAGAACGGCAACATCAACAAGAAAGGTATATCTGATATACATGTTATTGATGTGTATCTCACTAGTATTCGTAGTAGTGCCTGGGTATTTGATACTGGTTCGGTTGCTCATATTTGTAACTCGAAACAGGAGCTGCAGAATAAACGGAAGCTAGCAAAGAACGAGGTGACGATGCGCGTGGGAAACGGATCAAAGGTTGATGTGATCGCGGTCGGCACGCTACCTCTTTATCTACCATCGGGATTAGTTTTGTACTTAAATAATTGTTATTTGGTGCCTGCGTTGAGCATGAACATTATATCGGGATCTTGTTTATTGCGAGACGGTTACTTGTTTAAATCCGAGAATAATGGTTGTTCGATTTATATGAGTAATATGTTTTATGCACATGCACCTTTGATAGATGGTCTATTCTTATTGAATCTCGATAGTAGAAATACACATATCAACAACATTGAGGCTAAACGTTTGAAATCAAGCGATAATTCGACCTATATGTGGCACTGTCGTCTTGGTCACATCGGAGTGAAACGTATGAAGAAACTCCATTCCGATGGACTTCTTGAATCACTTGATTTTGAATCACTTGAAAGATGCGAAGCATGTCTGATGGGTAAAATGACTAAGACTCCATTTTCTGGTATAATGGAGCGAGCTACGGACTTACTGGAAATCATACATACCGATGTGTGTGGTCCAATGAGTGTAGCATCGCGCGGTGGTTATCGTTATGTTCTTACCTTCACGGATGATTTGAGTAGATATTGGTATATCTATTTCATGAAACATAAGTCCGAAACTTTCGAGAAGTTTAAGGAGTTTCAAAGTGAGGTAGAGAATCAACGTAACAAGAAGATTAAATTTCTACGTTCTGATCGTGGAGGTGAATATCTAAGTTACGAGTTTGGCGAGCATTTGAAGAAATGCGGAATACTTTCACAATTGACACCGCCGGGAACACCACAGCGTAATGGTGTGTCTGAACGTCGTAATCGAACCCTCTTAGATATGGTTCGTTCTATGATGTCACTTACAGATTTACCGCTAACATTTTGGGGTTATGCATTAGAAACAGCCGCATTCACTTTAAATAGGGCACCATCTAAATCCGTTGAAACGACACCGTATGAATTATGGTTTGGGAAGAAACCTAAATTGTCGTTCCTTAAAGTTTGGGGATGCGAAGCCTATGTAAAGAAGTTACAGCCGGACAAGCTTGAACCCAAAGCGGAAAAATGCGTCTTCATAGGATACCCGAAGGAAACTATTGGGTATACCTTCTATCATAGATCCGAAGGCAAAATCTTCGTTGCCAAGAATGGATCCTTTCTAGAGAAGGAATTTCTCTCGAAAGAAGTGACTGGAAGGAAAGTAGAACTCGACGAGGTTGTCGAACCTTCTCTCGAAATTGCGAGTAGCGCAGCACCGGAAGAAGTTCCTGTGGTGCCTGCACCAATAAGAGAGGAAGCTAATGATGGTGATCATGAAACTTCGGTTGAAGTTACTACAGAGCCTCGAAGGTCAACGAGAACTCGTACCACTCCAGATTGGTATGATTCCGTTATGAATGTCATGTTGGTGGACAACACCGATGACCCTGAGACATATGAGGAAGCGATGATGAGCCCAGATTCCAATAAATGGCAAGAAGCCATGAAATCCGAGATTGGATCCATGTACGAAAACCAAGTATGGACTTTGGTGGACTTACCGGATGGCCGGAAGGCTGTCGAGAACAAATGGATTTTCAAAAAGAAAACAGATGCTGATGGCAATGTTACTGTCTATAAAGCTCGACTTGTCGCAAAAGGGTTTCGACAAATTCAAGGAGTTGACTACGATGAGACTTTCTCACCGGTAGCGAAGCTAAAGTCTGTGAGGATTATGTTAGCAATCGCTGCATATTATGATTATGAGATATGGCAGATGGATGTCAAAACAGCATTCCTCAATGGAGACATTGATGAAGAGTTGTATATGATGCAACCCAAAGGTTTTGTCGATCCTAAAGACGCTAACAAGGTATGCAAGCTTCAACGGTCCATCTATGGATTGAAGCAGGCATCCCGAAGTTGGAATCAACGTTTTGATAAGGTAATCAAAAGTTTTGGTTTTATACAAACTTATGGAGAAGCTTGTATTTACAAGAAAGTGAGTGGGAGCTCTGTAGCATTCTTAATAATGTATGTGGATGACATATTGTTGATTGGGAATGATGTAGACCTTCTTAATAGTGTCAAGGAATATTTGAATAATAGTTTTTCAATGAAGGATCTTGGCGAAGCAGCTTACATATTAGGCATAAAGATTTATAGAGATAGATCGAAACGCCAAATATCATTGTCACAAAGTACATATTTGGACAAAGTTCTAAAGAGGTTTGGAATGGAATAAAGCAAGAAAGGGTTCTTGCCCATGTTGCCCAATACGACCTTGAGTAAAACTCAAAGTCCGACATCGGCAGAAGATAGAGAAAGGATGAGTAAGACTCCCTATGCATCAGCCATAGGATCTCTAATGTATGCCATGCTATGTACTAGACCCGACATTGCATATGCTGTTAGTTTAACTAGCAGATATCAAAGTGATCCAGGAGTGGATCATTGGACAGCGGTCAAAAACATCCTTAAGTACTTGAGAAGAACTAAGGATATGGTTCTTTCTTATGGAGGTGATGAACAGCTCGTTGTTAATGGTTACACCGATGCTAGTTGGAACACCGATCCAGATGATTCTAAATCACAATCTGGGTACGTATTTATTTTGAATGGTGCAGCAGTTAGCTGGAGGAGTGCAAAGCAAAGCGTTGTGGCGAGATCTTCAACTGAATCGGAATACATGGCTGCTTCGGAGGCTTCACAAGAAGCGATATGGATGAAAGAGTTCATTACAGAGCTGGGTGTGGTTCCTAGTGCGCTGGACCCAATGTCTATCTACTGTGATAACATGGGCGCCATAGCCAATGCGCAAGAACCAAGGTCACACAAGAAGCTGAAGCACATCAAGCTGCGTTTTCACGCTATTCGAGAACATATCCAGGATGGGGATATAAAGATTTGCAAAGTACACACAGATCTGAATGTGGCGGATCCGTTGACTAAACCTCTCCCGAGGGCAAAACATGACCAACACCAAACTGCCATGGGTGTTCGGTGTATTACCATGTAATCTAGATTAGATGACTCTAGTGCAAGTGGGAGACTGTTGGAGATATGCCCTAGAGGCAATAATAAATATAGTTATTATTATATCTTTGTGTTTATGATAAATGTTTATATTCATGCTATAATAGTATTAACAAGGAAACATTAATACTTGTGTGAATTGTAAACTTAAATTGAAGTCCCTAGTATAGCCTCTATACTTCACTAGCTTGTTGGTTGATTAAATGATTGTGGTTTCCATATCATGAACATTGAGATGTTATCAACAACAAGATCATATCGTTAGGAGAATGATATGGTGGACATACTCCTATAGATAAGCGTAGCATAAAGATCAAGTCATTTCAATAGTTCAATTGCTATATGCTTTCTGATACATAGTAACCTAATTCCTTCGACCATGAGATCATGCATATCACCTTTGCCGGATGGATGCTTTGATAACATCAAACACCACACCGTAACTGGGTGGCTATAAAGGTGGCATTAAGTGTTCGGAAAGTATTGGTTGAAACACATGGATCAAGAGTGGGATTTGTCCATCCACATGACGGATAGATATACTCTGGGCCCTCTCGGTGGAATGTCATCCAATTAGCTTGCAAGCATGTGACATGGTCACAAGGGATCACATATCACGGGAACGAGAAAAGAGTACTTATCGGTAACGAGGTTGAACTAGGTATGCAGAGATACCGACGATCATAACCTCGGATAAGTAACATATCGTGAGACAAAGGGAAATTGGTATCGTATGTAAGTGGTTCATTCGATCGCAAAGTAATCGTAGAAATATGTGGGAGCCATATGAATTTCCAGATTCCTCTATTGGTTATTGTTCGAAGAAGTGTCTCGATCATGTCCGCATAATTCACGAACCGTAGGGAGACACACTTAAGGATTCGACGTTGTTTGAGTAGTTATGGTATTATGAGAAAGAGACCGAATGTTGTTCGGAGTCTCGGATGGGATCCGGGATATCACAAGGTGATCCGGAATGGTCCGGAGAATAAGATTCATATAAGGAAAGTCCCGTTTCGGAGTTGGGGAATGGTTCCGGTGTTTTCATCGGGAACATTCTAGAAGGTCCCGGAATGTCCGGCACTCCGGAGGGGGAAGGGTACATGAATGTGTCATTGTAAGTTGGAATGATTGCATCATGTACTAGGTGTTCTTGCTGTCCAAAATAAAGGGTTTATTTAAATCCTAAATTGAAAAGTCAAACGGCTAGTTTGAAAGTCAAACGGCAATTTTGGGAAGTGGGAAGAGAGGAGGATTGGTGGAGGCCGAATTGGAGGAGGGTTCCTCCCTTGGCCGGCGCCCCACCAAGCCGACTTGGGGAGGGACTCTCCTCCCCTTGGCCGGCCAGCCCTCCCACCTATATAAGGAGGGGCAGGGCTCCCTCCTAGCACAAACAAGTTCCTATCTTCTACCTCCGGTTTAGAGCCGTTTTGGTTTAGAGCTTCTAATTGCTTTAGCCAGCGGTTTAGAGCCTTCTAATTGGTTTAGAGCCTTCTAATTGGTTTAGAGCCCTCTAATTGGTGTGTATAATTACTAGACCACTAATAGCCTCTCTCATAAGCTCCACCATACTCGCACCGGCTTAAGGCGAAGCCCTGCGGGATTTCCCCTCTACTTCCGGTACCACGCCGTTGTGCTACCGGAATCGCGAGGAGAGTGCTACAACCTCCGCTGCCTGCTGGAACAAGGGAGAGGAAGGTCTTCGTCGAGTACCGAACGTGTGACCGACTGCGGGAGCGCTGCTGGAACGTGGCGCCGGAAGGATCGTCTACGCGATCTTGAGATCGGAAAGAGTACGACTACATCACCCACGAGAATCTGCTCTCGTTAAACACTTTGGAATCTTCGAGGGTGAGTTATTCCATCGACTCGTTGCTACAATCTAGTAGATAGATCTTGGCTTGTTTGTTTGTATGCGATAGAAAATTTTTGTTTTCCATGCTACGAACCCCTACACGTACGTCTCCAGCCACATGCATGTGCATGTTCGTGGTTTAACTGTCAATTATGTCTATGAATTTTGTTGGAAGCCTTTCAACTGTTTTCCTATTTCGGATATAATCATGTATTTTAGCTGAACTCTCAACACATACAATTTGTTGAATGTATACGGCTTGAAAGGTAGACATCATTTTTTTGAACAAGCAAGATAGACATCATGCTTATTATGTTATTTTTCTACACATGCGTTCAAGACATCAGCTAGCCATGTATTGCTTCAGGTACTCGCCGACCTGGAGGTTGCTTCCGGTGCACCGATGAGTGGCTTAGCCCGTATGGATCTGACATAAATTATGGCACAGTGTTGTTATTTCAAAAGTTCGGTTAAAAACCGAACACCGAATCGAATTGTCCACTAACCGAACTATCGATTAATTAGAAAACCAAAGTAATTTCGGTGCCTATTTTGTAGAAATCAAATTATAGAAAAACCCGAAAAAACGAACCGAATTAACCGAGAAAACCGAATGCCCACCCCTAGCGGTACCCAACACTATTCTCTCTTTCAGGGGCATCATTTTTGGAGCAACTGTTGTCTGGTAGGAACCTAAGGTGGAGCTTCATGTTTTCTTTTGGGGGAAATTTTGTTTCTGCCACATTAGTGTTTGCCCATTTTGTTTTTGCCACTCTAAATTTTGACATTTTGCTTTTTCCCCACCAATTTTTGGTAGTTCATCTATTTTGCCATCCATGATGCAAAACAAAATGAAAATGGTGAAACTTTTTTTTGGTTTTTCCCATTTTGTTGTTGTCTTATTTTTTTTTGCTTTTGCCCCTCAATGGGGGGAAATGGGGCAAAAGTAAAATGTCAGAATTTAGAGTGGAAAAAACTAGTATGGCAAAAACTAAAAATTTCCTTTCTTCTGTGTCAAAAATATGATGATGGACGGGCGCAGGGCGGGGACGCTGCCTGGCAAAGTGGAAGCATCGATGGTAGGGTTGACAATGTCAATTCCTTGATCTCTGTCCTAAAGATGGCAGTGGTAACTTTTTTTTGAAATGGTGCATGTTGAGGGTCTGCTCAACCAGTGTGTGCCCCCGGCTCGTTGTTGGGCAGTTTGGTGAGGTCTTCGGTTTTAAGATAATGTGTGTAGGTGTGAGATCAAGGCGAATGGCCCCGACATGGCCACCCCATTCATCAACAGGTAGCGCAACAATTGTCACTAGTGAGGTGGCTTCGAGTTGATTGTTGTGCATCATTTTCATGAAGAGGCCGGGGTTTAACCTCCATTTTAAAGAAAACACTACAATTTGGATTAATTCTATATTTTGGAAGTGCTATGTGATGGAAACATTATATGTTGTTTGAATACTCTCTCTTTTTATTTAATGATAATACCATGTCATTGAAATGCTTAGTTGGTATTAAAACGTAAAAGTACGTTACTACTATCATTACTCCACTATCCAGTAGTGTGATATATCTATCCTAATCCTTAAAGGCGAACCTCGTCGTCATATAATTGCAAATCTGGCTACACAGAAGATGCTCATTTGCTTGATTGCATACGTACTAATAAAGCTTTGCTAGGTACTTAACCACTGCTTCTCGGAAGCTAACCAAAAGCAGTACGCGCAGTTAGCACATCATGCGCATGTTTGGTGAGATCGACGATGTTTTTTTTGACGGTCTGATCGACGATGTGAACAACAAGCAAGTAAACGTCATTAACAATGTTTTTCTTTTCTTTTGCGAATTGCGACGACATTGTCGTTGACCATCGGAAAGTTAATTTATATCGTTGGTTTAATTAATTAGCAGCACTTAGTTAGATAAGATCACCCGAACGCGCAACCCGCTAATATATATAATATAATATACTATCTAAAAGTAACTTGATATACCTAAAAGTGAATCCCAAATCACGATGCACAAATAAGTGGTATATTCGACATCGGTAGGAACCGGTCTGCCAGAACATTTGTGTTGCATAGAAGTATTGGTCATTTCGAGTCCATCCTCTCCTTAGTAAATTATCTTCAGTTAAAGTAATATTTTTCAGCATTAATCATAAGAAGATTTTTGACTTTCCGGGGGATTTCCAGATTCAGTTGTAATGAAAGACCCTTTGTGATCTAATATATAATATACCCCCTCCGTTTTAAAATATAAGATGTTTCAGGTTTGGGAAGAAAGTGTATCTATACTACTTTTAGTACATAAGTTTACTCATGCTTAAAGTGAATCTACACACTAAAATAAATCTAGATATATTTGCCTTAAAAAGCTAAAACATCTTAGGGCTCCTTTGATTCATAGGATAGGAAAACTATAGGAATAGGAAAGACATAGGATTAAAATGCCATGTATACTTGAATCATATAGGAAGAGAAAGTGTCTTTGATTGTAGCAAAGGAATTTTCCACGAGGTATGACCTATAATGCCTTTTCCTATAGGATTTACACTACTAGATTCCTATAGGATTATTTCCTATGAGATATGTTCCTATGAATCAAACACGTGTGTAGGAAATTTTCCCATAGAATCTAAATCCTACAAAATTCCTATGTAAATCCTATGAATCAAAGGGGTCTTATACGGAGAGAGTACTGTCTAGTATGAAGATACAGGTCTTGATTTCACTTTGAGCGCGTGTTTTGTGTGCACAACATCTCTACGCGGACGATCGGATGAATATCATTGTCATTATAAAACTGGATGTACGCGGATTTAATCCATATTTTATGCCTTGGTGGTGCATTGTTGCGCAGCGCGTACATATATTATCACACTATTATTAGTGCACTCCAGCTCAACTGCTCAAGCAAGAAGAACCGCCAACTACCAATCTACTACTAGCTAGTATGATCCGAACCTTGGTGTCCATGGCGATCGCAACAGCACTGCTGCTCTCCATGTCAACGGCGGCGGCTGCGCGGGTGCCGCCTGCTGTGGCTCCGGCGGCCGTCTGCAACACCACCTGCGGCGACGTCAAGGTGCCGTACCCTTTCGGCATGGGCCCGCGCCACTGCTACAGGCAGCCAGGCTTCAAGCTCACCTGCGACTACGGGAGCGAGCCCGCGCGGCCGTTCCTGGGCGACGGCGGCGAGTTCGAGGTCACCGACATCTTCCTGGGGAACAACACGATGCGCGTGGTCAGCAGCCACGGGCTAAACATGAGCGGCACCGGGCGCGGCCGGTGGAGCCTGGGCGGCGGCGGCGGTGATCGTGACGGCGCGCCGCCGGCGCCGTACGTGCTGCTGCCGGACTTCAACGAGTTCATCCTCACAGGGTGCAACGTGCAGGCGACCCTGGTCGGGAACGGCAGCATCGTCAGCGGCTGCGCCTCCTTCTGCTCAGCCACCCACGACGGCAGCGGGGTCACCGGCTCGTTTGCTCCGAGCGGCAAGATCTGCTCCAACATCGGTTGCTGCCAGTCGGAAATCCCCATCGACCACGCGTCCTATGACGTGCGGCTCAGGGGGCTCGATCTCGACGACGACGACGACGACGAAGACGACGGCGCCTTCCTGAAGAAGAACAGGGAAGCAGGTAGCAAGGTGGGCGGCGGCTTGCCTGCTGTGAATGTCATCATCGCCGAGGCGGGCTGGTTGAACCAGGACATGGCCATGTTTCTCAGCAACCCAGAGCATTCCAGACGGCGGCCCAAGGACGACGGGCTGCGGCGGGTCCCCGTGATTCTCCAGTGGGCCGTGCCGCACGGGGCGGCGACCACTGATTTCGAGACGCGGGCGTGCCCCCGCGACGCACAACGGAGCATCTGCAAAAGCTCCAACAGCGTTTGCCGAGACGAGGCATACTTTACGCTCACAGGCTATTCGTGCCAGTGCAAAGACGGCTACGAAGGCAACCCTTATCTCATCGGCGGATGCCAAGGTACTCTGCTTTTTTTTCCCCGGTCTTTTAAGGGTTTTTTATATGCAACCAAACACGTTGCACTTTTTAAGTTGACAGAGGCTTTCTAAGAACGTGTGTACTCCTGCATGCTCACTTATTTTAGAGATTCTTGGTGTACCAAAAATTGAAAAAAAAATACAAACACAGTTTAGTACTCTCTCTGTCTCAAAATAGATATCGTAAACTTTTTTATATTTGGATATATCTAGACATTATTTAGTATTAAAAGATTCATCCAAATTTGACGAACTTTCGACGTCTCTCGGAGGGAGTACAAAAGTTATCATGACATGTAAAATTTGAGAATAATATGGTATGCTATTTGAGAGAAACAAAAAGGTTATAAAATTGAATGACTTCTATGTTCACATATATTTAAATGGAGATAGTATGAGTTTTCCTCCGGATTTTTTTCGTGGCATGATATAATATTTGTATTACACTCATCCCTTTCCTTGGATCTTTTTTTTTTCAAAAAGGAGGTAGTATTAGAAAAACAAAACTAGAGTTAGTGGCTAGGTTGGTACACCCGCGCCCAGCTACAACTTCTCCTCTCTTTTTTTTATTGTTTTGATATCTCCAGTTATACAGACTGCAGCATGTGTGCAATTGCCAAAAAGTGATAATTTGATCTAAAGGCCACCAACAATTAAATAACAAAGCCTCCGTGACTTTTAAAATTTGAATTGTGCCTATATAGTTTTTCTGTTTTTGAGAATCCATATACCACATAGATTCATTTGTTTTATAATTATATAGATATCAAAGAATGTGATCGGAAAGAAGAAAATGGGTGTTTCGGTGACTGTGAAGAACTGCCTGGGACGTTCCATTGCAAGTGCCCCAAAGGAACCCTAGGCAATCCCAAAGTACGGAATGGTTGCATCAAGCCTGCGGTAAATACAGGTATGAGCACCTCCATTGCCTAACCTCTTGTATATTAGTAGTAGGACATATATGTTTAAACTATTTTAGAAGTAAACATGTCTACTGTTTAATTTCCAGGTCATCGTCACCCGAATTTAATCATTGCTCTGTCAGTTGCTAGTGGCCCATTCGTTCTACTTTTGGTTCTTGTTGCACTCCTAGTAATTCGCAATCTTAAGCAACGCAAGGAGAAGGCCTTGAGGCGGAAGCTGTTCAGTCAAAACCGCGGGCAACTATTGAAGCAGTTAGTATCTCACAGAACAGACATAGCAGAAAGGATGATCATTCCTTTAGAGGAGCTAAGGAAGGCCACCAACAATTTTGACCAAGCTCGTAAGGTTGGTCAAGGAGGGCACGGAACTGTCTACAAAGGGATATTGTCAGACTTGCATGTTGTGGCCATCAAGAAGTCAAGTATTGTGGTTAAGAGAGAAATTGATGAGTTCATAAATGAGGTTGCCATACTCTCGCAAATAAACCATAAGAATATTGTGAAGCTTCATGGTTGTTGCCTTGAAACAGAAGTTCCTTTGTTGGCCTATGAGTTCATTTCAAATGGAACCCTCAGTGACCATCTTCACAAAGAATCACCGGTATCTTTATCTTTGGAAGCTAGGATAAGGATCGCAAGTGAAATAGGCAAAGCTCTTGCTTACCTTCATTCTGCTGTTTCAATCCCCGTAATACACAGAGATATCAAGTCTTCCAACATACTTCTTGATGATGCCTTGATAGCGAAAGTGTCAGACTTTGGAGCTTCAAGGTATATTCTTATGGATCAAACTGGGGTATCAACAACTTTGGTGCAAGGAACTAGAGGGTATTTGGACCCTATGTACTATTACACAGGCCGATTGTCAGAGATGAGTGATGTTTATAGCTTTGGAGTTCTTCTTATTGAACTGCTAACAAGGAAGAAGCCAACTCTGTATGTGTCATCTGAAGGCGATGGTCTTGCTATGCAATTTGTTGCACTGCTTGCAGAAGGAAATCTGGCCAAAATATTAGATCCACAAGTCTTAGAGGAGGGAGGTAGAGAAGTCGAAGAAGTAGCAGCTCTAGCGGTCTCATGCATAAATTTAAGAGGAGAAGAGCGGCCAACAATGAGGCGGGTGGAGATGGCATTAGAAGCACTCCGAGCACCCAAGGAGTGTGTTCTTGAAGATTTTGCGGCACAAAAGGAGGAGAAGAAACATATTACATTGAGTCATATGTCGACCAACGGAACAATAAACCTAGAGGAGGGGAGCAGATGTTATAGCCTAGAAGAGGAGTTCATGTTGTCAGCGAGATACCCTCGATAGTTTTTTTGTTTAGATTTTGGTGGGGTCAAATAGTGTTGCATTGTTGTTGTTCTATATGACTATGAGCAATATGTGAAATGTGTTCAACTCTAGCTAGTATACAATCCATCTCTTCCCATCACGGCCTCACCCGACAACCACCATGCAAGTTAATCAACTATTTTGAAAAGGTACCTAACCTATAGAAAGAGGTCAAAACGTAGAAGTCCCTCCCATCGGAGGGAGTAACAATTATATATGCAGCTTGCAAGTGCCGGTAGTTGGACTAAATTTTGCCGCCAACACTGCATGTCATCATACGTAGTTGCAAGTGCCACGAAGGAGAGGCACTCCACTTGTAGTCTTTGCATTATTTGAATGGTTAGCGTGTCTGTTTTTCATGTGTTTTTTGAAAGCAAAGTGTATCAATTTTTTAATGGGAGCTTTGAACTTACGAGTCAATCGTCCACATCATTTCGTTAAATAGATTTGATTTTCCTTTCCGCAATAACAACTTGAGCTTTGTAACAACTTTGTTGTCTTAGAACCGGCTATTTATTGCCATCTGGTGAAGACGGTCTTTTTTGTTTGGAAAATAATATGCCTCCTCCGGGGGATAGCATCCTCCGGATCCAACCGAGTCACTTTCACAGCAGAACGACACGAGCAATCGAGGGGCCCACGCACGATTCAGTTTTCAATCTCATCTTCATCCTTTTTCATCTGCCGCATGAGCTCCACGCGAGAGCTGTCCCAACTATGCGCCGCCGCGTCCTTGGCCACGCATGGTCCCGCCGCCCACCTCTGGCCACGCCGCCGGCGCTCCGCCGCCCCATGCCGCGCCATCGGTGCTCGGCCGCCCCTGGCCGCGCATGGTCCTTTCTGTGTGCCGCCCACCTCCTCGCCGCGTCGCCGGTTCTCCGTGGCAGAGGATACCGTTCGCCGCCTACTTGTCCTGGACATGACCGTGCTACCGCTGCCATGGCCCACCTCGCCGGAGTCGACGCCTCTCAGCATTTGCTTCCAAGGTCGACTACACGTGCTACACGCAGTTGGTGGTGGTGCTACATGCGAATGATAGTGGAGCTACGAGACCTCCGGCGATGCTATGTCTAGCGTCGATTTTTACTACAATTTTTTTGCTACAAAGGCCTTTTTGTTTTGCTACAATAGTATGTATGGTTTGCTACAAAATCTCCGGCGAGATCTCCAGCGACGTATTCGACGAGATCGGATTTGCTACAATAGAAAATTTTATTTGCTACATGCGTTTAATGGTTTTGCTACAATAGCGTACTGTTTTTGCTACACGGTCTCCGATGAGGTCTACCGGCGAAAGCTTCCGGCGAGTTTCCGACGAGGTCAGATATGCTACATTAGCAAACTTTTTTGCTACACGGTCTCCGGCGAGGATTCCGGCGAAATCTCCAATAAGGTCCAATCTGTTTTTCTATTTCTGGACCGAACCGTTTTCTGTTACAGTATAGCAAAAGCGGGACGTATGTAGCAAAAACAGGTCTGAGTGTAGCAAAAATGGGATTTGGGTAGACACGTGTCAGCACAAGGACCCGGGGGATCAGAAGTTTTTATCCCGGGGACGCGTAGCACTGTCCTTTTTGTTTTGTGAGGAAAAAGGCAAAATAGTCTATCTAGTACTTTCCACGCATAAGTGTTCCTGTCACCAACTCCGAAAACACAAAAATGGAACATGAATTCGAGATTTTTACTCACTACCGATAAACCTGGCAATGGTTAGATAACTAGCCCATACCCCATCCAAACATCCAAAGTGTAGTCTACCGTGACGGTTTTCATTAGTTTGCTGACTGACACGAGGAGCCGATGTATTTTTCCAAAACACACCTCTATATTTTTTCTTCTGTTTTTATTCTTTCCATTTTTCTATTTCTATTTCTATTTTTCTTTAGACCGGAACCTGTGCATGAGCGAGCGCCCGCCCGTGAGAGCTTGCCGTGGCCGGCCGGCCGCCTTGCTCGCCGCCCCGCGCTCACGAGCATGCCGCGCTTGCCGTCCCGCGCGTGAGCAGCTGCGGGTAGTGGCCTGCCGCCCGCGTGCTCGAGGTGTAGGAGGTCTGGGGAGACGGCTCGGCGTCTCCCCCTTAGTCTGGCCTAGACCCTTTTTTTCGGTGTTCGCTCTCTTGGCGAGGTGGTTTTTTATTTCTTCTATTGGGCTGTCTTGTGCTGTGGCTTCGGTATGTGTGGTGTGGATGTTGTCGAACCTTGTTACCTGTCGTTGACGGTTGCTTTATTTATAAAACGGGACGAAAGCCTATTTCGAAAGGTGTAGGAGGTCCCGTGCCCGCGCTAGCTGCCCCGCGCGCTTGAGCTGGAGGAGGACCATTGCCCACGCTCGCCGGTGCACTCGCCAGCTGCCGTGCCCGCAGCTCGTCGGCCGTCGCTCACTGACCCGCGCTTGCCAGCTACCGTGCCCACAGCTCGACGGCCGCAACACTCGCCGCCCCGCGCTTGCCGAGCCCGGTACCCAGCTCCCTTGCGCCGTCAGGAGCCCGCGGCCAAGCCCTAGCTCTCCTCCATGCCAGGAGCCGGACTCGGAGAAGAATAGGGATAGGCAGGGGCGGTGCTCTCCGGCTAGCAGGTGGGTACCGGCCGCGGCGTCGGTAATTCAGATTTTTCTCTCTTATTTTTATACTTTTATTTATTTATTTAGTTTTTCTTTTAGATTTTTTATTTTCCTTTAGGATGGGTCCTGCTAGTCAGAAGTTGCCCAAACAGTCGAACGGAAGACCTAGAGGTGAGAAGAAATAAAAATTTAGGGAACAAAAAAACAGACCGCCATCAACAAACTAACGAAACCGTCACGGTAGTAGTGACCAAAACGCTCGTTACAGCAAGTTCATGACCATTTTGCGTTTGTGCAAGTTGGTGACCAGGACGCTCACGTGCAGCAAGTTGATATATCATTTTGGCGTTTTTCTCTTGTTTCGACAATATGGTGAAGCCGTTCTTATTCAATCGCACAATTTTGGATAAAATATGTTCTATTACTCACTCCCTCTCAAAACAAGTGGCTTTGTTTTGTTTAGATTTGCAAGCATGTAGACACGCTTTAGTGGCTGTTTGGATAATGAATAAGATTAGTTTATAGGAAATGAGTTTTAATATTCCCTTCGAATCAAATTAGTTGACTCAAATTTATCAAGATATGGATGTATCTAACACTAAATCATGGCGTACAATCGAATCTAGATAAATTTTAGAAGAATCGGTTTTACTAACTTCTCTGCTAAGAATGGCCTTATTACCGAAAATCATGTTTGGGCATGGAGAGTCTAAAACAAGTTTTGTGTAGAGATTTGATGTTTGTGAGGCTATCCGGCACATGCCTAGTGCGAGGTGATTGATATCATGCCATGTTGAGGACCTCCTCGACGCGTCTGGGCAGCCATGAAGGTGATAACGGCGGAGGCACAGAAGTCGAGCCACGATCCCGCTCCTTTTAAAGGCGTCTGGTGGGCGAACTGGGTATAGAGGAGTGCGCCCCTCGTGGCACGATCAGCACATCAACTTCATTGTGCGCGACCGGTAGCGACGAGGGAAGAAACAACATGGGAATCCAATTCAGTAGTTCGAAGCCCTAGTGTGTATATACATGTGAATCTAGACAAATTCAAATAACATAACGTATTTTAGAATGTAAGAATTATTTAAAATTGTTTAATCACAAGACGGTGACTAATATCTGTAGGAGGAGGGCCAGGGCCTAGGGACGACCCCTGCCATCGACCCTGAGGCCACCTGAGGAATCTCTTCAGGCCTGCCATCAGTTGGTCTGCAGCCATTTGATTCGAAAGCCAACGGCTATATATGTCCAACGGCTACCCATCATTCAGTCGTACAGTGGTGGTACCGTCCATGGAGCAACGGCAGCCAGCATTCCCAGTTTCCCACCAACATCCCAACGCCCCCTGCTGCATCAAACGTACGTAACCCCCCACCCTGCCAATCTAGCAACTCCAACTCTATATAACCGTGACGACAACCACGACATGGCCACGACATCGCACTTGAATCCTCCTGTAACGTACCATTCCCTCTGCACCATGGCCACCAGAGCCACACCAGCAATGTCGTGTCCGGGCTACCTCCTCCTCCTCGCCGCCGCCGCCGCCGCGCTCCTCGCAGCAGCAGCAGCAGCCGGCGACCCTGCAACGAAGATAGGCATCTGCCACGGCCGCGTGGGCAGCAACCTCCCTGCACCAGAAGCGGCCGCCGCTCTGCTTAAGCAGAACGGGATCACCAAGGCGCGGCTCTTCCTGCCGGACCCGGCCGTGCTCCCCGCCTTCGCCGCGGCCGGCATCGACCTCACCGTCGGCGTGCCCAACGAGAACCTCACCTACCTCTCCTCCTCCGGCCCCGACGGCGCGCTGCAGTGGCTCCGCGCCAGCGGCCTCGCCACCAACCCCGTCGCCGCCCGCCTCCGCAGCCTCGTCGTCGGCAACGAGGTGCTCTACAACAACCAGTTCTACGCGCAGCACCTCGTGCCGGCCATGCGCAACCTCCACGCGGCCCTGGCCGCGCTCGGGATGGACGGCGCCGTCAGGGTCTCCTCCGCGCACGCCTCGTCGGTCCTCGCCACATCCTACCCGCCCTCCGCGGGGGCATTCGACGGCTCCGTCCTCGAGGTGCTCCGCCCCATGCTGCGCTTCCTCGCCGACACCGGCGCGCCATTCATGCTCAACGCATACCCGTTCATCAGCCACGCCAGCGACCCGGCCAACGTCCCGCTCGCCTACGCGCTCTCCTCCTCCTCCTCCTCTTCCGGCGCCGCCGCCGCGACAGTGGTGCAAGACGGCGCGCTGGCGTACACGGGCCTGTTCGACGCGACGGTGGACGCGGCGGCGGCCGCGCTCGAGCGGGAGGGCTTCGGCGGCGTCGCCGTGGCGGTGACCGAGACCGGCTGGCCCACGGCGGGGCACCCGGCCGCCACGCCCGAGAACGCCGCAGTGTACAACGGCGGCGTGGCGGAGCGGGCGGCGCGGGGGACCGGCACGCCGCGCCGGCCCGGGACGCCCGTCGAGGTCTTCCTCTTCGACCTCTACGACGAGGACGGCAAGCCAGGGGCCGAGATCGAGCGGCACTTCGGCATCTTCAGAGCCGACGGCACCAAGGCCTACGACATCAGCTTCGCCTAGATAGATGGACGACGGAGCTCGTGTCGAGCTGATCGGAGCTGTTGATTCGTGGATCAACTGGCAGCCGTTTCCTGCGTTTTCCTTGGCCTTTTAAGGCCAATCTGCTAACCTCCGTGGATGTACTGCTAGTATTTTTCACTCACTTTAATTTACTGCTTGCGATTTGCAAGTTATGATCTCCTGAGCTTTCCTTGTCGAGTTGCTAGTATCGGCAGCGAAGAAACTGAATCGCTCTGTGTGAGATTTCTGAACAAAATGTTTTCTGAAACTATTTTGCATGCAGCACCTGACACAAACGGTCTTAGTAAAAAAATTCAGGTGACACTGTTACACAAACATAGGCACTACTCTGGCTCTTTAGCCTGTACGTACGATGTTATCTAGGTCCACTTTGCACCTGATCTTGTCCGATGCTGCTAATGACAATTTCAAGCCGGCCGGCGCCGGCCGCCCTGCGCGGCACGGCTCGGCAGACAGATATATACGCCATATACTATCACCATCGTCCTTCTATTTATAGTGACCAGCTGCTTCGTGGGTGCATAAGGAAGCTGGGATCCGTGCAACAATGGCGGGCGACTGGGGCCCGGTGCTGATCGCGGTGCTCTTCTTCGTGGTGCTCACGCCGGGCCTGATCTGCCAGATCCCGGGGAACAACGGCCGCGTCGCCGAGTTCAACAGCATGCGCACTAGCGGTGTGGCTATCTTCGTCCACACCGTCATCTTCTTTGCCTTGTGCGCCATCTTCATGATCGCCATCGGTGTCCACCTCTACGCCGGATAGAACCCCACCTTGGGTCTTCTTCTCTGTAATATGGTTCATGGTTGGCCGCTGTTTTAGCTAGGCAGCTAGAGTAAAGAGTAAAAATGGATTTGTTACTTGTGCTAGATTGAGTTAGTTTCATCTTGAATTTGTTGTATCATGGCCAAATTTTTCAGCACTTCTTTAGCATGTGATTGATTTGATTAGAACCAACCACACAAAAAAAAACTTGTTTCTTTAAAGGGAAAGGGCTCCAAGGCCTAGGAAAATTAATGTATTAAGCGGCAGACTAAATTACAAAAAAGACCCTAAAAGAAACATAAATAATAGTATGGTCCTTAGCATTTACAAACAAGACCCTAAAATAGAATTCCAAAAAGTAATCGGGTCCTTCGCCATAGCTCCGATGAGGTTTTGAAGCATGCCACTGATGGCAACACCATATACTAACATGGGCCCCATGTTGATTCCTCATAAAAGCTGCCGAGAGCCTACACCCCTAGACGCTGATTTCTGATTCTCATGTCGACGCGTCTAACATGCAGCATATCATGTACAAGGGAAAATCGAGCGTGTTTTGTAGGAATCTGGCACGGGCGAAGCAGATCGAACGGTCCATCGCCATCGCATTGAAGAGACCCACGTGCAGCGTCAACTATTAGATTTTCCCAACAAAAATTATACATGGGGAAATAAAATAAATATGTTTTACACTAAACTATTATACTTGTTTAATCTTATGCTTCATACTATAGCATTAATTAGTATAGTTTTATTTAGTTAGATGACATAATTAACGACATATTTTTTTTGAAATTAGTTATAGTGCTTTTTGTTACTTTTTGACAAATCACTCAACAGTTGGCTTGTGCTAAATTTAAATTTTATGCTGTAGTAAAATTTCTCATTGAAGTAATCTCCCACGATTGCATAAATTATTAGTGAATACGTATGACCTTTTCTATGTGTATGTTGTGTTGGTGTATATATTTCAATGCCATTTAATATTATGGTACATGCCTCTAAAACATAAGCTCTAACAAATATCTTAATCAGAAGTGGTTCTAATGTAATATTAGATATGTATAGTTATGAAAGTTTCTAGAGTGTTAATTGAAGCATTGGCAAAGATTGTCTCATGAATTTGATTTAGTAATAAATTGATAACACATGCATACTCTATGCTTGGTATTGAAATAACATCGCTTACAACACCATCCAAGCACATAATAGACAGATTCTACTTATACACATATGATCTAATTATTTTTTATGCTCATACCGACGCTTGGTTTCATTACAAATATTTTAGTTGTTTTATTATATAAAATTTTGTTCACATAATCAAACAGAAAATGTAGGATGTAGGACTTCCATGGAAAAAGACTAGCAATTAGTAAATCAGCTGTGATATCTAACTAATTAACACTAACAATTCTAAAATGTCTATCACGGACTTAATTAACCCTAAAAAATCAACCTAACTAATCAACTCCAACAAAATTGACCTGACTAATTATCCTAACAAAATTAGGCTAGATTAATTAGCATAATTAATTACCCTAACAAAACAATTAACATAATTAAAATAAAGAGGGAAAACCCTAAGTAAATCATTGTTGTCATGTTACGTGGTGTCGTATTTGTTGATTTGTAGGGAAGTCTTATAGGTATATCGATGCAAATGGTGCTAGGAATCTACATAGAAAACTGGTCTAGAGGCCCTGTAACTTTACCCTCGGCCACCAACATATGGCTAAGGAGGATTCACCCAATCCGTTTAAGTAAGTTGGTCTGGGTGCCTTGTAACCCAACATTCAGCCACCTATACAATAACAAGGAGGGATCACCCAATTGGTCCTAGTAAACTGATTTGGTTACCTTAAAGCATCTTCAGAAGACACGTCATTTTGATGCTGTAAAATTGCTTTGCAGCATGTTGGATCCAGTTTTAGCGTGCGAGGTCGTGTTCAGATTTTCCAAAAGGGATGAAATACAGCGGGGAGCATGCTGCGCTTTACCAGAGGCTATAAAATAGGATCTAAAATTTAACAAAAAAAGACCCTATAGTGCTTCTAGAAAAATCAATTAGGTCCCCAATCAATACTTCTAAACCATGTTCGGTTGTTGTTGCGGCTAATTTATAGTCAATTGATGAACAAAGTATATGCATAGGAGATGTAGAGCAAGGGAAGGCACTTGCGCACGAGGTGGAACTACCGTCAGATTCCGCTGTAGAGCAAGGCAAGGCACGCGCGGGCGGGCGGCGGCACAGGGCAAGGCATGCGCGGGCATCGAAGATGCATGCGCGGGCGAAGCTCCGTGCGAGCGACGGGCGGCGGGCTTGGACTGGCCGCTGGTCGTAGAGGTGTGCGCGGGTGAATTTAAGGTTTAGGGTTCATGGCTTCAGGCGATAGATCTGCAGCTCATGCTAGATATACCGTTTTGGATTACCTCTGTTGGAGCGGGGCGGTTTTACCGCCTCTCCTGGAGATGCTCTTATAAGAGCAACTCCAGCCGTCATTGTAAACCCGCGCACATGCGCGGTTCTTTTGGCGCACCGCTCAACACGCTCGTTAAATGGTGCGTCTCACGTGAAACCAAACCGCCGACACTTCAGCGCGCGTAAACACTTTCCCTCCCCCACTGCTTCCATGCCGACGCTCCGCGCCCGCGCCACCGCCGCTGCACCGCGGAAGCTCCGGGTACCGCGCCATACGCGCGAGCCCGACCGGCAACTACTATGCCGAGATCTAGACCAGCAACGACTGCATCGTCCTCGGCACCTTCGACACCGCGCACGAGGCCGCGCGCCTATGACGCCATGGCGTGGCGGCTCGGGCGCCCGCGCTCGTCGATAAACTTCCACGACGTGTGGACGCGCGAGCAGGCCGAGGCGCTCGCGTCGCCGCCTCGCCTCGTGACGAAGGAGGAGCGCTTGATATCCCACAAGTATAGGAGATCGTGTGTAGCCTTTTTGATAAGTAAGAGTGTCGAACCCAACGAAAAGCTAAAGATAGGATAAATATTCTCCCAAGTTTTATCAACCCGTGATACAATTCTACGCATACTAAACATTTGCATTATCTAGGAAATAAAACTAGAGCAATAAAACGAGTACTAGAGAAAGCTTTGCAAGCTAATAAACAACAAGAAAGTAAAGCTAGTTGCTGCAGCAATAAAATACACTAAACTAACAGAACCATGAGTGTGGAATAGTGGTGGTAATTGTGGTGGCTTTGTCCAAGTTTAATTAGCGAATAAATCGGATTCAATGTCTTCGAAGCAGTTTTTCTATGTGGGAGAGACTAAATATACATGCGCTTCACTACTTGGAATGATTTGTACTATATGATTGGATAGTTAGCAAACATTCGTAACTACTAACAAAGCATTAAGGTTTCTCCAACCATAGCCTTAAGTTAATGGTCCTCTTACTCTCATACGTGCAACGTTCCGGTTCGCGTCCTTAGGTTTCTGTCATTCCGGCAGAACTTCCCCCTTCCTCTTACACATACTACAAACCCTATGATGTTTAATCCATACGCGCACAAATATAATGGACATCAAAGAATTGTACCATATCAACATATAACTCTAATGAACCAAAGACGTTCAACCATTCAATCTAAGAACAAAGAAACTACACAAACATAACATAGATCATTGGGTTATAACTTATAGCATCAAACACCATGTTTACATAGGACGGTACAGAGGTGTAGCAGGATGAACCACTGCATACTAGAAGGATTAGGTGATAAAGATGACGGTGAAGATGGTAAAGAGGGCGGCGGCGTGGGGGACTCCTTCCCCGCCGCCGGTATCATGGGGGGACACCGCCCCTTAGCCCCCTTCCTTTATGGCTTCTTGGGAGCCCTCCCCCATGAAGATGGGATCCATGGGGAAGGCAAAAACGTGCCTTTGATGGATGCAAATTCGTGGGTGGAGATGTCTTCCACGAATTAGGTCTCCTCCCTTTATATAGCTTGTCGGATTTCCGTCACCCATCTTGGGCTGCAGTAAATCAGGTCTAGCGGGCCCGTCCGGACTCAGAATTAGCTAAATTTTATGTCCACAACGATTGTCGCGAAATTTCCTACAACTTTGTAGTAGAAGAGTTTTCCGTTTGACGCTGCCTTCGACCTGAAATGTGACCATCTTCAAAAAGAGTTCTGAGACAGATTTCTAGAAAATCCCAATTTGACTTCAACAAGGGTTCCACTTGTATTCTTGATAATTCCTACATATCAAAGTGTAAAACAAGAACATTGTGTACTTTTGCAACTATTAGTAGGTTAGTCCAAATAACTCATGAACTTTATATAAAAAGAAGTGTTAAAAGTATAATACTAGCATAAAACCATCAAAAATTATAGATACGTTATGGACATATCAATATCCCCAAGCTTAGTTCCCGCTCGTCCTCGAGTAGGTAAACGATAAAAACAATATAATTTTTTAGGTGACGTGCACAATCATAATCTTGATCAAACCATTTGCAAAGCATGGATAGCTGGGATCAAAGTACTCTAAATATGAGCATGAAAGATGTAGTTATAACAATAAGACAAAGCAACCAAGTTGCAACATGAAAGGGTTACAAACAAAAATTATGAATAACAATGCATTGAAAAATGTTTGTTTGTTTGACATAAATAAAACATAATAAGAGTGGTATTCAGTTTGTCCCTCATGGTATAGCAAATCATAAATGCATAGAACACCTTCAAAGTTCATAAGGGTGACTAGATACAAATAGTTCAAAACAAGAAATATCAACCTTATGAATCAGTCAACAAGTTTTGGGACAATGCACATAGAACTAAGAATGGCAACTATGCTCTCTTAATTGGTGCCTAAGAATAAAAGGTGGAGACTCAATATAATAGTGAAAGAAAGGCCCTTCAAAGGGAAGCCGGAATTTCAAGTTTTATAAAGAGCTTGCAAAAATTATGGTACTTGTTAGCTTCAGCTTGCATTGCCCCTATCATAAGCATCTTGAAGTGATTAAGATTAAAGTGGACAAATGACAAAATATAAGTTGTCAATCTCATGTTCCTTAAGTACGAGGGCCGCTCCTCATGCTACTCAACTTTAGTCACCGGTAAGTTCTTGTCATAGTAAGTACATGTGTAGCATAGAGAACCACCAACGAGGTACCCCTTGCCCAATGATACATGAGCTATCCCATAACAAAATGACAAGGCAAGCAGACAATGAGTATCTCAGCAATCTTCTTATTTGCCATGGGAAAATTGTGTTTTTTTCTCTTTCCTCTTTTCTCATCTTTTTTTTCTTTTTATCAATCTCTATCTCTTTTTTTATAAGAAGAATGCTTCTTAGATTGCTCACAATGGTGATGCTGTAAGTTTCCACCATGATTAGGCATTGCTTAGGCTAGCGGCCCAGACGTTTTTCTAACACATCTACATAACTCCATGAACTTACAAGTTTCCCTTTCATTTCACACCGACGACATCCATAGTCAAAAGAGCATGATATCAAATGGGTATATACATAACTGACATTCTTAGTTCTATGTGCATTGTCCCAAAACTTATTGATTGATTCATATTCTTGATATTGCTTGCTCTTGTGCTATTTGTATCTAGTCACTCTTATGAACTTTGAAGGTGTCCTATTATGGTGACCCAGCATACCACTGCATGTTGTAGTATACTATAGTCGTGGACATAACAATCACGGAGTACCATTCCGCAAATATTACATCCTCAGAGTGGTACAACAGAAACAAAGCGAATCCACAACATACATTGTCATTATTACAATAAGAAATTTACATGACGACTTTGAGATCCTCCTAGGTCCATAGAGGTATCCCGATGACTCAGGGCTAAACTATAGTAACTCGGAGAACAGAAGTAAAAAGCAACTAAGGTTTACACAAGATTTAATATAGATAGAAGATAGAGATCTATGCTACTGGACGAGATCAATATATATGCTACATCTACACTTCAGATACGTCAGTCTCCATTCCATAGATGTTTTCGTAATTGTTCCCTTCGACGCTTCCAGATACTTCTGGTTCTTCATAGCTGAATTCTTATTGGTCTTCAATTGGATACAGTATTTCCTCTTCCTGATCGTTAATGTCTTCAGAATCTAGCAAGGGTTAATAAGATACGTTGAGTATGAGCGTACTCAGCAAGTTCACTAAAAAGGAGTGTTTGATGCACTATATCTATAGCCACAGACCATAGGTTGTAGGCAATGCAAGTTTTTGTAAGCATTTCTTCAAAGGTTGCTTTTATACTGAAAAGCTATGTCCGTCGGCCTTCACGGGTTTACCAGAACTTTCATGGAGTTCCTTTCCCGCCGCGTTCGCCGCTCCTTCCCGGAACAGGGAGTAACAAGTTATAGTTCTTTCACTCTGCAGAGGTGCGTTACTTTACCCATGAGAGATCTTAGCTTTGTTGCACATCCGGGCGCGCATTCCCGTTCACACTTCCTTGGTATGAGGCCCAGACTAAGATCCAAGCCAATCACTGTCCTTCTCCACGACCCCGCATACATCACAATTGTTGGATGCCCAAACTCAAGATAGACTTTTCCCCGTATAGAAGGGCTATACCTTAGTTGGATACACACAGCAACGATTAACACTAGAAATCTTTCTTTTGTAAGCCCAGGTCCACGGTAGACTTCCCCCGTATAAAACGGCTATACCCACGATCTGCAACTTACAAATGCCTAGAACAGTGTTCAATGCATGCGAAAGGGAGCCGATCAAGCTGACTTCTCCATCCCATTCCAAATCTCATGGTTAACGCGTAATATACGGCGCAGGAATCACTGGCGACATTGATTGTTAAGTCCTAGGTATTATGTTCCTTTACCACCAGAACTTTCATAGTAGGTTATTACCTCATGGTAAATAACCTATAATCACATTATTATGAAAATAGTGTTTTTGGACCTTTTTCAAATACAGGTGATGACAACACTGGATTTGTAAAATACTTTACAGAAAATAATCAAAGGACATGAGCAAGTGTGAACTTGCCTTGATATAGCGAAGTATTGTAGTCGAATGTCTCGACTTGACCCTAGACCTCGTGTTCTACAAAAGTAACATCATTGCCCGGTAAGGACAATGTTTAAAGAAGCAATATGTTGTTATGCATAAGTAATGTTATGCATTTTGTAAAACCTTCAGTAACTCCTCAACATTACATGTGAGTTGGATTTAGATGATTTGTTTAGGATGTGAGCTATCTTTAAGTTTACTTCATAAAGGAGTGTAGTTGTAAGGGTTTTTGGATAACATATAAGACATGAAACTAAGGTACAATTGTAATACAATTCTAAGATTGGTTGATATCATGTAATCATTACAAGGTTTATGTTTTATTTTTGTTATGGCTTAAAAGAAATGGTATAGTGTTTCTTTTTGGAAGTGAAAAAAGAATAATATTTGAAGAAAATATTATTTATGTTAAATTAATCAACTCTGAAGATAAATAAGAATAAAGTTATGGTTTAGGATAGGGTTTAAATGATTTTGAGTCATTACATACCTAGCTTATGATATGTCAGACCAAAGTTAACTACAAAGATATAATTGGACTTGGGATATAATATTTATGGCATTAACAATAATTAGGGTTTTACTTAAGCATGACGAAACTTAGTCTTAAAGACTTAAAGGTAGTATATTTAATATTCATAGATTATACTATAAGATTCTTCTATATCAAGAAAATAGGTGAATTTATTTTATAATATATTTAGTAAATACTAAATTTGTCAATATGATTATATATGAATTGAGATCACTTATTTCCAATTTAAGTTAATGATCTGCAAGACTAACTTTGTAAATCTTGGACTTATAGTTGATTAAATATTTTAAAGGAATATTATAAAATTGATTGTTTATATTTGGATAGTATCCTAAATTATAATTATAGGTTAGACTATTTAGAGTTAAAAGATTGTGTTTTTAACATGATTATTTCTTACTTAGGAAATAATGTTAAATAATTAATAAAACAACTATCTCATTTTAATAATTGAAGATATATGATTTAAGAATTTTAAAATGTTTTTGGAATAATATATTTAGTATTATCCTAGTAAGTATTCTTACTTAAAATCTTAAAATTGAATTTTATTTATCTTTAGGTATTATCTTGGGTTTTTTGTATAAAATTTCTCAATTATTGAATGTCTTTAAATATTTGTTTTAAGTTTTATTTGTAAAAATTTAAGTTGGTATTTTTATTAGATAAGAGATTTATTTTTATGTATGAAAGTGATTTTTATTTATTTTTAGTAATTTTTCTAAATTTATTAAATTTAATTTAGTTATTTAAGGCTGTTAATGTTTATCTGCATTTTATTAAACTTAAATATATATGATTATATTTTTCTTAGGTAGATATGATTTTAATAAACATTTCGATATATTAAATATATTTTTAGGATTTTTCTACATTTTTTTCTAGAGATAAAATAGTGTATAGAGTATCTTGGTTATTTCCTTATTTTAGCTTATATTATTTTTATCATTAGTTTTATTAGAAGTTGTTTGGTTGGTAATTAGAATGGTCCGGCCCGGCCCAACTATGTCTAGCTCGGGGTCAACACGACCCCGGCCTCTTCACCCTTCTCGCTCACATCCCCTTCCTGGGACAAACCCGATCCTCCCCTCTACGACGCCCACTCCGTTGCTCGCCAAATCCCGGCGAACACCGGTCACTACGTCCACCGCCGCCAGCCACCCTAGCTCTGCCCATCCCAGACCTACTCAACCCTCCAATTCGATTTGTGTACGACGCCCTATTGATCTTGCCCCCTTTAATTATCTGGTTCTAGGGTTCTTGCTACCCATGGCTCTAGAGGTTGATTTGTGGTGGTGACCTGGTGATGCGGAGAGGGTCTGGTGGTGCTGTGCTCGTGGTCGCTGGCCACAGTTACTTGCGGTGACGAGCTGGTGGTGCTGATTGCCGCAGGTTGCAGCTCGGCGCGGGGATAGCACACGTGCTCCCTGTGTCGCTGTGCTGCTGCTCGATTTGGGTTTATCTTCGCCTCCTCTTCGACGAGCAGTAGCTTGTCAAAGGTAGGTGATCCTTTACTCACCCCTCCCTCTCAGTTTTACTCCTGCCACTTTATGTGTGTCCAACCCTAGCTAGGGTTCCTCTCTCTGGTTCCTAAGCACATTATAGTAGCTTTGCTACTGAACTTGACTAGCAGGTTTGATCCTAAAATTCTACTTATCTGAATTGAGCTAATGGATGGCATAGGGCTATGATTACCTTATGATGATGACACTAGCTAATTATGTAGCTAAAAGCACAAGTGGAGCTAGTGCTTCTAAGTTGAAATGTCACCTATCTTCAGCATAGAAAGTATTGGAACCATTGTTATCACCCTTGGCAGTAGTTATATAATATAAGCTACTCCAGTATAAAGGGATGTCTCTGTTTGGATGAAGTTCTCACCCAGAAATGTGTGGTTTTGTTATGGTATTTTCTTGGATCAAGGTATATCCTTATTATGTTGTTAACAGGCATATCCTAGTGATGGATCCAATGGTTGATGCTATAATTAAAGATAGTGGCCTTGACTATATTGATCTTATTAAACTTGGAATAGTCTGATACTGAAATGCATGATTCCTAGAAGAAAGATTCTAGGAAAATGATTTGCTTAAATTTCTTTATTTAACAGAATGTTAGTTCATGTACTTGCCAATGATGCCAAGTCTAAGGCTTTACTTGTGTGCCACATGATCATATATAATTGTTGCCTTGCAACCTAGTTGTCTAATGCCCAACTACCATTAATAAGGCAATGATCATATGATTCCTAGTTATGTTTAGCTTGGAAAAGGATTATGTGGTGTCATTCTCATGTGCTATGTAGATTCACTAATGAGATATCGCTGTGATGCCTCCCTTAGGATGGAACACAGTGATATCCAGTGATATCCATTACTGTATAAGCTAAGCTTGCCAATGAGTGGAAAAAATATCATTCAGTTTGGATGATCTTGATGCAGATTCCTAATATGTGATCTTGGTCAATGATGCATAAGGCTGAGACCAATTCTTTCTAAGATAAGAACAGATACTAAGATTTAGAAAGACTTGTATGTCTCTATGATGATTTTGCAAAGCAACACTTTGCAATTATGAGAGTACCACTCAACCTAATCCTCCTAGATATATTCTAGTTGAAGGGTAGGTGGAATTTGTTGATTTGTAGAGTTCCCCTGGTATTTCCAGATCTATGTGTGGAATACAAGAATGGTTTCTACAGGATTCAGTGGTTGCTTCTGATGATTTTTCCTGATGTTGGTGAGTGGCTTATGGCCTGTTGTAGATCTTCTACTTGCCTTTGATCAGCTGCTGTAACTCCTCCTTGAGCACCTGGATGGCTTTCCCAAGCAACCAGGGTGCTTGTGATGTAGATGATTCTATTCTGTTGACAGATCTAATGCTTTTCCTGCTCCTCCTTGCACTCCCTGGCCTTCTCCCTCTTGATCCAGTTACTGATCTCTTCTTGGATTGGTCCTGATCCTCCTCCTCCTTGCTTGTGCTTAGGTAGAACTACTTCCTCTTGTGGAGTGGTTTACCCAGATCCTACTGCAGTAATCTGATGATGTGAAGTTTGTTGTGCTAGCTATTCTGAATTTCAGTAATCTTGTGTTCTTGTTGTTCTAGTGATGTGGAGGAAATGGAAATGCTAGTAGCTGTGATACGGCTATGCTCCTTCATATGTACTTCATGTGTTGTCTGTGGTGTTGAAAACACAGCAGCTGCATGTGGTGTGTGTGATTCCTGCTTTCTTGCATATGGGTCCTTATCAGGTTCAAGTTTCAATGCCAGGATTGTGGATGAGCTCAGATAGGAACTAGAGATATTTTCCTAAAACTTGATTGTTTGCCTTTTACTATACAGTGGTGAAACTTGCCCCTATTTGCCTATGATGTTGTACTGAGGCCAGATTTGAAATAAGAACAGATACTATTTCATTTGGTGAAACTTGCCTCTCTTTCTAAATAAGCTCAATGATGGAATGAACAGTGCACCCCACTGTTAGACTGAGAGCAAAATTATTAACACTAACTCCTTTTTGTTTTTATCTTATATTTCTTTGTTTTGCAGGAATCAAAAGAATATCCAAGATCATCAAAGTAGATAGAGATTCTAGCTTAGGTTTAAAGCTTCTGTAATCTTCTTATTTAATTGTAATAACAATGTAATTCTTATATATTTTAGTGAAGCTTTTGTTTTTCTTTATTTGTAACTTTTCATCTATGTAATGACTTCTAATTACTTGTATTGATTAAATCTTTGTATGATTAAATAAAGATTTCTTCTTATTTGTTTTCTGTATTTCACTTTATTCTTATTCTTTTATTGTAAAAGAATAATATAATACTTCATGTATTCTTTTTTATAAATAATTATGTAATATCCTTGTTGTAATCTTTTCTTTTTATCCCTTTGTTATAAAAGGATAATGTGATATACATATATTCTTTTAATAAAGAAAATTTCTATTTGTTTCATTAATGTAATTCATTTTCCATTTTCTTTATTCATTTTATTATGATTTTTAATACTATTTTCTTTATTCTTTTATTATGAAAGAACAATGCAATGTTGGTCTTAAAGAATCTTTATACTTTTGTTGATAGCACTTGTATTTGTCTTATTGTTAATAATTATTTATAATTCAAATTCCTCCCCTCATAATTCAACAAAACAACAGAGGTCATGTCAAAATTTATCACACTCCCCCCTTGGGTGACAATAAACCAATTTCATTAGAGTGAGAATTCTATCACTCTAGCTTTTTAATTTGGCGAAAAATTTACCCGGATTTTCAGATGCATGCATGCAGATGCACAAAATCCTAAATCTACCCTTCGTTTAGTCCTAAATGCTAGGATGTTACAGACTTCCCCCCTTAAATTAAACTTCGTCCCGAAGTTTGTGGTTTCTTGTTCAAGAAGGTTTTAGATAGTCTCGTCCTGAGTTTTTCTTCTTTGCTCCCAGTTTCTTGTCTTTCCAAAGTAATGTTTTTAATAAACTCAACACTCCTTGAGTTTACTCTCAACCTTGATTCGGTTATTGTTAATACCTAATGCTAATTTATACTTCCTCCCGAAGCTTCATGAGATTAATTTTAACCTTGAACAACTTTATTGACGAAGGACTACTGATATTAAACATATCCGTCGTAGCCTCGTCAACGTGGTTCCATCCAAAGTTTCCACCCCTTGATGGTGGTTTTACTCCTCGAGTAAGCAACTTGTTGGGACATTCAGATCTCCTATGTCCATCCAGACCACACCTATAACACACCTTATCGGTCTTCCAACAATTCCTGCTTAGGTGACCTGAATTTCCACACTTATTGCATATGATTTGTTTCTTTCGTTTTAATGCTTCATGTTTTTATATACCATTTGCGTATATGAATCTGGGCATAAAACTTAAGTTTGATGTTGATTCTGGAGATTGAATCTTCTTTGGTTCTCTTATAGCTCATTTCTTGGCTAATTTCTTCCTCTCTTCCACTAGCATATTGTAATCATCCTCGAAAGTAATTGCTACATCAACTAGCTCTTGGAAACGTCGTGTTGAAGCCCCTCGTATTTTCATGTTCATATAAGGGTTTAGTCCTTCCAAGAACCTTCTCTTGCGCTTCTCCTCTGTATTTACCTCATCAACTGCATAACGAGATTATTGACTAAACTTGCTAATATATTTCATCACGGTTTCATCATTTTGTCATAAATCCTTGAATTCTCTCCTCTTAAATTCCATAATGCTCTCTGGAACATGATACTCACGAAACTTCTGCTTGAATTCTCCCCAAGTGATTACCTCTTTTGGTGTGAGCATGGCTAATTGATTTTCCCACCAATTTGCGGTAGGTCCTGATAGAAGAAATGTTGCATAATGTAACTTCTCCTCATCATTGCATCCAACTGTTTTAAGCTTCCTTTCTGTATCCATCAGCCAATCCTCCGCATCCATAGGTTCTGGTGCGGACACAAAAGGAATTGGTTTGGCATTTTGGAAATCGGAAAGACTTACTCTGATATCTTTGTTCCCCTCTCCGGGTCCAATTCGTTTGAGTATCTCTTGCATGAACTTATTCTGGTACTCTTGCATCATTTGCATGAAATTCTTCTCTATCAACGGACGAGTTGATGGTCCAGTTACGGGTACATCCTCATTACTTTCCCTATGTTTAGCTTCTTGCTCCATACGCTGTCCTTCAGACCCAGCTTCTACTCCCGTATCCATACCCTCTCTAGTCCTGCTACATAAAGCAATTACTCATACTTACATCATGCATATGTTTTCTGAGCTCAACTCTATGCACAGTGCTAGTCACACAAGGAAATCAAGAAACAAATCCAAATAACAACCAAACCTATACCATGTATTATGCATGGTCTTTATAAGCTATTACAAACAATCCTCATAACTACGGTTTGACTCTCACTTGGTACATTACTTGTATGTTTCAAGGACTTGCTTGCTTGTATGAGCATGCTCTTACTTCTTAAGTCATGCCTCTCAAACACTACGATGCACATTACTGGTTTATGTACATCATTTAAGCCCTTTACTTCTATGGATTGTCTCTTCTTAGTACTTCCTGGAATTCCGTCCATGATGACATGAAGTCCGACAACTACCTTCTAGAGTATATAAACATCCAGAGGGTGTGCACTTTTGATTAGAGGTACTAAGATTGAGATTAGCCATTGAGAAATGACTACAAAATGCATGATCTCCCATGGAATTCTCAGGTCCACCTTCAAACGCACTTTCGAAGCAAGATGTATTTTATGCTTTCCCTTGATTTAGTCATACATATAGATATAATAATTGTCAATGCCTTCTTCCATGTCAATAGGATTGGTACTACCCCCATATGGATCATAGATTCCATGCTAATCTTGCTGGTTTCTACTCCTTTCTTAGGATCACAGGGTATAGGATTCTCCTGGTTCCAGTCTAAGATTCTACTCCCCATCCATCATAATTCCAAACTGGAATACTTGTATTGGTTGTTTCTTGAGTTTCCTGTTTTGTTTTATACTCGTCCATGATCTACATGTTTATAAAACCCATTCTGATAATTAGGCATAGGTTTTGGACTATGGTCCCTCAAATTCATTCTCTTCATACACCACTTTTGAAAAGACTATTCTAAGATGCCTAGCTTCTCTATCTGACTCCCTTTTTGCATTCTATTGCTTTAGTAGGATCAACATAATCCTCAAGGTTGTATCAATCTCCTGGACTAGAACCTTAATGTGT
Source organism: Avena sativa (assembly GCA_916181665.1). Lineage (NCBI taxonomy): Eukaryota > Viridiplantae > Streptophyta > Magnoliopsida > Poales > Poaceae > Avena > Avena sativa. Next base: position 465,444,487 of record OV702283.1, on the reverse strand, counting down.
GTCATGATAGGTACTGAATAATGTCCTATTATGATCTATGTACTCGGAAGCTAAGGTAGATTTAGTCTGCACAAATGTAGCATGATCCAACTTAAGTTCCGAATTTATGGAATCTTGAGGTATAGTAGCATGAGTACTACCTACCAATCCCCTTGGATTCCTGTTTTCGAAGCCTGGTTATTGCTTCTAAAACTGCAATTCGATAAGCCGCTGCCATAAATCTCATCTTCCCTGATGGCATTTCTTCACTTATCCCCACCTTTTTAGTATGATAAGCACTACACGATACTTGAATAACACTTTCCTGAAATGGAAACTATAAACCTTGACAAAAAGTCGAGATTTACAATTCCATATTCCATAAAAGTTATCTCAAAAGTTTTGTCCAATCACCAACATGGTAATCTAAAGTCCTATACATCACTTGAACATTTCGGTTTGAGTACCGAGATGCCATTCCCTACTGTATGTAAGAGATTATAATTAGTCCTACTAGTTTATAACTTAGTATTATTACCCAAATTGCATCATAATAAAGAATTATCGCACTAGAAACATGACAATGTAATTCTCAAGTGAATTCTCATCATATTTCTAGAGAACTCTTTACCGTTGCTAGCATACTTCCTACAAGTTCTTCCCATTTAATAGGTTTCCAACCTAAGGTCAAAGCTTTTGCTCTGATACCAGCTGTGGTGACCCAGCATACCACTGCATGTTGTAGTATACTATAGTCGTGGACATAACACTCACGGAGTACCATTCCGCAAATATTACATCCTCAGATTGGTACAACAGAAACAAAGCGGGTCCACAATATACATTGTCATTATTACAATCAGAAATTTACATGACGACTTTGAGATCCTCCTAGGTCCATAGAGGTATCCCGATGACTCAGGGCTAAACTATAATAACTCGGAGAACAGAAGTAATAAGCAACTAAGGTTTATACGATATTTAATATAGGTAGAAGATAGAGATCTATGCTACTAGACTAGATAACTATATATGCTACATCTACACTTCAGATACGTCGGTCTCCATTCCATAGATGTTTTCGTAATTGTTCCCTTTGACGCTTCCGGATACTTCTGGTTCTTCATAGCAGAATTCTTCTTGGTCTTCAATTGGATATATTATTTCCTCTTCCTGACCGTTAATGTCTTCAGAATCTATCAAGGGTTAAGAATATACGTTGAGTACGAGCGTACTCGGCAAGTTCACTAAAAAGGAGTGTTTGATGCACTATATCTGCAGCCACAGACCATAGGTCATAGGCAATGCAAGTTTTTGTAAACATTTCTTCAAAGGTTGCTTTTATTCTGAAAAGCTATGTCCGTTAGCCTTCACGGGTTTACCAGAACTTTCATGGAGTTCCTTTCCCGCCACTTCGCACCTCCTTCCCGGAACAGGAAGTAACAAGTTACAGTTCTTTCACTCTGCAGAGGTGCGTTACTTTACCCATGAGAGATCTTAGCTTTGTTGCACATTCGGGCGCGCATTCCCGTTCACACTTCCTTGGTATGAGGCCCAGACTAAGATCCAAGTCAATCAATGTCCTTATCCGCGACCCCGCATACACCACAATTGTTGGATGCCCAAACTCAAGGTAGACTTTTCCCCGTATAAAACGGCTATAACTTAGTTGGATACACACAGCAACCATTAACACTAGAAATCTGTCTTTTGTAAGCCCAGATCCACGGTAGACTTCCCCCGTATAAAACAGCTATACCCACGATCTGCAACTTAAAATGCCCAGAACAGTGTCCAATGCATGAGAAAGGGAGCCGATCCAGGTGACTTATGCGTCCCGTTCCAAATATCATGGTTAACGTGTAATATACAGCGGAAGAATCACTGGCGACATTGGTTGTTAAGTCCTAGGTATTATGTTCATTTATCACCGGAACTTTCATAGTAGGTTATTACCTCATGGTAAATAACCTATAATCACATTATTATGAAAATAATATTTTGGACCTTTTTCAAATGCAGGTGATGACAACACTGGACTTGTAAAATACTTTACAGAAAATAGTACCATCATTGCCCGGTAAGGACAATGTTTAAAGAAGCAATATGTTGTTATGCATAAGTAATGCTATGCATTTTGTAAAACCTTAAGTAATTCCTCAACATTACATGTGAGTTGGATTTAGATGATTTGTTTAGGATGTGAGTTATCTTTAAGTTTACTTCATAAAGGAGTGTAGTTGTAAGGGTTTTTGGATAACCTATAAGACATGAAACTAAGGTACAATTGTAATACAATTCTAAGATTGGGTGATATCATGTAATCATTACAAAGTTTATGTTTTATTTTTGTTATGGCTTAAAAGAAATAGTATAGTGTTTCTTTTTGGAAGTGGCAAAAAGAATAACATTAGAAGAAAATATTATTTATGTTAAATTAATCAACTCTGAAGATTAATAAGATTAAAGTTATGGTTTAGTACAGGGTTTAAATGATTTTGAGTCATTACATACCTAGCTTATGATATGTCAGACCAAAGCTAACTACAAATATATAATTGGACTTGGGATATAATATTTATGGCATTAACAATAATTAGGGATTTACTTAAGCATGACGAAACTTAGTCTTAAAGACTTAAAGGTAGTATATTTAATATTCATAGATTATACTATAAGATTTGGCTATATCAAGAAAATAGGTGAATTTATTTTATAATATATTGTCACATCCCAAGATTTTCCAAATCTTGTAATGTGAAAATAAATGAATAAAATAAAACATTGTTTGATTTTCAGAGCCAGAAGAAACTTTTTGAATTCAATTGGAACATCAAACCCATTTGAATCAAATAAAATCCTAAAGGGATTTAAAAAGATAAACATTTTGAATAAAGGAAAACAAAATATTTTGGAAATACTATTTTTGATCATTAAAATAAAAGGATTTGGTTTTCAATTGAAATAAAAGTTTTATAGATAAAGATTATTTTATAAAGCCAAATTAAAACCTTGGCCAAGCTTTAGAATTAGTACATTTTGTTTTGAATAAAAATAAACAAAGGATTATTTAAATAAATTAATAAGGAACTAATAACCAAATTTTATACAAATAAAAGGTGTTACCAATTTAATGGAAACATCAAAACTTGTTAAATTATTTAAAATAAGTTTTCCAAATAATTGATATTCACAAATAAAACCTACTAAAGTGTTTTGGCTTTATATTAGATTTCAAAATAAATATCTCAATAAAATAAATCCTATTTGATTTAATAATGAAAGTCTATTATATTTAATTAATAATGGACTCTAAAATAAAATGTTATTTCTGTTTTAAACAAGTTTTCCAAATATTCTTTATTTCCAAATAAAACCTACTGATTGGGTTTTGAAAGCATTTGGATTTCAAATGAAGGTTTTATTAAATAAACCAAACCTTGATTTATTAATAAACCATGGACCATTTTATTTAATGGAACCTAAAAAGAATAAAAAATATTATTTTATTCTGGAATTTGGGTATGTTGATAAACATAATCAAATTCAAAATTACAAAGCTGAATGATTGTTTGAATTGATTTGGGTGTGATTTGTTTGTTTGGAAATTCAAAACAGAATTCAGAAATAGAAAAAGAAAAGGATACAGAATAAAAAAAATGGAAGTGGACCAGACCCAACTAAGCCAGCCCAACAGCCCACTTAGCCCAGCTCCCCCTCACCCGAAAGAAAACATTCCTCACTCTGTTTTCGACCCACACCGAGACTGACTGGTGGACCTCCTCCTCATCTCTTTTCCCACTGACGCAACGGCCCCACTCCACTGTTCTCCTTCCCCACCCCGCGACTGGTTCTTCCCCCTCTCCTCGCCGTTGCAGGCTTAATTTCTCGGCTTGATTACGCCTTAACGCCGCATAAATTCCTCGTCGCGACAACGCCCATTTAACCGCCTGCTCCTCCTCCTCTTTTCCCCTCAGTTTCCTCCCCCGAGCACGCCTCCAGGCCGCCACAATCTCTCCTCGACTGTCTCTGTCTCCGGCGACCATTCTCATCAATTCCGGCAGCCTCTCACCGCCCCTCTCCTCCCCGACCAAGCTCACATCTTCCCCACTCTCAGGCGCATCTGCTAGTGCATCAAACTCGACCGCGGGTACCCTGTAACCTCGCCTTCGACAACGACCACCGTCGCCACCGTCTGCTTCATCTCCGGCGAAGCCCACAGGTAGTATCCGACCACCCCGCGCCTTCTAGTTCACGCACACGACTCTGTCTTGTTCCTGCGCATCTAACCGTGTCGTCATTTCGCTTTGAGGTGATCCACAGCGCCGTCCACGACGACCACACGACGCGCCCGACGCCGTCCTCTACTCCGGCGAGCAATCGCAGCTGCCCCCGAGCGCCCCTCGTCCGACCAACACCTCCTCGAGCATCACCGTGACCTCCTGAACCCGGTGAGCCTTTTCTCCTCCTCGCTCGCTACCTAGACCACCGGCACCATCCTCACCTGACCGCGCCGCCAGTCGCCGCCGCGTCAGCGCCGCCCACTTTAGGTCAGAGTCGCCAGTACCGTTCGATCCAGATTTAGCGGCCACGATTAGATCACTTATCGTCGAAGGGGTATGTCCTCTGGGCCACTCGATCTAACTAGATCCAATGCCCCACAGCCGCGATCCAACCGAAACGGTACCGACAAATAAGAAGCCGCCGCGTGTCACCAGATAGATTGAAATTAGAATTTGAAATCAGAATTATTTACAAACTTCAAACCCTTATAACTTTTGATCCATACGTCCAAATTTGGCAAATTTTATATCAATGGATTCAGGAGAACAAAACCTAGCCAACCATGGCCTTAGTTTGACAAATAGTATTTGTTAGCTTGTTTGAATTTGCAGAAACTTATGTATGCTTGTTTAGAGTATAAAAATTGTTTAAAAATGATTTTTGGATTAAAACTTTTGCAAAATGGATTGTTGTGACCTTACTGACCCTAGGAACCAACCCTTGGTGTTAGAAATGCTTTTTGTAAAATTTAGGTTAGATTACTTGACTTAGTCATTTTCTAACCAAATAAAAAGAATGGTTTTTGTTATAAAAATGTTTATGAAAATGGTTTTAAATGGAAAACTTTGAGAAAATGTTTTGGACCAAACCTACTGACCCAAACACCAAGTTTTGCAATAGCAACTCATTTGGTGAACCCTATAGGCTAATGCCTTAGTAAAAAAAATATTTCTACACCACATAAAATAACACTTTGTTTTGAAAATGGTTTTAAAGTGAAACCTTTTACAAATGACTTGGCCACTTTAGAAAATGACCATTAGATGTACCCAAATGTCTATGACCCATTAGGAATCACTTTTTCAAACAAAACAAAGCTTGGCACGCTTGCATGCATTTCTTTGACTTTGTTATTTATGTGTGTTGTTTTGCTTGATTGGTAGATTGAGTTTGTGCCTTGCTTGATTGATTTGTAGTGACTTGAAGAGTGTGATTGTTGCAAAGATCAAGAAGTGAACCTATACTCTACCAAAAAGGCAAGTGATGCTTCATACTTTCTATCCCAATACTTTCACTATGCATTAGTGATTTTGCTAAGTAAACCTGCATGGATTTTGCTAAGTATAGACCTTGCTATAGGAAAACCTAGTAGATGAATCCTTAGTAGGATTTCCTAAGTTAAGTTTCCTACTACTACCAAGCTTAGCCTAGCTAATAGAAAACATGGGTGGAATATATATTCACACTATGGAAAAATATTCTAAGTCTAAGGACTTGTGATTTTGTCTAATAAAACAACTAAGTTAATGAATCACCTAGGTGGAATGGAATAGCTTGGTGGAGAATGGTTGAGTGGTTCACAATGCCATGGACTTGGATTGTGTATCTCACTTGTGGTATGCCACCCAGGAAACAAAGAGATTTGAGATGTCAAATGTTGAGAAGCTTCAAGTGCAACCACTTGGCAATATGGGCTCTGCCATGATCATATAGGTTGCAAGAACTTAGCCAAATGGACAGTGGGTGGTAGTGTTTGATAGGTTGGAGCGCGTCCATTTTGGTCTAAGGGAAGGCTTCTGAAAGATTTTGTCTTGGGAAACCAAGTCTTGTGGGTAAACTGCACCACCTCTGCAGAGTGAAAAATCTAAGTACTTAGCCATGTCCCTGGTAAAGGACAATTTGAGCATCAAGACATGGAAGCAATCAAGAATCTCATCATTCAAATTTCTAAATTAAAATCTTGTGGTTTGAACAAGGGTTGTTTGAATTCTTCAATCATTGATGGAGAGATGGCTTGGTACAAGGATCTTGAAATCTTTGATTGAGGAAAAATGATTTTGTCAAGCAAAAACTTAGTATTTTCAAATGTTAAGGAAAAATCTATTTTTGAGCAATGCAAGCCTCAACTCCACTTAGCCAAATGCATATAGATGATAGACTCCACTATACAAATATAGTATCACTTGCCAATACAATTCAAATGTATTGACCCTTTGTGGCTGTAACTTATATGTTGCAGGTTTGATTGATTTTAGTGAAGATTGTTTGATTAGGATTACAAAGTCTACAACCAACATCTGCCTATGGCACTTTGAAGATGAAGGACCCCATGCTTATAGTTATTCCGCTGCAATGTAATGTAATAGCCAATGAGCTATGGTTGATGTAATAAACTTATGTTATTCCTGGTTATAAAGTTATATTATGACCTTTGTTTCTTGATATTACATCTTAACTGTGGATGCTAGCTATTGATCCAGGGACTAGCATTGTAAACACAGGAGGGATCAATCTTATCTAAGGTTGGGACCCTTACAGATGGTATCAGAGCATTGTGTTGCCTGTAGGATTTGTAAACCCTAGGATTGGACAAAAACCCTTAGAAAAATAGGAGTGTATTTGTTTCAAAAACTTATTTAGAAAAACACTTGTAAACTCTTTCCTCAACCATTTTGGTTTCAACTCTACATCTCTTCTACTTCAACTTGATGGAAAAGCCAACCCCATGACCAAAGACTACACCTTGTGCAAAGGACTTCTTCAACTTCTTCAACTCTAATGACTTCGACTTCTTCAACTCTAATGACTTCAACATCTTCAACTCTAATGACTTCAACATCTTCAGCATATTCACCAAGGACTTCCAACTTAGAAACTACTAAGGACCACAAGAGAAACAAGGAACTCTTGTTTAAGATTTAGAAACTGAGGGAATGCAAAATAAGAAGAAGCCATCAGCAACTTTGAAGTATTATAACCAAGAGTTTTCTAAAGGAAATCAAGATATCATGTAGAAAGAAGAATCAACCAAGAAGGAAGGAAATATCACAAGTGAACCATGTAGATGGACCACCATTTATAGTTAAAGTCTAACACACCAACTTATGTGGTGTAACAAAAATATTTTGTTGCCTAAGTATGTGCTTGAACTTTATTGTTTGAGTGAAATGATTGTTTGTGATTGCATGCACATTGTTTGTGTGAATTGTGATGTGTGTGATTAGAAATATTCCCTTAGAAATATTCTTGCCTATTCTAAATCTCCCTTCAAACCCAAACAGATGACTACTCCAAGAAACTCCAACATCAAGGTTGATGACACCAACAACAACCAAGAGGACAACATGAGAGAACTTATAGCAACCCAAAACCAGTTGAGCCAAGAGACAACTCAGCTTTTAGCCAACAACAATGGACTAGACCCAGCCATACAAAGAATTTTGGAACTTCAAACTCAATTGTTGCAAGGTTTGGTTACTCAAATGATCAACATGAGAGAAAACTTTTTCCAAAGAGCTAATGACAACAAGGATGACAAGAATGTTATCCTAGATGGAGCCCCAGCTTGCATTATTTGTGGAGACAAGGATCATACTTCCAAGGAGCATGAAGTACAATGCCCCAATTGTGAAGAAGATCATCCTGTTGGACAATGTCCCACCTCTCAACCTACTTGCTACCTTTGTGAAGGAAGTGATCATATTCCTAGTCAATGTCCTATCTATGCCATGGTGGAACAAAGGAAACAAGAAGGATCCAAGTCTACCAAAGGAAAAGGACCACTCATACATCCAAACAAGACAACCCAATTCAAAGGATCAAAGAAACCCAAGAAACCAAGACAAGACATGCACCTTGTGCAATGTCGTAAATGTAAGGAAATGGGACACTACTCCAGTGGATGCCTAGAGAACAAGAAGAATAAAGAGATTGACCAAGTGTGGTGCAACAACTGCAAAGAACCAGGCCACTATGTAGCAACTTGCCCACAAGAGCAACGCAAAGAACTCAAGGACATTCATTGTTTCAACTGCAAGAATCCAGGACATTATGCAAGCAACTGTCCAGAAAGGATGAAAAACAAGTTGAACAAGCCTATGGAGAAACTCAACCTTGGCCCATAAGTCAAGCATGGAAACAAAGGACACCATGCAAATGTTGCTTAGAGAAGTTTTCCAGGACCCTAAGAAGGCCATTATGTAATTTTTGTTTGAAAATTTTTAAGGGTGGTAGTATCCTAGTTGTTTTTGAACTTGCTTGTAACCCTAGCCTCCCCAAATCTCGGGACGAGATTTATTTTAAGGGTGGTAGCCTGTCACATCCCAAGATTTTCCAAATCTTGTAATGTGAAAATAAATGAATAAAATAAAACATTGTTTGATTTTCAGAGCCAGAAGAAACTTTTTGAATTCAATTGGAACATCAAACCCATTTGAATCAAATAAAATCCTAAAGGGATTTAAAAAGATAAACATTTTGAATAAAGGAAAACAAAATATTTTGGAAATACTATTTTTGATCATTAAAATAAAAGGATTTGGTTTTCAATTGAAATAAAAGTTTTATAGATAAAGATTATTTTATAAAGCCAAATTAAAACCTTGGCCAAGCTTTAGAATTAGTACATTTTGTTTTGAATAAAAATAAACAAAGGATTATTTAAATAAATTAATAAGGACCTAATAACCAAATTTTATACAAATAAAAGGTGTTACCAATTTAATGGAAACATCAAAACTTGTTAAATTATTTAAAATAAGTTTTCCAAATAATTGATATTCACAAATAAAACCTACTAAAGTGTTTTGGCTTTATATTAGATTTCAAAATAAATATCTCAATAAAATAAATCCTATTTGATTTAATAATGAAAGTCTATTATATTTAATTAATAATGGACTCTAAAATAAAATGTTATTTCTGTTTTAAACAAGTTTTCCAAATATTCTTTATTTCCAAATAAAACCTACTGATTGGGTTTTGAAAGCATTTGGATTTCAAATGAAGGTTTTATTAAATAAACCAAACCTTGATTTATTAATAAACCATGGACCATTTTATTTAATGGAACCTAAAAAGAATAAAAAATATTATTTTATTCTGGAATTTGGGTATGTTGATAAACAGAATCAAATTCAAAATTACAAAGCTGAATGATTGTTTGAATTGATTTGGGTGTGATTTGTTTGTTTGGAAATTCAAAACAGAATTCAGAAATAGAAAAAGAAAAGGATACAGAATAAAAAAAATGGAAGTGGACCAGACCCAACTAAGCCAGCCCAACAGCCCACTTAGCCCAGCTCCCCCTCACCCGAAAGAAAACATTCCTCACTCTGTTTCCGACCCACACCGAGACTGACTGGTGGACCTCCTCCTCATCTCTTTTCCCACTGATGCAACGGCCCCACTCCACTGTTCTCCTTCCCCACCCCGCGACTGGTTCTTCCCCCTCTCCTCGCCGTTGCAGGCTTAATTTCTCGGCTTGATTACGCCTTAACGCCGCGTAAATTCCTCGTCGCGACAACGCCCATTTAACCGCCTTCTCCTCCTCCTCTTTTCCCCTCAGTTTCCTCCCCCGAGCACGCCTCCAGGCCGCCACAATCTCTTCTCGACTGTCTCTGTCTCCGGCGACCATTCTCATCAATTCCGGCAGCCTCTCACTGCCCCTCTCCTTCCCGACCAAGCTCACATCTTCCCCACTCTCAGGCGCATCTGCTAGTGCATCAAACTCGACCGCGGGTACCCTGTAACCTCGCCTTCGACAACGACCACCGTCGCCACCGTCTGCTTCATCTCCGGCGAAGCCCACAGGTAGTATCCGACCACCCCGCGCCTTCTAGTTCACGCACACGACTCTGTCTTGTTCCTGCGCATCTAACCGTGTCGTCATTTCGCTTTGAGGTGATCCACAGCGCCGTCCACGACGACCACACGACGCGCCCGACGTCGTCCTCTACTCCGGCGAGCAATCGCAGCTGCCCCCGAGCGCCCCTCGTCCGACCAACACCTCCTCGAGCATCACCGTGACCTCCTGAACCCGGTGAGCCTTTTCTCCTCCTCGCTCGCTACCTAGACCACCGGCACCATCCTCACCTGACCGCGCCGCCAGTCGCCGCCGCGTCAGCGCCGCCCACTTTAGGTCAGAGTCGCCAGTACCGTTCGATCTAGATTTAGCGGCCACGATTAGATCACTTATCGTCGAAGGGGTATGTCCTCTGGGCCACTCGATCTAACTAGATCCAACGCCCCACAGCCGCGATCCAACCGAAACGGTACCGACAAATAAGAAGCCGCCGCGTGTCACCAGATAGATTGAAATTAGAATTTGAAATCAGAATTATTTACAAACTTCAAACCCTTATAACTTTTGATCCATACGTCCAAATTTGGCAAATTTTATATCAATGGATTCAGGAGAACAAAACCTAGCCAACCATGGCCTTAGTTTGACAAATAGTATCTGTTAGCTTGTTTGAATTTGCAGAAACTTATGTATGCTTGTTTAGAGTATAAAAATTGTTTAAAAATGATTTTTGGATTAAAACTTTTGCAAAATGGATTGTTGTGACCTTACTGACCCTAGGAACCAACCCTTGGTGTTAGAAATGCTTTTTGTAAAATTTAGGTTAGATTACTTGACTTAGTCATTTTCTAACCAAATAAAAAGAATGGTTTTGTTATAAAAATGTTTATGAAAATGGTTTTAAATGGAAAACTTTGAGAAAATGTTTTGGACCAAACCTACTGACCCAAACACCAAGTTTTGCAATAGCAACTCATTTGGTGAACCCTATAGGCTAATGCCTTAGTAAAAAAAATATTTCTACACCACATAAAATAACACTTTGTTTTGAAAATGGTTTTAAAGTGAAACCTTTTACAAATGACTTGGCCACTTTAGAAAATGACCATTAGATGTACCCAAATGTCTATGACCCATTAGGAATCACTTTTTCAAACAAAACAAAGCTTGGCACGCTTGCATGCATTTCTTTGACTTTGTTATTTATGTGTGTTGTTTTGCTTGATTGGTAGATTGAGTTTGTGCCTTGCTTGATTGATTTGTAGTGACTTGAAGAGTGTGATTGTTGCAAAGATCAAGAAGTGAACCTATACTCTACCAAAAAGGCAAGTGATGCTTCATACTTTCTATCCCAATACTTTCACTATGCATTAGTGATTTTGCTAAGTAAACCTGCATGGATTTTGCTAAGTATAGACCTTGATATAGGAAAACCTAGTAGATGAATCCTTAGTAGGATTTCCTAAGTTAAGTTTCCTACTACTACCAAGCTTAGCCTAGCTAATAGAAAACATGGGTGGAATATATATTCACACTATGGAAAAATATTCTAAGTCTAAGGACTTGTGATTTTGTCTAATAAAACAACTAAGTTAATGAATCACCTGGGTGGAATGGAATAGCTTGGTGGAGAATGGTTGAGTGGTTCACAATGCCATGGACTTGGATTGTGTATCTCACTTGTGGTATGCCACCCAGGAAACAAAGAGATTTGAGATGTCAAATGTTGAGAAGCTTCAAGTGCAACCACTTGGCAATATGGGCTCTGCCATGATCATATAGGTTGCAAGAACTTAGCCAAATGGACAGTGGGTGGTAGTGTTTGATAGGTTGGAGCGCGTCCATTTTGGTCTAAGGGAAGGCTTCTGAAAGATTTTGTCTTGGGAAACCAAGTCTTGTGGGTAAAGTGCACCACCTCTGCAGTGTGAAAAATCTAAGTACTTAGCCATGTCCCTGGTAAAGGACAATTTGAGCATCAAGACATGGAAGCAATCAAGAATCTCATCATTCAAATTTCTAAATTAAAATCTTGTGGTTTGAACAAGGGTTGTTTGAATTCTTCAATCATTGATGGAGAGATGGCTTGGTACAAGGATCTTGAAATCTTTGATTGAGGAAAAATGATTTTGTCAAGCAAAAACTTAGTATTTTCAAATGTTAAGGAAAAATCTATTTTTGAGCAATGCAAGCCTCAACTCCACTTAGCCAAATGCATATAGATGATAGACTCCACTATACAAATATAGTATCACTTGCCAATACAATTCAAATGTATTGACCCTTTGTGGCTGTAACTTATATGTTGCAGGTTTGATTGATTTTAGTAAAGATTGTTTGATTAGGATTACAAAGTCTACAACCAACATCTGCCTGTGGCACTTTGAAGATGAAGGACCCCATGCTTATAGTTATTCCGCTGCAATGTAATGTAATAGCCAATGAGCTATGGTTGATGTAATAAACTTATGTTATTCCTGGTTATAAAGTTATATTATGACCTTTGTTTCTTGATATTACATCTTAACTGTGGATGCTAGCTATTGATCCAGGGACTAGCATTGTAAACACAGGAGGGATCAATCTTATCTAAGGTTGGGACCCCTACATATATTTAGTAAATACTAAGTTTGTTAATATGATTATATATGAATTGAGATCACTTATTTCCAATTTAAGTTAATGATCTGCAAGACTAACTTTGTAAATCTTGGACTTATAGTTGATTAAATATTTTAAAGGAATATTATAAAATTGATTGTTTAAAATTGGATAGTATCCTAAATTATAATTATAGGTTAGACTATTTTAGAGTTAAAAGATTGTATTTTGAAAATGATTATTTCTTACTTAGGAAATAATGTTAAATAATTAATAAAACAACTATCTCATTTTAATAATTGAAGATACATGATCTAAGAATTTTAAAATGTTTTTGGAATAATATATTTAGTATTATCGTAGTAAGTATTCTTACTTAAAATCTTAAAATTTAATTTTATTTATCTTTAGGTATTATCTTGAAAAAAAATTATAAAATTTCTCAATTATTGAATGTCTTTAAATATTTGTTTTAAGTTTTATTTGTAAAATTTTAAGTTAGTATTTATATTAGATAAGAGATTTATTTTTATGTATGAAAGTGATTTTTATTTATTTTTAGGAATTTTTCTGAATTTCTTAAATTTCATTTAGTTATTTAAGGGTGTTAATGTTTATCTGCATTTTATTAAACTTAAATATATATGATTATATTTTTCTTAGGTAGATATGATTTTAATAAATATTTCGATATATTAAATATATTTTTAGGATTTTTCTACATTTTTTCTAGAGATAAAATAGTGTATAGAGTATCTTGGTTATTTCCTTATTTTACCTTATATTATTTTTATCATTAGTTTTATTAGAAGCTGTTTGGTTGGTAATTAGAATGGCCCGGCCCAACCAGGTCTGTCTCGGGGTCAACACGACCACGGCCCCTTCACCCTTCTCGCTCACATCCCCTTCCTGGGATAAACCCGATCCTCCCCTCTGCGATGCCCACTCCGCCGCTCGCCAAATCCCGGCGAACACCGGTCGCTGCGGCCACCGCCTCCAGCCACCCTAGCTATGCCCATCCCAGACCTACTCAACCCTCCAATTCGATCTGTGTATGACGCCCTATCGATCTCGCCCCCTTCAATTATCTGGTTCTAGGGTTCTTGCTGACCATGGCTCTACAGGTTGATTTGTGGTGGTGACCTGGTGATGCGGAGAGGGTCTGGTGGTGGTGTGTTCGTGGTCGCTGGCCACAGTTGCTTGCAGTGACGAACTGGTGGTGCTGATTGTCGCAGGTTGTAGCTCGGCGCGAGGCTAGCACACGGTGCTCCCTGTGCCGCTGCTCGATTTGGGTTTATCTTTGCCTCCTCTTCGACGAGCAGTAGCTTGTCAAAGGTAGGTGATCCTTTACTCACCCCCTCCCTCTCAGTTTTACTCCTGCCACTTTATCTATGTCCAACCCTAGCTAGGGTTCCTCTCTCTGGTTCCTAAGCACATTACAGTAGCTTTGCTACTGAACCTGACTAGCAGGTTTGATCCTAAAATTCTACTTATCTGAATTGAGATAATGGATGGCATAGGGCTATGATTACCTTATGATGATGACACTAGCTAATTATGTAGCTAAAAGCACAAGTGGAGCTAGTGCTTCTAAGTTGAACTATCACCTAACTTCAGCAGAGAAAGTATTGGAACCATTGTTATCACCCTTGGTAGTAGTTATATAAGATAAGCTACTCCAGTATAAAGGGATGTCTCTGTTTGGATGAAGTTCTCACCCAGAAATGTGTGGTTTTGTTATGGTATTTTCTTGGATCAAGGTATATCCTTATTATGTTGTTAACAGGCATATCCTAGTGATGGATCCAATGGTTGATGCTATAATTAAAGATAGTGGCCTTGACTATATTGATCTTATTAAACTTGGAATAGTCTGATACTGAAATGCATGATTCCTAGAATAAAGATTCTAGGTAAATGATTTGCTTAAATTTCTTTATTTAACAGAATGTTAGTTCATGTACTTGCCAATGATGCCAAGTCTGAGGCTTTACTTGTGTGCCACATGATCATATATAATTGTTGCCTTGCAACCTAGTTGTCTAATGCCCAACTACCATTAATAAGACAATGATCATATGATTCCTAGTTATGTTTAGCTTGGAAAAGGATTATGTGGTGTCATTCTCATGTGATATGTAGATTCACTAATGAGATATCGCTGTGATGCCTCCCTTAGGATGGAACACAGTGATCTCCATTACTGTATAAGCTAAGCTTGCCAATGAGTATGGAAAAAAATATCATTCAGTTTTGATGATCTTGATGCAGATTCCTAATATGTGATCTTTGTCAATGATGCATAAGGATGAGACCAATTCTTTCTAAGATAAGAACAGATACTAAGATTTAGAAAGACTTATATGTCTCTATGATGATTTTGCAAAGCAACACTTTGCAATTATGAGAGTACCACTCAACCTAATCCTCCTAGATATATTCTAGTTGAAGGGTAGGTGGAATTTGTTGATTTGTAGAGTTCCCCTGGTATTTCCAGATCTATGTGTGGAATACAAGAATGGTTTCTACAGGATCCAGTGGTTGCTTCTGATGATTTTTACCTGATGTTGGTGAGTGGCTTATGGCCTGTTGTAGATCTTCTACTTGCCTTTTATCAGCTGCTGCAACTCCTCCTTGAGCACCTGGATGGCTTTCCCAAGCAACCAGGGTGCTTGTGATGTAGATGATTCTATTCTGTTGACAGATCTAATGCTTGTCCTGCTCCTCCTTGCACTCCCTGGCCTTCTCCCTCTTGATCTAGTTACTGATCTCACTTGGATTGTTCCTGATCCTCCTCCTCCTTGCTTGTGATTAGGTACAACTACTTTTCTTGTGGAGTGGTTTACCCAGATCCTACTGGAGTAATCTGATGATGTGAAGTTTGTTGTGCTAGCTATTCTGAATTTCAGTAATCTTGTGTTCTTGTTGTTCTAGTGATGTGGAGGAAATGAAAATGCTAGTAGCCGTGATACGGCTATGCTCCTTCATATGTACTTCCTGTGTTGTCTGTGGTGTTGAAAACACATCAGCTGCATGTGGTGTGTGTGATGTCTGCTTTCTTGCATATGGGTACTTATCAGGTCCAAGTTTCAATGCCAGGATTGTGGATGAGCTCAGATAGGAACTGGAGATATTTTCCTAAAACTTGATTGTTTGCCTTTTACTATACAGTGGTGAAACTTGCCCCTATTTGCCTATGATGTTGTATTGAGGCCAGATTTGAAATAAGAACAGATACTATTTCATTTGGTGAAACTTGCCCCTCTTTCTAAATAATCTCAATGATGGAATGAACAGTGCACCCCACTGTTAGACTGAGAGCAAAATTATTAACACTAACTCCTTTTTGTTTTTATCTTATATTTCTTTGTTTTGCAGGAATCAAAAGAATATCCAAGATCATCAAAGTAGATAGAGATTCTAGCTTAGGTTTAAAGCTTCTGTAATCTTCTTATTTAATTGTAATAACAATGTAATTCTTATATATTTTAGTGAAGCTTTTGTTTTTCTTTATTTGTAACTGTTCATCTATGTAATGACTTCTAATTACTTGTATTGATTAAATCTTTGTATGATTAAATAAAGATTTCGTCTTATTTGTTTTCTGTATTTCACTTTATTCATATTCTTTTATTGTAAAAGAATAATATAATACTTCATGTATTCTTTTTTATAAATAATTTTGTAATATCCTTGTTGTAATCTTTTCTTTTTATCCCTTTGTTATAAAAGGATAATGTGATATAATATATTCTTTTAATAAAGAAAATTTCTATTTGTTTCATTAATGTAATTCATTTTCCATTTTCTTTATTCATTTTATTATGATTTTTAATACTATTTTATTTATTCTTTTATTATGAAAGAACAATGCAATGTTGGTCTTAAAGAATCTTTATACTTTTGTTGATAGCACTTGTATTTGTCTTATTGTTAATAATTATTTATAATTCAAATTCCTCCCTCATAATTCAACAAAACAACAGAGGTCATGTCAAAATTTATCACACTCCCCCCTTGGGTGACAATAAACCAATTTCATTAGAGTGAGAATTCTATCACTCTAGCTTTTTAATTTGGCGAAAAATTTACCCGGATTTTCAGATGCATGCATGCAGATGCACAAAATCCTAAATCTACCCTTCGTTTAGTCCTAAATGCTGGGATGTTACAGACTTCCCCCCTTAAATTAAACTTCATCCCGAAGTTTGTGGTTTCTTGTTCAAGAAGGTTTTAGATAGTCTCGTCCTGAGTTTTTCTTCTTTGCTCCCAGTTTCTTGTCTTTCCAAAGTAATGTTTTTAATAAACTCAACACTCCTTGAGTTTACTCTCAACCTTGATTCGGTTATTGTTAATACCTAATGCTAATTTATACTTCCTCCCGAAGCTTCATGAGATTAATTTTAACATTGAACAACTTTATTGACGAAGGACTACTGATATTAAACATATCCATCGTAGCCTCGTCAACGTGGTTCCATCCAAAGTTTCCACCCCTTGATGGTGGTTTTACTCCTCGAGTAACCAACTTGTTGGGACATTCAGATCTCCTATGTCCATCCAGACCACACCTATAACACACCTTATCGGTCTTCCAACAATTCCTGCTTAGGTGACCTGAATTTCCACACTTATTGCATATGATTTGTTTCTTTCATTTTAATGCTTCATGTTTTGATATACCATTTGCGTATATGAATCTGGGCATAAAACTTAAGTTTGATGTTGATTCTGGAGATTGAATCTTCTTTGGTTCTCTTATAGCTCGTTTCTTGGCTAATTCCTTCCTCTCTTCCACTAGAATATTGTAATCATCCTCGAAAGTAATTGCTACAACAACTAGCTCTTGGAAACGTCGTGTTGAAGCCCCTCGTATTTCCAAGAACCTTCTCTTGCGCTTCTCCTGTGAATTTACCTCATCAACTGCATAACGAGATTATTGACTAAACTTGCTAATATATTTCATCATGGTTTCATCATTTTGTCATAAATCCTTGAATTCTCTCCTCTTAAATTCCATAATGCTCTCTGGAACATGATACTCACGAAACTTCTGCTTGAATTCTCCTCAAGTGATTACCTCTTTTGGTGTGAGCATGGCTAATTGATTTTCCCACCAATTTGCGGTAGGTCCTGATAGAAGAAATGTTGCATAATGTAACTTCTCCTCATCATTGCATACAACTGTTTTAAGCTTCCTTTCTGTATCCATCAGCCAATCCTCCGCATCCATAGGTTCTGGTGCGGACACAAAAGGAATTGGTTTGGCATTTTGGAAATCGGAAAGACTTACTCTGATATCTTTGTTCCCCTCTCCGGGTCCAATTCGTTTGAGTATCTCTTGCATGAACTTATTCTGGTACTCTTGCATCATTTGCATGAAATTCTTCTCTATCAACGGACGAGTTGATGGTCCAGTTACGGGTACATCCTCATTACTTTCCCTATGTTTAGCTTCTTGCTCCATACGCTGTCCTTCAGACCCAGCTTCTACTCCCGTATCCATACCCTCTCTAGTCCTGCTACATAAAGCAATTACTCATACTTACATCATGCATATGTTTTCTGAGCTCAACTCTATGCACAGTGCTAGTCACACAAGGAAATCAAGAAACAAATCCAAATAACAACCAAACCTATACCATGTATTATGCATGGTCTTTATAAGCTATTACAAACAATCCTCATAACTACGGTTTGACTCTCACTTGGTACATTACTTGTATGTTTCAAGGACTTGCTTGCTTGTATGAGCATGCTCTTACTTCTTAAGTCATGCCTCGCAAACACTACGATGCACATTACTGGTTTATGTACATCATTTAAGCCCTTTTCTTCTATGGATTGTCTCTTCTTAGTACTTCCTGGAATTCCGTCCATGATGACATGAAGTCCGACAACTACCTTCTAGAGTATATAAACATCCAGAGGGTGTGCACTTTTGATTAGAGGTACTAAGATTGAGATTAGCCATTGAGAAATGACTACAAAATGCATGATCTCCCATGGAATTCTCAGGTCCACCTTCAAACGCACTTTCGAAGCAAGATGTATTTTATGCTTTCCCTTGATTTAGTCATACATATAGATATAATAATTGCCAATGCCTTCTTCCATGTCAATAGGATTGGTACTACCCCCATATGGATCATAGATTCCATGCTAATCTTGCTGGTTTCTACTCCTTTCTTAGGATCACAGGGTATAGGATTCTCCTGGTTCCAGTCTAAGATTCTACTCCCCATCCATCATAATTCCAAACTGGAATACTTGGATTGGTTGTTTCTTGAGTTTCCTGTTTTGTTTTATACTCGTCCATGATCTACATGTTTATAAAACCCATTCTGATAATTAGGCATAGGTTTTGGACTATGGTCCCTCAAATTCATTCTCTTCATACACCACTTTTGAAAAGACTATTCTAAGATGCCTAGCTTCTCTATCTGACTCCCTTTTTGCATTCTATTGCTTTAGTAGGATCAACATAATCCTCAAGGTTGTATCAATCTCCTGGACTAGAACCTTAATGTGTGTCATGATAGGTACTGAATAATGTCCTATTATGATCTATGTACTCGGAAGCTAAGGTAGATTTAGTCTGCACAAATGTAGCATGATCCAACTTAAGTTCCGAATTTATGGAATCTTGAGGTATAGTAGCATGAGTACTACCTACCAATCCCCTTGGATTCCTGTTTTCGAAGCCTGGTTATTGCTTCTAAAACTGCAATTCGATAAGCCGCTGCCATAAATCTCATCTTCCCTGATGGCATTTCTTCACTTATCCCCACCTTTTTAGTATGATAAGCACTACACGATACTTGAATAACACTTTCCTGAAATGGAAACTATAAACCTTGACAAAAAGTCGAGATTTACAATTCCATATTCCATAAAAGTTATCTCAAAAGTTTTGTCCAATCACCAACATGGTAATCTAAAGTCCTATACATCACTTGAACATTTCGGTTTGAGTACCGAGATGCCATTCCCTACTGTATGTAAGAGATTATAATTAGTCCTACTAGTTTATAACTTAGTATTATTACCCAAATTGCATCATAATAAAGAATTATCGCACTAGAAACATGACAATGTAATTCTCAAGTGAATTCTCATCATATTTCTAGAGAACTCTTTACCGTTGCTAGCATACTTCCTACAAGTTCTTCCCATTTAATAGGTTTCCAACCTAAGGTCAAAGCTTTTGCTTTGATACCAGCTGTGGTGACCCAGCATACCACTGCATGTTGTAGTATACTATAGTCGTGGACATAACA
The DNA here is from genome assembly GCA_916181665.1 of Avena sativa. NCBI lineage: Eukaryota > Viridiplantae > Streptophyta > Magnoliopsida > Poales > Poaceae > Avena > Avena sativa. The sequence continues at coordinate 465,424,543 of OV702283.1, read as the reverse complement.
CTCACGAGTACCATTCCGCAAATATTACATCCTCAGATTGGTACAACAGAAACAAAGCGGGTCCACAATATACATTGTCATTATTACAATTAGAAATTTACATGACGACTTTGAGATCCTCCTAGGTCCATAGAGGTATCCCGATGACTCAGGGCTAAACTATAATAACTCGGAGAACAGAAGTAATAAGCAACTAAGGTTTATACGATATTTAATATAGGTAGAAGATAGAGATCTATGCTACTAGACTAGATCACTATATGTGCTACATCTACACTTCAGATACGTCGGTCTCCATTCCATAGATGTTTTCGTAATTGTTCCCTTTGACGCTTCCGGATACTTCTGGTTCTTCATAGCAGAATTCTTCTTGGTCTTCAATTGGATATATTATTTCCTCTTCCTGACCGTTAATGTCTTCAGAATCTAGCAAGGGTTAAGAAGATACGTTGAGTACGAGCGTACTCGGCAAGTTCACTAAAAAGGAGTGTTTGATGCACTATATCTGCAGCCACAGACCATAGGTCATAGGCAATGCAAGTTTTTGTAAACATTTCTTCAAAGGTTGCTTTTATTCTGAAAAGCTATGTCCGTTAGCCTTCACGGGTTTACCAGAACTTTCATGGAGTTCCTTTCCCACCACGTTCGCACCTCCTTCCCGGAACAGGAAGTAACAAGTTACAGTTCTTTCACTCTGCAGAGGTGCGTTACTTTACCCATGAGAGATCTTAGCTTTGTTGCACATCCGGGCGCGCATTCCCGTTCACACTTCCTTGGTATGAGGCCCAGACTAAGATCCAAGTCAATCAATGTCCTTATCCGCGACCCCGCATACACCACAATTGTTGGATGCCCAAACTCAAGGTAGACTTTTTCCCGTATAAAACGGCTATAACTTAGTTGGATACACACAGCAACCATTAACACTAGAAATCTGTCTTTTGTAAGCCCAGATCCACGGTAGACTTCCCCCGTATAAAACAGCTATACCCACGATCTGCAACTTAAAATGCCCAGAACAGTGTCCAATGCATGAGAAAGGGAGCCGATACAGGTGACTTTTGCGTCCCATTCCAAATCTCATGGTTAACGCGTAATATACAACGGAAGAATCACTGTCGACATTGGTTGTTAAGTCCTAGGTATTATGTTCATTTATCACCGGAACTTTCATAGTAGGTTATTACCTCATGGTAAATAACCTATAATCACATTATTATGAAAATAATATTTTGGACCTTTTTCAAATGCAGGTGATGACAACACTGGACTTGTAAAATACTTTACAGAAAATAATCAAAGACATGAGCAAATGTGAACTTGCCTTGATATAGCGAAGTATTGTAGTCGAATGTCTCGACTTGACCCTGTACCTCGGGTTCTACAAAAGTACCATCATTGCCCGGTAAGGACAATGTTTAAAGAAGCAATATGTTGTTATGCATAAGTAATGCTATGCATTTTGTAAAACCTTAAGTAATTCCTCAACATTACATGTGAGTTGGATTTAGATGATTTGTTTAGGATGTGAGTTATCTTTAAGTTTACTTCATAAAGGAGTGTAGTTGTAAGGGTTTTTGGATAACATATAAGACATGAAACTAAGGTACAATTGTAATACAATTCTAAGATTGGGTGATATCATGTAATCATTACAAAGTTTATGTTTTATTTTTGTTATGGCTTAAAAGAAATGGTATAGTGTTTCTTTTTGGAAGTGGCAAAAAGAATAACATTTGAAGAAAATATTATTTATGTTAAATTAATCAACTCTGAAGATTAATAAGATTAAAGTTATGGTTTAGGACAGGGTTTAAATGATTTTGAGTCATTACATACCTAGCTTATGATATGTCAGACCAAAGCTAACTACAAATATATAATTGGACTTGGGATATAATATTTATGGCATTAACAATAATTAGGGTTTTACTTAAGCATGACGAAACTTAGTCTTAAAGACTTAAAGGTAGTATATTTAATATTCATAGATTATATTATAAGATTTGGCTATATCAAGAAAATAGGTGAATTTATTTTATAATATATTTAGTAAATACTAAGTTTGTTAATATGATTATATATGAATTGAGATCACTTATTTCCAATTTAAGTTAATGATCTGCAAGACTAACTTTGTAAATCTTGGACTTATAGTTGATTAAATATTTTAAAGGAATATTATAAAATTGATTGTTTAAAATTGGATAGTATCCTAAATTATAATTATATGTTAGACTATTTTAGAGTTAAAAGATTGTATTTTGAAAATGATTATTTCTTACTTAGGAAATAATGTTAAATAATTAATAAAACAACTATCTCATTTTAATAATTGAAGATATATGATCTAAGAATTTTAAAATGTTTTTGGAATAATATATTTAGTATTATCCTAGTAAGTATTCTTACTTAAAATCTTAAAATTGAATTTTATTTATCTTTAGGTATTATCTTGAAATTTTTTTATAAAATTTCTCAATTATTGAATGTCTTTAAATATTTGTTTTAAGTTTTATTTGTAAAATTTTAAGTTAGTATTTATATTAGATAAGAGATTTATTTTTATGTATGAAAGTGATTTTTATTTATTTTTAGGAATTTTTCTGAATTTATTAAATTTCATTTAGTTATTTAAGGGTGTTAATGTTTATCTGCATTTTATTAAACTTAAATATATATGATTATATTTTTCTTAGGTAGATATGATTTTAATAAATATTTCGATATATTAAATATATTTTTAGGATTTTTCTACATTTTTTCTAGAGATAAAATAGTGTATAGAGTATCTTGGTTATTTCCTTATTTTAGCTTATATTATTTTTATCATTAGTTTTATTAGAAGTTGTTTGGTTGGTAATTAGAATGGCCCGGCCCAACCAGGTCTGTCTCGGGGTCAACACGACCCCGGCCCCTTCACCCTTCTCGCTCACATCCCCTTCCTGGGATAAACCCGATCCTCCCCTCTACGATGCCCACTCCGCCGCTCGCCAAATCCCAGCGAACACCGGTCGGTCCGGCCACCGCCTCCAGCCACCCTAGCTCTGCCCATCCCAGACCTACTCAACCCTCCAATTCGATCTGTGTATGACGCCCTATTGATCTCGCCCCCTTCAATTATCTGGTTCTAGGGTTCTTGCTGCCCATGGCTCTACAGGTTGATTTGTGGTGGTGACCTGGTGATGCGGAGAGGGTCTGGTGGTGGTGTGTTCGTGGTCGCTGGCCACAGTTGCTTGCAGTGACGAACTGGTGGTGCTGATTGTCGCAGGTTGCAGCTCGGCGCGGGGATAGCACACGGTGCTCCCTGTGCCGCTGCTCGATTTGGGTTTATCTTTGCCTCCTCTTCGACGAGCAGTAGCTTGTCAAAGGTAGGTGATCCTTTACTCACCCCTCCCTCTCAGTTTTACTCCTGCCACTTTATCTGTGTCCAACCCTAGCTAGGGTTCCTCTCTCTGGTTCCTAAGCACATTACAGTAGCTTTGCTACTGAACCTGACTAGCAGGTTTGATCCTAAAATTCTACTTATCTGAATTGAGCTAATGGACGGCATAGGGCTATGATTACCTTATGATGATGACACTAGCTAATTATGTAGCTAAAAGCACAAGTGGAGCTAGTGCTTCTAGTTGAACTATCACCTAACTTCAGCAGAGAAAGTATTGGAACCATTGTTATCACCCTTGGTAGTAGTTATATAAGATAAGCTACTCCAGTATAAAGGGATGTCTCTGTTTGGATGAAGTTCTCACCCAGAAATGTGTGGTTTTGTTATGGTATTTTCTTGGATCAAGGTATATCCTTATTATGTTGTTAACAGGCATATACTAGTGATGGATCCAATGGTTGATGCTATAATTAAAGATAGTGGCCTTGACTATATTGATCTTATTAAACTTGGAATAGTCTGATACTGAAATGAATGATTCCTAGAATAAAGATTCTAGGTAAATGATTTGCTTAAATTTCTTTATTTAACAGAATGTTAGTTCATGTACTTGCTAATGATGCCAAGTCTGAGGCTTTACTTGTGTGCCACATGATCATATATAATTGTTGCCTTGCAACCTAGTTGTCTAATGCCCAACTACCATTAATAAGACAATGATCATATGATTCCTAGTTATGTTTAGCTTGGAAAAGGATTATGTGGTGTCATTCTCATGTGATATGTAGATTCACTAATGAGATATCGCTGTGATGCCTCCCTTAGGATGGAACACAGTGATCTCCATTACTGTATAAGCTAAGCTTGCCAATGAGTATGGAAAAAAAATATCATTCAGTTTTGATGATCTTGATGCAGATTCCTAATATGTGATCTTGGTCAATGATGCATAAGGCTGAGACCAATTCTTTCTAAGATAAGAACAGATACTAAGATTTAGAAAGACTTGTATGTCTCTATGATGATTTTGCAAAGCAACACTTTGCAATTATGAGAGTACCACTCAACCTAATCCTCCTAGATATATTCTAGTTGAATGGTAGGTGGAATTTGTTGATTTGTAGAGTTCCCCTGGTATTTCCAGATCTATGTGTGGAATACAAGAATGGTTTCTACAGGATCCAGTGGTTGCTTCTGATGATTTTTACCTGATGTTGGTGAGTGTCTTATGGCCTATTGTAGATCTTCTACTTGCCTTTTATCAGCTGCTGCAACTCCTCCTTGAGCACCTGGATGGCTTTCCCAAGCAACCAGGGTGCTTGTGATGTAGATGATTCTATTCTGTTGACAGATCTAATGCTTGTCCTGCTCCTCCTTGCACTCCCTGGCCTTCTCCCTCTTGATCTAGTTACTGATCTCTTCTTGGATTGTTCCTGATCCTCCTCCTCCTTGCTTGTGATTAGGTACAACTACTTTTCTTGTGGAGTGGTTTACCCAGATCCTACTGTAGTAATCTGATGATGTGAAGTTTGTTGTGCTAGCTATTCTGAATTTCAGTAATCTTGTGTTCTTGTTGTTCTAGTGATGTGGAGGAAATGGAAATGCTAGTAGCCGTGATACGGCTATGCTCCTTCATATGTACTTCCTGTGTTGTCTGTGGTGTTGAAAACACATCAGCGGCATGTGGTGTGTGTGATGTCTGCTTTCTTGCATATGGGTCCTTATCAGGTCCAAGTTTCAATGCCAGGATTGTGGATGAGCTCAGATAGGAACTGGAGATATTTTCCTAAAACTTGATTGTTTGCCTTTTACTATACAGTGGTGAAACTTGCCCCTATTTGCCTATGATGTTGTATTGAGGCCAGATTTGAAATAAGAACAGATACTATTTCATTTGATGAAACTTGCCCCTCTTTCTAAATAAGCTCAATGATGGAATGAACAGTGCACCCCACTGTTAGACTAAGAGCAAAATTATTAACACTAACTCCTTTTTGTTTTTATCTTATATTTCTTTGTTTTGCAGGAATCAAAAGAATTTCCAAGATCATCAAAGTAGATAGAGATTCTAGCTTAGGTTTAAAGCTTCTGTAATCTTCTTATTTAATTGTAATAACAATGTAATTCTTATATATTTTAGTGAAGCTTTTGTTTTTCTTTATTTGTAACTGTTCATCTATGTAATGACTTCTAATTACTTGTATTGATTAAATCTTTGTATGATTAAATAAAGATTTCGTCTTATTTGTTTTCTGTATTTCACTTTATTCATATTCTTTTATTGTAAAAGAATAATATAATACTTCATGTATTCTTTTTTATAAATAATTTTGTAATATCCTTGTTGTAATCTTTTCTTTTTATCCCTTTGTTATAAAAGGATAATGTGATATAATATATTCTTTTAATAAAGAAAATTTCTATTTGTTTCATTAATGTAATTCATTTTCCATTTTCTTTATTCATTTTATTATGATTTTTAATACTATTTTATTTATTCTTTTATTATGAAAGAACAATGCAATGTTGGTCTTAAAGAATCTTTATACTTTTGTTGATAGCACTTGTATTTGTCTTATTGTTAATAATTATTTATAATTCAAATTCCTCCCTCATAATTCAACAAAACAACAGAGGTCATGTCAAAATTTATCACACTCCCCCCTTGGGTGACAATAAACCAATTTCATTAGAGTGAGAATTCTATCACTCTAGCTTTTTAATTTGGCGAAAAATTTACCCGGATTTTCAGATGCATGCATGCAGATGCACAAAATCCTAAATCTACCCTTCGTTTAGTCCTAAATGTTGGGATGTTACAGACTTCCCCCCTTAAATTAAACTTCGTCCCGAAGTTTGTGGTTTCTTGTTCAAGAAGGTTTTAGATAGTCTCGTCCTGAGTTTTTCTTCTTTGCTCCCAGTTTCTTGTCTTTCCAAAGTAATGTTTTTAATAAACTCAACACTCCTTGAGTTTACTCTCAACCTTGATTCGGTTATTGTTAATACCTAATGCTAATTTATACTTCCTCCCGAAGCTTCATGAGATTAATTTTAACATTGAACAACTTTATTGACGAAGGACTACTGATATTAAACATATCCATCGTAGCCTCGTCAACGTGGTTCCATCCAAAGTTTCCACCCCTTGATGGTGGTTTTACTCCTCGAGTAACCAACTTGTTGGGACATTCAGATCTCCTATGTCCATCCAGACCACACCTATAACACACCTTATCGGTCTTCCAACAATTCCTGCTTAGGTGACCTGAATTTCCACACTTATTGCATATGATTTGTTTCTTTCGTTTTAATGCTTCATGTTTTGATATACCATTTGCGTATATGAATCTGGGCATAAAACTTAAGTTTGATGTTGATTCTGGAGATTGAATCTTCTTTGGTTCTCTTATAGCTCGTTTCTTGGCTAATTTCTTCCTCTCTTCCACTAGCATATTGTAATCATCCTCGAAAGTAATTGCTACAACAACTAGCTCTTGGAAACGTCGTGTTGAAGCCCCTCGTATTTTCATGTTCATATAAGGGTTTAGTCATTCCAAGAACCTTCTCTTGCGCTTCTCCTGTGAATTTACCTCATCAACTGCATAACGAGATTATTGACTAAACTTGCTAATATATTTCATCACGGTTTCATCATTTTGTCATAAATCCTTGAATTCTCTCCTCTTAAATTCCATAATGCTCTCTGGAACATGATACTCACGAAACTTCTGCTTGAATTCTCCCCAAGTGATTACCTCTTTTGGTGTGAGCATGGCTAATTGATTTTCCCACCAATTTGCGGTAGGTCCTGATAGAAGAAATGTTGCATAATGTAACTTCTCCTCATCATTGCATCCAACTGTTTTAAGCTTCCTTTCTGTATCCATCAGCCAATCCTCTGCATCCATAGGTTCTGGTGCGGACACAAAAGGAATTGGTTTGGCATTTTGGAAATCGGAAAGACTTACTCTGATATCTTTGTTCCCCTCTCCGGGTCCAATTCGTTTGAGTATCTCTTGCATGAACTTATTCTGGTACTCTTGCATCATTTGCATGAAATTCTTCTCTATCAACGGACGAGTTGATGGTCCAGTTACGGGTACATCCTCATTACTTTCCCTATGTTTAGCTTCTTGCTCCATACGCTGTCCTTCAGACCCAGCTTCTACTCCCGTATCCATACCCTCTCTAGTCCTGCTACATAAAGCAATTACTCATACTTACATCATGCATATGTTTTCTAAGCTCAACTCTATGCACAGTGCTAGTCACACAAGGAAATCAAGAAACAAATCCAAATAACAACCAAACCTATACCATGTATTATGCATGGTCTTTATAAGCTATTACAAACAATCCTCATAACTACGGTTTGACTATCACTTGGTACATTACTTGTATGTTTCAAGGACTTGCTTGCTTGTATGAGCATGCTCTTACTTCTTAAGTCATGCCTCGCAAACACTACGATGCACATTACTGGTTTATGTACATCATTTAAGCCCTTTTCTTCTATGGATTGTCTCTTCTTAGTACTTCCTGGAATTCCGTCCATGATGACATGAAGTCCGACAACTACCTTCTAGAGTATATAAACATCCAGAGGGTGTGCACTTTTGATTAGAGGTACTAAGATTGAGATTAGCCATTGAGAAATGACTACAAAATGCATGATCTCCCATGGAATTCTCAGGTCCACCTTCAAACGCACTTTCGAAGCAAGATGTATTTTATGCTTTCCCTTGATTTAGTCATACATATAGATATAATAATTGCCAATGCCTTCTTCCATGTCAATAGGATTGGTACTACCCCCATATGGATCATAGATTCCATGCTAATCTTGCTGGTTTCTACTCCTTTCTTAGGATCACAGGGTATAGGATTCTCCTGGTTCCAGTCTAAGATTCTACTCCCCATCCATCATAATTCCAAACTGGAATACTTGGATTGGTTGTTTCTTGAGTTTCCTGTTTTGTTTTATACTCGTCCATGATCTACATGTTTATAAAACCCATTCTGATAATTAGGCATAGGTTTTGGACTATGGTCCCTCAAATTCATTCTCTTCATACACCACTTTTGAAAAGACTATTCTAAGATGCCTAGCTTCTCTATCTGACTCCCTTTTTGCATTCTATTGCTTTAGTAGGATCAACATAATCCTCAAGGTTGTATCAATCTCCTGGACTAGAACCTTAATGTGTGTCATGATAGGTACTGAATAATGTCCTATTATGATCTATGTACTCGGAAGCTAAGGTAGATTTAGTCTGCACAAATGTAGCATGATCCAACTTAAGTTCCGAATTTATGGAATCTTGAGGTATAGTAGCATGAGTACTACCTACCAATCCCCTTGGATTCCTGTTTTCGAAGCCTGGTTATTGCTTCTAAAACTGCAATTCGATAAGCCGCTGCCATAAATCTCATCTTCCCTGATGGCATTTCTTCACTTATCCCCACCTTTTTAGTATGATAAGCACTACACGATACTTGAATAACACTTTCCTGAAATGGAAACTATAAACCTTGACAAAAAGTCGAGATTTACAATTCCATATTCCATAAAAGTTATCTCAAAAGTTTTGTCCAATCACCAACATGGTAATCTAAAGTCCTATACATCACTTGAACATTTCGGTTTGAGTACCGAGATGCCATTCCCTACTGTATGTAAGAGATTATAATTAGTCCTACTAGTTTATAACTTAGTATTATTACCCAAATTGCATCATAATAAAGAATTATCGCACTAGAAACATGACAATGTAATTCTCAAGTGAATTCTCATCATATTTCTAGAGAACTCTTTACCGTTGCTAGCATACTTCCTACAAGTTCTTCCCATTTAATAGGTTTCCAACCTAAGGTCAAAGCTTTTGCTTTGATACCAGCTGTGGTGACCCAGCATACCACTGCATGTTGTAGTATACTATAGTCGTGGACATAACACTCACGAGTACCATTCCGCAAATATTACATCCTCAGATTGGTACAACAGAAACAAAGCGGGTCCACAATATACATTGTCATTATTACAATTAGAAATTTACATGACGACTTTGAGATCCTCCTAGGTCCATAGAGGTATCCCGATGACTCAGGGCTAAACTATAATAACTCGGAGAACAGAAGTAATAAGCAACTAAGGTTTATACGATATTTAATATAGGTAGAAGATAGAGATCTATGCTACTAGACTAGATCACTATATATGCTACATCTACACTTCAGATACGTCGGTCTCCATTCCATAGATGTTTTCGTAATTGTTCCCTTTGACGCTTCCGGATACTTCTGGTTCTTCATAGCAGAATTCTTCTTGGTCTTCAATTGGATATATTATTTCCTCTTCCTGACCGTTAATGTCTTCAGAATCTAGCAAGGGTTAAGAAGATACGTTGAGTACGAGCGTACTCGGCAAGTTCACTAAAAAGGAGTGTTTGATGCACTATATCTGCAGCCACAGACCATAGGTCATAGGCAATGCAAGTTTTTGTAAACATTTCTTCAAAGGTTGCTTTTATTCTGAAAAGCTATGTCCGTTAGCCTTCACGGGTTTACCAGAACTTTCATGGAGTTCCTTTCCCGCCACTTTCGCACCTCCTTCCCGGAACAGGAAGTAACAAGTTACAGTTCTTTCACTCTACAGAGGTGCGTTACTTTACCCATGAGAGATCTTAGCTTTGTTGCACATCCGGGCGCGCATTCCCGTTCACACTTCCTTGGTATGAGGCCCAGACTAAGATCCAAGTCAATCAATGTCCTTATCCGCGACCCCGCATACACCACAATTGTTGGATGCCCAAACTCAAGGTAGACTTTTCCCCGTATAAAACGGCTATAACTTAGTTGGATACACACAGCAACCATTAACGAGCTGGTGGTGCTGATTGCCGCAGGTTGCAGCTCGGCGCAGGGATAGCACACGTGCTCCATGTGTCGCTGTGCCGCTGCTCGATTTGGGTTTATCTTCGCCTCCTCTTCGACGAGCAGTAGCTTGTCAAAGGTAGGTGATCCTTTACTCACCCCTCCCTCTCGGTTTTACTCCTGCCACTTTATGTGTGTCCAACCCTAGCTAGGGTTCCTATCTCTGGTTCCTAAGCACATTATAGTAGCTTTGCTACTGAACTTGACTAGCAGGTTTGATCCTAAAATTCTACTTATCTGAATTGAGCTAATGGATGGCATAGGGCTATGATTACCTTATGATGATGACACTAGCTAATTATGTAGCTAAAAGCACAAGTGGAGCTAGTGCTTCTAAGTTGAACTGTCACCTATCTTCAGCATAGAAAGTATTGGAACCATTGTTATCACCCTTGGGAGTAGTTATATAATATAAGCTACTCCAGTATAAAGGGATGTCTCTGTTTGGATGAAGTTCTCACCCAGAAATGTGTGGTTTTGTTATGGTATTTTCTTGGATCAAGGTATATCCTTATTATGTTGTTAACAGGCATATCCTAGTGATGGATCCAATGGTTGATGCTATAATTAAAGATAGTGGCCTTGACTATATTGATCTTATTAAACTTGGAATAGTCTGATACTGAAATGCATGATTCCTAGAAGAAAGATTCTAGGAAAATGATTTGCTTAAATTTCTTTATTTAACAGAATGTTAGTTCATGTACTTGCCAATGATGCCAAGTCTGAGGCTTTACTTGTGTGCCATATGATCATATATAATTGTTGCATTGCAACCTAGTTGTCTAATGCCCAACTACCATTAATAAGACAATGATCATATGATTCCTAGTTATGTTTAGCTTGGAAAAGGATTATGTGGTGTCATTCTCATGTGCTATGTAGATTCACTAATGAGATATCGCTGTGATGCCTCCCTTAGGATGGAACACAGTGATCTCCATTACTGTATAAGCTAAGCTTGCCAATGAGTATGGAAAAAAATATCATTCAGTTTGCATGATCTTGATGCAGATTCCTAATATGTGATCTTGGTCAATGATGCATAAGGCTGAGACCAATTCTTTCTAAGATAAGAACAGATACTAAGATTTAGAAAGACTTGTATGTCTCTATGATGATTTTGCAAAGCAACACTTTGCAATTATGAGAGTACCACTCAACCTAATCCTCCTAGATATATTCTAGTTGAAGGGTAGGTGGAATTTGTTGATTTGTAGAGTTCCCCTGGTATTTCCAGATCTATGTATGGAATACAAGAATGGTTTCTACAGGATCCAGTGGTTGCTTCTGATGATCTTTACCTGATGTTGGTGAGTGGCTTATGGCCTGTTGTAGATCTTCTACCTTTTATCAGCTGCTGCAACTCCTCCTTGAGCACCTGGATGGCTTTCCCAAGCAACCAGGGTGCTTGTGATGTAGATGATTCTGTTCTGTTGACAGATCTAATGCTTGTCCTGCTCCTCCTTGCACTCCCTGGCCTTCTCCCTCTTGATCCAGTTACTGATATCTTCTTGGATTGTTCCTGATCCTCCTCCTCCTTGCTTGTGATTAGGTACAACTACTTTTCTTGTGGAGTGGTTTACCCAGATCCTACTGCAGTAATATGATGATGTGAAGTTTGTTGTGCTAGCTATTCTGAATTTCACTAATCTTGTGTTCTTGTTGTTCTAGTGATGTGGAGGAAATGGAAATGCTAGTAGCTGTGATACGGCTATGCTCCTTCATATGTACTTCCTGTGTTGTCTGTGGTGTTGAAAACACAGCAGCTACATGTGGTGTGTGTGATGCCTGCTTTCTTGCATATGGGTCCTTATCAGGTCCAAGTTTCAATGCCAGGATTGTGGATGAGCTCAGATAGGAACTGGAGATATTTTCCTAAAACTTGATTGTTTGCCTTTTACTATACAGTGGTGAAACTTGCCCCTATTTGCCTATGATGTTGTACTGAGGCCAGATTTGAAATAAGAACAGATACTATTTCATTTGGTGAAACTTGCCCCTCTTTCTAAATAAGCTCAATGATGGAATGAACAGTGCACCCCACTGTTAGACTGAGAGCAAAATTATTAACACTAACTCCTTTTTGTTTTTATCTTATATTTCTTTGTTTTGCAGGAATCAAAAGAATATCCAAGATCATCAAAGTAGTTAGAGATTCTAGCTTAGGTTTAAATCTTCTATAATCTTCTTATTTAATTGTAATAACAATGTAATTCTTATATATTTTAGTGAAGCTTTTGTTTTTCTTTATTTGTAACTGTTCATCTATGTAATGACTTCTAATTACTTGTATTGATTAAATCTTTGTATGATTAAATAAAGATTTCTTCGTATTTGTTTTCTGTATTTCACTTTATTCTTATTCTTTTATTGTAAAAGAATAATATAATACTTCATGTATTCTTTTTTATAAATAATTCTGTAATATCCTTGTTGTAATCTTTTCTTTGTATCCCTTTGTTATAAAAGGATAATGTGATATACATATATTCTTTTAATAAAGAAATTTTCTATTTGTTTCATTAATGTAATTCATTTTCCATTTTCTTTATTCATTTTATTATTATTTTTAATACTATTTTCTTTATTCTTTTATTATGAAAGAACAATGCAATGTTGGTCTTAAAGAATCTTTATACTTTTGTTGATAGCACTTGTATTTGTCTTATTGTGAATAATTATTTATAATTCAAATTCCTCCCCTCATAATTCAACAAAACAACATAGGTCATGTCAAAATTCATCACACTCCCCCCTTGGATGACACTAAACCAATTTCATCAGAGTGAGAATTCTATCACTCTAGCTTTTTAATTTGGCGAAAAATTTACTCGGATTTTCAGATGCATGCATGCATATGCACAAAATCCTAAATCTACCCTTCGTTTAGTCCTAAATGCTAGGATGTTACACCTATGCATCTATTTGCTACTCCATGAGGGACAAGTTGAATGCCACTATGCCATGTTTTCTATATGTGAAACAAAAAAACGTCTTTCAATGTGTTATTCATGAATCTTTTTTTGTAACCTTTCATATTGCATGCATAGTTACTTTGTCTTACTGTTAGAACTCCATCTTTCATGCTCATGTCTAGAGTTCTTTGATCCTAGCTTTCAATGCTTGCAAATGGTTTGATATTGATTTTGATGGTGCATGTCACCTCAAAATTTATTCTTTTTATCACTTACCTACTCGAGGACGAGCAAGAGTTAAGCTTTTGGAAGCTTGATACGTTGAAAACGTATCTATAATTTTTGATGCTCCATGCTTGTTTAGTATCTACTTTGCTTTGCTTTGTCTACACTTTGAGGTGTTTTTATATGTTTTTCTGGACTAACCTATTAACTAGATGCCATAGTGCCAGTTGCCTGTTTTCTTCTGTTTTTGGTTCTAGAAAAGGCAGAAAATCAATATTCTCGGAATTGGACGGGACAAAAGCCAAAGTCAATATTTTACTTTGGGGAACACGGAGCCAGAATACGAGACGGAGGGGAGCCACCAGGGGCACACCCCCTGGCCACGCGGCTAACCCTAGACCGCGCCTGGGGGGTGCGGCCGCCCTGGCTGCCCCCTGCCTCTCCTCTTCACCTATAAAGACCCCTCCCCCCCCGATACCAAAACCCTAAGTAACCCGATCAATCTTCCACGAAACTGTCCGTAGATTCCACCACCATCGTCCCTAGATCGGGGGGATCTGAAGCTCTTCCCGGCACCCTGCCGGAGGGGAGATCATCCTGGAGGCCTTCTTCATCATCATGCCAGCCTCCGGTATGAAGTGTAAGTAGTTCCACCTTGGACTACGGGTCCATGTAGTAGCTAGATGGTTGTATCTCCTCCTTTGTGATACCATGTTTAGATCTTGTGAGCTCCGTTCATGATCAAGATCATCTATTTGTAATCATGCATGTTGTGTTTGCGGGGACCCGATGGATATTGAGATTACTATGTCAGATTGATTAATGGTTTTGTCTTATTGATTCTATCATGTCTGTGTTGTTTGTGATCTTGCATGCTTTCCGTTTCTAGTAGCTATCTTGGACAAGTAGATGCTAGTGACTCCAAGAGGGGGTATTTATGCTCGATAGTGAGTTCATGCCTCTATTTAATCTAAGAGAAGTGACAGAAATCTCTAAGGTTGTAGACGTGTTGTTGCTACAAGGGAGAAAACAACGGTATCTTGTTCATGGAACAAGTGGATTGTTTACCTTACACACTTTGCTTAAAGCAGTTATCCGTTGCTTGCAACTTAATACTAGAGGGGGTTCGGATGATAACCTAAAGGTGGATTACTAGTCATAGATGCAGTTGGATGGCGGTCTATGTATCTTGTTGTATTGCCCAATCAAATCTCATAGGAACATGAATGTCTAGAATTGCATTGTTATGCCTTGTTCAGTCCTATCAATTGCACTGCTGTAATTTGTTTACCCAGCATGCCATGTTTGTTTATCTTAAGGAGAACACCTCTAGTGAACTATGGACCCTGGTCCAATATTTACCATTGATACATCTTCCACTGTTCCTGTTTACTTTCTGCAAACCACTATTACCTTCCACACCATACAGTAAATTCTTTGTATTCAGCAAACCGGTGAGATTGACAACCTCACTGTTCATTGGGGCAAAGTCTTGAGTTTGTGTTGTGCAGGTTTCCAAGTTGCTAGCAACACCTTTGAGTCGTTTCCTTCCTCCTACTGGTTCGATAATCTTGGTTTCTTATTGAGGGAAGACTTGCTGTTGTGTTCATCATACCTTCCTCTTGGGGACTCCCAACGAATCTCTACATTGATCTAAGCCACCATAAGACACTTTGGAATAACTTGGTTTCTTGGGAGTTGGATGCATGAGTAGAGCTTACTCAATACAAGTGAAGGCTAGCAAAAGACTGGGAGCGACCAACTAAGAGAGCAATAATGGCCATAATCATGTAGAGCAACAAAACATTACTAATCAAAGCATAAAGTGGTACCACAAGACAAAAACTAAATGATCATAGAGGCTATGGTGACTGGTTCATAGTCATAACATGGTGTGAGAATGTGTCAAGTCAACCCAAACAAAGCATCAAAGGAGAATAGCACAATATTATGCTTTTGTATGCTAAAACAACACATGATTCTTTCAAGGCACATTAAGCAATCCCAATTGTTTGGAACAAGTCATGCTATAGCAATAACCACTAAGAATAGGGTCAAAACAACATCGAACATGACATGATAAGGTCTAGTCCACAATCAAAACAAACTCCTTTTATACCACTTATAAGCATGAAACTTCCTACTCTTTTCCAACCCAATCACCTTATTTGAAAAAACACAGCGAAAACGGGGGTCCAACCACTTTATTCAAGCAAACTAAGCAAACAAAAACCAAAAACAAAAACTAAGACGCTCCAAGATTAACACAACAGTGCATGAAACAATAAAAACGAAGTGTCTAGAAAGACCTGGGATTTTTATTGATGAAGAAGGGAATGCCTTGGACATCTCCAAGCTTTGACGCTTGTACCTCTTGAATATTTCTTGGGGTGACACGGTGTGGCATACCTAAGCTTGAGCTTCTGTCCATTCTTCATCTCATTACATCATTCTTTCCTTACACCTGAAAATTTTCCTTCATACAAAACTTCACACAATCTTCATTAGCAACATTAGTGCATTCAAAAGATAATAGACCTTTGGATTTAGTTTCAAAACAGAAAAACTTTCACTAAAGACACAAGATACTGTAGCAATTCACTCAAAAAGTTCAATTTCCCAAAAAGAACCCAAAAAGGAATCAATAAGAAGCAAATGCAAATAATGACAGAAATCTGTCAAAACAGACCAGCAGGTAGAAACCGATTTTTTCGAAGACCTTCTGTTGCTCAAATCAAAAAGTGTTGAACTAATTAAAGTTATCTAACAACCTGGGGGATTTATTCAGAAAATTACAGCTCAATCCGACTTCCAGATATTTTTCAATATTTTTTACAGTGGAGCATAAAAATCTGTTTCGGGGCAGCAACTCTCCAAGTCTTACTTCCTTCTCATTAGAGGTTATTCTTGGCACAAAAAATCAAATAAAAAGGATAAGGAGAGGTTATTACAGAAGTAATAACTTCCAAGACTCAAGAAAACTATTGGGTTATCTCCCAAGAAGTACTTTTCTTTAACGCCTTTAAGTTAGGCACAAGAAACAAGATTCAAGTATTTTCAAATAAAGAAGCATTAAGAGCAACTTTTGTTTTAATAGGAGAGACAAAAGGTATTCTATACCTTTTTTGAATGGAAATTGATATTTAATAATGTCTTCCTTCAGTTGAAAAGCTTTTATAGAAAGATTTGTTTTGGTTTCATAGGCATGAACACAAGTGTTCAAGGTCGACCCCCACTTAACCATTACTCATCTTTCCAATCACTTTCCTTTTTGAAAATGTTTTTAGGTAACGAGTACAACTAATTTTTTTTGTAATTCGCAATCCCTATTCATACTAAGATAGAGACCAACTTAAAACTAAAAGTAAAAACTACTTAGAGATAAAGCAAACAAGTGCACACAAAAATATTCATCCACATGATATTGCTCCCCGTCAACGGCGCCAGAAAAGGTCTTGATATCCCACAAGTATAGGGGATTGTGTGTAGCCTTTTTGATAAGTAAGAGTGTCGAACCCAACGAGGAGCTAAAGGTAGGATAAATATTCTTTCAAGTTCTATCAACCACTGATACAACTCTACGCACACTAAACGTTTGCATTATCTAGGAAATAAAACTAGAGCAATAAAACGAGTACTAGAGAAAGCTTTGCAAGATAATAAATAACAAGAAAGTAAAGCTAGTTGTTATAGAAATAAAGTACACTAAACTAACAGAACCAAGAGTGTGGAATAGTGGTGGTAATTATGGTGACTTTGTCTAAGTTTAATTAGCGAATAAATCGGGTTCATTGTCTTCGAAGCAGTTTTCTATGTGGGAGAGACTAAATATACATGTGCTTCACTACTTGGAATTACATGTACTATATGATTGGATTGTTAGAAAATATCCGTAACTACTAACAAAGCATTAAGGTTTCTCCAACCATAGCCTTAAGTTAATGGTCCTCTTACTCCCATACATGCAACATTCCGTTCGCATCCTTAGGTTTCTGTCACACCGGCAGAACTTTCCCCTTCCTCTTACACATACTACAAACCCTATGATGTTTAATCCATGCGCGCACAAATATAATGGACACCAAAGGACTGTACCATATCAACATACAACTCTAATGAACCAAAGACGTTCAACCATTCAATCTAAGAACAAAGAAACTACACAAACATGACATAGATCATAGGATTATAACTTATAGCATCAAACATCATGTTTACATAGGACCGTACAGAGGTGTGGGAGGATGAACCACTGCATACTAGGAGGATTAGGTGATGAAGATGGTGGTAAAGATGGTGAAGAGGGCGGCGGCGCCGGCGGCGGCGCGGTGGACTCCTTTCGCGTCGTTGGTATCGTGGGGGAGCACCGCCCCTTAGCCCCCTTCCTTCATGGCTTCTTGGGAGTCCTCCCCCATGAAGATGGGATCCCTGGGGGGAGGCAAAAACGTGGCTTTGGTGGCTGCAAATTCGTGGGTGGAGATGTCTTTCACGAATTAGGTTTCCTCTCTTTATATAGCTTCTCGAATTCGTGTCACCTCATCTTGGGCTGCAGTAAATAGGGCCTAGTGGGCCCGTCCGGACTTAGAATCAGCTAAATATTATGTCCAGAACGATTGTCACGAAATTTCCTACAACTTTGTAGTCCAAGAGTTTTCCGTTTGACGCTGTCTTCGATCCGAAACGTGACTATCTTTAAAAAGAGTTCTGAGACAGATTTATGGAAAATCCCAATTTGACTCCAACAAGGGTTCCACTTGTATTCTTGATAATTCCTACACATCAAAGTTTAAAACAAGAATATTGTACACTTTTGCAACTATTAGTAGGTTAGTCCAAATAACTCATAAACTTTATATAAAAAGAAGTGTTAAAAGCATAATAATAGCATAAAACGATAAAAAATTATAGATACGTTATGGACATATCAGCGCTGCCGCAGGCGCGATGCGGAGCGCCGCCTACTCATCTTTGAGCGCGATGGGCGCCTGCGACAGGAGTGGCGAGCGCGTTTTCCCAAAGACGTCGCAACGCAGGGCAAGCACGACGCCGCGGGCCGCGACCAAGGCGGTGGAGAGGGCGGAGAAGCACCAGAACCGCTTCAAGCGCCAGGTGGACAAGGCGCATAGGCGCGCCTTCATCGACGCACAGATGGCCGGGCCGGCGACCATCCCCGACGACGATCCCTGTTGGTTGGGTGTGTTTTTGTCGACGTCGGTGTCCGACACGACACCGGCCTCGTCCGACAATGACTATATCTCGGTCTCCTTGTCGGACTAGATTCTATTAGTTTCTAGTAATTTTTCGTAGTAGTAGATTCTAGTAGTATAACTATTTTCTAGTATTTTTCTTGTATCAAGATCTATGTAAAAAAATTATGTTGTATGTAATATATTTTTGCTTTAATTTTTTGATCTATTTTTTGCCATATTAGTTGCAAAATCTTGTTTACGCACGCTTCAGTTTAGCGCTCCGGTTAAAGAGGTTTATGCTACAAATTTAGCGCACACGTTTAGCGCCTCTCTGTCGAAGTAGATTCGTGCTTATGCAGACACGAGAGCGTCGTTTTGGAGCCCGTCCTTCATGAAAGACTTTATTTATTTATTTTGAAAAATTCAAATTTAAAGATCCAAAAAAATCCAGAAAAATACTAGGATGTAGATGATGATTTATAATACGCGCGTGTAAAATATTTTGTGAAAAAACTTTGTATTCTCTCAGTAAAAAAGAGAAAAGTGCAAATCTATGAGTGAACAGTGAAATTTTGAATGAGTCTCCGTTTTTCCAAAATTTGTCATATTTATTTTTTTCACTGCGTCTGAAATACATAATATTTTCCTTTGAAAATTGGCAGACATGTATTTTGTATTTTTGGCTATACGAATATATTTGTTTTGAAAATATTTCCATGCTATTTGAAAAATTCAAAAATGTCCTCCGGGGAGGACAGGAGCCAAAGCGATTTTTCGATGCAGCCACTGCACACACCTCATTTCTCCTCAAAGCACGTGATTCCATTCCTCCATCACGTTCACTATTTCCTTTCCCATGCAAGGCTTTCAACCAAATTTTGGACAGGAATTCTAGAAACTTTGGAGAATTATAGCTTTTTGTAATTTCTTTCACAGGTTTAAACCATGTTTCACAATCCTTTAAGAAAATTCCATGACCAATTTCATAAAATACAACTTACAAATTTTTTACAAGTTTAAACCATGATTTAATTTTTTGATAAACTTCTAGAAAATTCCTCACAAACCTTAAGCTTCCAAATTTTCAAAATAGCCGAGGTATTGGAAAATGAGACAAAATTTCAAAACTATAACACCATTAGAAAATTAATTTTCAAAAAATAGATAAACTTTCTAAATTTTGAACTTCAAGAAAATAAAATAATAGAAAAATAGAATCTAGGTATATATGAACCTGCTTTTGAAAATCAAATAATACCTCATCCATAATAAGTGTCCGGGATTTAGTTTAAATTCGGATTATGGATCAAAGGGAGTAAAAAATATCATGAGTCTAGACATTGGGTAGAAACATTGCATTGTGAATCTTCATAAGAGATATGACTATCAATAAAATGTACAAAAATCTCAAAATGAGTTACCATTCAATTACAAGTTAATTTGTAACTTGTTTTAGTTTGAGATTTTTTGGACAAACTCTCCTATTGTTTGCTCATTGAACCTTCTAATATTTTCTCGAATAGTCAAATTTAGGGAAATACTTTCATACTATAAGTACAAACACATGCAACATATGCAACGGAACAAACAAGAGCAGTACATGGGCCGGGGCCCAAGGCGGCTGCCCCTCTGCCCCGTGCTATGGACTGTCTCTGTTTCACATCATCAAGAAACGGGTTCAAATTTACAGATGCAGTCGTATATGTTTCCGTTAAAAAGCTTCTCTGCCAACCTCTGGTTCTTCACCATCGCAAGCTGCACATAAAGTTCAGTCTGGTAAGCTTGTACTAATAAACACTAGTAGAAGGTGCGTGCTATGCACGTATGCACGTGGTGTATTATGATCAAACTGCAAACAAGATTACATTATACATATATGGAAAAAAAAATATCCCTTGACACAGAAGCATCTTCCGTCCTCATTTCCAGAACCATTTCTAAATGTAAAAATTTGCAGGCATACATCTTCAAAAGTCTGCAGGGCAGAAAGTTTTGTGGGAAAATGCACGTATGCACAGGATTTTTTGAATTTTATAACACATTTTAAATATTAAAAAAAGGGTAAATGAGCTACGTTTGTTCCCTCTCAAAGAGCTCGTTCGTTTGTGGATCTTCTATGTCTGTACTCTGTGAATACTTCACAAATGAGCCACAGAAGATCTTGGGTGGGTTAACAGGGTGGAGACGTAAATGTCCAGTACGTCCAGACGTTCACGATAACTCCAGAAGGACCTCGTAGGCCTCCTTTTGGCGCGTATCCGTACTGAGCGAATCCGAATAATTCCAGCCGTCGGATAACTTGATTCCACTATTGATAAACGGTAGTGGTTCATACCATGAAACAAATCAACGGCTATTAGGTGGTTCTACATCACGTTGGGTGGCTTATCCAAGTTCAAAAACTCGTGTACTATAGTAGTAGAGATAGAGATATGTAGCGTATATATAACATAACACTGTTTAAAGCTTTTGGTGCAATACTCTTGCAGCTAGAAGATGCTTGCGGATAGGTAATGAAATTCAAATCGGCTAGATTTGTACAAAGTACCTTTAGAGCATCGCACTTGAAACGGGCATTGAGGTTGGTATGCAGCGCTCGCCCCATGCCCTCTAGGATTAACTGCATAAGATTCAGAACCAAAAGCAGTGGATAAAATAACTCTCCAAATGATTACACGCAGGGAAATAGTACATTCAACCAGACAGAGCCTTCTTACCAGATCTGCATCCTTGGCAGCAGCTGCAAGCTCCGAGCTAACCTGCCGGAAATCAATACAGGGGCTGCCGCATCCATTCTCTACGACCATTAGGGGCACTGACACCGGTTCATCCTTGGCATCATCTTGAATGCCAGCCATGGCATCAACTATCAAGCCACCTGCTTCTGCAGCTTTCCGAAGGATGCCACAGTGCTGTGTTACATTACAAGCAATAAAGCAGAAGTTATGCATCAGTAGATAGCACAGCTAGGATGGCCAAGAAGAATAAACTTGTTTTATCTTTGTACCTTTGCAGCTTCAGCTACAATTTCTGGAAGTTCATTAGCCGTAATATCATTCAAAGCAGGCAATGAGTTTGCAACCAGCACTACCTGCAAAATCAGTATTCTGTTACCGACTTATGCTAAGCATATGAACAGCAGTAGAAAGAGTAAACATTGAGTGGTTATTTCACAACGTTGCTTAAATTGCCAAAGTCATCTTTCTATCAGTCCTGGACCTTCTGGGTGACACAAATATAATGAAATTTCCTGATCTGGCATGCAGTCTATATTTTCCGTAACACAAACATATAGAAAAGAAATGCAAACCAAACACATTATGAGCATGCTGTGCGTTGCTTGTTACAGGCCCATGATTCAATCTTTTGAAGCATCAAAACGTGTGCTCTTAATTCGAACTATAATGTGGAGCAACCAAACAGAACCTGTTTCTTCTTATTTTCATATTCTCAGCTTATACCTCAATTCCATGGCGTAGAAATTCTCGTGCTAAAGGAAGCATGCCGAGGACCACATCAGCACCTGAGTTATCAACAGAGATAAGTGCTTTTTTGTATGGCTGATCCTTCTTAAGCATTCTCTTTTTGAACATATCAAAGTCATCAATCTGAAACAAAAGATAACAGTATAAATACAATAGCATGATTGTCTGGTCTTGCATTATCATGACTCATAAAATATAATTTGGATAACTCATCATTGCAATAACATTTAAATTTCAGACTTTGGAATACTTGCCCGCCAAGGACGTTGCATCTTCTTGCGGCTCATGCGATAGATTTCTATTATAGTTCCTTGGTGATAAAGGTCCACACAAGCTTTAGACCCCCAGTCAAATATATTCGCAGCAAGGACACCTTCAATTAGGGCAAGCAATCTAGCTTCCTGACAACATCAAGTATATAGAAGTAAACACAGACAAATTCATAATTCTAGAGTTCAGACTGAGTTAGATTGCTGAGCTTATTGGCCAGCAGCTTGTGGCCATCACAGAAGCACGCAGGCAAAAAAATCTAAGACAACTAATTTGAGACGGAGGGAGTAGATGGTATTTTTTTAGAATAAACTAATTTTTGCTGTGGTATGAACAAAAAAAATTAGGTTGTTTTTCTACATGATCTATCGATGAAGAAAAAGGTAAACCTTCTCTCTCATACCTCATCCATACTATCAAGTTCCATGAGTAGATCAGGTAAAACAGCCAGTGAAGCTTCATTTTCCCTTCATGCAGAAAACAACAAATAATTTAAATAGCCAGAGTAGAGATACTTGTTGACAACCATGAAGAGAGTATGACCTAACCTTTGCTTGATACTAACATATGCATCAAAAAACTGAAATTCTCTCAAACATTCCTCTCTCAACTCCAGCAGGTTGGCTAAACCAAACTTTCCATAAGCAGCAGGCTCCTCCATCAACCTAAACTTAACACAAAAGTAAGGCAACAAAGTGAAATCGCACAATGCAGACAATAGGGACGTTTAGTCGAAGCCTAAGAATAAGCTAAGTATGCCAAGAAAAAGGGAGCCACAAGTGTGGCAAGCTTAGCTAATAAAATGAGTCTCCGATACATGGGCCATGAATCCAATAAACTGTGGCAAGTTATAGTTGTGGTAGTGAACCAATTAACAATGCTATACAACTGCAATGTGTACCTTGCTAAATGAGCAGAAAAGGCATGCGCAAACGCATCTCCCCGTCGTTTGGCGTCATCAGTCCCACCTTCACTAGCAACCGCCTGCAAACAAAAGTATGCAGAAATTAGTCACATAGAAATAAATCTCAAGTATCCACATACAATTTACTATAAATCCACACACTGTTACTGTACCAATTTTAATGTCGCTCACTGTCTGAACTGTGAATCTAGGAGCTAGCAGAGCTCACTATTAACTTTAACATTAATAGAGGCTCCATGCCTGATTTAGCTAGGTGTTGAGCCTGTTGTATTGGTTTTCACCGGGTATTCCCTTAATTAACTGGGCTATTCTGTTTTCTTCTTAAGCTCATGTCCCGGTTTCAGGAAAAAAGTTAAACAGTGCTTAACAAGGACATTAGAATTTTCAATAGAATATCTACTGTAGGTGGAATGCATGCTTAATTATCCAAAGAGCTAACATGACTTGGAGGTAAAGTAGAAAAAATAATAGTTTTAATAGGAAACTAATACTATTGAAGACTTGACAGGTTCGGCCAGCCCTTCATTGAACTCGTAGCAGTGGCTACAATGATGCACCACATGACACATGCCACAGGCTGACATACTAACCCAGACCCAGTAATAGATTGGCTTATAAATATTCAGACAGTCTATTGTTATCATAATAATGGCATGCAGTGAAACAAACTTCAGATGTCATGTCGTGTAACTAAGTTATACAAGGGTATCTAAAAGAAGTGGATCATACCTTCTCCACAAGATCTGGTAGATGGTCTGACAAAACAGTGAACCAGTACCTAGCAGGATACATCTCAGACATCATTAAGGGAATCATCAGAATCCAGTTCCTATATTATATTTATAGATAAGGAAAGGGAGAATACTTGAACTCATTATGGTCGAGATCGATTGTGTTTGGTTCATACCTGCAGTACAGATTGTATGTTACAATTCACCCACAGTAAATATTTATGTTATATATGATAGCATTTGTTCTTTCACTGCCAAGCTAACATATAATAAAACCACTTGACTCACAAGCAATATCCACATGTAACCAAGACTCAGGGAATTTTTTTGGCTCGAACAAAGACCTGTTTGGCTGAGGCACAGTTTTCTTTTTTGTCATGGAGATCACAATCATGGCTATACCCCTCCGTCCGCGAATAAGTGTACTTTTAGCTTTTGTTCCAAGTCAAACTTAAATTTCGAGCAACTTTATAGAAAAGAACAGCATATATGATATCAAATTGGTATATTATGAAACTACGTTTCAAGACAGATATAGTGATACTAATCTAGTGTCATAAATGCTGCTAATTTCCCCTATATTGACAAAAGCTAGAAGTAAACTTACTCGCGGACAGAGGTAGTATGGTGAAGCGTCAGTTACTTTTTGCCCCATAGTTTGAAGTAGATGCTTCATAGAGTGGTTAGGTTTATGTAGGTATAAGCTTTGGAGGCAATTATTTACTCATAACTTTTGGAGTCTTTGGGGCAATGAAAGTGGAGCTCCAACTTTTATACTGAACATACTATAATAGTTTGACTTGGTCTTCTTAGGGTTGAGAAATCGAATCCAATTATCTAGCCACAGACCCTTGATATTCTAAAATTATTAGACATGATAGGGATGAGAGCTAAATAGTTGTGGCTTACGTCTTTGGGTCTTCTAACAATGGGAAGACATCCAGTGATGGTACAAGATGGAGAACACCAACATTTAGAGCTGCACTTGCATCAGACCGCAAAATGTCACCCTTGGAAGTCGGCCTTTCAAAGCCTCCCATGCCTGTAGTAGCAGGAGCTCCCATAGGTACAGGTGCTGTAATCTGAATACCTTTCTGCACAAATTTCTCCATCCATGATATCTGACAAGTAGAGTTCCATATCAGAACTTATTGATCTTGCAATCCATACAGAACACATGTAATAAAATGTTCATAATCAAGAATAGATGTTCTTGCCTTCTCATTGAGATCCCCCAGAGGAGGCCCATGAATCTTCCCACCAACATATGGCGCACCCATTGGGAAACGCTCAACTAAGTGATGTGCACTCAAGTCATCAAGACCATGCTTCTCGTAACTCATAAACGCGCCAAGTGCTCCTAGAAAACCCTCATGACGAAGAAACATAGCTTTTGCTTCTCCCTTTGACCTTTCCAAAAAAATGGTTGCAGGAACATTTTATACGAATACGACATGGAGGAGAATTATTTTGACAATTAACTACATTAGGGTGGCAACACAGTAAAAAATAAAATGCTTTTGGAATGTTTACCAGAAATGTACTGCAAAAGAAATGGTGTCCATGGTGTAAGCATGGCCACGAATGAAGAATCCACCAAAAAGTATCCTCTTTAGTCCATAACGAAGTGCATTAAGATAGGAAATCTACAACAACAAAAAAGTTGAGTCCAGCAACTTCTACGTCATACAATGTTGCATGTACTATGAAACTGGTACTGTTCAGTGGACACCCAGTTTCTCCTAAGACCTAGTGACGAGTAGTAAACCCAACTGAATTTTGGAGCTTCAGGTTATATGTGCTCTTTTAATAAAATTTGTAGAATCATTCACTCCAAGATACACCATCTTTGTCACGTTACAACACCTAACACAAAAGATCTGAGTTCATTGAACACCATGCTAGGTGATGTTCGATCTTTGACGATAGAAGAACCTATTTGAATTTGAATATTGTTTAGCAATGTAATATGATATCATCATAAACAGTGTTAGCTCCTGGGCTCATTATGTTTTCAAATACAGCAATGCCTATGGATAATAGATATATTTTTACAGATTTTACTAGATAACAAACACAAGGTGAAATTCATTATATTTTTTCTTTCCACAGAAGAATGCTACTGTTCAGTGATGGACAATTGAGCTTCTGAATATAAAGAGTAAGACAAAGCTCTGTGTTAAGATAAGCTCCCAAGCTTCATTGTATAGATCACTAACTCGAACTTTTGAAGTCAACAAGAACATTATCAGGTTTGAATATCTATGAAAATTTTGAAGCATCAATGGCTGGGGCATTCTTATCAAAATACTATGCCTATGCCAATCTACTCACATTTGTGTTAGTCATTGCAAACATCAACAAGATACCTGGCCAATATTATATGAAATCATCCGTAAGAGAGAGAGTGAGATGTCCTCGGGTCTATATTCCGATAGCTCCTTGTTATCTGAAATTGTCTTCCCAAAACTAGAGGCAATTGTTGATGCTGAAAGGCCAATCTGCCAGACACCACAAGCATACAAGGATTAGTGTGTTGCAAAACAAGAATTCAGGACATTAACCCGGTAAATGATATCCATTAGTACCACTTGTGGCAGGCAATTTTCACTACCAAAGTCAATGTCTACAATAACTTAAAGGGGCATAAAATGATAAAATAGTTTCCAATCAATGCTAATAATTACCTTGGAGTAATCCAGACCACCATATATATCTCCTACAAGCATATCAATGGTGCTGTTATCTCCACGTTGGCTCAACTCTAGTAACTCGTCAAAACTGAAATAGATTCAAGATTTCAAACTTCTGTGAAGGAAAGAGTGATGTCTGTGAACAAACAGAAATGGCACCTCTTGCACTCTGTCATTAACCTCCCCAATCCCCAGTATGTACCGCCACCAACATTTGTTCCACTTACTCGTTGAAACTTCCCATGCCCATCAACCTTTCAAGAAGAACAATTAGCAATGATCCCAGTGGTAATATAAAAATCAACTTGTAAGTTACCTTGATTATGCTGACACCAGATCCAACATTAACTAGAAGGTAGGGAAACATATCATTCTGATCAATTTGCACGTATTCTTTTTGGCCATCCATGTGTGTAAAAGCTTCATGGCGTATAGCCTGGCAAAAAATAAAGACTTAATAACTACCACATAATTTAAATATCTAAACGCAACCACCCTATGAGATGATGTACACTGACGCAACCACCCAATACATTTCGAACTATCCATTATAAACGGCATGAACAATATGGAACTGCAGTGCAGGATGCACCCTAACTAGGAATATTGCCAGTTTAGAAATAGAAACCTTGAGCAAAAAATTTGATCCAGCTACAAGACAGTCCATTTCGTCCTCCTTCTCAAGACTGACTCCCAATCTTTCCTTAAAGAGATCTGCATACTTGTATGCTCCACCACCTGTTGCCTTTCCAAAAAATATCATAATCAGTAAAACATGTAATTCTAATGCTACAAGTCAAGAAAAGGAAGAATAAAGAAAGCATGAAGACTTTCCTTTTATATAGCGAAGTAACCATCAAGACTATTTGAACATATTTTCATTCAAAAGCAATTAAGGAGAGAGGAAGAAATTTACTACCAGACCATCTATGGTGTTATCCGCTAGATGCCTGCTTTCTAAAAAAGTGGTATCTGCCAGGAGCCAGAACAAATTCTAATCCTATTTACAAAAACCACCACCACTAACCATGAACACTAACAAGATAACATTAGGAAAAACAGATTGCAAACCATAATGTTCAAGTGTAACAAATACTAACTAGCTCTTCGAAATATGAGAAACCAATTTTCAATAAATCATGATGATGTTAGCTCATTAGTTGTTACCTTGATTACAATGTTATCAGGCTGAGCTCCTGAGCGCCATGAAGGCGAATCAACTCCTGCAGCATAAAACTACTACTCAATTCTAAGAAGACAGAAGTGAAAAAACAGTGAAAGACATTACAACATAGTGAGGGCAGCAATTAGAACATTATGCAAATTAGTGTTTAACATCAACATTTGACACAAGGTGCACTTTCAAAATGGACAGGAGAAAATGAGGAATGTCAGGTAAAAACATGGAACACGCAAACTTAAGCATGACATCAGAATAAAGATATGGAAGATGCAAACATGAAACAAACACATCAGCACATCGAATAAGGAAAACCAGAGGACTGACAAATGAATAAGAAATATGAACAAGTCACCCTCAAATTGTTAGCACATATGCACACTCCCACTCTATTTATAATTTAGTGCTTTTATCTTGGTGTTCACTAATTCTATCCATAATCTTAAGATAATGTGAGTATACAGAATATGTCTGCACACCACACTATACAAGATCTGATTTGTTTACAATCCAAATTCCAGACTAGTACTAATTAGCATTAAAAATGAAGTAACGATTGCATACCACCCCGGTGTAGTTGCTTGGATGAAATGAAGTCCAAACATTCGTTTAGCTTCCCAGTCTCAAATTTGACAAAGTGCAGCCTCCCTCCAAGAACCGGGTAACTCCTCCTGGCACCTGTAAATATCTCAAGTCTTTTCTTGGTGGATAGCTTGCGTTTATCCTCGGTGGATTGGTCCGCGTGTCGTGAGAAGTATACCAACTTTATAAGAGAACCTAGAGGAAAACATACATTTCAATGACCAAACAAACAGACTGTGGAATCTCATTCAGACTGATGAGCAAAAGTAAAACATCTGAACAAAAAACAAGCTAGATGAAGGCAATTAATAGGATCAATTAGAAAGAGCATGCATAAGGGGTTCATGATGATCAGTACTGAGCAACACATTGCCGTTTGCATTTCATCTTCCATGCACCATTATCTCCTATCTTACTTATCTGCAGAATTTTTATTTCTAAAAAAATGGAAAACTACCCAGAGTCATTCATGCACCCGGCACCCACCACTCCACTATAATTATCTCAATCCATATGCTAAAACCGCAATAAGAGACGACCATGAGACACTGCTGGCAGGGCGACGCCCATCAGCAAAGAGGCAGGTCTGGTTATTAATAGCATTGATTAGCATGAGCAATCATAAGGCAGCTCAAAACGATCGGTCGGTCAGTACTGATCAGCACACTGTAATCATAAGGAAAACAAGCAAGCTCCTCCATGCATTGACTGCACTCTCCACTGTAACCACCTCACTCTATACGCTTAAGAGACAGAACGACGCGGACATTGCTGGAGAACGATGGCGCGCTGAGCCAAGTTCAGGGAGAGCAAGCGCGGGCGGGCGGGCGCACGTACCGCCGATGTCGAGGGCGAGGTGGGAGATGTCGTCGGACTGGTTGGGCAGCAGGATGGTGGGGTTGCGGTCCTCGAGGGTGCCGTGGATGGCGGCGCCGCTGAGGTCGAGCTGCGGGCGCGAGCCGGACCGGTGCAGCATGGTGGTCGTCGAGGCGGCCTGCGCCTGCGCCGGCGCCTTCCCCTTCCCGTCCGCCTCCGCCTCGGCCTCGTGCTTCACGCCCTCACCTCCTGCTTCCTCCAGCGGCGGGATTGGGGCCTCGCTGCTATTATTGGCCGCCATTCTAGGCCAGCGGATTGGGTTGGGATCAGTGGAGCCGCCACCAACCGCCCACCTGCCTGCCGGCTGCCGCTACTGCTTTGGGGAGATCGAAAATCGCCAAGCGATGGAGGACAAAACCGGAATCGATCGATCGCGAGGCGACGGTGGGGGGAATTGAATCGTGGGGGGAGGGGCGACTAGGTTGGGGATGGGTCTGGATCGCTCTGTCCGCCTCAGTACGTACTACTACCTCACTGCGTGCGTGGGCGGGGTGGACTCGTGGTGCTAGCCTGCTTGGACTTTTGTGGCTCTTGTGCGGCCGTGCGCGTATAAGTCAAAAGGTATTTTGGAGTTTTTTTATATTCTTACAATAGAATCTCTGAAAATAGCTGATCCAAATAACGACACTTATTAATCGTACTAGAATTTCTTTAAAAATACCGAGTGGAACTAGAACATACCACCTCCGTTTCAATATATTTGTTCACATATGAATTTTAGAATCTTATCTTTCAGGGTGAAAACCTAAGGTCTGGTATTAGCTGGTTGTGCTTGGCAATGGCCTTGTTGAAGGCATTGTTTTGAGAGTGAGGACTATCTTCAGGGTGAAAATCTAGATCTTTGATCGGATGACGACGGCGTTTGTGCACTGTTCCCTTCTTGGAGACGTCGCTTTTGAAGAGCCTGGAGTTCAGGTGTTGTATTGGCGGTGGTTGTACTGTTGCTGCTAGGACCGAAACACTGTAGCAGGTCTTTTATTTTCTTAGTTTTCTTTATCTTTTATTGGTTGTGTGCATCCGTAATGCTAATAGGGTATTGCGTTGTTGCAGAGACCGGGTGTAATTGGTATTTCTAATATATGCTCTTTTTTAAAAAAAATAGCTTATCAAACCTTTTATATTTTATTAATAAAATAGAAGTTGTATATGTGTATATTGTGCATCGTCTAGTTAAGACCGGAGAACAGAAATGCGAAGATTGAAGAGGAGAATTCTTTCAGTTTTCACCCAAAAAAATCACTTTACAATGGAATCTCCAAAAAAAATTAAATCCATTAAGAAACACCGAGTACAATGTAGATGCATATATTATGCATATAGTCTACTAAAGACGGAAGAACGGAGATGCGAAGATTAAAGAGAGAAGTGTGGGAACGTATCTCCCCTTGCGGGTGACTTGAGGGCAATCCTAGCCGCCGCTAGCTCCCCTCCTTCGAGAGCCCTCCCCACAGCTTTTGTCATCATCTTCTCCGCGGTGGCCAGTGGCGGCCCCAACCTCCAAAGGTGGCGTGGGAGATCTGCGGTGGACGCAGGCGTCCACGGATGCGATGGTGCGTGTTGCAGTCGAGCTAGGCGAGGTTGTTCGATGCGGTGCGGCAGGAGGTGTGGCAGTGTTGTGGGTTTGGTGGTGCGGGCCATGGAATCAAGATCAATCATCTCTATGGGGAACCGATAATCTGAATGGTGAGGCTCTAAACCATGGAAAGATAGCAACCTAGAGGCAATGAGACCTCCACAAATTCCACCTTTCTCGCGGTTAGTGGTAAGACGGTAAGCTATCAAAGCACCTAGGTTATAAGATTTATCCCTATTCAAAGCAGCTGAGATAAAAGCTAGATCAAATGAAGATAAATTTCTCGCAATCTTTCTAGCAAAAACACACTTGATAATGAAATAGACAAAATATCTAATGGATGAAAACTGAATGTTCCGAATTTTACCACTTTACTTCGAGCAGTCGAAACCTTGGAAAATTTCAGCATATGAATCCATAAGTGACTTAGGCCTCTCCTTGATCTTCTCACAAGATCCACAATAGGGCACTCTAATAGCTGCACAGAAATCAACAAAAGTCAGGCCGACAGCTATATTGTACATTTTATAATGGACCATGGGATTAGACGAGGACCAAGTAAACCGGAAGTCCTGCACCAAAGCTATGGTTAGCTTAACATACTGATATGGTTCTTCTTTAACAAAGTGTTCCAACCCTGCATTAGTAATCATAGTCTGGAAATCCTGAAAGATTCCCGCGGCTCTCATAAATTCACTGTTGGAGATATGCCCTAGAGGCAATAATAAATGTAATTATTATTATATCTTTGTGTTTATGATAAATGTTTACATTCATGCTATAACAGTATTAACCAGGAAACATTAATACTTGTGTGATTTGTAACTAAATTAGAGTCCCTAGTAAAGCTTCTTCATAATGCTAGCTTGTTGGTTAATAGATGATTGTGGTTTCCCTATCATGAACATTGAGATGTTATTAACAACAAGATCATATCATTAGGAGAATGGTATGATGGACATACTCCTATAGATAAGCGTAGCATAAAGATCAAGTCATTTTAATAGTTCAATTGCTATAAGCTTTCTGATACATAGTAACCTAATTCCTTCGACCATGAGATCATGCTTATCACCATCACCGGAAGGATGCTTTGATGACATCAAACACCACACCGTAATTGGGTGGCTATAAAGGTGGCATTGAGTGTTCAGAAAGTATGGGTTGAGACACATGAATCAAGAGTGGGATTTGTCCATCCATATGACGGATAGATATACTCTGGGCCCTCTCGGTGAAATGTCATCCAATTATCTTGTAAGCATGTGACTGGCTCACAAGGGATCACATACCACGGGAACGAGAAAAGAGTACTTATCGGTAACGAGGATGAACTAGGTATGCAGAGATACCGACGATCAAAACCTCGGATAAGTAAACTATCGAGAGACAAAGGGAAATTGGTATCGTATGTAAGTGGTTCATTCGATCGCAAAGTAATCATAGAAATATGTGGGAGCCATATGAATTTCCATATTCCTCTATTGGTTATTGATCGGAGAAGTGTCTCGATCATGTCCGCGTAATTCACGAACCGTAGGGAGACACTTAAGAATTCGATGTTGTTGAGTAGTTATGGAATGATGAGAAAGAGACCGAATGTTGTTCGGAGTCTCGGATGGGATCCGGGATATCACGAGGAGATCCGGAATGGTCCGGAGAATAATATTTATATAAGGAAAGTCCTGTTTCGGAGTTGGGGAATGATTCCGGTGTTTTCATCGGGAATGTTCTAGAAGGGTCCGGAAGGTCCGGCACTCCGGAGGGGAAGGGTACATGAATGTGTCATAACAATGTGGAATGGTTGCATCATGTACTAGGTCACTTGGCTGGGCAAAATAAAGGGAGAAATCAAATCCTAGTTTGAAAGTCAAACGCCAATTTGAAAAAGTCAAACGGCAAGTTTGCTTGGTGGAGGGAGAGTAGGAAACCTACTTGGGGAGGAGTTGCCCTCCCTCCACTCGCCGGCCAAGGAGGACGACTTGGGGGAGTACTCCCTCCTCCCAAGCCGCGCCCTCCCACCTATATAAGGAGGGGCAGGGCTGCCCCTCTCCAGCACACCCCAAAACCCTAGCCCTCTCCTCCAAGTCGCCGGCGCCACCACCTCCTTGTGTCGCCGCCTAGGGCACCTCCAACTCGGCGAGTTGGGGTGTTTCCCAAACCCTAGCTGCCGGCTACACCCTCCCCTTGGTGCCCTCTAAACCCTAGACCACCAAGGCCTCTCTCATAGTCCACCATACTTGCTCCGGCTTAAGGCGAAGCCCTGCGAGATCTCCCCTCTACTTCCGGTACCACGTCGTCGTTCTGCCGGAATCACGAGGAGAGTGCTACAACCTCCGCTGCCTGCTGGAACAAGGGAGAGAAAGGTCTTCATCGAGTACCGAACGTGTGACCGACTGCGGAAGCGCTGCCGGAACGCAGCGCCGGAAGGATCACCCACAAGAATCTGCTCTCGTTAACCGCTTTGGAATCTTCGAGGGTGAGTTCCTCTATCGACTCGTTGCTACAATCTAGTAGATAGATCTTGGCTTGTTTGTTTGCATGCAGTAGAAATTTTTTGTTTTCCATGCTACGAACCCCTACAGTGGTATCAGAGTCGTGTCTATATGTAGATCTGTTGCACGAGTAGAACACAATGGTCATTGTGGGCGGTGGTGCTTTTATTATCAATTGCTTTTTATGTACTTTGCATCTTGCGGTATGATGGGATGAAGCGGCCCGGGCTAACCTTACATGACATCGTTCATGAGACTTGCTCCACGCTCAACATGCAACTTGTATTGCATAAGTGGCTTTGTGGGTGCCTGTCTCTCCCATCATAGTATAGATCCAATTTACAACGGGCACTTGATAGTTCAAGCATCAACGTTGTGGTTCTTGTTCGTAAGTTAGAGCGACACTTATTGAAAGCCCCAAACCACGTAAAATATGCAAAGAAAATTAGAGGCGTCTAACTTTGTTTTGCAGGGGTGTGCTGTGATGTGATATGGCCATGATTGTGATTATATTTGATGTATGCAATGTTCCTTATTGTAAGTTGGCAACCGGCAGGAGCCATATGGTTGTCTTTAAATTCTGTTAAAGACCCGCGTGTCTATTCAAAGTAGTTGTAATAGTTGAAGCTAGTGGACGACAACCATGAAACGGCGCCATTGACCTTGACGCTATGCCGGTGATGATGGAGATCATGTTCGTGCTTGAAGATGGAGATCGGAAGCACAAGAAGAAAGGCCATATCATATCACATATTATGAATTGCATGTGATGTTAATCCTTTTTGCATCTTGTATTGCTTAGTTAACGACGGTAGCATTATAAGATGATACCTTAAGCACACAAATTTCAAGTTTTAAAGTGTTCATCCTTAGTAAGCACCGTTGCTAAAGCTCGTTGTTTCGAAGCACCATGTGATGATCGGGTGTGTTAGATTATGCGAGTGTATACAACGTGAGCAAGCCAGATTTTCTCATGCGGAAGCTAAGGTTTGATCTTGACGAGCCTAGCATGTACAGACATGGTCTCGGAACACGGATCACCGAAAGGTAAAGCATGAGTCATATAGTAGATATGATGAACATGTTGATTGTTCGCCATTGAAGCTACATCAACTCTTGTGATGATCGGTTTTGATGTGGTGGATTTGGTTCGTGTGATCACTAAAACAATACAAGGGATATTGTTTTGAGTGGGAGTTCACCTAGATTAATTTAACTATTAATTAGAACTCAATTTGTCATAAACTTAGTCTAAACTATTGAAAATATGTTGTAGATCAATGGCAGCCCCTACCATCAATTTTAATGCGTTCCTAGAGAAAGAAAAGTTGAAAAACAATGGAAGCAACTTCGCGGATTGGTTCCGCAATTTGAGGATTGTCCTCAATGCTGGTATTTTGACCTATGTGCTGGATGCACCGCTGGGTGACCCGCCTGCAGCTGATGCTACCGATGAAGTAAAGAATGTTTACCTCACTCTGAAGAATCAGTACTCCACAGTTCAGTGTGCTATCTTGTATGGTTTGGAATCGGAGCTTCAGATAAGGTTTGAGAACCATGACCCACATGATATTGTCCATGAACTCAAAATGATATTTGAGGCTCACGCGGCAGTTGAGAGTTATGAGGCTTCTGAAAAGTTCTTTAACTGCAAGATGGAAGAGGGCAACTCCATCAGTGAGCATGTGCTTAAGATGTCTAGGCACGCAAACAAACTCCAAAGTTTGGGTATAGTGATTCCTAATGCTTTGGGGATTTACCGTGTCCTCCAATCACTACCACCAAGTTATAAGAACTTTGTGATGAACTACAATATGCAAAACATGAACAAGACGTTGCCAGAACTCTTCTCCATGTTGAAATCTGCAGAAGTGGAGATCAAGAAAGAGCATCAAGTGTTGTTGGTCAATAAGACCACCAAATTCAAGAAAGGCAAGTCTAAGCAAAAGGGAAACTTCAAGAAGGGTGGTAAGAAAGTTGCCGCACCAACGAAGAAGACCAAGGCTGGGCCTAAGCCTGATACTGGGTGCTTTTACTCCAAGGGAGAGGGTCACTGGAAGCGGAATTGCCCAAAGTACTTGGCGGATTTGAAGAACGGCAACATCAAGAAGAAAGGTATATCTGATATACATGTTATTGATGTGTATCTCACTAGTACTCGTAGTAGTGCCTGGGTATTTGATACTGGTTCGGTTGCTCATATTTGTAACTCGAAACAGGTGTTGCAGAATAAACGGAAGCTAGCGAAGAACAAGGTGACAATGCGCGTTGGAAATGGATCAAAGGTTGATGTGATCGCGGTCGGCACGCTACCTCTTCATCTACCATCGGGATTAGTTTTATACTTAAATAATTGTTATTTGGTGCCTGCGTTGAGCATGAACATTATATCTGGATCATGTTTGTTGCGAGACGGTTACTTGTTTAAGTCCGAGAATAATGGTTGTTCGATTTATATGAGTAATATGTTTTATGCACATGCACCTTTGATAGATGGTCTATTCTTATTGAATCTCGATCGTGGAAATACACATATTAATAAGTAAACGTTTGAAATTGAGCGATAACTTGACCTATATGTGGCACTGTCGTCTTGGTCACATTGGAGTGAAGCGTATGAAGAAACTCCATTCCGATGGACTTCTTGAATCACTTGAAAGATGCGAAGCATGTCTGATGGGTAAAATGACTAAGACTCCATTTTCTGGGATGATGGAGCGAGCTATGGACTTATTGGAAATCATACATACCGATATGTGTGGACCAATGAGTGTAGCATCGCGCGGTGGTTATCGTTATGTTCTTACCTTCATGGATGACTTGAGTAGATATGGGTATATCTATTTCATGAAACATAAGTCCGAAACTTTCGAGAAGTTTAAGGAATTTCAAAGTGAAGTAGAGAATCAACGTAACAAGAAGATTAAATTTCTACGATCTGATCGTGGAGGTGAATATCTAAGTTACGAGTTTGGGGTTGCGAAGCCTATGTAAAGAAGTTACAGCCGGACAAGCTTGAACCCAAAGAGTAAAAATGCGTCTTCATAGGATACCCGAAGGAAACTATTGGGTATACCTTCTATCATAGATCCGAGGGCAAAATCTTCGTTGCCAAGAATGGATCCTTTCTAGAGAAGGAATTTCTCTCGAAAGAAGTGACTGGAAGGAAAGTAGAACTCGACGAGGTTGTTGAACCTTCTCTCGAACTTGCGAGTAGCGCAACACCGGAAGTAGTTCCTATGGCGCCTACACCAATAAGAGAGGAAGCTAATGATGATGATCATGAAACTTCGATTGAAGTTACTACAGAACCTCGCAGGTCAACGAGAAATCGTACCACTCCTGATTGGTATGATCCCGTTATGAGTGTCATGTTGGTGGACAACACCGATGACCCTGCGACATATGAGGAAGCGATGATGAGCCTAGATTCCAATAAATGGCAAGAAGCCATGAAATACGAGATTGGATCCATGTATGAAAACCAAGTATGGACTTTGGTGGACTTACCGGATGGCCGGAAGGCTGTCGAGAACAAATGGATTTTGAAGAAGAAAACAGATGCTGATGGTAATGTTACTGCCTATAAAGCTCGACTTGTCGCAAAAGGGTTTCGACAAATTCAAGGAGTTGACTATGATGAGACTTTCTCACCAGTAGCGAAGATAAAGTCTGTGAGGATTATGTTAGCAATCGCTGCATATTATGATTATGAGATATGGCAGATGGATGTCAAAACAGCATTCCTCGATGGAGACATTGATGAAGAGTTGTATATGATGCAACCCAAAGGTTTTGTAGATCCTAAAGATGCTAACAATGTGTGAAAACTTCAACGGTCCATATATGGATTGAAGCAAGCATCCCGAAGTTGGAATCAACGTTTTGATAAGGTAATCAAAAGCTTCGGTTTTATACAAACTTATGGAGAAGCTTGTATTTACAAGAAAGTGAGTGGGAGCTCTGTAGCATTCTTAATACTATATGTAGATGACATATTGTTGATTGGGAATGATGTAGACCTTCTTAATAGTGTCAAGGAATATTTGAATAATAGTTTTTCAATGAAAGATCTTGGCGAAGAAACTTACATATTAGGCATAAAGATTTATAGAGATAGATCGAGACGCCTAATATCATTGTCACAAAGTACATATTTGGACAAAGTTCTAAAGAGGTTTGGAATGGAAGATAGCAAGAAAGGGTTCTTGCCCATGTTGGCCAATACGACCTTGAGTAAAACTCAAAGTC
Source organism: Avena sativa (assembly GCA_916181665.1). Lineage (NCBI taxonomy): Eukaryota > Viridiplantae > Streptophyta > Magnoliopsida > Poales > Poaceae > Avena > Avena sativa. The sequence continues at coordinate 465,386,829 of OV702283.1, read as the reverse complement.
CAGCAACGGCAGAAGATAGAGAAAGGATGAGTAAGACTCCCTATGCCTCAGCCATAGGAACTCTAATGTATGCCATGCTATGTACTAGACCCGACATTGCATATGGTGTTAGTTTGACTAGCAGATATCAAAGTGATCCAGGAGTGGATCATTGGACAGCGGTAAAAAACATCCTTAAGTACTTGAGAAGAACTAAGGATATGGTTCTTTCTTATGGAGGTGATGAACAGCTCGTTGTTAATGGTTACACCGATGCTAGTTGGAACGCCGATCCAGATGATTCTAAATCTCAATCTGGATACATATTTACTTTGAATGGTGCAGCAGTTAGCTGGAGGAGTGCAAAGCAAAGCGTTGTGGCGAGATCTTCAACTGAATCGGAATACATAGCTGCTTCGGAGGCTTCACAAGAAGCGATATGGATGAAGGAGTTCATTACAGAGCTCGCTGTGGTTCCAAGTGCGCTGGACCCAATGTCTATCTACTGTGATAACATGGGCGCCATAGCCAATGCGCAAGAACCAAGGTCACATAAGAAGCTGAAGCATATCAAGCTACGTTTTCACGCTATTTGAGAACATGTCCAAGATGGTGACATAAAGATTTGCAAAGTACACACAGATCTGAATGTGGCGGATCCGTTGACTAAACCTCTCCCGAGGGCAAAACATGACCAACACCAAACTGCCATGGGTGTTCGGTATATTACCATGTAATCTAGATTAGTTGACTCTAGTGCAAGTGGGAGACTGTTGGAGATATTCCCTAGAGGCAATAATAAATGTAGTTATTATTATATCTTTGTGTTTATGATAAATGTTTACATTCATGCTATAACAATATTAACCAGGAAACATTAATACTTGTGTGATTTGTAAACTAAATTAGAGTCCCTAGTAAAGCTTCTTCATAATGCTAGCTTGTTTGTTAATAGATGATTGTGGTTTCCCTATCATGAACATTGAGATGTTATTAACAACAAGATCATATAATTAGGAGAATGGTATGATGGACATACTCCTATAGATAAGCATAGCATAAAGATCAAGTCATTTTAATAGTTCAATTGCTATAAGCTTTCTGATACATAGTAACCTAATTCCTTCGACCATGATATCATGCTTATCACCATCACCGGAAGGATGCTTTGATGACATCAAACACCACACCGTAACTGGGTGGCTATAAAGGTGGCATTGAGTGTTCGGAAAGTATGGGTTGAGACACATGGATCAATAGTGGGATTTGTCCATCCATATGATGGATAGATATACTCTGGGCCCTCTCGGTGGAATGTCATCCAATTAGCTTGCAAGCATGTGACTGACTCACAAGGGATCACATACCACGGGAACGAGAAAAGAGTACTTATCGGTAACGAGGTTGAACTAGGTATGCAGAGTGTCACATCCCAAGATTTTCCAAATCTTGTAATGTGAAAATAAATAAAACAAAATAAATTATTGTTAAATTTTAGGGTGAAAAGAAACTTTTGTTTCTAAATGGAAACTTAAAATCCCATCTTGAACAAACTTTAATTAAAGTTTGAATTCCACAAAATTCAAATCAAGCAAAATGCATTCTTCAATGAATGTATCTGGAAATTTAAACACTTGGAAAATAAATCCAAACCCTAAACCCTAATGGAATAAGAATCATTTCCAAGATATCTCCAAGCCTATGGATTTTATCCATATAAAATCTTGACAACAAACATTTACAAATGATCAAGAAAGACAAATAGAAATATTATAAAACCATATAAATTGGTTTCACTTAATTTGGAGCCATAGATAAAATCTTATGAATATAATAAGATAAGGAAATTAAATTTCCAAAGCTAATAAAGAACCTAACTATTAATCCATACCAAATGGTGAGCAAAAAATCCTAAAGATCTTTAAAAGGATAAAAAAAATAATAAACAAGATTTCACAAATTGGAATCACCAAGTTTGGATCTCTAAATAAAAAGATATGGATTTTATAAGATGAAGAAAGAAATATTAAAATAAAGAATATTTGAAAGACCAAATCAAATCTTGGCCAAATCCATAAGCAAATGGAATGAATTGTAATCCCAAATCCAAAAAAAATATTGGATAAAGAATTGCCAAAGTAAAATAAAATGGCATAAACCAAACCCTATTGGAATGAAGACAAATCCAAATTTTAAATGAATAATAAAACATATTAAAAACCTTTCCAAATAATTCAAGATGAATTACTTGAACCCAAATAAACAAATAAAAACCTACTGAAAGGATTTGGAAAGTTTTAAGAATTTAAATGGAGATTTAAAAATATTATTAAATCTTATCTAATTAAAACTAGAGCCTATTTTGAATAAATAAAAGACCCCAAAATGAATAAGGATTTATTCAAAAATTGGCACCAGATTACAATACTAATTAGTATTTAAACCTACACAAAATCTGGCAAAGTTTTGAATTCAAATGAGTGTTTGAATTGATTAAACAAAACTAAAATAGAATTAAAGAAAAGGGAAAAAAGAAAAACAAAGCAGTACAAAAAAAAGAGAATCAAACCAACCCAGCCCAACTAGCCCAACGAGGCCCAGCCAGCCCACCTCTCCCTCTCACCGAGTGAAACGTTTTCCCACCGCAGACCTAACCCACACCCTCACTGACGCGCGGACCCCACCTCCCTTGTCTCTCCTCGCTGACGAGACGACCCCACGCCAGCTCTCTTCTTCCTCACCCGCGCGCAAACCTCGCCGGCGGTTTCTGCCGTTATTTGCTCGCGTCAATACTCGTATTAATCGCCTCCCTCTTCTCTCTATTTCCCCCCAGACGCCACCCCACCGGAGCCACCAGGCTGCGACAATTCCGCCTCGCATTGCCACTGTCTCCGGCGAGTTCCGCAAACGATTCCGGCCAGTAGACACCGCCCCTCGCCTCCTCGAGCATGCGAACATCTTCCCTAGACTCTGGCGCACACTCTAGTGCCTCTAGCTCCCTCTCGCTTGCCCCACAACCTCGCCTCCGTCTTCGTCTGAGCGCCACCGAAGAACCCCGCAACTCCGGCGAGCACTACTGGTGAGTCTAGACCGCCCCTTACCCCCTCTTGGATACTCACAAGATCGCGGCTTCCATACGAACCTAACGGTGCCTTTTATTTGCCTTAGCACGCTGTATATCGTCGCCCCCGTCGACGAACATACGAACCCGAGACATAACGCAGCTCCGGCGAGCGATTGTCGTCACCACCATGCGCCCCTCGACGAGATATCAACACGTTGAGCATCACCGTGACCTCCTGAGCCTGGTGAGCATCTCCTTACTCCTCCTTGCCTCCTCTAGCGCCAGCTCCGCCGTAGCCAGACACGCCGCCGCCACCTGCCGCCGCCAGCGCCGCCCGTCTCTGGCAAGTGTGCTATGTGCCGTGCGATTAGGATCCAGCGGCTAGGATAAAAACTAGACGAAGGGGTAAGTAGCACCTCTGTGCCGTGCGATGCAACTAAAATCTAACGGCCCATATTTTCCAATCCGCACGAAACGGTATGCTCCAATAGGATAGCGCCGCGTATCACAGAATCAGGTTTAAAATCTAAATTTGATCTATTAGTTGCTCAATTTTGTAAAATCTATAACTTTTAATCTACACGTCCAAATTTTGCAAACTTTATATCAATGGATTCAGAAAAACAAGCCCTGGCCAACCATGCACTTTGTTTAGTAAAAAGCTTCTGTTAAATTGATTGTTTTTGCAGAAACTTGTGTATGCATGTTTAGGTTATAAAATTTATTCCAAAATGTTTTTGAGGATAAAATCTTTGGCAAATGGTGTGTTTTGAACCTACTTACCATAGGAAACAAATTGTGGTTTCAAAAATGTATTTGGTGAAGCAAAGAATAGATCTTTGATTTAAACCATTTCTAGTCAAATAAAAATATGGTTTAATTATTAAAAATGGTTTTGGAAGAAAACCTTTGAGAATTGTTTTGGAAATATACTCTCTGACCCTAAACACAAGATTTCATGGTTTGAAAACATATTTTGTTAAACCTATAGAATGTTGCCTTACTAAAAGCATTTCTTCACCACATAAAATAATGACATGGTTTAAAAATGGTTTATGGAGTAAAAAATTTTGCAAATGATTTTGCCACTTTATAAAATGACCATTAGATGTTTTCAAATGTTTATGTACCATTATAAACCACTTTTACAAATAAAACAATCTTTAGCATGCTTGCATGCATTGTTTTGTTACTATGATTTTATGTGTTGAATTTCTTGAATGGTAGATTGAAATATTATTTGCTTGATTGAATTGTAGTGACTTGAAGTGTGTGAACATTGCAAATATCAAGAAGTGAACTTATACTCTCTACCAAAAATGCAAGTGATGCTTCATACTTTTGTCCTATTATTTTCACTATGCACTAGTGATGTGTAACACCCTCAGAATCGGCCCTATGCAAGTTTTAGCGAAAACCCGCCAAACCCGCATAGAAACTATTCGAAGGTGTCCACCAGGCACTTTCGTGCGGGTGGAAAACGAAGTAATAACATTACACAACAGTCCTCGATGGGACCCACAGAACAGATATATATACAACACGACTCCATGAGTCAAGAATACAGATATAATATACAAAGATCCAAATCACCTTGAAAATGATATCGCGTCCGACTACGGACAAGATGCAAATGGGGCTAAGAGCCCTGAAGAATAACCAATGGCGTCCATAACCCTGCCCAGGCCAAGCCGTAAGGGTAACCCTGCTAACGACGTCGATCTCAAAACCTGCTTAAACAAAAGGGGCGCCGACAAAGGGCAAAGGAAAAAGAGAGAGCGTCAGTACTGAGGCCAGTACACGGCGAGGCTAGAATTCGGCGGTCCTCGCCTACATAGGCATGGTGGACTGAAGCGGCAGCGGCAGCATGCACTAAACAACCTACAGAGACTCGATACTACTGGCGGCTATCAGAGAGGGGTAAGGAAGACCTATTCGGATCCAACCTGATACTATCATCAAACAAACCCATCCTGGCGTTTCCCCCTCGAGACCAAACGAGGAAGTCAACCGAGGAACTCACACAGTTGGCAGTTTTACTTATTCAGTTATAGTTGCGGCACTTTACTAGTCAGGTTTAGATAATCATCCTGATAAAGTAAGCAGTGGGTACTTTTAGTTAACCATTCCGTTATAGTGGCAACACTTACTAGTCAGATACATTTAGCATGAGATAACCCCAAAACCCAACAGTTGTTGGTACTTTTATTTAGCCATTCCGTTGTAGTGAAGCTGATTACTAGTCAAATCGGATACAAGTCATTTTATAACAGTAAACTTTAGTTATAGTTGTCTATGATCAAGCACTGTGCTCCAAGTCGTCCATAACCGCGGACACGGCTTCTCGAAAAGATTTAACCCTGCAGGGGTGCACCAAAGTATCCACAAGCACTTCGACCCTTTTTGCCAGATCAGTTAACATACACCCATCGGTATGTCGGCGGGGCCTAAGTCACGACGTTCCCAGACCCAAAGCAAGTACATGGGGGCCACCCCACCAAGTCGACACCCGCAACGAAGTCAGCCGGTCTCCGAGACGGACTTAGGGTTTGGGTATACGGCTGTGAACGACAGCAAATCCCCAAACGGGGACTGTCGACACCGCGAAATCGTGTCCCGATCCTAAACAGTACAGTGTGCTCCTCGCACAAACGTAATAAAGCAGTAAAGCATGGCATAAGTACATGATCGTAAATAAAACCTCAAACTAGTTTGTGGCCCCCAGTACAATACTTTGAAATCAGGTAATAATCAATGGGGGGCCCATATCTCCCCACCTGTGGTTAGCGCGCTCGATCTCGGAACAGGTGTCAAGAACTCGGGGTCCTACGGGACACAAGTGGGCGGTCGGAAACCAAATATTACCTATCACCCACCGATGCCTCTGCTTACTTACTTCAATTTTAGTTATTAAATAGTAGTTAAAGTGAACAATAATTAAAGCCATGATCATCTCCAGCATTAAACAGGCGGCAATGCTCCAACAACTGTGGTACTTGACAACACGCAACAGCACTTGAGCAAGCGACTACGGCGCGCAGGTCCAACTATCTACCAAACAACAGGTAATGGGATGTGTCCGAGGCAATATATGGCTTCAAGGGATATCACGGGTACGAAAACTAGAGCATCGCAACACAGATAGCAAAAGATCAACAGGAGGGAATAAATACTATGAAAGTAAGATAGGTATAAAGAGGGAGATGCTCGCCTGAAAACATTGTCGAAGGTTCAACCGAAGATCGGGGCGAAGCTCACATCAACTCAACGGCCTTATCCGCGAAGAAGCAAAACACTAGAAGAAACACCGGATGCAACATTTAATACAACGGCAGAAGATCGGCATGATGCATGTATGATGTATGACATGGCAAAGGTGCGATGCAATTAGGTCAGATTAAGCGGAACCGGGGCCCCGACAATTAATTAGTTGGTTCATGTTATTTATCTACCCTGCAATTTAAATGTTATATTATCATGGCCAGAGATAGCACCGATTCGCTACACAATTTTAAATGAGGCCGATATGAGACTAGATTTGCCCGCATATGGGCCCCATATTAATTATATGGTGAATCGGCATAAGGCCCCCAAACCACGCAAATATGCATGCGAGTATGACAATTTAATATGCAACAGGTTTTATGTTTAGCATTTATAAAAATAGGTGTTCGGATAAGGGTCACACATTAGGGTTCGGCAGATCTTGGGGTTCCGGGGTTCGGGGCTCGGTCTCAGGGTTCAGGGTTCGACGGGTCGGTCTCGGCGGGAACGTTCTCGAACAACGGAGCAGATCTTGTCGGGTCCTCGAATCAGATCGGTCTTGGCGTACGGGATGAAGAGCTTGGCGTTCCGCGGCGAAGTTCATGTCGTATCCGTGTCGACGACCTTGGCGTTCAGGGGGAGTTCCCAGTGTCCCGAGGAGAAGATCTTGGCGTCCGATGGTTTCTCCGCGTCCGTGGTGCGTCCGTGATGTAGATCTTGTCGGTTCCCTGTCGGAGGCCTTCGGGGACGGGGTCTCGGCGAACTTGGCGTGTCGAGGTTCGGTTTCCGGTTCCGGCGCCGTGGTCTTGCATAGTTTCCGGGTCTCGACTCGTGTCGGTCCGAGAGGGAGGGGGACGCCATGATCGGTCTTCCGAGTTTCCACCATCGAATCCTTGAAGGAGGCCATGTCGTTCCGGAAGGCGATCTTGGCTTGGAACCGGGTTCTCGGCGAACTTGGAGGTCTCGATGAATTAGGATCTGTGAAGGGAACTTGGCGTCCGACATCCTTCAGTTCACGCCGGCGTACTTGAGGTCCCGGCTTCATTGATGATGGTGTTCTTGTGTCAGACACGAGTATTCTGCGACTCACTACCGCGATTTCCATACATGCCACTCCAACACAGCATCACCAAAAATCTCACTCCATCACACCATCGGCCCCACCTCCAACACCACATCTCCATAGGACCGACACACAGAGAACCAGGCAGCACAGCTCGGGCAAGGGCGGCTCCGACGACGGCGAGGAGGGAGGCCGGCGGCTCGAGCGCTGCGGAGGAGGAGCACTCGGGGCGGAGGCAGGCTCAGGACCGGCGACGAGGAGGCGCGGGGTCGGCGGGGCGCAGAGCTTGGGGGGAGGACCACCGGGGCGGGGCGGAGGACGCCTGGCGGCGAGCGCTGCGGAGGAGGGGGGGCCGCGGGAGAGGGGCGGCGAGGAGCTTGACGGGACGCGGAGGGGGCCGTGGCGGGGCTTGGCCGGCGAGCACGGGCCGGGGCGGCGCGACTCGAGGAGGGGGAGCCACCGGAGAGAGGAAGGGAGAGGCGTGGTCAAGGGGGCGAGGGGGTCGGCCCGCAGGGAGCTCGCCGGAGGCGGGAGCGGTCGTTGAGGGCGGCGGCAGGGGCGCAGGAGGCTCGGGGGTGCGCGGCGGGGATGCGCGGCCGGGAGAGAAGGTGGGGAGGCGAGGTGGTGAGGCGGCAGAGCGGAGAGCCAGGGAGGCGGAGGCGGCGCGGCCACGCCGGAGGGGAGGGGAGGCCGGCCGGGCGAGGGAGAAGGGGCGGGACACGCCGGCGGGGAGGAGGAAGAAGACGGGGTCGTCGGGTGAGAGAAGAGAAGAGAGAGAGGGGCGGGACAGGGGGCCAGGGGGTGGGACCCAGGGCAGCGGCAGGTTGGGTGGGTTGGGCGCGTGCGTTGTCTGAGTGCGTGGGTGTTGTGTGGGTGGTGGGGAGAGGGTTGGCCTAGGTGGCGGCCTGTGATTGGGTAGGGGAAGAGAAGAGGGTGAGGTGGCTACATGCCATTGGGTGGGGTGAGGTGGCCAGAGGGGTGGGTAGATAGGTTGGTAGCTTTAGGATTTGGAGGGGGCTGGTTAGGTGAACCGTTTTTGGTTCTGGGGGTGGTCGTTCGGGTCGGTTCGGCCCGTTCGACTGCCCCCACTAAAAATAATTAAACATTTTATTTGTTTTAAACGGGCCGTTTGCAAACCGATGGCAGCCAAAACAAAATAATCCGGAGACCCGGGTTTGGCGTTTGAATAAAAGACGGGGCGTTTAGAAAACAAAACCAGACTTTTTAAAAATAGTTTTATGCAATCAAATGCAAGATGATGACGATGCTCAAATGCAATGTGGCATGATGACATGAGCATGCGGTCATGATGATGCAATGCACAAAATCAACGCGATTTTCTAGTAGTGGTTTTGCGGGATGCCACATGATGTTTCTAAGTAGGACTTGCATGGAATTTTTGCTAAGTATAAACTATGCCATGGGAAATCCTAGTAGATGTAACCTTAGTAGAAATTTCATAAGTTAAGATTCCTACTACTATCATGCTTAGCTTAGCTAGTAGAAACCAAGGGTGGAATATATATTCAAGCTATGGAAAATTTCTAAGTCTGAGGACTTGTGTTTTGTTTAATAAAACAACTAAGTGAATGAATCACCTGGGTGGAATGGAAGGAATGGTTTGTGTTGAGTGGTTCACAAGGCCCATTTCTATGGTTTACCTTGTGTATCTCACTTGTGGATGGCCACCCAGGAACAAAGAGATTTGAGATGTCAAATGTTGAGAAGCTTCTAGTGCAACCACTTGGCAATATGGGCTCTGCCTGGATCATATAGGTTGCTAGAACTTAGCCATTTGGACAGTTGGTGGTAGTGGGAATGATAGGTTGGAGCGCGTCCATTTGGTCTAAGGGAAGGCTTCTGAAAGGTCTTGTCTTGGTGAAAATCAAGTCTGGTGGGGAAAGTGCACAACCTCTGCAGAGTGTAAAATCCAAGTACTTAGCCATGTCCCCGGCAAAGGACAATTTAAGCATCAAGACATGGAAGCAATCAAGAATCTCATCATCCAAATTTCTAAGTTAAAAGCTTGTGGTTGAACAAGGGTTTAAGGTTCACCAATTTCTATTGGTGGTTCCTTGGGTGATTTCTGTCAAGCAAAAACTTAGTGTTTTCAAATGATAAGGAAAATCTATTTTGAGCAAAGAAAGCCTAAGCTCCACTTAGCCAAATGCATATAGATGATAGACTCCACTATACTACCATAGTATCACTTGCCAATACAATTCAAATGTATTGACCCTTGTGGCTGTAACTTGTTATGTTGCAGGTTTGATTTTTATTAGTGAAGTTTTATGATTAGGATTACAAGTCTACAACCAACATGTCTGCCTGTGGCACTTTGAAGATGAAGGACCCCATGCTTATAGATATTCTGCTGCAATGTGATGTAATAGCCAAATGAGCTATGTAAGATGTAATAAATTATGTTATTCCTGGTTATAAAGTTGTATTATGACCTTTGTTTCTTGATATTACATCTTAACTATGGATGCTAGCTATTGATCCAGGGACTAGCATTGCAATCACAGGGATCCTTTTTCCTTTATAAAGGAGGGATCTTACACAGAGATACCGACGATCAAAACCTCGGACAAGTAAACTATCGTGAGACAAAGGGAAATTGGTATCGTATGTAAGTGGTTCATTCGATCGCAAAGTAATCGTAGAAATATGTGGGAGTCATATGAATTTCCAGATTCCTCTATTGGTTATTAATCGGAGAAGTGTCTCGATCATGTCCGCGTAATTCACGAACCGTAGGGAGACACACTTAAGGATTCCATGTTGTTGAGTAGTTATGGAATGATGAGAAAGAGACCGAATGTTGTTCGGAGTCTCGGATGGGACCCGGGGTATCACGAGGAGATCCGGAATGGTCCGGAGAATAAGATTCATATAAGGAAAGTCCTGTTTCGGAGTTGGGGAATGATTCTGGTGTTTTATCGGGAATGTTCTAGAAGGGTCTGGAAGGTCCGACACTCCAGAGGGGAAGGGTACATGAATGTGTCATGACAATGTGGAATGGTTGCATCATGTACTAGGTCACTTGGCTGGGCAAAATAAAGGGAGAAATCAAATCCTAGTTTGAAAGTCAAATGCCAATTTGAAAAAGTCAAACGGCAAGTTTGCTTGGTGGAGGGAGAGTAGGAAACCTACTTGGGGAGGAGTTCCCCTTCCTCCACCCGCCGTCCAAGGAGGCCGACTTGGTGGAGGACTCCATCCTCCCAAGCCGCGCCCTCCCACCTATATAAGGAGGGGCAGGGCTGCCCCTCTCCAACACACCCAAAACCCTAGCCCTCTCCTCCAAGTCGCCGGCGCCACCACCTCCTTGTGTCGCCGCCTAGGGCACCTCCAACTCGGCGAGTTGGGGTGTTTCCAAAACCCTAGCTGCCGGCTACACCCTACCCTTGGTGCCCTCTAAACCCTAGATCACCAAGGCCTCTCTCATAGTTCACCATACTCGCTTCGGCTTAAGGCGAAGCCCTGCGAGATCTCCCCTCTACTTCCGGTACCACGCCGTCGTGCTGCCGGAATCACGAGGAGAGTGCTACAACCTCCGCTGCCTGCTGGAACAAGGGAGAGGAAGGTCTTCATTGAGTACCGAACGTGTGACCGACTGCGGAAGCGCTGCCGGAACGCAGCGCCGGAAGGACCGTCTACGCGATCTTGAGATCGGCAAGTGTACGACTACATCACCCACGAGAATCTGCTCTCGTTAACTGCTTTGGAATCTTTGAGGGTGAGTTCCTCTATCGACTCGTTGCTACAATCTAGTAGATAGATCTTGGCTTGTTTGTTTGCATGCGGTAGAAATTTTTTGTTTTCCATGCTACGAACCCCTACATTCAGGGCATGGATAAATGGAAGGGAAGACTTCTTCCTCACGATGGACTTTCATTGGCTCAGGTACCATCAAATCATATTGATTCGGTGGGTATGCACTCATATTCCTTTCTGAAATTTTTAGACAAAAATCGAACCAAGTGATTTCCAAGTTGATAAATGATGAGAAACTACTATAGGAACTTACTAGAGGGCTAAACATGCATCAAAGTGAAATTTCTAAGCATAGAACAAGCATGCAAGCTCACACAACCTGACACCTATAGCAGCAACATACTCAAATACAATCTACCAATCACAAATCTAATTGGACAAGCGGAGGAGGCACATACCAAGGAGCAATCCCTCCAAAAATCAGCAGCAAAGATGGGCTGAGCAAGGAGATCGAAAATCGGGAGCAAGAATAGCAGGAACTCGAGCTTGAGAAATTTTTCCGGTGTTTTTCGGGAGAGAGAAAGAAGTGGCTGGAAGGAGGCAACTTGGAGGGCCATAGGTGGGTCCCACCCAGGCCAGGCACGCCCTGGGGGCTGGCCGCGCCACCAGGGGGTGTGCTGGCCTAGGGGGTCCCCCTAGGTCACTCCAGGTGTCCTGCTGCCCCTTTTTCGAGGAAAATTTTAATATGAATTTTCTGGGATTTTTTGGGAAACTATATTTTTGGCCAATTTTCAGGGTATGAAAATTGATTTTCTCGTAGAAAAGATTTTTTTAGAAGAAGCAAAAGCAAACAAAAACCAAAACTACAGAAGTTCTAAGACACTTTAACAATCAAACAACTAGCAAAACTAAAGCTAACAAGAGAAAAAGCAAAGACTAGGGAGGAGAAAAATAAAAGTGAGCAAGTATAACCACTATGAAAGCTTTATTTTGTTCATAAAATTCCCTTTGCTAACAAGGTTGATCAAGTCTTATTACCAAAACAATCTTATATGAAACAAAACTTTGCATTTCATGAAGTTATTGTGTTACCTCAAACTCGATAGCAATAGTCCCAATCATAATAGTTTCAAAACTCTCTTGTGGAATGGGACAATATATTTCTCCAACTTTGATGCTCTCAATATTTTCAATAGAATTCAGGGAATAGCTCTTATCAATCTTCTTGGGGAAATAGACAATATGCTCTTTGTCATTAATATTAAAAGTTACTTTTCCTTAATTACAATTGATGACAACACCTTCAGTATTAAGAAAAGGTCTCCCATGAATAATAGATATATTATCATCTTCAGGCATTTCAAGCACAACAAAATTAGTTAAAACCAAGCAATTATGGGCCACTTGAACAGGAACATCCTCACATATACCAACAGGAATAGTAGTTGACTTATTAGCCATTTGCAAAGATATATCAGTTGGTATCAACTTTTCTAGCTGGAGTCTCTTGTAGAGAGAAAAAGGCATAACACTAACTCCAGCTCCCAAATCACATAAAGCAGTTCTAACATAAGTATTCTTAATAGAGCAAGGAATAGTTGGTATACCTGGATCACCAAGTTTCTTGGAACCTTACCATTGAAGGAATAATTAGCAAGCAAAGTAGAAATTTCCTCATTAGGAATCTTCCTTTGTTAGAGACAATATCATTCATATACTTTGAATAAGGAGGCAACTTAGTAGCATCAGTCAAAGGAATTTGCAAAAATAAAGGTTTCATCCACTCACAAAACTTGTTATAGTGTTCTTCCTCCTTTAACTTGTGTTTCTTATTGGGAAAAGGCATAGGTTTCTGCACCCAAGGTTCTCTCTCACTACTATGTTTTTTAGCAATAAAATCTTTCTTAGTGTACCTAGTGTTCTTAGTGTGCTTCTTAGGTTCTTCTTCAACTTCCTCCTTATCAGGAGCATCGTTTTTATCATTACCACTCTCAGTTTCAGCATCAGAGACAGATATACTATTAGGATCTACAGCAGGTTCAGAGGGTTCCTCAACTATTTTGTGTTTATTTTTCTTTCTCTTACGAGGACTACCACTACTTTCACCTTGTTGAGAGTCCTGCTCAATTCTTTTAGGGTGTCCTTCAGGATATAAAGGATCTTGAGTAGCTATACCACTCCTAGTTCTAATTCCATAAGCATGTTTATCTCCAGAGGATTAACTAGCATATCTTTTTGTACCTTAGCAAGTTCATCAATTTGAGTTTGAACCATTTGAAAGTGTTTACAAAGCATTTTAATATCGTTAGCAGTTCTTTCCACAGTATCTTTCAACTCATTAATAGCTCTAGAGTTTTCTAATAAATGATTCTAAACTTGTTTATAAAATTACCTTCTTTAACAATAAATGTGTCAAGTTCATCTAAGCATTGATCAGGAGGCTTACCATAGGGAATATCACCTTCATCAAAATGGAGAGAGCGTACCTCACTAGTAGATGAGTGGGGAATTGGCTTGCATAATTCTTCTATAGGAGGTAGATTCTTCACATCTTCAGCTCTAATACCTTTCTCCTTTAGACATTTCTTAGCTTCCTTCATCACTTCATCATTTAATGCAATTACTCCCCTCTTCTTTGGTGTTGGTGTTGGAACTGGTTTAGGCACAAATGGTTCAGAAGTAATAGGCTCAGGTGTATTTAGCTCAGTTGAAGTCCAATCATCATAATTCTTGCTTATTTTAGCCATTAACTCTTCAGCATCTGTAGGAGTTCTTTTCCTGAAAGCACAATCAGCAAAACTATCTAGGTATGTCCTAGAATCATCAGTTAGTCCATTATAATAAATATCAAGAAGCTCATTTTTAGGCAATGGACATCCAGGATGTGCATGAATCAAGGCACAGAACCTTGTCCCTGTTTAAAATCAAAAAGTTTCTGCAAAGCAGCATGTCTAGCACTAGGAGGAAAATATTTCTGGAAGAAAGAAGCAATCAAACAATCAGGACATAAATGGATCCAGGAGGTAATCTATTAAACCAAGCTTTAGCTTCTCCTTTTAGTGAAAAAGGGAAGATCTTAATAACAAAGTACTTGGCATCTTAAAATCATCAGAGAATAAAGCACTCATAGTGAAAAGCTCATTCATATGTGCCACATCACTCTCATTCTCAGTCCCACAAAAAGGTTTTTTTATCAACAATGTCTAAATAGGATAAATCAAGAGAGAAATCATAATCTTCATCTTTAATATCTATGGGAGAAGTGGCAAACTTAGGATCATAGGACAATTTATGAATAATGGTACGTCTCTCAAGGAGACTCTTAATAGCACTAGCACCATGTGTGTTTCGGCACTCTTCAATAAATTCATCAGTCAACTCAATGTAACCATCATTAATATCTTATCTCTCTCTAGACTCAGGTGAGCTAACAGGTGTAATAGTGTCTTCACTAGGAGTTTCAGTATTTTAGACTAGCCATAGTAGCATCTAGGAAAGGACCTAATGAACCAGTCGCATCAAGCACAGTAGAAGTAACATCATAAATATCAGAAGCAGTTTCAGATTCAGTAGTAGTAGCAGTATGTGTAGCATGTGTATGTGGTGGTGTGACAAGCTTACTTATAACAGACGGTGAATCAAGAGCAGCAGAGGTGTTTAGGACCGTACCTCTTCTTGTAGTGGATGGTAAAATAGGAAACTTTCCATCACGAGACTTTCCCATGATGAAAGGAATAACAGTGAACAATAATAGATCCAAGTGAACTTACAAATAAAGCTATGCTCCCCGGCAACAACGCCAGAAAATAGTGTTGATGACCCACAAGTATAGGGGATCGCAATAGTCTTCGAGGATAGTATTACCCAATTTATTGATTTGACACAAGGGGAGCCAAAGAATACTTGCAAGCCTTAACAACTGAGTTGTCAATTTAGCTTCCCCTGGAAATAGTTCTTGCTCACAGTAGTTTATCAGTAGCAACAGTTTTGTAGTAGCAATAGCAAAGTAACAGTAGCAGTAAAACAAGAGCAATAGTAACAATAGTAGCAAACAATAGGATATGAGTGCGGTAGGCATAGGGATGGATGGACGGGCGTTGCATGGACAAGTCTAAACATGTAACTTCAAGATCTAGGGCAATTACAGATAAATAAGATAAATCATCCAAGTACTAAACAATCATAGGCATGTGCTCCATATATAGTCATGCGTGCTCGCAATGAGAACTTGCACAACATCTTTTGTCCCGCCAGCCCGTTGCAGCGGGGCCTCAAGGGAACTACTGACAATTAAGGTGATTCTTTTAATAGAGCACCGGAGCAAAGCATTAACACTCCGTGAACATATGTGATCCTCACATCACAGCCATCCCCTCAGGTTATCCCAATTTCTGTCACTTTGGGGCCTTTGGATCTGGACAATGATATGTGTACATAACTTGCAGATAAGATCACAAACAATACTATCATCATGAATCAATAAAAAGTTCAGATCTGAGATCATGGCACCTGGGCCCTAATGACAAGCATTAAGCACAACAAGTTGCAACAAAGTCAAATAGCACTAATAGAGATACTAGGCACCATGCCCTAACAATCTTAGTCGATTACATGATAGAACTCATCCAATCCCTACCATCCCCATAGACTACAGCGGGGGATTACTCACTCATGGATGAGGGAAACATAGATGGTTGATGGAGAGGCATTGATGATGATGATGGCGATGATCCTCTCCAAATTCCCTGTCCCGGCAGGGTGCCAGAATGGAGTTTCTGGTTTCGAATCGCGGTTTCTGGTGGCGGCGTAGCAGAACTCTTTCTGGAAAAACATCGAACCCCCCTCGGTTTTTAGGTCAAGAGGCATCTTATAGGAGAAGAGGGAGGCCGAGGGGGTTCCTGGGGAAGCCACACCCCCTCCAGGCGCGGCTAGGCCTGGCCCGCGCGGCTAGGGGGTGTGGGGACCCACTCCGTCTCGTATTCTGGCTCCGTGAGTCTTCTGGTGAAATAGGATTTTTGGCATATTTTTCGGGATTTTTCCTGATAGTTGATTTTCTGCACAAAAGCAAGACACCAAGGTAATTCTGCTAAAAAAATTATTAGTCCGGATTAGTTGTATCCAAATCACACAAGTTTATAGGAGAAACAATAGCAAAAGTGTTTGGAAAAATAGATACGTTTTGGACGTATCAGGAATCAACAAAAAAAAGTTTGTGTGTCACTATATAATACACACATGAAAGTACATTTGCACACTAAAGAAGACAAAACAAAAGACAAAAGAGAAGGTGAGATCCAAAGAGAGTGTGCAAACATTCGCACTTTCTATGTAGATTCAATTGGGCTAGCGTCAGATGTACTACATCAAACAATGTACATCCACATCTTGTTTGAGAACTTTGTGAAGGTAAGTTGTAACTAAGTGATTATTTTATTTAGAGGAAATATATGTGGATTTTATTCAAATTGGCCGAACATATGGGATGCTAGGTTGTTCACAATACACAAAGGAGAAACATGAAATCGCAGCCTTCCATAGCTAAAATATGATCAACGCCTTTCACGAAATGCCTTGCCCATTTGACCGAATAGTTGTCCATCAACCGAAGCATCCCTTTGATCTCCTCAACAAGAGGTCCATACATAGATTTGGCTTTTTCAAATTATACAACTTCCCTACCACTCCCACATTATCCATCTCTAGAACCACCTGGGTCAGCTTGAGTTCTTTTGTCGTCGACATTGCATGCATGGACGCTTGTAGATCTGCGTGCTCTGGATCAAACAACGAGGGGAAATGGCATGCTCCTGAAGGGAAGCTTCCATCATGGTGGCGGACAACCACTCTTCCACCACCTTTTCCCAAGCATTTTCACCATGGCCCCGTCGGAGTTGAGCTTTGTCCATCCCTCGGTCGGAGGGTACCATCACTCCATCGTCCTTTGGGAAATGGAACCTTGACGTTGAGTTGATCCTATGATTGCCGCCACTCCTCAATCAAGTGCAACACCCTCCTAAATAAGTGCTTGTTGAAGTGGCTTTCATAAGTACGAAACAACAACATACTCCATGTTACTTGTACTTTCAGGCATAGGTCAATCTAAGTCTTAACATATTGAGTACTCCCTCCGTTCGCAAACAAGTGTACATCAAGCTTTTGCCTAAGTCAAATATAATCAAATGTGACTAATTTTATAAAGAAATATAAAAACATATATTACATAAAATTGATATATTATGAAACTAGATTTAAAAATAAATCTAATGACATCAATTTAGTGTCATAAATATTGGTACGTTGTCCTAAAAAGTTAGTCAAACATATTAAAGTTTGACTTAGGACAAAGCTAGAAGTACGCCCTCCGTCCCGGTTTAAAGGACACAATTTGCAATTCTCTCTGCCCTAGGTGTTCTCTAATTGGTCTATTTTATAGTATAGAGAACAACATGCATGAGGAGAAAAAAAGTCATTAAAGCGTTCACATTTATTCACACATATGCATGCAAGCATTTTGTTCTTTTCACACAAGAGTAATTACATATATTAAATGCTTTTGTGTCTAAATATTTTGGGATTGCATGGTTTACAAATTGTGTCCTTTAAACCGGGATGGAGGGAGTACACTTATTTGCGGACGGAGGGAGTACATTACTAGTATATCCATAATACCTTTTCTAGGCACTATATTCGTAAAATGTCTCTCTAGAAGAGTACTTATTTCTCGAGGGCTATTTAATAAGCAATTGACCGATCACAATTCTGTCAACCTAGAGACCAAAGAAAATGTGGCAACAACGATGGACTCTTGAGACGCCTTGGGCAACTTAGAGTCCACCCCAAAACTCACTCTTCGCCTCTTCTCGGTTTTTTGAAGCTCTTCGGTGGTGTTGGTGGCTCAACTTGCTTAGATTTCTTTCTGGCATTCTTAAGCAGAAAATATGGTGTCCGTGATCTTGCCATAGCTGAGTGAAGCCCTTCTATTGTGTCGAAGACACTCGTTGACATGTTAGTTCTCGTGTTTGTTCCTCTTGTCGCCGAGTAAGTGGTGATGTTGGTGAAGGGGATATGCCTGAGAGGCAATAATAAAGTTGTTATTATCGTATTCCAAGTATATAATAGATGTTTATTTTACATGATATAATTGTATTAAAAGGAAACATTAATACATGTGTATATAATGAACAAAATAATGTGTTCCTAGTTATGCCTCTCATATAAACTAGCTCGTTTATTAACATGATGATCAAGCTTTCATGATCATGGACATTGGATGTTGTTAATAACAAGTTCACATCATTGGTGGAATGATGTGATGAACATTCATCCGAAGTATAGTAATATGATCAAAGTCATTATGTTTAAATTGCTATAACATAATTACAAGTAACTTTAGTCCTTAGACCATGAGATCGTGTCAATCACTAACATATGAAGAGTAGCTTGATAACATCAAATGTCACACCGTAACTGGGTGACTATAAAGGTGGGTTCAGATACTCCAATAATGTTATGTAGAGGCTCATGGACCAAGAGTGTGATTTGTCTATCCAAATTGCGGAGAGATATACTCTGGACCCTCTCGGTGATATCACATTGATATAGCTTGCAAGCAAGTGATGGGGATCACTAGAATGTTATATCACGGAAACAAGATAAGAGTATATGTCGGTAACGTGATCAAACTATGTATGGGGATACCAATGATCTAATCTTCGACATGTAAAATATTGTGAGACTAAATGATTTAGTTGCAATGTTAAGGTTCTCACGATCACAAGAAGTCATTGTTGAATGTTTAGGAGTTAGTACATATCTCTAGGTCACGCTGCTGATTATTGATCAGAGAGGGGTCTCGATCATGTATGCATTATTCCTGAACCGTAGGGTGACACACTTAAGGGATATTGACACCATTTGGAGCAAATGAGTTGCCAGAAAAAGAATATCAAAGCGCTGGAATTATTTCACTAGACATCAGAATTGTTTTGGGTGAAATTGCTAAAATTGGTTCTATATGTGAAATTGAAAAGTAGCAATGGGTTTTATGTGAATGTTTGTTAATTAGTGTAATTTACAAAATTCTGAATAAATAAATAAAATGAGTTTTATTTAATGAGAGATTACATTAAATTTGGTGGAAATTTAATGGGTTTTGAGTGGGATTTTGAGTGGAGGAAATGGAGAGTCAAATTTGTGAGTGGGAGCTCCACTCACATGAATGGAGGAAGGGGTGGGGGCAGCCCCATGCACCGTCCATGCCCCTTGGGGTGTCCCCCCTCCTCCTATAAAAGGACTCCCTCTCACTTACACCTCCTCGTGAAGGATCTCTCTCCCCCCTCTAGTACTATTCCTCATGGTCTCAGCTTAGTGAGATACATGTTCCCGGTGGTTTTTTCTAGAGCGAGGATTTGCTTCTTCCGCTGCACTGCTAGAGCGAGGTCGTGGAGGTTGTCGGGGTACCGGACGTGTGCGATCACGGATGCTCTGCTAAGTTGCGGTGTTGCCGAACTTCCACACGATCTTGAGATCGGCAAGAGATCGACTACATCACCAACGAGTCCATACTCGTAAAGCTTTGTAGGTATTCAAGGGTATGTATTTTGGATGTATATCCACCTGTTGATTGTATCTAGATAGATGGATCATGGCGTATATAGTTCCCATCGTAGGAATTTTTTGTTTTCTATGCTGTGAATCCAATAGTGGTATCAAAGGATCTATGCATAGATATTTTACACGGGTAGTACACATTTGGTTATGTGGGAGTTGATGGTCACGCTATTGCTTCTTATGTGTATTTTGGATATTGGTGGCATAGTGGGATGAAACGGCCCGGACAAACTTTACATGTCCTCGCACATGAGACATGTTCCACGCTTGACATGCAACTAGTTTTGCATAAGTGGCTTGCGTGTGTCTGATACGCCCAATTTGAATCACCATTCTATATCATAATTTACCTCTATTCATTGATATTTGTCTTATTATGAGGTATTACTTATGGATTTTCATCTGTTTATGCATGTTGGAGGATTGTTGGAGGATGAGCTGCCGGAGTCTGGATTCTAATGGAAAAGAAGGCGTTTCGGTGCAATTTCGCGAAGATCAGAAAAATACCAGAAAAACATGGAAACGCATTATTTTACCGGAGGATGACTGGAGCCAGAAGGAGGAGCGAAGGGGGGCCGCAGGGAGCCCACACCCCCTAGGCGCGGGCCCACCTGAGGCCGCGCCTAGGGCAGGTGTGTCCCACCTGCCTGGCTCCCGACTCTCCCCCTTCGCCTATAACTTCCCTTCGGAACCCTAATACATGGGAGGCGACCACAGATAGATTTCCGCTGCCTCTTCAGGGCGGAAAACACCGAGAGAGAAAGATCTCTCTGGTAGACAGATTTTTGCCGGGGGGATTCCTTCCCGGAGAGGGGAGATCGTCGCCATCAACACCATCATTAAGCTAGGCTTCATCGGGATCAGCATCATCATCATCCACACCATCATCTCCATCAGCATCATCATCAACCACTCCATCCCGCTGTAACAATAGTGTTGGATATTGCTATAATTCGTAGGGGGAACTTTCCCGATGTTAATTACTATTGTACTTGATGCTTGTGAGTGGAACCATTGAATTATTGTTTATGTTCAGATTGTTATCCATTGCCATATCATATTTGATCTTGATCCATATGATGTATTGTGAGTAGTTCGTTGTGTTCTTGAGGACATGGGAGAAGTCATGTTGTTAGTAGTGAATCTGTGATGAGTTATTATTCAATGATTTATTAATTAAGTTGTGGTGCTATTCTTCTAGTGGTGTCATGTGAACGTCGACTACATGACACTTCATCATTTATGGGCCTAGGGGGATGCATTGTGTATTTGGCTACTAATCGTGGGGTTGCCAGAGTGACAGAAACCTAAACCCCCGTTAGGACACCTTTGTACAAGGGAGTGTAGGATCTCAGAGTTTAAGGCTGTGGTTAGATTCATATCTTAATTACTTTCCTGTAGTTACGGATGGTTGCAGGGGGTTTAATCACAAGTATGTATTGGTCCTAGGAAGGGCGATATGTTAGCACAGGTTCACCCACACAACACTTACAAACACCAGAGAAGAGTACTCAGCTATTTGCAGCGAAAGCACTTGACAGAATTCCCATGTGTCCTCGAGAACGTTTGGTCCTTATAAGTATTTCCACCGGATCGTCCTTTGCTAAGAAAGGATTGGGCCACTTGCTCCGTTTGTTCGTTACTTCTGTTACTTTCTCTTTGTTTTGTTGCTTTATCAGAAAACCACTAAAAATTTGTTTGCTAAGTATTCACAGGGATTTCCTGCTCCATACCATTGTTCAACACCTTCTGCTCCTCGTTGGGATCGACACTCCTATTTAGCGAAAATACTACGATACACCCCCTACACTTGTGGGTCATCAAGACTATTTTCTAGCGCTGTTGCCGGGGAGTGAAGCGCTATTGAAGAGTGGAACTGGTGAGGGAAACTTTTACTGTGAGTATTGGTTTTGTTACTGTTTCTTACTTTGATTCCAATATGGATAACCCACATGGTTTTCTGTTTGGGAGAACTACTACCACTGCTAGGGTAGTAGATGAACCACCTCCTATTGAGATAGATCCTTTTAAGATACCTACAAGTATTGTTGACCGTGTTATGGATAATTATTATTTTGGGGATGGAACTGTCCATCCTGGTGATCACTTGCTTTTTATCCATGAATTATGCGGGTTGTTTAAGTGTGCATGTATCAAAACTAAACAGAAGAAGAAGTTACTCTCCATATCCTTGAAAGGGAGAGCTAAAGAATGGTATAAGCTGCTGAAGAATGGACAATCCATGGAATGGGAGGAGATGGTATCTCTCTTTTACTCTAAATTTTATCCTCTCAGTGAAATTCATAAGTATAGAAATCTTATATATAACGTTTGGCCTCTTGATGGAGAGAGTACAGCTCAAGCTTGGGGGAGATTGAAGTTACTAATGCTTAAATGTCCTATTCATGAACTCCCTAACAATATTATTCTCAATAACTTTTATGCTAGACTTTCTCTTCATGATAAAGATTTACTAGATGCATCTTGTGTTGGATCATTCACACGTATGAAGAAAGAAGCTAAATGGGATCTCTTAGACCGTATTCAAGATAACACTGAAGCTTGGGAGAATGACAAATGAAGAAAGTCAGGTATAAACTATGATTATGAATGCATTAAATCTTTTATGGAAACTGATGACTTCCATGATATTAGCAATGAGTTTGGTCTTGGTCCCCGAGTTCTTGCGAAATGTTTTAATGCTTTTGCTTATTATATTGAGATTCCCAAGAAAAAGTGGGGCAAGTACCATGCTCCATATAAAGACATTGTTACCCATGTTCCTGCCGGTGAACAGGTATGTACTGTTGATCCTATTTTGTCTGAACCTTATGCTGAGAAGGTCCCTTTTTCTTCCAAGGTAAAGGAACATTCTATTTTAGCTAATGTGGTTAGTAAAGGCGCAACGAAAACTGTAGAGTCTGATGAGTTTATTAATATTGAGCCTGTGGTAGCTATTGTGAAAGATCTTGTCACTAAAAATGTAGAGGATGAGCATATTGTCTTATGTGAAGACGCTACTAATATTGTTTCTCATCCTAAGAAAGTTATAAAAGTTAGTGTCCCTGTGCTTTCTGTTAAAATTGGCAATCATAGCTATTATGGTTTATGTGATATTGGTGCTAGTTCTAGTGCTATTCCTTATGAGCTTTACATGGAAATTATGCATGAGATTGGTCCTTGTGAGCTTGAGGACATTGATGTGGTTATTCACCTTGCTAATAGAGAGCAAGTCTGCCCCATTGGCATTGTAAGAGATGTGGAGGTCCTTTGTGGTAAGATTAAATATCCTGCTGATTTTCTAGTACTTGGTAAAGAAGCTAGTAAAACCTATCCTATTATCTTTGGTAGACCCTTTTTGAATACTTGTGGGGCTATCATAGACTGTAGGAAGGAATTTTTTTTGACTAAGTTTGCCGGAGAGTCTTATGAGTTTAATTTTTTCAAATTTGCCAAAACTCCTTATGAAAATGAACTACCTAATGAGGATTTCAGGGTTGAACAACTTTCTGCTATTTCTCTTGCTCCTAACAATGCCTTGCAGCAATTTATGGAAGATCATGAAAGTGATGCCTTCATGAAGGAAAGAAATGAGATTCCTTCATCAGCCTGAGTTACTTAAGCATAATCTACCTGTGGAAGACTTGGGTACCACACTACCACCTAAAGGGGATCCTGTTTTCGAATTAAAACCCTTACCTGATGATCTTAAATATGCTTATCTTGATGATAAGAAAATATATCCTTTTATTATCAGTTCTAAACTTTCAGGAAGGGAAGAAGAAAGGTTATTGGAGATACTGAAGAAACACCGAGGAGCTATGGGCTATACTCTTGATGATTTAAAGGGGATTTCTCCTACTATATGTCAACATGCTATTAATATAGAACCTGATGCAAAACCATTTGTTGAGCACCAACGCCGTCTAATCCTAAGATGAAGGATGTGGTAAGAAATGAGGTATTAAAACTCCTTGATGCTGGTATTATTTATCCTATTACTGATAGTAAATGGGTTAGCCCTGTTCATTGTGTTCCCAAGAAAGGGAGAATAACTGTTGTGCCTAATGAGGATAATGAGCTTATACCCCAAAGAGTAGTGGTTGGGTATAGAATGTGCATTGATTTTAGAAAGATTAATAAAGTTACTAAGAAAGATCATTATCCTTTGCCCTTTATTGATCAAATGCTTGAGACGTTGTCCAAAAAGACTCACTTTTGCTTTCTTGATGGTTATTCTAGGTTTTCTCAAATTGTTGTGAAAGCACAGGATCAAGAGAAAACTACTTTCACTTGTCCTTATGGTACTTATGCTTATAGGCGTATGCCTTTTGGTTTATGTAATGCTCCTGCTACCTTTCAGAGATGTATGTCTGCTATCTTTCATGGTTTTTGTGAAGAAATTGTGGAGGTTTTCATGGAAGATTTTTCCGTCTATAGAACTTCTTTTGATAACTGTTTGCACAACCTTGATAAAGTTTTGCAGAGATGTGAAGAGACCAACCTTGTTCTTAATTGGGAGAAAGGCCATTTTATGGTTAATGAAGGGATTATTCTTGGACACAAAATCTCTGAGAGAGGCATTGAAGTTGACAGAGCCAAAATTGAAGCAATAGAAGATGCCTTGTCCTAGAGATATCAAAGGTATTCGTAGTATCCTCGGTCATGCTGGTTTCTTGTAAGAGTCCCAACCTTTAATGAGGTAGAGATCCCTGTGTTTACAATGATAGTCCCTGGATCAATAGCTAGCATCCACAGTTAAGATGTAATATCAAGAAACAAAGGTCATAATACAACTTTATAACCAGGAATAAAATAATTCATTACATCTTACATAGCTCATTTGGCTAACTCATTACAATGCAGTAGAAATAACTTTAGCATGGAGTCCTTCATCTTCAAAGTGCCACAGGCAAACATGTTGGTTGTAGACTTGTAATCCTAATCAACACACTTCACTAACATCAAACAAACCTGCAACATAATAAGTTACAGCCACAAGGGTCAATACATTTGAATTGTATTGGCAAGTGATACTATGGTAGTATAGTGGAGTCTATCATCTATATGCATTTGGCTAAGTGGAGCTTAGGCTTTCTTTGCTCAAAATAGATTTTCCTTATTTTTTGAAAACACTAAGTTTTTGCTTGTCAAAAATCACCCAAGGCATCTCCCAATAGAAATTGATGATCCTTCAACCCTTGTTCAACCATAAAATTTTAACTTAGAAATTGGGATGAGGAGATTCTTGATAGCTTCCATGTCTTGATGCTCAAATTGTCCTTTACCAGGGACATGGCTAAGTACTTAGATTTTACACTCTGCAGAGGTGGTGCACTTTCCCCACAAGACTTGGTTTCACCAATACAAGATCTTTCAGAAGCCTTCCCTTAGACCAGAATGGACGCGCTCCAACCTATCATCCCCTACCACCAACTGTCCATTTGGCTAATTTATTACAACCTATATGATCCAGGCAGAGCCCATAATGCCAAGTGGCTGCACATGAAGCATCTCAACATTTGACATCTCAAATCTCTTTGTTCCTGGGTGGCCATCCACAAGTGACATACACAAGGTAAACCATGGAAATGGGCCTTGTGTAACCACTCAACACAAACCATTCCTTCCATTTCACCCAGGTGTTTCATTCACTTAGTTGTTTTATTAAACAAAACACAAGTCCTTGACTTAGAAATATTCCATAGCATGAATACAATCCACCCTTGTTTTCTACTAGCTAAGCTAAGCATGATAGTAGTAGGAATCTTAACCTAGGAAATTTTCTACTAAGGTTTCATCTACTAGGATTTCCCATGGCATAGTCTACACTTAGCAAAAATTCCATGCAAGTCCTACTTAGAAATATCACTAGTGCATAGTGAAAATAATGGGACAAAAGTATGAAGCATCACTTGCCTTTTTGGTAGAGAATTATAAGTTCACTCCTTGATCTTGCAATATTCACACTCTTCAAACTACAATTCAACCAAGCAAGCAATATTCAATCTACCATTCAAGCAACATCACATAAATTAATAAAAACAAAGCAATGCATGCAAACATGCCAAAGGTTGTTTTATTTGAAAAAGTGGTTTCTAATAGGTTATAAACATTCTAAAACACCTATTGGTCATTTTATATAAGTGGCAAAATCATTTGCAAAAGATTTTACCTATAAATCATTTTTAAACCAAATCAATATTTTATGTGGTTGAAAATGCCTTTAGCAAAGCAATAATCTTTATAGGGTTCACTAAATACATTTTTAATTCTAAATCTTGGTGTTTGGGGTCAGAGAGTTTAATCCAAATCATTTCCAAAGATTTTTCTCCAAAAAGTATTTTTAATTTTATAAACAACATTTTTATTTGACTAGAAATGCTTTAATTCAAAGATTTATTCTCTTGCTTCACAAAATATGTTTTTGAATCCACAAGTTGGTTTATATGGTCAGTAGGTTCAAAACAATCCATTTGCCAAAGATTTTATCACAAAAATAATTTTAGAATGAATTTTATATTCAAATTATGCCTACACAAGTTTCTGCAAATTCAACCCATTTTCCAGAAGCAAAACATTAAACAAAGTTCATGGTTGCAAGATACTTGTCTTGCTGATTCCAGTGATATAAAATTTGCAAAATTTGGTCGTGTACATTAAAAGTTATGAATTTTACAAAATCAACATCTAATAGAACCTTTTCTGTTTTTAAAACAAAACTCAAGCCACGTGGAAGGTTCTGATTGGATGGTACCGGTTCGTGCGGATCGTGCAGTGTGGAGCGTTAGATCTAACTGAAAACGTGCGGCACAGATCAAAAGATACCTCTTCGCTTAAGTTCTATCGTATCCACCGGATGATGATCTAACGGCTCTCAGGTGTTTGACCAAAGTCTGGCGGCGCTCGACGGTGGTGCGTGGCGGCGATGCTTGGGCTGCAAGCTTGCCGGCGAACTAGGTCGCGCGGGAGAGGGAGAGGTTGCTCACCAGCCTTGCAGGAGTGTGGCGAAGCTCAAGGTATGGTATGTTTGTCGAGGGGCGCTCTGGGTGGACGGCAATTGCTCGCCGGAGTTTGCACGACATCGGGCACGCTCTGGTCGTCGTTGTTGGCGAGGCTACAGGCCACCCGAAGGCTAGCATTACGATCAAAGTCATTGAGTTTATATTGCTATAACAACTTACGAAGTGATCCTAATCCTTAGACCATGAGATCATGTCAATCACTAACACCGGAAGAGTTTCTTGATAACATCAAAGGTCACACCATAACAGGGTGATTATAAAGATGGGTTCAGAACTAATAAAGTGTTATGTTGAGGCCCATGGATCGAGAGTGGAATTGGCTCATCCCGATGACGGATAGATATATCACGGGAACAAGAAAAGAGTACATGTCAGTAACGAGATCAAACTAGGTATAGAGATACCGATGATCGAATCTCGGACATGTAATATATCTCGAAACAAAAGGATTAAGATACTATCGTAGAAGGTTCCGACGATCACAAGAAAGTCATCGTTGAATGTGTGGGAGTTCGTATGGGTCTCCAGATCCCGCTTCTGATTATTGATCTGAGAGGGGTCTCAATCATGTCCGCATTATTCGCGAACCGTAGGGTGACACACTTAAGAGACACCGACATCCAATTGGAGCAAAAGTTCCATGCTGGAAAGAATAACAAGCGCAGGAATTTATTTCACTAGATACCGAAACAGGTTTTTGGGTGAAATTGCAGAAAGTGTTTTTGCATGTGAAATGGAATACTAGCAAGGGGTTATATGTGAATGTTTGTCATTAAAGTAATTGACAAAATTCTGAATAAATAAAAGGAGTTTTATTTAATGAGAGTTTGCATTAAATTTAGTGGAAATTTAATAGCAATTGTGAGTGGAGGGAATTGAAAGGATTTTTGTGAGTGGAGTGCCCACCCACATGAATGAAGGAGGGGAGGGGGCAGCCCCATGGCCGGCGGCCACCCCCTTGGGTGCCCCCTTCCTCCTATAAAAGGATCCCCCTCTCCTCTCTCTCACTCACACCTCCTCGTGAAGTATCTCTCTCCCCCTCTAGTATTTATCCCCCATGGTCTCGGACTAGCGAGATACATGTTCCCGGTGGCTATTCGTCAAGAAAGAGTTGTGCTTCCGCTGCATCGCTGGAGCGAGGAGGCGGAGGTTGCTCGGTGCCTCGGACGTGTGTGCGAGCACGGATGCGCCGCTAAGTTGCGGTTCTAAGGACTTCCTCTCGATCTTGAGATCGTCTACATCAACCACGAGTTCGGACTCGTTAAGCTTTGTCGATCTTCAAGGGTATGTTCTCTACGGATATACATTCGCCCCTTGTTTGTATCTAGTAGATAGATCTTGGTACATAGGTGTTCCCATCGTAGGAATTTTTTTGTTTTCTATGCTGCAAACCCTACACTTGGAGGATGAGCTGCCGGAGTCTGGATCCTGATGGAAAAGAAGGGGTTTCAGTGCAATTTTGCGAAGATCAGAAAATACCAAAAAAATATGGAAACGTATTATTTTACCGGAGGATGACTAGAGCCAGAAGGAGGAGCGAAGGAGGGGGGCGCAGGGGGCTCACACCCCCCTAGGCGCAGGCCCACCTGAGGTCGCGCCTAGGGCATGTGTGGCCCACCTGCCCGGCTCCCGACTCTCCCCCTTCGCATATAACTTCTATTCGGAACCCTAATACATGGGGGCGACCACAGATAGATTTCCACCGCCTCTGCGGGGCGGAAAACACCGAGAGAGAAAGATCTCCCCGGCAGACAGATTTCTGCCGGGGGAATTCGTTCCCGGAGAGGGGAGACCGTCGCCATCAACACCATCATCAAGCTAGGCTTCATCGGGATCAGCATCATTGTCATCCACACCATCATCTCCATCAGCATCATCATCAACCACTCCATTCTGCTGTAACAATTGTGTTGGATATTGCTATACTTCGTAGGGGAAACTTTCCCGGTGTTAATTACTATTGTAGTTGATTCTTGTGAGTGGAACCATTGGATTATTGTTTATGTTCAGATTGTTATCTATTACCATATCATCTTTGATCTTGATCCATATGATGTCTTGTGAGTAGTTCGTTGTGTTCTTGAGGACATGGAAGAAGTCATGTTGTTAGTAGTGAATCTGTGATGAGTTATTATTCAATGGTTTAGTATTTAAGTTGTGGTGCTATTCTTCTAGTGGTGTCATGTGAATGTCGAGTGCATGACACTTCACCATTTATGGGCCTAGGGGTTGCATTGTGTATTTGGATACTAATCATGGGGTTGCCGGAGTAACAGAAACATGAACCCCCGTTAGGACACCTTTGCACAAGGGAGTGTAGGATCTCATAGTTTAAGGCTGTGGTTAGATTCATATAATTACTTTCCCATAGTTACGAATTTTTGCAGGGGGGTTAATCACAAGTATGTATTAGTCCTAGGAAGGGCGGTATGTTAGCACAGGTTCACCCACACAACACTTACAAACACCAGAGAAGAGTACTCAGCTATTTGCAGCGAAAGCACTTGATAGAATTCCCATGTGTCCTCGAGAACGTTTGGTCCTTATAAGTATTTCCACCGGCTTGTCCTTTGCTAAGAAAGGATTGGGCCACTTGCTCCGTTTGTTCGTTACTTCTATTACTTGCTCTTTGTTTTGTTGCTTTATCAAAAAACCACTAAAAAACCGTTTGCTAAGTATTCACAGGGATTTCCTGCTCCATACCACTGTTCAGCACCTTATGCTCCCCGTTGGGATCGACACTCCTATTTCTCGAAAATACTACGATACACCCCACTTGTGTGTCATCAGTGTCCGTATCTCCTAGTATAGTCAATATCTAATCTACAACGAGTTGCCAATAATTTGATTATCATCGTTGTGGTTCAATGTTCGTAAGTAAGAACGGTTCTATCTTTGAAAGCCCTCAGCCACGTAAAACATGCAAAAGATAAATTAGAAGCGTCTAGGTTTTTGGTTTTGTCGGGTAAGTACTATGATATGGTAGTATTATAATTTGTAGTATGGATTGATACTATTGGAAATTATAATATGGCAAAGTGTAAGTTCCATATACCTTGGCCTTACACATATCGGAATGATAAATATCATACCAAGATGCACAAGATAATGGTCAAAGTGCAAGAACCATATCATATCACTTTTAGCATATGATGTTTGTATGCATCTTATATTGCTTGTTTGGAGATTTAGTAGCATTATAAGATGATCCCTCATTTAAATATCAAGATAAGAATGTGTTTTTCGTTAGTATGCACCATTGAAAAGTTCGTCGTTTTGAGACATCACGTGATGATTGGGTGTGATAGAATCAACGTTCACATACAACGGGTGTAAGGCAGTTTGACACACGCGAATACTAAGGTTCTTACTTGGCGAGCCTAACATGTACAAACATGGCCTCAGAACACAAACCAAAAGGTAAAGCATGAGTCATATGGTTGATATGATGATCATCGTGATGATCGCCTTTAAAACTGCAACAACTCACATGATGATCGGACTTGTTGTAGCAGATTTGGTTCATGTAATCACTAAAAAGACACGAGGGATGTTGTTTTTGAGTGGGAGTTTATTTATAATTTGGATTAGTTGAACTCAAATCTATCATAAACTCATTATAAATAAAATTTGCAAATTCTATTGTAGATGGCACCACTTGCTTTTAATTTCAATGTGTTCATGAAGAAAGAAAAACTTGCGACAAATGGTAGCAACTTTATCAACTAGGCCATGAATTTGAGGATTCTCCTCACTGTTGCACAAAAGCAATATGTGCTAGAAGTGCTGCTAGACCCCCCCACGATATATCCAAAACGTATATACTTTCCCGAACACTTTTGCTATTGTTTCTCCTCTAAACTTGTGTGATTTGGATATATCTAACACAGACTGATGCTGTTTTCAGAAGAATTGCTTTGTGTCTAGTTTTTGTGCATAAAACCAACTTTCAGGAAAAATCCCGGAAAATAAGCCAAAACTCCTATTTTACCAAAAGACACACGGAGCTAGAAGAAAAGATGGATGAGGGCCACGAGGGTCCCACACCTCCTCACCGCGCGGGCCAGCCCAGGCCACACCTGGGAGGGGTGTGGCCACCTCGGGCACCCCCTCGGCATCCCTCTTTGCCTACATAAAGCCTTCTGACCTAAAAACTCAGGGGGGTTCGACGTTTTTCAGAAAGAGTTCCGCTGCGTTGCCACCACCAAAAACCGTGATTCGGAACCAGAAACTCCGTTTTGGCACCCTGTCGGGACGGGGGATTTGGAGGAGATCATCGCCATCATCATCAGCGACGCCTCTCCATCAACCATCCATGAGTGAGTAATCCCCCGCTGTAGGCTATGGGCATGGTAGGGATTGGATGAGTTCTATCATGTAATTGAATAAGATTGTTAGGGCATGGTGCCTGGTATCTCTATTAGTGCTTTTTGACTTCGTTGCAACTTGTTGTGCTTAATGCTTGTCACTAGTACCCGAGTGCCATGATCTTAGATCTGAACATGTTATTGATTCATGATGATATTATTGTTTGTGATCTTATCTGCAAGTTGTGTACACATATCATTGTCCAGAACCAAAGGCCCCGAAGTGACAGAAATTGGGACAGCCGAAGGGGATGCCTGTGATCTGAGGATCACATGTGTTCACGGAGTGTTAATGCTTTGCTCCGATACTCTATTAAAAGGAGTACCTTAATTGCGAGTAGATTCCCTTGAGGCCCCGCTGCAACGGGCTGGCGGGACAAAAGATGTTGTGCAAGTTCTCATTGCGAGCACGTATGACTATATATGGGACAAATGCCTATGATTGTTTAGTACTTGGATGCTTTATCTTATTTACTGCAAATGTCCTAGATCTTGAAGTTACATGAATAGTCTTGTCCATGAAACGATCATCCATCCATCCCTATGCCTACCGCAATCAAACCCTACTGTTTGCTACTATTGTTACTACTACCTTTGTTTTACTGCTTCTGTTACTTTGCTATTGCTACTACAAAACTGTTGCTACTGATAAAATACTGTGAGGAAGACTATTTCCAGGTGCAACTGAATTGACAACTCAGTTGTTAAGGCTTATAAGTATTCTTTGGCTCCGCTTTGTCGAATCAATAAATTGGGTTATACTACCTCGAAGACTGTTGTGATCCCCTATACTTGTGGGTCATCACCCCACCACCTGATGATGCTCCCGACGAAGTAAAGAATGTTTACTTAAGTCATCAGGAGGACCACAACATGGTTCATTGCGGCATACTGTATGGGCTAGAGCCGGAACTCTGAAAGCGTTTTGAGAATGACAATGCTTTTGATACCATGGATGAATTGGAAATGATTTTTGATACCCATGCTGCTGTGGAGAGCTATGATGCTTTAGAAAGATTCTTTAGTTGCGTGATGGAGGAGAACAACTCCGTTAGTGAGCACGTACTCAAAATGTTTGGGTACGCCGATAAACATGTTTCGTTGGGAATAATGATTCCCATTGACTTAGGCATACATCGTGTTCTCCAATCTCTGTCATCAAGCTACAAGAGCTTTGTGATGAACTATAACATGCAGGGCATGAAGAAGACTCTCTCTGAGCTTCTGTCTATGCTTAAAACTGCTGAAGTGGAAATCAGGAAAGAACATCAAGTGTTGATGATCAATAGGACCACTGGTTTCAAGAAAGACAAGAAGGCCAAATAGAAGGGTAAATTCAGGAAGGATGGCAAATCTATTTCCACGCCCGAGAAGAAGACCCGAGCTGGTCCTAAGTCTGATACCGAGTGCTACTATTGTAAGGGGACTGGCCATTGGAAGTGCAACTGTCCCAAGTATTTGGCTGACAAGAAGGACAGCAAAATGAACAAAAGTATATATGATATACATGTTATTGATGTGTACTTGACTAGTACTCATAGTAGCACCTTGGTATTTGATACTGGATTGGTTGCTAATATATGTAACTTGAATCAGGGGTTGCGGAACAAGCGACTACAAGCTAAGGGAGAGGTCAAGATGCGTGTCGGCAATGGATCAAAATTTGATGTGATCCGTTGGGATGCTACCTCTCCATTTGCCGTCGGGATTAGTTATAAACCTAAATAATGTTATTTGGTGCCTGCGTTGAGCATGAACATTGTATCCGGATCATGTTTATTGCAAGACGGTTATTCCTTTACATCTGAAAATAATGGTGTTTCGATTTATATGAATAATATCTTTTATGGTCATGCGCCTGTGATGAATGGTTTATTTCTTTTGAATCTCGATGATAGTGATACACATATTCATAATGTAGATGCCAAAAGGATTAAACTTAATGATTATATATCCACATACATGTGGCACTGCCGTCTAGGTCATATTTGTAACAACCCTAGTTTTACTAAATAGATATTAGGGTTCGAATGTGCATTCATGAGCATCATCATCTTAAAATACATGCAAGAAAGAAAATAATCACAAAATCCTAAACCCTAGTTTCCCTCTCCCTCTCAAATCAATTCAAAATGTTTTGAATTTGAAAGCTATCAAAATGTGTGGGGCCCAATCTGAATAAAAGGGCCCCACAACAATTTTTATATTTTATAAAAGCATTTAATATTTTTAAAACATCCAAAATAGATTTAAAAAATGCATTATAAAAGAGGAAACCTAAATCAGAAAAGGAAAAAGGTTATGCTGAAAAAATATAGAGCACCAGCAGCCCAGGCCGCAGCCCAGCCGACCCACTTCCCTCTTCCCTCTTTCTGCCACCCACGCGCGCCATCAGCCGGCCTAGCCATGGCCCAAGCGCGTCCCAGTACCGCTTCGATCCCCCTTCATCGTCCTCCAGCGCGTAAAGCAGCTGCCTGGTGACGCCGATGTCGTCGATCCGCGCCGCTCGGTCGCCGCTGTCCATCGTGCCCTGGAGGAGGATAAGGTTGCCACGATGTTGCCCTTACTCTCCCTATCCATTCTTTCCCTCCCCAAAGACCTCTCTCTTCTCTCGCGCACGAAGCTGGACCCTAGCTTGCAGACCTCGCCGGCGCCCCATCATTCCCGGCCTCCCCGCGACCATTTGACGGTGCCAGGAGCTCCGTCTCGGTCCCCTCCGAAGGAATTGAGCCCTGGCGCTCTGAATCTTCGCCATCCTCGTCACCTTCTCCGAGCCCGACGACCACCACCGTCGCCATTGCCGTCGATTCAAGCCTCCTCCTGCCTCTCCATCGAGATCATTAGCTTCAGGGTGAGCACGCGGTCCACCCAGACCCCTTGTCCCTCTCTCTCTCTCTCTCTCTCTCTCTCTCTCTCTGTAGTTGTCGCTCGTTGTTCGCCTGCAAGCGCCACCGTCGCCACTCGCCGTGCTCGCTGCTCCGACGACCAATCCGCAGCGGTGCCGCCTCTATTCAGTCCGCCTCGCTCCACTGGTTCGAACAAGCCTAAACCCGCAGTCCCGTGAGCCCCCTATCGTCGTCCCCGCTGCCGATCAGTGGCTCACTGCCGATGTGACGTCGCGCTGATGTCAGCCGCGCGGGGTCAGCCCGGTCAAACTAGCCCTTGACCCCATTTTTCTTGCGTGGCTGCTGAGGTGGTTTTGGCACCACACCTCGGCCACTGTGGCTAGGTTCTGCATCGGTGTAAAATGTATCTGATGCATGTGCTGATGTCAGCCTGATGCTGTAAAAGTTTTTAATAATAGTTTTAATAATAGAAATTTGATTAAATCTTGTAAATTCAATAACTAATTCATTGTAAGTCAGAAAAAACAAATAATATATCAAAATGTTCAGAAAAATGAGAACTACATCTTGAAGCTATCATCATGCATTGTTAAATAACTTTCATAACAAGTATAATTAGAAGAACCAATTGAACCCCGCAGGTGATTCCGAGGTTTTCCCTTTTCTAGGGTTTGCACCTCTCGGACCCTGTTTAAAATGGTCAAGCATGCCTTAGGGTTTATTTCAATGCAATTTAACTTGTCATATCATCATCCTTGTTTGAGCATTGCATCAATGCCATGTGTTGATTGATTCCCTTTCTTTCCGGTATTTGGTTCTTCTCGGGTAGAATGCTATATCGAGATCGAGATCGAAGCCCAAGGTCAACACTGTCGAAGCTCGAAGATCAATACTTGACCAACTGTAATCAAGTCAACTACTAGATGTCCGGAGATCTGCTTTCTGGATATCAACTGGCAAAGGAAAGCGAAGCCCCACACATATATATGAATCCTATGCTTTCAAAGTATTTCATTCTTGCCATGTGCATACGATTCCAAAGTATTTTATCAATAGATGGAGTAATCCTATCTGATGCATGTTACCTTTGAAGCATATATTCCCTGATCCACTGCTCTTAGCATAACTAGGGTTTAGCTTGTGAAGCGTTGCTAGAGCTATTATCTCTGTTGTGCTTAGCCATGCTTAGCTGTTATCGCTGGGCCGTCCGGTTGATGAATCAGAGTTGCGAATGAACCTAGTATGACAGGATGACATGGTAAGATCAGAGAATGAAAGTTAAACATGCTAAGGCTTGTATGGGAGTCCATAGTGGGTTATGGTTTTTGCAATCCCATACTTGCCACTACTAGGACCTGAGTTCTTGCCTATGGACAAAGATGAGCGTACAGCCACACGGGGGCCTGGAAACCCCCTCGACCAACTAACTTGCCTAGTAGATTCCATGAGTCACATAGTTCGGGCGTTCCATTCGACATACGCATTCTGGTTCTTCTCGAAGGAGGTGCATTCATATAGGTAGGTAAGCGTGGCAGGGAATGGGAGATGCCCGTCATCCGTAATCTCAAACCCTGTTCACATTACTAGGGACCGGCTTCGGGACTCGACCCGTTACGGCGGCATCTCCTTAGTGCGTGACTCATGGTCTCGGAGAAAGCAAGGTAAAGGTCATGGTCAACCACTCTCTGCCGGCCTTCCAAGGAAGAGGGCTTATAGCTTGGCATTAAGAATCAGTTGGTACGTGTGGGTAAAGTTGTACACCCCTGCAGGGTTAAATATTTTCGAAAATCCGTGTCCGCGGTTATGGACGACTTGTGATCGGATTCTAATATCATAGAGAACTTGAACCTAATTGTAAAACTTGGTAGATCAATGTGTGCTTAAGGATGCTTCCTCATGGGTACGAGGGGGTGATCCTAGATAGGTTCAGCTGATGATGATTCGGTGGATATCAAAAGATGATCAAAGGTAGTGATATCGCTCTCTTATCCCCTTTTTAAATATTATGATTAGTCGAGATTCTTATCCCTCTTGTCTTATAAACAAAGATGGCTTTATGCAAATCAACTCCACCAGCCATATGTCTTGCGGAGTACACCATGTACTCACCCTTGCTTCGTTGATACTTTTGCAGCAGAGTAAGTGCTACCATAGAAGAAGAGTTCTTTACGGCATTGACATCGACGAGTATCTTGGGGTTCCCGATCGGTAGCCTCGAATCTGACGATTGGACGTCATCATTATGCTCCAGGCCTCTTAGGCAATTTGTTAAGTTTGCTATACTTAATAGCGTAATTTGCCTTCCATTGTTCGATGTTTGTGGTCAGTGACCTCTGCTTGTAATATTTTGGTTCTTCGCTCAGTTATGAGCTTGCTGTAATAAATTTTGTGTCGTAGGGTCACTGTTGTGTTACCGATTTTCTCTCGGTACGATTTCGAGATTAGGTTAGTCTTATGTTCAGACGGTGGTCTGGGATTTTTCTAGCCTTAATCCCAGGGGTGTCACAGGTTTTTGGTGTCATAGCCGTATCGACTATAGGAAACCCTTTCTACTGGTCGATGTTGAGTCTAGTACTTGTGAAAACTATTTTCAAAGATGAAAATTATGTGCGAAAACCCTGGTATGCTTCGTTTTCTCCTTATCTAGTTTCTCTCTAGCTCTGGGTCATCTTGTGTTGATTTGGAAAAGTTTTACTATCTCATCTCTTTCTTCAAAGCTTAGGTGCCTTTTGGCATGCCGTTTCTCAACCAGTTGACCTAGTGTTAGTTCTCTAGAGTTTGGTGTGTGTGTTCCTTGTTTCCCTTTGTTCCGTTTCACTCGAGATATTTCTTTCCATCATGATCTCTCTATTTTATGGGTACACAGCATCATGTTGATGGTTCCACAATGTTCTGTTCAAGGCTTCGAGGTTTCCTTTCACCTCGTGTGCCTCCTTTTTATTTGTTTGGGTACTTCAGAAGTTGTATCTTCTTTTGGAAGCTACCTCGTGATTACTATCTTATGGTACTGTAACACCCTCAGAATCGGACCTATGCAAGTTTTAGCGAAACCCGCCAAACCCGCATAGAAACGATTCAAAGGTGCCCACCAGGCACTTTCGTGCGGGTGGAAAACAAAGTAATAACATTACACAACAGTCCTCGATGGGACCCACAGAACAGATATATATACAACACGACTCCATGAGTCAAGAATACAGATATACGATACAAAGATCCAAATCACCTTGAAAATGACAGAGCGTCCGACTACGGACAAGATGCAAATGAGGCTAAGAGCCCTGAAGAATAACCAATGGCGTCCATAACCCTGCCCAGGCCAAGCCGGAAGGGTAACCCTGCTAACGACGTCGATCTCAAAACCTGCTTAAACAAAAGGGGTGCCGACAAAGGGCAAAGGAAAAAGAGGAGCGTCAGTACTGAGGCCAGTACACGGCGAGGCTAGAATTCGGCGGTCCTCGCCTACATAGGTATGGTGGACTGAGCGGCAGCGGCAGCATGCACTAAACAACCTATAGAGACTCGATACAACTGGCGGCAATCAGAGAGGGGTAAGAAGGACCTATCCGGAACCAACCGGATACTATCAACAAACAAACCCATCCTGGCGTTTCCCCCTCGAGACCAACGAGGAAGTCAACCGAGGAACTCACACAGTTGGCAGTTTTACTTATTCAGTTATAGTTGCGGCACTTTACTAGTCAGGTTTAGATAATCGTCCTGATAAAGTAAGCAGTGGGCACTTTTAGTTAACCATTCCGTTATAGTGGCAACACTTACTAGTCAGATACAGGTAGCATGAGATAACCCAAAACCCAGCAGTTGTTGGTACTTTTACTTAGCCATTCCGTTGTAGTTGC
The DNA here is from genome assembly GCA_916181665.1 of Avena sativa. Taxonomy (NCBI): domain Eukaryota; kingdom Viridiplantae; phylum Streptophyta; class Magnoliopsida; order Poales; family Poaceae; genus Avena; species Avena sativa. The sequence continues at coordinate 465,349,034 of OV702283.1, read as the reverse complement.
AATACTTACTAGTCAGATACAATGGTCGCAAGCGACAATTCAAACAAGCAATTGTGGGCAGTATTATTAGCCATTCCATTATAGTGAAGCTGATTACTAGTCATTATAAAGTCAAATTTATAGCAATAAACTTTAGTTATGCTTGTCTATGGTCGAGATACTGTGCTCCAAGTCGTCCATAACCGCGGACACGGCTTTCAGAAAGTTTTACCCGGCCGGGGTGCACCAATAGCAACACACACTCGATCAACCTCGGAAAAACCAAATCAAAACCCAACGAGGCTTTCACGACAAAGCAATCACAGGATTCAGAAATATTTCAGGGGGCCACCCCTTGGAGTCTTACCCGCAACGAAGTAAGCTAGCTTCGAGACGGACCCGAGGTTTGTGGGGCCGGCTGTAAACGACTGGGAACCCGAAAAATCGGGGTGTCGATACCGCGAAAACGGGTCACAATTCCTAAACAGTACAGTGTGCTCCTCGCACAATCGTAAATAAAGCAGTAGCATGGCATAAGTACAGGATCGTAAATAAAACCTCAAACTAGTTTGTGCCCCCAAGAAATAAGACTGAATCAAGCTCTGGCTCAGGGGGGTCCCATATACCTCCCGGATGTGGATAGCGCGATAAATCAAGGAACAGGTATCAAGTACTCGGGGTCCTACGGGACACAAGTGGGCGTTCGGAAACCAAATATTATCTATCACCCACCGATGCCTCTGCTTACTTCAATTTTAGTTGTTAAACAGGAATTAAAGTGAACAATAAGTAAAACTATGATCATCTCCAACATCAACATGCGGCAAGGCTCCAACAACTGTGGCATTTCACGACACGCAACAGCACTTGAGCAAGCGACTACGACGCGCAAGTCCGACTAGCTACCAAACAACAGGTAATAGGAGGTGGCCATGGCAATATAGGGCTGCATGGAATATCATAGGTGCGGAAACTAGAGCATCGCAACACAGATAGCAATAGATCAACAGGAGGGAATATATACTATAAAAGTAAGATAGGTAGAAAGGGGGAGATGCTCGCCTGAAAACATTGCCGAAGGGTTCATCCGAAGATCGGGGCGAAGCTCACATCAACTCAACGGCCTTATCCGCGAAGAAGCAAAACACTAGAATAAACACCGGATGCAATATTTAATACAACGGCAGAAGATCGGCATGATGCATGTATGATGCATGACATGGCAAAGGTGCGATGCAATTAGGTCATGTTAAGCGGAACCGGGTTCCGGCAATTAATTAATAGGTTCATGTTGTTTAGAACCTCCGCAATTTAAATGTTGTATTAGCAAGACAGAAGATGGCACCGGTTCGCTACACAAGTTTAAATGAGGCCAATATACGACTGGCTTTGCCCGCATATGGGCCCCATATTTAATTAGAGGTGAATCGGCATAAGGCCCCCAAACCACATGAGTGTATGCATGCAAGACAATAATTATGCGACAAGTTATATTAGGTTATAAAATAGGGTTTCGGGAAGGGATTCACACATTTAGGGTTCGGCGAACTTGGGGTTCCGGGGGTTCGGGGTCGGTCTCAGGGTTCAGGGTTTGACGGGATCGCAGTTCGGACTCCGGGATCGGTCTTCGAATCGGGGATGTAGATCTTGGCGTTCGGGTAGACGAACTTGGCGTGGCGTCGGGGCACATCGGGCTCGCCCGGGTCGGTGTCGTGCTTGTCGTCGTGAAGCTCTTGTCGGGTCCGCGCCATCGAGTCGGTCTTGGCGTCCGGGATAAAGTGCTTGTTGTTCCGGTGGCGATCTTGGCGCTCGGTGTCCGGGTGGCAAACTTGTCGATTCAGCGGTTTCGATAGTCGGTGTCGGACTCGGGTCTCGGCACTGGAAGATCTTGGTGCTCTATGCGGTCGATCCTGCCGTTCCGGGATGGAGAACTTGTCGTCCGGGGGAGTATGGCGTTCCGGATCGGTCTCGAATCCATGAACGGGGTCTTCGGTTTTCCATGACGGTGTCCTCCATGATCCGTGTCGAGACATCGGGGTTTGGGTCGTTGTCGATCTGCAACTGTTTTTGCATTGCACAAACGAAGGCTGGCCTTGGACAAAACTTGGTACAAAACGCAAAAGTGCACATGCCACAACACGCTACCAACCTGCAGCGGAGAACAGGGACGATGGGCTCGGGCGACCGGAGGCGGGAGGAGCGGCCGGCGACGGGGTCGGCAGCGGACGGAGGCGGCTCGGAGGACGGCGACCGGAGGGGAGGGGTGCGCGGGCGGCGGCGAGGTGAGCGGGTCTGGGGGGAGGCGGCGGCGAGGGGATGGTGAGGGGCGGCGGCGAGCGCGCTCGGGCGCACGCGGGGCCGGAGGCGGGGAAGAGGCGCGTCGCGTGGCCGGAGGACGGAGGAGGGAGGGGCCGCGCGGGGCGGAGACGCAGGACGGAGAGGCGGGGTGCGGCGGCGACCGTCGCTAGAGGGGAGGCGGGGTTGGCGCAGGACGCAGCGGCGCCCGGCGAGGAGAGAGGAGGAGGCGGCGGTGGCAGCGTCGGGGGAGAAGGCGACCGGCGCGCGAACGGAGGGAGGCGGGGCGGCGCTCAGGGGGAAAAGGGGGCGAGCGGGAGGGCGGCCAGGCGAGGGAGGCTGCTGTGGGGTCGAGGCGGAGCCGGAGGGGGCGGAGCCGACGGTGAGGAGAGAGAGGGGCAGAGGAGGAAGAAGGGGTGGAAGGTTGGGGACGCGTCGGGGGTGGGGCCGGCTAGCGCGGTTGGTCGTGGGTGTGTGCAGAGCGTGCGCTGGCGGGTGGGTCCCAGGAGGGAGGCTGCTGTTTGGTGTGTTGGGTGGGCTGGCGCGGGTGGGTGAGGTGGAGAGAGAAAAGGAGGGAGAGAGAGTTGGGGGGTGAGGTGGCAGCTTCTTAGTGGTGGGGGTGTGGGGAGAGGTGAGGTGGCGAGAGGGGGTTGGTTGGGGTGAGGTGGAGGGGGGGCTGGGTAGATAGGTTGGTAGTTTTAGGAATTGTTGGGGTGGACCGATTTTATTTCTGGGGCGGTCGTTCGGGTCGATTCGGCCCGTTCGACTGTCCCACTAAAATAATTAAACATTTTATTTAATTAAAACGGGGCGTTTGCAATCTGTGTTTAGACGAAACAAAATATTCCGGAGACCCGGGTTTGAATTTGAAAACAAGACGGGGCGTTTTAGAAAACAAAACAAGCTTTGAGAAAATAGTTTTAGGCAAACAATGCATGATGATGACGATGCAATTCACAAATTCAACGCGATTTTCTAGTAGTGGTTTTGCGGGATGCCACAGGTACCCTCTGTGGTACTAAGAGAGTAGTTACTCCTTTCTTTGGGTTTTAACCCTTGGACTTGAACCTAAGATCCCCGATTGTGCCAGATTCTGGTGTTGTGAATCTTGTACATGAAGCTGACCTTTAACCCAAGATCCATTGTTGACCCATGTCGTTAATGTTCATACATTACTTTAGGCTGGCTAGTACCTTCTAGTATAGCCTTCAAGCTTGTGGATATTGTTGGCTTGTCGCTACTGAACAATGATGATAAAGGACTTCCCCCTACCAATAGCTATGGCAGATGTTCTTTAATGGAACCAAATAGATCACGAAAAGAGCACTCTCCATGAGTCTCACTTCTATACTCGTGACTCTGCCACCCCTTCCTATCTCTGCATTGGTTTTTCAGAAGATTGTGGACTTATGCATCCACATCTTGGAACTCTATTCTGAGCATGTTCTTCCTTCTTTGTTGTTTTCCGACCTTTGTCTACCAGTTGGTAGACAAGTAGTAGATGTGCATTGGTGTCTTCCAATGCAAGTTGCTCTTGTGGTTCGTCATGACAAACCATTTCGGGATGTCAGGAGAAACAAACTCCAGTACCTCATCATTTCTAAGACCAGGTCAAAGTGTTGTAATCCGCAGATCAATAAGCGTTGATTACCTTATGTTCTGTTCAACCTTAAGGTATCACACCCTTTCTAGACTAAGAGGTCATGCTAAGATTCATGACCCTCTTAACTAAGTTATGCTCTTACACACATTACCCACCCTTACTCTGAGTTTTTGCACTCAGGAATGTTGTGTGTGCGTAATGATGTGCCCATCTAAGATTATTAGAAATTCTTATTACTTTGAACTTCAAGGACATTTGTATCATTCTTAGCGTGATTGGTTAACCCTATCACTAAGCAAAGGATGATTGTGCTATCAAGTCTATTATTCTGGTGCATTCTCTTTAGTCAAAGAGTTAGGCTCATGCCGAAGCTCTAAGACTATGTCATGTTGCCTTACCAAGCAAGTTTCCTCTCGAACTAAGTGACATATCGGTGGTCCGTGATATTCTGGATGTCTTCTAGAAGTATCACCATGTTGCCACATGACCGTGTTGTCAGGTTCTTGAGTAAGCTGTTTCTTTGAACTGCTCCTTTCTCCAAGGATCCGTACTAGATACCCCTGAACAAGTTGGTTGAGCTTAAACAACAACCTTGAGAGTTGTAAGACAAAAGTTCCATCCAACTCAGTTCCTTATTAAAGTGATGTCTAGTTGTGTTCGTGTTGAAGCAAGATAGTATCTCCTTTGTGGATATGATATCTTTCCTGCCTTTGATTTGATTTGGGCTATTGTCAAATCAAACTCAATTCCAAGGACTATCTGATGGTGTATTTAGTTGTGATATCTCATCTAAGTGCATCTTCTTGTCCACTGGTCTGACCAATGTCCATGCCTTGTTTATACAACATATGAGCCCGTCGTCTTGGAGTGTATATGTAAGTTTGTTGTTGAGCCCATCGATGACATCCTTATCTTCTCCATGTTATATGAGATTCATATGCAACATTTGGCATTAATGTTGGAAACTTTTGAGAACCATCCTCATGTTATCTTGAAGTATGTGTTCTGGATGTTAGAAGTAACCTTCTCCGGTTCACGTGCAAATTGTTGAAAGATGTCGCCATGGATCTGAGTAGAGCGGTCTTTGTTTTCTCGGGAATCATTCCAAGTTAGTCAAGCATGTGTGAATTATTCTTGATATGGTAGGTTGATACCTTCACATCTCGAGAAGATCCTCCAAGAACACCAAGCCACTGATTGATTTGTTCGTGGAAAATAAGAAGTCCAACAAAACTTCGATATACTCCTAAAAGTTTCCCAACATGATTCAGTTATGTTTCGTTGCAAACAATTCATGTAGATGCAATTAATTATCTTTTGATAACTTGATATCACATGGGTTTCGCAATATAGCTCATATTTTGGAGCTTGACATTGAATTTCATGTCTTGAGAATCTAGTGACTTTACCTCTATGGTAAATGTTGCACCCTTTCTATTCAGACATGTTGAGTCTGAAGTATCTCTCCACCTAACCAAAGCTGAATCTCAAGCAACAATGATGGTTGGTGTCCCTCAAGGTTTTGACATAGGTCTCTCTAGACATCCGGTAAGATTGATGTAATGGTTGACACAATTAGCTGGAAGACCTATTTTCACATTATCTTGAATCAGTAATAACAACCACTCTTCATAAGGCTTCTTCTATGATTTGTTATAGGAGTTGTGCTTATGGTTTCCTTTGTAAACGAAGTCCGACCTTTACTTGATGACTGGTTAAAGGCTTGTGAGTAGCCTGTTGTCGTGTTTCAAATATCAAGGAGAACATTTAAAGTAGAGTTGCCAAATGTCTCTCGGACAATCCTCTAGACCCTTTTATGATGGAAAGTGTCTTGTTATGCCAAGTACTTGGAGTCTGAAAATGAAGTTTCTTTCTTCTCGTGTCATCAGGAATCTTCTTAACTAGTCATCTTGGTGGTGTAAAGTGATATCATGATCTTTGGCAAGGATTTTGATAAAACCAGATGAATAAAGAGTTTCCTTCCCGCTTTCTTAAACATGTTCGAAGAGCGACTATGATTTTGGTAATCAATAGTTTCTCTTGTTACATGTTCCTTGTGACTCTTATGAGTCCTCTACACCAAAACACCTTTCTTTATTAGCCTTCTGTTGAATGAAAGAGTGACCCTTCTATGTCAAAAATAGTTCAACAACTTGGTTTTGTTGGTATCTATCTCTCTCACCTGTGAAGCTCTACTTAAGTTGTTTAGTAGAGGTTTACCTCTCAAAGTATGTGGCCGTGTTCTTTCTTTTGGAAGTTTCTTCCCTCCAAAGTTTACCTTTTATGCAAGCTCAATGGTCTTAATCCTTATAAAGACCAGCTACTTGTCACCTTGAAAACCATCTCCTTTTGTTTTCTCCGTTACCTCGACGTGTTTCATGTTTAATGGCTCTAGAGATGTTTATGAAACATCTATCCATGATTTAAACATGAGATACTCAATTCGTGGTTCCGTGTCATTCCCTCTCTTCCTTAGTGTGAGAAGCCACCCCGAAGATTACGAAGCGCTTCGTCCATTCATCATGGTGGCATGGATCAACCTCTTCAAGAAGATCGTCGAAGTTTAGTGTGACCCTGTTCGTGATACGCCCAATTTGCATCACCTTTCTATATCATAATTTACCTCTATTCATTGATATATGTCTTATTATTATGTCTTTTCACCTGTTTATGCATGTTGGATGATTCTTGGAGGATGAACTGCTGGAGTCTGGATTCTGATAGAAAAGAAGGCGTTTTGATGCAATTTCACGAAGATCAGAAAAATACCAGAAAAATATGGGAAAATTGTTGGAGATATTCCCAAGAGGCAATAATAAAGTGATTATTATCATATCTTCACACTTATGATAAATGTTTACATACCATGCTATAATTGTATTAACCGGAAACATTAATACTTGTGTGATTTGTAAACTAAAATAAGAGTCCCTAGTAAAGCCTCTTGTTAAACTAGCTTGTTGGTTAATATATGATCATGGTTTCCTGATCATGAACATAGAGATGTTATTAACAACAGGATCATATCATTAGGAGAATGATGTGATGGACATACTCCTATAGATAAGCGTAGCATAAAGATCAAGTCATTTTAATAGTTCAATTGCTATATGCTTTCTGATACATAGTAACCTAATTCCTTCGACCATGAGATCATGCATATCACCTTTTCCGGATGGATGCTTTGATGTCATCAAACACCACACCGTAACAGGGTGGCTATAAAGGTGGCATTGAGTGTTCAGAAAGTATTGGTTGAAACACATGGATCAAGAGTGGGATTTGTCCATCCATATGACGGATAGATATACTCTGGGCCCTCTCGGTGGAATGTCATCCAATTAGCTTGCAAGCATGTGACTGGGTCACAAGGGATCACATATCACGGGAACGAGAAAAGAGTACTTATCGGTAACGAGGTTGAACTAGGTATGCAGAGATACCGACGATCATAACCTCGGATAAGTAAACTATCGTGAGACAAAGGGAAATTGGTATCGTATGTAAGTGGTTCATTCGATCGCAAAGTAATCGTAGAAATATGTGGGAGCCATATGAATTTCCAGATTCCTCTATTGGTTATTGTTTGGAGAAGTGTCTCGATCATGTCCGCATAATTCACGAACCGTAGGGAGACACACTTAAGGATTCGACGTTGTTTGAGTAGTTATGGTATTATGAGAAAGAGACCGAATGTTGTTCGGAGTCTCGGATGGGATCCGGGATATCACGAGGTGATCCGGAATGGTCCGGAGAATAAGATTCATATAAGGAAAGTCCCGTTTCGGAGTTCGGGAATGATTCCGGTGTTTTCATCGGGAATGTTCTAGAAGGTTTCGGATTGTCCGGCACTCCGGGGGGGGGGGGGGGAGGGTACATGAATGTGTCATTGAATGATTGCATCATGTACTAAGTGTTCTTGCTGTTCCAAAACTGAAAAGTCAAACTGCCAGTTTGAAAGTCAAACGGCTAAAACAGGAAACTGTGGAAAACAGGAAACTGTGGGAAACAGGAAACTGTGGGAAACAAGCAAGAGGAGGTTGAAACCAACTTGGAGGAGGAGTCCCTCTCCTCCAAGCCGGCGGCCAGCCTAGGCCGAGTTGGGGAGGGACTCCCCTCCCCTTCCCTGGCGCGCCAGCCCCTCCACCTATAAAAGGAGGGGCAGGGCCTCCTCCTCTACACACAAGTTCCTATCCTCTAATCTCCGGTTTAGAGCCGTTTTGGTTTAGAGCTTCTAATTGCTCTAGCCTGCGGTTTAGAGCCTTCTAATTGGTGTGTCTAATCTCTAGACCACTAATAGCCCTTTCTCATACTCCACCATACTCGCTCCGGCTTAAGGCGAAGCCCTGCGGGATCTCCCCTCTACTTCCGGTACCACGCCGTTGTGCTACCGGAATCGCGAGGAGAGTGCTACAACCTCCGCTGCCTGCTGGAACAAGGGAGAGGAAGGTCTTCGTCGAGTACCGAACGTGTGACCGACTGCGGGAGCGCTGCCGGAACGCAGCGCCGGAAGGATCGTCTACGCGATCTTGAGATCGGAAAGAGTACGACTACATCACCCACGAGAATCTGCTCTCGTTAAACACTTTGGAATCTTCGAGGGTAAGTTATTCCATCGACTCGTTGCTACAATCTAGTAGATAGATCTTGGCTTGTTTGTTTGTATGCGATAGAAATTTTTTGTTTTCCATGCTACGAACCCCTACAGTGGTATCAGAGCCGTGTCTATATGTAGATCTGTTGCACGAGTAGAACACAATGGTCTTTGTGGGCGTTGATGCTTTTATTGTCGATTGATTTTTGTGTACTTTGCATCTTGCGGTATGTTGGGATGAAGCGGCCCGGGCTAACCTTACATGACATCGTTCATGAGACTTGCTCCACGCTTGACATGCAACTTGTATTGCATAAGTGGCTTTACGGGTGCCTGTTTCTCCTAGCATAGTTAAGATTCAATTTACAATGGGTGATTGACAATACTAGTATCAATGTTGTGGTTCTTGTTCGTAAGTTAGAACGACACTTATTGAAAGCCCCAAACCACGTAAAACATGCAAAGAAAATTAGAGGCGTCTAACTTTGTTTTTCAGGGGTGTGCTGTGATGTGATATGGCCATGATTGTGATTATATATGATGTATGCAATGTTCCTTATTGTAAGTTGGCAACCGGCAGGAGCCATATGGTTGTCTTTAAATTCTGTTAAGACCCGCGTGTCTATTCAAAGTAGTTGTAATAGTTGAAGCCGGTGGACGACAACCATGGAGAAGCATCATTGACCTTGATGCAATGTCGGTGATGATGGAGATCATGTTCGTGCTAGAAGATGGAGATCGGAAGCACAAAGAAGAAAGGCCATATCATATCACATATTATGAATTGCATGTGATGTTAATCCTTTTTGCATCTTGTATTGCTTAGTAGACGACGGTAGCATTATAAGATGATCCCTCATGCACATGAATTTCAAGTCATAAAGTGTTCACCCTTAGTTAGCACCGTTGCTAAATCTTGTTGTTTCGAAGCACCACGTGATGATCGGGTGTGTTAGATTCTGCAAGTGTATACAACGTGAGCAAGCCAGATTTGCTCATGCGGAAACTAAGGTTTGATCTTGACGAGCCTAGCATGTATAGACATGGCCTCAGGAACACGGATTACCGAAAGGTAGAGCATGAGTCATATAGTAGATATGATGAACATGTTGATTGTTCGCCATTGAAGCTATATCAACTCTCGTGATGATCGGTTTTGATGTGGTGGATTTGGTTCGTGTGATCACTAAAACAATGTGAGGGATATTGTTTTGAGTGGGAGTTCACCTAGATTAATTTAATTATTAATTAGAACTCAATTTATCATAAACTAAATCAAAGTGAATTTGCATAGTTGTTGTAGTCATTGGCATCCGTTTACCACCTTGCGCTTAGTTATAATTGAGATGATAGAACTATAGAATTCTGGTTAGTTACTTTACGAACTGGTATCGTATTGTTTTGAAGTGTTAATCTAAAGTTTAAAAGTCCTATTACAAACTTTCAGTAAGTTCCGGTTACTCCATGAAGTTTAATAATTAGTATTAAATCAAGAGTAACAATTCCAAGTGTTAGTATATAAGTGTCATGTTTGTCTCCATGATTCTTGATATTCAAAGGATTGTCTTAATATCAAGGTTATCTAAGGATCTGAAAGAGTTGTTTCAGAAACCATGATTTGTGGAAGATATTGTGATATCTGAAACGAAGTTTTGGTTGCAACATGATAGAGTATAATATGGCTAAAGTCATGTTCTCATATTTGATGAGAATTTGCAAAAGGTTGGAGACACTAGTTGTCCTAAACCTCCAAAAGTTTTTGGGAGAGCAACATTATACTCACGATTCACCGTTACAAGCTAATAGTAGCTTGATCATGGATAATTCCATGATAAGGGTGAATATTTGATGTAGGTAAAATATTTACTACACCAAGAGATTACTAAAGAAAGGAATTTGAAAGAACACCAAACATTTGATGATGGTGATCTACTTCAAAGTGCAAGTCCAAAGACATTGGTATTTAACTATACACGCTTTGGACTATGTGTCATATGAATGACTCCACTAATTGATGTTGATAGATTCTTTCAAACAGAAAAGGAAATACTGAAAGAGAATCTCATAAGTATATGGCAGAAAAGAAAAGACTAGAATTGTTCAGTTTAAGTATATAGATGATATACATGTTATGGCTATATTCTTTGCTTATTAAACAATGTGCTTCTTAAGTATTTGATACTGAATTTGTTGGTGTGAATCGTCATACGAAACAACACAATTCATGAACTACAATGGCCTAAGTAACTAGCAAAAGAATATGTGATGATGTTCATCGAGAACAAAATAAAGGGTTATTGTGTTGCTCGTTAAACATCAAAGCTTGCCTTCAAGATTTGTTTTATCAGGTATTATGAGAACAAAAGGGTTGTTCAAATAATTGCCGTGATCTATAAAAGATGGATGATTTGCAAATCTCGTTGGAGATATCACATCCATAAAACTAGTGCTAAAGATGTCGAAAGACAAATTGATTGAAAGATCACTTAGGAAGTGACATCGCCGTTTAAATTATATTGGAAAGAAAACATGAAGAAAATCCATATGGATGGAATTTTGGAGTCTATTTGATTTTAATCAAATGACGCTTGTGAAACTTTCCTAGAGATAATTAAAACTTCGTTCATAGGCCAAAAGGGAACGATAGACTAACTTATTGGAACTTGTACATATTGTTGTATGAAGTCCATTATGTATAGTCAAGAGCGATGGATTTCAACTTCATGTGCTTTCTCCGAAAATTTGAGTGAATATATGAATATTTACTTAATAAGGATGAAGTGTGAAACATTTCAAAAGTTCAAGGACTTTCAAGATGAAGTGCAAAATCATTGTAACAAGAATATAAATAGTTTATGATAAGATCATAAAGGAAGATATTTGAGTTACAAGTTTAGCATAATACCTAAGATTTAAAGGAATCATTCCGTGGATTTGCATTTTCCCGAAACACCATAAGAGTATGGAGCGTTCGAGATATGTAATTAAACCTTGTTTGACATGGTAAGATCGAAGGTGTAATTCATAAAACTACCATTATATTTTAAAGATTAAAAGCTTTAGAGATTACCGTTTTTCCACTGAAAAGAGCTTCATCATAATCCGTTGAAATGACACCATATAAGGTTATGGTTTGGGATAAAACCCAATTTGTCCTTTCTTAAACATTGGTATGCTATGCATAAGAAAGATGTGTGCAACCAAAGTCGGATGAACCTGTCTTTGTATAAAATGTTAAGTATTCCTCCATAAACACCGGAGACAAAAGTGTTTGTTGCTTAGAACGTCAAGTTTCTTTGAGAAGGAATTTTTTCGTGAAAAGTTAAGTGGGAGGACAATAGAACTTTGATAAGGTTAAAAGAACCTTAGCTATATGTGCAGAGTTGCGCAGCGCTGAAAAGTGTTTCGGAGGCAGCAACAATGCTCATGGCTCATGTGCCTCAAAGGTTGTGGTCACGGAGATCTAAGTTCCTATTGAAACAAGTAGATCGGGTAAACAATCAAATACCAAGATTTGAGGGTTGAATCATTATTTGAGAATAATGAACCGACTACATGCAAAGAAGCGATGATGGGCCCTGACTCCGTCAAATGGCTTGAAGCCATAAAATCCGTGATAGTTCCATACACCAGAAATCAAGTTTTGAACTTGAAGGACCCTCGAGAAAGGTGTAAGACCTTACAGTTGTGTCTGGATCTATAAAGAAATAGACATGGATGTTTTACATCTATGAAATAGTCGACATGTTGGGAAAGAGTTCACAAAATGTTCAAAGGTTGACTATGACAAGATTTGATCTTTCATAGTGATATTTAGTCTAGACGGATTAATGTAGCAACCACTACATATAATTTGTTATATGGTAGTTGAATAAACAAAACAAGTTCTTCTAATAGAATCGTTACCTAGGACATGTGCATAACACGGTCCATAGGGTTTTGTTAATTCAAAAGGATGCTAAAAGTATATGCAAACTTCAATGGTTAAAGTGAGCATCGCGGAGTTGGAATCTTCACTGTGATGAAACTGTTAAAGGAGTTTAAAAGTTCATCAGAGACGATGGAGATGCTTGCATTTGCAAGAAATTAAGTGGGAGCGCTAAGACATGTTTCTAATACATTATGTGGAAGACATATTGTTGATTGGAAATAATGTATATTTTATTAACACATATTAAGAATTTCATCCCGATGAAAGACTTAGGCAAAACCTAAATATTTGGCATCAATAGACGCTAATATGGTTATGCCAGAAGTACATAGACGAGATATTGAATGAGTTCAATATAGAAACTACAAGAAAGGTTCTTGTCGCACAGAAAGGATTGAAAGAGTTCAATGTTGATGATATATTCAAGTGTATTGACATTTGGTAAAGTGAAACAAATAATCAAGTATAGATTGATACTTGATGTATGAAATCACAAAGAGTATTTATATCAATCATACTGTGATATGTACAAATCCAGATATGTCCTATGCTCTAAATGTTGTGAGCATATACCAGAATGATTCGTAAGATGATCATTGGACAATAGTAAGGATATTCTTATGATCTTTTGGAAGAACTAAGAGTATATTATTTGTAGAAGTGACAAATAGATGGTTAGTTCATTATAAAAGTACTACATTGATACTAGTTTTGTCGCAAAGTACAAATTAAGTTTATCTCAATCTAAACTAGAGGTGGCACAATATAATGGAAAGTGAGTTCCATAATGGATTTGGATGAGTTCCAAAGTTAAGACATTGTGACAGATACTACAACAAAAGGCTAAGTATATGACTGCTATTTTAGCAGCAAAAGAGGGCATTTGTGTCAAGTAGTTTGTTATCAAACTAGGTGTAGTTCACAGTGGGATAATACTATGAAGATATATTGTGCGACAATATTATCAACATGTTTTAACCCCAAAGAGCTAAAGGTCACACCGAAAGACCAAATTTATACAAAGCCATCTCATTAGAGAATGAGTGATGCGTAGAGACGCAAAGACATGCAATTACACACGGACCTGGAAGTGTCAGATCCGGAGATCAGTTGACCACTAGCAATCGTGTACATACAACACCGGAAAGCCATAAGTGTTGAATACACAAAGGTTTGAAACTAGATTATTGACTCTAGTGCAAGTGGGAGACTGTTGGAGATATGCCCAAGAGGCAATAATAAAGTGATTATTATCATATCTTCACACTTATGATAAATGTTTACATACCATGCTATAATTGTATTAACCGGAAACATTAATACTTGTGTGATTTGTAAACTAAAATAAGAGTCCCTAGTAAAGCCTCTTGTTAAACTAGCTTGTTGGTTAATATATGATCATGGTTTCCTGATCATGAACATAGAGATGTTATTAACAACAGGATCATATCATTAGGAGAATGATGTGATGGACATACTCCTATAGATAAGCGTAGCATAAATATCAAGTCATTTTAATAGTTCAATTGCTATATGCTTTCTGATACATAGTAACCTAATTCCTTCGACCATGAGATCATGCATATCACCTTTTCCGGATGGATGCTTTGATGTCATCAAACACCACACCGTAACAGGGTGGCTATAAAGGTGGCATTGAGTGTTCAGAAAGTATTGGTTGAAACACATGGATCAAGAGTGGGATTTGTCCATCCATATGACGGATAGATATACTCTGGGCCCTCTCGGTGGAATGTCATCCAATTAGCTTGCAAGCATGTGACTGGGTCACAAGGGATCACATATCACGGGAACGAGAAAAGAGTACTTATCGGTAACGAGGTTGAACTAGGTATGCAGAGATACCGGCGATCATAACCTCGGATAAGTAAACTATCGTGAGACAAAGGGAAATTGGTATCGTATGTAAGTGGTTCATTCGATCGCAAAGTAATCGTAGAAATATGTGGGAGCCATATGAATTTCCAGATTCCTCTATTGGTTAATGTTCGGAGAAGTGTCTCGATCATGTCCGCATAATTCACGAACCGTAGGGAGACACACTTAAGGATTCGACGTTGTTTGAGTAGTTATGGTATTATGAGAAAGAGACCGAATGTTGTTCGGAGTCTCGGATGGGATCCGGGATATCACGAGGTGATCCGGAATGGTCCGGAGAATAAGATTCATATAAGGAAACTCCCGTTTCGGAGTTCGGGAATGATTCCGGTGTTTTCATCGGGAATGTTCTAGAAGGTTCCGGATTGTCCGGCACTCCGGGGGGGGGGGAGGGTACATGAATGTGTCATTGAATGATTGCATCATGTACTAAGTGTTCTTGCTGTTCCAAAACTGAAAAGTCAAACTGCCAGTTTGAAAGTCAAACGGCTAAAACAGGAAACTGTGGAAAACAGGAAACTGTGGGAAACAGGAAACTGTGGGAAACAAGCAAGAGGAGGTTGAAACCAACTTGGAGGAGGAGTCCCTCTCCTCCAAGCCGGCGGCCAGCCTAGGCCGAGTTGGGGAGGGACTCCCCTCCCCTTCCCTGGCGCGCTAGCCCCTCCACCTATAAAAGGAGGGGCAGGGCCTCCTCCTCTACACACAAGTTCCTATCCTCTAATCTCCGGTTTAGAGCCGTTTTGGTTTAGAGCTTCTAATTGCTCTAGCCTGCGGTTTAGAGCCTTCTAATTGGTGTGTCTAATCTCTAGACCACTAATAGCCCTTTCTCATACTCCACCATACTCGCTCCGGCTTAAGGCGAAGCCCTGCGGGATCTCCCCTCTACTTCCGGTACCACGCCGTTGTGCTACCGGAATCGCGAGGAGAGTGCTACAACCTCCGCTGCCTGCTGGAACAAGGGAGAGGAAGGTCTTCGTCGAGTACCGAACGTGTGACCGACTGCGGGAGCGCTGCCGGAACGCAGCGCCGGAAGGATCGTCCACGCGATCTTGAGATCGGAAAGAGTACGACTACATCACCCACGAGAATCTGCTCTCGTTAAACACTTTGGAATCTTCGAGGGTAAGTTATTCCATCGACTCGTTGCTACAATCTAGTAGATAGATCTTGGCTTGTTTGTTTGTATGCGATAGAAATTTTTTGTTTTCCATGCTACGAACCCCTACAAAAATATTATTTTCCCCAAAGACAAAGGAAGCAATAACGAGGAGAGAAGAGGGGACGCAAGGGGCCCACACCCCTAGGCGCGGGTCCCCCTGGGCCACGCCTAGGGCAGGTGTGGCCCACCTGCCCGGCTCCCAACTCGGCCCCTTCGCCTATATCTCCCCTACGGAACCCTAATACTAGGGGAGGGACCACAAATAGATTTTCGCCGCCTCTACGGGGCAGAAAACACCGAGATAGAAAGATCTCTCCGGCAGACATATTTCTGCCGGGGGAATTCCTTCCCGGAGAGGGGAGACCGTCTCCATCAACACCATCATCAAGATAGGCTTCATCGGGATCATCATCATCATCCACACCATCATCTCCACCAGCACCATCATCTCCACCAGCACCATCATCACCACTCCATCCCGCTGTAACAATTGTGTTGGATATTGCTTTAGTTCATTAGGGGAAACCTTCCCGGTATTGATTACTATTGTAGTTGATGCTTGTGAGTGGAACCATTGGATTATTGTTTATGTTCAGATAGTTATCCATTACCATATCATCTTTGATATTGATCCATATGATGTCTTATGAGTAGTTCATTGTGTTCTTGAGGACATGGGAGAAGTCATGTTGTTAGTAGTGGATTTGTGTTGAGTTATTATTCAATGGTTTAGTATTTAAGTTGTGGTGCTATTCTTCTAGTGGTGTCATGTGAACATCGACTACATGATACTTCTGTTGGAATTATGCCCTAGAGGCAATAATAAAGATGTTATTATTATAATTCTTGTTCATGATAAAGTTTATATTCCATGCTAGAATTGTATTAAGCGGAAACTTTAATACTTGTGTGGTTTGTGAACAACACCGTGTCCCTAGTACGCCTCTATGGACTAGCTCATTGATTAATGATGGTTAAGGTTTCCTAACCATGGACATGAGTTGTCGATTAATAATGATATCATATCATTGGGAGAATGGTATGATGGACAGACCCAAACTAAGCGGAGCAATTAGATCGTGTCATCGTGTTCGTCTTTGCGAAGCTTTTCTTATGTCAAATATTGTATTCCTTAGACCATGAGATAATACAACTCCCTGGTATCGGAAGAAAGCTTTGAGGTCATCAAATGTCATCCTATGAGAGGGTGATCATAAAGGTGTCTCTCAGGTGATCGGAAAGTACCTGTTGGGTTGTATGTATCGAGATGGGATTTGTCCCTCCCAAGTCGGAGAGATATACTTTGGGCCCACTCGCTAATCGATATCAACACCGCTTGCAAGCATGTGGTTAAGGAGTTAATCACAAAGTGATATCGGATTACGGAACGAGTAAAGTACTTGCTGTGAACAAGATTGAACTAGGTATGACGGTACCGACGATCAAATCTCGGGCAAGTAAAATATCGCGAGACGAAGGGAATATATATATGGGATTGATTGAATCCTGGCATCGTGGTTCATCCAATATGATCATCGATGAATGTGTGGGAGTCAATATGGGTTTCCAGACCCCGCTGTTGATTATTGATAGAAGATCATCTCTGCATATTCTCAAACCCGAAGGGTCACACACTTAGCGTGTCTCGATGCTAGGATAGATTGGATAATTGGTTTATGAGTTTTTTTTCGGAGTCTCGGATGAGATCTAGTACGTCATGAGAGGTTCCGGAATGGTCCGGAGAATAAGATTCATATAAGGCAATGCAGTTTTTGGAGTTCGGAATTGTTTCGGGTTAATCGGTATTGTACCGGAAGCTTCTAGAACCTTCCGGAGGGGGACCAACGTGGCCCCACCTGCCGGGAGGGGGCATGGGCCTATGAGGGAGTTCCCTGGCCGCATTGGGCCAGGGGCAAAAGGCCCCATAGGGCCCAGCCGGCCAAGCACCTAGGAAACCCTAGGGGAGCTTCTAGAAGGGGGGAAACTTGCCCCCCACTCCTCCCTCCTTGGCCGCCGGCCTAGGGCTTGGGGGAGGGGCTAGGGCTGGCCGCCCACCCCTCTATATAAAGAGGGCTGGGGGCGCACCCCTCCCCTACACCTCCTCCTCAACCCTAGCCGCCCTGCTGCCCCTCCTCTCTCTCTCTCCCTCCCGACCGCGCGTAGGTGAAGCCCTGCCGTAGAAACTCTCCACCGCTTGCACAGCGCCGTCGCGTTGTAGATCCAATCCATCTCTCCACCCCACTTGCTGGACCGAGGAAGGAGGAGACATCGAGGTGCCGCACGTGTGCATCTCTCGGAGGCATCGCTACTTGCGGTGTTAGATCGGATCGGATCGCGAGGAGGAGAAGCGAGTACGACTACATCACCCACGTTCCGTCGAACGTTCCGCTGTGCGAATCTTCAAGGGTATGAAGATCTCATCTATTCCCCCTCGTTGTTTGCATATCCTAGATTATATCTTGGCTTTCCCGTTCGTATCCGTAGATTTTTTTTGATTTACTATGCTGCGAAACCCTTCAGTGGTATCAGAGCTAGATCTATGCGTAGATGTGTTTCACGAGTAGAACGCAACATGGTTGTTGCGGGCGTTGATGTTTTCTGTTGCAAGCCTCTTGTTTGTGTACTTCTTATGACGCGGGATAGTGAGATCGAAGCGGTCCAGGCCAACCTTACGCGACCTCGTTCGCGAGACCGGCTCCGCACTTGACGTGTGGCTTGCTCTACACATGCGGCTGGTGGATGCCGGTTTATCTCACTATAGTTGTCATGGGATTTACACCAGAGTTTGGCAACCATAATATCACCGTTGTGGCTTTTCGTAGGTAAGAATCGTTCTTAGCTTGCTACTCCCATAAGCCACGTAAAACATGCAACAACAAAGTAGAGGCGTCTAACTTGTTTTTGCAGGGAGTGTTTTCTGTGATATGGTATGGCCCAAGATGTGATGTGTATATTGTATGCGATGATCATGTTTTGTAATGTTTCATGACTTGCATGTCGATGAGTACACAACCGGCAGGAGCCATATGGTTGTCTTTATAATTGTGTATGACATGTGTGTCAACTTCTTACACGCCATGGAATAACTTTACTTTATCGCTAAGTAGTTAGCAATAGTTGTAGTTGCTATTCGTGGTGGAGGCAATCATGGTGAAGTGATGGAGATCATGTCGGCACGCACAAGATGGAGATCATTGCGCGAAGATTGGCTATACCATGTCACATAAAGTTATATGCATGTGATGTTTATCCTTTTATGTATCTTATTATTCTTAGATCGCGACGGTAGCATTATAAGATGATTCCTCACTTAAAGATCAAGATAAAACTGTGTTCTCCCCATGTATGCACCATTGCGAAAGTTCGTCGTGTTCAAGCATCACGTGATGATCGGGTGCTATAAACTCTACGTTCACATACAACGGGTGCAAGCCAGTTTTGCACACGCGGAAATACTTGGGTTTGACTTGACGAGCCTAGCATGTACAGACATGGCCTCGGAACACATGAACCGAAAAGTTAAGCATGAGCCATATGAATGATATGATCGAAACTTCGTTGTCCACCATTGAAATCACATCTCTTCTCGTGAAGATCGGATTAGGTGTGGTGAATTTGGATCATGTTCACTAAACAACTTGAGGGATGTTGAATTTAGTGGGAGTTCATCTAGTAATTTGATTAAGTTGAACTAGTTATCATGAACATAGTCTAATTTGTACTTGCAAATATTGTAGATCAAATGGCTAAGTCCAACTTCAACTTCAACGTTTTTGCTGAGAATGAAAAGCTTAAGAACAATGGGTCTAACTTCACCAACTGGTTCCGCAATCTGAGAATCATTCTCTCTGGCGGACAAAAGGACTATGTCCTTGAGAATGCGCTAGGTGACGCCCCTGCTGTAGATGCGCCGACTGATGAGAAAGCTGTTTATTAGTCGCGCAAGGATGATTATGGTGTGATTAAGAGCACCATGTTGTTTGCTATGGAATCGGACCTTCAAAATCGTTTTGAAGACTATCCCGGGCCCTTTGAGATTCTTGAGGAGCTGAAAACTATGTTTCAGACTCAGGCCCGTTCTGAGAGATATGAGATCTCTGAGAAATTCTTTAACTGCAAGATGGAGGAAGGGAGTTCCGTTAGTGAGCACGCCATAAAGATGTCGGGCTACACTCAACGCCTTGAGCAACTGGACTGCAAGATTCCAGAGGAGCTCAATATTGACAGGGTTCTGCAATCACTCCCTCCCAGCTACAAAAGTTTTTTAGTGACTCATAATCAGATTGGTTCCACTGATACGATCACCGAGCTCTTCGCTAAGCTGAAAGCTGCGGAGGTGGACATCAAAAAGGATAATCATGTGTTGATGGTCAACAAGCTCCCCAGCTTTAAGAAAGGTAAGGGTGCAAAGAAGCCCTTCAAGAAAGGCAGCGGCAAGCGCGTTGCCCCTGCTGAGAAGAAGCTCAAGTCTGGACCTAAGCCGGACACTGAGTGCTTCTATTGCAAGGACAAGGGTCACTGGAAGCGCAACTGTCCGAAGTACTTAGCGGACAAGAAGGCTGGCACCATCAAAGGTATATTTGATATACATGTTATTGATGTTTTCCTTACTAGCCCTCGTTGTAGTGCATGTGTATTTGATATTGGTTCAGTTGCTAATATTTGTAACTCGAAACAGGAGCTACGGAATAGACCGCGGCTTGCGAGGGATGAGATGACGATGTGCGTTGGCAACAGATCAAGAGTTGATGTGATGGCCGTTGGCACGCTCTCCTTAGTTTTACCTTCGGGATTAGTTTTAAACCTTAATAAATGTTATTACGTGCCTGCGTTGAGCATGAACATCATATCTGGATCATGTTTATTGCAAGACAGTTATTCATTTAAATCTGAGAATAATGGTTGTTCTATTTATATGAGTAACATCTTTTATGATCATGCACCTGCTGTGAATGGTTTATTTCTTCTGAATCTCGAAAGGGATGAAACACACATCCATAACATTGAGGCTAAGAGATGCAATGTAGATAGTGATAATACTACTTATTTGTGGCACTGCCGTCTAGGTCATATTGGTGTAAAACGCATGAAGAAACTCCATTCTGATGGACTTTTGGAGTCTCTTGATTTTGAATCATTTGACACATACGAACCATGCCTCATGGGCAAGATGATCAAAACCCCGTTCTCTGGAATGATGGAGAGAGCAACGGACTTGTTGGAAATCATACATACCGATGTATGCGGACCGATGAGTGTTTCGACGCGCGGTGGATATCGCTATTTTCTCACTTTTACCGATGACTTAAGTAGATATGGGTATATCTATTTAATGCAACATAAATCTGAAACATTTGAAAAGTTCAAAGAATTTCAGAATGAAGTGGAAAACCATCGTAACATAAAGATTAAGTTTCTACGATCCGATCGTGGAGGTGAATATTTGAGTTATGATTTTCTCACGCATCTTAAAGCAAGCGGAATCGTTTCGCAACTCACGCCACCCGGAACACCACAGCGCAATGGTGTGTCTAAACGCCGGAATCAAACTCTATTAGATATGGTCCGATCAATGATGTCTCTTACTGATTTGCCGTTATCATTTTGGGGTTATGCATTAGAAACCGCTGCATTCACTTTAAATAGGGCACCATCTAAATCCGTTGAGACGACACCGTATGAACTGTGGTTTGGTGCTAAACCTAAGTTGTCGTTTCTTAAAGTTTGGGGATGCGAAGCTTACGTCAAGAAGTTGATGCCGGACAAGCTCGAACCCAAAGCGGAGAAATGCGTCTTCATAGGATACCCTAAGGAAACTATTGGGTATACCTTCTATCACAGAACCGAAGGCAAAGTGTTTGTCGCAAAGAACGAATCCTTTCTTGAGAAGGAGTTTCTCTCGAAAGAAGTGAGTGGGAGGAAAGTAGAGCTAGACGAGGTTGTTGAACCTTCTCTTGAATTGGAGAGTAGCGCAGCACCTGAAATTGTTCCAGTGCCGCCTGCACCAACAATAGAGGAAGCTAATGATAAGGATCATGGAGCTTCGGATGATGCTGCTACTGAACATCGCAGGTCGACAAGGTCGCGTGCCCCTCCTGAGTGGTACGGCAACCCTGTCTTAACTGTCTTGTTAGTAGATGATAGTGAATCTGCGAACTATGAGCAAGCGATGATGAGCGCAGACTCTGGGAAATGGCTAGAGGCCATGAAATACGAATTTGGATCCATGAGCAAAAACCAAGTATGGACTTTGGTGGACCCTCCTAGTGACCAAAAGGCCGTTGAGTGCAAATGGATCTTTAAGAGGAAAACAGACGCGGATGGTAATGTTACCGTCTATAAAGCACGACTTGTCGTGAAAGGTTTTCGACAAGTTCAAGGTGTTGACTACGATGAGACTTTCTCTCCCGTAGCGATGTTTAAGTCCATTCTGATTTTATTAGCAATTGCTGCGTTTCATGATTATGAAATATGGCAGATGGATGTCAAGACTGCGTTCCTCAATGGCAACATTGATGAAGAGTTGTATATGATGCAACCCGAAGGTTTTTTCGATCCTAAGGATGCTGATAAAGTGTGCAAACTTCAGCGTTCCATTTATGGACTGAAGCAAGCATCTCGGAGTTGGAACCTTCGTTTTGGTCAAGTGATCAAGAGCTTTGGATTTGTTCCAAATTGCTACGAAGCTTGTATCTACAAGAAAGTGAGTGGGAGCTCAGTGACATTTTTGGTACTATATGTGGATGACATATTGATTATTGGAAATGACATTAACATGCTTAACGATGTGAAGAGTTATTTGAACAAATGTTTTTCAATGAAAGACCTAGGGGAAGCTGCTTATATATTGGGCATCAAAATCTATAGAGATAGACAAAGACGCCTGATAGCTTTAAGCCAGAGTACATACCTAGACAAAGTTCTGAAAAGGTTTAGAATGGATAAGGCAAAGAAAGGTTCAGTGCCTATGTTGTCAGGTAAGATATTGAGCAAGGCTCAGTGTCCAGCTACGGTAAATGATAGAGAAGCTATGAGCAAAGTGCCTTATGCCTCGGCCATAGGTTCTATCATGTATGCCATGCTGTGTACTAGACCGGATGTGTCCAATGCTCTTAGTTTGATGAGCAGATACCAAAGTGATCCAGGAGTGGAAAACTGGACAACCGCGAAGAACATCCTAAAGTACCTAAATAGGACTAAAGAAATGGTCTTAGTCTATGGAGGTGATGAACAACTCGTCGTAAAAGGTTACGTCGACACTAGTTTCGACACCGACAAGGATGATTCTAAATCTCAGACATGATACGTTTATATTTTGAATGGAGGAGCTGTGAGCTGGAGAAGCTGCAAGCAAAGCGTGATCGCGGGATCTACAGTAGAAGCGGAATACATGGCTGCTGCAGAAGCGTCAAGTGAAGGAGTTTGGATCAGGAACTTCATCACTGAGCTTGGCGTGGTTCCAAGTGCCTTGGACCCACTGGAGATATTGTGTGATAACACTGGTGCCATAGCACTAGCAAAGTAACCAAGATATCATACAAAGACCAAGCACATCAACCGCAAGTTTCATATAATCCGAGATTATATAGCAGATGGAGATCTGAAGATTAGCAAAGTACATACAGATCTGAATGTCGCAGATCCATTGACTAAACCTCTTCCACGTGCAAAACATGATCAGCACCTTAGTGCCATGGGTGTTAGATTGTTGCCAGATGTAAACTAGATTATTGACTCTAGTGCAAGTGGGAGACTGTTGGAATTATGCCCTAGAGGCAATAATAAAGATGTTATTATTATAATTCTTGTTCATGATAAAGTTTATATTCCATGCTAGAATTGTATTAAGCGGAAACTTTAATACTTCTGTGGTTTGTGAACAACACCGTGTCCCTAGTACGCCTCTATGGACTAGCTCATTGATTAATGATGGTTAAGGTTTCCTAACCATGGACATGAGTTGTCGATTAATAATGAGATCATATCATTGGGAGAATGGCATGATGGACAGACCCAAACTAAGCGGAGCAATTAGATCGTGTCATCGTGTTCGTCTTTGCGAAGCTTTTCTTATGTCAAATATTGTATTCCTTAGACCATGAGATAATAAAACTCCCTGGTATCGGAAGAAAGCTTTGAGGTCATCAAACATCATCCTATGAGAGGGTGATCATAAAGGTGTCTCTCAGGTGATCGGAAAGTACCTGTTGGGTTGTATGTATTGAGATGAGATTTGTCCCTCCCAAGTCGGAGAGATATACTTCGGGCCCACTCGGTAATCGATATCAACACCGCTTGCAAGCATGTGGTTAAGGAGTTAATCACAAAGTGATATCGGATTACGGAACGAGTAAAGTACTTGCTGTGAACGAGATTGAACTAGGTATGACGGTACCAACGATCAAATCTCGGGCAAGTAAAATATCGCGAGACGAAGGGAATATATATGGGATTGATTGAATCCTGGCATCGTGGTTCATCCAATATGATCATCGATGAATGTGTGGGAGTCAATATGGGTTTCCAGACCCCGTTGTTGATTATTGATAGAAGATCATGTCTGCATATTCTCGAACCCGAAGGGTCACACACTTAACGTGTCTTGACGCTAGGATAGATTGGATAATTGGTTTATGAGTTTTTGTTCGGAGTCTCGGATGATATCCAGGACGTCACGAGAGGTTCCGGAATGGTCCGAAGAATAAGATTCATATAAGGCAATGCAGTTTTTGGAGTTCGGAATTGTTTCGGGTTAATCGGTATTGTACCGGAAGCTTCTAGAACCTTCCGGAGGGTGACCAACGTGGCCCCACCTGCCGGGAGGGGCATGGGCCTATGAGGGAGTGCCCTGGCCGCATTGGGCCAGGGGCACAAGGCCCCATAGGGCCCAGCCAGCCAAGCACCTAGGAAACCCTAGGGGAGCTTCTAGAAGGGGGGGGGAATTGCCCCCCACTCCTCCCTCCTTGGCCGCCGGCCTAGGGCTTCGGGGACGGGCTAGGGCTGGCCGCCCACCCCTCTATATAAAGAGGGATGGGGGCGCACCCCTCCCCTACACCTCCTCCTCAACCCTATCCGCCCTGCTGCCTCTCCTCTCTCTCTCCCTCCCGACTGCGCGTAGGCGAAGCCCTGCCGCAGAAACTCTCCACCGCTTGCACCACGCCGTCGCGTTGTAGATCCAATCCATCTCTCCACCCCACCTGCTGGACCGAGGAAGGAGGATACGTCGAGGTGCCGCACGTGTGCATCTCTTGGAGGCATCGCCACTTGCGGTGTTAGATCGGATCGGATCGCGAGGAGGAGAAGCGAGTACGACTACATCACCCACGTTCCGTCGAATGTTCCGCTGTGCGAATCTTCAAGGGTATGAAGATCTCATTTATTCCCCCTCGTTGTTTGCATCTCCTAGATTAGATCTTGGCTTCCTCGTTCGCATCCGTAGAATTTTTTTGATTTACTATGCTGCGACACCCTTCAACTTCACCATTTATGGGCCTAGAGGAATGCATTGTGTATTTGGCCACTAATTGTGGGGTTGTCGGAGTGACAGAAACCTAAACCCCCGTTAGGACACCTTTGCACAAGGGAGTGTAGGATCTCAGAGTTTAAGGCTATGGTTAGATTTATATCTTAATTACTTTCCTATAGTTACGGATGTTTGCAGGGGGTTTAATCACAAGTATGTATTAGTCCAAGTAAGGTCGGTATGTTAGCATAGGTTCACCCACACAACACTTACAACACCAGAGAAGAGTACTCAGCTATTTCCAGCGAAAGCACTTGACAGAATTCCCATGTGTCCTCGAGAACGTTTGGTCCTTATAAGTATTTCCACCGGCTTGTCCTTTGCTAAGAAAGGATTGGGCCACTTGCTCCATCTTTTCACTGTCTTTGTTACTTGCTCTTTGTTTTGTTGCCTTATCAGAAAACCACTAAAAATCCGTTTTCTAAGTATTCACAGGGAATTATAAATTCGGCTGGGCTCCTCGTTGGGATCGACACTCCTATTTATCGAAAGTACTGTGATACACCCCCTATACTTGTGGGTCATCAGTTCCTTCTGTCTTCCTACCTAGGAATCTCGGGACGAGATTCTTTCAAGGGGGATAGAATTGTAACAACCCTAGTTTTACTAAATAGACATTAGGGTTTGAATGTGCATTCATGAGCCTCGTCATCTTAAAATGCATGCAAGATAGAAAATAACACAAAATCCTAAACCCTAGTTTCCCTCTCCCTCTCAAATCAATTCAAAATGTTTTGAATTTGAAAGCTATCAAAATGTGTGGAGCCCAATCTAAATAAAATGGCCCCACAACAATTTGTATATTTTACAAAAGCATCTGATATGTTTGAAACATACAAAACAGATTTGAAAAATGAATTATAAAAGAGGAAACCTCAATCAGAAAAGGAAAAAGGTTCAGCTGAAAAAATATAGAGCACCGGCAGCCCAGGACGCAGCCCAGCCGACCCACTTCCCTCTTTCTGCCGCCCACGCGCGCCATCAGTCGGCCCAGCCGTGGCCCAAGCACGACCCAATATCGCTTAGATCCCCCTCCGTCGTCTTCCTCCAGCGCGTAAAGCATCTGCCTGGTGACGCCGATGCCGTCGATCTGCGCCGCTCGGTCGCCTCCGTCCATCGCACCCTGGAGGAGGATAAGGTCACCACGATGTCGTTATCTCTCTCTATCCATTCTCCCCTCCCTAGAGACCCCTCTCTTCTCTCTCGCGTGAAGCCGAACCCTAGCTTGCAGACCTCACCGGCGCCCCACCATTCCCGGCCTACCCTAGACCATTTGACGATGCCAGAAGCTCCGCCTCGGTCCCCTGCTTCGACCCGCCGAAGGAATCGAGCCTTGGTGCTCTGAATCGTCACCATCATCGTCATCTTCTCTGAGCCCGACGACCACCACCGTCGCCATTGCCGTTGATTCAAGCCTCCTCCTGCCTCTCCATCAAGGCTTATCAGCTTCAAAGGTGAGCACGCGCCTGGTCCAACCAGACCCCTTGTCCCTCTCTCTCTCTCTCTCTCTCTCTCTCTCTCTCTCGCTCTGTAGTCATGGCTCGCCTACAAGCGCCACCGCCGCTGCTCGCCGTGCTCGCTACTCCGATGACCAATCCCAACGGCGCCGCCTCTATTCAACTCTCCTTGCTCCACTGGTTCGAACAGGCCTAAACCCGTAGTCTCGTGAGCCCCCTATCACCGTCCCCACCGCCGATCCGTGGCTCACCTCCGGTGTGACGTCGCACTGACGTCAACCGCTCGGGGTTAGCCCGGTCAAACTAGCCCCTAACCCCATTTTGCTTGTGTGGCTGCTGAGGTGGTTTTGGCCCCACACGTCAGCCACTGTGGCTAGGTTCTGTATCGGTGTAAAATGTATCTGATGCATGTGCTGATGCCAGCCTGACGCATTAAAATCTTTTAATAATAGTTTTAATAATTCTAAATGAGAACTAAATCTTTAAGCTATCATCATGCATTGTTAAACAAATTTCATAACAAGTATAATTAGAAGAACCAATTGAACCCCGTAGGTGATTCCGAAGTTTTCCCTTTTCTAGGGTTTGCACCTCTCGGACCCTGTTTAAAATGGTCAAGCATGCCTTAGGGTTTATTTCAATGCAATTTAACTTGTCATATCATCATCCTTGTTTGAGCATTGCATCGATGCCATGTGTTGATTGTTTCCCTTTCTTTCCGGTATTTGGTTCTTCTCCGGTAGAATGCGATACCGAGATCGATATCGAAGCCCGAGGTCAACACCGTCGCAGCTCGAAGATCAATACTTGACCAACTATAATCAAGTCAAGTACCAGATGTCCAAAGATCTGCTTTTTGGATATCAACTGGCAAAGGAAAGCTAAGCCCCACACATACATATGAATCCTATGCTTTCAAAGTATTTCATTCTTGCCGTGTGCATACGGTTCCAAAGTCTTTTATCGATAGATGGAGTAATCCTATCAGATGCATGTTACCTTTGAAGCCTATATTCCCTGATCCACTGCTCCTAGCATAACTAGGGTTTGGCTTGTGAAGCGTTGCTAGAGCTATTATCTCTATTGTGCTTAGCCATGCTTAGTTGTTATCGTTGGGCCGTCCGGTTGAAGAATCAGAGTTGCGTATGAACCTAGTATGACGGTATGACATGGTAATATCAGAGAATGAAAGTTAAACATGCTAAGGCTCGTATGGGAGGCCATAGTGGGTTGTGGTTTTTGCAGTCCCATACTTGCCACTACTAGGACCTGAGTTCTTGCCTATGGACCAAGATGAGCGTACAGCCACACGGGGCATTGAAAACCCCCTCGACCAACTAACTTGCCTAGTAGATTCCATGAGTCACATAGTTCGGGCGTTCCATTCGACATATACATTCTGGTTCTTCTCGAAGGAGGTGCATTCATACAGGTAGGTAATCATGTCATGAATTTCATGGTTGATGGAAATGATGACCCTATGATGTATGAAGAAGCGATGATGAGCCCGCATTCCAACAATTGGCTAGAAGCCATGCAATCCGAGATGGAATCCATGTACGAAAACCAGGTTTGGACCTACCTCTCGACCGAAAGGCCGTTGAGAATAAATGGATTTTCAAGAAGAAAACTGGCGCTGATGGTAACATGACCATCTATAAATATCGAATTATCACAAATGGGTTTTGCAAAATTCAAGGAGTTGACTACGATAAGACTTTCTCTCCCGTAGCGTTGCTAATGTCGGTTAGGATTATGTTAGCAATTGATGCATTTTTAGATTATGAAATTTGGCAGATGGATGTCAAAACCGCGTTCCTCAATGGTAATATTGACAAAGAGTTCTATATGGTACAACCAAAGAGTTTTGTCGATCCTAAGGATGCTAGCAAGGTATGCAAGCTTCAGCGATCCATCTATGGACTGAAGTGAGCATCCCGGAGTTGGAATCTCCGTTTTGCTGAGGTAATCAAAGGGTTTGTGTCAACACCTGGATTTTTCAATCCTAGATGTCGGTTATGCCATACATCGCAATCCCAGGATTACCATTTTTGCGAGACATAACAGAATTGGATACCATCGTACTTTATCCATTACAAATGATACATAAGTTCTTACACAAATAGGGATCTCATGATCTAGTTCTTAATACAACATCAAGCAGCGGAATACGTAATAATAACGGTAGCGTAGGAGAAGCTCCATCTTCGGAGTCACAGGCAATGCTGACGATGGGAGATGATCCTAGTTGTCGTAACCTTCCTGGGGTCCATCTTCCAGGTACTCCTCTTCATAGTCTGGCCATGGGAATAGCCAAGGTCAAAGCCATGAGTACTCTTCAAGTACTCGCAAACTAATACTAACAGATAAAGGGGTTTTTGTATAATAGGACACTAGGCTCTAGGGTTGTTTTGCAAAAGCCAGATTTATCTCTACTAGGTTCCAGAGCTAGTCACAATTTTATAACTCCTAAGTGGGAACTTGTAATTCAGGTCACAACTCTGTTGTGGTCAAGTCAAAGTCTCAATTCATTTCACAAGTCATTTTGAAAAGTCTGGCGGGGGAACAGTATGGCCACTCCAACTGTCCATAACCGCGGACGCGGCTATTCGAATAGTTTGACACTCTGCAGAGATTGTACACTTTCACCACAACATTCGATACATCCGTCAGGAACAAATCCTGAATTCACCATACTCAGTATGCGGATAATCAATCCTAACCTTTCAATTACACGCCCTAGTATAAGCACCTCTCCTATGAGTTTGGCCTCCCAACCATTACCAACTGTCATCTTGGGTACTGCACAGGTGGACAATCTTCACAAGGTAGCCTCAGCTCAGACCTTGGCCGGGAGGGACTAATACTAAGGTATATAAGTTTCCAGTCAAGCCCTACCCAATATTCGGGTATTATGGTTGTACGCTAAAATTGGAATGGTATCGCATCCAGACAACCATCAGTTTTATATAGGGCTAAGGCTCATGCCTCAACATTTTTATCACCAGAATCATCAAGTGTTTGGAAACACATGTCCAAAACATTTCAATAGAATGATCCATCATTCCAAGGTTTTCATAACCATTTTTCCACCAAGTATTCCCATCTAAAAGTTGATCAAGTTTTAATCTTAGCACTAGCATCTACAGGTGGGGATAGTAATGATGAGGGGTGGTAACTAGTGGAGTTTCACTAAGTCCAACCTTAGATCTTAGGCTGATATCAAGGTTTCTAGCTTAGGCCAAATTTTATGCTCTTTATGCAACCTTCAGCACAACTGTCTGGTATCTACCAAACTCTTAGGTAGACTCTAAGTAAGCTTTGATGAAGAAATAAAGTAAGAAGCTTGCCATAAAACTAGGATTGGTTTAACCAGTAGGTAGGATCACAAGTATGGGTTTGTGGTATCAGTAGGGTATCTTGCAAGGGTTAGCTTGCACAATGTCAGTATAAGCTTGCATAGTTACTAGCTTGCTAAAGTAGAGTGTCTTGCAAGTTTTAGCTTGCACATTCACTAGTAGTATTAGGCTTGCCTTGTGCAGAGCAGTGGTTGAAGTTCTCCTCGGCTTCCTCTTCGTAGTATCCTCCTTCCTCCTCGTAGTAACCTTGGTCGGTACTAGCGTATATGAATAAATACGAGGTACACAATCACCAAACAATACTTAACTACTTGCAATCACCACACACAAGGGTCCTATGGGTGATCTAGCATCATCCCTAACATTACAAGGTTAAGGTTTGATTTAATCCCTTTTATTTTTAGAAAAGTAATTTCTACTCATTGAAAAACTACTTAAGATTTAATATTCTCCAAACCAAATATGGGATCATGTTGACACATGTCATCACCACATATTATAGTCCATGGGAATGTGATTTAAAGTGGTGTCACAATTTAATAAGGTTTTACCCTTTTATTTTAATTAATTAAAGTGGCTAGAAATGCTTATGTAGCATTCTTTTATTACTTGAACATTATTTCTGCAAGTAAACCTATATATTTTTATATATTCTGAAAGGTATGGTTAAATGTGATTTTTGAGAGTTGGAATCAACTCAAAAGCCTTTATGGTTTAAATTTGAAAAATGTTTGAATGCAGAAAAGCTTCTGCCTTGTTATTTTTACTATGGGTGATCTACAGATCCAAATGACTTGAATCCAACGGGCTTGGATTAAGCATTCACAGACCTTTCCAACAAAATTGGTTTCATCCAATTTGGTGCACTGAATCGATCTGGGTTGATTTTTGAAGTTGGGTGCTAAAGTGTGTTTGCAATGAAATAGAAAAAGTTTTAATTTGAATTGTTGGGCTGCGCGGGAAATTCTAACGGGCTGGCCTGCTAAGCGCAGTGCTCCCGCGGGCTGCTTAAGTGGGTGTCCCCACTCGTCAGTGACACGGGGCTGGGCGAAGCGGTATGGTGCAACGTGGATCGTTCGATCTAGTTCTAATCCAACGGATGAGGGTCATCGTCGACGCGAGACAACTCCGGCGAGAACGAAACCTAGCGCGGCCAGTGAGGGGTGCTGGGGGATCACCGGGGTACGGGCGAGGGTCGGCGAGGCGGGCGAACGATGAAGTCGACGACGGCGAACCTCCTGGTACCGGTGGCTTCTCCTAGGGCGGCTCTAATCGCTGGCTCCCTTCTTCTCCGGCAGCGGCAGGCTCCAGTGAAATTCTGGCGAGGTGGTGCTCGCCTTGCTCTGAGAATGGTGTGGCACGATCAGTGAGGAGAGGGGAGTGAGATGGTGTGAAGAAATCGTGCGGGGGTGGCCTCTATTTATAGTCGAGCGAGGGGACCGTCGGGGCGCACGGTGAGCTCGTCGGGGGCGACGTTACAGGGCTAATGGCATGGGCAAAGGTAGGGGACGATGCTGTGTCTCCTGGCGATGCTCAACGACATGGTCGAGGCATGGGGCGGTGTGGTTTGGTCTAGAACGGGCGGTGCTCTGCGCGGCAGAGGCGGCGTCTTCGACGGCGGGCGGTGGCTGTATGGCACGGGGCGGCAAACGGGGATGTCTGGCGGTCTCCTGGGTCGGTGGTGATCGTGTGTGCACGCGGTGAGGGCGGCGCGCGGTCTGTGGATGCTGGTCGAGGGTGGCGCTCTGGCGCACGCTCGGCATGGTCTGGGCGCGGCTTGTGCGCGTGGTCCAGGGCTTGGCAACGCTCGCGGCTGGGACAGGGAGTGGCGGTGGACGGTGGGCTGCCTCCCAGACA
Source organism: Avena sativa (assembly GCA_916181665.1). Classification (NCBI taxonomy): domain Eukaryota; kingdom Viridiplantae; phylum Streptophyta; class Magnoliopsida; order Poales; family Poaceae; genus Avena; species Avena sativa. The sequence continues at coordinate 465,317,378 of OV702283.1, read as the reverse complement.
TGCTCGCTAGGCTTGTTGCTGCTCCTAGCTTGCTGTCCACAATGGGGTGGCATTGAGGTGCTCGACTGTTCACCATTAATGGCAATGGCAAGCTCACATGGGTGCTAGTGTTGGGCTAATCTTTCTAGATGATCTACTGAGTTGTGTGTGAGCTAACTAGGGAACAAGTTAGGCAAGAATCACTGCACACTATAGTGTTTGATGTTTTGTTTGATTTGTGTCTGCAACCTGTTTGATGAAATGGCCGCATGAAATCAAGTTTTGAATTTTGAAATGAATTTTGGTGGGTTTGCTATATTGGTGCTGGTGAGTCTGCAGATGCTTGGGTTTTGAAAGTTGCGCTTCTTTGAGTGGGTTTTGGAAAAGTGGGATCTTCCCATATGAAGAAGATTCAATTTTGAATTGTCATTTAAACTATGCATTTGAAAGTTTCTGGATGATCACAAAGTGGGCCTTGATACCTTGTTATGAGTACATTCAAGGGGTGCAAAGATCCAGAAAATTTTATGTTAGGTTTTGAAAGTTTGAGACAGCCAAAGTAGGCATGGGAGTTAAATTGGTCAAAATGACCATTCACTTCATATATTTGTTTTGATTTACTTGTCTTTAGGAAAAGTGTGGGAAATGTTTTAGATGATGTTCATTTCACCTAAGAAACATTTTACAAGCAATGGATCACACAAACAAGGTGGTTTTTAAAGAAATTCAAAATCCATGCATACACATGTACATGCATTCATGGGTTTACTTAGAAAAGTTTTTGTTAACCCTAATCTTGATGATTAGTGTTTGATGATCTAAGTTTGGTGTTTTTGGGATGTTACAGTTTGGATTTATCCAAACTTAAGGAGAAGTTTGTATTTACAATAAAGTGAGTGGGAGCTCTGTGTCATTTCTAATATTATATGTGGATGACATATTGTTGATTGGAAATGATATAGATCTTTTAAATGAGGTTAAAAATTATCTAAACAACAAATTTTCGATGAAGAACTTGGTGAAGCATCATACATATTAGGCATCAAGATCTATAGGGATAGATCAAGACGTATGATTGCGCTATCACAAAGTACATACCTTGATAAGATTTTAAAGAAGTTTAAAATGGACGGAAGTAAGAAGGGGTTCTTACCTATGTTGCAAGGCAAGACATTGAGTAAGACTCAAAGTTCGGCTACGACAGAAGAAAGAGATATAATGGGTAGAATCCCCTATGCTTCAGCCATAGGCTCTATAATGTATTTCATGCTATGTACAAGACCGGATGTGGCACACAATATTAGTTTAACTAGTAGGTACCCATGGACTAAGGACATGTTTCTCGTGTACGGAGGTGAAGAAGATCTCGTCGCTAAGTGTTATGTCTATGCTAGCTTCGACATGATTCGGATGACTCTAAGTCTCAATCTGAATACGTATTTCTCATGAATGGAGTAGCAGTTAGTTGGAGGAGCTCCAAACAACCCATGGTGGCGAAATCAACAACAGAGGCATAATATGTTGTTGCTTCAAAAGCAGCACATGAAGCAGTTTGGATGATGGAGTTCATAACGGAACTGGGTGTGGTTCCTAGCGCATTGTACCCAATGGTGATCTATTATGACAACAATGGAGCCATAGACAACGCCAAGGAACCAAGGTCTCACAAGAATTCCAAGCATATCAAGCGTCGTTTTCACTCCATCTGTGAGCATGTCAAGGATGGATATATAAAGATTTGCAAAGTACACATGGATTTGAATGTGGCAGATCCGTTGACTGAAATTCTCCCCAAAGCGAAACATGATCAACACCAAAACTCCATGGGTGTTAGAATTATCAACACCAAAACACCAAAATTCATGACTAAAGGGAATATGCCCGAGAGGCAATAATAAAGTTGTTATTATCGTATTCCAAGTATATGATAGATGTTTATTTTATATGCTATAATTGTATTAAAAGGAAACGCTATTACATGTGTGTATAATGAACAAAATAAAGTGTTCCTATTTATGCCTCGCATATAAACTAGCTCGTTGATTAATATGATGATTAAGGTTTCCTGATCATGGACATTGGATGTTGTTAATAACGAGTTCACAACATTGGTGGAATAATGTGATGAACTTTCATCCGAAGTATAGTAATACGATCAAAGTCATTATGTTTAAATTGCTATAACATCATTACAAGCAACTTTAGTCCTTAGACCATAAGATCATGTCAATCACTAACATATGAAGAGTAGCTTGATAACATTAAACATCACACCGTAACTAGGTGACTATAAAGGTGGCTTCAGATACTCCGATAATGTTATGTAGAGGCTCATGGATCAAGAGTGGGATTTGTCCATCCAAATGACGGAGAGATATACTCTGGGCCCTCTCGGTGATATCACATTGATATAGCTTGCAAGCAAGTGATGGCGATCACTAGAATGTTATATCACGAGAACGAGAAAACTGTACATGTCGGTAACGAGATCAAACTAGGTATAGAGATACCGATGATCGAATCTCGGACATGTAAAATATCACGAGACAAAAGGATTTAGTTGCAATGTTAAGGTTCCCACGATCACAAGAAGTCATCGTTGAATGCGTAGGAGTCAGTATGGATCTCCAGGTCCCGCTGCTGATTATCGATCGGAGAGGGGTCTCGATCATGTCTGCATTATTCGTGAACCGTAGGGTGACACACTTAAGGGATATCGACACCATTTGGACCAATGAGTTGCCAGGAAAAGAATATCAAAGCACTAGAATTATTTCACTAGACACCGGAATTGTTTCGAGTGAAATTGCTAAAATTGGTTCTGTATGTGAAATTGAAAAGTAGCAAGGGGTTTTATGTGAATGTTTGTTAACCAATGTAATTGACAAAATTCTGAATAAATAAATAAAACGAGTTTTATTTAATGAGATATTACATTAAGTTTGGTGAAAATTTAATGGGTTTTGAGTGGGATTTTGAGTGGAGGAAATGGAGAGTCAAATTTGTGAGTGGGAGCTCCACTCACATGAATGGAGGAAGGGATGGGGGTAGCCCCATGCGCCGGCCATGCCCCTTGGGATGTCCCCCCTCCTCCTATAAAAGGACTCCCTCTCCCTCCCTCTCACTTACACCTCCTCGTGAAGGATCTCTCTGCCCCTCTAGTACTATTCCCCATGGTCTCGGCTTAGCGAGATACATGTTCCTGATGGCTTTTTCTGGAGCGAGGATTTGCTTCTTCTGCCGCACTGCTGGAGTGAGGTCGCGGAGGTTGTCGGGGTCTTGGACGTGTGTGCGATCACGGATGCTCCGCTAAGTTGCGGTGCTGCCAGACTTCCACACGATCTTGAGATCGGCAAGAGATTTTCTACATCACCAACGAGTCCATACTCGTAAATCTTTGTCGGTCTTCAAGGATATGTATGCTGGATGTATATCTACCCGTTGATTGTATCTAGATAGATGGATCGTAGCATATATAGTTCCTATCGTAGGATTTTTTTTGTTTTCTATGCTGCGAACCCAACAGTTGGCAGCATTATCTATTGACTCGGTAGTGTGATGACCTTCGGTGATGTCGGGGGAACTCCTTCGTGCATTGCTAGAGATTTTCTATGGTGATGGGCTCGTGTTTTTCATGCTCGGTAGTGTGTTCTCATATGGTACTTGTCAGTTTCCTTTTTCTTTCTTTTTTACGGGTGACCGCCTCTTGTTTGGCGAGACCACCCTTCCCCATGTTAGCTTTTATTTTTTATTTTGAAACAATATATTTGGATGGGGATTCTACCCCTCCCCCATGATACCCCAGAAAAAGCTATGGATTAGCTATGTTGATCAAATAAGTTCATCCGAAGACTGGGTTAAATATGATCAATAGAATAAGAGATAAAAAAATCAAATGTCATGTGTAGCCGTCATCTCATGATAGTTTCGATGGGCCTTGACAGCGGCTAGCGCCAACGCAACAGGGTCTTCGAGCAGGCTCCGAGTCCTTGAAGAAGACAAATATCGCCTTTCCCCTTCTCATGTGGGGCTTGAGCACAGCGTGCCCATGCTTGTAGTAGAAGATATCGGTCCTTCCAAAAAGATACATGAAGTTGGTCAAGGTTTTATTAACTATTTCCCCAATGTTAAGTTATATGTTCCCACTTATGTTTGATTTAATCCGAAGTTATTTTCCCAGTCAAGTAATGTTGGTCCAATAAAGAAAGCAACAATTATTTAATATATTGTTCTCTCTTTATTTTCTAGCGTTAAATTAAATAACACCACTTGGGTCTGTAAGTTGTCGTTGCGCTGCGACAAGGGACAGGCCTAGAATTTTAATAGCGGGTATTCAAATTTATACGTAGTAAAAAATAGTGTATGGAATAAATTTTTATAAAGTATAAAAAAGATCTAGATGTGGGGTTTGAACCCTAAACCAAAAGGTTCAACCCATTATTCTAAATCAATAGAACTATTTGTTGATTTTAGATAGTTACCTTTTAGTATATACGTTGCAGAAATTTCAAATACCAACATTTTTTCCTTTGGGTATTCATTTAACTAAATAGCCTTGACTTTAGGTGGGCTCGCCCGTGGTTGCGACTCGTGCATCAAACTCCTACAATAATTATACACTTGTTTGTCTTCTGTCGAGTCGACGGCGTTATAGAGTCCCTTTGTGTTCCTCATGTAGACCGGTATGTTTTCGCAACCGTTAGAATTAATATGCATAAATCATATTTATGCTAAACTTTTATAACTAGTAATAACTTATTGTTTTCACAACTTTGAGTTGGTATACCACTTTATATGCGGTTAGCATACTTAGCAACACACTAAGTTGCTCAATATTAATTGTGATGTTGTTATGCAATTACTCATTTATTACCAAGTAACATAGCTTTTCAATGCTAAAACTAAACCTTATTTTTCTCCACAGGTTATTATCTATTTACTCTTTTATATGTGGAGCACGTGTTTGAACCAAATTCCCATAAATGTGAGTACTATAAAAAGGGACAAAGTTGTGTGCATCCATGTTTTTATTTTAACATTTGCTTAATTACACTATAAGATAAATATCATGACCCAGGGCATCTAACTTATGTTCGAATAAATATTGTGACTTTAGATGTACAACTTGTTATAAGCAAATATAGTAGAAAATTCTAGAGTATACATAGGTATTTATGAGGAGCTTCCTTCGAGCGTCATTCAAGTCCCTACCTTATCAATTATGTAGTAGCCAAGATCTACCAAGTGTCTAAATTTGGCATAAAAAATGTTTGTTAGAATTGCTGCAATATATTGGCATGTCAGAAGGCTCTTTACCAACTCTATTTTCTTCCTTCGTCTTAAAAAAGATGTCAAAGATTTGTCTAAATTTAACATATTCTAGACACTACTTAATATATAAATACATATAAGTTTAGATAAATTTGCGATATCCTTCTCAGGATGGATGTAGTATTTTTTCTTGTTTTTTTGGCAGGCATTTATTGTCTATTGTTAGATTGGTCAAATCATTTTTTAGGGGGACATTGGTTAGCTCAAGGGCAAGCATTTCCTTTAGGGGTACTCAAGGGCAAGCAAATGTTAGCTAAAACTAGCACAATGTCCGTGCGTTGCAACGGGGCGATTGATTATTCTCTCGAAAATAAAAAACGATTGTAATCAAATTTGACATGGATGGGGGCATCATAGTGTGGTCTTTAGTTTCCTTCCTTAATAATCAGTGTATGTCGTAGGTCAACATTGGGACTTTATTTTATTTCGTGCAGTGACACCGTTCCAACCCTCAATCGATCAACCCGATTCAATTTTGCTACACCATATTTCTTGTTTTCTAAAACTACTCTCAAGTCCTATAGAATATAATTCCTTTGATCTATAAAAGTTTTGCTTTGTACTAAATCAGCGACACTTATTATGGATCAAGGGCTTGTTATTTTTGTTTCCACGGAGTTTAAAAACCCTAAAACTTAAAATAATTCTATCCGTTTTCAACTTATTGTAAAATCTTGTACGATATTGCCATTCTTAAATTTCCCAAATATTGTGTAGGTATAGATATGCCAATGAAGGGCCGCGGGCATGCAAGCAGCAGTGCCACCGAGCTGTGCTTTCAGCCCCTTCATGAGTGCAGCACCGGCAGCGATGGCTGAAGACAAGCCGCTGTTATCAATGACCGACGTGGAGCCCATGTAGATGATGTTGCTGTGGCGACGGAGGGGGCTTATACCAGCGGTCCATGACACATTCATTCTGGTGGTGTCCTGGTGCTCTTTCCAGTTTCACCTCCATGCTTAAGGCCACCATCTAAACCAGTTCAAACCAAGAATGGAAAATGTATTTGAATATGTAATATACTGAATATCTATATAGAAAAATTGCAGGCTCTTCGCTTTGTGCTTAGCCGCTCATTTTCTTCAAATCACAGATATTAGTTATTGATATTATTGATTGACTGGATTTCAGTTTCAAAATAGCACAACTAAAAGAATGCAAACCTTTTGTTTCTCGATGATTTGGAACCACTTTATAGGACCATTTAGATTCTACACAATTGACCAAGGTAAGACAGGATAAATGCAAACTAAATAAATTAAACACACACTGATAAACAAAAGAACTTGTTTCACGGTTTGGTTGCACCTGAGCGAGTCAGGGGAAGTAGAGAAACTGCTGTAGCTGTTCACCACGACCACATAGCCAGATCAGACCCGACGGAATCGACCAGCGACGGGGACGATGGGCTTCCGGCGGCAGAGAATTTGGTGGCGTTGCTACAACGCTAAAAAAAATAACTAAACAATATTTCATATCTGTACCTAATAATATTTCTGCACATCTAAATTAAATTCACAGTGTCAGTTTTCTGATCCGATCATTCTACTTTTTAGGTGATTTTCCGTAGTCTCTTCAGATTTGCCCAGACCCAACCTAACCCAACCCAATCACGGGATGGACACCGGTGGACACACACACCCAAGCCACACGACATCACGTGCTATCCATGCCACAAACCCCGTCCTAATCTCCTGAGTCCCGTGCTCCAGACACACACAGTGGGAAGAAGTACTGAATGAGGATGATATTGGCGGCGGGTTGCTCCGGGACGACGGCGCATGGGTTCCAGGGAAGCGAGCTCGTCCTTGGCGAGCGGGGAAGCTAGGCGGTGGAGAGGACTGCGAGCGGCGGACGGGAACTGGACGCAGATGAGGTCGGAAGCGAGCAACGGGGACGCGGAGGACGCGGCGGTGACTCGTGCTGCAGGAGGGGCGGATGATGGCGGCGGTGGCGAAGGGGCTCGCAGGGGGGCACGACCTTGGTGTCGACGAGGAGGCGCTGGTGGCGGCGGAGCTCTGCAAGGGGTGAAGGCCGACAGGGTATAGGCGGGGGTGCGCGCGGCGCCGGAGGTGGCAGGGCCGGAAGCCACAGGCGGCGGCGGGGCGCCTGAGGGAAGGCGGCGCTTACGCGACGCACTGTTCCGTTTAACTCAGCGGTGGCATAGGTTGTAATATCACCGAAAGGATAGAGACAAAACTGTCTTTTGATGGCGGACGGAAAACTGGGACGAACCTACCTCATCTTAAATTAGTAGATAGATTTTGGAGGGTCAAAGTTGGGCTCAAACCGTATTGCCCATACAGCTTTTGTGGTAAATGGGCTTCAATCGGCTACTGATTTAATGCTAGCCCAGTCCACAACCATCCGATTCGTTCGATCACCTCTGCTCTTGCGCAAAATAAACCTCTCCTGTCTCTCCACCCCCCCACCCCCCCCCCCCCCCCCCCCCCGGGCTCCACCTCCGGCACCTTCCGGTCAATCCGCTCCACGGTTCATCGTCCATCCGGCCCCCAAAATCCCAAACGCCCGCCGAAAGCCGGCGAAGAGAAGCGCCGCACCCATGTCCCTCGCCGTGGATCAATGGACGATGGAGAGGCTCTTCAATCGGCCCCCCTCCCGTCTCGGTCTTCCTCTGATCTCGAGAACCCACATTCCCTGCCGGCCCGGTCAAGCATTTCGATCTCCTTCATAAAGTGTCTGCAAATGATACTGTTTGTGGTGGGACGTCATACCGAGGGAACCTGAATTCCGAGATGCCCCCACAACAAAGCTAAACGGATTCCAGATACGAGATCTGACCCTTTCCTGCCTACTGATTACTGAAAATATGCTTCATAATCATGTCAACATGCTTTTCTAGCTGGAGGGTTGGTAGTCCAGGTTGTTATTCAGTGAATTTAGCTGATGCAGTCTTCTGACAGAAATTTCTCATCTCTTTGGGTTACACCTCAGTTTCAAAATTTCTGATCTGACAGCATGCCCAAAAGGTGGCCTATCTCCTTAGACAATGCCATGGTCTACTCTAAGCTAGAACCATCAGGGTTTGACGTTACCTTGGCGCTTTAGAAAATCGCATCTCCTGACTACAAGACATTGCATTCAGTGCAATCTTGTTACTGTTGACGGTAAGTGCAAGATAGTACCAAATTACTGTTATGTGATGTTCTCCGTATCATTGACTGGCTTGGCCATTGAGGAATCAAACCCGCGGGAACCGATAGAGAGACTGAGATAGTAGGTAGGCACTAACCTGATCTGACCCGAGACGCGAGGAGAAGACCGTGGTGAAGGGATCGCGAGGTAATGCGATGAAGCAATTGGTCACAGGAGGACACCTGTGCTCAGAGCACAGTTTTTCCATGTCAAGTGATGACACTGGAAATAAAGTGGCATTACTTGGTTCCTTATTCGTGCCTTGCGTTTGTGCAATCAGTGCAGATGTGGGGTTGCGAGGAATCATTAAGCGTTTGAAACACGTACTACTAGATTGCTAGCTTCTGCCTTAGATCTTGTCATCTTTGCGGTGCAAGTCTTTGCTGGACTGGATGGAAGTGACCTACCACCTAGAGGAATCCTACTCTTACATTAAAGCTTCCTTCTCCATTATCTTCTTTACCAGCGTCACCCCGATTATCTTTTCTCATTGTAGAATATAAAATGTGAAGTGTTTCGTAAGTAGTTCGATTATGCTGGGTATTTTCCGAAACATCTCAATTCTCGTGCACAACAAGTTTGGCTGCAGTTCAATGTAGACTGGCCATTTCATGTCTTCCAGTCTGCCATGGTATTTCTTTTTTTGGCTTTACATTTTATTAGAGCGACACTAGTTTTTTCTTGTGTTAATTGTTTTCTATGACGTCAGTAGTAGTTCAGTACATGAAAGGCTACTTTTTTTGACTTTTTTCTCTTCAGAAGTGAGAAAGATGGGCATCAAAGTACTGATAAATCTTAGCTGGATTTCTGTTTATGGTGCACTGTCTATTATAAGATTTCTAACACATGAACTGTTGAGTATTTTCTAAGGTACATTCCAGCTAGCTACTTCTCTGCATTAGTGGAATATCTCAATTATCAGTTCCCTCAACTGAAATCATATATTATGGTGGCCCGACAGCAATACTAGAACACTATAATCTTATTACAGAAGCTACACATGTGGACTCCATTCTGGCACCATACGCATCTACATTGTTCTTGCATCTTACACAAGATTAGCTGTGTCATGTGGTCTCTTCATCTTGCAAAGATATGCCTCTGTGGCAGAGCGGCCTAGCTAAGACCTGAACCACATCATCCGAGACTCGACACATCTGGCACAAAAAATGATTCCTCAGAGTGGCTTCTCATCTCAATTTCCCGAATCACGTCACCGAATTGACATAATTTGTTTTCGTTAACGGGACGCGGTCATTTATTGATCTGGTTGCCATGTCGGCACAATCAGTTATGTACCCGCAGATAGTTACTTTGTCTGCATATGTCATCTGCTCGTACATGTGAGCTCCACCACACCACCATTTTTCTTTTTTTTGATCTTGCAAGTTGTCTTGAAAATAGCCTCAGAAAATGCATCCTGGTTTTACGATTCGCAGCACATCCCGGTCGTCGGGACATGGTTGCATTTGTTCTGGCGCCTTAATATGGACGGATTAAAACAAACAATCATGTTGTCTGTTCAGTTGATGGTATAGTACGATCCTCCGAGGTAGTGTTTCTGTCTGGACCTAACATATGCGTACGTGCATCATCTTCCGATATATACCGATAGATACACGCCAGCTTGCGTTGCCTACTGCAGGGATGTGGACTAGTATCTACAGGGTCCGGAAAGGCGATCGACGGTACGGTACGGCTGATCTGCAACACCCCCGTCGCACCTCACAAGTTCCCCAACTTGCCAATGTATGAACTGGAGGTGTCAAATTGATGTCGAGCGTAGCTAAGTTTATTCGGAGAGTGGTAGCAGGAGTTTTAGATTGTACTGTTCTACCTAGTAAGATACTAGATGAATTAAGTGGCTGGATTGATAGTTTTAAGGGTACAAGGGTGAAGCAGGTGGTATCTGCTACTTTGTGGGGGATTTGGAAAATTCGCAACAAAGCATGTTTCCAGAATGTTTACCCTGCTGAATCATCTAGTTTTATTGCTTATATTCCGAAGTTTAGGAGCCAAGTTGTTAATTGCTGGTGGTGGTGTCTGACTTCTATCATAGAAGTAGGGGCTGCGCACCGATGGCAAAACGGCTGGAGTTGTGATGAAGCTGTGCAATCTTCAGGTTTTTAGAAGTTTGGAAGTTGGGCGCTCGTTGTATGTCAAAAGTTTGGAAGTTGGAAAACTCTGTCTGGAGCAGGGAGAGCTGTGTAGTGACTTGGTCTGGGTTTATCTTTAGACCGTCAAAAGTTTGAAGAATTGTGTGGATGTGAAGGTTGTAGTATTAACCTGCTGCTTTATCAACTTCTTAATGAAAGTTGGGAGCTCTGCTCCTTAATTCAATTTTTTTTTGATGTCGAGCAGAATAGAACTCCTGCTGCTCTAGCAGTATTCCTGCCAAAAGCGCTAGAGCTCCATATATGGTTCTCAAGACTGCATGAATGAACCTGGTTCAGCATCGGACTGAACCGTCTCCCTCGATGATCTTCTCGTTGATTGGTAAACTGGATTTGACTTGCACCTGTGCATGGATAGCTGGCTGGACCGCTGGATTGGCATGCGTGCACTTGCCCTCGCTACAGATTCGCCGTATCTGATTGCCGCGTCGTTGCTTGCCGCCATGGCCCGGTCGGTTGGTTGGTCTTGATGGTCAGGTAAACTTCCCTAGCTTGGCTGTTACTACATGAAGCCGACGACTGTGGCAACAACTACAGTCTACTACAGGTCCGAGGAAGGCGACGCCGCCGCGACGAAAATATGGTCAGCTGGCCGACAGTCACGGGACCCTGCCGGAGTCTCGCGAGATGCCACGCGGCGATCGAAGCCCCCATAGCTCTCTAGCTAGCACGCGCAGCGCCTTGCTCGCACGCAAAGGTGCCATGGACAGGATTCTCGCCTAGCTTGCTGCTGCTAGGGTCGATCGTGTGGGGACGATGACGCGGTGGTTGATGCAACCCTTGCGTAAGGGCGCAACCACGACGGCACGGCAGACACGAAGGCGACATGCGTGTGCTCGTGGGAAACGAAACGGACCGGAGACCCTTGGGCACAACGAACTGTAGCACTAGACTTTGTATGGGGGTGGTCCGGGTTAGTACTGCTGATGTTGAAGCACACACACGCACTTTGGAAGGAAATTCTACTCAAGACTATGCAGGGCAGGGCAGGCACAACAGACTGTAGCTCTAGCCTTTGTGTGGGGTGGTCCAGGTTTAGTACTGCTGATGTTGAAGTACACAAGCTTTGAAAGGAAATCCTGGTCACAAACTGTACCTCCAGCCTTTGTGCGTGGGGCTGTTGGGTGGTCTGGGTTGGTTAGGGCATCTACAGCGCGCCGGCCCATTTCGGACACAAAAATGACCACTCTCTCAAGGGGATGCTCGGAGTGGCCGACCCATATTTTTTTTTCATAATACTTCTAAAATGTAAGCCTTTTTAGCGGTTCAATTTAAACTACTAGAAAGGCTTATATTATGGAACAAAGGTAATATTTCATTTCAAATAAATTAATTTACATAGGAAAATCATAAAAAAAGTTCTAAGAACCCTAGCTTTGGTAGGGCATGGGCATGCGGCGTTGGAGCCTACTCGTCCTCGTCCTAGAAGAGGTCGATGAACGACAAAGGCGACCACGGCACCAGGGGCCACTAAGCCGACATGTACTGCTGCTGTGATGGGGAATGTCACTGCACATACATGTGTTGCGGATGCAGCGGGGAAGGCCACACCTTGTGCCTACACTTCTGTTGTTGTCCAGGCCATGCAGGTGCGAGATGTGGTGGTGGCTATTGCTGCTGATGCGGCGTCATCACCGAGTCGTGCAATCATGGACGTTCCGTGGCAAATCCGTTCCAGCGCGCCTCCTCCTCGAGCGCGGAAGCCTCCATGGCAAGGTGGAATGCCTCCTCCGGGTCAAGGTCCAGCAGTTGCAGTGGTATCACCTGCTCCTGCTTGACCTCTACCATGTGTGTGTCATCGCGGTAATCCGGGGAGGGATCCCAGTCCGCATCGTCGTCATCCTCGTCTATCTTTGGTAGGTGGTGGTCCACATCTGACTGGAAGTCGCACATAAATGATGATCACCGCTGCGCCTTGTGCTCCTAGTCTAGGAAGGCGATCCACAAGGCTTTGCGGCAGTACACACAGTCGTAGCGAAGGTGTGGCACAGTTGGCGCCGGGAGGCCGATGTCCATATGCTCTCATGGAGCCCCTGCGCAAACCTCAAGCATCACTCGTCCACTGGCACATACCGACAGTCACGGTGTCCACGAGGCCATTGGCGCCGTGGCTGGGGGAGCATGTGGTGTGTGCACCCGCACCCACCGCGGGCGCGATGAAGTCAAGCGCGCGTGGTTGTGGCAGTATCAGTCCCCGACGATGAGCCGACCTCGTGATCATGCTTTGTCGTCTTCTTTCACAAGGACGACATGGCTGGAGCCGTGGGAGAAATAGGGAGCATGTCGACGAGTAAATGACAATGGTAGGGTTGTGGGGCATTGGTCGTGCCCACGACTTGGATAAGGAGCCCTAGCCACTGCATGTGGCATCAATGTTGGCGCGGTGGTCATCAATTCAGCGGTGAGGGAGGATGTGTTCGGACATGCAGGCGGTTCGCGGCGTGTCGGTCCAGATGCATTTCTAGTCCAAATTTAGGACAGAAATGGATCGGCCTGGACGCCATTGGCCGTTTGAGTCTGTAGCTCGGGCGGATTTACATGGTCTGTCTGTCGAGCCGGACATGATTGGACAGGCCTGTGGTCGTTTGGGCCGGCCCGGTAGAGATTGAAATTGATGATGTGCTCAGGTGCAGAAACTTTGAGAAAAGAAAATAGAAAAACCTAGAATGCGGGACTTATGGCAGGCTAGCTGTTGTGCAAAGTAAGATGAGCGTGAGAGTGTATCGGAATCAGACCAAGTGCTCCCCCGTGGGCTCAGTCTGTCCCCTCACTCTCCCTTTGCCGTCGCCGTCGCCACAGCGCAGATTCAAAAGAGAGACCGAGCTAGCTTAGAAAACGGGACTATATATATGCACTCACGCGCACACACACACACTCTCTCTCTCGTTGAAGTAGCTCCGACGCACTTGTCACACGCACGCGCGCGCCTTTCTCGTCGATGCACGCTTTACCTTAGCTACTACCTGCTGCTATCATCGGCGCGGTTGGTAGCTAGCTAGCTCGATCTTCTCCGGCGCCGGCAGCCCGCCCCCGCGGGACACACACACGGCGTACGTCGATGGGTCGTCAGCCGTGCTGCGACAAGCTGGGCGTGAAGCGCGGGCCGTGGACGGCGGAGGAGGACAGGAAGCTGATGGGCTTCATCCTCGGCAACGGCGGCCGCTGCTGCTGGCGCGCCGTGCCCAAGCTCGCGGGCCTGCTCCGCTGCGGGAAGAGCTGCCGCCTCCGCTGGACGAACTACCTCCGCCCCGACCTCAAGCGCGGCCTCCTCACCGACGACGAGGAGCGCCTCGTCGTCGACCTCCACGCCAAGCTCGGAAACAGGTACGTACGTGTGCACACATGCGCCGCCACTCGATCGAATTAATGCCTCATTGCGCTGTGCATGTATATCTACGCATGCACACTTTTTCGTCAGAAAAAAGTACAGTAACGTATATTCGAAATAAAACGACTACAAATATATATGTAGGAGTACGTTCCATATAATTTGAAATAAAACGACTACAAATATGTAGGAGGAGCTCGTATGTAGGATGACAAACTTATTTAATACACATCCGTACGTAAGACTTTGCTCCAGACAAGATAAAATTAAATACAGTACCATGTACAGTCAGGTTATCACACAATCGACCGCCAACCGCAGCCAATATATTTCTTGACAAAGACGCACGTAGGTACGTAGTATATATGTGATCACACCCGTCTGTGTGTGAGCTAGAAGCTAGACGTGCGTCTGCATGACATGGTAGCCACGCAAGCATGCATGCCCAAGTGGTCCTCAAGTATTAAGCACTCTTTTATAGAACTACAAGTTTTTTTTTCAATTGATTCATCTTTTATCTACTTAATTTACCTTGATCACATTTTCTTCCCCTTCACATTATTTTAGACTATAGACGTTAGAAGTTGTACTTGTCACGTTTTTGTGGTACTAATAGTAGATTGTGTTCAATAGGATCGGAGCTTATAAACTGCAATCTAGCTAGCTTGTTGCACGCTACTGCATTAATTCATAAATACATGACTTCCTATAAACATTTTTTTAAGTTTGACTATAGGAAAAATACATAAATGTTTTATATTGGTGAGACAAACATAATATATCAGTTTTTTCATATAAAATACTTTATAATATGAAGTTTCATAAATTTCTACTATACATTACACATAATAAAGTATCAGTCAAAGATGTACTAGAGACCGTGTCAAATTCTAAATAATGACATGGTAATATATGTACTGGATACTCATCACATTGCACTTGCTGAACATATACTCTAACTAACAAATGTATAAAACACATATTGTATTGGCGTATATTGTATATGTTTAGAATTATCCAACTTGAACTTAAAATTGACCACTTAAAGGTAATTAAATTCTCTGAATTGTGCAAGAAATTTGTATGTAGATCATTTAGTTTCAAACTAACAGAGTGATCGAAGCGCTTTAATTATATACCCGTCCACCTAGAAAAATAAGGTCATGCTTGCAACATTGGATTTTCTCGACTATGAGGAAAATTGAATGATTTTGTTAAAATTCTGGCAACCTATAGTACTCCAAATATGCCTTTGTATATTTCCCATCAAATACACTCAAAATGATAGACTAATCTCTTAAAATAAACATATATATTCCAAGTGCTTTGGATTTCCACAATTATAATTTTCAAAGGGGGGCGTGACATGCTAGTGATTGTTGCCATCATACGAGGTATATGAAACATCAAACATATGCACATATACAACCAACTTCAGACATTGTTGGTGAATCCCCTATGTACGATCTGATGTAGATATTTTGAAAAACTAAATCATAGAGTAAACAAGTTGATGGTACGTACTACCCATACAGAAAATAATTAATTCTGCATATTCAAAATTTATTCATCTATTTTTCCATTTCTTAGACACCAGAAATTAATTTCAGTATTCCCGCAAAAAAGGAAGTAATTGTCACTACATTCTGACAGTACTGCAATGGCTTACACTATGTTACAACAGAAAATTCCAGAAACAAGGCCACTCTTCTTTTTTTCTTGCATCCATCACTGTCCTGATGAGTAATCTAGCGCTAGCAGCCACCACTACCTTTGTTTGTGCGGCTGAGGAAACCATAGCATTGTTGGATTCAGAAATGGAAAGCACCGCGCGCTTAGGTCAAGTTGCCGCACACTCCAAGCTTTTTAAAAAATAAAGGCCACTCTCACCCTACCAACCACTTCGTTGTTTTGTCACTGATAAAAGGCTACTAGTACGATACAGATAGGTTAAAGAAAACATATGATGTCGATGTGATGGATAGTGAACCTTAATTCTTATTGCACTTCTCATATCAGCAAAAGGTTGTTCATGTAAGTCAGCAAGTGTTGACTACTTACCAGCATGCATATATACAACTACATACTTTATTAAAAACATGCATAGTAAACTTTTAATCATCATAAGCAATTTTGGAAAGCACTAAGAAACAATGAGAAGGACGTATATACTAAGTTTCTTTCCGTTTTTACCTAAGCATGCACACGTTTGCAAGACGTACTAGTATGCATGAATTAACATGTCAGATGACAGATGGTGCTTCAGCTGTTGAGCTAAGGACGCAACTTTGACTGCTTTATATGTATAACATGTCAGCGTAAAATTAATTACGAATAAATTACTATTGCAAATATGTTCTCATGATAAATATTATGCGCGAACTATTTTCCGAACAGTTTTTCTCTATTAATCATCAAAGTTATGGAAGTTCGCCTGCAATTTGAAAAATGTCACCCATTCTGTTGAATGTGAATTTCATGTCAAATTTGTCTATGTAGATGGTCCAAGATTGCTGCCAAGTTACCGGGAAGGACCGATAACGAGATTAAGAACCATTGGAACACGCACATCAAGAAGAAACTTATCAAGATGGGCATAGATCCGGTCACACACGAGCCCCTTGATGGTGACCGGAAGCAGCCACAACAAGCAAGCCCCGCCACCACGTCCGCACATTCCTCTACCATCACGGCTGAATCCAAGTCTGTGGATGGGCAACAAGAAGACAAACATATCGATATAGACAAGGATAATACATCGACCGGTGGTGAGTCTAGCCCGCCGGAGTCGTCGAGCATGAACACCAATGATAGTGGGGGTGGTATTAGTAGCAACCATGACCAGGATCCCTTGGTGAAGTGGCTGCTAGAGGAGGAGGAGGACCCGCCAACTGGGGACATCGATGAGTCATGGCTCGACCTCACGAATGTTGACAATGTCGAAGGGTTCAACTTTATCACCGCTACCACACCATGGGACGTCATCGGAGTGACCGATTGGCTTCTCGACTACCAAGATTATGGAGTGGGGAACCCGACCTTTCTTGCTGACGTCTCCATGGTCGAAAGCTCAAGTGGATCAAACCTCTAGCGTTCTGCGTACATCTTGCTAGCAAGCAACTGAAGAAGTTATCAGGTTGTGTTGCTTGGCATATGTCGGTGTATATAATGGAGCAGTTAATAAAATACTTGCTTGTCTGAATCCAATTAATTATGGGATTGAA
This sequence comes from Avena sativa, assembly GCA_916181665.1. Taxonomy (NCBI): domain Eukaryota; kingdom Viridiplantae; phylum Streptophyta; class Magnoliopsida; order Poales; family Poaceae; genus Avena; species Avena sativa. Next base: position 465,300,186 of record OV702283.1, on the reverse strand, counting down.
GAAGTTGAGTGAGCTATAGCTAGTGTTGCGGTGTTGCATATTTTTTCCTATGGCCTTGTAGGTCAAGGGCTTAATCAAATTGTTCTGTTAGAAATCTATCTTTCCTCTCAAAGAGAAAGGTTGTGGAACTTCCATGTATGTGTTGATCTACTAGCTTGTATGTGCATGTGTCCATTACAAAAGGTTGGGTTGGGCAATGTATATATGTCTATCTTTTTGTCCGTAAATACATGATCAGAGTGAGCTCCCATATCAACTCCAGGAAGCTAAAAGTTCACGCTTTTAGCAAAAATAAATGAACTAAACCATTTTGTTGGAGAGTTCTAAGTTATCATAACTCATGTTAATATGAATATAGATATTTGTACAATAAATATAGGTGCTATTATAGTCTTGATTATGACATGACAAGTAACACTATGAAAATATAGGGACGCTCATCTAGTTAGTTTGGTGATCCTACAATGAATATATATTAGTAAATATATGTTGTTACATTGTTTCATCTTGAATATTGTCCTTAATTGTGTGTGATCACATGCATATTTGGTGCTTAACTTCAGTACTAAGCAAAAATATTATTGTTTACATATTTCTCTGTTCATACTAGATGCGGTTCACTATAGCTGGGTATTAGGTTGAGTGTTAACTACTTGAAAGATGGTTATATTTACTCTTCATTTTTTTAAAAGTATCAAGATTGAGTAGGCATGTATTGTCAATTCAGCGATGCAGTTGATTTGAAAATAAAGTGTTTAAATTATACATCTGGCACTAAATGATGAAGTCATTGATTTGCATTTGGAAGTAGGAAAATTGTTGGATGGGACATAGTAGAAGGTGTAAAAGAACAAGGACAAAAAACTAGAAACTGAAATGGTAAGGAATCAATGGATGTGAAATATAAAAAGCCTATGAGATGTGATGGGCTTCCATATTTTGTTATCAAAGGTCGTAAAAGATAATCGACAATATTATAGAGATGACATGACACCGAAATGAAAATTATATTTACTCGTAAATTCATTATCCCGTTTGAACACCAAAATTCCATTTGAAACAGTTTAATATTGATTGAGACCAATGATAATTTTTCTACATACAACACACATACATATTAGCATACACTAATGTTCAATAACTTGGTTACTATCAAACTAAATCTTTTTAGCTTATTGTAGAAGTAAAATGCAAGTGCATTTATAGAAATGCGTATGATATATTTTTACGACATGTGAAACTTTATTAAAAATATGAAATATCACTAATTAAAAATATGGAGGGAGTATATGCTAGATACGTACTTTAGTACTCGCTCCATGCCTGTTTATTAGGCCAACACGTAGGCATGCAATGATGTAATACCAATTCGACGATGCGATTGAGTTGAGAAATATATATATTTTAATTATATATGTGTTACTATCGATCATGCCAGTAATATTTTTTTTAAAGTAGGCAATAAAGTAGTAAAAAAAGATAAAAGAACATGGAGAAAATGAGTGAAAGTGAAAAGGTAAGAAATCATTGGATGTGAAATGCAGAAAAGCCTCAGAGATGCGATGGGCTTTCCTTTACCTTTTTTTCTTATTACCAAAGATCACAAGAGATTACAAAAAAGACACACGACAATGAGGTGCCATTTTCTAGAGGACAACGGTATTTTCCACCATAATAATATGTAAAAAAAAACATGGCTCTGTCTGAAACGCCGAATTTTTGCAAAAAAAGGTTTACTATCAAATTAGTTTCTTAGGTTTTTTTAGATGGAAGTGGAAAATGTATGCTGCAGACTACTCGATGGCATGCAATCAATATGTATGTGCATGTGCAGGAAACTAATCGACGTGTTTAACCGAAGTCGAGGTAGCTGTGTGGATCCAGCTCAAGTTGGCAAATCCTTGGCATGCAAGCCACACCAGAAATACTAGGGAGAAAATGATGCAACATGGAGAAAAGGAGGGAAAGTGAAAAGGTTACGAAATCGTTGGACGTGAAATGCAAAAAAGCCTCAAAGATGTGAGTATGATATATTTTCATGGCATGTAAAACTATTATTGTTAAAAACATGAGGTGAATTCACCTAGCTAGTTTTGTTGTACTACAATTAATATGTGTTGGCTATGTTTTGTTAAGTTGTTGCATCTTAAGTAGCGTGCTTAATTTCGTGTGAGTCGCATGCATATATATATATATATATATATATATATATATATATATATATATATATATATATATATATATATATATATATATATGGTGCTTAACTTGAGTATTAAGTAAAGATATCAGGGCATGTACAATGCTAGAGAAGACGGGTCTTCTCTTAGCCCTCCACGTAATCTAGAAAAGGTAATAAAAATAAGTTATACAGTGGGTCATCTCTTATTGTCATCTCTAAGAATTAATGTGAATTGACTAATTATAGTAAGAAATTGTGTTGATAAGAGAAGACATAAGGTATAATGGAGAAAAATAATCTTCTCTTATTTTTAAGGGATCATCCCTTAGCTAAGGGAAGACAACCTTCTCTTTCTTCATTCTCTCTCCTCCAACTAAGCGAAATTTCGACGTGGCAACCATAGGGAAAAGCTGACATCATCGCATTGTACATTGCCCTCATAGTAGTTATATATTGTATTAGGGCAAGTAGTTAACCACTCGCAAGGTCATTATGTTTATTATTTATTTGTTAAAGTACCAAGATTGAGTTCCAATTCAACGATGCAACTGAGTTGTACTCTGCCCGATAAACGATGCTTATTATGGATCGGAGTGAGTAACTGTTTAATTGTATGTGTAGCACCAATCGATCATGTCAGCAGTATTTGTTTCAGCGTAGGCAATTTTGTTCGACTAGAAGCAGTAGTAAGAAGGGTAAAAGAACATGGAGAAAACGAGTGAAAGTGAAAAGGTAAGAAATCATTGGATGTGAAATGCAAAAAAGCCCCAGAGATGCGATGGGGCTTTCCTTTATCTTCTTTTTTCTTTCTTATTATTACCAGAGATTGCAAGAGATTACAGAAAAGACGACGCACGACAATGAGGTGCCATTTTCCAGAGGCCGTCGGCATTTTCCACCACATTCGGTAAAAAAAAAAAGAACATGGCTTTGTTTGAAACGCAGGAATTTCGCATAAAGGTTTACTATCAAAATTAAAATTACTGTCTTAGATTTGTTTTTCCGGATGGAAATGAAAAATGTATGCCGCAGACTACTCCATGGCATGCAATCAACATGTGCATGCATGTGCAGCAACTAATCGGTCGACGTGCTAACCGAAGCTCTGAGGTAGCTGTGGATCAGAGGAGCTCAAGTTGGCAAACCCTTGGCATGCAAGCCACCACACCAGAAACACTAGGGAGAAAACGATGCAGCGTAGGATATGGTAGTAGTAGTAGCTAGCCTCTCTGGTCACCTCTCGCCATGCATGCCCTCTGTGAGTCTGCCGAGTACAAGATGATTTCCATTCCTAGCAAGTAAATAGACGTGTAAACAGTCACCAAACACAAGGCAAATTTCTTTCTGCTACCACCTTCTCGTTGCTTTTCTTGCCAGGACCATGTATGCCATTATTCGTGAACCCCTCAAAGAAAACAAAAAAAGTATGCCATTATTCGTGTCGCGCAAAGCACGCACGTACGTCGAGGTGGTTAGCGTAAGAAGCGGCCAAGGAGATGTAGGGGTGTGACAGACACAGGAAGAGAGAGGGAGGTGGAGAGGTAGCGCGCATGCACGAGCGAGCACGAGGGGGGCGCACCTGACCTGAAAGCCGACGCCGACGGCGACCGACAGCAACACCAACGCAGCAGCACAGCCCACGAGCTAGTGTAGACGTCACATGTGTGATTGGACCAACGGGACACCTGCGAAAACAATGGAATCATTAACTAATCCGAGGAGAGGAAGCTTGCACACGACGAGCAAGTTATTAGAATTATATGTGGCCATACAGCCTACAGGTGTACAGCCTACGTTCGACGATCCTGAGTGATCGTAGGCATGGGGCAGACCAGGCTTGCTGACGGCGCAAAGTTTACGTTTTTATAGATTTTTATTATAGTGATTTTGTCTGAAAAATTCATATCTTAATTAAGCTAATTCGTCAAGACTTCCGAAAGTTTCTAGGTCTGCCTCTGATCGTAGGATTCATAAAATGCACCAACAGGAAGACTATAAAAGTCTGATGGGTTTGCGGTATAAAGGAAGGAGCAGGTGATAAGGCTTCCATTCATTTCATCTCAGGTCTTATTGGACTCGCAGGTAAGACTCATTCCCACGGAAACAGTTCTAGGATTCGGAAACCATAACAACAGGATACTGGTAAGCAGGAAACTAGTCACTTGATGCTGCTAAACGTGAGTAAATCTAAAACAACAGCAGTATTTACATCATTCATGGGCGTTGCTAATCCCCCATGGGGTAACTCTACGATATTTTAAGGTAAAAGAACACCCGACCAATTCGAGACAAAAAATAAAAAAGGAACGTAGTAGAGTAGTTCCAATAAAAGGGAGCCGACGGACCATACTCTCCTCCAATCGACTTTTGCTCAAGTCTCAAAATAAACTCGGTGACATATTCAAAAAAAAAATTCTAACCACCAGTTGGGATGGTTTGTGGATTCCGAACAGCTATGACAGCCGAACCTACGAGGATAGTAATTACGACCAAAGAAGTGACAAGTACTTGGGCATGAATTTGGAAACCTCCTACATTTGCCAATAGAAGTGGATGCTCCATTTCTTTGCTCAACTGAGGCATACGGATCGAATCCATTGGAGCTTGTTAGCAACATTCCTTTTCTTTTGATAGCGCGCACCATCCTTTGATCCCAAGACAACCCCTCTGTCTTAGGTAAAGTTGGCAGAGGTATTAACCTCTGGATAAAAAAAGTAAGACTGGAATCCTACAGAAGTCATATTAAGATTCTAACAATCCAAAAAGGACCTTGACTTTTGGGTGAATCCGCCGACTACCCTGTAGGCTGTAGCCGTGGACAGGGAACTTGCTTGCCTCTCCAGTGCAAATTGTTGTTTGGCCTATGATTAGGGGGGCAGGCAGGAGCTTCGGCAGGGACATTAGCAGCCTGCCAAAAGGAATTGGTCATCTGCAAGGACTGTAACTCGACACCTTTTGGACTCCCTGGACTGGACTGGCCAGTGTCGCCGTCAGGTTTGGTGATCTCCAGACAAGGTGAAAGCTTCAGCATAGATAAGGTGGGTTGGTTGGGCGATCATCATCATCAGAGCTTTGTTTTTGTTTTAACATCACGCCGATGTGAGACCCTGTCTGGAGATCTTGCAGACGGCCACCAACTAAAGCGTACACCCACGCCACGCATGATGATATACAGATACTGATATACCCCCCTTCGGTGTTTTTGAGGTGTCGTCGTTTCAGAACTCAATCATCCATGTCAGCCTTCCAGTACATCTATCAGAGAAGAGTGTCTAGTTTCCAAATGTTACTAGTACATAACTGCAAGGAAAAGCATCCGCTAATCATACTCATATTAGCCTTCTCGGTGTATACTCCGAGACTCTTATCGATCCAAAAAGACGAGTGAAAAGGAACAGAGATGGCACGCAGCCACGCCACTAACTAAGCAGGAGATCAAGTGCTGATACTGGTCCTACGTGCGAGATTCTTTGCTGTTCAGACAGAGCACTAGAGATTGCACATCAAAGTAAAAAGAGGACAAACTGGTCGTGTATCATGAGTGACCGACATGATATCACTCAGGACTCCGAAGAACAGTGGACGGGTTGCTGTCATGGAGGAGAACTAAAGCTCGGCTCTTTCTCGAGGGAGAAGGAGGTGACCAAACTGACAGGGCCACCGCATGATCTTCGAAAGAGATGCCGGTGGCTGGTGATTGGTGGAACGGAACTTGATTAATGGAATGCGGTGATGATGATGTAATGCATGCTCAGGATGATGAAATAATATTCCGGTGCCGAGGGAAGACACATTTTCCGTAGCGAACAAGGATTGTTCAGTATGGAGGCTGCAAGCATGCACCTGGAGGCTTCAGTGATAAAAGAGTTTCTACACAACATCAGAAGGAGAAGACAAGGATAATAAGAAAAGTAATTAAGTTATCATAATAATAACAGTATTAATGATGCTATAAATCTTTAATTTAGTAGTCTAGGAGGTTTAAACGTGATCCTACACGTCAATGCAAGCGCCCTATGAGGCTATGACAACTGTGCCCCTGCTTGACAGAAGATTTGGTCCTAGGCAAGCCCTTGGGAGATGGAGCTCCGTAGTCCCCAGTCCCCACCATAGATATAACACTAGCCAATTTGCTCACACATAAGTTCCAATAATTCATTTTGCTACAGACTACTCTCTCTGTTTCAAAATATAAGATGTTTTAGCTTTGTGAAGCAAATGTATCTAGACTTGTTTTAGTATGTAGGTTCACTCAAGTTTGGTGTGAATCTACACACTAAAACAAATCTAGATACATTTTCTTCACAAACCTAAAACATCTTATATTTTGAAACGGAGGGAGTAGTTCAGTGCAGTGATTGCAGTTGGCTTCCCTGAGAATTTGGAAGAGAGAAAAAAAGGAAATTAAAAAAAGGTATGAATATTCATGAAGTGTCTACATCTATGCCATGTCGAATAAAACAAGTGGAGTCTGGAGTGCAAGTACAGATGTATGCATTACTCCTGCATAATGAGTTCAAAAGCATGTATCATTAGATTGGACATTACTTGCACTGTGGGGTTCAATGTTTATTCGCTGGTCCAGACCAATAATCAAAAGCAACACTAGGAACCACTAGTAAATCAGTTGCAAGTGCAAATTGCATATCGCATTCTGCCAAGTTGCTATGTCCACAAAACAGGCCCACATGCTAGCTTATTTTTCTTTCAATCGCAGTTCCAAAATAATGGTGCGGAACATAGAAGTGATACATGTGATTGCACAGCATTAACAACTCCTGTTCTTTTTTGTCACCTAAGAGGTTACCATATTCCTGAGGTAAAACTTAGTGTGTACAGAACTGTTGGGAAATACATGGGATCAATGTGCTACCAAATGGCTCTGGCAATGATATTATACAACAGCCCACGGATAGGGTACTGAATTCTAAGTGTTACCTATATTGCCTTGGACTTCTCCAAAGCTGGCTTAAGTTCGGTCTCTTTCACCTTCATCCATTCAGATAGTAAGGAGTTCACTTGATCGGGAACTTCATCATGTGGAGCGTGACCTGTTGTGTTTCGTTATGAGAAACAACCCCAAACACGAAAAAACAGAGAAGGATGGGAGGGAAAGAGGACGGGAGAAGATTCAGTCACCTGCATTTAATTCCCTAATCTGAACCTTGCTGCAATGCTCTCTAAGCATGGAAACAAATGACTCAGATTTTGTAAGCGGATCTTTCATTCCCTTTACAAAGAAGCCAAAAAAAAATAAGGTTAGCCTCATATGTGTCAATGGTCACTAAAAAGGTACTAGCGTAATAGATACGATGTTTGCGGATGATTTAGGTACACACCTGAATAACTAAGATATTTCCTCCAAAAGAATCAAACAGAAAATTAAGAGGAATTGAAAGATTGAAGTTGAATATGCTCTCAATAACTGTTGTTGCACCAGGGTCATATGACTGCATTTGACTGTTAAGGAAAAAAATGCAGAATATGGTGCACAAACTGAGACTTAAGTTCTCTCTCGAAAAAAAAACTGAGACTTAAGTGTGTCAAATATATACTGCGTGGTCTGAGGATACAGCCCTTATAATCTCGTCCACAAGTGGCTTGTCAACCCGTTCAGTTCTCTACAAACAAAAATGTTGGTATTGCTTAGTATTTAGTAAAGATAAAAAATACATACTATTTAAAAACGCAACACACTTGAAGATACACATACTGTAGGATAGTATTTCTTGAGAATGCCTCCTGCCCTAGACCTCAAGAAGAGCAAAATGAGGCGGGCCTGCAATCTTGAAAGCCATGAGCTCCGCCCTTCCTGTATGTATTTGCATCTAACAGCATTAAATTTAACATATAATTTAATGCAGCTCAGATGCTACAAATTGCAATAAAGAAATTATGCTTTCTTTCTGTATTTGTTCCGTAGCATAATTCTCGGGGGACATTGGTTGAATACAAGTGTCAATGATATATATCTGGACCATATAACTATAATCTCAAATAAATATTTCATCACAGTTTTGAATGCTTCCCTAATTAGATAAACAAACATAATTACATAAGCATTGCATATGAAAATCCAAATCAATTTTCACAATAGCGCTTTTAACAGCCAACAATATGGTACTACATAAGAAGACATCAATATGGATCAAACAATATTAGAGTTATAATGAACATGATTTAAATGTTGTTGTGGGATAGCAGAGACATCGACATGTATGAGAGACACCCGCCAGATGGAAATCAGTATCTCAGCCAATTAATATGATAAATAAAATTCTTGCTCCTGATTTCCAAGCAAACACATGGTATTTATGTCATTTTAACTGATGCAAATATCACTACTCATCTTTGACCCATATATACTATAAGACACAGAATCAGTAAACATTGTTTAAATCAAAGTGATTCTAGCAGATTTCTTATTGCCTTACTTTACTCAATGGGATGAAGGAGTAACTTGGAACAACTGAACCAGCTGAGTTCAAGAGAACCAGAGAATTTGCAAGAGAAGGCCATAAGCCAGCAGCAATAGCACAGATATAACCTGAGAATATTACAGCAAGAGAACGATTTAAGTAAGATTGTTCAAAACAAATGAGTTATTGTCTTATTGCCCGTCGAAAGAATAGTATGTCAAAGCATACCTCCAATAGAGTTGCCAACAAGATGAACAGGCTCACTCACAACATCAACAATGAAGTCCCTCAGTAATTCTGACCACAGAAGTTCTGAATAGTCGACATTTGGTTTTTCTGATCTGCCAAAGCCAAGAAGGGTAATTGCCCAAACTCGGTGTCCCCCATCAGCAATGTTACTGATATTATCACGAAAGTGCTGCAGGGAAGCTCCAAAGCCATGCACAAGAAGAACTGCAGGACCTTCATCACCAACCGAAGTATACTGCCAATAAAGTTTTAAATGAGGAATTTCTGGTAGTTGATCAAACAAAATTGTGTACATTAATTAATAAACTTAGCTGCATGAGCACAATAGTGAGCAGAAAAAAGTTATGTTGAGTGTGCACAAGCTATAGAAGCATAAAGATGAATAATCTAATAAAAATGAAAAGTAAAGAATACAAGCTCATCAGAGAAAGGATGATCAGGCTATGCCTTCAGTCTAATGATAACACGGTTAACACCTAGCAACAAACTTGCGCAAACGAAACTACTCCCTGTTTAATATATAGGACATACCAATCAATTCATACACTGTAGGGTTACACCAAGCTCGGCAATCAAATACGGCCCAACAGACGGGAACCAAGATGTAATAGTTCTTAATGATCTTTGGCATTTTCGTAAAAAAAAAGTACTCCCTCCGTCTCAAATTAGTTGTCTCAACTTTGTCTAGATTCGCATGTATCCACACACTAAAATGCGTCTAGATACATGTGAATCTAGACAAAGTTGAGAATCTAATTTGAGCCGGAGGGAACAGATCATTTTCCCCCTGTTTTAGCTTTCTGAAGAAAATAATGTGGACTTGAGCGGTACAGCCCTTGTGAATGGAAGCTTCAATTTTGCATGTTTCGTTTGGAAGCCTGGTTAGCCTATATGATGCTAATTGGGATGTGTACAGTATTATTACCCATCTGCATAGTGGTGTCCGTATCTAAAGTCAAATTGGACAACAGGAACTCAAATCTCAGATGCTAGACCAAACTTGAATGGTATATAGATAACTGCAAGTTGCCCATATCACTAGAAGGTAGAAGGATACAAGTGCAAGGTGGACCAACTAAAGGGATCTTTGAAAATGTTGGTGACTCCAATTGTTATCTGAGTCATCTATATTTGATCTAAGGAAAGGGGTTTGTACTTCTCACCATCCTACAATAAGACTAGTTCTATTTTATGTGATACTCAACTACATGGATAAGGTAAGACAGCCTAAAATCTGATTTGATACTCCCTCTGATCCATATTAATGGCCTCAACTTTATCTAGATTCGTATGTATCTAGTTAAGTATTTAGAGTAGATGCATTCGTATCTAGACAAAGTTGAGGCCATTAATTTGGATCAGAGGGAGTACTTAGAATGGCTGCCGATGAACTGAAAGCAGAGTACATCATCCTATGTACAAGAGAGCATGGAACTTGAAGAGATACACCTTACCTGTATAAGGTAACCCTTCCATCTCCAAAACTTCAAAGGATACTTTCCCTCAATGCATAACTGGGATTTCGAGGCCAAGAGCCAGGACCACTTTCATGTGGACAAATAGATTGTTAGGGAGTTTAGACGAGGGAAAAATGGGCAGGCAACTGAAAATAAGACTGGAGAGATATAAAGTTAAAGTACCTCCAATGAACAGATAGCATCTACTGCTGATGTCACTGTAGGTGTTGAGTATCCAAATGGAGATAGAAAGCCAGCATTGCGGTCTCTCTCGTATTGAATAGTTTCTTGGTAAACTCTCCTCCTAGATATGACTCCAAGCTGAATTGCAGCACCAAACAAGGTGTAAAAGGAAGCACCATCCCTAGTTTCAGCGAACCGCACTTTATCATGCAACCTGCACAAAGAATTTAATTGATCTGTTATCAGAAATAACTACTGATTTTATATAACATTGATACTACATTGCATAAATAACAACGTGAAACAACAATTCATTGGACAAATCATCTACTGACAATATGATAGAAGGAAACAACAGGTAGCGACACATACTCTTGCCAACTTGCTTTTCCTGTGCCTTCCAGGTATTTCAAGAAAGCAGCTAAAGCATCCAGAGCAATGTCTGTTCCGCCTCTAACTTCAAGTGAACTTACTGATGCAAAGAATGAATCCTTAATTCTCCTCTCCGATGCATCAGCATTTGTGGTGATATCTTCTATGTTTCCTCCATCGCTGATACTTAATGTAACATTACTTTTAATCTTTCTCTGACTCAGGATGTCTTTTAGAATAGATCTTGCTGACATGCTCTTGATAGGGACCCAATCATCTTGTGGTGTTCTACTCTCTTTCAGGAATACTTTTAGTTCATCGAGTGTGGGTAGAGAACCTGAACAGAAAACTGTTTAATATCTAAATGGACACAAGAAGATGTTCAAGGAAAGATAATTATCAGCCAAAACAACTGGAAGTGAAGTGCACCTGTGTCTAACCCCACATTTAGAGCAGGAAAAGTTGGGCAAGAGAGAGGTGTAGTCATCGGCAGTTTCTCCTTCAAAAATTGATCGCGTGATGCCGATAATTCCCTCAAACTCTGATGCAAATGATCACTTCAGCATGCCATACATACTCAAGTTGCTAGTTGATATAATGAGAGAGGTTCAAAACTTCAGATATGAAACTTTAACTACCTTATAGTTATACAAGGGGGCACTCCAAACCTCCATCTCAGGAGGGTTTCCCCGTGTGAACGATCCATTTGACAAAGAAGATTCAACATTGGCTAGAACAGTGTGGACACTGTGTTCAACTTCCTCTTCTGTATAAATGACGCCCGCTTGTACCTGTTATACTCCACCAACGCATCCAATCAGGAGATCCGGATATGTTAGGAAGGTATGCGTGAACTCTTAAATCTCAATTCTCAACATGAACCTTGCATAGCGACCTCATTTGCAAGTTTCAGAACCACATCTTCAGCATTTCCCAAGGCTATGAGCAGATCAGACTGTTGAAGCTTCAACGTCGACTTAAGGTCTTTCAAAGCAAAGAGTAACAGTTCCAGCATTGTATCTGAATAACCTGTAAACGATAAAGGGGTTGATACTAATGTCAACTGTCAATATGTGTTTCAAATTAAGACGGTAGACAAACTGCCTGCTAAAATTCATCAGATGTCAACTATCAAGTGCTATTTGCTGGTGTGCATATGTGTCAGTATACTGTGTCTATTAAGTGGTACTACCTCTGTCCCAAATAATACGACGTTTTGGTAGGCTATTTTAGCATACCAAAAAATCTTATAATTAGGAACGTAGGTAGTGTATCATTCTAGCACTGGAGGTATTGGTGTACAACACCCCAGTCTCATTCTTTAGACCTTACTGGTGCAACAGATAGACGCGATACACAACTTGGTGACAGTAACTTACATACGGGGATCTGGACAGCTGCATTATCCTGAGAAGCAACAAGCGTACAAAGAACAACTGGTTCGTCCATTATAGCATCAATCACATGGAAAATCGTATTTCTTGCTAGCAAGTTCAGAATTAGTGGGCGTGGTAACAGCAACCAGATACACCTAGCAGTTTGTTTTGTCAACTAACACCTTGCCCAGTGTAATTTGGCTTGAGTTTGCTCTTGCATTTCTGCAGAACAATCGAGCCAAGCATCAGACCCGCACTAGCTTTCACACCAACGTGGCAGAAGCACGATGGTCCAGCCACAACCTACGCCATATTTGGAGGCATTGCGAAGAACTACCGCCCACAGGAGAGCTCCCTGAGGCATTGTGCCGAACACACCCCCTGCACTACCCCCGTCCCACAACCCCGTCGCGATCGTTGCCTGTATGTAGCACCTAGATGGTAGAACCGAGAAGCAACTCACCGGCGAGGATGCGGCGGTCGAAGACGTAGAGCGGCACGACGGGGCGGCGGCGCTCGGCGCAGGCGGCGACGAGGCCCGGGTGGTCGTCGACGCGGAGGTCATGCTTGAACCACACCAGCGCCGCCGCGGCCCCGGAGCTCACTTGGGCGGCGCCGCAGGAGACGACGAGGCGCTGGCCGCAGCGGCGGAGGCGGCTTTGCGCGGGCGGGGCGTGGAGGAGGCGGTGGTGGCCGGGGCGGAGCGCGAGGAGTGCCATGGAGTGAGAGCGGCAGCAGCTGCCATAGGGGGTGGGAGAGTGGGGATAAGAAGGGCGGGGCTAGCGCGCGCCCATGGCGAAGGTGTGGCGGAGGACGGCCGTGCTCCGCTCGGCGAGAGATCTGTGGACTGTGGTGGCCGCGCGCTGCTTTTTCTGTGGCGGCCGTGCTTTCCTTCGCGCCGTGGGCCGTTGCAGTGGGGCTCCCCTGCAACAAGACGTAGGGAAAAAATTCAAAATTCCAAAAAAAAATGCAAGAATAATGGAGGCAATTCACAATTCCGGTGGGGTGACGATGCTGACAATAAGAGATGTATTGGTGCACGTGGTGGAGGTTATGTATACTAAAGAAGAGAGGAGGTTTTGATTTTCGAGATCTCCATAATTCTAATTTGGCAATGTTGGCTAAACATGTGTGGCGGTTACTAAGACCAGCCACGCCGTATGTTCGATTCAAAAAAATAAGCAAACCAGTGCATTGTTGCTGCAGTGTATTGGATCGGTAGTGGATCCCACTAATCAGGTGACTTTTCATGCATGCATGTGGCTTTCCCTCACATATCCATCACTAGGACCCACAAATGCATGAGAAAAACGAATCATGTTGAGGAATCGCTTTTTCATTCAGACAGCTTGAACTGATTCATGTCGAAGCCCTGCAGTATATTGAACCGGTTCGTACTCTTCTTTGAATCACTTCTTAACCACAGTGTGACTGGTCTAAGAGAAGCTAATTCTATGTGCACATGTGCTCCGTGCAAAAGCCAAGATAAAGAGTGGTACTTCGTTTACTTGGCAAAGCATATTGGTAGGTATCCAAACTTTTAATAGAGGATGTATATGGCGGGTAGGAGATGGTTCTCACATTGATATTTGGACTGATCCGTGGATACCAAATAGCCCTGGTGGTATGGTTATTTCTCAGAGAGGAAATATTGTTCTTTCGAAAATGGAGGACCTAATTAGTCCAATCACTGGTCATTGAGACGAGGAACTGATTACAGAAAACTTCTTATCTATTGACTTTTTTTCCATATGACTCCTTCGAGCCGGGTTTCATTATCAGGGGGATAACAGAACATATGTCTTTTACTTACAACAAACAGTGACATCACACTGAGAACGAAAAGATAAGGCAAAACGCCAGGATACTTAAACTCAGGGCAAAGACGAATCAACATTATTATAATAGAACCAGTGACTATGGCATCCTTTAAGGGTCTCTGGGAAGTTGACATTCGAATAAGGAACCCTATGCTTCAAGTGAATTCCAGCACCTCCAGCGATGGTAGGAGTCTTCTTGGAGGGCTATATCGGATCTTCACAGAGAGAAGATATTTCTTGAGGATAAAACAGGGTTGAATCCCCAAGAAACCCTCTCGCAGAGTGATGAAGCATGTAATGTGCAAAATACTACTGGGATTGAGATGGCGAAGCTTCAAACCGTAACATACCAAAATCATGAATCAAGAGAGAAAAACACGCCTAGAAAAGGGGCGAGAACAATGATTTCACCAGTTTTGGGAGTAGGTGAATCGCACGCCATCCGACTATGTCCTTGCTGAGAAGAACACCGCCAAACAAAATTTCTTGCAATACATCCTTGGTCACATTGGAAGTTTGCCAATTGACGTGAGTCATCTCGACCTTCTCAAGCTCTTCGCCAACAGAGGCGGAAGGCTGAAAATCAACCATCTCTTTTACGAGTAAACCCACTTCCTACATGAAGTCAGGCATGCAGTGGTGGCGGCGCATGCCTTGGGTTAAAAAAATTGAACAGAGATGATTGCGTGGGTAAAAATTAGGCAAAAGGGACGCGATAAAAGCACTGATACCGACAAGTGTAGTGGATTAATTATAGCAAGTTTCGATAAGAAGTGAGAGTCGAACCCACAAGAGCTAAATGCATCGGTGAACAAAATTGGCGATGAAATAACTGCGAATGCTGCAGAGATTTATAAGCGATGACTTGTTTTGGGGGTTTCAAGTACAGAATGAGCAAACAATAATAAAAAGTGTCACAGTACATAGATGATCTAATCCTCTATGTTTCGGCAGGACAAGCATGAGGTTGTACTATATAAGTTGCAAGTGTTCCCAAGTACACAGGAAAAATATGTGTAAGACACACACAAATATTATATCATGAATATACTTTCCAGGACAAATCTAATAATCCTGTTTACAAGTTCTTAGTTGAAATATTTGAAATAATATTTACAGTCAAAGTTTTAAAAGGTTGACTCAAGACATGCCCAAAACAACATATATTTGTGATATGAAGAGAATATATGCACAATGTAATGCAACACGTGACTTGATTCGCCTCTTGACTATCACATGAGAACTACAGAATTTATGGTAGATGATTCTGATGATTTGGTGTAATAAGAAATAAAAAATTAATACTACAAGAGTTGAGTTGGTTGAGAATATATAGGTCTATTAAAACATTCACTGCAGTTTGAGTTTTTTTCTTCCATAAAAGACACACTTTGAGTCTCATTCAAGAGATGGCAAAATACACCAAATATCAAAATTCACACACAAATAAGCAAAACTATCGTGGGTATCTCGCAGATAGCAAGAACTCCTCTTCCAGGCTATAACACCTAGTGGCTTCGCCTAGCTTTGCTCCTTTGCTTACCTGTGGACAATCCGTTGCTGCATATTTCATATTATCTGTTTCTTCTATCAGCTCAGCCACATGCTCCTTGGATACTTGGAGAGCTTCTAGCGCCATCTCAACTTGTCTCATGGTTGGTCGTTCCTCTGCTTTCAATTTTATGCATGACGCAGCTACAGAAGCTACTTCGTCGACCATGCCACATCCCTCCTTTACAACCTGTGGATCTAGTATTTCAGACAGATTGCCCTCTGCAAGTAGTGTAAGAAACCGTGTGACAAGCCCATCGCCTTCAGAGGATCTATACAAAGAGGGCTTCCTCCTGGTAAGCAACTCCACAAGAAGGACCCCAAAGCTATAAACATCACTATTTTCAGTGAGTCGGCCTTGATAATAGTACATTGGGTCTAAGTACCCTATAGTTCCTTGCACTGCAGTCGTTGGTCCTGCTTGATCCACGGAAACGTACCTTGAAGCTCCAAAGTCTGACACTTTTGCTGTCAAGGTGTCATCAAGGAGTATGTTGGAAGGCTTGATATCCCTGTGTATTACAGGGACTGAAACGGCAGAGTGGAGATAAGCAAGAGCTTTGCTCATATCGGTCATGATCCTTAACCTATCTTTCCAAGGTAGTGATCGTGGTTCTTCCGTGTGAAGATAGTCTGTAAGTGTTCCGTTGGAAATAAACTCGTAAGCCAGTAAAGGGACTTCTGTCTCAAGGCAACATCCACGGAGCTTCACAATATTTCTGTGGTTGATCTGAGAGAGTATGGCAACCTCATTTATGAACTCGTCGATCTCTCTTTTGACATTAATATTTGACTTCTTGATGGCCACGACATGCAGGTCCGACAGGATCCCTTTGTAGACGGTGCCGTGCCCTCCACCACCGAGCCTACGAGCTTGATCAAAATTGTTGGTGGCCTTCTCTAGCTCCTCTAACGAAATGAGCATCCTTTCTGCGATGTCTGTCCTGTGAGATACCAGCTGCTTCAACAACTGTCCGCGATTTTGACTAAAAAATTTCCGTCTCAACTTCCTCGCCTTGTGCTGCTTAAGATCATGGATTATTTGGAGTGCGCCAAGAACCAAAAGTAGAATGCATGGGCCACTAGCAACCGATAGACCAATGATTAAACCCAAGTTACCTGAAAATGAATACGAAAATCATACATATTTACTCTATGTACTACTATTTGTTCGGGCATATATAGATGGAACGGCATAACTAATTAACATTAATTGTTCCATTCCTTTGCAGGCATGCACTGATAGCAATGGACAGGCTACAGCAGTGGTGCTCATCATACCTGCGATTGTGTCTACAGACTTGACGCAGCCACCAGGCATGGTGTAGTCGCCACGGGTTCCTTCCGGGCACCGGCACTTGAATGATCCATGCAGTTCCACACAGTCACCGAAGCAGCCATGTTTTTCTTTCCAATCGCATTCTTTGATATCTACATGTATATATATAGAATCGATTCTAATTCATCTTGTCTTGCCAAAACAGAGGCATGTGCACATGTGTAAACTCACCTTGACATCCGCCAGTGAGGTAAGGGTTGCCCTGGTACCCCTCCATGCAGTGGCACGAAAATCCCGTGACTGTCCAATATGACTCGAGTCTGCAGTAGCTGTTGGCGCTCTTGCAGACGCTCAGGGCAGCGTCATCGGGGCACGCCCTTGTATCTATGTCGCTGTCAGTATCGCCGTGTGTCATCATCCACTGGAGAACCACATGAGCCCGCGAGGCAAGCTCTGTGAAACTATCATGACCCAGATCAAAGAACGTCATCGGGTCGAACCAACCCACCTCAGCGATGAGCACGGTCACACGCGAGTCGTTGCGCACGCTATTGTTAAGCTGCTTGAGCTCCACGGCGTAGGATGAGCTGCCAATGACGACTGGGGACTGGCAGCAGCCTAGGTTGGAGCAGATCTTGGGGTTGGGGTCTGCACCGTTTGGACGGTCATATTGGGTGTACCTGCCACCAACTTCCATGATGGTGGCGCAGAAAGAGACGCAGCCGCTGACGATGCTCCCGTTGCCCAGCAGCGTCGCCTGCACGTCGCACCCTGCAAGGATGAACTCGTTGGAATCTGGCTTCAGGATGTACGGCAACCCGCCGCCTCCAAGGCTCCACTGGCCGCCGTTCATGTGGCTCACGACACGCACCATGACGTCCTCCAGGGAGATATCGATCACCTCAAACGCGTTGGCGCCACCGTCGCCGAGGAGTAGCCGCGCGGGGTTGCTCCCGTGGTCGCACGTGAGCTTGAATCCCGGAAAATAGCACATGTCCGGGCCTATGCCGAACGGGTACGGCACGCTCACTTTGCCGCAGGTGGTGTTGCAGCCTGGGAGCCCTATAGTCATCGGCAGATCACCGGCGACCACCGGCGACGAGAGCAGCAGCATTGCTGCAATGGATACCCACCATCTGGTTAACATCGCGACCACAGCTTGAATTGTCGCTAGAGTTGGCTAATTTGAGTGGAAGTTGTTTCAGCAGGTGTACTTCTTCTGCTATGTAGGAGACCATCAAATCTTTTTAAGCTTGAAAAACAAATTAAGAATTTCGTAAAAAATTAACAGGGCACACGAGGTTGCGTGATTTCTCATGTGGATTTGGTCAAATCCCTATTGAAAACAACACTTGTCAGATAGCTTCGGTTTGGCTGATGTAGAAGCAAGCTTCTGTTTGGCCGGTGTAGATGGTTTATTACGAGGGCCTCCACACTAGCAGAGGCGGAGCTGCCCAGATGGTTTAGTTCATTCCAAATGGAAATGTGTTTCATAACCCAAATTAGTAATTCTGTTTCAACTGTTAAGAGAGCCCATGAGGCTGGGTGACTAGGTCAAATTCCTGTTGAAAAGGAAACTCTAGCCAGTTAAGCGTCTGTTTGGCTGGCGGGCTTTTGGAGCCTTCCAGATTGAGCTGTCCAAATTATTTGATTGGTTGGAACTGGGACAGAGTCCAACTATTTTGGCAATATGCATATGTTTTACCTTTTGAAGGACTGAAATAACATTGGCGCTACATAGGAAGGACGGTTTCTTCCCAGGCATTAGATTTCTAATTCCCAGCTTCATGTCTAAGTTGGTTGATCCCAAAGTACCCACAATATGTTGTAAGCGCTGTTTTTTATTAACATGAGGGATACTGGGGAAGGTATAGTGCTTGACAAAGTAGAGTATACCATTTGCATCATGCTTTCAGGAAGAGAGGATTGGAGTACGAAGGCGGGCATATGTGTTCTTCGATGGCTGTTAATACTGAAGTAGGATGACTTCTACATGTTTGCATCGCACACTCGAGAAACTACCATGGTTCGCTCTGCAAGCATGAAAACATCAGTGACCTTTTTGTGTCATGTACTCTTTGCAGCTACCTCCATCTCTTCAGCTTCACCCGTCATCGCTGAAGCAGCTTGCAACAGCTTCCCCCCAGCACTGCAGGATTCTCATTGGTTCTGACCTCCATGCCTACATTGCGCACCTCGCAGCCAAGTATAGAACTATCTATTCTATCGGTACTGGCTTCAAGTTAAACATTGCGATCAGTACCACGGCCGCCGCCCTTGAGGTGATATGTGACCAGGATCTCACCCTTGACAAACGAGGTGCTTCGTCTAGCAGCTGCATATTTTTGTGCTCCACTTTTTGCACTGTGTCTTGTTGTTTTTCACAAAGCTGATTGCCTGATTGTTATATCACCCCGGAATATAAAGAAGTCGAATTGGTCACTTCTCACAACTCTACCAGTCTGACACACAACATCATCTCCAGGTGTGCTGCATTACCTTCAATTTCATCTGGCCCCACTCAAAGGCTCCTTGGCATTATGTTCAAGCAGCGCTGCTTTCCTTTCATCATCTGCAGCAGAATCGCCTCAACATAGTCCTCGTCATTACAAACGCTGCTGAGCACTGAATACCATGTGTCGACATGTGGAGAAAGCCCAAGTTCAAGCATCCGATTCATCATCCGTGCAGCCTCCTCTACCTTGCCAACTGTACAACACCCCTTAATCACCGAATGAAACACCGAGAAATGTGGTACAATCCCTTTGCCCACCATATCTTCCAAGTACGTCTCAGCCTTACCAAACAGCCCACTCACGCACAACCCATTCACTGCCGCTGCATACGACGCCACATTTGGTATGCAGCCACTGTCCGTCATATCCCCGATCACCTTGCAGGCATCCAGTGGCCGCCCCTCACGGCACATTCCGACAATGACGGTGTTGTAATGCACAATATCAGGAGCAACCCCACGGCCTCGCATGAGGCACAGCAATCGGTAGGCCTCCCTGAGCTGCTTCTTTCGGCACAGGGCGTTGAGCACGGTGGTGTATGCCAGCGGATCGGCAGGGATGCCCCTGTGCAGCATTTCGTCGAGCAGGGTAGTGGCAGTGCGGACCTGGCCGCGGCGGCACAGTGATTGGGTGAGCATCCGGTAGGTGTCGGCGTCAGGGGAGACGTGGAGCGAGCGCAGGCGGTGGAAGAGCGAGAGCGAGACGGCGAGGTGGCCGGAGCGGGCGGCGGCCTCGATGAGAAGGTTGTGGGAGGCGAGCACGAGCGGCGCGGGAAGGGGGAGGCGGGAAGAGACGAGCCGGAGGAGGTGGAGCGCGGAGGGGAAGTACGCGGAGGTGGAGGAGAGGGCGGAGAGGAGGCGGAGAAAAAGCTGCGGGTGGAGCGACAGGGGGCTGGGGCCGGAGACGAAGAGGGTGTTGAAGGTGGACAGGAAGAGGTGGGGCGGGCGGCGGAGGCGGAGGACGGAGAGGAGGAGCGGCAGCAGGAGGCGCGGTGAAGGCGGGGACGGGAGGCGGCGGAGGAGAGCGAGCGCGTGAGGGAGGTGGTCGCGGCGGCGGGAGAGGCGGAGGAGGAGCGCGTGGAGGGTGGCCGGGTGCGGCGTGGTGGTCGGGGAGGTGACGGTGACGATCTCGAGGGCCAGGAGCGGGTCCGTCTGCGCCGTAACCAGCTTGTGCAGCCGCGCCGGCGAGATCGCCGGCGGCGACGGCAGCATCGGTGCGAGCGGCGATGTCGCGGAATCGAACAGGCTACCGGGAGATGGAGCGGGGAATCTGTCTGCAGCGGAAGTCAAGACTCAACGAAGGAAACTGCTAGGCGTCCCCGGACGCTCCATTGTCCTGCTTCCCGTGCTGTCCATTTGCTCCAAAACATCCCGTGTTTCCTGTATATGTCCCCGCTTTTGCTTCTGAAGCAAAAAAAATGGTTCGTTTTAAAAATAGAACGTCTCGTCGGAGACCTCGCCGGAGACCATGCAGCAAAAAATTATGCTAATGCAGCAAAACCGTCTTCGCCGGAGACATCGTCGGAAACAACTCGTTGATGACCCTCTCCGGAGACCATGCAGCAAAAAAAGTTTTCGGCGAAGTCGGTTTTGCTGCATTAGCACAATTTTTTTGTTGCATGATCTCCGGCAAGGTCTCCGGCGAGACGTTCTATTTCTGAAACGAACTGTTTTTTTTTTGCTTCGGAAGCAAAAGCGGGGACATATGTAACAAAAGCGAACCGTTTTGCAGTAAAAATAAAATTTAAGGCGATTTTGGGAGAGGAGGACGATGGAAACCCCAATCCTCCGGGGGGATCCATATCATTTTCCCTCAACAAAAGCAAGAGCCATTTTTTTCTTTTGAGGGGTCGAACCACGTTTTCATTAGTAGAAGAAGTGAGCCCCATTTAGCTGTGGGCTCACACTGGCCTAGTAACGACCTTTTGCCATTTTTATCCCTGGTGGGCTTTCATTTTTATGGATTTATGTTTAGGCTTCGGCCTTGGCCCGTGCCATATAACTTTCCAATTTTAGATATCCCTAGATAGAGAATGATATGGCATATTCTCATGTCTGAATTTATTTATTTTTGCGAATGACTCATGTGTGAATTCAGTTTGAGTAGAGTCCCTCATTCACAGAAGAACGAATTCAGTCCCTCTTAGCACGCATATGTACCCTTTAGAGCATGGCTTAATGTCTTTAAAGGGAGATGGAAAGAAATAAATCAGCATGTGTGTTGTGTTTGTCTATTGAATTATATACTGGAAATTCTGAAATGCGACATGCTTTGAAAATGCAAGGGTTAATGATCATGTTGTTGTGATTCATATAGTGGTTTGCTAGTTGAACTCATGGTGTATCATGCATACAAACTAGTAAGCACCACGGTGTTAAGATATGGTGTAAACTTATTCACATGAGAAGCAAGTGAGATACTATAACGACGAAAACCTCAAGTTTGACTTATTGACATTGATTGAGAAGATGAGACATCTTCGGAGACTTGATAATTTTTCTGCCCTTTATTGCTACGTATTTCATATATATATTGTCAAGTTTGGACATTTCAGATCCACCTACCTGACACCGGATGGTTCAGAGGTTGATTTAAGACAAACCCGTTGTGACTGTGTTTGATATCCTTCCTTTTTACTTAATTTAAAATAGTTTTATGTTTATAGGAATTTAGATTCTTGTAATGGACGTCAGAGTGCCACCCTAGTCAACGACACGGAAACAATTTAGAAATTGTACGTCACAATATATATATTTTTTAGATAGAATGATTCAAAAGATCGAGAGGTATGCAACCAACCGACAACAACCAAACAGGGCCGGCCCTCGGGGTGGGCAGGGTGTGCGGCCGCCCAGGCCCCCACGAATCTAGGGGGGGCACCCCAGATTAACCAGTACTAATTGTATTATTACCTGATTAATACGTATTGTGTATGACAATCTAGCTACAGGGAAAAAATGCCTAATGGACCATGTACAAGGAAAAGTAGGACACACAGAGAAAGGGACGGTCGGCACGCATGCAAAACATACGATCGATGGATTTTGTGTCTCCGTGTCCATGTTCCTCACGGGTACTGTTTCTTTTCTAAAAAAATGAATATTGTTTCTCTTCGTCTAAAAAAACAGCCCATGACCGACGGACGCGTGCGGCGCAGGGCCAGGCCACGAGGTGCCAAGGCCTTCTTCACTTTTCGTTGTCGACACAGCGATCAGTCGATGGGATCAGGCAGTGATATCGGTCTCACGGTAACAGTTTATGACATGTTGATTTAGGGTTCTTATATTCTCCTAAATTTTTTCTAATTTTGATTTATAGTCGTCAGTTTGTCGACTTGTCGTCTCGCCGATTTCAATTTCCAGGCCCCAATTAGGAGACTACGCCACAACTGAGAAGGCTTAAGTTAAATACTCAATTTAATGTTGAGGTATGTGATCGTATTTCCGAATTAAATATGATGAGATTCACGGCGTAGTGTCTGCTATGAAGATTTATGAGCATGTCAGAGAAGTTGATTGCTATCCTAATATAGCCATTGATTATCATATCTTATTTATTCTGGGGTGACTATCGCATCGGATAAAAGAAGTTTTTTGAAATTAAAATTTTTGAAGAACTATTTAAGGTCAATAATGACTCAACAGAGTTTAAATGGTTTGACAACATTGTGCATCTAAGTAATTATTAAATGACATCTACCTCATCGTAACCGACTTTGCATCGAGAAATGCTTAAAAAAATTATAAGGTAATATATCTAAAATGTATACTGCTTTTATATATATTTAAGTGTTATTGATAACATACATTGTATTAGGCATATAATTTTATTATTAAGATGTATATATGTTAAGAGCGCCAAGGGCCCAAGATTTAGTCTCGCCCGGTCCCCCGGAATCTTAGGACCGGCCCTGCAACCAAAGTTTAAGATGTGGATCATTTTTTTCTAAACATTCTATCCTAGCTCGACAATAAGCGCCTATTCTGATGGTATGAATGAGAAACACAAAAATAAGGGAAAAAAATGGTTGCGTGAAGATTGTAAAATACAGAGAATATATAAAGTTAATCATTTGGATGGAATACAAGAAAAACCAAGCAAAAAAAATATTTTGGCCCTTCACGGATGAGTAAAACAAGAAAGATGTTGGAATACTTTTTTCCAAGTTCCATGCATGAAATTGCTTCACACGAAACAAGCCCACAAAATGTTAGGTAGCGTCATACCGTATGACATTTCCACAATCGAGAGAAAGGCTCTAGAATTTTAAAAAGATCACACTAGAATGGCAAGTTGCTGACAATTAATAGCTAGCGTTGCCAATTTGGCAACTACACGCACAAGCGTGACGCCGACCTTAACCAACCATGGACAGGTATTGCTAAAGCAAAATGATACTGCTTTTCCGGGTATCGCGCGATTCCATCCCCCGGGTCGCTCACGTGCGGTCGCTCCGCTGTTCGCGTCGCACGTCCGCATACCACACACCACACACCTTATCCCCTTCCTTCTCTAGTTGTTCTTATCCCTATCGCGATTCGTGAGCGCGCCGCCGCGGTCTCCCTGTTGGAGATATGCCCTAGAGGCAATAATAAATGTAGTTATTATTATATCTTTGTGTTTATGATAAATTTACATTCATGCTATAATAGTATTAATAAGGAAACATTAATACTTGTGTGATTTGTAAACTTAAAATAGAGTCCCTAGTAAAGTCTCTTTATAATACTAGCTTGTTGGTTAATAAATGATTGTGGTTTCCCTATCATGGACATTAAGATGTTATTAACAACAAGATCATATCGTTAGGAGAATGATATGGTGGACATACTACTATAGATAAGCGTAGCATAAAGATCAAGTCATTTTAATAGTTCAATTGCTATATGCTTTCTGATACATAGTAACCTAATTCCTTCGACCATGAGATCATGCATATCACCTTTACCGGATGGATGCTTTGATGACATCAAACACCACACCGTAACTGGGTGGCTATAAAGGTGGCATTGAGTGTTCGGAAAGTATTGGTTGAGACACATGGATCAAGAGTGGGATTTGTCCATCCATATGACGGATAGATATACTCTGGGCCCTCTCGGTGAAATATCATCTAATTAGCTTGCAAGCATGTGACTGGCTCACAAGGGATCACATATCACGGGAATGAGAAAAGAGTACTTATCAGTAACGAGGTTGAACTAGGTATGCAGAGATACCAACGACCATAACCTCGGATAAGTAAACTATCGTGAGAGAAAGGGAAATTGGTATCGTATGTAAGTGGTTCATTCGATCGCAAAGTAATCGTAGAAATATGTGGGAGCCATATGAATTTCCAGATTCCTCTATTGGTTATTGTTCGGAGAAATGTCTCGATCATGTCCGCATAATTCACGAATCGTAGGGAGACACACTTAAGGATTCGACGTTGTTTGAGTAGTTATGGAATGATGAGTAAGAGACCGAATGTTGTTCGGAGTCTCGGATGGGATCCGGGATATCACAAGGAGATCCGGAATGGTCCGGAGAATAAGATTCATATAAGGAAAGTCCTATTTCGGAGTTGGAGAATGGTTCCGGTGTTTTCATCGGGAATGTTCTAGAAGGTTCCGGAATGTCCGGCACTCCGGAGGGGAAGGGTACATGAATGTGTCATACCAAGTTGGAATGATTGCATCATGTACTAAGTGTGATCACTGAACAAAATAAAGGGTTTAATCAAATCCTAGTTTGAAAAGTCAAACGGCTATTTTGGGAAGTGGAGGGGAAGTGGGAAACCGAGTTGGGGAGGAGTTCCTCCTCCACCGCCGGCCCACTAGGGATCCGAGTTGGGGAGGGACTCCCTCCCCTTGGCCGGCGCCTCCCACCTATAAAGGGAGGGGCAGGGCTGCCCCTCCAAACACACAAGTTCTCCACCCCAAAACCCTAGCCCGGCGCCGCCACCTCCTGTTGCCGCCGCCTAGGGCTCCCCTAGTCGCCGACTTGGGCAAGCCCCAAGCCCTAGACGCCGGCCCTAGCACCTCCTCCTTGGTGTGTCTAAACCCTAGATCGCCGAGGAGCTCTCTCATAGTCCACCATACTCGCTCCGGCTTAAGGCGAAGCCCTGCGAGATCTCCCCTCTACTTCCGGTACCACGTCGTTGTGCTGCCGGAATCGCGAGGAGAGTGCTACAACCTCCACTGCCTGCTGGAACAAGGGAGAGGAAGGTATTCGTCGATTACCGAACGTGTGACCGACTGCGGGAGCGCTGCCGGAACGCAGCGCCGGAAGGATCGTCTACTCGATCTTGAGATCGGGAAGAGTACGACTACATCACCCATGAGAATCCGCTCTCGTTAAACACTTTGGAATCTTCGAGGGTGAGTTATTCCATCGACTCATTGCTACAATCTAGTAGATAGATCTTGGCTTGTTTGTTTGTATGCGATAGAAAATTTTTGTTTTCCATGCTACGAAACCCTACAGTGGCATCAGAGTTGTGTCTATATGTAGATCTGTTGCACGAGTAGAACACAATGGTCATTGTGGGCGTTGATGCTTTTATTGTCGATTGCTTCTTGTGTCCTTTGCATCTCGCGGGATGTTGGGATGAAGCGGCCCAGGCTAACCTTACATGACATCGTTCATGAGACTTGCTCCACGCTTGACATGCAACTTGTATTGCATAAGTGGCTTTGCGGGTGCCTGTTTCTCCCAGCATAGTTAAGATTCAATTTACAACGGGTGATTGTCAATACTAGTATCAATGTTGCGGTTCATGTTCGTAAGTTAGAACGACACTTATTGAAAGCCTCAAACCACGTAAAACATGCAAAGAAAGTAGAGGCGTCTAACTTTGTTTTGCAGGGGTGTGTAGTGATGTGATATGGCCATGATTGTGATTATATTTGATGTATGCAATGTTCCTTATTGTAAGTTGGCAACTGGCAGGAGCCATATGGTTGTCTTTAATTTATGTTAAGACCCGTGTGTCTATTCAAAGTAGTTGTAATAGTTGAAGCCGGTGGACGACAACCATGGAGAAGCGTCATTGACCTTGATGCAATACCGGTGATGATGGATATCATGTTCGTGCTTGAAGATGGAGATCGGAAGCACAAAGAAGAAAGGCCATATCATATCACATATTATGAATTGCATGTGATGTTAATCCTTTATGCATCTTGTATTGCTTAGTTAACAACGGTAGTGTTATAAGATGATCCCTCATGCACATGAATTTCAAGTCATAAAGTGTTCACCCTTAGTTAGCACCGTTGCTAAAGCTTGTTGTTTCGAAGCACCACGTGATGATCGGGTGTGTTAGATTCCGCAAGTGTATACAACGTGAGCAATCCAGATTTGCTCATGCGGAAGCTAAGGTTTGATCTTGACGAGCCTAGCATGTACAGACATGGTCTTAGAACACAGATCACCGAAAGGTAAAGCATGAATCATATAGTAGATTAATTTAACTATTAATTAGGACTCAATTTGTCATAAACTTAGTCTAAACTATTGCAAATATGTTGTAGATCAATGGCGGCCCCTACCATCAATTTTAATGCGTTCCTAGAGAAATAAAAGTTGAAAAACAATGGAAGCAACTTCGTGGATTGGTTCCGCAATTTGAGGATTGTCCTCACAGCTGGTAATTTGACCTATGTGCTGGATGCACCGCTGGGTGACCCACCTGCAGCTACTGCTACCGATAAAGTAAAGAATGTTTACCTCGCTCGGAAGACTCAGTACTCCACAGTTCAGTGTGCTATCTTGTATGGTTTAGAATCGGAGCTTCAGAAAAGGTTTGAGAATTCAGACCCACATGATATTGTCCGTGATCTCAAATTGATCTTTGAGACTCACGCGGCAATTGAGAGCTATGAGGCTTCTGAAAAGTTCTTTAACTGCAAGATGGAAGAGGGCAGCTCCGTTAGTGAGCATGTGCTTAAGATGTCTGGGCACGCAAACAAACTTCAAAGCTTGGGTATAGTGATTCCTAATGATTTGGGGATTTACCGTGTCCTCCAATCACTACCACCAAGTTACAAGAACTTTGTGATGAACTACAATATGCAAAACATAAACAAGCAGTTGCCAGAACTCTTTGCTATGTTAAAATCTGCAGAAGTGGAGATAAAGAAAGAGCACCAAGTGTTGATGGTCAATAAGACCACCAAATTCAAGAAAGGCAAGTCTAAGCAAAAGGTACACTTCAAGAAGGGTGGTAAGAAAGTTACCGCGCCGACGAAGAAGACCAAGGCTGGACCTAAGCCTGATACTGAGTGCTTTTACTGCAAGGGAGAAGGTCACTGGAAGCGGAATTGCCCAAAGTACTTGGCGGATTTGAAGAACGGCAACATCAAGAAGAAAGGTATATCCGATATACATGTTATTGATGTGTATCTCACTAGTACTCGTAGTAGTGCCTGGGTATTTGATACTGGTTCGGTTGCTCATATTTGTAACTCGAAACAGGTGCTGCAGAATAAACGGAAGCTAGCAAAGAACGAGGTGACGATGCGCGTGGAAAACGGATCAAAGGTTGATGTGATCGCGGTCGGCACGCTACCCCTTCATCTACCATCGGGATTGTTCTATACTTAAATAATTGTTATTTGGTGCCTGCGTTAAGCATGAACATTATATCGGGATCTTGTTTATTGCGAGACGGTTACTTGTTTAAGTCCGAGAATAATGGTTGTTCGATTTATATGAGTAATATGTTTTATGCACATGCACCTTTGATAGATGGTCTATTCTTATTGAATCTCGATAGTGGAAATACACATATTAATAACATTGAAGCTAAACGTTTGAAATCAAGCGATAACTCGACCTATATGTGGCACTGTCGTCTTGGTCACATTGGAGTGAAGCGTATGAAGAAACTCCATTCCGATGGACTTCTTGAATCACTTGATTTCGAATCACTTGAAAGATGCGAAGCATGTCTGCTGGGTAGAATGACTAAGACTCCATTTTCTGGTATGATGGAGCGAGCTACGGACTTATTGGAAATCATACATACCGATGTGTGTGGTCCAATGAGTGTAGCATCGCGCGGTGGTTATCGTTATGTTCTTACCTTCACAGATGACTTGAGTAGATATGGGTATATCTATTTCATGAAACATAAGTCCGAAACTTTCGAGAAGTTTAAGGAATTTCAAAGTGAGGTAGAGAATCAACGTAACAAGAAGATTAAATTTCTACGTTCTGATCGTGGAGGTGAATATCTAAGTTACGAGTTTGGCGAGCATTTGAAGAAATGCGGAATACTTTCACAATTGACACCGCCGGGAACACCAAAGTGTAATGGTGTGTCCGAACTTCGTAATCGAACTCTCTTAGATATGGTTCGTTCTATGATGTCACTTACAGATTTACCGCTATCATTTTGGGGTTATGCATTAGAAACAGCCGCATTCACTTTAAATAGGGCACCATCTAAATCCGTTGAAACGACACCGTATGAATTATGGTTTGGGAAGAAACCTAAATTGTCGTTCCTTAAAGTTTGGGGTTGCGAAGCCTATGTAAAGAAGTTACAGCCGGACAAGCTTGAACCCAAAGCGGAAAAATGCGTCTTCATAGGATACCCGAAGGAAACTATTGGGTATACCTTCTATCATAGATCCGAAGGCAAAGTCTTCGTTGCCGAGATTGGATCCATGTACAAAAACAAGTATGGACTTTGGTGGACTTACCGGATGGCCGGAAGGCTGTCGTGAACAAATGGATTTTCAAGAAGAAAACAGATGCTGATGGTAATGTTACTGTCTATAAAGCTCGACTTGTCGCAAAAGGGTTTCGACAAATTCAAGGAGTTACTACGATGAGACTTTCTCACCAGTAGCGAAGCTAAAGTCTGTGAGGACTATGTTAGCAATCGCTGCATATTATGATTATGAGATATGGCAGATGGATGTCAAAACAACATTCCTCAATGGAGACATTGATGAAGAGTTGTATATGATGCAACCCAAAGGTTTTGTCGATCCTAAAGATGCTAACAAGGTATGCAAACTTCAACGGTCCATCTATGGATTAAAGCAAGCATCCCGAAGTTGGAATCAACGTTTTGATAAGGTGATCAAAAGTTTTGGTTTTATACAAACTTATGGAGAATCTTGTATTTACAAGAAAGTGAGTGGGAGCTCTGTAGCATTCTTAATACTATATGTAGATGACATATTGTTGATTGGGAATGATGTATACCTTCTTAATAGTGTCAAGGAATATTTGAATAATAGTTTTTCAATGAAGGATCTTGGCGAAGCAGCTTACATATTAGGCATAAAGATTTATAGAGATAGATCGAGACGCCTAATATCATTGTCACAAAGTAAATATTTGGACAAAGTTCTAAAGAGGTTTGGAATGGAAGATAGCAAGAAAGGGTTCTTGCCCATGTTGCCCAATACGACCTTGAGTAAAACTCAAAGTCCGACAACGGCAAAAGATAGATAAAGGATGAGTAAGACTCCATATGCCTCAGCCATAGGATCTCTAATGTATGCCATGCTATGTACTATACCCGACATTGCATATGCTGTTAGTTTAACTAGCAGATATCAAAGTGATCCAGGAGTGGATCATTGGACAGCGGTCAAAAACATCCTTAAGTACTTGAGAAGAACGAAGGATATGGTTCTTTGTTATGAAGGTGATGAATAGCTCGTTGTTAATGGTTACACCGATGCTAGTTGGAACACCGATCCGGATGATTCTAAATCACAATCTGGATATGTATTTACTTTGAATGGTGCAGCAGTTAGCTGGAGGAGTGCAAGCAAAGCGTTGTGGCGAGATCTTCAACTGAATCGGAATACATGGCTGCTTCGGAGGCTTCACAAGAAGCGATATGGATGAAAGAGTTCATTACAGAGCTGAGTGTGGTTCCTAGTGCGCTGGACCCAATGTCTATCCACTATGATAACATGGGCGCCATAGCCAATGCGCAAGAACCAAGGTCATACAAGAAGCTGAAGCACATCAAGCTATGTTTTCATGCTATTCGAGAACATGTACAAGATGGGGACATAAAGATTTGTAAAGTACACACAGATCTGAATGTGGCGGATCCGTTGACTAAACCTCTCCCGAGGGCAAAACATGACCAGCACCAAACTGCCATGGGTGTTCGGTATATTACCATGTAATCTAGATTAGATGACTCTAGTGCAAGTGGGAGACTGTTGGAGATATGCCCTGGAGGCAATAATAAATGTAGTTATTATTATATCTTTGTGTTTATGATAAATGTTTACATTCATGCTATAATAGTATTAACAAGGAAACATTAATACTTGTGTGATTTGTAAACTTAAAATAGAGTCCCTAGTAAAGCCTCTTTATAATACTAGCTTGTTGGTTAATAAATGATTGTGGTTTCCCTATCATGAACATGAGATGTTATTAACAACAAGATCATATCGTTAGGAGAATGATATGGTGGACATACTCCTATAGATAAGCGTAGCATAAAGATCAAGTCATTTTAATAGTTCAATTGCTATATGCTTTCTGATACATAGTAACCTAATTCCTTCGACCATGAGATCATGCATATCACCTTTACCGAATGGATGCTTTGATGACATCAAACACCACACCGTAACTGGGTGGCTATAAAGGTGGCATTAAGTGTTCGGAAAGTATTGGTTGAGACACATGGATCAAGAGTGGGATTTGTCCATCCATATGACGGATAGATATACTCTTGACGAGGTTTGATCTCATCAATGCCCATTGTTATGGACTTGGGTTTTAGAGAAGATGGGGATGCTGGAGATCGTGGAACGGTTAGCAAACAAGCAACACGGGGACACAAGGTTTACACAGGTTCAGGCCCCCGGAGGGAAAACCCTACTCCTGCTTGTCTGCTCTTGATTACGGCGGAACCGAAGGTTACAGGGGTGCGCAGATGCAATCTGGCGTGGAGGTGTGTATGCGAAAGTATGAGTCGAGAGATCTAGATCGTACCCTCCTGGCCTTTATATAGACTTAGGCAGGTCCCGGGCATAGACCTAGTCGGTTACAGGTTCTAGGGTTTTACCCCTTTGAATTTCCTATCTACTCTAGTCTTGCTCTCTAAGGATCCGAAGGCATCATGGGCCTGGGCCACCCGAAAGTCTTCATGGGCCGACGTACATTTGCCGTGGGCCTTCCTTGGGCTGGACTAGGTATGCTGAGATCATGCACCCGCGGGGTATAACCATGTCAGTAGCCCCCGAGTGATCAGTCGAATCGTAGGTTCGGCTGAGGACTCTTCAATCTTTCGGGTGCAACTATGTATTTCAATAGTCCAACGTGTAGGGATTGTTGATGTGTGTGCCTGACTCACCCGACGGATCAGGGTCAGTTAACTGTCTTAGGACGAAACAACACGATCTTCCTCAGGTTCGAGTCCCTCAACTCGAAACTGGAACATATGCTGGCGTAATTCGACTCAAGCCGCGGAGGACTTACAGGAGTTGAATTCCAGTGAATTTAATTGATGTACCCAACGCGTCCGTCGGGATTTTTCATCGCGCATGTTGGCACGGGTTCATACTTAGCAGAGCGCTATCGTGTGCGTTGCCAGGCCATCAGATGATATCTGTAGGTCTTATCTTTGTGTCGCAGACACAGCATCCGAATGTTTGTCACCGCGGAGGTGTTTCGGGTGGCCAAGGAGATCGTTTCTCACTCAGCGTTTTGTTGGGGCAGAATGGCCGAAATTTTTGCATGCTGATCCGAAACATCACAGTCGAAGAATTCATAGGGTGCGCGACCAGCGCTCCCTATGGGAGTAGCCCCCGAGTGTCTGTTCGAATTGTAGACTCGATCGGAGACTTTAGTTCAAACATTGTTCAGTTGTTAATTCCGTAGGACACAAAAAAAATTCGGATGCTTAAATCCATCCTCCCTATGGGAGTAGCCCCCGAGTCCGTAGTGGAGTCGTAGACTCGACGTAGGACTCGAAGAAATACTTTGTCGTTATTCATCTTCCGGGTGCGCGGCCAGCGCTCCTGATAGGAGTATCCCCCGAGTATTTAGTCGAATCGTAGATTCGAGTGAGTACTCCTAGCTTTGAAGCCGAAGAACTTGTAGTTGTTGCTAGTATAGCTTTTGATGACATCATTGCTGACGATCAATGACCTCAAGCGTCTGCTGCGCCAGAGATGACTTGACTGGACGAACGTGGGTCCCACTTGCTGACCTTGAATTGACCGGTCACGTGCGGCGTGGAGATAATTACGGCGTCTCCTTGATTTCCGTGCGTAGTGGACGGCGTGGTAACGACGGTTCATTGTGATGCTGCCACGTGTATGGCCAGATCTGCCGTTGGCGTTAGGTCTTCTGGATGGACGGCTGCCGTGCATCGTCCTCATCGTTATAATCATTGGGGAAAGTTGCAGTTTGTTTTCACCGCATCAGTTCTTGTTTTCACTGCCTCCTTGTGCTCCATCGATTCTTGCTGCGCACTGGAATTTCCTTCCACATTTCCATCTTCCCTTCTGCGCTCTCACCGCCTGCGTCGCCGTAACGCGATGGGGAAATCAAAGAAGTCATCATCTGCGGTTGGTACCAGCGCCGCCGGAGGAAAGAAAAGCGCCACCGCTACCCGTGTCACCGACGGTGGTTGGCGGCGATCAGAGACACGGGAGAGTGATCTCCGCAAACTTCGCGAGCGGGGCTTGATCCCGCAGGATAGGGAGGCCGTCAGACTCCCCCGCAACGAGGTAATCCCCCGTCCCCCAGCTGGGTATCGGGTTATGTTTCTCGCCTTCGTTATGCGTGGGTTTTCCTTTCCAGTCCACAACTTCCTCTGTGGACTGCTCTTTCTCTATGGCATCCAGCTTCATCATCTTTCGCCCAATTCTCTTCTTCACATTGCTTGCTTCATCACTTTCTGCGAGTGCTGGCTCGGCATTGAGCCGCACTTTGGCCTCTTCCGGAAACTTTATTTCGTGAAGAGGCAGTCTGGTTCGGATGGTGTTTATCCCATTGGGGGTTGCATCATCTCCCTCGGTCCCAATCTGCTTTTCTTTTCTTTTTCCATGTCCGAATCTATCCAGTACTGGCGGAGGCGATGGTTTTATATCCGCGACTCCGTAGTGCCTGGGCAAGATTTTGGTCTTATTCCTTTTGACCCCTCCCAAAAGATTGAGCCGAAAAGGTCTTGGAAAAACAACATCTTGGATGGCGAGGTGGAGGAGATAGAGGCCCTTTACCGTCGGGTGGAGGATCTCCAGTTGATTCCGGAGAAGGAAGTGAACGGCGTGGAAATCATCCGCACGTTTCTTGAGCGTCGGGTGCAGCCTCTCTAGGCTAGGGCGCACCCGATGTTTCTTTATTCTGGGCACCGTGATCCGACGAGGGTTTCGGCTGAGAAAATCTCCGAGGGGGATCTTGACAGGACCCTTCGCTCGCTGCTGAAGTTCAAGGCCGGAGAGAAAATCCCGGGGAAGTCGCTGACTCCGCCGTTTTCTTCGGCGTTGGCTATTCCACAGGTGTAGATTTGTGCGCGTAGCGCTTTTTGTCGACTGCGTATTTATTTTCCTTTGTTTGCTAACAAAGTCCCTTCTGGTTTTGCAGAGCTTCAAGGTGTCGGGCATGGTACCGCCATTGCCTGAAAAATATCCGAATGCCCCGGATAATGACGTGGTGGATTCCGTGTCCGAGCTGCCATCGGCGCGATCTCCGGCGGAAGATGCCGACGAGTCGAGCGAGGACCATACGCGCAAACGATCACGGAGCTCCAGCGAGTCTTCGGATGCCTCGACTCCTCCGACTCCCAGAAACCCTGTGTGCCTTGAGCGTCATAGTGACGGGCATGGAGGCTCTTCCTCTCCCATTCCTGCCATTCCTGTGCGGGCTGTAGCGCCGCACCCGCCAGCGAAGCGGAAGAAGGAAGAAAAGGAAGAGAAGAAGGAAGAGAAGAAGGTGGAGAAGAGAGCCCGAAGGACTCCTCCTGTCTTCGACCTGAGCTCGCTGGACTCGTAAGTTTCCTTTATGCTGCTGTCTTTCTGCTATTGACTTTTTGTTCTTGTGCTAAATATTTCGTGTGCAGGCACTCCTCCCACGACTCCTCCAACGATGGTGCTCGAGAGATGATGGGAGAGTCGAAGGTTGCGTCTCCTCCTCCTCAGACGGTGGCGACTTCGGGGGGCGCTGCTCCGAATCCTCCTATGCAGGAGGTGCAGGTGGTTGTGCCTCAGAATTTCGCCAGCGGGCCTTCAGCATCACCGTTGGATCATGTAAGTCGTCTATCACTGGGGGAGCCCCTGAGTGTTTTCATGTGAGTCGTTTTCTTCTGCTTTCTCCTGTTGGGTGTAGCCCCCGAGTCCTTTTTCTGAATGGTGGTGCTTCTTCCTGCAACCTTTTGTGCAGGAAGCCAAGCGGCTGGTGCAGGAGCGCCTGGTGCTGGAGGCCAACCTCCGACAGCTTCAAGGTACCCGTATACTTTGGGTACTTCCTTCCTTTATTTCTGTCCTGCTTTCTGATGTTTGATTGTTTTGGATGCAGAGGAGCATAATACTTCTCTCCGTGAGATCGACGCTCTCAAGAAGAGCCTTGGTCAATCAGAGAAGAAGGCTGAGGGCGCCGCTGATGCGAAGGAGTGCCTTGAGCTGGAGATGGCCAAGGCAGCCGAAGCGAAGGAGCGTCTGCAGCAGGAGGCTACGGACCGCGAGGAGCAGCATACCATGGCTGCGACTGCGCGTGAAAGAGAGGTGGCCGACAAGCTCATGGCCGCTGCCAAGGCTATTTCGGGTGAGTGCCTTATGTCTGCTTCTGTATTTTTCTTGCCTTTCTTCTTTGTTATTGTCCTTAGTCTTCTCTTGTTGTTGTGCCTCAGATGTCGCAGGCATCGAGTTTGACCGCGGCGCTCTGGAGCACGGGAGTGCTCTAGATGATGCTACCGCAGCGGTCGAAGATCGCTGCAGCACCGTCGTTGGCTCCCTTGCCAAGGCAAAAGAAGTCCTTGGCCGCTTCTACAAGGAGCTTGTCCCTAAGGGCGCGTCCCTTGATGATGTTGACGCCCTAGCGGAGGCCTTGTCAGCCGAAGCGCCTGCGGCGTACAAGCGCAAGCAGAAGGGCATCGGTGCGTCCGTCGGGCTGGCGATGGCTTTGGCGGCTGGAGCGGACCTTGACCTTCCCCAGATCACTTCCCGGATGCCGACGACCACGGATGGATCCGAGGTAGCTTTTGCTGCCTATTCTGCTCGCTGCAAGCGATATGGGCCAAAGCTCATTGATCTGTTGTCTGAGTATGCGCTGCGGCAACAGGGGGAGGCCAAGACGAGGCAATCCGGCTCCGAGGCTACTCAGGGTGCCGCGTCTTAGGCGTTGTAGATGTAGGATAGTTTGTAGTCTTCTTTTGTTGTAAATATTTGTGAGGAACGCAATCATTGTGCCACGTAGTGGCCTTTATATGCTTAATGAACTCTTCTGAGTTGTGCTCTTCTCTGTCTGAATGTTTATGTCCTTTGCTTTTCTGCTATGCTAGGTTCCTTCGGGTGCTGACCCCGTTGACACCTCGCCTGCAGCGCAGCTGCGTCCATCTTTGGATGATTCCTCGTAACTCGCTTTTCTTCAGGACCGTGTTCGTAGTCTTGAGAGGGAGTTTCTCAGGTTGCGAGGTCATGCCGATGTTTGGAATTCCAAGGCGGATCGCGGTGCAGCCAGAGAGGAGTACTTGATGGCGGAACTGCTTCGGCTGTCTGAGCAGCTTCAATGTAAGTTGTCATTTGTTTCGAGTTGCAACTCATTTCTTCGAATGAGCCTGCTGGCCTTGCCTCTTATTTTGTGCTATTGTCGCAGGTGCTAACCTTGCTCCGAGGGAAGAGAAGGAGCGTGTCGCTGTTCGGGTCAATTGCTTGACTCAACAGGACATGGAGGCTGGCGGCTTCTTCTGGATGGATCGTGATCGCGTCGTGGCTCTGGCGACAGTGCAGGATCGTGTGCACCAGGTTTTGCGGGTGCTTCGTCAGGTGCAGACGTCGCTTGCCTCGGTATTGCATGTCATGTTTCCATTGGATGTTGTGCCAACAAGCCTTGCGGGTCTTCTATCAAAGTTTCGAAGTGTGAGCAATGTCAAGGAGTTGGTGCGGCAACAGCTCGTCGCGGGCGTGAAGGCTGCTTTGTCCCTTCTGAGGCTGCACCGGCCTGATGTAGATTTGTCTGTTGTAGCAGCTGGGCCACCTCTTCGGCCGGATGGTGGCGAGTGGGATATGCGTCCGCATTACGTGGCTGTAAGGCAGTATGCCGAACAGGTAGTAGATTTATTTGAGCAGCGTGCTCAAGTGATTCTTCAGAATAGGTAGTACCTGTAAAAGAGGTAGATGTAAATTTTGTATATTTCGACTAGGCGTGTTGTGCCCTGTGTTATAAAGGTTTATGTTTATTGTGAGCACGCAGTGCTTTGTTTGAGTACGTGTCCTTTTCGTGTGCCTGATGTTGTCAGCTACTCAGGGTGTACACTTGTGATTCTCAGTCGATGAAATCGTGAGGTGGGGGGAGCCCCCGAGTGCGTTTGTAGCATAAAGTAAAGTTGCAAATAACGAAACGAAAGTTTGGGGCAAGGCACTTAGTTTTATTTATATCGTAATAGAGGAAGTACATTGTTCGGCTGAATAGCCTTGGCTGAAAAGCCTTATTGAAAGTAAAGGGGTAGGTAACTATGGGTAGAATCGCCGTAAGTGTGCAATGTTCCATGGGTTGGAGTATGCGACTCCAGACTCCACGTGCTTGAGGAGATAGGCGCCACCTGGGATGACTTCGGTGATGATGTAGGGTCCTTCCCATGGCGACTCGAATTTCTTCGGTCGCTCTTGCTTGAGTCGCAAGACGAGGTCTCCTTCGACGAAGGACCTTGGACGTAGCCGGCGGCTGTGGTAGTTGCGGAGACTCTACTGGTACACCGTCGATCGAGTTGCTGCTACGTCTCTTGCTTCGTCGAGTGTGTCGACGGCATCTTTGAGTGCAGCCGTGGATTCGGCTTCGCTGTAAGCGACGACCCGGGGGGCCTGGTGGCGTACTTCGGCTGGTAGCACGGCCTCGGCTTTGTGTACCATGAAGAACGGCGTGTAGCCGGTGGAGCTGTTTGGCGTAGTCTGTAAGCTCCACAGTACGGATGGTAGCTCTTTTGTCCAGGCTCCAGCTTTCCGTTCGAGTGGACTCATAAGGCGCTTCTTGATACCGGCGCCGATTAGGCTGTTGGCCTTTTCCACTTGCCCGTTTGTTTGCGGGTGTGCCACTGAGGAGTACGTGATGTTGATCCCGAGGCCTTCGCAGAAGTCCTGGAACTCCTTGGAGATAAAGTTCGATCCATTGTCGGTGATGATGCTGTGCGGTACACTGAACCTGTAGACAATGGACTCGAAGAATTTGACGGCGATTTTGCCCTTTTGGTTGGTGACGGGCATGGCCTCGACCCACTTGGTGAATTTGTCGACTGCGACCAGGAGGTAAACGTGTCCCCCTTTCGAGGACTTTGGCAGTTTGCCGATCATGTCGAGGCCCCATTGAGCAAAGGGCCAGGCTATAGGTATGGGTCTGAGCTCTGACCCGGGTGCGTGCGGTTTGTCGGCAAACCGTTGACACCCGTTGCATCTTCGGACGATGTCCTTTGCGTCGCTCATGGCCGTTGGCCAGTAGAATCCGGCTCGTAGAGCTTTGGCGACAAGGGAGCGGCTGCCTGCGTGATGGCCGCAGATGCCCTCGTGGATGTCTTGGAGGATGGCTTTCCCGTCACTGATGGTGACGCACCTTTGTAGTACACCCGTAATACTGCGCTTGTACAGCTCTCCATTGATGATGGTGAAGGCTTTTGACCGACGAGATATGCGCCGGGCATCTGTCGGGCTGTCAGGTAGTTCTCCGTTTATCAAGAACTGGAGGTATGGTCGCGTCCAAGTTTCTTCGACTGCCATGACCTGCATTAGGTTGACCATGGCGACCTCTGTGTCCAGTTTCTCGGGTCCTTCATGTCCTTCGGGAAGCGTAGCCCCCAAGTGTTCTGCTTCTTCGGGTGATCCCTTGGGGAATTTCCGCTTGATGGATGGCACGCGGATCTGTTCGAGGAACACACTCGGTGGCACCTTTGCGCAGGTGGAGCCGATGTTGGCGAGTCTGTCGGCCTCCTCGTTGCTTTCTCTTCCAATGTGCCGAAGCTCGCAGCCGTCGAATTCTCCTTCGAGTGTGTTGTAGAGTGCGCGGTACGCGATCATGTTTTCGGCGTGTGCGTCGCACTCGTTCATCATCTGCTGGACGACGAGGTTGGAGTAACCGTAGATGACTAGGCGCGCTGCGCCGCAGATCTTTGCCATTCTCATGTCGTGGATGAGGGCTTCGTATTCGGCCTCATTGTTGGAGGCTCGGAATTTCATCCGGAGGACGTACTTCATCTGGTCACCTTGCGGGGAGGTCAGTATGACCCCGGCTCCTGCTCCAGCTTCGCGCTTGGAGCCATCGAAGTGCATGGTCCATGACTGCGACATGTCTGGGGTGTCTGGCAGCCGCAGCTCCATCCAATGTACGAGGAAGTCCAGGAGGACTTGAGACTTGATTGCGAGTCGCTTCTCGTAGATGATGTCCAGGGGTGACAGCTCGATGCCCCATAGGGCCACGC
Organism: Avena sativa; assembly: GCA_916181665.1. Taxonomy (NCBI): domain Eukaryota; kingdom Viridiplantae; phylum Streptophyta; class Magnoliopsida; order Poales; family Poaceae; genus Avena; species Avena sativa. The sequence continues at coordinate 465,261,179 of OV702283.1, read as the reverse complement.
GTTCTGTGGCTTCTGGGTTATTCAGGATGCTGTTCAGGGGTGCCTCATTGACGACCATCACCTGGTGCTCCTGGAAGTAATGGCTCAGCCGTCGAGCCGTCATGAACACGCCGTAGGCAAGCTTTTGTTAGTGAGGGTACCTCTGCTTTGTTGGTGTCAGTACCTCGCTGAGGTAGTAGATTGGGCGCTGGACCCCGTGGGTCTTGCCTTCTTCGTGTCGTTCGACCACTAGTACGGTGCTGACCACCTGGTGTGTGGCTGCTATGTACAGCAGCAGAGGCACGCGCTCCTTTGGCGTGACCAAGACGGGCGAGGTGGAGAGGAGCTGCTTGAGGCTTTCGAATGCATCGTTGGCTTCGGGCGTCCACTCGAATTTATCTGCCTTGCGTAGCAGCTGGTAGAATGGCAAGGCCTTCTCGCCCATGCGGCTGATGAATCTGCTCAATGCCGCTATTCGTCCTACGAGCTGCTGGACACCCTTGATGTTTTTCGGCTTCTCCATCGCCAGGATGGCTCTGATTTTCTTTGGGTTCGCCTCGATCCCTCGCTGAGAGATGAAGTACCCAAGCAGCTGACCCGATGGGACGCCGAAGGCACACTTTTCGGGGTTGAGCTTGATCCTGTAGTGATCAAGGTTGTCGAACGTCTCGTGGAGATCGTCGATAAGTGTCCTTGCCTCCCTGGTTTTTATGACTATGTCGTCAACATAGACTTGAACATTGCGACCGATCTGGTCCTTGAGGCAGGCCTGCATGCATCGCTGGTACGTGGCACCTGTGTTCTTTAGACCAAAAGGCATTGTGTTGTAGCAGAATACTCCGAACGGTGTGATAAACGCCGTTTTCTCCTAATCTTCAACCTTGAGTCGAATCTGATTGTAGCCTGAGTAGGCGTCGAGAAAGGAGAGTTTCTCGCAACCTGCAGTCGAATCGATGATCTGGTCGATCCGAGGAAGGGGGAAGTGGTCCTTTGGGCAGTGCTTGTTTAGCGACGTGAAATCCACGCACATCCGCAGGATGTCCGTGTCCTTCTTTGGGACCATGACTGTGTTTGCAAGACACTCGCTTTCTTTGATATCCCTGATGAAGTCTGCAGCGAGTAGTCTGTTGATTTCCTTGCCGATAGCCTCGGCTCGTGGCTCGGACAGTCTTCGGATGGACTGCTTGACGGGCTTGGTGTCTGGAAAGACGTTGAGTGCGTGCTCGGCGAATTCCCTGGGAACTCCTGGCATGTCCGCAGGTGACGAGGTTTAATCTCGTCAATGCCCATTGTTATGGACTTGGGTTTTGGAGAAGATGGGGATGCTGGAGATCGTGGAACGGTTAACAGACAAGCATCCAGGGGACACGAGATTTACCCAGGTTCAGGCCCCCGGAGGGAAAATCCTACTCCTGCTTGTCTGCTCTTGATTACGGCGGAACCGAAGGTTACAGGGTGCGCAGATTCGATCTGGCGTGGAGGTGTGTACGAAAGTATGAGTCGAGAGATCTAGGACGTGCCCTCCTGGCCTTTATATAGACTTAGTCGAGAGTTCTAGGGTTTACCCCTTTGAATTTCTTATCTACGCTAGTCTTGCTCTCCAAGGATCCGAAGACGTCATGGGCCTTGGCCACCCGAAAATCTTTATGGGCCAGCGTATATCTGCTGTGGGCCTTCCTTGGGCTGGACCAGGTATGCTAAAGTTACGTACCCGTAGGGTATAACCATGTCAGTAGCCCCCGAGTGATCAGTCGAATCGTAGATTCGGCTGAGGACTCTTTCATCTTTCGGGTGCAACTATGTATTAATAGTATATATGTGTAGGAATTGTTGATGTGTGTGCCTGACTCACCCGACGGATCAGGGTCAGTTAACTATCTTAGGACGAAACAACACGATCTTCTTCAAGTTCGAGTCCCTCAACTCGGACCTGGAACATATGCTGGCGTAATTCGACTCAGGCCACGAAGGACTTACAGGAGTGGAATTCCAGTGAATTTAATTGATGTACCCAACGCGTCCGTCGGGATTTTTCATCGCGCATGTTGGCACGGGTTCATACTTAGCAGAGCGCTCTCGTGTGCATTGCCAGGCCATCAGATGATATCTGTAGGTCTTATCTTTGCGTCGCAGACGCAGCATCCGAACATTTGTCACCGCGGAGGTGTTTCGGGTGACCAAGGATATTGTCGCTCACTCGGCTTTTGTTGGGGCAAAGATGCCAAAAAGTTTTTGCGTGTTGATCCGAAAGTTCACAGTCGAAGAATTCATAGGGTGCGCGACCAGCGCTCCCTATGGGAGTAGCCCCCGAGTGTCTGTTTGAGTCGTAGACTCGAGCAGAGACTTTAGTTCAAGCATTGTTCAGTTGTTAAGTCCGTAGGACTCAAAAAAATTCGGATGCTTAAATCCATCCTCCCTATGGGAGTAGCCCCCGAGTCCGTAGTGGAGTCGTAGACTCGACGTAGGACTCGAAGAAATACTTTGTCATTATTCATATTCCGGGTGCGCGGCCAACGCTCCTGATAGGAGTAGCCCCCGAGTATTTAGTTGAATCGAAGATTCGAGTGAGTACTCTTAGCTGTGGAGCCGAAGAATTGTAGTTGGTGCTAGTATAGCTTTTGATGACATCAGTGCTGACGATCGATGACCTCAAGCGTCTGCTACGCCAGAGATGACTTGACTGGACGAACGTGGGTCCCACTTGCTGACTTTGAATTGACCGGTCACGCGCGGCGTGGAGATAATTACAGCGTCTCCTCGATTTCCGCGCGTAGTGGACGGCGTGGTAACGACGGTTCGTTGTGATGTTGACACGTGTACGGTCAGGTCTGCCGTTGGTGTTAGGTCTTCTGGATGGACGGCTGCCGTGCGTCGTCTTTGCTGTTATAATCATTGGGGGAAATCGTGGTTTGTTTTCACTGCACCAGTTCATCTGTTCACTGCCTCCTTGTGCTCTAGCGATTCTTGCTTCGCGCTGGAATTTCCTTCCACATTTCCGTCGCTCTTTCTGCGTTTTCACCGCCGGCGCCGCCGTAGCGCAATGGGGAAACCAAAGAAATCTTCATCTGCGGTTGGGACCAGCGCCGCCGGAGGAAAGAAGGGCACCGCCACTACTCGCGTCACCGATGGTGGCTGGCAGCGATCAGAGACGCGGGAGAGCGATCTCCGCAAGCTTCGCGAGTGGGGTCTGATCCCACAAGATAGGGAGGCCGTCAGGCTCCCCGGCAACGAGGTAATCCCCCGTCCCCCATCTGGGTATCGGGTTATGTTTCTCGCCTTCGTTATTCGTGGGTTTTCTTTTCCGGTCCACAACTTCCTCCGTGGACTGCTCTTCTTCTATGGGATTCAGCTTCATCATCTGTCTCCCAATTCTCTTCTCCACATTGCTTGTTTTATCACTTTTTGCGAGTGCTGGCTTGGCATTGAGCCGCACTTTGGCCTCTTCCGAAAGCTCTATTCCGTGAAGAGGCAGTCTGGTTCGGATGGTGTGTATCCCATTGGGGGTTGCATCATCTCCCTGAGTCCCAATCTTCTCTTCTTTTCCTTTTCTATGTCCGAATCTGTCCAGTACTGGCGGAGGCGATGGTTTTATATCCGCGACTCCGTAGTGCCCGGGCAAGATTTTGGGCTTGTTCCCTTTGACCCCTCCCAAATGATTGAGAAGAAAAGGTCTTGGAAAAACCAAATCTTGGACGGTGAGGTGGCGGAAGTAGAGGCCCTTTACCGTCGAGTGGAGGATCTCCAGTTGATTCCGGAGAAGGAGGTGAACGGCGTGGACATCATCCGGACTTTTCTTGAGTGTCGGGTGCAGCCTCTCCAAGCGAGGGCGCACCCGATGTTTCTTTATTCTGGGCGCCGTGATCCGACGAGGGTTTCGGCTGAGAAAATGTCCGAGGGGGATCTTAACAGGGCCCTTCGCGCGCTGCTAAAGTCCAAAGCCGGAGAAGAAATCCCGGGGAAGTCGCTGACTCCATTTTCTTCGTCGTTGGCCGTACCGCAGGTGTAGATTTGTGCACGTAGTGCTTTTTGTCGGCTGTGTATTTATTTACTTTGTTTGCTAACAAATTTCCTTCTGATTTTGCAGAGCTTCAAAGTGCCGGGCATGGTACCGCCATTGCCCGAGAAGTATCCGAATTCCCCGGACAATGAAGTGGTTGAGTCCGTGTCCGAGCTGCCATCGGCGCGATCTCCGGCGGAGGATGCTGACGAGTCGAGTGAGGACCATACGCGCAAACGATCACGGAGCTCCAACGAGTCTTCGGATGCCTCGACTCCTCCTTCTCCCAGGAACCCTCTGGGCCTTGAGCGTCATAGTGACGGTCATGGAGGTTCGTCTTCTCCTATTCCTGCCATTCCGGTGCGGGCTGTCGCACCGCACCCGCCAGCGAAGCGGAAGAAGGAAGAGAAAAAGGAGGAGAAGAAGGAAGAGAAGAAAGAGGAGAAGAGAGCCCGAAGGACTCCTCCTGTCTTCGACCTGAGCTCGTTGGGCTCGTAAGTTTCTTGTTATATTGTTGTCCCTTTTGTTTTCTTGATTTTGCACTTGTGCTGATTGCTTCGTATGCAGGCACTCCTCCCATGATTCCTCCGGTGATGGTGCACGGGAGATGATGGGGGAGTCGAAAATTGCGTCTCCTCCGCCTCAGACGGTGGCGACTTCGGATGGCGCGGCTCCGGATCCTCCGTTGCAGGAGGTGCAGGTGGTTGCGCCTCAGAATTTCGCGCGCGGTCCGTCAGGGTCGCCATCAGAGCATGTAAGTCTTTCTGCTTCATGTCGCGGGGGGAGCCCCCGAGTATCTTCTTTTGCGAATTTTGCTTTTACTCCTTTGCGTTGGGCGTAGCCCACAAGTCCTTTTCTTACAGCTATTTCTTTTTCTTTAGCCTTTTGTGCAGGAGGCCAAGCGGCTGGTGCAGGAGCACTTAGCGCTGGAGGCGAACCTTCGGCAGCTTCAAGGTAACTATCTGCTCTTTAGTGCCACTCTTATTTATCCTGGTCCTGTTCTCTGACACTTGCTTGTCTTGAATGCAGAGGAGCATAACGATTCCCTCCGGAAGGTCGACGCTCTCAAAAAGAGCCTTGGTCAATCGGAGCAGAAGGTCGAAGCCGCCGTTGGCGCGAAAGAGCGCCTCGAGCTAGAGCTGACTAAGGCAGCCGAAGCGAAGGAGTGTCTGCAGCAGGAGGGCACAGATCGTGAGGAGCAGCTGGACACCGTGGCGGCTGCTCGTGAAAGAGAGGTGGCGGCGAAGCTCATGGCTGCTGCCAATGCTATTTCGGGTGAGTACTAGTTTTGTACTTGTTACTTTTTCTTCGAGTCTTCTTCTGTGCTGCTTTTCTTCTTATTTGTCTCAGATGCCGCAGGCATCGAGTTCGACCGCGGTGCTCTAGAGCACGGGAGTGCTCTAGATGATGCCACTGTGGCGGTCGAGGACCGCTGCAGCACCGCCGTTAGCTCCCTTGCCAAGGCGAAAGAAGTCCTTGGTCGCTTCTACAAGGAGCTTGTCCCGAAGGGCGCAACCCTTGATGATGTGGATGCTCTGGCGGAGGCTCTGTCAGCCGAAGCGCCTGCGGCGTACAAGCGCAAGCAGAAGGGCATCGGCGCGTCCGTCGGGCTGGCGATGGCCTTGGCGGCTGGAGCGGAGCTGGATCTGCCCCAGATCACCTCTCGGATGCCGACGGCTGCGGATGGATCCGAGGTAGCCTTTGCTGCCTATTCTGCTCGCTGCAAGCGATATGGGCCCAAGCTCATTGATTTGCTGTCTGAGTATGCACTACGGCAGCAGGGCGGGGCCAAAGCTAGGCAGTCTGGCTCCGAGGCGACTCAGGGTCCTGCATCTTAGGCGTAGTAGACGTAGGGTAGTTTATAGTCTACTTTTGTTGTAAATATCTTGAAGAATACCATCCTTGTGCCACGTAGTGGCCTTATATATTTAATGGATTCTTCTGAGTTGTACTCTATCCTTGGCTGAATGTCTGTGTTCCTTTCTTCTGCTGCTGCTCTAGGTTCCTTCGGGTGCTGATCCTGTTGACGCCCCATCCGCAATGCCCTTGCGACCATCCTTGGATGATTCCTCGCAGCTCACTTTCCTTCGGGATCGTGTGCGCAGTCTGGAGAGGGAGTTGTTCGGGTTACGCGGTCATGCCGACGTTTGGAAATCCAAGGCGGATCGTGGTGCAGCCAGAGAGGAGTACTTGATGGGGGAGCTGGTTCGGCTGTCCGAGCAGCTGCAATGTAAGTTGTTCTTTGGTTCGAGTTGTAGCTCGGTTCTTCGGATGAGCCTGCTGGCCTTACTCTTATTTTGTGCGATTGTTGCAGGTGCGAATCTTGCTCCGAGGGAAGAAAAGGAGCGTGTTGCTGTTCGGGTCAATTGCTTGACTCAACAGGACATGGAGGTCGGCGGCTTCTTCTGGATGGATCGTGATCGCGCCATAGCCCTGGAGACGGTGCAGGATCATGTTCATCAAGTTTCGCGGGTGCTCCGCCAAGTGCAGACATCGCTTGCCTCGGTGCTGCATGTCATGTTCCCTTTGGATGCCGTACCGACAAGCCTTGCGGGTCTTCTGTCGAAGTTTCGGAACGTAAGCAATGTCAAGGAGTTGGTGCGGCAGCAGCTTGTCGCAGGAGTGAAGGCTGCGTTGTCTCTTGTGAGGCTGCACCGGCCTGGCGTGGATTTGGCTGTTGTGGCCGCTGGGCCACCTCTTCGCCCTGATGGTGGTGAGTGGGACATGCGTCCGCATTACGCGGCTGTAAGGCAGTATGCCGAACAGATTGTAGATTTGTTTGAGCAGCGTGCCCAGGTTATTCTTCAACATAGGTAGTACCTGTAAAAAGAGAGAGATGTAAAATTTGTATATTTCGGATGGGCGTATTGTGCCCTTTGTTGTAAAGGTTTGTTTGTTTGTGAGCACGCAGTGCTGTGATTGAGTGCGTGTCCTTTTCATTTGCCTGACGTTGTCAGCTACTCAGGTGTACACGTTTGGTCCTCAGTCGATGAAATCGTGAGGTGGGGGGAGCCCCCGAGTGCGTTTGTAGCATGTAGTAAAGTTGCAGAAAATAGTGAACCGAAGTTTTGGGGCGAGACACTTAGCTTTATTTATATCGTAATGGAGGAGGTACATTGTTCGGCTGGGTAGCCTTGGCTGAAAGCCTTATTGAAAGTAAAAAGGGGGTAGGTTGCTACGGATAGAATCGTCGCAGGTGCGAGATATTCCATGGGTTGGAGTATGCGACTCCAGACTCCACGTGCTTGAGGCGATAGGCGCCACCTGGGATGACTTCAGTGATGACGTAGGGTCCTTCCCATGGTGACACGAATTTATTCGGTCGCTTTTGCTTGAGTCGCAAGACGAGGTCTCCTTCGACGAAGGACCTTGGGCGCAGCCGGCGGCTGTGGTAATTGCGGAGACTCTGCTGGTACACCGCTAATCGAGCTGCTGCTATATCCCGTGCTTCATCGAGTGTGTCGACGGCGTCTTCAAGTGCAATCGTGGATTCGGCTTCGCTGTAAGCGACGATCCGCGGGGCCTGGTGGCGTACTTCGGCTGGTAGCACGGCCTCGGCTCCGTGTACCATGAAGAACGGTGTGTAGCCGGTGGCGCTGTTTGGCGTAGTCCGTAAGCTCCACAGGACGGATGGTAGCTCTTTCGTCCAGTTTCCAGCTTTTTGTTCGAGTGAGCTCATGAGGCGCTTCTTGATGCCGGCGCCGATTAGGCCGTTGGCCTTTTCCACTTGCCCGTTCGTTTGCGGGTGTGCCACTGAGGCGTACGTCATGTTGATCCCAAGGCCTTCGTAGAAGTCCTGGAATTCTTCGGAGATGAAGTTCGATCCGTTGTCGGTGATGATGTTGTGCGGTACGCCGAACCTGTAGACAATGGACTCGAAGAACTTGACGACAGTTTTGCCTTTCTGGTTGGTGACCGGCATGGCCTCGATCCACTTGGTGAATTTGTCGACTGCAACCAGGAGGAAGACGTGTCCCCCTTTCGAGGATTTTGGCAGTTTGCCGATCATGTCGAGGCCCCATTGAGCAAAAGGGCAAGCTATGGGTATGGGTCTGAGTTCGGACCCAGGTGTGTGCGGTTTGTCGGCGAACCGTTGGCATCCGTTGCATCTTCGGATGATATCCTTTGCGTCGCTCATGGTCGTGGCCAGTAGAATCCTGCTCGTAGAGCTTTTGCGACAAGGGAGCGGCTACCTGCGTGGTGGCCGCAGATGCCTTCATGGATGTCTTGGAGTATGGCCTTGCCATCGTCGATGGTGACGCACCGTTGTAGTACACCCGTGATGCTGCGCTTGTACAGCTCGCCGTTGATGATGGTGAAGGCTTTTGACCGGCGAGATATGTGTCGGGCGTCTGTTGGGCTGTCAGGCAGTTCTCCGTTTATCAAGAACTGGAGATATGACCTGCATTAGGTTAACCATGGCTACCTCTGTGTCCAGTTTTTCGGGTCCTTCGTGTCCTTCGGGTAGCGTAGCTCCCGAGTGTTCTGCTTCTTCGGGTGATCCCTTGGGGAATTTCCGCTTGATGGATGGCACGCAGATTTGTTCGAGGAACACACCTGGTGGCACCTTTGCGCAAGTGGAGCCGATGTTGGCGAGTCTATCGGCTTCCTCGTTGCTTTCTCTTCCAACGTGCTGAAGTTCGCAGCCGTCGAATTCTCCTTCGAGTGCGTTGTAGAGCGCGCGGTACGCGATCATGTTTTCGGCGTGTGCGTCGCACTCATTCATCGTCTGCTGGACGACGAGGTTGGAGTCACCGTAGATGACCAGGTGCGTTGCGCCGCATATCTTTGCCATCCTCATGCCATGGATGAGGGCTTCGTATTCGGCCTCGTTGTTGGAGGCTTGGAATTTCATCCGAAGAACGTACTTCATCTTGTCGCTTTGCGGGGAGGTCAATATGACCCCTGCCCCTGCTCCGGCTTCACGCTTGGAGACATCGAAGTGCATTGTCCATGACTGCGACATGTCTGGGGTGTCTGGCAGCTGCAGCTCCATCCAATGTACCAGGAAGTCCGGAAGGACTTGAGATTTGATTGCGTGTCGCTTCTCGTAGACGATGTCCAAGGGTGATAGTTTGATGCCCCACAGGGCCACCCGTCCTGTGGCCTCTGGATTATTCAGGATGCTATTTAGGGGTGCCTCGTTGACGACCATCACTTGGTGCTCCTGGAAGTAATGGCTCAGCCGTCGAGCCGTCATGAACATGCCGTAGGCTAGCTTCTGGTAGTGAGGGTACCTCTGCTTTGTTGGTGTCAGTACCTCGCTGAGGTAGTAAATTGGGCGCTGGACCCCGTGGGTCCTGCCTTCTTCAGGTCGTTCGACCACGAGTACGGTGCTGACCACCTGGTGTGTGGCTGCTATGTACAGCAACAGGGGCTCGCGCTCCTTTGGCGTAACCAAAACGGGCGAGGTGGAGAGGAGCCGCTTGAGGCTTTCGAATGCGTCGTTGGCTTCTGCTGTCCACTCGAACTTATCTGCCTTGCGCAGCAGCTGGTAGAATGGTAGGGCCTTCTCGCCCATGCGGCTGATGAACCTGCTTAGCGCCGCTACTCGCCCTGCAAGCTGCTGGACGCCCTTGAGGTTTTTCGGCTTCTCCATCGTCATGATGGCTCTGATTTTCTTCGGGTTCGCCTCGATCCCTCGTTGGGAGATGAAGTATCCGAGCAGCTGGCCCGATGGGACGCCGAAGGCGCACTTTTCGGGATTGAGCTTGATCGGTAGCGATCAAGGTTGTCGAATGTCTCGCGGAGATCGTCGATAAGTGTCCTTGCCTCCTTGGTTTTTATTACTATGTCGTCGACATAGACTTGGACGTTGCGACCGATCTGGTCCTTGAGGCAGGCCTGCATGCATCGCTGGTACGTGGCACCCGCGTTCTTTAGCCCGAAGGGCATTGTGTTGTAACAGAATACTCCGAACGGTGTGATAAACGCAGTTTTCTCCTGGTCTTCGACCTTGAGTCGAATCTGGTTATAGCCTGAGTAGGCGTCGAGGAAGGAGAGTTTCTCGCATCCTGCAGTCGAATCGATGATCTGGTCGATCCGAGGGAGAGGGAGGTGGTCTTTTGGGCAATGCTTGTTTAGTGACGTGAAGTCCACGCACATCCGCAGGATGTCTGTGTCCTTCTTTGGGACCATCACCGTGTTTGCAAGCCACTCACTTTCTTTGATTTCCCTGATGAAGTTTGCAGCGAGTAGTCTATTGATTTCCTTGCCGATAGCTTCGGCTCGTGGCTCCGACAGTCTTCGGATGGACTGCTTGACTGGCTTGGTGTCTGGAAAGACATTGAGTGCGTGCTCGGCGAATTCCCTGGGAACTCCTGGCATGTCCGCTGGACACCAGGCGAAGGTTTCCCAGCGCTCACGGAGGAATTCGACGAGCGCGCCTTCCTATGCGGTGCTGAGGTCGTTGGCGATCAAGGCCGTCTTGGAGGCATCCGTCGGATGGACCTATACTTTCTTGGTGTTGACGATGGAGTCGAAGGACATGTCAGGTGCATTCTGCCTTGTGACTGGGGGTACCCCATTGTCCGTTACCTCACGGAGCTTTACAAGCTCGTCTGGCATGCCGAAAGACTGGGAGATTTTGTTGAAATCCCTGTCGCATTGGTCCGATCGGGTGAAGCTCCCGTGGACTGTGATGACGCCCCTTGGTCCTGGCATCTTGAGTAGTAGGTATGCGTAGTGTGGGACGGCCAGGAACCTTGAGAATGCTACACGCCCCAGGATGGCATGGTATTGCGACGGCCAGTCTACCACTTCGAATTCAAGGCGCTCCTGCCGAAAGTTGTCCGGCTTCCCGAAGATGACGCCGAGCCCTATTTTGCCCAGGGGAATATGCCCTTCCCTGGGACGATGTCGTGGAACGTTGTGTCTGATTGTTCCAGGCTGCATTGCGGGATCCGCATTGCTGCTAGAGTGCTTGCGAACATTAGGTTGATGCCGCTGCTGCCGTCCATGAAGACGCGACTCATCTCGAAGCCTCCGATCTGCGCCTCCAGCACCAGGGCAGCATGACCTGGGCGAGGGATCTGGCAAGGGTGATCCGTGCGAGTGAATGTAATGCAGGACTCCGATCCGCTGAGGTACTCAGGGATTGCAGGCGGAGTTGCTACGGCCAAGTTGATTTGTCGGGTGATTTTCTTCTGCACCCTGTTTGTGGGGCGTCCCTTCTGGATCATATTTAGTGCTCCCTTTGGTGGGGGGTACCCGACCCCGGTGTTGTTTTGCGCTGGTGCGACTGGTTGGTTTGGGCCTCTAATAGGTGGCAGTGGAGGAGCTCCGTGTGCTATTTCTCCTGGCGCGGGTGCGTTTCCGAACGCAGGGGTTGGGGCTTGTTGCCTTATCTGCACCATGCTTTCGCTGAGTTTCTGGAACTCGCGGCAGTCCTTGAGCATGTGACTGGTTTTCTTCTTGCCATCTTGTTTGTCGATGTAGAAGTGGATGGTGCATGGACCCGAAAGTTTGTCGAATGCTGAGGGTCCATTGTCGCGGTCGCGGCGTTGCCACGACTGTGCTGGTCGTCCGCTGTCACGGAAATTTCCTCCGCGGTATCCTCCGCTGTTGCGGCTGTTGTCGTTGCGGCGGTCGGCGTAGCCAGCCGCGACCATGTCGGGTCCGTCGCGGTCTTCGTAGACACGCGATCTCCTCTTGCTGCGGCGTTCTCGCCTTCGGCCGTAGTCGTCCTCTTCATCTGATTGCGCTCGCTGAATGCAATCTTCGCCGTCCGCCCAACTGTTGGCAATTTCCATGAGGTGGTCGAGTGTCTTGGGCTTGACGCGCCCAAGTTCCTCCTTGAAATCTTGGCGTTTGACGCCATCTCTGAAGGCGTCGATGGCCCTCTCCTCGGAGATATGTGCTGCGGAGTTCTTGGTGGTAGACCAGCATAGTATGTACGAGCGAATAGATTCGCCCGTTCTCTGAGTGCAGGCTCGCAACTCTTCGATTGAGGCGGGCCTCTTGCTAGTGCCTTTGAAATTTCGGATGAAGCTGTAAGCTAGCTCCTCCCAACTTCGGATGGATCCTGATGATAGGCTGCTGAGCCAGACCCGCGCCGCGCCTGTCAGCTGCAGCTGAAGGCATTGCATGGCGGTTTCTTTGTTACCGCCGTGCAGCTTGACGGATGACAAATGGTCGCTGAGTCAAGATTTTGGATCTTGCGTGCCGTTGAACTTCGGAGTGTCCGAAGGAAGCTTGAAATTGCGCGGCATCTGTGTTCGCCGAACGGATCTGCTGAAGCATCGAGCTCCACAGAGTTCTTCTTCATCTTCATCCATCTCGGACTCAGACGAGCATGCGCGTTTGGCTCGTGCTTTGTCAATTTTGCGCTGTGTAAGCGCGTCTCTGGCGTCATAGTCGCGTTTATGGCGATGCGAGCTCTTTTTCCTTCGAGGAAGGTCGTGCTCCTCCTCCTCTTTGGATGAAGGGGTGGGGCTTCGGTCGCGCCTGACCGCAGCTTTCTTCTTCGGCTCCGCAGGAGCGTCTTCGTGGAGCGCAGCTCCGACGAGTCCGAGTCCGGTGAGTGCGGACTTATGCATGGCTCTTTTCGGGTCCCCTTCCGGAGGTTGGTGGGCCGCGAGATACGCAGTGGCTGCCATGATCGCAGCTTGTGGTGTCTTCGGGATGATGTTGCCATCGGCATCCATATCCATGAACGATGTGTGGAGAGTTCGGGTCACATCACGGCGTTCCTTGGGATCCATGTTCTCCACCCGCGAGTGGTGCTTGTTTCCCTGGTTTCTGTTCGTGCTGGAGCCGGGTGCCATGGCGGAGAGCGCAGCTCGTCGCGCGCTGGACTCGGAGGCTGCTTGCTTGCGTTTGTCGAGCGTCTCCTGCATCTTGACTTGCTTCTTGTGTTCCTCGATGAGGAGGTAGTGGTATGCCATCAGTAGGTCACGTGGGGAGTCCACAGGTAGGACTATGTCGCCTGCGACGGCACGATGTGCCTGTACCCATCCTTCTTTGCTAAGTTGGATGACGTGGCCGTTGTTTTCCCCTTCGGGTGGGGGGGACTGGCTTCTTCTGTTTCCGCCGCTTCCGCCGTTTCTGTCCTGCGGGCTCGGGTTCGTGTTGGGCGGCGGGTTAGGCGTTTGTTGCTCCTAGAAGACTGCGGTGCATTGGTAACGCTCTTAGATCGGTTCGCTGCTGCCGCAGCTTTCAGATCCGGAACCGTAGGTCCCTTCATCCGAAGGCGGATCGCACAGATCGGAGTTGCAGCAGCTGCTGTTGTAGAACTCATCTGTCGATGGTGATGTGCGTAGAACGGGATGTGGAGCCCACGAGGCGGGCCTGATTGATGGCACGGGCACCCGCTCAAGAAGGCGGAGGGTGCCAGTTTGTCCCACCTAGAAACAGAAGCTCCCGAACAAAATTTCGAGTCCATCGCCTACGGGCTCGAAATCCTTCATGGTGGCCGGCGAGTGGGCGGTGAAGTCGAAAGTGCCGAAGAGGAGGTGATTCTCCGTCGTCGCGGAGTTGTAGATCGATCGGGTCGGGACCGTCACGATCGCACAATCAGCAGCCCCGTTTCCCACAGACGGCGCCAATTGACGAGATTTAATCTCGTCAATGCCCATTGTTATGGACTTGGGTTTTGGAGAAGATGGGTATGCTGGAGATCGTGGAACGGTTAACAGACAAGCAACCAGGGGACACGAGATTTACCCAGGTTCAGGCCCCCGGAGGGAAAACCCTACTCCTGCTTGTCTGCTCTTGATTACGGCGGAACCGAAGGTTACAGGGTGCGCAGATTCGATCTGGCGTGGAGGTGTGTACGAAAGTATGAGTCGAAAGATCTAGGACGTGCCCTCCTGGCCTTTATATAGACTTAGGCAGGTCCCGGGCATAGTCCTAGTCGGTTACAAGTTCTAGGGTTTTACCCCTTTGAATTTCTTATCTACGCTAGTCTTGCTCTCCAAGGATCCGAAGGCGTCATGGGCCTTGGCCACCCGAAAATCTTCATGGGCCAGCGTATATCTGCTGTGGGCCTTCCTTGGGTTGGACCAGGTATGCTAAAGTTACGTACCCGTAGGGTATAACCATGTCAGCAGGACACCAGGCGAAGATTTCCCAGCGCTCACGGAGGAATTAGACAAGCGCGCCTTCCTATGCGGGGCTGAGGTTGTTGGCGATCAGCGCCGTCTTGGAGGCATCCGTCGGGTGGACCTGCACCTTCTTTGTGTTGACCGTGGAGTCGAAAGAGATGTCAGGTGCGTTTTGTCGTGCAACTGGGGGTGACCCATTGTTTGTCACCTCGCGGAGCCTAAGGAGATCCTCCTGCATACCGAATGATTGGGAGATTCTGTTGAAGTCTCTGTCGCATTGGTCCGATCGGGTGAAGCTCTCGTGAACTGTGATGACGCCCTTCGGTCCTGGCATCTTGAGTAGCAGGTATGCATAATGTGGGACAGACAGGAACCTTGCGAATGCTACACGCTCGAGGATGGCGTGGTACTGTGATGGCCAGTCCACCACTTCGAATTCGAGCCGTTCCAGTCGGAAGTTGTCCGGCTTGCCGAAGATGACGTCGAGCCATATCTTGCCCAGGGGAAATATGCCCTTCCCCGGAACGATGCCGTGGAACGTTGTGTCTGATTGTTCCAGGCTGCACTGCGGGATCCGCATTGCTGCTAGAGTGCTTGCGAACATTAGGTTGATGCCGCTGCCGTCGTCCATGAAGACGCGAATCATCTCGAAACCTCCGATCTGTGCCTCCAGCACCAGGGCAGCATGACCTGGGCGAGGGATCTGGCAAGGGTGATCCGAACGAGTGAATGTGATGCAGGACTCCGATCCGCTGAGGTACTCAAGGATGGCGGGTGGAGTTGCCACGGCTAGATTGATCTGTCGGGTGATTTTCTTCTGCACCCTATTCGTAGGGCGCCCCTTCTGGATCATCAGTGCTCCTTTCGCAAGGGGATACCCGTTTCCAGCGTTGTTCTGTGCTGGTGCGACCGGTTGGTTCGGCCTCCTATAGGTGGCGGTGGAGGAGCTCCATGTGCTATCTCACATGGCGCGGGTGCGTTTCCCAACGCAGGTATTGGGGCTTGCTGCCTCATCTGCACCATGCTTTCGCTGAGCTTCTGGAACTCGCGGCAGTCTTTGAGCATGTGGCTCGCCTTCTTTTTGCCATCCTGCTTGTCGATGTAGAAGTGGATGGTGCATGGACCCGAAAGCTTTTCGTATGCTGAGGGTCCGTTATCGCGGTTGCGGCGTTGCCACGACTGCGTTGGGTGTCCTCCATCGCGGAAGTTTCCTCCGCGGTATCCTCCGCTGTTGAGGTTGGCATCGTTGCGGCGATCGGCGTAGCCAGTCGCGACCATGTCGGGTCTGTCGCGATCGTCATAGACGCGCGATCTTCTCTTGCTACGGCGCTCTCGCCATCGACCATAGTCGTCCTCTTCTTCCGATTGTGCTCGGTGAATGGAGTCTTCTCCGTCAGCCCACCTATTGGCGATGTCCATGAGGTGATCGAGCGTTTTGGGTTTGACGCGCCCAAGCTCCTCCTTGAAGTCTTAGCGCTTGACGCCGTCCCTGAAGGCGTCGATGGCCCTCTCTTCGGAGATGTGGGTTGCGGAGTTCTTTTTGTTGGACCAGCGTAGTATATACGAGCGAATGGATTCGCCCGTTCGCTGAGTGCAGGCTCGCAATTCTTCGATTGAGGCGGGCCTTTTACTGGTACCCTTGAAGTTTCGGATGAAGCTGTAAGCTAGCTCATCCCAGCTTCGGATGGACCCTGAGGATAGGCTGCTGAGCCAGATCCGGGCTGCGCCTGTCAGCTGCAGCTGAAGGCATTGCATGGCGGTCTCCTTGTTTCCACCGTGCAGTTTGACGGATGATAAGTGATCGTTGAGCCAAGCTTTTGGGTCTTGAGTGTCGTCGAACTTCGGAGTATCTGAAGGAAGCTTGAAATTTCGCGGCATCCGTGTCCGCCGGACGGATCAGCTGAAGCATCGAGCTCCGCAGAGTTCTCCTTCGTCTTCGTCCATCTCGGATTCGGACGAGCATGCGCGCTTAGCTCGTGCTTTGTCGATTTTGCGCTGTGTGAGCGCATCTCTGGCGTCGTAGTCGCGGTCGCGGCGTCGCGAACTCTTCTTCCTTCGGGGAAGGTCATGTTCCTACTCTTCGGATGAAGGGGTGGGGCTGCGGTCGAACCTGACCGGAGCTTTCTTCTTCGGCTCCTTGGGAGCTTCCTGGTGGAGTGTGGCTCCGACGAGTCTGAGTCTGGTAAGTGCGGACTTGTGCATGGCCCTCTTCGGGTCCCCCTCGGGAGGTGGGTGGACCACGAGGTACGCAGTGGCTGCCATGATCGCAGCCTGCGGCGTTTTCGGGATGACGTTGCCGTCGGCGTCCATCTCCATGAAGGATGTGTGGAGAGTTCGCGTCAACTCGCGGCGCTCCTTGGGATCCATGTTCTCCATCCGAGAGCGGTGCTTGTTGCCTGGGTTGGCGTTCGAGCTGGAGCCGATGCCCATGGCGGAGAGCGCGGCTCGTCGCGCGCTGGACTCTGAGGCTGCTTGCTTGCGTTTGTCAAGCACCTCCTGCATCTTGACCTGCTTCTTGTGCTCCTCGATTAGGAGCAGGTGGTAGGCCATCAGCATATCTCGCGAGGCGTCTGCGGGCAGTACTATGTTGCCTGCCACAGCTTCGCAGACCTGGGTCCATCCTTCTTTGCTAAGGCGGATGATGTGGCCGTCGTTGTTTTCCCCTTCGGGTGGGGGAGATTGGCTTCTTCTGTTCCCACCGTTCCGTTCTGGCGGGTTAGGCGGCAGGTTGGGTGTTTGCTGATCCACGTCGCTTTGGATGACTGCGGCGCCTTGGTAGCGCTCATAGATTGGCCCGCTGCTGCCGCAGCTTTCAGATTCGGAACCGTAGGTCCCTGCATCCGATGGCGGATCGCACAGATCGGAGTTGCAGCTGCTGCTGTCATAGGAATCATCTTCTGATGATGTTGTGCGTAGCACGGGGTGTGGGGCCCACGAAGCAGGCCTGATTGATGGTAGGGGCACTCGCTCAGGGAGGCGGAGGGTGCCAGTTTGCCCCACCTGGAAGCAGAAGCTCCCGAACAAGATTTCGAGTCCGTCGCCTACAGGCTCGAAGTCCTTCATGGTGGCCGGTGAGTGGGCGGTGAAGTCGAAAGCACCGAAGAGGAGATGGCTCTCCGTTGCTGCAGAGTTGTAGATCGATCGGGTTGGGACCGTCACGATCGCACAATCAGCGCCCCCAGTTCCCACAAACGGCGCCAATTGACGAGGTTTGATCTCATCAATGCCCATTGTTATGGACTTGGGTTTTGGAGAAGATGGGGATGCTGGAGATCGTGGAATGGTTAGCAAACAAGCAACACGGGGACACAAGGTTTACCCAGGTTCAGGCCCCCGGAGGGAAAACCCTACTCCTGCTTGTCTGCTCTTGATTACGGCGGAACCGAAGGTTACAGGGGTGCGCAGATGCAATCTGGCGTGGAGGTGTGTATGCGAAAGTATGAGTCGAGAGATCTAGATCGTATCCTCCTGGCCTTTATATAGACTTAGGCAGGTCCCGGGCATAGACCTAGTCGGTTACAGGTTCTAGGGTTTTATATAGACTCATGCACCCGCGGGGTATAACCATGTCAACTCTGGGCCCTCTCGGTGAAATGTCATACAATTAGCTTGCAAGCATGTAACTGGCTCACAAGGGATCACATATCACGGGAACGAGAAAAGAGTACTTATCAGTAACGAGGTTGAACTAGGTATGCAGAGATACCAACGATCATAACCTCGGATAAGTAAACTATCGTGAGACAAAGGGAAATTGGTATCGTATGTAAGTGGTTCATTCGATCGCAAAGTAATCGTAGAAATATGTGGGAGCCATATGAATTTCCAGATTCCTCTATTGGTTATTGTTCGGAGAAATGTCTCGATCATGTCCGCATAATTCACGAACCGTAGGGAGACACGCTTAAGGATTCGACGTTGTTTGAGTAGTTATGGAATGATGAGTAAGAGACCGAATGTTGTTCGGAGTCTCGGATGGGATCCGGGATATCACAAGGAGATCCGGAATGGTCCGGAGAATAAGATTCATATAAGGAAAGTCCTATTTCGGAGTTGGAGAATGGTTCCGATGTTTTCATCGGGAATGTTCTATAAGGTTCCGGAATGTCCGGCACTCCGGAGGGGAAGGGTACATGAATGTGTCATACCAAGTTGGAATGATTGCATCATGTACTAAGTGTCATCACTGAACAAAATAAAGGGTTTAATCAAATCCTAGTTTGAAAAGTCAAACGCCAATTTGAAAAGTCAAACGGCTATTTTGGGAAGTGGAGGGGAAGTGGGAAACCGAGTTGGGGAGGAGTTCCTCCTCCACCGCCGGCCCACTAGGGATCCGAGTTGGGGAGGGACTCCCTCCCCTTGGCCGGCGCCTCCCACCTATAAAGGGAGGGGCAGGGCTGCCCCTCCAAACACACAAGTTCTCCACCCCAAAACCCTAGCCCGGCGCCGCCACCTCCTGTTGCCGCCGCCTAGGGCTCCCCTAGCCGCCGACTTGGGCAAGCCCCAAGCCCTAGCCGCCGGCCCTAGCACCTCCTCCTTGGTGTGTCTAAACCCTAGATCGCCGAGGAGCTCTCTCATAGTCCACCATACTCGCTCCGGCTTAAGGCGAAGCCCTGCGAGATCTCCCCTCTACTTCCGGTACCACGCCGTTGTGCTGCCGGAATCGCGAGGAGAGTGCTACAACCTCCGCTGCCTGCTGGAACAAGGGAGAGGAAGGTATTCGTCGAGTACCGAACGTGTGACCGACTGCGGGAGCGCTGCCGGAACGCAGCGCCGGAAGGATTGTCTACGGGATCTTGAGATCGGGAAGAGTACGACTACATCACCCACGAGAATCCGCTCTCGTTAAACACTTTGGAATCTTCGAGGGTGAGTTATTCCATCGACTCATTGCTACAATCTAGTAGATAGATCTTGGCTTGTTTGTTTGTATGCGATAGAAATTTTTTGTTTTCCATGCTACGAAACCCTACACTCCCGTGTGCACCGCACGCCGCCGACACTCCTCCTGCTGCCATAGCTATTGCCGCCCTTCTGCCGGCCTCGAGCTCGCTCCGCCGTCGGCCACCTGCTCGTTCCTCGTCCAGCAGGTCGCGCCGGCCTACCTCCACACCGCCATGGCCTCCATCCATTGTGTCACTATAATTAATGATGAGGAAGATGTGATATTATGATCACTAGATAGCGTATCATATATAGAACTGGAAAATTTAATGTTAAATAAATCTTATACACATATTTTGCATTGAGATTTTACGAATAGGCATGATAGTACTATTAGCATATGTACATTAGTTGTATGTGTGTAGGTTAGACCCATTCTAGAGAGTAAGCCCACGTGGCCCATGTATTCTAGATATATGTCTCTGCATCAAGCAATAGAAAGTTGAGTTGGATATTTAACATGGTATCAGAGCTTGGTCTGGTCATGACCTAGCTCCTGGCCGCCACCGCCAGCAAGTCACCGGCTGCCGCTCCCGTTGTCTCCGCACGAGTCCAGATACCATGTTAAAATAGTTTTACCAACTAACTATCCTAAAAGACCGGTCTATTAGAAAATGGTGATATAGTATACTTAACACACACACCCCCTCCTTCACGCCCGATTTGGATGTGAAAATAACAACAATGCCTCTCCTCACGCCCTTTATTGAGCTGAGGCCTCACACGTTCTACCAACCAACTATCCTAAAAGACCGATCTGTTAGAAAGTGGTGATATAGTATACTTAACAAGTACTACATGATACCATGCATTATAGAGAAATATCACACACTAGTAAAATATATGCATCATGGAGTACTACCTACTATGTCCAGCCTAATATCCCAACGGGCAGTTGAGTCTCAGTTGAGTCTCGACAGAGGTTACATCATGGAGGCTAACAGTTGCATGCATCTACGGTTTCCAAAGAAGCATTTAATGACCGGTGTGATCAGAAAAAATGAAAATGATAGGTCGGTTCATGCTCAACTAATGTACTTTGAGAGATCTAGGGAAGGGAAGAATAAATGTAGCAAAACTAACCTGAATCAATGTGTCAAAATGCTCTAATATCCTTAGAAGGGGTAAAGTTTTGGCAAAACTTTCTCTAAATAGGGTAAATAGAATGAAAGAATGTTAAATGGGGGCAATGTACGTAAAAACAGGTCACTAGAGGGTAAAAGCTGAAATTTATACTAAAGAAAAGAACTTAAACATAGAGATGCCAAACTTTCAGAGAAGATCAAGTTTCCACAATCGAGAAAAGGCTCTGAACTTTCAGAGAAGAGCAAACTAGAACGGCAAGTCGGTAACGATATCCTGCGTACGTACGGTCAGGGCCGGCTTGCCAAGTTGCCAACCACACGCAGAAAAAAGCGACCGAGATACACTCGACGAAGATATTTTGATCTGCTCTCGACGCAAGTGGCGTCTCGCCGAAGGAAAAAGATACACTCCTGCTCGATGGATCAGCACTCCCATGTCGTGTCCACCGGAGTGGAGCAAAGGGATCGCGCGGGCTGCTGGCTAGTGGCCTCGTCCTCAGCTCCACCACTCCATAGTCTCAGCTTCTATATCACTCCATAGTCTCAGCTTCTATAGAGTATCTCCGGCTTCGGTTCGACGCACCACCGGCGGCTCCACAGTCCACAGATAATAGGCGCGCGACGGCTCGTGCACGGGCGGCCACTGAAAGTTCCAAAGGCCTGACGCTAACACCGACGAGCGAGCAGTAGTGCCTACTGTTGACAGAAACTACTAGTCTAGTACCGCCTAGTATCAGAGAAGCAGATATCTGCTCCGATGGTCCTAGCTAGGTAATTAAAGGAAGGGAGGGTCTAGTTGAGAATTAGTTATGTCTAAGTTGCTGATATTATCCTAATATTTGTGCTAATTTTTAGTTGCAACTCATAAGATTTGTACTAGTCTCAGTTACAATCTAGTTGCAACTCATTAGATTCTTAGTTACACCCAAATTGCAACTCATGTGTAACACGAATCACGAGGTAAATCAAACGGTGAAAGAGACGACTAAGACTTAAGAAGTTCTCAGGCGCCTGAGAACTAGCAAATCCGTTAAAGAAAAACATCTCCTACTCCTAGATATTTATTGTGGCATACTCCCTCCGTCACGGTTTAGAAGACGTTTTAGAGAGATTGTTGAAATCTAGGTGGACGCTGATTGGGGCCAGATTTGTGTCAAAAATATACACCCATTAATTATTCGGCGTCCTATTAAACGTAATTACTCAATGGAAACAAGGAGTTTAGGCGTTGTATTGGTGCAGTTGCATGCAAGAGTTAATTTCTTGGCTGCATGGAATAGGAAGTGGGAAGGAAAAAAGGGCATTAATTTTATAATTAAGTCAACGCGCCTAGGAGGAGAGGTGTTTTGGAAACACATGGCTTTTGTAAAACGTCCTCCAAACCGTGACGGAGGAAGTACTATATATCGGAGAAAATATCTGCTCAATTTTTGCCCAGACGATCTTTGCGGCCTCCAGTGGATGTCTGACTCATGGCGCACATCCCCCGACGGATCGTGTGGTCTCCCCCTCGCGCGCCGCGATTCGCTGTGACAGCACACATCCCTGTCTGTTGCTTCTGCTCCAACCTTAGGGCAGCCAGAGTGTGTGGCTTGCCAAATCTGACATAGTGGCAGAATATGGAATCGATTCCACCAGTAACGATGGGGCTCAGCTGAAAAGGAAAACACATATTTTTCTCCCTCAACCTTGTTCGTTCGCATGCAGGAGACCTACTATTCCCTTCGTGCGCAGCTAAGAAGCGAACCCAAAAGTTGAATCGATTTTTCTTGTCAGAGGCAATGAACCGAATCCTACCGATGCTCTGCAGTGTATAGAACCATTCAAACTTTTCTAAGAACCGCTTTTACACCACGGTGTGGCTGGTCTAAGTGGCACAATCCTCAGTCGAGTCACCGTCCAGTCCTTCAGACCGAATAATATGCAGCAGGAACCGTACGTTGAGGTGTGAGCTGCTGTTGCGCTCTCTCTCTGTGCCGGCCAAGAGAACAGATCAGAAACCTCGTGTCGTGGCAATAGCCATGTACACGTGCGTGCACAGCTAACTAACCAATAGCCAGCTCACCTCCTGCCTGTATATATCCAAGTTCTTAACGAGGTCAACACATTTGGACTTTTGTGATCGTGCGGTTATATTTATTTATTTTAAAACGAGGCAAAAGCTTTGCTTTCATTAATTTTCATTAATATGGTAGAAGAGAACTTATGAGGAAAACTGGCCAAAATAGCGTCAACACGACACCACACGCCAGCCCCAAGGCTGCGCTCCACGTGGGTCAACGACCAAATAGGCCGACACCACACCTCAACGCATCAGACGGAGGCAAAAGATCGGAGCCACTGCTCCAACTACCACGCCGGCCCCAGGGCCACGCCCCGCCTGGCCGAAGACGAACGCGCCTCCGCCAAGACCACCAAAAAACACTCCACAAAACCATCTATCCAGCGGACGTTCAAAGCGAGACCCCAAGAGTCAAAGCGACACAAAAAACGCCGCGAGGGATCTAAGGTTTCCCCCGGAGAGCCCGGACGGAGGAGCAAGAATTATTTACCTTCTGCCTACAGTTTTCTCAGTGGCACCAAACTCTCAGGCCCCATACCTGACTTCAGCAGCATGCAGAACTTGACTGCATTGTAAGCTCATTGCATATACCATTTCACATTTCATCCTAGGATTTATCCTCCTTCATGCTGGAGTAACATTTCACATTTCAAAAAGGCATCTTGACGGCAATCAGTTCAGTGGACCCATCAACCCTTCACTGGGAAAGCTCATCAACCTTAGGGAGCTGTAAGTACTCACCAATTTCTCCTTCTGTGGTTCTTTCCCCTTGCTTTTTTCCCCCTTTCCTTCATACATTTGCTCTGGACAATGCCAGATACCTAAACAACAACAGTCTCACCGGACAGATACCAGCGAGCCTGCTAACCAAGACTGGACTTGTCATGAGGTATGAAAGAGTAACAAATTTCTTCGCTTATTTTTTTCTTGATGATATGGTTTGCATGAACAACTTATAGGATCGAGGGGAACAAACTTGATTGAGGCTGCTGGCAAGGAGGAAATATCGTGATGCTAATTGGCAATCTAATGGTGCACTTATGTATACAAGAGATACAATCTGAAAGAGTGAAAAGGCTTCAGAAATTGTAGGATGATGTACCATGTTGCATGTGAGCTGTAAGATTGATGTGATATTTGGCACCCCTTTTGAACTACTGTGGGCTCGCAGAGTTTCTGCTGTACATGCTGCATCTGACGGATTTAGTTTTAGGTAAGTACAAATTTTAGGTCAAAGAATCATTTCCTGGTCTATCTAAAAGGCAGAAGGTGTATAAATGTTCCATTGGAGAGTTTGTGTAGGTCAGTGATATGTAGTAGCAAACGCACCATTAGCTGATTGCTTGCCATCTGATCTCATTACCAGTAGTACTAGACATGCCAACATATTACTATAACTGCGCGGAAAGTACTGATAGACAAAAGCTTACAACATGCTCCAAATCCTCCTTGCCATCTAAGCCACCGGTGGACATACTAACAGAATGCATACCACACAGGGAATCCTGATAAACAACACCATGCCCCAAAATACTACTGCCACCGTTTCAAAATATAAGATGTTTTAGGTTTGTAAAGAGAATGTATTTAGACTTATTTTAGTACATAGGTTCACTCATGTTTAGAACGAATCTAGACACTAAAACAAGTCTAGATATTTTGAAACGGAGGGAGTACTTGCTTACACCATGCCACAAAATACTAGTACTTGCCATCTAAGCCACTGGTAGCCATACTAACAAAATGCATTACCGCATTCCTGGCACATAAAGCTTAAAACATACCTAAATCCTACACGCCATCTACCGAAGGTTAGTTCTTAGTACTGATGCTGCACGGTGTGCTCACTCCGCTTCCTCGTTATTATCATAGGAAGTATTGATTTGACCCTCATAAGAAGTATATATATACATATAAACTTAGAGAGCAAGAAGCCTATGACTTGAAATACAAGATGATCTCTAAAGTCCTAGTCTATCTCTAGTTGTGTATGTACACGTACTCTAACATCCCCCCCTCAGTCGGAGCGGGAGTGAAGCGAACCATTGCGACTGGATTTAAAGTCTTGCGCTTTCCTCGTCTTCACCTTCTTATTATCATCACATGCGTGGACATGATCATGGCCGGCACATAGGGACGGTGACTGCTCCCCTTCTAGTGCCTCTCTTCCCTCCCGCGGTCACAGCGGGAGTGGCGTGGACGCAAGTGGCGATGCGGACGCTGTTGAAGGAGTTCTTGAGTTGCTGTAGACGTTGTTGTGGATGTCGATGTCGAAGTAGCTGATCATGATGTAGCCATGGTCGATGTAGGTGTGGTCGATGTCGTAGTCGTCATAGTTATGTGGCCGCCATTGCCGGAGGCGCAAAAAAAATTGCGCTTGTTGTTGTTAACGAAGCTGCAGTTGTGGACGTTTTGCACCTTGTAGAGATACCGTCGGGGCGTCTCGCGGACGCGGTCATAGGTGAGACCACCAGTTTTGCCAGGACTGGAGGAAGCCACCAAGCACACACGGTTTTGCTAGAACCGTATGCGCGGTCGTAGGAGCGTCACAATTGTGATGCCGGTTTGTTGATGCAGTCGTCGGGGTCGTGGACGCGGCGATGCCGTCGTCGTGCCTTGCAGTTGTACTGTCAGTGGGCGTCGTAGTTGTATGTCCATCATGTGAACGGGTATAGTGGTGGCAGTGATGTGTCGACGAAGATGTTGATGAAGACCACGTTGATGTAGACCTTGGCGTTGATGTGTCGACGATGATGGAGTAGGCGTGTCGGCGATGATCGTCGCTCGAAGGCGTCCCTCATGGCGGCGATGATGTCGAAGCATTGATGTCGTTGTAGTCCGGCTCGGTGCACTGCAGATCTTGGTGTCGGTGTAGTCGTGTCTCGAAGCAGTGCAGATCTTGGTGTCGCTGTAGTCACGCCTCGAAGCAGTGTAGACTTGTACAACTTGACGTAGACACCGGCGTGCGGAAGATCGATGGAGTTGGCTTGGACAAGATTGTGGTGGTTGCGTATCGATGAAGGTGTAGATCTTATGGCAGCGTGTCGTACTTGGTATCCTGGTGCGCGAACTTGATGCATCGATGCAGATTGTCTTCCGGCTGGTTCCATGTCGTGGCACAGGTGCATCCATACTGCTTGTCATCTAGCGCATAGATTTGATGCTTGAAATCCCAAGAGCGTGCATGTCTTGCAGTGGAGGGTGTGTCGCAATTTTCTGAACTTACGGAGAGAGTTGTCGTGCGGCTGGTGCGTGGCGATCCAGGTGTTGATCCCCGCGTCGGACATGGAGTAGGCCGGCCGGCCGGCCGACGTTGCCAAGATGGAACCACCTAGGAGCGCCACCGAAGATTTGTGGGTCGTGGTTTAGGGATTTTATTTGAAAAACTGGATCTAATCTAGAGAAAAACTGGAAATTTTAAAATTTGGATTAAAAATCTAATCTAAAGAATCAATCCGATCTTTGATCGAGACCGGTGCCGCGCCTCCTAGGAAAAGAGATTGATCTCCTCGGGGGCGGCGCGCGATGCGGAAGTGGTGAAATCTCTAGGATCGGCGCCGTGAGGCTAACCGCTCTAGATAGACTAGGACTTTAGAGATCACCTTGTATTTTAAGTCATAGGCTTCTTGCCCTCCAAATTTGTACGTATATATATACTCCCTATGAGGGTCAAATCAATACACCAAAATATTAGGGATTCAATATTTTTCACATGGTATCAGAGCCAAGAGGTCTTGAGTTCAAGACCCTGCTCACGCAAAATTAAAAAAAGAAAAAAAAAACGATTATGTGGCCTACTCCTATCCCACGCTAAGAACTAAAATAGCCTAGACGTGATGGGGAGTGTTGAATATAAATATACTACCTATCCTCTTTCCATCAGATCGGTCTTTTAAAATAATTGGCTAGTGCATAAATTCTTCAATCTCCACCATCTAAGATGCCGCACCCCTCTTCCTCTGCCCGCCCCCGGCGGCAAGACATTTTCCTCCGTTTTGGTCTAGTAGTTAGGGTTTGTATCCGCCTGCTATGGTGCACTGTTGGGAGGGCAAATAAATCTGCATCAACTTTATTCTCACACTGGTGGCGCCTCGAAGTTGATGACAACGTGTGCTGGTCGGTCCTTCAGATCGACATCTTGGTATTCTCGTCGTTCTTCAGATCTGGCGAGATCTGTTTCTCGCTATGTCATTGGTGTTTTTTTGTTATCTGCGATGAAGTTAGCTTCCGAGGCGAGGTGGTTATTCTGAAGTAAGCATGGTGGTCCGGAGGTGGTGGGTTTATGTTCTTTTCCGACTTTGTCGATGGGAGGCGGCTGGCAGATCTTGGTCCAGGACAGCACAGAGACCTCATCACCCGGTCGATGTGCCACAATGAAATGTGTGTCGCTGCGTGCAACGGGTCTATTCATCAACTAACAAAACCTCGTTGGCGATGGTGCTTTTTTGGTTCTTGCGATGGTAAAGGCTTGACGTCTCTTCTGGTGTTTTTGTCTTGGTAGGTAGCGTTGGAGTTAGGCAGCGGGCCGATGGCTTTGGTGGTTGTAGGACACCCTAAATCGTTTTGTATTTCTGGATCTCTTAGAATTTTATCTGTAAGTTTAGGATAATAATTTTATCCCGGTATGTCTTTTATAATTTTTATATATGTTGCTTATTATAACATGTTTTTCAATTAATAAAATACTACTTATATGGTTGCTCTAAGACAAAATTTCGAAAAAATCACACCAGGCAGGCGAGGCGAGTGGATGGCAATAGCTAGTCGCTGCTGCCTGCCGGCCAGCTGGCAGTTACCAACCACACGCACAGAGGATCGAGCGAAGGCCGCCGGCAGCGTACCAAACAACTGCCACCCATTGTGAAATTAAACATGGGGCACCCCGAAACTGGAAGATATTTTGCCAACTGTATGCATCATGACGCAGCTCAACTCTGAGCCGTGGAACGGCAAGCACGACGACTGAGATATTCCGTTTGCAAGTGGCGTACGTCTCGCAAGTGTCGAATTCCTGGTTAGGTATTAATCCTCCAGATTTTTTAGTACACAGCATTGATGCTGATTGTAACTCTGATGTTAGTATATGAATAAAGTGGGAAGGTTATCAAAAAAAGAGAGGAAAAAAGTACTACTACTACCGTCCGTTGATCTTTATTACCAGCTCCGGCCCCGCGCGCCTTTGCTTCCGTCGAGATCGACGGCGACGACCCGGCGGAGGAGCCAGCTGGCCACCGAAATGCGTGGCGCGAACGATCGGGGCGGTGAAAAAAGAGAGCTGCCATGCTACACCGACCGACCGATCGACCGGGGAAAATATCCCGTACGTGCTGCTTTGTCCAGCTCCAGCCTCGTCCACACGCAGCTAGCGCAGTTCTACCCCTCGCAACATCTCGATCGGGAAAAAGGAAACCATGATGGCGACCGATCGAGCGCCGAAAAGCAAGAGTAGAAAGAACCAGACGGTTAATTAGGAAATTAACCCAAGATAGAGCACGTACGTAAATAAAGTCGTACGTACGTTAATTAGGAAATTAACCATGATGTCTAGATTCATTTAATTTTTGGTAAATCTGAGACATCGGAGGGAGTACTTGCTTACACCATGCCCCAAAATACTAGTACTTGCCATCTAAGCCACTGGTGGCCATACTAACAAAATGCATTACCGCTTTCCTGGCACATAAAGCTTATAACATACCTAAATCCTACACGCCATCTACCGAAGGTTAGTTCTTAGTACTGATGCTGCACGGTGTGCTCACTCCGCTTCCTCGTTATCATCATCATCATCATCAGTTGCTCGGATGATATGCACCTGAAAAAGCAATTCATTTATTCAGATTAAACCATGGTGAGTTACAACTCAATATCATTCACATGTAGTAGTGTTCACTAGGTTGTAGGCTTGATAAGCTGAAAAACCGTCGCGTCTCCATCCTGAATCACATGATCCAAAGCAAAATCAGCCCAGCCACCACTCAGCCCCTTCTTGTAGGCTAGGTAATTGGTCCCAAATTCTTCATCTTTGTCATCCACCAAATTGATAGTGCAATCTTGTTTTGGCAGGTACATGTCACAGAAATGGCTAGGCAGACCCTGTTGATAACGTCACAGAACAAAATTAGTACGCACGAGAATATGACATGAGCTATGAATTTACTAGGAAGGGTACGTAAAAGTGCATACTAACCAGCCAGAACCCTCGCACCACGTGTGAATGTAACATCCGCTTCACAAAGGATGGGAATTCAGGGTCAAGTTGTGCTTCCAACTCCTCAGCTTTTCTCCCTGCCTCCATCCTAGCTTTCATGGAAACTGTTCCGGTTCTTGCCAAGTAGATGCTGCCAGATCTTTTCTTAGGAGACCACCTGCAGACGAAATGGATAAATATGATCTGTTACATGATGGGAGAAAGTATAGGTCTAAGAGCTCCTATGCTGATGATAGCACATCTTCACAAACCTTCCCACTCTCTCGCCATCCGCCTGTTCAATTGAAAAGAGATCTTAGTTACTTGTCAGAGGAGTAAACCCAGTAAGGACAACTGCTCAATGCCTCTTTAATTTAGGAAATTTTACATAATACAAGTAGAATAAAAATGCCTCTGGACAGGAGCACACTATTTTTTTGAAACCTACAAACTTACATTGCACTACGACATGAATACACAATGCATATGCAGCATAAGTCATCAGATCATTTTACACAGCTCCACCTCATGATGGTACGCTGAAATTCTGCACGCAAGCACGGGCAGTAGTATAATAAAACTTGCATATAAGAAAGAACAAGCAGTGTATTGCATTGAGCATTAGAATATCTGTGTGACAACACCACTCATAAGGCAAAAAGGATTAAGAAAAATCACGCTACAGATAACACCGAGTTTTACTCGAAGCAGAAAATACAGTGTCAAAACTGGAGCCGAGTCCTAGGCGTTCTGATAGTGGTGCAGCTTGTACAGCAAAACCTTTCCGCCGGCATGTCCGACGGAGAGGAACCCGCTCCCAGGGCTGAAATCCAGGCACCTTGGGTAGTGAAGGCTGAACCGAGGGCCTGGCCAGTTCTGGTACACGGTAAAGGACGGGACATGCACCAGCCTCATGCCGTTCCTCTCCTTCCCCGAGCATATCGCCAGAATCTGGGCGTCGTGGTTGAACTTCATTTGACCGATGTCGGTTGTGAGGTTTTCAATCGTCTTCAGTGGCTTCTTCTTCCCTCCGAGGAACTCGTCCCTCTTGTACACGTTCACGATGCCACTGCTGGAGCCTGTAGCGAAATAGGAGCTGTCCGGAGAGGTGCAGAGGGAAAGACCTGCCAGGGAGCCCTCATCAGTAGCCTTGTGCATGCACTTCCTTGTTCTAAGATCCCAGCGGTAAACATGGCCATCCCCGCCACTGCTGATTAGCTGGTTCCCACCGTCAGCAAAAGCCAATGAACGCACATTCCCATTCATCTTGAGGGTCCCGATGAGCTGCTTTGTTTTTGTAGATACCAAAAGAATGTACCCCTCATTACCAACAAAGGCAATGGTTTTTGAATCAGGTGATACCTCAAAGCTTTCCAGGCTTTTCTCGTCACGTCCAGTCAAGGGTCCAATCTTACTAACAGCAGCTTTCACCAAATCAAATGAGTAGAAGAACTTCCTCCTGCCTGAAAGTATCACCTCAGAGCCATCAGGTAGAAAAGATGCCTTGTAAACTGGGCAGTCCTCGATAAATATGCTCTGGATCTTGGGGTTTCTCTTCCCATCAATCTGGAAAAACCTGAGATGCTTGTCCAGACCAGCAACAAGCATCAGCTGTCCATTTCTGTGGAACTGCACTGAGTTGATAGGACCACTGGATCGCTCCTGCGCATTAGCATCAACAAGCCTTGAGAAGTCCAACATGGCAGGCAGGAGCTTAGCAGTACCCTTGACAACAAGCTCATCGTTGTTCCGAAGAGCATTGTCGACTCCGCCCTCCTCCTCATCGGATTCAGCATCAGGGAGAGGAGCTATGCGGTCCATATCTGCCCAGCCAGTGAAGGGGTTCAGCTTGGCGTGCTGGCCGCGCAACCTAGCTTCATACTCTCTGCCCGAGATCACACACTCATCAGCCTCCTTTCTCAGCTTCCTCAACCTCGCAACCTTCACGATGTCCACCTCGGTCCTGTCCTCCTCGTCATCCACCCACGCGGGCTTCCTCCCCTTACGGTCCGTCTCATCGTCACTGCCCAGGTCCTCCTCATAAACAGGCATGTCGTGGCCAGCGGAGCGATCCATGAAGAACAAAGGGCCATCCTGGCCTCGAGCGGGCACAACTGACCCAGCCTCAGCACCGAACTCCGGCGGGGCATAGATGGCACCAAACAGCGAATTCTCCAGCTGCTTCATCTCCTCCGCCTCCTGGGTCTGCCTGGCCTTGAGCTCCTTGGCCTTCTTTCTCTTCCAGTCCTTAATTTCATTATTATGTGACCTGGCTTTCTTCCTAGCCTCTGCATCCAGAGCAACCTCGTCCCCCCTGTCATTGGTTTTCTCCAGGCGGCGCTTCTGGACCGCGTTCTGGGAAATCAAGCTCATCCTAACCTGAGGAACAGCCCGTGAAAAATAGCAGTAAATTAGACAAGAGTACGAATTCGACAAATGCACAAAGCTTCTACAGGTTGCGGGTTAGGATACCGAATTACTGAGGCGAGAACATACAGTGATACATGGGAGGAATCAAAACTTGTGGAGGTTAACTGCTTTGGGCGTAATAAGCTAGGGAATTGCCGGATAACCAAGAGCACATACCTGGAAAACCGATGCCCAATAAAGCGGACGGGGAGGGAGGCGATGCCGTGACGGGATGGAACAGGGGCGGGGATGCGCGTGACGCTAAGCTACGGCGGCGGCGGCGGCGGCGGAGTGGAGCTTTGGTAGGCCAGAGCACGAGAGGGAGAGGACGTGCGGTACGGTGTGGGTCGCTGCGAGGAGGCGGGGCGACGTCGGGTGGCGCCGCCAGTGTTCAGGGGAGAGGGGAGGGGAGCGCCGCCAGCATAGTAGGAGGGAGAGGGCTGGATGGGTGGGAGAGCGAGAGAGGGTTTTAGGTTTCGCAATTTCTATTCCGAGACCGACCTCGATCTAGAGAATCGCGAGGTAGCTCGTCTGCTCCGTCGATCCTCCATCGCGTGGCCCGCAACAATCGGTGCGAGGGCCCTCCATCAGTGATATTACCTGCAATGCAAACAGTGCCGGTAGCACTGGGGCAAATTGGATGAAAATAACCCATAAAAATAACAAATTTACGGAATGAACTCTGGCTAAAAAAATTTTACTGCACTAAACATTTTTGAACACCGTAGACAATAGCGCCGCACTCTGTAGAGCAGCGTCATGACGCGTGGCGCCGCCCACCTGACAGTGTGGGCCCTGGTCTCGCTAGTGTGGCGCCTTGCAGTGTGGCGCCGCACATTAGGTCTTGTACCAGCGCCGCGTCAGCCCTCCCCGACCCAGCCTCATTCTTTCTCCCCACAGGAAGCTGCAGCGGCGGCGGCGGCTCTTCTCCCCCTCCACCTCCTTCCTCCTAGTGCCCAAATCGGAAGCCTCTCTCTATGGAGTTCGATCCCCCCAAGTGCCTCGAGGTATTCTTCCCCTTCTTCTTTGATTCACCCATTAATTTCTTGTTTTGGTCCATATCTTGCAAACCCTAGGTTGTTTTGTAAGATGCATGGTAGAATGTTGTTGCATTGGCATAGGGGTTGGGTATTGTGTTAATGTTAACATGGGTATCTATTGAGTATGTTGACCATGGTATTGTTGTTGTGATTATCTTAGGCATGACAAGAATTGTTCATGTTCACCATGTAGACAAGGATGCTTTTTTGAGAGGTAACATAGAACCGGACCCGGACGAGCTCGATTTGGTGTTTGAGCGTACTCCAACCTATGCCGAGGTCTTGGAGCAATTGAGGATTGAATTGAAATGGATGGACCCAAATGATGTTGTTGAGTTGGAGGGAAGACATAATGTTGGCTTGGGAATGCATGTCCGTTGGAAGACCATGCGTATCTTCTCCGAGGCCCGTTGATTTGCATACAAGGAGGTGGTGGACGAATCACTAGACAAGGATCTTGAGCTATTTGCCACCAAGAAAGTTGGTAGTTCATTGTCTTTGGACTTGAACCGTATGGCATCCCCATTGCGTACTATGAGTCCTCCAC
Source organism: Avena sativa (assembly GCA_916181665.1). Classification (NCBI taxonomy): domain Eukaryota; kingdom Viridiplantae; phylum Streptophyta; class Magnoliopsida; order Poales; family Poaceae; genus Avena; species Avena sativa. The sequence goes on along the minus strand of OV702283.1, from coordinate 465,228,883 downwards.
CCGTAGACCAAGAGCTAAGTCGTGAACCTCCCTTGACCCAAACATTGAGCCCGATTTCAAGACACCAAGACGAAGTGTTGGAAGAGGACAATGATGATTGTGGGGGTGAAGATGAAGATGACAATGATGATGTTGAACTCCACGACAACAATGTTGGAGATTTGGACAAATATATCACGCAAGATGACATGGACCGTGACCTCCCATATTCTCGAGTCTATGCATCAGACTCGGATGATGATGGCCCCGAAGAAGTTGACGAGGAGGGGTTCACGGCTAGAGAGGACAAAATCCACGATACCGTATTGGGCCGGGACCATCGGGTGCCTTTGTTTCGTGATCTTAGTCTCGCGGATGAATCCACAATTGATGGTGGCAAGGGCATAGTGCTTGGACCAAGGACAAGTTCTTACCGGGATGGCAATGAAGTGAATAGTGGCTTTTGCAAAGGATCAAGGTTCAAGACCTTGTTGTAATTTAAGCAATGGGATAAAGGACTTCTCGATAAAGCATCATCGTCCTTACACGGTCGTGCACTAGGATATCAAGAAGTGTTACACGGTGAAGTGCGAGGAGGAAGGATGTCCTTGGATTGTGCATGCAAGACCACTCAAGGGAGGCCTCGATTGGCACATATCTAGTTGCGTATCAACTCACATGTGTCGGGGCCCGATGGTGAATGGCAAGGATGCAAAGAACAAGCACCGGCAACTCACCTCCGAGTTCCTCGCTTATAGGCTATCCAATGACATCGCGTCATTTCCAATAATGACCACCAAGATGGTCATGGAGCTTGTGAATGCCCTCTTTAACTACGAGGTGAAGTACGGGAAGGCATGGAAGGCTAAGCAAGCCGCATTAAAGATGTTGTATGGTGATTGGGAGGAATCTTATAACCGAATCCCAAGGTTGTTGTTAGCGATGGCCAATGCTAACTCGGGCATGGTTCATGTGGTTGAACCTTATGGGAACAAGACAAGGATTGTAAATGGAAAAAACCGTGCGAGTTTTTGGCCGTGCATTTTAGGGTTTCGAGCAATGTGTCCGGGCTTTTCAACATTGTAGGCCAGTCATATCCGTTGATGGCACCTTTATGACCGGACAATTCAAAGGCACTATCTTGATTGCAATAGCCAATGATGCCAACAACCGGTTGATTCCTTTGGCGTTTGCTTTGGTGGAGGAGGAAAGCAATGATAATTGGGAGTGGTTCTTCTATATTTTGAGAACTACGATATTAACCCCTCAAAGGGAAATATGTGTCATCTCTGACCATCATCAAGGAATTCTCAATGCGGTGATGATTGATATTCTCGGCCATGCTCCATTGCACAATCGTTGGTGCATGAGACACTTTTGTGCAAACTTCTATAGGGCACGCAAGAGTAAGGATTTGTCCGTTGATCTACAAGATTGTTGCCTCGCTTTCAAGGAACGTCGTTTCTCTAACTTGTACAACACGTTTCTATTCAACAAATAACTCAATGCGGGTGGTCGCGAGTTTCTCAATAGGAACGTTGAACATATGGGAAAGTGGGCACGAGCTTTTGATGACGGTGGACGGAGGTATGGCCAAATGACAAGCAACATGGCAGAGGCATTTAACAAGTTGCTCAAAGGTGTTCGTGCATTGCCCGTCATGGCAATAGTCTGATATACATTCGACATGACGAATGAGTATTTTCTGAAATACTCACATGAAACGGACCGTCATATTGCGGGGGACAACAAGAACAAGTACAAGTACCCACCTAAGGTTGACGATTGGATGCAATTTCAGACAAGGAAAGCGGATTCCCAAGTTGTCACAGAATATGACAATGACGAGCTAATTTACCAAGTTACGGAGCCCGGAGGTACAATGGCTGATGGTGTCCAACACGGAGGCCGAGCTTTCAAGGTCTCGCTCAAGACCTGTGAGTGCACATGCGGAAGGCCATCATTGCTTCATCTTGCGTGCTCGCACTTGCTCGTGGCGTCTCGCAGGCGACATTTGGATTACAATAATCCGCTCACGGTGAGAGAGGTTGAGTTCTCTATTGAGACTACTAAGAAGACATGGGCTCCTAGAGTTCATCCATACTTGGACCAATCACAATGGCCAGAGTACCATGGAATTCAACTATGGCCCAATCCGAAATGGAAGTTTATTGGACGTGGAAGACGCAAGACAAAGTGCTTTAGGAGCGATATGGACGGATGGGGATGTGGTGGTGGTCGGGAAACGGGTAACGACCAATTTCAAGAGCCTCGTGAGAGAGCCCGGTGTGGAACGTGCAATGGTGAAGGGAACAATGCAAGAAAGTGTTCTCAAAGGAAAAGAGCAAAAGGAAATCAAGGAAGTAGTAGCCAATCGAGCGGTAGCCAACCAAGTATTGTCCAACCAAGTAGTAGCCAACCAGGGACTAGCCAACAAGATCCAATCCAACCAAGTGGTAGCCAACCAAGGACTAGCCAACCAAGTAATAGCCAACAAGCTCCAAGCCAACCAAGTGGTAGCCAACAAAGGACTAACCAACAAGATCCAAGCCACAATTTTCTTAGACAACAAGATCCTAGAAAACAAAGAGGTCGACAACTTGGGCTAAGAAGAGGAAGAGGGCGTGGTGGTTTTAATCCCGCTAGTATGATAGGTTACTTAGCAGGACCAAATCCGTATGCTCGTAGGTATGTTCACATTTATGTATATTTTACTATCATTCATGCTTATTGGGTTCAATGCATCCTTTACTAAATTGTACCTTTTATTCTTATAATAGGTATGGCCACTCAACCCAACAAGGGCAATGATGGGGAAGGTGTGAGCTACTCGAAGGTCTGGGCGAATGCTATGGAGGTGGTGGAGAAGAGGAAGGAAGTCGAGGAAGAGAGGAAGAGGAAGGAAGCTGAGGAAGAGAGGAAGAGGAAGGAATCTGAGGAAGAGAAGAAGAGAAGGCATTCTAAGAGGTAGTTCAACTTGCTCGTGACTTGGCGAAAAAGAAGGACGAGGTGAAGAAGAAGAAGGAAGAGGAAGAGAGGAAGAGGAAAAAGAAGAAGGAAGAGGAAGAGAGGAAGAGGCAAAAGGAGAAGAAAGAGGAAGAGAGGAAGAGGAGGGCCAATGCTAGGTCACCTTGCGCCAACCAAGAGGAAAGGCCAAAGAAGCCGTTTCGTACTTCTGAGGCCCATGGGAAGGAGGTTCCTATTTGTTGGTGTGGAACCGATTGCACTGTTAAGCAGTCCCAAGACTACTATTCCGATAGTTGGGGAAAGAAGTTCTTCATGTGTGCCAACTATAATCGCTCTCCCGAGCGTAGCCGCAACCCATACGACACTCCACCGGTATGCACAAAGCTTTTTAGTTCTTCATGTGTCCCAACTATTCCATATTATAGCCTCTAACATGCACTATTTTCTTGTAGTCTCCCCCTTCGGTATGCAGGTACTACACTTGGATAGATCTCGAGCAACCTCAATCTAACAAGGTTATCCAAGAGATCGATTGGGCCATAAAAAGAAGGCGCTGCTTCTAAGGGCTGCGTGACGAGGAGATGGCGAAGAAGCACAAGCAACGTGATGACGAGCTCCGCAAGAAAGAGGAGGAAGAGAAGCGCCTCGCTAAGGAGGCTTGTGATGCAAAGAGGGAAAGACTGCGTTGAACAGCGTGCCGTTCCATGGAGGAAGAGGAAGAGAAGAAGAGGAAGGGCAAAGGGCCTATGTTCTAGACTTTGAGTATGTAACCGGGAGTCATGGACTTGTATGTGTCAAGATTTGCTCATGAACCTCGTGTTATTTCGTGAACCCCTTAAGGGCAAAACATGTCCCATGTATTAGGTGCTTGCGTTCAAAACATGTTGGGCCCCCATGTGTGGTTTTGGTAATTAATGGCAATCTTTATGGACTAATGTGTGTATTTAGTTATACATGTTGGATTTGTCCATTGGCATCGCTTGGAGCATGTGTTGGCTTCAAGGTCGATGAAATGCAAAGAAGATATGTTGTGCAAGCTCAATATGCGAGGTCGATGATGAGGAATTAAGAAAGGCGTTCCATCTTGAGAAGGGAAAGACCGTCTACATCGAGCTCAAGTGGAATTCTCAAGGCAACGGTATAATCTTGATAGGTTTTCCCTTTTGCCGGTCTCTTGTTGTGTATAGGAGACCGGGTTTAGGATAGATAACCGTACTATCAAGAGGGGCTCTCGTATGAGTAATTCGGTCACATCGTTCGGAGAGAGCTCAAACCTTTGCATACTTGCATCATCGTATTTGGTTGTTATTTGATCTTATCCATGTGAGGATATAGAGCTTGTGGTAATCTCCATAACAAGCTATTGTTCATCAAAATCGGATCTCCCATATATATCTTGTTGCGATTTTGATTTATGCGGCTTTTCGGTTTCTCACCAAGTGAGGTATCTCACATTATATACTTGATACTTTCTCACTTGGTGATAATCAATATTTCCACTTTTTATTGGGAAGCCTTTGTCGTCCTCTATCCAACGCAATTCGAATCGGGTCACTCGGAGTCACCAATCAAAAGTTATTGTCGTTTGAATAATTGCTATTATTCGGTTTAAAAAAGAAAAGGAAAAATATATTTTCTGGGCCATCCAATACTACCGGGCCAGTACCGGACGTGCCTGTTTCAGCCCACTCGCCTTTAGTCTGGCCTGGCATCTTTTTCCGGTCCTACCGGACCGGCCCGGTAGTACCGCCCGGGTGGGCCGGTACTACCGGCCGGCCCAGGTAGCCTTCCTAGCCCAGCTGTGCCCGCTCTCTCTCTCTCGCATGCTCTCTCTCTCGCTTGCTGCCGCGCGCCTGGGCTCGCGCGAGCTCTGCCGCCGCGGGGGCCGGCCCAGCGCGCCGCTCCCGCGCGCCTGCCTGGCGACGCGCGCTGCCGCTGCCGCGTAGATCCCGCCCTCCCGCGCGCGTGCTCCCGCTCGTTGCCGCCAGCTGCCTCGCTCGCCCGCACGCGCATGGCACCCGTTGTGGCCCCGAAGCTCCTGCGCTGACCCCATTCGCTGGCTCACGCGCTCGCATGCGTGTGCTGCACTGCTGCTCCCTCGCGCGCGCGCACAGTTCTTGCTAGTCCTGCATCGCTCGCTGCATGCTGCTTCTCTATCTCATCTGCTTGCATGCGTTGACTTCCCTATGCGCTACCGGTCCGTTCTGAAAAATGCCCAAACGGCTAATTTTATGAGGCCATTATTTAAGCCCCTTGTCCGATTTCAGTTTAGTAAACTCCTCTTTTATCTATTAGACTAAACTTTGTCCACACTTGCTCTAGATCTTGAAGCTTGCCTAATGTTTTCCCTACGATGATTCTTGCTCATATTTGAGTGGAAGAGAGAGGAGATCTAGCCCCACGTTTTGACCTAACCGATTCATCTCTTTGTGAGTGCATCTTTGAAAATCTAGATTTTGGGGGATTTTGTGTCTCTCTTTGATTCCTCCTCTCTTGTTCCCCCAATAGCTTTAATAGCTTTGTTGGAACTTGAGAGTGAGGGATTTGAGCATCTTTGTGGTGTTCTTGCCATTTGCATTTGGTGCATCGGTTTGAGTTCTCCTCGGAGGATTTGGTTTGAGTTACTCATTGGAGCTTGTCCCTCTTGGGTTCTTGGAACCCTAGACGGTTTGTGGCCTTGGTGGCATTGTGGCCTTTTGTGGCATTTGTTGGGAGCCTCCAATTAAGTTGTGGAGAAGTGCCACAACCTTGTGAGAGGTTCCGGTTGCCACCGACAAGTGCACCGATAGTGGAAGCGTGGATCGATCCCGTTGGGGTGATATTCACCAGAGAATAAGGGAGGCCTTTTGTGGCGTTGGTGGTTTGATACCACTCCCTCTCCAAACGAGACGTACTCCATGTTGGGAGGAACTCGGTAAAATATCGGTGTCCCCGCGTGCCTCGGTTATTTCTATACCCGGGCTCTTTACTTATGCACTTTACATTGTGATAGCCTTCGTGCTTGAAGTAATATATATCTTGCTATCACTTTGTTGCTTGCATTGCTTAGCATAAGTTGTTGGTGCACATAGGTGAACCTTAGTTGTTCTAGGTTGTGCTTAACAAAGTAAACACTAGTTTTATTCCGCATTTGTTGAGACACTCTAGGAAAAGTTTTAATCGCCTATTCACCCCCCTCTAGGCGACATTCGTATCCTTTCACTCGTGTTATTTCGTATGTGTCAGGGAACATTTCCCCCCACCCCCCTAAAGATTTTACATGTGTGATGATTTACCCTCGAAACTACCCCTTAAAAGCTGCATGTAGCAGCATCTTGATAGTGCGGCGCCAGGCGATTTGGCGTTGCACGGTGCGGCGCCGTCCAGCCCGGTGCCGCACATGCGCTTCAACATTTACAGAAAGGTTATGTAGACTCTCGAGCACATGTGCGGCGCCAGACATGATGGCGTTGCACGGTGAGGCGCCACCAACGCTTGCGTTGCACTATGCGGCGCCATGCAGCCTGGCGCCGCACATGGGGTCGAAAATAGATAGAAGGTTCTGTCTATTTTTGAGCCCAAGTGCGGCGCCAGGCTGCACGGCACCGCACGGTGCGGCGCCACCATAGCGCGCGTTGCACAGTGCGGCGCCGCACATGGGCTCGAAAATAGACATAACCTTCTGTCTATTTTCTGGCGCCGCACATGGGGTCGAAAATAGACAGAACGGCGCCGTGCTGTCTGGCGTCGCACATGGACTCCGCCCTTTCCTGGGCCTCTTTGCCCAGCATAGAGTCCATGTGCAGCGCCGTGCTCTATGGCGCCGCACTTCCCTGGCATGCACTGTTGGAATCAGGTGCTTGGCTCTATTTGTATTGATGTGCCAGCACCTAAACAATATCACAACACCATAGTGCAGACAACATCACAACACCAAATTGCAGACAACATCACAACACCAAATTCAACGTCACAACATTTTTCGACAACCATAACATCACAACATTCTTCGACAACCATTACAAGTAGCAAGTTGAAACAACCATTAGAAGTAGCAAGCTCAAACAACACCAAAGTACCATATCTACTCTACTTCCCACGGGTGGTCTTCGCTCCTCGGCCCCTTCTCGCGGGCATCTTCCTCCTCCTCCTCCTCTTCGGTTTCTCTTCATTCTCCACCTCTAAACGGTATGGATTCTTGGACTTCTTTGTCTTGGCCGCAGAAGGGTCGGGTGTGTAAGGCTTCTTGGGTTGCCTTGGCTTGAGCACGTAGTCGGACCGTGATGGCGCCTCGTTGGTAACCCCAAGCGCAGGGTGTGAAGAACAAGCAACAAGTTTTCCCTAAGTTGAGACCGGGGTTATTGAACCAGAAGGAGGAAGAAAACGTCACACAGGTGTTGCAAGCAACGCGGAGACCTGCACAACACAAACTCAAGACTTTGCCCCCAACGAATCAGTGAGGTTGTCAAGCTCACCGGTTTGTTGTAACAAAGGATTAAACGTATGGTGTGGAAGGTAATGGTTTGCAGCAAGTAAACAAGTAACAGTGGAAGATGTATCAATGGTAAAGATTGGACCGGGGTCAATAGTTAGCTAGAGGTGCTCTCCTTAGATAAACAACATGGCATGAAGGGTAAACAAATTACAGCAGGGCAATTGACAGGAACTGAGCAATACATAACAATGAAATTACTAGTCAGAAAGATCCTATGAGATTCTATTGGGCAATACAACAAGATACATAGACCGCCATCCAACTGCATCTATGACCAGAAGTCCACCTTCAGGTTATCATCTGAACCCCCTCCAGTATTAAGTTGCAAGCAACAGACAACTACTATAAGCAAAGTGTGTAAGGTAAACAGTCCACATGTTCCATGAACAAGAGACTGTTGTTTTCTCCCTAGTAGCAACATCACATCTACAACCAAAGATATTATTGTCACTTTCCTTGGAAACTAGAGGCATGAACCCACTATCGAGCATAAATACCCCCTCTTGGAGTCACTAGCAACTACTTGGCCAAGATAGCTACTAACAACGGAGAGCATGCAAGATCACAAACAACACAGAGATGATAGAATCATAAAGACAAAACCATTAATCAAACCAACATAATAATCTCAATATCCATCGGATCCCCATAAACACAACATGCATGATTACAAATAGATTAGATCTTGATCATGAACGGAGCTCACAAGATCTATACATGAAAGCACAAAGGAGGAGATACAACCATCTAGCTACTACATGGACCCATAGTCTAAGGTGGAACTACTCACGCATCATACCGGAGAGAAGGCCTCCGGGATGATCTCCCCTCCGGCAGGGTGCCGGGAAGAACTTCAGATCCCCCCAATCTAGCGACGATGGTGGCGGCGGCCACAGATGGTTTGGTGGAGATTTGATCGTGTGCTTAGGGTTTCTGCATCAGGGGCTTCATATAGGCGAAGGGGGAGGCCGAGGCGGCGGCCAGAGGGGCCACACCCCTCCCAGGCATGGGGCAGGGCCCACCCACGCATAGGGTGGGTCTGGCCGCCCTGGCTTGCCTCTCCGGCTCCCCTCTGGACTGCTTATTCCCCACGGAAAGTAATTGACTTTGACGTTTGTCCCGTCCAATTCCGAGAATATTTATTTACTAACTTTTCTGAAACCAAAAACAGTAGAAAACAGGCATCTGACATTGCTGCAACTTGTTAATAGGTTAGTACCAGAAAACATGTAAAAAGCACCTCAAAGTGTAGACAAGTAAAGCAAAGTAGATACTAAACAAGCATGGAGCATCAGAAACTATAGATACGTTTCCGACGTATCAACATCCCCAAGCTTAACTCCTGCTCGTCCTCGAGTAGGTAAGTGATAAAAGAATAATTTTTGAGGTGACATGCACCCTCACAATAAAGATCCAACCATTTGCAAGCATTGAAAGCTGGGATCAAATAACTCTAAATATGCATGAAATATGGAGTTCTAACAATAGGACATAGTAATTATGCATGCAACATGAAAGGCTACAAACAAAGATCATGAATAACATGCATTGAAAAATGTTTGTTTGTTTCACGTACAGAAAACATAGCATAGTGACAATCATCTTGTCCCTCATAGAGTAGCAATAAAGATGCATAGGACACCTTCAAAGTTCACAAGGGTGACTAGAAACAAATAGCACAAGAACAAGTAATATCACAATATGCATCAATCAATAAGCTTTGGAACACTGCACATAAAATGACAACTATGCTCTCTTAAAGGTTCCTAAAGGTAGAAGGTGGAGACTTAGTAGTGGTGGAAGAAAGGCCTTTTTGTAAAGGAAGCAGGGATTACAAGTTTCAAAAAGAGATTCCAAAAATTATGGTACTTGTTCACTTTCAGCCCTCATTGCCCCTATCATAAGCATCTTGAAGTGATTAAGGTTAAAGTGGCAAAGATGGAGTATATGCTTGACGAAGTATAAGTTGGCATTCTCAAGTCTCTTGAATACAAGGTCCACACCTCATGCGTACTCAACTTTGGGCCCAAGTAAGTTCTTATCATTATAAGTATTTTCATATTATTGAGAACCGCCAACGGAGTACCCCTTGCACATGGTACATGAGCTTTCCCATAACCAAAATGACAAGGCAAGCAGACAATGAGCATCTCTGCAGTCTTATTATGTACCATGGGAATATGGTGCTTTTTTTCTCTCTTTCCTCTTTTCTCAACGTGTCTCTTTTTTTATAAGAAGAATTCTTCATAGATGTCACTATGGTGATGCTGCAAGTTTCCACCATGATTAGGCATGGCTTAGGCTAGCGGCCCAGGCGTTTCTCTAACACAGGATACAAACTCCATGGACTTACAAGTTCCCTCTTTATTTCACACCGATGACATCCATAGTCAAAAGAGCATGATATCAACTAAGTACAAAGTACAAGTGCAATGTTGAAAACGTTCCCCGTGACAGCACGGTTTTGTTAATTCCAACGTATAGGTGCAAGCATATACAACAAAGTTGTCACAATGGTTCAAGTTTATTAGGGGCAAAGAACAAAAAGTGTGCCATCAAGTTCGCGAGGGCTTTAATCGCTAAGTTTTCACATAACAAAATAGTTTTTAATTGGAAGATAGCTGAAAACAAGAATACACTTGGAATGGTGTAACACACCATGCATAGGAGTTTATAGTGGACACTTTGGAATAACTTGGTTTCTTGGGAGTTGGAAGCATGAGTAGAACTTACTCATACAAGTGGAGGCTAGCAAAAGACTGGGAGCAACCAACTAAGAGAGCATAATGGCCATAATCATGCAGTGCAACAAAGCATACCAATCATAGGAAAGAGTGGTACTACAAGTCAAGGACTAAATGATCATAGAGGCTAATGGTGACTTGTCATAGTCATAACATGGTGTGAGCATGTGCCAAGTCAACCCAAGCAAAGCATCAAAGGAGAATACCACAATACTATGCTTTTGCATGCTAAAACAACGCATAATTTCTTCAAGGCACACTAAGCAATCCCAATTGTTTGGAACAAGACATGCTACAACAATAATCACTAAGCATAAGGCCAAAACAACACCTAGCATGTCATGCTAAAGTCTAAGTCATAGGCAATGCAAGCTCCTCTTGCACTTGAATCAAGAACTTACTAATCCTTTCCAACACCAAGCAACTTATTTGCAAAACAACACAGCGAGAACGGGGGTCCAAACTACTTTATTCAAGCAAACGAAACAACCTAATCAAAGCAAACGAAAACTAAGACGCTCCAAGAACAACACAACTGTGCATGAAACAATAAAAATGAAGTGTCTAGAGAGACGTGAGCTTTTTATTGATGAAGAAGGGGATGTCTTGGGTATCCCCAAGCTTTGACGCTTATACCTCTTGGATATTTCTTGGGGTGACACCATGGTGGCATCCCCAAGCTTGAGCTTTTGTCCATTCTTCATCTCATTGCATCATTCTCTCTCTACACCTGAAATTTTTCCTTCATACAAAACTTCACACAATCTTCATTACCAACATTAGTGTATTCAAAAGATATTAGACCCCTGGCAAAGCTTTGGAACAGCAAGCTTTTCACTAAAAACACAAGCTACTGTAGTAACTCCTTCAAAAATCTCAATTCACCTAAAGAGAACTCAAAAAAGAATCAGTAAGAAGCAAATGCAAATAATGGCAGAAATCTGTCAAAACAGACCATTAGGTAGAAACCGATTTTTTCAAACATCTCCTGTTGCTCGAATCAAAAAGTGTTGAACTAACGAAAGTTATCTAACATACTGGGGGATTTATTCGTAAATTTTGAGCTCAATCCGAGTTACATAGACTCCTCACAATTTTTTTGGTAGAGGATAGAAATCTATTTCGAGACAGCAACTCCCCAAATCTTACTTCCCTCTCATTAGAGGTCATTCTTGGCACAAAAAGCAAACAAAAAGGATAAGGAGAGGTCATTACTGAAGTAATAACTTCCAAGACTCAAGTAAACTATGGGGTTATCTCCCAACAGGTACTTTTCTTTAACGCCTTTAAGTTAGGCTTGATAGCTTGAGAAGATGCTCACATAAGAATTATGAATTGAAGTCAAAGAGAGCATCAAGAAGAAAATGCAAAACACATTTAAGTCTAACCCACTTGCTATGCATGGGAATCTTGTACACAAATAAGTTCACAAAGAACAAAGTGACATGCATAGGAAGAGAAAACAAGAGTAACTTCAAAACTTTCAGCACAAAGAGAGGTGTTTTAGTACCATGAAAACTTCTATAACCATATTTTCCTCTCTCATAATAATTTTCAGTAGCCTCATGAATAAACTCAACAATATAACTATCACATAAATAAGGCTTTTCATGATCTACAAACACATAATTTCTATCAAGCTCAAAAATAGTGGGATTAAAACCTTCACAGGTTTTACCCAAAGTAGATATTTAAAAGGATCCACAGGAACATAACATTCATCCTTCTTTGGTAATCATGGGGGACAATCAAATAATATGAGTGATAAAGAGTTACTCTCATTAGAAGGTATGCATGGGTAGATAATCCATTCTTCCTCCTTGTATTCATCACTCTCCTCCTCTTTTTCATCTAACGAGCTTCCAGTTTCAACAATTTCTTCTTCCATAGGCTCCTGCAAGGCATTAGTCTCTTCTATTTGTGGAAAGCATCTATTAAAATATTAAATAATATAGCCATTTGCTTCCTTGTAATTATCAAAACAGAATTTAAGTATCTCATAAACCTCATATTCATAAGGTGCATCATGAGTATTTTCAAGCAAACTGGCAAGTTCAAATGCACCCTTGAAGGCAATAAATTCTTCAATTTGTTCCACATCATAAAAGTCATAATTTCCTTTAACATAAGAAGATATGGTAACATTATCATTATACTCACATTGAAAAGGCAGGTGTTTATACCTCCTATAGCAACAAGACTTATCAAAGCAATAAGTAACATTATAAGTAGAGCACACGTGAAAGGGCATGTATGCCCCATGTGTGGTTTTGGTAATTAATGAAAATTTCTATGGACTAATGTGTAAATTGAGTTTCACTTGTAGGTTTGTCCATTGGCATCGCTTGGGCCATGTGTTGGTCTCAAGGTTGGAACATGAAGAAATGTCCAAGGGTGCCCATTGGAATCATGAAGAAAGAAGGAGCTTGAAGGTTGATCAAGGCATGTGCATCGAGTTGCATCAAGATGGATCAACCTCACGAAGGGATAAAGAAGGGCGAGCTCAAGATGTGCCATCTCTAGAAGATATCATGCTTGAAGCTTGCCATTCCCGTGATCATGGAGTGATGAAGACAAGTACAAGAAGAGGTTTCCCCATGGAGTATGGGGGAGCAATTTGCAAGTCTTCATCAAGCAAGAGCGAACAAGAGCAATCAAGAAAGATGTTCCCACTATAGAAGAACAAGACGGTCTACATCAAGTTCAAGTGGGTTGCTCAAGGCAAAGGTATGTTCTTGATAGGGCTTCTCTTTTGCCGGTATCGTGTTGTTAGTTGCGAGACCGGGTTTAGGATAGATAGCCGTACTATCAATAGGGGCTCTCAAGCGGGTGTCTCGTTTGCATCGTTCGGAGAGAGATCAAACCTTTGCATTCATAGCATCATCTTTCTTGGTTGTTATTTGGTTCTTGTCCATGAGAGGATCTAGAGCTTGTGGTCATCATCATAACAAGCTCTAGTTCATCATCTAAGGATTTCACTTGCATATCTTATTGCGGTTTTTGATCTTGCGAGTTTTCCGGCTCGACACCTTTGGGAATACTTCACATATATATTCATAGTATTTTCTCCCAAGGTGATACCCAATATTTCCTGCCAGTAACCTTTTGTTTGACGGAACTTCAGTCGGAATTTCAACCGGAAGTTCCGCTCCCACCGGAAGTTCTGGCCAGGGACCGGAAGTTCCGCTCAGGCCTAGTTGCCGCCAGAAGTTCCGGTTGAATTTCCGGATCTTGTTCCGCTCACGTTCAGTAACCTTCTGTTTTTGTTGTGTCTATTTGACGGAACTTCTATCGGAACTTCCACCGGAAGTTTCGCTCCCACCGAAAGTTCTGGTGAATCAGCGGAAGTTCCGACCAGGACTCGCTTTTTCAGTTTCTCGCTCCGTAGTTTTTTACCGTTGGCCATGTGCCACCGGAACTTCCGGCCTCCCACCGGAAGTTCCGTCCAGGAGTCACGAATGCCCATAACAGGCAGATCTGGGAGCCCTTTAAAAGGGCCTCCTCTTCCCCTTCGTGGGCAACAACTCTTTCTTGGTTCTTGGCTTTCTATCTCTCTCCTCCATTGTTGACCTTGAAGAAGCTTTCCCTCTCCCCTTTACCTTCCTATGATTCTTGCATCTTTTTGAGGGATTTGAGAGAGGAGATCTAGATCTACAATCGCCCCAAGCTAAATCCCTTCTTTGTGAAGGAATCATTGGGATCTAGATCTTGGAGAGTTTTGTGTTCTCCTCTTGTGTTCTTTCTCCCTTATTCCCCCAATAGCTTTTGTAGCTTTGCTGGAATTTGGGAGTGAAGGACTTGCCCTTGCATTTGTTGCATAGGTTTGAGTTCTCCTCGGAGATTCGGCGAGTACAAGCTTGAGGGCTTGTTACTCCTGGGTTCCTTGGAACCCTAGACGGTTGTGTGGTTGGATTGTTGACCTTTTGTGGTCTTTTTGACCTTTTGTGGTCTTGTAGCCTTTTGTGGCGTTGTTGGCCTTTTGTGGCATTGTTGGCCTTTTGTGGCATTGTAGCCTTTTGTGGATTTGTTGTTGGGAGCCTCCAATTGAGTTGTGGAGTTAGCCCCAATATTGTACGGGTTCGGTGACCGCCCTCAACCGTCCCATAGTGGAGCGAGTGCCCGCCTTTGGTGGTGCGCACTCGGGAGAATAGGGTGAGCCTTTTGTGGCGTCGGTGAGTTGCGTGCTTCCGCATCCGGGGTGAGGCCTTGTGTGGCGTTGGGTGAGCATCGAGCCACCACACCTAGAGGTGAGCCATTTGTGGCATTCGGAGAGCATTGCACCATCGCACCTCTCCAACGGAGACATAGCTTCTTTGGAAGTGAACTTCGGGAAACAAATCTTCGTCTCCGCGTCCATCGGTTATCTCTCAACCTAGCCCTTTACTTATGCACTTTACATTGTGATATCCATCATACTTGAAGTATTTATATCTTGCTATCACCTTGTTGCTTGTATTGCTTAGCATAGGTTGTTGGTGCACTTAGGTGATCTTAGTGGCTAGGTTTTGTGCTCAATAAATTAAATGTTAGTTTTATTCCACATTTACTTGAGCCTAAACCTTAATATTTTTAAAACGCCTATTCACCCCCCATCTAGACGACTTCCTTTGTACTTACAACACGTCTCTAGCAATAGTATTCAACTTATCAATTTGTTTCCATAAGTGTTTCCCTTTTTGTGACAACCGGTGTTCCTTATAATAATACTTTTGTTCTTCCATGAACCCACCTTGCCAATAAGAACTAGTTTCAAAGAAACCATCCATTGATAGAAAGCATGACCAAGCAAGGCAACAACAGACCAGCAACTAGAGCAGGAACTATTTTTTTGTGTTTTTGAATAAAGAAAGCAAACCAAACTAGACTATTTTTTTTTTTTTTAAAAAGAGGCAAACAAAACCAAGCAAAAGAAACAAAGCAAACTAAAAACAAAGTAAAGATAAAGGAAGTGGAGGACTCCCCTAGTAAAGACTTCCTTAGCCTCCCCGGCAACGGCGCCAAAAAACTTGTTGATGGCGCCTCGTTGGTAACCCCAAGCGCAGGGTGTGAAGAGCAAGCAGCAAGTTTTCCCTCAGTTGAGACCGAGGTTATCGAACCATAAGGAGGAAGGAAACGTCACACAGGTGTTGCAAGCAACACAGAGACCTGCACAACACAAACTCAAGACTTTGCCCCAACGAATCAGTGAGGTTGTCAAGCTAACCGGTTTGCTGTAACAAAGGATTAAACGTATGGTGTGAATAATGGTTTGCAGCAAGTAAATAAGTAATAGTGGAAGATGTATCAATGGTAAAGATTGGACTGGGGTCCATAGTTCACTAGAGGTGCTCTCTTTAGATAAACCACATGGCATGAAGGGTAAACAAATTACAACAGGTTAATTGACAGGAACTGAGTAAGTTATTGATATGTCCAAAATGTATCTACTTTCTCGAACACTTTGCTATTGTTTCTTCTCTAAACTTGTGTGATTTGGATACAACTAACACGGACTAATGTTGTTTTCAGCAGAATTACCTTGCTGTCTTGTTTTTGTGTAGAAAATGAACTATCAGGAAAAATCCCGGAAAATATGCCAAAAACTATTTCTCACCAGAAGATCCACGGAGCCATAAGGGGAGACAGAGAGGAGGCCTGAGGGGGGGGGGCAGACCCACCTCAGGCGCGGGCCCACCTGACCCCGCGCCTGGGGGAGGTCTGGCCACCCCAGGCAGCTCCTCGGCCTCCCTCTGCGCCTATAAGTTGTCTTCTGACCTAAAAATAGAGGGGGGTCGATAGTTTTCCAGAAAGAGTTCTGCTTTGCCGCCGCCACCAGAAACCAAGATTCGGATCTAGAAACTTCGTTCTGGCACCCTGCCGGGACGGGGAATTTAGAGATGATCATCGCCATCGTCATCACCAACGCATCTCCATCAACCACAGATATTTCCCTCATCCATGAGTGAGCAATCCCCGTTGTAGGCTTGGGGATGGTAGGGATTGGATGAGTTCTATCATGTAATCGAATAAGATATGTTAGGGCATAGTGCCTAGTATCTCTATTAGTGCTATTTGACTTTGTTGCAACTTGTTATGCTTAATGCTTGTCACTAGGGCCCGAGTGCCATGATCTCAGATATGAACTTATTATTAAATCATTATGATAGTATTGTTTGTGATCTTATCTGCAAGTTGTGTACACATATCATTGTCCGGATCCAAAGGCCCCAAAGTGACAATAATTGGGACAACCGGAGGGGATAGCTGTGCTGTGAGGATCACATGTGGTCACGGAGTGTTAATGCTTTGCTCCGGTGCTCTATTAAAAGGAGCACCTTAATTGCCAGTAGTTCCCTAGAGGCCCCACTGCCACGGGCTGGCTGGACAGAAGATGTTGTGCAAGTTCTCATTGCGAGCACGTATGACTATATTTGGAGCACATGCCTAGGATTGTTTAGTACTTGGATGTTTGTTATTATTTATCTACAATGCCCTAGGTCCTGAAGTTACATGTTTAGACTCGTCCATGCAACGCCCGTCCATCCATCCCTATGCCTACCGCACTCGAATCCTACTGTTACCGTTACCGTTACTATTGCTACTATTTCACTGTTGTTGTTGCTTTACTGTTGCTACGACCAAACTGTTGCTACTGATAAACTTCTGTGAGCAAGAACAATTTCCAGGTGCAGCTGAACTGACAACTCAGTTGTTAAGGCTTGCAAGTATTCTTTGGCTCCCCTTGTGTTGAATCAATAAATTGGGTAATACTACCCGCGAAGACTGTTGTGATCCCCTACACTTGTGGGTCATCAAGACTATTTTCTGACGCCATTGCCAGGGAGCATAGCTTTATTTTTAAGTTCACTTGGATCTATTATCGTAGTTTCCCCAAAGTTACTGTTTATATCGGCCGAATCATGTAAAGGTCGGCCAAGATGAGCATGACCATGACGTTTACAAGAGGGGCTATATGTTACTCGGCCGACGTACGAGTTAAGTCGGCCGGGCAAGTCCGAATAAGCCATAATGCAGGTGAAGGCCGAGCCGAGTTAAGTGAGGCAGGGCCGAATAACATAAAGCTTACAGGAGAAGGAGGAGCCTAAAGTCAAACCCTAGCCTCAGGCTAGGAAGAATCTGAACAGAGCCAAGCGCAAAGGACAAGGCACAGAGCAGCAGAAGAGCAGAAGGAGGTCACGGAGGTAACAGTCCTGGAACCCGAGGAGTGCAGGTGGGGCTCTCTGGAACTTTGCCGTTATTAGAAGGGGGACACGGAAAGGAGCTCACCGAGTTACTATATTGGGACAAGCATATTCTTCGAATATGCTTGCCACGTCAGCCCTAGAGGAGCCAAGGCACCCCTTTATAAGGAGAGGCTTGGATACTGAGAAAGAGATCGGCTCATTCTACACCGTTAGGCTTGTAAAGTTCATCTTCTCCTGTATACAGCTCAAGGAGCACTTGTAGTCCAAGAGAGGGGAAATAAAGATCTATATGTTAGTCAATCGCGTGTAGAAATAACTACATCTTCCCTCCCCAGATCCCTCTAGCATCCATTGGCCCCATACTTTAGCCTACCCATGGCATCTGCCATGCCACCACCACGACAGTTGGCGCCCACCATGGGGCCAGCAGCGGTGCTAGCTGGAGTCATGATCCGGACGGGAAACTTCATCCACACTGGCGAGCGCATTGTCTCTGGCTTAGTCCGGAGATTTGATCTCTGTGACTATGTCAGCGATAACGCAGGCAGCTTCAGGGGAAAAACTCCTCCGCACAATGACGTCTTCATCAACTTGGGCATGCACCAGATCTACGTCGGCATCGACACCTCCGACGTTTATCCTCACCAAGTTATTGTTGCAGGAGATCCCCCCCCCTTAGCGCTGCAAACGGTCCACGTGGAGAACGCCCCGTCAGCAGCGTTGAAGTGATGGTCGCAGCCGGGGTGCAGGCGGGAGCAGTAGGCGCCGGATCAAGCAAGGATCCGATGACGGGAGTATAGGTGACCACAAAGCAGGCAGCTCCACCGCCCACCGAGGTAGATCCTTCGGCAGCCAACCCAGCCGAGGTGCAGGACACGACCCCGAAGGCACCAAGGGTAAGATGGCCACCTCTGGAAAGACCAGAGAATATTCTCCAGGCAACTATAGATAATCTGACTACGCCTGTAGCACCGATACTTGATCCGGCCAATGCTCAGGCAGAATTAGAAGAAACCAGGCAAAAAGTACTGGTAGAGGCAAAAAAGATGTCGGCATTGCGGGAGTCCTTAAACAGGACCCTGCGAGAATATGCTAAGGAAAATAAGCTTGATGTCGCCCCCGAGCGGGTTGATGAATTAAGATTGAGAAGGAAGAACCTCATGGACAATATCAATAAAGAGCATGAGACTCATAAGGCAGATTCAGTCGATCTAGGCTTGCCGAGGCATAGCACCCCGGCAAAGAACCTAAGGGCGGCAAATGCCGCTGCACTAGAGTTAGAAGGATTGACCGGCGAAGCCCGATAGAAACAGCAAGAAAGAGTGAATAAGATGGTGCGCATTGCGAACCAGCAGAATGAAGAAATGCTTAGAACAGACCCGGCAAGGCCTGGTGCCTCACGTATGGTTCATTCGGCTGGTGCAGCACCCGCCCTATCAGTGGCAGCAGCATCCTCACCCGGAAATAATGCACGAAAAGACAGAGCAGTAACTTCGGGAAAAAAATAAGCAAATTGTTCCGTATGATCCGGCAGTAGCCGGAAAAGCAAATGAAAACAGAGGCAATGGGAGACGAGGTAACAGTGGTGAAAGAAACCCCGGTCGTGCCGACAAAGGCAACAGAAGCCGAGGTAATGGGAATCATGAGAACAATATCCCGGCAGAAGGAAGGAGGGATCCGCCGCCCAATCCTCAGCTGAGATACGAGCCTCGACAGGAAAGAGATGTGAGACCAGCTTGCCACAATCAGGTGAATGAGAGGTACAATGATGGTTATTCAGATATGGATTATACAGGGCATGGTGGAAATGATCATTATGGAATGCAGGAGAGATTAGTGTACATAAACTTGCCATCAAATGATGCAAGACTAAAGCTGGACAGGTTATACTGATCCGAATTGTTAGAGGAGCAAGGTCCACCGGGTCTGGCATGTTTCGGACCCCGGATCATGGGCGAGCCGCCTGTGCCAAATTTTCAGCTGGCAAGGGGCACGAAAACGTACAATGGGAGTACCAAACCACAAGATTGGTTAATTGACTATGCCACTGCAGTAAAAATAGCGGGCGGAAACTTGCGATGGGCAGTAAGGTATGTCCCGCAAATGCTGGAAGGACCGGCCAGAGTGTGGTTGAATAATCTGCCAGCCGGCAGTATCAACTGCTGGCTAGATTTTGAAGAGATGTTTGTCAGCAACTTTACCAGCACTTACAAGAGACCAAATAGGCCGCAACAGTTTGCAATGTGCAAGCAAAGGCCGAATGAGACAGACAGAGAATTCTTGACTCGGTGGTGTAACCTCAGGAATTCATGCGAGGGAGTTATAGAATCACAAGCAATAGCTTGGTTCGCTCAAGGATGCCGTTATGCCAGTGTCTTGTGGCAACGACTGCAAAGAGATATGCCAACCACTTTGGTAGAAACTATAGGATAGCGGATTCGTATGCATTGGGAGATCCGACGCAACCAGAGCTGATGTCAGCGGACCATCGGGAGCATCAAGATCAATATGCAAGAGACGCGGTCGGATCATCGAGGCGCAATGGGTTCAGAGGTAGAATAAGAGAGGAAAGACCGGATTACAGATATGCCTCCAACCAGGTGGCAGCGGTAGTACAAGATCAGCCGAGTCATGGAAACATTCAGCGGCAGAAGAATGGTCCTCAGCAATGGACGCCAAGGAATGAGGGGAAGAGACAATGGACACCAGAACAGAAGAAGAAATGGCAGGAAAGGCCAAAGTACACGTTTGAGTCCATGTTGGATCAACCGTGTAAGTTTCACACTCCAAACCCGGCCAAGCCGGCCAATCATACAACTCGGCAATGCGCCTGGATGAAAAATGCAATGGGGAACCCGACGGGCATGCAAGCACCTTCCCATCAGGCGCATCAGCAGCAGTAGCCGCAGTTGACTGGGGAAAATGCACAGCAGCTAATGTTACCCCCTCCTCCCCCGAGGTATGATAACTTCGACCGGAGAGATGGAGTGCATCAAGTGATAAATCAGGGTCAGGATGGAAGGACAAACCCCGGAAGTAATGGATGCAATGATTACAGGGAACATCATCAATCATACTGCATGTTCACAACAGAACAACAAGACAGGCAAAGTGTACAGCGCCGGCATATGGAAGTGAATGCAGTTATGCCAGCAGTACCAAGATATGTGCCTTGGTCAGATCAATTAGTAACTTGGAGCATAAGGGATCATCCCAAAATAATGCCGAATCCGGGGTCGTACGCACTCGTACTAGATCCGACATTTGTCGGACTGATCATTAATGTGAAATTTTCAAAAGTACTCATTGACAATGGGAGCAGTATCAACATCATGTACAAGGATACAATGCATAAACTCGAAATATCGCAGAATATGCTGCAATCCACGAGAACCACGTTCCATGGAATAGTGTCGGGACTTTCGTGCGAACCCATTGGAAAGGTTCGAGTAGATGTGTTATTCGGCAAAATGGATAACTGCAGAGCAGAAAATTTGGAGTTTGAGGTGGTGGATCTAGAGAGTTGCTATCATGCTTTACTCGGGCGGCCAGCATTGGCCAAATTCATGAGCAGCTGCCACATAACTTACTTGAAAATGAAGCTACCCGGGCCACAAGGAGTGATAACAGTAGCAGGAGATTACAGGAAGTCGATGGAATGTGCCTCGGCCGGATCAAACCTGGCCGAGTCATTGGTGATCCCAAGAGAAAAAAGAAGGATTCAAGAGGTAGCGGCTCTCGCTCAGTCGGCGCAACTGAATATGCCGGCATTGGCCAACCCACATGGAAGCATTTCTTTCCAGCCGACTAAAGAAACGAAAAAAGTCCAGATAGATGAGCAGTTCCCAGAACGCACCGTCACTATTGGTGCCGGCCTAGATGCCAAATAGGAAGGCGAGCTCACCAACTTCCTCCATGAGAATCGGGACATCTTTGCATGGTCAACTCAAGACCTACAAGGTGTGCCGAGGGAGTTGGCTGAGCACTCTCTCCATGTAAGGCCAGGAGCAAGGCCGGTGAAGCAACCTCTCCGCCGCTTCGCCGAAGACAGGAGAAAAATAATAGGGGACAGGGCCGGCTCTATGTTTTTCAGGGCCCTAGGCAAAGTCGGCGGCATGGGCCCTTAAGGCTAACGTATATAGAGACATATTAGAAAAAATTATCATATATGTATCTACTGGCACTTTTAAAATAAAAGTTAACATCCAACCAAACATTTTGTTCTCAAAATATAATAAATAGTATTTGTTGCTGATTTGATTACGTCAAATAAGAAATAATTCTAATGATAATAAGTCAGGAGTGAGGATCAGAGCCTGCCGCTGGTGAATTGGTGATCCCCGATAGACGATAGATGACCTGCGAATCTGCGATCGTCGATCGAGTCAGGGAGGTAGGGCCCTAGAGATCGAGGCACGGAGTCCGACCGATTTTCGAATAGTCGAGGAGAAGAGAAGAGAAGGGAGATCATAAGTTCGCGACGCATTGTAACCCATGCGGCCAGCGTCGTAACGCATTGTAACTCGTAAGCCTTGTGCCTCGTGTCGTAGTGAGCCTTTTTGATTTTCTGATCAACGCATTGTGTCTGGTTTTCAGGGCCCTACTCGTTTCTCGCGTCGTGGGCACCAGATGTATACTCGTATATATATACATCTTCCGTTCGCAAATAAGTGTACGTCTAGCGTTTAGCCAAGTTAAAGTTTATTAAATTTGACTAACTTTATAGATAATATAGCAACATATATTACTCCCTCCGACCCATATTAGTTGGCTCAACTTTGTCTAAATTTGGATGAATCTAGACACTATTTAGTATATATGTTCATCCAAATTTTAATAAATCCAAGTCAACTAATATGGATCAGAGGGAGTACATCAGATTAACATGTCATGAAACTAAATTTTAAAACACATCTATTGGTAATAATTTAGAGTCATAAGTATCACTACATTTTCTATAAAAATTTGTCAAACGTTGTTAACTTTGACTTAGAACAAGATTAGAAGTACATTTATTTGCATATAAAGGAAGTACATGATACAAATTTTTGGGCCCCCTCCGGCCGTGGGCCCCTGGCCAATGCCAGGGTGGCGGCCCCTCAGCGCCGGCCCTGATAGGGGATGAGATAGCTCGGCTCCTTGCGGCCGGGTTCATCATGGAAGTGCTTTATCCGGATTGGATATCAAACCCGGTGTTGGTAGAAAAGAAGAAGGATGATCCAAATGTAGCCGTCATATGGCGAATGTGTATTGATTACACGAACCTAAACAAGGCGTGTCCCAAAGATCCTTTTCCTTTACCTAGAATAGACCAGGTCATTGATTCGACCGCTGGTTGTGAGCTGTTATCATTTGTAGACGCGTATTCTGGTTTTCACCAGATACCGTTAAATCCGGCTGATCAAATAAAGACTGCGTTTATTACCCCATACGGGGCTTATTGCTATCGCACCATGCCATTCGGCCTGCGTAACGCAGGGGCAACGTACCAAAGATGTATGCAAAAATGTCTACATGACCAGATAGGAAAAAATGTACAAGTATATGTAGATGATGTGGTTATCAAAACCAAAGAGAGCAAAACGCTACTGGATGATATTCGGCAGACATTCGCGAACTTGAGAAGGTTCCGAATGAAGCTTAACCCAGAAAAATGCACCTTCGGTGTACCAGCTGGAAAACTACTCGGTTTTCTCGTATCCAGCCGAGGTATAGAGGCCAACCCAACTAACATAAGAGCGGTAGAAAGGATGGAATTGCCGAGATGTCTAAATGACGTACAGAAGTTCACGGGTTGCCTGGCCTCGCTTAGCCGATTTGTATGTCGGCTGGGAGAGAAGGCACTACCACTATATCAACTGATGAAAAAACCTGATAAGTTCATTTGGACACCACAAGCAGATAATGCATTTCATGAACTGAAGAAGATGTTGGTCACAGCACCAATCCTGGCCTCTCCATTGTCAATAGAGCCTATGTTACTTTACATAGCCGCCACAAACAGGGTGGTAAGTGCGGTGATCGTTGTGGAACGAAGTGAAGATGATAAATCAGTACAAAGGCTGGTATATTACCTAAGCGAGGTACTTTTAGCCTCAAAACAAAATTACCCACATTATCAGAAGATGGCATATGGAGTATACATGTCGGCAAAGAAACTTAAACATTACTTTGAAGAGCACCCGATCGAAGTTATCTGTGAAGCTCCCATAGCCGACATATTGAGCAACAAAGATGCAAGTGGCCGAATAGCAAAATGGGCAATTGAATTATCACCTTATGCTCCACAATTTGATAGGCGAGATGAAATCAAATCTTAGGCAGTGGCTGACTTCTTTGTGGATTGGGTCGAGGTACAATATGAGCCACCATTACCAGATCCGAATTATTGGACAATGCACTTCGATGGTTCCAAGCTGAGGAATGGCTTGGGGGCAGGGATAGTGTTGACCTCGCCAAAAAGAGATCAGCTGAAATATGTGTTGCAAATACATTTTGCCGCATCAAACAATGTAGCCGAATACGAAGCACTCGTCCATGGATTGAAGGTGGCAAAAGAGATTGGGATACGCCAGATCCTATGCTACGGAGATTCAGATCTAGTAGTACAGCAAGTATCAGTCAATTGGGATGCGCTAGATGCCAATATGGCCTTATATAGATTCCATGTGCAAAAACTCAGTGGATACTTCGACGGATGTGAATTTCATCATATACCTCGGGCAGAAAATGACGCTGCAGACACGCTGTCAAAACTCGGATCAACCAGGCAATCAATTCCCCCGGGTATCGCCCTAGAGCACCTGAGAAAACCATCAATAACACCATCACCAGAGTCCGAATCCATCTTTATTCCGGCAAAATCAAGAGAAGATAGTATGCCGATGGAAGTTGACAAAGAATGTAACCCGGAGTTTCCAAAAATGAACCCGGCGATGCACGGATGGATATGGAAAAATCCGAGGTGGTTATGTTGGCGGGAAATATGGAAATAGATAGTGAAATTATTCCAGAAAAAATTGTGCCAACATGGGCGCAACCCATATTTTCCTTCCTTAAGGATGCGACTTTGCCGAATAACGAGGTACTGGCTAGACAGACAGTGAGAAGAGCTAAAGCTTATACAATCATAAACAATGAGCTATATAAAAGGAGCGTCACAAGCGTACTGCAAAGATGTGTGGATTCGGCGGAAGGCCAGGAGATTCTCCTAGATATACATCAAGGAGAATGCGGGCATCACGCCTCGTCCAGAGCTTTAGTGGCCAAAGCATTTAGGCATGGATTTTATTGGCCAACAACGTTGAAAGAGGCCAAAGAATTTGTGGAAAAATGTAATGGTTGTCAGAGATATGCCAGCAAGATACATATGCCATCGTTCGAGTTAAAGACGATACCAATTACTTAGCCATTTTCTGTATGGTGCTTAGATATGGTGGGACCATTCAAGCCGGCCCAGGGCGGGATGACCCACATTTTAGTCATGGTCGACAAATTCACAAAGTGGATTGAAGTGAAACCAATAAAAAATATGATGGACCAACAACAGTAAAATTCCTCAAAGATATTATCTTGAGATATGGTTACCCACACAGTGTTATTACAGACAATGGCACAAGCTTTGCTGAAGGGGCCTTTGCTAGATTCTATCAAGAAAAACACATAAGACTAGATGTCGCCTCAGTGGCTCACCCAGCATCTAATGGGCAAGTAGAAAGATCTAATGGACTAGTATTGTCCGGAATAAAACCCCGACTCGTCGAACCACTACAAAGGTCGGCAGGGTGCTGGATTGAGGAACTACCAGTAGTACTATGGAGCCTCAGAACTACCCCAAACAGGTCAACAGGGTATACTCCATTTTTTTCTGGTATATGGAGCAGAAGCCGTGCTTCCAGCCGACATAATACATGACTCGCCAAGAGTTACCTAGTATACAACCGCTGAAATTAATGAGGTAGCTCGGCAAGATGATGTCGATCTGCTAGAAGAAGCCAGGGAGTTGGCACTATCAAGATCAGCTATTTATCAGCAAGACTTACGATGATATCACAGCAAGAAAGTCAATCCAAGAGTGTTCAAAGAAGGAGATTTGGTTCTTCGGCTAGTGCAACGCACAACCGGCATGCACAAACTATCGCCCCCATGGGAGGGACCATTTATCGTGAGCAAAGCATTGCACAATGATGCATATTACCTAGTTGATGCTCAGTCTCCAGAAAAGAACAAGGCAAACAAAGCCGGCGAAGAATCGAAAAGACCATGGAACATAGCTTTACTTCGTCCATTTTAGACATAGGAGTCATCTATGATGCGTTGTAATGTGACGCTTCAAGTCGAAGTATCGACTATGTATTAAACCTCGGCACCTTGAGCAGTGACTCGGGGACAGCCCTATGTTATTTCTTATTTTGGGTTATGTATTAAACCTCGACACCTTGAGCAGTGACTCGGGGACTGCCCTATGTTATTTCTCACTTAGGGTTATGTATTAACCCTCGGCACCTTGAGCAGTGACTCAGGGACTCCCCTATGTTATTTCGCATTTTGAGTGATGTATTTAACATCAGCACATTGAGCAGTAACACGCACACTGCCCTATATTATTTCACATTTTGAGATATGTACTAAACCTCGGCACTTTGAGTTAGGCACTTTGAGCAGTGACACGGGGACTACCCAACATTATTTTTTATTCCTGAATTATGTTTTAAGTTTCAGGACCTCGAGCAGGGAACTCGGGGACTATAACATATTATCCTTTATCTCGAATTAGGTATTAAAACCTCGATTTCTAGAGCACTGACTAGGGAATTGCCCCATGATGGTCACCTATTACAAAAATGGGTATTAAACTTCGGCACCCTGAACGATAGGTCAGAAGCTACCATGAACGATATTATTTCGCTTTCCCCAAATATGGGCTTCGAGATCTATAGCTCGGATAGAGATCAAGAACACAATGGTTGAGCCGTCGAATTTATAAAGGCCAGGCAATATTAAACGCCGAACTAAGGTGGGTCAAATGAAAACACACAATCCGAACTTATGAGATTGAAGGCCACCAAAGCAAAGATTTAAACCAACAAGATCTGTTTAGACAGACTAATAACGATCACCATCATATGTGACTTAGCGGCAAAAGGCAAAAGGGGTTCATACCACACAGAAGGTCGGACAATTGTTTCACACACATCATACGCCCGACATACCGGGGATAAGAAATAACTTAAAGTTTTTTAAACCTAAGGGGCAGCGACTTGGTCAGGCATTAGGCGCTCCGAGGTAGACGACACCTTGGCCGAAGTTACTTTGCCCTCCACAGAACCAATAGCGACTTCGGGGGAAGCCCGGGGCTGTTGGTAAGCGTTAGGTTGAGCTTAAGAGTGCCCAGTCCCTTTAGAAGATGATCGCGCGTCGCCTTCCCCATCCGAGCTGGCGCTGGAATCACCAGAGTTGTCCGAGTCACCCTCACCCTCGTCCTGATCGGCCGAACTATTATCAGAGGCATCTTCGACTTCGACGTCATCCGCTGGGTTAGGAAGAAAACTCGGCCCTTCAATCCAGTTATGCACATCAGCATACTCAACAAGCTGGAAGGCACGAGCTTGTCGGCGAGCGACGAATTCTGGATCCTCAACCCAACGGGAGCCAGTGCGCAAGTTTATCAAGGCATCGAGCGAAATATCCTCGTACCAAGACATAATGACTGTGAGCGCCATATCAGCACCAGCCCGTCCAGCGGATTCCCTCCAGATATTTAATTGGTTCTGGGATGCCATTAATCTTTCCACCAGTATCTTGAGCTCATCAATATCAGGAGTTCCAGAAGTATTCGGCCAGAGAACATGGTAGGCCCGAATGGCTGCCTGCACCAAATCCCTGCCCATAATCTTCATCGGACCAACGGCAGCGCCAACAGCAACCAAGAAGTCTTCCATCGAGTATTCTGGGCTCGCATCTGCGGGGACACCTCGGCGCACGCGAGCATTAATCACCGCTCTAGATCTCACGGGCTTAGCTTCCGGAAAATGGTCTACGCAAAATAAAGTATATCGGTCAAAAGTAAGAAAGAGAAGAAGAAAACTCGGCCACGGTCAGAGACTTACGATGAATATAGCTCAGCAATTTCTGAAGATCTTGAGCCCAATCAACCTTGGTATTCTTAAAGCGAGTGATTTCCTCGCTCATCGTCCGTGTCTTAAGTTCGGCAGCCTCGAGGAGTTCTTTATCCTTTTGCAATTGCAGACTTAGCCGATTCTTCTCTTCGGAAAACTCCTGATCAACTTTCTCTAACTCAGATTTCTGAGAAAGCTTGAGGGACTCCACCTCGGCGCGCAAGCGAATTATCTCATCATCTTTCTCGTTCAGCTGCGCCGAATGAGTAGCAGCTTGTTCTAAAAAATGCAGCATCATATCAGGCATGGGTATGCATTCTTGATGTGACACTGCAAGAGTTTGTAACTCGGCTATACCAAAGCTAGAAGGTTATAAGAAACCCGGGATAAATCTCGAAAGGGAAACAGTAAAGAGAAAGGATAACTAACCTTCCAGGGCCTTGACTTTCTTCTCAAGACGGATATTAAGATTGTTGATATTACCTGTTTACCAGCGAAATGAGCTAACACCTCAAGTCGAAAAAATTAAGAGCTTTAGGGACAATACAAAAGTTTGTTAAATTACCAGCTTTCTTCACCACGGGAACAACTTTCTCATACTTCTCTTGCAATTTCTTATGTGCGAAAAGCAACCTTTGGAATTCGACGGTCCGCCGATCATGAGCAACCTAAGCGATAAAATAAATTGCAGTGAGATATTCGAAGCTAAAACAGATCCGAATTAAGCAAAGCTTAACTCGGATCTAGGTGGATGGATATTCGAAGCTAAACAGATCCGGATTACGCAAAGCTTAACTCGGATCTAGGTGGCTAGATATTCGAAGCTAAAACAGATCCGAATCAAGAAAAAGCTTAACTCGGATCTAGGTGGCTGGATATTCGAAGCTAAGACAGATCCGAATCAAGCAAAAGCTTAACTCGGATCTAGGTGGCTGGATATTCGAAGCTAATACAGATCAGAATCAAGCAAAGCGTAACTCAGATCTAGGTGACTGGATATTCGAACACTAAGACGGATCCGAATCAGGCAAATCCTAATAAAGCTTCCAAACGAATAACAAGTTATTCGGTTGCAAGCTTCCAGACTAGAGTATATATAATATCATTCGAATAACTAATAAAGTGTCAAATAAAAACAATTACCTCGTTCATCTTATCGCTGTCAAGCACGATCTTGGCAGCGAGATGCAAGCGACTGCTGATGTCGGAGAGTTGAAATAGCTGACTGCTTGGATTGCCCTCGAGCTGATCAGCAGCGTTCCAATTATTGGCATACTCAACCAAGGAGCCGAGGCTGTTTCCACTCTCAATACGAGTCAAACTTTACCTCGGGCGCGTTGTGTAACCACCGCCGCCGCGGGACTCTTGTGGAGAGTGAGCTGAGTATCAGCGGCCGGGGTAACAACGGTCTTGGCAGAGGAAGCCCCCTTGCGGAGCGCATCAGCAATCGTAGGTTGAGAAGAGCCGGCAAGTCCTTTCTGAGATGAGGGAGGTTTGGTGACGACGACCTTCTTAGCCTTAGAAGAGGTGTCGGCAGGAGCTGTTACCTCGGCACTAGGGGTGGCGTCCTTGGAAACAGGAGGAACTATAGTTTCTGAGGGCGCCGAGATGGTGATATCCTCGGCTGGAGTTGGAGTTGCGGTTGAAACTGTGGGGACCAAAGGAGTCTCGGAGGAAACTCCGGGGTTCACGATGGGGGCAGTGGGTTCGGTAGGAGGATCTACTGTCCGGGTTACATTGGCATCAACAACGGAAACAGCGGGTGCGTCTTGCCGAGGTAATGTTTGACTCGGAGCAGGAGGAGAGTCCACGCGAGCGGGACTAGGAACTCTGGTATCTTCAGGAGGCAGAGGAGAAGGCAGCCGAGTAGTATGACTCGTCATGCTTGGACCGCTGGGCTTAACAGAAAGAGGAGCGCTGCAAAAGCACATAAAGTCAAATCAAAAGACGGAAAAAGAGAAACAAGAAATACAAATGAAAATGAGCGTACCCAGTAACTCCGGGCATAGTTTAACGCTTCGGAAGGTGCTGGGATGACTTTTTAGTTCGCTTCTTGGGAGCAGCTTCGGAGGCACATGTTGGAGCGGCACGCTTCCGCGAGGTAGCAGGAGGTTGGGAGGCGAGAGGCTCGGCGTCGTGCACCTGACCGGCCTGATTAGCTAGGGAAGTAGAAGCCGGAAATGCATAAGAGATAGGCATTGCGGCGACTACCTCAAGAATTTGGACGTCGTCCGAATCACCTTCCTCCCCGTGAGCCGAGGTCTTGCCACGGGCGCGAGCCCGAGCGAGGTCCGACTTGGGAATGAACTCCTCCGAGTCAGGCTCCCCGCTATCCGGGGTGTTCCGATCTGCGGGCCACGGGAGGGCCAGAACCTCGGCATCCTCAATCTTCTGCTCCGCAAATCTCTGCAAGAAAAGAGACAAAAAGGAATTAGCAAAAGGAATCACAAACGCAATTGGGGGCAAAACATAAATGCGTGAACTTACCTCGGGAGGGGGATTCCCGCGGGTGAACGGCTTCAGTCCCCAGGTCCAATCCTCCGGCATCTCCGTATTGAAGATAGCTCGGACACGCTTGAAAATAAGATAATTATCGAGCTCAACCGTTGAGACTCGGTTGGGATCAAGGGGACCGCTCATATAGCAGAGCTTGTGCGTGCGTTGCTGAAAAGGGCAGATCCGGATGCTGATGAAGGTGTTCATCAGATCTCCGCCACGTAACCCGGCGCGGATCAGCTCCTTCAGCCGAATCTCAAAGGCCTCGGCCAGAGCATGGCTCTTCCTGGGATTATAAGTCCAGTTCTTCTTGGAAGAGGGGCCGATGGAGAAAGCAGGGAGCCGAATCTTATCTTCCTTCCCAGAATTCTTGACATAGAAAAACGATCTATGCCATTTCTTGCATGACTCGAGACCAGCAACGCGAGGAAACTCGGATTTCCTCCAAGGTGTGATGGACGCGGCTCCACACTGGGTAAGCAATTTCTCGGAAGGATGAAGGGATTTGTCCGGAACGACATTGGATCGGATCTGGAAGAACTTGGACCATACATGCACAGACGGCCAGAGGCCGAAGTATCCTTTCGAGGCCGAGATAAAAGCGGATAGAGAAGCAATGGCGTTAGCCGGAAGATGATGCGGCTGCAGGCCGAAGTAGTCGAGGAATTCCCTAGCGAAGTCACTAAGGGGGAGACCAAACCCGCGAGCGAAATGGGACATAAAAATTACATACTCACCTTCGTTAAGAACGGGAGAAGATTCGCTGCCAGGTAAGCGACAAGCTACCTCGGCAGGAATCCGGCGAGTTCTAATTAACCACTCAACCTCTCGACGGATAACGGTGGAACCTTGCCAGGAGCCCCGCTCTGGACCAGACGCTGCATCGTCATCCTCGATGAGCGTGCCGCTAACGGAGCTTGACATAGGGTCACTGGAGGAGTCCACGGAAGAGGAACTAGCGGCGGAGCAAATCCTAGAGGTGCAAGGCCCCGTCGTGGTCCTAGGCGAAAACGGCGGCGGAGCAGAAAAGGAACCGCCGCGGGAAACCTAGAGAGCGGCACACGCGTCTAGAGAAAAATCTAGGAAATGAGACCACAGAGAAACTCACCGGCAACGGCACCGGAGCAAGCGCACGGGGACGAGGTCGACGGAGCAGAGGAATTAGGGCCTCGCCGTCGAAGATTCCGACGAGCGCACGACCGCAGAAGCACGAATAGGCGCAAGGGCGAAAGGAGGAAGAAGGGCAACGGTGGGCGAAGGAGGAAAGTAAATCCTCCAGCCCCGTGCCCCTCTTTATAACCGTGCAGCCTAGGCGGTAGTGGGATCGTGCGTGCGGGCGATAACCGTGTAGATCGTGCGTGCGGTGGAACCGCTCGTGGCTGGGTGGAGCCACACCGGCGACCACACGACATAGGAGAGGATCAGGGCTCCTGACCGATGCGGTGCGCGAGGCGTCGCAGTGCCGATGCGACAGGCGCAGTAATCACTGTAGCGTTGTCAGCGGGAACAGTAGAGGAACAAAAAACTAGAGAAATAATGATGAGTGTTACACGTAGGATGAGGCGTACACAAGAAGCTACACGGATACCTCGGATGGGAGAAAGTAACTCGGAAATGAGGAGGAATGAATATTGGGAAACTGATGTGGCCCGGTCGAGGTACGGACAGGACCACACCAGCTTCGGGGACTAATGTTGGGGAGGTGACCCCGGATAGGGTCAAGACGGGGGAAGCCAAAAGGATTTTCCCCGGTCTTATGCGAGTTACTGTTTATATCGGCCGAATCATGTAAAGGTCGGCCAAGATGAGCATGACCATGACGTTTACAAGAGGGGCTATACGTTACTCAGCCGACGTACGAGTTAAGTTGGCCGGGCAAGTCCGAATAAGCCATAATGCAGGTGAAGGCCGAGCCGAGTTAAGTGAGGCAGGGCCGAATAACATAAAGCTTACAGGAGAAGGAGGAGCCTAAAGTCAAATCCTAGCCTCAGGCTAGGAAGAATCTGAACAGAGCCAAGCGCAAAGGACAAGGCGCAGAGCAGCAGAAGAGCAGAAGGAGGTCACGGAGATGACAGTCCTGAAACCCGAGGAGTGCAGGTGGGGCTCTCTGGAACTTTGCCGTCATTAGAAGGGGGACACGGAAAGGAGCTCTCCGAGTTACTATATTGGGACAAGCATATTCTTCGAATATGCTTGCCACGTCAGCCCTAGAGGAGCCAAGGCACCCCTTTATAAGGAGAGTCTTGGATACTGAGAAAGGGATCGGCTCATTCTACACCGTTAGGCTTGTAAAGTTCATCTTCTCCCGTATACAGCTCAAGGAGCACTTGTAGTCCAAGAGAGGGGAAATAAAGATCTATATGTTAGTCAATCGCGTGTAGAAATAACTACATCTTCCCTCCCCAGATCCCTCTAGCATCCATTGGCCCCATACTTTAGCCTACCCATGGCATCTGCCGTGCCACCACCACGACATCACTGCTACTCCTTTCATCATGGGGAAGTCTCGTGATGGAAAGTTCCCTATTTTACCATCCACTACAAGAAGAGGTACAATCCTAAACACCTCTGTTGTTCTTGATTCACCATCTGTTATAAGTAAGCTTGTAACACCACCACCACATGCTCATGCTACACACACTGCTACTACTGCTGAATCTGAAACTGCTTTTAATACTCATGATGTTACTTCTACTGTGCTTGATGCGAGTGGTTCATTAGGTCCTTCTCTAGATGCTACTATGCCTAGTTTAGGAAATACCAAAACTCCTAGTGAATACAGTGTTACACCTGCTATCTCACATGAGTCTAGTGAGAGTTATGATATTAATGATGGTTACATAGAGCTCACTGATGAATTTGTTGAAGAGTGCTGAAACACACATGGTGCTAGTGCTATTAAGAGTCTCCTCGCTAGACGTACTATTATGCCTAAGAAGTCCTATGATCCTAAGTTTGTCACCTCTCCCATAGATATTAAAGATAAATATTATGATTTCTCTCTTGATTTATCTTATTTAGATATTGTTGAGAAAGAACCTTTTTGTGGTACTGAAAATGAGAGTGATGTGGCTCATATGAATGAGCTTTCTACTATGAGTGCTTTGTTCTCTGATGATTTTAAAATGCGCAAGTACTTTGTTGCTAAGATCTTTCCTTTTTCACTAAAAGGAGAAGCTAGGGGTTGGTTTAATAGATTACCTCCTGGTTCCATTGATAGCCCTGATTGCTTGATTGCTTCTTTCTTTCATAAATATTTTCCTCCCAGTGCTAGACATGCTGCTTTGCAGAGACTTTTTGATTTTAAACAGGGAGAAGAAGAGAAATTGCCTGAGTCATGGAAAAGATTATGTTCCTTGATTCATGCATATCCTGGATGTCCATTACCTCAGAATGACCTTCTTGATATTTATTATAATGGACTAACTGATGATTCTAGGACCTACCTAGATAGCTTTGCTGATTGTGTTTTCACGAAAAGGACTCCTACAAATGCTGAAGAATTAATGAACAAGATAAGCAAGAATTATGATGACTGGACTTCAACTGAGCTGAATACACCTGAGCCTATTAATCTTGAACCAGTTCCAACACCAACAACAAAGAAGAGGGGAGTTATTGCATTAAATGATGAAGTGATGAAGGAAGCTAAAAAGTGTCTAAAGGAGAAAGGTATTAGAGCTGAAGATGTGAAGAATCTACCTCCTATAGAAGAATTATGTAAGCCAATTCCCCACTCATCTGCTATTGAGGTACACTCTCTCCAATTTAATGAAGGTGACATTCCTTATGCTAAGCCTCCTGATCAATGCTTAGAGGAACTTGACACATTTATTGTTAAACAAGGTAATTTTAATAAACAAGTTCAGAATCATTTATTGGAAAACTCTGGAGCTATCCATGAGTTGAAAGATATCGTGGAAAGAACTTCTAATGATATTAAAATGCTTTGTAAACACTTTCAAATGGTTCAAACCCAACTTGATCAACTTGCTAAGGTGCAAAAGGATATGCTAGTTAATGCTTCAGGAAATAAACATGCTTATGGAATTAGAACTAGGAGTGGTGCAGCTACTCAAGATCCTTTATATCCTGAAGGACACCCTAAAAGAATAGAGCAGGATTCCTAACAAGGTGAGGATAGTGGTAGTCCTCGTAAGAGGAAGAAAAAGAAACATAAGAAAGTTGAGGAACCACTTGAACCTGCTGTAGATCCTAATAGTATATATGTCTCCGATGCTGAAACTAAGAGTGGTAATATTGATGATAAGGAGGAAGTTGAGGAAGAACCTGAGAAACACACTAAGAACACTAGGTACACAAAGGAAGATTTTATTGCTAATAAACATGGTAAAGAGAGAGAACCTTGGGTGCAGAAACCTATGCCTTTTCCAGGTAAGAAACACAAGTCAAAGGAGGAAGAACACTACAACAAGTTTTGTGAGTGGATGAAACCTTTATTTTTGCAAATTACTTTGACTGATGCTATTAAATTGCCTCCTTATTCAAAGTATATGAAGGATATTGTCTCTAATAAAAGGAAGATTCCTAATGAGGAGATTTCTACTCTACTTGCTAATTACTCCTTCAATGGTAAGGTTCCAAAGAAACTTGGTGATCCAGGTATACCAACTATTCCTTGCTCCATTAAAAATAATTATGTTAGAACTGCTTTATGTGATTTGGGAGCTGGAGTTAGTGTTATGCCTTTTTCTCTCTATAAGAGAATCTAGTTAGAAAAGTTGATACCAACTGATATTTCTTTGCAAATGGCTGATAAGTCAACTACTGTCCCTGTTGGTATATGTGAGGATGTTCCTGTTCAAGTAGCTCATAATTGCATGGTTTTAACTGATTTTGTTGTGCTTGAAATGCCTGAAGATGATAATATGTCTATTATTCTTGGGAGACCTTTTCTTAATATTGCAGGTGATGTCATCAATTGCAATCAAGGAAAGGTAACTTTTAATATTAATGACAAAGAGCACACTTTCTATTCCCCAAGAAGGTTGTTAAAAGCTATTGCCTGAATTCCATTGAAAATATTGAGGGCATCAAGGTTGGAGAAATATATTGTCCCATTCCACAAGAAAATTTTGAAACTATTATGATTGGGACCATTGCTATCAAGTATGAGGTAACATAATCACCTTGTGAAATGCAAAGTTTTGCTTCATATAAGATTATTTTGGTAGCAAGACTTGATGAACCTTGTTAACAAAAGGACTTTAATGAACAAAATAATGCTTTCACTGTGGTTATTCTTGCTCACTTTTACTTTTCTCCTTTCCAATCTTTGCTCTTCGTCGTACCTAACTTAAAGATGTTAAAGAAAAGTACTTGTTGGGAGATAATCCAAGAGTTTCCTTAAGTCTTGGAAGTTATTACTTCAGTAATGACCTCTCCTTATCCTTTGTGTTTGATTTTTGTGCCAATAATGACCTCTAATGAGAGGGAAGTAAGATTTGGAGAGTTGCTGTCCTGAAACAGATTTCTGTCCTCCACCATAAAAATTCGTGAGAAGTCTCTGTAATTCAGATTGAGCTCAAAATTTACGAATAAATCCCTAGTATGTTAGCTAACTTTATTTAGTTCAATACTTTTTGATTTGAGCAACGGAAGGTCTTCGGAAAAATCGGTTTCTACCTGCTGGTCTGTTTTGACAGATTTCTGCCATTATTTGCATTTGCTTCTTATTGATTCCTTTTCGGGTTCTTTTTCGGAAATTGAGATTTTTGAAGGAGTTGCTACAGTAGATTGTGTTTTTAATGAAAAGTATGGCTGTTCCAAAGCTTTGCTAGAGGTCTAATATCTTTTGAATAAACTAATGTTGCTAATGAAGATTGTGTGAAGTTTTTTATGAAAGAAAAATTTCAGGTGTAGAGAGAGGATGATGTAATGAGATGAAGAATGGACAAAATCTCAAGCTTGGGGGGAGCCACTCCGTGTCACCCCAAGAATTACTCAAGAGGTACAAGCATCAAAGCTTGGGGGTGCCCAAGGCATCCCCTTCTTCATCAATAAAAACCCCAGGTCTTTCTAGACACTTCGTTTTTATTGTTTCATGCACAGTTGTGTTGTTCTTGGAGCGTCTTAGTTTTTGTTTTTGGTTTTATTTTGCTTCGTTTGGTTTTGCGTTGGTTGCCTTCTAAAAAAATCAAAAACACCAAAAATATTTCTTCTTCTTCTTTGGTTTTGTGAGTTCTTTGGAGGGTTCAGCCGTCCACGTTGGATTTTGGTTTCATGTTAATATTCAAGTCACACAAGTGAAGGGAAATAATGAAGATTAAGACAACTCAAGGTGTAAGAGGCTGGTAACGAACTCTATTTATTTTTCATTTTTGTACATATACTCATCATTGTGAGCATGCTTAGCCTGTTTGTGTAAGGTGTATGTCATTATGGATGCTTAGTAGTTCTCGCTTGTCTATGATTAGCTCCAGCTTGCTAATAGTTTGTAGCATGTCATATGAATGTTTGCTTGCATTGTTTTATTCATACTTTGATATGATATTGTGGTATCCTCCTTTGACTATTCATGTGAATCGACTTGGAACATGCTCACGCATGCATATGACTAATCAATAGTCAGTAAGCCTCGATGATTTATTTTGCCTCAGAGTTCTTGTATCACTTTCATGTCATAATTAGTCATGTTTTGTTGCAAGCATGATTATTACAGTTATTGCTCTCTCGTTTGTCGCTCCCTCTATATTGCTAGCCTTCACTTGCATTGAGTATGTGCTCTACATATGCTTCCAACTCCCCAAACCAATATTGTCAGCTGTGTCCATCATACCTACCTATCAGCATCATTTGCTACTTCAGTGCATATTCCATATGCCGTGTTTTCTTTCAGAATAAAATGTTTGTCTGTTTTGAGAAAGATAGTTAGTAAAGCTCTCACGAACTTGATGGCACACTTTATTCCTTGCGCTTAATAATTCTGAACCATTGTGACTAGTCCATGAAAGTTATATGCTTGCTAATTATATACTGGGAGTCAACAGAACCGTGCTGTCACGGGGAACGCTTTCAACATTTTTTGGATATCTCATCCAGTTGATTCCTTGCTCTTTTGTTTATGGATGTCGACGATGTGAAATAAAAGGGAAAGTTGTTAGTTCATGGAGTTTATACATTGTGTTAGAGAAACGCCTGGGCCGCTAGCCTAAGCCATGCTTAATCATGGTGGAAACTTGTAGCATCACTATAATCATGGTGGAAATATTTGTTCTTCTTCTTTGGTTTTGTGAGTTATTTACAGGGTTCAGCCGTCCCCAGTGGATTTTGGGTTTCATGTTATTATTCAAGTCACACAAGTGAAGGGCGATAATGAAGATTAAGACAACTTGAGGTGTGGTGAGAGGCTGGTAACGAACTCTATTTGTTTTCATTTTTGTACATATACTCATCATTATGAGCATGCTTAGTTTGTTCATTGTAAGCTGTATGTTACTGATGGATGCTTAGTACTTCTTGCTTGTCTATGATTAGCTCCAGCTTGCTAATAGTTTGTAGCATGTCATATGAATGTTTGCTTGCATTGTTTTATTCATATTTTGGTATGATATTGTGGTATCCTCCTCTGAAAGTTTCATGTGAATCGACTTGGCACATGATCACACATGCATATGACTAAAAAATATCCAGTAAGCCTCGATGATTTACTTTGCTTTGAAGTTCTTGTATCACTTTCATGCCATAATTAGTCATGTTTTGTTGCAAGCATGATTATGACAATTATTGCTCTCTCGTTTTTTCGCTCCCTCTCTTTTGCTAGCCTTCACTTGCACTGAGTATGAGCTCTACCTGTGCTCCTAACTCCCCAAAACCAATATTGCCAACTGTGTCCACCATACCTACCTATTAGCATCGTTTGCTATTTCAGTGCATATTCTATATGCATTGTTTTCTTCCAAATAAAATGTTTGTCTGTTTTGAGAAAGTTAGTTAGTAAAGCTCTCACGAACTTGATGGCACACTTTATTCCTTGGACTTAATAATCCTGAACCACTGTGACCTGTCCATGAAAGTTATATGCTTGCAAATTATATGCTGGGAGTCAGCAGAACCGTGCTATCATGGGGAACGCTTTCAACACTTTTTGGATACATATCCAGTTGATACCTTGCTCTTTTGTTTGCGGATGCCGTCGGTGTGAAATAAAAGGGGAGCTTGTGAGTTCATGGAGTCTATACATTGTGTTAGAGAAACGCCTGGGCCGCTAGCCTAAGCCATGCCTAATCATGGTGGAAACTTGCAGCACCACCATAATGAGCATTTTGTGAAGCATCCTCAATAAAAAGCTATGAATATGGTAAATAAAAAGATTGCCGAGATGCTCATTGTCTGCTTGCCTTGTCATTTTGGTTATGGGAAAGCTCCTGTACCATGTGCAAGGGGTACCCCGTTGGCCGTTCTCGATGATATGCATGTATTTACAATGACAAGAACTTTAATGTGACCAAAGTTGAGTAGCATGCGGAGCGACCCTCGTACTCAAGGGACTTGGGATTTCCAGTCTATGGTCTGTCAAGCATATGATTCAGAGTGGACCTCACTTTCACCTTAACCACATGAAGATGCCTATGATAGGGGCAATGAGAGCTCAAAGCTAATGAGTACCTTCCTTTCAGCATTAGGAATCCTTTCAAACCATCACAAAACTGTTTTCACATTTTTGTTGAGTCACCACTTATTCTATGAGCACCTTCTTGAGAGCATAGTTGTCATTATTGTGTTTGTTCCAAAACTTGGTTAATTATGTCATGACTTTGATGCTTGTATCTCTGATATCTTTACTTCTAGTCTTCATGTGAACTTCAGAGGTGCCTTGGCATTTATATTGTGCTCTTCAAACAAAGGCAAGCGAGATACCACTCTATCATACCTTATTATGAGCATTGCAATGTTGCTTGTGTTTATGTTTCATGCTACTTATTATTATTGAGTTGGTTTCTCGTCATAGCTTGCAATGACTATTGAGTAGACTTAGTTGTATACTCTTTATTATGAATTGTCTAAGCATCTACTCCTGTGCTGAGAATATATACATCATATGAAGCAAAGTGTTCGTGAAAGTTCTTTTATCGCACTCAGTTTTCAACTGAATTGCTTGAGGACAAGCAATAAGCTAAGCTTGGGGGAGTTGATACGTCCAAAACATATCTACTTTCTCGAACACTTTGCTATTGTCTCTTATCTAAACTTGTGTGATTTGGATACACTAACACGGACTAACGCAGTTTTCAGCAGAATTACCTTGGTGTCTTATTTTTGTGTAGAAAATGAACTATCAGGAAAAATCCCGGAAAATATGCCAAAAACTATTTATCACCAGAAGATCCACGGAGCCAGAAGGGGAGACAGAGAGGAGGCCTGGGGGGCAGACCCACCCCAGGAGCGGGCCCACCTGACCCCGCGCCTGGGGGAGGTCTGGCCACCCCAGACAGCTCCTCGGCCTCCCTCTGCGCCTATAAGTTGCCTTCTGACCTAAAAATAGAGGGGGGTTCGATAGTTTTCCAGAAAGAGTTCCGCTCCGTCGTCGCCACCAGAAACCAAGACTCGGATCCAGAAACTCCGTTCTGGCACCCTGCCGGGACGGGGAATTTGGAGAGGATCATCGCCATCGTCATCACCAACGCATCTCCATCAACCACTGATATTTCTCTCATCCATGAGTGAGCAATCCCCCACTGTAGGCTTGGGGATGGTAGGGATTGGATGAGTTCTATCATGTAATCGAATAAGATATGTTAGGGCATAGTGCCTAGTATCTCTATTAGTGCTATTTGACTTTGTTGCAACTTGTTATGCTTAATGCTTGTCACTAGGGCCCGTGTGCCATGATCTCAGATCTGAACTTATTATTAAATCATTATGATAGTATTGTTTGTGATCTTATCTGCAAGTTGTGTACACATATCATTGTCCGGATCCAAAGGCCCCAAAGTGACAATAATTGGGACAACCGGAGGGGATGGCTGTGGTGTGAGGATCACATGTGTTCACGGAGTGTTAATGCTTTGCTCCGGTGCTCTATTAAAAGGAGCACCTTAATTGCCAGTAGTTCCCTAGAGGCCTCGCTGCCACGGGCTGACTGGACAGAAGATGTTGTGCAAGTTCTCATTGCGAGCACGTATGACTTAATACTGGAGGGGGTTTGGATGATAACCTGAAGGTGGACTTCTAGTCATAGATGCAGTTGGATTGCGGTCTATGTATCTTGTTGTATTGCCCAATCGAATCTCATAGGATCTTTCTGACTAGTAATTGTATTGTTATGCCTTGCTCAATTCCTGTCAATTGCCCTCCTGTAAGTTGTTTATCCTTCATGCCATGTTGTTTATCTAAGGAGAGCACCTCTAGTGAACTATGGACCCCGGTCCAATCTTTACCATTGATACATCTTCCACTGTTACTTGTTTACTTGCTGTAAACCATTACCTTTCACACCATACGTTTAATCCTTTGTTATAGCAAACCAGTGAGCTTGACAACCTCACTGATTCGTTGGGGCAAAGCCTTGAGTTTGTGTTGTGCGGGTCTCCGAGTTGCTTGCAACACCTGTGTGAAGTTTCCTTCCTCCTTCTGGTTCGATAACCTCGGTCTCAACCGAGGGAAAACATGTTGTTTGCTCTTCACACCCTGCGCTTGGGGTTACCAACGAGGCGCCATCAATAGCCTCGGGTGGATCCTTCCCTATAAGGTCGACCATCTGCTCACGCCACCCGTCTGAATCCGAGATTATGCACACAGGGTTTCCCTCGATTGGGAGTGCTAGGATTATGCTCATGTCCTGCAAAGTGACCGTAGTCTCATCGTTCCTAAGGTGAAAGGTGTGCATCTCCGGCCTCCACCGGTCCACAAGCGCGGTGATCGCAGCAGGGTTGAAGGCCGGTGTGGACCGAGTGACCATGTGGATAAAGGGGAGGAGTCCTAGCTACTAGATGTACGGAGTGTACCGCGCATCATAAGGCATCTTGCCGGACGAGACCTCGTGGTACCTAAGTCGAAGGGGTTGAAGCTCCTGCAAACATACAATGGCAAATGTTAGATTTTCATCTGAACAAACATGGCATCTTGTTCGACTTGCATGGAAGTTTTTAGTACCTGTCTCTTTTCCGACATCTTGTAGGCACGGTGTTGAACATCATAGTGAGCATTGTTTCGAAGGGGGTTTAGAGACATCCTACATATTCAAAACAATAGAGATAATAAGAACAATTACAAAATGTCCATCTTATAGTTCTAGCATATAGAATTGCAAGATAAATCAACTATCTTATAGTTCTAGCATATTTCCATCTTATAGAGACATCCTACAAATTCATCCTACTCTACCTATAGTTCTAGCATCTAGAATTGCAAGCTAAATCAACCAACTAGAGTTCTACCATATAATTGTAATATAAATCAAAACACCAACTAGAGTTCTACCATATGTCCATCTTACTCTAGCCATATGGAATTGCAAATATGAAAAAGCACCTAACATATACTTCAAAGATAAATCAACCAATTAGAGTTCTACCATATGTCCATCTTACTCTAGCCATATGGAATTGCAAATATGAAAAAGCACCTAACATATACTTCAAAGATAAATCAACCAACTAGAGTTCTACCAAAGAGTACTATGCCATATCTAAACCTACATCTCAAATAAGCATTGCAATGGTTCATATAAATTTCAAAATCCTATAAAATCTAGGGTTTCACCCGATTTTACAAATAGAGGATAAATTGGAAAAAATTTGCGGATGAAATTGCTAGGATATGGGAGAGAATACCAGGTGAGGGATTGGGAAGGAAGTTTCTTGGAGTATTGCTTCGAATCTAGTTGATTTGAGTGGGGGAGCGTCGAACCCTAGCCGCCATTCCTCCTGCTCTGTTTGTGGTCTGGGAGAGAATGAGGGTCGGGGGCTGGGGCGGGCCGCGCGCTGGTACTAGACATAAAGTGCGGCGCCACGCGGGCACTAGCGAGACCGGAGCCCACGAGGCCACGTGCGAGCCACGCTGGCAGGCCCGCGGCGCCACGCCTCATGGCGCCGCTCTTCATGGTGCGGCCCCAGCTCGTATGGCGTTGCAAAAAGGGTTAGTGCAGTAAATTTCTTTTGGCCAGAGTTCATTCCGTGAATTTGTTATTTTTATAGGTTATTTTCGTCCAAATTTCCTAGCACTTGGGACGTTCTAAAAAAATTTGTGGTTACTGCAAAGAAACCTGGTCGGAGTCCCGACAACCCACACCCACACACCCATCCCTCGTCCACAGCCAAATTGGTTGAGATCTGGCGATTCCTCCATCTATTCGCGCCGGCATGCCGAAGGCGGCTACATCTAGGGAGGGCTTGTAGCGTCTGTGGCATCTCCTGGGCTATATCCTCGTGGGCGCCGTCCGAATATGTTGAATCGCCGGTCACATCGTCGAAGTGCCGGTAGCAGCGCCGCATCCCCGGCCAGTCGTGGTTCCCCCAACTACATCCTCGAGCTGTAGGCCACGACGACGCATCCCGACTACATTCTTGACCGGGCGGCCACATATTCGCGTCTCCGGCTACATCCTCGACCCCTGCGGCCACATCATCGCGTATCTGGTTACATCCTCGGCCGCGCCGGCACATCGTCGCATCACCGGCGACATCCTCGAACCCGCCGTCCATGTCGCTGCGTCCCTAGCTACATCCTCGAGCCACGCGGCCACATCGTCGTGTTTTCGGACACATCCTCGACCCACTGGCCACGTCGTAAAGTCCCCGACTACATCCTCGAGCCGCCGGTCACACCGTCGCCTCTCCTACTACATCCTCACGCCATCGTGAAGAGTTTTCCGTTTGACGCCGTCTTCGACCCGAAACGTGACCATCTTCAAAAAGAGTTCGGAGACAGATTTCTAAAAAATCCCAATTTGACTCCAACAAGGGTTCCACTTGTATTCTTGATAATTCCTACACACCAAAGTGTAAAACAAGAACATTGTGCACTTTTATAACCATTAGTAAGTTAGTCTAAATAACTAATAGCATAAAACCATCAAAATTATAGATACATTGTGGACGTACCAGAGGCCGACATCTTGGGAAACGAGGTGCTGCTGATCTGCTTGGGGATGTCGTGGGCAGGAACGAGGTTCCAGCGGCAAGCTCGCCATGGCCATGGTGTTCTGGACGCGCATCCTCTGCTCGCGCGTGTTGTTGTCTATCCGCATCGACGACGGATGGAAGCCGCACATGTAGGAGCAGGGGGCAGATGTCCCTTGAAGCAGGGGATACATGCGTAGGAGCAGGGGAGGCAGACAACCTCCTTCCCCCGGATGAAAGCTTGCTAGAGAATGAGGCGTTCCATGATGCCGGCCTCCATGCCAGATAGATGGAAGCTTTTTAGAGAAAGAGGCACATGTAGGAGCAAGGAAGACAGACGGATGGAAGCTTGCTAGAGAAGGAGACGTTCACCTTGTCATGTTGATGTATTTTTTTTTGAGGGGCCTTTCTAAAAAACAGCATGGCCTGTTTGTGGGTCCGTCATCAAATACATTGCTACGTCGCGAGCGGTGACCGTGAGTGATATTCAGACGCGTTTTTGATGACCGTAAACTTGTATTTTTGTTATACAATGACCGTATTAACTTTGTTAAGCAAGATGGATTTGACCCATATTTTTATTACCCACAATCTTGTGGTCCAAGCTTCTTTGGACGGGAGTGGATCAGGGACGGTGTGGCGCTAGCAGATGACCGCCGCGCAGCTCCACCTCTCGTTTCGTTCCACCACCAGTTTGTTTAATTACTCCTCTCCCGGAATTATCGCCGGCTGGAATGTTCGATATATATCCGGCTTCATTCGGTTCGAGGTACGCACCTCCGCGCGCTGCTCCAAGGTCCACAAGAGAAGGCAGGCGAGGGATTGTGACGGGTCGTGCAATCCCGGCCACCGAGTAGTACTAGTACGTTCGAAAGCGCGCGCCGGGAAAAAAAAGGAAAGATGGTCACAGCATCGAGCGGGAAAAGATCTCGCGCTTCTCGTGCCAGGGATAATATCTTCGCCCGGCCACGTACGCAGCTGGTGACCCGCGGCTGGTGGCTGCCTGCTGTCGATCTCTGCGGACTGTGGCCTCAGCTGGTGACCCGCGGCGCACTGTGTCCGACGACGATACGTCGTGCGGTCGCCGTCGCCCGTCGCGCGCGGCGATTCTGCAAGCTAGCGCTGACGGTGTTGTGCACATGCTCGGCCGTCAGTCCAGCGCGCGCGCTCCGGCTCGGCCTCGTCCACACGCACTACTGCTCCACGCAACGTCGGGGAAAAAAGAAAAGTGCTGGTCATTAATCTCATCGAGCCACCGACCGGCGACGGAAAGGCCAAAAAGCAACAAGGGTCGAGCTAGCCAAAAAAATCAGTAAACCCAAGAGTCCGACGTACGTAAAGCTAAAGCTGTAACACGCAAACGTGTGGGTTTTGGTCACGACAACGTGTGGGATTTATGCTGGCCGCTATGCTATGTGAAGAGGAGGTTGGCTAAGAGCAAGAACAATAACAACACCGGATGCGGGCCGTAAGCTTCTGCCA
The DNA here is from genome assembly GCA_916181665.1 of Avena sativa. Classification (NCBI taxonomy): domain Eukaryota; kingdom Viridiplantae; phylum Streptophyta; class Magnoliopsida; order Poales; family Poaceae; genus Avena; species Avena sativa. The sequence continues at coordinate 465,184,357 of OV702283.1, read as the reverse complement.
TGTCAGCTGAAGTCCTTCTTAGTAATAAATATGCATACAATAGCTAAGCAGGACCGGCCCTTAGGGAGGACCAGAGGGCAGCCACCCCGGGCCCAAAATTTTGGGGACACTTTCTAGATATGTGCTACATATATAGGCTATAATGGATCTTAAAAAAATAAAAAATTAGCAATTTTGAGTTTTCTATTGAGCTAGATTGAGCGCTCTACTTTGCTGGACATACACATATGTTTCAAATTTGAAATCCATCACGTACCTAACCTGCGATTAGATCAGCTATCCTCTTTGATTGTATCGTATGAAGGCACGCTGCACCCCGGTTCCTGCCTCAACCTCGACTCAACACTGCGATGTCGATTGTAGGAAGGTTCACACGCGGAAAGCAGCAAGCTGCCACCTATCGGCCGATCGTCGCCTATCGCCCCCTCGTCCTCTGCCTCTGTCTGTGGCCTATCTCTCGTCTCGCTTTGGCCGTTCAGCGTCTATAGGTTCGAATTCTGAATTTATGATCTCAGTCTTCTATAGTCTAACGTTGCGCCTAATTTTTATTCTAATAGCTGTTCTTCTTTATATTTTTAGTTTAGTTAATTGGTTATGGCACCTTATTCCGGTGCTAAGAAAAGTAAAATATAAAGGCTAAAGTTTTCGATGATATATATTTTATAATATATACCTGATACTAAGTTGCTCAATTTGGCGACATAGAAATACGCGCAAGACTTGTAAACCGAAAGAGAGGTAGTAGTTCTTGCTGAGTAACATAGTAATATTGATCTAAAGGATGATATCGGTACAGAGGAGAACGATGACATCAACGCGGGTAATAATAATGTAAGTGATCATGATATCGCATTTGATTTATCTCCTACAAAATTTGCTAGTGTTGATGAGGAACCAATTAGTGTGGTTATTTATGATCCGGCATCGAGAAGTTATTGGACGAGATTGATATTGATTTTATTATCACCGACTTCGTTTCTAGGAATACATGGAGAATTGTTGAAGGTAATATCTAAACATTGTCATTTTTATATGAATATTGCAAATAGGTATAGTTGAAGTATTTATTCTTCATCATTTTATTCTTGTATATCAAAAAAAATTAGAAAGGAGGTCCAAAATTTTAGTTTCGTCTCGGGACTCTGAAATCTTAGGACCGGCCCTGTAGCTAAGGCTATAAGCTGGCTCTATTGGACTAAAATATTTAATGCTAGCCTGTGTAGAGATTGGTCAGCGGTACAAAAAGCATTGCATGCGCCTCTTCTGCCGCTCATATCATGCAGCTGTAGCCATCGTTTTTTATAATATCGCCCAGCGACTAACCGAGCGCCCGTTTATGTCTCTCTCTTTACTTCTCTTTCCTCTAGCTCAGATTTTGATGACATGGACTAGCTTATAGTCTGCTGATTAAGAGCTATTGTACTTGCTCTAAAAGCATGTGTACCGTTTAGACATCGAGTCTACTATAAAGCTGACCAGTGCGTCAGAAAGCTAGCAGAAAAAATGCTGTAGCGATTAGCTTCCGTGATAGGAGTCATGGTTCTAAGAAAAAAATATTTTTCTACTCACAAGTATGTGTTGGAATTTGGTGTATATTGGGCTGTTGGCCCATTAGACAAATTCTGAAATTCTCTTTGGCCCACTTGTGTATGGCAGCATATGGCTGTGCTAGTGGTGCTAAAGTTTAGTCCCACATTGCTAGTTGAAGGGGAGTTGGACCACCTTATATAGTAGAGTGTTGCACCACTCACTAAGGTGTGACAAGAAGAGTAGCCCTCGCGCACTCCTCCTCCGACGCTGCCCGCCTCGCCTCGCCACGACGCGCGCGCGCGCGCCGCGGGTTGCGGGAATCTCGCCGAGCCGAGCTTTATTTTGCTGGTTGGGAAAACTGATTATGAGTCATTAACGGACGCGTTAATTACAGCCGTTTCCAGTTTTTATGGACGTGGCTGTTACCGACTCGGACGTGGGCTGAGCCCACGATCCTCCTAACCTGCACTATATAAAGCGTCCGGGCTAAACCTAATCGGTACGAATCAATCCACACACGCGCCTACCTCCAGAACCTTGCGCCGCCGCTTTCGTCTTCTCCATCCCGGCTTGCGGCGTGCACCGCAGATCGGGACAGTAGGCCTCCGGAACCCCGCCTCTCGTGAACCTGAGGGGCGATCAGGTTTTTGGGGAGCGCTCAAGCGCGACTACTGGCAACCACGACGTCGTCCGACGGCGAGTTTCCGAACGACGACTTCTTCCCGGACGTCAGCGACCTCTTCGACAACCTCAACATGGGCGACGCTGCTGCGGCTGCTATTCAGCCTACACTGTACGTAATAGTCAACTGTCTTTTTCAGATTATGCTAGAGTTCTTTATTCTAGCGTTTGGTGTAGATGTGATAGGTTTATCTCCTATAGATGTAATCTGTTCATCTACTTTGTTGATCTGTATAATTGGTTTTAGTACCGTTTGTATGATCATGTTTTATCAGTTTATTATTCGGATTAAATCATATGAATTATTGCTTATATTTCCAACAATCCAAAAATCTAATTATAGGCAACTGAATTCCACTGGTGTAGCCGCGGCTACTAGGCCGCCTCCTTTTGATGGCATGCACTATAAGAGATGGCGCAAGAGAGCAGTTCTCTGGTTTGAAAACCTAAACTGTTATAGCGCCACTCTTGGCAAGCCTGAAGGAGATCTTTCTGCTGAGCAGGAAGCGAACTTTAAGAAAGCCGATACCATGTTTATGACGGCTTTGTTCAGTGTTCTTGGGGATAACATTGTTGACCCTTATATGTCATTTGATAATGGCAAGGACGCGTGGGAAGCGCTCGAGGCCAAGTTTGGGGTCTCGGACGCTGGCACTGAGCTGTACGTCATGGAGCAATTCTATGACTACAGGATGGTTGATGAGCGCTCTGTCGTTGAGCAAGCTCATGAGATACAATCACTTGCCAAATAACTTGAGCAGTTCAAGTGTTCCTTACCGGACAAATTTGTGGCTGGTGGCATTATTGCCAAGCTTCCTTCTTCGTGGAGGAACTTTGCTACTTCTCTGAAACATAAGAGACAAGAGTTTTCCGTTACGGATCTCATTGGGTCTCTTCATGTGGAAGAGAAGGCGAGAGCAAAGGACAAAACTGCTCGAGGACTTGAGGGAGGTTCTACTGCCAATTTAGTGCAGAGGAAAAACTTCCAATCCCACAAGTTCAAGAATAAGAACAAAACTGAAGGAAAGGGAAAGTTCGATGGCAAGAACAAGGCCACGCACTCAACCAACTTCAAGAAGAAAAATGATAAGAGGAAAGGCTCTTGCCACGTCTGTGGTGATCCTGGTCATTGGGCTCCAAGCTGCCCTAATCGCTTTGACAAGCGTCAACATGGGAACAGCGGCAATGCCGCTAATGTTGTTATTAGCGATACTGAGATGAAGGATGCTGGGTACGGTATTTTACCTACTATCCTTTCAGTATGTCATTCTCCTGATTGGTGGATAGACACGGGTGCTAATACACATGTATGTTCTGATATTTCCATGTTTTCCTCTTATCAGGTCTCAAGGACCTCTTCCGTGCTGATGGAAAACGGCTCACGTGCTTCTGTTCATGGTGTTGGTACGGTAAATCTGAAGTTTACTTCGGGGAAGACCGTACAGCTGAAGAATGTGCAGCACGTTCCCTCCATCAATAAGAATCTCGTCAGCGGATCGCTTTTATGTCGAGATGGCTTTAAGTTGGTTTTTGAGTCCAATAAAGTTGTAATTTCTAAGTATGTACAATTTGTTGGAAAAGGTTATGAGTGCGGAGGTCTGTTCCGCTTGTCTCTGTCAGACTCATGTACTAAAGTTATTAATCATGTTTGCAATGATAATGAGTCCAATGTTTGGCATTCACGACTCTGTCATATTAACTTTGGTTGCATGACGCGGCTAGCCAATATGAGTTTAATTCCGAAATTTACCACTATCAAAGGTTCTAAGTGCCAAGTTTGTGTGCAAGCAAAGCAACCCCGCAAGTCTCATACGACTGCGGAACCGAGAAACTTAGCACCGCTAGAACTTATACATTCAGATCTTTGTGAGATGAATGGTGTGTTGACAAAAGGTGGAAAAAGATACTTTATGACGTTGATTGATGACTCCACTAGATACTGCTATGTTTATCTCCTGAAATCTAAAGATGAAGCTTTGAACTACTTCAAAATCTATAAAGCTGAGGTAGAAAACCAACTTGATCTTAAAATCAAGCGGCTAAGGTCGGATCGTGGTGGAGAGTACTTTTCAAATGAATTTGATTTATTCTGTGCGGAACATGGTATTATACATGAGAGGACGCCTCCCTACTCACCTCAGTCAAATGGGGTGGCCGAAAGGAAGAACCGCACTCTAACTGATTTGGTTAACGCCATGTTAGATACATCGGGTCTTTCCAAGGAATGGTGGGGGGAGGCGCTAATGACTGCGTGTCATGTCCTAAACCGTGTTCCTGTAAAGGATAAAACCATGACTCCATTTGAGGAATGGGAAAAGAAAAGGCTTAAACTCTCTTACTTACGAACTTGGGGTTGTTTGGCGAAAGTCAATATTCCAATACCCAAGAAGCGAAAGCTTGGACCAAAAACCGTTGATTGTGTTTTTCTGGGATATGCTTTTCATAGCATTGGCTATAGATTTTTGATAGTAAAATCTGAGATATCCGACATGCATGTTGATACAATTATGGAGTCGAATGATGCGACTTTCTTTGAGGACATCTTTCCTATGAAAGGCATGTCTAGCTCATCAAATCAGGAGATGACTAGTTCATCTAGTCAGGAATTTTCTATAATTCCTGAACCCACTATGCCGATAGAACACTCCGATGATCCTGTGGAGGATGACAATGAAGCTCCCAAAAGGAGCAAGAGACAAAGGACTGCAAAGTCATTTGGTGATGATTTCATTGTGTACCTTGTGGATAATACTCCCACTTCTATTTCAGAAGCCTATGCATCTCAAGATGCTGACTACTGGAAGGAAGCTGTTCGAAGCGAGATGGACTCCATCTTAGCTAATGGTACTTGGGAAATCACTGATCGTCCTTATGGGTGTAAACCTGTAGGATGTAAATGGGTGTTCAAGAAAAAGCTTAGACCTGATGGTACTATTGAAAAGTACAAGGCACGTCTTGTGGCTAAGGGTTATACCCAAAAGGAAGGTGAAGACTTCTTCGATACCTACTCACCTGTAGCCAGATTGACCACTATTCGAGTACTACTTTCCTTGGCTGCCTCACACGGTCTTCTCGTTCATCAAATGGACGTTAAGACATCTTTTCTAAATGGAGAGCTAGATGAGGAAATTTATATGGAGCAGCCTGACGGATTTGTGGTAGTTGGTCAAGAAGGAAAGGTGTGTAAGTTAGTGAAGTCTTTATATGGTCTTAAGCAAGCTCCTAAGCAGTGGCACGAGAAGTTTGAAAGAACTTTAACTGCTGAAGGATTTGTTGTAAACGAAGCTGACAAATGTGTGTACTATCGCCATGGTGGGGGCGAGGGAGTTATTATGTGTCTCTATGTTGATGACATATTGATATTCGGGACCAACCTCGCTGTTATCGAGGAGGTCAAAGAGTTCCTATCTCGCTGCTTTGAGATGAAGGACTTGGGAGTGGCTGATGTAATTTTAAACATCAAGCTACTAAAGGATGACAATGGTGGGATTACATTGCTTCAGTCTCACTATGTGGAAAAGATATTGAGTCGCTTCGGGTATAGTGACTGCAATTCTTCTCCAACGCCTTATGATCCGAGTGTGCTACTTCGAAAGAATCGAAGGAATGCTAAAGATCAATTGAGATATTCTCAAATTATTGGCTCGCTCATGTATTTAGCCAGCGCTACTAGACCTGACATCTCCTTTGCTGTAAGCAAACTGAGTCGATTTGTGTCAAATCCTGGAGATGATCATTGGCATGCTCTTGAAAGAGTTTTGCGCTATTTGAAAGGCACTGCGAGTTATGGTATTCACTATACTGGGTATCCTCGGGTACTTGAGGGTTATAGTGATTCAAATTGGATATCTGATGCCGATGAGATTAAGGCCACAAGTGGTTATTTGTTTACACTTGGTGGTGGCGCTGTTTCCTGGAAGTCTTGCAAGCAGACCATCTTAACGAGGTCAACAATGGAAGCAGAACTCACAGCATTAGACACGGCCACTGTTGAAGCAGAGTGGCTTCGTGAGCTCTTGATGGACTTACCTGTGGTTGAAAAACCAATACCCGCCATCGCAATGAACTGTGATAATCAAACTGTGATCGTCAAAGTAAACAGTTCTAAGGATAATATGAAGTCATCAAGGCATGTGAAGAGGAGATTGAAATCTGTCAGGAAACTGAGAAACTCCGGAGTTATTGCGTTGGATTATATCCAAACATCTAAAAACCTGGCAGATCCTTTCACAAAGGGATTATCACGTAATGTGATAGATAATGCATCGAGAGAGATGGGTTTGAGACCCACGCTATGAGTTGATCCCAGTGGCAACCCACTCTATGTGATCGGAAATCCCGTGAATTAGAGCTGGGAGACAAGCTGTTGGTCAGCTGAGAGGAGAGTATCCCTATATTATATTTACATCTCCATAAAGATGCAATAATCTCTTATTCTGCATGGCAGGTTGATATTTATCTTAATGTGTTCCAAGTGGCCTTTTATAAGCGGAGATGTTGTCCTGCAGAACATCTCTTGAGGAACACACCTATATGAGTCTGACTGTCAAACGTCGCAGTCCGTGAGAGTTGGGTGCTCTCTAATAAACTCATGAAAAGCCCTGGAGTATGACGCATAAGCTCCAAACCGCGGGGAAGCCGACGGTAGCCTTGTATCGGTCTAGATTTTGTGTGAAACTAGCGCGCAGAAAACTTGTAGTTCAAGGCATAGTCCACTATTCAAGTTGCAAGCTAGTGTAGCATGAAGTTTAACGTGGAAGTTCAACTTAACAGTCTCCACTACACACCGGTATATAAAACAATGTTCTGGAAGAAAAGTGATGTGATGTGCCAATGAGACTTTGTGGGGGATTGTTGGAATTTGGTGTATATTGGGCTGTTGGCCCATTAGACAAATTCTGAAATTCTCTTTGGCCCACTTGTGTATGGCAGCATATGGCTGTGCTAGTGGTGCTAAAGTTTAGTCCCACATTGCTAGTTGAAGGGGAGTTGGACCACCTTATATAGTAGAGTGTTGCACCACTCACTAAGGTGTGACAAGAAGAGTAGCCCTCGCGCACTCCTCCTCCGACGCTGCCCGCCTCGCCTCGCCACGACGCGCGCGCGCGCGCCGCGGGTTGCGGGAATCTCGCCGAGCCGAGCTTTATTTTGCTGGTTGGGAAAACTGATTATGAGTCATTAACGGACGCGTTAATTACAGCCGTTTCCAGTTTTTATGGACGTGGCTGTTACCGACTCGGACGTGGGCTGAGCCCACGATCCTCCTAACCTGCACTATATAAAGCGTCCGGGCTAAACCTAATCGGTACGAATCAATCCACACACGCGCCTACCTCCAGAACCTTGCGCCGCCGCTTTCGTCTTCTCCATCCCGGCTTGCGGCGTGCACCGCAGAACGGGACAGTAGGCCTCCGGAACCCCGCCTCTCGTGAACCTGTACGGGTGAGGGGCGATCAGTTTTTTGGGGAGCGCTCAAGCGCGACTACTGGCAACCACGACGTCGTCCGACGGCGAGTTTCCGAACGACGACTTCTTCCCGGACGTCAGCGACCTCTTCGACAACCTCAACATGGGCGACGCTGCTGCAACCGCTGCGGCTGCTATTCAGCCTACACTGTACGTAATAGTCAACTGTCTTTTTCAGATTATGCTAGAGTTCTTTATTCTAGCGTTTGGTGTAGATGTGATAGGTTTATCTCCTATAGATGTAATCTGTTCATCTACTTTGTTGATCTGCATAATTGGTTTTAGTACCGTTTGTATGATCATGTTTTATCAGTTTATTATTCGGATTAAATCATATGAATTATTGCTTATATTTCCAACAGTATGTACACTGTTTATGTCATGTTGCTATGAGACTGGCGAATGGGCTGCTGCATCTTTTTATTCTCTTAGAGGTGATACTAGTACTAGACTCAACTCTTAGATTTTTTTTCCTAAACTCATCTTGTCCACCGTTTAGACTCATCTTGTCCACCGTTTAGACTCAACTCTAAAAACCTTAGACATCTATATTCTCACTAAGCTGCACATACTCTAAGATGGTTGAAGAAGGAAAAGAATACTCCAGTATTACTACTGAGTTTGGTGCTAGCTGCAGCCTGCAGGAGCATTATTCTGCTTCTGTACCGAAACATGCACGCACAGTGGCTGGCAGGTACCCAATGCAAGCGAATCCACAAATCAAGCTAGGTAGCCACCCGCCATTTGATTTTGATCGACGACAGGTTTACGCGCGGCCGGACGCAGAAGTGGTACAATTGAGATAAATGGGATGTCACTTTTAAACTATTAGGCTAACACAAAACTAAGTGGGACAAGTGAGATAAGCTAGATTTAATATTATCTCACCTAAATTAGAGTTAGTCTAGTAATCTAAAAATGATATCCTACTTATCCCGATTGTCCCACCTCTGCATCGTTACGGCCAGTCATGTCCCTGGGCCATGGCATAGCGGCATCTCATGATCTCAACTCGGCAAAAAAAAAAAAACTCGGCCAATGCCCAGTAGCCACACGCGTGCACCTGCAAATCCGCCGCGCAGGGCCGGCTCTATGTTTTACATGGCCCTTGTGCAAAGTTGAGGCATGGGCCCCTAAGCTAATATATTATATACATATCTAGAAATACATATTATATGTATCTATTTCACCTGCAAACTATTAACAGTTTAAATCCAATCACATATTCTTAATCTCGAAATATAACAAGTAGACAAGAAGTATTGCTACTACTTTGATTACCTCAAATAAGAAATAATTTCAATGCGTCAATTGACAATAATGCTTTAATGCTTCACAAAAAAAAGCTTCTTCAAGCATTTCTAGATGCAAAATCATTGAGTACAATTCCAAGATCAATTGTATCCAATATATCTTTCTCAATACAACATGTAGCCAAGTCATTCAATCTATCTTGTAACATGTAGAACTACGTAAAGTTTATCCAATATATCTTTCTCAATACAACATGTAGCCAAGCCATTCAATATATCTTGTAAAATGTAGAACTAAGTAAAGTTTGACCAAGTTTTTAGAGAAAAATATTAATATCATCATTGACATCAACACTACTTGATGCCGGAAAATACCTTCTTAAAACACCTTTTTATGATTCAATAAGTTTAAGCTCCCGCTTTCTTTTATTTCTTTTCGCAACGCAAGACTTATGTTTACACGTCATATCATCTAAAACACATTACATAAAAAGTTAAAGTTAGAACCCTAACACTTTTACATTATGTTACTATTAATCAAACTAGCTAGCTTTTTATCCAACAAATGGATGCTCCTACACGGTCGGTGAAGCCAAACTAATAGAAGCTAGCTAGATAACCTAGCGATTGCAACAGATAGAGAGGAGATTGAGTGATTAGTGATTAGTGATTAGGATATACCAGGTACAGCCGAATACCGCACACGCGCAGTACAGCTTCTCAGGAGTCAGCGGGCGAGCAAGGGGCAAGGGCGCACCGGTACCGCGCGCGGCCGCACGCGCGCAGGATAGCTTCAGGTCAGGCGTTGGGGTCATCAGCTCGTCGCGAAATTGCTACCTGCCGAATTTGCCGATTTGCCAACGAGGAGTCAGGGGTCAGATCGATTAGGAACCGACGAAGGAGTCCAAGAGGCAACCGTGCGTCGATCGCAATTTCGTTTTGCCTGCGAGTCGTCCGTCTCCGCTAGGACGGGCCTCCTAGGCTGGATTTTTTCCAAAGAGGTGTACGGTATATAGTTTAGACAAATTATGAGCTCCCTGCCGGCATGGGCTCTTGGCCAAGGCACAAGGTCGCCGCGAGATCGATCGATCGATTGTAATAACCGCTGCGCACCATTTTTGTTATTTTCACCAGGATTAGGTCAGATGATGGATACGATAGACATAATTTTTGAACCAGTCATATTAGAGTGAAAAAGAGCCAAAACAATGTAAATCGCCAAATTGGTAAATATCAATAATACTAGAAGAAAACCCGAAGCGATTGGAGGACACAAAAGGTTTAACTACCAACTATACGGCGGGAATAAATTTTCTCACTGTATAGTTGGCGTCGACACCGCCTCCTCAAATAGTTTCATCCCGTGCAACTCGATCAGGGAGATGACATACAGAACATCCAGAAATCGCCGAAACCTCACCTCCGGAAGGGATCTGGAGGGGGAGCTCATCCACCAGGGATCCATCTTCGCCCTACGCAGATCCGGGAGGCTACGACATCGATCTTCATCATCAACCACTGCATCACCACCATTTCCATCCATCCCATCTACATCTTGTTTAGATTTTGTTGTAATTTCCGTACTTGTTGTGGATTTATACAAGTACTATTCATCTATGATAGATTTCATTGTCTTTGTCATGATGTTGATTGCCTCCATGTTTGAATAGATCATTAGTTTTTAGGGAGATGGAGAAACCCTAGCATGAGGTTGAAATAAGATAAAATTTATTATGATATATCGTTGTGATCATCTGTTAGATTGTCTTCATCTTAATGTTGGGAGAAGTCGACCTCTCAATATTTGCCTCTTGTGGGGACTTGATGGAGGAAACTACTTGTTGGTAGACGGAGATATGTTAGTACTTTCAGTGACTATAAATTGTTGGCACTCCTTACGTATCAACTTCGGAATCGAAAAAACTCACAAAACTCTATTCATGCCATGGGATACGTCCTAAGGGATCAAGTCTCTTAATAGCGCGGTAATTCAATTGATGTTGATTGTTGTCTGTTGTGGTTATGAGAATGATGTGAGTAGTGGTTACTGCCTATTCGTTCAAATACGGAGTTCCTCCCACACATACATAGTTGAGAATGTTCATGATAATAGTCTTTACCTTAGACCTTTTATAAATGTTAGAGATGTATCCGCTACTTCTGAGAACGTTTTTTTCCATTGCAGTTTCAAATCTCTTTTTATATATACGATACTTATTTTCTATATTCAGTTTTGTTTACTTTACTTATTGTTCTCTTATACCAAAAACCCAGAAACACCTTTTTACACAACACTCGTATTTTATCTTGTTACTTAGAATTTTATTTAGCATTTCTATTTTAGTATTTATTTCAAAAGTTATTAGACTTCAGACTCCTTTTCCCTGTGGGATCGATATCTTTATTTTAAAACTAGCTACAAAATATATGAGCACTTGCAGTCATCAGCGTAGCCACATCACCAGCAGGAACACGGAGTCCTGTCGCGCGCTAATCGTCTGCCTCCAGCAAACCAAGCGCATGAAGCATTGGTGTTGATGAAGACAGCGCGGGCCCGAGCGGATCCAGCATAGGATCTGGGTCCAGGTCGGCTGCAGATGGATCTTCTGCAGCCACTGCTCCAATTTCCCAACCTGCAACTACTATTCACCGAACGCGTGCAAACACGGGAAATTTGCACTAAAGGATCTTGGTGACTTACACTTTTTCTTGGGAATTGAGGTAAAGAAGTTTAATCAAGGCATTACTCTAATCCAAGAAAAAAATGCTTTAGATTTGCTTGACAGAGTTGGGTTGAGAAAATGCAAAACACTACCAACACCACTCTCAACATCAGATAAGCTTTCAGTCACACAAGGAGAACTTCTAGGACCTGAAGATGGTACACGGTACATAAGTATAGTTGGAGCACTCCAATACCTAACGCTTACAAGGCCAAATATTGCTTTCTCGGTCAACAATGTATGCCAATATCTTCATACCCCCACTACTGTTTATTGGATAGCTGTAAAAAGAATTCTGAGGTATGTCAGTGTAACAATTATTACTAGACCAACCTTCAGAAGATCTCCATATACTTTAGTAAGTGCCTCTTTTAGATGCTGATTAGGCAGGGTTTGTTGATGACAGGAGATCAACAGGGGGGATTTGCTGTATACTTTGGACCTAACCTTATTTCTTGGAATGCTATAAAACAGGCAACTGTGTCCAGGTCAAGCACTGAGAAGAATACAAATATCTAGCTAATGCTACAACAGAAATCATTTGGATAGAGTCTCTTTTGGGAGAACTTGGAATCAACAAAGATCAGAGATCATGTTTATGGTGTGACAATATGGGTGCAACCTATCTTTCTGCTAACCCTGTATTTCATGCAAAAACGAAACACATTGAGATTGATTTTCACTTTGTAAGAGAAAGAGTAGGAAGTAAATAGCTAGAGATCAGATTCATTTCCTCTAAAGATCAGGTGGCAGATGGCTTTACAAAAGCATTACCAGCTCGGTAGTTTGAGCAATTCAAGCACAATCTCAACCTCACGTAGGCTATGATTGAGGAGGAGTGTTAGCGTACAAAATATATGTGTCATGGTAACAACAATTGTAACATATCTTGAGTCCAGGTAGACTTAACCTCTTGTTGTTATCGTGAGAGATATTAGGAGACGATCTAATCTTGTAGATAAGAGATGAGATCGATCTCCCTATTTCTCTCTGTACATTGTAACCTTCCGTGCTATATAACACGCAAGCAAGCCGAGCTCCAAGGCATCGTTCCCAAAAACACCTCGTTCGATCATAGCGTCGATCTGTACATCTTTGACTCCATTTAAAATGAGCCGACCCAGGGGTCAGATTTTGAATTAGTTTCGAGGAGAGGTCAGATTCGGTTAAAGTTTTTAGATTTTGACAGATTTGGCAAAAAATACAAAGATTATAGAGTCAACGTAAGCAATACATTTACAACATTATTTTATTACCGTCACTTTTTGTTATCATGATTGATATTCATATTGATCTCCTTTTCTTACATTGTTCGAGGGCATGCAGGATCATTTCCTACCGGAGCAACGTTTACTAGGAATTGCAGAAGAACTGGCGGGATTTTTGTTGAAAGAGATGGTAGACGTCGTCGGAGAATATAGTGTGAATATGCGCTACTGATCTCCATGTAATTGTATAGACGCGCTCTAGTTCCGGTAATTGTGATCTCTATGTAAGTATCAAAATTGTATATATTTTATGCTCGATCGTAAGACAAGTTATCTTATATATGCATGAACATGTACGGTATATATATAGTAGAGTAGAAATATTAAAAAACTATTTTAATAAAGAAAGAAATAAATAAAAAATAAAATAAATTCTCTCCCGCGGCAAGAGACTCATTTGTCGCAGGCCGTAATAAAAACTATGACTAAAGGGGTGCACCCCGCACGCGATCCGCCGGCCACGTGGAGGGCCATTTGTGCCGGCCCTGGCTGGTAACCAGACCAGGACTAACCCGTATGACTAGTCCCGGTTTCTAAACCTGGACAAAAACCCTAACAGGCCGGGACTATAGGCCGGTTCTCCACTAGTGATATCACCAATCTCACACCAAATAGACGGTTATAGATAACTGCTGGGCGCCCTAAGCGCTGGAGAAAATCCGCGTTGCTGACCACACGCACAGGATCGAGCGAAAGCCGACAGCGTACCAAACAACTGCCACCCATTGTGAAATTTACCATGGGGCATCCGGCCGGAACCGGAAGATATTTTTCTGAACGTACTACGTACAACATGCACGCCAACCGCATCATGCAGCTCAACTCCGAGCCGTGGAACGGCACGCACGACTGAGATATTCTGTTTGCAAGTGGCGCCTCCTAGAGGAAAACGCAGTGCACCGTCCCGTTAATCTTTACCAGCTCCCTCGGCGCTTTTGCTTCCGTCGAGACGGCGACGGCCCGGACGAGCCAGGCCACCGAAACGCGTGGTGCGAACGATCGATGCGGTGAAAAAGGAGAGCTCTGCCATGCTAGAAAATATCCCGTACGTGCTGCTTTGTCCAGCTCCAGCCTCGTCCACACACAGTTCTGCCCCTCGCAATATCGAAAGAAAAACACCATGATGGCGACCGAAGCGCCGAAAAGCAAGAGTTTTTTTGAACGAAAAGATCCACCGGAAGCTTCATTTCATCTGCGGTGGATGGACAATTATAGAAATGTCTCAAACAGAAAAAGAAAGAACAACCAGGACCTGCATTATTACACAGAACACCCTAGAGGAGAACGCAAAACCACGATCAAGTACAAGCACGCCGGCAACGGGCAACCTACAGACGCGACCACCGCATTCCAGGCCAGGGACAAAACCACCTGGCTGAGATGCAGCACAAACGGTCACACCGAGGTCGAAGAAGGGCCTCCGATGGAGGTAGACAAAGCACCGGCAGACAGCGTTGCTGCCGGGCGTGGCGGGGTCAGTCTTCTGACCAGGGATAGCGGCGGCGGCTAGCCGACCCTTGGGAACCGCCACGGGGAGTAGAAGCTTCAAGATCTCCCCAGCACCTTTCCATGCAGCGAGGAACCTCGAGAAGCACTCCTCCTCTCCCTCGCCACCATGGTCGGCCAAGAGGAAGGAGGAAAAGAGAAGACCACCTGCACGAAGAAGACTAGCTACGCAAAGGATAAGGGAGCCGTCCGCTCGCCGAAGCCAGTCTTCCTCCATATCCTCGCTACCACGGCCGGACAGATGAAGAGGGACGAGCAACACCACCGAGGCCGACGACCACCCGGCGGCGCGCACACCCGCCCAAGTGGAAAACCTCCCGCCACCACCAACTTCCCTCGTTTGGGCGCCTACCATCTTAGTCCCCTCGCAACCACTGCCGGCCAGAGGGAGATGGGAGAGCCAAGAGACGACGAGGAGTACGAGGCAGAACGTGACATTCTTATTAGAGGAAGTGGTGGTCGCCACCACCGCACTGGACTCTGACCAGAGAAGCTCATGCGCCATGGGGACGAACCTAGAGCCAGGATGCGGTCACCATGATCCAGAGCAACTTTGATATACTCGCTCCGGTGTATATTAATGGTCTCGACTTTATTTAGATATATCACCATGGTCCCTAGAAATTTGAGGGTGGTCTGTGCCGCTACGTACGTACGTACTGCCGAGGCAGGAGAGCGGTGTAGGTGGAAAACGAGCATGCAATTTGTGAGTTCTAACAAGCTCGATCGATCCGTGGGCGTGGGTGAGTGACAAAGATATTTTCATTGGCTCCCGATCGCTGCAAGTGGCGTCTCGCCGAAGATGAGCACTTGCCCGATATTTTTATTATACAATCGTGTCGCCCAAGCTTCCTTGGACGGTGTCGCGCGAGCTGGCGCTATAGCCTCTCGTTTCGTTCCACCACCAGTTTGTTTAGCCCGGAATTATCGCCGGCGGGAATGTTCGATCGATATCCTCCGGCCGGTTTTGGTTCGACGTACGCACCTCGTCAGGGGAAGGCAGCAGGCGAGGGAGGGTGACGCCTCGTGCAATCCCGGCCACCGAGTAGTAGTAGTACTCTACGTTCGAAAGCGCGCGCCGGGAAAAAAAAGAAGGAAAGATGGTCACAGCATCGAGCGGGAAAAGATCTGGCGCTTCTCGATCGTGCCGCTGGGCCCGTGTGCCTACCGGGGGAAATATCTTGGCCCGGCCACGTACGCACCGCGAGGAGGAGGCGTCTGGCTGGTGGCTGCCTGCCTGCTGTCGGTCTCCGCGCGGCCTCAGCAGCAGCAGCTGGTGACCCGCGGCGCACAGGGGCCGACGTGCGGTCGCCGTCGTGCGCCGCGGCGGTTCTGCAGGCGCCGACGTACGGTGTGCAGCACATGCATGCATGCTTGGTTGGCCGTCGGTCCATCGCAACGCTGAGGAAAAAAAGAGAGTGCCCTGGGTCCATCCCGCGCAACGCCGAGAAGAAATAAAGTCCTACTTACGTACTCCTGGAAAGCAAGGATGATGGATCGAGCCAAACTAACAGCAAACCCAAGATCAATTCGGACGCACTCCCTCTGTATCAAAATATAAGATGTTTTAGGTTTATAAAGAAAATGAACTTTGACTTATTTTACTATATAGATTTATTTTATATTAAAACAAGTCTAGATACATTTGTTTCACAAATCTAAAACATCTTATATTTTGAAACGGAGAGAGTACTACGTAAAGCTGTATGTAACACAAACGTGTGGGTTTCGGTCACGGCAACGTGTGGCTAAGATCATCGAGAAGAAGGAAAATAATAAGCACTGTACTCCAGTACTATTACTGAGTTGGGTGCTAGCCGCAGGAGCATTCATCACGCTTCTGTTTCGAAACATGCATGCACGCACAGTGGCTGGCAGGTAGGAGGTACCACCCAAGCAAATCCACAAATCCATTTGATCGACACGTGTACGGCGTGCACATGGCCAGGCCACGCGATCGATGCCGTCGCATCCGTCCATTACCGCCATGATCATCTCACGCACAGCGGCATCTCATCTCATCTCAACTCGGCCAATGCCCGGTAGCCACACGCGACGCGCGCACCTGCAAATCCCATCACCGCCACGAGATCGATAGATCGATCGATAGAATGGAACCTGCACATGAGCACCTCTACCTATATAAAAAACAAGACTTGAGCTTGCGGCCACCGCGGGTGTGCGTCTACTACTACAGCTTCGGCGAGGGGGATATTTGTGTGCGTGCCACGTATACATATGCGATACCTTCGGAGGGACAATCAGAAACGGAACGGGAACGGCAACCGTCCCATTTCCACGCCAAGTGGCTCCTCCTCCTCTTCCATCTCGAAGGACGAACGATGGCGACCCCTCGCCCACGATACAGACACCGGAAGCGTCCACTTGGCCCGATGGATCGTCCGGTATCTGTCCTGCAGCTGCCATGCATCATTTTCTTCTTGGTTGCCAATGGAATGGAGTAGTACCGCACACGCTCGACTCGAACGAAAATATCTAAGCTGCTGCTTTGTGCAGGCGATTAGAGTAATCATTGTGGGTGGACTACAGCTACTACTACGTTAGGAGCTAGCTGGCTAGAGTAGCTCGTGGTGCGGACTGCCTGAAAGAATATTTTTATTCACATTCGAGATCAAGCTCGCTCTGGAAGCATTGTTCGGCCTGTCCGCAAGTTTTCCATCACCTGGCGCGCTTCCTTTTCGTCAATTTTCTACGGTCGATGTGCGTGAAACGCAGGCAGAAAAGTACTAGATCGATGCGTAACGCGGGGTGTGGACACGACTGTGGACTGTGGTGGATGCGACCGACCGACGATTAATCCCCGTCCGTTCTTTCTTTCTCTGCAGCACTCCGTTCACGCCAACGAGTTGCGACGCCCAACCTTTTTCTCCCGTTCAAGCAGGCGTGTAATAATTCGCTCACAAGAACGTACGTGTCGCCTTTGCTCATTGGGATTTCGATCGCGTTCGTGCTCTGCGGGGTGCTGAACTGATGTTTATACGATTGATTTTTCCTACGGAGCGATGCGATGAGAGAAGTCGATCCGTATGATCATATTCCCGCTGCCACATTATTGTTGTGACACGATCTACGGAAGCTCCACGTATACAACATTTTTATTTTCTTTTGATTTTGAGGAAAGGAGATCGCTTCTTTACGAACATTTCCGATCCGCATTTGTGGCCTCATCGGCTGGGCGGACGACCAGTGCACCATAGCATTTGCGGTCCGTGAAGATGATGACCACATCTCGTAGCCACACCACAAGTACGCATTATCCAGGCCCACGGTGGTCACGAGACCACCAACACGATCCAGAGGGCGTACGAGCTACGGTTCCACTAGACTAGGGAAAATATCTCGCTGCTCCTCCCCAACCGGGCCACCCAGATATTTCCATCTTACTGCTGCTACAACCAAAAAGGCAAATCACCTACTACTGGTGGTAAGATAATTACATTTTGACCCCCACAATAAACCATCACCACCACCAAGACCAGAGTCCAAACTTTTGCGGCCGGAGATATTATCGTGGCCCGGGCGAGGCGCCAGCCACCCAGTCCGCACCGCCGCACGCCAGCCCCACGAACCCGTTCGCGCACCACAGCGCCACCGGGCCCACCCCTCCTCCTCCTCCCCCTCCCCAGCCGCACGATTTTAAAGAACGGATCGAAAGCCACCCATCCGCGGCGCGCGCGCGCGCCTGCCCACCCACCACGTGCCCCCCGCAGATCCTCCTCACTTCGCCTCCCAGCCTACCACGTGTCCACGCTCCACCTGCGCTGCCTGCAAAATATCGCGCGGGGGAGCTGATCCGATCCGGCACCCCCTCACGCGCGCGGTGTGCGGGCTGGCCGAACCACTGGCCCGGCTCGCGCCACGTCACCCAGGCCCGATCCGCGCACCGCGTGACGTGGCGGCCCCGCCTGCCGGTCGAGCGGCCGCAGATATTTTGCCCCGACGCCCCCCCCCCCCTCCTCCTCCTCCGCCAGCCACCACCCACCGACGCGGCGGGGCCCGCGGTCCGTAGAACAACGTGGAACGTTCTGCTATATAGCACTCCTCCCCTGCGCCCGCTTAGTTTAATTCGTCTTCGTCTCCGTCGCCACTGGCATTTTTCCATCTCGCGATCCCGGTCCAGTTTCGAAGCTTCCAGCAGCACCAGCACAAGGACTCAGAGGTGGTGGTTGGGCCAAGAGGATTCCGGCCAAGGAGGCATCAGAGCCGCCCGGGATGGGTCGAGGCGGAGGAGCGGAGGAGAGGGAGGCGGTGAACCTGGCGGAGGACGGGGAGGAGGCGCGGCGGGCGCTGCCGATGATGCCCGTCAAGGTGCTCCTCGCCGAGGGCGACGACTCCACGCGCCACGTCATCTCCGCGCTGCTCCGCAAGTGCGGCTACCACGGTGCGCATCCCGCCGATCCGCCCACACGGCTCTGTTTCCTCATGTCGAATTTGCGTGTTCCACTGAGTATTTTTTTTATCTGCTACGATAATTCCGGGGTTATTAGTAGGAGCGGCTCATTGCTACGGATCGCGTTATCGAAAGCGGAATGGAGTATTGCTTTTTTTTTTTGGCTGGCTTCTAGAGATGGATCGAACTCGTGCTCTGTTTGGTGGTTGTCCGGTGGGAAAAAAAGGTTGCCAGCTCTGGGAGCCGTTTATGTTAATTTCTCTGGGATCAGATCGGGAAGTAGTAGCTGCCGGGTTTACAGAGTTCAACCTTGTAGCACGGTGGTACGGTAGAACGCTTGCTAAGGCATGTGATCTGCTTCGTGCTAGTTACCAGCCGATAAGTTTTCGAGGATTGGTGAATCGATGTGTGAAAGATAAAACGAATTTTGTGGCGTAAGCTGCCTAGTTCAGAGGTGTGCAGCTTGCAGCAGCGGTCTTGGTAGTTTACTCTCTTGATCTGCAGAGTTATTTTTTCAATTATCGCTGCAGTTAATTGGAAAGTTTCTCTACTGCCATCCACACCGAGGAGATATGTTGTATTGTTGATTTCTTTTTAGGAGTAATCTTGAACGCATCTGGTGCTGAATTCTGTTCAAAAGTAGTAACTGACCAGAACTAGGAGTAATTTTCTTAGCTGTTTTGAGCATAGTTCGAAAGACGCTGAAAACAGAAAGTTTTCTACAGAAAGATGAAAAGTTCATTTTAAGTTTGTTTTCATTATGTTTGTCCTCTTGAGTTTGTTCTGGTCAGTGGTGTGGTTCTGGTGGTTCTATATCTAGATTTTTGCACAGTTTGTTCTGAAACTGTCATTTGTCATCAGACTGATGGGTCGTCCTGTTCTTGCAGTTTCTGCAGCTTCTGACGGTGTCAAGGCGTGGGAAATACTAAAAGAAAAATCTTTCAAAATAGACCTTGTTCTAACTGAAGTTGAGCTTCCTTTGATGTCTGGGTTCCTCTTACTCTCCACGATCATGGAACATGAAGCTTGCAAGAATATCCCTGTCATAAGTATGTTCTCGGATTATCTCCTTTTTTCTCAAGCTTTTAATTTCTAATGCTGCTACTCGGTCTAATGGCGTTATTTTTTACTGGCTATGCAGTGATGTCTTCAAATGACGCAGTTAGCATGGTTTTCAAATGCATGCTCAAGGGTGCAGCAGATTTTCTTGTTAAGCCAATAAGAAAGAATGAGTTACGGAACCTGTGGCAGCATGTTTGGAGAAAACAGCTGGTAAGGCTGCATACTTGTATCATCTTAGCTCGACTGCAGTTTTTTATTTGTTTCGGTTGCAACTTAAATCATGCTTTCTTCACAGCGCTTCAGTACCTGTATCTCTAACCTTTTTCTCTTACATTAATTTATAGGCAAATGGTGGCCTTGATGTGCAGCATATGCAACAAGAAGAAGATGTCGCAGAACGGCCCGAGAAAAAGACTAAAGTGACAGAAGCTGAACGTTTGATCGAAAATGTGGCGGCCTGCAGAAATAAGGAAATCAGTGAACAAGAAAGTGATGCTCAAGTAAGTTTCAGCAGTTAATATAATTTCGTCTGAACTTATAAATGTGTTGAATTCAGATATCTTGCTGCTGCTCTGCATAGACTAAATACTGAGACTCCCTCTTGCAGAGCTCTTGTACAAGGTCAGAACTGGAGGCCGAGAGTAAGCAAACCAACGGTTTCTTGGAGTTTAAGCAGATAACAGGAAGACATTCATCGGCTGACCCCAAGAGTACTGAGGAAATTGGAGGAACCAACACTCAAGGTACTAATATTTTCGGTTGTTTTATTTTCCTTAGTAGTCATTTGTTTGCTGGTGACTTACTAATTTTACGGGTTTGTGATCTTGTAGCAACTAGAAATAGTAACCCGATTCCAAGGAAAGGAGATTTATCACCGAAGAGACGGACATGGCCTAATGATAATAACTCTGAGAAATCTTCGAGAGATATTGAGGTAGTCCATATTACTGATGATGAGCAAAAGCCTGATGCACAGAAGGAGGGGGATGTTGTGAGAACAACTTCTCAAGGAAACGCTGATAAGTGGTTCTCCATCCCAGCACATCAGTTGGAGCTTTCTCTCAGAAGATCTGACTATAGCAGTTTAGAAGACCATGAGAAAAATGATAGAAGAACGCTGAACCACTCAACTTCATCTGCATTTTCATTGTAAGTGCACCTTTTGTTTCGTATGTTCTGGTACCAGTGCTTTTGTCGTCTACAGTCAGCTATAAGCTTAGCTCAAGTCTAGTGTTTGAGCTGACGTTTTTGTTCGAATCGTAGTTTGACAGAAAAAAAAAAGCTTGCCACTAACATTTCATTGCTGTATTACATAGCATGTTTAATTTAGTTCGTGAGGTTGTGCTCTTCCAAGCATAATAGGAAAAATTAATGACATAATATTGTTATACGAGGAACTTACGGCATGGAATTTCTTGCAGTGCCTTTATTACTGCAACTTGATGCATCTTTTTCTTGTTTTTTTCAGTTCTATAAGAGTGAACATGCGAATCTTATTGTTTTGGCCTAGAAAAAGTTCTTACAGTTCAAATTATTTCTTGTTCACAGGTACAACTACAGGCCTGCATCCTCTTTTGGTAACGTTGGTGATGCTCAGCCATGTAGCACCTCAGCAAGACATGCAGATCTGGAAAACAAAAATGGAGATTCGGCAGCTGCCCCTCAAGACAGGGCCGACCCAACTCGACCTCCTATCAGAGTTGTACCATTCCCTGTTCCTGTTGCAGGCCTCACGTTCGATGGGCAGCCGTTCTGGAGCGGTGCGCCTGTGGCACCCCTGCTCTATCCACAGTCAGGTCCCTCCATCTGGAATAGGGAAACTCCAACGTCGCAAGAAGCATCTACACAAGCAACATCGTCGCAGCAGAAGTGGCAGCATAATGGTCCAATGGAGATGGACTCTCAGCAGACTGAGAACACACAGGGACAAGAAGTTCTAGCTGCACCACCGAAAGCAAATGAAAAGCATCTGCACGTTGAAATTCCTTCAGACAACCCGCGGCATGTTTCTCCTTCTCCTATGACCGGCGAAAGCGGAAGCAGCGCTGTGCTGAACAACTCCGGCAATGCCCTCAGTGGCAGTGCCTGCGGCAGCTCTTCCAACCTGATGACCACCCCTACTGAACAGTGCAATGCATCCAATGGCGTTCCTGAAAATTCGGGCATGGAGGGTTTGCCTCAGCTGAGCCAGCGAGAAGTCGCGCTGAACAAGTTCCGGCTCAAGAGGAAAGAACGGTGCTTTGAGAAGAAGGTAGGCACAAGAACTTATCTTAACCTTTTTCATTTGAATCCAGTGTGTGTGTCTCACTCTCACCTACTAGGAGCTGGGGTTAACATTCTTGCATTCTTGGTCAGGTACGGTACCAGAGCAGAAAATTGCTTGCAGAGCAGCGGCCGCGCGTCAAGGGCCAGTTTGTTCGCCAAGATCAGAGCGTGCAAGGAAGCTAGGTGTCGCCGCGGGTGACAACCCGCTGCTGCCTGCTGCGCCTACGAGTATCCTGGCGGACAGTGTCAGGTTTTCTCTGAAAGAGTGGACACAATGTATGATCAAGTTTGTTCTATATATGTATAGGCTAACTTCTTTTAGATTAGGCTTTGGACCTCGTACATAGTACTAGAATATGTTGGTAGGCATTAGAGAACATATCTTGTTTCGGATTAAGATATCTCTGTATGAATCTGTTCCGGAGGAGCTCTGTAACTCTCTGTCCCTGATGTAAGCTTTTGTGTGCTTTCTTCATGCTACAATGGACTCAGTTGTGGGCTTGTTGCACTACACGTCCAACGCTTCAGCAAAATTGTGTCATTGTTTTTCGTTGCCCTGAATTTGTCGATCCGTATTTGAGGACTTCTCTCTGTCAAAGCTCAGTACAGCTTGGCTGAAATCCATATTTTTTTGCATCATTGTTCAATGCAGATTTCTAGTTACTCCATCCAATCCATATTAGTTCACTTAAATTCATCTAGATACGAATATATCTAGTTAATTTTTAGTGCTAAATACATCCGCATCTAGATAAATTGAGTCAACTAATATGGCTTCAAGGAGTATTCGAAGTACTACTCGCTCGATCTGTTCAGGCCCCGACGAACAGACGAGTAGAGTCCCCGTTTCTGCGCGCCGCTGAGTGGCACTTCCGCCGTGCCGTGCCGTGCGTGGCTGCGTGCGTGTCCCCGTGCTTTCGTCCGGGTGAACGGCGACGTGAGCAGCCACCGGGCTGCACCGCCTTTTTGTGCTAGGATCCAGACACCTCGCGGCGCACCACCCACGTAGAGCTGAAACATGCGATGCTGTGCACGAAAGACCAAAGCCCAAAACCAGCGGCGGCACGCGTACATGCCAAAACGCCGATAAAGCTCCCAGCCTCCGAGCAAGGTGCCGAACGTCGGCGCACCGACAGATCGATGGAGACTTCCAAGAAGTACCAGTGCGAACTTCACCGCGGCGGCGGTGGCATCCGCCTCCTTGCTGCGTACCTCCTCGCCGCGGCCGCCACCGCCGGCGTCCTCGCCCTCGCCCTCTTCCTCGTCTACCGCCCCATGAAGCCGCAGGCCAGCGTGGCGCGCGCCGCCGTGTACCGCTTCGCGAGCACCACCACTCCCGCCGGCGGCAGAAACAACAGCTACCCGGGGCCACCGCCAACGCCGCCCAACGCGGTCTCCGCGACGCTGCAGTTCACGCTGCTGCTGCACAACCCGAGCGACCGCGCCGCCGTGCTCTACGACGGGCTCGTCGCCTACGCGTCCTACCGCGGGGAGGCGGTCACCCCGCCCGCGCAGCTCCCGGCCCTGGCACAGGAGCGCGGGTCCGACGTGGCGCTGTCGCCCGTCCTCGGCGGCGGCGCGCCCGTGCCGGTGTCCGCGGACGCGGTGCGCGCCATGGCCGCGGACTGCGCGGCGCGGCGCGTGCAGCTCAGGCTCGTCCTCGTGGGACAGGTCAGGTACAGGGCCGGCCCATTCCAGACCGGGTGGCGCGACCTCTACGTGCGCTGCGACGCCATCGTCGGACTAGGCGCGGAGGCAGCTCCGGGCGGGGGCGCCGGGGACGTGCCGCTGCTCGAGTACCCTCAGTGCGCCGTGGATGCATGAACTTGCTTGGCGCCATGTCTGATGAGTTCTTTTGGTAACAGAATAATGAACTGAACAGAGCATAGTTTCATGCCTTGTCTGTTCTAACTTTGTTCTACAAGACGGACGTGTTTTCATATTGAAATTTAAGTCTTCAAGATTAATTTCCACACAAGTTTTTTTTAAAAGCAAAAGCTTGCGTTTTCGATGCATTGATAGAACAAGAAAGTCCGACACACCCAACACACAAAACAAGACTACGACTAAACAAGCGACATCCATCGATTACTTCTCCAAGACGCCACAAAGTGAGCTCTTCCGCTAAAGTAATTTCATGCCGATAAAAGTCGGGGTGCTTGTGCATCGTCAATATCACCAAGAGCATGTTAGTCGCAACCAAGACGCGTTCCATCTCAATCCTGCGAGCCAATAAAGGCTTAGCTAGGAGCATTGGTGCTCCCGTCTCAGCCCAAATCCAGGGTAGTCCATCGACGCAGTGGCTATCTCCTAGCAACCTCATCAGACGTGTAAGCGTGTAATCTTCACCAGCTCGCCATCAAGCAAAGAGGCCAACTCTGTAGGGGTTCATAGCATGGAAAATAAAAAAATTCTATCGCATAAACACACATAAGCCAAGATCTATCTATTAGATTGTAGCAACGAGTCAATAGAGTACTAACCCTCGAAGATCCAAAGCGATTAACGAGAGCAGATTCTCGTGGGTGATGTAGTCGTTCACTTGCCGATCTCAAGATCGCGTAGACGATCCTTCCGGCGCCGCGATCCGGCAGTGCTCCCGCAGTCGGTCACACGTACGGTACTCGATGAAGACCTTCCTCTCCCTTGTTCCAGCAGGTAGCGGAGATTGTAGCTCTCTCCTCGCGATTCCAGCAGGACGACGGCGTGGTGTCGGAGTTTAGAGGGGAGATCCCGCAGGGCTTCGCCTAAGCCGAAGCGACTATGGTGGAGTAGAGGGAGCCTCGGGGCTAGGGTTTATACGCCGAGGGAAGAGGGCAGCCGGCGGCTAGGGTTTAGTCTAGATGGCAGCGGCGGTTTAGAGGGGATCTAGGGCGCCAGTGGCTTGGAGGGGCAACGGCGACCTAGGGATTGGGTCCTGGGCGCCTAGGGAAAGGGGGATACCTTGGGGTGCGCCTCCACCCCTCCTTATATAGGTGGGGGGCGTCCAAGGGTGTTCCCAGCCCAGGTGGAAACCCTCCCTAACTCGGCCTCCAAAGGAAGAGGCTGAAACCTTTTCCACCAAGACTTCCCTCTTACCAAAAACTAGAGTGTGACTTTTCAAACTAGGATTTGACTATTCAAACTAGTCTTGGCTGAATTGGCCCTTTAGGGTTTTGGTGCGGATAGCCCCTAGGGCATGCCACACTCCAAGTGACCTCCTCCCGAGGTGGTGGACCTTCCAGAACATTCTAGAATCTTCTGGTCAAAACACCGAAAACATTTCCGATCCTCGGAAATTGACTTTCCTTATATGAATCTTATTCTCTGGACCATTCCGGATCTTCTCATGATATCCCGGATCCAATCCAAGACTCCGAACAACATTCGGTTTCTTTACTCACATTTCATATCTACTAAACAACATCGAATCCGTAAGTGTGTCTCCCTACGGTTCGTGAGTTATGCAGACATGACCGATACTCTTCTCCGATCAATAACCAATAGAGGAATCTGTAAATTCATATGGCTCCCACATATTTCTATAATTACTTCGCGATCGAATGAACCATTTACATACGGTACCAATTTCCCTTTGTCTCGTGATACTTTATTTATCCGAGGTTTGATCGACAGTATTTCTGCACACCTAGTTCAACCTCGTTACCGAAAAGTACTCTTTACTCGTTCCTGTGATATGTGATCCAGTCACATGCTTGCAAGCTAATTGGATGACATTCCACCGAGAGGGCCCAGAGTATATCTATCCGTCATATGGATGGACAAATCCCACTCTTGATCCATGTGCCTCAACACATACTTTCTGAACACTCAATGCCACCTTTATAGCCACCAGTTACGGTGTGGTGTTTGATGTCATCAAAGCATCCATCTGGTGATGGTGATTAACATGATCTCATGGTTTAAGGATTAGGTTACTATGTATTGAAAGCTTATAGCAAGTGAACTATTTAAATGACTTGATCTTATGATTGTAGGGGTTCGTAGCATGGAAAACAAAAAAATTCTATCGCATACAAACAAACAAGCCAAGATCTATCTACTAGATTGTAGCAACGAGTTGATAGGGGAACTTACCCTCGAAGATTCCAAAGCGGTTAACGAGAGCAGATTCTCGTGGGTGATGTAGTCGTACTCTTTCCGATCTCAAGATCGCGTAGACGATCCTTCCGGCGCTGCGTTCCGGCAGCGCTCCCGCAGTCGGTCACACGTTCGTTACTCGACGAAGACCTTCCTCTCCCTTGTTCCAGCAGGCAGCGGAGGTTGTAGCACTCTCCTCGCGATTCCGGCAGCACAACGGCGTGGTACCGGAAGTAGAGGGGAGATCCCGCAGGGCTTCGCCTTAAGCCGGAGCGAGTATGGTGGATTATGAGAGAGGGCTATTAGTGGTCTAGAGATTAGACACACCAATTAGAAGGCTCTAAACCGCAGGCTAAAGCAATTAGAAGCTCTAAACCAAAACGGCTCTAAACCGGAGATTAGAGGTAGAAACTTGTGTGTCTCAAGGAGGAGCCCTGCCCCTCCTTTTATAGGTGGAGGGGCTGGCGCGCCAGGGAAGGGGAGGAGAGTCCCTCCCCTACTCGGCCAAGGCTGGGCGCCGGCTTGGAGGAGAGGAACTCCTCCTCCAAGTTGGTTTCAACCTCCTCTTGCTTGTTTCCCACAGTTTCCTGTTTCCCACAGTTTCCTGTTTTCCACAGTTTCCTGTTTTAGCCGTTTGACTTTCAAACTGGCAATTTGACTTTCATGTTTTTGAAACAGCAAGAACACTTAGTACATGATGCAATCATTCAATGACACACTCATGTACCATCCCCCCCCGGAGTGCCGGACAATCCGGACCCTTCTAGAACATTCCCGATGAAAACACCGGAATCATTCCCGAACTCCGAAACGGGACTTTCCTTATATGAATCTTATTCTTCGGACCATTCCGGATCACCTCGTGATATCCCGGATCCCATCCGAGACTCCGAACAACATGCGGTCTCTTTCTCATAATACCATAACTACTCAAACAATGTCGAATCCTTAAGTGTGTCTCCCTACGGTTCGTGAATTATGCGGACATGATCGAGACACTTCTCCGAACAATAACCAATAGAGGAATCTGGAAATTCATATGGCTCCCACATATTTCTACGATTACTTTGCGATCGAATGAACCACTTACATACGATACCAATTTCCCTTTGTCTCACGATAGTTTACTTATCCGAGGTTATGATCGTCGGTATCTCTGCATACCTAGTTCAACCTCATTACCGATAAGTACTCTTTTCTCGTTCCCGTGATATGTGATCCCTTGTGACCTAGTCACATGCTTGCAAGCTAATTGGATGACATTCCACCGAGAGGGCCTAGAGTATATCTATCCGTCATATGGATGGACAAATCCCACTCTTGATCCATGTGTTTCAACCAATACTTTCCGAACACTCAATGCCACCTTTATAGCCACCCAGTTACGGTGTGGTGTTTGATGTCATCAAAGCATCCATCCGGTAAAGGTGATATGCATGATCTCATGGTCGAAGGAATTAGGTTACTATGTATCAGAAAGCATATAGCAATTGAACTATTGAAATGACTTGATCTTTATGCTACGCTTATCTATAGGAGTATGTCCATCACATCATTCTCCTAATGATATGATCGTGTTGTTAATAACATCTCTATGTTCATGATCAGGAAACCATGATCATATATTAACCAACAAGCTAGTTTAACAAGAGGCTTTACTAGGGACTCTTATTTTAGTTTACAAATCACACAAGTATTAATGTTTCCGATTAATACAATTATAGCATGGTATGTAAACATTTATCATAAGTGTGAAGATATGATAATAACCACTTTATTATTGCCTCTTGGGCATATCTCCAACAGTCTCCCACTTGCACTAGAGTCAATAATCTAGTTTCAAACCTTTGTGTATTCAACACCTATGGCTTTCCGGTGTTGTATGTACACGATTGCTAGTGGTCAACTGATCTCCGGATCTGACATTTCCAGGTCCGTGTGTAATTGCATGTCTTTGCGTCTCTACGCATCACTCATTCTCTAATGAGATGGATTTGTATAAATTTGGTCTTTCGGTGTGACCTTTAGCTCTTTGGGGTTAAAACATGTTGATAATATTGTCGCACAATATATCTTCATAGTATTATCCCACTGTGAACTACACCTAGTTTGATAACAAACTTCTTGACACAAATGCCCTCTTTTGCTGCTATAATAGCAGTCATATACTTAGCCTTTTGTTGTAGTATCTGTCACAATGTCTTAACTTTGGAAATCATCCAAATCCATTATGGAACTCACTTTCCATTATATTGTGCCACCCTTAGTTTAGATTGAGATAAGCTTAATTTGTACTTTGTGACAAAGCTAGTATCAATGTAGTACTTTTACAATGAACTAACCATCTATTTGTCACTTCTACAAATATTATACTCTTAGTTCTTTCAAAAGATCATAAGAATATCCTTACTATTGTCCAATGATCATCTTACGAATCATTCTGGTATATGCTCACAACATTTAGAGCATAGGACATATCTGGATTTGTACATATCATAGTATGATTGATATAAATACTCTTTGTGATTTCATACATCAAGTATCAATCTATACTTGATTATTTGTTTCACTTTACCAAATGTCAATACACTTGAATATATCATCAACATTGAACTTATTCAATCCTTTCTGTGTGACAAGAACCTCTCTTGTAGTTTCTATATTGAACTCATTCAATATCTTGTCTATGTACTTCTGGCACAACCATATTAGCGTCTATTGATGCCAAATATTTGGGTTTTGCCTAAGTCTTTCATCGGGATGAAATTCTTAATATGTGTGCATAAAAGATACATTATTTCCAATCAACAATATGTCTTCCACATAATGTATTAGAAACATGTCTTAGCGCTCCCACTTAATTTCTTGCAAATGCAAGCATCTCCATTGTCTCTGATGAACTTTTAAACTCCTTTAACAGTTTCATCACAGTGAAGATTCCAACTCCGCTATGCTTACTTCAACCATTGAAGTTTGCATATGTTTTTAGCATCCCTTGAATTTTAACAAAACCCTTTGGACTGTGTCATGCACACGTCCTAGGCAACCCTTCTATTAGAAGAACTTGTTTTGTTTATTCAACTACCATATAATAAAATTATATGTAGTGGTTGCTACACTAATCCATCTAGACTAAATATCGCTATGAAAGATCAGATCTTGTCATAGTCAACTTTTGAACATTGTTGTGAACTCTTTCCAACATGTCGACTATTTCATAGATGTGCAACATCCATGTCTGTTTATTTATAGATCCAAACACAACTGTAAGGTCTTACACCTTTCTCGAGGGTCCTTCAAGTTCAAAACTTGATTTCTCGTGTATGGAACTATCACGGATTTTATGGCTTCAAGCCATTTGACGGAGTCAGGGCCCATCATCGCTTCTTTGCATGTAGTCGGTTCATTATTCTCAAATAATGATTCAACCCTCAAATCTTGGTATTTGATTGTTTACCCGATCTACTTGTTTCAATAGGAACTTAGATCTCCGTGACCACAACCTTTGAGGCACGTGAGCCATGAGCATTGTTGCTGTCTCCGGAACACTTTTCGGCGCTGCGCAACTCTGCACATATAGCTAAGGTTCTTTTAACCTTATCAAAGTTCTATTGTCCTCCCACTTTTCTTTTCACGAAAAATTCCTTCCAAAAGAAATTTGACGTTCTAAGCGACAAACACTTTTGTCTCTGGTGTTATGGAGGAATACTTAACAGTTATTCGAAATAACATACAAAGACAGGTTCATCCGACTTTGGTTGCAAACATCTTTCTTATGCAAAGCATACCAATGTTTAAGAAAGGACAACTTGGGTTTTATCCCAAACCATAACTTTATATGGTGTCATTTCAACGGATTATGATGGAGCTCTTTTCAGTGGAAAAACGGTAATCTCTAAAGCTTTTAATCTTTAAAATATAATGGCAGTTTTATAAATTATACCTTTGATCTTACCATGTCAAACAAGGTTTAATTACATATCTCGAACGCTCCATACACTTATGGTGTTTCGGGAAAATGCAAATCCACGGAACGATTCCTTAAATCTTAGGTATTATGCTAAACTTGTAACTTAAATATTTTCCTTTATGATCTTATCATAAACTATTCATATTCTTGTTACAATGATTTTGCACTTCATCTTGAAAGTCTTTGAACTTTTCAAGTGTTTCATACTTTATCCTTATTAAGTAAATATTCATATATTCACTCAAATTTTTGGAGAAAGCATATGAAGTTGAAATCCATCGCTTTTGACTACACATAATGGATTTCATACAACAATATGTACAAGTTCCAATAAGCTAGTCATTCGTTCCCTTTTGGCCTATGAACGAAGTTTTAATTATCTCTAGGAAAGTTTCACAAGCGTCATTTGATCAAAAATCAGAAGACTCCAAAATTCCATCAACATGGAGTTTCTTCATGTTTTCTTTCCATTATAATTCAAACGGCGATGTCACTTCCTAAGTGATCTTTCAATCAATTTGTCTTTCGACATTTTTAGCACTAGTTTTATGGATGTGATTTCTCCAACGAGATTTGTGAATCATCCATCTTTTATGGATCACGGTAATTTATTTGAACAACTCTTTTGTTCTCATAATACCTGATAAAACAAATCTTGAAGGCAAGCTTTGATGTTTAACGAGCAACACAATAACCCTTTATTTGTTCTCGATGAACATCACCACATATTCTTTTGCTAGTTACTTAGGCCATTGTAGCTCATGAATGGTGTTGTTTCGTATGACGATTCATACCAACAAATTCAGTATCAAATACTTAAGAACCACATTGTTTAATAAGCAAAGAATATAGC
The DNA here is from genome assembly GCA_916181665.1 of Avena sativa. Taxonomy (NCBI): domain Eukaryota; kingdom Viridiplantae; phylum Streptophyta; class Magnoliopsida; order Poales; family Poaceae; genus Avena; species Avena sativa. Next base: position 465,153,289 of record OV702283.1, on the reverse strand, counting down.
CATAACATGTATATCATCTATATACTTAAACTGAACAATTCTAGTCTTTTCTTTTCTGCCATATATTTATGAGATTCTCTTTCAATATTTCCTTTTCTGTTTGAAAGAATCTATCAACATCAATAGTGGAGTCATACATATGACACATAGTCCAAAGCGTGTATAGTTAAATACCAATGTCTTTGGACTTGCACTTTGAAGTAGATCACCATCATCAAATGTTTGGTGTTCTTTCAAATTCCTTTCTTTAGTAATCTCTTGGTGTAGTAAACATTTTACCTACATCAAATATTCACCCTCATCATGGATTTATCCATGATCAAGCTACTTTTAGCTTATAACGGTGAATCATGAGTATAATGTTGCTCTCCAAATCCTTTTGGACGATTAGGACAACTAGTGTCTCCAACCTTTTGCAAATTCTCATCAAATATGAGAACATGACTTTAGACATATTATACTCTATCATGTTGCAACCAAAACTTCGTTTCAGATATCACAATATCTTCCACACATCATGGTTTCTAAAACAACTCTTTCAGATCCTAGATAACCTTGATATTAAGACAATCCTTTGAATATCAAGAATCATGGATACAAACATGATACTAACACTTGGAATTGTTACTCTTGATTTAATACTAATTATTAAACTTCATGGAGTAACCGGAACTTACTGAAAGTTTGCAATAGGACTTTTAAACTTTAGATTAACACTTAAAAACAATACGATACCAGTTCGTAAAGTAACTAACCAGAATTCTATAGTTCTATCATCTCAATTATAACTAAGCGCAAGGTGGTAAACGGATGCCAATGACTACAACAACTATGCAAATTCACTTTGATTTAGTTTATGATAAATTGAGTTCTAATTAATAATTAAATTAATCTAGGTGAACTCCCACTCAAAACAATATCCCTCACATTGTTTAGTGATCACACGAACCAAATCCACCACATCAAAACCGATCATCACGAGAGTTGATATAGCTTCAATGGCGAACAATCAACATGTTCATCATATCTACTATATGACTCATGCTCTACCTTTCGGTAATCCGTGTTCCTGAGGCCATGTCTGTACATGCTAGGCTCGTCAAGATCAAACCTTAGTTTCCGCATGAGCAAATCTGGCTTGCTCACGTTGTATACACTTGTAGAATCTAACACACCCGATCATCACGTGGTGCTTCGAAACAACAAGCTTTAGCAACGGTGCTAACTAAGGGTGAACACTTTATGACTTGAAATTCATGTGCATGAGGGATCATCTTATAATGCTACCGTCGTCTACTAAGCAAAACAAGATGCATAAAGGATTAACATCACATGCAATTCAATAATATGTGATATGATATGGCCTTTCTTCTTTGTGCTTCCGATCTCCATCTTCAAGCACGAACATGATCTCCATCATCACCGGCATTGCATCAAGGTCAATGACGCTTCTCCATGGTTGTCGTCCACCGGCTTCAACTATTACAACTACTTTGAATAGACACGCGGGTCTTAACAGAAATTAAAAAACAACCATATGGCTCCTGCCGGTTGTCGACTTACAATAAGGAACATTGCATACATCATATATAATCACAATCATGGCCATATCACATCACTGCACACCCCTGCAAAACAAAGTTAGACGCTTCTACTTTCTTTGCATATTTTACGTGGTTTGGGGCTTTCAATAAGTGTCGTTCTAACTTACGAACAAGAACCACAACATTGATACTAGTATTGTCAATCACCCGTTGTAAATTGGATCTTAACTATGCTAGGAGAAACAGGCACCCGCAAAGCCACTTATGCAATACAAGTTGCATGTCAAGCGTGGAGCAAGTCTCATGAACGATGTCATGTAAGGTTAGCCCGGGCCGCTTCATCCCAACATACCGCAAGATGCAAAGTACACAATAAGCAATCGACAATAAAAGCATCAACGCCCACAATGACCATTGTGTTCTACTCGTGCAACAGATCTACATATAGACACGGCTCTGATACCACTGTAGGGGTTCGTAGCATGGAAAACAAAAAAATTCTATCGCATACAAACAAACAAGCCAAGATCTATCTACTAGATTGTAGCAACGAGTTGATAGGGTAACTTACCCTCGAAGATTCCAAAGCGGTTAACGAGAGCAGATTCTCGTGGGTGATGTAGTCGTACTCTTTCCGATCTCAAGATCGCGTAGACGATCCTTCCGGCGCTGCGTTCCGGCAGCGCTCCCGCAGTCGGTCACACGTTCGGTACTCAACGAAGACCTTCCTCTCCCTTGTTCCAGCAGGCAGCGGAGGTTGTAGCACTCTCCTCGCGATTCCGGCAGCACAACGGCGTGGTACCGGAAGTAGAGGGGAGATCCCGCAGGGCTTCGCCTTAAGCCGGAGCGAGTATGGTGGATTATGAGAGAGGGCTATTAGTGGTCTAGAGATTAGACACACCAATTAGAAGGCTCTAAACCGCAGGCTAAAGCAATTAGAAGCTCTAAACCAAAACGGCTCTAAACCGGAGATTAGAGGTAGAAACTTGTGTGTCTCAAGGAGGAGCCCTGCCCCTCCTTTTATAGGTGGAGGGGCTGGCGCGCCAGGGAAGGGGAGGAGAGTCCCTCCCCTACTCGGCCAAGGCTGGGCGCCGGCTTGGAGGAGAGGAACTCCTCCTCCAAGTTGTTTCAACCTCCTCTTGCTTGTTTCCCACAGTTTCCTGTTTCCCACAGTTTCCTGTTTTCCACAGTTTCCTGTTTTAGCCGTTTGACTTTCAAACTGGCAATTTGACTTTCATGTTTTTGAAACAGAAAGAACACTTAGTACATGATGCAATCATTCAATGACACACTCATGTACCATCCCCCCCGGAGTGCCGGACAATCCGGACCCTTCTAGAACATTCCCGATGAAAACACCGGAATCATTCCCGAACTCCGAAACGGGACTTTCCTTATATGAATCTTATTCTCCGGACCATTCCGGATCACCTCGTGATATCCCGGATCCCATTCGAGACTCCGAACAACATTCGGTCTCTTTCTCATAATACCATAACTACTCAAACAACGTCGAATCCTTAAGTGTGTCTCCCTACGGTTCGTGAATTATGCGGACATGATCGAGACACTTCTCCGAACAATAACCAATAGAGGAATCTGGAAATTCATATGGCTCCCACATATTTCTACGATTACTTTGCGATCGAATGAACCACTTACATACGATACCAATTTCCCTTTGTCTCACGATAGTTTACTTATCCGAGGTTATGATCGTCGGTATCTCTGCATACCTAGTTCAACCTCGTTACCGATAAGTACTCTTTTCTCGTTCCCGTGATATGTGATACCTTGTGACCTAGTCACATGCTTGCAAGCTAATTGTATGACATTCCACCGAGAGGGCCCAGAGTATATCTATCCGTCATATGGATGGACAAATCCCACTCTTGATCCATGTGTTTCAACCAATACTTTCCGAACACTCAATGCCACCTTTATAGCCACCCAGTTACGGTGTGGTGTTTGATGTCATCAAAGCATCCATCCGGTAAAGGTGATATGCATGATCTCATGGTTGAAGGAATTAGGTTACTATGTATCAGAAAGCATATAGCAATTGAACTATTGAAATGACTTGATCTTTATGCTACGCTTATCTATAGGAGTATGTCCATCACATCATTCTCCTAATGATATGATCATGTTGTTAATAACATCTCTATGTTCATGATCAGGAAACCATGATCATATATTAACCAACAAGCTAGTTTAACAAGAGGCTTTACTAGGGACTCTTATTTTAGTTTACAAATCACACAAGTATTAATGTTTCCGATTAATACAATTATAGCATGGTATGTAAACATTTATCATAAGTGTGAAGATATGATAATAACCACTTTATTATTGCCTCTTGGGCATATCTCCAACAATGATATGCTTAACTATAGGAGTATGTCCATCATATCATTCTTCTGATGATATGACCTTGTTGTTAATACCATATCAATGTTCATGATCATGAAACCATGATCATATATTAACCAACAAGCTAGTTTAACAAGAGGCTTTACTAGGGACTATTTTATATTTACAAATCACACAAGTATTAATGTTTCCTGTTAATACAATTATAGCATGGTATGTAAACATTTATCATAAGCATGAAGATATGATAATAACCACTTTATTATTGCCTCTTGGGCATATCTCCAACAAACCCACCACTGCTCATCCGGAGGCCTGCTTGCGCCGTCCGAAGAAGATCCTCGTTGGGAAAGCCACCGCGATACCAATCGAGAGGCCGGTACGCCATCTATACCACTATACGCCCCCTATGTGGCCAACACCGAGATCCAAGAAGAAGTACTACGGCCGGAACCAGAGTCAAGCCCCCAAGAAGATGCCTCTATGGTGGGTACGATGTCAAAGACATCGTCGCGGCCCGATCTACATGTGACCCTGGGTGAGGTAGGTGTCAGAACTCCTCGATGAAACCTCAGAAGAAACGATGCCCTCATGCATCGCCATCACCGGCCCATAAAGGCAGGGCTTTTGCCCGGAGCATGGTACCTCATCACCGCAACAAAGAAGCATCAGTTCCTCTCATGGGAGGATTCTCCGGCAGGTCAGTGCGTATCCACCTCAAAGATATATCACCGGCCACCCAGCACCGCCCACCTTGCCGCCAGCACCACGTGGACTCCTCGATCTTACATGCTAAGACGAAGTTGAGCTCAAGTAAAACCCGACTAGAGAAGCAGCACCGCTGCGCTCGAAACCGAGGAGGACGGGCAAGGAGGAGGGGATGGACGCTCATCCAAGCCCATGGGGCTAGATCGTCATACCCGTGTTGCCATGCCACCAAAACGCACCATCTCTACCTGCCGACACTGTTCCCAGCATCGGGGCCGCAACACCCAAGTCATCATGGGGGAGCAATGGTTTTGCAGTACTGCAATACCCATGACGGGTCCGCCAGTATGCGATGGGTACCAAAAAAATCCAGGGAAAGCACGCTCCGTCCATGACCTTCCTGGCCCAGATCTGGGCCTATAGGCCCCCACGCCTAGCACCACCGCACCTGATGTCCATTTCTGTAGCCCCGCCACTGTGGTGGAGGCGGACGGTGGTGCTGGAAAGTTCTCCTTGTATGAAATTAGTGTCCAATGTCATCGTTAGCTCTTATTCCCACTACCTCCTTGTACAAACTGCTCAATCAATCTAAACCTCTCCGGTGCAAATCCCTTCATGTGCAATGTTTCTTAAAGGAAATATCATTTAAATTTATTATACGCTTTCTCGAAGTTAATTTTAAGTAGTACCATCCATTTTCTTTCTTTGAAGTTCATGAATGTTTTTATGAAATTCAACCACACCCTCAAGGATGTGTCGTCCAGACATGAAATCAGATTGGTTGGGTCTGTCACTTTGGGGGCAATTCCCACAATATGTTTAGTACCCACTTTAGTAAAAATCTTTTACTTTATTTTAAAAAATATGCATACCAATTTTTCTTTTTTGAAACGGAATGCATAGCAAATTTGTATTACTTTTCTATCGATATTTTTGACAATTCTTTTTTTTAGATCGTATTACAAATGTTGGAAACTGCTTTTTGAAATCCGTAGTTACCTTTTGGTGGACATCAAATATTAAAATCAACAAGATTAGAAAGAGCTGATATTTTACTGCATGACTAAATGGGGCATTGGAGTGTGTATGATGCATCCCAACATATGTCAACCACCATTGGCTTACATCATGTCTCACCAACCATATCTACAAAGATGATTTCCTTCCATATTGCATATCCCTTTGGTTATCATGAGAATGTGATCCTACTTGAAACAAATGCCTATTGTATGACTAGGCCCATGACCATGACGCCTCGGGGAGAAGACAAGGAAGCCCAAGGAACCAAGACCCCCAAGAAAGAGGCCTGGAAAAGAAGAAGCAAAAGCAGTTGAAGCAAGCTCGGGGTCTGCGGCGTCCGCACCCCGGAGTCTCTACAAAGCGTCTCTGGACAGGACTCTGGCCAAATTAACAGAAGCTCCAGGAGGCACCCGTAATCTACTCTGGAGTCTCAGGCCACCCCCGGAGTCTCAGGCCCTGCACCTCAGAGTCTCCGGTCTAAGTGGTACAAGCCTGCGAGCTTCAAGATGGGCCTAGCCATATAACATCCAGACTTCATGTTTATGCCCAAATAACCCCTAGCTCATGGTTAGCCTATAATCCTCCACCTCCTCCTTAAAACCATAGAGTTTAAGATGAATGAAGGCATGTGTCTAACCCTAGATGGGAACCCCTCTCTATAGTTAGTCTATGAGTTGTACAAGGACTTAGAGTTCAGTGTTCGTCTCGAAGTCGTCAAGACCCTCCTCAAGTGTTTGGTCTCTTCTTGTCAAGGATTCTAGTAGTACTAGGTATATCCCCTTTGGGATTCTATTTGGTTGCTACTCTCTCCTATGATTTGAATTCTATCATACGCTTGCCAATCTGTCCTTTGGTGATTGAAAGAGCATGTGGGCCCCCATGTGTGGTTTTGGTAATTATGACAATCTATATGGACTAATGCTTGTATCAAGTTTCACTTGTCGGAATTGTCCATTGGAATGCTTGAACCATGTGGTGGTGTCAAGGTTGAAAGAAGAAGAAAATGAAGAAGATCAAGTGATGACCAAGATGTTCAAGGAGTGATCCAAATATTGTTCATGGGAGAGTTGAGCCTATGGCAAGTGTGTCTTAAAGAATAAGATGGAGTGATATCTCTGGTGTACCTTCAAGGCACCAACATAATAAAGAAAAGAAGAAATGAAGTGCAAGTTCAAGATGATCCATCTCGAAGAGATCATATTCTTGGGGCTTGCCATCATTATGGTGATCATGGATATGTTAAGATATGCCTAAAAAAGAGGCTCTCCCATAGTGAGTATGGGGAGAAATTTGGAAGACTTCACAAAGCTAGCGCAATCAAGAAAGGTGTTCCATCTTGAGGTGGACAAGATTGTTATCATCAAGCTCAAGTGGAATATGCTCAAGGAAAAGGTATGTTCTTGATAGGGTTTCCTTATTACCGGTCTCATGGTGTTGATTGGGGAGACCGGTTTATAGGATAGGTAACCGTACTATCAAGAGGGGCTCTCAAGTGAGTAGCTTGATCGTATCCCTCGGTGAGAGCTCAAACGTTTGCATACTTGGCATCATCTTTATTGGTTCTTTTTTGTTTATTATCCATGAGAGATTTTTGATCTTGTGTTAATCTCCATGACAAGTTCAAGTTCATCGAAAACGGATTTCATATGGATTCTCTATTGCGTTTTCGATGTTGGGGGTTTTACCGATTCGTCTTTTTGAGAGAGGTCAAACCTTTCATAATTTGGTTCTATCCTCCCTTGATGGACTATGATGTTTTTCTGAATTATCTTGTAGAGCTTATTGTCCTCTTTAAAACGAGCCCAAGATCATCAAAATCGGAGTCTGGATGCAAAAGTTATGGTCGTTTCTCAGTTTTGCTATTTCTGTCAGTTTGCCTTGGGCGGAATGTCCGACCGTTTTCAGCCGGAGTGTCCGGCTAGGCCAGAATGTCCGGCTGATACGGACCGGAGTGTCCGGCCTTGGAATTTATCGAGGCGTTTGAGACGTACTGTGTCCCAGTTCGGACTCCACCCGGGCTCTGGCCAGAATCTTTGTTGGTCCGGAGTGTCCGTTTGGTTGCAGCCGGAGTGTCCGGCCAGGCCGAACTTTCCGGGGCATTTTTGCTGGACTGTCCGAGTTAAGTGACTTCCAACGGCTACATTTCCAGGGGGGCTATAAAAAGCCCCTTCTTCAACCTTGGTTGCTTCTCGTTCTCCAACCTCAAGAACCCTAAAACTAAGCCACCATTGTTGATCTCTTGAGCTTGCTTCCCTCTCAATACCTCCTATGATTCTTGCATATACTTGAGGGATTTAAAAGAGGAGATCTAGATCTACAACCCCACCAATCAATCTCTCCTCTAAGTGAGGGGAACATATTGGGATCTAGATCTTGGAGTCTTTTGTGGATTTCCTCCATTGTTCTTTCTCTCTTATTCCCCCATAAGATTTTGTAGCTTTGGTGGGATTTGGGAGAGTAGGATTTGATCACTTATTTTGTTCTTGCCATTGCATGTGGTGCATCAGTTTGGGTTCTCGGTGAGGATTCTACTGAGTGAAAGGTGAAAAGTTTATACTCTTGGGTTCTTGGAACCCTAGACAGTTTGGTGATTTTGCAGGTTCCTGGATTACTTGGGGCCTCCAATTAAGTTGTGGAGCTTTCACAAAGCTTGTTTTTTGGGAGCCTCCAATTGAGTTTTGGAGAAGTGCCCCAACCTTGTGAGAGGTTCCGGATTGCCACCTACAAGTGCATCGATAGTGGAAGTGTGTATCAATCCCGTTGGGGTGAGATTCACAGGAGAATAAGGGAGGCCTTTTGTGGCGTTGGTGGTTTGGTACCACCCCCTCTCCAAACGAGATGTACTCCATCTTGGGAGGAACTCGGTAAAATATCGTCATCCCCGCGTTCCTTGGTTATCTCTATACTCGAGCTCTTTACTTATGCACTTTACTTTGTGATAGCCTTCGTGCTTGAAGTATATATCTTGCTATCACATAGTAGCTTGTCTTGCTTAGTATAAGTTGTTGGTGCAAATAGGTTAACCCTAGTTTGTTCTAGGTTCTGTGCTTAACAAAGTAAACGCTAGTTTAATTCCGCCTTTGTTAAGGCACTCTCGAAAAAGTTTTAAACCGCCTATTCACCCCCCTGATACGTATCTATAATTTTTGATGCTCCATGCTTGTTTAGTATCTACTTTGCTTTGCATTGTCTACACTTTGAGGTGTTTTTATATCTTTTCTGGAACTAACCTATTAACAAGTTGCCACAGTGCCAGTTGCCTGTTTTCTTTTGTTTTTGGTTCGAGAAAGGCAGAAAATCAATATTCTCGGAATTGGATGGGACAAAAGCCAAAGTCAATATTTTACCGTGGGCGACACGAAGTCCAGAGGGGAGACGGAGAGGCGAACCAGGGCCACCACACCTCCCCTAGGCACAGGTGGGCCCTACCCCGCGCCTGGGTAGGGTGTGGCCCCCCTGGCCGCCTCCCAGCCTTGCCTCTTCGCCTATAAGAAGTCCCCGGGGAGAAAACCCTAAATTGTCAATCATACTTCCAGAAAAACCTTCGTAGCGCCGCCGCCACTGAAAGGGAGATTCGAGGGACAGAAAGTCTCTGTTCCAGCACCCTGCCGGGATGGGGAAGTGCCCTCGGAGCCATCTCCATCGATCTCCATCGTCATCTTCATCACCATTGCTGATTCCCATGATGAGGAGGGAGTAGTTCTTCCTCGAGGCTAAGGGATCTACTGGTAGCTATGTGTTCATCTCTCTCTCTATGCATGATCTTGTTGTGGTCATGAGCTTTGTAATCAAGTAGATCTACCTTGGTACTCAAGTGCTTCAATTGATCTCTGCTCTCCCCATGTGTGTGAAAGTGACAGCGTGCATGCCATGGTGGAAACTTAGGTTTGAGTCTACATAAATACTCTTTGGGATTTAATAGATCTATGCTTTTCCCACATGTGTGAAAGTGACAGCGTGCATACCGTGTGTGGCACTTTGGCTAGATTGAATATTTGTTATGAGTTATATTTGGAGTTGGATGTCTCTATGAAATTGTGTTGTTTGTTGGAACCATCTAGCGCTCAAGGTGATAGTGTGGGGTTATCTAGATTGGGGAAGGCGGACTTTGAGGAGTGCTGTTATAGCCCTACCAATGATTAGAGTGTCCAACCATAGAGTAGTTAAGAGTAGTATCATGGAGAGAGGATATTTATATAGAGAGTGTTCACTAGTGAAAGTCCCTAGGCCTTGCTTCTAAACATTGAAACACCGTTTGCATCTAGATCCGTTGCATGTTTTCTTGCTTCCATCAGTTTGCCTTTAGTCTGTTCCTCCACGCCATCAGCTATTTTCTAGCACTGTTACCCCACGTCAACAACAAGTCAGAAGCTATTTTCTGGCACCGTTACCACTTGTATTTCACTATCTCTTCGCCGAACTAGTGCACCTATACACTTGACAAGTTTATTGGGTGTGTTGGGGACACAAGAGACTTCTTGTATCTTGGTTGCAGGGTTGCTTGAGAGGGAATACCTTTGACCACTTCCTCCCTGAGTTCGATAAACCTTGGGTAATCCACTTAAGGGAAAATTGCTGTTGTTCTACAAACCTCTGCACTTGGAGGCCCAACAACTGTATACAAGAATAGAAGTGCGTAGACATCAAGCTATTTTCTGGCGCTGTTGCCAGGGAGGTAAGGTAAAAGGTACTCACATCCTCCGGTGTGAGTGCTTGAAGTTATTTCCTTTAGATTCTGCAATTTTGTCTTTTTGTTTCTTGTTTTCACTAGTTAGGCTTAATGGAAAACAACAACAAAATTAGAGAGCTTTTTAGTTTTTTTCCTAAGTTAGAACTTGAGTGGTTTGAAAAGAAAATTAAAAAACCTATGGAACTTTATTTGCACGCTAATAGAAATGTTATTAGTGTGAATTCTTTGGAAACCATTATTGCTAATGTTATGGAAACGTCTAAGCTTGGAGAAGCTAGTTTTGATAAAAATGATCTTTTTAGTCCCCCAGCTTTGGAAGATAGCTATTCTATTGCTTATGATGATACCAAACCTCCAATTTATGATGATTACAATGATGAATATGATGTTTTCAGTCCACCTAATATTGAGGAGGAAATTAATTGCAATTACAATATGCCTCCTATATTTGATGATTATGGTGATGAGAATAATAATTATAGCTATTTTGTTGAATTTGCTCCCACTACAATTAATAAGAATGAATATGCTTATGTGGAGAGTAATAATTATTATATGCATGTGGCTCATGATAAGAATGGTTTATGTGATAGTTATATTGTTAATTTTATTCATGATGCTACTGAAAGTTATTATGAGAGAGGGAAACGTGGTCTTATGTATCTCAACAATATTAAGTTTCCCCTCTTTATGTTGAAAATCTTGAAGTTGCACTTGTTTTGCTTTCCTATTCTTGTTTCTTTGTGCTTTCATGACTTGTTTCTTTACAAGATTCATATGCATAGGAAGTGGGTTAGACTTAAATGAGTTTTAAATTTCTTCTTGATGCTCTCTTTTACTTCAATTCATATTTCTTATGTGAGCATCTTCTTAAACTATCATGCCTAACTTAAAGGCATTAAAGAAAAGTACTTGTTGGGAGATAACCCAAGAGTTTTCTTGAGTCTTGGAAGTTATTACTTCTGTAATAACCTCTCCTTATCCTTTTTTGTTTGATTTTTGTGCCAAGAATGACCTCTAATGAGAGGGAAGTAAGATTTGGGGAGTTGCTGTCCCGAAACAGATTTCTGTCCTCCGCCATAAACATTCATGAGGAGTCTCTGTAAGTCGGATTGAGCTGAAAATTTACGAATAAATCCCCCAGTATGTTAGATAACTTTCGTTAGTTCAACACTTTTTTATTTGAGCAACATAAGGTCTTTGAAAAAATCTGTTTCTACATGATGGTCTGTTTTGACAGATTTCTGCCATTATTTGCATTTGCTTCTTATTGATTCCTTTTTGAGTTCTATTTTGGGGAATTATCTTTTTGAAGGAGTTGCTAATGTAGCTTGTGTTTTTAGTGAAAAGTTTTTCTGTTCCAAAGCTAAACCCAAGGGTCTATTATCTTTTGAATACACTAATGTTGCTAATGAAGATTGTGTGAAGTTTTGTATGAAGGAAAATTTGCAGGTGTAGAGAAAGAATGATGTAATGAGATGAAGAATGGACAAAATCTCAAGCTTGGGGATGCCATCCCGTGTCACCCCAAGAAATATTCAAGATGTACAAGCGTCAAAGCTTGTGGATGCCCAAGGCATCCCCTTCTTCATCAATAAAAATCTCAGATCTTTCTAGACACTTTGTTTTTATTGTTTCATGAATTGTTGTGTTTTCTTGGAGCGTCTTAGTTTTAGTTTTTGGTTTTCGTTTTCTTAGTTTGCTTGAGTAAGTTGGTTGGTCACAACACACTCCTTTTGGAGAGAGACACACTCTGTTTTCATTGCCTAGAACACTCTAGTTTTCATTCTTACTGTTTTGTGAGTGTTCTCTTTTGCTAGCACTGTGCTTAGCCTTAGTTTTCTTGTGCTTTCAGCTTAGAACTTTTTAGTTCTTTTTTGTGGATTTGTGATACAAGCTCACTGATCTTTATTTATTATTATCTTTGTGAGTGGTTTCAAATAAGTTGTTTGGTGTTGGAAAAGAGTAGAAAGTTTCATGCTTATAGTGGTACAAAAGGGAGCTTGTTTTGACTGTGGCTTAGACTTTATCATGTCATGATAGATGTTGTTTTGACCTTATGCTTAGTAATTATTGCTGTAGCATGACTTATTCCAAACAATTAGGATTGATTAATGTGCCTTTAAAGAATCATGCGTTGTTTTAGCATGCAAAAGCATAGTATAGTGGTATTCTCCTTTGATGTTTTGCTTGGGTTGACTTGGCACATGCTCACACCATGTTATGACTCTCACAAGTCACCATTAGCATCTATGATCATTTAGTCCTTGACTTGTAGTACGACTCTTTGCTTTGATTAGTAATGCTTTGTTGCACTGCATGATTATGGCCATTATTGCTCTCTTAGTTGGTTGCTCCTAGTCTTTTTCTAGCCTCCACTTGTATGAGTAAGTTATACTCATGCCTCCAACTTCCAAGAAACCAAGTTATTCCAAAGTGTCCACTATAAACTCCTATGCATGGTGTGTTACACCATTCCAAAGTATATTATTGTTTTAAGCTATCTTCCAATTAAAAATTATTTTGTTATGTGAAAACTTAGTGATTAAAGCCCTCACAAACTTGATGGCACACTTTATATTCTTTGCCCCTAATAAACTTGAACTATTGTGTCATCTATGTTGTATATGATTGCACTTATACGTTGGAATTAGCAGAACCGTGTTGTCATGGGGAACATTTTCAACATTGCACTTGTACTTTGTAATCAGTTGATATCATGCTCTTTTGTCTATGGATGTCACCGGTGTGAAATAAAGAGGGAACTTGTAAGTCCATGGAGTTTGTATTTTGTGTTAGAGAAACGCCAGGGCCGCTAGCCTAAGCCATGCCTAATCATGGTGGAAACTTGCAGCATCGCCATACTGACATCTATGAAGCATTCTTCTTATAAAAAAGAGACACATTGAGAAAAGAGGAAAGAGAGAAAAAAAGCACCATATTCCCATGGTAAATAAGAAGATTGCTGAGATGCTCATTGTCTGCCTGCCTTGTCATTTTGGTTATGGGATAGCTCATGTACCATGTACAAGGGGTACCTCGTTGGCGGTTCTCTATGATATGCAAATACTTACAATGACAAGAACTTGCAGGTGACTAAAGTTGAGTAGCATGAGGTGTGACCCTCGTATTCAAGGGACTTGAGATTGCCAACTTATACTTTGTCAAGCATATACTCCATCTTTGTTCACTTTAACCTTAATAACTTCAAGATGCTTATGATAGGGGCAATGAGGGTTGAAAGCTAACAAGTACCATAATTTTTGGAAGCTCTTTTTGAAACTTGAAATCCCTGCTTCCCTATGAAGGGCCTTTCTTCCACCATTATTTGAGTCTCCACCTTCTACCTTTTAGGCACCATTAAGAGAGCATAGTTGTCATTTTGTGTGCAGTGTCCCAAAACTTATTGATTGATGCATATTGTGATATTACTTGTTCTTGTGCTACTTGTTTGTAGTCACCCTTGTGAACTTTGAAGGTGTCCTATGCATCTATTTGCTACTCTATGAGGGACAAGATGAATGCCACTATGCCATGTTTTCTGTATGTGCAACAAACAAACGTTTTTCAATGCATGTTATTCATGATCTTTATTTGTAGCCTTTCATGTTGCATGCCTAGTTACTATGTCCTATTGTTAGAACTCCATCTTTCATGCACATGTTTAGAGTTATTTGATCTCAGCTTTCAATGCTTGCAAATGGTTTGATCTTGGTTTTGACGGTGCATGTCACCTAAAAAAATTATTCTTTTATCACTTACCTACTCGAGGACGAGCAGGAGTTAAGCTTGGGGATGATTGATACGTCGGAAACGTATCTATAATTTTTGATGCTCCATGCTTGTTTAGTATCTACTTTGCTTTTCCTTGTCTACACTTTGAGGTGTTTATATATATTTTTTGCAACTAACCTATTAACAAGTTGTCACAGTGCCAGTTGCCTGTTTTCTTCTGTTTTTGGTTGTGAAAGGCAGAAAATCAATATTCTCGGAATTGGACAGGACAAAAGCCAAAGTCAATATTTTACCGTGGGCAACACGAAGTCCAATGGAGAGGCGAACCAGCGCCACCACACCCCCCCTAGGCATGGGTGGGCCCTACCCACGCCTGGGTAGGGTGCGGGGCCCCTGGCCGCGTCCCAGCCTCGCCTCTTCGCCTATAAGAAGCCCCCGGGGAGAAAACCCTAAATCGTCAATCATACTTCTAGAAAAACCTCCGTAGCGTCGCCGCCACCGAAAGGGAGATTCGGGGGACATAAAGTCTCTGTTCCGGCACCCTCCGGGATGGGGAAGTGCCCCCGGAGCCACCTCCATCGATCTCCATCGCCATCTTCATCACCGTTGCTGATTCCCATGATGAGGAGGGAGTAGTTCTTCCTCGAGGCTAAGGGCTCTACCAGTAGCTATGTGTTCATCTCTCTCTATGCATGATGTTGTTGTGGTCATGATCTTTGTAATCAAGTAGATCTACCTTGCTACTCAAGTGCTTCAATTGATCTCTGCTCTCCCCATGTGTGTGAAAGTGACAGCATGCACGCCATGGTGGCACTGAGGTTTGAGTCTACATAAATACTCTTTGGGCTTTAATAGATCTATGATTTTCCCCATGTGTGTGAAAATGACAGCGTGCATACCGTGTGTGACACTTTGGCTAGATTGAATATTTTTTATGCGTTATATTTCGAGTTGGATGTCACTATGAAATTGTGGTGTTTGTTGGAACCATCTAGCGCTCAATGTGACAGTGTGGGGTTATCTAGATTGGGGAAGGCGGACTTTGAGGAGTGCTGTTATAGCCCTACCGGTGATTAGAGTGTCCAACCGGAGACTAGTTAAGAGTAGTATCATGAAGAGAGGATATTTATATGAGAGAGTGTTCAAGTGAAAGTATGATCCCTAGTCCTTGTTTCTAAACATTGAAACACCGTTTGCATCTAGATCTATTGCATGTTTGCTTGCCTCCATCAGTTTGCCTTTAGTCTGTTCCTCCACACCATCAGCTATTTTCTGGCACCGTTACCCCACGTCAACAACAAGTCAGAAGCTATTTTCTGGCATCGTTACCATTTGTATTTCACTATCTCTTTGCCGAACTAGTGCACCTATACACCTGACAAGTGTATTGAGTGTGTTGGGGACACAAGAGACTTCTTGTATCTTGATTGCAGGATTGCTTGAGAGGGGATACCTTTGACCACTTCCTCCCTGAGTTCGATAAACCTTGGGTAATCCACTTAAGGGAAACTTGCTGCTGTTCTACAAACCTCTGCACTTGGAGGCCCAACAACTGTCTACAAGAATAGAAGTGCGTAGACATCACCCCTGTAACATCCCAGCATTAGAGCTTAGAAATAAGCTAAACCCAGTTGTGTGCATTGCATTCATGCATAGAAAATCCAAATAATTTTTGTGCTTTTGAACAAAACTTTTCAAAGTCACTGAAGCTTCTCTCAACTTGATGGAATTGACACAGATCATCAAGTTGATTGCGATAAGTTTCAATATGACCTTTGCTAAAACCTCAATTTGGGTAAACATGATTTGATCTAAGGGTAGGTCAAATACAATGAAACTAAACCATTACACATTGATTAATGATTGTAATTAGATCCCTAGGTGATCACATCCTAGTATTCATTACAATAACTCATGAATACGAAGTAACAAGAATGTAATAATTAACTGTTGACCTACTCAATCTTTATCTATTTCTACCATGAGAAACATGGTAACACTTCACCTAAACTCTTTAGTTAGAAGGGAAGCTAAGCCACGACCATTCATCACATATCTTTGTTTCCATATCAATCCTTATCATCTCCATTAAACCCTATACTCATATCTCTTGATCATCAAAGTTGAGTAATCAACTATTGATTCACCAATTCTTAACCCATTAATTATTAATCTATCAACTCTAGTCTATATCAAAGCATTCACTTAAGGCCTATAGATAAAATATTAAGAAGAGGTAAGTAGTAATGCTAGTTTTGGATATCATCTATAGGATGGGATTGATTTAAGGGAGTCTAATCAATATAGTAATTGAAGGAGTTAACTCACCACTGAATAAATAGAAGAGTTATATGGAGGATCTAATTATATGGTAACAAATAGGATTATAACGATGAACATTGAAGGTAGAGACCAAAGAGTAATCCTATGGGACTAAGTAGGTATAGTCCATGAATAACATTCCCTAATCCACTAGAGATATTAAGAAGATAATTTCAATACAACTATAATGTTGTATTGATGAGGCCTTGATTAGCTAATGGGAAACCTAAACCATAAAGGATCAAAAGATTATAATGATCATGCTTTAGTCACCAAGATTGAATACTTATATCCAATATAAGTGACATTGGTGAGTAAAACATGATTGAACTCTAATATGAGATACTGGAGTCAAGTAGAGATAAGATAGTATGATTAGGATGATGTTAGAGCAGCATTGAATTATAGAGTTAGTATTTTTCCTCTTGGAAATATTAAACACTTGAGGTGAAGAAGGACTTAATATATATATAATTATAAATAAATATATAGAGTAATGTTGGTGATGGATAACAAAGGAAGGGTATAAACAGAGGTAATTGTGACCATCTGTTGGATTGGAGATTATTAGTAGTAGAACAATTTGAGAACCAAGTGTAGATTTAGAAGAATAAAAGGTGGATAATAATATTCTTGTGAAGTAAAGCTCATCATGTTAGCACATGATGATGGATATGAAGGAGTAGTATATCTAGGAAAGGAATTCTTTAAGTAGAAGTCAAGAATTCTGAATTATGGAAGATAGGAATTCTTGGTAAGCACTAAACCCTAAATCCATAATCAAGCTTAACATCCATCTCATCTGTTGGATAAACCATTTTATTTCCACAATGCTTTATAGGAATATTTCCTATAGCAAATCACTTAAGGACATCTCTGTCATTTCCAATTATCATAACCATATATGCTTAGGAGTTATTTTTATAAATTATTTTCCATAAGACATTCCAGATAATAACTTTATATTTTAAAAAGGTGATATCATTAAAGATCACAAACATAAAGACAATATGTTCAGATATTAATATTTACTCATATCAACAAAGGAATATAAGTATAGTAAGAACCCTAAACCCTAGGGTAAGCATTTTCAATTCAAACATTAACCCCTATATTAGTTGTAATTAAATGTATACATGGTTATTTCCTAAAATTATGGGGATAATATTAACCATATTAATTCCCTAGAACTCTAGTTATCATACAAAAAATAAAAGATCACCACATAAAAATTCCTTTAATAATAAAAGTCAATGAATCAAATTCCATAAGTTAAAAGTAATGCATTCTTTAACAACTTTATGATTATAAGATAAATTAAAAATTCATAACAAAAGCTCTTACAAGTACTAAAAAGAAAGAAATATTATAATATAAATCCATGGTTTATTCTAGACAGAAAATAAAGAAATAAAACATTATTGAATAAAAGCTCAAAAAATGCTAGTAAATACCTTTTAATATAGTTACAATTATCTAGCAAATAAATCCTATAAATAAAATTCAAATCAAAGGTGCAAATTCAAATCTATAACCAAAACAAAATATAGAAAAAGGAAAGAACCAGGAAAAAAATATAAGGAGATCAAATCTGGACCATGACCCAACTTCCTTCTCCTTATCCACTGCCCAACCGTAGCCTACATCGACCCATTAAGCAAGCCCGGATTGTCACCATAGCGACTGACGAGTGGGCCAGCAAGAGGACTGCGGATCGAGAGAGGAAACGTTCCAGGAGGTTTTCCGCAAAATCTCCATCGTCGTCTTCCTCGATACTGGAAGCACCTCGGTGCCCGTAGAAGCCAAGATCCGCGCCGCTGCTGTTTGTTGCCTATATGAAGACCACCGACGCGCCGGAGATCCTTATCCTCATTCTTCCTCCACAATTTCCTCTCTGACCGAAAACTTAGCTTGCCGGAGCTGCACATCACCGTCGATCCCGAGCTTCCCTGGGCTCCCTGGGGGTACTGTTGGACTAACCTCGTTGTCCTCGTTCTTCCAAGCTAGGTCTTGGAAGCCCGAAGATCTTCTGTCAAGCCAATTGACATCTCACGGCCACCGCCAGTCACCGACGTTCGTCGTCGATTTTTACCTTGCCTCGCCTTATCGACCACAACATCGTGTTCCTGGTGAGTCACTGAGTCTCCTCGTACGCTTAAATGCTTTGTTTGCTTCCTAAATCCACGACGCCATGATCATTTGCAAGCACCGCCACATGAGCTTGTCGTTGGTCGTCCTCCAGCGACCAAAATAGGGCGGGGCCACCACCAATAGGTTCCCCGGGATACCCTCTTTCCAGCGAGCCTAGCCACTACCACGCGCACGCACCAAATCACTTGATTGATCACCAATCTAAGAGGTGAATGGGTTTCGCGGCATAGTAAATCAAAATTTTCTACGGATGCGAACAGAGGGAAAGCCAAGATCTAATCTAGGAGGTGCAAACAACGAGAGAGATTGGATTAGATCTTCATACCCTTGAAGATTCGCACAGCGGAACGTTCGTCGGAACGTGGGTGATGTAGTCATACTCGCTTCTCCTCCTCGCGATCCGATCCGATCTAGCACCACAAGTGGCGGTGCCTCCGTGAGATGCACACGTGCAGCACCTCGACGTCTCCTCCTTCCTCGGACCAGCAAGTATGGTGGAGAGACGGATTGGATCTACAACACGACGGCGTGGTGTATATGGTGGAGAGTTTCTGCAGCAGGGCTTCGCCTACACGCAGTCGGGAGGGAGAGAGAGAGGAGGGCAGCAGGACGGCTAGCTCTTGCAGGGGAAGGTGTGAGGGGGTGGTGCGCCCCCAGCCCTCTTTATATAGAGGGGTGGGAGGCTGCAACCCTAGCCCCCTCCCCCAAGCCAAACCGGCGGCCCAAGGAGAAGGAGTGGGGGGCAAGGAAACCCCCCTTCTAGAAGGTCTATCTCGAGTTTAAAACCCCTTTGGCCGGCTGGGACCTATGGGGCCTTGTGCCCCTGGCCCAATGCAGCCAGGGCACTCCCTCATAGGCCCATGCCCCCTCCCGGAAGGTGGGGCCACGTTGGTCCCCTTCTGGAAGGTTCTAGAAGCTTCCGGTACAATACCGATTAACCCGGAACAATTCCGAACTCCAAAAACTGCACTGCCTTATATGAATCTTATTCTCCGGACCACTCCAGAACCTCTCGTGGTGTCCCGGATCCCATCCGAGACTCCGAACAAAAACTCATAAACCAATTATCCAATCTATCCTAGCGTCGAGACACGTTAAGTGTGTGACCCTGCGGGTTCGAGAATATGCAGACATGATCTTCTATCAATAATCAACAGCGGGGTCTAGAAACCCATATTGACTCCCACACATTCATCGATGATCATATCGGATGAACCACGATGCCAGGACTCAATCAATCCCATATATATATTCCCTTCGTCTCGCGATATTTTACTTGCCCGAGATTCGATCGTCGGTACCGTCATACCTAGTTCAATCTCGTTCACAGCAAGTACTTTACTCGTTCCGTAATCCGATATCACTTTGTGATTAACTCCTTAACCACATGCTTGCAAGCGGTGTTGATATCGATTACCGAGTGGGCCCGAAGTATATCTCTCCAACTTGGGAGGGACAAATCCCATCTTGATACATACAACCCAACAGATACTTTCCGATCACCTGAGAGACACCTTTATGATCACCCTCTCATAGGATGACGTTTGATGACCTCAAAGCTTTCTTCCGATACCAGGGAGTTGTACTATCTCATGGTCTAAGGAATACAATATTTGACATAAGAAAAGCTTCGCAAAGACGAACACGATGACACGATCTAATTGCTTCGCTTAGTTTGGGTCTGTCCATCATATCATTCTCCCAATGATATGATCTCATTATCAATTGACAACTCATGTCTATGGTTAGGAAACCTTAACCATCATTGATCAATGAGCTAGTCCATAGAGGCGTACTAGGGACACGGTGTTGTTCACAAACCACACAAGTATTAAAGTTTTCGCTTAATACAATTCTAGCATGGAATATAAACATTATCATGAACAAGAATTATAATAATAACATCTTTATTATTGCCTCTAGGGCATAATTCCAACAAGAGGAACCAGCGGGATTATGTCAGGATGATATCATCCTTGACCAGTTCAACATGTTGACCAGTATTTGCTGAGGTAGAGTGTGACGTGGCACTGGTCCCATCTATCAATGACTGTGAGTAGAAATAGGCTCAGTAACAAATGAATTTACAAAAATGGGATATGTGATGTGGCCACTGGCCCACTAGTCAGTGACTGTGTCTAGGTTTATCCTGGTATAAAAAGTATTTCCTGTTTCGAAATCAAATAAAACAATATACCCAAATAAATTCCAGAAATTGAAAGAAATGATTAAATCTTAGAAATTTAATAACTTTTGTTTTATAATTCAAAAAACATGTTTAATATATGAAATTTTTTAAAAAATAAAACCT
The DNA here is from genome assembly GCA_916181665.1 of Avena sativa. NCBI lineage: Eukaryota > Viridiplantae > Streptophyta > Magnoliopsida > Poales > Poaceae > Avena > Avena sativa. The sequence continues at coordinate 465,132,435 of OV702283.1, read as the reverse complement.
ACAACTTAAAACTATTATAAAATATTATTATGATAAATATTTAAATAAAAATAATTTAATAAAGGTTTTATAAGTAATAAAACTTAGATAATCCATACTTTAATATTGGTAAATATTAAAAATATAAATAAATACCAAAAAATTTAGAAAAATAAGAACTATAATTTAAAACTATAATCATGAATTATTATTCCATTTAATTAATATTTATTATTTTTTTATAAAGTAATAAACCTTATAAAAATCATATCTTATTATTTATAAATCACAAAACTAACTGAAATATACCAAAATGATCACAAAAATAATACCTACATGTTAAAAATATAATATTCACTTTTGAAGTAAATAAACATATAAAACTTAATAACTTGAATTTAAACCTATTTCATTAATTGATAATTAATATAAGGGTAAATAAATTTGCTAATATTTCTAAAATTAGTCAATTGAGTGTAATAAATAGTATTAGGCTTAATTGTTGATAATATGAAGTCAAAATGGTTCAACACATTTTAAATACAATCTTATTGAATTATCATTCAACCATAAATGTAGTTTATTTTCTAAAAAGATCCTTATCCAATATAAAGTCTCCAAGAATGATTTTTAGTGAAATAAAACCTATTCCTTTACTTTAACCACAATTTTATCAATTACCAAAACACTACAGTGAATTCGTAAATAATTAAGTAATGTTACATCCTTGATTACAAATCATAACCACACCTTTATAAAAAGATAAATGATTCTATTCCATTATACAATTAAGAAACCACTACTCAGATCAAAGTAATGCCATTCTTAAGTAGCTTTAAGGAAAAAATATAAAGTGAACAAAGTATAATACCATATGCATTACACCTTAAATGCATCTATGCCTTTAAAGTTAACTTTAGTCTGCAATACTTTAAATACTATGCTAAAGACATTATTATATGATTTATAGTTAACTTTGGTCTGTTATAGTTAAATCATAAAGCATCTTAAGTATAAACTATTCAAGCAAGCACAAACAACATCGATAACATTTGACTAACCGCAAAGATAGTTTAGACTTTAGAAAAGGAATCTTTTATTCAAAAGTTATTCGTTTTGCCACTTCAATCAACAAATCTTATAATAATATTTCCAACTCTTAATAAATTAAATTCAAGGACTCTCATCATAATCAAGAGATGACAATTAATCACAATCACATTGTTTCAAACTTTACTTGTATACTTAGGATTGTAAGCACTTAAGTTCCTTATTAATGCCATTACTTGTAAAATAAAATTTGAAGATAAAAAATTATAAGGAAAACAATCTTGAGTAACATTCCACTTTCATATATCTTATTGTTGTATACCATTATAATTACATGTTGTTTCACACAACCTCACAAGCCTTAATAAGAAGCATGAGTATTAAACTTAACAAAAAGGACAACACATTCTAAAGAAACCAATTCCAATTTCCAAACTCTAGGTCAACGTTATTCCCGGGATTCGCGTTGATAAAATGCATTACATTACTTATGCATGAAAGCATCCTGCTTCTTTAAACATTAGTCCTTACCTGACCAATTATACTGATTTTAGATATTGGATCTTATATTGTCTTGAAGACCATGAGTGCATAATCTTGCAATCACAAAAGGCAAGTTCACACTTGCTCATGTCCTTTGGTTATTTTCTGTAAAGTATTTTACAAATCCAGTGTTATCATCACCTGCATTTGAAAAAGGTCCAAAAACACTATTTTCATAATAATGTGATTATAGGTTATTTTACCATGAGGTAATAACCTACTATGAAAGTTTCGGTGGTAAAGGAACATATTATCTAGGACTTAACAACCAATGTCGCCAGTGATTCTTGCGACGTATATCACGCGCTAACCATGAAATTTGGAATGGGACGGAGAAGTCAGTTGTATCTTCTTCGTCTCGCATGTAGCCGGATGTGCAGGTCGTGGCTGTTATCACTCGTAGTGTGCATATTAATTGGTAATTCATATAGGATATGCAACATATGGGTGGGAACCCTCAACGTCGCACGATAGTTCTGTCATCTAACGGTCTGTATAAACTATTTCCGTAATTCAATGGGTGGGCATGGTGTATACCAAGGAGGCATGCGAGGTCGCGAAGGGGGGCAGTGATTGGCTTGGATAATCTACTAGGCCCCACACCATAGGAAGTGTGGACGGGAAAGATCGCCCGATTGTGCAACAAGGATTTGATCTCTCATGGGTGAAGTGACGCACCTCTGTAGAGTGTAAGAACTGTAACTTGTTACTCCCTGTTCCGGGAAGGAGTTGCGAATGCTGCGGGAAAGGAACTCCATGAAAGTTCTGGTAAACCCGTGAAGGCTGACGGACATAGCTTTTTAGAATAAAATCAATCTTTGAAGAAATGTTTACGAAAACTTTCATTGCCTATGACCTATGGTCTGTGGCTGTAGATATAGTGCATCAAACACTCCTTTTCTAGTGAACTTGCTGAGTACGCTCGTACTCAATGTATCTGTTGGAGATATGCCCTAGAGGCAATAATAAATGTAGTTATTATTATATCTTTGTGTTTATGATAAATGTTTACATTCATGCTATAATAGTATTAACAAGGAAACATTAATACTTGTGTGATTCGTAAACTTAATTTGAAGTCCCTAGTAAAGCCTCTATATAATACTAGCTTGTTGGTTAATAGATGATTGTGGTTTCCCTATCATGAACATTGAGATGTTATTAAACAACAAGATCATATCGTTAGGAGAATGATATGGTGGACATAATCCTATAGATAAGCGTAGCATAAAGATCAGTCATTTTAATAGTTCAATTGCTATATGCTTTCTGATACATAGTAATCTAATTCCTTCGACCATGAGATCATGCATACAACCTTTACCGGATGGATGCTTTGATGACATCAAACACCACACCGTAACTGGGTGGCTATAAAGGTGGCATTGAGTGTTCGGAAAGTATTGGTTGAAACACATGGATCAAGAGTGGGATTTGTCCATCCATATGACGGATAGATATACTCTGGGCCCTCTCGGTGAAATGTCATCCAATTAGCTTGCAAGCATGTGACTGGCTCACAAGGGATCACATGTCACGGGAACGAGAAAAGAGTACTTATCGGTAACGAGGTTGAACTAGGTATGCAGAGATACCGACGATCATAACCTCGGATAAGTAAACTATCGTGAGACAAAGGGAAATTGATATCGTATGTAAGTGGTTCATTCGATCGCAAAGTAATCGTAGAAATATGTGGGAGCCATATGAATTTCCAGATTCCTCTATTGGTTATTGTTCGGAGAAGTGTCTCGATCATGTCTGCATAATTCACGAACCGTAGGGAGACACACTTAAGGATTCGACGTTGTTTGAGTAGTTATGGAATGATGAGAAAGAGTTCGAATGTTGTTCGGAGTCTCGAATGGGATTCGGGATATCACGAGGAGATCCAAAATGGTCCGGAGAATAATATTCATATAAGGAAAGTCCCGTTTCGGAGTTAGAGAATGGTTCCGGTGTTTTCATCGGGAATGTTCTAGAAGGTTCCGGAATGTCCGGCACTCCGGAGGGGAAGGGTACATGAATGTGTTATATCAAGTTGGTATGATTGCATTATGTACTAAGTGTCATCTCTGAACAAAATAGAGGATTAATTCAAATCCTTGTTTGAAAAGTCAAACGCCTAATTTGAAAGTCAAACGGCTATTTTTGGGAAGTGGAAAAGGAGGAGGAAACCGAGTTGGGGAGGAGTCCCTCCTCCCCACCGCCGGCGCACCACCAAGCCGAGTTGGGGAGGGACTCCTCTCCCTCCCCTTGGCCGGCCAGCCCCTCCACCTATATAAGGAGGGGCAGGGCTCCCTCCTAGAGACACACAAGATCCTCTCCTCCAAACCCTAGCCCCAAGCCGCCGCCGCCTCCATAGCCGCCGCCGGCCCTAGGGCAAACCGCCGCCACCGCCTAGCTAAACCCTAGCCGCCGGCTTGCCCCTCCTCGGCGTGTCTAAACCCTAGATCGTCGAGGGATTCTCTCATACTCCACCATACTCGCTCCGGCTTAAGGCGAAGCCCTGCGAGATCCCCCCTCTACTTCCAGTACCACGCCGTTGTGCTGCCGGAATTGCGAGGAGAGTGCTACAACCTCCGCTGCCTGCTGGAACAAGGGAGAGGAAGGTCTTCGTCGAGTACCGAACGTGTGACCGACTGTGGGAGCGCTGCCGGAACGCAGCGCCGGAAGGATCATCTACGCGATCTTGAGATCGGGAAGAGTACGACTACATCACCCACGAGAATCCGCTCTCGTTAAACACTTTGGAATCTTCGAGGGTGAGTTATTCCATCGACTCGTTGCTACAATCTAGTAGATAGATCTTGGCTTGTTTGTTTGTATGCGATAGAAATTTTTTGTTTTCCATGCTACGAAACCCTATAGTGGTATCAGAGCCGTGTCTATATGTAGATCTGTTGCACGAGTAGAACACAATGGTCATTATGGGCGTTGATGCTTTTATTGTCGATTGCTTCTTGTGTACTTTGCATCTTGCGGTATGTTGGTATGAAGCGGCCCGGGCTAACCTTACATGACATCGTTCATGAGACTTGCTCCACGCTTGACATGCAACTTGTATTGCATAAGTGGCTTTGCGGGTGTCTGTTTCTCCTAGCATAGTTAAGATCCAATTTACAACGGGTGATTAACAATACTAGTATCAATGTTGTGGTTCATGTTCGTAAGTTAGAACGACACTTATTGAAAGCCCCAAACCACATAAAATATGCAAAGAAAGTAGAGGCGTCTAACTTTGTTTTGCAGGGGTGTGCAGTGATGTGATATGGCCATGATTGTGATTATATTTGATGTATGCAATGTTCCTTATTGTAAGTTGGCAACCGGCAGGAGCCATATGGTTGTCTTTAATTTATGTTAAGACCCGCGTGTCTATTCAAAGTAGTTGTAATAGTTGAAGCCGGTGGACGACAACCATGGTGAAGCGTCATTGACCTTGATGCAATGCCGGTGATGATGGAGATCATGTTCGTGCTAGAAGATGGAGATCGGAAGCACAAAGAAGAAAGTCCATATCATATCACATATTATGAATTGCATGTGATGTTAATCCTTTATGCATCTTGTTTTGCTTAGTAGACGACGGTAGCATTATAAGATGATCCCTCATGCACATGAATTTCAAGTCATAAAGTGTTCACCCTTAGTTAGCACCGTTGCTAAAGCTTGTTGTTTTGAAGCACCACGTGATGATCGGGTGTGTTAGATTCCGCAAGTGTATACAACGTGAGCAAGCCAGATTTGCTCATGCGGAAACTAAGGTTTGATCTTGACGAGCCTAGCATGTACAGACATGGTCTCGGAAGACGGATCAATGAAAGGTAAAGCATGAATCATATGGTAGATATGATGAACATGTCGATTGTTCGCCATTGAAACTATATCAGCTCTCGTGATGATCGGTGTTGATGTGGTGGATTTGGTTCGTGTGATCACTAAAACAATGTGAGGGATATTGTTTTGAGTGGGAGTTCACCTAGATTAATTTTATTATTAATTTGAACTCAATTTGTCATAAACTTAGTCTAAACTATTGCAAATATGTTGTAGATCTATGGCAGCCCCTACCATCAATTTTAATGCGTTCCTCGAGAAAGAAAAGTTGAAAAACAATGGAAGCAACTTCGCGGATTGGTTCCGCAATTTGAGGATTGTCCTCACAGCTGGTAATTTGACCTATGTGCTGGATGCACCGCTGGGTGACCCACCTGCAGCTGATGCTGCCGATGAAGTAAAGAATGTTTACCTCACTCGGAAGACTCAGTACTCCACAGTTCAGTGTGCTATCTTGTATGGTTTAGAATCGGAGCTTCAGAAAAGGTTTGAGAATTCAGACCCATATGATATTGTCGAGGATCTCAAATTGATCTTTGAGACTCATGCGGCAATTGAAAGTTATGAGGCTTCTGAAAAGTTCTTTAACTGCAAGATGGAAGAGGGCAGCTCTGTCAGTGAGCATGTGCTTAAGATGTCTGGGCACGCAAACAAACTTCAAAGCTTGGGTATAGTGATTCCTAATGCTTTGGGTATTTACCGCGTCCTCCAATCACTACCACCAAGTTACAAGAACTTTGTGATGAACTACAACATGCAAAACATGAACAAGACGTTGCCAGAACTCTTTGCCATGTTGAAATCTGTAGAAGTGGAGATAAAGAAAGAGCACCAAGTGTTGTTGGTCAATAAGACCACCAAATTCAAGAAAAGCAAGTCTAAGCAGAAGGGACACTTCAAGAAGGGTGGTAAGAAAGTTACCACGCCAACGAAGAAGACCAACGCTGGGCCTAAGCCTGATACTGAGTGCTTTTACTGCAAGGGAGGTCACTGGAAGCGGAATTGCCCAAAGTACTTGGCGGCTTTGAAGAACGGCAACATCAAGAAGAAAGGTATATCTGATATACATGTTATTGATGTGTATCTCACTAGTACTCGTAGTAGTGCCTGGGTATTTGATACTGGTTCGGTTGCTCATATTTGTAACTCGAAACAGGTGCTGCGGAATAAACGGAAGCTAGCAAAGAACAAGGTGACGATGCGCGCGGGAAACGGATCAAAGGTTGATGTGATCGCGGTCGGCACGCTACCCCTTCATCTACCATCGGGATTAGTTTTATACTTAAATAATTGTTATTTGGTGCCTGCGTTAAGCATCAACATTATATCGGGATCTTGTTTATTGCGAGACGGTTACTTGTTTAAGTCCGAGAATAATGGTTGTTCGATTTATATGAGTAATATGTTTTATGCACATGCACCTTTGATAGATGGTCTATTCTTGTTGAATCTCGATAGTGGAAATACACATATTAATAACATTGAGGCTAAACGTTTGAAATCGAGCGATAACTCGACCTATATGTGGCACTGTCGTCTTGGTCACATTGGAGTGAAGCGTATGAAGAAACTCCATTCCGATGGACTTCTTGAATCACTTGATTTCGAATCACTTGAAAGATGCGAAGCATGTCTGATGGGTAAAATGACTAAGACTCCATTCTCTGGTATGATGGAACGAGCTACGGAATTATTGGAAATCATACATACCGATGTGTGTGGTCCAATGAGTGTAGCATCGCGCGGTGGTTATCGTTATGTTCTTACCTTCACGGATGACTTGAGTAGATATGGGTATATCTATTTCATGAAACATAAGTCCGAAACTTTCGAGAAGTTTAAGGAATTTCAAAGTGAGGTAGAGAATCAACGTAACAAGAAGATTAAATTTCTATGTTCTGATCGTGGAGGTGAATATCTAAGTTACGAGTTTGGCGAGCATTTTAAGAAATGCGGAATACTTTCACAATTGACACCGCCGGGAACACCACAGCGTAATGGTGTGTCCGAACGTCGTAATCTAACTCTCTTAGATATGGTTCGTTCTATGATGTCACTTACAGATTTACCGCTATCATTTTGGGGTTATGCATTAGAAACAACCGCATTCACTTTAAATAGGGCACCATCTAAATCCGTTGAAACGACACCGTATGAATTATGGTTTGGGAAGAAACCTAGATTGTCGTTCCTTAAAGTTTGGGGATGCGAAGCCTATGTAAAGAAGTTACAGCCGGACAATCTTGAACCCAAAGCGGAAAAATGCGTCTTCATAGGATACCCAAAGGAAACTATTGGGTATACCTTCTATCATAGATCCGAAGGCAAAATCTTCGTTGCCAAGAATGGATCCTTTCTAGAGAAGGAATTTCTCTCGAAAGAAGTTACTGGAAGGAAAGTAGAACTCGATGAGGATGTCGAACCTTCTCTCGAAATTGCGAGTAGCGCAGCGCCGGAAGAAGTTCCTGTGGTTCCTGCATCAGTTAGAGAGGAAGCTAATGATGATGATCATGAAACTTAGGTTGAAGTTGCTACAGAGCCTCGCAAGTCAACGAGAACTTGTACCACTCCAGATTGGTATGATCCCGTTATGAGTGTCATGTTGGTGGACAACACCGATGACCCTGAGACATATGAGGAAGCGATGATGAGCCCAGATTCCAATAAATGGCAAGAAACCATGAAATCCGAGATTGGATCCATGTACGAAAACCAAGTATGGACTTTGGTGGACTTACCGGATGGCCGGAAGGCTGTCGAGAACAAATGGATCTTCAAGAAGAAAACAGATGCCGATGGTAATGTTACTGTCTATAAAGCTCGACTTGTCGCAAAAGGGTTTCAACAAATTCAAGGAGTTGACTACGATGAGACTTTCTCACCAGTAGCGAAGCTAAAGTCTGTGAGGATTATGTTAGCAATTGCTGCGTATTATGATTATGAGATATGGCAGATGGATGTCAAAACAACATTCCTCAATGGAGACATTGATGAAGAGTTGTATATGATGCAACCCAAAGGTTTTGTCGATCCTAAAGATGCTAACAAGGTATGCAAACTTCAAAGGTCCATCTATGGATTGAAGCAAGCATCCCGAAGTTGGAATCAACGTTTTGATAAGGTGATCAAAAGTTTTGGTTTTATACAAACTTATGGAGAAGCTTGTATTTACAAGAAAGTGAGTGGGAGCTCTGTAGCATTCTTACTAATATATGTAGATGACATATTGTTGATTGGGAATGATGTAGACCTTCTTAATAGTGTCAAGGAATATTTGAATAATAGTTTTTCAATGAAGGATCTTGGCGAAGCAGCTTACATATTAGGCATAAAGATTTATAGAGATAGATCTAAACACCAAATATCATTGTCACAAAGTACATATTTGGACAAAGTTCTAAAGAGGTTTGGAATGGAAGATAGCAAGAAAGGGTTCTTGTCCATGTTGCCCAATACGACCTTGAGTAAAACTCAAAGTCCGACATCGGCAGAAGATAGAGAAAGGATGAGTAAGACTCCCTATGCCTCAGCCATAGGATCTCTAATGTATGCCATGCTATGTACTAGACCCGACATTGCATATGTTGTTAGTTTAACTAGCAGATATCAAAGTGATCCAGGAGTGGATCATTGGACAGCGGACAAAAACATCCTTAAGTACTTGAGAAGAACTAAGGATATGGTTCTTTCTTATGGAGGTGATGAACAGCTCGTTGTTAATGGTTACATCGATGCTAGTTGGAACACCGATCCGGATGATTCTAAATCACAATCTGGATACATATTTATTTTGAATGGTGCAGCAGTTAGCTGGAGGAGTGCAAAGCAAAGCGTTGTGGCGAGATATTCAACTGAATCGGAATACATGGCTGCTTCGGAGACTTCACAAGAAGCGATATGGATGAAAGAGTTCATTACAGAGCTGGGTGTGGTTCCTAGTGCGCTGGACCCAATGTCTATCTACTGTGATAACATGGGCGCCATAGCCAATGCGCAAGAACCAAGGTCACACAAGAAGCTGAAGCACATCAAGCTACGTTTTCACGCTATTCGAGAACATATCCAAGATGGGGATATAAAGATTTGCAAAGTGCACATAGATCTGAATGTGGCGGATCCGTTGACTAAACCTCTCCCGAGGGCAAAACATGACCAGCACCAAACTGCCATGGGTATTCGGTATATTACCATGTAATCTAGATTAGATGACTCTAGTGCAAGTGGGAGACTGTTGGAGATATGCCCTAGAGGCAATAATAAATGTAGTTATTATTATATCTTTGTGTTTATGATAAATGTTTACATTCATGCTATAATAGTATTAACAAGGAAACATTAATACTTGTGTGATTTGTAAACTTAATTTGAAGTCCCTAGTAAAGCCTCTATATAATACTAGCTTGTTGGTTAATAGATGATTGTGGTTTCCCTATCATGAACATTGAGATGTTATTAAACAACAAGATCATATCGTTAGGAGAATGATATGGTGGACATACTACTATAGATAAGCGTAGCATAAAGATCAAGTCATTTTAATAGTTCAATTGCTATATGCTTTCTGATACATAGTAATCTAATTCCTTCGACCATGAGATCATGCATATCACCTTTACCGGATGGATGCTTTGATGACATCAAACACCACACCGTAACTGGGTGGCTATAAAGGTGGCATTGAGTGTTCGGAAAGTATTGGTTGAAACACATGGATCAAGAGTGGGATTTGTCCATCCATATGACGGATAGATATACTCTGGGCCCTCTCGGTGAAATGTCATCCAATTAGCTTGCAAGCATGTGACTGGCTCACAAGGTATCACATGTCACGGGAACGAGAAAAGAGTACTTATCGGTAATGAGGTTGAACTAGGTATGCAGAGATACCGACGATCATAACCTCGGATAAGTAAAGTATCGTGAGACAAAGGGAAATTGATATCGTATGTAAGTGGTTCATTCGATCGCAAAGTAATCGTAGAAATATGTGGGAGCCATATGAATTTCCAGATTCCTCTATTGGTTATTGTTCGAAGAAGTGTCTCGATCATGTCCGCATAATTCACGAACCGTAGGGAGACACACTTAAGGATTCGACGTTGTTTGAGTAGTTATGGAATGATGAGAAAGAGTTCGAATGTTGTTCGGAGTCTCGAATGGGATTCGGGATATCACGAGGAGATCCGAAATGGTCCGGAGAATAATATTCATATAAGGAAAGTCCCGTTTCGGAGTTGGAGAATGGTTCCGGTGTTTTCATCGGGAATGTTCTAGAAGGTTCCGGAATGTCCGACACTCCGGAGGGGAAGGGTACATGAATGTGTTATATCAAGTTGGTATGATTGCATTATGTACTAAGTGTCATCGCTGAACAAAATAGAGGATTAATTCAAATCCTTGTTTGAAAAGTCAAACGCCTAATTTGAAAGTCAAACGGCTATTTTTGGGAAGTGGAAAAGGAGGAGGAAACCGAGTTGGGGAGGAGTCCCTCCTCCCCACCGCCGGCGCACCACCAAGCCGAGTTGGGGAGGGCCTCCTCTCCCTTCCCTTGGCCGGCCGGCCCCTCCACCTATATAAGGAGGGGCAGGGCTCCCTCCTAGAGACACACAAGATCCTCTCCTCCAAACCCTAGCCCCAAGCCGCCGCCTCCATAGCCGCCGCCGGCCATAGGGAAAACCGCCGCCGCCGCCTAGCTAAACCCTAGCCGCCGGCTTGCCCCTCCTCGGCGTGTCTAAACCCTAGATCGTCAAGGGACTCTCTCATACTCCACCATACTCGCTCTGGCTTAAGGCGAAGCCCTGCGAGATCTCCCCTCTACTTCCGGTACCACGCCGTTGTGCTGCCGGAATTGCGAGGAGAGTGCTACAACCTCCGCTGCCTGCTGGAACAAGGGAGAGGAAGGTCTTCGTCGAGTACCGAACGTGTGACCGACTGCGGGAGCGCTGCCGGAACGCAGCGCCGGAAGGATCGTCTATGCGATCTTGAGATCGGGAAGAGTACGACTACATCACCCACGAGAATCCGCTCTCGTTAAACACTTTGGAATCTTCGAGGGTGAGTTATTCCATCGACTCGTTGGTACAATCTAGTAGATAGATCTTGGCTTGTTTGTTTGTATGCGATAGAAATTTTTTGTTTTCCATGCTACGAAACCCTACAGTATCTTCTTAATCCTTGTGAGATTCTGAAGCCATTAAGACGACGTATACATCAAGTTATGCTCCAGGAATCATCATCAGAAGCTAAAGCTCTTCAATGAAGTCAAGAAGGTCCATATATACACCAAATCAAGTGAAGACGAAGTTACTAATTAGATAGGAATATAATCTCTAGCCATAGAACCTATTTCTATAGTGTATTGCGATAGCAGCAATGCCAGACCATTAGTTAAGATACTAGTCTTAATATTATGATAGCTTTTGAGTTATTTATTTCTGATTCTTCTTTGTAAGAAGTTTCTTTCTCTCTTTAACCTAGAGTGTTCTCTGGATCTTGTGTAAAGAGTTGAGTTGTAACCTATAGTCATTTCTTGGACCTGTTGTGTTTCTGATGTACCACTCTGAGGGATGTAATACTAGTGAACGGTGTTTCATTGGTGTTATGTCAACGACTATAGTGTACTACATCATGCAGTGGTATACTGGGTCACGGCAGTTGGTATCAGAGCATATGCTTTGACCTTAGGTTGGAAACCTAGTAAATGGGTAGAACCTGTAGGACACATACTTGCAATAATAAAAAGTTCTCTAGTGATATGAGGGATATTCACTTGAGAATAATCCTATCATGTTGCTAGTGTGATAATTCTTTAGTATGATTGCAATCCTGAACACTACCAAGAGTTTTAACTCTATGTGACTGATGATAATTTCTTATCTATAGTTCTACATGGCACCTCGATATCCACCCTGGAATGTTCAAGTGATGAACAAGACGTTAAATGACTACGGAGGGGATTGGACAGATAACCTCCGACAACTTCTATGGAGTTTGGATTGTGAATCAATACTTTTGGTCAAGATTTACAATTACTATGATGGGCAGGTATTAGCTAAATACCGTGTCATGATCATGTTACTAGAATTTAGGACTTAAGGGAGAAATGCCATCAGGAGAGGCAAGGTGCATGGCATCTGCATATCAGATTGTCGTAGCAGCATCCATAACCATGATCCGAGAACAGAAATCCCAAGCTTTAGAAGGTAGTACCCACACCATTATACCCCATGAAACCTCAAACCCGGAGCATGAGTTAGATCACTCTACTCTAGTCCAAACTGAACCCACTCGAGCAGTAGAGTATATGGATCGTTATCGGTCTTTGTAAACACTTACCATAACACTCATCAAGTCTTAGTTCAGGAACTAGATAGAGTCATTGAGGATTTTACTGATCCTGATAAGGCAATGTCACGTAGGAAGAAGTTAGATAAAGAAGATAGGCATCCCAAATACATACCTTCAGGAGAAGTGTATGAGGAAACTGAGTTTGATGATCCACACTCAGAAAACTATGCCTACTACCAAAATAAACCCCAGCCACCTGAAGATCTATGGAGCAAGTATAACTCCGAACAAAAGGAATGGGCGGGAGCTATTCCAAGTAACCCTGAGCAAAACCAGTATGAATGGGGAGCAGAATCTCAAGGTGGCACCATAGGAAATCCTATACCTTGTGATACAGGTATCGGAGAAGAGACCAACTATAACCATAGAGAGCCTTATGGACCATATGGAGGAAATACCAATCCAATTGACTTAGAAGAGTATTCTGATAGTTACTATACCAATATGTATGAATGGATCCAAGAAAAGGCTAAGGAGCCATCTTACTTTGAGGAAGCGCTGCCAGAAAACCAGGAATATCTTGTAGAAGACTATGCCAACTCTGGTCATTTTTCAATGACTAATCTCAGTCTCGGTACTTCTAATCAAGAATACGCACCTCCTGGATGCTCTTCCGCTCCAGAAGGCAGTCATAGGACTTCACGTCATCATGGACAGAACTCCAGGAAGCACTAGAGAAAGATAAAAGTAAGAAAGGAACAAAATTCCAAGGGATGAGTGCTTGAATAATGTACATAGAGGGGAATGCATATTGTGGTTTGAAGGGTTTGCTGAAATAAGTGAGGATATACTCACAAGAACAAGAAGTTCTTGTAAGATAGTTGTGTGATGTATATGTGAGGCAAACCGTTGTAAGATAGTCTGTAAATTATTTAAAACCTATGTATAATACATGGTATATGTTTGGTTGTTTATCGACTCTTGGATTTTCTTGAATCTTCTTGATTGACTAGATCTGTACATGAAGTTTGACTTGGTGTGAAAATGCATGATGTAACAACCAGTTATTACTTGATGTTATAGACCTAGATAGTAATGGGAATCCGTGTAAGGGAGTGACGAATTCCGTATACCAAGGAGGTTTACATGAAGAAGAAATCAACAAGAAGCAGTAAAATTAAGTTCGTGAGAAATGGGGGACGTTGCTAAAAAGTTAATGAAGTAGTAGTACCTAGTTCATGGAAGCATCATGAATTGGTACCAAGAAGAAGCTTTGGAACATAATGGTATTCAAGCTCTGACAATACAGAGAGAATGCTAGTAGTATATCGGGAACCGTACGATAATCCATACACCCTAGGATGGTCCACAGTCGATAACTTGACCGCAGCAGGTATCAGTTAAAATAGTTAACTAGATCATGTTAAAAGTTGCATAAAGAGCATAAAATTTGGCCTAAGTTAAGGAAGGCATGAAGAGGTATAAATATTAAAGCGACCGTCTTTCGAGACACTTCGTGAAGTCAGACCTATTAAAGCGAAAATGTCCAAATATTAAGCAAGGCAAATTGTGTTGAAGGATTCATTTCGGAAACCCACAAGTGTGTGGATATACCGTACAGTCTTTCATAAAACTCTAACTATGTAGAATATAAGTTAGATAGATACCCATAATCTAATTATAAAGCCGATAAATACTATATAGATAGTTTGAAGATTATTAGTAAACCCTAAGGGGGAGAGTAAACAAGTAAACAGAAAAACTATTATCTGAATTTTAGAGTGAATGATAAGAAAGAAGTACTAGCCTACGACAAAATTAAGCCTTATTTTCTTAAGGTTCAAAGAAGCCACTAATTTTGAAGTACTTTCAAAAGTATGGCTGGATGGAAGATTGAAGTAAACCAAGATAGTAGGACTCAAACCTTAAGGCAATCAATATAAGGAAGTAGAAGAAGTATTTAAGGTAATAACAAAAGACTATCTAAAGCTTGATAAGGTAAAAACTGGAAGGTGATAAAATAGATTAATCTTAATAGACTATTCTAGAGAAAACAACTCTTAAGTGTTTCATAAGAGAATAAAGCACATCCAATTGGACAGGTGTAGAGGAACAAAAAAATTCCAATGGGTATGAACTAAATGAATTCAAATCCAATTTTGAAAGGAATACCAGTATCCACCGTACTATGATAAAACAAAAATGTAGTCTTTTTTACCACAACTATTGGCAAATCGAAATTTAAAACCTGTTTTAGTGAGACTTCCTAGACCTTATATAATATAGTAAGAAAGTTCAATGAATAAGTGAAAGAGTTGGATTAGGATATCTAATCGGAATAAGAAAACTATTTAGGTAAGGAATGCTAAAATTATTCCTATTAAGGTAACCATGGAATTTAGAATTGTCGTAACCAATACAATACAATTCCTTACTTCAAAACGTCAGAGTTTACGAACTTCGGGGACAAAGTTTATTTTAAGGGGGAGAGTCTGTAACATCCCAGCATTAGAGCTTAGAAATAAGCTAAACCCAGTTTTGTGCATTGCATTCATGCATAGAAAATCTGAATAATTTTCACGCTTTTGAACAAAACTTGTCAAAGTTACTGAAGCTTCTCTCAACTTGATGGAATTGACACAAATCATCAAGTTGATTGCGATAAGTTTCAATATGACCTTTGCTAAAACCTCAATTTGGGTAAACATGATTTGATCTAAGGGTAGGTCAAATACAATGAAACTAAACCATTACACATTGATTAATGATTGTAATTAGATCCCTAGGTGATCACATCCTAGTATTCATTACAATAACTCATGAATACGAAGTAACAAGAATGTAATAATTAACTGTTGACCTACTCAATCTTTATCTATTTCTACCATGAGAAACATGGTAACACTTCACCTAAACTCTTTAGTTAGAAGGGAAGCTAAGCCAAGACCATTCATCACATATATTTCTTTCCATATCAATCCTTATCATCTCCATTAAACCCTATACTCATATATGTTGATCATCAAAGTTGAGTAATCAACTATTGATTCACCAATTCTTAACCCATTAATTATTAATCTATCAACTCTTGTCTATATCAAAGCATTCACTTAAGGCCTATAAAGAAAATAGTAAGAAGAGGTAAGTAGTAATGCTAGTTTTGGATATCATCTATAGGATGGGGGTGATTTAAGGGAGTCTAATCAATATAGTAATTGAAGGTGTTAACTCACTACTGAATAAATAGAAGAGTTATATGGAGGATCTAATTATATGGTAACAAATAGGATTATAAGGATGAACATTGAAGGTAGAGACCAAAGAGTAATCCTATGGGACTAAGTAGGTAGAGTCCATGAATAACATTCCCTAATCCACTAGAGATATTAAGAAGATAATTTCAATACAACTGTAATGTTGTATTGATGAGGCCTTGATTAGCTAATGGGAAACCTAAACCATAAAGGATCAAAAGATTATAATGATCATGCTTTAGTCACCAAGATTGAATACTTATATCCAGTATAAGTGACATTGGTGAGTAAAACATGATTGAACTCTAATATGAGATATTGGAGTCAAGTAGAGATAAGATAGTATGATTAGGATGATGTTAGAGCAGCATTGAATTATAGAGTTAGTATTTTTCCTCTTGGAAATATTAAACACTTGAGGTGAAGAAGGACTTAATATATATATATATATATAATTATAAATAAATATATTGAGTAATGTTGGTGATGGATAACAAAGGAAGGGTATAAACAGAGGTAATTGTGACCATCTGTTGGATTGGAGATTATTAGTAGTAGAATAGTTTGAGAACCAAGTATAGATTTAGAAGAATAAAAGGTGGATAAGAATATTCTTGTGAAGTAAACCTCATCATGTTAGCACATGATGATGGATATGAAGGAGTAGTATATCTAGGAAAGGAATTATTTAAGTAGAAGTCAAGAATTCTGAATTATGGAAGATAGGAATTCTTGGTAAGCACTAAACCCTAAATCCATAATCAAGCTTAACATCCATCTCATATGTTGGATAAACCATTTTATTTCCACAATGCTTTATAGGAAAATTTCCTATAGCAAATCACTTAAGCACATCTCTGTCATTTCCAATTATCATAACCATATGTGCTTAGGAGTTATTTTTATCAATTCTTTTCCATAAGACATTCTAGATAATAACTTTATATTTTAAAAAGGTGATATCATTAGAGATCACAAACATAAAGACAATATGTTTAGCTATTAATATTTACTCATATCAATAAATGAATATAAGTATAGTAAGAACCCTAAACCCTAGGGTAAGCATTTTCAATTCAAACCTTAACCCCTATATTAGTTATAATTAAATGTATACATGGTTATTTCCTAAAATTATGGGAATAATATTAACTATATTAATTCCCTAGAACTCTAGTTATCATACAAAAATAAAAGATCACCACATAAAAATTCCTTTAATAATAAAAGTCAATGAATCAAATTCCATAAGTTAAAAGGAATGCATTCTTTAACAAGTTTATGATTATAAGGTAAATTAAAAATTCATAACAAAAGCTCTTACAAATACTAAAAAGAAAGAAATATTATAATATAAATCCATGGTTTATTCTAGACAGAAAATAAAGAAATAAAACATTATTGAATAAAAGCTCACAAAATGCTAGTAAATACCTTTTAATATAGTTACAATTATCTAGCAAATAAATCCCATAAAGAAACTTCAAATCAAAGATGCAAATTCAAATCTGTAACCAAAACAGAATATAGAAAACGGAAAGAACCAGGAAAAAAATATAAGGAGATCAAATCTGGCCCATGACCCACTTCCTTCTCCTTATCCACTGCCCAACCGCAGCCTACATCAGCCCATTAAGAAAGCCCAGCTTGTCACCATAGCGACTGACGAGTGGGCCAGTGAGAGGACTACGGATAGAGAGAGGAAACGTTCTAAGGGGTTTTCCGCAAAATCTCCATCCTCGTCTTCCTCGCCTACTGGAAGCACCTCGGTGGCCGCCTCTTCGTCGTCCGCCGTCGCCGTGATGCCCGCAGACGCCAAGATCCGCGCCGCCACTGTTCGTTGCCTATATGAAGACCACCGACGCGCCGGAGATCCTTATCCTCATTCTTCCTCCCCAATTTCCTCTCTAACCGAAAACTTAGCTCGCCGGAGCTGCACATCACCGTCGATCCCGAGCTCCCCTGGCCTCCCTGGGGGTGTTGTTGGACTCACCTCGTTGTCCTCGTTCTCCCAAGCTAGGTCTTGGAAGCCCGAAGATCTTCTGTCAAGCCAATTGACATCTCACGGCCGTCGCCAGTCACCGATGTTCATCGTCAATTTTGACCTCGCCTCGCCTTATCGACCACACCATCGTGTTCCTGGTGAGTCACGGAGTCTCCTCGTACGCTTAAATGCTTTGTTTGCTTCCTAAATCCACGCCTCCATGATCATCTGCAAGCACCACCGTATGAGCTTGTCGTCGGTCGTCCTCCGGTGACCAAAATAGGGCGGCGCCACCACCAATAGGTTCCCCGGGATACCCTCTTTCCAACGAGCCTAGCCACTACCCCGCGCACGCACAAAATCACTTGATTAATCACCGATCTGAGAGGAACCGGCGGGATGACGTCATGATGATGTCATCCTTGACCAGTTCAACATGTTGACCAGTCTTTGCTGAGGTGGAGTGTGACGTGGCCCTGGTCCCATCTGTCAATGACTGTGAGTAGAAATAGGCTCAGTAACAAATGAATTTACTAAAATAGGATATGTGATGTGGCCACTGGCCCACCAGTCAGTGACTATGTCTAGGTTTAGCCTGGTATAAAAAGTATTTCCTGTTTCGAAATCAAATAAAACAATATACCCAAATAAATTCCAGAAATTGAAAGAAATGATTAAACCTTAGAAATTCAATAACTTTTGTTTTATAATTCAAAAAACATGTTTAATATATGAAAATTTTCAGAAAAATAAAATCTAGAACTTAAAAATATTATCAAATATTATTATGATAATTATTTAAATAAACATTATTTAATAAAGGGGTTTTATAAGTAATAAAACTTAGATAATCCATACTTTAATATTGGTAAATATTAAAAATATAAATAAATACCAAAAAATCTTAGAAAAATAAGAACTATAATTTAAAACTATAATCATGCATTATTATTACATTTAATTAAATATTTATTATTTATTAAATTTTTATAAATTAATAAACCTTATAAAAATCATATCTTATTATTTATAAATCCCAAAAATAATTGTAATATACCAAAATGATCACAAAAATAATACCTACATGTTAAAAATATAATATTCCACTTTTGAAGTAAATAAACATTTAAAACTTAATAACTTGAATTTAAACCTATTTCCTTAATTGATAATTAAGATTAGGGTAAATAAATTTGCTAATATTTCTAAAATTAGTCAATTGAGTCTAATAAATAGTATTAGTCTTAAATGTTGATAATATGAAGTCAAAATGGTTCAACACATTTTAAATACAATCTTATTGAATTATCATTCAACTATAAATGTAGTTTATTTTCTAAAAAGATCATTATCCAATATAAAGTCTCCAAGAATGATTTGTAGTGAAATAAAACCTATTCCTTTACTTTAACCACAATTTTATCAATATACCAAAACACTATAGTGAATTCATAAATAATTAAGTAATGTTACTTCCTTCATTACAAATCATAACCACACCTTTATAAAAAGATAAATGATTCTATTACATTATACAATTAAGAAACCACTACTCAAATCAAAGTAATGCCATTCTTAAGTAGCTTTAAGGAAAAATATAAAGTGAACAAAGTATAGTACCAGAAGCATTACACCTTAAATCCATTTATGCCTTTAAAGTTAACTTTAGTCTACAATACTTTAAATATTATGCTAAAGACCTTAATATATGCTTTATAGTTAACTATAGTCTGTTATAGTTAAGTCATAAAGCATCTTAAGTCCAAACTATTCAAGCAAGCACAAACAACACTGATCACATTTGATTAACCACAAAGATAGTTTAGACTTTAGAAAAGGAATCTTTCTTCAAAAGTTATTCGTTTTGCCACTTCAATCAACAAATCTTATAATAATATTTCCAACTCTTAATAAATTAAATTCAAGGACTCTCATCATAATCAATAGATGACAATTAATCATAATCACATTGTTTCAAACTTTACTTGTATACTTAGGATTGTAAACACTTAAGTTCCTTATTAATGCCATTACTTGTAAAATAAAATTTGAAGATAAACAATTATAAGGAAAACAGTCTTGAGTAACATTCCACTTTCATATATCTTATTGTTGTATACCATTATAATTACATGTTATTTCACACACACTCACAAGCCTTCATAAGAAGCACGAGTATTAAACTTAACAAAAAGGACAACACATTCTAAAGAAACCAATTCCAATTTCCAAACTCTAGGTCAACGTTATTCCCGGGATTCGTGTTGATAAAATGCATTACATTACTTATGCATGAAAGCATCCTGCTTCTTTAAACATTAGTCCTTACCGGACCAATGATGCTGATTTCAGATATTGGATCTTATATTGTCTTGAAGACCGTGAGTGCATAATCTTGCAATCACAAAAGGAAAGTTCACACTTGCTCATGTCCTTTTGTTATTTTCTGTAAAGTATTTTACAAATCCAATGTTGTCATCACATGCATTTGAAAAAGGTCCGAAAACACTATTTTTATAATAATGTGATTATAGGTTATTTTACCATGAGGTAATAACCTACTATGAAAGTTCCGGTGGTAAAGGAACATATTATCTAGAACTTAACAACCAATATCGCTAGTGATTCTTGCGCCGTATATCACACGTTAACCATGAGATTTGGAATGGGACGGAGAAGTCAGCTGTATCTTCTTCCTCTCGCATGTAGCCGTATGTGCAGGTCGTGGCTGTTATCACTCATAGCGTGCATATTAATTGGTAATTCATAGAGAATATGCAGCATATGGGTGGGAACCCTCAACGTCGCACGATAGTTCTGGCATCTAACGGTCTGTACAAACCATTGTCGTAATTCAATGGGTGGGCATGGTGTACACCAATGAGGCATGCGAGGTCGTGAAGGGGGCAGTGATTGGCTTGGATCATCTACTAGGCCCCACACTATAGGAAGTGTGGACGGAAAAGATCGCCTAGTTGTGCAACAAGGATTTGATATCTCATGGATAAAGTGATGCACCTTTGCAGAGTGTAAGAACTGTAACTTGTTACTCCCTATTTCGGGAAGGAGCTGTGAACGTTGCGGGAAACGAACTCCATGAAAGTTTGGGTAAACCCGTGAAGGCTGACGGACATAGCTTTTCAGAATAAAAGCAATCTTTAAAGAAATGTTTACGACTTGCATTGCCTATGACCTATGGTCTGTGGCTGTAGATATAGTGCATCAAACACTCCTTTTCTAGTGAACTTGCTGAGTACGCTCGTACTCAACGTATAACCCTTGCTAGATTCTGAAGCCATTAAGACGACGTCTACATCAAGTTATGCTCCAGGAATCATCATCAAAAGCTAAAGCTCTTCAATAAAGTCAAGAAGGTCCACATACACCAACTCAAGTGAAGACGAAGTTACTAATTAGATAGGAATATAATCTCTAGCCATAGAACCTATTTCTGTAGTGTATTGCGATAGCAGCAATGCCAGACCATTAGTTAAGATACTAGTCTTAATAGTATGATAGTTTTTGAGTTATTTATTTCTGATTCTTCTTTGTAAGAAGTTTCTTTCTCTCTCTTTAACCTAGAGTGTTCTCTGGATCTTGTGTAAAGAGTTGAGTTGTAACCTATAGTCATGTCTTGGTCCTGCTGTGTTTCTGGTGTACCACTCTGAGGGATGTAATACTAGTGAACGGTGTTTCGTTGGTGTTATGTCAACGACTATAGTGTACTACATCATGCAGTGGGTCACCGCAACCCTCCTCTAGGCGGCATCTGTATCCTTTCAGTGATTCTACCGCAAGGTCTCTCATCGAGGATTCTATTGGATTGGTTGTTCGAACTGACGGGAGTAAATCGAATCGAGTGTGTTTGCGTGTGTTTATATCTTTGTCTTGTTTTTTAGTTGAGTTCATCATGTTCCCCCTCACTCCCTGCCTCAAATCCATGAAGATTGGGCCATCCTAGGGTCAATCCCACAAGGGATCCCATATCAACTAGTATTAGCAGATTTTGGTTGCCACAGATTTGACTTTGTTCATCGATTTCCATCATAAATTAAAAAATACCAAAAATATTGCTCCAAATTTCTCTTGCATCTATCTCCTATTTTGGTGAGTTGATTGTGGTTTTGGTCCAATAGAAACTTGTTTTTGTAGTTGGTCTACGTTATTCCTGTGTTTCCCAGCCCAATTTGGTCGAATTATTCTGGATTTGAGGTTTCGAGGGACAAATTTCTTCTCAAGAACACGAGTTATTCGTCGTGTTGCCCCGGACACTGGAGTTTTCGGCAGGCGCACCCTATAGTCTTCGACCCTGTACAAAAATTTTGACCTCCTTTCCTTTCGACTGATTTCCTTTGTTGCCTTGTGTTTGGTGTGTGTGTGTCTATCAACTAACAAGGCTTCCGCGACAACTCCTCGCACTCAACATCGTCACCGCGGAACTCAAGCTCTACACTCCACCAATGGTTTGAAGTTCAACATCACCAAAAGCTTTAACTTGCACCACCCTTATGAACCCATTTTCTTCCTTTGTGTGTTACCTAACCTATCGAGAGTAGCTCACTTTGTGTTTGCCGAAGCATTGTGCGCTTGCTCTTGCATAGTGATAGTGCATAGGCAGTAGCAAAAAAAATTTTTGAGGGTAAAACAGTAGGGCAAAAAACCCCACTGCAACTTTTATAGATTATAGAGAGTTACAAAAGAATATTTACAGTCATATTCCACCTCAAAAAAGAGGGATAACATGCTTAATCAACTATCTCCTGTCTAAATTTGTTTCAATCCAAATCTTAAGGCCCTGATAATACTTCTTCTTAATTCTATAAAGGACCCATCTTAATTCCTGGGCTACAATAGCCTTCCAGGTCTCTATCGATGCATGATGATTGTTGAAAATTTCATTATTTCTGCAAATCCAGATACTCCAAGTTCCAAGAATCAGAATTTCCATTGCAAAAGGGACCTTGAGGTCTTTTTTAATACTGGCTAAAACTTCAAAGATGCTTTGATCCGAATTGACCTGTGAAATTTCAGCCCAGCAGGCTCTTGCAAAGGGGCATTCCCAAAACAAATGTAAACTTGTTTCTTCACTATTGCAGCCCTGAAAGACACAATCATAAGATGCCAGAGAAAAACATTTCCTTTTCAGAAGATTTCTTGTGTTGAGTCTATCAAGCAGTAAGAGCCAGAAGAAGAATTTATGCTTTTGTTGACAAGAAGAATTCCATATCCATGAGAAATGTGGCTGAACTGGTTGGTAACCGATTAAAGAGCAGTAAGCCTTTTTGACCGAAAAAATACTACCCCAAATGTAAGACCAACAATCAGATTCCCCTTCCCTGCCAGAATTGAGAATTTTCTCAAGACTTTGATATTCCTGATAAGCTTGTTGGGACAAAGGAAGGTAAAAGAGATCCTGAGTATTTGCAGTATGTAGGAACTCACTGACAGAGATGTGAGGGTTTTTTGCATATGAAAGGAGGTGAGGAAGCTTATGTTGGAGGCCACTATCATTCCACATATCAGTCCAGAATAGTGTGGATTTCCCATTTCCAACCAAGCACTTTGCAAGTCCTTTAAAAATGCCAATCAGTTTTAGATGAGCTTTCCACCAAAAGGATCCCTCAAGACTTCTTCCAGGTAGCTTATCATTACAATAGTAAGTATTCCATATCAAGTGAACCCAAGGAATATCCTTATGATTATAAAACTTATCCAAATTCTTCAAAAGAAGAGCAGAATTTTGAACATTAAGATCAAGAACTCCCAAACCTCCCTGGTTTTTGGGTCTACAAACTTTCTTCCATGCTACAAGAGCAGTACCTCTAGCTTGAACATTAGAAGTTTTCTTTCTCCACAAGCATTTCCTCATATATTTAATCAACTGCTCCTTGATAGTGACAGGGAGATCAAAACAACTCATGTAATATATGGGAAGGGAAGATAACACAGATTTAACTAACTGCAATTTCCCCCCATAATTTAGAAAGTCAGCTATTCCACACAACCTTCTTTCAACTCGCTGAACAATAGGCAAGAAGTGTTCCACAGCAGGTTTATTCAAGCTCAGGGGCAAACCAAGATAGGTAAAAGGCAAGGAACCAGTGAGGCAAGAAAGGGTATTGGCAAAATGCCCAAGCCTTTCAGAATCCATATTGATTGGCATCATGCTGCTCTTAGAATAATTGACTTTGAGTCCAGTGGAAAGAGCAAAAGTATGAAGGATTGCCCTAAGACACAAGAGTTGCTCAGAATCAGCCTTAAGGATTACTAAGGTGTCATCTGCATACTGAACCATAGGGAAGTCAGGACAGAATACATTCTCAGTGGGCAAAGAAAGAAGACCCAGGTTCATTGCCTTATTGAGGATACTTTGAAGGAGATCAGCAGCCAGAACAAACAATAAAGGAGACAAAGGATCTCCTTGCCTGACACCCCTTCTACAGTAAAAAAATTTCCCAGGCACACCATTTAAAAGCACAGAGGAAGAAGCAGACCTAAAGATCATCTGAATCCAGGAAATCCATTTAACTCCAAAACCTTTGGCCTTAAGGATATTGATGATTGCAGAATGCTCAATTCTGTCAAAAGCCTTCTCAAAATCCAACTTAAGAATTAAAATTTCCTCCTTTGACTTGTGGCATTGATCAAGAAATTCAAATGCCCAACCTAAACAGTCTTGGATAGATCTTTGCTTGAGGAAACCATATTGATTCTTGTGAACAAGTTTAAGAATGACTTTTTGCAGTCTATTAGCTAGAATCTTGGTGATAATCTTAAGGACACTGTTTAGCAAAGAAATAGGCCTAAAATCAGCAGGAGTCAAAGGAGCAGCAATTTTTGGAATGAGGGCGATAAAAGAAGAATTAATGCTTTCCAAAGAGGCATTCCCTTCATAGAACTCAACAAGTAAATGATTTACATCATCCTTGATAATAGGCCAGCAAAGCTTCATGAATTCATTATTAAAACCATCAGGGCCAGGGGACTTATCATTAGGAAGATTTGTGATGACTTCATCAATCTCCTCATCAGAGAAAGGCTTTTCCAAAGCCTCCCTTTCCTCCTGGCTTAAGCAGTCACCAGCCAAGTCATTAAGATTGAAATGCATTTGAGGTTTATCAGAAGAGCCCATTCTATTTCTAAAGGCATTCCAAAGAAGATTTGCTTTTCCATCATGGTCATAGACCTCAAGATCAGAATCATCCTTGAGCATGGAAATGTAATTATGTCTAAAACTTATGGTAGCTCTGGAGTGAAAGAATTTGGTGTTCTCATCCCCCAGCTTAACCCATTTAATTTTCCCTCTCTGTTTCCAATAAGTATTCTGGTTTTGTACAAGAGAAATAATAAGATCTTTCAGGATATCCCTAAGATTCCACTCATGAACAGTAAGAGTTCTCATTTCCTCCATGATATCAAGCAAGTCAATAGTGGCATTAACATTACAGATTTGTGCCTTTAGGCAAGGTAACTGTTTGGCCCAAAGCTTCAGCCCTCTTCTCACATTTTTGAATTTAGCATTTATTTATTTTGCAGGATCCAGAAAACCCACAGGAATGTTCCAGGCATTTTGAAAAATAGCTTTAAACTCCTTATGATGTAACCAATGGTTTTCAAATCTGAACACCTGAGCTTTTGGAATCATTGTGCCAATGGTAATGACACAGGGAAGGTGATCAGAAGTGGGCTTAGAAAGAGGGGCAACAAAAGTTGAGGGAAAACTCTGAGTCCAGACAGCAGAAGTAAAAAACCAATCCAATCTTTCCAAGAGGGGATCCTTCTGCATGTTACTCCAAGTGAACTTTCTACCCTTAAGTGGTAATTCAATGATACCCAAATTATTAATGGCTTCATTAAAGAGAAGCATACCATTCACATCTCCACCCAATTTGTTTCTATCAGAAGGCTGTCTACAGAAGTTAAAATCACCCACAATAAGCCAATCCACATCATCAGGCATATCAATATTGCCAAACCAGTCTAAAAATTCAGACTTTTTTTCAGGTAAACATGGTCCATAAATGTTGGAGAGGATCCAGGATTTATTGGACAAGAGAGATGTCAAGGTAATGGAGATAGAAAACTCATTGAGAAAAGAGAGCTGTCCAGAAAACAGGGAGCCATTCCAAATGGTGATCAAACCTCCAGATGCACCTCTGGAGGGAAGAAATTCAAAGTTGGTAAATTTAGAGGGGCAGAATTTTTTAATGTAGGAGCTATCAAAATCCTCACGCTTAGTTTCTTGGAGACAGATAATGTCACAGCCATACTCCTCAAGTTTGCTTCTGAGAGCAATGCATTTTTTTTCAGAATTGATTCCCCTGATATTCCAATTCAGGATCTTCCAAGTTCTTTTGTTCTTCATTAAGAAACCAGGAGCAAGTATAGATGTGGGGTGATGTAAATAATGTAATCACCCAGAAGAGGAAACAGCAAATACAGAGACAAAAGCTCAACCAATTTAGAGTACCACAGAGTTGATCCACAACAAGTACCCTCCACATTGCAATATCACAATCACAGAACACATAACAGGGAGTCAACAAGACTCCAGCAAAAGATTTAGTTTGATACATTAACACACTTAAGAAGAGGTCTTCTTCTTGGCTTGCTGTCCACAGGTACCAGCAGCCCCAGGCTTCTTCTTGCCACCAATGCCCAAGCTGGAAGGGGGTCCTCCTTTAATGCTGCCTTTTGTAGGATCCTTAATAGCCACATCATTGGCCTTCCCTTTCTTGAGTAACCTCTTCTCCAGGTCCCCTTCTTTTACCTTGCAGAATGAAGCAGCAAGATTCTTAACCACTTTGGAATTCAGGCAAGGAGGAGCAGCATTACAAACCAGGCAATCAACAATTTGACAATTTAAATGACTTTTAAAACCCCCATTTAGTTCAACAATTCTAGGACTTCTTCTCACCTCAGATTCCACAAGAGGTTCCTTGCCCTTTCTCTTTCTAGCAGGGGTAGAGGGGGAGCCTGAAGATTTATTGACTTCAATACCTAGGCAAGAAGGAGCCATCTGGGAAAAATTCTCATGAGGAATGATGAAAGATATTGAACTTTCTTCAGCAATAGGTTCCTTAATAATTTCCCATAAAGGAGAAGTAAGAAAACCCTTGACCCAATTGAACTTCTCAGGAGTAGCAAGCATGAGAGTAATGAAGTTAAACCAACTTACAGGAATATCACATTTAAGAGAACCCTTAGAAGAAGAATCCTTCTGAATATGGGGAGCAAAATAATTCTCCCAGAGCTCCAAGCCTTGTTGGTAAAATCCCTGCTTGGCAATATGCACATCAGGAATGGAAATAAATGTTCTCACCATCCCAACCTGAAGGTGAGCCTCATTTGGGGAAAGAAGGTGCTGATCCTCCAGCATCCAATCATCATTCTCAGGGGCCACAGTACTTGAGTCCATGGGACTTCCTGTCTCCTCCTCAGCATCAGGATTAGCCTCCTCCTCATCAGCCAGATAGTTTTGAAAAATATTTTGGAGGCCTTCCCCAATGCCAACCCCAGGAGGTGCAACTGCAATACCAAGCTCCTCCACAGCCTCAGGCTCATTAACAGATTCATCATCATCAGACTCCCAGTCTTGAACAATGACACCTGTAACTCCACTGTTCACATCCTGAGGTGGCAGATGCTGATTGTCAACAGGCATGTCTTCTCCAGGAGCAATGACAGGGCCTTGAACAGGAGCAGCAACAGCCTCCCAGGGGCCCCAACCATCAGCATTCCCACCATTAGGAGCAGGGTCCTGCACAGGAGCCATCCACTGACCCCAATCACCCCCAGGAGCAGGGGGGAGGGGGGGTGGAACCTGAGGCCCAAAGACTGGACCTTGTGCAGGAACAGGGTGTGGGTCCACATTGTCATCTGGCAGTGGGTCCTCCTCAGGTGGGCCCCCTCCAAGCAAGTGACTCTGAAGAACTTCAACAGAAAAAGTCCAAGACTCTGTCTCCACCAGGTCTCCTATGGTAAACCGCACACTCTTGGGGATGTCAACCATATCAGTCACACGAATTTTAGCTATAATCCTGCCCTTATGATCAGTGTCCCTCTCCCACAGGAGAACTTTTCCAATGTCCGCAAAGATAGCATTCAGATCCTCCATATGCCAGTGGTCAAGGGGAGGCCCAACCAGCATCACCCAGCACTCATTATTAAACTGAGTCCTACGCCAGTTATCACCCTCATTGTGCTTAACGAAAGAAACATGCACATCTTGAAACGGGATCGGGCTCGCCGCAATGAGACGGTCACGGTCACTGACATGGTGGAACTGCACATATGCAGACCCAAAGGGACAATCCTGGATGTCTCTGAAGTGCACTCCAACCTCATTGTTGAAGAAATCAACTAAGACACCATGAATATTCAAGAACGGAACCGGACCAGGAGGGAGGGAAAAAATGTTAGCAATAGCATACTGTTCATGAGCTCGTGACCTCCGAGGCACCACCACCCTTTTAACACGATTCTGCCCAGCCACTTGCATAATCTGGAAGCCATTCGGCAGGAAAGGCGCAGGATCAATCGGAATGTTCGCCATTGTGACGTCCTTCGCCGGCGACGAGCAGGAGGGGAATGGGGTTTCAGCGGGCGGGGGAGTTGAGGAGACAGGGGGAGTGGTAGTTGTTTTTCGCAACGAAGTGGTGAACTCGTGAAAACTGCCGTGAATGACGGGCCGGGAATGAGAAACCACCTGGGCCTTGAACCATCCCTCATACGATTTGTCGGGCCAATTGCAATTAGGGAAAGAGGGAAATTTCAGAAAAGGAAGGAGCCCAGGCAATTTAAATGTCGCGCGATTAGCGCCCCCCCCCCCCAGACCTGACCGGCGTTACCATCGACTTAAAACCCTCATCAGAGAGCACCTGAGCATAGGATCTGCCATGATGACCTGATTTAAACTCCCCATTAAAACGATGCTCAATCACAGGCGAAGGACCCTCAGGTGACACAGGAAATTTGAGTCGTTGAAAAACCGAGCCACCTTTACTGGGAGGCTTTAAAGAAGGAGATTTTTTTGCACTTTCTTTTTTGTACGTGACAACTTTCCATTCCTTAGCAGATTCCTTGTAGAATTCCCTTTCTTCATGAATCCAGTTCGGGCCCCCATTACCCCAAAGGTTGACATGAATCACAAAAGAATGACATGAAAACTTGGAGATATTGTAAATCTCAAATCCCACTGCCCGAGAAGCAACCGAGAAGCGAAAAGTTCTATCTTGCAAAAGCTTCACCTGGAATTTAGAAGCGTTACCACCAAAACAGGCTTGAAGAGCAAGACTAACAGTATGAAAGTCCAACTTAAAATTTGCCCTTCCAAAAGAACAGACCAGATAAAATGGTCTCTTCCTGAACCCACCAAGGAAATTAACTTGATGCCTGAATTTATCAAAAATCCTCTTCTCAAAATCACGCCCTAAAGAAAAATCCAGGGCAGGTCGACACGAAGCAACATCTTTAGAAGCAATCTCTTTGGAAGCACATCCTGAGGAGAGATTTTCCGAGAAATCCAGAGATCTAGGCACCAACTTCTCAGTATTGGTGGAAATTTTTTTAACCAAAGGGCTTGGTAAAATTTGAGAACCAATCACTACCCTCTTCACCTGAAGATCAATAGAGATACCAGAAGCCACCACCTCACCATGAACCAAGTATCTAGCATCGATCACAACCTCATTATGATTGAGAAGAACAAGCCTTTTAGAACTAGGAAAAAGCATGAGAAAACCTTTAGAAGGCTCAAGATCATCAGCTGGCAAAGAGGAGCAAAGGGCATGCCATTTCAGACCAGTGTCTTCATTCGATCCAGTGATGGTAGGAGATCTACCAAGAAATCTAGATGAAGGATCCAAAGAGTCATTACCACGAGAGAGATGAGAGGGGAACCTCAAAACAGATCCAACAGAGATCTTCTCCCCATTTTCCAAACATCGTCCCTCAAGAGGAGAGCCTTTAGCATTGAGAAGAACCAACCAAGAATCAGCCGAGACAACGAGAGAGCCTTCCAGAAACTTACCACCCGTGGTCACACCAGAGTAGGTGACCTTCCAGCAACCACCAGAGGAATCCATGCAGAGCCTATGCCGGCGAGGCGCCGGCGAGAGCCGGAGGCCGACCAACGGTCACCTCAGAGGAGCCTCATGCCTCGGAAATCGTGCGGGGTTGTCCAACCGCTTATCATGCCCTTCTCTTTTGACCATGCTTTAGCATGGTCCTTCCCGAACCTTAGTAGCAAAATTTGACTCCATAGCATAGAAAGAAAGAGATACATAAAAAAGGAGAAAATGGCAAAAAAAAGATACCAATACAAAAGAGAGTTTAAAGCTTCTAACCAAGAGTGCGAGTAAGAGCAAGGCAAGCGTGCAAATCCGTTGCTTATCAATCTTGTGCAAACGATCAATGGTCTCTCCAAGTGTTGGCATGACACCGAGTTTTAGTCTTTGTTAGGACCATTTTGTTCGTTGCTCATTTTCCATAGTCGTGCTAACCCCATTTATCTCCACCATGTGTGTATAGTCGTAGGTTCTCTTCACCCCTTTTTGACCTTTTTCTTTGACTTTGTGTTCTTTTTGTATGTTCACCACTTTTGATAATAACCTTTTCATTTGGTTGTTCCGTTTGCTATCCACCTTCCTAACGTTCCACCGTAGGCCTTTGTGTGCGTGTGTCTTGTGTACCCGCTATTCGCGCTGCTCTCGACAATTTTTGACTCTGGTGAGGCTAGGTAGCAATTAC
The DNA here is from genome assembly GCA_916181665.1 of Avena sativa. Lineage (NCBI taxonomy): Eukaryota > Viridiplantae > Streptophyta > Magnoliopsida > Poales > Poaceae > Avena > Avena sativa. Next base: position 465,101,748 of record OV702283.1, on the reverse strand, counting down.
CATTCCAACAATATCACCTTCTCTATCACATGTGATTGTGCACAATGTCTAGGGGAAGCAGAGCTAGTGGAGATGGCAACTTCAACAACCAAGACGACTTCGTCACGCGCCACTACTTATGGGCGCAATGCCAAGAATTCAATACTCAATTTGAGAGACTTGAGCACTGACTCGATGATACTTCCTGAGAGTTCGATATCGTGAGCGGCAACATCAAGCGGAGAATCATGCTCAATTCCAAACTCTTCACCAAACTATTGCCACCATTGCTAAGCTTGCCAAGTTCGTCCCACACGCGTTCCTCAAGACGAGTCTTCAAGGTCGAGCTCCCGACGTGGAGAACCCCACCACCATAATGGGTACCAACAAGCTCATCATCGTCATGCTTAAGCGGTGGACCAAAATGCTCCTCAACCTCATCAACTACGCCAAGAGCATGGTCCACCACCACAACAAGCAATCATCAAAGTGCAACTCCAAGGACAACATTATGATGAAGACAACCACAATGATAGGTGTTGCCATCCTCCTCAAGACCACCATGCGTCTCCTCAACAAGTTCAACAACCGCTATGGGATCAAAGTGATGATGAGGATGAGCGCCAAGCTAGGCGTAACAACCGGCATGCACAACATCACCATCGACACCGACAAGCTATGAATGCAAATGATGCCGACCAACAGTGAAGAAGGGACTTCGATCATCAAGCTCCTCCTCCACCACCGCCTCTAGGCAATCAAGATCCTCCCCCTCCACCTCCACACCCACCAAGTGAAGCAAGTATGCGCCATGAACATCGAAAAACCCACCATGGGCGTGATGATGGCAAGTTTGGGAAGCTCAAATTCGTTATTCCCAAGTTCAAGGGAGAATAAAATGCTGATGTATACCTTAAATGGGAGCTCAAATTTGACAAGATATTCTGAGTCCACAACTACTTTGAAGATAAGAAAGTTGTAATTGCATCTCTTGAGTTTGAAGACTACGCCAATGTTTGGTGGGAAGACTATGAAAGCAATTGTGAGAAGCTAGAAGAACCACCGGTTAGCACTTGGATGGAGATGAATCAAGTGATGTATGCAAGGTTTGTCCCCGAGCACTATCATCAAGACCTCTTCGACAAGCTACAAAACTCAAATAAAGGCACCAAAACAATTGAAGAGTTTTACAAGGAAATGGAGATGACTATGATGAGAGCCGATGTGAAAGAGCTCAAGGAGCAAACAATAGCTCGGTTACTCAATGGATTGAATTGACCAATACGAAAAATAGTCGATTTTCAACCTTACAAGACTATAGTAGACCTCCTCCACCAAGCCACCAAGGTCGAGCACCAATTGCAAAAGGAAAATGCTTATGAGAAGAAAATGGCGTACTTTGCTTCCATCAACGTGAATGCCTCCTCCAAACCAACAAAACAAGCACCAAGCTCCTCCAAGAAAACCAAGGCCCCAATGGCCTATTCCTCCAAAACAACAATGGATAGTCAAGTAGTTCGCTACAAGTGTGGAGGAAAGGGTCACAAATCATATGAGTGCATCAACACAAGAATTATGCTGACGGATGAGAATGGCGCAACCTAGTCTGTGAGTGAAGAAGAGTATGAAGTTTTGACTCAAGCCGCTATCACAAAGTACACCACAATGCAAGATGAGGACACACTCATATGTGATCATGATCCAAGTCCTATGACATCAAGACAAGTTATTGCTTCCAACATGACGTTGTTGCCCAAGATACAACAAGCTAAAGATCCTTGTGAGATGAGTGGTGAGAGAGTGACCCACCATCACGTGACTGAGTTCCACTAGCCTCAAATGAGTGGAAAAATCATGAGTGCCACGTCGCATGCCACCAAAAGTGAGAAGAGTGATTTGAGTGTGACACATACTAACAATTCTGCATCCCCTGCCCATTCTAAACAGAAATGTAATATGGTCCTGCCCGAGGCCTCTTTCTGTGGACCAGGCGGCAGGAAACTAGGTAGCGGATCTTCGACATCTCTATTTTCCTCCTAATGTCAGTTCGCGGAGACACGAGAGAGGCGACATGAGCAGCGGCTCCCAGGGGGAAGTTCTGAGGATGACTCCTCGGCAAGGCCGGCCCTGAGGGAGGACCTACGGGGCAGCCGCCCCGGGTCCAAAAAAAATTAGGCGCCCAAAAAAATACAGACATAGTAATATACATCATAAAAAAATTGAGCAGGTAGCCAACCGCTTGACTCCCCTGTACGATCGACCTCCGGACTCCCGATCCCTCATGCCGTGTTGATCGAGGCCGTGTTGATCGCTTCCCTTTTTTTCGTTTGTCGCTTTGGCTTCGCTTCCTTCCTTCCAAGACTGAGACACCGAGTCCTGAATCCCCTCCCGTGAGGCCTGTCTGCCCGTGTCGTCGTTACCGTGACTCCTGCTGGCGCTGCGCGCCTGCTGATCACCGGCAAGCCCTAATCAGTAATCACGGGCTGACAATTGATGTCTCAGTGCTTTGAATCTCATCACTGTGACTCCCTCCTGGCCTGGAAATCTGATCGGTGATCGCCTCCTGTCCCTGACTCCCTCCTAGCTTGGAAATCTGATCGATGCGAAGCTAAGGCTGTTGCATAGGGCGGCTGTTGCCTGTCTAACTGACTGCCTAGTGCCTACTGGTATGCCCCCGCCTAGTCCATGTTCATGGTTACGCCCTAGCCCTAGTCCCCGTAATTCTTAATTCTAATTAGTAACTCTTGTTCTTGATTTCTTGTTTGTAGAGAGCGAGGTTGATTATGGCATCTGAATCCGGTGCTAAGGAAAGAAAAGTAGAGAATAAGAGAAGAAATTAATAGAATCACATAGAGGATCTTTTCATAAATTTTTGAAGAGCAACACGAGCATATCGAGAAATCCAGATGAGTTGGCGCTAGTTCTTGTGGGAGAACAGAATAATGTTGATCCAGAAGATAATGTCGGTACATAGGACGATGTTCGCATCAATGGAGATGATGACAATGCGAGTAATCATGATGACAAATCTGCTAATGTCGGATTTTATTTACTATGCCCGTGATTGTTACATCAGCCGAAAGAATCTTTTCAAAATTGAAATTATTGAAAACCTATTTGAGATCTTCAATGTCTGAGGAGAGGTTAAATGGTTTGGCAAGTCTATGCATCGAGAAGAAATTAGTGGACGAGATTGATACGGACTTTGCTTCTAGAAATTTTCGGAGGAAATTTTAAGGTATTATGTAAATATTGTTATTTTTATATTAATATTACAGTTGGAAGTGTGCTTACAATATTTATTTTTTATTATCACATATATGCATAAAAAATTTATACTAATGGGCCTAAAATTTTAGTTTCGCTCCGGGCTCCCGAAATCTCAGGACCGGCCCTCCTCGGGCGAGCTCTCAGGCGAGGAGCTCGGGTCTCCCGCCCCACCAACGATGGGAGCAGACTGCAGAGTGAGAGCAGACCCGCCAGCAGCGGCGTCTGCGCCTCAGTTCACGCACCCCGAGTCCTCTCCGTGCACACCTCTCCAGCTGAGGTCACCGATTAGTAAGGGCACCCATAATGTGTAGCCAAAAGTGGTTCCATATTTGCTTTTTGGCTTTTGGAACTAGTTCCCTACATTGTGGGGGTGGTTCCAAATTGAGCAAAAGAGGGAACCGACGCAAGAGGGTGCTCCGATGCCAAATGTGATTCCAAATTGATTAGCCAATATGCGTGTGACATGTGTCCTCTGTTGTCATATCTTAGACAAAAAAATAAGGCTATTCTTATCAGGAGTGGGACCGCATGGTGCAGGAATTTAGAATAGCTACATCGTGGAGCTGTAGCCAAATTGCATGGTAAAGCCAAATTCAGCTTTTTGTCAGATTTAGCTATAGCAACATTCTGGCTGCCTACGCCAGTTCAGAGTCAGGGGATTGGTTTCAGATTATCGGCCTCTCCCCGTTAGCGGAACCCTTTGAGCCATCACCGAGACGATATGACCGAGACAATGCCGGAACATGCTGTTCATCAGAGAGGGCGGCAGCTGGGTTCACCATTACAGCGATATTCAGCTGCCTATATGGCAACGCCCTGCAGGGTCGCAACCTTTGCAACAGAGGCACCTTTTGGTAGAGGAAAATAGCCATCGGTACGCCAGCCTCAGCCTGTATGCTTACCCGATTAGCCGTGGTCCGAGCTTGGTGAAGCTGGTGCTGAAGACACGCAAGGAGAAAGAGGTCGCAACCAGCCAAGAGCTCGTCCTGGCAGGACGACCCGGGGGTTGTTCATCCCTAACCAGATGCATGCAAAACCATAAAAGGAGTTGGACGTTTTGCTATGTCCCGCCACTGTCGCCTGCTCCCTTGGCACAATACTTTTGAAAACTTTCAGAGTTGCACAAACTATAAATGCAGAAACCGGTGGTTAACTGTAGTATCTATTTCTCTTAGATTTATATCATTATTATCCCTTGACCCCTCTTGACTCATGATTTTGATTCTGAACATCACTTAAATCATCTGACGCACACAAAGATCCTTACACTAGAATAATCATTACTCTATAAATTTTGCTAGTGCTAAGCAACATGGAAACACTAACCCCAGGCATACATTTAACAGGTTTACCGTGATTTTGTTGGCGAAACAAAGCTGCACATCAATTGAACAAAGGGACCTTTTCAGACTAACACATTGTTCACGAGGGCGTCAATCAGAAATTTTCAGAGAGTGTATGCAACCAATAGCTCCAGCTGATACTACTTTTGCTTAATTAATCTACATAGATACCTCAGGAGAAGGGGGACACTTCTGCTCCAGATGGGTGATGCACTCTTGTTTCTAGTCACTCAAGTTGCACCCGCGGATATAAGGATGATCATACTTTATATACCTTGTCCAATATGGCCGGTACTTGGTCATTGCCAGCTCCAACCATGGCTTCATATTCCCATTGTAATGAGCGACAGCAGCATTGTCTATCTCCGAGCGGTCTATGCTTGGGTTGTATCCTAATCCAAGGACATGCCACGATTTATCAAGGGGATGTGTCAGCTTGTAGAACGTCATGAGACCAGGTGGAAGTGTCCCGAGCTTCCAAAGAACCCTGTCTTCATTCTAGCACATGAAAAAAAAAGCAGGATAATGTGAGATATGATGTTTTGAATAGTGAAATCCAATGGTGATATTAGTGTTCTCACCATGTTTTGCCACTTGTGGTAGATGCCGGTAATGTCTTTGTTCTTCCACTGCTTTAGATCAAAGATGTTCATCCCATAAGCCCAACCACAAGCATTAGGATCAAAGTTCCGAGCAATATGAGGATTTGAAAAATTAAGATACTTGTCAAAGCGGTGGAAACTCTCTCCACAGGTCTCCACTGCACCATTGACCTTTCCTTTTAGATCAACATCCCATAATCCTGTCAAATCTTTCTGCACAACTATGTCATCATCGAGGAAAAGTATCTTATCCAACTTGGGATAGATCTGTGGGAGATAAAATCTCAAGTGGTTCAGCATGGATAGGTACTTGGGGTTACGGTACTTTAGGTTTGAAGAACCTGCTGAAAGAGTGGTGGGACGATCAGCCTTGAAATAGTACTCTTTCATGGCAGCAGACTCCAGTTGCCGGAGAACAGGACAGTATGATGAGTTCAACCACTTAAATTCATCCACATTCTCAACATGGATTGTGGCCTTGCCAGGTGGGTTCAGCAAAAACCACATGTTCATGGCTCCAAAGTTCAACTTATCAGTTACAAGATGGAAAACATGTTTCTCAGGCTCCTGCAAAAGTTGTACCAACCATCATTAATTGAAACAACCATGATACAAGAGGGCATTGATAGGAGAATCTTCAAAATTACCTTAGCATTCATGATGGTTGAGTTCACAACAACAGAGGCAGCCAAGACATTGTCCGAGAAAAGTGCATAATGGTAGAGCTCTGGATTTTCCAAGTTTTCACTTCTCGGGAACTTCCGTTTCTCCAGAGGAAGGAGATAGTAATCTATTGTTAAGCGCATAGACAAGCAGTGAATGCTATTTGGAATAGTCTTTGCAGCCAACTGGCTAAGAAATGTACTCTGCTTCTTCAAGCTCCTGACGTGTTCATCTGCTGACTGAAGCATTGCTCTTAGTCTCTGAGTTATCACCTTGCAATCATACACTTCTTCTCTGGCCTTAGATAAAACTTGACCCATCACTCTCATTTTCTCAAGTGCACTGTAAAGTAGCATATTTGTGAAAACGGGGTACAAGATAACTGGTATAAGAAGTTCTAAAAAAAGGTAACTGGTGTAAGAAATATGCAATAATATATCACACACAGCACACCTGTGATGGAGGTCAGCATCAGCAGTAGCCTCTCCAATAGCCCGCTGGCTTTCCTTGATTCGAGTCTGCAGTTCTTGAAAAAGATCATGCTTGTTCTTTGATTTTGCAAGCATAGAGTAAACACGAGCCATAATAACTTGGTCCCTCATCAACCTAACTGTTGAGTCTGAGTTCTCATTCTCATTCTCTTTTCTCCATATGCTGTATTTTCCAAGGACAGCAGAATCTACAGCCTTTGATCGCTCAATAGCCGCATTCTCCAGCTTAACATGCGCTTCATCATCTTTCTGTACCAAATCCATTGCCCTCTTTTCCCGCCTTTTCTCACGTAGTTTCTGTATCAACCAAATAGTACCAAGATCTAATATGAACAACATTTATATCTAGTTATCAATAGCGACAAGAATGTATCAACATATATACCAGTTTCTTACCCTTCGAGCTATTTTTGCTGCTGTGTCAACTTGATGCTCATCTGCGTAAAAAAGTATTTGTTATTCTCTACCGTCGAGTCATATTATGTAGATGAAAATTTTGAAGAAAAAAATTATATCTATACCAGAACCATCCTTGGGTGCTTTATATGTTAGAGGTGAATCATGTTCTGCAGTACTGTTTTCAGCTTTTTCCTTGTCACCAATATCCAAACTAGTATTCATCTTTTTATCAACTAGATCATCAGTTTTCCAAGAGGGAGACGCATGATCCCTAAAAAAGTCAAGATTTAAAGCGCCTGTTTCTTGTTGACTAGCAGCTATAGCATCGATCACCTGAAAACCAAAATACTGTATGACTGTAAGCATAGTAAAATCATAGAAACTTAATGTTTCCTATGTGAACAGCATAATAGTGCATGGTTATTGAATAATCACAACATCTAAACTAAGTGCAGCCTCATAGAAAGTTAATATAGAAATAAAAGATGTGCACATTCACCTGAAAAACAAAATACTGTATGACTGTAAGCATAGTAAAATTATAGAAACTTAATGTTTCCTATGTGAACAGCATAAAAGTGTATGTTTATTGAATAATCACAACATCTAAACTAAGTGCAGCCTCATAGAAAGTAAATATAGAATTAAAAGATGCGCATGTACACTACTGGCTGCAGGATGCTCTGACCTCCTTAGACAAAATAGATTTCAGATGGTTTGTCACCAGTTGCTGTTGCCAATCTGTTTCCTGCAGGGCAAGGCTAAATGTGAGACGAATCCTATAAAGAGAGGCTAGTAATTCAATGTGAGATCAATCATATAAAGAAAGACTAGTAAAACAATTGACTCCCTTTTTGAATAGATAAATACCTGGTTGCCATTCGCACCCTTGGGATCTGCAGATGAAAAAAAATGTAATCTCTTATTAATCTCAGGTTAATAAAATGTTGGACGCAAATAACATTATAACAATGTCCCTAAGTCCTAATAGCTAACAACAAATAGAGGTAATAAAGTTTAAGCCGATGATAACGCCATAGAGAGGTCGTCATGTCTAAGAGGATCTTAGTTTTCTCCCCCTCATGATTCAGTTTGCACGGCGTGTAGGTTTGATTCACAAGCACAATGTCATGGATATGCCTTTCAGCTTCTCCTAACAGCAGCCTCTTAGCCCCCTGTTCCGACATACATCCAACCTCGAAAAGACATACAATCTGGCACCAAGAGGGCAATAGGAGAGCGATCTCTAGATCACTTGAACCAGAACATCCAAACTGTCCCTCACAAGGCTCATGATCCTTCGCAGTTCCATCTACTGCATTTTGGTTTTCCAGCCGAGTGACACGTTGCAGCTACAATTCCCATCCAACCCTAGCAACTTAGCAAGTACTAAAACACGCCACAACACATCAACATCTGAATAGCAATCCTAAACCACTCGTATCAAATCTACACAAGTTCCACTCCCGCAGTACCCTCATCAAATCAAACCTGAGAAGCGCATAAAAACTCGCAGCCTAGACGAATTCAAACGAGGAGGGGCCGGGCGACGAGACCGAAAATTGAGAAGAACCGATGGCGCCATGTACGTAAAATAAAATGTTGCAGGCAAAATAGTAGAACAATGTTCCTAAAATGTAATAGGTAACAGTAAATACAGGTAAATAATGTTTAGGCCGATGATAATGCCGAAGAGAGTGTGTCATGCCTATCTTATAATTTTCTCCCACTCATGATTCTGTTTGCACAGCAAAGCGTACGTTTGATTCGTCATATAGCGCTAGTACAATGTCACTGGAATGCATTTCGCCTTCTCCTAACAGCAGCCTCCTAGCCCCCCGTTCCGACATACATCCAACCTAGACATGACATACAATCTGGCACCAAGAGGGCAATAGGAGAGCGATCTCCAGATCACTTGAACCAGAACATCCAAACTGTCCCTCACAAGGCTCAGGATCCTTCACAGTTCCACCTACTGCATTTTGGTTTTCCAGCCGAGTGACACGTTGCAGCTACAATTCCCATCCAACCCTAGCAACTTAGCAAGTACTAAAACACGCCACAACACATCAACATCTGAATAGCAATCCTAAACCACTCATATCAAATCTACACAGGTTCCACTCCTTCAGTACCCTCATCAAATCAAACCTGAGAAGCGCATCAAAACTCGCAGCCTAGACGAATTCAAACTAGGAGGGACCAATCTAGTCGCTGCTACTCGGGCGACGGGACCGAAAATTGAGAAGAACCGATGGCGCCATGTATGTAAAATAAAATGTTGCAGGCAAAATAGTAGAACAATGTTCCTAAAACGTAATAGGTAACAGTAAATACAGGTAAATAATGTTTAAGCCGATGATACTGCCGAAGAGAGTGTGTCATGCCTATCTTATAATTTTCTCCCGCTCATGATTCTGTTTGCACAGCAAAGCCTACGTTTGATTCGTCATATAGCGCCAGTACAATGTCACTGGAATGCATTTCGCCTTCTCCTAACAGCAGCCTCCTAGCCCCCCGTTCCGACATACATCCAACCTAGAAATGACATACAATCTGGCACCAAGAGGGCAGCAGGAGAACGATATCCAGACTACTTGAACCAGAACGTCCACCGTTTCTCACATACTTATGATCCTTTACACTTCCATCTACTGCATTTTGGTTTTCCAGCCGAGTGACACGTTGCAGCTACAATTCCCATCCAACCCTAGCAACTTAGAAAGTACCAAAACAGGCCACAACACATCAACATCTGAATAGCAACCTAAACCACTCAAATCAAATCTACACGGGCTCCACTCACGCAGCACCCTCATCAAACCAAACCCGAGAAGCGCAGCAAAACTCGCAGCCTAGACGAATTCGAACTGGATGGACAAATCTAGGCGCTGCTACTCGCGCAACGGGAGCCGGAATTGAGAAGAACCGCTGGCACCTAAGTGACTTTTTTCCATGACAAATATGGCTTAGGGACTGAGGCGGAACGCACCGGACGCGACATGGACGTGGCCTCCGCTGCGCACGACGAAGAAGATCGACGGTGCGATGACGAAGAGGAACACGAGGACCACCACCCGCGGCACCGTACCGGAGCCGCGCCTCGCTCCGCCGCCAGTGCCCGCGGTGGTGTACGGGAGCCGCTTAGGACTGGCCATCTATCGCAGGAGGGAGGACCTTGGCCCGATCCGGTCGGGAAGCGGCGGCGAGGGGCCCGCCGTCGCCGGAGGGCGCGCGCTTCCTTCCCTCTCTCGCCTCGCCTGCGGGAGAGTGGGGAGTGGCGTGGGGATGCCACGGATGGCAAGCGAGGAATGCAGGAAACCCAACTACCCAATCCAGGGGACCATTTGGTCCGGTGGTGAATGGGCCCGTAACTGTTTAGCCCAATATAAACCCACGATGGGCGTGTGGGCCGGCACGGCCCCTTCGCAGAAAATACAGACGACGAACCATGGTAAAATTGTTGAGAAACAATTATTCCAGAATCTCGTAGATCGTGGAGCTTTTTCTATCTATAAAGAAAACAAAATAGGATTAATTACCTCTCAAGTTATTCATGCCTTTCTGAAATCGTACATGCGCAAGAGAGGAGCAGCAATGCAATATGGAAACTCAGGAGAATTCAGTTGCCACACAAAATTTAGTTCGTGGAGAAATTCCAGCTTTGGTATGACACGACTATTCCAAGAAAGTGATCAGGCTAGCACGAGCACGGCAGGAGGGCCAACGAAAATTGGTCTACACGGTTTAATGAAAAAGGACCTAGCAATTAGAAGAAACCAAATTTTAAAGGGATATTTGCAAAAAAAATAGAAGAAACCAAATTTTAGAAACCTATCACTAAGAAGCGGGCTCACTGAAAACCAAACTGTTCGTATTTCTTTAAAACGCTGCTGCCCTAGCCGGGGGTCTGTCTATAAAAGAAGGGAATCCAGAGGAAGAAGCAGCTCCCCGAAGGAATCCTTCTAACTACCACCTATCTACCTCCCGCTTTTGTTCGGACAAGGCGAGTTTCCTAAGATTCACCCACCGCGGATACACTAAGCGTTCTTCACGTTGGTAAATCTGATTCTTGCAAATCAGCATCAGACTTAGAAGCTTCATGGGGTCTGGTCTCGCCATTTGGCAATTTAAGCCAAATAAAATACAGTACAGAGGTTATAACCAATACACAAGCAGGCGTGAACCAGTCAGAAATAAGAATGGAGAAGTAGACACGGAAGAGGAGGTGTTGGGACAGTATCGATAGCCGCCTTTTCACTTATTGCTAGGAGTGATTGTGAGAGAATACATAACATAGGTGAAAGCCAAAAGGCATATATGACCCGCTCAGCCCAATGGAAGTGATTTAAAACTTTAGAATTCGATTAAGAATAAGAACATAGACCGACTTCTAGAAAAAGAGACGTGCCCTCTTCTCTATCTGTAGATTCGGGAGCAACATGCTGGTTCCTTTTGTCATAATACCTAACGGCTGTGGGCAAAATGAATGAAAAAGCAGATGAAAGACACTATACATACCAATAGAATGAGAAATATAGAATAAAGCTAGGTGACGTCACGGCATTTGAGAACCAATTGCTTCTTTTGCTTTTCACCAACCTTCATGTACAATCTTATTTCGTATTGGAGTACAGCTATCGTAGGCCCAGCAAAGGCAAGACGGAAAGCAAGCATTAAGTGAAGAAGCAAGGTCCAAACAAAGTAGTGAAAGATTGACATTAAAAAGCTTCTCCATGTCTATATCTGTCCGATGGACCAAGTTCAAAGGAAACGGCTTCTCTACTGCATCAAAAAAACAATCCAAGCCTGAAAAGAGAGCGTGAGGAATCTAAAAAACCCCGTGTTTCTATCAGATCCTATGCTTCATCGGGACAAGCGCATAATACAATACATCCCATCCCGGATGAGGGGTTTTCTAGCTCAGTGGGCTAATAAAACACGCTAGGATCGGCTTTTCACAGCTCTCATGATGATGAAATTGAACTTCGATTGATTGATGAAAGCAAGAAAGTTTCTAGGGGAAGCTCCTGGCGAGGGGCATACTTGGTATAATCAATGTGTCAATGGTATCTATTGAATGGAAATCACCCACACACACTATGAGCTAAGAACCATGCAAAAATGTTGTTTTCAGCAGCAGCAGCAGCTCATACTTCAAACACAACTTCTGTATCCGCGGGATCGCTTAATTAATTTGTCTAAAGTCATCCTTCTTCTTTCCCAGCTGCCCGAATAAGTTGATCATTCAAAAGTAACAAGTCCATCTTTTTCATGAAGACTTTCCTCCACTATTGCCCTATTAGAGCTATCTGTTATTGGGAGAGAGCACCGTAATGAATCACACTATAGAAGCACAAGTTTTAGGTAGGCCAAAGCATAACCTCAAACTGAAGGGGCGGAAAGGATTCGGGATAACCAGGCCTAGCAGAAGCTCCATCTCTTGCTTGTTGTCTACCGATTTTGGATAGTGAGTGCCCCTGCCTGCTGAGTGGCAAGTTTCTCTTTTCGATAGACTGTTTTTGGTCATTTGACGCAACTCGTGCTCTTGTTCTTTATGTAATAAGATATTGTTCATTCTTGCACTTGAGAAGGGCGAAGCCCTCATGGCCGGTACCGGTATCTGTTGGGGGCGGGCCCAGAGATGAAATGTGCCTTAGATGCAAGGGAGGGTTGGGTCCGCTGATATAGAATACCGATGGGCACTACCCGCCTCACCAACCACTAGAATAAATTGATACGATTTATTTAGTGTTGAAATCCTAGGGATCCTTGGTAGGATGGTAAGTCACTTGTGCTACATAGAAATACAGCTTTTTCTAATACGAGCTAGAGGGACAAGCGGATCGGCACAGCCACTACTAGAGAAAAGCTTATGCGAGGCGCACCTAAAAGCTTATGCGAGACGCATATCATATGCGCCTCTAGCTTCAAGCCTCGGCTATTTTTTATGCGAGGCGCATATGATATGCGCCTCCTATACTTCACATATGCGAGGCGCATATCGATATGCGCCTCCTATATTATTATGCGAGGCGCATATCGATATGCGTCTCGCATATGTGAAGTATAGGAGGCGCATATCATATGCGCCTCGCATATTTATAGGATATGCGCCTCCTATAGTGTCCTATATGCGCCTCCGGTAATATTTTCGAAATTCAAGTTTTACAGACCACTATAAATAATAATATACAGATATTCAAATATACAATATAGTCCAGAATACAGTATAAAGAGCACATAATTTTTCAGAAACTTGCAATTTGCCAAAGCATAATAGAACCAACATGAATACAATACATTACACATCAATCATGACATACAAGTTCATACATCAAGTGTTTGTGCCACAAGTTCACACCTCCGAGTACAAGTTCACAATCACATTACACCTCCGATTACAAGTTCACAACCACATTACAACTCCGACGATGGAGCTCTAGCTAGATGAAGTATAGCACATAACCTACCATGAAGAGCAACAAGGTGGTGATCACGAGGAAGTTCCTCCACTTCTTCCTTCTGTGCCTCCTCCACTTCTCTTCCGCCACCTCTCTACTCTCGTAGCCTAGGTAGTTGTTGCCCGAGAAGTTGTGTCAGTGGAAAGCAATAGCAGTTCACAAGATAGAATCATGCATATATATATGGGTGCAACAAGATGTAAGAAATCAGGTTATAATCATCGGCATTTCGAATATTTTTAAAGGCCAGTTTTCATGTAAAAGCATTGTCAAGATTTCAGTTAAACCGAGGAGCAGCAGTATGGTCCGTGGTTCTCGCGAACGCGCTGGTGCTCATCTTATCCTACATTATGATAGTTGAAGAAGACATCGTCAGATAGTGATGTAATGTGTTAAGTCATGTGCAAAACAGACAGTTACCCGAGCCAGCCCGTTGCCCGACCTACCTCAAACTATAGGAGGCGCATATAGCAATATAGTACATGTCCAATGGTCACTTAACATGGTCAGATGAAAATAAGATAGTTTGGTAATCCAACTATTCCTGAATATAGATATGATAGACAACTACATTGGATTCTAGGTCAATGGAAGTCCCAGCATAGTTGACTTGTTATGCATCAACATGTCAAGAGCTACATAATTGTGGCACTGTATATAACTTATGCAGTATACTCATCTAAAAAAGAATGTGATACATCCATGTACATTCTTTTGGATAGCATAAGCTGTCATCAGTATTGCTACTCGCCAGAATCTGCAACTAAGACTAAGATGCTTAATTCGAATTCAGCTGCCTGAGGACTATATTGTTTATTAAGCCTCCACCAGTAACGCCTCCACTGTCGGTTAAGGCTGCAGGGTAAATTATCTTTCTATAAAGCCCGGATTCATCACAACATCACCGCTATCACAAAATTACAAGCCTTTAACTAAAGCTTGCTTCCGACATCGGCAGTTACAACATCCATGGCAAGAAGATCCAGATAGCAATGCTGCATCTCATTCCTTTTCCCAGTGTACAATAATAACAACGAAGCAGGGTAACCAATTGAAGACCAAGAAATCTCACCGATGCCAGCGCATGGCACACATGTGCAGATGGTCTCCTTCCCCTTCTTCCTGAAGTAGGTCACCAGTCCCGAGCCCCAGCAGCTCCGGCACTTGCCCGTCCACTCATACGAAACAGTTTTGCACTCCTTCAATCCAAAGACAACATAATCTCAAAATTGGCACCAGATCCTAGCTTAAATCACTGGAATAGAAACAGAAATACGGACACCGGCACCCACATCGACCATCACGTCGCAGCTGAGGTTGCGGTCTAGCTCCTCCCGCGACATGGGCTCGGTGCCCGGAATGGTCAATGGTATCGGGAGCGCGTCCACGTCATCGACCAGGTAGCTCTCCTTGTCCCTGGACCATCGCTCCCACCACCTCCTCTTGCGCTCCCCCTTCTTCTCCTCGGCGCCGTCCTTGGCCTTGATGCGCACGCCCGGGTCGCGCGCCGCGACCCGCCCGCCGGAGGTGGAGGGGTCGGAGTCAGTCGGGCGGCGCGGGCGGAACCATTCCTGCGGCGAGGCGGCGCCAGTGGTGTTGGCGGCCGCGGGCGGGGGCGGGTGGGGGCGACTGTGGCGGCAGGGAAGGGAGATAGAAGGGTTGCTGGGGCGCAGGGAGAGGAACGGGGTGGGGTTCGGAGGATTCATGTGTGCCGGGATGGGGTTCGGAGGACTCATGTGCGTGGGGATGGGGTACGCGTCTGGGAAGAGGAGGGGCTCATCGCCGGCGAAGTGGACGATGTGGGGATGCCGGTGACCGCGAGGAATGAGGGGGGATAGGTTGGAGACGACGGGAGAGATATCTTGGCAGGGAGGCCGGTCGGGCAACGGGCTGGCTCGCGGACAGTCCTATAATTCAAACTATAGGAGGCGCATATAGCAATATGCGCCTCGCATATGCGGCCACCTAGCTCCGCCCGGGCCCGCAGGAGTTACTTGAGGCGCATATGATCATATGCGCCTCGCATATTATCAAATATAGGAGGCGCATATAACCATATGCGCCTCGCATATTCATGCACCTACCAACACGCGGGCCCACACAGATTATGCGAGGCGCATTCTGCTCATATGCGCCTCGCCTATATAATATATAGGAGGCGCATATGACTGGAATGCGCCTCGCATAATATGGGGCTGTTAGATTTAGTCCGTACAGGGATTATAGGAGGCGCATTCTTATCATATGCGCCTCGCCTATTTTTATACTAGAGGCGCATGGAGAAGGAGTGTGCCTCGCCTATTTTATAGGAGGCGCATATGGTCTAAATGTGCCTCGCATAAGCATGTCTCCTATAGCCTTTTCTCTAGTAGTGAGCCCTGGGTGTCGAGTCCAGGCTGACAATAATACTTCGCCTCTGCGATTGCATATATAGAACATGTCGATTGAGTTGCCATGGCTATGCATGGGTGACTTCAACGAAACAAACCCTCCATGCAAGTGAACATTTCAGTGTCACAGAGCGTGCGGAATGGCGGATGGCGGCATTTAGGGAAGCCGTTGATGATTGCTCGTTATAGGATTTGAGCTGGCATAGCCTTAGCAATTGCGGTTCGAATCAAGATATCCTCTCGCTGCAAAGCTTCGCTTGGGCCTGATAGGCTCTAACTTCTTCCTCATGCCACCCGCACGCGGGCCTATTTCAGCGGATCAAGAAACACAATAGATCCGTCTCTAAACAGAAACTAGCCGCTAGTAAATTCCTCACTTAAAGATCAAGATAAAATTGTGTTCTCCCCATGTATGCACCGTTGCGAAAGTTCGTCGTGTTCAAGCACCTCGTGATGATCGGGTGCTATAAACTCTATGTTCACATACAACGGATGCAAGCCAGTTTTGCACACGCGGAAATACTTGGGTTTGACTTGACGAGCCTAGCATGTACATACATGGCCTCGGAACACACGAACCGAAAGGTTAAGCATGAGTCATATGAATGATATGATCGACACTTTGTTGTCCACCATTGAAACCACATCTCTTCTCGTGAAGATCGGATTAGGGGTGGTGAATTTGGATCGTGTTCACTAAACAACTTAAGGGATGTTGAATTTAGTGGAAGTTCATCTAGTAATTTGATTAAGTTGAACTAGTTATCATGAACATAGTCTAAATTGTTTGCAAATTTTGTAGATCAAATGGCTAAGTCCAACTTCAACTTTAACGTTTTTGCTAAGAAAGAAAAACTTAAAAATAATGGGTCTAACTTCAACTGGGTCTAACTTCACCAACGCGATGACGTGGTCAGTAACAGAGCCGTACGGTTTTAGCGGTAGAAGGATGGCAAAGGCTTGCACGCATGAACCACCACGGCTAGCTGCAGACAAAGTTGCAGATCCCAGCAATGACGCCAAGCTTTGTGCTCCATCCAGTAAACCGAGTGACTGTCAATCGACCAGCTCGTCGATCGAATCGATTACTCGTGAGAAAGTTCCTCCTGACACGGCCATCTTCCCCATGCCGATGCCGGCACGCAATCGCTGACAGCAACTGTTACCAACACAACACTCTTTCAGTTTCAGTGCACACACGCTGCCCACGGTTGCCAAACTCGGAACGACTCCAGAGTCCAGCAGAGTCCCGATCAACCTGGACCGACACCTACCATCCTGATCGCGACACGACTGAAACTGAATGAATTCATAGTTGACCATTTCGAGCTAATTACATGCATTGCTTTATTTGCTAGTAGTATACACAAATACGTACACTCCAGTTCTTCCAATTATGTGTGTGTTTGCTCACCGCCTAACAATTGTATGTATGTACAAGCTGCAGTACAATGCCACGTCCATGGCGCTGATTGATTAATTAGCTAACTAATCTAAGTAGAGCTGAGCTAATTATGCTACTAGCTACCAATTAAAGAATAGCGCAGCGCATGCAGATGGGTGTTGTTGGCGCCACTGCATGCATGCGACTGCTGCGTTGGATCGGATGACGGACCGTGTACCTATGTACCTGCATGCGCGAGCTGAACAATCTGCGGCGAACGTCACTGCGGCGGCTGGCCGGCGTCGGTGGCGGCGGCCGCCATGTCGTGCTCGTGTGGCCAGGGGATGAGGCACTCGGGCGGGAAGCAGCACTCGCACTTCCCGGGGCACCGCCGTGGCCACTCGCCGGACGTAGGCATTGTCTGCTGCGGCTCGTCCGCGGCTGTCATGGCCAGGGTGGCATCGGCGGCGGGGGCTTCGTCGTCGTATGGCGCGGCGGCGTCGCGGAGCGGGCCCCAGCACTCGACGCGGTTGAAGCGCGGGAGGTTGGAGTGGAAGTAGACCCACACCGTGGCCTCCTCCAGCTCCGGGTGGCTGCTGAACAGGCTGCCGTCGCCGTGCACGAACGCCTTGAGAACCTGCAAGCAAATAAGCCGGACCGGCCGGAAGCAGAGTCAGACATCAGAGGATATTATCTAAGGGATTATTATGCTGCACCGTGCCAAACGTACCACGGGTAGCTCCTTGCGGAAGATGTAGTATCGTAGCGGCGCGATGAGGTCGAGGAGGAAGTGCCCGCCGGAGATGTGGCAGTGGACGTGCAGCGACATGCTCCCCCTTACCTTCTTCCACTCGGCCACCACCTCGTCCCGCTGCAGGCGGTTGTACCAGCCCTGCAGCTGCGCGGCGTGGATGGTGTGCGACACGGCGAGCGTGAGGCGCGCCGTGACGTCGCTGTGGGTGAGCGTGTAGGTGCGCGGCAGCTTCCCCGGGTGCTTGGAGCCCTCCTCCTCCACCCCCACGAACAGCACCTTCAGCTTCGACGCCTCGAAGATCGCCGGGCCGAACAGCCGAGCCCTCTGCACTCGCGAGCAAAAACAGAGTCAGCAGGTCGAGTCACCGGCAGCAGAACGTGGTGCGGCCAGGGATAGCAGGCGATGGATGGAGATGGTTCTTACCGGGACGAGGAATCGCTTGCGGCGCCCGAGCACGAGCAGGGACCCGGCGTGCCGGCGGCGCTGGTGGTGCAGCTGCTTGAGCTGGGAGAGCGGGAGCAGGGACATGGTGGAAGCGGCGGTGGCCATGTCTGTCTGTCTGTCTGCTCCCCTCTGAATGATCAGGCTTTATCTGCTTTCTTCACCTCGCGGAGGCAAGCAAACCAAAAGTGGGCGCTGGACCAGGTGCCGGGAAAGGAAAAGCCTATGGAGCAGCAGGGTCGGCTAGGTCGCCGGCTAGTTAACCGCCGGGGACAGGGCTGTGGCTTGCTTGCACGCCTCAACCCGGAGAAATTAAGCAACGACCAGATCCAGTGGCTCCAAGGCTGCAGGAGATCGATCGATCGATCGAGCGGAGTGGCGTGTGCGTGCGGCACTGGCAGAGGCACAGGGGAGGGAGGAGGGAGAGGGAGTTCAATTGGATTCGTCGTTTGTTCAACGAGCGGCAGAGATAGCTACTGATGATTGGATCGTTGGCCAGCTCGGTTTAGGAGGGAGTTATAGAAGAGCAGTTAGGGCGCGCGGGGGTCAAGGAAAGACACAGTGGGTGGAGGTGGAATGAGGCGTCGGGAAACGTCGCGGTTGTGTGCGGCCTCTCTCCTCCTCCTCCTCCTTGGCCCGGACCCGGAGAGGGCGGGAACGAACGCGGCTGGTGATCGGTGGCGTGCAGGGGAGAAACTGGGGTGGGGTGGGGATCCATCGATTCTCCGGTAATCCGGCTTGGCACGTCGGTGTGCGATGTGCCCGCTCCTCGGAGAAGGAGCGCGTCCTTTCACTGTGCTGGCACCTGGCGGGTGCCGTTTTCTCAATTGGTGGGGCCGTGGGAGCGAGACTTTTTTTTTTGCGGAAAAGCCCTTTGACAATATTAACCACGGTTCTTACAGAACAGCCCAGCAACAAAGAAAATTACAGATTCATCCCTCCGAACACCGATGCCGTAGACGAAGACGAGAACACGCTGCCGATGCGCCGCCGCACCTCCTTCCTTTAGCCTTGGAACCGGAGAACCCCCCCTGCACGGACGGGAAGTCGACAGTCATCAACTCCATAGAGCCTCCTTCCTAAGATTTTTTAATATTTTATTTATATTTTTAACATTTTCCATTATTAAAATATTAATTATCAAAGTATTAAAACTTTATAAAGTATTCATTTAAATAATTATCATAATAATATTTAGTAATAGTTTTAAGTTGTAGATTTTATTTTTCTAAACATTTTCATATATTATATGTATTTTTATGATTTATAAAACAAAAGATATCAAATTTACAAAATTTAATTATTTCATTTCATTTCTGGAATATTGTTATTTAAATTGGTATTATTTTAATTAATTCCTAAACATACACTAAACTTTTTACACCAGACTGGATATACCCAAGTCACAGACATGTGGGGCTTAGGGCCACGTTGATATGCCACGTTGGCGTGAACCATTAATCCTATTTACACTGACAACGAACCTAGCCATAGAGATGAACTTGTGGGTCCATGGCCACGTTGGCACGCCACATCAGCAACGAGACGCACACCAGGTTTGACTTGGTCTGGTCAACACAGTGGACGGTGGTTGTCGCCGGCGACCATCTAGCGGCGGCGCTACGATGCGCGAGTGGATGCGAATGTTAGTGGATCGGAAGCGCATGAACCTGGGCAACCTAACTAGGGTGGCGTAGTGCCAAGAGATGGCCGGGAGCCTCGTCGGCGGTGACCGAAGCGGAGACAGCACGGCGGCGCTCGAGGCCAGAGCTAACCCAGAGAGGTATGGGAAGAAAGGAAGGGTCCTAGAGGACCATCAGCTCACCGGGAATGCAGAGAAGTGGTCGAGGAGGCAAGGTGCAGTTGGAGACGGCGGCGATTGACGTCGACGGACGGCGTCGGGGTCGGAGAAGATGGATCAAATCCCGCGGTTAGAGACCTCCCTGACCAGCGTGCTTCAGGGCAAATGACGAAGTCGAGCACCGCGGTCATCATGGTGGCCTTGGAATGGCAAGGGGAGACCGGGAGCGAGCTCTGGCTCGAAGCACGGCGGTTAGGGTTTCGGCATTTTTCCGCGAAAGAGGAAGAGAGAGGTTGACAGAGAGATGATGGGGAGATAAGAATGAGAGAGGGTATCCCGGTGGTTCTTATCCCTTTCTCTGGAGCTCAGCGGCGGCGGGAATCGCAGCGACCGATCGACGGTGGCCGGCGCGACAGGCAGCTGCTTCTGCCGTCGCGGAAGACGACGACGAACATAAGGCCGAAGCGGTACGGGCTACCGGTGGGCTAGTGCTGGGCCGAAGTGGGCTGCTGCGGAGTGTGCGGTGAGTTTTGCCTGTGACTTGCGGGCGACGAATAGAGAGGAGATGAAATGGGTCGTGGGCCAGAAAATGGGTTAACTTTGTTCCCCTTCTTTTTCTTTTATATTTTTTTTCTTATATTCTATTTTATTTTCTAGCTTCTTATTTAAGCAATTGTTTTGACATTTCCTAATGGAATTTCCTTGCTAAATAATTGCAGCAATCATACAGTTATTTAGATTCAATTTGTGAACTTTTATTTGGAGAAATGAAGTTTGTTTTTAAAATGATTAGTAATAGTCATATGGTTTAATTCTATGTGTTAAATTACATAGTAAAGCATAGGGTGATTTATAATAATTGTATCCCACTTATTCCATGCTCATATGAAATGAGTGGTTAGAGAAATGAATTAGAGACTTTGTCTAATGATTATAGATAGAATATTTATAAGATGTTGATGAGAAAACTTATTAATAAGTTTAAAGTTCTGAACTGAACTTACTCACCCTAGGGTTTAAGGTACTTCCTATACTTATTTTCTTTTGTTGATGTGAATAAAGGTTAATAGCTAAACCTATTGTCTTTATGTTTGTCATTTTAATAATATCACCATTTAAAGTAAAATAGTGAAATTGTTTTCTAGGATACTTATGAGAAAGAATTGTTAAGGTTAATTCTTAAGCACATATGATAATGATAGTTAGAAATGACAAAGATGTACTTAAGTGATTTGCTATAGGAAAATATTCCTATGAACCATTATGAATTTAAGATGATAAATCAATCAG
Source organism: Avena sativa (assembly GCA_916181665.1). Taxonomy (NCBI): domain Eukaryota; kingdom Viridiplantae; phylum Streptophyta; class Magnoliopsida; order Poales; family Poaceae; genus Avena; species Avena sativa. The sequence continues at coordinate 465,080,474 of OV702283.1, read as the reverse complement.
ATGAAATGGATACTATGTTTGATTCTAGAATTAGGGTTTAGTGTTTAACAAGGATTCCTATATTCCATACTTCATAATTCTGGACTTCTAATTAAGGAATTCCTTTCCTAGATATATTACTTCTCCCTATCCATCATCATGTGCTAACATGATGAGCTTTACATCACATGAATATTTTTATCCACTTTTTATTCTTCTAACACTTCTGGTAATTCCAATGAGCTGGATTCTAAAGAAATTCTTAATCTTTTCATATCTATACTTGGGTATATCAACTACTCTATTGCTAATAATGCCCCAATCCAACAAGTGGTTACTTCTAACTCCAATCATACTCTTCCTTAACCATCCTTCACTAATATCACTTCAATAGATGTATACATCAAATCCTACTCCACCTCAAGTGCTTAGTATTTCCAAAGAGGAAAATACTACTCCTATAATCCAATGTTATTTTAGCATCATCTTATTCATACTATCTTGTCTCTTCTTAACTCCAATATCTAACATTTCAACCTCACATTATATTAATGTGACTTGTAATGACTAATCTAGGATAATAAATCTATACTATGGTTCAATCATGTTTTATCCACCAATATCACTTATACTTGGTATAAGCATTCAATATTGGTGAGTAAGGCATGATCATTATGATCCTTTGATCCTTTATGGTTCAGGTTTCCAGTTGACTAAACAAGGCTTCTTCAATACAACACTATAGTTGTATTCTAATTATCTTCTGTTTAGCTATATTGGATTAAGAGATATAATTCATTGACTATACCTACTTGATCCAATAGGACTACTACTGGTAACTATTTCAGACTTCATCCTTGTAATCTTCTTTGTTACCATATTGATTTGATTTCCCCCAATAACTCTCATCCTATAGATAACATCTAAAATTAGCATCACTATTTACTTATTCTGACGTCTTTCTTTATAAGCATTAAGTGAATGCTATAATAAGGACAAGAGTTGATAGGTTAAGAATTGGTGAATCAATATTTAATTACTCAACATTGATGAACAATAGATATTGAGATAGGGTTCAATAGAGATGATAAAGATTGATATGGAAAGAAAGATATATGGTGAATGATCTTAACTTTGGTTTCTTTTCTACTTAATCTCACTAGAGATGTAGAGTTAGGTATTTCAATGATACTCATGGTATAAGTAGATGAGATTAATATATAATTGTTACATTCTTATTATTTGTGTTATATTTATAATTCGGTATTCATGAGTGATTAAAATGAATACTATGATATGATCACCTAAGGATCAAATATAAATCATCAAGTAATGTATTAGGGTTTAGTTTTATTCCATTTGATCTACCCTTAGATCAAATCATGTTTACCGAAAAGAAGGTTTTAGCAAAGGTCATATTAAAACTTATCACAGTCAACTTGATGATCTACTTCAATTCCATCAGGTTAAGAGAAACTTCAATCACTTCGACAAGTTTTTATTAAAAGCGCGAAAATTACTCGGATTTTCTATGCATGAATGCAATGCACACACCTGTGTTCAGCTTATTTCTAAACTCTAATGTTGGGATGTTACACGTGGCACCCTCGCTGCAGTGCGGCGGCGGGACTTTACGGGCCCTTTTAGGCTCGTCCGGGCCGGTAGGAGCCTGGTTTGACCTGTTGCTACACCCGGTCGGCTACCGCCGCCCAACTGTGGAGGTTGTTCCCTCTCGCGTGCTACTATATCGCCTTCCCTCGCTTGCGCTCCTTCCGCTAGGTTTTTCCGGCCTCGCAACTTCGGACATGGAGAGACGACGGTGATGACTACAAGATCGTGGTGGCGTGCACTGGCGGCCGACAAAGATTGGTGGAGCGGTTCGGAGCGTCCGGAGGGCGAGCTCTGGGGTTCGGGAGAAATCCTTGTCATCTCGGCACTGACGCAGCGTCGCCTGCGGGTGTTGCCATCCTTTCTGAAGGGCGTCAGTTGTACCTCGTGTCCACCTCCCAGTTATCGGGGGAAACCCTAAGACTTACTCCGAGGGAAACCATAGGATCTGTCTGGGCAGCAGCGTCGTCGTCGTCGCCCCCTTCTTGGAGGTGTTGCTTGGTATAAGACGCTTCGGGTGCTAGGAGCATGGTGGAATTTCTTGGAGGGTGAAACGGTGCCGAGTCATCTCTGTTTTTTTCGTTGATCCGCCGATGTCGGCATTGTTTTCTCTTCCTTCTTTTTTGTTTCTTTTGGGCATATCTTGTGTTGTTTGCCCCAGTGGTCATACCGTTGTATCAGTTGGTTGCTATATTAATATAGCGGGGCGAAAGCCTGGTTCAAGACATCATTTAGTATTAATGGTATAAATTTGAGTCAACTAATTTAGGGCGGAGACAATATTTTTATAATTTATGTGATTCATTTTTTTGTTCTTGTTTTACATGTGTATTATTTTTGTATTTTCCCTACTCCTACTCTCATAAAAATATGGGTCTCGAGCCCTTTACTCAACACAGATTATGTTCCTTGTTGTGGTCCTAGTGTGCCTATCACACGTGGCATGACACGTGTGGTTGCCGGACCCAATTGCCAGCCATTGGATTTTTTTATCGACGATGCATAACAGCTGCTTTGCTCAATTATTATTGTCCGTGATATAAAGTCTAAACTGACTTAGATTTAGCATAAACATTTTTGCTTTTATTTATTTTTGATGATAACCATGTTATCTTGTTTATGCGAAAACGGAAATTGACTTAGTATTAGTTTTTTTTGAACCGGGCAAAAGATTTGTCTCATATGTCTCATATATTAACCCAGATGCTAATAAGTGCACGGTGACCAGCTTGTCGAAACGAGCCATCGATTTGTGTCCGTCCGATCAACTTGGATCGACGAGTTGCGCGCGTGATCCGGTGATCGTTCCGACAACTTCCACCCGAGGGTCGTTTTGGTGGCTCACATGTCTCTATCCATTCCCCTTCCCCTCTCTGTCTCTCCCAAATTCGTTTCTTGCTAGGTTCCTCGAGGAAAAATCAGCGCACTAGATCTGGAGAGTCGCCGCGCGACGGAGGGCAGGGTGCTCGGCGGCGGAGAGAGACCCGCGCGCAATGGCGGGGTGCTCGGAGATCCAGTCCATGTGCTCGACCATGGATGCCGGCGAAGAGGAGGCACGCCGGCGAGGCCTGGCGCTATCCCGCGGTTTGCAGTCCCGTCCTCGGCCTCCTGGGGCACCATCGTACGCGTGAGGATCTCCCGTCCTCAATCTCCTGGGGCACTGCGTACGCGCCGGGATCTCCTGGAGCGCCATGTCTGCGTCGAGCCATGGAGCACTCACCGCGCGTTCGCCGCACACAACGGCTGTTGCGCCAGCAAGGAGGTCGACCACCTCCACACGCCCAAGGCGCCACTCCTCTAGGTGATACATCTACCGCTCACGCCAAAGAGGTCCAGCATGCCAGCCCAATGTTGACGTGCAAGGACGCGGGCTGCGCACATTTGGGCATTGCAGAGAGGTCGGCCACAACCCAATGGAGTTGCCGGTGTTCCACTGTTGGCCCTGGTCGTGGCCGAGCCAAGCCGTATCCCAACCAGGCTGCTCCTGCTGCTCTTGCGGCTGATCCTGGTTGTGGTCGAGATAGGTTGCTCCCGCTCCTGGTCCTGGCTATGACCATGTCGCGGTGGCGAGCGTAGTTACCGGTAGGTATGAAACTAGTTGATTATTGATCTACGGTGTGCTGCTAGCTAGCTGAATCTTTTGTTGCGAAACTAATATATGCAGCTAGCCGAATGCTCAAGAGTCATGTGTGATAGCTGGATACCAATGTGTGCTAGCTGATTTGTTTTGTCAATTCTACGATGTCAAGAAAATTGTGTGCAATTTTTGATTTGCATAGTGCAACTTTCTGTCAAATTGCAACATAGTTGGACCAAGATTAGGGGCAAGTTAGTACATAGTACAATCTCACATGGCCTTACAAATAATCATGGTTCAATCAGTTAGATATGTCGTGGTGATGGCACGGCAGATGCCATGGGTAGGCTAAAGTTTGGGGCCAATGGATACTAGTGGGATCTGGGGAGGGAAGATGTAGTTGATTCTACACACAATGAACTAAGTCAAAGATCTTTATTTCTTTTTCCTTGGGCTACAAGTGCTCCTTGAGCTGTATATAGGGTGAAGAGAAGAACTTTAGCAGCCTAACGGTACTGAAAGGTGAGTCGATCCTTTGCTCAGGGTCCATGCCTCTCCTTATAAAGGAGAGTCCTGGGCTCCTTTAGGGCTGATGTGGCAAGCATATTCGAGGAATATGCTTGTCCCAATATAGTAGTTCGGCGCTCCCCTTTCCCTGTCGCTCCTCCTATTACGGCAAGGTTCCAGAGGGCCCCTCCTGCACTCCTCGGGCTCCAGGACTGTCACCCCCGTGACCTCCTTCTGCCTTTCTGTCGCTCTGCGTCTTTGTCTGTAGTACTTGGCTTGACTCAGATTCTCCCTATCCTGCGGCTAGGGTTTGACTTCAGGCTTCTCCTTCTCCTGCAAGCTTCGTATCATTCGGCCTTGCCTCCCGTAGCTCGGCTCGTCCTCTATCTGCATTAAGGTTATTCGGGCTGACGCAGCCGAGTTACGAAGTATCTCGGCCGGGTAACGTCTTTCCATTATCGTGAGGGTCCTGCCCTTTCCCATCTCGGCCGACCTCTGCATGATTCGGCCGGCCCGGACCGTAACTCGGAAATTAGACGGGGAACATCCTTCCGTCTCTCCCCGTCTTTACCCTACCCGGGGTTATCCCCCCAACATTAGTCCCGGAAGCTGGTATGGCCCCGCCGATAACCTCGGCTGGGTCGTATCAGTTTCACTACATATATCATGTAGCGTTTCCGAGTTATTCTTTGCTTGTTCGAGGTATTACCGTATCTTCTCGTGTACGCTTCGTCCTACGTGTCATCCCCATCATTATTTCTCTAGTTTTTTGTTCCTCTACAGTATTCACTGACATGCTACAGTTACTACTGCACCTGTCGCGCCGGCGCTGCGACGCCTCGTGCGCCGTTTTCGTTGGGGATCACGATCTTCTCCGCTACCGTGTGGACCTTGGTGTGGTTCCGCTCAACGACGTGCGGTCGTGCTGCACACACGATCTACGCTGCCAACCGCCACACCCACGATCCCACTACCTTGCTTGCGGCTAGGTTATAAAGAGGGGCGCGGCGCCTGAGGATTCACTTTCCCCCTTTCGTTCGCCAGCGCCCTTCTTCTTTCTCTCGCTTTCGCGCCCGCTCGCAGCTCCGCCGCCGCGCATTCATCAGAACCTCCGACGGCGAGGACTTCGCCGCGTTGCTCCGTCTGCTTCGTCCGCGTTCGCTAGCTTCTGCGTTGTCGCCGGTGAGTTCCTTCCGGCCGCATCCCCTAGGCTTTTCCCTAGATTTCTCTGTCTCGATTTCGTATTCGTGCGGCGGTTCCTCTGCTCCTCCGCCGCCGTTCCTGTGCAAAATCATGACGGGGCCCTGTAGCTCTAAGCTTTCCTCCGCCGCTAGTTCTTCCTCCGCCGATTTCTCCGGCGAGCTCATGTCTAGCTCCTTTAGCGGTGCCCTGAAAGAGGATGACGATGCTGGCTCTGGGCCTGAGCGAGGTTCGTGGCAGGGCTCCTCCGTTACTCGGCGTGAGATCGAGTGGCTTATCTGAACTCGGAGGATTCCCGCCGAGGTCTCCTGTCGCTTACCCGGCAGCGAGTCCTCTCCTGATCTTCAGGAGGGCGAGTATGTTGTCTTTATGTCGCATTTCTCGCGCGGCTTTGGTATCCCTCTCAGCGACTTCGCTAGAGAATTTCTCGACTACTTCGGTCTTCAGCCGCATCATCTTCCTGCAAATGCCATCGCTTCTCTTTCTGCTTTTATCTCTGCCTCGGAGGGGTACTTCGGCCTATGGCCGTCTGTGCATGTCTGGTCGAAGTTCTTCCGGATTCGGTCTAACATAATCCCTGATAAGTCTCTGCATCCTTCCGAGAAACTACTTACTCAATGTGGAGCAGCGTCCATTACACCTCGGAGGAAATCCGTATTTCCTCGTGTTACTGGGCTAGAGTCCTGCAAGAAGTGGCACAAGTCCTTCTTTTATGTCAAGAACACAGGAACGGAAGACAAGATTTGGCGCATTCTCCATTGGTACGCCCTCCAAGGTGAATTGGACTTATAATCCGAAGAAGAGTCACGCCTTGGCCGAGGCTTTTGAGATTCGGCTTAAAGAGCTGATCCGCGCCGGGTTACGCGGCGAAGATCTGATGGCTACCTTTATCAGTAGCCGAATCTGCCCCTTCCAGAAACGGACACACAAACTCTGCTACATGAGCGGTCCTCTCGACCCCAACCGAGTCTCGACCGTGGAGCTGGACAATTATCTCATCTTTAAGCGCGTCCGAGCCATCTTCAAGATGGAGATGCCTGAGGACTGGGCTTGGGGGTTGAAACCGTTTACACGTGAGCATCCTCCTCCCGAGGTAGACTTAATCAATAACGCTATGTTTTCCAATTGCTTTCGTAATAGTTTTTGCTAATTTCCTTTTTCTTGTCTTACAGAGGTTTGCAGAGCAGAAGAATGAGGATGCCGAAGTTTTGTTGCTTCCGTGGCCTGCGGACCGGAATACCCCGGATATTGGTGAGCCGGACTCGGAAGAGTTCGTCCCTAAGTCGGATCCTGCTCCGGCTCGCGCTCATGGCAAGGCCTCGGCTCACGAGGAGGAAGGTGATTCGGACGAGGTCCAAGTTCTTGAGGTAGTTGCCGCAAAGCCTATTTCTTATGCATTTCCGGCTTCTACTTTCCCAGCTAATCCGGCCGGTCAGGTTCACGATGCCGAGCCTATTGCTTACCGGCCCCCTGTTACCTCGGGGAAACGTGGGGCTCCTGCTGATGCCTCAGAGGCGGTTCCCAAGAAACGAACGAAGAAATCCGCATCGAATCCTCCTCGGCGCAAGATCATGCCTGGAGTTGCAGGGTAAGTTCCTTTTGCTCATATTTCTTGTTTCTCTCTTTCTGTTTTTTAACCTGATGTCGCTCTCTATTTCCACAGTGCCCCACTTTCCGTTAAGCCCGGCGGTCCTAGTATGACTAGACGTGTGACTCGGCAGCCGTCTCCTCCGCCAGCCGAAGACACCAGGGTTCTGAGTCCTGCTCGTGCAGCATCTCCTCCAGTTCCGAATCGATCACCCCCTCACCATGAAGTGCCTGAGACTTCTCTTGTTGACGTTGACTCCACTCGGCCCTCCGAAGTTTCCATGGAACCAGTTGCCTCCTCTGTGAATCCGAGTGTTTCTATCGAGCCTCATTCTACCCCCGCAGTTTCTATAGTAGCTCCCGCCCCGGCCGAGGACGTTAACATCCCGGCGCCTTCTGCGACCGTGATCTCTCCGGATCCCAAAGACATTACTCCCATTGCCGAGGTATCAACTCCTGCTGATGTCTCTAAAGCAAGTAAAGCGGTCGCCGCCAAAGCCTCCACTTCTCAAAAAGGTCTTGTTGGCTCTTCTCAGCCGAGTATCGCCGATGTGCTGCGCAAAAGAACTGCTTCCACCAAAACTTTCGTTACTCTGGCCGCCGGTACCCAGCTTGCTCTTCATAAAAGCCCTGCGGCCGTGGTGGTTACGCAGCAGGTCCGGGGTAAAGTCTTAACTCGGACGGCTAGTGGGAACAGCCTCGGCTCGCTGGTGGAATATGCGAATAACTGGAATGTTGCCGATCAGTTTGAGGGTAATCCAATCAATCAGCCATTCCAGCTTTCCGACATTGGCGGCCGCTTGGATCAAGCTGCCAAGATCATCCTTGATACCAACAAGATGAACGAGGTAACTGCCGTTTTGCGGAGTTTTGATTAATTCTCCATATGTTACTATACACTAGTCCCCGAAACTTACAGGGAACTAACTTGTTATTTGCTTGGAAGTTTAATAATGCTCTACATAGTTTGATTTCAACTTTAGGGTTCGAATCTTCATTCGACTAGATCTGCCTTAAACCTTGCTTGACTTTCGTTTAGTTGATCTTGGAGTATCCAACCACCTAGATCCGGGTTGAGTTTTGCTTAACTCGGATCTGCTTTAGCTTCGAATATCCGGCCACCTAGATCCGGGTTAAGATTTGCTTAACTCGGATCTGCTTTAGCTTCGAATATCCAGCCACCTAGATCCGGGTTAAGTTTCGCTTAACTCGGATTTATTTCAGCTTCGAATATCCAGACACCTAGATCCGGGTTAAATTTTGCTTAACTCGGATCTGCTTCGGCTTCGAATATCCAGCCACCTAGATCCGGGTTAAGATTTTCTTAGCTCGGATCTGCTTTAGCTTCGAATATCCAGCCACCTAGATCCAGGTTAAGTTTCGCTTAACTCGGATCTGTTTTAGCTTTGAATATCCAATAATTGTTTACCCCATTGTTTAGGTTGCTCATGACCGGCGGACTGCCGAATTTCAAAGATTGCTTTTTTCGCACCGGAAGTTGGAAGAGAAATATGAGAAAGTTCTCCCTGTGGTGAAAAAGACTGGTAAGTCTGTAATTCTTTTCGTCATTTTTGAAATTCTTATTATTTTGTATGCGAGATGTCGGCTTACTTTTTTGGTGAACAGGTAATATCAATAATCCCAACATTCGTCTTGCGAAGAAAGTCAAGAGCCTGGAAGGTTAGTTTCCCTTTTACTTTACACCTTCCGCTTTTTTTAAAATGTGAGCTAAGCTTCTTTTATCTCTTTTGGCTTTGGTAAAGCCGAGTTACAAACCTTTGCAGCATCTCACCAAGGTTGCACGCCCATGCCTGACGTGATGCTGCATTTTTTAGAACAAAGCGCTACTCATTTGGCGCAACTGAAAGAAAAGGATGATGAAATAGCTCGCCTGTGCACCGAGGTGGAGGCCCTTAAGCTTTCTCAGAAATCCGAGCTAGAAAAGGTCGACCAGGAATTCTCCGAGGAGAAGAATCGGCTAGCTCTGGAGCTGCAGAAGAATAAAGAACTCCTCGAGGCTGCCGAATTGAAAACTCGTGGAATGAGCGAGGAGATTGCTCGCTTTGAAAAGAGCAAGAGCATCTGGGCTAAGGACCTTCAGATAATGATGAGTTATATTCATTGTAGGTTTCCTAGCATGGCCGGATTATGTTTTTCTCTTTGTTGCTGCTGCCTCCTGACGCATTTTTGTTTTGCGCAGGTCATTTTCCAGAAGCTAAGCCTGTGAGTTCTAAAGCGGTTCTTGCAGCTCGTGCGCGACGAGGTATCCCTGTTGACGTTGACTCGAAGTACTCGATGGAGGATTTCCTGGTCGTTGTCGGCGCTGCAGTTGGTCCGATGAAGATTATGGGCAGGGACTTGGTGCAGGCAGCTATCCGAGCCTACCATGTTCTCTGGCCGAATACCTCAGGGAATCCTGATATCAATGAGGTCGAACTGCTGGTGAAAAGATTGATGGCATCTGAGAAGCAACTGAGTCTCTGGAGGGAATCAGCTGGGCGAGCTGGCGCTGATATGGCACTTACTGTTATCATGTCATGGTATGAAGACATTTCTCTTGATATCCTGAGAAATTTGCGCACAGGTTCCCGTTGGGTTGAGGACCCCAATTTTGTTGCTCTTCATCAAGCTCGCGCCTTTCAGCTTGTTGAGTATGCCGACGTGCATACCTGGAATGAAGGTCCGAGCTTCCTCCCAAACTCGGACGATGAGGTCGTAGTCGAGGATGCATCAGACAATAACTCGGCTGAACAAGGTGAAGGTGAAGATGATTCGGCTTCTTCCGGTGACTCCAGTTCGAGCTCAGATGACAACGCTGACGTGCGATCCTCCTCCAAAGGTACTGGGCATTCAACTGCGCAAACTGATGTTCCTCAGCAGCCTCAAGCTTCGGCTGAAGTCGCCCCTGGGTCCGTGGAAGGCGAGGCAACCTCAGCCGAGGCTCCACCTATCTCGGAGCATCCGGCCCCTGACCCGACTACTGCCTCTCCAGCTGAAAATCTTTAAGTTATTTCTTGTCCCTGGTATGTCGGGCGTACGATGTACGTGGAACATTTGTCTGTCTTCTGGATGACCTGAATTTCTTTTGTCGTGTACCGCTCCGACATATATGTTTGTAGTTGTTATAACTTTGTTTAAGTGGGTTTTCGTTCGAGTTCTTGCTCTGATGATCTGCGATTCCCTGATTTTAGGATGTATCTTTGTCTTTGTATTCTCGTGGTTTAACCAATGAATCTGGGTGTGAGCCTCGAATATCATACGAGATTGAGCTACTCTTATTCTGAGTATCGAAGTGTGATACCCTCCTTGTACCAAAGGTTGACTACTACTTGGGAACAATATATAGCAGTCCCCGAGTCACGGCCTATTGCGCCGAAGTCTAGTGTGTAAACCAAATTTCAGAAATAATATAAGACCGTTGCCGAGGCGCTGCCCAGGGTACCGAGGTTGAATACGTAAGATGAAATCCAAAGAAGATACGGCGCTCTCCGAGTCACTGCTCCGGATGCCGAGGTTCAATACATAAGATGAAATTGAAATAACATATGGCAGTCCCCGAGTCACTGCTCTGGATGCCGAGGTTCAATACATAAGATGAAATTGGAATAACATATGGCAGTCCCCGAGTCACTGCTCTGGATGCCGAGGTTCAATACATAAGATGAAATTGAAATAACATATGGCAGTCCCCGAGTCACTGCTCTGGATGCCGAGGTTCAATACATAAGATGAAATTGAAATAACATATGGCAGTCCCCGATTCACTGCTCTGGATGCCGAGGTTCAATACATAAGATGAAATTGGAATAACATATGGCAGTCCCCGAGTCACTGCTCTGGATGCCGAGGTTCAATACATAAGATGAAATTGAAATAACATATGGCAGTCCCCGAGTCACTGCTCTGGATGCCGAGGTTCAATATATAAGATGAAATTGGAATAACATATGGCAGTCCCCGAGTCACTGCTCTGGATGCCGAGGTTCAATACATAAGATGAAATTGGAATAACATATGGCAGTCCCCGAGTCACTGCTCTGGATGCCTAGGTTCAATACATCATTGGTCCTTGACCTTGAAATATTATGCTATGAGTAAAATGGACGAAGTAAAGCTACATTCCATGGCCGCTTCGTTTCTTCGCCGGCTTTGTCTGCCTTGTTCCTTCCAGGGGATTGAGCGTCGATTAGGTAATAGGCATCATTATGCAGTGCTTTGCTCACGGTGAATGGTCCTTCCCATCGAGGTGATAGCTTGTGCATTCCGGTCGTGCGTTGCACCAGTCGGAAGACTAAATCTCCTTCTTTGAATACTCTTGGATTCACCTTCTTGCTGTGATATCGTCGCAAGTTCTGCTGATAAACATCTGATCGTGATAGCGCCAGTTCTCTTGCTTCTTCCAATAGGTCAACAGTGTCTTGCCGAGCTACTTCATTTATCTCTGAAGTTGTATATTGAGTAACTCTTGGCGAGTCATGTAGTATGTCGGCTGGAAGCACAGCCTCCGCCCCATATACCAGAAAGAATGGTGTGTAACCTGTTGATCTATTTGGAGTAGTCCTGAGGCTCCATAATACTGCTGGTAATTCCTCGATCCAACACCCTGCCGACCTTTGCAACGGTTCGACAAGTCGTGGTTTTATTCCGGACAACACTAGACCATTAGCTCTTTCCACTTGCCCATTAGATGCTGGATGAGCAACAGACGCGACATCTAATCTTATGTGTTTCTCTTGGCAAAATCTAGCGAAAGCTCCTTCTGCAAAGTTTGTGCCGTTATCTGTAATAACACTGTGCGGGTACCCATATCTTAAGATAATATCTTTGAGGAATTTCATTGCCGTGAGCCCGTCACATTTCTTTATTGGCTTTACTTCAATCCATTTTGTGAACTTGTCTACCATGACCAATATGTGGGTCATCCCCCCTCGGGCCGGCTTAAACGGTCCCACCATATCTAGGCAGCACACAGAAAATGGCCAAGTAATGGGTATCGTTTTTAACTCGGACGATGGCATGTGTATCTTAGTTGCATATCTCTGACAGCCATTGCATTTTTCAACCAGCTCTTTGGATTCCTTCAACTCTGTTGGCCAATAAAACCCATGCCTGAATGCTTTGGCTACCAAGGCACGAGATGAGGCATGGTGTCCACACTCTCCTTGATGTATTTCTAGGAGGATCTCCTGGCCTTCTGCCGAACTCACACACCTTTGCAATACATTTGTGACGCTTCTTTTGTATAGCTCATTGTTTATGATTGTATAAGATTTTGCTCTTCTTACAGTCTGTCTTGCTAACACTTCATTATTCGGTAACATCGCATCCTTAAGGAAAGAGAATATGGGTTGCGCCCATATCGGTGTGATTTTTTCTGGTGCGGTCTCACTTTCTATCTCCATGTTTTCCGCCGACATAGATACCTAGGCTTCCTTCACAATTATGCTTATCTCTGCTGTCCTTTTCTCGGATGATTCCGAGTTATATTGCTGATCTACCTCCATCGGCACATTTTCTTCTGCTGATCTTGCCGGAATAAAGATAGATTCGGATTCTGGTGAGGGGGTTATCGATGGTTTTCTGAGGTGTTCCAGGGCAATACCCGGTGGAATTTATTGCCTGGTCGATCCGAGTTTTGACAACGTGTCTGCGGCATCATTTTCTGCCCGAGGTATGTGGTGAAATTCACACCCTTCAAAGTATCCACTGATCTTTTGCACATGAAATCTATACAAAGCCATATTATCATCTAACGCATCCCAATTGCCTGAGACTTGCTGTACTACTAAATCCGAGTCCCCATAGCATAAGATCCGGCGTATGCCAATCTCTTTGGCTACTTTCAACCCATGTACCAGTGCTTCATATTCGGCTACGTTGTTTGATGCCGCAAAATGTATTTGTAGTACATACTTCAGCTGGTCCCTTTTGGGTGAGGTTAATACTATTCCCGCCCCCAAACCATTTCTTAATTTGGAACCATCGAAATGCATCGTCCAATAATTTGGGTCTGGTAGTGGCGGCTCATACTGCACCTCGGCCCAATCTACGAAGAAGTCGGCGACCGCTTGAGATTTGATTACATCTCTCCTATCAAATTGTGGAGCGTACGGTGACAACTCAATTGCCCATTTTGCTATTCGGCCACTTGCATACTTGTTGCTCAGTATGTCGGCTATGGGTGCTTCATAGATTACTTTGATGGGATGCTCTTCGAAGTAATGTTTAAGCTTCTTTGCCGACATATACACTCCATAAGCCATCTTCTGATAATGTGGGTAATTCTGTTTTGAAGCGGATAACACCTTGCTCAAATAATACACCGGCCTTTGAACCGACTTATCATCTTCGAGTCGTTCTACGATGACTACAGCACTTACTACTCTGTTGGTAGCCGCTATATAGAGTAACATTGGCTCTTTTGATAATGGAGAAGCTAAAATGGGTGCTGTGACCAACATCTTTTTCAACTCATGAAATGCATTGTCTGCTTGTGGAGTCCAAATGAACTTATCTGATTTCTTCATTAATTGATAGAGTGGTAGTGCCTTTTCCCCCAGCCGACATACGAATCGTCTGAGCGAGGTTAGACATCCCGTAAACTTTTTTACATCATTTAGACACTTTGGCAACTCCATTCTTTCTACTGCCTTTATCTTTGTTGGGTTGGCCTCTATACCTCGGCTAGATACAAGGAAACCGAGTAATTTCCCTGCCGGCACACCAAATGTGCATTTTTCCGGATTGAGCTTCATTCGGAACCTTCTTAGGTTCGCGAAAGTCTGCCGTATATCATCCAGTAGCGTTTTGCTTTCCTTGGTTTTGATGACCACGTCATCTACATATACTTGTACATTTTTTCCTATCTGGTCGTGTAGACATTTTTGCATGCATCTCTGATACGTTGCTCCTGCGTTTCGCAGGCCGAATGGCATGGTGCGATAGCAAATGGCCCCGTAAGGGGTAATAAATGCAGTCTTTATTTGATCGGCCGGATTTAACGGTATCTGGTGGAAACCAGAATACGCGTCTACAAATGATAATAACTCACAACCAGCGGTCGAATCAATGACTTGGTCTATTCTAGGTAATGGAAAAGGATCTTTTGGACACGCCTTGTTCAGGTTCGTGTAATCGATACACATTCGCCATACAATGGCTATATTCGGATCATCTTTCTTCTTTTCTACCAGCACCGGATTTGACAACCAATCCGGATATAACACCTCCATGATGAACCCGGCTGCGAGGAGCCGAGCTATCTCATCCCCTATTATTTTTCTCCTGTCTTCGGCGAAGCGGCGGAGAGGTTGCTTCACCGGCCTTGCTCCTGGCCTTACATTCAGAGAGTGCTCAGCCAACTCCCTCGGAACACCTTGCAAATCCTGAATTGACTATGCAAAGATATCCCGATTCTCACGGAGGAAGTTGGTGAGCTCGATTTCCTATTTAGCATCTAGGCCTGCCCCAATAGTAACAGTACGTTCTGGGAATTGCTCATCTATCTGAAAATTCTTTGTTTCTTTAGTCGGCTGAAAGGAGACACTTCCATGTGGATTGGCTAGTGCCGCCATATTCAGCTGTGCCGACTGAGCTAGGGCTGCTACCTCCTGAATCCTTCTTTTTTCTCTTGCTATAACCAATGATTCGGCCAGATTTGACCCGGCTGAAGCACACTCCATTGACTTCTTGTAATCACCTGCTACTGTTATCACTCCTTGTGGTCCGGGTAGCTTCATTTTCAGATAGCTTATATGACAGCTGCCCATGAATTTCGCCAATGCTGGCCGTCCGAGTAAAGCATGATAACAACTCTATAGATCCACCACCTCAAACTCTAAGTTTTCTGCTCTGCAGTTATCTCTTGTGCCGAATAACACATCCACTCGGACCTTGCCAATGGGTTCACATGAAAGCCCCGGAACTATCCCATGGAAAGTGGTCCTCGTGGATTGCAACATGTTCTGCAATATTCCGAGTTTATGCATGGTGTCTTTGTACATGATGTTGATGCTGCTTCCATTGTCAATGAGTACTTTTGAGAATTTCACATTGATGCTTGGTCCAACGAACGTTGGATCCAACACGAGTGCATATGATCCGGGATTCGGCATTATCTTGGGGTGATCCTTTATGCTCCAAGTTACCTCCTGATCTGACCAAGGGACATATCTTGGTACTGCAGGCATAACTGCGTTTACTTCCATATGCCGGCGCTGCACACTCTGCTTGTCTTGCTGTTCCGTTGTGAACACGCAATAAGACTGATGATGTTCTCTGTAATCATTGCGTCCAGTACTCGCTGGATTTGCCCTTCCATCCTGGACTTGGTTCATCACCTGATGTACCGCATCCCTCCGATCCGAGTTATCGTACCTCGGGGGAGGAGGCGGTAACATCAGTTGTTGTGCATTTGCTCCAGTCAACTGTGGTTGATGCTGCCGATGTACTTGATGGGGTGCTGCCTGAATGCCTACGGGGTTTCCCATTGCATTTTTCATCCATGCACATTGGCGAGTCGTATGGTTGGCTGGCCTGGATGGGTTTGATGTGTGAAATTTGCACGGCTGATCCAACATAGATTCGAACGTGTACTTCGGCCTCTCCTGCCACTGTTTCTTTTGTTCTGGGGTCCACTGTCTTTTTCCTTCATTCCTTGGTGTCCACTGCTGAGGACCATTTTTCTGCCGTTGAGTCGGTCCGTGACTCGGTGGATCCTGCGCTACTGCTGCCACTTGGGCCGAATTATATCTATAATCCGGCCTTTCTTCTCTTCTTCTTCCTCTGAAGTCGCTGCGCCTGGATGACCCGGCCAAATCTCTTACATAATGGTCTTGTTGCTCCCGATGATCTGCCGACATTAATTCTGGTTGCGTTGGATCTCCTAACGCGTAGGAATCCGCTATTTTGATAGTTTCTGCCAATGTGGTCGGCATATCTCTTTGCAGACGTTGCCATAACACGCTGCCATAACGGCATCCTTGAGCGAACCAGGCTATTGCTTGCGACTCTATAACTCCTTCACATGAGTTTCTCAGGTTACACCATCGAGTTAAAAACTCTCTATCTGTTTCATTTGGCCTCTGCTTGCACATGGCTAATTGTTGCGGTCTGTTTGGCCTCTTGTATGTGCTGGTAAAGTTGCTGACGAACATTTCTTCAAAATCCAACCAACAGTTGATACTGCCCGCTGGTAGATTATTCAGCCATACCCTACCTGGTCCTTCAAGCATTTGCGGGACATACCGCACTGCCCATCGTAAGTTTCCACCCGCTATTTTCACAGCAGTGGCATAGTCAATCAACCAGTCTTGTGGTTTGGTACTCCCATTATATGTTTTCGTGCCTCTTGCTAGCTGAAAGTTCAGCACAGGTGGTTCGCCCATGATCCGTGGTCCAAAGCATGTCGGACCTAGTGGGCCCTGTTCTTCCAACAACTCGGACCGGTATAGCCGGTCCAGCTTCACCCTTGCATCATTTGATGGCAAATCTCTGTAGAGAACTCTATCTTGTATTCCTTAGTGGTTATTTCCACCACGGATCGCATATTCCATCTCGGAATAACCATCATTGTACCTTTCATTCACTTGGTTGTGGCGAGCTGGCCTCGTTTCTCTTTCCTGCCGGGGTTCATGCCTTGGCTGCGGGTTGAGTGGCAGTTCTCTTCTTACTTTGGCCGGGGTATTGTTTTCATGATTGCCTCTTCCGAGCTCTCTTCTGCCGAGGTCTCCATTGCCTCGGCTTCCGCCGTCTTTCTCTATACGGCCGGGATTCCTCTCACCACTGTTACCTCGGCTCCCATTGCCTCTGTTCTCATTTGCCTTCCCGGCTATCGCCGGATCATACGGAACAATTTGTTTGTTTCTCTTTCCTGAGGTTACTGCTCTGTCCTTCCGTGCATTATTTCCGGGTGAGGATGCTGCTGCCACGGACAAGGCAGGTGTTGCTCCTGCTGAGTGAACCATTCGTGAGGCCCCCGGCCTCGCCGGGTCTGCCCTGAGCATTTCTTTGTTTTGCTGGTTTGCGATGCACACCAGCTCATTCACTCTTTCTTGCTGTTTCTGCCGGGCTTCGCCGGTCAACCCCTCTAATTCCAATGCTGCGGCATTTTCCGCTCTCAGGTTCTTTGCCGGGGTGCTGTACCTCGGCAAGCCCAAATCAACTGATTCCGCCTTATGAGCATCATGCTCCTTGTTGATATCATCTATGAGGTTTTTCCCCCTCAATCTTAATTCGTCCACCCGTTCGGGTGCGACATCAAGCTTATTGGCTTTGGCATATTCGCGCAGGGTCCTATTTAAGGACTCTCGCAAGGCCAACACCTTTCTGGCCTCTACCAGCACCTTTTGCCTGGTTTCTTCTAATTCTTCCTGAGCATTTGCCGGATCAAGTATCGGCGCTACAGGTGTAGTCAAGTTCTCTATGGTTGCCTGAAGAATGTTCTCTGGTCTTTCCAGAGGTGGCCCTCTTACTCTTGGTGCCTTTGGGGTAGTGTCCTGCACCTCGACCGGGTTGGTCGCTGGTGGGATTACCTCGGTGGGTAGTGGTGTTGTTTGCCTGGGTGCGCCCTGTACGCCGGTGGCGGGTTCTCTAGTTGATCCGGCAGCCGCTGCTCCAGCTTGCACTCCGGCCGCGACCATCACCTCGACGCTGCCTTCGGGATGCGCTCCGCGCGGACGGCTCGCAGTGTTAAGAGGTGGCTCTCCTGCAACAACAACTCGGTGAGGATAAATGCCGGAGACGTCGATGCCGACGTAGACCTTGTGCCCGCCCAGGTTGATGAAGACACCGTTGCGAGGGGGATTTTTCCCCTGAAGCTGCCTGCATTGTCGCTGACGTAGTCACAGAGATCAAACCTCTGGACCAAGCCAGAAACAACGCGCTCGCCCGTGTTGATGAAGTTTCCCGTCCGGATCATAACTCCAGCTAGCACCGCTGCTGGCCCCACGGTGGGCGCCAACTGTCATGGTGGTGGCACGGCAGATGCCATGGGTAGGCTAAAGTTTGGGGCCAATGGATACTAGTGGGATCTGGGGAGGGAAGATGTAGTTGATTCTACACACAATGAACTAAGGCAAAGATCTTTATTTCTTCTTCCTTGGGCTACAAGTGCTCCTTGAGCTGTATACAGGGTGAAGAGAAGAACTTTACCAGCCTAACGGTACTGAAAGGTGAGTCGATCCTTTGCTTAGGGTCCATGCCTCTCCTTATAAAGGAGAGTCCTGGGCTCCTTTAGGGCTGATGTGGCAAGCATATTCGAGGAATATGCTTGTCCCAATATAGTAGTTCGGCGCCCCCCTTTCCCTGTCGCTCCTCCTATTACGGCAAGGTTCCAGAGGGCCCCTCCTGCACTCCTCGGGCTCCAGGACTGTCACCCCCGTGACCTCCTTCTGCCTCTCTGTCGCTCTGCGTCTTTGTCTGTAGAACTTGGCTTGACTCAGATTCTCCCTATCCTGCAGCTAGGGTTTGACTTCAGGCTTCTCCTTCTCCTGCAAGCTTCGTATCATTCGGCCTTGCCTCCCGTAGCTCGGCTCGTCCTCTATCTGCATTAAGGTTATTCGGGCTGACCCAGCCGAGTTACGAAGTATCTCGGCCGGGTAACGTCTTGCCATTATCGTGAGGGTCCTGCCCTTTCCCATCTCGGCCGACCTCTGCATGATTCGGCTGGCCCGGACCGTAACTCGGAAATTAGACGGGGAACATCCTTCCGTCTCTCCCCGTCTTTACTACCCGGGGTTATCCCCCCAACAAGATCGCTACAAAAGTTGTAGTTCATAGGTCTTGGTGAAGCACTGAGCCAAACAGAATTTAAAATTGACATTTGTACTAATAATAGATTGAAATTTTCTTAAATTTAAATTGTCGCAATTCTCCCTTGTAGTACTAGATTTTGGAGTATGTGCTAAATACGAATCCATTTGATTTCTAGTTGAGAAATTCAAATGGACCCTCAACTGTAGGGGTCCGTAGCATGGAAAACAAAAAAATTCTACCGCATGCAAACAAACAAGCCAAGATCTATCTACTAGATTGTAGCAACGAGTCGATAGAGGAACTCACCCTCGAAGATTCCAAAGCGGTTAACGAGAGCAGATTCTCGTGGGTGATGTAGTCGTACTCTTGCCGATCTCAAGATCGCGTAGACGATCCTTCCGGCGCTGCGTTCCGGCAGCGCTCCTGCAGTCGGTCACACGTTCGGTACTCGACGAAGACCTTCCTCTCCCTTGTTCCAGCAGGCAGCGGAGGTTGTAGCACTCTCCTCGCGATTCCGGCAGCACGACGGCATGGTACCGGAAGTAGAGGGGAGATCTCGCAGGGCTTCGCCTTAAGCCGGAGCGAGTATGCTGGACTATGAGAGAGCCTTGGTGATCTAGGGTTTAGACGCACCAATTAGAAGAGGCTAAACCAGCGGCTAGGGCAATTAGAAGCTCTAACTCGGCGGCTTGGGAGAAATCCCTAGGCTGTGGCTAGGGTTTAGGTTTAGAGGGAGGCAACTTGTGTGTCTAGGAGGGGAGCCCTGCCCCTCCTCTTATAGGTGGAGGGAGGCACGCCTGGGGAGGGGAGTCCCTCCCCAACTCGGACCCAAGGTGGGCCGGCGGTGGGAGGAGGAACTCCTCCTCCAAGTCGGTTTCAAACCTCCTTCTCCTCTTTCCCAAAACTAGCCGTTTGACTTTCAAACTAGCCGTTTGACTTTTCAAACTAGGATTTGAATAAACCCTCTATTTTGGTACAGCGATGACACCTAGTACATGATGCAATCATATCAAATTGATATAACACATTCATGTACCCTTTCCCCTCCGGAGTGCCGGACATTCCGGAACCTTCTAGAACATTCCCGATGAAAACACCGGAGCCATTCTCCAACTCCGAAACAGGACTTTCCTTATATGAATCTTATTCTCCGGACCATTCCGGATCTCCTCGTGATATCCCGGATTCCATCCGAGACTCCGAACAACATTCGGTCTCTTACTCATCATTCCATAACTACTCAAACAACGTCGAATCCTTAAGTGTGTCTCCCTATGGTTCGTGAATTATGCGGACATGATCGAGACACTTCTCCGAACAATAACCAATAGAGGAATCTAGAAATTCATATGGCTCCCACATATTTCTACGATTACTTTGTGATCGAATGAACCACTTACATACGATACCAATTTCCCTTTGTCTCACGATAGTTTACTTATCCGAGGTTTTGATCGTCGGTATCTCTGCATACCTAGTTCAACCTCGTTACCGATAAGTACTCTTTTCTCGTTCCCGTGATATGTGATCCCTTGTGAGCCAGTCACATGCTTGCAAGCTAATTGGATGACATTGCACCGAGAGGGCCCAGAGTATATCTATCCGTCATATGGATGGACAAATCCCATTCTTGATCCATGTGTCTCAACCAATACTTTCCGAACACTCAATGCCACCTTTATAGCCACCCAGTTACGGTGTGGTGTTTGATGTCATCAAAGCATCCATCCGGTAAAGGTGATATGCATGATCTCATGGTCGAAGGAATTAGGTTACTATGTATCAGAAAGCATATAGCAATTGAACTATTAAAATGACTTGATCTTTATGCTATGCTTATCTATAGGAGTATGTCCATCACATCATTCTCCTAATGATATGACCCTGTTGTCAATAACATCTCTATGTTCATGATCAGGAAACCATGATCATATATTAACCAACAAGCTAGTTTAACAAGAGGCTTTACTAGGGACTCTTTTATGTTTACAAATTACACAAGTATTAATGTTTCCTGTTAATACAATTATAGCATGGTATGTAAACATTTATCATAAGTATGAAGATATGATAATAACCACTTTATTATTGCCTCTTGGGCATATCTCCAACAGTCTCCCACTTGCACTAGAGTCAATAATCTAGTTTCAAACCTTTGTGTATTCAACACCTATGGCTTTCTGGTGTCGTATGTACACGATTGCTAGTGGTCAACTGATCTCCGGATCTGACACTTCCAGGTCCGTGTGTAATTGCATGTCTTTGCGTCTCTACGCATCACTCATTCTCTAATGAGATGGCTTTGTATAAATTTGGTCCTTTGGTGAGACCTTTAGTTCTTTGGGGTTAAAATATGTTGATAATATTGTCGTACAATATATCTTCATAGTATTATCCCGCTATGAACTACACCTAGTTTGATAACAAACTACTTGACCCAAATGCCCTCTTTAGCTGCTATAATAGCAGTCATATACTTAGCCTTTTGTTGTAGTATCTGTCACAATGTCTTAACTTTGGAATTCATCCAAATCCATTATGGAACTTACTTTCCATTATATTGTGCCATCCTTAGTTTAGATTGAGATAAACTTAATTTGTACTTTGTGACAAAACTAGTATCAATGTAGTACTTTTACAATGAACTAACCATCTATTTGTCACTTCTACAAACAATATATTCTTAGTTCTTCCAAAAGATCATAAGAATATCCTTACTATTGTCCAATGATCATCTTATGAATCATTCTGGTATATGCTCACAACATTTAGAGCATAGGACATATCTGGATTTGTACATATCACAGTATGATTGATATAAATACTCTTTGTGATTTCATACATCAAGTATCAATCTATACTTGAATCTTTGTTTCACTTACCAAGTGTCAATACACTTGAATATATCATAAATATTGAACTCATTCAATCCTTTCTGTGCGACAAGAACCTTTCTTGTAGTTTCTATATTGAACTCATTCAATACATCATCTATGTACTTTCGGCATAACCATATTAGCGTCTATTGATGCTAAATATTTGGGTTTTGCCTAAGCCTTTCATCGAGATGAAATTCTTATCTTGTGTTAATAAAAGATACATCATTTCCAATCAACAATATGTCTTCCACATAATGTATTAGAAACATGTCTTAGCGCTCCCACTTAATTTCTTGCAAATGCAAGCATCTTCATCGTCTCCGACGAATTTAAACTCCTTTAACAGTTTCATCATAGTGAAGATTCCAACTCCGCAATGCTTACTTCAACCATTATAGTTTGCATACGTTTTTAGCATCCTTTGAATTAACAAAACCCTTTGGACTGTGTCATGCACACATCCTAGGTAACCCTTCTATTAGAAGAATTTGTTTTGTTTATCCAACACATAACAAAATTATATGTCGTGGTTGCTACATTAATCCGTCTAGACTAAATATCGCTATGAAAGATCAAATCTTATCATAGTCAACCTTTGAACATTGTTGTGAACTTTTTCCCAACATGTCGACTATTTCATAGATGTAAAACATCCATGTCTATTTCTTTATAGATCCAAACACAACTGTAAGGTCTTACACCTTTCTCGAGGGTCCTTCAAGTTCAAAACTTGATTTCTCATGTATGGAACTATCACGGATTTTATGGCTTCAAGCCATTTGACGGAGTCAGGGCCCATCATCGCTTCTTTGCATGTAGTCGGTTCATTATTCTCAAATAATGATTCAACCCTCAAATCTTGGTATTTGATTGTTTACCCGACCTACTTGTTTCAATAGGAACTTAGATCTCCGTGACCACAACCTTTGAGGCACGTGAGCCATGAGCATTGTTGCTGCCTCCGGAACACTTTTCGGCGCTGCGCAACTCTGCACATATAGCTAAGGTTCTTTTAACGTTATCAAAGTTCTATTGTCCTCCCACTTTACTTTTCAAGAAAAATTCCTTCTCAAGGAAACTTGACATTCTAAGCGACAAACACTTTTGTCTCTAGTGTTATGGAGGAATACTTAACAGTTATTCGAAATAACATACAAAGACAGGTTCATCCGACTTTGGTTGCAAACATCTTTCTTATGCAAAGCATACCAATGTTTTAAGAAAGGACAACTTGGGTTTTATCCCAAACCATAACTTTATATGGTGTCATTTCAACGGATTATGATGAAGCTCTTTTCAGTGGAAAAACGGTAGTCTCTCAAGCTTTTAATCTTTAAAATATAATGGCATTTTATGAATTACACCTTTGATCTCACCATGTCAAACAAGGTTTAATTACATATCTCGAATGCTCCATACTCTTATGGTGTTTCGGGACGTGCAAATCCACGGAACGATTCCTTAAATCTTAGGTATTATGCTAAACTTGTAACTCAAATATCTTCCTTTATGATTTTATCATAAACTATTTATATTCTTGTTACAATGATCTTGCACTTCATCTTGAAAGTCTTTGAACTTTTCAAATGTTTCATACTTCATCCTTATTAAGTAAATATTCATATATTCACTCAAATTTTCGGAGAAAGCATATGAAGTTGAAATCCATCGCTCTTGACTACACATAATGGACTTCGTACAACAATATGTACAAGTTCCAATAGGCTAGTCATTCGTTCCCTTTTGGCCTATGAACAAAGTTTTAATTATCTCTAGGAAAGTTTGACAAGCGTCATGTGATCAAAATCAAAAGACTCCAAAATTCCATCCACATGGATTTTCTTCATGTTTTCTTTCAAATATAATTTAAACGGCGATGTCACTTCCTAAGTGATCTATCAATCAATTTGTCTTTCGACATTTTTAGCACTAGTTTTATGGATGTGATTTCTCCAACGAGATTTGTGAATCATCCATCTTTTATGGATTACGGCAATTGTTTGAACAACCCTTTTGTTCTCATAATACCTGATAAAACAAATCTTGAAGGCAAACTTTGATGTTTAACGAGCAACACAATAACCCTTTATTTGTTCTCGATGAACATCATCACATATTCTTTTGCTAGTTACTTAGGCCATTGTAGTTCATGAATTGTGTTGTTTCGTATGACGATTCACACCAACAAATTCAGTATCAAATACTTAAGAACCACATTGTTTAATAAGCAAAGAATATATCCATAACATGTATATCATCTATATACTTAAACTGAACAATTCTAGTATTTTCTTTTCTGCCATATATTTATGAGATTCTCTTTCAGTATTTCCTTTTCTGTTTGAAAGAATCTATCAACATCAATAGTGGAGTCATACATATGACACATAATCCAAAGCGTGTATAATTAAATACCAATGTCTTTGGACTTGCACTTTGAATTAGATCACCATCATCAAATGTTTGGTGTTCTTCCAAATTCCTTTCTTTAGTAATCTCTTGGTGTAGTAAATATTTTACCTACATCAAATATTCACCCTTATCATGGAATTATCCATGATCAAGCTACTTTTAGCTTATAAAGATCAATCGTGAGTATAATGTTGCTATCCAAAACCTTTTGGTGGATTAGGACAACTAGTGTCTCCAACCCTTTGCAAATTCTCATCAAATATGAGAACATGACTTTTGCCATATTATACTCTGTCATGTTGCAACCAAAACTTCGTTTCAGATATCACAATATCTTCCACACATCATGGTTTCTGAAACAACTCTTTCAGATCCTAGATAACCTTGATATTAAGACAATCCTTTGAATATCAAGAATCATGGAGACAAACATGATACTTATACACTAATACTTGGAATTGTCACTCTTGTTTTAATACCAATTATTAAACTTCATGGAGTAACCGGAACTTTACTGAAAGTTTGCAATAGGACTTTTAAACTTTAGATTAACACTTCAAAACAATATGATACCAGTTCGTAAAGTAACTAACCAGAATTCTATAGTTCTATCATCTCAATTATAACTAAGCGCAAGGTGGTAAACGGATGCCAATGACTACAACAACTATGCAAATTCACTTTGATTTAATTTATGATAAATAGTGTTCAACTTTTAATCATATTGCCGTTGAACTCCCACTCAAAACAATATCCCTCACATTGTTTTAGTGATCACACGAACCAAATCCACCACATCAAAACCGATCATCACGAGAGTTGATGTAGCTTCAATGGCGAACAATCAACATGTTCATCATATCTACTATATGACTCATGCTTTACCTTTCGGTGATCCGTGTTCCGAGACCATGTCTGTACATGCTAGGCTCGCCAAGATCAAACCTTAGATTCTGCATGAGCAAATCTGGCTTGCTCACGTTGTATACACTCGCAGAATCTAACACACCCGATCATCACGTGGTGCTTCGAAACAACGAGCTTTAGCAACGGTGCTTACTAAGGATGAACACTTTAAAACTTGAAATTGTGTGCTTGAGGGATCATCTTATAATGCTACCGTCGTGAACTAAGCAATACAAGATGCATAAAAGGATTAACATCACATGCAATTCATAATATGTGATATGATATGGCCTTTCTTCTTGTGCTTCCGATCTCCATCTTCAAGCACGAACATGATCTCCATCATCACCGGCATTGCATCAAGGTCAATGACGCTGCTCCATGGTTGTCATCCACCAGCTTCAACTATTACAACTACTTTGAATAGACACGCGGGTCTTAACAGAATTTAAAGACAACCATATGGCTCCTGCCGGTTGCCAACTTACAATAAGGAACATTGCATACATCAAATATAATCACAATCATGGCCATATCACATCACAGCACACCCCTGCAAAACAAAGTTAGACGCCTCTAATTTTATTTGCATATTTTACGTGGTTTGGGGCTTTCAATAAGTGTCGCTCTAACTTACGAACAAGAACCATAACATTGATACTAGTATTGTCAATCACCCGTTGTAAATTGAATCTTAACTATGTTGGGAGAAACAGGCACCCGCAAAGCCACTTATGCAATACAAGTTGCATGTCAAGCGTGGCGCAAGTCTCATGAACGATGTCATGTAAGGTTAGCCCGGGCCGCTTCATCCCACCATCCCGCAAGATGCAAAGTACACAAGAAGCAATCGACAACAAAAGCATCAACGCCCACAATGACCATTGTGTTCTACTCGTGCAACAGATCTACATATAGACACGGCTCTGATACCACTGTAGGGGTTCGTAGCATGGAAAACAAAAAATTTCTACCGCATGCAAACAAACAAGCCAAGATCTATCTACTAGATTGTAGCAACGAGTCGATAGAGGAACTCACCCTCGAAGATTCCAAAGCGGTTAACGAGAGCAGATTCTCGTGGGTGATGTAGTCGTACTCTTGCCGATCTCAAGATCGCGTAGACGATCCTTCCGGCGCTGCGTTCCGGCAGCGCTCCCGCAGTCGGTCACACGTTCGGTACTCGACGAAGACCTTCCTCTCCCTTGTTCCAGCAGGCAGCGGAGGTTGTAGCACTCTCCTCGCGATTCCGGCAGCACGACGACATGGTACCTGAAGTAGAGGGGAGATCTCGCAGGGCTTCGCCTTAAGCCGGAGCGAGTATGGTGGACTATGAGAGAGCCTTGGTGATATAGGGTTTAGAAGCACCAATTAGAAGAGGCTAAACCAGCGGCTAGGGCAATTAGAAGCTCTAACTCGGCGGCTTGGGAGAAATCCCTAGGCTGTGGCTAGGGTTTAGGTTTAGAGGGAGGCAACTTGTGTGTCTAGGAGGGGAGCCCTGCCCCTCCTCTTATAGGTGGAGGGAGGCGCGCCTAGGGAGGGGAGTCCCTCCCCAACTCGGACCCAAGGTGGGCCGGCGGTGGGAGGAGGAACTCCTCCCCCAAGTCAGTTTCAAACCTCCTTCTCCTCTTTCCCAAAACTAGACGTTTGACTTTCAAACTAGCCGTTTGACTTTTCAAACTAGGATTTGAATAAACCCTCTATTTTGGTACAGCGATGACACCTAGTACATGATGCAATCATATCAACTTGATATAACACATTCATGTACCCTTTCCCCTCCGGAGTGCCGGACATTCCGGAACCTTCTAGAACATTCCTGATGAAAACACCGGAACCATTCTCCAACTCCAAAACAGGACTTTCCTTATATGAATCTTATTCTCCGGACCATTCCGGATCTCCTCGTGATATCCCGGATTCCATCCGAGACTCCGAACAACATTCGGTCTCTTACTCATCATTCCATAACTACTCAAACAACATCGAATCCTTAAGTGTGTCTCCCTACGATTCGTGAATTATGCGGACATGATCGAGACACTTCTCCGAACAATAACCAATAGAGGAATCTGGAAATTCATATGGCTCCCACATATTTCTACGATTACTTTGCGATCGAATGAACCACTTACATACGATACCAATTTCCCTTTGTCTCACGATAGTTTACTTATCAGAGGTTTTGATCGTCGGTATCTCTGCATACCTAGTTCAACCTCGTTACCGATAAGTACTCTTTTCTCGTTCCCGTGATATGTGATCCCTTGTGATCCAGTCACATGCTTGCAAGCTAATTGGATGACATTACACCGAGAGGGCCCAGAGTATATCTATCCGTCATATGGATGGACAAATCCCATTCTTGATCCATGTGTCTCAACCAATACTTTCCGAACACTCAATGCCACCTTTATAGCCACCCAGTTACGGTGTGGTGTTTGATGTCATCAAAGCATCCATCCGGTAAAGGTGATATGCATGATCTCATGGTCGAAGGAATTAGGTTACTATGTATCAGAAAGCATATAGCAATTGAACTATTAAAATGACTTGATCTTTATGCTACGCTTATCTATAGGAGTATGTCCATCACATCATTCTCCTAATGATATGACTCTGTTGTCAATAACATCTCTATGTTCATGATCAGGAAACCATGATCATATATTAACCAACAAGCTAGTTTAACAAGAGGCTTTACTAGGGACTCTTTTATGTTTACAAATCACACAAGTATTAATGTTTCCTGTTAATACCATTATAGCATGGTATGTAAACATTTATCATAAGTATGAAGATATGATAATAACCACTTTATTATTGCCTCTTGGGCATATCTCCAACATCAACAATATATTATAGCTTTCATTTTTTCCAATTTTGATCCTGAACCAGAGATGAGTGGATATTGCAAAGAGGTCCGAGATGTTGGATTCACACTGCGATATCCGAGAGCCTGGGTCTGGAGGAGGACTACATGAAGAAGGTCCTTGGTGGGCAGGAGCAGCACATGGCGTGAACTTCTACCCCAAATACGTGTTGCTAGAGCCCACGTTTGGCATCCCCCCACACACAGACCCGAATACCCTCACCAGTCTGCCCATGGCCGAATGCTGATTGAAGAATAGGTCGTTGGGTTGCAAGTCCTAGAGGAAGGCAAGTGGATTGCTTTGACTCCATAGGTAAATTAGTTTGTCTCCATAGGTAAATTGCTTACACCGTTGTAATTAAGTTTGTCTCATAGCATGTCTTATGGGATTAGTTTTGCACATTGATTTTTTGTGGGGTGGGAGACTTTATTTAAGGTGTTGTTGATTGTCACATTTAGTTAAGTTCTTTTTCAGCATACAATTAAGTTGGTTATGCATCTAATGATAGTTGTTTTTACTACATAATTGTGTATTTTGCGTTCGTTTTTACAGATAACTAAGTTGCTTTGTCTCTATAGGTATAGTGCTTGCACCATCTTAACTAAGTTAGTTTCATAGCTTGTCTTAGGGGGTTAGTTTGGCCCACTAGTTTTTTATGGGGGGTGGGGGCTTAATTTAAGGTGTTATTGATTTTTCACATTTTGTTAAGTGCTTATTTTACAGCTTACAGTTAAGTTGTTTATTCATATAATACTAGTTGTTTATTTGCATATAATACTACTTCTGTTGCTTACATATGCGCTAAGAGACTAGACATAATGTTGATTCATCATAGTGTTCTTTTTTACTAAGTTGCTGCATACATCACATTGTTGCTTCACAACATACACTTAATTGTTTTATCATATCCGATTGAGAGCATTTTTCATGGTCATTTATAGTTTTTCCTATAAGTAGTTTTGTTGTCCAACAGATGCTGAAATTCAACTCATATCACATACACATGCAACTTAATGATTTATTGAGAACCATTTCTATTACTAAGCCATATGAGAAACTAATCGCACATCCACATTCAACTTAGGGATAACTAGAAGCAACTCAACTTAGGAATATACTGATATAGTTATGTTTGCTTTTTATAATTCATGTTTTTAATTGTTTATTAAATTTCATTAAGTTGCTCCTGTCAGCATGCTAAGTTGTTTCAGTCATATGCCTAAGTTGGTTTTAGGATTATTATATATTAATTTCCATCATCACTTCCCTACCGTGTGATTAATTTTGGTTAACCAAGCAATGTGCTCGTGAGTCCTGACCTAAATAATTGCTTTTCTATTTGACAAGATTTCAGTCTAATAAGAAAAAAATGGCTAAATATAATACCAACTATACTTGACTGTGGCTACCAGAAGTTGATGCAGCAGCAGGGATTCGTACAATGCCTCTTCCACAAACTGGTCAGGAGGTACGTCCATAAGGATGAGCATCAGTATTTGGGAATAACCAACTTGTTCTAAATGGATTCTTTTTTCATTTGAGCAACTTTCATAAGTTGGATGCTGGTTTAATTAAGATGCATGCCTAAGTTGGCTGCTGAAATTAGTTAAGTTGATTCCAGCCACCTCATGCTTTCAGTTTGTACCACGTACACACAGTTTAGCTAGGTTTTCTTTTCCCCTTAAGCAATCTGCGTAAATTGGATACTGGTTTAATTAAGTTGCATTTAGAAGCATGTCTAAGTTGACGACTTAAAGTTATTAAGTTGTTTTTTTGTACATCATGCCTTCAATTTGTGCTCATCCTACCTAGGTTTTATTTTCCCTCTGAACAACCTACATAAGTTGGTTACCGGTTTAATTAAGTTGCATTTAGAAACATGCTTTAGTTTGGTAATGAAAGTTATTAAGTTGTTTTTTTGTTCATCATGCTTTTAGTTTGTACTACATAGCCTACCTAGGGATTCTTTTCCTTCAGCATCATACATAAGTTGTCTACTTGTGTAATTTAAGTTATCTTTGATAGGATGCTTAAGTTAGATACTTAAAGTATTTAAGTTTTTTCTAGATTGTTGCAACAAGAACTAGTGCGCGGGGCATCAACATGATCAACAAAGCAAATGTTGTCTCCTATATCAAAGCTACGACACTATGTTCA
This sequence comes from Avena sativa, assembly GCA_916181665.1. Classification (NCBI taxonomy): domain Eukaryota; kingdom Viridiplantae; phylum Streptophyta; class Magnoliopsida; order Poales; family Poaceae; genus Avena; species Avena sativa. The sequence goes on along the minus strand of OV702283.1, from coordinate 465,050,535 downwards.
AAATAAAAAAGAAACGTTGGTCTATGTGGCATCCCGCAAAAACCACTACTAGAAAATCGCGTTGTTTTTGTGCATTGCATCATCGTGACAGCATGCTCATGTCATCATGCCACATTGCATTTGAGCATCGTCATCATCTTGCAATTGCTTGCATGAAACTATTTTTGAAAAGCCGGGTTTTGTTTTCTAAAACGCCCCATCTTCATTCAAACACGCAAACCCGGGGTCGCCGGAATATTTTGTTTTGACTAAATGTGTTTTGCAAACGGTCCGTTTAAATAAATAAAATGTTAATTATTTTTAGTGGGGGCAGTCGAACGGGCCGACCCGACCCGAACGACCACCCCCAGGATTTTTAATCGGTCCAACCAACCGGTACACCTAATTCCTAAACCTACCAATCTATCTACCCACACCCTCCAGCCACCTCACCCCACCCAATCCCCTCTCGCCACCTCACCTCTCTCCCTCCCTCCACCACTCCCTAGCTGACACATCAGCCTACCCCTCTCCCCCCTCTCTCTCCTCTCTCTCCCCACTCAGCTCACAGCACACACCCCACGCGACCCACTTCTCCTCCTCCCCTCTCTCTGTCCGGCCGGACCCACCCGCGCCTGGACCCCACCCCGCAGCCACGCTCTCCCCCTGGCCACCTACCGCCCCCGCACCTGCCCCCTGGTCCACTGCGGGACCCGCCTGGACCACCCCTCCGTCCTCAACCTCCCGACCCCCACCTCAGGCCGCTCCCCACCCCACGCCCAGGAGCCGGACGAGCCCGTCCGCCGCCGGCGCTCCCCCTCGCTTCCACCTCTCCCCCGCCTCCGGCCGTTCTCCCCTCGGCGCGCCGCTCGCCCCAATCCCAGCTCCCGCGCCATCCTCGGCCCCTCTCACCGTCCCCGCCTGCGAGCCCCCTCGCCACCGCCCCGCAGCCGCCGGCGTCGACCCCGCAGCCGCCTCGGCCTCGAGCGCACCCCAGGCGCCCACCGCTTCGCGCGCCCCGCGACCCCAACACCCTCCTCCGACCGCTGCTCCGGCTACCGTCGTCCCCGCGCGTCCGCGCCTCCCCGCGAGCCTGCGTCGCCCGCATCTTCCCCGCCGCTCCTCCCGGCCCCGCTCTGCCTCGCTGGAGCCTCCCTGCCCCGCTGCCGCGCCTTCCGCGCCACCTCGCCGCCAGGGCCGAGCCCTCCGCCTCCGGCCGACGCGTCCCCGTGGCCTCCCGAGCTTCCCCGACGGGCCCCTCTTCCTCCGCTGTCCCGCGCCGGCAGCGCCATCCTGGCCTGCGTCGGCCTCGTCCGCTTCCGGCCGCCACCTCCGTCTGCAGCGTCGCGCGTGCCCAAGCCCATGCCCTGTTTTTCCCTGTGCACATCTCCTGTTCCTGCCGTTTGGGGTCCAGTACCTCTGTTTGGGTATGCATATACAGGTGTATGGATGTGCTTGTGTGAGCTAACCCGACCAAGGTTGTTGGTTGCACCGATGAAGCGAGGTCACTCGAGGACTAACCAAGATCGTCATCAACGACAGAGACCGAGAACCCGGATGCCCAGATCCTCGACTCGGAGATGCCGGAAACACCAAGTTCGTCGAGACCCTGAAGACCCGTTCCCGGAGGCGAAGTCCGAACCCGACGCCGAACCACGTTCTCCTCTCGGGCCGTCAAGATCTCCGTCACCGGACCCTCGAGGCCTTCCACATGGAGCGGCGATGCATGACCTGGAGAAGGCCGACACGATCCAAGATCCCCGGAACGCCAAGACCGCCACCGATACGACAAGTACCCCGTCCCAAACGCCATGACCGACAACTTGACCAGAAGACCGTGAAGGCGACGAGAACGACAGCGAACAAGACGAGTCTGATGCGCCTCGGCGCCGAACCAAGTCCTGCTTCCGGAACGCCAAGGTCTACCTCAGTTGCCGAGAACGTTCCGTCAAACCCTGAGCACCCGTCGAACCCTGGACCCTGAGACCGACCCCGAACCCCGGAACCTCAAGTTCGCCGAACCCTAATGTGTGACCCCTTTCCTCGAGCCCTATTTTATAAATGAATTAACAACTTGTTGCCTATTAATTGTTCATCTCGCATGCATATTTGTGGGTTTGGGGGCCTTATGCCGATTCACCTCATAATTAAATATGGGCCCATATGCGGGCAAATCTAGTCTTATATTGGCCTCATTTAAACTTGTGTAGCGAACCGGTGATATATTCTGCCTTGTTAAACAACATTTAATTTGCGGGGTTGATAAATAACATGAACCATTTAATTCTCTGTCGGGACCCCGGTTCCGCTTAATCTTGCCTAATTGCATTGCACCTTTGCCATGCCATGCATCATACATGCATCATGCCGGTCTTCTGCCGTCGTATTAAATATTGCATCCGGTGTTTCTTCTAGTGTTTTGCTTCTTCGCGGATAAGGCCGTTGAGTTGATGTGAGCTTCGCCCCGATCTTCGGTTGAACCTTCGACAATGTTTTCAGGCGAGCATCTCCCCCTTTCTACCTATCTTACTTTTATAGTATTTATTCCCTCCTGTTGATCTATTGCTATCTGTGTTGCGATGCTTTAGTTTCCGTACCTGTGATATACCGTGCAGCCCTATATTGCCTTGGACACATCCTATTACCTGTTGTTTGGTAGATAGTTGGACTTGCGCGTCGTAGTCGCTTGCTCAAGTGCTGTTGCGTGTCGTCAAGTGCCACAGTTGTTGGAGTGTTGCCGCATGTTGATGTTGGAGATGTTTCTAGTTTTACTTATCGTTCACTTTAATTCCTGTTTAACTACTAAAATTGAAGTAAGCAGAGGCATCGGTGGGTGATAGATAATATTTGGTTTCCGAACGCCCACTTGTGTCCCGTAGGACCCCGAGTACTTGATACCTGTTCCTTGATTTATCGCGCTATCCACATCCGGGAGGTATATGGGACCCCCCTTAGCCAGAGCTTGATTCAGTCTTATTTCTTGGGGCCACAAACTAGTTTGAGGTTTTATTTACGATCCTGTACCTATGTCATGCTTTACTGCTTTATTTACGATTGTGTGAGGAGCACGCTGTACTGTTTTGGAAGCGGAGTGTTTTCGCGGTATCGACAGTCCCCGTTTGGGGATCTGCTGTCGTTTACAGCCACTGACGCAAACCTTGAGTCTGTCTCGGAGCTTGCTTACTTCGTTGCGGGTGTACTCCAAGGGGTGGCCCCCTGAAATATTTCTGAATCCTGTGATTGCTTTGTCGTGAAGGCCTCGTTGGGTTTTGATTTGGTTTTTCCGAGGTTGATCGAGTGTGTGTTGCTATTGGTGCACCCCGGCCGGGTAAAACTTTCTGAAAGCCGTGTCCGCGGTTATGGACGACTTGGAGCACAGTATCTCGACCATAGACAAGCATAACTAAAGTTTACTGCTATAAATTTGACTTTATAATGACTAGTAATCAGCTCCACTATAATGGAATGGCTAATTAACACTGCCCACAATTGCTTGTTTGGAGTGTCGCTTGCGACCATTGTACCTGACTAGTAAGTATGACAACTACAACGGAATGGCTAAATCAAAGTGCCAACAACTGCTGGGTTTTTGGGTTATCTCATGCTAATTGTATCTGATTAGTAATTGTTACAACTACCATGGAATGGTTAACTAAAATGGCCCACTGCTTATTTTATCAGAATGATTACCTATACCTGACTAGTAATTACTGCAACGATAACCGAATAAATAAAACTGCCAACTGTGTGAGTTCCTCGGTTGACTTCCTCGATCGGTGTCGAGGGGGAAACGCCAGGATGGGTTTGTTTGATGATAGTATCAGGTTGGGTCCGAATAGGTCTTCCTCACCCCTCTATGATAGCCACCAGTAGTATCGAGTCTCTGTAGGTTGTTTAGTGCATGCTGCCGCTGCCGCTACCGTCCACCATACCTATGTAGGCGAGGACCGCCGAATTCTAGTCTCGCCGTGTACTGGCCTCAGTACTGACGCTCCTCTTTTTCCTTTGCCCTTTGTCGGCACCCCTTTTGTTTGAGCAGGTTTTGAGATCGACGTCGTTAGCAGGGTTACCCTTCCGGCTTGGCCTGGGCAGGGTTATGGACGCCATTGGTTATTCTTCAGGGCTCTTAGCCCATTTGCATCTTGTCCGTAGTCGGACGCTCTATCGTTTTAAAGGTGATTTGGATCTTTGTATATTATATTTGTACTCTTGACTCATGGAGTCGTGTTGTATATATATCTGTTCTGTGGGTCCCATCGAGGACTGTTGTGTAATGTTATTACTTCGTTTTCCACCCGCACGAAAGTGCCTGGTGGGCACCTTTGAATCGTTTCTATGCGGGTTTGGCGGGAATCGCTGAAACTTGCATAGGTCCGATTCTGAGGGTGTTACAGAGTGGTATCAGAGCTCAGCAGTTGCGATACCCCATAAGTCCAGCCTGTAGGATAACCTAGCTAACGGCCGAAGTAGAGTGTCAAAACTATTTTTGAAAATCGGTTGGATAGTTCTGATTAGGTCTGATTTTACTCCTTACCCCTCTGCTGTTCTCCTCTTACCTCTACGTGTTTTGAATCCGCTCTCGTCTCTTTCTTCGAGTCCAGGAATTCTCGTGGTGGGGTTTCCGTCGTACCTTCAGGGTTTCGCTTCCTCCTTTGGTAACGGTGATGCTACGTCCGGTGTTCATGCTGCCGAGGAATCCTTCGTCTGCGGTACCATTCCTTGTTCTTTGTTTGTGCCTTCCGGTGTTTTCCGACGCGACGACATCATCTACGCCCGATCCAATGCAGAGTCTGCATCACTCCTTTGTTTCCGAACCTCGTTTGTCGAGATCTTCAGTCTGATTCCGAGAATGGTTGCACGCTTTTCCACTGATTGTGCGGAGTAATAGTTTGGGTGCGTGATGGATTGGCCCCCATGCCGACTACCCCTTCTATTCGCTTTTGTACATTGAAGTGGATGAGAATGCATCGGTTCCCTCTTTCCATCGAAGTTAGGGGTGGCTTATTTGTTGATACCCCTACCTTCGACCTTTTTGTTCCTGGAGTGTTCTCTCAACGATCACGGACAACAACCCTTGTTAGTGGTGTCGCGAGGATCTACACGATGCGAGAAGATGCAGATAGCCGACCTCTTTCCGGTACCATGAGGCGGATCTCGAGGGCGAGATCCATCGTTAGTGGTGTCGAATTGTGGCATCCCGCAAAAACCACTACTAGAAAATCGCGTTGTTTTTGTGCATTGCATCATCGTGACAGCATGCTCATGTCATCATGCCACATTGCATTTGAGCATCGTCATCATCTTGCAATTGCTTGCATGAAACTATTTTTGAAAAGCCGGGTTTTGTTTTCTAAAACGCCCCATCTTCATTCAAACACGCAAACCCGGGGTCGCCGGAATATTTTGCTTTGACTAAATGTGTTTTGCAAACGGTCCGTTTAAATAAATAAAATGTTAATTATTTTTAGTGGGGGCAGTCGAACGGGCCGACCCGACCCGAACGACCACCCCCAGGATGTTGGAGATATGCCCTAGAGGCAATAATAAATATAGTTATTATTATATCTTTGTGTTTATGATAAATGTTTATATTCATGCTATAATAGTATTAACAAGGAAACATTAATACTTGTGTGAATTGTAAACTTAAATTGAAGTCCCTAGTATAGCCTCTATACTTCACTAGCTTGTTGGTTGATTAAATGATTGTGGTTTCCATATCATGAACATTGAGATGTTATCAACAACAAGATCATATCGTTAGTAGAATGATATGGTGGACATACTCCTATTGATAAGCGTAGCATAAAGATCAAAGTCATTTCAATAGTTCAAATTGCTATATGCTTTCTGATACATAGTAACCTAATTCCTTCGACCATGAGATCATGCATATCACCTTTACCAGATGGATGCTTTGATGACATCAAACACCACACCGTAACTGGGTGGCTATAAAGGTGGCATTAAGTGTTCGGAAAGTATTGGTTGAAACACATGGATCAAGAGTGGGATTTGTCCATCCACATGACGGATAGATATACTCTGGGCCCTCTCGTTGGAATGTCATCCAATTGGCTTGCAAGCATGTGACTTGGTCACAAGGGATCACATATCACGGGAATGAGAAAAGAGTACTTATCAGTAACGAGGTTGAACTAGGTATGCAGAGATACCGACGATCATAACCTCGGATAAGTAACATATCGTGAGACAAAGGGAAATTGGTATCGTATGTAAGTGGTTCATTCGATCGCAAAGTAATCGTAGAAATATGTGGGAGCCATATGAATTTCCAGATTCCTCTATTGGTTATTGTTCGGAGAAGTGTCTCGATCATGTCCGCATAATTCACGAACCGTAGGGAGACACACTTAAGGATTCGACGTTGTTTGAGTAGTTATGGTATTATGAGAAAGAGACCGAATGTTGTTCGGAGTCTCGGATGGGATCCGGGATATCACGAGGTGATCCGGAATGGTCCGGAGAATAAGATTCATATAAGGAAAGTCCCGTTTCGGAGTTCGGGAATGATTCCGGTGTTTTCATCGGGAATGTTCTAGAAGGTTCTGGATTGTCCGGCACTCCGGGGGGAGGAGGGTACATGAGTGTGTCATTGAATGATTGCATCATGTACTAAGTGTTCTTGCTTTTCCAAAAACATGAAAGTCAAATTGCCAGTTTGAAAGTCAAACGGCTAAAACAGGAAACTGTGGGAAACAGGAAACTGTGGGAAACAAGCAAGAGGAGTTGGAACCAACTTGGAGGAGGAGTCCCACTCCTCCAAGCCGGCGCCCAGCCCAAGGCCGACTTGGGGAGGGAATCCCCTCCCCTGGCCGCGCCTCCCCACCTATAAAAGGAGGGGCAGGGCTCCCTCCTAGAACACACAAGTTCCTATCTTCTACCTCCGGTTTAGAGCCGTTTTGGTTTAGAGCTTCTAATTGCTTTAGCCAGCGGTTTAGAGCCTTCTAATTGGTTTAGAGCCTTCTAATTGGTGTGTATAATTACTAGACCACTAATAGCCTCTCTCATAAGCTCCACCATACTCGCACCGGCTTAAGGCGAAGCCCTGCGGGATTTCCCCTCTACTTCCGGTACCACGCCGTTGTGCTGCCGGAATCGCGAGGAGAGTGCTACAACCTCCGCTGCCTGCTGGAACAAGGGAGAGGAAGGTCTTCGTCGAGTACCGAACGTGTGACCGACTGCGGGAGCGCTGCCGGAACGTGGCGCCGGAAGGATCGTCTACACGATCTTGAGATCGGAAAGAGTACGACTACATCACCCACGAGAATCCGCTCTCGTTAAACGCTTTGGAATCTTCGAGGGTAAGTTATACCATCGACTCGTTGCTACAATCTAGTAGATAGATCTTGGCTTGTTTGTTTGTATGCGATAGAAAATTTTTGTTTTCCATGCTACGAACCCCTACAGTGGTATCAGAGCCGTGTCTATATGTAGATCTGTTGCACGAGTAGAACACAATGGTCATTGTGGGCGTTGATGCTTTTATTGTAGATTGCTTTTTGTGTACTTTGCATCTTGCGGTATGTTGGGATGAAGCGGCCCGGGCTAACCTTACATGACATCGTTCATGAGACTTGCTCCACGCTTGACATGCAACTTGTATTGCATAAGTGGCTTTGCGGGTGCCTGTTTCTCCTAGCATAGTTAAGATCCAATTTACAACGGGTAATCAACAATGCTAGTATCAATGTTGTGGTTCTTGTTCGTAAGTTAGAACAACACTTATTGAAAGCCCCAAACCACGTAAAATATGCAAAGAAAGTAGAAGCGTCTAACTTTGTTTTGCAGGGGTGTGCAGTGATGTGATATGGCCATGATTGTGATTATATTTGATGTATGCAATGTTCCTTATTGTAAGTTGGCAACCGGCAGGAGCCATATGGTTGTCTTTAATTTATGTTAAGACCCGCGTGTCTATTCAAAGTAGTTGTAATAGTTGAAGCCGGTGGACGACAACCATGGTGAAGCGTCATTGACCTTGATGCAATGCCGGTGATGATGGAGATCATGTTCGTGTTTGAAGATGGAGATCGGAAGCACAAAGAAGAAAGGCCATATCATATCACATATTATGAATTGCATGTGATGTTAATCCTTTATGCATCTTGTATTGCTTAGTAGACGACGGTAGCATTATAAGATGATCCCTCATGCACATGAATTTCAAATCATAAAGTGTTCGCCCTTAGTTAGCACCGTTGCTAAAGCTTGTTGTTTCGAAGCACCACGTGATGATCGGGTGTGTTAGATTCCGCAAGTGTATACAACGTAAGCAAGCCAGATTTGCTTATGCGGTGGCTAAGGTTTGATCTTGACGAGCCTAGCATGTACAGACATGGTCTCAGGAACACGGATTACCGAAAGGTAAAGCATGAATCATATAGTAGATATGATGAACATGATGATTGTTCGCCATTGAAACTATATCAACTCTCGTGATGATCGGTGTTGATGTAGTGGATTTGGTTCGTGTGATCACTAAAACAATGTGAGGGATGTTGTTTTGAGTGGGAGTTCACCTAGTTTAATTTCATTAATTAATTTGAACTCAATTTGTCATAAACTTAGTCTAAACTATTGCAAATATGTTGTAGATCAATGGCAGCCCCTACCATCAATTTTAATGCGTTCCTAGAGAAAGAAAAGTTGAAAAACAATGGAAGCAACTTCGCGGATTGGTTCCGCAATTTGAGGATTGTCCTCACAGCTGGTAATTTGACCTATGTGCTGGATGCACCGCTGGGTGACCCACCTGCAGCTGATGCTCCCGATGAAGTAAAGAATGTTTACCTCGCTCGGAAGAATCAGTACTCCATAGTTCAGTGTGCTATCTTGTATGGTTTAGAATCGGAGCTTCAGAAAAGGTTTGAAGAGTCAGACCCATATGATATTGTCGAGGATCTCAAATTAATTTTTGAGACTCATGCGGCAATTGAAAGTTATGAAGCTTCTGAAAAGTTCTTTAACTGCAAGATGGAAGAGGGCAGCTCCGTCAGTGAGCATGTGCTTAAGATGTCTGGGCACGCAAACAAACTTCAAAGCTTGGGTATAGTGATTCCTAATGCTTTGGGGGTTTACCGCGTCCTCCAGTCATTGCCACCAAGTTACAGGAACTTTGTGATGAACTACAACATGCAGAACATGAACAAAGAGTTGCCAGAACTATTTGCTATGTTAAAATCTGCAGAAGTGGAGATCAAGAAAGAGCACCAAGTGTTGATGGTCAATAAGACCACCAAATTCAAGAAGGGCAAGTCTAAGCAAAAGGGACACTTCAAGAAGGGTGGTAAGAAAGTTACCACGCCGACAAAGAAAACCAAGGCTGGACCGAAGCCTGAAACTGAGTGCTTTTACTGCAAGGGAGTAGGTCACTGGAAGCGGAATTGCCCAAAGTACTTGGCGGATTTGAAGAACGGCAACATTAAGAAGAAAGGTATATCTGATATACATGTTATTGATGTGTATCTCACTAGTATTCGTAGTAGTGCCTGGGTATTTGATACTGGTTCGGTTGCTCATATTTGTAACTCGAAACAGGTGCTGCAGAATAAACGGAAGCTAGCGAAGAACGAGGTGACGATGCGCGTGGGAAACGGATCAAAGGTTGATGTGATCACGGTCGGCACGCTACCTCTTCATCTACCATCGGGATTAGTTTTATACTTAAATAATTGTTATTTGGTGCCTGCGTTGAGCATGAACATTATATCGGGATCTTGTTTATTGCGAGACGGTTACTTGTTTAAATCTGAGAATAATGGTTGTTCTATTTATATGAGTAATATGTTTTATGCACATGCACCTTTGATAGATGGTCTATTCTTATTGAATCTCGATAGTGGAAATACACATATCAACAACATTGAGGCTAAACGTTTGAAATCAAGCGATAATTCGACCTATATGTGGCACTGTCGTCTTGGTCACATCGGAGTGAAACGTATGAAGAAACTCCATTCCGATGGACTTCTTTAATCACTTGATTTTGAATCACTTGAAAGATGCGAAGCATGTCTGATGGGTAAAATGACTAAGACTCCATTTTCTGGTATGATGGAGCGAGCTACGGACTTATTGGAAATCATACATACCGATGTGTGTGGTCCAATGAGTGTAGCATCGCGCGGTGGTTATCGTTATGTTCTTACCTTCACGGATGACTTGAGTAGATATGGGTATATCTATTTCATGAAACATAAGTCCGAAACTTTCGAGAAGTTTAAGGAGTTTCAAAGTGAGGTAGAGAATCAACGTAACAAGAAGATTAAATTTCTACGTTCTGATCGTGGAGGTGAATATCTAAGTTACGAGTTTGGCGAGCATTTAAAGAAGTGCGGAATACTTTCACAATTGACACCGCCGGGAACACCACAGCGTAATGGTGTGTCCGAACGTCGTAATCGAACTCTCTTAGATATGGTTCGTTCTATGATGTCACTTACAGATTTACCGCTATCATTTTGGGGTTATGCATTAGAAACAGCCGCATTCACTTTAAATAGGGCACCGTCTAAATCCGTTGAAACGACACCGTATGAATTATGGTTTGGGAAGAAACCCAAATTGTCGTTCCTTAAAGTTTGGGGATGCGAAGCCTATGTAAAGAAGTTACAGCCGGACAAGCTTGAACCCAAAGCGGAAAAATGCGTCTTCATAGGATACCCGAAGGAAACTATTGGGTATACCTTCTATCATAGATCCGAAGGCAAAATCTTCGTTGACAAGAATGGATCCTTTCTAGAGAAGGAATTTCTCTCGAAAGAAGTGACTGGAAGGAAAGTAGAACTCGACGAGGTTGTCGAACCTTCTCTCGAAATTGCGAGTAGCGCAGCACCGGAAGAAGTTCCTGTGGTGCCTGCACCAATAAGAGAGGAAGCTAATGATGGTGATCATGAAACTTCGCTTGAAGTTACTACAGAGCCTCGGAGGTCAACGAGAACTCGTACCACTCCAGATTGGTATGATTCCGTTATGAATGTCATGGTGGTGGACAACACCGATGACCCCGAGACATATAAGGAAGCGATGATGAGCCCAGATTCCAATAAATGGCAAGAAGCCATGAAATCCGAGATTGGATCCATGTACGAAAACCAAGTATGGACTTTGGTGGACTTACCGGATGGCCGGAAGGCTGTCGAGAACAAATGGATTTTCAAGAAGAAAACAGATGCTGATGGTAATGTTACTGTCTATAAAGCTCTACTTGTCGCAAAAGGGTTTCGACAAATTCAAGGAGTTGACTACGATGAGACTTTCTCACCGGTAGCGAAGCTAAAGTCTGTGAGGATTATGTTAGCAATCGCTGCATATTATGATTATGAGATATGGCAGATGGATGTCAAAACAGCATTCCTCAATGGAGACATTGATGAAGAGTTGTATATGATGCAACCCAAAGGTTTTGTCGATCCTAAAGATGCTAACAAGGTATGCAAGCTTCAACGGTCCATCTATGGATTGAAGCAAGCATCCCGAAGTTGGAATCAACGTTTTGATAAGGTAATCAAAAGTTTTGGTTTTATACAAACTTATGGAGAAGCTTGTATTTACAAGAAAGTGAGTGGGAGCTCTGTAGCATTCTTAATACTGTATGTGGATGACATATTGTTGATTGGGAATGATGTAGACCTTCTTAATAGTGTCGAGGAATATTTGAATAATAGTTTTTCAATGAAGGATCTTGGCGAAGCAGCTTACATATTAGGCATAAAGATTTATAGAGATAGATCGAAACGCCAAATATCATTGTCACAGAGTACATATTTGGACAAAGTTCTAAAGAAGTTTGGAATGGAAGAAAGCAAGAAAGGGTTCTTGCCCATGTTGCCCAATACGACCTTGAGTAAAATTCAAAGTCCGACATCGGCAGAAGATAGAGAAAGGATGAGTAAAACTCCCTATGCCTCAGCCATAGGATCTCTAATGTATGCCATGCTATGTACTAGACCCGACATCGCATATGCTGTTAGTCTAACTAGCAGATATCAAAGTGATCCAGGAGTGGATCATTGGACAGCGGTCAAAAACATCCTTAAGTACTTGAGAAGAACTAAGGATATGGTTCTTTCTTATGGAGGTGATGAACAACTCGTTGTTAATGGTTACACCGATGCTAGTTGGAACACCGATCCGGATGATTCTAAATCACAATCTGGATACGTATTTATTTTGAATGGTGCAGCAGTTAGCTGGAGGAGTGCAAAGCAAAGCGTTGTGGCGAGATCTTCAACTGAATCGGAATACATGGCTGCTTCGGAGGCTTCACAAGAAGCGATATGGATGAAAGAGTTCATTACAGAGCTGGGTGTGGTTCCAAGTGCGCTGGACCCAATGTCTATCTACTGTGATAACATGGGCGCCATAGCCAATGCGCAAGAACCAAGGTCACACAAGAAGCTGAAGCATATCAAGCTGCGTTTTCACGCTATTCGAGAACATATCCAGGATGGGGATATAAAGATTTGCAAAGTACACACAGATCTGAATGTGGCGGATCCGTTGACTAAACCTCTCCCGAGGGCAAAACATGACCAACACCAAACTGCCATGGGTGTTCGGTATATTACCATGTAATCTAGATTAGATGACTCTAGTGCAAGTGGTAGACTGTTGGAGATATGCCCTAGAGGCAATAATAAATATAGTTATTATTATATCTTTGTGTTTATGATAAATGTTTATATTCATGCTATAATAGTATTAACAAGGAAACATTAATACTTGTGTGAATTGTAAACTTAAATTGAAGTCCCTAGTATAGCCTCTATACTTCACTAGCTTGTTGGTTGATTAAATGATTGTGGTTTCCATATCATGAACATTGAGATGTTATCAACAACAAGATCATATCGTTAGTAGAATGATATGGTGGACATACTCCTATTGATAAGCGTAGCATAAAGATCAAAGTCATTTCAATAGTTCAAATTGCTATATGCTTTCTGATACATAGTAACCTAATTCCTTCGACCATGAGATCATGCATATCACCTTTACCGGATGGATGCTTTGATGACATCAAACACCACACCGTAACTGGGTGGCTATAAAGGTGGCATTAAGTGTTCGGAAAGTATTGGTTGAAACACATGGATCAAGAGTGGGATTTGTCCATCCACATGACGGATAGATATACTCTGGGCCCTCTCGGTGGAATGTCATCCAATTGGCTTGCAAGCATGTGACTTGGTCACAAGGGATCACATATCACGGGAACGAGAAAAGAGTACTTATCAGTAACGAGGTTGAACTAGGTATGCAGAGATACCGACGATCATAACCTCGGATAAGTAACATATCGTGAAACAAAGGGAAATTGGTATCGTATGTAAGTGGTTCATTCGATCGCAAAGTAATCGTAGAAATATGTGGGAGCCATATGAATTTCCAGATTCCTCTATTGGTTATTGTTCGGAGAAGTGTCTCGATCATGTCCGCATAATTCACGAACCGTAGGGAGACACACTTAAGGATTCGACGTTGTTTGAGTAGTTATGGTATTATGAGAAAGAGACCGAATGTTGTTCGGAGTCTCGGATGGGACCCGGGATATCACGAGGTGATCCGGAGAATAAGATTCATATAAGGAAAGTCCCGTTTCGGAGTTCGGGAATGATTCCGGTGTTTTCATCGGGAATGTTCTAGAAGGTTCCGGATTGTCCGGCACTCCGGGGGGGGGGGAGGGTACATGAGTGTGTCATTGAATGATTGCATCATGTACTAAGTGTTCTTGCTGTTCCAAAAACATGAAAGTCAAATTGCCAGTTTGAAAGTCAAACGGCTAAAACAGGAAACTGTGGGAAACAGGAAACTGTGGGAAACAAGCAAGAGGAGTTGGAACCAACTTGGAGGAGGAGTCCCACTCCTCCAAGCCGGCGCCCAGCCCAAGGCCGACTTGGGGAGGGACTGCACTCCCCTGGCCGCGCCTCCCCACCTATAAAAGGAGGGGCAGGGCTCCCTCCTAGAACACACAAGTTCCTATCTTCTACCTCCGGTTTAGAGCCGTTTTGGTTTAGAGCTTCTAATTGCTTTAGCCAGCGGTTTAGAGCCTTCTAATTGGTTTAGAGCCTTCTAATTGGTGTGTCTAATTACTAGACCACTAATAGCCTCTCTCATAAGCTCCACCATACTCGCACCGGCTTAAGGCGAAGCCCTGCGGGATTTCCCCTCTACTTCCGGTACCACGCCGTTGTGCTGCCGGAATCGCGAGGAGAGTGCTACAACCTCCGCTGCCTGCTGGAACAAGGGAGAGGAAGGTCTTCGTCGAGTACCGAACGTGTGACCGACTGCGGGAGCGCTGCCGGAACGTGGCGCCGGAAGGATCGTCTACACGATCTTGAGATCGGAAAGAGTACGACTACATCACCCACGAGAATCCGCTCTCGTTAAACGCTTTGGAATCTTCGAGGGTAAGTTATACCATCGACTCGTTGCTACAATCTAGTAGATAGATCTTGGCTTGTTTGTTTGTATGCGATAGAAAATTTTTGTTTTCCATGCTACGAACCCCTACACAGGATTTTTAATCGGTCCAACCAACCGGTACACCTAATTCCTAAACCTACCAATCTATCTACCCACACCCTCTAGCCACCTCACCCCACCCAATCCCCTCTCGCCACCTCACCTCTCTCCCTCCCTCCACCACTCCCTAGCTGACACATCAGCCTACCCCTCTCCCCTCTCTCTCCCCACTCAGCTCACAGCACACACCCCACGCGACCCACTTCTCCTCCTCCCCTCTCTCTGTCCGGCCGGACCCACCCGCGCCTGGACCCCACCCCGCAGCCACGCTCTCCCCCTGGCCACCTACCGCCCCCGCACCTGCCCCCTGGTCCACTGCGGGACCCGCCTGGACCACCCCTCCGTCCTCAACCTCCCGACCCCCACCTCAGGCCGCTCCCCACCCCACGCCCAGGAGCCGGACGAGCCCGTCCGCCGCCGGCGCTCCCCCTCGCTTCCACCTCTCCCCCGCCTCCGGCCGTTCTCCCCTCGGCGCGCCGCTCGCCCCAATCCCAGCTCCCGCGCCGTCCTCGGCCCCTCTCACCGTCCCCGCCTGCGAGCCCCCTCGCCACCGCCCCGCAGCCGCCGGCGTCGACCCCGCAGCCGCCTCGGCCTCGAGCGCACCCCAGGCGCCCACCGCTTCGCGCGCCCCGCGACCCCAACACCCTCCTCCGACCGCTGCTCCGGCTACCGCCGTCCCCGCGCGTCCGCGCCTCCCCGCGAGCCTGCGCCGCCCGCATCTTCCCCGCCGCTCCTCCCGGCCCCGCTCTGCCTCGCTGGAGCCTCCCTTCTCCGCCGCCGCGCCTTCCGCTCCACCTCGCCGCCAGGGCCGAGCCCTCCGCCTCCGGCCGACGCGTCCCCGTGGCCTCCCGAGCTTCCCCGACGGGCCCCTCTTCCTCCGCTGTCCCGCGCCGGCAGCGCCATCCTGGCCTGCGTCGGCCTCGTCCGCTTCCGGCCGCCACCTTCGTCTGCAGCGTCGCGCGTGCCCAAGCCCATGCCCTGTTTTTCCCTGTGCACGTCTCCTGTTCCTGCCGTTTGGGGTCCAGTACCTCTGTTTGGGTATGCATATACAGGTGTATGGATGTGCTTGTGTGAGCTAACCCGACCAAGGTTGTTGGTTGCACCGATGAAGCGAGGTCACTCGAGGACTAACCAAGATCGTCATCAACGACAGAGACCGAGAACCCAGATGCCCAGATCCTCGACTCGGAGATGCCGGAAACACCAAGTTCGTCGAGACCCTGAAGACCCGTTCCCGGAGGCGAAGTCCGAACCCGACGCCGAACCACGTTCTCCTCTCGGGCCGTCAAGATCTCCGTCACCGGACCCTCGAGGCCTTCCACATGGAGAGGCGATGCATGACCTGGAGAAGGCCGACACGATCCAAGATCCCCGACTCGAAGATCCCCGGAACGCCAAGACCGCCACCGATACGACAAGTACCCCGTCCCGAACGCCATGATCGACAACTTGACCAGAAGACCGTGAAGGCGACGAGAACGACAGCGAACAAGACGAGTCTGATGCGCCTCGGCGCCGAACCAAGTCCTGCTTCCGGAACGCCAAGGTCTACCTCAGTTGCCGAGAACGTTCCGTCAAACCCTGAGCACCCGTCGAACCCTGGACCCTGAGACCGACCCCGAACCCCGGAACCTCAAGTTCGCCGAACCCTAATGTGTGACCCCTTTCCTCGAGCCCTATTTTATAAATGAATTAACAACTTGTTGCCTATTAATTGTTCATCTCGCATGCATATTTGTGGGTTTGGGGGCCTTATGCCGATTCACCTCATAATTAAGTATGGGCCCATATGCGGGCAAATCTAGTCTTATATTGGCCTCATTTAAACTTGTGTAGCGAACCGGTGATATATTCTGCCTTGTTAAACAACATTTAATTTGCGGGGTAGATAAATAACATGAACCATTTAATTCTCTGTCGGGACCCCGGTTCCGCTTAATCTTGCCTAATTGCATTGCACCTTTGCCATGCCATGCATCATACATGCATCATGCCGGTCTTCTGCCGTCGTATTAAATATTGCATCCGGTGTTTCTTCTAGTGTTTTGCTTCTTCGCGGATAAGGCCGTTGAGTTGATGTGAGCTTCGCCCCGATCTTCGGTTGAACCTTCGACAATGTTTTCAGGCGAGCATCTCCCCCTTTCTACCTATCTTACTTTTATAGTATTTATTCCCTCCTGTTGATCTATTGCTATCTGTGTTGCGATGCTTTAGTTTCCGTACCTGTGATATACCGTGCAGCCCTATATTGCCTTGGACACATCCTATTACCTGTTGTTTGGTAGATAGTTGGACTTGCGCGTCGTAGTCGCTTGCTCAAGTGCTGTTGCGTGTCGTCAAGTGCCACAGTTGTTGGAGTGTTGCCGCATGTTGATGTTGGAGATGTTTCTAGTTTTACTTATCGTTCACTTTAATTCCTGTTTAACAACTAAAATTGAAGTAAGCAGAGACATCGGTGGGTGATAGATAATATTTGGTTTCCGAACGCCCACTTGTGTCCCGTAGGACCCCGAGTACTTGATACCTGTTCCTTGATTTATCGCGCTATCCACATCCGGGAGGTATATGGGACCCCCCTTAGCCAGAGCTTTATTCAGTCTTATTTCTTGGGGCCACAAACTAGTTTGAGGTTTTATTTACGATCCTGTACCTATGCCATGCTTTACTGCTTTATTTACGATTGTGTGAGGAGCACGCTGTACTGTTTTGAAAGCGGAGTGTTTTCGCGGTATCGACAGTCCCCGTTTGGGGATCTGCTGTCGTTTACAGCCACTGACGCAAACCTTGAGTCCGTCTCGGAGCTTGCTTACTTCGTTGCGGGTGTACTCCAAGGGGTGGCCCCCTGAAATATTTCTGAATCCTGTGATTGCTTTGTCGTGAAGGCCTCGTTGGGTTTTGATTTGGTTTTTCCGAGGTTGATCGAGTGTGTGTTGCTATTGGTGCACCCCGGCCGGGTAAAACTTTCTGAAAGCCGTGTCCGCGGTTATGGACGACTTGGAGCACAGTATCTCGACCATAGACAAGCATAACTAAAGTTTACTGCTATAAATTTGACTTTATAATGACTAGTAATCAGCTCCACTATAATGGAATGGCTAATTAACACTGCCCACAATTGCTTGTTTGGAGTGTCGCTTGCGACCATTGTACCTGACTAGTAAGTATGACAACTACAACAGAATGGCTAAATCAAAGTGCCAACAACTGCTAGGTTTTTGGGTTATCTCATGCTAATTGTATCTGATTAGTAATTGTTACAACTACCACGGAATGGTTAACTAAAACGGCCCACTGCTTATTTTATCAGAATGATTACCTATACCTGACTAGTAATTACTGCAACGATAACCGAATAAATAAAACTGCCAACTGTGTGAGTTCCTCGGTTGACTTCCTCGATCGGTGTTGAGGGGGAAACGCCAGGATGGGTTTGTTTGATGATAGTATCAGGTTGGGTCCGAATAGGTCTTCCTCACCCCTCTCTGATAGCCGCCAGTAGTATCGAGTCTCTGTAGGTTGTTTAGTGCATGCTGCCGCTGCCGCTACCGTCCACCATACCTATGTAGACGAGGACCGCCGAATTCTAGTCTCGCCGTGTACTGGCCTCAGTACTGACGCTCCTCTTTTTCCTTTGCCCTTTGTCGGCACCCCTTTTGTTTGAGCAGGTTTTGAGATCGACGTCGTTAGCAGGGTTACCCATCCGGCTTGGCCTGGGCAGGGTTATGGACGCCATTGGTTATTCTTCAGGGCTCTTAGCCCATTTGCATCTTGTCCGTAGTCGGACGCTCTATCGTTTTAAAGGTGATTTGGATCTTTGTATATTATATTTGTATTCTTGACTCATGGAGTCGTGTTGTATATATATCTGTTCTGTGGGTCCCATCGAGGACTGTTGTGTAATGTTATTACTTCGTTTTCCACCCGCACGAAAGTGCCTGGTGGGCACCTTTGAATCGTTTCTATGCGGGTTTGGCGGGAATCGCTGAAACTTGCATAGGTCCGATTCTGAGGGTGTTACAGTCTACCTTGCGTCTACTACTGCAATCTTGATCTGCAGATAAAAGAGATGTTTTGTTGTGTGTTTAACTTCTAGGTGTCTTTGTTCGGTGAACCATTTTTGACCTTTTGCGTGTTTGGTGCTTCCATATATCCCTGAATTACTGATATGTTGGAAACCTAAGTCACCTAAGTCCGTAGAACATCTGGTTCATACTATCTTTTGTCAAAAGGTTCCATATACAATATTTTATTCTCTTCTATTACTGTATTTTCTATAACGTGCATCTTGCTTGTATCTACAACTGAACTAGGTTGCTTTATTGCATAGGCTATTTTATTTGCCTTTTCATGTACCATTTTTAAAGATGGACATATTAGTTTAAGTTGCTTTTTTCATACATGTAAGTTCATTTTTAAAATATGTTAAGTTGTGTTTGTTACAATTTGTAAACTTCTTTTTGCCAATGTTTTTACTAAGTTCATTACATGGAGGTAGCTAATTTGATTTCCCTTTTTTGCTGTATTTTTCCAGGTTCTTATTGCAACAAATCTATATTTCAAGTGTGTCTAGCTTCACTAGGAGAATGTTTATCCTACGTTCAAAATACTATGTATGAAACAAAAAAAACTAGGGTCTAGTTATATCAACTAGCTTAAACTGTGGCTAAGATAGCTTTTTGCAAAGTGTTTTGTGTCGCAACTACTAGCTCTTTTCTGTTCGCAGTACCTATCATGTGTGTGGAATCTTAAATATGCACCGCATATATGGTGCCAAATGCAGAAGGTAAACTCTGAAAACTATCTTAGCCGTTGCAGTTTTTTTTTTGCTTCAACAACAATGGTACTCGGATTTTTAAAACATCAGCTTGGTTTCAACGAGAATAATCTAGGTTGAATCAGGTTTGTTAATGAAAAACATAACTTGCTATGGAACACGATGTGTTAGATTTGGTTTTAAGTTATATCTATCATATAACAAAGTTGTTTCAGATTGTATGTCATAGTTGCTTTATAGTAAAAAATATCACCACACTGTTGTTTTTCTTGCCACTACGAGTGTTGCTGGTGTGTTCCTACCTGGGTTGGGGAAAGTCAAGGTTGTTGTGTATCTTTTTTTAATTGCCTTGAATCCATTATGAAAAAAGTTGCAAGGGTTTCTAGTAGAGAGAGAGAGAGAGGGAGGGGGAAGGGTCACGTGGCCTCCGAGGGGTTGGTTGGCGTGTTCACACAGACCAAGACTTGGACTGCGCGCCTGGGAGAGGGACATGGCCGGGGTCGCGTGGGGTTCGTTTCTGTTTCAGTGTTGGTGGTACGAATAGTACTTTCCTTATTTGGGGGGTGGCTGGTTTAGACTAACCAGCCACCTGTGACTACCTAGACGTGCCATATATTAAATAAAGCAGAGAGTCCTGCATGACAAAAGGAAAAAAAAGTGCCCCAAAACAAAAGGAATTATTCTTCCAAAATTACAACGCTCAAAATTACAGTGCACGATCAGTTGCACCAAAATGCGTTGACAAACTCACGGAGATATTTTCCAGTGCGTTGTCTTTCCATACACGGTTCAAGTGGTACATGGAGTGAGGACAATTCACGGTACACAGTTAGGAGTATACGGGCGGCTCGTTTGACTGAATCCGTGCGCAACAACAGATCTTTACCAAACGCAAGAAATGTGGAGGAATCTCTCTCTATGTCTGACTTTTCTTTTATAGTGATCCCTGCCTCTGTCTGGCTCAAGAAGGAACGATCATCACACTAACCCCTACCATATATGGCCAATTAACTGGCCATGCAAGTCGACCTGGTCTGGTGGTACAAGTAGGAACAAACTACATGTGTTAAATTTGATCACCTACTGGCTGCTGGCGTCTCTAGTCTAGATTCATCGTATACCCTTTACAAAAAATAATTATCTTCTCTAGTCGAGATTCATCGTATACCCTTTACAAAAAATAATCATCTGTTAATTCCAGTATCTATTTAGGGAAAGAGACAACCAAACCTGTATGTACGGGGAGGAGAGAGGGAATCATGAGGCGACTCCAAAACCCATCTATGTTTTTGTTCTCCTCATCGGCGACGTCCTCAGTCTGTTTCGTCTCAGACGGCCTAGGGGCCTTGAAGATGTGGCAGACGATGGTACCTCGTCGGAGGGAGGTTTCGTTCTTTGTTTAGCCTGATTTTAGTGTCTTTTATTCTAAAATGGTGGGGCGGCGATAATATCTAAAAACCAGAATAAGTTTGTCGTGTATGGCTTCTTGCCCTACACTTCCTCCGATGGTGTGTCTAGCGTCGACAGAAAAAACATGAAGTCGTGTGTCTGATGGATCCGTGAAAATCGATCGGTTTTTGTGTTTATTGATGTGTTAGCAAGTCGGTCTATTTTAATCTACGATTTTGTCACTAGCGATGGTTGCTGTTTTCTTGGTGAAGGGTGGTGGCCGAAAAATGTACGTGTTCACGTGGACGTACAGGCGTGTGGAGCACGCGGGGATGCTTGCAAAGGCACTGGTGAGAGGCTTGTGCGGCTGCCTCTCTTTCCCGTCTGGCAAGTTCCGACGACGTGTACCTACAGGCGTGCGTTTGTGAGTACGTCGCCGGTCCACGTACGCACGCACGTCTGGTACGCAGCGCCGTCTCGGTCGCCCGACGACAGCGACGGCGACGGCGAGCAGTCCAGCTCTCCACGACACGTTACGCGCGCGTTACGTAGCTCGCGCAGCTTGTCTCGGCGCGCGGCGAACACGTGTTTCACCGGCGACGTACGAGAACTTCCCGGCGTCATGATCCGGTGGCCCCGGTCGCGGCCATGCATGTGCATGTGCGGTCGCCGTCCAGATCGAATAAGGGCATTAGGAGTCAATTCCTATCCCTTACATAAAAATCCCAGTAGAATCTGAGATACTCCCTCCATTCCATATATTGCTCACAAAAGTTTCATGGCTAATTCACAAAAGTTTCACACCTGCGTGAAACATATACAAAAATGAGAAGATATCCATTGAAGCATGTATAAAAAATTGAGGTATGTATAAAAAAATATAAAACTATGTTGAATCTTCAATCATTCATACATTTTTTTTATGAAACAAGAATCTGTGTGAAAACTCAAAGAAACAATTTTGAAACCTTGCGAAGTGGAGCACATGCTAATTTCCAAAAAAATAGAACGGTATATATATATACAAAACAAATAGAACTGCTAAGTTTAGCATGAATCTGAACTATAGACCGTGATGATAGTACAAAGACGTCAACAACCCAGGGATTGTAGTTTCGACCAAAGTTGCAAGAGTTTGATGTGGCTCGTGTGCCATGTTGCCGTATTGATAACAAATATGCCATTAGTGGGTCCTCGAGGAGTGGAACGAGAGGGGCTATCACTACAAAATGGGCGAAGACGCCAACAGCTAAACATCGGAGCCATCGGCATAGACCGCGACCAGGTCAGCCCACCTCCCTGGCAAGCTATCGTTGGCGTAGAATTATTTTCGATGTAGGATAGCCTACGACGACGGCTGCCCTCGGCATAGCTATTTTTCTTTTTACCTCATTAATCTATGAAAAATCATAACTAAATCATTCTAATTCAGAAAAATATAAGTAATATATCAAAATTTGCAAAAATAATAATAAAATCTATCTATTTACCCTCAAATATTACATATTTGTAAATAAAAATTAAGTGAAACATAAACATTACATATAGTTTGAAATGGGCATAAGAAATTTAAAAATGATCCAAACAATGTAAAACCTTCATGTGGTGTCATATTATGTGATATAGTTGCAAGGAAAAATATAAAACTCGGTATATTGATTATGTTTCAAAAAAACCTTCACGAAATGACTTATCTCATTCACGGTTTCCTGGCTTTCGGGTCTAAGACCAACGTTATGGCTAGAATCACGACATAATTTGTGATAAGTTGATATGGATACCATATTTGGATTCCTCATTTTTCCGATCAATTTAGACATATTATTTGTCGAATTCCAATTTACATATTTAAAGATATTAATTATTCCATATTAAATAAAAAATAAAAAATCATTATATTTTTATTCGAATTCAATAATATTTTTACTTATTCATTGTTGTTCACTTAAATATTTTTTTGTAATTTCAAAAAATAAAACATGTGACATGATATAAGAGTTAATAGGATTGATATCGTAGTATTGACAAAAAGATATAAAATACTTCGCGGAAACTGATTCACAAACGGAGATGTTAAAGTTAACCTTGCTACGAGTAGAGTAGTAAGAATGGGTGACCGACCGAAAGGTTGACCAAGACTGCAATTTGATCAAAGATTAAGTATAATTAGTGTTAAAAATATGCCAAGTGAGAGATTAATGAGTCAAACAATTTAAAGATTAAAAAATTGAAAAAATTGATTTTTTTAATTATTTTATGGCCGGCCGTTATGCTATGCCGCCGGCTGCCCTCGGTGTAGCCTATGCCGGCGGTGTTTCGATACGCCGACGACCTTCGTGACTGCGCCTAGTGGGATCTTTGCCAAGAAGGCTACACCGAGGGCGACGGCTATATGGCCTACGCCGACGGCTTTTGACCGTCGGCCTTCCACGTCGTTCCTGTAGTGTATGAAACGTGAGCATGTCTAGGATGGGGAGCATACAAGTTTATCCCCGTTTAGATTCGAATACAGTAATCGGATCCTACTACTGCTATCAATCCACTATAATCGACAAAGCTGGAGGTTATAGAGGGTTTGATGGTGGTTCGCCCATGCAAGGTAAGATTGATCGTTGTCTGTTGTCCTAAGGGCTGCCCTTATGCCATCTTATATGGACATCTGACATTCAGGTTACAAGGAGAAATATCGGGCCGATGATCCAATCAGTAGCTATCTCATTGGTGGGAGTCAGAGTGAGACTTTGACCGTGTTTTAGTAGGGCATATATTTGGTTTATATAAAATATAAATATTTAAATTTCCACAAATCTGGTCAATATAACATCATCAGTTGGATCCTTGTATTTTCTTCACTTAAGCGATTTTAATAACTTAGGGAACCCCTCTGTTTACTCATGTAGAATATTGAGAATACAAGAGGCCATTAAGGCAAACATATATTACATCGATGATCTTTGTTGAAATTCCAAAGACTCAATCCTCTATATCCTCTATTTACACCTCCCCTATTCAGAAAAAATCCTCTATTTTACAAATGTAGATAGTTTAGGGCTTCTTTGGTTAAAGTCCCATGAAATTGTCCATTTTAGAGCACATTTTGATGCGTACAAAGAAATCATCGGAGTATCTTTTTTTTCCTTTGACTGACATCGAAAACAGAATCTTAGGAAATCTGACATCCAGAAGATGATTGAGAACACTAATAGAAAAACATACATACGTACAAAATAGGAAAACCATAACAGTTGGGATTTTGTATTTCTACATTCCCGTGATTCAAACATTTGATGTCCTGTTTTTCCTATTCCAGGTGTATGGAATATATGCAAATGAAAAGAGGCCCTTAACTCAACATAGCATCGATGTTCTTTAATTTGTTGTGGCAGGTGGACCCACTACCATGCTTGTGTACTTTCATCATAAGTAGTAGCTCACGTACTGTTCAAATATCTACAACTTCAATCGTCAATACATAGAAGATTATGAAATGGACATACCGCATAGCAGGAAAAAAAAAAATCACGCTCTCGCGACTGGACGCCCCCTGCGCGGGCGTCTGGTCGTGCCGCCGCGGCCCCCCTCCTCTGGTAGCTCCCCCACCGCCGTCGTTGGCGTGCGTCCGCAGGCAAGGCCCGGGCGGCTTCCTGCACTTCCCCTTCCGGAGGCGTCCTCGCGTGGGGTGGCTCGGCTCCGGGTGGTGCTCCCTGGCCTTGGCGGCAGTTCGGCGCGACTTCGGTGGATGGTGGCGTCACGGCGGCGCCTCTAGTTGGTGGCGATGGTGGCTGGTGCAAGCTCGGCCGCCGGCCGGTGATGTCCTGCAGGCCCAGATCTGGGCCCTTTGGACCCGATCTGGGTCATTTTGGGCCGGGCTTGGCGGCGCGCGGTGAGATAGTTCCTCCGCAGGAAGCGGTCCGGCGCGCGACCGGGAGGGCGGCGGGGTGACGGCGCAGACTGCTGCGAGGTGGAGCGCTCCGGTGGCGCGGGTTGGGGCTCGACCCAGATTTGGGCCCCTCGGGCCTGGGTGGGCCGTCCTGCTGGCGGGTGCTGCACCTACTGGAGATGGAGGCGGCGACTCCGCTAGGACTTGGGACTACGCTATCGTGCCTTGCCTGTTGCAGCGGGGTGACTGGGGCTTCACGAGCCCATTCCGGGCCCGGCCAGGCCCGTCGAGGCCTGGTGTGCCCCGGATACCCTGTCCGGTCGACTACCACCTCTTGGTGGTGGAGGTTGGTCTCTCCCGCACGGCTTCGGTGCTGCGGTACCTCGTCTCGTGATGGCGCGGTCCTCCGTCTTGCAGGACGCACTCCAAGGTCCTCAAAGAGACGGCGAGGGTGTTTTTGAGAGCGTGGTGGCGCAGGCTCGTGGGTGGCAAGGTTGGTGGTGGTGCTCCGGTGTGCCTCGGGGCGCCTTGGTAGGGAGGGGATCAGGAGAAATCCTTGTCGGCTTAGCCGACTCCGCCGTGGTGCCGCTTTCGAGTGGCGCCTTTCCTTCTTGGAGGGCGTCACGGAGATCCCTCTCCCTATGTGCCCCGTGTACCGGGGGAAACCCTAGGACCAGTTCAATGGTCCGGGTAGCTGCGTCGAGCATCGCCTCCCTCCACGAGGGTGCTGCTTGGTACGGGTACATCGGAGGGCTTGGAGCGTGGTGGGACATAGCCGGTGGGCGCAACGGTGTTGGATCGTCCTTGTTTAGTCGACTCACTGCCATCTGTATTTCTTTTTTTCTTTTTGGACATGTTCGTCCATGCTTCTTGTATCGTGTTGCGTCTCTTTTTTTGGGCCCAAAGGGAGCACGGATACATCACACGTACAGTCCAAGTCCAGTTGGTAGGCGTACTAGCATAATTCTAAGCTAGTATCTCTGTTTTAAAATATAAGATGTTTTTATCTTTTAGGTTTATAAAGAAAATAATCTAAACTTCTTTTAATATGTATGTAGGTTTACTTATAGGTTTTAAACGAAGGTAGTAGGCGTATATACCGGTCGTCTGACTGAATCCGTGCACTGCCACGAAGCTTGGAATCTCCCTCCCTCTATTGGGGTCTGCCTGCCTTTTTTTCCTTTGAGATCTCTCTGCCTGGCTTAAGAAGGAACGATCATCACACTAACCCCCTGCCATATATGGCCAATTAACTGGCCATGCAAGTCGACCTGGTCTGGTGGTACAAGTAGGAACAAACTACACGTGTTAAATTTGATCACCTCTGCTGGCGTCTCCAGTGTCTAGATTCATCAATTATCTGATAATTCCGGTATCTATTTCCACGAGTAACACGAACCCAGCACGTATTTTTTCTGGCCGGCGCCAGTGGCCAGTCGATGTCAGGGAACATTTGGCTTCCACAGCCCTGGCTGGCAGGGTCGTCCTGGGTGATAATGGCCGAAAGACGTACGCGGTCACGTGGACGTACAGGCGCGTGGAGCACGCGGGGATGCTTGCAAGGCACTGCTGAGTGGCTTGTGTGGCTGCCTCTCTTGCCGGCTGGCCAGTTCCGACGTACGTACGCACGTCCGTCTGGCTGGTCCGCAACGCCGCCTCTCGGTCGCCCGACGACGGCGACGGCCAGCGGTCCAGCTCTTCACGTACGACACGTTACGCGCGCGCTACGTACATAGGCCTTGTCACGGCGCGCGGCCAACACGTGTTTCACCGGCGACGTACGAGAGCTTCTCGGCTACTGCTACAGGATCCGGTGGGCCTGGTCGCGGCCATGCATGGTCGCCGTCCAGATCGAATAGTAACGTCGTGGCTTGTGTTCATATATATATCGGGTGATCCAGATCGCAGGCACACGGAAATCTACAGCTAAGATTCCACATCGTTTTTCTTGAGGGAAGCTAAGATTCCACATCTAGGCCTTTTTTCTTTGAACCGGGAAAGGCCCCGAAGGGCCTAGACTCTCCATTGTACGACAAAAGGTGTACAACTTACAAAAAGGACCCTAAGAAAAAAATAAAATTACACCATGGTCCAAATCTTTTACACCTCACACCCACAATCGACCGTAGAAATGTGATCGAGTCTTTGGACGCCGCCGATTGTTCGCCTCTGATTCCGGCAACAGCTGCACGCGCCGGGGACGACACCACTTGGGCCTGTATCAGCGATGAATGTCACACAGAGGGAGAGAGAAGGCCTCCCATGCTAGAGGTTGTAGACGCTCTGGCCGTCATGGCCATCGAGCCTGGCTTGGCCTGAATCTCGGCCAAAGATAACGGTTACCCACGTAGGGTTCCGCTTGGGGATCGCTAGAGTTGAAGGAGAGTCGCCCAAGGGTCGCTGAACCATCCCCTTCACCAGCTGGAACCACCTTCCCAGTACCTCCCCACCGCTCGCCTTCGCCGCCACGATCGGCCACGAGACAAGGAAGTCGTTCCTGTAGTTCCGTCAGTGAAGCTCGAGCACATCATCATCCCAACTGCAGACCCACCCGCCACCGGTTCCCACTAGAGGAGCATCGAATAGGGGGGCCGCGCTGCAACCTCTTGGCGCTGCTCCAGTGCGCCAAAGAGTTGCTCGGCAACAGCAGGTAGGCCTGCCACTCGCCGCCGTCATCTCCTCGCCCCCACGGCCGGCCAACAGAAGAGAGGACTCAGGCAACAACAACCCAACCCCGTCGTCAGAAGCATCTTTATTAGCAGAAGTTGTGGCCTCCTCCACCGTTGCCTGCCCGCCATCGAGCAGTAGAAGGAAGAGAAAGAGGACCCCTATGCCGCCCCAGATCTAGCTGCTTAGACCCTAGGCACAGCTTCTCTCTACGCGCAATGATCCCAAAAGCGGCATGTAAATATGTGTATCATGTAGTAGTATCATAGTTGTATAGTATTTAATTGTTTATAGAATCCCAATATAAATATGTGTACATAATCTATTTAGTATTAAAATATTTAGTTTTATGTGTTATGATACCCTATCATAATATGATACCATCATCATCTTTTTCCATTAATTGGCATATGGCACATCAGATTTTTGCATAGTCTATCTCAACATGCAAACTATCCACATCACCCACTATTTTAGCCAATCAATTAGCCATGTCATCTCATTAGCTTTTGTTTATGATACATGCAAGCTATCCATGTCATCTACTTCTTGTCCATATAATTGTACATGCCACCATCTTTTATTCATCCAATATGCAACAATTTATGTCAATTAAATATAGTCTGGCGACTATAGTGACCAATCTGACATATCAGACATATTTCTATAAAACTTCATATTGTATGCATTTTATACTATTTATTTATTTACACAATTAATCTATTAAAGAGATTTCCGCTGCAATGGTGGGGTATTCTTCTAGTTAACTATGCATCGAGATCGTTTCATCAGAAAAACAAAGGCCAAGAATCCATACAGCCAACAAAACTAGCAAGAAGGTTCGTACGAGTTGACTATTTAGCACAATTGGAACGAAACAGCCCGCAGCTTTAGGGCATCTCCCCCAGCTTCCGTTACTGGAAGCCGGATAGCAGACTTGCTAGCTAGTCGCTGAGAGACGAGGAAGGAACTCAAAAGGCAGCCCCCCATGTCGATCGTGGTGACCCTCGATCCGGGAGGTGCTTGCTCCACGATTAGAGCACTGGCAAGGACGACTATCGCGTAGGACCGGCGTGCGTGTTCCATGCTCGTGGCGGGAAGGTGAATTTCAATCGATGTTTCTCCGAGCATGCGAAGCGAGAGCTGTTTTTACTGCTCCCTTAGATCCATATTAGTTGAATTAAATTGTCTAAATTTATATGTATCTAGTTAAGTAACTAGTCTAGATGCATCCGTATCTAGATAAAGTTGAGTCAACTAATATGGGTCGAAGGAAGTAGCTAAATGCGATGGAGACATGCGTGGACGATGACAACGGCATCTCGTCGATCTTCAAGGCGGGAACTAATGTAAGGCGAGAATCCTAATTCTAATCCATTTTGAATTTTGTACCTAGTGAAATTTTTATTAAAATTTTAAACGAAAAATCTTAAAATAAACTAGACGTGGGACTTTGGTAGGATCTCACTGATATGTAAGTTGTCTTTTCTATGGGCGATCTTTTGAAAGGGAGACCTTGATTGAGTACACCCGTGTATGTTTATGGGTCCAACATCTTTTTTTACAAGTATAAGTACGTCGAACTTATCAGAGTCCAGGTGATTTACAACTCTGACCAGACACCGTCTTCTACTCGTTCTTTTCATATAGCCCCCCACAGCCATAAAATTGCTAGGGACTCAGGACGAATTTAATCACCCAAGCACAGATCGGATCGATCGACTCAGTTCCAATGCCTCCACGCGAGTCCAACAACGAGGCGGTGACGCCGGCCGCCGATGCCAATGCCGTCGCAGCAGCGTTCCTCCCGCGCGACGTCATCGCCAGCATCCTGATCCGTCTCCCGGCGAGCGTTCTTCGCCGCCTACGCATCGTTTGCAAAGAATGGCGAGACGTAATCTCAGACCCAATCTTCATCAGGGCACAAACGCTCCAAGGATCACACGCACCGACCCACACGATCGTGTTCGCTCACTCTTCCAGCCGGAGCACCGGTGGCATCGTGTTCCTCTTCGACGAGGGCTGGCGTCTCACGGCAAGGTTCACCGTCGACGTATCCGAGGACATGGTAGGGACGTCCAACGGCCTGCTCTGCTTCCATGACCGACGAGAAAAAATCATCAGGATCGTACAACCCTTCACCGGTGAGGCGATTACCGTGCCGGAGCCGCTGCCGGAGGCACCAACGGATGGCTGGTCTTCGCTCTGCTTCGAATTCGGGTTCGACGCCACGACAAGGCAATACAAGATCGTCTCCAGACACGTAGCCTATGATCCTCAAGACCGTCGCAGATGTACTGTGTTGGTGAATCTGTTTACAGTCGGAGTAGATAAGGACTGGAGAATCATGAGCACCGACGCATATTTCTCCTCCAGCCTTCGCTTCTTCCGCGACATGGCGTGCAACGGCACAGGAGCCGTCTATTGGACTTACAAGCAACGTTATGACATGATTCCGACGTACACGCGCCTCGATCCGGCGACGGAGGAGATCACGTCCGTTGAGTGTCGGATCGTCGACAAACAACCGGTATTTTGTCATCACCCATCATGGAAGAACCCGGGCATGATCGGAATAAGGTGGTTGTCGGATGATGGCTGCTGGCCTCCTGACATGACCTCCATGGCACACCAGGTCGATGCCGTCAAGACACTGCCCCGTGGGATGGTCCTCCCGAGCCAGCATGCCCTACAAAGGGGACACCTTATGCTACTGAAGAGGAACGGAACTCTGTACGCTTACAAGATCTCGTGAGCAGAAGTACTCGAGGACTTGACATGGAGAACAAGCATCTACTGCTGTTTGGAATTGGCGAGGAGAAGGAGCCAGCCGAGAGCTCGTCAAGCGGTCAGTTCATTTCGGTTCATGGTAGCCAATGGTCAAGAGCACAACAGACCAATTTTTCGGGTACGAATATAAGCATGTTTGCCTATGTCCCGACAACATGTTCAGCTCCCTTGGCACTCTATTTTGGCACGAGTATGTACTAGCTTTTTATGTATCACCAGCTGAGAACTATGAAGTCTTGCACAATCTTTTATACAAACGAATGGTCAACCATATATATACTATAGACTTAAGCTTGATGGAAAGGAAGCATTTTAAGGCCATGTGAAAGCATGTGTCTATGGTTGGACTCAAAGGCTATGTGTTTATGACTTGTGGATTCAAAGGCTGTGTGTTTATGGCTTGTGGACTCAAGAAGAAAAAAAATCAAATCTGGACCAGCTCAAAAAAAATGAGGAATTATACAAGGCCTATATAAAAAAACATCGAACCGTAGTTAAAGCATCTCTAGCATACACACACAAAATCTGTCGGTGCACAAAAAACCGCTATTATTTAGCGCGGCGGGCAAAAATCGTGCTTCAGCAGATGCGTAAAAATTAGTCGCACATAAAACAATTTAGAGAACGCACACAAAAAGCCTAATCCTGTGCTATTGTTATCACCATATTTTGGCCAAAGGAGGAGATGGGCCGTAATCAAGATGGGCTTGGAAGATACATATATGCAACGTGTTGTTGAATCGGCCTTGTGCGTGGATTTGGGCTAAATTGCCCGTGTATTTTATATTGTAGTAGGTTACGTTTCGGTTTAAGTAAAGAGATAGGATTGCTAGGTTTATTCCAAAGATAGAAAGTCTCCGGACTATAAATATGTACCTAAGGTTATTGAGAAAAGGAGGACGATCACGTTCACAACAAACACAATCTCGGCGCATCGCCACCCCTTGTTTCTAGGGTTTTTCTCGGGTAAGTGTCATGCTGCCTAGATCGCATCTTGCGATCTAGGCGGTATCTGCTTATGCGTTATTTGGTGTTACTCGTACTGAAGCCTTGTTGATGGCGAGTAATACTTTTATCATAGATTTGTTTAGGCTAGCATCGGTACTTTTTGCTATGATTGCTTAGCTATGCTGCCTTTACTTATCTCGCTGCCTTTGCACCTTTTTTGGGTGTAAGGGTAGCATCTTGCTTGATCTTTATTCAGTCGATTCGATCCGTTATAGTTTTGCCTTGTTTTCCAAGGTTTAGTCTGATATCCACGTAGTCAGGCCTTGCAAACGGGTTGAACGATCCAGTAGTGCGTGAGGATATGGTTTGCTAATTCGAGAGGAGTTGTTCCGGGAATTGACTTTACGTCGGTTGTTAGGCCTTCTCTAGGGTTAGTTTTCTATCATCTTTTGTATTTACCAGGCTCAATTACGTGTAGGATGTTCCAATTACGTGGTGAAAACGTTAAACTGTCGTAGATCGATTTAACTTGTATTGATGAAGCAAAACCCCATGTTATCATAGATCTAATGCAGAACCATGGGATAATCGGCTCCGATTCACAGGGAAACCTGAGAGCCGGTCGCGGCTTGAATTTTACGTATGTTTGTTTGCCATGCAGGAAACCAATCGAAGCAATCCATCACCTTCCTGACCAGGTATAGGTCAGGTGGCATGCCCTTGCACCAGCCAGGACGTGTGCCGGAGTGTTGCGGGCCGTTGCCCGAGGGACCAGGGCCCACCAGCAGTTCTGGGAGCCTCCCGGCTCTTCGTGTTGCCCGTCGCTGCTCGCCGGTGGGTTTTGGCAGGCAACACATTCTGGCACGCCCGGTGGGACATTCAACAACGTCTATATCAACATCCGACGCTGCGATGGAGAACAGACCGGTCACGTACGACGATCTGCCTGAGGAGCACAAGGCAAAGTATGATGATATCAAAGCTCTCTTCGAAGCCGATCTCATCGGCTCTTTTGAGAGGACTCGTAAACATGGCATCAGGTGGAAAGGGTTCTCACCCGAAGGTGCTCTTGATGAGGTGGATCTGTCTGTTCCTTCAGAGGAGCGCACCAGAGCTCTGCGACAGGAAGTCAATTACATGGTGGCTCATTCTCTTCATCGCCATTCTGAGAGCCTAGTGAACGCTTTCGAGCGTGTCGCGGTTCGCGTAGTTCAGGAGATCATGAAACATCAGTACTCTCCGTCGGGGCCTACTCTAGGGACTCACCAGGGAGAAAGACCGCTCCAAACCAGGCCACAGCTGCCATTCACGCTTGCAGCTCCGGAGCCACCAGGGGCACCGGCGTACATCGTCTACAAGGTTGGAGGTAACCCTGGCGATTGCCAATTCCTGTTTGAACCACCTAAAGAGATTCCACATGGATATGTGTGCACCTACGTGCCGGACTGCAATAGCCTGCCGCGCACGAACCAGGTGGCAACTGCAGGGATTTCTGGGGCAGGAGTTTCTGGAGCAGGGGCTTCGGGGGCAGGTATTTCCGGAGCAGGGATGTCTGGGATGGACGCTGATAAACAGGCATGGCTAGCCAAGTACGCCACCGGAGCGAGTTCTGAGAATTTAACCCCTGCAGCTCAAACGGTGGAGCAAATCCATACCATCTTGAGAGACCAGTTCGGCTTTGTGCCGAAGAGAAGGACAATCGGCTATTCTAAGCCGTACCCAAACGAGTTTGATCTAATTCCGCTGCCACCCAAGTATCGGCTCCCTGAGTTCTCAAGGTTTAGCGGATCAGAAGGGTCGAGCTCGATCGAGCACGTGAGCCGATACCTGGCACAGTTAGGCATGATTTCAGCATCGGATCAGTTACGCGTAAGGTTCTTTGTGCAATCTCTGACAGGACCAGCTTTTGGGTGGTACACCTCGTTGCCACCGGATTCGATCCAGACCTGGAAGCAACTGGAAGAACAGTTCCACATTCAGTATCATTCAGAAGCTACCGAAGCTGGCATTGCAGATCTGGCGCAGGTGCGGCAAAAGCGGGGAGAAACGGTAGCTGAGTACATTCAACGTTTCAGGACTGTCAAGAACCGATGTTATTCGGCTCGTTTAACTGAGAAAGAAGCAGTCGAGCTGGCAGTGTTGGGTCTCTCAGCACCTATCAAAGATCTGGCTTTCCAAGTAGAGTACAATTCATTGGCGCACATGGCCCAGAAGCTGACAATGTATGAACAGCGCCACCCCGAGTTGTACCAAGACAAGTTCAAACGTCCGATAGGCCTGGTCGATACAGAAGAAGAAGATCCTACACAAGACCAGGAGGTGGCCGTGGCTGAATGGGCTCGGGGGGCAGATCCTGTGTCCTGCAAATGGGTGAAGCAGCAAGGGCCTGCAAAAGGGTTCGACTTCGATGTGAGCAAAGCTGAGCAGATATTCGATTTACTGCTGAAAGAAAAGCAGCTGAAGTTACCCGAAGGCCACAAAATCCCTACGGCTCAAGAGATGAACGGGAGACCATACTGCAAGTGGCATCACTCGTTCACCCACACCACCAATGACTTCAAAGAGCTACGTCGCCAGATCCAAACGGCGATAGAACAGGGCCGTCTGATCCTTGGGCAATTCGCCATGAAAGTAGACACAAACCCATTTCCCGGCGTCAACATGGTAGAACACAGCCACTCCACGAGGCGTCAGTTGGATTTCTCGTTCGATGTTAATATGGCAGGACCTGTGTACCACCATGGCACATATAAGGAGGAAGACGGTCGCTCTCGGGGCAAAGAAAGAGAGGAGGCCGGTCCACGTGACCGGCCCCGTTATGATGACAGGCGGTATTTGACCGAGGAGCAAGTGAGAAGCGTGCGATATCAGAAGCCACACTCCACGCATCTCCTTAACAAGTATGAGCGTCAGTATGACCGACGTCGCCGGCACGACAGAGACGATGAAGGATATGAGCACCTCGCTAATAAAAAGTCGAAGGAAAAAGAAGGCGTGGATAAACATTGGGATTGTCCTTTCTTCAAGTATTGCTGGGATGCCGGAATGAGCCGATTGCCTACAATCAACAACTGCCCAGAATGTGGACAGCAGAAGGATGACACAGGTCCAGTCTCAGTGTTCAAGCGCCTAGGGCCTCTCCCTCCTCGAGCAAAAGACCTCGAGGATCCAATGGGTGGAAAAGAAGAAGACAGATATCACCGGCCAAGGTGGTGCCCCGATGGACTCAGGCACACCCAAAAGCGTCGAGTTCAGCGGCTGCGTAACTTGGAGGAAGCCGAAGCGCAGTACCTCCACGCTTTAAGGAAGGCACGGCCCGATCTGGCCGTGAAAGTGCGGCAAGCCTTGGAAACGGAGGCTCGTCCGAAAATGAAAGAGTGGCGCCCCAAACCAGTAAAAGCCGATGCGAAGACATCGGCTGGCACAAACATGGTGTTCACACTTCCGTCAGAGTTTTGCGCTCCAAGAGCCAAAGAACTACCAGTGGCACAGTTTGACTGCGGCCCACGGCCGGTTATCTTTGAAAAGCCACAAGAGAAGGGCTACAAACATCTGAAAGCTCTGTACTGCGAGGTTACATCAATGGGCAGCCTGTCCGCAAGATGTTGGTTGACACCGGAGCGGCAGTCAATATAATGCCATACTCCATGCTACGGCGTTTGGGACGCTCCACTGCAGATCTGATCAAAACCAACGTAACGTTAAGCGACTTCAACGGCCAAACTTCAGAGACGCAAGGCGTTCTGAATGTGGACCTGACCGTGGGCAGAAAAACCATCCCTACGTCATTCTTCATCGTTGACAGCAAAAGCACCTACGCTGTCTTGCTGGGGAGGGATTGGATTCACGCCAACTGCTGCATTCCATCCACGATGCACCAGTGCCTGATACAGTGGGATGGAGATGAAGTGGAGGTCATCCATGCAGATGATTCGATCGAGATCTCCATAGCTGGCATGAACATCTGGGAGGCAGGAGACCAAGAGCCGATCTTTGGAGTCAGTCTAGACGGCTGTGAGCGCATTGAAGCTACAAAAAACGGGGTGAGGCTGGTCTTATCCACTGGCCTGACAGAATAGCAAAGTCCACGATAGTACGTGGTATGGCCGATCCCTGCGATCGGCCACAAAAAATAAGAAGCAGCAATCTTACGACAAACAGGTCATGCAGTCGTAGTAGGGAGGTTCCCTGCCATTGTAGAGCACAGATAAGTTGTAAACCTTCCTTGACTAATGCAATCAAAAGGGGGCCGATTCCGGCAATCGGCCCAAATTACCTTTGTTATCCTCACCAACTGTTTGCCCCGTGTTTAGCATCGATTTAGCAGGTGACGGAAAGCTATTGTATGGGTTTACCTCCGCTGATGAGCTAGAGGAGATAGACATCGGTCCTGGGGATAAGCCACGACCAACATTTATCAGCAAGAAGTTAGATCCGAATCTGCGGGGTCCGATGATAGCTTTGTTGAAAGAATATCCAGACTGCTTTGCCTGGGATTATACAGAGATGCCCGGGCTAGACAGGAGCATCATTGAGCATCGACTCCCGCTTAAAAAAGGATTTCGGCCTCCAGCAGCGAGCATGACAGATGAAGGCCGAAATTTTGAAAGAAGTCAAGAAAGAGATCGAGAAAATGTTGACAGCTAAGTTAATCAGGCCATGCAGGTATGCTGAGTGGATTTCTAGCATCGTACCTGTAGAGAAAAAAGATGGCCGTTGGCGTGTTGCCATAGATTTTCGGGATCTCAATAGAGCCACTCCAAAGGATGAGTATCCGATGCCGGTAGCAGAGACATTAATCAACGCAGCTGCTGGTCATAAAGTCTTGAGCTTCATGGATGGCAATGCTGGTTACAACCAAATTTTTATGGCTCCGGAAGATATACACAAGACTGCATTCAGAGTCCCAGGTTCGGTGGGGTTGTTTGAATATGTAGTCATGACGTTTGGACTGAAGAATGCCGGCGCCACATACCAAAGAGCCATGAATTACATTTTCCATGATCTGATCGGCAAGCTGGTGGAAATTTATATCGATGACGTGGTGGTCAAGTCTGCTTCAGTACAAGGACACTTGGACGATCTGCGACGCGTCCTGGACCGAACAAGAAAATTCGGGCTACGGATGAATCCAAAGAAGTGTGCCTTCGGTGTGACGGCCGGTCAGTTCTTGGGTTTCTTGGTCCATGAACGCGGAATCAAGATCGGCCTGAAAAGTCAGGAGGCAGTGCGAACAATGAAGCCACCTACCACGAAGAAAGAACTGCAGTCTCTCATCGGCAAGATCAACTTCGTCAGAAGATTCATCTCCAATCTGTCAGGAAGAATAGAGCCGTTCATGGGACTGGTGAAAATTAAAACTGATGAGGAGTTCCGCTGGGGGACAGAACAACAACGAGCCTTCGACGAAATCAAAGAATATCTGACGAAGCCGCCAGTGTTGGTTCCGCCCCAGCCGGATAGGCCGTTCTACATTTACTTGTCAGTAGCCGACACGTCCATCGCCTCGGTGGTGGTGCAAGTTTATGATGGTCTGGAGCGAGTTGTGTTTTACATCAGCAGAAGGATGCTGGACGACAAGGTACCCTGAGATCGATAAGTTGTGCCTCTGCCTATTTTTCACCTGCACCAACCTGCACCACATATTGCTCTCAGCAGAGATTATCATTATATGCAAATCAGATGTCATAAAGCACATGCTGTCGGCTCCTATGTTGAAAGGCCGACTCGGCAAATGGATGTTTGCATTATCGGAATTTGATATCCGGTATCAACCCGCGAAAGCAGTTAAGGGTCAGGCGTTGGCCGACCTTATCGCTGAAAGAATCAACACTGATATGGCAACGCTGTCTGTACGAGCGTGGGCTATGTTTTTCGACGGATCGGTTTGTGATGAGGGTTGCGGCATCGGCATTCTACTCGTGTCGCCCCGGGGGGCAACATACTCCTTCTCCATCAGGCTATCTACCCCTCGCACCAACAACGTCGCCGAGTATGAGGCGATACGCAAGGGAATGGAGTTGCTCATCGAAGCTAGAGCAGAAGCAGTGGAAATTTTTGGAGACTCCAAATTGGTGATTTTCCAACTCACGGAGGAATACAAGTGCGAGAGCGAGTCTCTCTTTCCATTGTGGTTGCAATGCCATGAGCTAATGGCACAGTTCCGGTACATAAACTTGAACTGGATCCCGCGATCACAGAATATCGAGGCGAATGATCTCGCACAAATGGCTTCAGGCTACAAGGATGTGGCAGAGGGAGCTGATGTTCAGGTACAGTTCCTGGAGGCGGACGACTGGAGAGCCGATATCTTCAATTACTTGAAAGATTCGGCTCGGGGGGCACCTAAACGGATAAGGTACAAGGCCATGAAGTATGTGCTTATTGGGGATGACATGTTCTACAGGACTCTGGAAGGGTTGCTTCTCAAATGTCTAGGGCCAACCGAAGCCAATCGGCTCCTACACGAGGTACACGAAGGCGCCTGTGGGACTCACCAATCGGCTCACAAGATGAAATGGTTGATCAAGCGATCAGGGTTTTATTGGCCCACCATGCTGGAGGACTGTTTTAAGTACTACAAAGGGTGTCAAGCATGTCAGAAATTTGGAAAAATTCAGACGGTACCCGCGTCAGCAATGAACCCCATCATCAAGCCTTGGCCATTCCGAGGTTGGGGCATGGATATGATTGGCAAGATCAATCCTCCGTCAAGCAAAGGCCACATGTGGATTTTGGCCATTACGGATTATTTCACTAAATGGGTGGAAGCCGTCCCTATGAAGTCAGTGAGCTCAAAGGATGTTATCGATTTTGTGAATGAACATGTCATTCATAGATTCGGGATTCCCCAAATGATCACGACCGATGGAGGTTCGGTCTTCACTTCTTACGAGTTTAGAGAGTTCTGTGAGGACACGGGAATTAAGTTGATCCGATCATCTCCATACTATGCTCAAGCAAATGGGCAAGCTGAAGCGTCCAACCAGAGCCTTATCAAGCTGATCAAGAGGAAGATCGATGAGCACCCTAGGCGTTGGCACGAGGTTTTGTCAGAGGCTTTATGGGCTTATCGCATGTCATGTCATGGAGCGATAAAAACCTCGCCATACCATCTAGTCTATGGACAAGAAGCCGTATTGCCCTGGGAAATTACGGCTGGATCGAGACGTGTCACTTTTCAGAACGATCTAACAACTGAAGAATATACGGCCCTGATGAGTGACAGTGTTGAGGATTTAACTGAGCTTAGGCTGTGGTCGCTTGAGAAAATCAAAGAGAACAAGGCCAAGGTAGCTCGTGCATATAATAAGAAGGTGAGACCGAAGGAGTTCCACGTTGGCGATCTGGTATGGGAAGCTGTATTGCCATTGGGGACTAAGGATGCGAAATATGGTAAATGGTCTCCAAATTGGCACGGGCCATACAGGGTCGATCAAGTTTTAAGAGGGAACGCGTACATGCTTGAGGAGCTAGACGGCGTGAAATTCCCAGCGGCTGTCAACGGTCAGCATCTCAAGAAATATTTCCCAAGCATGTGGGACGATGGACAGTGAAATATGGGGGCCGATGCATGAAATCGGCCAATAAAAAACTAAAATATATATATATATAGCCGATGCACAGCCATCGACTCTAGAGGTTCAAACTGTTACGAGCAGGTGCCAGTTTACATGAATGAGCTACTGAAGGAATGCCTCGAAGGCGTGGAGGGCGTCAGCACGGACACGATCCACCTCGGCGATCTCGGCTTCGTCGTCTTCGTCCTTGCCCGTCACTAGCTGCTTGTTCAGGGCACGTATTTCCGCCAGATCGGTCTTCAGTTGAGCTTTGAGGCCTTCCGCTTCGTCTTGGGAGCGGGCGATGAGTGCTTCTTTGTCACGGATGAGCTGTTTAGTCGCCCGGACCTTCTCTTCAAGATCTCCCAGTTCCTTTTTCAAGGATGCGAGCTCGGCGGTGCTGACAGAGGTGTCAGTTTTGGCATCCAGAGACGCCTTTTTCTCGTTGAGCTGCTGACATTTGTCTGCAATGTTGGCCTTCAGTGGGAGTTGGGCGCGGCGCAGATTAATCCTCGCGCGAGCCAACTTCACCCTTGACCCGTAGAAAGACAGAGTTACAACTGGCCAAAGCTTCACCTGTAGTGCTACTGGGAGTTGGTCCTTGATTTCAGCAAGAACACTCTTCACCTCTTCAGAGCCCTCGATCAACTTCTCGATCGGGGAGGACAGCAAGGCTTTGAGACGCTGGAATTGAGGTAGAACAGCCCTTGCTCGTGGTTCATCGTCAGCAACAGGGAGAGTTGGTTCGATGGATTCAGGGTCGAACGTCAGCAGACCTGAGATATCACAACCCTGGCAGGCCGAAATGGCGTCAGTATGCGTCCAACACGGAAGGAAGAGCCGAACGAAGCGAACGTACCTCTCCTAAGGTCAAGGGGGTAGCAGATGACGAGACCATCGG
This sequence comes from Avena sativa, assembly GCA_916181665.1. Lineage (NCBI taxonomy): Eukaryota > Viridiplantae > Streptophyta > Magnoliopsida > Poales > Poaceae > Avena > Avena sativa. The sequence continues at coordinate 465,011,098 of OV702283.1, read as the reverse complement.
CTTGTGTGTTGTTGCTGGGGGCTTGGCCAAAGTGGTAACCGTTTCAGTTACACCTTCAGGGATTACTAGATTCGGCCTTGCGGCAGGCATCAGCACTTCCCCGGCTTTCCCACTAGGAGTGTCAGTCGCCTGCCTGGAAGGTGCTTGCCGATGTAAATAGTGATGAATCGGCAGATAAAAAAAACAATGGGTAAGAGCATGGAGGGTGATGTTGTGAAACCTCCTGGCTCGACGAAGAAGTTTGCAGTCCCTTGCGAGCCCTTTTGGGGCTCACGACTGGCCCCGCCTCGACTGATGCTCGGGGGGCAGCAGGTTCAGGAACTGGCCTTTTCCTGGGAGCCGATTGTGGCAAATCTGGCTGACTCGGTGTGATGGTCCTCTCAGAGTCTGTTAGACCCAATTCTCCTCGATTGGATTGTGTGTCCTCGCTGGAGGTGTCTTCGACGGAAGCCTGTAAGAAGGGAGAGCTAGTAAGCACGAGCATGTTTACAAGGATGTAAGAGATCAACCAAGGCATGGATCAGCGTACATGCGAACTTTCTGGAGAAGGGCTCAGGCGCCTCAAAGTCTTCCTGGCAGCTACCTTCCTCACCACCGTTCTTGTTTTAGTTGGAACTCGAGAGGCGGCGGACCCAGAAGTGGCTTGGATCTTGGAAGCCGATTGTGGTGATATCGGCTGGTTCTGCATCACGACCTTTTTAAAAGGTGGCGAATTTTTGCAGAAAAGGACCACAGGAGCTGGTGGGAAGAATTCGAAGGGGGAGCCATCATCGTGTGTAGGTTCAGGACCATCTTGTCGCTGCAAGGAGACGGAGCGGGATATTAGAAGAATCATTTGTGAGTTGCATCAAGAAAATTTACAAGTAATAGTACCTGTTCTACAGGGATATCATATTCAGCATCAAGCTGTTCCAGCAACGGTCCCAGCGCTCTCCTGAAGGCATGAGTCTTCCACATCGACCACCAGTTCTCAAAACCATCGGTTGATGAAGTAAAGATGAGGTTGTTGGGAATTGGGATGGTCAGAGCATCAAAGAAGGAATAACACCTTTGACTGGTGAGAGGATCGGGCAGGTCAGCTCTGCTCTCTGTAAGATGGTGGAGAAAGAAATGGGGAGGTACTTGTCCAAGGCCAAATTGCCGAGCCACTACGACTGGCTGGTAGAATTCATATCCAGGCTTGATTATTCTATTGGATGTGCTCATGCCAACTGGAAGAAAGCAGGGACGGATCACAGTGGAAAACAGCTGCCGAGTGCTGGTGTCATCGGCAAAGTTGTCTAGCCTGAAGGAGATTGGATTTTCAAAATGTTTCAATTCTTCCGTGTAAGGAAAGAAGATAGGATTATCCAGGCCTTGGAAGAAAATGCTGAACCATTGGGATGCTTCCTGAGGGATCAGTTTGCTACCTGGCAGTCTGTACAGAGCTTGGCCATAGCTGGTGCATCGGATCTGCTTCCCTTTGACATTTGGAAAGGTGCAACTCGCCAAAAGGGGGAAGTTTGGGACATGGTTTTGAAAATACAGCTGGGCCCATAGCTGAATGAACCACCAAGGACCTCCTGTTTTGACTGCTAGGCCGGAGAATAATTTGACAGACATCAACTGGAGATATCGATAGACTTCTCCAAGGAACAGTTTGCCGATGCCAAGTTGAGTGCCTTTGGCAAGTTCGTAGGCCAAGGAGAGGTAATTCTTGGTTGGAGCCAGGGAAGGGCCACAGAATATGAAATGTTCCAGCCAGAAGTTGAGGAAAGCCGTGTGTTCTTTCTCTGTGACAGGGCCTTTAGTTTTCATGTGTTTTTGAAGATAGGCACCCCAGTTCGTGCAGTCTGTTTTGGAAGAAAGCTTGTAGGGGACCTTTGTCAGCTTAAAAGCAGAGGGGCTGGGTGATGTAACGTCCAGACCAGTAATCATCACCACGTCTAACAGAGTTGGTGTCATGGGGCCATGACCAAACATGAAGCAGTTCAGAGCATCGGACCAGAAATAGCCGATGGTTTTTAGAAGATTTTCATGTTTCTCCAGGGGAGACAATGACAAGTGCAAGGCATCAGCTATTCCCGTGGTTTCCCATTGAGATTGGTAAGTTCTGGCTACCCTGCTAAACCAAGAAACCCAATGTTCAGGAGGATTAGGCCAGGCTCGCAAGCAGTCGGCCCAAGAATTCAAATCTAGGTTTTGGCTTACGAAGGGGATTCTGTTTGCCTCGCAAGAGATCAGATGGGCAGGACTAGATTTTGTACAGGGGCCAAGACAGAGAGAATTTGGGAGAGAAGGATGCGGCAGCAGGATGTCTGAAACCTAAAAAATTTAACGGTGGAATAAAGCATTAATTCAGGTGTTTGCTATTAATTCTAGCACCGTGTTCAGACTGCGAGGAGCAGGCGTACCTTCAGACCAGAGACCGCTGCGCTGGTATTGGACGATTCCGCCATCTAGTTTGCCGGCGGAGATGGATCTATGCGATTGGGGATCGAGGGTTCTTGTCGCTGTAAGCTCGATCTATGCGGTGAGGAAGTTGGAGATCTGGTTTAGCCTTTTTGAAGGGGGTCACAGGCTACCGTTTGAAGTTGGAGAGTGGCCGCTCAGATTTATCTCAATATGCGACCAAAGTTGATTTTGTCAACGTTTGTGGGGAAAGTCGATGTGTTACCATCGGCTCATTGGGCTTTGACTTGGTTGACCATATGAGCTAATATGGTGAAAGCCGATATATTGATATCGGCTTCTGGAACGTTGACCTATTTTGACTATCGGCAAAAGCGAATTGGAAAAGCAATCTTTGTTGATTCAAAAGACGATTGTTTACAATGGAGCCGATTGCTTACAAAAGGAAATCTACTGCTAAGTACTACTACTACTAGTTCCTAATCTAGAGGCCGGTGTCGTTGCCGCTGTCCTCGCCGTCGTCGTCCTCGCTGTCATCAGCGCTGCTGCCGGCGTCGTCTTCGTCGCTGCTGCTGAGGATGTCAGCGGGGGCCTCCTCGTCCTCGTCGTCGTCTTCGGTGTCCTCGCTGGACCCGGCGCGGAAGCGCTTCACCGGCGGGTATTCCTCGGAGGAGGTGTCCTGCTCCGCTTCCTCCTCCTCGTCGGAGGATTCGACGCCATCCCAGGACCAGGCGTCGTCGGAGCTCTCCACCTCCAGTTCCCCGTCGACAAGGAACTGGAGGCCCTCCTCGCCGTCGGTCAGGGACTCGTCGTCCTTCGACCAGGCGGCGAAGTCCCAGTCCCTCTCGTCCCACCATTGTGGGGCGAGAGCCTCGTACGCCGCCATTGGCGGGTGCTCCGGCGTCGGCTCTCGGTTGCTCATCGTGTTGGAAGATTGGGAGGACAGGGCAGATGATTTGGAGGAAGAAGAGGAGGCCATGGCGGAGGAAGAGGGTTTTTTCGGCGGAGGAAGAGGGTTTTTTGGCTAATGGAGGAAGATGGGGGCTGCAAACTGCTCAGGTGAATTTAAATAAGGGGAATAGTGGGAGACGGTTCAATGCCATAGCAGTTTCCATAATGTGGTGCCAAAACGGTCAAATCATGCACTGCGGAGAAGTTGAGAAGACAAGGCATCATGATGAGGGGGTGGCGTGACGATTCTGCTCTGCAACGCATTCTGGCAACGCGTAACCCGATACAAAAAAAAAGGGGAAGAAAAACATCAGCAGAGTGGTTTTGGAATTATTATTGCCAAAACCAGGGGGGCATGTGTTATCACCATATTTTGGCCAAAGGAGGAGATGGGCCGTAATCAAGATGGGCTTGGAAGATACATATATGCAACGTGTTGTTGAATCGGCCTTGTGCGTGGATTTGGGCTAAATTGCCCGTGTATCTTATATTGTAGTAGGTTACGTTTCGGTTTAAGTAAAGAGATATGATTGCTAGGTTTATTCCAAAGATAGAAAGTCTCCGGACTATAAATATGTACCTAAGGTTATTGAGAAAAGGAGGACGATCACGTTCACAACAAACACAATCTCGGCGCATCGCCATCCCTTGTTTCTAGGGTTTTTCTCGGGTAAGTGTCATGCTGCCTAGATCGCATCTTGCGATCTAGGCAGTATCTGCTTATGCGTTATTTGGTGTTACTCGTACTGAAGCCTTGTTGATGGCGAGTAATACTTTTATCATAGATTTGTTTAGGCTAACATCGGTACTTTTTGCTATGATTGCTTAGCTATGTTGCCTTTACTTATCTCGCTGCCTTTGCACCTTTTTTGGGTGTAAGGGTAGCATCTTGCTTGATCTTTATTCAGTCGATTCGATCCGTTATAGTTTTGCCTTGTTTTCCAAGGTTTAGTCTGATATCCACGTAGTCAGGCCTTGCAAACGGGTTGAACGATCCAGTAGTGCGTGAGGATATGGTTTGCTAATTCGAGAGGAGTTGTTCCGGGAATTGACTATACGTCGGTTCTTAGGCCTTCTTTAGGGTTAGTTTTCTATCATCTTTTGTATTTACCAGGCTCAATTACGTGTAGGATGTTCTAATTACGTGGTGAAAACGTTAAACTGTCGTAGATCGATTTAACTTGTATTGATGAAGCAAAACCCCATGTTATCATAGATCTAATGCAGAACCATGGGATAATCGGCTCCAGGAGCCGATTCACAGGGAAACCTGAGAGCCGGTCGCGGCTTGAATTTTACGTATGTTTGTTTGCCATGCAGGAAACCAATCGAAGCAATCCATCACCTTCCTGACCAGGTATAGGTCAGGTGGCACGCCCTTGCACCAGCCAGGACGTGTGCCGGAGTGTTGCGGGCCGTTGCCCGAGGGACCAGGGCCCACCAGCAGTTCTGGGAGCCTCCCGGCTCTTCGTGTTGCCCGTCGCTGCTCGCCGGTGGGTTTTGGCAGGCAACAGCTATAAATTTGGTGTGCCAGCTAACGCTGCACAACTGCCAAACTAAAACTGCCGCGTGTGACCTCTGCATCCCGCCTCGACGGCCACGGGCAAAAAATCACCCATGGACGACTATTCCGCCACTGCCCCAACTCACCATCCCCTCCGCCCCCACGTCTGTCGATGGAACAGTTTCGCCGCCGCTCGCAACACCACCCCCCTCGATGCACCCAACCCTAACGCCAGTATCGTCTACGGCTAGATGTTTGCTCCTCTACGGCCTATGAATGTGCATGCCATCGTCCACTGTCCTCCTTTAAGCCATCTTCCACTGTCCACCTTTAAGCCTTTAACTCAAATAGTTTGACATCCGCCAATAAATAACGAAGCGGTGTTAAATAAGTCATACTTTATTCTCCGGACGTCTAGCCGACCGTCTATGGTGAGAAGCAGGAAGAGATCGAAAAGGCCTGCTAAATAAGGGCTTGAGTGTCTCATGGACAATGACACTAGAAACACATGCGCTTTACACAGGGTGTCACAAAATAAAGCACCGGTTAGTGTACCGTAATAATCACACTACGTGACAACGCCATGCAGACGGCGCAGCGAAGCTCGCGTGTCCATCTAGTATCATCAATTCCTTCTCTCTTTTTCTTTTTTTCTTTGATTTGATGGTGTGCATCCTCTATATCTTTTGAGTGTCATGTAGATGCCGAGGCTGGATGTAATATGTGTCATCTTGATCCCTTGATAAGATATTTCCTCCGTTTATAAATATAAGATGTTTTAGATTTGTGAAGTAAATGTATCTAGACATCTTTTAGTACCTAGATTTATTTGAACCTACACACTAAAAGATATCTAAAAATATTAGCTTCACTAATCTAAAACATCTTATGTTTCCAAACAGAGGGAGTACTTATTATCGAGAAAAATCATCAATTATTTTTCTTTTTAGTAGTATATTTCACTCGTCATTCATCATTTGGATTGACGTGGTGGATAATATTTTTGGGTGATGTGTCCATGTGCACCCTGTCAGGAAACAAAGAATCATCCGACTCGTGTGTTTCCCTTGACGGGCGACCATAGCTGAGCATAATGGTCCTTCTCCAACATGCCTCTGGCCTATACCGTTGTTATCTTCGATGGCAGCGACGATGGTAGGCATGCCCTTTCACCATTACCTCGTGATCTAGTTTGACTACTGGTGCAATCAGGAACAGGATAGAGATGACATGTGGGATCCACGACCAACAGAGCGTAGTGTCGACATGTACTGCCAAGGCAGCTCTGACATACAGCTCCAACTAGTCTAAAATGTTGTCGGACACTATGAAACTGAGTCCTTGTGCTATATTTAACTTCTCGTTCGAGAAGTGATATGAAATTAAAAAACATTGGAAAAAAACAGAAATTATGATACTAGCTATAAGTAATTATTTTGTCCATAGCAAAACACCCTTGGATGGTGGCCGACGAATCCATTTAGTCGTGGAACGGCAGACGGCTTCTGGTTAGCCTGTGAGGGGACGAACAGCCCTCGCGTAGTGCAGCTGGCGGCCACCCTAGGAAAATGCAATTTTAGCATGCACGTTAGGTCCCGTGCATGTTAGAGACATCTATATGCTTCTTTTACTTTGAGAATTGCATAAAAAAGAATCTTTTACATGCACATAGTATAACATCTGACAATTCTATGACACACTCTCTCACTTCTTTTAACTCTCAATACTAGATTTAAAAGAGTCATATAATTTGAAATAATTATCTGATTAAAAATCTTTTTGAACCAACGTATTTATTTGTATTAAATCTTTTAAACAAGCCCAAAATTAATAAAATTGAAAATTTAAATTTCGAAACATAATGAAATGTCATGATTCACAATAAAACATATTTTATTATTGGTTTCTTGTTTTTCTTTAATATATTTTATTTTTTCAACTCGAAGGATTTTGTCAACTATTTTCTAATTATGATGGAAAAAGTTTGAAACATAAAGAAAGAGACTGTTTTAGCAATAAAAAACCACCAAGTTTCATATAATTTTTTTTTGTTTTATCAATTTCAAAAATCGTTTTTTAAATATTGTCAAAATATAATTAATATTAGTCTTATTTTGAAGCTCTCTCCGTTAAAAACCCAGATGTGCAAACGATTTTTAAAGTGAACTTATAATTAAAAATCTATAAGCGTTTTAAATTATACCACAATATAAAAGAAAATAGGCTAATCTAAGTAAAGGTTGCATGCAACATATAAGAGAGAGGATAGGACCATGCACGCTATATAGTCGTGCACATCAGAATCGCCGTTTTGGGCCGCCCTGTCCTCCTTACACGCTTCCACCAAAAGCTTCCCATGGCCCAGTTCATTGCTGGCAGGCGCAATGGTGTGAGCGTATAGGCCCTTGTCGAGGTAGTCATTTAGCAGCAGGTGATCCCGTTGCAGGGCATGTGGCAGCGCGAGGCGCCGCCTGTAAGGCTGTATTATGATGTTGTTATTTGGTGGCGTCGGGTGGCCACAAGCTCTCATGATCTTCGTTCCTGACTCTTCGGCCCACCCGACGCCACGGGTCATCCCGCACACCATTGCGTCTGCGTCTGGCATAACGACCAAGTTCTTACCCAACTCGATGGAGCCGGCGATGGACTCCGACGTGACCTCCTCTGTGGCAAGATCAAAGCGAACGAGATGGGCGAGGCGATCCCTAACAACGCACCAGTACACCGATCCATGGGCGAACACGAGGTCGCCGGTGGAGTAGGACGCGCCCTGCGTCGACCCTGCATACTCTACCTCCACCCTCCTCCACTCGTTCTTACGTCCACGGCCAATCGTCGTGTAAAGGTACATATCTTGTTTATACCTCGATCCCTGGTGGAAAATCTTGTATCTTCTCGACCTGGGGTCGAAGCCAAAGCAGTATGCGGAATAGTCGCGCCACATGTCCGTCATCGGTGGGCACGGCAGGGTGTGTTGGCCTAGCCCCGATCGCCGAGTGCAGTCCGGCGTAACGACAACGATGATCCGGCGAGTTCGCGCACGTACGGTACGATCAGTCTAGCACTTTGAGCTAGCTAGCTGATCAAACTTTCAACTCACAAGAGTACGTACGGGGAAAAACAATATATGGCTACAGGGCCCTCTCGGTCCTGCTGTTTGTATTGAATCTCACAATTGTCCTACAAGGCTACTACATGGGTGTATATATACCCGGCAAGACGACGCAGCGTCAATACGAATATGTGTTGGACTACTAGTCCTACTCGGTCAATATACGGAACACACATGCACACGACACCATTTCGTGTCCTATCGGGATTATTATGCCTAACAATCACCTCCCTAAGCACGATGTGCCTAACTTCACAGCTTGGACGCCGATCCTTCCTCGCATCTCCGCAAACTTCACTCGTCCCAAAGATTTAGTTAGGATATCCGGAAGCTGATCATCGGTGCAAACATAGTTGACTTCAATCTTGCTCTCCTCTACACACTGCCATATGTAGTGATACTTCGTATCAATGTGCTTACTCCTGTCATGATGAACCGGATTCTTGCACAATGAAATTGCAGACTTGTTGTCAATATTGAGCACCACTTGTTCCGCCTCCCGATTGGTGAGATCACCAAGTAGACTCCTTAGCCACACACCTTGACACGCCGCAGTTGCAGCCGCAATATACTCAGCTTCACAGGATGACTGTGTGTTGCCTGCCAAAACCCACCGGCGAGCAGCGACGGGCAACACGGAGAGCCGGGAGGCTCCCAGAACTGCTGGTGGGCCCTGGTCCGGGAGCGGTCTTTCTCCCTGGTGAGTCCCTAGAGTAGGCCCCGACGGAGAGTACTGATGTTTCATGATCTCCTGAACTACGCGAACCGCGACGCGCTCGAAAGCGTTTACTAGGCTCTCAGAATGGCGGTGAAGAGAATGAGCTACCATGTAATTGACTTCCTGTCGCAGAGCTCTGGTGCGCTCTTCTGAAGGAACAGATAGATCCACCTCGTCAAGAGCACCTTCGGGTGAGAACCCTTTCCATCTGATGCCATGCTTACGGGTCCTCTCAAAAGAGCCGATGAGATCGGCTTTGAAGAGAGCTTTGATATCATCATACTTCGCCTTGTGCTCCTCAGGCAGATCGTCGTACGTGACCGGTCTGTTCTCCATCGCAGCGTCGGATGTTGATGTAGACGTTGTTGAAGGTCCCACCGGGCGTGCCAGAATGTGTTGCCTGCCAAAACCCACCGGCGAGCAGCGACGGGCAACACGGAGAGCCGGGAGGCTCCCAGAACTGCTGGTGGGCCCTGGTCCCTCGGGCAACGGCCCGCAAAACTCCGGCACACGTCCTGGCTTGGTTCAAGGGCGTGCCACCTGACCTATACCTGGTCAGGAAGGTGATGGATTGCTTCGATCAGTTTCCTGCATGGTAAACAAGTATACGTAAAATTCGAGCCGTAACCGGCTCCCAGGTTTCCCTGTGAATCGGCTCCTAGAGCCGATTATCCCATGGTTCTGCATTAGATCTACAATAACATGGGGTTTTGCTTCATCATTATAAGTTAAATCGATCTACGACAGTTTAACGTTTTCACCACGTAATTGGAACGTCCTACACGTGATTGAGCCTGGTAGATACAAAAGACGATAGAAAACTAACCCTAGAGGAGGCCTAACAACCGACGTAAAATCAATTACCGGAACAACTCCTCTCGAACTAGCAAACCATATCCTTACGTACTACTGGATCCTTCAACCCGTTTGTAAGGCCTGACTACGTGGATATCAAACTAAACCTTGGAAAACAAGGCATAACTATAACAGATCGAATCAACTGAATAAAGATCAAGCAAGATGCTACCCTTACACCCGGGAAAAGGTGCAAAGGTAGCGAGGCAACTAGAGGCAGCATAACCAAACAAACATAAGCGAAAAGTACCGATGCTAGCCTCAACAAATCTATGATAATAGTATTACTCGCCATCAACAAGGCTTCAGTACGAGTAACACCGAATAACGCATAAGCAGATACTGCCTAGACCGCAAGATGCGATCTAGGCAGCATGACACTTACCCGAAAGAAACCCTAGAAACAAGGGGTGGCGATGCGCCAAGATTGTGTTTGTTGTGAACGTGATTGTCCTCCTTTTCTCAATAACCTTAGGTACATATTTATAGTCCGGAGACTTCCTATCTTTGGAATAAACCTAGCAATCCTATCTCTTTACTTAAACCGAAACGTAACCTACTACAACATAAGATACACGGGCAATTTAGCCCAATTCCACGCACAAGGCCGATTCAACAACACGTTGCATATATGTATCTTCCAAGCCCATATTGATTACGGCCCATCTCCTCCTTTGGCCAAAATATGGTGATAACACATGCCCCCCTGGTTTTGGCAATAATAATTCCAAAACCACTCTGTTGATGTTTTTCTTCTTCCCTTCTTCCTCTTTTTTTTGTATCGGGTTACGCGTTGCAGAGCAGAATCGTCACGCCACCCCCTCATCATGATGCCCTGTCTTCTCAACTCCTCCGCAGTGCATGATTTGACCGTTTTGGCACCACATTATGGAAACTGCTATGGCATTGAACCGTCTCCCACTATTCCCCTTATTTAAATTCATCTGAGCAGTTTGCAGCCCCCATCTTCCTCCCTTAGCCAAAAAACCCTCTTCCTTCGCCGAAAAAACCCTCTTCCTCCGCCATGGCCTCCTCTTCTTCCTCCGAATCATCTGCCCTTTCCTCCCAATCTTCCAACACGATGAGCAACCGAGAGCCGACGCCGGAGCACCCGCCAACGGCGGCGTACGAGGCTCTCGCCCCACATTGGTGGGACGAGCGGGGCTGGGACTTCGCCGCCTGGTCGGAGGACGACGAGTCCCTGACCGACGGCGAGGAGGGCCTCCAGTTCCTTGTCGACGGGGAACTGGAGGTGGAGAGCTCCGACGACGCCTGGTCATGGGATGGCGTCGAATCCTCCGACGAGGAGGAGGAAGCGGAGGAGGACACCTCCTCCGAGGAATACCCGCCGGTGAAGCGCTTCCGCGCCGGGTCCAGCGAGGACACCGAAGACGACGCCGAGGACGAGGAGGCCCCCGCTGACATCCTCAGCAGCAGCGACGAAGACGACGCTGGCAGCAGCGCCGATGACAGCGAGGACGACGACGGCGAGGACAACGGCGACGACACCGGCCTCTAGATTAGGAACTAGTAGTAGTAGTTCTTAGCAGTAAATTCCCTTCTGTAAGCAATCGGCTCCATTGTAAATAATCGTCTTTTGAATCAACAAAGATTGCTTTTCCAATTCGCCTTTTGCCGATAGTCAAAATAAGTCAACGCTCCAGAAGCCGATAGCAACATATCGGCTTTCACCATACTACGCTCATTTGATCAACCAAGTCAGAGCCCAACGAGCCGATGGTTTTGAGAACTGGTGGGCGATGTGGAAGACTCATGCCTTCAGGAGAGCTCTGGGACCGTTGCTGGCACAGCTCGATGCTGACCACGATATCCCCGTAGAACAGGTACTATTACTTGTAAATTTTCTTGATGCTGCTCCCAAATGATCCTTCTAATAACCCGCTCTGTCTCCTTGCAGCAACAAGATGGTCCTGAACCTACACACGATGATGGTTCCCCCTTCGAATTCTTCCCACCAGCTCCTGTGGTCCTTTTCTGCAAAAATTCGCCACCGTTTAAAAAGGTCGTGATGCAGAACCAGCCGATACCACCACAATCGGCTTCCAAGATCCAAGCCACTCGAGTTCCCACTAAAACAAGAACAGTGGTGAGGAAGGTAGCTGCCAGGAAGACTTTGAAGCGCCGGAGCCCTTCTCCAGAAAGTTCGCATGTATGCTGATCCATGCCTTGGTCGATCTCCTTCATCCTTGCAAACATGTTTGTGCTTACCAGCTCTCCTTTCTTACAGGCTTCCGTCGAGGACACCTCCAGCGAGGACACACAATCCAATCGAGGAGAATTGGGTCCAACAGACTCCGATAGGACCATCACCCCGAGCCAGCCAGATTTGCCACAATCGACTCCCAGGAAAAGGCCAGCTCCTAAACCTGCTGCCCCCCGAGCATCAGTCGAGGCGGGGCCCGTCGTGAGCCCCAAAAGGGCTCGCAAGGAACTGCAAACTCCTTCGTCAAGCCAAGAGGTTTCGAAACATCACTCTCCATGCTCTTACCAATTGTTTTTTTTTATCTGCCGATTCATCACTATTTATATCGGCAAGCACCTTCCATGCAGGCGACTGACACTCCTAGTGGGAAAGCCGGGGAAGTGCCGATGCCTACCGCAGGGCCGGATCTAGGAATCCCTGAAGGTGCAACTGAAACGGTTACCATTTTGGCCAAGCCCCCAGCAACAACACACAAGCCGATGGTTTCGTCATCTGCTATCCCCTTGACCTTAGGAGAGGTATGTTCGCTTCGTTCGGCCCTTCCTTCCGTGTTGGACGCATACTGACGCCATTTCGGCCTGCCAGGGTTGTGATATCTCAGGTCTGCTAACGTTCGACCCTGAAACCATCGAACCAGCTCTCCCTGCTGCTGACGATGAACCACGAGCAAAGGCTGTTCTACCTCAATTCCAGCGTCTCAAAGCCTTGCTGTCCTCCCCGATCGAGAAGTTGATCGAGGGCTCTGAAGAGGTGCAGAGTGTTCTTGCTGAAATCAAGGACCAACTTCCAGTAGCACTGCAGGTGAAGCTTTGGCCAGTTGTAACTCTGTCTTTCTACGGGTCAAGGGTGAAGTTGGCTCGCGAGAGGATTGATCTGCGCCGCGCCCAACTCCCACTAAAGGCCAACATTGCAGACAAATGTCAGCAGCTCAACGAGAAAAAGGCGTCTCTAGACGCCAAAACTGACACCTCTGTCAGCACCGCCGAGCTCGCATCCTTGAAAAAGGAACTGGGAGATCTTGAAGAGAAGGTCCGGGCGACTAAACAGCTCATCCGTGACAAAGAAGCATTCATCGCCCGCTCCCAAGACGAAGCAGAAGGTCTCAAAGCTCAGCTGAAGACTGATCTGGCGGAAATACGTGCCCTGAACAAGCAGCTAGTGACGGGCAAGGACGAAGACGACGAAGCCGAGATCGCCGATGTGGATCGTGTCCGTGCTGACGCCCTCCACGCCTTCGAGGCATTCCTTCAGTAGCTTCTTCACGTAAACTGGCACCTGCTCGCAGCAGTTTGAACCTCTAGAGTCGATGGCTGTGCATCGGCTGTATGTTTTTTTTATTGGCCGATTTCATGTATCGGCCCCCATATTTCAGTGTCCATCATCCCACATGCTTGGGAAATATTTCTTGAGGTGTTGCCCGTTGACAGCCACTGGGAATTTTACGCCATCCAGTTCCTCAAGCATGTACGCGTTTCCCCTTAAAACTTGATCGACCCTGTATGGCCCGTGCCAATTTGGAGACCATTTACCATATGCTGCATCCTTAGTTCCCAATGGCAATACAGCTTCCCATACCAGATCGCCAACGTGGAACTCCTTCGGTCTCACCTTCTTATTATATGCACGAGCTACCTTGGCCTTGTTCTCTTTGATTTTCTCAAGTGACCACAGCCTAAGCTCAGTTAAATCCTCAACACTGTCACTCATCAGGGCCGTATATTCTTCAGTCGTTAGATCGTTCTGAAAGGTGACACGCCTCGATCCAGCCGTAATTTCCCAGGGCAATACGGCTTCTTGTCCATAGACTAGATGGTATGGCGAGGTTTTTATCGCTCCATGACATGACATGCGATAAGCCCATAAAGCCTCTGACAAAACCTCGTGCCAACGCCTAGGGTGCTCATCGATCTTCCTCTTGATCAGCTTGATAAGGCTCTGGTTGGACGCTTCAGCTTGCCCATTTGCTTGAGCATAGTACGGAGATGATCGGATCAGCTTAATTCCCGTGTCCTCACAGAACTCTCTAAACTCGTAAGAAGTGAAGACCGAACCTCCATCGGTTGTGATCGTTTGGGGGATCCCGAATCTATGAATAACATGTTCATTCACAAAATCGATAACATCCTTTGAGCTCACTGACTTCATAGGGACGGCTTCCACCCATTTAGTGAAATAATCCGTAATGGCCAAAATCCACATGTGGCCTTTGCTTGACGGAGGATTGATCTTGCCAATCATATCCATGCCCCAACCTCGGAATGGCCAAGGCTTGATGATGGGGTTCATTGCTGACGCGGGTACCGTCTGAATTTTTCCAAATTTCTGACATGCTTGACACCCTTTGTAGTACTTAAAACAGTCCTCAAGCATGGTGGGCCAATAAAACCCTGATCGCCTGATCAACCATTTCATCTTGTGAGCCGATTGGTGAGTTCCACAGGCGCCTTCGTGTACCTCGTGCAGGAGCCAATTGGCCTCGGTTGGCCCTAGACATTTGAGCAACAACCCTTCCAGGGTCCTGTAGAACATGTCGTCCTCGATAAGCACGTACTTCATGGCCTTGTACCTTATCCGTTTAGGTGCCCCCCGAGCCGAATCTTTCAAGTAATTGAAGATATCGGCTCTCCAGTCGTCCGTCTCCAGGAACTGAACTTGAACATCAGTTCCCTCTGCTACGTCCTTGTAGCCTGAAGCCATTTGTGCGAGATCATTTGCCTCTGTATTCTGCGATCGCGGGATCCAGTTAAAGTTTATGTACCGGAACTGTGCCATGAGCTCACGGCATTGCAACCATAATGGGAAGAGCGACTCACTCTCACACTTGTATTCCTCCGTGAGCTGGGAAATTACCAATTTGGAGTCTCCAAAAATTTCCACTGCCTCTGCCCCAGCTTCTATGAGCAACTCCATTCCCTTGCGTATCGCCTCATACTCGGCGACGTTGTTGGTGCACGGGGTAGCTAGCCTGATGGAGAAGGAATATGTTGCCCCCCGGGGCGACACGAGTAGAATGCCAATGCCGCAACCATCATCACAAACAGATCCATCGAAAAACACAGCCCACGCTCGTATAGACAGTGCTGCTATATCAGTGTTGATCCTTTCAGCAATAAGGTCGGCTAATGTCTGACCCTTAATAGGGATGTAATTGGTACAGATAATTTCCGCTCCGAATCCGCATCCGCGTCCGTTTTTGAGGATATGGTATGCGTTTTTAGATATCCGGCGGATATGGATACAGATGCGGATATTTATCAAGCGGATATCCGACGGATATGGTAGCGGATATGGTGTTGATGATATCCGACGGATAAGGATAATCCGACATTTTATGCGGATTATCCGAGATATTCAAATAGGATAATCCGATATATTTATCATGACCATAATATCTAGACAATCTAGTTGGTTTATCGGCTAGCTATACATGCTACATATGCATATTGTACTATGCTATTACCAATCTTGTACTTTTATACTGCTGATATCTAGTGTTGCACGCTTGCTTGTCATTTCTTTGTGTAAAGTAAATATTTTTTTATTTTTCTATGTGTATTTGTTTAATTATCCTTTTTCGATCCGAGTCCGCTCCGAATCCGCTCCATATCCGCAATCCGATATAATCCGCATTCGAATCCGCATCCGCTATTATCCGCTCCGATCCGAATCCGTCAAAAAAATATGGTAAAGGATATGGTAATAGCAATATCCGATCCGATCCGATCCGTTTACATCCCTAACCCTTAACCGCTTTCGCAGGTTGGTACCGGATGTCAAATTCTGATAATGCAAACATCCATTTGCCGAGTCGGCCTTTCAACATAGGAGCCGACAGCATGTGCTTTATGACATCTGATTTGCATATAATGATAATCTCTGCCGAGAGCAAGATGTGGCGCAGCTTGGTGCAGGTGAAAAACAGGTAGAGGCACAACTTATCGATCTCAGGGTACCTTGTCTCTGCGTCGAGCATCCTTCTGCTGATGTAAAACACAACTCGCTCCAGACCATCATAAACCTGCACCACCACCGAGGCGATGGACGTGTCAGCTACTGATAAGTAAATGTAGAACGGCCTATCCGGCTAGGGCGGAACCAATACTGGCGGCTTCGTTAGATATTCTTTGATTTCGTCGAAGGCTCGTTGTTGCTCTGTCCCCCAGCGGAATTCTTCATCCGATTTAATTTTCACCAGTCCCATGAACGGCTATATTCTTCCTGACAGATTGGAGATGAATCTTCTGACGAAGTTGATCTTGCCGATGAGAGACTACAGTTCTTTCTTCGTGGTAGGTGGCTTCATTGTTCGCACTGCCTCCTGACTTTTCAGGCCGATCTCAATTCCTCGTTCATGGACCAAGAAACCCAAGAACTGACCGGCCGTCACACCGAAGGCACACTTCTTTGGATTCATTCGTAGCCCGAATTTCCTTGTTCGGTCCAGGACGCGTCGCAGATCGTCCAAATGTCCTTGTACTGAAGCTGACTTGACCACCACGTCATCGATATAAATTTCCACCAGCTTGCCGATCAGATCATGGAAGATGTAATTCATAGCTCTTTGGTATGTGGCGCCGACATTCTTCAGTCCAAACGCCATGACTACATATTCAAACAACCCCACCGAACCTAGGACTCTGAATGCAGTCTTGTGTATATCTTCCGGAGCCATAAAAATTTGGTTGTAACCGGCATTGCCATCCATGAAGCTCAAGATTTTATGACCAGCAGCTGCGTTGATTAACGTCTCTGCTACCGGCATCGGATATTCATCCTTCGGAGTGGCTCTATTGAGATCCCGAAAATCTATGGCAACCCGCCAGCGGCCATCCTTCTTCTCTACAGGTACGATACTAGAAATCCACTCAGCATACCTGCATGGCCTGATTAACTTGGCTGTCAACATTTTCTCGATCTCCTTCTTGACTTCTTTCAAAATTTCGGCCTTCATCTGTCGCGCTCGCTGCTGGAACGGCCGAAACCCTTTTTTAAGCGGGAGTCGATGCTCGATGATGCTCCTGTCTAACCCGGGCATCTCTGTATAGTCCCAGGCAAAGCAATCTGGATATTCTTTCAACAAAGCTATCATCGGACCCCGCAGATTCGGATCTAACTTCTTGCTGATAAATGTTGGTCTTGGCTTATCCCCAGGACCGATGTCAATCTCCTCTAGCTCATCAGCGGATGTAAATCCATACCCTAGCTTTCCGTCACCTGTTAAATCGATGCTAAACACGGGGCAAACAGCTGGTGAGGATAACAAAGATAGTTTGGGCCGATTGCCGGAATCGGCCCCCTTTTTTATTGCATTAGTCAAGGAAGGTTTACAACTTATCTGTGCTCTACAATGGCGGGGAACCTCCCTGCTACGACTGCATGACCTGTTTGTCGTAAGATTGCTGCTTTTTATTTTTTGTGGCCGATCGCAGGGATCGGCCTTACCACGTACGATCGTGGACTTTGATACTCTGTCAGGCCAGTGGATAAGACCAGCCTCACCCCGTTTTTTTGTAGCTTCAATGCGCTCACAGCCGTCTAGACTGACTCCAGAGATCGGCTCTTGGTCTCCTGCCTCCCAGATGTTCATGCCAGCTATGGAGATCTCGATCGAATCATCTGCATGAATGACCTCCACTTCATCTCCATCCCACTGTATCAGGCACTGGTGCATCGTGGATGGAATGCAGCAGTTGGCGTGAATCCAATCCCTCCCCAGTAAGACAGCATAGGTGCTTTTGCTGTCAATGATGAAGAATGACGTAGGGATGGTTTTTCTGCCCACGGTCAGATCTACATTCAGAACGCCTTGCGTCTCTGAAGTTTGGCCGTTGAAGTCGCTTAACGTTACGTTGGTTTTGATCAGATCTGCAGTAGAGCGTCCCAAACGCCGTAGCATGGAGTATGGCATTATATTCACTGCTGCTCCGGTGTCAACCAACATCTTGCGGACAGGCTGCCCATTGATATAACCTCGCAGGTACAGAGCTTTCAGATGTTTGTAGCCCTTCTCTTGTGGCTTTTCAAAGATAACCGGCCGTGGGCCACAGTCAAGCTGTGCTACTGGTAGTTCTTTGGCTCTTGGAGCACAGAACTCTGACGGAAGTGTGAACACCATGTTTGTGCCAGCTGAAGTCTTCGCATTGGCTTTTACTGGTTTGGGGCGCCATTCTTTTCTTTTCGGACGAGCCTCCGTCTCCAAGGTTTGCTGCACTTTCACGGCCAGATCGGGCCGTGCCTTCCTTAAAGCGTGGAGGTACTGCGCTTCGGCTTCCTCCAAGTTACGCAGCCGCTGAACTCGACGCTTTTGGGTGTGCCTGAGTCCATCGGGGCACCACCTTGGCCGGTGATATCTGTCTTCTTCTTTTCCACCCATTGGCTCCTCGAGGTCTTTTGCTCGAGGGGGAAGAGGCCCTAGGCGCTTGAACACCGAGACTGGACCCGTGTCATCCTTCTGCTGTCCATATTCTGGGCAGTTGTCGATTGTAGGCAATCGGCTCATTCCCGCGTCCCAGCAATACTTGAAGAAAGGACAATCCCAATGTTTGTCCACGCCTTCTTTTTCCTTTGGCTTTTTACTAGCGAGGTGCTCATATCCTTCATCATCTCTATCGTCCCGGCGACGTCGGTCATACTGATGCTCATACTTGTTAAGGAGATGTGTGGAGTGTGGCTTCTGATATCGCACACTTCTCACTTGCTCCTTGGTCAAATACCGCCTGTCATCATAACGGGGCCGGTCACGTGGACCGGCCTCCTCTCTTTCTCTGCCCCGAGAGCGACCGTCTTCCTCCTTATATGTGCCATGGTGGTACACAGGTCCTGCCATATTAACATCGAACGAGAAATCCAACTGACGCCTCGTGGAGTGGCTGTGTTCTACCATGTTGACGCCGGGAAATGGGTTTGTGTCTACTTTCATGGCGAATTGCCCAAGGATCAGACGGCCCTGTTCTATCGCCGTTTGGATCTGGCGACGTAGCTCTTTGCAGTCATTGGTGGTGTGGGTGAAGGAGTGATGCCACTTGCAGTAAGGTCTCCCGTTCATCTCTTGAGCCGTAGGGATTTTGTGGCCTTCGGGTAACTTCAGCTGCTTTTCTTTCAGTAGCAAATCGAATATCTGCTCAGCTTTGCTTACGTCGAAGTCGAACCCTTTTGCAGGCCCTTGCTGTTTTACCCATTTGCAGGACACAGGATCTGCCCCCCGAGCCCATTCAGCCACGGCCACCTCCTGGTCTTGCGTAGGATCCTCTTCTTCTGTATCGACCAGGCCTATTGGACGTTTGAACTTGTCTTGGTACAACTCAGGGTGGCGTTGTTCATACATTGTCAGCTTCTGGGCCATGTGCGCCAATGAATTGTACTCTACTTGGAAAGCCAGATCTTTGATAGGTGCCGAGAGACCCAACGCTGCTAGCTCGACTGCTTCTTTCTCAGTTAAACGAGCCGAATAACATCGGTTCTTGATAGTCCTGAAACGTTGAATGTACTCAGCTACCGTTTCTCCCCGCTTTTGCCGCACCTGCGCCAGATCTGCAATGCCAGCCTCGGTAGCTTCTGAATGATACTGGATGTGGAACTGCTCTTCCAGTTGCTTCCAGGTCTGGATAGAATCCGGTGGCAACGAGGTGTACCACCCAAAAGCTGGTCCTGTCAGAGATTGCGCAAAGAACCTTACGCGTAACTGATCCGATGCTGAAATCATGCCTAACTGTGCCAGGTATCAGCTCACATGCTCGATCGAGCTCGACCCTTCTGATCCGCTAAACCTTGAGAACTCAGGGAGCCGATACTTGGGTGGCAGCGGAATCAGATCAAACTCGTTGGGGTACGGCTTAGAATAGCTGATTGTCCTTCTCTTCGGCACGAAGCCGAACTGGTCTCTCAAGATGGTACGAATTTGCTCCACCGTTTGAGCTGCAGGGGCTAAATTCTCAGAACTCGCTCCGGTGGCGTACTTGGCTAGCCATGCCTGTTTATCAGCGTCCATCCCAGACATCCCTGCTCCAGGGATACCTGCTCCCGGAGCCCCTGCTCCAGAAACTCCTGAACCAGAAATCCCTGCAGTTGCCACCTGGTTCGTGCGCGTCAGGGCATTGTAGTCCGGCACGTAGGTGCACACATATCCATGTGGGATCTCTTTAGGTGGTTCAAACAGGAATTGGCAATCGCCAGGGTCACCTCCAACCTTGTAGACGACGTAAGCCGGTGCCCCTGGTGGCTCCGGAGCTGCAAGCGTGAATGGCAGCTGCGGCCTAGTCTGGAGCGGTCTTTCTCCCTGGTGAGTCCCTAGAGTAGGCCCCGACGGAGAGTACTGATGTTTCATGATCTCCTGAACTACGCGAACCGCGACGCGCTCGAAAGCGTTTACTAGGCTCTCAGAATGGCGGTGAAGAGAATGAGCTACCATGTAATTGACTTCCTGTCGCAGAGCTCTGGTGCGCTCTTCTGAAGGAACAGATAGATCCACCTCGTCAAGAGCACCTTCGGGTGAGAACCCTTTCCATCCGATGCCATGCTTACGGGTCCTCTCAAAAGAGCCGATGATATCGGCTTCGAAAAGAGCTTTGATATCATCATACTTCGCCTTGTGCTCCTCAGGCAGATCGTCGTACGTGACCGGTCTGTTCTCCATCGCAGCGTCGGATGTTGATGTAGACGTTGTTGAAGGTCCCACCGGGCGTGCCAGAATGTGTTGCCTGCCAAAACCCACCGGCGAGCAGCGACGGGCAACACGGAGAGCCGGGAGGCTCCCAGAACTGCTGGTGGGCCCTGGTCCCTCGGGCAACGGCCCGCAAAACTCCGGCACACGTCCTGGCTTGGTTCAAGGGCGTGCCACCTGACCTATACCTGGTCAGGAAGGTGATGGATTGCTTCGATCAGTTTCCTGCATGGTAAACAAGTATACGTAAAATTCGAGCCGTAACCGGCTCCCAGGTTTCCCTGTGAATCGACTCCTAGAGCCGATTATCCCATGGTTCTGCATTAGATCTACAATAACATGGGGTTTTGCTTCATCATTACAAGTTAAATCGATCTACGACAGTTTAACGTTTTCACCACGTAATTGGAACGTCCTACACGTGATTGAGCCTGGTAGATACAAAAGACGATAGAAAACTAACCCTAGAGGAGGCCTAACAACCGACGTAAAATCAATTACCGGAACAACTCCTCTCGAACTAGCAAACCATATCCTTACGTACTACTGGATCCTTCAACCCGTTTGCAAGGCCTGACTACATGGATATCAAACTAAACCTTGGAAAACAAGGCATAACTATAACAGATCGAATCAACTGAATAAAGATCAAGCAAGATGCTACCCTTACACCCGGGAAAAGGTGCAAAGGTAGCGAGGCAACTAGAGGCAGCATAACCAAACAAACATAAGCGAAAAGTACCGATGCTAGCCTCAACAAATCTATGATAATAGTATTACTCGCCATCAACAAGGCTTCAGTACGAGTAACACCGAATAACGCATAAGCAGATACTGCCTAGACCGCAAGATGCGATCTAGGCAGCATGACACTTACCCGAAAGAAACCCTAGAAACAAGGGGTGGCGATGCGCCGAGATTGTGTTTGTTGTGAACGTGATTGTCCTCCTTTTCTCAATAACCTTAGGTACATATTTATAGTCCGGAGACTTCCTATCTTTGGAATAAACCTAGCAATCCTATCTCTTTACTTAAACCGAAACGTAACCTACTACAACATAAGATACACGGGCAATTTAGCCCAGTTCCACGCACAAGGCCGATTCAACAACACGTTGCATATATGTATCTTCCAAGTCCATCTTGATTACGGCCCATCTCCTCCTTTGGCCAAAATATGGTGATAACACTGTGCCACCACTTTTTGCTTTTGTGATAGCCAACTTACTATGCTTCTTTCCAAGAAATATGCCACGCCCGAGGTACTCTTACGGTCGTCAATATCTCATGCCATGTCGCTATCACTGTATCCAAGTAGCTTCACCTCCTCCTTCTCTTTCGAGTAGACAATACCAAAGTTTGTAGTACCTTTGATATACCTGAGTATATATTTCACGACTGTCCAATGCTCCATTGTGGGTGCTTTCATAAAGCGACTCACATAGCCAACGGAATAGGCCAAGTCGGGTCTTGTGTTAATGAGATACCTCAAACTTCCGACAACGCTCCTATACTCCGTTGCATCAACCGCAGGTGCTTCACTCCTTTTGCTCAGTTTAAGACGAGGTTCCATCGGAACATGAGTTGGATTGCATTCTTCCATGCCACACTTCTCGAGTATCTTCTTTGCATATGCCTCTTGGCATAGCGTGATCTCACCCAGCTTTTGATGTACCTCGATCCCAAGGTAGTAGCTCAACAAGCCTAGATCACTTATCTTGAATAACTCCTTCATCTGTAGCTTGAACTTTGCAATCTCCTTCTCATCCGCTCCAGTTATCAATAGATCATCAACATAGATGCCAACTAGTAGATGATCCCTTCCTTTACCTTGCTTATACATCGCATGCTCCAGTGGGCTCTTCTCGAATCCGAGAGAGATCAATGTACGATCAAGCTTGATGTTCCACGCTCGAGGGGCTTGCCGTAGCCCGTACAACGCCTTGTGTAGCTTCAAAACCTTGTGTTCTTCTCCCTCTTTGATGTATCCTGGTGGTTGCTTCACATAAACTTCTTCTTCTAACTCCCCATTCAAAAACACGGATTTCACATCCATGTGATGCAATTTCCAAGATTCTTGAGCTGCGAGAGCGATAAGTAATCTCACCGATTCCATCCTTGCAACGGGAGAAAACACTTCTTCGAAATCCACACCTTGCTTTTGCACATACCCCTTGGCAACTAGCCGAGCTTTGTGTTTTACCAACTTCCCTTCGGCATCCTTCTTGATCTTGTACACCCACTTGATCCCTATGGCCTTGTGATTGTTGGGTAGATCGACAAGCTCCCGTGTATCGTTGTCTTTGATCGATCCCAACTCCTCATCCATAGCACGATGCCAACACTCCTCCGTATTAGCGTCCTCGAATTTCGTCAGCTCCTCGGTGAGTAAACACCGACCTTGTCCTCTCCCTCGCGCACGCGCTGTACAAAGGGTCTCCGGCGGATACAACTCCAGCACACTTCGGAATTTTTCTGGAGTAGGTGGCCGTCTCCTTTCTTCCCGTGCACTTGGAGGAGACGTGGAAGCTGACGTAGTACTTGTTTCAGCGTCTACTGAATTTCCTGCAGTTTCTGTCGGTGTACTGCATGTTGGCGACGTGACATCGTCGCCCGCGTCTACTTCTGGACTGCCGCTAGTCCCTCCTGGACGGGAGTGTGCAGCTGATGGGACACTTGCGCCAGGCTCTCGTCCGCGCGTGGACTGGATGGCGACGCCGAGCCTCCAGGTGCAGCGCGTGAGCTGCTGCTCGTGCCGGGACTCCCACGCGGAGATACCTCTCCAGGCATAGCGCTGCTGCTGCTCACTTCCAGACTTCCATCTTCTGAACCAGCGCCTAAATCCGTAACGCCACGGGACGCCGTTTCTTGATCATCTGCATGCGAATCACTGTAGACTACAGTAAATATTTCATCAGAAATTGATTGTACCGGTTCCGCAGAGCCCCAATTCCATGATTTCTCCTCCTCGAAGACGACGTCACGTGTCACCACCAAATTTTTGTTCACTGGATTGTACACGCGATACGCCTTCGAACCGTATTCATAGCCGATCATGACCATTGGAGTACTTCGATCCGCCAACTTGCTAGTATGCCCGGTCACCGTCTTCACATGCGCCACACACCCGAAAGTGCGAAGATGATCAACCGAGGGCTTGCGCCCGTACCATGCTTCGTACGGCGTCATACCAACTACACTCTTAGTTGGCGCCCTGTTCAGCAAATAGACAGCTGTACTAACTGCCTCACCCCAAAACCTGCCTGGCATGCCTTTGCTCTTCATCATGCTGCGTGCCATGGCCACCACGGTTTGGTTCCTTCTTTCCACAACACCGTTTTGCTGCGGTGAATATGGTGCGGTGAGATACCGCCGGATCCCATGAGCTTCACAAAACGCCTTGAATTTATTGGATTTGAACTCCCCACCCCGATCGGTACGGAGGGCCTTCAACTTTGCCTCGGACTCCACCTTGGCTGCCATCTTCACAATCCTGAACGCTTGCAAAGCTTGATCCTTACTCTTCAGCAACATAACCCACATGTATCTACTGAAGTCGTCGACGATGAGCAAAAAGTACTTGTTCTCGGCGGGGGTCGCCGGCGTGATTGGTCCGCATAAGTCTCCATGCACCAACTCAAGAACCTTACTTGCTCGATATTGTCCCTCCCTTGGAAACGGGGCTCGCCTTTGCTTCCCAATGAGACAACCATCGCACACCTGTTCAACATGATCAACACACGGTAAGCCACGTACCATCTCCTTCTGTCCAAGTTGACGTAGAGTTTGGAAATTTAGATGTCCGTAGCGTGCATGCCACTTCCACGCCGAGTCTTCCATGCTTGTCATCAAACATACTGGATCCACCCGATTGAGATTGAGGATGTAGAGTCTATTCTTCGACCTCTCCACCTTCATGATGAGCTGCCTTTGGCGGTCATATCCCCACAGGAACTCGTCCTCCAACACGATCTTGCATCCACGCTCCGCGAGCTGACCAAGACTGATAATGTTGGTATTAAGCTTGGGAATATAGTACATGTCAGTGAGTACCTTGTAACCTCCATCCTTCAACTCAAAGAGGACAGTGCCTCGTCCTGCAATCTCCAGCTTCGACCCATCGCCGAATCGAACGGAGCCTCCAACCATGAGGTTCAACTCAGAAAACTGGGCCTTGTCGCCGGTCATGTGGTTGCTAGCGCCTGTGTCGAGGTACCAAACGTCGTGAGCCGTCTGCATCCTCTGCGGGAAGACCTTCTCTTCCACGAGCGTGACGATCTCCGTAGCGGACTCCTGAGGAGTTAATTCCTTGGTGGTCATTAACTCGCAAGCTTCGAGCATGAGCATCATCGGTCCATCATCTCCTTCCTTCGCCATGAGAGCCTTCTCCTTTGAACGGTTGGGACACTCCGATTTGAAGTGCCCGAGCTGATTGCACTTATGGCAGTGAAGATTCTTCTTGTCGAATTTCTTCTTTGGCTTCTTTGGCTTCTTCGGCTTGCTGTCCGACTTCTTCGCCGGGACCGAACCATCGCCACTGCCAGATGCTTTATCGCTCCTCTCCTTGGTGACCATTGCCTGCCACTGGGCATGTGTAAGCATGAGGTGCTCATCTTGATTCGCGTCGCCGTAGGTGATTTTCATCCGCTCGTCATGCGCCTTGAACCATCCAACTAGGTCATCTATCGTGAGGATGGTGAGATCAACACATTGCTCGATTGCCGACACCACAAATATGTACCGCGGCGGCGCCGCGCGAAGGAAACGCATTACGACTGAGATATCTTCCAGCTTCTCACCTTGCGCGCGAATCCCGTTGACAATTGTGGCTACCCTCGAGGCAAAAGCGTCCAGCGTCTCATCTCCTCCCATCTCCAGGTTCTCGTACTTCTTCTACAAGATTTGTAGGGTCGCCCTGCGGACGCGCTCGTGCCCAAGATTCAACGTCTTGAGTGTCTCCCACACCTCCTTTGCAGAGACCTTCGAGATCAGGTGCTGCATCACGTCCGCCGGCACCACGGAGCCGATGGCCGTGAGTGCCTGTCGGTCCTTGCGGTACTTCGACGCGCCCTTCTTGAACTCGTCGCCGCCGGGATCGACAGCCTCCTAGATGTCGTTGCCCTCCATGGCCCACTCCATCCGTTTCGTCCACGTCGTGTAGTTGTCGCGATCATACCGCGGGTACTGCGACGACACCGATGCACCCGCAGCCGCACCAGAGTACTCGCCTAGCTCCTTGTCCGTCATGACCTAACGTTACTAGGAGATCCTCGGCGAGGCTCTGATACCAATTATTGGCCCAGCCCCGATCGCCGTCTAGCACTTTGAGCTAGCTAGCTGATCAAACTCTCAACTCACACGAGTACGTACGGGAAAAAACAATATATGGCTACAGGGCCCTCTCGGTCCTGCTGTTTGTATTGAATCTCACAGTTATCTTACAAGGCTACTACATGGGTGTATATATACCCGGCAAGACGACGCAGCGTCAATACGAATAGGTGTTGGACTACTAGTCCTACTCGGTCAATATACAGAACACACACGCACACGACACCGTTTCGTGTTCTATCGGGATTATTATTCCTAACAGGGTGAGTGTCTCGCCGGTGGAGGGGTCAACCACGTAGATGGCGCGTCGGCGGTGGCAGCCGTCGAGGAAGCAGAGCAGGCCATTGCATGGGCCGATCATGTCATCGAACCTGGCAGCGGAGAACGTGGCGGTGAGTCGCCACTGGTCGTCGAAGAGGAACCCGCTGCCGTATTCCGAGTGCTTGCGGCTCTGGATTTGGCCGGGTAGGAACACGATGGTTTGGAACGGGTTCCGTGGTCCGTGGACCGTGTGCTCGTTCACGAAGGCGGGGTCGGAGATGATCTCGCGCCACTCCTTACAGACGCGGCGGAAGCGGCGGAGGTCGCTCGCTGGGAGGCGGACAAGGATGTTGGCAAGGACGTCTCGTGGCAGCAGGCACGCGGTGGCAGCACCTCCGACCATCGCATTTTTCTTGACGGAACCACCGCTCCCGCACATTGTAATCGCATCCACCTGAACTAGTATAGAAGGCTTAAGCGATTCATGAATCCTGATCGATTATCTGAGAGTACACACATGTATATAGCTCTAATCTCAGAAAGAGTAGTAGAAGATGTCATGACGGTTTCCAGATGGAGCTCTAATATGTTGAAAATAATCTTGTCTTACGTAGTGAATTTGAGTTTGAATTGGAAAGTCTATATAGTACGATGGTGCTACGCGAGAGCAACTCTAACGGATCCCAATAAATGCTTAGAGGACTATCTTTCGGCCGCTAACGCTTGAGGACGCACTGAGAAGCACCGAACCGATCCTCTTTCGGCCGTTAGCAGAGAAAAGTTTTAGTCCGGCCCTCAAAAGCACCCTTGTAGCTCCCATATTTTCTCCGCGCCAACCTCGTAGACCATAATACGTGTACTTGTCTTAGTGAATTTGAGTTTAAACTGGAAAGTCTATAGTACGTGTATCCTAGTATGGTACGGTAGGTGCTACCTAAGAGCAACTCTAACCGATCCTCAATAAATGTTTAGAGGACTTTCTTTCGGCCGCTAACGTCGGGACGCATCAAACTGATCCCCTTTCGGTCGTTAGCGGAGAAAAGTTTTAATCCGGCCCCCAAACACTCTTCCGCGGCTCTCATATTTTCTCGGCGCCAACCTCGCGGACTAAAACTCTCCTTCCGGCCGGAAACCCGACCCTCCCGCCCAAAAGCTTCCCATGGCCCGGTTCATTGCTGGCGGCAGGCGCAATGGTGTGAGCGTATAGGCCCTTGTCCATATAGTCATTTAGCAGCAGATTGAGTGGAGGGGTTATCGGAATCAGGATATAATAGCCACCGTTGTCCCAGGTAGGTTGTGGAACCTGAACTTGCTACAATCCCAGGCCGATTCGGTTACGAGTTCCGACGTACTGGAAATCGTCTCTCTCTCTCTCTCTCTCTCTCTCTCTCTCTCTCTCTCTCTCTCTCTCTCTCTCTCTCTCTCTCTCTCTCTGGCTCGTGCCATGGCAACGCATACAAATATATTCCCGATCGACGAGTATATATGGCTCGAAAAAATATTGCCAACACAAGAAGTAACAATGCATCAGCCAAGCACGCCATCGGTTCTGGTTGTCCCAACGCGTCGTCGTCGTGGATTCAATAAGAAGCCGGCCGCTGCCGCCAGCCTCATCACGTGCCTGCCGCGAGATGTCCTAGCCAGCATCCTGCTCGGCCTCCCGGCGAGCGACCTCCGCCGTTTCCGCCGCGTCTGCAAGGAGTGGCGTGACACCATCTCCGATCCGGTCTTCATCGCCGCCCACATGGTCCACGGGCCACGCACGCCAACCCACACCGTCGTGTTCTATCCCGGACAACATAGCGGAGACAAAGAGCCGCTCAACGGCGGCTGGTTCCTCTTCGACGAGCAATGGAGACTCACGGCCAGGTTCACCGTCGACGAGTCGGTGGACATGATCGGCACATGTAAGGGCCTGCTCTGCTTCCGCGACAGACTCCGAGGCGTCATCAATGTCGTGGAACCTTTCGACGGCGAGTCCATCACCCTGCCGCTGCCGTCGTCTCAGGGAGCCGCAGGGACGTGCAGCACCCGCGCGTACTGCTTCGGCTTTGACGCCACGGCGAGGAGGTACAAGATCGTTTACGTCGCTTTCGCCGCCGCCGCCGCGACCACCACCCAGGAGCTGCAGGTGTTCGCGGTCGGCGCCGACAAGGACTGGAGGACCGTGTGCTTCTCCTGTGCGGCGCACGGCCTGTCCTACGACTTCCCGGCGTGCGGCGGCAAGGGAGGCGTGTACTGGCACAGCAAGGCGGCAGACGGGGCGATCAAGAACGTGAGGTTCGATCTGGCGACCGAGAGTATCACATCTGCCCAGGGTCGGGTCGATGGGCGGAGGCCGGAGGGACGCATACTCTGCAGTAGTGTGCCCTGGGTGTCCCACCGATTTGTCATCGGGATCAAATGGTTCGGTGAGTGGGAAGACGGCAGCTGGCCGGGCAACGTCAACGCCGTGGCGCACGACGTCTATGTCCCGGCACCACCACTGCGTGAGGGGCTGCGTCTTCCGGGGCCGCACGCCTTGCAGCGGGGCCACCTGATCCTGCAGGACAAGGATGGAGCTCTGCGCGCTCAAACCATTAACGGGAGCAGCGGGAATCATCTCTACGTGTGGCTTAACTTTGGATCCAAGCTACTGGTGGAGATAGGCAGCAAGGACGAGGATCCCATACCCGCCGAGAGAAACCAGTTTGTTCCAGCTCTGCGCGGTCGCCACTGCCCGACGAAGGAGCCGGCGCCCATGTTTGGTTCTAATAGCAAGGTACAAGTTCCCATAGTAGGAAGACTCCCACGGGAACAATGCGATTCAATAAGCACGTTTGCCTACATCCCCACGGTGGCTCCTACCCCTTTTGCAATGTATATAGGCACGCCTCTCCAAGATCTGTGCAAACCCTAATGCTCCAAACAGCTCTCCATCCCATCTGTTATATGCCCTTCGATCAAAAAATAAGTGATTTGGCTTTGTATAAATTATCTATATATTAAAATACGTCTAGATGCATATATATGAATCTAGACAAATTCAATTCACTTACTTTCGGAGGGAGGAGTTCTTCATTGTTTTTTTTTTGCTATATATTCACTTATTTGTTACTCCCTTCGGTCCATATTTTTCTAGAAAGGAGCATATATTAATATCTCAAGATACCATTTACACCCAGCCTCTACAACAGCGCATTACCCTAATGGCATTATGGATGCACACAGCCAAACAAAGAATTACAGGAAAAAAAGTCCCGCTTTAGTAATCTATGTCCTACTACAGCGACCAAACACCACCAAGACAGCACCAGAAATCCATCCGCTCCAAAAGCTACGCCTCCAAGAAGGGAACAATGCACTAGCGTCGTGATCGTTCTGATCATAGATCATAGGTTTTCACCCTGGAGAAATTTCGCACTGACAAAACAATGCCTTCAACAAAGTCATTGCCAAGCACAACCAATTAAGTCCAGACCTTGGATTTTCACCCTGCAGTTTGAACTCTGGAAATATCCTATATCGTCGCCCCCACTTTCCAATGTCGTTGCTCCAAGACCTAGAACACTAAGCCAAAACCTCATCGCAAACATGATTCACACCACCATTACCATTCTTCAGACCTTGGCTTTCATGTCATTCTCCATGACTGACTTCACCATGGGACTAATGGCATGCCCTTGATGGCAACGGTCTGTAAAGCTTCACAGCACTTTCTCTGAGACCAAACGGTCAGATAAAACATGGTTGCGCGCGACCGAGATCCATCCAATCTGGCGAACTCTGGCATGTCGTCCATTGGTGTTCACCATTGGAATCTTCTGGAACACAACACTCCGACCAGATCGATAAAGTCATAGAACATGTAGATCTTTGTCCTGGCGCGAGAGGGATCCTAGGACCAACCCCCTTTATTCAAAGCCAGACCGGAAGCCCCCACACCGCCGGTCTTCACCAATCACCAAGATCCACCGGAATAGAACGACAGATCCATGGTGACCCAGTCCATATTAATGGCCTCAACTTTGTTTTTTTAAGAGTATATATCAATATCATGAGAGATCAATTACATCCGGTCTTTGCAATAATGCATGCACTAGCGGTGCAACGGATGCACACAAAACCCAGAAAAAAAAGATTGACGAGATGTCGTTATCGCCTAGGCACGTCCATCGCATTTAGCTAATGCAAATTCCGTAACAGTGCAAATTAATAGGGTGCATGGCACACACACACATTTAGCTAGCTAAGGATATTGTAGCAGTGCAAAAGATTATCATCAGACTAAGGTGTTTCCTATACTGCATTCACACCATTAGCTGCTCTTTATCAGACCGGCTTTCATAGAGAGAACCGGCAAAGCCTTTTTTTAAAGAGGGAAGGGACCCGAAGGTCTCAAAATTGGCATTAATATAACAAAAGTGATAATACACTACACAAAGGACCTAAAGGATAATTGAACATACAAATGTGTCCCTCCAAATTACAGAAAGGACCCTAGAATAAAACACAAAAAAGCCATCGAGTCCTTGTGCAATCTTCGACCTCGGCGGTGATGCAATTGCCATCATCGCTAGCCGTGTCCTTGTTGTCGGGCAAGGTTGAAAGGGCCTCTCGCTAGACGTTGAAGGAGGGGGCGTTGGAAAATTCCAGCAAAGTAGACTAAGGCCGAAGAACCACCCTAGCCACCCAAGAGCATATTAGAGAGTTTTGATCTTTGGTGCCGAATCTCTAGCTACAAGATGAGGTTGATGCAGCAGAGGAAGATAAGACGCAGTCGCCAATGCCAGTTCCCCATCTTCCCAGCAACTTCCGGATCACGCCATGAATAACAACATCTCCGTCCTCTCCCTCTACACCACGCAGATAGAGAGAGCAGAATACCACAACAATGATGGTCCAAGAAACCAGCGTTAATGTCGACGACAGTGAACAGTGAAGCAGAGGGAGTTCGAGGCGTGGAGGATCTGGCCACCAAGATTCACCACCCTAACCTCAGTCTCCATATACGAAAACACACAAGAAGCATACTCTACCTCTAATCCTATATCTACTATGTATAGAGGGGCCAGCCTCCTAATGCATCCTTTCACCGGCCGCCGGAGCTACCAAAGAGAGGGGAGGATGTTGGAGATATGCCCTAGAGGCAATAATAAATGTAGTTATTATTATATCTTTGTGTTTATGATAAATATTTATATTCATGCTATAATAGTATTAACAAGGAAACATTAATACTTGTGTGAATTGTAAACTTAAATTGAAGTCCCTAGTATAGCCTCTATACTTCACTAGCTTGTTGGTTGATTAAATGATTGTGGTTTCCATATCATGAACATTGAGATGTTATCAACAACAAGATCATATCGTTAGGAGAATGATATGGTGGACATACTCCTATTGATAAGCGTAGCATAAAGATCAAGTCATTTCAATAGTTCAATTGCTATATGCTTTCTGATACATAGTAACCTAATTCCTTCGACCATGAGATCATGCATATCACCTTTACCGGATGGATGCTTTGATGACATCAAACACCACACCGTAACTGGGTGGCTATAAAGGTGGCATTAAGTGTTCGGAAAGTATTGGTTGAAACACATGGATCAAGAGTGGGATTTGTCCATCCACATGACGGATAGATATACTCTGGGCCCTCTCGGTGGAATGTCATCCAATTGGCTTGCAAGCATGTGACTTGGTCACAAGGGATCACATATCACGGGAACGAGAAAAGAGTACTTATCGGTAACGAGGTTGAACTAGGTATACAGAGATACCGACGATCATAACCTCGGATAAGTAACATATCGTGAGACAAAGGGAAATTGGTATCGTATGTAAGTGGTTCATTCGATCGCAAAGTAATCGTAGAAATATGTGGGAGCCATATGAATTTCCAGATTCCTCTATTGGTTATTGTTCGGAGAAGTGTCTCGATCATGTCCGCATAATTCACGAACCGTAGGGAGACACACTTAAGGATTCGACGTTGTTTGAGTAGTTATGGTATTATGAGAAAGAGACCGAATGTTGTTCGGAGTCTCGGATGGGATCCGGGATATCACGAGGTGATCCGGAATGGTCCGGAGAATAAGATTCATATAAGGAAAGTCCCGTTTCGGAGTTCGGGAATGATTCCGGTGTTTTCATCGGGAATGTTCTAGAAGGTTCCGGATTGTCCGGCACTCCGGGGGGGAGGGGTACATGAATGTGTCATTACATATTGGAATGATTGCATCATGTACTAAGTGTTCTTGCTGTCCCAAATAAAGGATTAAATTGAATCCTAAAACAGAAAAGTCAAATGTCCAGTTTGAAAGTCAAACGGCTAAAACAAGAAACTGTGGGAAACAAGAAAGAGGAGTTGGGAACCGACTTGAGGGAGGAGTCTCCTCCCCAAGCCGGCGCACCACCCAAGGCCGACTTGGGGAGGGACTCCCCTCCCCTGGCCGCGCCTCCCCACCTATAAAAGGAGGGGCAGGGCTCCCCTCCTAGACACACAAGTTTCCACCTCTAAATCTCCGGTTTAGAGCCGTTTTGGTTTAGAGCTTCTAATTGCTTTAGCCAGCGGTTTAGAGCCTTCTAATTGGTTTAGAGCCTTCTAATTGGTGTGTCTAATTATTAGACCACTAATAGCCTCTCTCATAAGCTCCACCATACTCGCACCGGCTTAAGGCGAAGCCCTGCGGGATTTCCCCTCTACTTCCGGTACCACGCCGTTGTGCTGCCGGAATCGCGAGGAGAGTGCTACAACCTCCAATGCCTGCTGGAACAAGGGAGAGGAAGGTCTTCGTCGAGTACCGAACGTGTGACCGACTGCGGGAGCGCTGCCGGAACGTGGCGCCGGAAGGATCGTCTACACGATCTTGAGATCGGAAAGAGTACGACTACATCACCCACGAGAATCCGCTCTCGTTAAACGCTTTGGAATCTTCGAGGGTAAGTTATACCATCGACTCGTTGCTACAATCTAGTAGATAGATCTTGGCTTGTTTGTTTGTATGCGATAGAAAATTTTTGTTTTCCATGCTACGAACCCCTACAGTGGCATCAGAGCCGTGTCTATATGTAGATCTGTTGCACGAGTAGAACACAATGGTCATTGTGGGCGTTGATGCTTTTATTGTAGATTGCTTTTTGTGTACTTTGCATCTTGCGGTATGTTGGGATGAAGCGGCCCGGGCTAACCTTACATGACATCGTTCATGAGACTTGCTCCACGCTTGACATGCAACTTGTATTGCATAAGTGGCTTTGCGGGTGCCTGTTTCTCCTAGCATAGTTAAGATCCAATTTACAACGGGTAATCAACAA
Source organism: Avena sativa (assembly GCA_916181665.1). Classification (NCBI taxonomy): domain Eukaryota; kingdom Viridiplantae; phylum Streptophyta; class Magnoliopsida; order Poales; family Poaceae; genus Avena; species Avena sativa. The sequence goes on along the minus strand of OV702283.1, from coordinate 464,977,790 downwards.
TGCTAGTATCAATGTTGTGGTTCTTGTTCGTAAGTTAGAACGACACTTATTGAAAGCCCCAAACCACGTAAAATATGCAAAGAAAGTAGAAGCGTCTAACTTTGTTTTGCAGGGGTGTGCAGTGATGTGATATGGCCATGATTGTGATTATATTTGATGTATGCAATGTTCCTTATTGTAAGTTGGCAACCGGCAGGAGCCATATGGTTGTCTTTAATTTATGTTAAGACCCGCGTGTCTATTCAAAGTAGTTGTAATAGTTGAAGCCGGTGGACGACAACCATGGTGAAGCGTCATTGACCTTGATGCAATGCCGGTGATGATGGAGATCATGTTCGTGTTTGAAGATGGAGATCGGAAGCACAAAGAAGAAAGGCCATATCATATCACATATTATGAATTGCATGTGATGTTAATCCTTTATGCATCTTGTATTGCTTAGTAGACGACGGTAGCATTATAAGATGATCCCTCATGCACATGAATTTCAAATCATAAAGTGTTCGCCCTTAGTTAGCACCGTTGCTAAAGCTTGTTGTTTCGAAGCACCACGTGATGATCGGGTGTGTTAGATTCCGCAAGTGTATACAACGTAAGCAAGCCAGATTTGCTTATGCGGTGGCTAAGGTTTGATCTTGACGAGCCTAGCATGTACAGACATGGTCTCAGGAACACGGATTACCGAAAGGTAAAGCATGAATCATATAGTAGATATGATGAACATGATGATTGTTCGCCATTGAAACTATATCAACTCTCGTGATGATCGGTGTTGATGTAGTGGATTTGGTTCGTGTGATCACTAAAACAATGTGAGGGATGTTGTTTTGAGTGGGAGTTCACCTAGTTTAATTTCATTAATTAATTTGAACTCAATTTGTCATAAACTTAGTCTAAACTATTGCAAATATGTTGTAGATCAATGGCAGCCCCTACCATCAATTTTAATGCGTTCCTAGAGAAAGAAAAGTTGAAAAACAATGGAAGCAACTTCGCGGATTGGTTCCGCAATTTGAGGATTGTCCTCACAGCTGGTAATTTGACCTATGTGCTGGATGCACCGCTGGGTGACCCACCTGCAGCTGATGCTCCCGATGAAGTAAAGAATGTTTACCTCGCTCGGAAGAATCAGTACTCCATAGTTCAGTGTGCTATCTTGTATGGTTTAGAATCGGAGCTTCAGAAAAGGTTTGAAGAGTCAGACCCATATGATATTGTCGAGGATCTCAAATTAATTTTTGAGACTCATGCGGCAATTGAAAGTTATGAAGCTTCTGAAAAGTTCTTTAACTGCAAGATGGAAGAGGGCAGCTCCGTCAGTGAGCATGTGCTTAAGATGTCTGGGCACGCAAACAAACTTCAAAGCTTGGGTATAGTGATTCCTAATGCTTTGGGGGTTTACCGCGTCCTCCAGTCATTGCCACCAAGTTACAGGAACTTTGTGATGAACTACAACATGCAGAACATGAACAAAGAGTTGCCAGAACTATTTGCTATGTTAAAATCTGCAGAAGTGGAGATCAAGAAAGAGCACCAAGTGTTGATGGTCAATAAGACCACCAAATTCAAGAAGGGCAAGTCTAAGCAAAAGGGACACTTCAAGAAGGGTGGTAAGAAAGTTACCACGCCGACAAAGAAAACCAAGGCTGGACCGAAGCCTGAAACTGAGTGCTTTTACTGCAAGGGAGTAGGTCACTGGAAGCGGAATTGCCCAAAGTACTTGGCGGATTTGAAGAACGGCAACATTAAGAAGAAAGGTATATCTGATATACATGTTATTGATGTGTATCTCACTAGTATTCGTAGTAGTGCCTGGGTATTTGATACTGGTTCGGTTGCTCATATTTGTAACTCGAAACAGGTGCTGCAGAATAAACGGAAGCTAGCGAAGAACGAGGTGACGATGCGCGTGGGAAACGGATCAAAGGTTGATGTGATCGCGGTCGGCACGCTACCTCTTCATCTACCATCGGGATTAGTTTTATACTTAAATAATTGTTATTTGGTGCCTGCGTTGAGCATGAACATTATATCGGGATCTTGTTTATTGCGAGACGGTTACTTGTTTAAATCTGAGAATAATGGTTGTTCTATTTATATGAGTAATATGTTTTATGCACATGCACCTTTGATAGATGGTCTATTCTTATTGAATCTCGATAGTGGAAATACACATATCAACAACATTGAGGCTAAACGTTTGAAATCAAGCGATAATTCGACCTATATGTGGCACTGTCGTCTTGGTCACATCGGAGTGAAACGTATGAAGAAACTCCATTCCGATGGACTTCTTTAATCACTTGATTTTGAATCACTTGAAAGATGCGAAGCATGTCTGATGGGTAAAATGACTAAGACTCCATTTTCTGGTATGATGGAGCGAGCTACGGACTTATTGGAAATCATACATACCGATGTGTGTGGTCCAATGAGTGTAGCATCGCGCGGTGGTTATCGTTATGTTCTTACCTTCACGGATGACTTGAGTAGATATGGGTATATCTATTTCATGAAACATAAGTCCAAAACTTTCGAGAAGTTTAAGGAGTTTCAAAGTGAGGTAGAGAATCAACGTAACAAGAAGATTAAATTTCTACGTTCTGATCGTGGAGGTGAATATCTAAGTTACGAGTTTGGCGAGCATTTAAAGAAGTGCGGAATACTTTCACAATTGACACCGCCGGGAACACCACAGCGTAATGGTGTGTCCGAACGTCGTAATCGAACTCTCTTAGATATGGTTCGTTCTATGATGTCACTTACAGATTTACCGCTATCATTTTGGGGTTATGCATTAGAAACAGCCGCATTCACTTTAAATAGGGCACCGTCTAAATCCGTTGAAACGACACCGTATGAATTATGGTTTGGGAAGAAACCCAAATTGTCGTTCCTTAAAGTTTGGGGATGCGAAGCCTATGTAAAGAAGTTACAGCCGGACAAGCTTGAACCCAAAGCGGAAAAATGCGTCTTCATAGGATACCCGAAGGAAACTATTGGGTATACCTTCTATCATAGATCCGAAGGCAAAATCTTCGTTGACAAGAATGGATCCTTTCTAGAGAAGGAATTTCTCTCGAAAGAAGTGACTGGAAGGAAAGTAGAACTCGACGAGGTTGTCGAACCTTCTCTCGAAATTGCGAGTAGCGCAGCACCGGAAGAAGTTCCTGTGGTGCCTGCACCAATAAGAGAGGAAGCTAATGATGGTGATCATGAAACTTCGCTTGAAGTTACTACAGAGCCTCGGAGGTCAACGAGAACTCGTACCACTCCAGATTGGTATGATTCCGTTATGAATGTCATGGTGGTGGACAACACCGATGACCCCGAGACATATAAGGAAGCGATGATGAGCCCAGATTCCAATAAATGGCAAGAAGCCATGAAATCCGAGATTGGATCCATGTACGAAAACCAAGTATGGACTTTGGTGGACTTACCGGATGGCCGGAAGGCTGTCGAGAACAAATGGATTTTCAAGAAGAAAACAGATGCTGATGGTAATGTTACTGTCTATAAAGCTCGACTTGTCGCAAAAGGGTTTCGACAAATTCAAGGAGTTGACTACGATGAGACTTTCTCACCGGTAGCGAAGCTAAAGTCTGTGAGGATTATGTTAGCAATCGCTGCATATTATGATTATGAGATATGGCAGATGGATGTCAAAACAGCATTCCTCAATGGAGACATTGATGAAGAGTTGTATATGATGCAACCCAAAGGTTTTGTCGATCCTAAAGATGCTAACAAGGTATGCAAGCTTCAACGGTCCATCTATGGATTGAAGCAAGCATCCCGAAGTTGGAATCAACGTTTTGATAAGGTAATCAAAAGTTTTGGTTTTATACAAACTTATGGAGAAGCTTGTATTTACAAGAAAGTGAGTGGGAGCTCTGTAGCATTCTTAATACTGTATGTGGATGACATATTGTTGATTGGGAATGATGTAGACCTTCTTAATAGTGTCGAGGAATATTTGAATAATAGTTTTTCAATGAAGGATCTTGGCGAAGCAGCTTACATATTAGGCATAAAGATTTATAGAGATAGATCGAAACGCCAAATATCATTGTCACAGAGTACATATTTGGACAAAGTTCTAAAGAAGTTTGGAATGGAAGAAAGCAAGAAAGGGTTCTTGCCCATGTTGCCCAATACGACCTTGAGTAAAATTCAAAGTCCGACATCGGCAGAAGATAGAGAAAGGATGAGTAAAACTCCCTATGCCTCAGCCATAGGATCTCTAATGTATGCCATGCTATGTACTAGACCCGACATCGCATATGCTGTTAGTCTAACTAGCAGATATCAAAGTGATCCAGGAGTGGATCATTGGACAGCGGTCAAAAACATCCTTAAGTACTTGAGAAGAACTAAGGATATGGTTCTTTCTTATGGAGGTGATGAACAACTCGTTGTTAATGGTTACACCGATGCTAGTTGGAACACCGATCCGGATGATTCTAAATCACAATCTGGATACGTATTTATTTTGAATGGTGCAGCAGTTAGCTGGAGGAGTGCAAAGCAAAGCGTTGTGGCGAGATCTTCAACTGAATCGGAATACATGGCTGCTTCGGAGGCTTCACAAGAAGCGATATGGATGAAAGAGTTCATTACAGAGCTGGGTGTGGTTCCAAGTGCGCTGGACCCAATGTCTATCTACTGTGATAACATGGGCGCCATAGCCAATGCGCAAGAACCAAGGTCACACAAGAAGTTGAAGCATATCAAGCTGCGTTTTCACGCTATTCGAGAACATATCCAGGATGGGGATATAAAGATTTGCAAAGTACACACAGATCTGAATGTGGCGGATCCGTTGACTAAACCTCTCCCGAGGGCAAAACATGACCAACACCAAACTGCCATGGGTGTTCGGTATATTACCATGTAATCTAGATTAGATGACTCTAGTGCAAGTGGGAGACTGTTGGAGATATGCCCTAGAGGCAATAATAAATGTAGTTATTATTATATCTTTGTGTTTATGATAAATGTTTATATTCATGCTATAATAGTATTAACAAGGAAACATTAATACTTGTGTGAATTGTAAACTTAAATTGAGGTCCCTAGTATAGCCTCTATACTTCACTAGCTTGTTGGTTGATTAAATGATTGTGGTTTCCATATCATGAACATTGAGATGCTATCAACAACAAGATCATATCGTTAGGAGAATGATATGGTGGACATACTCCTATTGATAAGCGTAGCATAAAGATCAAGTCATTTCAATAGTTCAATTGCTATATGCTTTCTGATACATAGTAACCTAATTCCTTCGACCATGAGATCATGCATATCACCTTTACCGGATGGATGCTTTGATGACATCAAACACCACACCGTAACTGGGTGGCTATAAAGGTGGCGTTAAGTGTTCGGAAAGTATTGGTTGAAACACATGGATCAAGAGTGGGATTTGTCCATCCACATGACGGATAGATATACTCTGGGCCCTCTCGGTGGAATGTCATCCAATTGGCTTGCAAGCATGTGACTTGGTCACAAGGGATCACATATCACGGGAACGAGAAAAGAGTACTTATCGGTAACGAGGTTGAACTAGGTATACAGAGATACCGACGATCATAACCTCGGATAAGTAACATATCGTGAGACAAAGGGAAATTGGTATCGTATGTAAGTGGTTCATTCGATCGCAAAGTAATCGTAGAAATATGTGGGAGCCATATGAATTTCCAGATTCCTCTATTGGTTATTGTTCGGAGAAGTGTCTCGATCATGTCTGCATAATTCACGAACCGTAGGGAGACACACTTAAGGATTCGACGTTGTTTGAGTAGTTATGGTATTATGAGAAAGAGACCGAATGTTGTTCGGAGTCTCGGATGGGATCCGGGATATCACGAGGTGATCCGGAATGGTCCGGAGAATAAGATTCATATAAGGAAAGTCCCGTTTCGGAGTTCGGGAATGATTCCGGTGTTTTCATCGGGAATGTTCTAGAAGGTTCCGGATTGTCCGGCACTCCGGGGGGGAGGGGTACATGAATGTGTCATTACATATTGGAATGATTGCATCATGTACTAAGTGTTCTTGCTGTCCCAAATAAAGGATTAAATTGAATCCTAAAACAGAAAAGTCAAATGTCCAGTTTGAAAGTCAAACGGCTAAAACAAGAAACTGTGGGAAACAAGAAAGAGGAGTTGGGAACCGACTTGAGGGAGGAGTCTCCTCCCCAAGCCGGCGCACCACCCAAGGCCGACTTGGGGAGGGACTCCCCTCCCCTGGCCGCGCCTCCCCACCTATAAAAGGAGGGGCAGGGCTCCCCTCCTAGACACACAAGTTTCCACCTCTAAATCTCCGGTTTAGAGCCGTTTTGGTTTAGAGCTTCTAATTGCTTTAGCCAGCGGTTTAGAGCCTTCTAATTGGTTTAGAGCCTTCTAATTGGTGTGTCTAATTATTAGACCACTAATAGCCTCTCTCATAAGCTCCACCATACTCGCACCGGCTTAAGGCGAAGCCCTGCGGGATTTCCCCTCTACTTCCGGTACCACGCCGTTGTGCTGCCGGAATCGCGAGGAGAGTGCTACAACCTCCGCTGCCTGCTGGAACAAGGGAGAGGAAGGTCTTCGTCGAGTACCGAACGTGTGACCGACTGCGGGAGCGCTGCCGGAACGTGGCGGCCGGAAGGATCGTCTACACGATCTTGAGATCGGAAAGAGTACGACTACATCACCCACGAGAATCCGCTCTCGTTAAACGCTTTGGAATCTTTGAGGGTAAGTTATACCATCGACTCGTTGCTACAATCTAGTAGATAGATCTTGGCTTGTTTGTTTGTATGCGATAGAAAATTTTTGTTTTCCATGCTACGAACCCCTACAGAGGATAGGGGCGGCAGCGGAAGGTAAGGAACGACTCTCAAGGGGCCTGGAAGGGGCGAGAGAGGAAAGTTCTCCGGTGAGTACTATCGAGCACCGGCAAAGCTCGATCATGTTGCTTCAAACGGTAGATCTTGACCTATCGTTTTGGTGCAAGTACACGCAGTGTGACCTTGGATACTTAAACTCCAGTTTCTTCAATAAAAAATTGGGACCATGCCAAGTAAAAGAAAATTGGGCAATGTGGCCCTGTAAATAAAAAATCTGACTGCTTTCAGGTAAACATGTAAGTTTTTCCGTAACAAAATTTTCTTAGGTCTAGCATTATTGTGTTTTTTATGGTGTTTGCGATCCCTGTTGTCGGGTCCATATAGAGATCAAAAATAGAACTTTCAGGTCCACTTATATGTAAGCGGACCAAAGCAACGATGCAACAACTGGTTTGCCTGTACCATATTTTTGTGGCAACCAGGCCCATCGTGAGTAGTTTTTATGTAGGCCCATGTATAATACCAAACTAATATCTGCAGTCCTGTGTCAGGCCGAGCAATTCTGGCCCACGTAATCAGATAGGCCATTAAATCCCATCGGGTCCAGCCGAAATTATTACGTACTGCGCTAGAAAAAAAAGGAATTACTGCTACCATTCCTCATTCTCCCAAAAAAAAAGTACTGTTCCTTCCTCAAAAGAAAAAGAGAGACAAGGAATTGAGTAGTACCAGAGACAATGCAGGGATGTCTGTAATTTCTTCTTCTCCTCTCCGTTACGCTCCACGTCTTCTCAGTGCTCGCATCAATGGCATGTTTTCTCTGTTATAGAAAAGAAAATAAAATAAAATCAAAGGACATGTTTCAATGTGTCTATAAGTTCACCCAGGTCCCAGGGTTCGACATCTTATCAGCACCTGAACCAAACATGTAAGTCATTAGGAGCTGAATGCCTGAAGCTTCACCCAGGTCCGATGGAAATGTGGTCAAAATCGTAACTTTGAATGCCTGAAGCTTCACCCAGGTCCGATGTAAGCTTCATTAGGAGGTGCTGTACGTACTTGCATGCGGTTTCACCACTGTGACAAGAGTCAATCAGAGTGTCACAAGTTACAGTATCTTCACGCTCCTCGATCTTAGGGTTTAGAACGGTGTAGAGCTAAGCTAGGTAGTGATGGAGCTAGTGATGATACAATTAATGATACTACACAAGCAAGTGTGCAAAGAAAAGCTGACATGATAAGGCAGGCAACACAATGAGTAGCGAGTATATTTTCTCTTTCCTTTACCGCCAAGCTTTCGTACCGAGGCTGTTTGGCACTTACCAGCGCGAGGCATATCGTATTTCCTATATTTTAAAATATAAGATGCTTTAGTTTTGTGAAAGGAGTATATCTAAAACTCTTTTAATTTATATATGTTCGTTTCGAATCTAAACATAAAAATATATATAAATATACTTTTTTCACGAAGCTAATTTTTTTATATTTTAAAACAGAGGCAGTACATGATTCATGATGTCACTGCGCAAATGGCAACATGGCGCCATTATTGGTTCCTTGGAGAGATATGGCCATGGCCACGGATTTGCTATAAACTAGCTTTTGGAGGTCTATACTTAGCAAGAACTGAACTCCCTAATTAGTAAGAAACTGGAACAATAAAGGTACAGACCAGATGGGCTATCTGAACTACTCCCAAGAAAAAAGAAGTTTGAGTTCTGACCAGGGTGGAAGGGTCGAAGAAGTGTTACGTAGAAGATGGAGTAGCTGGCTGCCTGCATGGAGACCGGTAAAGGTAGGATTCCCTGCTGCATGAACAGGACAAGGGCCGGACGGATGCATGGCACCTTGTACACGAGTTGGCCGGCCCCGGAAAAGAAAGCTAAAGTTTCCCGACAGCAAACACCTCGGACTTATCAATAGCTACCCAATCCTGAATTCAGCTAGGTCAACTCTTTTTATTCAATTGAAAACAGGAGAATTGCCTCGGTTTAAATTGAACTTTGTGGTTATTACACTTTTACTAAAAAAAAATGTCGTGCAAATACAACAATATAGACCTATTTGTTTACCTTTTTTGAACGATAAAGGGCCAGAAGGCCCGAGAAGCTGCTCAATTAACGGCGGTGGGTACAATTACAAAGAAACCCCTGAACCAAGGGGCCAAACAGAAAAGGGACAGCACATTTGCACAAAGGACCCCAACAGAACGAAAAGAAACGCGATCAGGTCCTTGCCCTTCTCCACCGCATCTGGTCGTCGTCGACGCCCTGGAGCCCACATCGCCGCCGGGGAACTTGCCACTTGGGGCGATGCCAGCTATGGACCACACGCACAGGGCGACGAGAAGAATCCGCCTCTCGCGGAAGAACAAGCTCGGCTTCAACCGAGCAGAGATGTGGCCCTTCTTGCCACAGATAACACCGGCGCATCTTTGCCGCTGTTGACGAAAGATCGAGGAAGCAGCTTCACCGACTGCAGCACCAGGGTACTGCAAGCTTGGCGTAGCAACAGGCCAGCTCCAGGCCACACCGCCCCAGCTCTCCTCGCCACCACGGCCGGCCGAAGAGGAGCAGAGAACACCCGAAACAGGCTTGCGCATGCCAAAGCAACTGACCTTATGGATGGGGCTTCCAGAGACGATGCTCCCGCCGAATCTGATTCCGACCGAGGGAACTCTGCAGCAGAGCAGATCAGCTCCAGAAGATGGCAGCTCTGGCCAGAAGAACTGCACATCAAACACCCCGACCTCCTCGTGAGTCCCGCAGCCACCAGCACTGCCTCCTCTCCCCCCTCGCCACCGCGGCCGGCCAGGAAGAGAAAGAGCACCCGCAGCTACCAGATCCAGAGGCGGCAGCACTTTATTCAGCTGTCCTCCATCCGTGACAGCATCATCAGCGAGCTCCGACCATTGGAGCTTGCCAACCCACCGCGAGGACGGCCGACCGACGCCATGCAGGAGCGCCGAGGGGACAGGACCAACGGCATCTCGCCAAACGCCACATGGGCAAACACAAAACCTAAACCTAACCCTACGACACCTACGGCGAGAAGCCAGGAACCTAGACTACGGGGAGGGCCTCGCCTCCGCCACTCTCCGGCGGCAGCGCCGCCGGAGAGGGCTTTGGCTCGGCCAGAAGTGGAGAGGAAGGCGCTCAGCTACAGTAGAGAGCGGAGGGGAGGGAGAGGGGAGGGCAACTGGCCTTCTAGCCTCACCTTTTTTGACCTATTTGTTTACTAAATGTCAGTTTCAAAATCTTCACTAAGGTGGCTACTGATCGCATTACTGAATTGGCTCGTAAAGTGATTAGACCTTCGCAGACCGCCTTTATGCCGGGACGACATATCCTTGAAGGAGTTGTCGTTTTGCATGAGACTATCCATGAGTTGCATCGTAAAAAATTGGATGGTGTGCTTTTTAAAATTGACTTTGAAAAGGCATATGACAAGGTAAAGTGGCCTTTTTTGCAACAAGTAATACGGATGAAGGGGTTTGATCCACAATGGTGCGAGAGGATTAAGCAATTTGTTGAAGGCGGGAGCGTTGGAATAAGGGTAAATGATGATATTAGCCACTATTTCCAAACTAGAAAAGGTTTGCGACAAGGTGATCCTTTGTCTCCAATTCTGTTCAACATCGTTGCCGACATGCTCGCTATATTCATTTCTAATGCAAAAGAGGAAGGCCAAGTTGGAAGTCTTATCACACATTTGGTGGATGGTGGGGTTTCTATTCTTCAATATGCGGATGACACCATACTTTTTATGGAGCACGATTTGAAAAAGGCCGTTAATATGAAACTGATCCTGTCGACTTTTGAACAGTTGTCTGGTTTAAAGATAAACTTTCACAAGAGTGAATTTTTTTTGTTTTGGTAAAGCAAAAGAGATGGAACTAGAGTATAAGCAAATTTTTGGTTGTGAAACCGGTTCTCTCCCTTTTAGGTATCTTGGAGTACCAATCCACTATAGAAAACTAAAGAATTCAGAATGGAATCCTGTGGAAAGTCGTTTTTTATCTAAGCTGGGTTGTTGGCAGGGGAAATTGCTTTCCTATGGGGATCGTCTCGTTCTTATCAACTCATTTTTGACTAATTTACCTATGTTTATGCTTTCTTTCTTAGAAATTCCTAAAGGAGTAAGAAAACGTTTGGATTTCTTTAGATCCAGGTTTTTTTGGCAAAGCACAGATACTAAGAAGAAATATAGACTATCAAAGTGGAACGTTGTATGCCGCCCTAAAAATCAGGGGGGGGGGTAGGCATTGAGGTACTTGAGATTAAGAATAAATGTTTAATTAGCAAATGGCTTTTTAAATTACTAACTGAGTAAGGTATGTGGCAACAACTCCTTCATAATAAGTACCTTAATGGTAAAACCTTGTCTCAAGTACAAGCGAAACCGACAGATTCCCCATTTTGGAAAGGCCTAATGCGAGTGAAAGAAATGTTTTTTACTCATGGTTTTTTTAAGATCGGCAATGGTGAAAATGTTTGTTTTTGGGAAGATGTTTGGTTAGGGGATACATCACTTGGGCAACAATATCCGTCCTTATACAACATTGTTCAAAAAAAAATGTTCTGGTGGCAAATGTACTGGCTCAAACACCTCTTAATATTGATTTTAGAAGGGGTTTGACTGGTGATAAATGGACACAATGGTTACACTTATGTCAGCGGCTAATGAGGGTTCAACTAACTGATATTCCTGAAAAATTTGTGTGGAAGCTAACCACCAAGGGTACTTTCTCTGTTAAGTCTTTGTATTTAGATCAGATGAATGGTCATACAAGATATTTGCATAAGTACTTGTAGAAATTAAAAATCCACCTAAAAATTAAGATATTCATGTGGTTCCTTAAAAATAAAGTTATTCTGACTAAAGATAACTTGGCTAAGCGCAAATGGATGGGAAGTCAGAAATGTTGTTTTTGTAATTCTATGGAATCTATAGAACATTTGTTTCTTTCATGCCCTTTTGCAAGTATTATTTAGAAAATTGTTTACTTCACTTATAATATACCTCCACCGTCCAATATTATAAATATGTTTGGAAATTGGCTAAATGGGGTTGACAAAAAGAACAAAGCTAGACTGCGCATTGGAGTGTCTGCTTTATGTTGGTCCATATGGACGTCCAGAAATAACATTGTCTTTAATAAACAAACGGGTACTAATTTTTTGCAGGTTATTCGATTGGCGGTGCATTGGATACAACTATGGTCTTACTTACTCCCGGCGGATCAGCGGGAGCCGATGGATTTTGGATGCAACTGGCTGCTAATGGTTGCACAGGACTTCTATTTCCTGGCCACTGGGTGGCGTCACACTAGTAGACTCCAAAATGGATAGTGTTTTTTTGTTTCTCCTTTTTAGATGGTTGATATATGTTTCAACCCTCTCTGAGCCTTATTGATAATATTTTAAATTTTGTTCGGACCACTGCAATAAATATGGTTGTGTGCATCAATTGATGCAGAGGCTGGGGCTTCACTCCCCATTTCGAAAAAAAAACTCTTCTGTCACTGCGTCTCACTTCTGATTGATCATTTATACAGTTATACTGCATGCATACGTAACAATAAGTCAAACAAAAGTTCATTGCTTAATCAATTCTTGAATTCCCTTTTTTTGTTCCGAATAATGAGCCTCTTTAGTGGTGAATGTTAATATAACCTTGAGCCTTCAAGGAGTGTACTCTCTCCGTTTTTGTGTAGTTCACGTTTTGGAATCAGTCAAAGCCAAACTTATCGAATTTGACCCCCCAAAAAGGCGGAAATCAAAATCCACAATACCAAATACATATAATATACAAAAAAGCTCTTCAAACTTTCTTCCAAACAAAGCAACTTAGCACGAACCTAGGAACCGCTCCCGTGCGGCGCCACCGCGCCGCACCAGGGCGCCCCGGCCCCTTCCTCCCGCCTACCTCCACCGCCCCTCCTCCTCCTGCCACCGCAGGCGACGTCGTCGGGACAAAGCCCGGGCGACGCGGCGACAACGGTCTCTTCCTCGCGCGTCGGGTGATGGCAACTTGCGGCAGCCGACCTCGCTTGATCTTAGGCAGTGATGGCAGACCAGCGACGGCAGCGATCTAAAGCTGCAGCGGCGGATCGGCAGGGCGCGACGACGTTTGGATGGCTCGTTCTACGAGGCAGCCCGACCTAAGTTTGGCGCGACGACTTGATGCTGATGTTCATGGCCTTGATCTGCATCATGAGGACGCCCGGGATGACGCCCCTAAGTTTGGTGGCGGTGTTGGTCATCTTCTCCGTCGGAGGTGATTGGCCCGAGGCTAGTTTGGCAGATCTCGGGATCCGTTAGCGAGTCCTGACTGCGAGATGAGGAGACATAGTTGCCGATGAAAATTGAGCCGATCTCGGACGTTCCCGGCCGACGATGGCGGTGTTTGCGTTGTTTTCTTTGTTGGAGGCATCATCGCACAACTATTGTCAACATACTCGTGTTGTTCCGAGGGAAACCCTAAGAACTTTGGGTCAGGCGATGACGGCGTTGTGGTGTCGCGTTCTCTCTTGGGAGCATTGTTTGTGGAGCAGCGCTGGATGATAGAGGCAGGAGGTGGAGCGGCTTCGTCTTGCGTGGAGACTCTGATGGAGATGTCAATTCATGCCTAACTGTCAGGTGCTACGCTTAGTCATGCCTGATTCGGTAGGTGCTACGCACGATAGATCTTCCGGAGGTCTCTAGCTGTGTCGGTTGGCGGGACTTAGTGGCATGGTGCCGAGAGGTCCCGGTGGCGGTCGCACATGCTTGTTGATGGACACGCGCAGGGCGGTGGTGCCGTATGGTGTCATGGCAGCGTCGATTGCAGGCCTTGCAAGGTCATTGCATTGATCTCTCGAGAAGATGGGTATGCAGAATAAGGGGCGGCAAGGACTTTCTGGAGCGTGTATGCTAGTACGCGGTGAGCGTCTGTCGGACCGGTTGTGCCACTTGCTCGCCATTGAGCGATTTGTCAAGATCTTTGGTTTTTGGATGATGCGTGTTGGTGTGATATCATGGATATTGGCTCTTTTCATGGACACCTCCTTCATCAGTTTTATAGGATTAGCGGGATGTCGTCTGTTTGGTGTTTGGTGGTCTTCGTTCAACTCTTGTATGGTTTTGAGAATAATCTAATAAAATATATTTTGTGACTATTCTAATACTATAGATCTTACATTCTGAGTTGATATTTTAAAAAATTATTCAGTCAAATATTAAAGTTAGACTTTGACTCAAACCAGAATGCAGAGTAATTGTGAACAGGATACAGGAAGGAGTAACATAATTTTGTTCATATAGGAAATAAGAAAGAAAGGACACATGGATAACCTTTCTTTTTCTTCCTTGGCCATCAAAACGTAACCTGCATCCGGGGAGAAAAGAAGGCGTGGGCGACGTGGACTTAAAAATGACAAGCTTGCATGGGTAAAGCTCGCATGCATGATCGAGTACTGGGCCAGCACAAGGGATAGCTGCCTGCGTTTGTATGCTTTGCCCGTACTTGTACACAAAGGAGAAAATTCAGCAGCTGCACACTAGTACTACATCAGATCATTTATGTATGTATCAGCTTTGTTCCTTTCTGTCAAAACAAAGGCCAAGCATAAAGAGAGCCTAGAGATACGGCTGGTCGACCTAGCTAGCAAGCTCCAGGTCGCATATATATGGGAAGAAAAGTTGAGCAGGTGAGAGCTAATATAACCAAGGTGCATGTGTCCCAAGGGTGAACAAAATAAAGGATAGCACAGCTGCACAGCCTTTCTTTTCTTCCTTTCACGGGGAGAGAAAAGGTCGAATTAAAGTATTCAGAAAGTGGATGCTCTACCCTCAGATACACAAATTAGGAACAGTGCTGCTACATAAACATCTTGACTCCAATGATCACAAAAACATCTATATCTAGGAACACAACGTTACAATGGTATTTAAGGATATGGGATGCTATCGTTGGAGGCGTAAGATAGATCTACCGAGAACCAAGCAAGATGATGAACAATTTTCAGTTAACTTAGATACGAAGTGGTTATTCCCCAACATTTTCATCATGCATGTCTGTATCCTGTAGTGTGTTGGTGAACATGGAAAAGGTAGAATTGCTCCTCGAGAATCTACGACTCGGAGATCTGAATAATGGTGAAAAGGTGGGAGAAGTGGAGGCGCGGGAGCAGGAAAATTTACTTTTGGAGAGTCAACGATGCAGATAGTATGGCATAGTTGTTGTGAGGGATGCCCATTAAGTGCATGAATTGCAAGTTGCTCGACGAGAACGATTCCTTGTTCACTTTCTTGTAAATCTCAGGAAAAAGGAAGGTATTTGAGGATAGGAAAGGAACCCTAATTGTTGGTAGGTATCTATTTTTTTTACTCCCTCCGACCCATATTAGTTGACTCAAATTTGTCAAGATTTGGATAAATCTAGACACTATTTAGTATATAGGTTTGTCTAAATTTTGATAAATCCAAGTCAAGTAATATGGGTCGGAGGGAATAACAAAAATCATATATTTATTATCGCAAAGATACCATTACACCCAGCCTCTAAAACAACGCACGAAAAACTAATAAATCGTTCAGTGCCAACCTTTTTTCTTGTATCTGGCCTGACTCTCTTCTTGGTCCTCCACGCTGCCTGCGCACGGTACGACTTTGCTTTTTTGAGACCACATACGCGCGTATGCTCTGTACACAAACTCCAGAGTCTGAACGAAGACTAGCAGACAAGCTGATTCCGACATTCCGTACTATTGTTACTTAACCTTTGTGCTTCCTTTGAACAGATTACTTAACTTGATATGATTACTTAACTACACCAACGGCAGCAAGTAGTAGGTTCTTGCCATGTCCCATCACAAGCCGTTTGTGCTTTTTATTTGATTTCAGTCTAGCCTTTTCATGTCTCATTTGTTAACTTGAAGTCAGCCTCTCGTGCCTCCATTGACCAATTATTGTACTTCTAGGTGACTTGATGAATCCATTAGCATGTGGAAACTAATGGAAGCGGCACACGTCACTAGCTAGATTAGGTAGGCATGCACTTCTCATCAGTTTTAATTGTTAATCCGGGAGCCTGCAAGTCTTGGAGCATTTCACTTGATCTATCTACACGGTAAAGCAGAAGAGGCCGGCCTATAAAAGATAATAAATAGGGTATTATTTTTTGCGAGGAAATAAATTAATAGGGTATTAGCCTAATCATTATGCTAACTGATAGATCAAGTTGCAGTCAAGCTGATCCTCCCCAGAATCATGACGCAGTGCTAGTGATCTGTCCAAGAGGATGAAGCTAAGCTAACCATCTGAAACTGATTCCATGTTTGGCTTGGTCGCCGGCCTGCACGAGCGTGACATTCAGTGATCAACTAACCATTTTTGAACAACTAATCGACTAATTAATCTCATACCATGTGGATGTGGTTATTAGGCAACATCTCATTGACTCATATAGTTTTGCTTCGGTTATGCTAATTTCCACTTTGGGATAGTTTTATTTCAATATAATGTTCCTTTGAAGCACACTTCGATATAATGTTACGGGCTTGGGAGTTGGAATTTCCCTAGGTTATTGCACGAACTAAACCGTTTTGTTTGAAATTTTTCCATGTACCATAATTCTTGCATAGCTATGATAAAGAAAACATATATGCGAATATGAAATGACCCACATCTAATTAGAGAATCATATGGGCCATCTACCCATTTCACGTCTGGCAAATGGTATTAGCCTCCACCTACTCTTCTCCACGCCACCACCGACGCTAGCCTCCAACATGATGGTGGCGAGTTTTCACCCCCTCTCTTTTCCACGGTGTTTACCTCTCCTTCGTCTTCATTTGGCTTCTTATCTCAACCCTCGATCAAGGCACTCATAGATGTGGTGATGGTCTCTATTGCTAGTGAAAGGAAATGTATGCCCCCATGTGTGGTTTTGGTAATTAATGACAATCTCTTTGTACTAATGTGTAAATTGAGTTTCACTTGTAGGTTTGTCCATTGGCTTTGCTTGTACCATGTGTTGGTTTCAAGGTAGATGAAAGGAATAAGAAGAAGATCAACTATGTCTTGAAGAAGAAGATGGAGTTTCTCATGTGCATCTTCAAGACATCATCCTTATGGGGATAGAAGAAATGTAGTGCAAGCTCAAGATGCACCATCTCTAGAAGATCTTATGCTTGAAGCTTACCAGCCTTGGTTATCATGGATTGATGAAGACAAGTTCAAGGAAGAGGCCTCTCCATGGTGTATGGGGGAGAAATTTTCAAGTCTTTATCAAGCAAGAGCGAGAAAGAGAAATCAAGAAAGGTGTTCCATCTTGAGAAGGACAACATGGTCTACATCAAGCTCAAGTGGAATGCTCAAGGCAAAGGTATGATTTTGTTAGGGGTTTTCTTTTGCTGGTCTCATGATGTTAGTTGGAAGATCGTGTTTAGGATAGATAGTTGTACTATCAAGAGGGGCCCTCGAGTGAGTGACTCGATCGCATCTTTCAGAGAGAGCTCAAACCTTTGCATTCTTGCATCATCTTTCTTGGTCATTGTTGGTTTTGGATCTTGTCCATGTGAGGATCAAGAGCTTGTAGTTATCTTCATAACAACCTCTAGTTCATCAAAAACGGATTTCCCTTGCATATCTTATTGCGTTTTTGATCTTGCGAGATTTCCGGCTCCACACCGTGGGAGGTATCTCACATATATATACTTGATATGTTCTCCCTTGTTGGATTATATTTGTCGTTATCTTTTCAACAAAATTGGTGTCATCCTGTTTGGAGTTTGGATGCAACAGTTCTGGCAGTTTTGGTTCTGGAGTTTTTCCTGACCGGAAGTTCTGCTGCCTCACCGGAAGTACCGCTAGGCCAATTTGGCGCCGGTAATACTGGCTGAAGTACCGGGCTAAGTTCCGGTGAGCATGGGAACGCTCTCAGTACCCGTTCTATTTTTTATGCATATTTACCGGTACTTGGGATGATAGTTGACCGGTAGAAGCCGTTGGAGCAGCACAACCGGAAATACTGTCCAGGCACTGGAAGTACAGCTCGGGCATAATTTCCGCCGGTAGTACTAGGTGAAATGATGGCTCACTTTCCTCTCAGCCTATGTCCCCCTTCAGTAACCCTTCTGTTTGGATGCATTCATTTGTCGATACTTGGGTCGGTAGTAGACCAGTAGTACCGGCCAGAAGTTCTGACCCGGGTCGGGTGATACGTCCAAAACGTATCTACTTTCTCGAACACTTTGATATTGTTTCTTCTCTAAACTTGTGTGATTTGGATGCAACTAACACAGACTGACGCTGTTTTCAGTAGAATTACCTTGGTGTCTTGATTTTGTGTAGAAAATGAACTATCAAAAAAAATCCCGGAAAATATGCCAAAAATTATATTTCACCAGAAGATCCACGGAGCCAGAAGATGAAACGGAGAAGGAGCCTGGGGGCCCATACCCATGCCAGGCGCGGGCCCACCACTAGCCGCGCCTGGGGGTGCAGCCACCCCAGGCACCCCCTCGACCTCCCTCTGCGCATATAAGTTGCCTTTTGACCTAAAAACCGAGGGGGTTCTATAGTTTTCCAGAAAGAGTTCCGCTCCGCCGCCGCCACCAGAAACCAAGATTGGATCCAGAAACTCCATTCTGGCACCCTGTTGGGACGGGGAATTTGGAGAGGATCATCGCCATCGTCATCACCAACGCATCTCCATCAACCACCGATGTTTCCCTCATCCATGAATGAGTAATCCCCCGCTGTAGGATTGGGGATGGTAGGGATTGGAGGAGTTCTATCATGTAATCAAATAAGATCTGTTAGGGCATAGTGCCTAGTATCTCTATTAGTGCTATTTGACTTTGTTGCAACTTGTTGTGCTTAATGCTTGTCACTAGGGCCCGAGTGCCATGACCTTAGATCTGAACTTATTATTGAATCATTATGATAGTATTGTTTGTGATCTTATCTGCAAGTTGTGTATACATATCATTGTCTGAATCCAAAGGCCCCAAAGTGACAATAATTGGGACAACCGGAGGGGATGGTTGTGGTGTGAGGATCACATGTGTTCATGGAGTGTTAATGCTTTGCTCCGGTGCTCTATTAAAAGGAGCACCTTAATTGCTAGTAGTTCCCTAGAGGCCCCACTGCCACGGGCTGGCTGGACAGAAGATGTTGTGCAAGTTCTCATTGCGAGCACGTATGACTATATTTGGAGCACATGCCTAGGGTTGTTTAGTACTTGGATGATTGTTATTATTTATCTGCAATGCCCTAGATCTTGAAGTTACATGTTTAGGCTTGTCCATGCAACGCCCGTCCATTCATCCCTATGCCTACCACACTCGAATCCCACTGTTACCGTTACTGTTACTATTGCTCTTGTTTCACTGTTGCCAATTCCCCACTCATCTACTATTGAGGTACACTCTCTCCAACACTTTGATGAAGGTGATATTCCTTATGGTAAGCCTCCTGATCAATGTTTAGAGGAACTTGACACATTTATTGTTAAACAAGGGTATTTTAATAAACAAGTTCAGAATCATTTGTTGGAAAACTCTAGAGCTATCCATGAGTTGAAAGATATTGTGGAAAGAACTTCTAATGATATTAAAATGCTTTGTAAACACTTTCAAATGGTTCAAACCCAACTTGATCAACTTGCTAAGGTACAAAAGGATATGCTAGTTAATGCTTCAGGAGATAAACATGCTTATGGAATTAGAACTAGGAGTGGTATAGCTACTCAAGATCCTTTATATCCTGAAGGACACCCTAAAAGAATTGAGCAAGATTCTCAATTAGGTGAAAGTAGTGGTAGTCCTCGTAAGAGAAAGAAAAAGAAACATAAAGTAGTTGAGGAACCACTTGAACCTGTTGTAGATCATAATAGTATATTTGTCTCTGATGCTGAAACTAAGAGTGGTAATAATAATGATGCTCCTGATAAGTAGGAAGTTGAGGAAGAACCTGAGAAGCACACTAAGAACACTAGGTACACTAAGGAAGATTTTATTGCTAATAAACATGGTAAAGAGAGAGAACCTTGGGTGCAGAAACCTATGTCTTTTCTAGGTAAGAAACATAAGTCAAAGGAGGAAGAACACTACAACAAGTTTTGTGAGTGGATGAGACCTTTGTTTTTGCAAATTCCTTTGACTGATGCTATTAAATTGCCTCCTTATTCAAAGTATATGAAGGATATTGTCTCTAATAAAAGGAAGATTCCTAATGAGGAGATTTCTACTTTGCTTGCTAACTACTCCTTCAATGGTAAGGTTCCAAAGAAACTTGGTGATCCAGGTATACCAACTATTCCTTGCTCTATTAAGAATAATTATGTTAGAACTGCTTTATGTGATTTGGGAGCTGGAGTTAGTGTTATGCCTTTTTCTCTCTACAAGAGACTTCAGCTAGAAAAGTTGATACCAACTGATATATCTTTGCAAATGGCTGATAAGTCAACTATTATTCATGTTGGTATATGTGAGGATGTTCCTGTTCAAGTGGCTCATAATTGCTTGGTTTTGACTAATTTTGTTGTACTTGAAATGCCTGAAGATGATAATATGTCTATTATTCTTGGGAAACCTTTTCTTAATACTGCAGGTGCTGTCATAAATTGTAATCAAGGAAAAGTAACATTCAATATTGATGACAAAGAGCATACTGTTTATTTCCCCAATAAGGTTGCTAGAAGCTATTGCCTGAATTCCATTGAAAATATTGAGAGCATCAAGGTTGGAGAAATATATTGTCCCATTCCACAATAAAATTTTGAAACTATTATGATTGGTACCATTGCTATCAAGTATGAGGTAACATAATCACCTTATGGACTGCAAAGTTTTGTTTCATATAAGATTGTTTTGGTAAAAAGACTTGATCAACCTTGTTAACAAAAGGATTTTAATGAACAAAACAATGTTTTCACAGTGGTTATACTTGCTCACTTTTATTTTTCTCCTTTCCAATCCTTGCTCTTCGTCATGTCTAACTTAAAGGCGTTAAAGAAAATACTTGTTGGGAGATAACCCAAAAGTTTCCTTGAGTCTTGGAAGTTATTACTTTAGTAATGACCTCTCCTTATCCTTTTTGTTTGTTTTTTGTGCCAAAAATTACCTCTAATGAGAGGGAAGTAAGATTTGGGGAGTTGCTGTCCCGAAACAGATTTCTGTCCTCCACCATAAAAATTCACGAGGAGTCTCTATAAGTCGGATTGAACTGCAAATTTACTAATAAGTCCCCCAGTATGTTAGCTAACTTTCGTTAGTTCAACACTTTTTGATTTGAGCAACAGAAGATTTTTGAAAAAAATCGGTTTCTACCTGCTGGTCTGTTTTGACAAATTTCTGCCATTATTTGTATTTGCTTCTTATTGATTCCTTTTCGAGTTCTCTTTTAGGGAATTGAGATTTTTGAAGGAGTTTCTACAGTAGCTTGTGTTTTTAGTGAAGAGTTTTGCTGTTCTAAAGCTAAGCCTAAGGGTCTATTATATTTTGAATACACTAATGTTGCTAATGAAGATTGTGTGAAGTTTTGTATGAAGGAAAAAAATCAGGTGTAGAGAGAGGATGATGTAATGAGATGAAGAATGGAAAAAAGCTCAAGCCTGGGGGGAGCCACCCCGTGTCACCCCCAGAAATATTCAAGAGGTACAAGCGTGAAAGCTTGGGGGTGCCCAAGGTATCCCCTTCTTCATCAATAAAAATCTCAGGTCTTTCTAGACACTTCATTTTTATTGTTTCATGCACAGTTGTGTTGTTCTTGGAGCATCTTAGTTTTTTTTGGTTTTCTTTTTCTTTGTTTGTTTTTTATTTGTTTGCTTGCTTTAAAAAAATCGAAAACACCAAAAATATTTGTTGTTCTACTTTGGTTTTGTGAGTTCTTTGCAGGGTTCAGCCGTCCTCAGTGGATTTTGGTTTCATGTTATTATTCAAGTCACACAAGTGAAGGGCTATAATGAAGATTAAGACAACTCGAGGTGTGGTAAGAGGCTGCTAACAAACTCTATTTGTTTCATTTTTGTACATATACTCATCGTTGTGAACATGCTTATCCTGTTTGTGTAAGGTGTATGTCATTATGGATGCTTAATATTTCTTGCTTGTATATGATTAGCTCCAGCTTGCTAATAGTTTGTAGCATGTCATATGAATGTTTGCTTGCATTGTTTTATTCATATTTTGGTATTATATTGTGGTATCCTCCTCTGACTGTTCATGTGAATCGACTTGGCACATGCTCACGCATGCATATGACTAATCAATAGCCAGTAAGCCTTGATGATTTATTTTGCCTCAGAGTTCTTGTATCACTTTCATGCCATAATTAGTCATGTTTTGTTGCAAACATGGTTATGACAATCATTGCTCTCTCGGTTGTCGCTCCCTCTATTTTGCTAGCCTCCACTTGCACTAAGTATGCGCTCTACCTGTGTTTCCAACTCCCCAAAACCAATATTGCCAACTGTGTCCACCATACCTACCTATTAGCATCATTTGCTGTTTCAGTGCATATTCAATATGTCGTGTTTTTTTTCAAATAAAATGTTTGTCTGTTTTGAGCAAGTTAGTTAGTAAAGCTCTCACGAACTTGATGGCACACTTTATTTCTTGCACTTAATAATCCTGAACCATTATGACTAGTCCATGGAAGTTATATGCTTGCAAATTATATGCTGGGAGTCAACAGAACCGTGTTGTCACAGGAGACACTTTCAACACCTTTTGGATATCCTATCCAGTTGATACTTTGCTCTTTTGTTTACGGATGTCGACGATGTGAAATAAAAGGGTATCTTGTGAGTTCATGGAGTTTATACATTGTGTTAGAGAAACGCCTGGGCCGCTAGCCTAAGCCATGCCTAATCATGGTGGAAACTTGCAGCACACCATAATGAGAATCTATGAAGCATCCTCAATAAAAATCTATGCATATGGTAAATAAAAAGATTGCCGGTATGCTTATTGTCTGCTTGCCTTGTCATTTTGGTTATGGGAAAGCTCTTGTACCATGTGCAAGGGGTACCCCGTTGGCGGTTCTCTATGATACGCATGTATTTACGATGACAAGAACTTACCGGTAACTAAAGTTGAGTAGCATGAGGAGCGGCCCTCGTACTCATGGGACATGAGATTTCCAGTTTATGGTCTGTCAAGCATATAACTCATACTGGACCTCACTTTCACCTTAACCATATGAAGATTCCTATGATAGGGGCAATGAGAGCTCAAAGCTAACAAGTACCTTCCTTTCAGCATTAGGAAGCCTTTCGAACTTTTCAAAACCGTTTTCACAACCTTGTTGAGTCACCACTTATTCTATGAGCACCTTCTTGAGAGCATAGTTGTCATTCTTGTGTTTGTTTCAAAACTTGGTTAATTATGTCATGACTTTGATGCTTGTATCTCTGATATCTTTACCTCTAGTCTTCACTTGAACTTCAGAGGCGCCTTGGCATTCATATTGTGCTCTACAAACAAACGCAAGCGAGATACCACTCTATCATACCTTACTATGAGCATTGCAATGTTGCTTATGTTTATGTTTCATGCTACTTACTATTATTGAGTTGGTTTCTATTCATAGCTTGCAATGACTATTGAGTAGACTTAGTTGCATACTCTTTATGAATGTTTGCTTGCATTGTTTTATTCATATTTTGGTATTATATTGTGGTATCCTCCTCTGACTGTTCATGTGAATCGACTTGGCACATGCTCACGCATGCATATGACTAATCAATAGCCAGTAAGCCTTGATGATTTATTTTGCCTCAGAGTTCTTGTATCACTTTCATGCCATAATTAGTCATGTTTTGTTGCAAACATGGTTATGACAATCATTGCTCTCTCGGTTGTCGCTCCCTCTATTTTGCTAGCCTCCACTTGCACTAAGTATGCGCTCTACCTGTGTTTCCAACTCCCCAAAACCAATATTGCCAACTGTGTCCACCATACCTACCTATTAGCATCATTTGCTGTTTCAGTGCATATTCAATATGTCGTGTTTTTTTTCAAATAAAATGTTTGTCTGTTTTGAGCAAGTTAGTTAGTAAAGCTCTCACGAACTTGATGGCACACTTTATTTCTTGCACTTAATAATCCTGAACCATTATGACTAGTCCATGGAAGTTATATGCTTGCAAATTATATGCTGGGAGTCAACAGAACCGTGTTGTCACAGGAGACACTTTCAACACCTTTTGGATATCCTATCCAGTTGATACTTTGCTCTTTTGTTTACGGATGTCGACGATGTGAAATAAAAGGGTATCTTGTGAGTTCATGGAGTTTATACATTGTGTTAGAGAAACGCCTGGGCCGCTAGCCTAAGCCATGCCTAATCATGGTGGAAACTTGCAGCACACCATAATGAGAATCTATGAAGCATCCTCAATAAAAATCTATGCATATGGTAAATAAAAAGATTGCCGGTATGCTTATTGTCTGCTTGCCTTGTCATTTTGGTTATGGGAAAGCTCTTGTACCATGTGCAAGGGGTACCCCGTTGGCGGTTCTCTATGATACGCATGTATTTACGATGACAAGAACTTACCGGTAACTAAAGTTGAGTAGCATGAGGAGCGGCCCTCGTACTCATGGGACATGAGATTTCCAGTTTATGGTCTGTCAAGCATATAACTCATACTGGACCTCACTTTCACCTTAACCATATGAAGATTCCTATGATAGGGGCAATGAGAGCTCAAAGCTAACAAGTACCTTCCTTTCAGCATTAGGAAGCCTTTCGAACTTTTCAAAACCGTTTTCACAACCTTGTTGAGTCACCACTTATTCTATGAGCACCTTCTTGAGAGCATAGTTGTCATTCTTGTGTTTGTTTCAAAACTTGGTTAATTATGTCATGACTTTGATGCTTGTATCTCTGATATCTTTACCTCTAGTCTTCACTTGAACTTCAGAGGCGCCTTGGCATTCATATTGTGCTCTACAAACAAACGCAAGCGAGATACCACTCTATCATACCTTACTATGAGCATTGCAATGTTGCTTATGTTTATGTTTCATGCTACTTACTATTATTGAGTTGGTTTCTATTCATAGCTTGCAATGACTATTGAGTAGACTTAGTTGCATACTCTTTATGAATGTTTGCTTGCATTGTTTTATTCATATTTTGGTATTATATTGTGGTATCCTCCTCTGACTGTTCATGTGAATCGACTTGGCACATGCTCACGCATGCATATGACTAATCAATAGCCAGTAAGCCTTGATGATTTATTTTGCCTCAGAGTTCTTGTATCACTTTCATGCCATAATTAGTCATGTTTTGTTGCAAACATGGTTATGACAATCATTGCTCTCTCGGTTGTCGCTCCCTCTATTTTGCTAGCCTCCACTTGCACTAAGTATGCGCTCTACCTGTGTTTCCAACTCCCCAAAACCAATATTGCCAACTGTGTCCACCATACCTACCTATTAGCATCATTTGCTGTTTCAGTGCATATTCAATATGTCGTGTTTTTTTTCAAATAAAATGTTTGTCTGTTTTGAGCAAGTTAGTTAGTAAAGCTCTCACGAACTTGATGGCACACTTTATTTCTTGCACTTAATAATCCTGAACCATTATGACTAGTCCATGGAAGTTATATGCTTGCAAATTATATGCTGGGAGTCAACAGAACCGTGTTGTCACAGGAGACACTTTCAACACCTTTTGGATATCCTATCCAGTTGATACTTTGCTCTTTTGTTTACGGATGTCGACGATGTGAAATAAAAGGGGATCTTGTGAGTTCATGGAGTTTATACATTGTGTTAGAGAAACGCCTGGGCCGCTAGCCTAAGCCATGCCTAATCATGGTGGAAACTTGCAGCACACCATAATGAGAATCTATGAAGCATCCTCAATAAAAATCTATGCATATGGTAAATAAAAAGATTGCCGGTATGCTTATTGTCTGCTTGCCTTGTCATTTTGGTTATGGGAAAGCTCTTGTACCATGTGCAAGGGGTACCCCGTTGGCGGTTCTCTATGATACGCATGTATTTACGATGACAAGAACTTACCGGTAACTAAAGTTGAGTAGCATGAGGAGCGGCCCTCGTACTCATGGGACATGAGATTTCCAGTTTATGGTCTGTCAAGCATATAACTCATACTGGACCTCACTTTCACCTTAACCATATGAAGATTCCTATGATAGGGGCAATGAGAGCTCAAAGCTAACAAGTACCTTCCTTTCAGCATTAGGAAGCCTTTCAAACTTTTCAAAACCGTTTTCACAACCTTGTTGAGTCACCACTTATTCTATGAGCACCTTCTTGAGAGCATAGTTGTCATTCTTGTGTTTGTTTCAAAACTTGGTTAATTATGTCATGACTTTGATGCTTGTATCTCTGATATCTTTACCTCTAGTCTTCACTTGAACTTCAGAGGCGCCTTGGCATTCATATTGTGCTCTACAAACAAACGCAAGCGAGATACCACTCTATCATACCTTACTATGAGCATTCAATGTTGCTTATGTTTATGTTTCATGCTACTTACTATTATTGAGTTGGTTTCTATTCAGAGCTTGCAATGACTATTGAGTAGACTTAGTTGCATACTCTTTATTATGAATTGTCTAAGCATCTACTCCTGTGCTGAGAATATTTACATCATATGAAGCAAAGTGTTCGTTAAAGTTCTTTTATCGCACTCAGTTTCAACTTGCTTGAGGACAAGCAATAAGCTAAGCTTGGGGGAGTTGATACGTCCAAAACGTATCTACTTTCTCGAACACTTTGCTATTGTTTCTTCTCTAAACTTGTGTGATTTGGATACAACTAACATGGACTGACGATGTTTTTAGCAGAATTACCTTGGTGTCTTGTTTTTGTGCAGAAAAAGAACTATCAGGAAAAATCCCAGAAAATATGCCAAAAATCCTATTTCACCAGAAGATCCACGGATACAGAAGACGAGACGGAGAAGGAGCCTGGAGGGCCCACACTCATGCCAGGCGCAGGCCCACCACTGGCCGCGCCTGGGGGTGCAGCCACCCCAGGAACCCCCTCGGCCTCCCTCTGCGCCTATAAGTTGACTTTTGACCTAAAAACCGAGGAGGGTCGATAGTTTTTCAGGAAGAGTTCCGCTCCGCCGTCGCCACCAGAAACCAAGATTCGGATCCAGAAACTCCGTTCTGGCACCCTGCCGGGACAGAGAATTTGGAGAGGATCATCACCATCGTCATCACCAACGCATCTCCATCAACCACCGATGTTTCCCTCATCCATGAGTGAGTAATCCCCCACTTTAGGCTTGGGGATGGTAGGGATTGGATGAGTTTTATCATGTAATCGAATAAGATCTGTTAGGGCATAGTGCCTAGTATCTATATTAGTGCTATTTGACTTTGTTGCAAATTGTTGTGCTTAATGCTTGTTACTAGGGCCAGAGTGCCATGATCTCAGATCTGAACTTATTATTGAATCATTATGATAGTATTGTTTGTGATCTTATCTGCAAGTTGTGTACATATATCATTGTACGGATCCAAAGGCCCCAAAGTGACAATAATTGGGACAATCGGAGGGAATGTTTGTGGTGTGAGGATCACATGTGTTCATGGAGTGTTAATGTTTTGCTCCGGTGCTCTATTAAATGGAGCACCTTAATTGCCAGTAGTTTCCTAGAGGCCCCGCTGCCACGGGCTGGCTGGACAGAAGATGTTGTGCAAGTTCTCATTGCGAGCACGTATGACTATATTTGGAGCACATGCCTAGGATTGTTTAGTACTTGGATGCTTATTATTATTTATCTGCAATGCCCTAGATCTTGAAGTTACATGTTTAGACTTGTCCATGCAGTGCCCGTCCATCCATCCCAATGCCTACCGCACTCGAATCCCACTGTTACCGTTACTGTTACTATTGCTCTTGTTTCACTGCTGTTGTTGCTTTGTTGTTGCTACTATCAAACTGTTGCTATTGATAAACTTCTGTGAGCAAAAAACTATTTCTAGGTATATCTGAACTGACAACTCAGTTGTTAAGGCTTGCAAGTATTCTTTGGCTCCCCTTGTGTCGAATCAATAAATTGGGTAATACTACCCGCGAAGACTGTTGCGATCCCCTACACTTGTGGGTCATCATCGGGCGAAACTTCCGGCATATACAACCAGGTCGTTTCGCTTTCGAGCCATTGAAGCCGGGGCTGACCGGAACTTCCGGTGGATCACCAGTTCTACCGGCCATGTGTGTTTTGGCCCAAAAGGTCAGATTTGGGAGCCCTTTAAAAGGGACTCCTCTTCCCCTTCGTGGGCTAGACTTTTGGTTGGTCTTTTGCTCTCTCTCTCTATCTATCTATCTATCTCTCCTCCATTGTTAACCTTAAAGAGATTGTGTTCTCCCCTTCTCCCTTCTATGATGCTTGCATCTTTTTGACGGATTTGTGAGCGAAGATCTAGATGTACAACCCCACCAAAGCAAATCCCTTCTCTGTGAAGGAATCCTTGGGATCCAGATCTTGGAGAGTTTTGTGTTCTCTTCTTGTGTTCTTCCTCCCTTTTTCCCCCAATAGCTTTTGTAGCTTTGGTGGAATTTGGGAGTGACGGACTTTCCCTTACATTTGGTGCATAGGTTTGCGTTTTCGTCGGAGATTCAGCGAGTACAAGCTTGTGGGCTTGTTACTCTTGGGTTCTTGAAACCTTAGACAGTTGTGTGGTTGATGTATTGACTTCTTGCGACCTCTAATTGAGTTGTGGAGAAGTCTCAAGCTTGTAGCGTTTTGTGATTTTATTGTTAATTGGGAGCCTCCAATTGAGTTCTGGAGCTATCCCCAACCTTGTACGGGTTCGGTGACCACCCTCAAGTTTCCCATATTGGATCGTGAGTGAGACTTTCTGGTGAGATCACGGGAGAATAGGATGAGCCTGTTGTGGCGTCAGTGAGTTATGTGCCTTCACATCTTGGGGTGAGGCTTTGTGTCTCATTGGGTGAGCATCGATCCACCACACCTCAATGTGAGCCACTTGTGGAGTTTGGAGAGTATTGTGACATCATACCTCTCCAACGGAGATGTAGCTTCTTTGGACATGAACTTCGGGATAAAAATATTCGTCTCCACATCTATCAATTATCTCTTCGAGCCCTTTACTTATGCAATTTACATTGTGGTAGCCATCATGCTTGAAGTAATTTATATTGCTATTACCTTGTTGCTTGTCTTTCTTAGTATAGGTTTTTGGTGTACTTAGTTGAACCTAGTGGTTTTAGGTTTTGTGCTCTATAAATTAAACGTTAGTTTTATTCAGCATTTATTAGAGCCTAAATTGTAACAATTTTAAAAGCCTATTCACCCCTCTCTAGGCGACATCTGTTGCACTTTCAGCTAGGAAACCAAAATCATTGAAATTTTAGGATGATTTTTTGAAATAAATGATTTCCATTTAGAAGCGACAAAATATAATCCTGGATGGAAATTTTGGTTGATATTTGAATTAAGACAAAGATATTACACCTCAAAAATAAATACATTTTCTTGCAAGAACATGGATAGTTTCTTGTGATGTTCTGAGTACAATTCCACATGACCTTTTCAAACACCAGACTTCAAATATCGTTGTAATGTTTGAAATCTTTCTACACAATTTCATAAATTTCTTTAAATTTGTGAAATCTTTGCTAGTGGCAATAAGTAATAGGAAAGTGACATGTTTCACTCTGACCATGGCTAACGTATTTTGGACCAAGGAGGTAGATTTCTGCAACTTAATTTGAGGGTGCATACTAATATAAACCATTGCCCTAGATGGCGGTGGTGGTTTCGAATATTAGTCAGAGGTGGTGCTCATCTTCGTCATTGTGTGAAATTATCATGGAATCTACGAGACGGCGGTTCGGTAGTGCACCCGTTGTGGGAAGCGAATATGCGTTTTCATCTTGTTTATTATGACCCTTTTCCTAAGATTTATTGGGAGCGGCCATGTGGCTTTCTCATGCGGGAGGCGATGGTGTTGCTTTTACTTCCCGCATTGAGGGCCAGTTAGTACGTCTATACGAGTGGGAGCGCTCTTGGGTGTATAGATGGTGTGTAGCAATATTTGTTCGGATGATGTTGTAGAGATGACTGGTCGTTTTCTATGAGATGAATATCTACGATATGGCCTTCATTGGCCACATCAGGTAGCATTAATCTATGAAACTTGCCCCTTACTGACTCAAAAAATAGCAATGATATAAAAGAAAGAGAGCTAGATGGTTACCTACGCAATTCTAACAATCTTGTTGGGAAATAATCATTGATATGATTGCTTCATCTGAGGACTTTGCTAAGGGTAGGTCGGATTTGATTAGATTTAAGTATGGTGTTATTACTTCCATTATAAAAGTAAAGGAGTCGGTCGACTTCAGTCATTTAGATCAATTTATTTGTTGAATGTATTTTTAATTTATTTTTAACAAACCTTCTTCTATAAGATTTGATCCACTAGTAAAGTATGTACTATTTTCCTATCAAAAACTTTTTTATAATAGGTGACATATATATGATGGTGTGATTTCTGTACATGAATCTAAGAACAAAAAACAACAAGGGGTAGGTTTTAAAATTAACTTTGACACATGCATCCCATGATAAGGTGAATCGGGATTTTTGATTTTCCTACGCGAAACTTTGTGGTTTTAACTCCACTTGGTGTGGGTTGTTAAGACAAGTGGTCAAGGGACATACTTTGTGTGTGAAAATCAGCCATACTTTCAAAAGAAACTTTGATACCCAAAAAATGGCTGATACTAGGAGATTCTTTATCCTCCTTATATATATATATATATATATGGATGTAGACAGTTTAGCTAGAATGTTTGAAAACCTTGGAATAGAGTTCTAATTTGTTGGATTTATTCCATTATCAATATTAATAGAGGGGTTATTTTTCTATCTTTTTGAGAATATGGCAATGAATTAATTTATACAAAAGTGTGTTAATGATGACAAATGAGCGAATTAAAAAACTTGAGTAATATGTAGAAATTTTCAATTGCTTAATGGGGAGCTGGAAAATTAAGTAATTGGATGTGTTTAGTTCTAGACAAAGAATTAGGGATCTTAAATTTGTTGACGAGATGTTTATTGAAAACATGGATGAATGTCCTGGGGACTGTCTTTCATAGGGAAGAAAGTGTTCATTGACTTTTCCATGATTAGCATCCCAATCTATAACATGTCTCTTTATCAGTTTACCAAGATTTTGAATGAAAGCTTGGTGAAGGTACAAAAAGATTCTTTTGGCAGGATGGTAGTTCTTTTAGAATTTATCATATGATTATATCCAAAGTGATATGTACACCCAAAATAAAAAATGGTTTGTCCGTAGAAGACTTAGGGAAATGAATGTTAGTCCCATATGTAAATTAATGGTGGTGGAAGCTGGAAAATAGTGATAGTCTTTAGAAATATTGTGAGAGATAATTATATGCAGTATAAAAGTGTTGCTTGAATAGCACATAAATAAAATGATTTAACTTGTTGGTAGTACACTCTACAGGTTAAAATTTTATATCTAAGCGACATAAAGATGAAAGTGGTTAACGGTACTAAACCAAGTTTGTGGGATGATTCTTGGTGCACATCCCAACCTCTATTTTTTTATATTTACAAATTTTACAAAAATCAAAATTTTAAATTTGCATATGCTAGTGGTTTGAGGTTGCTATTATCTTATAGGATCTCTACTTGATGAAAATCAGCATATCAAGTTGAGTAGAATGAGAGACATGATTTTAACCCAACCTCTTAGTAAAGTAAAAGATCAAAAAATTTGTAAATTGTGTAAATAAGGGAAATTAACTGTTAAATTAGTAGATATGGGTATATCTATTTAATGAAACATAAATCTGAAACGTTTGAAAAGTTCAAAGAATTTCAGAATGAAGTGGAGAACCATCGTAACAAAAAGATTAAGTTTCTACGATCCGATCGTGGAGGTGAATATTTGAGTTATGATTTTCTCACGCATCTTAAAGCAAGCGGAATCGTTTCGCAACTCACGCCACCCGGAACACCACAGAGCAATGGTGTGTCTGAACGCCGGAACCGAACCCTATTAGATATGGTCCGATCGATGATGTCTCTTACTGATTTGCCGTTATCATTTTGGGGTTATGCATTAGAAACCGCTGCATTCACTTTAAATAGGGCACCATCTAAATCCATTGAGACGACACCGTATGAACTGTGGTTTGGTGCTAAACCTAAGTTGTCGTTTCTTAAAGTTTGGGGATGCGAAGCTTACGTCAAGAAGTTGATGCCGGACAAGCTCGAACCCAAAGCGGAGAAATGCGTCTTCATAGGATACCCTAAGGAAACTATTGGGTATACCTTCTATCACAGAACCGAAGGCAAAGTGTTTGTCGCAAAGAACGGTTCCTTTCTTGAGAAGGAGTTTCTCTCGAAAGAAGTGAGTGGGAGGAAAGTAGAGCTAGACGAGGTTATTGAACCTTCTCTTGAATTGGAGAGTAGCGCAGCACCTGAAATTGTTCCAGTGCCGCCTGCACCAACAATAGAGGAGGCTAATGACAAGGATCATGGAGCTTCGGACGATGCTGCTACTGAACGTCGCAGGTCGATAAGGTCGCGTGCCCCTCCTGAGTGGTACGGCAACCCTGTCTTGACTATCTTGTTAGTAGAAGACAGTGAACCTACGAACTATGAGGAAGCGATGATGAGCCCTGTAACACCCTCAGAATCGGACCTATGCAAGTTTCAGCGATTCCCGCCAAAACCCGCATAGAAACGATTCAAAGGTGCCCACCAGGCACTTTCGTGCGGGTGGAAAACGAAGTAATAACATTACACAACAGTCCTTGATGGGACCCACAGAACAGATATATATAACAGCGACTCAAAGAGTCAAGAATACAGATATAATATACAAAGATCCAAATCACCTTGAAAACGATAGTGCGTCCAGCTACGGACAAGATGCAAATGGGGCTAAGAGCCCTGAAGAATAACCAATGACGTCCATAACCCTGCCCAGGCCAAGCCGGAAGGGTAACCCTGCTAACGGCGTCGATCTCAAAACCTGCTTAAACAAAAGGGGTGCCGACAAAGGGCAAAGGAAAAAGGGGAGCATCAGTACTGAGGCCAGTACACGGCGAGACTAGAATTCGGCGGTCCTCGCCTACAAAGGTATGGTGGACTGAGTGGCAGCATGCACTGAACAACCTATAGAGACTCGATACAACTGGCGGCCATCAGAGAGGGGTAAGAAGGACCTAATCGGAACCACCCTGACACTACCACCAAACAAACCCATCCTGGTGTTTCCCCCTCGAGACCAAACGAGGAAGTCAACCGAGGAACTCACACAGTTGGCAGTTTTACTTATTCAGTTATCGTTGCAGCAATTACTAGTCAGGTATAGATAATCATCCTGATAAAATAAGCAGTGGGCACTTTTATTTGACCATTCCATTGAAGTTGCAACACTTACTAGTCAGATACAATTAGCATGAGATAACCCAAAACCCAGCAGTTGTTGGTACTTTTATTCAGCCATTCCGTTGTAGTTGCAATACTTACTAGTCAGGTACAATGGTCGCAAGCGACACTCCAAACAAGCAATTGTGGGCAGTATTAATTAGCCATTCCATTATAGTGAAGCTGATTACTAGTCATTATAAAGTCAAATTTATAGCAATAAACTTTAGTTATGCTTGTCTATGGTCGAGATACTGTGATCCAAGTCGTCCATAACCGCGGACACGGCTTTCAGAAAGTTTTACCCGGCCGAGGTGCACCAATAGCAACACACACTCGATCAACCTCGGAAAAACCAAATCAAAACCCAACGAGGCTTTCACGACAAAGCAATCACAGGATTCAGAATTATTTCAGGGGGCCACCCCATTGAGTAGACCCGCAACGAAGCCAGCTGACTCCGAGACGGACTCAAGGTTTGCGACAATGGCTGTAAACGACTGGGAACCCGAAAGTGTGGCTGGGCTTGTCGATACCGCGAAAACATTCCGCTTACCTAAACAGTACAGTGTGCTCCTCGCACAATCGTAAATAAACAGTAGCATGGCATAAGTACAGGATAGTAAATAAAACCTCAAACTAGTTTGTGGCCCCAAGAAATAAGACTGAATCAAGCTCTGGCTCAGGGGGGTCCCATATACCTCCCGGATGTGGATAGCGCGATAAATCTAGGAACAGGTATCAAGTACTCGGGGTCCTACGGGACACAAGTGGGCGTTCGGAAACCAAATATTATCTATCACCCACCGATGCCTCTGCTTACTTCAAATTTTAGTTGTTTAAACAGGAATTAAAGTGAACGATAAGTAAAACTATGATCATCTCCAACATCAAACATGCGGCAAGGCTCCAACAACTGTGGCACTTGACGACACGCAACAACACTTGAGCAAGCGACTACGACGCGCAAGTCCAACTATCTACCAGACAACCGGTAATAGGATGTGTCCAAGGCAATATACGGCTGCAAGGGATAACACGGGTACGAAAACTAGAACATCGCGACACAGATAGCAATAGATCAACAGGAGGGAATAAATACTATAAAAGTAAGATAGGTAGAAAGGGGGAGATGCTCGCCTGAAAACATTGTCGAAGGTTCAACCGGAGATCGGGGCGAAGCTCACATCAACTCAACGGCCTTATCCGCGAAGAAGCAAAACACTAGAAGAAACACCGGATGCACTATTTAATACAACGGCAGAAGATCGGCATGATGCATGTATGATGTATGGCATGGCAAAGGTGCAATGCAATTAGGTCATATTAAGCGGAACCGGGGTCCCGACAAATAATTAAATGGCTCATGTTGTTTAGATACCCCGCAATTTAAATGTTGTCTTAACAAGGCAAGATGAGTTACCGGTTCGCTACACCAATTTAAATGAGGCCAATATGAGACTAGATTTGCCCGCATATGGGCCCCATATTTAATTATTAGGTGAATCGGCATAAGGCCCCCAAACCGATGATATGCATGCGAGATGAATGACAATTTAATATGCGACAAGGTTATTATGTTATAAAATAGGGTTTCGGGAAGGGATTCACACATTAGGGGTCTCGACGATCTTGGGGTTCCGGGGTTCGGGGTCGGTCTCAGGGTCCAGGGTTCGACGTGTTGGTCTCGGTGGAAACGTTCTCGAACAACGGGGCAGATCTTGTCGTGCTTTAGGTTCGGGTGCGGTTCTCGGCGAACTGGTCGGTTCCCTGTCGGAGGTCTTGGCGCTTCGGATCGGTCTTCGGTTCGGGCCTCGGGGTTTTGGGGTTCGCGTCCGTGTGGCGGTCTTGTTGTTCCGTGCAGGCGTTCTCGAGGTCGATGGCGAACTTGTCCGATACCGGGGTTCGGGTCCGGGAAGGAGCACTTGGCGTGGCGCCTGGTACGGAATCGGTCTTCGGCGCAACGGTCTTCGGATTCCGTGAAGGAGGTCATGGCGTTCGGAGGAGAAGATCTTGGCGTGCCGAGGATTCGGGGTCGGTCTTCGCATCTAGGATCGGCCTTCGGATCCAGGGCTTCGAGATCCCGGTGTCCGAAAAGGCGTACTTGGAGTTCCGTCTTCGGTGGTCGGGGTAGTAGTTCATGGCGTTCCGAGATGGTGCTCTTTGATCATCGGTTCGGGGTCTTGTGTGTCTTGGTGGACGATCTTGGCGAAACACAAAGGTTCACGTTTGGCGACGGTACATCTCCAGGAGCTCTTGTCGTTACTGCCCGAAGCAAGGTCTTGACAAAAATTGTCCTTCACGGAACAGAACGTCGAGGTGGTTCTTGGCAAGATGCAGCATCCCACATCACTAACACCTGGACAGAGGACAAAAATTGTGCCCACCGGTGAACAGTCATGGAGGCAAGAGCGTAGCTGCCAGAGGCAGGGCACCATGGAGGAACGCCGGCGTGCTGCAGACCCCGGCGCCGGAGAGATGCGTGGCACCAGCGGAAGGGTGCTGGCGGCGCTGGAGCGCGCAGGCGGCAGGTTCGGCAAGCTCGAGGCAAGGTGGCTCCGGCGACGTGCTGGCCCAGGGTGCGGGGACGGACCCGAGGGGGCGGCGGTCCGGCGAGGGCCAGGGGCGGCGCGGCGGTTGTCGAGGAGACGAGGGTCGTGGTCGGAGCGCGCCGGCCGGCGAGGATGGAAGGCGAGGCGAGGCGAGAGCGAGCTCGCCGGCGGCGCGAGGCGGACGAGGTACTGGCGGCGAGGGGGGAGCAGAGAGGCGGACGCGGGCGTCGCGGGGCTAGCGGAGAGGCGACGGTGGGGTGGAATCTGGGGAGTGGGTCCGAGCGGGTGGGCCAGGGGGACGGGTCCACGCGGGGGGAGCGGCGGTTGGTGGGCATGCGTTGTGTGAGAGGCGTGTGTGGCTGCCTGGTGGGACCCAGGCGGTGTGGTGGAGAGTGGACTTGAGGGAGAGAGAGTTGGGGGGGCAGGTGGCAGATGGGGATAGGCTAGGGGGAAGGGTGAGGTGAGGTGGCGTCTCGTGATAGGAGGGGGTGAGGTGGAGGGGGTGTGTGGGTAGATAGGTTGGTAGTTGTAGGATTATGGGTGGCCGTTTTTTTTTTCTGGGGTGGTCGTTCGGGTCATTCGGCCCGTTCGACTGCCCCACTAAAATAATATAATTTTTATTTAACTTTTGCAATAAGCTTGTATAAATAGATTTTAGACAAACAAAAATATCCGGAAGCGTCCGGGGGTTTAATTTGAAATAGAAGGAGGGTAAATTTTAGAAACGATTGTCTTTCGCAAATAGTTTTTAGGCAAATTAATATGCATGATGATGACGATGCTCAAATGCAATGTGGCATGATGACATGAGCATGCGGTCATGATGATGCAATGCACAAAAACAACGCGATTTTCTAGTAGTGGTTTTGCGGGATGCCACAATTCGACACCACTAACAATGGATCTCGCCCTCGAGATCCGCCTCATGGTACCGGAAAGGAAGGTCGGCGATCTGAATCTTCGCGCTTCATGTAGATCCTCGCGACACCACTAACAAGAGGTTGTTGTCCGTGATCGTCGAGAGAACACTCCGGAAACAAAAAGGTCGAAGGTAGAGGTATCAACAAATAAAGCCACCTCTAGCTCCGATGGAAAAGCGGAACCGATGCATTCTCATCCACTTCAATATACAAAAGCGAATAGAAGGGGTAGTCGGCATGGGGGCCATTCCATCACGCACCCAAACTATTACTCCGCACAATCAGTGGTAAAGCATGCAACCATTCTCGGAATCAGACTGAAGATCTCGACAAGCGAGGTTCGGAAACAAGGAGTGATGCAGACTCTGCATCGGATCTGGCGTAGATGATGTCGTCGCGTCGGAAAACACCGGAAGGCACGAGAAGGATCAAAGAGAAGTCCACCAGACGGAGGATTCCTCGGGCAGCATGAAGACCGGATGTAGACACACCGTTACCAAAAGAGGAAGCGAAACCCTGAGGGTACGACGGAACCCAACCACGAGAAATCCTGGACTCGAAGAGAGAGAAAAGAGCGGATCCAAAACACGCAGAGGTGAGAGGAGAGCAGCAGAGGGGTAAGGAGTAAAATCAGACCTAATCAGAACTATCCAACCGTTTTTCAAAAATAGTTTTGACACTCTACTTTGGCCGTTAGCTAGGTTATCCTACAGGCTGGACTTGTGGGGTATCGCAACTGTTCCGCTCTGATACCACTCCGTAACACCCTCAGAATCGGACCTATGCAAATTTCAGCGATTCCCGCCAAAACCCGCATAGAAACGATTCAAAGGTGCCCACCAGGCACTTTCGT
Organism: Avena sativa; assembly: GCA_916181665.1. Taxonomy (NCBI): domain Eukaryota; kingdom Viridiplantae; phylum Streptophyta; class Magnoliopsida; order Poales; family Poaceae; genus Avena; species Avena sativa. Next base: position 464,940,192 of record OV702283.1, on the reverse strand, counting down.
GCGGGTGGAAAACGAAGTAATAACATTACACAACAGTCCTCGATGGGACCCACAGAACAGATATATATAACAGCGACTCAAAGAGTCAAGAATACAGATATAATATACAAAGATCCAAATCACCTTGAAAACGATAGTGCGTCCAGCTACGGACAAGATGCAAATGGGGCTAAGAGCCCTGAAGAATAACCAATGACGTCCATAACCCTGCCCAGGCCAAGCCGGAAGGGTAACCCTGCTAACGGCGTCGATCTCAAAACCTGCTTAAACAAAAGGGGTGCCGACAAAGGGCAAAGGAAAAAGGGGAGCGTCAGTACTGAGGCCAGTACACGGCGAGACTAGAATTCGGCGGTCCTCGCCTACAAAGGTATGGTGGACTGAGTGGCAGCATGCACTGAACAACCTATAGAGACTCGATACAACTGGCGGCCATCAGAGAGGGGTAAGAAGGACCTAATCGGAACCACCCTGACACTACCACCAAACAAACCCATCCTGGTGTTTCCCCCTCGAGACCAAACGAGGAAGTCAACCGAGGAACTCACACAGTTGGCAGTTTTACTTATTCAGTTATCGTTGCAGCAATTACTAGTCAGGTATAGATAATCATCCTGATAAAATAAGCAGTGGGCACTTTTATTTGACCATTCCATTGAAGTTGCAACACTTACTAGTCAGATACAATTAGCATGAGATAACCCAAAACCCAGCAGTTGTTGGTACTTTTATTCAGCCATTCCGTTGTAGTTGCAATACTTACTAGTCAGGTACAATGGTCGCAAGCGACACTCCAAACAAGCAATTGTGGGCAGTATTAATTAGCCATTCCATTATAGTGAAGCTGATTACTAGTCATTATAAAGTCAAATTTATAGCAATAAACTTTAGTTATGCTTGTCTATGGTCGAGATACTGTGCTCCAAGTCGTCCATAACCGCGGACACGGCTTTCAGAAAGTTTTACCCGGCCGGGGTGCACCAATAGCAACACACACTCGATCAACCTCGGAAAAACCAAATCAAAACCCAACGAGGCTTTCACGACAAAGCAATCACAGGATTCAGAATTATTTCAGGGGGCCACCCCATTGAGTAGACCCGCAACGAAGCCAGCTGACTCCGAGACGGACTCAAGGTTTGCGACAATGGCTGTAAACGACTGGGAACCCGAAAGTGTGGCTGGGCTTGTCGATACCGCGAAAACATTCCGCTTACCTAAACAGTACAGTGTGCTCCTCGCACAATCGTAAATAAACAGTAGCATGGCATAAGTACAGGATAGTAAATAAAACCTCAAACTAGTTTGTGGCCCCAAGAAATAAGACTGAATCAAGCTCTAGCTCAGGGGGGTCCCATATACCTCCCGGATGTGGATAGCGCGATAAATCTAGGAACAGGTATCAAGTACTCGGGGTCCTACGGGACACAAGTGGGCGTTCGGAAACCAAATATTATCTATCACCCACCGATGCCTCTGCTTACTTCAAATTTTAGTTGTTTAAACAGGAATTAAAGTGAACGATAAGTAAAACTATGATCATCTCCAACATCAAACATGCGGCAAGGCTCCAACAACTGTGGCACTTGACGACACGCAACAGCACTTGAGCAAGCGACTACGACGCGCAAGTCCAACTATCTACCAGACAACCGGTAATAGGATGTGTCCAAGGCAATATACGGCTGCAAGGGATAACACGGGTACGAAAACTAGAACATCGCGACACAGATAGCAATAGATCAACAGGAGGGAATAAATACTATAAAAGTAAGATAGGTAGAAAGGGGGAGATGCTCGCCTGAAAACATTGTCGAAGGTTCAACCGGAGATCGGGGCGAAGCTCACATCAACTCAACGGCCTTATCCGCGAAGAAGCAAAACACTAGAAGAAACACCGGATGCACTATTTAATACAACGGCAGAAGATCGGCATGATGCATGTATGATGTATGGCATGGCAAAGGTGCAATGCAATTAGGTCATATTAAGCGGAACCGGGGTCCCGACAAATAATTAAATGGCTCATGTTGTTTAGATACCCCGCAATTTAAATGTTGTCTTAACAAGGCAAGATGAGTTACCGGTTCGCTACACCAATTTAAATGAGGCCAATATGAGACTAGATTTGCCCGCATATGGGCCCCATATTTAATTATTAGGTGAATCGGCATAAGGCCCCCAAACCGATGATATGCATGCGAGATGAATGACAATTTAATATGCGACAAGGTTATTATGTTATAAAATAGGGTTTCGGGAAGGGGTTCACACATTAGGGGTCTCGACGATCTTGGGGTTCCGGGGTTCGGGGTCGGTCTCAGGGTCCAGGGTTCGACGTGTTGGTCTCGGTGGAAACGTTCTCGAACAACGGGGCAGATCTTGTCGTGCTTCAGGTTCGGGTGCGGTTCTCGGCGAACTGGTCGGTTCCCTGTCGGAGGTCTTGGCGCTTCGGATCGGTCTTCGGTTCGGGCCTCGGGGTTTTGGGGTTCGCGTCCGTGTGGCGGTCTTGTTGTTCCGTGCAGGCGTTCTCGAGGTCGATGGCGAACTTGTCCGATACCGGGGTTCGGGTCCGGGAAGGAGCACTTGGCGTGGCGCCTGGTACGGAATCGGTCTTCGGCGCAACGGTCTTCGGATTCCGTGAAGGAGGTCATGGCGTTCCGAGGAGAAGATCTTGGCGTGCCGAGGATTCGGGGTCGGTCTTCGCATCTAGGATCGGCCTTCGGATCCAGGGCTTCGAGATCCCGGTGTCCGAAAAGGCGTACTTGGAGTTCCGTCTTCGGTGGTCGGGGTAGTAGTTCATGGCGTTCCGAGATGGTGCTCTTTGATCATCGGTTCGGGGTCTTGTGTGTCTTGGTGGACGATCTTGGCGAAACACAAAGGTTCACGTTTGGCGACGGTACATCTCCAGGAGCTCTTGTCGTTACTGCCCGAAGCAAGGTCTTGACAAAAATTGTCCTTCACGGAACAGAACGTCGAGGTGGTTCTTGGCAAGATGCAGCATCCCACATCACTAACACCTGGACAGAGGACAAAAATTGTGCCCACCGGTGAACAGTCATGGAGGCAGGAGCGTAGCTGCCAGAGGCGGGGCACCATGGAGGAACGCCGGCGTGCTGCAGACCCCGGCGCCGGCGAGATGCGCGGCACCAGCGGAAGGGTGCTGGCGGCGCTGGAGCGCGCAGGCGGTAGGTTCGGCAAGCTCGAGGCAAGGTGGCTCCGGCGACGTGCTGGCCCAGGGTGCGGGGACGGACCCGAGGGGGCGGCGGTCCGGCGAGGGCCAGGGGCGGCGCGACGGTTGTCGAGGAGACGAGGGTCATGGTCGGAGCGCGCCGGCCGGCGAGGATGGAAGGCGAGGCGAGGCGAGAGCGAGCTCGCCGGCGGCGCGAGGCGGACGAGGTACTGGCGGCGAGGGGGGAGCAGAGAGGCGGACGCGGGCGTCGCGGGGCTAGCGGAGAGGCGACGGTGGGGTGGAATCTGGGGAGTGGGTCCGAGCGGGTGGGCCAGGGGGACGGGTCCACGCGGGGGGAGCGGCGGTTGGTGGGCATGCGTTGTGTGAGAGGCGTGTGTGGCTGCCTGGTAGGACCCAGGCGGTGTGGTGGAGAGTGGACTGGAGGGAGAGAGAGTTGGGGGGGCAGGGGGCAGATGGGGATAGGCTAGGGGGGAAGGGTGAGGTGAGGTGGCGTCTCGTGATAGGAGGGGGTGAGGTGGAGGGGGTGTGTGGGTAGATAGGTTGGTAGCTGTAGGATTATGGGTGGGCCGTTTTTTTTTTCTAGGGTGGTCGTTCGGGTCATTCGGCCCGTTCGACTGCCCCACTAAAATAATATAATTTTTATTTAACTTTTGCAATAAGCTTGTATAAATAGATTTTAGACAAACAAAAATATCCGGAAGCGTCCGGGGGTTTAATTTGAAATAGAAGGAGGGTAAATTTTAGAAACGATTGTCTTTCGCAAATAGTTTTTAGGCAAATTAATATGCATGATGATGACGATGCTCAAATGCAATGTGGCATGATGACATGAGCATGCGGTCATGATGATGCAATGCACAAAAACAACGCGATTTTCTAGTAGTGGTTTTGCGGGATGCCACAAGCCCAGACTCTGAGAAATGGCTAGAAGCCATGAAATCCGAATTGGGATCCATGAGCGAAAACCAAGTATGGACTTTGGTGGACCCTCCTAGCAACCGAAAGGCCGTTGAGTGCAAATGGATCTTCAAAAAGAAAACGGACGCGGATGGTAATGTTACCGTCTATAAAGCACGGCTTGTCGCGAAACGTTTTCGACAAGTTCAAGGTGTTGACTACGATGAGACTTTCTCTCCCGTAGTGATGTTTAAGTCCATTCGGATTTTATTAGCAATTGCTGCGTTTCATGATTATGAAATATGGCAGATGGATGTCAAGACTGCTTTCCTCAATGGCAACATTGATGAAGAGTTGTATATGATGCAACCCGAAGGTTTTGTCGATCCTAAGGATGCTGATAAAGTATGCAAACTTCAGCGTTCCATTTATGGACTGAAGCAAGCATCTCGGAGTTGGAACCTTTGTTTTGATCAAGTGATCAAGAGCTTTGGATTTGTTCCAAATTGCTACGAAGCTTGCATCTACAAGAAAGTGAGTGGGAGCTCGGTGACGTTTCTGGTACTGTATGTGGATGACATATTGGTTATTGGAAATGACATCAACATGCTTAACGATGTGAAGAGTTATTTGAACAAGTGTTTTTCAATGAAAGACCTAGGTGAAGCTGCTTATATATTGGGCATCAAGATCTATAGAGATAGACAAAGACGCCTGATAGCTTTAAGCCAGAGTACATACCTAGACAAAGTTCTGAAAAGGTTCAGAATGGATAAGGCAAAGAAAGGTTCGGTGCCTATGTTGTCAGGTAAGATATTGAGAGAGGCTTATGCCCAGCTACGGTAAATGATAGGGAAGCTATGAGCAAAGTGCCTTATGCCTCGGCCATAGGTTCGATCATGTATGCCATGCTGTGTACTAGACCGGATGTGTCCAATGCTCTTAGTTTGACGAGCAGATATCAAAGTGATCCAGGAGTGGGACACTGGACAGCCGTGAAGAACATCCTAAAGTACCTAAATAGGACTAAAGAAATGTTCTTAGTCTATGGGGGTGATCAGCAGCTCATCGTAAAAGGTTACGTCGATGCTAGTTTCGACACCGACAAGGATGATTCTAAATCTCAGACAGGATACGTGTATATTTTGAATGGAGGAGCTGTGAGCTAGAGAAGCTGCAAGCAAAGCGTGATCGCGGGATCTATAGTAGAAGCGGAATACATGGCTGCTGCAGAAGCGTCAAGTGAAGGAGTTTGGATCAGGAACTTCATCACTGAGCTTGGCGTGGTTCCAAGTGCATTGGACCCACTGGAGATATTGTGTGGCAACACTGGCGCCATAGCACTCGCTAAGGAACCAAGATATCATCCAAAGACCAAGCAGATCAACCGCAAGTTTCATATAATCCGAGATTATATAGCAAATGGAGATCTGAAGATTAGCAAAGTACATACAAATCTGAATGTCGCAGATCCATTGACTAAACCTCTTCCACGTGTAAAACATGATCAGCACCTCAGTGCCATGGGTGTGAGATTGTTGCCAAATGTAAACTAGATTATTGACTCTAGTGCAAGTGGGAGACTGTTGGAATTATGCCCTAGAGGCAATAATAAAGATGTTATTATTATAATTCTTGTTCATGATAAAGTTTATATTCCATGCTAGAATTGTATTAAGCGGAAACTTTAATACTTGTGTGGTTTGTGAACAACACCGTGTCCCTAGTACGCCTCTATGGACTAGCTCATTGATCAATGATGGTTAAGGTTTCCTAACCATAGACATGAGTTGTCAATTGATAATGAGATCATATCATTGGGAGAATGATATGATGGACAGACCCAAACTAAGCGAAGCAATTAGATCGTGTCATTGTGTTCGTCTTTGCGAAGCTTTTCTTATGTCAAATATTTGTATTCCTTAGACCATGAGATAATACAACTCCCTGGTATCGGAAGAAAGCTTTGAGGTCATCAAACGTCATCCTATGAGAGGGTGATCATAAAGGTGTCTCTCAAGTGATCGGAAAGTATCTGTTGGGTTGTATGTATCGAGATGGAATTTGTCCCTCCCAAGTCGGAGAGATATACTTCGGGCCCACTCGGTAATCGATATCAACACCGCTTGCAAGCATGTGGTTAAGGAGTTAATCACAAAGTGATATCAGATTACGGAACGAGTAAAGTACTTGCTGTGAACGAGATTGAACTAGGTATGACGGTACCGACGATCGAATCTCGGGCAAGTAAAATATCGCGAGACGAAGGGAATATATATATATATGGGATTGATTGAATCCTGGCATCGTGGTTCATCCGATATGATCATCGATGAATGTGTGGGAGTCAATATGGGTTTCCAGACCCCGCTGTTGATTATTGATAGAAGATCATGTCTGCATATTCTCGAACCCGCAGGGTCACACACTTAACGTGTCTCGACGCTAGGATAGATTGGATAATTGGTTTATGAGTTTTTGTTCGGAGTCTCGGATGGGATCCGAGACATCATGAGAGGTTCCGGAGTGGTCCAGAGAATAAGATTCATATAAGGCAGTGCAGTTTTTGGAGTTCGGAATTGTTCCGGGTTAATCGGTATTGTACCGGAAGCTTCTAGAACCTTCCGGAAGGGGACCAACGTGGCCCCACCTTCCGGGAGGGGGCATGGGCCTATGAGGGAGTGCCCTGGCCGCATTGGGCCAGGGGCACAAGGCCCCATAGGGCCCAGCCGGCCAAGAGAGGTTTAAACTCTAGATAGAGCTTCTAGAAGGGGGGGTTTCCTTGCCCCCCACTCTTCCTCCTTGGGGCCGCCGGTTTGGGCTTGGGGGAGGGGCTAGGGCTGCGCCCCCCCTCTATATAAAGAGGGGTGGGGGCGCACCACCCCCTACACCTTCCCCTCCAACCCTAGCCGCCCTGCTGTCCTCCTCTCTCCCTCCCGACTGCTTGTAGGCGAAGCCCTGCTGCAGAAATTCTCCACCAATTGCACCGCGCCGTCGCGTTGTAGATCCAACCCATCTCTCCACCATAATTGCTGGACCAAGGAAGGAGGAGACGTCGAGGTGCTGCACGTGTGCATCTCACGGAGGCACCGCCACTTGTGGTGCTAGATCGAATCGGATCGCGAGAAGGAGAAGCGAGTACGACTACATCACCCACGTTCCGACGAACGTTCCGCTGTGCGAATCTTCAAGGGTATGAAGATCTAATCCAATCTTTCTCGTTGTTTGCATCTCCTAGATTAGATCTTGGCTTTCCCTCTGTTCGCATCCTTAGAAAATTTTGATTTACTATGCCGCGAAACCCTTCATAAAATGGGATTATAGGGAATTAAAATGAATATTTTGTGAAGAGTTTTTTTATAAAGGATGATTTATTACTTATAATGTTTAAGGAACAACAAAAAGGAAATAAATAAAAAGGCAAAATACAAGTAATCATCAAGAAGCTATAGATCGTCTATGGTTACGAACAACCAATCCGTAGATCATATTGACATCCATGTTGGATAAAATATCTCTTGCCGTGTTCTCCAACTATATAGACACCTTCGTAATAGGTCTTGATTCTCCACATATTGTAGAGACGGTCATAAACGAAGCAAGCTTATGCACCAGTAGATAACTTGCATGAGAGAAGAACTTTTATCACTAAAAACCTTGTTATTTCTACATGGCCAAAGTGACGAAATAACGACAAGCGCTCTCATCCTAACATGAATTCTAAACTTATGATCAATACTATGTAACTAGTTGGCACATATGTTGGCAGCACTACGTGATGTACAAGCTAAAAGCTATTTGAATGATCGACCATATAGACCATGCACATTTGCAATAGAAAAATAAGTGTTTGATTGTCCCATCATAATGACAAAAGACACACTTTGTAATTCTATGACAATTTTGTGTCACAACTCCTCTATGAAGATACCAAGAAAAATCCAACTGTTTAGTGGTATCTTTATTTTCCAAAAAAAAATTTGTAGGTTGGTATCTCTGGCTGAACCAGCGCTTTATACATGGAATCCATTCAAAATTTGTCATTCTCATGTAGATTCTACCGAAACTCATCAGCCCCTTGCGATAGTTGGAGCAGTGCCAATCGATCTATAAGAGCATTACATGCCACAAGTCCAGGGAAATTAAATCTCTCTTTAATGTCACATTTGATGGAGAGGAATCTAGCACCATAGCAATGGTATCGTTCTTATGACGGACAATATTATTTACAACTATATATTATTATCGGTGTGTGGCATTTCCTTGTGACGTATCCTCCTAGAGCATAATTTTCGACCCATTCTTAATTAGAAACGTTCCAAATTGGAAGAAGTATTTCCTCATTGCCATTAGACTAGCACTGAAATGGGAGTTCACTAGTAGTTGGGACAATGCATTTGAGCCTATGTATTTTCGAGGGTTTTTCATACCCCGTCTTCCGTATAGCAGGGCATTTTTCAAACCGGGTCATAAAAATCCTGCAACACAATACCTAGGCCTAAGCCTGGCCCGGCCTGGCTGTCACGCCAAAAAAAGAAGGTCAGGCCTGACCCGAACATGCATAAAAAACATAGGTCGGCCGACTAGGCCATTCTTAATTTTATCTTTGTCCATGCTCGAGCCCGACTCGATTTTCCCATCGGTCCGCACTTTATAGTCCCAAGCCTTGCCTATGGGCCAAAAAAAGCTTGGCCCGTCAGCTATTTTTTGGCCGGGCCGAATTTCCCATGCCTAGGCGCGTTATCTTCGGTAAGGTTCTTATACAACCATTTACCTTGAAGGATTGTATTCTTAGCCTCAGGGTTGTAAATAGCTAGCCCTCTTTAATCCTTGGGTTGGCAAACCACACTTTATTGAGAACCAATCTATGGTTGAATGGTTAGGAGGGCAGTGCCACCCCCAACCCACCAGAGTTCAAACCCCAGACTTGACACTTTGGTGTCTCATAAAAGGCGGAATATTCTTTAGTGAAAAGCGATGTTTCCGTCGATAGCAAGGCGCATTTGATGACTTCATAAAGCTCAAAACCCGTCGAATTAGTCTCAAGACTCGGTCTTTCGGAGGTGATCATAGGGATAGGGTGTGCGTGTGTGCGTTTATAAGAGTCGGTATATGTGCGTATTTGTGAGCGTCTGCGTTTGTATTGGGTTTCTAAAAAACACTTTATTTAGCCGGTCAATAACTTTTTCTCACTATTTATTTGCTAGAAGAATCTTGATCGAAAATAATCCAATTAATGTAGACTCCTTCGGATAAATGGAAGAAATAAATTATATATAATACCATATTACGTAGTACTGAATTAAGGAGACCTAGTTTTCCTCTAAGATGTAATCATTTTTGTTTCCAACTGCTTATTATTTTTTGTAGTCTCTCCTTGATGTGTTTTCATTCAGCATTATTAGTTCCTGACACGGTATGGAAATATACAAATAACTAATAGAAAAATAGCCTTGCCCACGGCCAAATAATTCGGCATACAGGGCAACATCATGTTGGGCTTCACCAAAAGAAAAAAAACCACTCTTGTGTAAGTATATTTTTAGACTCAGAAGTTGCTCAAAAGCTCATAAAATTAATTTTAAATTTCTTGCCTTTTTGAGAACATTTCCATAAGGAGAATTTATAATCGATATATTGAAATATTCAGAGTCCCCTTCTACTAGATGTGGAATTACTCCCATATAGCCATCAATTTTTGCATGTTCATTCATGATGGCTAACATATCCGTCACTATATTAAATAACATGACCATATTACCTGCGGACATGAAATTATGAATTAAAGCACACCACTCTTCTGAAATACCTTTCATTCCGAGAGTTTATTGACGGAAAGACCATTTGACTTTGTCACAAGCTTTTTCAAAGTCAATTTTTAGTATGACCCCATACAATTTTTTTAATGTAATTCGTAGACTGTTTGAGGTAGGATTACAACCCCATATAGCATGTATCTTCCTTGCATGAATGTAGTCTATGTGGGATTGTGGGGTGAAGGACATGGCCAGCCATCCATTTAAGCCTAATTGTTATAGTTTTTGTAAAAAATGAAGCTACATTGAGAAGACATAGTCTTGTATTGTTGAATCCCTTTTTTTCTATGCTATTCTTAGGCAACAAAATTATCTCACGGAAAATTTAGGCGAAACAAATCTAGTTGTCCATCATGAAGAGGGCCGAACAAGTCTAGATAGTATGTCTTATTGACATCCGAGAAGTTCTGGTAGAACTCAGTTGGAAAGCCATCCTGACCCGAGGTTTTGTTGCGTTCGATTTGGATAACCACCTTTTTACTTCATCGTCGGACTAGAGTGTAGTAAGTAGGGCATTTTTCTTATCAGAAACTTGGAGAATGTCATTTGTTCGTGACTCATCCATAAAGAAGTTGCCTTCGTCTAAGCACGAAACAAAACTTTGTAGTAATTTGTGATATACGATTTGAGTTGCTCATGTCCCTCGACTGTGCCCTCATCTTGCACAAGAGGGTGAATAAGTTTCTTTTTGAAACAAAACGGACAATATTGCCTCATTTTATTTAAAAAAGTCGAAGAGAATTGACCGGTTCATTTGCAGGGGAACCGGCCGAAAACCCGTACAAGTACACCAATGTCGTCATGGAACACGACCACATTGGGCACACCACCACAGCCAACCTGGCTACCCACAGGAAACACAAACACACAAGAAAGACCCACGTCGAGGTTGCCAAACAGCATCATCGTCATCACTCCTCCGCGAGCCAGCGACTCCGACTTTGCCAGCGACTTCCACAACAGAGCCTCCCAGACGGCGTCGGGATACATGCCGGCCTATGCCATCAGTTGGCCACACGCGCCAAGGAGAGACAGCTCCGACTCAGGCGACGAGCTTCAAAAGGGAAATATGCTGATCTTACGCCGACCGAGAACCTGCAGAGACCACTGACAACTGGTCATCGTCGCCGCATGGACACCATCCACCGCAGCTCCGACTCCACAACAACACAGCGAAGCAGGAGAACCCATCGGACACGCCGGGAAAACCGACTACCAAAGATCAACCGCGACCCGACCTCCGCTCGAGCCTTCCTCTTTGCCAAACTTCAACCTTGGACCTTGCACAGCTGCCTGGAAACAGCCATCTTCACTGAACCCGGCCGTAGGCGACTCCGAGGCGATGCCCCCAAGAAGGAATGAGACACAGAAGCGCCTCCATCGCCCGATCCCGGATCTGAGGTTTCCCTCCGGAGTCATGGCCACAGGAGGAGGGGCGAGCACCCCTCGACGATGCTCCCAAGAAAGACCGCGATACCCACAGGCATCACCATCGTCGGCTCTGGCCAAACCGAAGCAAGGATTTCTCTCGGGAAGCTCGCATACCTACAACCCGAAAGGCCGCCCTTGGACCACCACCATGTGCGCCGAAGCCCACCGACCATCACCCCTGCCAAAGCAAATTCCGCACCTCCAGGTCAAGCACTCCGGAGCAGCACCGCGCCGCCACCAGACCAAGTCGGGCTGCAGATCGATGACGACACCGAAACCCCCGCCACTGACCAGCTCCTGCACCGCAAGCCACAGCGCCGGCTGCGGCCCGCAGGGCCCAGATCGGGCCCCCACGGGAGCCCACTGCCATAGCCGCGGCGATGCGCCTCACCCCGCACCCGGCCGCAGCAGCGCCGAAGGGATCTCCGGCCGCCACGAGCCAGGGCGCCTCCCCGGAGCTGGGCGGCGTCCCGCACCCCCTAGACCGCCGTCGTCGCCATGGAGGAAGGCTGCGCGAGAAAGCCCCGCCGCCACCGTCCCTGGATCCCGCGAAGGCTTCGACAGCAGGCCCCTCTGGTGGCGGCAGCGCGAGGGAGAGCAGAGGGAGGGAGCTAGGCTCGTCGGCGGGGGGTTCCCCCGTGCCGCCAGTGAGGGCAACTATACCATCTATTCCTTTTGTGTCCAGTAGCCTAGTATAAGTGGAGTATTGTCGGTATCACTACTAGAGTATAAGGGACCTGGCAATTTCTCCCAATACTTTAACTAGATTTCAAAATATGCATGAAATCTTAGTAATATTCATTTGGTTTTTTTTGTGCTCAAAATAAAAGCTCATGTGTAGGGACCTGTAAGCTTGATGTATGGTTGAATCTTTTACTTTCATGTTGTTGAACTTCTAGTGCGGTTTCATTAATTAAATAGGGGAGAAATATTTTGTCAAATATAAAATTGCGCCAGGTTGACCTAACGGGTGGAATTGATTCATCAAATAGGGTATATTTGGCATCACAGATGCACAACTAAGGGTAAAAGAAAATGAAATGCACCCCTGTACTTATAAAAGGCCTTCTAGAGACACATGTCCAGGAGGCAGCTGGCAGGGAGGACAGAAAATCACCCGAGAACTATAGCTGAGAGTGAAGTCTCCAAGGAGAGAGGCAAACACGAGGGGACAATCTTGTACCCGGAGAAACAAACAAGAAACAAGCTGCTCGCCCTCGAAACATACCTATCTCCAGCCTTGGTTTCTCACCTGCATCCGCATCCACATCCAATTCCTATCGATCGATTAATTGCTCCAAAAAGCTAGCTAGACCTTCTGATCGCTCTGGTCTGAGCTCCGAAGAAATGATGAACCGGTGCTTCGCCTGCCTCAACGGCGGCGGCGAGTCCGAGCCGGAGGCTGCCGCCAGTCGTCGTCAGAGGTACATATACATAAACATCAACCTCCAATAATCTTGGTAGCAGTACTGCAACATGAAATTCTGTGGTGAGACCGATTGAATTGGGTCGAGTTCTGATTTCATTTGTTGTGTTGATGGAACAAGGAATCCGCCGTCGAGGAGGGGGTCCAAGAACAGGAACCGGAGCGTGGAGTTCCCGTGGGAGATGTACACCCTCAAGGAGCTCCTCCAGGCGACCAACAACTTCAACGACAGCAACAAGCTCGGCGAGGGCGGTTTTGGCACCGTCTACTGGGGACGCACCTCCAAAGGCGTTGAGGTAATTGATCAGATGGTCCGTTAGTCCTTGCCGCCGGCGGCCGACCAGCCATCCACCGGCGAGATAGGTTTCCTTCATGCATGTACTGATCAAAGCTGAACATGTGTCATGGATCGACGTACGTGGTTCAGATCGCGGTGAAACGGCTGAAGGCGATGACGGCCAAGGCGGAGATGGAGTTCGCGATCGAGGTGGAGATCCTTGGCCGCGTCCGCCACCGCAACCTGCTCAGCCTCCGCGGCTTCTATGCGGGCGGCGACGAGCGGCTCATCGTGTACGACTACATGCCCAACCACAGCCTCCTCACACACCTGCATCCACACCGTGGCACGCCGGCCTCCCAGCAGCACCCGCCCCTCGACTGGCCGCGCCGTGTCGCCATCGCCCTCGGCGCCGCCCAAGGTCTGGCCTACCTGCACCACGAGGCCACCCCGCACATCATCCACCGCGACATCAAGGCCAGCAACGTGCTTCTGGACGCGGAACTGGTGCCCAAGGTCGCCGACTTCGGCTTCGCCAAGCTCATCCCGGACGGCGTCACCCACCTCACCACCCGCGTCAAGGGCACGCTCGGGTACCTGGCGCCGGAGTACGCCATGTGGGGCAAGGTATCGGAGAGCTGCGACGTGTACAGCTTCGGGGTGCTCCTCCTGGAGCTCGTCAGCGCTCGCCGCCCGCTTGAGAAGCTGCCAGGCGGGGTGAAGCGCGAGATCGTGCAGTGGGCGGCGCCGCTCGTGGAACGGCGAAAGTGGGAGCGCCTCGCGGACCCCAGGCTAGCGGGGAAGTTTGATACCGCTCAGCTCCGGGCTGTCGTGGAGACGGCCATGCTGTGCTCGCGGAGCGAGGCGGAGTACAGGCCGACGATGGCCGAGGTCGTCGAGATGCTCAGGTTCGGGGGCGAGCGGCGGAACAGGGAGATCGTGCCGGTGGCGGACGCCACCAGCGACGACGTCACCATGACTACCGATCGTGACGACGACGTCACCGGTAGCACCGAGCCGCTGGACAGGGGGAGCTGGAAGCTGACCACGCTGAGGTGATCCGCTCCTTGGCCGGCCTGGCCTCTCTCGGTCCATCCATCCATGCGTCAGCATGCATCGCAGCCATCGCCACATCGATCGAGCAGACGTGTACTGTCCAATGAGATTAAGTTGCAAATTCATATTAGATTGCATTGCTGATTAATTAACTAGCGTGTAAAATTGGTGGTGGGCGTTGTTTGGTGATGGGATCGATCGATCGACGATGGAGATCGTCGAGAGTTGTTAATCTTCGTATCGGATTGGCCTGCAAAGTTTTGTCTGTTTGCATGGAACTGCATTTGCGTTAATTTTTTCTTGTTGGATTACTTTACTTTATGATGTGCATTAGTCAGCTGGCAAGGGCACATGTAAAATATCTCTGCAGCCTGGGTTTTTTATGCTATGTTGCCGGCTGTACCTATGTATCTTGAAAGGTTTACAATAATTATGTATTTGATTGCAAAATAATGAAGTTATTTCTATATCTGCGGTCAAACTAGGTTGTCACTGTCATCCCTCAAAAAAAAAGGTTCTCACTGTCTTGCTGAATATTTAAAGAGGAAACTAAAAACAATTTCGTGCAATTATACGTCTGCAATGTAAAATAGTTGTTAAGATGTTTGTGTACGTTGTACTTGTAAACGTGTTGTGTATTGATAAGTCTGAGATTCTCCTGGTCCTCCTTCCTTGTATGATTTATTAGAGATCAAGAAAGATCACAACCGTAACAATCTCTGATTTGTAGAGCATAGGTCTACAATCGAGTAAATGGCACTGGAAGTCATACAACTTGTCTCGCATGTGCACTTAAGTCACAGAACTTGTAAACTGAACTAACAAGTCGTATAACTTGCAAACCCGTGCACCAGTGGTTATAAAACCGGTCAACTGAGTGGTTTTGATCAAAACCGCTTACTAGAGCTCGTTTTTCAAAAAAAAAATAGTTTATAAGACTCAAAAAATCTAAAAACAATTACGCACAAATATTTATACATTCCTAAGGTACGCAAAAAAAATTAAAATAAGTTTTATTTTGTGAATGAAATATAAAAAAGACAAATCTCTAACAGAAATACATCGTTTTTTATATGATATATAGATGGGAATTTCTTTTTTCTTCTATAGCCCAAAATAAAACGATTTTTTCACCAAAACTTGCCATAGTCATTCAGCCCACACATATGTATTCATGAAATAAATTTTGAATTTTTTTAATGAAAAGGTACAGATTTTGATTTTCAAATATCAAGCTTGGGAGCCACAAATTCTCTCTCATGCTCACGAATGCAAACATAGTATTTGATAATAAAATATGGTTATTGTAAAGTTTTAGTCTAAATATGATCGGGTTTGGTCAAAAACCACTCAGTTGACCGGTTTTGTGACCACGGGTGCACGGGTTTGCAAGTTATGTGACTTGTTAGTTTAGTTTGCAAGTTTTGTGACTTAAGTGCACATGCGGAACAAGTTGTGTGACTCCCGGTGCAATTTACTCGTCTACAATCACACATAGGCACGAGTCAAATGGTATCGTTTAACCCAATTCAATATGATATCATAGTCTCTTTTTTACAAAAAATCTACATCTCACCATTTATATGGTTACCTCCTCTGATGCGGACCACGGGCTCTCACCGGCGTCAGTGTTCTGTTTAGACTGTTTTTAGTGTCTTTTCGGAATGTTGAAGCGACGAGTAAGTCTTGAAGCCAGAATAAGGTCCTCCTTGCCCTATCCTCTCTTTGTTGGTGCGTCTAGCATCGACGAAGGGCAAGTGGAGTCGTGTGTTCGATGGATCCCTTGGGATCCACTCGTTTTTCGTATTCGTTAGTGTGTTTTGATGTCAGTCTCTTGCGATTTACGTTGGTCATCTTCAATCATGGTTGCTGCTCTGATGCACTGGTTTTTTGGGGTTTTAGCACGGCGACTTTTCATCTGTGTACTATAATAAGCTCTATTACGATAAACTTTGTCTAGTTTCAGGGATGGAGGGGCGAGGACGGCGACGCGCCTTCGACTCGTGCCAGTGTTTGTAGTCATCAATAATCTATTTATAATGTTTATTACTTATAGGATTTTTTGTACAGTTATTGATGATTACTAATAGGTCGTGAAATTTCGCAAAAAAAAAACTACCTAGTGTTTAAATAAAATATAGAAAAATAAAGATAAAAAGTAGACGTCTCATTGGGTCCGCCCAGTAGCCGCGGCCTTGAGGCAGCGCGTGCGTGCGGTGTCCCGGCGGGCGGCATGTATCATTTTCTGCGAGGGCAGCATTTAGCATTTCTGGCCGAGGGCACCGTGTCTTGACTCTTGAGCCGTGTAAGCTGGCAAACATTGAGCCCATGGGCTTTCTCTACAGATATATCAACATAGATATTTCGAAGTTCAGCCCGTTAATCCATAGCAGGCCAGGCTCTGAGAGCGCATGCATAAACTTTTGACAGCATCTGACAACCCGGCCAAACCAAAAAAAAGCAGGCCAAGCTCTCACTGCACTTTTTTCTTGGAAAAATATGCACCCTTTGCCCGCGGCGCTATATGCTTACAAACACATGACATGACACGAGCTCGTGCTACGATAACGAACAAAAAGGTTACCCTAAAATGATCACCTTGATGAGGAAGTCTATAGCCAGCGGCCATTCGGTTTTTTTGATGCTCGACACATGTGTGTCGTCTCCAAAAATCTCTTTATGGCCTCAAACAAGCTCCTCGTGTCTGGTTTTAACGTTTCATTGATTTAACTGAATCCAAGTCCGATACTTCCCTTTTTATTCTTCGTCATGCTTCTATGACTGCATATATTTTACAATGTTGATGACATAATTCTCACGGCCTCCTCTTGTATCCATCTCCATAAAGTAATCGCTCAATTCCACACCGAATTCTCCATGAAAGATCTTGGACACCTTCATCATTTTCTTGGCATCTCGGTCTCACGCACTCCTACTACTCTTCATTTGTCTCACCGTCAATATATTCTTGATGTTCTCAATCGTGCTGGTATGGCTGATTGTAATTCTTCTTCCACACTTATTGATACTAAGTCTAAACTTTTAGCCAATGTTGGATCTCCTATCACTGATCCTACTTTGTATTGTAGTCTTGCGGTGCTCTTCGATATATTACTCTAACTCGTCCTGAAATATTGTATTCATTATTTTATAACACTTCCGAAAAACCATGGACATTTTGTTGAAAAGAACAGAAATATTTTTCAAAAATCATAACCACTTTATCAAACTCTAAACTTAAAATAAAAGGGAAAAAAAGCAAAACAAAGATATAAAAGGAAAAAAAAGAGAGAGAAAAAGAAAAACGGAGGGCGGCATTTAGCATTCCGGCCGAAACCACCGCGTATTCAGCGGTGTAAGCTGGCAATGGTTGAGTCCATGGGCTTTCTCATAACAGATATATAGAAGGCCGAGCTATATGAGCCCATGCATAAACTTTGGACAACATCTGAAGTCCGGGCTTTGAGGGAAAGCTCTGGTAATATATAGCAGGCCAAGCTCTCACTGAGAATCTATGCACAGTATGGTAGACAGCATCCAACGTCCTGGCCTGAGGGAAAAGGCCCCAAGGTATACCGCTACGCGCTACGTCCACTGCAGTTTTTTTCTTGGAAAAGGCTACACTAAAATGATTAATAATCTAGGAAAAACATGTGCTAACGACGGGATGGGAGGCAGGGAGACAACAAGTAGACAGCATCACAGGGATATATACGTGCGACAGGTTCGGGTCGTGGTCAGCACCAAAGTTTGCTGGCAGAGCCCCACGCGACACGTTACATACGTATTATTTATAATCATCATCATGGCGATACATATGACTTGCTCGACGCGACGCGACGGCACGCTCGTATGAGGCCGGCCTGTGATCTCGCTTTTGCGCGCTTTCGGTGTCAACCATGGATGGAGATATCGATTCCTTTCGACGCGTCCCTGTCGTCGAGCTGCTTGTAGTAGTAGCAGCTAATACCTAGCTCTCGCTCCATCGTCGACCGATCGTATTACTACTAGTTCGTAGGCGCCGTGTTCGTTCCAGCTGCATGCCGTGATCGATGCGGCTAGCAGTAGCAGTGTCACGTCGTTCCTGGCCTGGGCTAGCTAGCGGACGATCTGATCGCTGCACTTGACCTCTTGTTCCGTTCCTCACGTTCGCCTTGGAAAAGGAGGTGGTAGGCAGGATACGGCCGGCAGGGTGCAGTGCCAACTGCGACTCGTAGCTACCTAGGCTCTCTCATGCGTCAGCTGATTATTTTACTTTTGGGTTAGCAAAGTCTCCAGCGACCGGCTAATTTTGCTTATTAGAGCATCTCTAGTGACTCGTCCAAACAACCGTCTAAAGGAAATATAGAGGATGTAAGACAAAAAAACACTCTCTAGAGACTCGTCTAAAGCTCGTCTAAATTTAGACGAGCATCCATTTCTGCTACTCGTTGTCCACATTTGGACGAGCTAGCCACGACGTCCAAACCCAACTGCCGCTCGGGAACCTTCCGTCCCGCCCAGCCGCGTCCCTGCTCCTGCGCTCGTCCCATGTAAAATAGGCGAGAGATGGTGAGAAATTGGATGGGGCGGAGGGGGATTTTCATCCTAGAACCATGGCATGCGCCGAATCCGGCCGCCGGCGTTCCGTTTCTTCCCGATTCGGAGGCGGGGAGGTGGGCGGGGACGGCGCAGGATGCATGGAGGCGGAGGCGGGCTCGAGCACTGCAGGGCGGCGGCAGCGTCGCGATCTGTGCAGGTCGGCGGCGCTGGCTGTGCAGGGGGCGGCGCGGACTGTGCAGGCCAGGCTGTGCAGGAGGCGGTGCGGGCTATGGCGCCACTGCTACTGGGGTTCGTGGATGGAGATGGCGTAGAGCCTGAATTTTGCTGCTTCCTTGATAGCCTACAGCCTGAATTTTATTCTCCACGATTGGCCAACAATTATATTTATTCTGCTGTGTATTTGTCATGTACATAGACAACAGCTCGCAAATAAACAACTCATAAACTTTGATCACAAACTTAACTTTTTGCAAGGCTCTAGATTTGTAGCTTCCGGATGTACTCATCGGCACCATAGTCGTCAGAAACATAGTCGTTGGAGAGTAGTTAAAATATATTGTTAAATATAGGAGAGAGAATATAGACCTCTTGAATATAGAGGTTCCACTGGAAAATTGAGGACATCTAAACGAAAATCTTTATACACGGCCGTCTATATGAAGATATAGACGTTCATATTTGGACGTTCCACTAGAGATGCTCTTAGTGCCTACACCCTACACAGGAGTATTATCCATGCGCGGTGCTGTAGACTGTGAGAGCATCCAGCGGCCGGCTATGTGCACTGTTCATGTCCGAATCAGTGTTCACGGACAGCCTGGCCCAAAAACGAGCTCTAAAGGGAGCCGCAAACAGTCCGTATGCCTTGAATTGGCACATTTGCGGTCGAAATCTGAGCACGTTTGCGTTTGCTTGTGTCCGTTTGGACGCCGCACGTGTCCTTCATCCGTCCGCTCTAGTCCACATGACAGCGACCCACAATGGTCTCCTGCGCTGCCAACTAATGGCGTTGTGCCGGCCTATCTCCCTCCTCGCTGATCCTAAAGCGGGCCTGCGCTGGCCTATCTTCCTCCTTGCTGACATCAAAGCTGGCTGCGCCACCTGACGGTGGTGTGCCACGCGTCGCCCAACGACTGCTATGCTCTTCATCAATGTATGTGTGCATCCAGTGCCTTGGCTTTGGTCTGCTTAAACAGGCCACCTACGGCCATTGCCCATACTCCCACCGAGAGGGGAGGTGTGCCATGGCCGGTGGCATAGGACCGAGAGGGGGGTGACATGGGTATGCCATGCGAATGCCCAGTGTTAGCCTATCCGGTCTAGCCAGACAGAAGCCCACGCGATGATCCGCTCCTAATGACGAAGCCCAGGAAGGATTCGGGTGTTCCAAGCTCATGAAGGAGGCGATTCCTTAGGGAATAGGGTTATCTATAGATAGAAAATTAAAGGGTAAAGCCCTGATTCATAACCGGCTCGACCTAACCTGATACCTACCCTCCCCATATAAAGGCTGGGAGGACACGGCGAAGAGGACGATATCAACCCTAGCATACTCACCCGCTAGATCTAATCTGCGCACCCCTGTAACTTTTCGGTTTCACCGATAATTAAGAACAAACAAGCAGGAGTAAGGTTTCACTCCGGGGCCCGAACCGGGGTAATCATTTGTCCCTGTATTGCTTGTTTGTTAGCCGTGCCCGATCTCCAGCGCACCCCTCTTCTCCAAAACCCAAGTCTATAACAATAGCCATTTACGAGTCAAACCATCGTCAATTGGCGCCGTCCGTGGGGACAAGGACGGCCTCCTGGCCTGGGACACCGAGGCCGACGAGGAAGAGGTGGACGAGGCTAAAACCTTTTTCCCCTCCATTCACAATTCCACTGCCATCACGATCCCCTCCATCGTCTTTTGAGACCATTGTCGTCGACTTCTCCGGTTTCGAGTTCAGCGCCGCCCTCTAGTTGGGCGTGCCCACGGACATCCTACTGCTCCCTCGAAAGTTCGCATCCGTGCTCGATGGGAAAGAGCCCCACAAACTCGTGTTGCAGGTGCCTAGCGGCGACACCGGCATGTGGCCCGTGGACGTGCTATTTGGCCACATCGGGAAAATGTACCTCTGCATTGTCTTGTGCCTCGTGGACACGCGCACAACATTAAAGTCGGGCCGGAAAAGGTGTGCCCCACGCCAAAGTATTCGATAATACCATGTGTTGGCGCCACTACCACACGGACGACAATGAGTAGGTGAGGACTAGGGTTGAGTACCGCAACTCAGATGCTAGGGCTTGTTTATCTTGCAAAAACTATATGTGCAAAGCAATTGAGCAACATCGTGAAAAAATCCCCACTCTCCCGCGCCAGTTGTACGCACCGGCAGACACACCGGCAGACAGGGGAGAACACCGCGCCCGCGGACCGTCCAAATTAAAATGGACAAAAGCAAACATATTTTTTGTCCTAAATGCTCACCGCGCTGGATGCTCTGACGCCTTTGCAGCACCTCCTCTGACGTGGCATGTTTCGAATGTAATAACCACCCAAAACCTTCTAGAAGGAACCGACGACTTATGTCATCCTCCGAGGACTTGCATCTGTGCCCGTACTACATACTCAAACTCATACTCAAGACGTAGTACTACTAAACCAGGGCGCCAAATTTTCTATACGCAGTGGTATGCTTCCCTGGGTACTACTCATTGGATTCAAGAGCTAGCTAGATTGTTTTTTAGCTCATTCAGTGGACGGCAGAGCTACTCACGACTCACGATCATCAAGCGGATCGGCATGTATATATACCGACTTCAACAAAAACATCATCGATCTGCGGCCAAGAACAATGATAATTCGGGAGTATATACTACTTTGGTGGAAACACAAGCGACTTCGCCAAGAAAAAGATAGGAGGAACAGAGGAAATTTGTACCCATTTGGCGTACTACACACCAACATACAGGGCACACGTACCTGCCGTCGTGGAACAGTGTCTCTCTCATGACCATTTTGTTTTCTTTCACCTTGTCTGGATCAACGACACTGCATGCCTCGTGGGCGTGGCTCTTTTTTTTTTTCCTTCAACACATGGCTCTTGTTCAAGTTGCCAAATGCAGTCAACCGTAACGAATACTCACTCGGATCCAAAATATAAGGTGTTTAAAGGTCAAATCCTACTAAGTTGACTAAATATTTAAGAAAAAATATGTCTACATCTACAATATTCAATAGAGACGCTGAAAAATATACATTACCATAAATGTATTGATATTGATTCAGTATTGTAGATATTTATATATATATATATATATATATTTGCAAAAGTGTAGATATTTATACTATATATATAAACTTAGTAAAAATATAAAACATTGACTTTTAACTAATTTTAAACGTCTTATACTTTAGGATGGACGCAGTGTGATGAAAACAAAACTAGTACTCTTTCTTTTATTATAGGGGATGCTCTTAGCAAACTTAAAACGTAGCATGAGGTGATACCATTATAGAGCCGGTGCATACATCAAATTTGAGGCGTGTTTCAGTGCTCCGCTTTCCCCAAACTTGAAGGAGTAAATTTATGCCTATCAGTTTTTTTTAGGCCCGTTGAAGCCTATATCCAAGCCATATAGCCTTGTATCTGTATACTCCATAGAGGTAGATATACTCCACATTCCCTAAAAAGAGGTATACCACACGTGTTTCAGTGCTCCGCGATTTTCAAAATTGTTGTACGGAGGTGACAGGGGTTCGACTCGTCAATGTCCATTGTTATGAACTTGGGTTTGCAGAAGGAGGAGACGCTAGAGATCACAGAACGGCTAACAGACAAGCAACACGGGACACGAGGTTTACCCAGGTTTAGGCCCCGGAGGAAAACCCTACTCCTACTTGTCTGCTCTTTGTTAATGGCGATGCCAAATATTACACGGATGCGTAGATTGAATCTGGCGAGGTGTGTGCTAGGTTATGAGGTAAGTCCTTCTCGTCGTGCCCTCCTGTCCCTTATATAGATAGGTCAGGTCCCAGGGATAGGCCGAGTCGATAATAAACTTAGGGTTTTTCTCTTCAAGTACTTCTATCCGAAGAAAACGTGTCCTCCAAGTTGTCGAATCCATCATGGGCTTGGGCCACCCGAAATCCTCCTAGGCTTCACGATTGAGGTACGCATTCTTTATGGGCTTCTGCTGGACCAAACCGGATAGGCTAATATCGAACATTCGTAGGGCATACCATGTCAGGAGGCTATCGCATCTCCTCGGCGGTGTTGGTTATCGAGTCTCCGTCGTAGGTAGCGGGTCCATCGGCATGGATCATATCCACTACAGATCTCCTCGCGATCCTGGTGATCACGTCGTCGCTCTAGATCCCCCATGATCCATTAATCCACACTAGCTAGAGTCGGTCTAATCCTTGCTACGGAAGCGGCTAGGATCAAATACATGTCGCTAGCTTGGCCTTACATATGTGTATCGATATGTACACCTTGCCTGCGTATAAGACTCATCGGTTATATGGCCATGCCTAGTGTATGGATGGCAATGGGTACCCGATACCCGCGTACCTGACGGGGCCCCGCTTTAAATAGGGCGGGTATGGTAAAAAAAAATATCCACGGGGCTAATTAGTGGTTAGAAATCATACCCACCGGGTCTAGTGGAAGCGGGTATGGAGGTGCCAAACCCGAACCCGCATACCCGCGTACCCGCATATGATAAGTGGACCCTACATGTAAGTGTTAGCTGTCAAGCAAATCCCAAATATATTGTTTGTTGTTGTCTAGCCTATTTTGCTATGAATCTATTGTCAAAAATGCCTAATTGTTGTCATTTTTTGGCGGGTTAAAATACCCGTTGGGTGACGGGTATGGTGGGGATCTGTACCCGCCGATGTAATCGGGGGCGGGGAAATGAGGCGGGTGCGGGTATGGGGGGGCAGGACCCGAACCCAGTGGGTGCCACCCGGAGTCTAGTGTTCTATGTCTGTCGCAACATTTCACTTCTGACCATCCCGCCCCTCGTTACGAAAGGGGTATGGGAAGATCCTGTTGTCAGGTCGCCAAAGTTTGGGACAGAGGTGGAGCACCGAAACAAAAGTGGTCAAACATAAAAGTAATATTTCTACATAGCCATTTTGACCAAATAAAGACTTAATCTCACACCCAAATAAGAAACTTGTACTGAGAATAAATGTCCCGTAGCCAGTTGCCAAAAATCACTACGAAAGGAATACAAGTTTGAATCCACTCCAACGAGTTACTACCATATAAAACGTGCTACGGGAGTACGGGTTTTTATTTACAAAATCAAAACCAAAGAGAATGTTACAATAAAAAAGACGACAAGCTATTTACTTGGATAAGTTGTACACAAGCTCTTTGTAGCGATTTCAAAAATGCTTCACAGTACGTGCAGTTGAAGTCGCTGTCACGTCAAAGTCAGACCACAGAATGTCCCACACACACACACACACTCCCTCGCGGCGTTGATGCGGCAGGCAGGCACTGTCAAAGTCCGCGAGACTCGGCGTCGCTGCTGCATGCTAGCAGAAGCAGCCACCACGCCTCCCGAGGGACCGACGGGCCAACAGACGAACGCAGCCGCACGCCGCACGCCGCACGCCCGTGTCCCCCCTCCCCATGCCACGCGCATTAAAACTGCGCCGGCGCCCGGACCGAGACACAGACGACGCGGCGCATGTTGGGCTCGTGATGAGCCGCCCGGCCGGCCGGCCAGCCACGGACTCCCGTCCGTCCGTCCCCTACACGTCGTCAGCCAGTGAGGTTCGTTACACGTCGGGATCGGAGCTATCCCGGCGATCGACCGAGTCCCACGCGGCGCACGCGTCCCGGCGCCTCCGCCCGCCCGCTGCCGCGGAACGGGACGTGGGCGTGGCTGCATGCACCGCTAGCTCTGCGTGCGCCGCAGGCAGGCGAGGCAGGCAAAGGCGGGGGGAGTGGGGCCCGCAGACAGAAAGAGACCCGACCGGAGGCGCGCACAGTGATGAGTAAAGAAAGACAAGGCAGGGTTCCGCAGCGCGGTGGTGCCGCGAGAGAGCAGAAAGCGGAGGAGGGGGAGGGGTCAACTCGCTCGGGGGGAGCCGGGCAGGGCAGGGCAGGGCAGGGCAGGTACAGCGGCGCGCGGCTCGAGGCGGAGGCCGCTCCCCGTTCCGGCTGGCTTCGCTTCATTATTGGGGGCCCGGACTTTCTTTCTTTCGCAGCAGTCACCCGCCAGCCAGCAGAGCAGGCTGCAGTGCAGGTGCAGCGCGGCGCCCCTTCGGATCCTGTTCCCCATTCAGTGCTTTACTTTCCCCTTTTATCGCTACAGTCCGCATACTACTGTCTCTCTCGTCAGGATCATTTGCGTGCCTTGATCACCCCCTCCTCACGCGTCCATGCCATGCCGGCCGGGAGCATCGGCTGCCTGCATGCCGATACAGACGCTGCGCTGCCATGCCACGCGAGGCTTCCATGTAGGCGCAAGAGCAAAAGGTCGTGGTATTTTGGAGGAGGGTTCGTGCGTGAATGAAAATAAACACTTCGATAAGCTCTCATTTAAGCGTGATCCGAATGAAATTAGAAATAGGTTGACGTTCAACCAAGAACAATGCACATAGTTTTTTTCTTCATATGACCATGTCAAGAAGAGGCATGTGGCCTTTGAGTTGCATTGGCGTACATGACTTGGCATGCTATATATACTGTACTCTATGTGCATATTCACTTCTATGTGTACATATAATCCTATCTTACTAACATCAACTTAATATGTAGGTGTGCCAAATTTTGCAACACTTCAAAGACGCGCCATGACAAAATGGCCTTCACAATGTCACATTGTTTGATGGCCATCAAATATTGTTAACGGTGCCAGAATCTATATGAGGACATGTTTTATCAACTCATCACGACAGTAGAAAAACACATGAAGCATTACGTGTCCATGGGCCCTTCTTCCTCCCCCGGTGCTTTATGCCTCATACAAACCACACACAAAGTTCTAACAGGTATCCCTACGATACCAGGGATAATGGACATCACAACTAGTGTTTGCTAAGTATTGTACCCACATCTACTAGGCAAAAATGCCACATATTAATCCTTGGCATAGGTAATTAAGAAAATAGTGAAAATCCTAGTTAAGGGGGGACATAGTTACATGGCACACACAAATTTCCAAGATGGTTTGAAATACCAAGGATAATGCAGATCCAATGTGATTGTACACAACACTAGGTGATGCACAACCATCCTATCAACACACATAGTGCCATATTTTAACGATTGGCCATAGCAAGAAAGTAAACAACAAGTGTCATACAACAATCACTCATCACTCAAAAATGATCCATTGATAGCAGGGATCATACTCAAGTAACTTCGGGACCATGCACATTAGTAGATACTAAGGGTCATCCCTAGAACTTCACTATGTCACAAATTGTCATTCAACAATCTCACATCACTCAAGAATGATCCATTAGTAGCACGGATCACGCGCAAGTAATATAGGGATCATGGACATCACTAGATATTAAGGGTCATCCCTAGAACTTCACCATGCCACAGATAATCGTTGGTAGTCACTAGAAAATCACAATTGAGGGTCTCACGATAAGAAACCACACACAAATCATTGTGATGATCACACATTTACCAAGGGTCATGCATAACCAATGTGGTTGTACACAGAACTAGGAAATGCAAGATCATCTCATGAAACAAACGGTGTTACATATTATGTAATGACTAGTAAATTTGAGAGACTCGAAAATGGGTAGAAAATAGTTTTGTGCATTGCATCCATGCATATTTATTCGGGAGAACTAAAGACTTTTTGATAGAACTTGTCAAAGTGATTGAAGTTCCACTTGACTTGGTGATTTAGGACTAGTTCATCATGCTGAGTGTTAAGACTTTAAAATAACCTTTGGTAAACTTCTATGTTAGGAAGAGTAGATGTAAAATTCGAAAATAGAAATGAATCAACACACAAGACACTTGAATAAACAAATAACAAATTAATGCTTAAATTATCTTCTCAAACCATCAATTAACACATGTGTGGAATATTTTTTAACACATGATCACTTCACCCGGAAAAAGATCAAATATATTCTTATCTTATCTTACTCTATCTTATCTTGATAATGATCTTATCTATCATCACTTGTGATTGACAGGAGTCAAGTAACAAGTAAATCTTCTAAGTCTATTGACCAAATCTTGATCTTCAAAATGTATTCTTCTTAATCAAATTATAACTTAATAAATATATGAAATCTAATATAACTAAAGTCAATTGCATTTCATCAAATAGATCCAACTATTTAAATAAAATCAATTGTGAGTGTTCTGTAACTCAAAATAGCACGCATTGACGAGATCAAATCATATAAATTGTTAATTGAGTTTTCACTTAATTAAGATTAAGGCCTACAATGATTAATTGCAAATTCACATTAAGTTTTCACTTAATGTACAAATCAATCCATATGTCGAATTCAGACCAAAGCCCATCTAGTGACAAATGCACTTGTCATGATCCAAAATAAATCTTTCATAATGTCACATATGCAAATTGGCTTTAAAGGGGTTCCGTGGCAAAAAAAAAAAACAAAAAAAATCCTACGGTGAACACACTTAGCCAAGATCTATCTATGCACGTATAAGGTAACGAGCGGGAACATGGATTATGTAGTCGTACTCACCCGACCTAAAGGTTGTGAAGCTCCTTGCAATTCACCCCTAGTCCTTGTACGACATGGCCGACCTCATGGTCGTGTCAATGTCCAAGCTTGAAGCTCCAAAAAATCACCGAAAGTGTCATGCATCATGGCCTTAAGCACATATGGTGTATAGACGTCTCCCGGGATCCGGTCCGGCAAATTAGCGAAAAAAGCACTAGTAGAAAACATGCCTTTGGTTTGAGGCTATCCCAGCCTCTAGTCCCGGCTGGGTCTGGAACTGGTACTAGTGTGAGCAATAGTCCCGGTTCGTCCCCGCTGCAACGGCTAGGAGGCAACAGACGATTAGTCCTGGTTCATTGGGAACCTCTAGTCCCGGTTGGTAATATCGGCTGGGACTAAAGGTTTGGTGACAAAAGCTAGTCCCAGCTGGGACCCAGAAGACCATATAGTCTCGGTTGGTGTTAAGAAGCGGGACTAAAGATCAAACACTAGTCCCGGTTCGTAACAACAGCCGGTACTAGTGCTTTTCTACATAAATTAATCGTCGTTCGTGCCTGATGCCATGGCCATTTTTCTCCAAGCTACTCAAGTGCATCCCCATATTTTTCCAAGATTTGGTGGGACCCATCAATCAAAGGTTTAAAAGGTTAGCAAATTTATTCTTTCATCTCTCATTGTTTGTTTAGCTCAATGCTCTAGAAGTAGATAGGGATTTCATGCTTTATAAGTAGAGGTAGATGGAATTTTATATGTGTAATTGTAGGCAAATTTTGATTATCAATAAGTTACTGAAAGTTGAGATGTGTAATTTTAGAGTTTTGGATCTCAGAATTGAATAAGGTTTTCACTACTAGATCAATAATTAAAAACTCAACAATTTATATGATTCGACCAAGCTTTTTTAAATGATCCAAGATGTCCAAGATTTTTATATGATCCAAGATTTTAATTATAATGCAAATGAGCCGGCCATGGATGTACGACGCTCCCCGAAAGTCGGACGCGTTCATTAAAGGCGTGCATTCTTTTCTCGATATGGCCGAGGCAAACAAGCGAAATGATTTTATATGTTATCCGTGCCATGTCTGTCGGAATGAGGAGGATTTATCTTCCTCAAAAAAAATTCACATCCACCTGATTTAATTCGATTTCATGTCTGACTATAATTTTTGGACAAAGAACGAAGAAAGATGGGTTATGATGGAAGATAACAAAGAAGAAGAAAATAATGACAACTATCCAATATTCTCTGAATACGGTGGTACTGCAATGGAAGACAATGAACAAGAAGAAGGTGAAGAACGGGTTTCTGATGAGACCGCTGATGATTTTCATCAGGCCATTCTTGATGCACGGAGCAAATGCGAAAATGAAAACGAGAAGAAGAAAAGTTGGAGCGCATTTTAGAGGATCACAAAAAAAAATTGTATCCAAATTATAAAGATGGCAACACAAAACTTGATACCACACTATTATTGCTGCAATGAAATGCAGAGAATGATTTACCTGACAAAGGTTCTAAGAAGCTACTGAAAATAATGAATAAGAAGCTTCCAAAGGTTAAAGAATTGCCTGTCAGTACATAGGAGGCAAAGAAGGTTGTCTGCCGTCTAGGACTAGAGATGCAGAAGATACATGCATTAATAATCGCATCCTCTATCGTGCATGTATATACAAGGAGTAAAAATGGTCTCCACTCACTTGTAGCCCATTCACTAAAGCCTATACTAGTCAATGTGATGACTTATTCCATTTCCGGTTCGATTCATCCAAACGAATTGCTCTCGCTTTTAAGTGTGTGACCCCATATGCTCATGGCGACTTGGACACGATTGGAGTCCAACTCACATTAGATTAATTGGTAGCAACTCCTAGCAGAACGTGTCGATTCCCAAATACCAAAGAGTCATAAAAACATACCTTCCAATGTGGCTTACGTCGAAGTCCATTTTTTCCTCACGATATACCTTGTCGAGCTATAAGAGAATTATGGTCAGCCCTTAAATAGCTGAACTATCTTCTCAATCTGTTATATGTGATTCATATGATTAATTCATAGTTGATCGCCTCGGTTAACACTTAATCGAGTCATGATGGCCATCCTTTCCGAATCATATCATCTGAGAGGGCCTAGAGATTATCTCTCCAGTTAGAGGGGCAAAATCCCATCTTAGTTATCCACATCACGAAACTTGATTCTCAGCCAACCCAAAATCTACCTTTATAGCTACCCTATCATGGAACAACGTTTGACAGAACCTAAGTCAATGATCCACACCTCAGATTACACGACAACCTTAGGTCTAAGGATTACATTGATTGAGACATATAAATGATGACTTATTCGTTGTATCTCAATATGGGTCAGGACGACTCGCTAAACTCTTTAGCTAAATTTGTGTAAGTTAGAATAGCATCACCATGCTCATGGCAAGTGGAACTGAGTCATCAGCCGACTTTCACATTAGTATAATTTGTGTGTCCAGCACTACCTCAACGACTAAGGACATCTAGTATGACAACATGAATATATAGTTCCACAACTGAATCACATATTCAATGATATATATCAGATGTACACACTAGGACAATTTAATAACTTTATGAATATATTTGGAATTATATCATACATGATTGCCTCTAGGGCATATTCTCAACAGTTTTGTACTTCGAATAAGAATATTAATTAAATTGCATAAGTCTTGTTTAATGGGTAAAGTAAACTTAAACCTAAATCAAACCCATAATAAATCACCAACCCAATGCTAAGAGAAATCCATAAACGAAATCAACGAGGATTTAGTATCGATGGATTAGAACGCTTGCATCTCATATATTATGCATCCTAGAATATTGGCATATATAAACATTAGTTCTTACTGGATCAATGATGTTATTCTTCTATTTGGATCTTATAATGACTAGAAGATGTTGATTGCATAACCTATAATCAGAAGGCAAGTTCACTCTTGCATAATTCTTGTGAGACCAAAA
This sequence comes from Avena sativa, assembly GCA_916181665.1. NCBI lineage: Eukaryota > Viridiplantae > Streptophyta > Magnoliopsida > Poales > Poaceae > Avena > Avena sativa. The sequence continues at coordinate 464,909,883 of OV702283.1, read as the reverse complement.
TTGCATACCATTTGCAAGTTCAATCTTACTATCCTTTATTTTATAAAAAACCTTTTCAAAAACTCTATTATCTGTATTCAAAGTAAAATACTGTTTATGAATGAAATGAAATGAAATGAAATGAGCATTGGTGGGAAATGGAACCATGGTTAAGAGACATGGTTGGGAAGTCGTGCTGAGGAGATTCCATTGTACATGGAAAGTTATGACTTGCCAACAAATATCGTCAGTGATTTGAAGTACCGTATAAACCATGCTCACCATAGATCCCAGAATGGGACTAGAAAGTCAGCTAGATTTTCTTCCTTTCATTGTCCTCATATCCTAAGTCTGGTTGTGATCATAAGTGGTGATCAACGGATGGGAGTCCGTAACATCCCTATCCATGTGTTATAGGATAACGACTTTGCATATCTGAAGGGATGGTATTTGAGTGTAGGTATTTGGACCGAAACTCGTTAGAAAGGGTGTGAAATGGGGTCGTGGAGAAGGGTAGTGATTGGATAATCTTTAGACTAGGCTCACACCAAGAAAGTCTCAACAGGCATATGCAGGCATGCATCCCCAGTTGTGTAACAAGGCTAAATATGTTTATGGGTAAAGTAGTGCACCTCTCGAGAGTGTATAAAATATGACATCTCATTCCTTGTTCTAGAAAATAACTGCAAACACAGCAGTGGAAATGGACTCCATGAAGTCCTGTACAGCCTGTGAAGGTTGACAGACATAAGTTTTTTTACACTAAAACTTACCTTTTCTAAGAATCCGTTTTCAAAAACCGAAGAAGCCTAGTATGTGTGATCCACGGCTATTCATCAAACATCTACATATTTAGAACTTGCTAAGTACGTTGTACTCAATCTATCTTCTTATCCAATGCTAAACTATGGTAAGTAGTTAACTGAAGGGTTTCGCGGCATAGTAAATCAAAATTTTCTACGGATGCGAACAGAGGGAAAGCCAAGATCTAATCTAGGAGATGCAATCAACGAGAGAGATTGGATTAGATCTTCATACCCTTGAAGATTCGCACAGCGGAACGTTCGTCGGAACGTGGGTGATGTAGTCGTACTCGCTTCTCCTCCTCGCGATCCGATCCAATCTAGCACCACAAGTGGCGGTGCCTCCGTGAGATGCACACGTGCAGCACCTCGACGTCTCCTCCTTCCTCGGACCAGCAAGTATGGTGGAGAGATAGATTGGATCTACAACACGACGGCGTGGTGTATATGGTGGAGAATTTCTGCAGCAGGGCTTCGCCTACAAACAGTCGGGAGGGAGAGAGGAAAGCTAGCAAGGCAGCTAGGGTTTGGAGGAGAGGTGTGTGGGGTTTGTGCGCCCCCAACCCTCTTTATATAGAGGGGGGCGCAGCCCTAGCCCCTCCCCAAAGCCCAAAGGATAAGGAGTGGGGGGCATGGACTCTCCCCTCTTCTAGAAACCCTATCTCTAGTTTAAACGATTTAAACTCTCTAGGATCGGCTGGGCCCTATGGAGCCTTGTGCCCCTGGCCCAATGCGGCCAGGACACTCCCTCATAGACCCATGCCCCCTCCCAGAAGGTGGGGCCACGTTGGTCCCCTTCGGAAGGTTCTAGAAGCTTCCGGTACAATACCGATTAACCCGGAACAATTCCGAACTCCAAAAACTGCACTGCCTTATATGAATCTTATTCTCCGGACCATTCCGGAACCTCTCGTGATATCCCGGATCCCATCCGAGACTCCAAACAAAAATTCATAAACCAATTATCCAATCTATCCTAGCGTCGAGACACGTTAAGTGTGTGACCCTGCGGGTTCGAGAATATGCAGACATGATCTTCTATCAATAATCAACAGCGGGGTCTGGGCACCCATATTGACTCCCACACATTCATCGATGATCATATCAGATGAACCACGATGTCAGGATTCAAACAATCCCATATATATATTCCCTTCGTCTCGCGATATTTTACTTGCCCGAGATTCGATCGTCGGTACCGTCATACCTAGTTCAATCTCGTTCACAGCAAGTACTTTACTCGTTCCGTAATCCGATATCACTTTGTGATTAACTCCTTAACCACATGCTTGCAAGCGGTGTTGATATCGATTACCGAGTGGGCCCGAAGTATATCTCTCCGACTTGGGAGGGACAAATTCCATCTCGATACATACAACCCAACAGATACTTTCCGATCACCTGAGAGACACCTTTATGATCACCCTCTCATAGGATGACGTTTGATGACCTCAAAGCTTTCTTCCGATACCAGGGAGTTGTATTATCTCATGGTCTAAGGAATACAATATTTGACATAGGAAAAGCTTCGCAAAGATGAACACGATGATACGATCTAATTGCTTCGCTTAGTTTGGGTCTATCCATCATATCATTCTCCCAATGATATGATCTCATTATCAATTGACAACTCATGTCTATGGTTAGGAAACCTTAACCATCATTGATCAATGAGCTAGTCCATAGAGGCGTACTAGGGACACGGTGTTGTTCACAAACCACACAAGTATTAAAGTTTCCGCTTAATACAATTCTAGCATGGAATATAAACTTTATCATGAACAAGAATTATAATAATAACATCTTTATTATTGCCTCTAGGGCATAATTCCAACAGTCTCCCACTTGCACTAGAGTCAATAATCTAGTTTACATCTGGCAACAATCTCACACCCATGGCACTGAGGTGTTGATCATGTTTTACACGTGGAAGAGGTTTAGTCAATGGATCTGCGACATTCAGATCCGTATGTACTTTGCTAATCTTCAGATTTCCATCTGCTATATAATCTCGGATTATATGAAACTTGCGGTTGATATGCTTGGTCTTTGGATGATATCTTGGTTCCTTAGCGAGTGCTATGGCGCCAGTGTTGTCACACAATATCTCCAGTGGGTCCAATGCACTTGGAACCACGCCAAGCTCAGTGATGAAGTTTCTGATCCAAACTCCTTCACTTGACGCTTCTGCAGCAGCCATGTATTCCGCTTCCACTGTAGGTCCCGCGATCACGCTTTGCTTGCAGCTTCTCCAGCTCACAGCTCCTCCATTCAAAATATAAACGTATCCTGTCTGAGATTTGGAATCATCCTTGTCGGTGTCGAAACTAGCATCGACGTAACCTTTTACGACAAGCTGTTCATCACCCCCATAGACTAAGAACATTTCTTTAGTCCTATTTACGTACTTTAGGATGTTCTTTACGGCTGTCCAGTGTTCCACTCCTGAATCACTTTGATATCTGCTCGTCAAACTAAGAGCATTGGACACATCCGGTCTAGTACACAGCATGGCATACATGATGGAACCTATGGTCGAGGCATAAGGCACCTTGCTCATAGCTTCCCTATCATTTACCGTAGCTGGACACTGAGCCTTGCTCAATATCTTACCTGACAACATGGGCACTGAACCTTTCTTTGCCTTATCCATTCTGAACCTTTTCAGAACTTTGTCTAGGTATGTACTCTGGCGTAAAGCTATCAGGCGTCTTTGTCTATCTCTATAGATTTTGATGCCCAATATATAAGCAGCTTCACCTAGGTCTTTCATTGAAAAACACTTGTTCAAATAACTCTTCACATCGTTAAGCATGTTGATGTCATTTCCAATAATCAATATGTCATCCACATATAGTACCAGAAACGTCACCGAGCTCCCACTCACTTTCTTGTAGATACAAGCTTCGTAGCAATTTGGAACAAATCCAAAGCTCTTGATCACTTGATCAAAACGAAGGTTCCAACTCCGAGATGCTTGCTTCAGTCCATAAATGGAACGCTGAAGTTTGCATACTTTACTAGCATCCTTAGGATCGACAAAACCTTCGGGTTGCATCATATACAACTCTTCATCAATGTTGCCATTGAGGAACGCAGTCTTGACATCCATCTGCCATATTTCATAATCATGAAACGCAACAATAGCTAATAAAATCCGAATGGACTTAAACATCGCTACGGGAGAGAAAGTCTCATTGTAGTCAACACCTTGAACTTGTCGAAAACCTTTCGCGACAAGTCGTGCTTTATAGACGGTAACATTACCATTCGCGTCTGTTTTCTTCTTGAAGATCCATTTGCACTCAACGGCATTTCGGTCGCTAGGAGGGTCCACCAAAGTCCATACTTGGTTTTCGCTCATGGATCCTAATTCGGATTTCATGGCTTCTAGCCATTTCTCAGAGTCTGGGCTCATCATCGCTTCCTCATAGTTCGTAGGTTCACTGTCTTCTACTAACAAGACATTCAAGACAGGGTTGCCGTACCACTCAGGAGGGGCACGCGACCTTGTCGACCTGCGACGTTCAGTAGCAGCATCGTCCGAAGCTTCATGATCCTTATCATTAGCTTCCTCTATTGTTGGTGCAGGCGGCACTGGAACAATTTCAGGTGCTGCGCTACTCTCCAATTCAAGAGAAGCTTCAATAACCTCGTCAAGCTCTACTTTCCTCCCACTCACTTCTTTCGAGAGAAACTCCTTCTCAAGAAAGGAACCATTCTTTGCGACAAACACTTTGCCTTCAGTTCTGTGATAGAAGGTATACCCAATAGTTTCCTTAGGGTATCCTATGAAGACGCATTTCTCCGCTTTGGGTTCGAGCTTGTCCGGCATCAACTTCTTGACGTAAGCTTCGCATCCCCAAACTTTAAGAAACGACAACTTAGGTTTAGCACCAAACCACAGTTCATACGGTGTCGTCTCAACGGATTTAGATGGAGCCCTATTTAAAGTGAATGCAGCGGTTTCTAATGCATAACCCCAAAATGATAACGGCAAATCAGAGACATCATTGATCGGACCATATCTAATAGGGTTCGATTCCTGCGTTCAGACACACCATTGCGTTGTGGTGTTCCGGGTGGCGTGAGTTGCGAAACGATTCCGCTTGCTTTAAGATGCGTGAGAAAATCATAACTCAAATATTCACCTCCACGATCGGATCGTAGAAACTTAATCTTTCTATTACGATGGTTCTCCACTTCATTCTGAAATTCCTTGAACTTTTCAAATGTTTCAGATTTATGTTTCATTAAATAGATATACCCATATCTACTTAAGTCATCGATAAAAGTGAGGAAATAGCGATATCCACCGCGCGTCGAAACACTCATCGGTCCGCATACATCGGTATGTATGATTTCCAACAAGTCCGTAGCTCGCTCCATCATACCGGAGAACGGGGTTTTGATCATCTTGCCCATGAGGCATGGTTCGCATGTGTCAAATGATTCAAAATCAAGAGACTCCAAAAGTCCATCAGAATGGAGTTTCTTCATGCGCTTTACTCCAATATGACCTAGATGACAGTGCCACAAATAAGTAGTATTATCACTATCTACTTTGCATCTCTTAGCCTCAATGTTATGGATGTGTGTTTCATCCCTTTCAAGATTTAGAATAAATAAACCATTCACAAGAGGTGCATGACCATAAAAGATGTTACTCATATAAATAGAACAACCATTATTCTCCGATTTAAATGAATAACCGTCTTGCAATAAACACGATCCAGAAATAATGTTCATGCTCAACGCAGGCACATAATAACACTTATTAAGGTTTAAAACTAATCCGAAGGTAAAACTAAGGAGAGCGTGCCGACGGCCATCACATCAACTCTTGATCCGTTGCCAACGCGCATCGTCACCTCATCCCTCGCAAGCCGCCGTCTATTCCGTAGCTCCTGTTTCGAGTTACAAATATTAGCAACTGAACCGGTATCAAATACCCAGGCACTACAACGAGGGCTAGTAAGGAAAACATCAATAACATGTATATCAAATATACCTTTGATGGTGCCAGCCTTCTTGTCCGCTAAGTACTACGGACAGTTGCGCTTCCAGTGACCCTTGTCCTTGCAGTAGAAGCACTCAGTGTCCGGCTTAGGACCAGACTTGAGCTTCTTCTCAGCAGGAGCATTGCGCTTGCCGCCGCCCTTCTTGAAGGGTTTCTTTGCTCCCTTACCTTTCTTAAAGGAGGGCTTGTTGACCATCAACACATGATTATCCTTCTTGATGTCCACCTCTGCAGCCTTCAGCTTTGCGAAGAGCTCAGTGATCGTATCAGTGGAACCAATCTGATTATGAGTCACTACAAAACTTTTGTAGCTGGGAGGGAGTGATTGCAGAACCCTGTCAATCTTGAGCTCATCTGGAATCGTGCATTCCAGTTGCTCAAGACGTTGAGTGTAGCCCGACATCTTTATGGCGTGCTCACTAACGGAACTCCCTTCCTCCATCTTGCAGTTAAAGAACTTCTCGGAGATCTCATATCTCTCAGAACGGGCCTGAGTCTGAAACATGGTTTTAAGCTCCTCGAGAATCTCGAAGGGCCCGGGATACTCTTCAAAACGATTTTGAAGCTCCGGTTCCGTAGCAAACGACATGGTGCTCTTAATCACACCATAATCATCTTTGCGCGACTGATAGACAGCTTTCTCATCAGCCGGCGCAGTTGCAGCAGGGGGGTCACCTAACGCTTTCCCAAGGACATAGTCCTTTTGTCCGCCAAACAGAATGATTCTTAGATTGCGGAACCAATTGGTGAAGTTAGACCCATTGTTTCTAAGCTTTTCCTTCTCAGCAAAAACGTTGAAGTTGAAGTTGGACTTGGCCATGTGATCTACAGTATTTGCAAGTACAATTTAGACTATGTTCATGATAAATAGTTCAATTTAATCAAATTACTAGATGAACTCCCACTAAATTCAACATCCCTCAAGTTGTTTAGTGAACACGATCCAAATTCACCACACCTAATCCGATCATCACGAGAAGAGATGTGGTTTCAATGGTGGACAACAAAGTGTCGATCATATCACTCATATGACTCATGCTTAACCTTTCGGTTCTTGTGTTCCGAGGCCATGTATGTACATGCTAGGCTCGTCAAGCTAGACCCAAGTATTTCTGCGTGTGCAAAACTGGCTTGCACCCGTTGTATGTGAGCGTAGAGTCTATAGCACCCGATCATCACGTGATGCTTGGACACGACGAACTTTCGCAACGGTGCATACTTGGGGAGAACACAGTTTTTATCTTGATCTTTAAGTGAGGAATCATCTTATAATGCTACCGTCGCGATCTAAGCATAATAAGATACATAAAGGGATAAACATCACATGCATATAACTTTATGTGACATGGTATAGCCAATCCTCGCGCAATGATCTCCATCTTGTGCGTTCCGGCATGATCTCGATCACTCCACCATGATTGCCTCCACCACGAATAGCAACTACAACTATTGCTAACTACTTAGCGATAAAGTAAAGCTATTACATGGCGTATAAGAAGTTGACTCGCAGGTCATACACAATTATAAAGACAACCATATGGCTCCTGCCGGTTGTGTACTCATCGACATGCAAGTCGTGAAACATTACAAAACATGATCATCGCATACAATATACACATCACATCTTGGGCCATACCATATCACAGAAAACACTCCCTGCAAAAACAAGTTAGACGCCTCTACTTTGTTGTTGCATGTTTTACGTGGCTTATGGGAGTAGATGCTAAGAACTATTCTTACCTACGGAAATCCACAACGGTGATATTATGGTTGCCAAACTCCGGTGTTAATCCCATGACAACTATAGTGAGAGAAACTGACATCCACCAGCCGCATGTGTGGAACAAGCCACACGTCAAGTGCGGAGCCGGTCTCGCGAACGACGTCGCGTAAGGTTGGCCTGGACCGCTTCAATCTCACTATCCCGCGTCATAAGAAGAACACAAACAATAGGCTTGCAACAGAAAACATCAACGCCCGCAACAACCATGTTGCGTTCTACTCGTGAAACACATCTACGCATAGATCTAGCTCTGATACCACTGAAGGGTTTCGCGGCATAGTAAATCAAAATTTTCTACGGATGCGAACAGAGGGAAAGCCAAGATCTAATCTAGGAGATGCAATCAACGAGAGAGATTGGATTATATCTTCATACCCTTGAAGATTCGCACAGCCGAACGTTCGTCGGAACGTGGGTGATGTAGTCGTACTCGCTTCTCCTCCTCACGATCCGATCCGATCTAGCACCACAAGTGGCGGTGCCTCCGTGAGATGCACACGTGCAGCACCTCGACGTCTCCTCCTTCCTCGGACCAGCAAGTATGGTGGAGATATAGATTGGATCTACAACACGACGGCGTGGTGTATATGGTGGAGAATTTTTGCAGCAGGGCTTCGCCTACAAACAGTCGGGAGGGAGAGAGGAAAGCTAGCAAGGCGGCTAGGGTTTGGAGGAGAGGTGTGTGGGGTTTGTGCGCCCCCAACCCCCTTTATATAGAGGGGGGGCGCAGCCCTAGCCCCTCCCCCAAGCCCAAAGGATAAGGAGTGGGGGGCATGGACTCTCCCCTCTTCTAGAAACCCTATCTCTAGTTTAAACGATTTAAACTCTCTAGGATCGGCTGGGCCCTATGGGGCCTTGTGCCCCTGGCCCAATGCGGCCAGGACACTCCCTCATAGACCCATGCCCCCTCCCAGAAGGTGGGGCCACGTTGATCCCCTTCCGGAAGGTTCTAGAAGCTTCCGGTACAATACCGATTAACCCAGAACAATTCCGAACTTCAAAAACTGCACTGCCTTATATGAATCTTATTCTCCGGACCATTCCGGAACCTCTCGTGATATCCCGGATCCCATCCGAGACTCCGAACAAAAATTCATAAACCAATTATCCAATCTATCCTAGCGTCGAGACACGTTAAGTGTGTGACCCTGCGGGTTCGAGAATATGCAGACATGATCTTCTATCAATAATCAACAGCGGGGTCTGGGCACCCATATTGACTCCCACACATTCATCGATGATCATATCAGATGAACCACGATGTCAGGATTCAAACAATCCCATATATATATTCCCTTCGTCTCGCGATATTTTACTTGCCCGAGATTCGATCGTCGGTACCGTCATACCTAGTTCAATCTCGTTCACAGCAAGTACTTTACTCGTTCCGTAATCCGATATCACTTTGTGATTAACTCCTTAACCACATGCTTGCAAGCGGTGTTGATATCGATTACCGAGTGGGCCCGAAGTATATCTCTCCGACTTGGGAGGGACAAATTCCATCTCGATACATACAACCCAACAGATACTTTCCGATCACCTGAGAGACACCTTTATGATCACCCTCTCATAGGATGACGTTTGATGACCTCAAAGCTTTCTTCCGATACCAGGGAGTTGTATTATCTCATGGTCTAAGGAATACAATATTTGACATAGGAAAAGCTTCGCAAAGATGAACACGATGATACGATCTAATTGCTTCGCTTAGTTTGGGTCTATCCATCATATCATTCTCCCAATGATATGATCTCATTATCAATTGACAACTCATGTCTATGGTTAGGAAACCTTAACCATCATTGATCAATGAGCTAGTCCATAGAGGCGTACTAGGGACACGGTGTTGTTCACAAACCACACAAGTATTAAAGTTTCCGCTTAATACAATTCTAGCATGTAATATAAACTTTATCATGAACACGAATTATAATAATAACATCTTTATTATTGCCTCTAGGGCATAATTCCAACATTAACAACATCTTAAACCAAGAAAACAACAAAAGATGACCACTATGGGGAACCAAAGAGAAAAGTAGTCAATGGTGTCAAATACTTCAAACAAAGACGCTAGAGATCATGTTAAACATAGACGGGAATCAATTCCTAAAGATAGGAACCATGCCATTAGAGAGTGATGTCAGAGCATATAGCCAACCTTTAGTTATCGAGATAGACACAGAGGTAGATCTTGTGCTAGACTAGTCAGAAGCTGCTTCTTTTGGATGTTGATTTGAACATGAACTTACCTAACGAGCTCATTGCGTCATGGAGGTTCTGAGGATCTTCTATGAAGATTTGTGAAATGAATAATATAGTTATACCTTGGACTTGCGATGTTTCTGTTACACTACTCTAATAGGTGTAATGTTCATGAAACGGCGTTCTATTAGTGTTATGCCAACGACTTGCACACTGCAACATGCAGTGCTGTGTTGGATCACCGCATATTATAATCATTGGAAAATGCAAGAAAACAGCTATATAACACTAGGTAATTTAGAAAGGGGAGCATCATATTAACATATCACACATAAATCTAAGAGATAATCCTCTAAGATCAAGGATCTTGCACTACCAATGTGTTTGTGCACGACACCACGTGTTACAAGACCATCTATCTCTGAAACACACGACGATATGGATTTTAATCATCGCGGTAAATGCAAGAAATCCTTTACAAGAATATTTGGGAGCCTCATATTTACATTTCACACAAAAATCGAAGAGACGATGCTACTGAATCAGGGAACATGCGAAACGCCATCCAAATCAATGAATATAAGAGTGTTCCTAGAGCCTCACAATTAAGTACTAGTTGCACCTGCACCCCAGTCTGCGTGTCACAACTCCAAGTTTTCAAACCATGTGAAATAAATCAGGAACAAAGATTATGTTGTATCTTGTGCATTTTCAAATTCTATTTAAAAAAATGCACGCATGAAAAAAAAAAAGGAAGTGGGAATCGCACAAGATACTATTCACTTTTAGTGTGTTTTTTTGTGGTGCAGAAACTCATATTTTAGGAAAACACTTTTTGTTGACGCAGAAGATACAACATAACCAATGCCAATGATTTATTTGACATTTTTTTAAAAACTTAAAAGTGCGACATATAATAAAACTGAGCGGGCCCAACTAGTTCGGGCATGTAATAATGTGTGTAACGAATCTTCATAGTATTATTTGTTTAACACCCGTTGTAATTTTGGAGCCTTTGGCGCTGCTTTTGATTCTATATCAAACGTTGTAGGAGTAGTAAAATTTTAGTAGGCAATGCAGTAAAAAAAAAATGGACGACCAACTTCACCATTCACCAAACAGGTAGCATCTGTTAATCGGATTTTGGCCTGGCGGGGCATATATGGTCCCAAGGTGACGTGCCAAAGCGGCGCTACAGGAAAAGCAACAGAGCTGTTGTACAGTTAGTCAATTACTCCCTCCCTTGCCTATTTCAGTAAATACCCCAGCCCCTAATCATGCCGCAAGGGAGGAAAAGGAGAGCTAAGAACATGCAGGGGGCACTGGAGCGTCGTGCCAGACTCGGGCACATGTCCGACCGTAACCAGACAGTGCATTTGCAGCAGTGCATCAACCGTACGCAGCGTACGCGCGCGCCCTAGCTGGCAAGCCGCCTGCTGCATGCATGCATGCACGCCAGCATCGTGGAGACCAGAGCTACGCTGGCGGAGAGCACGCCGGCCGGCCACCGTTGCACGCGCCGCTCGGGTCTCGTCTCGCGCTGGCGGACCAGCGACCCAGCCAGGCAGCCTGCACTGCACCGTCACGGGCAGGACGAGACGCCCCAGGGTCGTACTACGCTTGTTGCCTTGCGTTTGTTTTGCTACACTTATTATTAGTAGTGCTGCCTAGCTAAGATCGGCAGAGGCTACACGCATTAGCCAGCCCCCGGCCGGCCGTACGTACCGGCCGCAGCTAGCTAAGCTAAGCTAAAGCTTCTCACGTCTGACTCGAGAATGAAGGGGATCTGGTTCCGATCGATCGGGCTTGTCCTGTTGCTGATCACGTAGGTACTGCTCCGACATTCAATGCGCTTGTTTGTCACTGCTGTACCTTTTTCTTTACGGAATGCGTTGTCTCTAACTCTTATCATTACGGTATGATTACTTCAGGACATGGATTTGCCGGACAACAGAATCAAAAAATGTTTCTTAAGTATCGGATTTGCTAGTTCTCACTTCTCAGTCACCTCTCTTGCCATTAGATTTATCTCGCGATTCGTGCAACATGGGACTTCCACATGAGTTGCAACCAGGTTGTAACTGGGATTTTAATGAGTTGCAACCTAGTTGCAACTGAGAATTAATACAAATTATATAAGTTACAACTAGGTTGCAACTGAAAATTAACACAAAAAGTAGAATAATGTCAGCGACTTAGACATAACAAGTTCTCGGGCGCCTGAGATCTAGGCACTCCCTTCAAATATATACTTACAATGAAATTCTAAAAATCTCGCGTGTACAGGATACACGCGGTGTGTGCATATCACTATCAGCATGTCAAGTTTAACACTAGTACAATAAATAAAGTATAACTTGCGCCCAATAAAGACAAACTGCCCAAGAAATATTATAAGAGCATCTCCCCATCGTCTCCAAAGCAACACAAACATGCAAAAGAAGTCTCATACTTACCCCCTCCTCCCACTCAAAAGGCTGGGGGCCATACAAATTAGTTGCCTCATATTTGCCTAGATTCGGATATATTTTGTTAGATACATCTGAATCTAGACAAATAACAAGTACTCTCTCTGTTTTAAAATATAAGTTTTTTTAGGTTTGTGGAAGTAATGTATCTAGACGTCTTTTAGTGTGTAGGTTTAAACAGGTTCACTTCGAATCTACACACTAAAAGATATCTAGATACATTACCTTTATAAAGATAAAACATCTTATATTTTTAAACCGAGAGAAGTAATTTAGATCTGAGGGAGTAGAATGAAATTCTAGAAATCATGCATGCGGTATGTGCATATCAGCATGTCAAGTTTAACACTAGTACAATAAAAATGTACTCCTACTACTGGAAAACATGTCTTCGGTTCGATCTGCACAAAGTTAGCAGTCCTGGCCTGTCACGAACCGCGACTAATGCTAGCACTAGTCCCGGCCCGTGACGCTCCAACGGCTAGAAATGGCCGTAGCCGGGCCGGACCAGACCTCTAGTCCCGGTCCGTAATACGGCCCGGGACTAATAACCTGGAGCGGGCCAGGTGCTCTTTTCGGGGACTATTAGTCCCGGGTAGTATCACGACCCGGAACTAGTTGTCCCTCAGTATATATACAACTTCGTGTCCACCTGCCCAAGCCATATGGTGGCCATTTTACTCAAAGAAGCAAGCCGAGTTCATGCCATTTTTTCTCAATATTTGTCAAGATTTAGTTTGCAACCCCTAAATCCAAAGTTTTAAAAGGTTAGAACGTGAAGTGCAGGATCGCCAAACATCATGGAGGAGGACTAATAATTCTGCAGGTCGCACATCCACTTGGACATCCCGACAATCAGCGCCTCCTCGTGATTTGCCACCAGCTACTACCACATCCAAGGCCACCACAAGATTTCCAGCTGCTCCTCCACCATCATCCAATGCTCCTGCTCGTAGTGCATCTTCTATGGCTTCCACGGGTAAGACAAAGGATATACAATGCCGCAAGTGCTGGGGTTTTGGTCATATTGAGAGACAGTGCACAACACAACGTGTGATGATGGTGCGAGAAGATGGTCAATACGATTCAGCGAGTGACTTCGATGAAGATACACTAGCCCTTATTTCTGCTCGAGATGGAGACAATTCTGATGCTGATGAAGAGACAGAGGTAATGGGAGCTGAAGCTGCTGATCAATACAGGAGCTTAATTACACAACGTGTGTTGAGTGTGCAATTGAGCAAATCTGAGCAAGATCAACACCACAACCTGTTCCAAACACGTGGTGTTGTCAAGGATAGAGCTATACGGATCATCATTGATGGAGGGAGTTGTAATAATCTGGCCAGTGTTGACATGGTAGAGAAGCTTGCGCTTCCAACAAGACAACGCCCACATTCATATTACATCCAATGGTTTGAGAGTTCTCGCAAGATTAAGGTAACAAGAACGGTACGCGTGCATTTTACTATTGGTACATATTCTGATTTTGTTGATTGTGATGTTGTACCTATGCAAGCCTGTTCTTTGTTACTTGGTAGACCATGGCAATTTGATAGAGAATCTGTTCATAATGGCAAAACTAATCACTATTCTCTTATGCATGATAAGTTGGGGACTAAATTGCTCTTTAGTACTACATGTCATCCCCAAACTGATGGTCAAACTGAAGTAGTAAATAGAACTTTGTCTACTATGTTGCGGGCTGTTTTAAAGAAGAACTTAAAATTGTGGGAAGAGTGTTTACCTCATATAGAATTTGCTTATAATCGTTCGCTGCATTCTACCACAAAGATGTGCCCATTTGAGATTGTGTATGGTTTTGTTCCTCGTGCACCTATTGATTTATTGCCTTTACCTTCTTCGGTGCAACATAATTTGGATGCTACACAATGCGCTGAAATGATATTAAACTTGCATAAGACTACTAAAGATAACATTGAACACATGAATGCTAAGTACAAACTTGCTGGGGATAAAGGGAGAAAGCATATTGTGTTTGATGTTGGCGATCTTGTTTGGTTACATTTGCGTAAAGATCGTTTTCCTGATTTACGCAAGTCTAAGTTAATGCCACGTGCTGCTGGTCCCTTTAAGGTGTTAGAGAAAATCAATGATAATGCATATAAACTTGAGTTGCCTGCAGACTTTGGTACGGTTAGTCCTACGTTTAACATTGCAGATTTGAAGCCTTACTTTGGTGAGGAAGATGAGATTGCGTCGAGGACGACTTCAATTCAAGAAGGGGAGCATGATGTGGACATCCCTACTATTGACACAACCGTTGTACCTACAGCAACACACATACAAGGACCCATCACAAGATCTCGTGCCAAACAACTTAACTATCAGGTACTTTCGTTTCTTGGAACTATTCCTTACATACATGAGAATATGATGCTGCCTAAATCAGATATATTTCTTACTCTTAGGAATGATGGACCAAGCATGGATGAGAGGGACAAGCATTGGAGCATGGCCATGCATGGAGATGGCAGCAAGCATGTGATGATCCAAGAGAAGGCCACGGATGAAGATTTCAGAACTTTGCGGCCTCCATAATGAAGAAAGAAGGCTTGGACGAAATATTCAAGATCAATACTTTACGAATTCGTCCATAGCTTAATATGGTGCTGCGACACCTTTATTTTGGGCCAGGCCCATGTAATTTTCGCAGGATTTTAATTAGCCACTTTTTAGAGTCCGTATTTGAGGGGAAAAGAACTTTTAGGGTTGGATTCGGCCACCGCTTCCATGGCTGGCCGAAACCCCACCTTTTCGCCCTTAAATACTCCCCATAGCCGACCCCCTAGACTCGTATTTTGTTTAGACATTAAGTTAGCCATCATAGCAACTTCGCCAAGCCTCGAGCGTCGCAGAGGCCTCTTGTACTTCGCGCCTATTCAGGATCCCACCTCTTCAATAAAGCTTTCCTCTTAATCCGCAATATCTTGATTGCAATATTGGTTCTTACTTGTTCTCGATTTCAGGTAGGAATTAAGACCCTCGCTGGTCAGGCTGATCGTGTTCACGCAGGATCGGTAACCTCCAGGAGATTGGCCTAGCGATTGCATTGGCGCTCGTGCTCGCACGTGTAGTCGGATCGTCAAGCCCGAACTCCACCAAATCGATTATCGCCATCTCATCGAAAGATCGGACACCTTTGCCCTATCATCATGCCAGCTACGCTCTTACCAAACAAGAGAAGGAAATATTTTTTGAATGCCTAAGCAGTATTAAGATCCTGTCTGGCTTCTCATCGAATATAAAGGGGATAATAAATATGGCAGAAAAAAGTTCCAAAACCTAAAGTCTCATGACTGCCACGTGATTATGACGCAAATGCTTCCGATTGCATTGAGGGGGCTTCTACCAGATAATGTTCGAGTACCCATTGTGAAGCTATGTGCATTTCTCAATGCAATCTCTCAGAAGATAATCAATCCTGAAGATCTACCACAGTTACAGAATGATGTGGTCCAATGTCTTGTCAGTTTTGAGTTGGTGTTCCCACCATCCTTCTTCAATATTATGACGCACCTGCTGGTTCACCTAGTCGAAGAGATTTCCATTCTCGGTCCTGTATTTCTACAGAATATGTTTCCCTTTGAGAGGTTCATGGGAATCTTAAAGAAATATGTTCGTAACCGCGCTAGGCCAGAAGGAAGCATCTCCAAGAGCTATGGAACATAGGAGGTCATTGAATTTTGTGTTGACTTTGTTCCTGACCTTAAGCCGATTGGTCTTCCTCAATCGCGGTATGAGGGGAGCCTGAGTGGAAAGGGTACTCTAGGAAGGAAATCAATAATATGTAGGGACGAACATTCTTACACCGAAGCACATTACACAGTTCTATAGAATTCTATCTTGGCAGCCCCGTATATCGAGGAACACAAGAAAATTTTACGCTCCAACAACCCTGGAAAGCATGACTCTTGGATTAGAGATGAACACATGAAGAGTTTTGGCGGTTGGTTGCAACATCTCATAAAAAAAAACACTCTTGGAGATCAGTTATACTTATTGTCCAGGAAACCATCTTCGACTATATCGACTTTCCAAGGGTACGAGATAAATGGGTATATATTTTACACGATCGTCCAAGATAAAAAGAGCACCAACCAAAACAGTGGTGTCCGCTTTGGTGCAACAGACAACAATGGGTCAAAGACCACATATTATGGTTACATAGAGGAGATATGGGAACTTGACTATGAACCTACTTTTAAGGTCCCCTTGTTTCGGTGAAAATGGGCCAAGCTGACAAGAGGAGGGGTTGAGGTAGACAAGAAGTATGGAATGACATTGTTGGATCTCAACAATCTTGGGTACTTAGACGAACCATTCGTCCTAGCCAATGATATGGCTCAGGTTTTCTATGTGAAGGACATGTCTACCAAACCTAGAAAAAGAAAAAATAAGCAAAAAAATACATCAGACGATGAGCCAAAGTGCCACATAGTTCTTTCAGGAAAAAGAAACATCGTGGGAGTGGAGTATAAGACAGACATGTCAGAAGATTGTGATAAGTTTCATGAAATTTCGCCCTTCACAGTGAAGGATGACCCAAGCATCATGTTAATGATTGAAGATGCTCCATGGATACGGCGGAATCAGAAAGGGACACATGCGAAGAAATGATGTGTAATAACGTAACATTTTATGAATGAAGATGCTCCACGTGCCCATTTTTATGTATTAAACACGATTATGAATGAAGATGCTCCATGACTGCATATAGTGTTGTATGCAAACCATATTGAGTGTGTTAGTCCCGTTTTGTGGCTGGACCGGGACTAAAGGGGGCCTTTATTCCCGATTCGTACTTACCATTAAGATCTGATCTCCAAACGTGCGTGGTCACATATTAGGGAGTGCCTCTATGAGCAACTTAAGGGACATGCCGGAGGACTGGGCTCCGGCGGCATATCCCTCAAGCTAGCCGTAGTGGTGTACCTGCTCTAGCACACCATCTTGCAGCTTGTAACTTCTCTAACTAGATCAATACGCATTGGAGCTAACTAATTTCACATATTAGGGAGTGCCTCTATGACCAATTTCTTGGAGATACCGGAGGACTGGGCTCCGGCGGCATCTCCCTGAAACTGGCCGTAGTGGTGTCCCTGCTCTCGCACACCATCTTGCGGCTTATAACTTCTCTAACTAGATCAATAAGCCAGAGAGCTAACTAATTTCACATATTAGGGAGTGCCTCTATGACCAGTTTGTTGGAGATGCCGGAGGACTAGGCTCCTCCGGCATCTCCCTCCAACTGGCCATAGTGGTGTCCCTGCTCTTGAAGACCATCTTGGAGATGCCAGAGGACTAAGCTCTTCTGGCATCTCCCTCCAACTGGCCATAGTGGTGTCCCTGCTCTTGAAGACCATCTTGGAGATGCCTCAAACTAGCTTGAGGACTGGACTCACAAGGATGCCTATTTATAGTACAAGCAGCTCGGCATAGTGTCGACACTCACCCCTATTGTTAGTGCTCACTCGTGTTCTGTCCCGGTTGGTGTCTCCAACCAGGACTAAAGGTTCAGCTTTAGTCCTGGTTGGCGACACCATCCGGGACAAGGTACAAGTGTAGGGTTCGCAGCATAGAAAACAAAAAATTCCTATGATGGGAACAACTATATACCAAGATCTATCTACTAGATACAAGCACCGGGTGGATATACATCCATAGAATACATACCCTCGAAGACCGAATAGCGTTAACGAGGCTTTACTCGTGAATGATGTAGTCGAACTCTTTCCGATCTCAAGATCGAGAAGAAGTCCATCCGGTCCAGTAGGTCCAGCACCATCCAGTCCAGCACCGCAAAGAAGTGGTGCATCCGGGATCGCACACACGTCTGGGTACCCCTAAAACCTCCACGCCCTCGCTCCAGCGAAGCAGCGGAAGCAACAAATCCTTCCAGAAAAATCCACTGGGAACATGTATCTCGCTGATCCGAGACCATGGGGAAATTCTAAAGGGGAGAGAGAGATCCTTCTTGAGGAGGTGTGCTTTGAGAGGACAAGAGGGGGGCCTTTTATAGGGAGAGGGGGCACCCCAAGGGGCATGGCGCCCAGCCATGGTGGATGCCCCCACCTCTTCCACATTCATGTGGGTGGAGCTCCCACTCAAAATGAAAAGCCTCCACTCCCATTAAAAAGCCTCCACTCAAAAATCCACTCACATGCATTAAATTTCCACCAAATTTAATGCAAGCTCTCATTTAAATAAAACTCTTTTATTTGTTTATTCAGAATTTTGTTAATTACTCTAATTAACAAACATTCACATAAAACCCCTTATAACATTTCAATTTCACATGCAGAACCAGTTTCAGCAATTTCAACCGAAACAGTTTCGGTGTCTAGTGAAATAAATTTCTGCGCTTTCCTTTTTCTTTCTCTGGCATATTATTTGCTCCGAATGGTGTCCCTTAAGTGTGTCACCCTATGGTTCGCGAATAATGTAGACATGATCGAGACCCCTCTCCGATCAATAATCAGCAGGGGGCCTGGAGATCCGTACTGACTCCCACATATTCAACGATGACTTCTATGATCGTGTGAACCTTATACACATGTAACTCAATCCCTTTGTCTCGTGATATATTACATGTCCGAGATTCTATCATCAGTATCTCCATACCTAGTTTGATCTTGTTACCGACATGTACTCTTTTCTCATTCCCGTGATATAACATTCTAGTGATCAAATCACTTGCTTGCAAGCTAACCAATGTGATATCACCGAGAGGGCCTAGAGTATATCTTTTCGTCATCGGGATGGACAAATTCCACTCTTAATCCATGAGCCTCAACATCACACCTTCGTAGCACCGAACCCATCTTTATAATCACCCTGTTACGGTGTGATGTTTGATGTTATCAAGATACTCTTCCAGTGTTAGTGATTGACATGATCTCATGGTCTAAGGACTAAGATTAATTTGTATGATGTTATAGAAATATAAACACAATGACCTTGATCGTAATGCTATACTTCGGATGAATGTTCATCACAACATTCCAACAATGTTGTGACCTCGTTATTAACAGCATCCAATGTCCATGATCAGGAAACCTTTAATCATCTTGTTAATCAACGAGCTAGTTTATAAGAGAGGCATAACTAGGAACTTCCTTTTGTTTATTGAACACACATGTATTAATGTTTCCATATTAATACAATTATAGCATGTAAAATAAACATTTATCATAAATAAGGAATACGATAATAACCACTTTATTATTGCCTCTCGAGCATATTCCCTCCAGTCTCCCACTTGCACTAGAGACAATAATCTAGTTTGAAAATCTTTGCACATTGAATACCTATGGATTTCTGGTGTTCCATATACGCGATTGTAAGTGGTTAACATAATCTATGGATCTGACGCTTTCAGGTCCGTGTGTATTTGCATGTCTTTGCGTCTTCACGCATCACTCATTCTCCAATGAGATGGCATTGTATAAATTTGGTCTTTTGATGAGACCTTTAGTTCCTTGGGGTTAAATCATGTCGATGCTATTGCCGTACAATATATCTTTAGTGTTAGCCCGTTGCGAACCACACCTTAGTTTGATAACAAACTACTTGATACAAATGCCCTTATTTGTTGCTACTATAGCAGTCATATACTTAGCCTTTTGTTGTAGTATCCGTCACAATGTATTAACTTTGGAATTCATCCAAATCCATCATGGAAACTTTCTTTCCATTTCATTGTGTCACCCATAGTTTAAATTGAGATAAGCTTAATTTGTATCTTGTGACAAAACTAGTATCAATGTAACACTTTATAATGAACTATTTGTAATTGTTTGTCACCTATACACAAATATATTCTTAGTTCTTCCAAAAGATCATAAGAATATCCTTACTATCGCCCAATGATCATTTTATGATTCATTCTGGTATATGCTCATAACACTTAGAGCATAGGATATATCTGGATGTGTACATATCATGGTATGATTGATCAAAACATTCTTGTGATTTCACTCATCAAGTGTCAAAGCACTTGAATCTTGTTTCACTTATCAAGTGTCGATACACTTGAATCTTGATTCAATTCTTTTCCATGCGACAAGAAACTTTTCTTGTTATTTCTATATTGAACTCCTTCAACATCTCATATATGTACGTTTGACACAACCATATTAGTGTCACAGTCTATCCATGTAGACATTCATGCTAAATATTCGGTTTTTCCTAAGTTTTTCATCGAAATGAAATTCTTAACCTTTGTCAATAAAAGATACATCATTTCCAATCAACAAGATGTCCTCCACATAATGTATTAGAAATATGTCTCAGCGCTCCCACTTAATTTCTTGCAAATGCAAGCACTTCATCATCTCCTGATGAAAACTCCTTTTTCATCACGGTGAAGATTCCAACTCCACGATGCTTACTTCAACCATTGAAGTTTGCATACCCTTTTAGCATCCATTGATTTTAACAAAACCCTTTGGACCGTGTCTTGTACACGTCCTAGGTAACCATTCTATTAGAAGAATTTTGTTTTGTTTATTCATCTACCATACACTAAATTATATGTAGTGGTTGATACTTTAATCTGTCTAGACTAAATAGCGCTATGAAAGATCAAATCTTCTCATAGTCAACTCCTTCAACATTGTCATAAAATACTTTACCAACATGTCGACTATTTCATAGATGTGAAACATCCATGTCTGTTTCTTTATATGTCTGTTTATTTATAGATCCAAATACGACCGATAGGTTTTTACACCTTTCTGGAGGGCCTTCCAAGTTCAAAAAACTTGATTTCTCGTATATGGAACTATCACGGATTTCATGGCTTCAAGCCATTTGTCGGAGTCAGGGCCCATCATCGCTTCTTTGCATGTAGTTGGTTCATCATTGTCCAACAATAATGATTTACTCTCAAATCTCAGCATTTAATTGTTTATCCGACCTACTTGGTTCAATAGGAATTTAGATTTTCGTGACCACAACCTTTGAGGCACATAAGCCATGAGCATTCTGGCTGCCTCCGGAACGTTTTTCGGCACTGCACAACTCAGCAAATATAGCTAAGATTTGTTAACCTTATCAAAGCTTTATTGTCCTCCCACTTAACTTTTGCGAAAAATTCCTTTTTCAAGAAACTTCACATTTCAAGCGACAAACCTTTTTGTCCTCGGTGTTATGGAGGAATACCCAATGGTTATTCGAAATAACCTACAAAGACATGCTCATCCGACTTTGGTTGTAAACATCTTACTTATGCTTAGCATACCAATTTTTTAAGAAAGGACAGCTTGGGTTTTACCGAACGAAAGAGATATCCGATTTGAGAGTCAGGACCTTAAAGCTGATTATAGTGAATCCTATGATAAGACTGGCAAAGCTTCTTTGCTCTAGGTAGAGGCGGATAGGTGTCATTTCAACGAATCAAGATGGAGCTCTTTTCTGTGTAATCTTTTAAAATATAATGAAAATTTTATAAATAATAGCTTTGATCCAACCATGTCACACAAGGTTTCATTACAAATCTCAAACACTCCATATTCCTATGGTGTTTCGGGAGATGCAAATCTAGGTGTTTTTGCTAAACTTGTAACTCAAATAAATCCCTTTATGATAAAATCATAAATCATTTATTTTCTTGTTACACTTGCAACTCAAATAAATCCCTTATGATAAAATCATAAACCATTTATTTTCTTATTACAATGATTTTCCACTTCATCTTAAGAGTCTTTGAACATTTTCAAATATTTCATACTTCTTTCTCATTAAGTGAATATTCACTCAAATTTCCAGTGAAAGCATATGAAGTTGAAATCCATCGCTTACGACTACACATAATGGACTACATACATCGATATGTATAGATTCCAATAATTTAGTCGATCGTTCTTCTTTGGCCTCTTGAACGACGTTTTAATTATCCCGAGGAAAGTCTCACAAGCGTCACTTGATCAAATCAAAGACTCCAAAAATCCATGAATATGGAGATTCTTCATGTTTTCTTTCCAATATAATTTAAACAGCGATGTCACTTCGTAAGTGATCTTTCAATCATTTGTCTTGTGACATTTTAACATTAGTTTTTATGGATGTGATTTCTCCAACTAGATTTGTAAATCATCCATATTATATGGAATATGGTAATTATTTGAGCAATCTTTGTTCTCATAATACATGATTTAAATAACTATTATTAAAACAAATCTTGAAGGCAAGCTTCGATGTCAACGAGAAATACAAACAACGGTTTGTTTGTTTTTGATGAACATCATCACATATTCTCTTGCTATTTACTTAGGCCATTGTGGTTCATGAATTGCGTGGTTCTGTATGAAATTTCATACCAACCAATTCGGTATCCAATACCCCAAAACCACATTGTTTAACAGGCAAAGAATACAACCATAACATGTATATCATCCATATACCTAAATTGGATATTTCCAATCTTTTCTTTTCTGCCAAATATATTTTATAGATTCTCTTTCAGCATTTCCTTTTCCTTTTAAAATAATCTATCAACATGAGCAGTGTCTCCATATACATGACACATAGTCCAAAACGTGTATATTCAAATAATAATACCTTTGGACTCGCACTTTGAAGTAGATCACCATCATCAAATGATCGGCGTTCTTTCAAAATCTATTCTTTAGTAATCTTTTAGTGTAGTAAACACTTTACATACATCTTCTATTTATCCTTATCATGACAAGTTTCATGATCAAGCTACTATAGCTTATAAAGGCGAATCGTGAGTATAATGTTACTTTCCAAAACCCTTTTGGATGATTGGGATGTCTAGCATCTCCAACCTTTGCAAATTCTCATCCAATATGAGAATATATATTATACTTTATTATATTGCAACCAAAACATTGTTTCAGATATCGTTATATCTGCCACACATGATGGTTTCTGAAACAATTCTTTTAGCTCCTAGATAATCTCGATATTTAAATCAGGAATCATGGAGGCAAACATGATACTTAAGATACTAACACTGGAATTGCTACTCTCGATTTAATACTAATTATAAAATTTCACGAAGTAACCAGAGTTTGCTGAAAGTTTGCAATAGGACTTTAAACTTTAGATTGACACTCAACACAATACGATACCAGTTTGTAAAGTATATATCCAGAATTCTATAGTTCTATTATCTCAATTACAACTATGCATAAGGTGGTAAACGAATACCAATGACTACAACAAATTATGAAAATTCACTTTGATTTAATTTATGATAAATTGAGTTCTACAAATTAGAAATGAACTCCCACTCAAAAACGACATCCCTCGTGCCTTTTTGGTGATTACATGAACCAAATCCACTACACCAAGTCCGATCATCACGTGAGTCGATGTAGATTCAAAGGCGAGCATCAAATGGACATCATATCTTCCATATGACTCATGCTTAACCTTTTGGTCCGTGTTCCGAGGCCATGTTTGTACATGCTAGGCTCTCCAAGTACGAACCTTAGTATTCGCGTGTGTAACTGTCTTACACCCAAAATATGATCGTGGATCCAAGAACACCTGATCATCACATGATTTCTTGGAGCGACGAAACATAATCGGTGCATACTTAAGGGAGAACACATTTTTATCTTGATATCTAAATGAGGGATCATCTTATTATGCTAATAAAATGCCAAACAAGCAATATAAGATGCAACAAACATCACATGTTAATAAGTGAAATGATATGGTTCTTGCACTTCATATCCATCGTGTGCATCATGGCATGATTGCCATCATACCTCTATGTGTAAGGCCAAGGTCTATGGAACTTACACGTTATGTGTGTTATAAGAGTATCGACTTATACTTCTACTTACAACATCACCATATCATGACACTAGCCCAGCGACAATCTAAACTAGACGCCTCTAATTTATCCATTGCAAGTTTTACATGGGTTAGGGCTTTCGAAGATAGAAACGTTCTTACCTACGAACATGAACCACAACGAGGATAACCAAATTGTTGACAACTCGTTGCAAATTAGATATTGACTATAGTAGGAGAGATAGACACCCGCTAGCCACTTATGCAACACTAGTTGCATGTCAAGCGTGGAACAGGTCTCATGTGCGAGGACATGTAAAGTTTGTCCGGGCCGCTTCATCCCACTATGCCACCAATATCCAAAATACAAATATGAAGCAATAAAATGACCATAATCACCCACATACTCATATGTGTACTACCCGTGCAAAGCATCTACGCATAGATCCGGCTCTAATACCACTGTAGGGCTCGCAGCATAGAAAAATAATTCCTACGATGGGAACAACTATGTACCAAGATCTATCTACTAGATACAAGCAACGGATGGGTATACATCCATAGAATGCATACCCTCAAAGACCGAATAGCATTAATGAGGTTGTAGTCGTGGATGATGTAGTCGAACGCTTGCCGATCTCAAGATCGAGAAGAAGTCTATCCGGTCCAGCAGGTCCAGCACTATCTAGTCCAGCACCACAAAGCAGTGGTGCATCCGTGATCGCACACACGTTCGGGTACCCCTACAACCTCCACGCCCTCGCTCCAGCGAAGCAGAGGAAGCAACAAATCCTACCAGAAAAAGCCACCGGGAACATGTATCTCGCTGATCCGAGACCATGGGGAAATTCTAAAGGGAGGAGAGAGATCCTTCGTGAGGAGGTGTGCTTTGAGAGGATGAGAGGGGGGCACCCCAAGGGGCATGGCACCCAGCCATGGTGGCTTCCCCCACCTCTTCCACATTCATGTGGGTGGAGCTCCCACTCAAAATGAAAATCCTCCACTCCCATTAAAAATCCTCCACTCAAAAATCCAGTCACATGCTTCAAATTTCCACCAAATTTAATGAAAGCTCTCATTTAAATAAAACACTTTTATTTATTTATTCAGAATTTTTTTAATTACTCTAATTAACAAACATTCATCTAAAACCCCTTATAACATTTCAATTTCACATGCAGAACCAGTTTCAGCAATTTCAACCGAAACAGTTTCGGTGTCTAGTGAAATAAATTCCTGCGCTTTCCTTTTTCTTTCTCTGGCATATTATTTTCTCTGAATGATGTCGGTATCCCTTAAGTGTGTCACCCTATGGTTCACGAATAATGTAGACATGATCGAGACCCCTTGCCGATCAATAATCAGCAGCGGGACCTGGAGATCCGTACTGACTCCCATATATTCAGCGATGACTTCTATGATCATGTGAACCTTATACGTATGTAACTCAATCCCTTTGTCTCGCGATATATTACATGTCCGAGATTCGATCATCGGTATCTCCATACCTAGTTTGATCTCGTTACCGACATGTACTCTTTTCTCGTTCCCGTGATATAACATTCTAGTGATCAAATCACTTGCTTGCAAGCTAACCAATGTGATATCACCGAGAGGGCCTAGAGTATATCTCCCCGTCGTCGGGATGGACAAGTTCCTCTCTTGATCCACGAGCCTCAACATAATACCTTCGTAGCACTGAACCCATTATTATAATCACCCTGTTACGGTGTGACGTTTTATGTTATCAAGATACTCATCCGGTGTTAGTGATTGACATGATCTCATGGTCTAAGGACTAAGATTACTTCGTATGAGGTTATAGCAATATAAACACAATGACCTTGATCGTAATGCTATACTTTGGATGAATGTTCATCACATTATTCCAACAATGTTGTGACCTCGTTATTAATAACATCCAATGTCCATGATCAGGAAACCTTTGATCATCTTGTTAATCAACGAGCTAATTTATAAGAGAGGCATAACTAGGAACTTCCTTTTGTTTATTAAACACACATGTATTAATGTTTCCGTATTAATACAACTATAGCATGTAAAATAAACATTTATCATAAATAAGGAATGCGATAATAACCACTTTATTATTGTCTCTCGGACATATTCCCTTCAACAAGCCACACGACATAATGTCGACACTCACCCCTATCATTAGTGCTGCCTGGCCCAGCCCGCCGCAATCCTTCCAGTCACTGTTAGTTTCTCCAACCGGGACTAAATATGAACCCTCTATTTATAGGCCTCTCCCTCTATTTATAGGCCTTTTCCTCTATTTATAGGTCGCCCGATCCAGCATGCCCGCCCTTTCCCTCTATTTATAGGGCGACCGTCATGGCCACCCACACATACACACATTACTCACCGCCTACTTTAGGATGCCCATACCGCATCCTCGTAGTCGACTCGGCGGCAAAGATGGAGTACTGGGCTCCGCCGGGCATGTCCGAGACTGGGCTCCGCCGGGCTGGCACTGGATGGTGCTACCTTCCAGGACGCGTAGCTTGGTGAGGAATCCGGGTGTCGTCTTTGACCCGGAGCTTCTTTGGTGGAGGTCGCCTGGTCCAGGAAGGGTGCACAGGGAGCCATACACCGAGGAGGTGGTACGGCGCCGTGTCAGGGAGGAGGACGAGCATGTCCATCGCTATATGGTTGCGTTGGACACCAGGGTCAATGATACCTGACAGATTCTTCAGGGATCTCACCCGAGCAATGCTCCTGTGATGGTTCCGTCTCTTTGGGTTTTCACCTCCCACGGCTTAGACACCGGGAGTCGTCGTCCAGTTTGATTGAGCAAGATGTTTTAGTTTCAAAACATTTATTAGTTTCAATACTACATAATCGGTACTAAAGGCCCCCTTTAGTCCCGGTCCAGCCACAAATCGGGACTAATACGCTTTATATTTTTATGATAATAATAGACATATTATTTGTTTTATTTGGATTTTTACAATAGGAGATATGATTTTCCAAAGTTTTATATTTTATTTAAAGTAAAAAAAGAAATTTTACAAATGACATAATTTATAAATGATGCAAACAGATGTGTGGATATTATATTAAGATTTTTTATATTTTTCTGATAATAATAGACATATTGTTTGTTTTATTTGGATTTTTATAGGAGATATGATTTTCCAAAGTTTTATATTTGATTTGAATTAAAAAAAGAAAATTTGCAAATGACATAATTTACAAATGATGCAAACAGATGTATGGATATTATATTAAGATTCTTTATATTTTTCTGATAATAATAGACATATTATTTGTTTTATTTGGATTTTTCAATAGAAGATATGATTTTCCAAAGTTTTATATTTGATTTGAATTAAAAAAAAGAAAATTAAAAAAAACTAGTCACGGGTCGTGGCTGGATCCGGGACTAGTGGGTGCCTACGCGCGTGAAAACGAAGCAGCCGAAAAACCCTCTAGTCTCAGGCCGTAGCTTAACCCACGATTAGAGGATGGGTCTTTAGTCGCAGGTTAAGCCACGGCCCGGGACTAGAGACCCTCTAGTCTCGGGCCGTGGCTTAACCCACGACTAAAGTTAAGTCTCTTTATATACTACGCGCCAGGGGCGGGCGCGCCCACCCAGCACTTAACATTTCTCGACGAAGACGAGAAGGCGCCGACACAGAGAAACACAGGGAAGGTGCTGCCCGCCGATTCCACCGCGCCGTCGCCGTGCCGCCACGCGCCGCTCTATCATGCCGCCACGCGCCGCTCTGTCATGCCGCCACCCCACACCATACGTCCTGCTGCGCGCCTCGCCGTGTCGCCACGCCGCCCCGCCGTGCCGCTGCCCCGTAACCCCACCGCCTCAACGTGCCGCCGTCATACGTGCTGCCGCTGGCGTCGGTTAGTATAGGAGGGTTATTTTTTGTTTTAGTTATTATTGTTATTAATATATAATAACAATACCTTGTGGTAATATTAGGGTTATTACCTTATGATAATAACAATAACCCTAACAATATTATGGTTATTGTTTTAGTTATTATTGTTATTAATATATAAATGCTATTATTAGTTATTGTTTTAGTAAATATCACATTTTGTGGTAATATTATATAATTAGTTATTGTTAGTAGTATATTGTGAGTATAGTAAATATTATTTGTATATTATATTATTTGTGGTAATGTTGTTAGTAGTATATTATTTGTGGTAATGTTGTTAGTAGTATATTGTTAGTAGTAATATTATTTGTATATTATATTATTTGTGGTAATATTGTAGTAGTATATTGTTAGTACTAATATTATTTGTGTATTATATTATTTGTGGTAATATTGTTAGTAGTATATAATTAATATTATTAGTATATATTATTAAATTTTTTCTAACCTGTTTAACTCTCTTTCTGTTATAGTTAAGTCATGGATCCTGGTCGCATTGGTAAGGTCTTCTTCAGGGCATGATAAGAAGTGAAATTCCTCTTATTACTACCGGTGAAGACATTTTGCTCGAGGAAGGGATTTCCTCATATCTGAATCCATCCGATGACGGACTGGAGGAAAACCTGATGTACCAAGGGGAAAACCGGATGGACGAAGGGCAAACAAATAACAACAATAATGATGGCCCCTCGACAGGATCCGGCGAGGTATATATATAAAAGCCTCGTGTTACCTCTATTCATTATTTTATCTAGATATATAAATATATATATATATATTAATCACTCTCTCTTCTTATTTTAGCCTTCCGAATCGAAGCAATCGACAGCTCGAACGAAACGAGGGCCGAACAAAAAGTTGGATGGTAATCAGAGGTTCACCATCGAAGAAATAGATGATGATGGTGAACTGATTGCTCCAGAGAAGCACCAGAGGATGTTTACAAATCAATAAGGGGTGCTTGTTAGGGGCAACCTGCCGATCACCATTCAAGAATGGGATAAGTCAAAGAAACACGGTGAAGAATCCAACAGTTATGTCACCGATGATGCCAAAGATGACCTTTGGCAGAAACTCATAGCGCATTTCATACCACCTCTAGAGTATGAAGAATTTGAGGCAGGTGGTATTATCCCAAGGTCGGGTGGGCTTGAAAAAAGAGCGAAAGTCAAGGAGTGGGCCCTGAGCAAGATGGCCGAACTGTACCGGAACCACAAGAAAAGTTTATACGCGAAATATGTCGCGAAAAAGAAAACTCTAGACTTTGTAGGAGCAAAAGAGAAGTTGAGAGAACAGTGGCCCGATTTTGAAACATACAAGCAATCAGATAAAGCAAAGGCAAAGTCGGCAAAGAATGCATTAAATGCTGCCAAAAAGAAATACCATCATAAATTGGGGACAAGTGTCTACAAGAGTGCCGTCCCTAAGTGGGAAACTATGGAGTGGGACATGAGGACTAGAGGCGTCACTCCTGGTACAGATGGATGGCCCGAGAGGTCAAAGCACTGGTGGTATGCGCACGGGGGATCGTTGGACCCAGAAATAGGGAAGACATAATTTCATGAAAAAATCTAAAAAACCCCGAAGACCTTATTCAAGCAATGAACGATGCTCAATTGGGATTGTTCCGTCCCGAGAGAGAGAACGACGAGCTGACACGCGCCCTCGGGAATCCTGAAAAGGGTGGACGAACACGAGGGAAAGGCGCGGGTGTCTCGTGGAAGAAAGGGTTTCCTCAGTACGATGACAGTTACAGAAGCCGTGAAAGAAAGAAGGACCGGGAGGCAGACCGGATCTCCAAGGTAGAGCAGGACCTAGCTGATCTGAAGAACCTCATACAAGAAATTAGCCAAAGGTCGTCGTCAACTCACCCGCAGGCTGATGATCCTGCATTGGATCTTAGCCAGCGGAGAAGCAACATGGCTTCCACGGAGGTCTGGGATGATGATCAAGAACTGCTGGATGATGCACCGGCTCCTTGCTACCCCGTGGATGATGTCAGAGAGATGACACAATATGAGCTACATCAGCCAATAAACAACCTGTCCTTCAATGTGGCGATCGGTACTGCTTTACCTTGTCTGCCTGGAGCACTCCACCATTCACTTCCGATTCCACATGGCTATGCTCGTGTCACGGTGGATGACATAGTGGAGAATTTTGCAGACCTAGAGATTGACATCGCTCGCCTGAAGGCCTTACGAAACTAGGAGATGTCAAGCGCAACATCATTTTATGGAAGAAGAAGTACACCAAGTTTTCAGGCTCGGCGCCAAGGCCACCGACTCCGAGGAATCCAAGTCCACCCCTCCTCGATGATCGTCAACCTCCAAGTCCACCCTGCCTCGGTTATCGTCAACCTCCAAGTCCACCCCAACCCGATTATCGTCAACCTCCAAGTCCACCCTGCCCCGATGTCAATCACCGCGGCTGGAGTACATCAACTCGATCTCCGCCTCCACGCAATAATCGATCTCCGCCTCTGCCTCCGTGCAATACTACTACCTCGTCGAAGAAACGGAAGGTCGCCGCTCCCTCGTGCCCCACATCGAATAAAGGTCCAACGGCGAAGATAGTTGACATCCCGTCGGCTCTTCCAAAGAGACCTTATGACAAGACCGATGAGGAAACTGCCGTGGATGTGGCTGCCCAAGTTAAGGCGCATTTTGCACCCAAGAAGCCTGAGCCAAAACCGGTATATGATGAAAAAAAACAAAAAGTGGGCTAAGTGCTTTCTTGAGCAACCATCCCAGATATCGATGAATCTGGAATCAGACTATGACCGGGATATTATTAAGCAAGCAAAGAAGAAAAAAAGCACAAGTGCAAAAAGCGGGAAGCAAGTTGCCCAGCTCGGACAACAGAAGAATCAATCGGTCGCCCCGCTCAAAGTGATTTCAGACCTCGACAAGGCCTTCAGAGCTGAAATGGATATGGACATGCAAATAATGGACCCCAGAGCCAGTACTAATGCTGCACTAATGGGCATCACTGTATCGGAGGCCAAAGCACTTGCTACCGAAGCAAATATGTCTCTTGGTCAATATTTAGGCTATGAAGATACGCCAATGGGTCAGATAGTACGGAAGTATGTCCAAGGGGAGCCTCTAGTCAGTAAAGAGGAGCTCGCGTGTCTATCCACACATATGCGTTATCTTCACACATGGTACATGTTGCAAACAGAAAAAAAAAGCATCATAAAGATTGGTTTCCGGTGGACATGAGAAATGAGTGTCACTTCAAAGCATACTCGATACATGTTCAAATGACTAAACTGTTTCAGTTATACAACCAGCGTTCCCTCAACAAACATATCATTGGTTGCTACTGTCTGTAAGTGTTTTATTTCTATAATTAAGTTTGTAGCTCAGCTCGTTCATTGCATTTAATATATTATCCTAACTATATATCCTTTTGTATGATATTATATTCTGCAGAATGAAGATGCTTGAATGCAAAAGAGCTAGAAGATATGACATTGGGTTCATTGACCCATATATCGTTAATGAATATATGTTAAAGAATCACCTCAATGACATGGAGGAAGACCTGTGCAGGTTCTTAATCGAGAATAATTTTGTTAAGGAAATACTATTTCCTTACAACTTCAAGTGAGTGTTTCTATCTTGTACACATTTTATTTTTACTTACTCGATGATCTATGCATGTATGCTTATGTAAACGTCCGAAGATTCCACTGGATCTACTACACATTCAAGTTGACAAGTCCCTAGTTGAAGTCCACGACTCATTAAGTTGGGACCAAGAGCAGTGGAGAGACATAAAAGCAATGCTCCATAAGTAATTTCAATCATTATCGCATTATATCGGCCTCTTTCGTTCATTTCCTAATATCAAGTAACTAATAATTTATTTGTTCATTTTCTTTGCCGAGCAGGTGTTGGACACGGTTCAGATAGAAAATACCAGGTCCATTCAAAGAGGAGCTAACTTATAAAATGGTGAAGAGTTTACAGCAGCCACCGGGAACTCATTTATGTAGATACTACGTCTGCGAGTATATCCGCGAGTTTATCAGTGAGCGGAAAGTTGACTCACATTATATTTATGATTTGCGGGAGAAACTAGAGCCAGACCAGCGCATACGAGCAATTCAAGAGGAGCTGGCGGGATTTCTGATGAAGGAGGTCCTTGATGTACATGGAGAACATTATGCGGATGACGGGGAACTCTATATGCCTTAGTGATCTCCATGTAGTTGATATGATATATATATCCTCAATGACCATGTAATTTCAAAAACATTTTTTTCTTTTGATATGATTGATTATATGTATGCTTGCAAGGGATCGATTAATTATATAGATGCATCGACGTGTACTGTGTATGTAGTAGCATAGAATATGTGTACTGAAATATATGTTTGAAATTACAGTGAAACACAACACGAAAAAGGAACGAAGTGGCAAAAAAAGGAAAGACACAATCTCTGCCGCGGCAGGGAAACACACGAATTCTCTGCCGTGGCAGGAAACCTTATAGTCTCGGGTGATGTTACGGCCCGGGACTAGAGGGTTTATACCCCCCCCCCCGCCTCGCTGAAATAACCACGTGGTTGTTATCTGTCGCGGGCCGTAGCGAGCCGGCACTAGAGAGGGGGGCCTCTAGTCCCGTTTTGGCAGTCCCGGACCCAAAACCGGGAGTAGAGCCCGTTACGGCCCAGGACTAAAAGCCTGTTTTCCACTAGGGTCTATTTGTCAGGGATTGTAAAGCCTATGGACCACTTTGAATGGATTAAAAAATCAACAACTCACCCTCGTGATTACTTCATGCACCAATAGTTATATATGCATTAGATAAGAAGAAGAAAAGAAGACCATGCATTACAAGAGAGATGTTAATAAATAAATAAATAAAATGTCTTATAATTCCTAACATTTTAAAAGAGCTCTTAGGGCTTATAATCCCTCACGGAGGGAGTATGTAACTTATGTCCAATAAATACAAACTGTCCGAGAAACATGATAAGAGTATCTCCCTCTCGCCTACAAAGCAACCCCAACATGCAAAATAAGCCTCATATTGCTCCATCTCGGCGTGGCCGTTGTGTGCTCCATCTCGGCCGTGCTCTTCGTTCATCCTTGTGGCGACCTATCGCTCGGGAAAGCTGGTCGACATCCTAGGGAGCTCTAGGAGACAGCCACTCCATGAGCACCACCAGGGATGAGAATCCAGATGAGCGGGGCGGCGTCCTAGTCTTTGAGTGGCGGATACATATGTCGGCCAGGTCCGGTTCAACGCTGCTAGAGTGGGCCTAGAAACGATAGAGTGTTTGGGGCTCTGTATTTGGGACACCATGTGGACACGCTCTTTAATTTGTCCAACGGAACTTGTCGCCACTCCCCATAGATCCTGTTGGCGTTGTTGCCGGACAAATTTTAGGATCTACATGTGGAGATATCCTAATGACAAGGAGTTTTAGAGTGAAATGCATCAACGGTCCTGGAACTTATCGACTATGTTGGAAACGGTCTCGCAACACAGAAAATGCCTCATAATGGTCCTGGATCTTGTCATCTACGTCTATATGCGGTCCTAGATACGTAACGTGATAAAGTGGCGAGGTGGATGGTCATGCATCAACACTCCGCTCTGGACCATGACGTGCGCGACGGCAGAGTGAAGCGTTGTATGCCCAAAATTCCCCTTTCAAAACCCAAAATTGAGGGATCTGGTACGGTAGAGCAACTTTAAATTGACGGAACTCGTTGGTGACGTTTTTCGTCTGCACCGTTGACCCTGCTCATCTACTTCATTCAACCTATACACGTAGGCAAGCTTCCACAACTTCATCCTTTTCCTCATCATGTTCTATTCGGCATGGGTGGGGGCAATGGTAGGAGCTCGTTGGAGTACATGCGAACGTGGTTCCCGCTATTATCTGTAATAGGTGCAACATCGCAAAGTGAAGCACTACGAATCAAATACGGTTCCTCAGGCATTTCTACAAGTGCCTGAATCATGGGGTTTATGCTCTGTTCCCCCTATAGTGTGCAATTTTGAATTTAGTTGTTGATGTTTCTCATTGATTTGGATAATTCAGACACATAAAGGTGCTTGCAACTTGTGGAAATGGTAGGATGTGTACGAGGAGTACTTGCAGAAACATGCCAAGATCAGACATAGGCCAACAACTCACTCAAGCCATTTTCTAGAAGAAGCAACAAAGGAGATGCAAACAAGGAGATGATATATGGTGGAAGCAATCAAAGTTAGAGGGAGCTCAGGGAGATTACATTATTGCAGAACCTTGTATTTTTTTGTTTAGTGATTTTAGTGTGTTTGATGCTTATGGTGTTGTGGAAGTTTTAGTTTTTAAGGTGTGTGTGTGTGTGTGTGTGTGTGTGTTGAGTTTGAAAGGTTGTGTAAACTTGAAATATGGATTGTTCGAATCAATGCAAGTGCTTCTGGGCATATGGGCAGTGTTATAGTCACAATAATTTTTGAATGATGTGCACAGTCATATTACCAACACTTCTTTATTATTGAATATTTCAGTACGAAACAAAACATCCTAGGAAAATATGTTTGCTGACATAGTTCACTAACAAAAGTAACATCCCAAGAACTAGTCCACTGCCAGGAACATAGGTTTGCTTACACATTTAACTAACAAAAGGAAGAACTTGTCCTACCAATTAGAATTTCTACAGTAATACAAATAGTACATCTAAAGTCCAGGTGGTGGGCCTTTGAGATAGTAAACACGGATGCTTTTCTTCATATTTTGGATGGAGCCATGATGGTAGTGCTACTATCCTCTCTAGACTTACTGTTGTTCTACTGTGCAACTCTGAATTCATCAGCCTCGAGCTTGTTAGGCGCTTATAGAATTTGCCTCCTCTCCTTCCATGCCAAGATCCTCTATGCCTCAGCATTGCCATGAGCATCTCTCATTTCTTGTTGTGTTACTACTTCAACTTGCTGCAGGTGCACTTGCCAAGCATTCTAGCTTGCTTCTTCTTCTTCTTCTTCTTCTTCTTCTTCTTCTTCTTGCATTTTCTTAGCTCTTGCAATATTGACTCGGTTTCTTGCCTATTATTCTTCCTTTTTCTTTGCCTCATGTGGTTCTTTCTTATTAGTTTCTTGATCTAGTCTCTTCTTCTCTACCTCAGCTAGATTTGTTGCGTCCGCTTCCTTTCTTCTAGCCGCTTGAGCAAGTTTCTTCTTGTATACAAGTGCAAGCTTCTCCTTTTGTGCTCTTTCTTATTTTCTGCTTGTGTCAGTTTATTTTCTTTAGAAGCTTCTTTCAAAGTGTTCCGATCTCTTCATTAGCTTGTTTCCCAGCTAAAGCACCACCCTTTTTCTTCTCACCTGCCCGCACTCTTTCTTCCTCATCTTCTTGCAGCTTTGCCATGGCTGCATCAAAATTGGCTTGATCTATTATATCTCATCTGGCAGCTACAACATTTAGTTTAGCGGCTACAAGTAGTCTTTTCCCGAGTACATTTCCTTCTTTTGTGACTATGCTAGCTTGAAAAGGTGGTTGAGTGAGCACATTTTCATGGATGAATGCATTTTCCGGTAAAGGAGTGAACTGATCCTCCTCTCTTTGTGTGGATGGGCCCTGGAACATATGTTGACAATAAATAGAGATATTTTCTAACAATAAATACAAGAGCAACTCAAAATACAAGATAAATACATACCTCAGATAATAAATCATTGAGTACTTCTGGCTCATATCTGGCAATGTCCTTCTGTACGAAAGCCATGGAATGCAAGTTATGTCCCTCAAATTCAAAAGCAACTTCTTCTACATCATCATATTCATCCTTAGCTTCTGCCTTATCATTTGTTGGCCTTTCTTTCCAGGAACTAATCCTAGTTTGAAATCAATGCAACCACCCTTTGTTGTGACCTTGCCTCCACATTAACTAGAGTGAATATTCACTCCATGCTTGCTCATCTTTTTTATCCTTTCTTTCCTTCTTTCTCCTTTGATTCCTGCCTCCTATTTTTCCGTGGCCTTCTAACCTTCTTGACAATTTTAAGTGCTTTGATAGTTCTGGCATCAACTTTTCCCCACTCCCTTACATCTCAACATGGCCATATAATGTGCTCAATAAGATTTCACATACATCTGAATTGAATAGAATTCATGGACATTTGCGTCGACCAAGTTTCATTTTCTTTTTTTTATGTAGACCACGTATGATCAAATTTTTCTCCGGAATTTGCATAAGTAATTATAAGGTAATAAGTAGTAGTTTTTTATGAAACTTTGGAATATAATTTTTGAAATTCAGGTCCACCAAGACCCATGTTCACCGTTGTGTTTTTTGTAGTATTACTCACCTCTTATACTCCCTAGTAGTCTAGAAATCCCTGTTCCGGGCTGGGCCTCCACGGTGTTGAACAGTGTTTCGTTCGGGACCGGCCGGCCAGAGGTGTGGCCTGAAACCCCAGGATGGTCGCTAGGGTACAGGGAATAACGTGGCCACACTGTCTTTTCCACGGGAACCGGGGAAAATCTGCGTGATCCGAGAACCTTTTCCAGTACGTACGCGGGCAAGCCCTTTCTTTGACAGTTCATTCAGGCCTAGCCGAGCCGATCCTGTACCTAAAACGCACCCGTATTCTACGAATGTCTTTGGCCGGACCTACCACGCATAGTGGCATGCATACGAACGTACGTACGTGCCCAACCCAAAAGCTCCCGATGGGATCATCAGCTAAAAAAACAACAACTATACAGAGTAGTAGTCTGTTTTATCCGCTTGGCTGAGAAAGGCAAGCCCTAGCGTACCCATCGGAGCTCACTTGCCTAATCAGGAATGCCCAAGTACTGTTCGTCCAAGCACCTCTTAACTGTCGCTAACACAACTGGTAGCAGTATTATTTTCCGCCAGCAATGAAGAAGGTGGCTGGGTCGATCCGTGTCAGTAGCACTAGTACCAGCGATGGTAACCGGGGCGGGGCGTAGTACGTGCTGCTGGTCCAGGTCCACCACACACGACGCAACTACTGTATGCTATATGCATGCCCGGTTGCTGTTGCTTCCGTTCCACTGAGCAGCGGCCGGGGAGCGAATCGGGCCAAGCAAGACATGGATTCCAGTCGCGTCACGCGTATCTTCCCACTAGATCGGTCGACCCACACCACCCACATGGCCTCGCCGTCGCCGATCTCCCTCCACCAATCCTGATACCCCAAAATCTAGCTAGCCGACGACTAAACTCCTCTCTTAATTAATTTAAGCAGCACCGGGCCGGGCGTGAGTGAGCGCGACAGCGACGTCGTCGTCCATCCAGCACACACACACACCGGTCCTGCTTACTAACTCTTAATTACGCGGAGTAGACCACTCGCGTTCGCAGTCGCAGAGATTGAGCTTAATTATAAACGGGGAAGGAAACGCGTCGATGGTCGAACAAAATGTATAGTAGGTCACGCGCGCGCGGTTGCGTATATCACCAGCACCAAGCAAATTGATGGCACGCACGACTCCACGCACGTACGGCCGGCCAGGACTGTGCCTGCCTGACCCGCCGGCGGCGTCGACGTCTTGCTTGTAAGTTCTGACTCTGACAGTCTGCCGGAAAACGTTCGAGAGTTTCAGCGCGTTCTTGGCCTGGCACTGGCAGTGGCAGTGCCACGACCACGCCACGGACGGATTGACCGATACTCCTACGGAGGAGCACTGTAGCCGACGTGAGTGGGTGGGATAGGGAGAGGCCGGCAGGGAATCAAGGGCGCCGCGCGCGCACGACGACGACGACGACGGGGAAACCCCCGAAAACGGGCGACGTGGTGTCTGCATCCGTGACACGGCAAGCCGCGCGCCTCCCGTGTTTTCCGGCGGCCCTTGACCGGCCCCGCCGTACGTACGTACGTCCGTGGCCGATCCGACGGTGGCGCGCGGCGGAGGAGGGCGGCTCTAGAACCAAAAACAAGTGCGGTGCAACTGTTGCGAGATGCATGACACCACGTTCGTTCGGCCGCCGGTGCAACTTTTACAAGGTTGAATTGAATAATGCATTGACCAGGGAGATGCATGGCACGGCATGGGGGGCAGCTGGATTCCGGAGCACGCGAAGGAATGATACGGCCGGCGCGCGGCGCGATGGAGCAGGCAGAGACATTTACTCGTACTACATTCTTCCATCGATTCCGGCCAAGCCATGCACACCGCCGGGGCCGGGCCGGGTTGCGCCATGCTTATTCTATTGCGCGACTGTACCCTCACCTGCACTTTTCCCTCGCAACATCAGCCGCCCGCCGCGTTGCCTGCCTGCCTGCCTGCCTGCCTGCCGTGTTGGTGTGTCTTCTTGCCTACTCTCCCTCTCTCGGCTGTGCATGCAAGCTCCAAACTTGAAGATAGAGAGAGAGAGGGTGGAGCAGGCAGCGCAATAAATGGTAGTTTAGGTGCGTCGCAGGCACCATGGCGGCGTAGCAGGCCCTCTCTGTCGCCTCACCGTCTTAACTCCCACGCCACGAACCCCACCCCACAGCGCCCACACGCGGACTATTACTCCTCCTCCTCTCTTCCTCTTCCTCCCTCCTCGTCTCCACCCCAACCTTCAACCTACTGCTCCCCGACCTCGATCCAGAGATACAGCGTAGCGTAGCGTAGCGCATGGCCAGGAGCCGCCGCCGGCTGTAGATACATACATAGAGAGGGATCGGCACGGTGGCCTATGGATTTGGGCGCATGGCGGGGTTCCCTCTAGGTGGCGGAGGAAGCAGCCGCGACAGCCCGGCCTCGCCGCCCGGCGTGCACCCCAACGACGCATCCAACTTCCTCTACGCCACGCGCGGGGCCGGATTCCAGCTATGGGGCCAGCCGCAGGACCAGCAGCAGCAGCAGCAGCTCACGCACCCCTTCTACGCATCCAACCTCATCCGCTTCGCCCCCGATGACCTCCCAGCGAACGCAGCGCAGTCCCTCGCGGGCGCGTCCTCCTCCTCTTCCCGCGGCGCCCGTGCCGCCGCCGGACTCGTAGCCGGCGGCGCAAGCTGCCAGGACTGCGGCAACCAGGCCAAGAAAGACTGCACCCACCAGCGCTGCCGCACCTGCTGCAAGTCCCGGGGATTCAACTGCGCGACACACGTCAAGTCCACCTGGGTACCCGCCTCCAAGCGCCGCGAGCGCCAGCAGCAGCTCACCGCGCTCGCCGCCTCCGCCGTCGCGACTGCCGGCGGTGCTGGCCCGTCACGCGATCTCACCAAGCGACCTCGCGCTCGCATCTCCGCCACTACGCCCACAACCTCCTCTGGTACGTACTAGTAGTAGTCTATATACCCTCCCCCCCCTAGCTACGTGCTGCACCTCCATCCGTGCTAGACTACTTCTCTAGCTAGGATCTGCTGCTGCTAAAAATTGTGGGTTTTCTTTTCTGTACGCAGGGGATCAGCAGATGGTGACGGTGGCGGAGAGGTTCCCCCGGGAGGTCAGCTCGGAGGCGGTCTTCCGGTGCGTGCGCCTCGGATCGATGGATCAGGCCGAGGCGGAGCTCGCGTACCAGACCACCGTCAGCATCGGCGGCCACGTATTCAAGGGCA
The DNA here is from genome assembly GCA_916181665.1 of Avena sativa. NCBI lineage: Eukaryota > Viridiplantae > Streptophyta > Magnoliopsida > Poales > Poaceae > Avena > Avena sativa. The sequence goes on along the minus strand of OV702283.1, from coordinate 464,870,380 downwards.
TCCTCCACGACGTCGGCCCCAGCAACACCCAGGCCCAGCTGCAAGCCGCCGCTGCGGGAGGAGGCAGCGGCGGCGGAGGCGACTACCAGTTCCGGCTGACTGGCGACGTCTCGCCGCCGAGCACGGGCGCCGAAGCAGGCGGCGGTGGCGGAGGCAACAACGTCGTCGTGTCATCGGCTGTGGTCATGGACCCGTACCCGACGCCCGGGCTCTACGGATCCTTCCCCGCAACCACGCCCTTCTTCCACGGCCACCCCTACCAGAGACAGTGACGACGACGTCCGTCGACGCCTTCGGCTGCTGCCTCGATCTCGCTGTAACACGCCGTGCCCTCCATCCACCCCCTCGCTCGTACTCTTCGATCTGTCAATTGATGCATAAATTGATGCTCCTTCTTCCTTCTTTCTCTAGAGCCTAGTTAGCTTAGCATAATTAGGCGGCTTATTAATTTAGACCTGTCTAGCTCTTCTTGGGAGCATCTGTGAGGTGATCAGCAGTCAGTGCGACATACCCGGCCTGTCAGACCAAATGATTAGGAATCTGACAGTTAGGATCGATCTTGGGAACTAAGCATGATTTCTTGCATTGCTCTACTCTACCTTGTTTTTTTTCTTCAATTGACAGTGTTTTCTTAACGACCTTAAGTTTCTTGGTATTGCTGTTCTTGCCAAGATATACTCCAATGCAAAGGTTTCCTTTACTTTTACCTCGTAGCTTCTACTACCTGTCTTTGCGCAAGGTGTGCGACCACTTGGCTTTACTACTCGTTTTACCTTTGCTCTTCAAAAGCTGCGCCCTAGAAACCTAGTTACCTTTACTTGCTAGCTCGTGGTCTTGGATCCAAGATATACATGGTCGCAGAGTTGCCTCAAGTAATTGGTGCGTCAGTGCTTGTTTATGCCTAATTAGACGATAGTACTAGGTGCGAGTCATCGTATGCTCTTGGGAGAGAGGAATAATGCAAAAAGTTCGGGACCAAATGATCAGCTGATTGGGAGCTGTGACTGATCGAGCCATGCGCCGATCCCTTGCTTGATTTGGGAGTTTCTTTTATGTTTTCGAGTAAGGAGATGATCATGGATTTGCCGCACACATTCTCGTGTCCTTCGTCTTTGTCTCCTTGATCCCACAACACATCTTTTACTATTTGTGATATATTAATTTTATAGCCTCTGTCTTCTATTTTTGAATTTGATTGTATCACCCTATCCAGCCATAGTTTTCTCTCTTTTGTTAAACCAGAAATGAACTAGCTATAACTGTTTACAAACAGGCCACAAGAAATTATGTTATTATTATTTAAAAAAAAATCAACATCCATAGTGAGATAGCTGGGGTGTTGGACTACCTGCTAATTCTGCCCTAATATGATTATAAGATATTATTCCTTATCTATGAGAAACAAAATGTATGACACAAGTTACTTATTGAGTTTATAATTGAATGAAAAATCTACATCGGTCTAAATGAATGGTTGCGCTATGTAAATTTTGAAGGTAACATGCATGGTATGAGTTGTTTTTTCGTAGTGCCCCAATTATATTTTATTTGTGGAGATTCCATGTTTTTTATTTGCAAATAGTGTTTTCATGATAATTGGAGTTCTGTCATCCTTTCTTGTCTTTCAGCTAGGTCCATCTTTGATGGTGCGCGCAACCTGTATAATTTCCGTTTGGTGCATTAATTTGTCTGATAAACTAATACTAGTACATGCCTGTACATATATTCATTGGGTTTACAACAGCACATTATATTGACTTCCCTTGTACGATATAAGTTCAAGAGTGCAAATGCTAATTTAGTAATGTCACTGTGACCATGATTTTTAACCATCTACTAGTTCGGATTATCTGGTGTGGACAAGTTATGTCTTTGGTTTTTTTTGTTTTTCTGTATTTCTTATCAGTAGTAATTTCATATTTCTGGTCTATGAACCACAACTTTCAACCCATTTTTTCAAGGGCGATATGATGATACAACTTGGTTATTGCATTCTGTAACTATTACGTCGTCCATATGCGTGCATGGTAATGATTTGTCAAGTCCTCTAAAAAACGAAATGCATTTAAACACACAATGGCTTCCAATGCTAACATATTATCATTACTCAGAAAATGTGCTACTGCACAGTTACAATACAAACATATGTTTATTGTAATCTAATGCTGTGGAGTCATTTTTTAACCTCTACGTCATTTGTACATCTAAAGAATCAACACCTAGTATTCTGGACCCCACATAAATGAGTTGTGTAGACGTTTCTTGTTTATCTTCCCTAGTGGGGTGAACTACCTTTATTTTTAAATACTACATGTATTTCTGTTCAAAAAAAATTCTACATGATGGATTTCTAAATTATGACTGCTAATATATACAAAGATTTAGATTGGTAAATAGAAATATCATTCTTAGGTTTGTGACAACTAATTTTTGTAATTTTCTACTCCTTTCGTACAGAAAGATGTCATGGATTTATATAGATTTGTATGTATTAGACATGTTGGCACGTTTTAGTTTATAGATACATGCGAATCTACACAAATCTGCCATATCTTTTTCCAAATGGACGGAGTACTAACACACTACAGTAACAACTGAGATATGCAGCCATTTTTTTTTCTGGAGAGGAGGTTTAACCATTTCGTGCCCACAAGTGGAAATGGGGTGTCTGTTTTCTACACCATCATAATCTTGAGTTCTTGACACCAGTTAAGCAGGCTAAATATTTCTTTCCTTTTCCTTAGTTTTTTTGAGACATCATTTTCCTTAGTTACCAAGGTATTTTATATTTGGTGTGCTGGGACGCAACATTTTGCCTCAATTGAGTGAGAAATGCACGTTTTCTTTTTTTATTTGATCTATTTACTTGTTCTAGTTAATATTTACTGAACCCCCAGTACTGAATTCATAGCTGTTAACGATTTCCATATTCAACCATAAACAAAAGATGGTTAGTCATCAGTTCACAAGATATTTTATCATGGGGACTCAACTGGATCCTTCTAGGGATTTCCTTATTTGAACTATCGATGGGAATATGGAAGAGACAGTCAGGCAATTGTTTAGATGCTTTGCCTATAGAATCAGTACTAGTATTTCTTTACTACCTACTACTTCAGTGATCTGATTATCCTTGTGAAATGTGGAATCTAGCTTGTAGTGGCATTGGGCATCCCATATATACTCCCGGTGCAATCCATATTTTGCTTTGAGCAAATCTCCCCGTTAATTAACTAACTGCATGATCTCTCTTCCCAGTACAGGCATCTATTCGATCATTCCTCTGTCCCTTTCGAACATTTGTTTTGGGAACTGATTCGTGATTTGCTTGTTATTCTCCGATGATGATTTACTTCAGGAATAGATAGCGCCGGATTTCCTCTAGATAATGACCATGGACCACTAGTGTTAGCCGTGGTAGGGTCTTGGCTACAATGCATATACGATGAGACGTGCACCGAGATATGCACGCAATGGATGTATAGCCTGGTGTTGAGACAATATATATATATATATATATATATATATATATATATATATATATATATATATATATATATATATATATATATATATATATATATATATATATATATATATATATATATATATATATATATATATATATATATATATATCCGATGTGGCTGCCTCAAAATGTGATGAGTGTTGCTGAAGCGAGAGTGTGCCAATATACCCTAGTTTTTAGGTACTTGCAATGTATGGGCGCTGTCCTTCTTATTCCGACGGTTTATTATTAGCATACCCTGATTAAAAAAAATCTTTGTAGCTAGGTTTCAGTTTTGGTAATAGTTCTATGGATGTGTGCATCTTTTGGTTCGCATAGTCCATGTGCAATGAACTTTACTAGGAAACAAAACTTCAAAATTGTCTCAGTCCTATCTTCTTTTTTTCAAACCGGGATAAAAGCTTTGCTCCAACCTATTAATTAAGGAGTTATACAAGAATTTAAAAGGCGCAACTTACTACAAAAGCCTACTCTCCCGGTACAATTTCACCGAAACTTAGCACTGGCTAAAACCCACAAAACGTGCTTCTCTCTTGATTTTTTCTAATAGTAGTTAGGGAGGCGTGTATTTGTTATGGAAAACCCGGACATTTGTTTCATTCCAAATCTCCCAAGAAGCCAACAAGGATAGCGATGCAATAGCCTTGCGTTTTAGGATCGGGTCTTGCGCAGTCTTAGCCTCTGTGTCTTGCATAAAATGTGTAACCCCATGCATGTGCTGTGTGCTACTATAATTTAATACAAACCGGATATGATTTTTGTCCATGGTTGAAAGTTTATATCTGTACATCGGAATTTTGTAGTATTTATGCCACTGATTCCGAAATTATCCATACGACTCTTGAAACAAGGCCAGAAGTAAAAATCTACTCCCTTTGTTCAGAAATATAAGATATTTTAGCTTTGTGAAACAAATGAATCAAGATATATTTTAGTGTATAGGTTCACTTCAAATAGATACACAAAATTCGTTTAGATATATTTGTTTTACAAATCTAAAACATCTTATATTTCTAGACGGAGGGAGTAGAATAACCATGATTGGTGGTAATGGCCGCAGGCACTTCTTAGGGTCCTGAAAGTGAGCTGTGGACAAAGTGAGCAGTGCGAGTGAGAAGACAAAAGGGCAGGGTTCTACCTGTCTGCTGGCCATCTGCACTTTTTATTTGCTCAGTCTCTCGAGGAAAAGTATGAAATTCTTGCAAATGATTACATCCATTGTTCTGCCCTCCCACACACACACCTTCTTCAATTCCCTTGGCCATATAGCAGTGGTACAGTGGTATAGCAACTAGTAATGGTTTCTCCGTTTGTTTCTTTCTCCACAACCATTACATGGTGGCGAAGAACAACTAGCTGCTCTCTCCAGCTTATTAAGACAAGAGAGCTGCCGCATTCGTCCAAGATGGGAAATCATTGTCAACACATGGAGGGATAGCACATGAAAAAGCAGTGTACCATGTCCCCTTTTCTGCCCTAAGCCTTACTGTTCACCACCACTGCTCTCTCTCTCTCTCTCTCATGATAAGCGAGAAAAAAAAAGGAAAACCAAAAGGGAGAGAGGAAAAACTTGTCATGGATGGTGGTTCAGGCTAAGGACGAGTAGGGCTCTTCATGGGGAATCCTTAGGGCGCTGTTTAGAGTGGGGGAGACGAGCGAGAGAGAAGGGGTATATGGTCCCGTCCCATGGAGTACGTGCATTGAGAGTTGTTGGTTAGAGGCCGGTCACGTGCCCCTCACACAAACACGCCCTGCAAAACGCCAATTTATACTGAAACCGTTAGGCCCCAGTGCTAACACACATGCAATTTGCAGAAGTGTGGTCGAGCTGCTATCTCAGTGCTGTGCCCACAACCTCAATCCAGGGTGTGCGATGGTTTGTGCAGTGAGGTGCAGTACCTCCATTTAGGTGCCCTAGTTAAAACCGTGTCACAGATCTGCTTGAGATTTTCAGCAGAAATACCCTGAGTTTAGTTGCAAGAAAATGACAGTATTTTTTCTGGAAGCTTAATAAACCATATGGATGCACATATACGCATGTTGAGTATCTTTTGTTAGAACTATATAGAGAATAAAGTTCCTTTTCACCAATTTCATTGTCCCTTCTCAAAGTCCTTGTTTAGTGAAATTTCAGAAAATAATTTTAGTTAATTTACCTAGATAACTTTTTGGGGCATTTATAATTTATGTATAAAAGCAACCACTATACTCATGGGGTTTGATGAGCTCTATGACAGATGTAAAAAAAGGAAGAAAGCCTCGACAACTATGACATATGCCGGATTATCAATCCGCTCACACGAATTTCCGACAAATATTTCATCCCCAATGCCGCATGTTTAAGGGCATGTTTGGGAACTCCCCAACTCCTTCGTATCCTCAAATCCATCTCCCATGGGGGAAATCCGGCTCAGCGTATGAAAATAGTAGTGTTTGCAAAGACATTTGACTCTCTCTGACGGCCCAGTTTACGCCTTGGCCTTGCCATGGCATACCTTTCGCTCAGCCTCCATGGCTTCGACAGAGGCGTAACGTACAAGGAGAGGGCGCCACGCCGTGGTAGGGCAATTTCTCTATAATTATCACTCTTGTGAACCGGTTTCTTTACTTAGCGGCGACAATTCTTCAATAAATTTCTCAAACTCCGCGTTTCCAGCCCCTTGGTCCCCAAATGAGCAGCTTCACGAATTGTATCTCATATCTCCGTTAATTCCTTAACATAAAATGTTTTGGTATGCTAAAATAATATACTACTATATTTTGCAACAGAGGTAATATATTGGATTTGATCGATCTGGGTCAATCTTTCATTGCACCTATCTCGGAGAGGTTCAACTTTTTAAGCTTTAGCAGAAGGTGTAAGTTTTTCAGGAAATCAGCACTGCTTCTCCATTATAGATATGGCCGATGAGTTAATTAGAAGAAGTCAGGGAAATACTAGTACAATGGGCTTATTGCAAACAGTACAATGTTTGGTGCAGTTTTGGTGAGTCCACAATTCCACATGGCTAAACATCTTCTAGCTAGCCCTAGCCAGCTAACTAAGCATAGCATAGCATTGGGGCATGCATGCATGCATGAAAATAAATAAATTCGGACAGTATGGTCCAGCCGCATGCAGGAAGTTGCATCAGATGCATCCACAATTATTGGCACTTGTCTCTGCATGCCATGCCCCGCACGTCACACTTAAACAACTCAACCCAGCTTGGCTCCACCACAGATCTAGTAGTGAGTAATCAGTCCCTTTGCCTTGAAGGAAAAAAGAACAGGGAATGATCAGATGAACTTATGATCATCTTGGCAGAACAGAATAGCATGCAGGTCCCATGCATCCCGGGAGCAGATAGAATGTCGGATCATGTCAATCCCCAATTATATATTCCTCCAATGCCCACATCATCAGTTCTCTGTTGAACGTTTTATCAATCGGACATATTGCATCTCTTCTATGCAGAGGTCAGGGTGGCACCCTCCATTTCGGAAAAAAGACGATGCAAGGCACTCATTGTCATAAACAGGTTTTGATGAAAGGGAAATGGCCAGATGGGGAAATGATGAAGGCAGTGTGAACTAACAGTTTACTTCTTTTGACATGGAACACTCGCAAATTCCATTGAACTTTGGCAGAATTTCCTATGTTTTTTTGGATTTATTACGACTGTGTTCCTATAAATTGGTATGCCACTATGAATTGGGCAATCGGAGATATGCCATCGGCCGACGCGGTTCGTTACGTTCGTGCCCTGGCTTCGTTTGATGCCGGCCGCCGTTTTTCATGTCTAACTTGTCTTCTCGTTAACTCGGTTTGTTACATGTGGGTCTCATCACGCGCAACCGTTGTTTCTGGCAATTATACTAATGAGCGGGCCCCGTCATCCGAGTTGTCGACCGCGTGCATCATAGGTTCGAGGATCCGATCCCGCATTATTCTGCAATTTCCCGTATTTCCCTGCTCCACTCCATTGTTCTCGTCCCCTGCCAGACCTTTCCGTTGTGCACCGCCCCGAACCTCCACCTCCCTCCCTCAGGCCTCTGTACGTCCCCTCTATTCCCTCTCTCCTTCCCGCTGTGACCTGTCCTAGCGTGGTCAGGAGGTCGGAAGCGAGAAACTGAGCCGACTGTTGGTTGCATGACGACGACGGTGGACGTGAAGCAGATCCAACACATAGATGGATCATGCGTGGTAGGAGAGCACAAAGATGGATCCTGCGAGGCTAGAGAGCATGGGCGAGGGCGGCACGGGGCAAGGGGACACGAGGAGTAAAACTCCGTGGCTAGAGCCAGGTGAATGTGCCTTTCGTCCTCCCTGAAGGGTAAGAACTGTAGTTTCATATCTTCCCTTTTCAATTAGCGACTCTAGTACAATGGTAATAGCGAGGATGTGTGTTGATTCCCACTAAAGATTTGGCACGGGTTTTAAACTGAAACCTTGCCCGGTAGAATTATAGTCAACGCTGGTTTTTATTATCGACTGATAGTAGATGCAATAGACCTAACTATATGTGACTTGTACATGGAATTTGGAAAGTTCACGATTAGGAAGAATGAGGAATTCGGATCCAAGTACTACGACACAAATTCTCGGACTCTCTACGACATTAGGAATGACGAGGCTATGGCAATGATGTGGGGTAAACATCTAGGACTAGGACTGTGCTGATGTGTGTCCACATTTGTAATAAAGTTACTAGAGAAGAGACTAGCGCCAATAATTTCGGACCACCTACAACGCAAACAACTCAACCGACCATAACAGAGCAGCCTTCCCTCGTGGTACCGATCGCAACAACCCGGATTCTCCTTGACCATGATGCCTTGTAAAGCGAGCACGAAGACATGGAAATGGGGGCACTGAGGATGATTTTGTGTTCGGAGATGATAATGTCGAGAAAGCATATCCAGATGTTGCTGCTAATCCTGATCGAATGGAAAGTAGGGAATATTTGGTTGATGCAGACCTTGAGCCTGACTATGGGACTGATGAGTAAGAGGATGCTGAAGATGCTGAAATAGGGTGTAGATATGATGATGATGACGAGGACATGCCAATAATACACTTTGACAGGGACAACCCTACAATTGATGAGGGGGTTGTCTTTGAGACTGTGGAGGCCTACTGAGACGCAGTTGCCACATTTGCAATAAAAGTTGGGTTTGATTATATCATTGAAAATAGTGACCAAAAAAGATTTATGATGCATTGTAGGAAAAGTAAAGTGTATAAGTGGAGACTGCATGCATCCCTAATGAGGGGTGGACACCCATTTCAGGTTGCAATGGCTAACCTTTGATTCATTTTGTCAGATTTAATATGATGATATATATGTGTGCGTTTTGATTTACTGAATTGTTGTCGAATGCAGATCAAGGTAAATGAAAAGAAACACAACTTCTCTAATACTTCTTTAAGTGATAAAATAAGACCTACTACAACAAAGTGGACTGCTGCTAATGTACTTAGTTGGGTGAGGCAGGATCAATCCATTGGACCTGCTGAACTCAGATCGAAACTTAGTGATAAGTTTAACATTTTGATTCCTTACCATAGAGTTTTTAGTGGGAAGGAGATGGCTTTAGAATTTATTCAAGGCAAGTGGAATGACAGTTTCCACATGTTGTATAGTTTCAAAGGAGAGGTAGAAAGGGAATCACCTGGGAGTGTATTGACATTGACTACGAGGTAGTGAGAGGAAGACAAAAGATATAAAAAAGGGTCAAGTATTTGATGACAGATAAGAAATGCTTTTGGAGATATTTTGTCATCTTGAAGACATGTTGAAAGGGTCTTTTAGAGGGATACATCCCATACTGGCCAATACACACAACTATTTTAATAGGAAAGTTTAGGGGATAGCTTATGCTATAGACGCCCATAATTGGTTATTTCCCATCGCTTATTCTGTTCTTGAGGGTGAATCTAATGAAAGCTAGATATGGTTTATGGAGAGACTACAAGAAGTAATTGGTCACCCTAAAGGCTTGGCGATACACAATGATGCATGCAAAGGGCTAGAGAATGTTGTTAATGCTGTATTAACCGGGGTTGAGCATAGAAAATGCATACGACACCTTGCTACTAACTTCACAAAGAAGTTCAAAAGGAATATCTTGAAGACAACTTGTGTCCATCATCATACACATACACCCCAAGAAGGCATGCCACTTACATGCAGAACATGTATCTAGTGACCAAAGTGAAAGAATACCATGAAGATCATCACAAGAAATTATGGGCTGAAGCAAGTTTGGTTAGTTAAGAAAAGTGGATAATGTTTGCAACAATTTGGTAGAGATCTTAAATTCTAAGAGTAGGAGCATCAAATCACAATTTGATACGTCGTAAACGTATCTATAATTTTTGATGTTCTATGCTTGTTTAGTATCAACTTGGTTATGTTTTGTCTACACTTTGAGGTATTTTTATACACTTTATGGAACTAACCTATTGACAAGATGCCACAGTGCCAGTTGCCTGTTTTCTACTATTTTTGGTTTCAGAAAGCTAAAAAATGAATATTCTCGAAATTGGACGGGACAAAATCCAAAGTTCATATTTTCCCTGAACGATACGGAAAATCGAAGATGAGACGGAGGAGGACACCAGGGTGGCTACACTCTAGGTGGGCGCAGGGCCCACCCTGGCCGCGCCCACAAGGGGTGTGGGCCCCCTGGACCTCCATCGACATTGCCTCCTTCGCCTATAAGAAGCCTCTGACCCAAAAACCCTAGGAAATTAACCAAAAAGCCACGAAAAGTTCCGCAGCGCCGCCGACACCGAAGGGGAGATTTGTGGGACAGAAAATCTCTGTTTCGGCACCCTGCCGGGATGAGGAAGTGCCCCCGGATCCATCTCCATCGATCTCCACCACCATCTCCATCGTCGTTGCTGATTCCCATGATGATGAGGGAGTAGTTCTTCCTCGAGGCTAAGGGCTCTACCGGTAGCTATGTGTTCATCTCTCTCTATGCATGATCATATTGTGATCATGAGCTTTGTAATCAAGTAAATCTACTTTGCTACTCAAGTGCTTTAATAGATCTCCGGCTCTAGCCATGTCTGTGAAAGTGACAATGTGCATACCGTGGTGGCACTTAGGCTAGAGTTTACATAAATACTCAAGTGCTTCAATAGATCTGTGCTCTCCCCATGTGTGTGAAAGTGACAGCGTGCACACCGTGGTGGCACTTAGGCTAGATTTCATAAATCCTTATCATGAGTTATATTTGGAGTTGGATGTCTCTATGAAATTGTGGTGTTTGTCGGAACCGTCTAGCACTCAAGGTGACAGTGTGGGGTTATCTAGATGGGGAAGGCCGACTTTGAGGAGTGTTGTTATAGCCCTACCATGGATTATAGTGTCCAACCGGAGAGTAGTTCAGGGTAGTATCATGAAGAGAATATATTTATTTGAGAGTGTTCACTAGTAAAAGTATGATCCATAGACCTTGTTTTTAAACATTGAAACACCGTTTCCAACTAGATCTGTTACATGTTTGCTTGCTTCCATCTTTATTTCAGTTTGCTTTTAGTCTCTTCCACGTCAACAACAAGTCAGAAGCTCTTTTTTGGTACCGTTACCACTTGTATTTCACTATCTCTTCGTCGAACTAGCGCACCTATACACCTGACAAGTGTATTGGGTGTGTTGGTGACACAAGAGACTTCTTGTATCTTGATTGCATGGTTGCTTGAGAGGGATAGCTTTGACCACTTCCTCCCTGAGTTCGATAAACCTTGGGTAATCCACTTAAGGGAAACTTGCTGCTGTTCTACAAACCTCTGCACCTGTAGGCCCAACAACTGTCTACAAGAATAGAAGTGTGTAGACATCAAGCTATTTTCTAGCGTCGTTGCCAGGGAGGTAAGGTAAAAGGTACTCACATCCTCCGTTGTGAGTGCTCGAAGTTATTTCCTTTAGATTCTGCAATTTTGTCTTTTTGTTTCTTGTTTTCACTAGTTAGGCTTAATGGAAAACAACAACAAAAATAGAGAGCTTTATAGTATTTATCTTGAGTTAGGACATGAAGTGTTTGAAGAGAAAATTTAAAAACCTATGGAACTTTGTTTGCATGCTAATAGCAATCTTATTAGTATGAGTTCTTTGAACACCATTATTGCTAATGCTATGAAAACGCCTAATCTTGGGGAAGCTAGTTTTTATGAAAATGATCTTTTTAGTTCCCCAACTTTGGAAGATAGCTATTCTATTGCTTATGATGATACCAAACCTCCAATATATGATGATTATGATATTTTCAGTCCACCTACTATTGAGGATGAAATTAATTATGATTACAATATGCCTCCTATATTTATGGTGATGAGAATAGTAATGATAGCTACTTTGTTGAATTTGCTCCCACTACAATTAATAAGAATGACTATGCTTATGTGGAGAGTAATAATCATTTTATTCATGTGGCTCATGATAAGAATGTTTTATGTGATAGTTATATTGTTGAGTTTATTCATGAGGCTATTGAAAATTATTTTGAGAGAGGAAAATATGGTTGTAGAAGTTTTTATGGTACCAAAACACTTCTCTATGTGCTGAAAGTTTTGAAGTAACTCTTGTTTTATCTTCCTATGTGTGTCACTTTGTTCTTTGTGAATTTATTTGCATACAAGATTCCTATGCATAGGAAGTGGGTTAGACTTAAATGTGTTTTGAATTTGCTTCTTGATGCTCTCTTTTACTTCAATTCATATTTCTTATGTGAGCATCTTTTCAAACTATCATGCCTAACTTAAAGGCGTTAAAGAAAAGTACTTGTTGGGAGATAACCCAAGAGTTTTCTTGAGTCTTGGAAGTTATTACTTTAGTAATGACCTCTCCTTATACTTTTTATTTGCTTTTTATGCCAAGAATAACCTCTAATGAGAGGGAAGTAAGATTTGGGGAGTTGCTATCCCGAAACAGATTTTTGTGCTCCACCATAAAAATTCGTGAGGAATCCCTGTAAGTCGAATTGAGCTGATATATTACGAATAAATCCCCCAGTATGTTAGATAACTTTCGTTAGTTCAACACTTATTTATTTGAGCAACAGAATGTCTTTGAAAAAAATCAGTTTCTACCTGCTGGTCTGTTTTGACATATTTCTACCATTATTTGCATTTGCTTCTTATTGATTCCTTTTTGGGAAATTGAACATTTTGAGGGAGTTGCTACAGTAGCTTGTGTTTTTAGTGAAAGTTTTGCTGTTCTAAAGCTAAACCCAAAGGTCTATTATCTTTTGAATACACTAATATTGCTAATGAAGATTGTGTGAAGTTTTGTATAAAGGGAAATTTTCAGGTGTAGAGAAAGGATGATGTAAGGAGATGAAGAATGGACAAAAGCTCAAGCTTGGGGGTGCCACCCCGTGTCACCCCGAGAAATATTCAAGAGGTACAGGAGTCAAAGCTTGGGGATGCCCAAGGCACCCCCTTCTTCATCAATAAAAAGCTCAGGTCTTTCTAGACATTTTGCTTTTATTGTTTCATGCACTGTTGTGTTGCTCTTGGAGCGTCTTAGTTTTAATTTCTGGTTTTTGTTTGCTTAGTTTGCTTGATTAAGTTGGTTATCTCCCAACACACTTCTTTTGGAGAGAGACACACTCTGTTTTCATTGCCTAGAACACTCTAGTTTTCATTCTTATTGTCTTGTGAGTGTTCTCTTTTGCTAGCACTGTGTTTAGCCTTAGTTTCTTGTGCTTTCAGCTTAGAACTTTATAGTTCTTCTTTGTGGATTTGTGAGACAAGCTCACTGATCTTTATTGATTAGTATCTTGGTGAGTTGTTTCAAATAAGTCGATTGGTGTTGGAAAGGAGTAGGAAGTTTCGTGCTTATAGTGGTACAAATAGAGCTTGTTTTGACTGTGACTTAGACTTTAGCATGTCATGCTAGATGTTTTTTTGACCTTATGCTTAGTGATTATTGCTGTATCATGACTTGTTCCAAACAATTAGGATAATGTGCCTTGAAGGAATCATGCGTTGTTTTAGCATACAAAAGCATAGTATTGTTGTATTATCCTTTGATGCTTTGTTTGGGTTGACTTGGCGCATGCTCACACCATGTTATGGCTATGAACAAGTCACCATAGCCTCTATGATCATTTAGTCCTTGACTTGTAGTACCACTTTATTCTTTGATTAGTAATGTTTTGTCGCTTTGCATGATTATGGACATTATTGCTCTCTTAGTTGGTCGCTCCCAGTCTTTTGCTAGCCTCCACTTGTATGAGTAAGCTCTAGTCATGCATACAACTCCCGAGAAACCAAGTTATTCCGAAGTGTCCACTATAAATTCCTATGCATGGTGTGTTACACCATTCCAAGTATATTCTTGTTTTCATCTATCTTCCAATTTAAAAGTCTCTTTGTTATGTGAAAACCTAGTGATTAAAGCTCTCACGAACTTGAGGGCACACTTTATTTTTCTTGCTTGTAATAAACTTGAACCATTGTGTCATCTATGTTGTATATGCTTGCACTTATAAGTTGGGAATTAGCAGAACCATGATGTCATGGGGAACGCTTTCAACATTGCGCATGTACATTGTACATAGTTGATATCATGGTATTTTGTCTAGGGATGTCATCGGTGTGAAATAAACGGGGAGCTTGTAAGTCCATGGAGTTATGTATGTGTGTTAGAGAAACGCCTGGGCCGCTAGCCTAAGCCATGCCTAATAATGGTGGAAACTTGCAACATCACCATAATGACATCTATGAAGCTTTCTTCTTATAAAAAAGAGACATATTGAAAAGAGGAAAGAGAGAAAAAAGCACCATATTACCATGGTAAATAAGAAGATTGCTGAGATGCTCATTGTCAGCTTGCCTTGTCATTTTGATTATGGGATAGCTCCTGTATCATGTGCAAGGGGTACTCCGTTGACGGTTCTCTATGATACACATGTACTTACTATGAGAAGAACTTACAATGTGACTAAAGTTGAGTAGCATGAGGAGCGACCCTCGTATTCAAGGGACATGAGATTGCCAACTTATACTTTATCAAGCATATACTCCATAGTTTGTTCACTTTAACTTTAATCACTTCAAGATGCTTATGATAGGGGCAATGAGGGCTGAAAGCTAACAAGTACCATAATTTTTGGAAGCTCTTTTTGAGACTTGAAATCCCTGCTTCCCTTTATGAAGGGCATGTCTTCCACTTTTATATTAAGTCTCCACCTTCTATCCTTAGGCACCAATTAAGAGAGCATAGTTACCATTCTTAGTTTTATGTGCATTGTCCCAAAACTTATTGATTGATGCATATTGTTGATATTGCTTGTTCTTGAACTATTTGTATCTAGTCACCCTTATGAACTTTGAAGGTGTCCTATGCATATATTTGCTACTCCATGAGGGACAAGTTGAATGCCACTATGCCATGTTTTCTGTATGTGAAGCAAACAAACGTTTTTCAATGCATGTTATTCATGATCTTTGTTTGTATCCTTTCCTGTTGCATGCATAGTTACCTTGTCTTACTGTTAGAACTCCATCTTTCATGCTCATGTTTAGAGTAATTTGATCCTAGCTTTCAATGCTTGCAAATGGTTTGAACATGATTGTGATGGTGCATGTAACCTAAAAAATTATTCTTTTTTATCACTTACCTACTCGAGGACGAGCAGGAGTTAATCTTGGGGATGCTTGATACGTCATAAACGTATCTATAATTTTTGATGTTCCATGCTTGTTTAGTATCAACTTGGTTATGTTTTGTCTACACTTTGAGGTATTTTTATACACTTTATGGAACTAACCTATTGACAAGATGTCACAGTGCCAGTTGCCTGTTTTCTGCTGTTTTTGGTTTTAGAAAGCTAAAAAATGAATATTCTCGGAATTGGACGGGACAAAATCCAAAGTTCATATTTTCCCTGAATGATACGGAAAATCGAAGACGAGACGGAGGAGGACACCAGGGTGGCCACACCCTAGTTGGGCACGGGGCCCACCCTGGCCGTGCCCACAGGGGGTGTGGGCCCCCTGGCCCTCCATCGACCTTTCCTCCTTCGCCTATAAGAAGCCTCCGACCCAAAAACCCTAGGAAATCTACCAAAAAGCCACGAAAAGTTCCGCAGCGCCGCCGCCACCCAAGGGGAGATTCGGGGGACAGAAAGTCTCTATTCCGGCACCCTGCCGGGATGGGGACGTGCCCCCAGAGCCATCACCATCAATCTCCACCACCATCTCCATCGCCGTTGATGATTCCCATGATGAGGAGGGAGTAGTTCTTCCTCGAGGCTAAGAGCATCTCCAGCAGGCAAGCTATTTTAGAGCGCTGGAAAAGTGGGATAGCGCGCGCGCTATCCTGTTTGCGCGCTGCATTTTAGCGCGACCTTCGCCGGAGGCTCTAAAATGCAGCGCGCCGCTCGTCCGCGCCCCCACCAGGCGTTGCATTTTAGCGCGTGCAAACACAAATCCAACACTTGCACATATTCAACAAGATCAAACAAACACCAAAAAATGAACAATAAAATGTCTACATAATTTATTACAACAGTTTTGATAGATATAAAGTTTGATAGGACAACAATGGCACTAGTGGCCTCCATACCATTTCCACCACTCCTCCATGAGATCATTTTGGAGTTCATCGTGTGCGCCAAGTAGCCTCCCGGCTCGAGGAACACATGGGCGCCGACGAGCTTGAGCGCCGCGGAAACCTGGCCGCGCCGCGCGGAAATCTGGCCGCTCCGCGCCGCGCGGAAATCTGGCCGCTCCGCGCCGCGGCCGCAGCGCTGCTCGACGGGGGAGGGGTAGGTGGAGCGCAGGCAGGCGAGGGGGCGACGCTGGGAGGCGAGCGGAGCGCATGCTCAGAGTTGGCGGCGGCGGTGGCGGGGTTGGTGAGCGCGAGCTGGGGAAGAGGAGAGAGTGAGGAGCGCAGGAGTGAAATGAGCGGTTGGTGCTCTTTCCGCGCGTCGCAGCGGATAGCGCGCGCTGTAGCCGGAGCTGCAAATTTGAGGCTCGGGATAGCGCAAAGTCCAGTGCCGCGCTAAATTTTGGGCGCGCGCTCTATTTTAGAGCTCCTGCTGGGGGGTTTACAGCGCGCGCTGCAAAAAAGCAGTTATTTTAGCGCTGCGCTATTATAGCGCGCCTGTTGGAGATGCTCTAAGGGCTCTACTGGTAGCTATGTGTTCATCTCTCTCTCTCTATGCATGATCATAATGTGATCATGATCTTTGTAATCTAGTAGATCTACTTTGCTACTCAAGTGTTTTAATATATCTCTAGATCTCCTCACGTGTGTGAAAGTGACAGCGTGCATACCGAGGTGGCACTTAGGCTAGAGTTTACATAAATACTCAAGTGCTTCAATAGATCTCTGCTCTCCCCATGTATGTGAAAGTGACAGCGTGCACGCCATGGTGGCACTTAGGCTAGAGTTCATAAATCCTTATCATGAGTTATATTTGGAGTTGGATGTCTCAATAAAATTGTGGTGTTTGTTGGAACCGTCTAGCGCTCAAGATGATAGTGTGGGGTTATCTAGATGGGGAAGGCGGACTTTGAGGAGTGTTGTTATAGCCCTACCATGGATTAGAGTGTCCAACCGGAGAGTAGTTCAGGGTAGTATCATGAAGATAATATATTTATATGAGAGTGTTCAGTAGTGAAAGTATGATCCCTAGGCCTTGTTTATAAACATTGAAACACCGTTTCCAACTAGATCTGTTACATGTTTGCTTGCTTCCATATTTATTTTAGTTTGCTTTTAGTCTCTCCCACGTCAACAAGTCAGAAGCTCTTTTCTGGCACCGTTACCACTTGTATTTCACTATCTCTTCACTGAACTAGTACACCTATACACCTGACAAGTCTATTGGGTGTGTTGGGCACACAAGAGACTTCTTGTATCTTGATTGCAGGGTTGCTAGAGAGGGATACCTTTGACCACTTACTCCCTGAGTTCGATAAACCTTGGGTAATCCACTTAAGGGAAACTTGCTGCTGTTGTAAAAACCTCTGCACTTGGAGGCCCAACAACTGTCTACAAGAATAGAAGTGCGTAGATATCAACAATCAATTGTTACTTTGCTAGATGCAATAAGACAATGCATAATGGCGTAGATAGATTTTAGGCAAATAATCTATGCAAGAAAATTTGTAGGCCATAAAGTAGTGCCAAAGATAGATTTGTTACTAAATGCAAAAATAAGGACAATAAAGATGAGGATGATCAGAAGTTCTGATACATTATCTAAGGTTTATGCAAAAGACAAGCATGGAATTGAAAGGAGGTAGCCTCTAGACATTGCAAATAGGACTTGTTCTAGCAGGAATTAGAAAATTATTGGTCTGACATGTCACCATGCAATGTACTTCATCTTAAATCTAAGAGGTGATGGTGCTGCAATAGAAAATTTTCTTAAT
Organism: Avena sativa; assembly: GCA_916181665.1. Lineage (NCBI taxonomy): Eukaryota > Viridiplantae > Streptophyta > Magnoliopsida > Poales > Poaceae > Avena > Avena sativa. Next base: position 464,852,468 of record OV702283.1, on the reverse strand, counting down.
AGCTATTTTTCTGTGAAAAAGTTTGTTGCAACTTATGTAGTAAATGTAGCACTGATGGTTGTCGATCTAGGATGCAAACTTGATCCACCGGTTCCGAGGAGTCCACCTGGTAGGCTTACAAAGCTAAGGATCAAAGCATCCACTAAAAAGGGCTCAAAGTTAGGTGCAAGGAAAACGAAATGCAAACGGTATGGAGGATTTGGTCATATTAAGAGGTCATGCAAAAACCCACTTCCACATGATTATGAAGATGATGATCATGTCTCTGTTCACATTAGGGAAGCAGGAGTTGAAGCTATTGAGGAAAAATTGAAGCTTCTTGTTCAGAAAAGTGGAGCTATGCTGAGGTTGAGGATGTTGTGGAAATGTAGCAAGTTGATGAAGAACATGTAACGCAACAATATGATGATATGCAGGAATTGTAGGATGGACTTGATGAGTAAGTTGCTGAAGAACGAGTTGTGCCAGAAGAAAATGTATCTTATGAGTTGCTGGAGGGAAGAAATAATAAGCCAAAACAAAGAGGAAGTGGAAGGGGAAGAAAAATGACAAAGCCGATCTTGATGAAGTTGGGTAAATGCATCAGGTTGTGGAAGTGCATCAGTCTGATGATGTGTGAGAAGTGTAGGAGGAAGGTGACAAGCAACAATTTGATGGAGAACAAGGGATGCCGAAATAAAATACGTCACATAAGTGGCTGTAGGATGAGAAGAATAAGAAAAAAGAGGAGCTGAGCTTGATGAAGTTGTGGAAATGCAGCAAGTTGTGGGAGTGCAGCAGTCGGATGATGTGTAGGAAATGCAGGACGAAGTTGATGAGCAGCAAGTTACTAGAGAACGAGGGTGCCAGAAGAAAATGTATCGAGAAGTCGCTTGAGGTTGTAAGAATAAGAAGAAACAAAAGTGAAAGCACAAGGGGAAGAAAAAATAAGTAGGTGAACTGTAATTTGAAGAAGTTGTTGGGGTTACTGAAGATGTTCTATAAGATCTTTCTGCTAACTACATGAAAAACAATAAATCCCTCCCTATTTCATCTTTGTATGATTCTCCTGATGAAAGGTAAGCTTCAAAACATGTGTAATTTGGCATTTAGACCATCTTTATTTCAATCAACTTCAAATGTTATCTATGCAGTTCGAGATAGAAGACTAGGAAGAGGAGCAGAAAAAAGCGGGCAGAATAATCTCGTTTTTAGAGTTTTTAGCAATGGTAAGGAAATCGGTAATCGTTAACTACTCGGTTGGCTTGTGAGTAGCGACTAATCGGAATTCGGACGATTAACTAATTTAATCGGTCGGTTATTAATTGGTGCAACCTACAAAAATTAGCACCTAAAACAAGTATGCCTCCTTTTGCACCTCAACCACCTACCCTCTTAAAGGCAGCCTCGAGCTCCCGGATGAGATCCTCAAGGCGCTCGAGCTCTTGTATCTAAGGTCCGGTCGGTAACTACGAGGAACTTGTCAACAACGACAAGGAACTAGTTGGTGATGGCGGAAATCGAGCTCCTGGAGGTAGGGATTGAGTGGGAGCTTCGCAAAACCTACTTCATTGGGGTGGGCTAGCGCATGGATGGGCTATATGTGTTGATAATTTTGCAATCTTTTTGACCAAGTGTAATAATTAATCGGGAACATACCTAGTAATCGGAATGTCAAAGATATTAATCGGGCTAAACGATTAACACAAATGATTAGTGGTAACCGACACAGTCAGGTCCCTAGTAGTGATTAATCGGCCTATTAATCGCTGATTCGGACGATTTTTTGAACAATGGTTTTTAGTGAGTCTGAACTATTGGTGTGAACTATATTTGAATCTGTTGTATGCGACATATAATTGATGTACATTGACAACATTTGTATTTTTCATAATTTTTAGGATATTATTAAATTTCTTGCCAGCAATGCAGAAAATGCATCCAGAGTTTGGTTAAATCGCCCCACCGTGTCCGGCCAATCAGGTTGCAGGAACAACCTGCTCACGGATCGCCCTTACAAAACACAATCTAAACCGTCCAGGCAAAGCGATCCAACATCTTGTCATAATTAGGTTTTAGGGTTGCGGGTGGCATTCTAGAAGGCCATATCCAACGGCCAAGGTTGGCTGGTGGGTTATCATCCAACATCCTTAGTTGGGCCTTAGGATTCCGCAAGTACTACTAGGTTTTGAGGGCGAGGGGGGTTGAAAGGAATATGCCCGAGAGGCAATAATAAGGTCTTTATTATCTTATTCCTTGTTTATGATGAATGTTTATTTCTCATGCTATAATTGTATTAATTGGAAACGTTAATACATGTGTGTTTAATAAACAAATAAATAGTTCCTAGTTATGCCTCTCATATATAAACTAGCTCGTTGATTAACAAGATGATCAAGGTTTCCTGATCATGGACATTGGATATTGTTAATAACAAGGTCACAACATTTGTGGAATGATGTGATGAACATTCATCCGAAGTATAGTAATACGATCAAAGTCATTATGTTTAAATTGCTATAACATTGTTACAAGTAACTTTAGTCCTTAGACCATGAGATCATGTGAATCACTAACACCGGAAGAGTAGCTTGATAATATCAAATGTCACATCGTAATAGGGTGACTATAAAGGTGGGTTCAGATACTCCGATAGTGTTATGTGGAGTCTCATGGATCAAGAGTAGAATTTGTCCATCCAAATGACAGAGAGATATACTATGGGCCCACTCGGTGATATCACATTGATATAGCTCGCTGATACGTCCAATTTGCATCACCATTCTATATCATAATTTGCCTCTATTCATTTATATATGTCTTATTATGAGGTATTACTTATGTCTTTTCTACTATTTTTGCATTTGGATGATTCTTGGAGGATGGACTGCCGGAGTCTGGATTCTGATGGAAAATGAGGTGTTTTGATGCAATTTCCCGAATATCATAAAAATACCAGAAAAATATGGAAAAATTATATTTTCCCGGAAGACCGAGGAAGCCAGAAGGGGAGGAGAAGAAGGGCCACAGGGGGCCCACACCACCTAGGCGCGGGCTCACCTGACCCCACGCCTAGGGCAGGTGTGGCCCACCTGCCTGGCCTACGACTCCGACCTCTCACCTATATCTTCCTAACAAAACCCTAATACCAGGAGAGCGACCACAAATAGATTTTCGCCGCCTCTGTGGGGCGGAAAACACCGAGAGAGAAAGATATCTCTGGCAGACAGATTTCTGCCGAGGAAATTCCTTCCTAGAGAGGGGAGATCATCGCCATCAACACCGTCATCAAGCTAGGCTTCATCGGGATCATCCTCATCATCATCCACACCATCATCACCACTCCATCCCGCTGTAACAATTGTGTTGGATATTGCTTTGGTTCTTAGGGGAAACTTTCCCGGTGTTAATTACTATTGTAGTTGATGCTTATGAGTGGAACCATTGGATTATTGTTTATGTTCAGATTGTTATCCATCACCATATCATATTTGATCTTTATCCATATGATGTCTTGTGAGCAGTTCGTCTAGTTCTTGAGGACATGGGAGAAGTCATGTTGTTATTAGTGGATCTGTGTTGAGTTATTATTCAATGGTTTAGTATTTAAGTTGTGGTGCTATTCTTCTAGTGGTGTCATGTGAACATCGACTACATGATACTTCACCATTTATGGGTCTAGAGGAATGCATTGTGTATTTGGATACTAATTGTGGGGTTGCCGGAGTGACAGAAACCTGAACCCCCGTTAGGACACCTTTGCACAAGAGAGCGTAGGATATCAGAGTTTAAGGCTGTGGTTAGGTTTATATCTTAATTACTTTACTGTAGTTACGAATGTTTGCAGGGGGTTTCATCACAAGTATGTATTAGTCCAAGTAAGGTCGGTACATTAGCACAGGTTCACCCACACAACACTTACAACACTTACAACACCAAAGAAGAGTACTCAGCTATTTGAAGCAAAAGCACTTGACAGAATTCCCATGTGTCCTCGAGAATGTTTGGTCCTTATAAGTATTTCCACCGGCTTGTCCTTTGCTAAGAAAGGATTGGGCCACTTGCTGCGTTTGTTCTTTATTACTTGCTCTTTGTTTTGTTGCCTTATCAGAAAACCCCTAGAAATCCGTTTGCTAAGTATTTACAGAGATTTCCTGCTCCATACCACTAGTAAACACCTTCTGCTCCTCATTGGGATCGACACTCCTATTTATCAAAAGTACTACGATACTGAAGGGAATATGCCCTGAGAGGCAATAATAAAATGTTTATTATGTGTATTCCAAGTATATGATAGATGTTTATTTTGCATGCTATAATTGTATTAATACGGAAACGTTAATACATGTGTGTTTAATAAACAAACAGAAAGTTCCTAGTTATGCCTCTCATAAACTAGTTCGTTGATTAACAAGATGATCATGGTTTCCTGATCATAGACATTGGATGTTGTTAATAACGAGGTCACAGCATTAGTGTAATGGTGTGATGAACATTCATCCGAAGTATAGCATTACGATCAAAGTCATTGAGTTTATATTGCTATAAACAAACTACGAAGTAATCCTAATCCTTAGACCATGATATCATGCCAATCACTAACACCGGAAGAGTTTCTTGTTGACATCAAACGTCACTCCGTAACTGGGTGATTATAAAGATGGCTTCAAAGCTACTAAAGTGTTATGTTGAGAATCATGGATCAAGAGTGGAATTTGTTCATCCCGATGACGGATAGATATGCTCTGGGCCCTCTCGGTGATATCACATTGGTTAGCTTGCAAGCAAGTGATTTGATCACTAGAATGTTATATCACGGGAACGAGAAAAGAGTGCATGTCAGTAACGAGATCAAACTAGGTATGGAGATACCGATGATCGAATCTTGGACATGTAATATATCGTGAAATAAAGGGATTAAGATACAAGCGTAAAAGGTTCCGACGATCACAGGAAAAGTCATCGTTGAATGTGTGGGAGTCAGTATGGATCTCCAGGTCCCACTATTGATTATTGATTGGAGAAGGGTCTCGATCATGTCCGCATTATTCGCGAACCATAGGGTGACACACTTAAGGGACACCGGCATCCAGTTGGAGCAAATGTTTCATGCCGAAAGAATAAACAAGCGCAGGAATTTATTTCGATACCGAAACAGGTTTTCGGGTGAAATTGCATAAAGTGGTTATGCATGTGAAATGGAATTCTAGCAAGGGGTTATTTTTGAATGTTTGTCATTAAATTAATTGACAAAATTCTGAATAAAATAAAAGAGTTTTATTTAATGAGAGTTTGATTTAATGGCATTTTTGAGTGGGATTTTGAGTGGAGGGAATTTAAAGGAATTTTGTGAGTGGAGTGTCCACCCACATGAAGAGGGGAGGGCAAGGGGAAGCCCCCATGCGCCGGACACCCCCTTGGGGTTCCCCCTCCTCCTATAAAAGGAGCCCCCCTCCTCACTTCTCACTCACCTCTCCTCGTGAAGGATCTCTCTCCCCCTCTAGAATTTATTCCCCATGGTCTCGGACTAGCGAGATACATGTTCCCGGTGGCTATTCGGCAAGAAAGGGTTGTGCTTCTGCTGCATCGCTGGAGCGAGGAGGCGGAGGTTGCCCGGTGTCTTATACGTGTGTGCGAGCACGGATGCGCTGCTGCTTTGCGGCGCTAGGACTTCCTCTCGATCTTGAGATCGGCAAGAGATCGTCTATATCAACCACGAGTTGAACTCGTTAAGCTTTGTCGGTCTTCAAGGGTATGTTCTCTACGGATATACATCCGCCCGTTGTTTGTATCTAGTAGATAGATCTTGGTACATAGTTCCCATCATAGGAAATTTTTTGTTTTCTATGTTGCGAACCCTACAGTGGTATCAGAGCCGGATCTATGCATAGATACTTTACATGGGTAGTACACATATGAGTATGTGGGCGATGATGATCATGTTGTTGCTACTTTGTTGTAATTTTGGATATTGGTGGCATAGTGGGATGAAGCGGCCCGGACAAACTTTACATGTCCTCGCACATGAGACCTGTTCCACGCTTGACATGCAACTAGTTTGCATAAGTGGCTAGCGGGTGTCTGTCTCTCCTACTATAGTCAATATCTATTTTGCAACGAGTTGTCAACAATTTGGTTATCCTCGTTGTGGTTCATTATCGTAGGTAAGAACGGTTCTATCTCGAAAGCCCTAAGCCACGTAAAACTTGCAATGGATAAATTAGAGGCGTCTAGTTTAGATTGTTGCTGGGATAGTGTTATGATATGGTGATGTTGTAAGTAGAAGTATGAGATGATACTCTTACAACATACATAACGTGTAATCTCCATAGACCTTGGACTTGCACATATAGGTATGATAGTGATCATACCACGGTGCACATGATAGAGATCATATGCGGGAACCATATCATTTCACTAATAAATGTGATGTTTGATAGCATCTTATATTGCTTGTTTAGCTCTTTGTTAGCATAATAAGATGATCCCTCTTTTAAATATCAAGATAAGAATGTGTTCTTCCTTTAGTATGCATCGATTATGTTTTCGTCGCTCCAAGACATCACGTGATGATCGGGTGTTCTTGGATCCACGACCATATTTCGGGTGTAAAACAGTTACACACGCGAATACTAAGGTTCTAACTTGGCGAGCCTAGAATGTACAGACATGGCCTCGGAACACGGACCGAAAGGTTAAGCATGAGTCATATAGTAGATATGATGCCCATTTGATGCTCGCCTTTGAAGCTACACCGACTCACGTGATGATCGGACTTGGTGTAGTGGATTTGGTTCATGTAATCACCAAAAAGGCACGAGGGATGTCGTTTTTGAGTGGGAGTTCATTCGTAATATGGATTATTTGAACTCAATCTATCATACACTTAGTCTAAACTTTACAAATTCTGTTGTAGATGGCACCACCTGCTTTTAATTTCAATGTGTTCATGGAGAAAGAGAAACTTGCAACGAACGGTAGCAACTTTATCGAATGGGCCATGAATTTGAGGATTCTCCTCTCTGCTGCACAAAAGCAATACGTGCTAGAAGCGCCACTAGGCCCCCTACCTTTTGAGGATGCCACTGACGAGGAGAAGAATGTCTATCAGACTCGTCAGGAGGACCACAACTTAGTTCATTGCGGCATATTGTATGGGCTAGAGCCGGAACTTCGAAAGCTTTTCGAAAACGGCAATGCATTTGATACAATGGGTGAGTTGAAAATGATTTTCGACACACATGCTGCTGTAGAGAGCTACAACGCTTCAGAAAAGTTCTTTAGCTGCATGATGGAAGAGCACAGCTCCGTTAGTGAGCATGTACTCAAGATGTCGGGTTATGCCGATAAGCTTGTGTCCTTGGGAATATCGATTCCCATTGACTTAGGCATCCATCGTGTTCTGCAGTCTCTGCCACCTAGCTATAAGAGCTTCGTGATGAACTATAATATGCAAGGCATGAAGAAGTCTCTCCCCGAGCTTCTGTCAATGCTTAAAACTGCAGAAGTGGAGATCAAAAAGGAACATCAAGTGTTGATGATCAATAGGAACACTGGTTTCAAGAAAGACAAGAAGGGAAAACGAAAGGGAAGTAAGGGCGGCAAGCCTGTTGCCGTGCCTGAAAATAAACCCCGAGTTGGACCTAAGTCTGATACCGAGTGCTACTATTGTAAGGGGACTGGCCACTGGAAGCGCAACTGCCCCAAGTATTTGGCAGACAAGAAAGCCGGCAAGGCAAACAAAGGTATATATGATATACATGTTATTGATGTGTACTTGACTAGTGCTCGCAGTAGCACCTGGGTATTTGATACCGGTTCAGTTGCTAATATTTGTAACTCGAATCAGGGGCTGCGGAACAAGCGACCGCTAGCAAGGGGTGAGGTCAACATGCATGTCGGCAATGGATCAAGCGTTGATGTGATCGCCGTCGGAACGCTGCCTCTCCACATGCCGTCGGGATTAGCTATAAACTTGAATAATTGTTATCTGGTGCCTTCACTGAGCATGAACATTGTATCTGGATCGTGTTTGATGCGAAGTGGTTATTCATTTAAATCCAAGAACAATGGTTGTTCCATTTATATGAATGAAATCTTTTATGGTCATGCACCGATGATGAATGGTTTATTTCTTTTGGATCTCGATAATAATGTTACACATATTCATAATGTTGATGCTAAAAGGATTAAACTAAATGATGATATATCCGCATATATGTGGCACTGCCGTCTAGGTCATATTGGCGTTAAACGCATGAAGAAGCTCCATTCAGATGGACTTTTGGAATCACTTGATTATGAATCATTTGATACATGTGAGCCATGCCTTATGGGCAAGATGACTAGAACGCCGTTTTCCGGTTCAATGGAACGGGCGACAGATTTATTGGAAATCATACATTCTGATGTATGCGGTCCAATGAGTGTGTCGGCGCGAGGTGGATATCGTTATTTTGTTACTTTCACGGATGATTTGAGTAGATACGGTTATATCTACTTGATGAAACATAAGTCTGAAACCTTTGAAAAGTTCAAGGAATTTCAGAATGAAGTGGAAAATCATCATAATAGAAAGATCAAATTTCTATGGTCCGACCGTGGAGGTGAGTATCTAAGTTACGAGTTTAGCACTCACATGAAAGAGTGTGGAATTGTTTCACAACTCACACCTGCCGGAACACCACAGCGAAATGGTGTGTCGGAACGTCGTAATCGTACTTTATTAGATATGGTTCGATCTATGATGTCTCTGACGGACTTGCCATTGTCATTTTGGGGCTATGCACTAGAAACTGCTGCATTCACTTTAAATCGGGCACCATCTAAATCCGTTGAAAAGACACCGTATGAATTGTGGTTTGGAAACAAACCTAAGCTGTCATTTCTTAAAGTTTGGGGATGCGATGTTTATGTGAAGAAACTTCAAATGGATAAACTCGAACCCAAAGCGGAAAAATGCGTCTTCATAGGATACCCTAAGGAAACTATTGGGTATTCCTTCTATCACAGATCCGAGGGCAAGGTTTTTGTTGCCAAGAATGGATCCTTTCTAGAGAAAGAGTTTCTCCCGAAAGGTGTGAGTAGTCGGAAGGTAGAACTCGAAGAGGTTATTGAACCTTCTCTTCAAAGTATGGCGAGTAGCGCAGCGCCGGAAGTTGTTCCGGAGTTGGCTTCACCTGTTGAAGAGGGAACTAATGATAATGATCATGAAACTCCGAAAGAGAGTACTACAACCTCGCAGGTCTAACAGGACGCGTGCAGCTCCCGAGCTGTACAGAAATCCTGTCATGAATTTCATGGTTGATGAAAATGATGACCCTGCGACGTATGAAGAAGCGATGATGAGCCCGGATTCCATCAAATGGTTAGAAGCCATGAAATCCGATATGGAATCCATGTATGAAAATCAAGTTTGGAACTTGGTGGACTTACCTCACGACCGAAAGGCTGTGGAGAACAAATGGATTTTCAAAAGGAAAATTGATGCTGATGGTAATATAACCGTCTATAAAGCTCGACTTGTCGCAAAGGGGTTTCGACAAATTCAAGGAGTTGACTACGATGATACATTCTCTCCCGTAGCGATGCTAAAATCAGTTAGGATTATGTTAGCAATTGCTGCATATTTCGATTATGAGATATGGAAGATGGATGTCAAAACCGCGTTTCTCAATAGTAATATTGAAGAAGATTTGTATATGATACAACCAAAGGGTTTTGTCGATCCTAAGGATGCTAACAAGGTGTGCAAGCTCCAGCGATCCATCTATGGATTGAAGCAAGCATCATGAAGTTGGAATCTCCGCTTTGATGAGGTGATCAAAGAGTTTGGATTTGTTCAAACTTATGGAGAAGCTTGTATTTACAAGAAAGTGAGTGGGAGCAATGTGGCATTTCTGATATTATATGTGGATGACATATTATTGATCGAAAATGATATAGATCTTTTAAACAGTGTTAAAAGTTATCTAAACAGCAAATTTTCAATGAAGGACCTAGGTGAAGCGTCATACATATTAGGCATAAAGATCTATAGAGATAGATCTAGGCGCCTAATAGGGCTATCGCAAAGTACATACCTTGATAAGATTTTAAAGAAGTTTAAAATGGAAGATAGTAAGAAGGGGTTCTTACCTATGACACAAGGCACGACATTGAGTAAGACTCAAAGTCTGGCTTCGGCGGAAGAAAGAGAGATAATGGACAAGGTCCCCTATGCTTCAGCCATAGGCTCTATAATGTACGCCATGCTATGTACAAGACCGGATGTGGCACATGCTATTAGTTTGACTAGTAGGTACCAATCGGATCTAGGTTCAGAACACTGGAAAGCGGTCAAGAATATCCTTAAGTACTTGCGAAGAACTAAGGATATGTTTCTTGTATACGGAGGTGAAGAAGAGCTCGTCGCTAAGTGTTATGTCGACGCTAGCTTTGACACCGATCCGGATGACTCTAAGTCTCAATCCGGATACGTATTTCTCATGAATGGCGGAGCGGTTAGTTGGAGGAGCTACAAACAACCTGTGGTGGCGGGATCAACAACTGAGGCCGAATATGTTGCTGCTTCAGAAGCGGCTCAGGAAGCAGTTTGGATGAAGGAGTTCATATCCGAACTAGGTGTGGTTGCAAACGCGTTGGACCCAATGGTGATCTATTGTGACAACAATGGTTCCATTGCCAATGCCAAAGAGCCAAGGTCTCACAAGCATTCCAAGCATATTAAGCGTCGGTTACACTCCATCCGCGAGCATGTCAAGGATGGAGATATAAAGATTTGTAAAGTACATACGGATCTCAATGTAGCAGATCCGTTGACTAAAACTCTCCCTAGAGCAAAACATGATCTACACTAGAACTCCATGGGTGTTAGATACATCACAATGTAACTAGATTATTGTCTCTAGTGCAAGTGGGAGACTGAAGGGAATATGCCCTGAGAGGCAATAATAAAATGTTTATTATGTGTATTCCAAGTATATGATAGATGTTTATTTTGCATGCTATAATTGTATTAATACGGAAACGTTAATACATGTGTGTTTAATAAACAAACAGAAAGTTCCTAGTTATGCCTCTCTCATAAACTAGTTCGTTGATTAACAAGATGATCACGATTTCCTGATCATAGACATTGGATGTTGTTAATAACGAGGTCACAGCATTAGTGTAATGGTGTGATGAACATTCATCCGAAGTATAGCATTACGATCAAAGTCATTGAGTTTATATTGCTATAAACAAACTACGAAGTAATCCTAATCCTTAGACCATGAGATCATGCCAATCACTAACACCGGAAGAGTTTCTTGTTGACATCAAACGTCACTCCGTAACTGGGTGATTATAAAGATGGCTTCAAAGCTACTAAAGTGTTATGTTGAGAATAATGGATCAAGAGTGGAATTTGTTCATCCCGATGACGGATAGATATGCTCTGGGCCCTCTCGGTGATATCACATTGGTTAGCTTACAAGCAAGTGATTTGATCACTAGAATGTTATATCACGGGAACAAGAAAAGAGTGCATGTCAGTAACGAGATCAAACTAGGTATGGAGATACCGATGATCGAATCTTGGACATGTAATATATCGTGAAATAAAGGGATTAAGATACAAGCGTAAAAGGTTCCGACGATCACAGGAGAAGTCATCGTTGAATGTGTGGGAGTCAGTATGGATCTCCAGGTCCCGCTACTGATTATTGATTAGAGAAGGGTATCGATCATGTCCGCATTATTCGCGAACCGTAGGGTGACACACTTAAGGGACACTGGCATCCAGTTGGAGCAAATGTTTCATGCCGAAAGAATAAACAAGCGCAGGAATTTATTTCACTAGATACCGAAACAGGTTTTCAGGTGAAATTGCATAAAGTGGTTATGCATGTGAAATGTAATTCTAGCAAGGGTTATTTGTGAATGTTTGTCATTAAAGTAATTGACAAAATTCTGAATAAAATAAAAGAGTTTTATTTAATGAGAGTTTGCATTAAATTTGGTGGAAATTTAATGGCATTTTTGAGTGGGATTTTGAGTGGAGGGAATTTAAAGGAATTTTGTGAGTGGAGTGTCCACCCACATGAAGAGGGGAGGGCAAGGGGGCATCCCCCATGCGCCGGCCACCCCCTTGGGGTCCCCCTCCTCCTATAAAAGGAGCCCCCCTCCTCACTTCTCACTCACACCTCCTCGTGAAGGATCTCTCTCCCCCTCTAGAATTTATTCCCCATGGTCTCGGACTAGCGAGATACATGTTCCCGGTGGCTATTCGACAAGAAAGGGTTGTGCTTCCGCTGCATCACTGGAGCGAGGAGGCGGAGGTTGCCCGGTGTCTTGTACGTGTGTGCGAGCACGGATGCGCTGCTGCTTTGCGGCGCTAGGACTTCCTCTCGATCTTGAGATCGGCAATATATCGTCTACATCAACCACGAGTTTAACTCGTTAAGCTTTGTCGGTCTTCAAGGGTATGTTCTCTACGGATATACATCCGCCCGTTGTTTGTATCTAGTAGATAGATCTTGGTACATAGTTCCCATCGTAGGAAATTTTTTGTTTTCTATGCTGCGAACCCTACAGATACACCCCCTATACTTGTGGGTCATCAAGACTATTTTCTGGCACCGTTGTCGGGGAGTGAAGCGCTATTGAAGAGTGGAACTGGTAAAGGAAACTTCTACTGTGTGTATTGCTTTTTGTTACTACTTGTTTCTTTGTTTCCAATATGGATAACCCACTTGCTTTTCTGTTTGGGAAAACTACTAGCACTGCTATGGTAGTAGATGAACCACCACCTGTTTAGATAGATCCTTTTAAGATACCTACAAGTATTGTTGATCATGTTATGGATAATTATTATTTTGGGGATGGAACTGTCCATCCTGGTGATCATTTGCTTTTTATCCATGAATTATGCGGGTTGTTTAAGTGTGCGGGTATCACAACTGAATAGGTGAAGAAGAATTTACTCTCCATATCCTTGAAAGGGAGAGCTTAAGAATGGTATAATCTGCTGAAGAATGGACAATCCATGGAATGGGAGGAAATGGCTCCTCTCTTCTATTCTAAATTATATCCTCCCAGTGAGATTCATAAGGATAGAAATCTGATATATAACTTTTGGCCTCGTGATGGAGAGAGTACAACTCAAGCTTGGGGGGATTGAAGTTACTAATGCTTAAATGTCCTATTCATGAACTCCCTAACAATATTATTATCAATAACTTTTATGCTAGGCTTTCTCTTCATGATAAAGATTTACTAGATGCTTCTTGTGCTGGAGCATTCACACGTATGAAGGAAGAAGATAAATGGGATCTACTAGACCGTATTCAAGAGAACACTGAAGCTTGGGAGAATGACAAAGGAAGAAAGTGAGGTATAAACTATGATTATGAATGCATTAAATCTTTTATGGGAACTGATGATTTCCATGATATTAGCAATGAGTTTGGTCTTGATTCCCAAAGTATTGCCAATTGTTTTAAGGCCTTTCCCTCTTACATAGAAATTCCCAAGAAGAAGTGGAATAAGTACCATGCACCTTATAAAGGTGTTGTTAGTCATGTTCCTGTTAGAAGAACTCAAGTTTGTACTACTAATCATATTATGCCTGAACCTTATGTTGAGAAAGTTCCTTTCCCAGCTAAGGTAAAGGAGTATTCTATGATTATTAGTGCAAATAATAATGGTACAATGAAAACTCTGGTGCCTATTGAGCAATTGAATATTGAACCTGTGGTAACTATTGTGAAAGATCTTGACGCTAGAGATATAGAGGATGAGCATATTGTCTTCTGTGAGACGCTTCTAATATTATCTCTCATCCTAGTAAGGCTATAAAAGCTAGTGTTCATGTGCTTTCTGTTAAATTTGTGATCATTGCTACTATGGTTTATGTGATATTGGTGCTAGTTCTAGTGCTATTCCTTATGATATTTACAGGGAAATTATGCATGAAATTGGTCCTTGTGAGCTTGAGGACATTGATGTGGTTATTCACCTTGCTAATAAGGAAACCATTTGCCCAATCGGTATTGTAAGAGATGTGGAGGTTCTTTGTGGTAAGATTAAGTATCCTGCTAATTTTCTAGTGCTTAATTCAGCAGCTAGCAAAACTTGTCCTATCATTTTTGGTAGACCTTTCTTGAACACTTGTGGACCTATTATAGATTGTAAGAAGGATAAAGTTTTAAGTAAGTTTGATGGAGATTCTTATGAGTTTAACTTTTCCAAATTTGCTAAATCTCCTTGTGAAAATAGGTTGCCTAATAAAGATTTCAGGATGGAACAACTTGCTTCTATTGATCCAGTTTATGACCTTGGACCTCTTTTTGGTGACTATAAGTATGCTCATTCTTGTGATAAAATTGATTCCTTTGACAGTTATATTGTCAACTTTAGTCAAGGTACTACTAAAAGTTATTTTGAGAGAGGGAAACATGGTTTTATGCATCTCCATAATGTTAAGTTTCCCCGTTTTATGTTGAAAGCTTTGAAGTTGCATTTGTTTTGTCTTCCCATGCTGGTGCCTTTTTGTTTCAACAATTTGTTTTCTCATGATACCCCCATGCATAGGAAGTGGGTTAGACTCAAGTGTGTTGGTTATTTGCTTCTTGATGCTCTCTTTCACTTCAAATATTTATCTCCTTTGTGAGCATTTTTGAAAGTTTCAAGCCTAACTTAAAGGCATTAAAGAAAAGTACTTGTTGAGAGATAACCCAAGAGTTTGGTTGAGTCTTGGAAGTTATTACCTCAGTAATAACCGCTCCTTATCCTTTTTGTTTTGTTTTTTTTGTCAATTTCAACTACTTTTGTGAAGTAGAGGAGTTGTGAAAAGTGGTTGTCCTAGGACAGATTTTTGTGCTGCATTGTATAAATTCGTGAGGGATCTCAGTACATTGGATGGAGTTGTATTTTTCCGAGCTTGTTCTCCAAGTTGTTACCCAACTGTCATTAGTTCTGCACTTTTTTATTTGAGCAACAGAAGGTTTTCGAAAAAATCAATCTTTACCTGCTGGTCTGTTTTGACAGATTTCTGTTATCATTTGCATTTACCTCTTATAGAAGCCTTTGTTTTGATGGATTTCAGTTGAAGTGTGCACCCAAAGGTTAATTTTTTTTGCTTACACTAATGTTGCCGTTGAAGTTTGTGTATTTCCTTGAGAGAAAAGGAATTTCCAGGAGAAAGAGGAAAGGAGTCTGTAGAGTTCGTCTTTGAATAGGTAAAAAAGTGGTGAAAACAGAAGGTTCGTGAAACCACAATATTTTTATATTTTTGATGTTTTTAATACATAAGGGAAGTTACAAGACGGAACAGAGGAGGAACCGGAGGCTGGGGTGTCCAAACCCACCCCAGGCGCGGGCCCCAGCTACCCCGCGCCTGGAGGGGGTGTGCCTCCCCCGAGCTCCATCTCCGCCTTGTTTTCGTATCAGCACCTTCCTTATGCTTTGAAACTTCATAATATATAACCCCCCGGATCCCCCGAGGTTCGTGCATCATGTTCTCGTCGTGTTTTCATTTCGATCTGTTTCTATTAGGAAAACTTCTCAAGTTTAGAGCACCATGGTCTCCGCCAACGATAAAGGCAAGAAGCTCGAGGAAGACGATCCTCGCAAACCCAAGGAGGAGGATATTTTGGTAGGTTATGAAGGATACATGGAGGAGGACAAGCAACCGGACACCCGTACTACCATCGCAAGCATTGGATTGGTGGCAAATCCTACCAAGCTTAAGAGGACAGAACAGATGTCTACATGAGTGAAACCTTCGTGTCATATACTCGCTCCACGGACACTTCCTCCTTGTACCACTCATTCTAACCATGCAGGGAAGGAACACTCTAAGAAGGAAGAGTGGAGGAAGAATAACAAGGATTGGGATCCTCGGTCCAAATTGACCATGAGCTGCATTGAGCATAATTCAAAATTGATTCGTACTCTGACCTTCGATATGGAGGATTTGAAAGAAACTTATCGAGGAGCTTATCAAGAGAACACCACCACCACCGAAGGAGTAATTCGTCATCAGGTTTGGCATCCCCTTGGCTTGTTCCAAGCTTGGGGGAGTGCCACGGTATCACAATCATTATCTTTTACCTTTTTAGTGGATTCATATCTTTGGTAGAGAGGTTATTTTATATGTTGGTTTGCATTTGGAAGTATCTCTCCTTTAGTTGATTATCTATGTATCCCTTGGTGTGAGTGCCTTTATTGGATTATTAATGAGAAGTTTCATCTTTTACTTTTTGGCACTTCTTATTTTAGTCTGCAATCTCTATTATATGATGGATCTTGTTGACCAGTATTGTCATCACTTTGGGATCATCAAGTGGATCTAAATTGGTTTTGGCAAACCGAGTTTTGGTCAGTAGCAATACTTTTTGAGACTTGAAAGAAAAAGAGAAAAAGCTTACAGGTATTTTGTATCATTTATTTTCTTTCTTGTTGGCTCATAAGCTTAGTATTCTCTATTTAAGATCTTTTGTGTCTTTAAGGAATATTGCATGTTTGGTTTTATTACTTGTATGTTTGCTTGTTTATTTCAACTCTCTTGCTTGCTACCCAGCCTTGCTAGCCAAAAACCTGTTTTGAGAAGGCATACTTCTCATGTTTCCAATCCCTTTGAACCAAAACTTTTGCCATTTGTGTCCACCATATCTACCTAGTAGCTTTTTCTATTCCAAGCAAATTCTCAAGCTTCATCTACCTTTCGAATTAAAAAGTATTTTGTTATGTGAAAACTAGTTAGTAAAGCTCTCACGACTTGATGGCACACCTTATTTTCTTGCCCCTAATAGAATTGAACCATTGTGCCATCGAAGTTGTATATGCTTGCATCTATATGTTGGAATTAGCAGAACCGTGCTATCACGGGGAACGCTTTCAACATTGCACCTGTAATTTGTATTCAGTTGATATCGTGCTCTTTTGTCTATGGATGTCATCGGTGTGAAATAAAGAGGGAACTTGTAAGTCCATGGAGTCTGTATTTTGTGTTAGAGAAACGCCTGGGCCGCTAGCTTAAGCCATGCCTAATCATGGTGGAAACTTGCAGCATCACCATAGTGAGCTATCTATGAAGCATCCTCAAAAAAAATCTATGCACATAGTAAATAAAAAGAACGCTGAGATGCTTATTGTCTGCTTGCATTGTCATTTTAGTTATGGGAAAGCTCCTGTACCATGTGCAAGGGGTACCCTGTTGGCGGTTCTCTATGATACGCATGTACTTACAATGACAAGAACTTACCGGTGACCAAAGTTGAGTAGCATGAGGAGTGGCCCTCATATTCAAGGGACATGAGATTGCCAACTTATATTTCGTCAAGCATATACTCCATCTTTGTGCACTTTAACCTTAACCATCTCAAGATGCCTATGATAGGGGCAATGAGGGATCAAAGCTAGTAAGTACCATAATCTTTTGGAAGCTCTTTATGACTTGTAATCCCTGCTACCCTCTATAAAGGGACCTTCTCCTAGTTAGCAAGTTGAGTCAGTAAACCTACTTCCTCTCTATCTCCAGCAAGCATTTGAGTTGTTGTGTTTCAAGCATTCATATGGTGATTTATTCAATCATGTTCTTTATTTTCCTTGTTTGCACAAAACTCTTATTTATTGAGTATTACTTTGAAAGCCTTCATTGAAAAACCTTTTTGAGCAAAGAGTGCTCGTGTTATAAAACTTCTACAAAAAGCTTTTTGTGAAACTGTTTGCCAGCTGTTCTCTGACCAGGAACAAGAGTTTGCCAATTCCAATTATGATTTATCTTTATGCATATCTATTGTGACTCATGTACTTGTTGCAAGATAAGTTATATAATGGCGAGTTGCTTTCTTCTATGAGTTATGTAATGGTAAGTGTGATGCTTCTTGTCCGTATTCTTTTATCGACACTTCACTGCATAAACCTGTGGACATGTTTACTGAGCTCAGTTTTCGCTTGGGGACAAGCGAAGGTCTAAGGTCAGGGGGAGTTGATACGTCCAATTTTCATCACCATTCTAGATCATAATTTGCCTCTATTCATTGATATATGTCTTATTATGAGGTATTACTTATGTCTTTTCCACTGTTTTTGCATGTTGGATGATTCTTGGAGGATGGACCGCTGGAGTCTGGATTCTGATGGAAAAGGAGGTGTTTTGATGCAATTTCACGAAGATCAGAAAAATACCAGAAAAATATGGGAAAATTATATTTCCCCGGAAGACTAAGGAAGCCAGAAGGGGAGGAGAAGAAGGGCCACAGGGGGCCCACACCCCCTAGGCGTGGGCCCACCTGACCCCGCGCCTAGGGCAGGTGTGGCCCACCTGCCTGGCCTCCGACTCCGCCCTCTCGCCTATATCTTCCTCACGGAACCCTAATACCAGGGGAGTGACCATAGATAGATTTCCGCCGCCTCTGCGGGGCAAAAAACACCGAGAGAGAAAGATCTCTTCGGCAGACAGATTTCTACTGGGGAAATTCCTTCCCGGAGAGGGGAGATCATCGCCATCAACACCGTCATCAATCTAGGATTCATCGGGATCATCATCATCATCATCCACACCATCATCTTCACCAGTACCATCATCACCACTCCATCCCGCTATAACAATTGTGTTGGATATTGCTTTAGTTCTTAGGGGAAACTTTCCCGGTGTTAATTACTATTGTAGTTGATGCTTGTGAGTGGAACCATTGGATTATTGTTTATGTTCAGATTGTTATCCATCACCATATCATCTTTGATCTTGATCCATATGATGTCTTGTGAGTAGTTTGTCTAATTCTTGAGGACATGGGAGAGGTCATGTTGTTATTAGTAGATCTGTGTTGAGTTATTATTCAATGGTTTAGTATTTAAGTGGTGGTGCTATTCTTCTAGTGGTGTCATGTGAACGTCGACTACATGATACTTCACGATTTATGGGCCTAGGGGAATGCATTGTGTATTTGGCTACTAATTGTGGGGTTGCCGGAGTGACAAAAATCTAAACCCCTGTTAGGACACCTTTACACAAGGGAGCGTAGGATCTCAGAGTTTAAGGCCGTGGTTAGGTTTATATCTTAATTACTTTCCTGTAGTTACGGATGTTTGCAGGGGGTTTAATCACAAGTATGTATTAGTCCAAGTAAGGTCGGTACATTAGCACAGGTTCACCCACCCAACATTTACAACACCAAAGAAGAGTACTCAACTATTTGAAGCGAAAGCACTTGACAGAATTCCCATGTGTCCTCGAGAACGTTTGGTCATTATAAGTATTTCCACAGGCTTGTCCTTTGCTTAGAAAGGATTGGGCCACTTGCTGCGTTTGTTCTTTATTACTTGCTCTTTATTTTGTTGCCTTATCATAAAATCCCTAAAAATCCGTTTGCTAAGTATTTACGGAGATTTCCTGCTCCATACCACTAGTCAACATCTTCTTCTCCTCGTTGGGATCGACACTCCTATTTATCGAAAGTACTATGATACACCCCCTATACTTGTGGGTCACCACTCGCAAGCAAGTGATGGGGATCACTAGAATGTTATATCACGGGAACAAGAAAAGAGTACATGCCAGTAACGAGCCAGGTATGGGGATACCTATGATTGAATCTCGGACATGTAAAATATCGCGAGACAAAGGGATATAGCTACAATGTAAAAGGTCCACACGATCACAAGAAGTCATCGTTGAATATGTGGGAATCAATATGGATCTCCAGGTCCTACTGCTGATTATTGATCGGAGAGGGGTCTCGATCATGTATGCATTATTCACAAACCATAGGGTGACACACTTAAGGGAGTGGACGGGTTGCTTGTGGCAGAGATTGAAATACGGACACCTAGGCCCAGCGGAGGAGCACGGCAGGTCGGCTGACAGGATGAACTCAAACAGCGCTATTTCAATCTCCCGGTTGTTGGCGGAAAAGAGTGGCCGCGGTGGCGGATCCCTAGCCGACACCAATTTAGAGGCGGAGGCGGGTCTGGTCGCGCCGATCTGGAGACGGTTTTCTACGTATGCTCGTCTCTATTTGCTTGACGGTGGTGGAAGGAAAAGAGCAGGGCAGTGGCAACCTGGGTAAATAGAACGAAGTTTAGGGGCAGTGTAATGTACCGTTTCATTCTTTAACTCCAAAGCCGCGGGAAGCTACGGGAAGCACCTCTCGAGGTGCTTTCCCTCGCCTGTGTATTTTGCGCGATGGCTTTGGAAAAGCCCGCAGCGCAGCTACCATGTTTGTTTCGTTTCACCCGCTTTTTTCTATGGAAAGCCAAGAAAATCCCAAACAAACACCCCCTAAACAATCATAGGCATGTGCTCTATATATAGTCATACATGCTCGCAATGAGAACTTGCACAACATCTTTTGTCCTACCAGCCCGTTGCAGCGGGGCCTTAAGGGAACTACTAGCAATCATTAGCACTCCATGAACACATGTGATCCTCACATCACAGCCATCCCCTCAGGTTGTCCCAATTTCTATCACTTCGGGGCCTTTGGATTCGGACAATGATATATGTACATAACTTGCAGATAAGATCACAAACAATACTATCATAATGATTCAATAATAAGTTCAGATCTGAGATCATGGCACTCGGGCCATAGTGACAAGCATTAAGCACAACAAGTTGCAACAAAGTCAAATATCACTAATAGAGATACTAGGCACCATGCCCTAACAATCTTATCCAATTACATGATAGAACTCGTCCAATCCCTACCATCCCCATAGCCTACAGCGGGGAATTACTCACTCATGGATGAGGGAAACATGGATGGTTGATGGAGAGGCCTTGGTGATGATAATTGCGATGATCCTCTCCAAATTCCACGTCCCGGCAGGGTGCCAGAACGGAGTTTCTGGTTCCAAATCGCGGTTTCTAGTGGTGGCGGCGCAGCGGAACTCTTTCTGGAAAAACATCGACCCTCCCCCCCCCCCGCCGTTTTTAGGTCAAGAGGCATCTTATAGGCGAAGAGGGAGACCATGGGGGTGCATAGGGTGGCCACACCCCCTCTAGGCGCGGGCTGGGCCCACCCGCGCGGCAGGGGGTGTGGGCCCTCTAGGGCTCCACTCCGTCTCGTATTCTGGCTCCGTGGATCTTCTGGTGAAATAGGATTTTTGGCATATTTTCCGGGATTTTTCCTGATAGTTGATTTTCTGCATAAAAACTAGACACCAAGGTAATTCTGTTGAAAACAGAGTCAGTCCGTGTTAGTTGTATCCAAATCACACAAGTTTAGAGGAGAAACAATAGTAAAAGTGTTCGAGAAAGTAGATATGTTTTGGACGTATCAACTCCCCCAAGCTTAGCTTATTGCTCGTCCTCAAGCAATTCAGTTGAAAACTGAGTGCGATAAAAGAACTTTCACGAACACATTTGCTTCATATGATGTATATATTCTCAGCACAGGAGTAGATACTTAGGCAATTCATAATAAAGAGTATGCAACTAAGTCTACTCAATAGTCAATGCAAGCTATGAAGAGATTCCAACTCAATAATAATAAGTAGCATGAAACATAAACATAAGCAACATTGCAATGCTCATAATAAGGTATGATAGAGTGGTATCTCGCTTGCCTTTGTTTGTAGAACACAATATAAATGTCAAGGCACCTCTGAAGTTCACATGAAGACTAGAAGTAAACATATCAGAGATACAAGCATCAAATTCATGCCATAATTAACCAAGTTTTGAGAAAATCACATTACACTAAGAATGACAACTATGCTCTCAAGAAGGTGCTCATAGAATAAGTGGTGACTCAACAAGGAAGTGAAAAGGTTTTGAAAAGTTTGAAAGGCTTCCAAATGCTGAAAGTAAGGTACTCATTAGCTTTGAGCTCGCATTGCCCCTGTCATAGGCATATTTATATGGTTAAAGTGAAAGTGAGGTCCAATATGAGTTATATGCTTGACATACCATAAACTGGAAATCTCATGTCCCTTGAGTACGAGGGCCGCTCCTCATGCTACTCAAGTTTAGTTACCTATAAGTTCTTGTCATCATAAATACATGTGTATCATAGAGAACCACCAACGGGGTATCCCTTGCACATGATACATGAGCTATCCCATAACCAAAGTGACAAGGCAAGCAGACAATGAGCATCTCAGCGATCTTTTTATTTGCTATTTGCACAGATTTTTATTGAGGATGCTTCACAGATTGCTCATTATAATTATACTGCAAGTTTCCACCATGATTAGGCATGGATTAGGCTAGCAGCCTAGACGTTTCTCTAACACACACACACACACACACACACACACACATATATATATATATATAACTCCATGAACTCACAAGCTCCCCTTTTATTTCACACCGACGACATCCGCAAACAAAAGAGCATGATATCAACTAGATATATATCCATAAGTGTTGAAAGCGTTCCCCGTGACAGCACAGTTCTGCTAACTCCCAGCCTATAATTTGCAAGCAGATAACTTTCATGGACAGTCACAATGGTTCAAATTTATTAAGTGCAAGAAATAAAGTGTGTCATCAAGTTCGTGAGAGCTTTGCTAACTAACTTTCTCAAAACAATCTAACATTTTATTTGGAAGAAATGAGGCATAATGAATATGTACTGAATAGCAAATGATGCTAATAGGTAGGTACGGTGGACACTTTGGAAATATTGGTTTTGGGGAGTTGGATGCATAAGTAGAGAACATACTCAGTGCAAGTGAAGGCTAGAAATAGAGAGGGAGCGACAAACGATAGAGCAATAACTGTCATAATCATGTTTGCAACAAAACCGGACTAATTATGGCATGAAAGTGATACAAGAACTGTGAGGCAAAATAAATTATAGAGGTTTACTAACTATTGTTTAGTCATATGCATGCGTGAGCATGTGCCAAGTCGATTCATATGAAACATTCAGAGGAGGATATCACAATATCATACCAAAATATGAATAGAACAATGCAAACAAACATTCATATGATATGCTACAAACCATTAGCAAGCTGGATCTAATCATAAGAGAGCAAGAACTACTAAGCATCCATAAATAACATACACCTTACATGAACAGACTAAGCATGCTCACAATGATGAGTATATGTACAAAAATGAAAACAAATAGAGATCGTTACCAGCCTCTTACCACGCCTCAAGTTGTCTTAATGTTCATTATTGCTCTCCACTTGTGTGGCTTGAATAATAACATGAAACCAAACTCCAGTGAGAATTGCTAAACCCTGCAAAGAACTCACAAAACCAAAGAAGAACAACAAATATTTTTGGTGTTTTTGATTTTTTAAAGCAAGCACACAAAGTAAAAACAAACAAAGAAAAATCTTTTTGGATTTTTCTTTAAGGCAAACCAAAGCTAAAAAGAAAAGAAACAAACCAAGAGAAACAACATTTTTTTTGGTATTTTTGTGTTTTAAAAAAGTAGAAACAAAAACCAAAAAGAAAGCAAAACAATGGATATACAAAGAACCGACGAAACATGATATATAGATGAGTGTGATGTCGGTATACCTCCGCCAAGCTTAGGCCTTTAGCCTAAGTGGGGCTCAACTCCATGGTGACCAAGAAGTAGCACCTCCGTAGTACGACGAGGAGGCCCCTTCGTCCTGGTACGAGCTCGAGGACTCCTCTGTGTAGTGCTCAGAGGGGTCGTATGATGGCGCGTCCCCCTGATAGTGTCCATGGAAACCACGAATGCGTAGCTGCTCGTACATCTCCTCCTTGGAGCGTGACCAAGGCCCTGGGAAATATAGAACAAAGTGGTTTGGGGTAGAGGAATCTCTCTCTCTTCCCCGTCAGTAAACAACATTCTATAAACCAGACTCTCAGGGATAGAGCCAATAGTGACAAAGTGATGTGCTTTCATGGCAGCAAGATCAAGCCTCTAAGGATCCAAAACTGTACCATTTGGATCAACACCAAGTTCTAAGGTAGCAACAACACGTGCAACAATAATTCCCCCATAAATGGGCCCCTTAGCAGCTAAGCGACGAGCAATGAGAGAACCAAGATTGTACCTGGTTTCATTGTTGAGTGCAGCAACTAGGAATGCCAAATGATAGTTGGAAATACTTCTAGTGTTCTCCCTACCAAGAACACTAGTGGCAAGATAATAAGCAAAATACCAGATAGCCGGGAGTTTAATATTTCTTATCTTTCCCCGCTAGGCTCTGCGCTCATCGTCATAGTTATCCCGCGGTAGAGCTCCAACAAATCAGCGGGCTGAGCTGGAATCTCCTTCACCATCCCAGCCATGCCAATACCCAAGATTTTACAAAATTTCTTCAGTGTCATGGAGAAAGGCCTGTTATAGATTTTGAAAGACACATCTGGCTTGAAAGGGCTGTTAGAAAAAGAGAAACTCTCCACAAAAATTTTAGTGGGCGTAGCATACTGCACACTCTCATACTGCATATAACTCGTTAAACCAACCCTTCGAACCAAGGTTAGGAAATCAGTGAGAATCCGTGCAGCCCGCAAAAAGGTTGGACAAAGGAAGGTAGAAGGGTGCGCATCCCCCTCATCTCCCTCGTCGCCAAATCATGGTGTAAGGAGATCCTCATTGTATGAGAGCCTAGCTCAGGAGGATGATCTTGAAGGCCTTGTCCTCCTAGGTGCATCACTCTCAAATACTTCACCAAAGGTGTGGTTGTCCATGACCCTTTTTTCTAAAATATTTAGACAAACATCAAACCAAGTGATTTCCAAGTTGATAAATTATGAGAAACTACTATAGGAACTTGCTAGAGGACTAACATGCATCAAAATGAAATCTCTAAGCATAGAACAAGCATGCAAGCTCACACAACCTGTCACCTATAGCAGCAAAATACTCAAGATACAATCTACCAATCACAAATCTAATTGTACAAGCGGAGGAGATACATACCAAGGAGCAATCCCTCCAAAATTCAGTAGCAAAGATGGGCTGAGCAAGGAGATCGAAAATCGGGAGCAAGAACAGTAGGAACTCGAGCTTGAGAAATTTTTTCGGTGTTTTTTCGGGAGAGAGAAAGAAGTGGCTGGGAGGAGACAACTTAGAGGGCCTTAGGTGGGTCCCACCCAGGCCAGGCGCGCCCTGGGAGCTGGCCGCGCCACCAGGGGGTGTGCTGGCCTGGTGGGTCCCCCTGGGTCACTCCAGGTGTCCCTCTGCCCCTTTTTTCAAGGAAAAAATTAATATGAATTTTTTGGGATTTTTCGAGAAACTTTATTTTTGGCCAACTTTCAGGGTATGAAAATTGATTTTATCGCAGAAAAGATTTTTTTTAGAAGAAGCAAAAGCAAACAAAAACCAAAACTACAAAAGTTCTTAGACACTCTAACAAGCAAACAACTAGCAAAACTAAAGCTAACAAGAGAAAGAGCAAAGGCTAGGAAGGAGAAAAATAAAAGTGAGCAAGTATAACCACTATGAAAACATTATTTTGTTCATAAAAATCCCTTTTTTAACAAGGTTGATCAAGTCTTGTTATCAAAACAATCTTATATGATGCAAAACTTTGCATTCCAAAGTGATTATGTTACCTCAAACTTGATAGCAATAGTCCCAATCATAATAGTTTCAAAACTTTCTTGTGGAATGGGACAATATATTTATCCAACTTTGATGCTCTCAATATTTTCAATGGAATTCAGGCAATAGCTCTTATCAATCTTCTTTGGGAAATAGACAGCATCTCTTTGTCATTAATATTAAAAGTTACTTTTCCTTGATTACAATTGATGACAAGACCTGCAGTATTAAGAAAAGGTCTCCCAAGAATAATAGACATATTATCATCTCCAGGCATCTCAAGCATAACAAAATTAGTTAGAACCAAGAAATTATGAGCCACTTGAATAGGAACATCCTCACATATACCAACAGGAATAGTAGTTGACTTATCAGCCATTTGCAAAGATATATCATTTGGTATCAACTTTTC
This sequence comes from Avena sativa, assembly GCA_916181665.1. Classification (NCBI taxonomy): domain Eukaryota; kingdom Viridiplantae; phylum Streptophyta; class Magnoliopsida; order Poales; family Poaceae; genus Avena; species Avena sativa. The sequence continues at coordinate 464,826,596 of OV702283.1, read as the reverse complement.
TAGCTGGAGTCTCTTGTAGAGAGAAAAAGGCATAACACTAACTCCAGCTCCCAAATCACATAAAGCAGTTCTAACATAATTATTCTTAATAGAGCAAGGAATAGTTGGTATACCTAGATCACCAAGTTTCTTTGGAACCTTACCATTGAAGGAATAATTAGCAAGCAAAGTAGAAATTTCCTCATTAGGAATCTTCCTTTTATTAGAGACAATATCCTTCATATACTTTGAATAAGGAGGCAACTTAATAGCATCAATCAAAGGAATTTGCAAAAATAAAGGTTTCATCCACTCACAAAACTTGTTGTAGCGTTCTTCCTCCTTTGACTTGTGTTTCTTATTTGGAAAAGGCATAGGTTTTCTGTACCCAAGGTTCTCTCTCACTACCATGTTTTTTAGCAATAAAATCTTCCTTAGTGTACCTAGTGTTCTTAGTGTGCTTCTCATGTTCTTCCTCAACTTCCTCCTTACCAGGAGCATCATTTTTATCATCACCACTCTCAGTTTCAGCATCAGAGACAGATATACTATTAGGATCTACAGCAGGTTCAAGTGGTTCCTCAACTATTTTATGTTTCTTTCTCTTACGAGGACTACCACTACTTTCACCTTGTTGAGAATCATGCTCAATTCTTTTAGGGTGTCCTTCAGGATATAAAGGATCTTGAGTAGCTATACCACTCCTAGTTCTAATTCTATAAGCATGTTTATCTCCTGAGGTATTAACTAGCATACCTTTTTGTACCTTAGCAAGTTGATCAATTTGAGTTTGAACCATTTGAAAGTGTTTACAAAGCATTTTAATATCATTTGTAGTTCCTTCCACAATATATTTCAACTCATTTATAGCTCTAGGGTTTTCCAATAAATGATTCTGAACTTGTTTATTAAAATTACCTTGTTTAACAATAAATGTGTCAAGTTCCTCTAAGCATTGATCAGGAGGCTTACCATAGGGAATATCACCTTCATCAAATTGGAGAGAGTGTACCTCAATAGTATATGAGTGGAGAATTAGCTTACATAATTCTTCTATAGGAGGTAGATTCTTGACATCTTCATCTCTAATACCTTTCTCCTTAAGACATTTCTTAGCTTATTTCATCACTTCATCATTTAATGCAATTACTCCCCTCTTCTTTGGTGTTGGTGTTGGAACTGGTTCAGGCACAACTGGTTCAGGAGTAATAGGAGTTGAAATCCAATCATCATAATTCTTGCTTATTTTAGCCATTAATTCTTTAGCATCTGTAGGAGTTCTTTTCCTGAAAACACAATCAGCAAAACTATCTAGGTATGTCCTAGAATCATCAGTTAGTCCATTATAATAAATATCAAGAAGCTCATTTTTAGGCAATGGACATCTAGGATGTGCATGAATCCAGAACCTTGTCCATGACTCAGGAAATTTCTCTTCTTCTCCCTGTTTAAAATCAAAAAGTCTCTGCAAAGCAGCATGTCTAGCACTGGGAGGAAAATATTTCTGGAAGAAAGAAGCAATCAAGAAATCAGGGCTATCAATGGATCGAGGAGGCAATCTATTAAACCAAGCCTTAGCTTCTCCTTTTAGTGAAAAAGGGAATATCTTAGTAAAAAAGTACATACGCATTTTAAAATCATCAGAGAATTAAGCACTCATAGTGGAAAGCTCATTCATATGTGCCACAACACTCTCACTCTCAGTCCCACAAAAAGGTTCTTTCTCAACAATGTCTAAATAGGATAAATCAAGAGAGAAATCATAATTTTCATCTTTAATATCTATGGAGAGGTGGAAAACTTAGGATCAGAGGACAGTTTAGGAATAATGGTACATCTTTCAAGGAGACTTCTAATAGCACTAGCACCATGTGTGTTTCGGCACTCTTCAATAAATTCATCATTCAACTCAATGTAACAATCATTAATACTCCCTCCGTTTTTTATTACTTCGCGTTCTAGGATTTTTTAAAGTCAAACTTTGTCAACTTTGACCAAGATTATAGGAAAATATATAAACATTCATTATTCCAAATGCATATATTATGGAAATATAACTTACGAAGATTTCAATACTATAAGTTTTATATCATATATACTTTTATTTTTTGCTAAATATTTGGTCAAACTTTAAAAAGTTTGAATTTGATTAAACCCAGAATGTGATCTAATTGTGAATGGAGGGAGTATCATATTTCTCTCTAGACTTAGGTGAGCTAACAGGTCTAACAGTGTCTTCACTAGGAGTTTCAGTATTTCCTAGACTAGCCATAGTAGCATCTAGGAAAGGACCTAATGAACCACTCGCATCAAACATAGTATAAGTAACATCATGAGTATCAGAAGCAGTTTCAGATTCAGCAGTAGTAGCAGTGCGGGTAGCATGAGTATGTGGTGGTGGTGTAACAAGCTTACTTATAACAGACGGTGAATCAAGCGCAGCAGAGGTGTTTAGGACTATATCTCTTCTTGTAGTGGATGGTAAAATAGAAAACTTTCCATCACGAGATTTCCCCATGATGAAAGGAGTAGCAGTGAACAATAATAGATCCAAGTGAACTTACAAATAAAGCTATGCTCCCCGGCAATGGCGCCAGAAAATAGTCTTGATGACCCACAAGTATAGGGGATCGCAACCATCTTCGAGGATAGTATTACCCAATATATTGATTCGACACAAGGGGAGTTAAAGAATACTTGCAAGCCTTAACAACTGAGTTGTCAATTCAGCTGCACCTGGAAATAGTTCTTGCTCACAGAAGTTTATCAGTAGCAACAGTTTTGTAGTAGCAATAGCAAAGTAACAACAGCAGTAGAACAAGAGCAATAGTAACAGTACTAGAAAACAGTAGGATATGAGCGCGGTAGGCATAGGGATGGATGGACGGGCATTGCATGGACGAGTATAAACATCTAACTTCAAGATCTAGGGTAATTGCAGATAAATAAGGTAAAGCATCCAAGTACTAAACAATCATAGGCATGTGCTCCATATCTAGTCATACATGCTCGCAATGAGAACTTGCACAACATCTTTTGTCCTGCCAGCCCGTTGCAGCGGGGCCTTAAGGGAACTACTGGCAATTAAGGTGCTCCTTTTAATAGAGCACGGGAGAAAAGCATTAGCACTTCGTGAACACATGTGATCCTCACATCACAGCCATCCCCTCAGGTTGTCCTAATTTCTATCACTTCGAGGCCTTTGAATCCGGACAATGATATGTGTACACAACTTGCAGATAAGAGCACAAACAATACTATCATAATGATTCAATACTAAGTTCAGATCTGAGATCATGGCATTCGGGTCCTACTGACAAGCATTAAGCACAACAAGTTGTAACAAAGTCAAATATCACTAATAGAGATACTAGGCACCATGCCCATACAATCTAATCCGATTACATGATAGAACTCATCCAATCCCTACCATCCCCATAGCCTACAGCGGGGGATTACTCACTCATGGATGAGGGTAACATGGATGGTTGATGGAGAGGCGTTGGTGATGACGATGATCCACTCCAAATTCCCCGTCCCGGCAGGGTGCCAGAATAGTGTTTCTAGTTCTGAATCACCGTTTCTGGTGGTGGCGGCGCAGCGGAACTCTTTCTGGAAAAACGTCGAACCTCCCTCGGTTTTTAGGTCAAGAGGCATCTTATAGGCGAAGAGGAAGACCGAGGGGGTGCCTGGGGTGGCCACACCCCCACTAGGCGCAGGCTAGGCCCACCCGCGTGGCAGGGGGTGTGGCCCCCCAGGGCTCCACTCCGTCTCGTATTCTGGCTCCATGGATCTTCTGGTGAAATAGGATTTTTGGCATATTTTCCGGAATTTTTCCTGATAGTTGATTTTCTGCACAAAAACTAGACACCAAGGTAATTCTGCTGAAAACAGCGTCAGTCCGTATTAGTTTTATCCAAATCACACAAGTTTAGAGGAAAAATAATAGTAAAAGTGTTCGGAAAAGTAGATACGTTTTGGACGTATCAACCGGCTGCAGGTTCCTTGGCTGCCACTTCAAAACGCTGAAGTGCCTGTACTTTTTATGGAGGAATCGACCACACACAAAGAAACTATAGCGTGCATTGGTTAAAATGTGTAAGTATACCAAGGATGGAGATTTTAGCGAAAGCTCCGAGATATAGGAGCTCGAGAAGAAAGCGAGGTAGCTATAGAAAGAAGAAATTCCCCCTTCAGTAAGGGCGATGCATGATATGTGTCTGAATGTTGCTAGATCTCTAGAGCCCGTTAGGATTGCACTAGACAAACTATCTCTAGGCATTACTGATGATTAAGGATGTTATTATTGTAAAAAACATGTTTATTTGCTATAAAGAAGTTGTTGAAAGGCAAATTGGGTGCACCATTATGGAATTATTATGCACATGCGGCTCACATGTTGAAAAGTCCATAAAACAAATCCTAACCAACTAACCCTCACTGATCCTCCTTATATAATAAAAGAAATCCTTGCCCCTCCTTCCAACTACCACGATGTCTCCGCACTCCCCCATTCCCATACCGAGACTCAAACCCTAGATCTTACTAGCCGCACTCTCACTCATCCTTCCTGTCTCCAAACTATATTTATCATTAGGCTGTGTGCGCACTTATTCGACTAATACTTTCGCACTGACCATTTACCCTTGAGATCCGGCGCGACTGCTCCATCGCAAACACCTTTTCAGATCTGCACCAATGTGGTCATCTAGGCTCGCGGTAGACAAGTTGGATCCATGAGTGCTCAGTGCGCTCGCGATGGACGAAGCTGATCCGCGTGTGGTCGTTAAGTTCACGGTGGACGAAGCTGATCCATGCATGGTCGTTGTGCTCGTGGTGCACAAAGCAGATTCGTGTGTGGTCGACGCACTAGCGGTGGGCGAAGCAGATCATCCCAAAACTACTGTTTAGGAATTCTTAGAATAGAGAGGCTCTAAAAAAATTAGATTTACTGTTTTGGAATTCTAATTTTTTTTCCATTTTTGAAGCAATTCATCGTAAATTTTGTAATATGTGAAACATTTTTTATTAAAATATGCTCATAATAAATATGAATAGTATGAAGAAACTTAATTAGTAATCACTAATCAATATTAACTGTTGTGCCGCTGATATGTGTACCGAACACGGCAATGAACTTAGCAACATAATTTAATTATTGTTAATGTAACTAACTTTCTAAAACGCTGGAAGGTGTAACACACTAAATAATACACGGTTACAGGATACTAAAGTTCTGCCGTGTTCGGTAATATATCGAGGCACATCGTCTGTCGCGCCGCGGAAACTCTAGGTCAGCGGATGACGTTGTGCCGAGCCAAAAAAAAAGCGTCGTCGATGCATTTCTCCGATATAGTTATCCTTGATGTTTTTTTACCGCGTCAGCACGAGCACGATGATTAGGCATGTTCTTTTGCGTCAATAAGCGCTTGGACCCAATGCCCGTTTTGTAGTGATGGTTACCAGTGACATGTTTATTTTATGTCGCCACTAATAACTTGTGGCTATAAGCAATTATATAGTAGTGTGTGACCATGTATCATACCTATATGAATTGCCATACACCCCTTTTAATTGACTCGGGGTCTCAGGCCCACCTAGGAAATAAGGCTAAATTTTCATATGAATTGTCATGGTTCAGTCATGATGGTTTTTATGAGATGGTGGCTAAGGAATGGAAGTCGGTATTCAATGGTGATTCACCAATTCAGAGATGGCAAAATAAAATAAGATACCTTAGACGTTTTCTAAAAGGGTGGGCTAAAAATTTGAGTGGAAAATATAAAAAATAAAAATAAATACTTACTAACATTATTGATACATTAGACATTAAAGAAGAATCCATACCTTTTACTATGGAGGAAGAACAATCTTTGAGAGAAGCAAATAAGGAGATATATAAATTTAGAAGAGACGAGGAAACAAAATGGGCCCAAAGAACAAAGGTAAAACATGTGCAGGAAAGGGGAAATAACATGAAATATTTCCACCTAATAGAGAATGGAAAGCATAGGATGAAAAAGATATTTAAACTAGAACAGGACGAAGGAACCATTATAGGGAAGATAATCTTAAAGTTCACATCTCAGAATACTATAAAAATTGTTTGGGGAAACTGATCATAATGGCTTCTCCATGATGGAGAGTCAAAACGAGGATATCCTGCAGCTGTCTATCGAAGAGAATGCTCTCTTAACAGCTGATTTTACAGAGGAAGAAGTCTTTGAGGCGATTTCTCAGATGGAACATGATAAAGCTTCCGGACCAGATGGGTTCCTGGCTGAGTTTTATCAAAAAAACTGGGAGACAATCAAAGTTCGCTTGATGTATTTGTTTAGAAAACTTCAATTAGGAGAGTTATCATTGTACAAACTAAATTTTGGAGTTATTACGCTCCTACCCAAGAAGTAAAATGCAGTACAAATTCAACAATATAGAGCAATTTTCCTACTTAATTAAGATTTAAGATTTTCACGGAAGTTTCTACGGATCGCCTAACTAGTATTGCTCAAAAGGTGGTTCGGCCATCTCAAACGACATTCATGCCATGTCGCCATATTTTAGAAGGTGTGGTTGTTTTACACGAAACCATACATGAGTTACATCAGGAAAAACTCGATGTTGTCCTTTTTAAAATTGATTTAAAAAAAGGCATATGACAAAGTTAAATGGCCATTTCTGCAACAAGCATTGCGTATGAAAGATTTTGATCCGATATGGTCTGAATGGATTAAAAACTTTATACAGGGTGGTAGTGCAGGAATTGGGGTCAATGATGATATTGTCCACTTTTTCCAAACAAGAAAAGGATTGAGACAAGGGGATCCTTTGTCTCCAATCATTTTTAATATTGTTGCGGATATGCTTGCGATAATTATTGTGAGAGCAAAAAAAGATGCCCAAGTTGGGAGTCTGATATCACATCTGACGGAGGGGTATCTATTTTATAATATGCTGATGATACTATACTATTTATATAACATGATATTCACAAGACCGTTAACATGAAACTCATTCTTTGTATGTTTGAGCAGTCATGTGGCTTGAAAATCAATTTTTATAAAATGAAATTTTCTGTTTTGGAAAAGAAAAGAACATGGAACATCAGTACAAGCAGATATTTGGATGTGAGTCCGGTTCCTTGCCATTTCGGTACCTTGGAGTACCTATCCATCATATAAAATTGAAAAATTATGAATGGAATCCGGTAGAGAGTAGACTTATGTCTAAACTAGGATGATGGCAAGGCAATTTGCTCTCTTATGGAGATTTGTTGGTTTTTATCAACTCTGTGTTGACAAGCTTACTGATGTTTATGTTATCGTTTTTGAAAATACCTAAAGGTGTATTAAATTTTTTAGATTTTTATTGATCAAGTTTTTTTGGCAAAGTGATGATACAAATAAGAAGTATAGATTAACAAGTGGAATATATTATGTCGCCCAAAGGACCAAGGCGGGTTAGGAATTGAGGTTCTTGACTTAAAAAATATGTTTGTTAAACAATTGGCTTTATAAACTACTTACTAAAGAAGGGATGTGACAAGAAATTTGACAAAACAAGTACCTTCGTAATAGAACGTTAGCCCAGGTGCATGCTAAACCTACGGATTCGCCGTTCTAGAAAGGCCTCATACATGTTAAGGATGAGTTCTTCAACAGAGGTTTTCTCAAAGTTGGAAATGGGAATACGGTAAGATTTTGGAAGGATATTTGGTTGGATAGCAAGCCATTAGCCCATCAATACCCCTCTTTATATAACATTTTCCAAAGAAAAGATGTTCTAGTGGCAAGTGTGCTAAATCAAGCCCCACTGAATATTGCTTTTAGAAGGGTTTAACTGGCAACAAGTGGAACGACTAGGTGCACTTATGTCATAAGCTTGTGATGGTTTAGTTAACTCAAACGCCAGATTCCTTTGTTTTGCGACTTACTATAATAGGGGTATTTCAATCAAATCTATGTATCTTGACCTTATGAATGGTCACACCAGATTTTTACGAACATACTTATGGAAGCTAAAAATTCCGTTGAAAATAAAAATATTTATGTGATTTCTTAATGAGAAAGTCCATTTAAGTAAAGATAATCTTGCAAAACGCAATTGGAATGGGTGTCAAAATGTTGTTTTTGTGACTATATGAAGTCTATAGAACATTTCTTTATCTCGTGTCCGTTTGCAAAAATAATACGGCGAATAGTAAACTTTACCTATAATATGACTCCTCCAACAAGCATTACTAATATGTTTGGTAACTGATTGAATGGAATTGATAAAAGGAATAAGCCTAGAATCAATGTCGGGGTTTCACCTTTATGTTGGTCTATTTGTACATGTTGGAATAGTATTATTTTTAACAAACAATTGGGTACTAATTTTTTGCAGTTAATTTTACTCGTTGTGCATTGGATACATCTATGGTGTCACTTGCTCCCGGTGGATCAGTAGGAGCCTATGGTTACTGGATGCAACCGGCTGCTGATGGACGCTTAGGACTTCTATTTCCAGGCTACTGGATGACGGCACATTAGTAGACTTCAAAATAGATAGCTATTTGTTGCTTTTCATTTTTTGTTGGCTGATACATGTATTAACCCTAGCTGATCCGTGATTGTAATAAATAATATAACTAAACTCTGCAATGAATAAAAGGCTGTGTGCATCACTTGATGTAAAGGCCGGGGCTATGATCCCCATTTCAAATAAATGTATCATACCTATATAAATTTATTGCTGGATTGCGAAACCCTGACTACCCTTGCCTGACATTCCTCACTCTCATTGCCTGGAACCAATGCCGACTTCAGTTTTTCGTTACTATCGCTATGATATAGATCCTTTGTAGGTATTTGCCAAAGCTCTAGATTCTTCTAATTGAGTCATTGTTCCGAGCCCATCAACATCTTCGATAGGCGCTCATCACTTCTACCCTCGACTATATAATTTCCTTACTGTTACTCCTAGAACCCAATATTATCTTTATATTTTCTGCATATTTCCTTGAACGTAGGTCACCTCTCCCTAATTTTTGACCTTTCCCTCCCAAACCCGAGCAATGCCATGAGTTACATCCTCTTCTTCTGTCTCCCAACTTCTGATTTTATCCCTCAATTTTGCGTCTCGGCAGCACAAGTTTAGACCAACTAAAATGTTTTTTTGCTCCTCCTACTCTATGATCTCCGTATTAAATCCTTTGTCATCATGCCGAATGATACCACATGTGAAACATAATTCAAGTGAAACCTCATGGTCAAACGAGCATGACCTTTTTTTTATTCACCCACTTGCACAACCTTGTCCTCTAACCTTTACTCGAAGGTATTTCCACTGCATTACCTTCACCGCCCCATATACACATCCATATACTCAAGTCTAGAGAGAGCTTCAACACATGAACCTAGGCCAAGAAAATTGTTGCAATCATATTCCTCCAAAGTGTTCTATCGGTTGTAATCTTCCAACACCAACAAATCACTACCAACAATCCAGGAGTCCCCTTCTTATCGTCAAACAGCTTCCTCTTCCTCGAGATTTACAGGAAAGTGAACATGAAAACTTCCTCATCGAGAACCTTGCAGTTTATGCCCTTAATGGGTATCCCGCCCAATGACCGTGCCAGACCATCTGCAATGCCGACCTCTCCAAAAGTATTTTTCCAGTACCTGGACCTCAAGTTCTCCCACCTTTTCACCTTCAGTCCAAGTGATCTTGAAAGTCGTAGGTTCTTCGGGATCCATTCCACCTTTTCCATGATAACCACCACAATAACAGGACTCGACAAACATGCATGCCAAAAAGGTTGAGAAATAATCACTATCTATCTAAGTTGGCTGAAAATAATCGCCTGGTAGATCAAGATGGTATCAAGATCGTAGTCATGTCCTGAGAGTTGGCGAGTTCGGTGAAGCTTGTTAATAGATCTTGGTGTCATCATCGAGTTGTCATTGCTTGGTCCTCGGTAGTTGATCTTGCTCATCCTACGATAACAGTCCATATCTTAAAAAGAATCATTGTAAGGTTGCGGTCATGGATATATACTATGTTTTTTGTGATCATTGAAGTCAAGCTGTTCATGTAGCAGCATTTGTACCTAATTTGTGTATCTAAGCATAGAGCATCCACTTTCTGAGTACTTTAATTCGATCTTTTCTCCCACCGTGAAAGGAAGAAAGGAAAGACTGGGCTCTCCTTTATTTTGTTCTCGCTTGGGACACATGTACCTTGGTTATATTAGCTCTCGCCTGCTCAACTTTTCTTCCCATATATATGCGACCTGGAGCTTGCTAGCTAGCTCGACCACCGTATCTCTAGGCTCTGGTGCTCCATTTGCTCACTCACTTCCTTCAGGAGAAAAGCCTTGGTCTCTCTTTATCCGATGCTTGGCCTTTTGTTTTGACAGAAAGGAACAAAGCTGATACATGTGATCTGATGTAGTACTAGTGTGCTGCTACTGAATTTTTCCTTTGTGTGTGTACAAGTAGTACTAGCGATGCATGCAGATGCATCTGCCCCTTGTGCTGCCCAGTACTCGATCATGCATGCGAGCTTTACCCATGCAAAGCTTCCGGACACATTTGTCATTTTTAAGTCCACGTCGTCCACGCAGGTAACGTTGTGATGGCCAAAGAAGAAAGAGAAAGGTTGTCAATGTCCTTCCTCTTTTCTTTTCTTCTCTCCCCATTTGATCAAATTCACATTACACACATAATTTGAACCCTGAAGTAAATTTTGCACGTGTCGGTCACTAAGTCGACTGGGAAAAGTTACATTGACATTCACCTGTAAAGAGGTTCATAATTCAGAGCAGAAAAAAGGACACAAAATAATTAATTAAGCAATGACCTTTTGGCTGTATATATGATCAGTGAGCAGTGAGACGCCGTGACAGCAGAGTTGACCTACTGTAGCTGAATTCAGGATTGGGTAGCTATTGACAAGTCCGAGGAAACTTTTGGTTCCTTTTAACGGCCGGGCCGACCAACTCGTGTACAATGAGGAACTTATACCATGCATCCGTCCGCCCGGCCTTTGTCCTGTTCATCTAGCAGAGAATCCTCACTTTATCGGTCTCCATGCAGCCAGCCAGAGACTCCATCTTCTACGTAACACTTCCCCGATCCTTCCTGCCATAGTCAAGCTCGAACCACTTTTATCTTCCGAGCCCAGACCACTCCCTGGGCTCTACCTTTATTTCTTCAGGCTCTTACTAATTAGGGGAGTTCTGTTCTTGCTAAGTATAGACCTCCCAAAGCTCGGCAAATATATACTGGCAAATCCATTGCCATCTCTCTCTCCAAGGAACCAATCATGGTGCCATGTTGTGTATGTAGAGTAAATGGCACTGAGGGTCATATAACTTGTCTCGCATGTGCACTTAAGTCATAGAACTTGCAAACTGAACTAACAAGTCACATAACTTGCAAACCCGTGCACCCATGATCACAAAACCGGTCAACTGAGTGGTTTTTGACCAAAACCGTTCACTGGAGCTCGTTTTTCAAAAAAAAATAAAAAATAGTTTATAAGACTCCAAAAAATCTGAAAACAATTTCGCACAAATATTTATACATTCCTAAGGTACGCAAAAAAATTTAGACAAAAATACTTTTTATTTTGTGAATGAAATATATAAAAAAAATCTCTAACAACGTGGTTTTTTATACGATATAGCTAGGAATTTCTTTTTTCTTCTATAGCCCAAAATAAAACGATTTTTTCACCAAAACTTGCCATAGTCATTTAGCCCACACATATGTATTCACGAAATAAATTTTGATTTTTTTTAATAAAAAGGTACAGATTTTGATTTTCAAATACCAAGCTTGGGAGCTACAAATTCTCTCTCGTGCTCACGAATGCATATATAGTATTTGATAATAAAATATGGTTATTGTAAAGTTTTAGTCTAAATATGATCGGTTTTGGTCAAAAACCACTCAGTTAACCGGTTTTGTGACCACGGGTGCACGGGTTTGCAAGTTATATGACTTGTTAGTTCAGTTTGCAAGTTCTGTGACTTAAGTGCACATACGGAACAAGTTGTCTGACTACCTGTGCAATTTACTCTGTGTATGTATGATGGCCATGCCATTTGCGCAGTGACATCACGAATCATACACGATGTGGAGGTAGGCAGCAGATATGCCTCGCGCAGGTAAGTGCCAAACAGCCTTGGTACAAAAGCTTGGAGGTAAAGGAAAGAGCAAATATACTCGCTACTCATTGTGTCGACTGCCTTATCATGTCAGCTTTCTTTGCCCTTGCTTGTGTAGTATCATTGTATCATCTGGCCGACTTAGCTAACAACGCTAGCTCCATCGATCACTAGATATAGGTATAGCTTCTCTGGAAAAAAATAAGATATACTCCCTCCGTTTAGAATATAAGATGTTTTAGCTTTATGAAGCAAATATATCTAGACTTATTTTAGTATGTAGGTTCACTTAAGTTTAGAATGAATCTACACACTAAAACAAGTCTAGATACGTTTTCTTAACAAACGTAAAATATCTTATATTTTAAGACGAAGGGAGTAGGAGCGTGACGATGTTGTGACACTGGTCACGGCAGGGAAGTTACATGCAAATACAACATCTAATGAAGGTTCAGCCATTCAAAGTTACAATATCGACCATATTTCGCTCAGAAACCGCACGTACTTGCATGTTCAGTCCAAGTGCCCTGATAAAATATCAAACCCTAGGTGACCGTAAGAGTGATCAAAACATTTCTTCTTATTTATACTTCCGAGAGATAAAACATGGGACAAATTGATGTGAGCACTGAGAAGGAGAGTGAAGGGTAATGAGGAGGAGGAGAAGAAATTACAGCACCCCTGCATTTCGCGGCGGAGCTAGGGGGCGAGTAAATGTCCATAGTTTAGCCATGATTTAGATGAGATTAATTGTCTAATCATCTCCAATTATCCTAGCTGGCCCTCCTTATGGGTAGATTGTCTTCTGCGGTCCCCTCATTTGTTAATCGTGCCTCCACTACAGGAGAAATGGAAGACGCCGACGGCAGGCCGGGTACGTACGCCGACAGCCAAATGTGTCGAGGCCAACGGTATAGCGGCCTCCCCCGACCAGCCGTCCAGCCCGGCCGATCGTAGGAACGGCCGTCGGCATAACTCCAAGGCTGGGGTGACATCGTGGGGCCCGCTTCAAGCACTATGTCGAGGGGGATCTTCTACGCCGACAGCCGAGGAGGCTATGCCGACCACTTCGTACGTCGAGAGGGCTACGCCGACGGCCACCGTTGGCACAACCTGTACCGATGGCAATATGGCGTTGTGCCGACGGCAGCCGACCGTCGGCGCCTCGACTATTTCCTGTAGTGTTCCGTCCATGGTCCAGTTCCCTCAAATATCTTCCCAGGACCTTCTCTGTTACGACAGGGAATTAACCTATGCAAGGCTTCGTTTTTTTATCCCATTCCTAAACCCATCAGACACAAACAAAGGGTTGGGTTTAATAATCAACTTCCGTATCCTAATTCTCCAACGAGCATCCTTGAAACTCCCATCCCTCTCCCCAATACTTTCCAAACACGCTGTTAACTCTCTCTCTCTCTCTCTCTCTCTCTCTCTCTCTCTCTCTCTCTCTCTCTCTCTCTCTCCGCGCGCGTGTGTGTGTGTGAGGAATAGTATATTCATCATTTGGAAAAATGATGAATGTTACTTCATTCCTATACGCTGAAATATATTTTTGGGCTGGACCAATTTGGGATTTATGGCCTGTTTGACTGCGTGGCCAGAACTGCTCAGCCTATGACTGGGCTGGAGAGCATGGTATTCTATACGGGCCTCTGTGAAACTACTCATGGGCCCTGGTAGTCACAATTGATCGCTGTAGAAACAGTTAATACTTAGGGCTTGTTTGACTCAAAGGAATTTCAAAGGATATGTGAAGGATTTTATTCCTTAGAAAATATTCCTACGTTGGTGGTTTAATTTAAAGGATTACAATCCTTAGAAATTCCTTCAAAGGATTCCTTTGCCCTCTATTTTGTAGGAAATTTTCCATCCACTACAACCTCATGTTAGAATTCCTTTGCTTTTCCCGTGATTCAAACACGTACTTGATCCAAATTCCTATAGTTTTATATTCCTATAGGATTCAATAGGTCATGCAACTTAAATCCTGTGGTTTTCCTGTTCCTGTGTTTTAAGAATCCTGCAAATCAAACGAGCCCTTAGTGGTTCATTGGTTCCTAGCTACAGTTTAGTTGGCATGTGTTTTGTTTTAGCCATACTTTGACTTGTCACACTTTATTGTATTTATGGCCCATTTGTTATAGTCTTATTAATTTTGCCAACTTTTGCTAAAGTTTGGCTTTAAAAAAAATATCATACTTTTATGGTTAGCCACACTTTGGCTTGGCAATGTGGCTAGAACCAAACAGCCCCTTATTCTTAGTTGTCTCACACTCTCACTGAACTCGCAGGTTAAGGAGCTCACTTTGTGCAAAGAAAAAGGAGCTCACTGTACTTGCCGGTTACCCCGGGACCAGGACTTACTGCCGACGCGCTTCTTGAGTTGACTTTTTTTTAAGAAACATAGTACGAACGTAAACACCTACAATACATATATACACTCACTTTTATGAATATACGCACGCACACCCTAGTCCTATGACCATCACCTCCGACAGATTGAGCCGACGGGTCTTAAAATTGACGAAGTCACCATAGGCATCTCGCTATCGACAGAAACATCGTCTCACACTAAAAGAATATTCTGCTTTTATTAAACACCAAAGCGTCAAACCTGGGGTTTGAACTCTACTGTGATGGGGATACCACTGCCCACCTAACCATCCAACCAAGGATTGGTTTTCGCTCCTTGAGTTGACTTAAGATCAAAAAACCATAAATTGCGTGATAGACCAATTATCGCCAATAATCCATAGTTTCACAATGCTCTCATATGGACTCTGTTGATATACTATATTCATTTATCAACACTAATGCAAGAAAATGGAGAAATAATTTTGTCCTTTGTCTCTACTTCGTTAGGCTTGAAAGTTGAAATAAGAGGAGTCACTCTGATTTGTCTAGATTTACATATATTTATATAATAAAACGTGTTTTGTTATATACAAATCTAGACAAATTTGACACATTTATTTCGGATGGAGCGAGTAGCAATGTGGAATCTTTTGAATCAGAAAGTAGATTGTGCAATCTAAAAAACTGATCGTGGAATCTTTTGAAACTGAAATAAGATTGTGCAATCTTATTTCGGAGCGGATGGTTATGAGGCTGAACGCCCATATCTTTATATGTGTCCAGTACAATAACATAACTACTAGGTCTGTTCCAAAAATAGCATATATTTAGTGGGTAGACTTCTTTGAAAGGGCAAATCTTTGTGTATATATAGAGTTACGGAAGACCAGCAAAATTAGTTCTGCTTATACTCATTGTATTTCCAGTTACTACCCTATTTTCTTATATATCCTTTTTTGAACGGGCTGTTTTCTTGAATTGACACATGATTTCCGTAGGCTGCAGAGTATCAGTTGGTTGACTTATTTGGAATGGTAAATCTCTGCGCCATCCACGCAAAGCGTGTTACCCTCAGTAAGTTCGCAATGAACCAACACTTCTTTTCTCTTACAGTATGTCTTGTTCTTAATGTCAAACAAACAGTCGTTATGCTAACAACTATGACTTCTGAATTGTCCCGAATTAGATTCACAAAAAAAAAAATTGTCCCGAATTACTAGTGCTGCATATTCAGATACCAAATCTGGTTTATTATAGCAGGAAATTCATGCTTAATTACATGCTTATTCTTATACTGAGGATTTAAATATATCATAAATTTTACTTGTAAAATATGTTTTTATTTCCTTCTTACAGCTTGGAATTGTTTTATCATGACACATAAATTGCTCTAGAATCTTCATCATCCTTATTGTTGTATTGTAACAAATCATAGATGTTTTCAACCAGCTCTGACTCTATAATCTGTATATATCTTAAATAGGATACTCATGAACAAAAGGGCTTGTCTATGAAGAAATACATGCATAGATTAGCACTTTCACATTCACCTAACATATTTTTTTTGCTTTTATAGTGCTGAAGGACATGTATCTTGCTAAGCGTATCGGGTGGTCAAGAAATTGGTTATAGAGTTCCTTGCGGGTTTGGGTGTGGTGTTGGCGGTGGTGATGATGGTGATGATGATGATTTGGTGTGGTTGCTAGGACCAGAAAACTGATGATGTCCTTAAAGATCTTAGATGCCATGTATGTTTTTCTTAGGTGGAATAAACTAACCCTTCATATGATTGTAAACTTGGGTTGGTAGGATGACATCCACTTCTGATGTGGTGGTAGGTTGATCCCATAGTGTTAGAAAGAACTTGTGATGTTGCTTTTTGGTAATGTTTCATCCATGTTGATGTTAGTTATTGATCCATATGATCTTGTGATGCTTGACATGATCACCATGGGTGCTAGTTATGAATGATCCTGTAGGATCCTTGGATATCAAAGATTGTAGGGTATCGGTCCCCTAAAATTGCACGCAAAGAATGCATACGTACTTCTTGCCAAATAAGGTTTACATAGCTAGTGAATTGCTAGAAAAAGAACGAAATGGTGCTCAGGGGAACTACTTTTCTTTACAAACTTATATTTTTTCACTTACAAAAATTTCAAGAAATAAAAATCACATTGTGTAAATAACTCAATATTATATCTAGGTTTCTTGTTTTGTGAAAATCTCAACTGGTTTGTGCGCTGTGAAAAAGGAAAACCATTTCTCACAAATTCAAAAATGTTACAGTAGCTCCTCGGTGTGTCTTTTGTCCGGACTGTATATCGGTACCTTTTTCACAAAAACTTGATGGGACATGACTTACTCTAATTTCTACGTGGCATTTTTTTTAGGTTTTTAACCTTCCATACTTATTTTATTTGATTTTTGGTTGTATATGAATACACATGGATGTGAGGATAGGTGTACCTTGTTTTAATGCTACTTCCTCTGTTCCCTTCGCAAACGATTTTGCAAATTTATTTAATTTGCTAAAACATCTTATAATGAAGGAACGGAGGGAGTATTATAAATAGACATGTTTAGTCCAGTGTGAACTGTGAATGGAAACCCCGCCCAGTGTACCTTTTGGTTCCTTTGTAAGGAAATTAATTTTAAATGCATGGTTTGCCTAATTTTACAACCACTTGCAACGTGCTGCAGCCGCAGAGTCAGACACGCATTCTGCACTATGTGACTCTCGCCTCTACTTCTTCGACAAAACAATTGCTGTAAAAACTCGGGCTGGGAAAAACAAAAGTCCGTGAGACAAAACCTAGGCCCGAACCTGGCCTGGCCCAGCCAAAAAGCCTAAGAGCTCGACAGGGCTGTGGGCTGCAGGCCAGGCATTTCCTTAAAATCCTGATACAATAGCCCACGACAGGCCTGGCCCGGCAATCAGGCGTAAAGTCCAAGCCCAAGTGCAGCCTGGCCGGGCCATGCCTGTACGGGCAGCGCGGTTTGGGCTGCCCATGCCGGTATGGTAAAAGTTGGTCTTGAAATTAACATTTCACATGTCACAACTCGATCATATAAAGACTGATCTCACGTCTGGAAAAATGACATGGATCTTTTCAACAAAGCTCAAACTTGAAAACACCAGTTCGCCCAGACATGATGACCTATCACTGCCATTGGAGAGAAGACATTGTGGCTGCTATGCAAGGAGCATACACGAGAAGCTGGAACCAAGAGAAAAAAACCAACAAAAGCCCTTAACACTGGGGGGCGCTGCCCCCGCATCTAGCTATACCGCCACGCCGAGAAGACTCCCAACATCTCCTCCCGGGACCGCCATCCGGCATTTGACATCCACCGCTCAGACTCGAGCCACCCACACCCAAGATGCACAGGGTAAACCGCTCGCCGCGACACCAACACCCTGGGCCGCTTCCCTAGCCTAAAGGTCGACCGCCTCGTCTGAGGTGCATCGACCAAGTCGACAACCTCATGGCACTGCAACACAAGATTGTCACCCAAACTATGCAAGCTATTGTTCTGCCCAATGAAGCTTCTGCGTGCCATTGATCCCGAGGTCGCTGGCTTGATGCGCATGTATGACCTACTTGGGGCCGCTGCCCCAACATCCACCATCTCGACAATAACCTTCAAGAAGCGCGACGTAGAAGTTGTCATTGCCCACCCGACAATCTGGAGCTAGGGATCTCTCCAAGAGAACCCAAACACCCATGTCGGTGTAGAGAGAGTTCCATGATAGGCGCCTCCAAGGAGGGAAACGACACCGACGCTGCTATCGACACCGACAAAGTGAAGTGCAAGGATTTTGTCCGGGAAAACTCCAACCGAGCAAGGGAAAAATTGGCAAACTAGGAAACCAAAGCCCCTATTTATTTTATTTCGATTTTTCCCTCTTCCTCTATCGCTATCCTCTAGGTATAGCGTTTGCATCAATAGAGAACCTTTTCCTCTATATGAATCTATATTATTCCATTCCAATTTCTTCCCGAAACTTTCCAAGAAAAATCCCGAATTGGATCCAAAATTGACGGGTTAATGTGAGCTTATCCATGCGGTAGCTCACGGGAGCACACTGCACTTTACTCCATGTCGTCGTCCGCCCAACACCACCTCGAAATGAAGCCGCCACAGCACCTCAAGTCACGACGACTGCCATCACCACTACCTGAACACTAAGATCGAGGTCTGAGGATGTCCCGGCGTCCACTTCGGCTTGCTCTCCTTGACATAGCTCGTCGTCGCTCCTCCATGGCCACCGGCCACCGACGTCGCTCCCTTGCGCAAGCGCCCCACTGTCCTGAGGGCCCACGCCTGCTAATCCAGCGGTTGTCAAATCTGGCCAACGGGCCGGCCCGACCCGGCCCAGGCCCGACACGTGGCACGGCCCGCCGTGGCCCGCCAAGCCACGTGCCGGGACGGGCCGGCACGGGGGCCTGCTTCCCAGGCCCGGCATGGCACGTAGGCTTAACGGGTCGGCCCGTGGCACGTGAAGCACGCTGGCCCGTCAAAGTTAGCCTTCAAAATGGACGGAAAATGTAATATTTCAGCTAGCGTTCGGTGGTCTGGTGGTTGCGTGTAGTGCAGCGAAGCCTGTGATCGCGAGTTTGATCCCTCTGAACACCCTTTGTTATCTATATTTCAAAAATTCACAGAAGCACAAGCTAAACGGGCCGTGTCGGGCCGGCACGCCATGGACCAGTCCCGGGCTTTTCTCGCGGGCCTACATGCCGGCACGTCAGAGGGCGGCCCGTTGGCCAGGTTTGACGGTTGTGCCCTTTGTTCCATGGCACACCCAGAGTTTCTGTGAATATTTTTGGATCAACTCATTTATAGCTAGTCCATCACGAAATTCTGCTTAAAAGAAAAAAAAGAAACTCTATAAAATATATCAAATGACCGAGCGCACTAGTGACTAGAGCGCATCCCTAGCAGACACGAAAAACGCCGGACCCAGAAAATTTCGGTGGTTTTCTGGTCCAGGCTAGGAAATATGGCCCGAACAGAAACCGTAAGCACGGTCTGACCCGGGAAAAATTTTCGGACCCCTAGGAATCGACCCCCTCGACCCATAAAATCCCAGTTCCGAGCTCGATTCCCAGGTCTCGAACCTTTTCTCTGCCACCGCCCCCTCGATGCCTCCGGCGCGCACCACCGCTCAAATCGCCGAGCACCGGCGAGCAGTTTCTCGCCGGCGACAGCAGATCCGCCTGATCCAGTACGCGATGGACCGGCGGAGGAGGAGCGCGGAGGAGAGGGGACCTTCGACGCCGCGCTTCCGTCGCCTCACCGATACGGAGGAGGAGGAGCGCCGCCGGTGCGTGCGCTCAGACGGGGCACGTCGGTGCCGGCCGCGCTCCTCCGCCTGCATCCACGCCTGTCGGGGGGAGGGGGCAGGGGAGCTCCCCGCGCGCGCCGAGGACTCCGCCGCCGCCAGTGAAGAAGGAGGAGGAGCTCCTGGAAGGCCGCATCGTCAAGGAGGCCGACTACGCCCTCGACGATTCCTCCTTCGATCGCTGGGTCGAGGTCATCCAGCATCGTAGCATCGCTGAGGCGGAGACGGAGGCTCGTCGAGCTCAACGCGACGAGCTCATCGACGACATCCTCCTCGAGCAGGGGCTCGCCGTGGACTGTGAATCGCGCGGGAAGGAGGTGGAGGTCGTCGACCTCTGTCTCCGACATCAACTCTGGGTTGTCGGCCTTCGACCTCTCTGACGAGGAGTGAAGCCCGCCGCCGCTCCCTGGGCTCTAGTGAGCCCGATTTTGTGTACATGCTAGGGTAGAGGCGGAGACGGCAGATCCCCGTAGTATTTAGGTTGAATTCGCGTTTTGTACATATGATCGCGTGTATGAACTATGCTCGCGTTTTGAAATCTCCGGCGAATGTTCAAAAATCTCGTATTTACGATTTGAATTTGTGGTTTTTGTTCTGGCTATCGTCTTCTTCAAGCAAAAATTAGATCGAACGCGACGTGGGAAAAAAATTGCAGTTCACGTGTTTTTCGGGGTGTGTGTTAGAGATGCTCTCTAAGGCCTAATCTGCTCCCGGTAGGGAGCTTCCTCCACCTCACGCTCCGAATCGGTATGATTTTGTTCTTCGTGTGGCATAGATTTGTCTATGTTGTAAATTTATTTAGATCTGTATAAATCTAAGAATCTTTTAGTGTATAAGTATATGTAAATCTAGACAAATATTCAACATTCTTTTTCGGAATAGAGGAATATTATATTTGATCCCTCTGAAAATTGATAGCTTCCGCCACTGCCCGTGCCCACGCGACGCCGCGCGCTCAAAGCCAGAGCCAAGCTCTAGCGCATACAGAGTTGGAACTTATCACCGTGTGACATGACAGCAAAGCATGCGTACGTATGGTCTGCCGTAATTTATAGTGACAAACGTCGACGTACGTGTTGGTTGCTCGCCCTGTGGTGCTTTTGCCGCCGGTCGGGGAGATTGCCTTGTGCGGTGGCCCCATGCCACGGACCGGAACCTGCACCGCTGCACGGCGTCGGCGGCGGCGGCGGCGCAGGGGGTCGAGGTATGTACTCGCTGTCGCCAAATCGTTCGGCCATGGTACATCGGCGTGCACGCCGCCGCGCGCATGCATGTACTCCGACCGCGGCAGATCGTCAGTGGGCCCGCGCCACAGTCCAGCGATGTGGTGCTCCTCGACGTGCGGTACAGCGACAACATGCCGCCGGTACGTACGCGGTAACGCGAGAGCTTCGTTGGCACGGTCGGTCGAGTAAATGCTTGGACTCCTGTGCTCTGGAGTAATCATGCATACTCCCTCGGTCCGCAAATAAGTGTACTTTTAGCTTTTGTTGAGGTTAAATTTTATTAAATTTGATTAATTTTATAGATAAATATAACAACATATATATTATAAAACTAAATTTGAAAACATATCTAATGATATCAATTTAGTGTTATAAATGTTGCTATATTTTTCTATAAAGTTAGTCAAACTTTACTAATCTTAACTTAAAATATCTAGAAATACACTTATTTGTGGACGGAGTGAGTACCAAACTGACAGATCTTCTATATCTAAATAGAAAATCCACCACTACATGATTTTCGTGTGATTTGGTGCGTCCACGCCACCCTTTATTGCCGAGCTGCGTTCGTTTACCAGCCCCGTCCGCCTCTGGTCACTCATTCCTCTCCGGCGTTTTATCAACATGGGCTGGGTGCCTCTTTTCTTAACATGGGCTGGAAGTATTTGCGTGGGCTGGATGAGACATTCCCTACTTAGTTTTTCAGAAAAGAAAAAATAACATTCCGAAAAAAAAATCAGCGTCGCTGTTCATCCTTCTGGTAGCGTCCGCCGCCGCGACTCTCCGCTGCTCCGACCTTATGCCTTCTCGCCACAAATGCTTCTGAAACCCTCCAGATGCAGCCATCATTGCCCTGCAAATACGCAAAAAACTGCTCGGATGAACTCAGCCGCCACCGCTCCTCCACGCTTAAAAAGCCGCCAATGTTGCCATGGAGAACCACCACGCCCGCCCGCTCGCGACGCCACCTCTGGCACCGGCCTCAGTTTTGGTAGCTGTCCCTTCCAGAATTTTCATCTCCGATTCTTTCTTTTTACGCCCTCGCTCATGTCTGTCGATCTATCAGGTTCAGCAAGGGCTCCAAATCTGCTCAGCATTATCACCCGATCTGGTTGGATTTTAATTGGATTGTGCTCCCTGCTAACTCAAGGCCACCAAATTAGTTGGTTTTCTGTTGGATTGTGCATACTGCCTGCAGACCCTACGAACGCTGGACAACAATCAGCTGATTCCACTGGTACATAAAGTCTCATCTCTTACTCTTAACTCTTATTTTACATCGAATAAGCACATGCATCTTCTATTTTCCCACTCTTCCAGGTCGCATGTATTTGTTCCCCTCGCATCTCCCCTGAAATTTATTTCTTACATGGAATTTGCTGCCCTATAATATTCGATTGACTAGAGATTTGTATGTGTGCGGTTTGAATCTCTACTACTTATTAAAGGCAAAGAGGACAATATGGTGGTACGTCGTCCGCTCGCCTTCCGCACAGAGAAAAACGGTCTAGCGATTCCGTAAACGAAAACCCACAGTCGCACTCGTACCCTCCCGTCCGGCACAAAAAAAACCATAAAAAAGCGGCCCACCTCCCACTCACCGCAGTCACCCGTCACCCCGCATCCACGGGCCACGACCCACGACTCCCACCATATGGCCGCCCCTAACCCCCGTCCATCCACAGCCGCCTCCCCCAACTGCACTGCACCCAATCCCGCCGGCGCGTTCGTTTTGGGATCCGCAACGCTGCTCCGACGAATAAGATAGCCGCTCCACGAGCCACGGCGCGCTCGCTCCACACCGAGCGCATCGCCTCGCCGGCGAACAAGAAGACCTCTCGTCACGCTCAGCTTGCCGCCTTCATATACCGGTATGCTCAGGTACCAAGGAATCTGTTTTCCTGATCGTACCATTCTTGCAATCCTATTCCTTGCGGTATGATGGTTGTATCATCTATTTCTTACGAAAACTGATTTGTTCTTATAAGATGCGATGTGGTAGGATGAGCAGGTTCAGAGATCTGGGAAAGCACGGACACGGGATGGCCACGGTGGGGCTAAGCACGGCATTGTTTGAGCGTTGCCCGCTGCGGCGTATGCTACGTGGCCATGTGCGTGGAAGACCTCGGGTATTGCTGCCCCAACACCTCCATCGTCGTCACGCCCCCCAACTACAGCTTCCCGGCCGACGCCGGCGGCGTCCGCAACCCGCCCAACCACCATGTCCTCATCCCTATCCAAGCGTTCGAGATGATTGTGCTATGTAAGGCTGGCGTCGTCATGCCCATCCAGTACTGATGGTACGCTTGATTCTTGGCTGCATTCTTTGTTAGTACCTCAGTCTAATTTGTACTGGATGTTAGGTTAGGTCTAAGGCTATTTTTTCTTAATTTCCTAATTCGACTGGTTTGCAACTATATAAGTGAGTCAGAGTTGCATTGGTCTGTGCAATATGGGATCCCTGAAAAAGCTGATTTGGTAAGAAGAGTATAAAGGAGAGAATGTGGACCCTCTTCCTGTTTGTTGAAGTTCCTTTAGGATTCTAAATCAAATTGGGCTAGCTTTATCTGCTTGTCCCTTTTATGTTGTATATTGTCTTAAGTATAAACTACAGGAGAGAATGTGGACCCTCTTAACCAGATAACAAAGTATAAACTACAAAGAGCTCTACCTCATGCAGTAAAAAGCCCCTGACATCTGACGACCGGAAGTGCTACCTTACTGTAATTTCGTTTGTCATTTGGGTTAGGAGAAAGCACCTCAGGCCCTTTTAATACAACATTGACTATGCAGAGTATCACATGCTCAACATGCCAGATTTACTACTATCCAAAAACAAAGCTCCGCCTCTCGGGTCTTGTGCAAATGCTTCCTGTAGTTCTCAATGAGGTACGCCATGTACAATTCCACCATAGAGCCTAATCTAGGTCAGGAACCAACTTCTTGTAATAAAGTATGTCCTGATGCATTGAGCTATGATGCTTTGGGCTAAGTACCTTCTGTTTGATTTAGGTGGAACATTTCTAAGTATTTGAGAAATAGCAAATTTTATTTCTGAAGTTTTTATATTTTGGAAGTTCTTGATAAGCTGAAGAATTGAATATATGATTATCGGGTGGGGATACACATCTTGATGCATTAAATGGTAAATTTTATATCATAAATATCTGATTTCATGTCATTAAGAGCGATAGGGTGGTTGCAGAATGCTGATTATAGTTTCCCCTTCTTAGTAAGCTCACGTTGTATTCACTAATATATCTGTTGACGCTGATCGTATATGCTTGAAATGGGTCAGAAAGCATATGAGCTTATCGGAACTGATTATCCTGCTAACATGGTGTGGGATGTTATGAATCCTTCACTGAGTTGATGATCAGGTTCATGTTGTTAGCTTCGTTAGTCTAATTAGGGCCTGTTTGGCAACATAGTTTTTTCTCTATACTTCAAAGATACCACAGTTTTTGTAAATACTACAGTTTGCAATACTTTGAGTTGTTTGGCTGCAATGAAATACCAAAGTTTTGAAACCGTAGTATTCCAAAAACTGAGTTATTTTCACACTAGAATATAAAGAGGTCTGGACCTCTTTTTTCCAAAAACTGTGGTTTTGTGAAAACTGAAGTATTCCATGCCTAGGCATTGGAATATCATGTTTTCTAAATGCTTCGGTTTTACAGAAGCCAAGCTGCCAAAGAGAGCCTTAGTCTTGTTTCCCTATGCAAGGTGCTCATTCATATCTTGGAACCATGCAACGATTGTGTTTATCTGATTATAGTGAAGGATGTCAAGGTTGAGCCCGAGCAGTCTGGCCCCTTCTCTGCTGATTCTTCTCTCGTGCTCAACCACTGCTGCTCCGTGTCTCTGACACTTGGATTTAGGATTTCTACTATCTTCATTCAGATGATATTAAGAAGGGGTGTATTATTTCTACCAATGAGTGTGCTTCTGCTGTTTCAGATACCATGCCCATCCCTCACAAGGTTCTCCATGTTGATTTATTGCAAAACTGTTTGTTTACTAATATATGGAGTAATGGTGCATTGTTGTTTGCAGATTTTACTAACTATAGGGAATATTCGGTGTAATAAATAATGTAAATACCCTTCAGATTAAGGTAATACCTTGTCATGTTTTGTACATTGTTCCTTTAATTTTCTTTCACTTCAATTGTGGCTTGCCTACACACTTCTATCTTTCCTGCTCTTTCTGAAACATGAACTATGTGTGCAGTTTCATGGAGCCTGCTACCATTTTGTCTGTGCCGTCAGTGAACATGTAGCTATTTATTCACCAAGGCGGATTACTAGGACAGGCCTGTTGGAGATATGCCCTAGAGGCAATAATAAATGTAGTTATTATTATATCTTTGTGTTTATGATAAATGTTTACATTCATGCTATAATAGTATTAACAAGGAAACATTAATACTTGTGTGATTTGTAAACTTAATTTGAAGTCCCTAGTATAGCCTCTATACTTCACTGGCTTGTTGGTTGATAAATGATTATGGTTTCCCTATCATGAACATTGAGATGTTATCAACAACAAGATCATATCATTAGGAGAATGATATGGTGGACATACTCCTATAGATAAGCGTAGCATAAAGATCAAGTCATTTCAATAGTTCAATTGCTATATGCTTTCTGATACATAGTAACCTAATTCCTTCGACCATGAGATCATGCATATCACCTTTACCGGATGGATGCTTTGATGACATCAAACACCACACCGTAACTGGGTGGCTATAAAGGTGGAATTGAGTGTTCGAAAAGTATTGGTTGAGACACATGGATCAAGAGTGGGATTTGTCCATCCATATGACGGATAGATATTCTCTGGGCCCTCTCGGTGAAATGTCATCCAATTAGCTTGCAAGCATGTGACTGGCTCACAAGGGATCACATATCACGGGAACGAGAAAAGAGTACTTATCAGTAACGAGGTTGAACTAGGTATGCAGAGATACCGACGATCATAACCTCGGATAAGTAACATATCGTGAGACAAAGGGAAATTGGTATCGTATGTAAGTGGTTCATTTGATCGCAAAGTAATCGTAGAAATATGTGGGAGCCATATGAATTTCCAGATTCCTCTATTGGTTATTGTTCGGAGAAGTGTCTCGATCATGTCCGCATAATTCACGAACCGTAGGGAGACACACTTAAGGATTCGACGTTGTTTTGAGTAGTTATGGTATTATGTGAAAGAGACCGAATGTTGTTTGGAGTCTCGAATGGGATCCGGGATATCACGAGGTGATCCGGAATGGTCCGGAGAATAAGATTCATATAAGGAAAGTCCCGTTTCGGAGTTCGGAAATGATTCCGGTGAATGTTTTAGAAGGTTCAGGAATGTCCGGCACTCCGGGAGGGGGGAGGGGTACATGAATGTGTCATTACATATTGGAATGATTGCATCATGTACTAAGTTTTCTTGCTGTTCCAAATAAAGGATTAAATTGAATCTTAAAACAGAAAAGTCAAATGTCCAGTTTGAAAGTCAAACGGCTAAAACAAGAAACTGTGGGAAACAAGCAAGAGGAGTTGGGAACCGACTTGGGGGAGGAGTCTCCTCCCCAAGCCGGCGCGCCAACCAAGGCCGACTTGGGAAGGGACTCCCCTCCCCTTGGCCGCGCCTCCCACCCATAAAAGGAGGGGCAGGGCCTCCTCCTCTAGACACACAAGTTTCTACCTCTAATCTCCGGTTTAGAGCCGTTTTGGTTTAGAGCTTCTAATTGCTTTAGCCTGCGGTTTAGAGCCTTCTAATTGGTGTGTCTAATCTCTAGACCACTAATAACCCTCTCTCATAATCCACCATACTCGCTCCGGCTTAAGGCGAAGCCCTGGGGGATCTCCCCTCTACTTCCGGTACCACGCCGTTGTGCTGCCGGAATCGCGAGGAGAGTGCTACAACCTCCGCTGCCTGCTGGAACAAGGGAGAGGAAGGTCTTCGTCGAGTACCGAACGTGTGACCGACTGCGGGAGCGCTGCCGGAACGCAGCGCCGGAAGGATCGTCTACACGATCTTGAGATCGGGAAGAGTACGACTACATCACCCACGAGAATCCGCTCTCGTTAAACGCTTTGGAATCTTCGAGGGTAAGTTATTCCATCGACTCGTTGCTACAATCTAGTAGATAGATCTTGGCTTGTTTGTTTGTATGCGATAGAAAATTTTTGTTTTCCATGCTACGAACCCCTACAGTGGTATCAGAGCCGTGTCTATATGTAGATCTGTTGCACGAGTAGAACACAATGGTCATTGTGGGCGTTGATGCTTTTATTGTCGATTACTTCTTGTGTACTTTGCATCTTGCGGTATGTTGGGATGAAGCGGCCCGGGCTAACGTTACATGACATCGTTCATGAGACTTGCTCCACGCTTGACATGCAACTTGTATTGCATAAGTGGCTTTGCGGGTGCCTGTTTCTCCTAGCATAGTTAAGATCCAATTTACAACGGGTGATCAACAATGCTAGTATCAATGTTGTGGTTCTTGTTCGTAAGTTAGAACGTCACTTATTGAAAGCCCCAAACCACGTAAAATATGCAAAGAAAGTAGAGGCGTCTAACTTTGTTTTGCAGGGGTGTGCAGTGATGTGATATGGCCATGATTGTGATTATATTTGATGTATGCAATGTTCCTTATTGTAAGTTGGCAACCGGCAGGAGCCATATGGTTGTCTTTAATTTATGTTAAGACCCGCGTGTCTATTCAAAGTAGTTGTAATAGTTGAAGCCGGTGGACGACAACCATGGAGAAGCGTCATTGACCTTGATGCAATGCCGGTGATGATGGAGATCATGTTCGTGCTTGAAGATGGAGATCGGAAGCACAAAGAAGAAAGGCCATATCATATCACATATATATTGAATTGCATGTGATGTTAATCCTTTATGCATCTTGTATTGCTTAGTAGACGACGGTAGCGTTATAAGATGATCCCTCATGCACATCAATTTCAAGTCATAAAGTGTTCACCCTTAGTTAGCACCGTTGCTAAAGCTTGTTGTTTCGAAGCACCACGTGATGATCGGGTGTGTTAGATTCTGCAAGTGTATACAACGTGAGCAAGCCAGATTTGCTGACGCGGAAACTAAGGTTTGATCTTGACGAGCCTAGCATGTACAGACATGGTCTCGGAACACGGATCACCGAAAGGTAAAGCATGAATCATATAGTAGATATGATGAACATGTCGATTGTTCGCCATTGAAACTATGTCAACTCTCGTGATGATCGGTGTTGATATGGTGGATTTGGTTCGTGTGATCACTAAAACAATGTGAGGGATATTGTTTTGAGTGGGAGTTCACCTAGTTTAATTTCATTATTAATTTGAACTCAATTTGTCATAAACTTAGTCTAAACTATTGCAAATATGTTGTAGATCAATGGCAGCCCCTACCATCAATTTTAATGCGTTCCTAGAGAAAGAAAAGTTGAAAAACAATGGAAGCAACTTCGCGGATTGGTTCCGCAATTTGAGGATTGTCCTCACAGCAGGTAATTTGACCTATGTGCTGGATGCACCGCTGGGTGACCCACCTGCAGATGATGCTCCCGATGAAGTAAAGAATGTTTACCTCGCTCGGAAGAATCAGTACTCCATAGTTCAGTGTGCTATCTTGTATGGTTTGGAATCGGAGCTTCAGAAAAGGTTTGAGGATTCAGACCCATATGATATTGTCGAGGATCTCAAATTGATTTTTGAGACTCATGCGGCAATTGAAAGTTATGAGGCTTCTGAAAAGTTCTTTAACTGCAAGATGGAAGAGGGCAGCTCCGTCAGTGAGCATGTGCTTAAGATGTCTGGGCACGCAAACAAACTTCAAATCTTGGGTATTGTGATTCCTAATGCTTTGGGGATTTACCGTGTCCTCCAATCACTACCACCAAGTTACAAGAACTTTGTGATGAACTACAACATGCAGAACATGAACAAGACGTTGCCAGAACTCTTTGCCATGTTGAAATCTGCAGAAGTGGAGATTAAGAAAGAGCACCAAGTGTTGTTGGTCAATAAGACCACCAAATTCAAGAAAGGCAAGTCTAAGCAAAAGGGACACTTCAAGAAGGGTGGTAAGAAAGTTACCACGCCGGCGAAGAAGACCAAGGCTGGACCTAAGCCTGATACTGAGTGCTTTTACTGCAAGGGAGAAGGTCACTGGAAGAGGAATTGCCCAAAGTACTTGGCGGATTTGAAGAACGGCAACATCAAGAAGAAAGGTATATCTGATATACATGTTATTGATGTGTATCTCACTAGTACTCGTAGTAGTGCCTGGGTATTTGATACTGGTTCGGTTGCTCATATTTGTAACTCGAAACAGGTGCTGCAGAATAAACGGAAGCTAGCGAAGAACGAGGTGATGATGCGCGTGGCAAACGGATCAAAGGTTGATGTGATCGCGGTCGGCACGCTACCCCTTCATCTACCATCGGGATTAGTTTTATACTTAAATAATTGTTATTTGGTGCCTGCGTTGAGCATGAACATTATATCGGGATCTTGTTTATTGCGAGACGGTTACTTATTTAAGTCCGAGAATAATGGTTGTTCGATTTATATGAGTAATATGTTTTACGCACATGCACCTTTGATAGATGGTCTATTCTTATTGAATCTCGATAGTGGAAATACACATATCAACAACATTGAGGCTAAACGTTTGAAATCAAGCGATAATTCGACCTATATGTGGCACTGTCGTCTTGGTCACATTGGAGTGAAGCGTATGAAGAAACTCCATTCCGATGGACTTCTTGAATCACTTGATTTTGAATCACTTGAAAGATGCGAAGCATGTCTGATGGGAAAAATGACTAAGACTCCATTTTCTGGTATGATGGAGCGAGCTATGGACTTATTGGAAATCATACATACCGATGTGTGTGGTCCAATGAGTGTAGTATCGCGCGGTGGTTATCGTTATGTTCTTACCTTCACGGATGACTTGAGTAGATATGGGTATATCTATTTCATGAAACATAAGTCCGAAACTTTCGAGAAGTTTAAGGAGTTTCAAAGTGAGGTAGAGAATCAACGTAACAAGAAGATTAAATTTCTACGTTCTGATCGTGGAGGTGAATATCTAAGTTACGAGTTTGGCGAGCATTTGAAGAAATGCGGAATACTTTCACAATTGCCACCGCCGGGAACACCACAGCGTAATGGTGTGTCCGAACGTCGTAATCGAACTCTCTTAGATATGGTTCGTTCTATGATGTCACTTACAGATTTACCGCTATCATTTTGGGGTTATGCATTAGAAACGGCCGCATTCACTTTAAATAGGGCACCATCTAAATCCGTTGAAACGACACCGTATGAATTATGGTTTGGGAAGAAACCTAAATTGTCGTTCCTTAAAGTTTGGGGATGCGAAGCCTATGTAAAGAAGTTATAGCCGGACAAGCTTGAACCCAAAGCGGAAAAATGCGTCTTCATAGGATACCCGAAGGAAACTATTGGGTATACCTTCTATCATAGATCCGAAGGCAAAATCTTCGTTGCCAAGAATGGATCCTTTCTAGAGAAGGAATTTCTCTCGAAAGAAGTGACTGGAAGGAAAGTAGAACTCGACGAGGTTGTCGAACCTTCTCTCGAAATTGCGAGTAGCGCAGCACCGGAAGAAGTTCCTGTGGTGCCTGCACCAATTAGAGAGGGAGCTAATGATGGTGATCATGAAACTTCGGTTGAAGTTGCTACAGAGCCTCGGAGGTCAACGAGAACTCGTACCACTCCAGATTGGTATGATCCCGTTATGAGTGTCATGTTGGTGGACAACACCGATGACCCCGAGACATATGAGGAAGCGATGATGAGCCCAGATTCCAATAAATGGCAAGAAGCCATGAAATCCGAGATTGGATCCATGTACGAAAACCAAGTATGGACTTTGGTGGACTTACCGGATGGCCGAAAGGCTGTCGAGAACAAATGGATTTTCAAGAAGAAAACAGATGCTGATGGTAATGTTACTGTCTATAAAGCTCGACTTGTCGCAAAAGGGTTTCGACAAATTCAAGGAGTTGACTACGATGAGACTTTCTCACCGGTAGCGAAGCTAAAATCTGTGAGGATTATGTTAGCAATCGCTGCATATTATGATATGGCAGATGGATGTCAAAACAGCATTCCTCAATGGAGATATTGATGAAGAGTTGTATATGATGCAACCCAAAGGTTTTGTCGATCCTAAAGATGCTAATAAGGTATGCAAACTTCAACGGTCCATCTATGGATTGAAGCAAGCATCCCGAAGTTGGAATCAACGTTTTGATAAGGTAATCAAAAGTTTTGGTTTTATACAAACTTATGGAGAAGCTTGTATTTACAAGAAAGTGAGTGGGAGCTCTGTAGAATTCTTAATACTATATGTGGATGACATATTGTTGATTCGGAATGATGTAGACCTTCTTAATAGTGTCAAGGAATATTTGAATAATAGTTTTTCAATGAAGGATCTTGGCGAAGCAGCTTACATATTAGGCATAAAGATTTATAGAGATAGATCGAAATGCCAAATATCATTGTCACAGAGTACATATTTGGACAAAGTTCTAAAGAGGTTTGGAATGGAAGAAAGCAAGAAAGGGTTCTTGCCCATGTTGCCCAATACGACCTTGAGTAAAACTCAAAGTCCGACATCGGCAGAAGATAGAGAAAGGATGAGTAAGACTCCCTATGCATCAGCCATAGGATCTCTAATGTATGCCATGCTATGTACTAGACCCGACATCGCATATGCTGTTAGTCTAACTAGCAGATATCAAAGTGATCCAGGAGTGGATCATTGGACAGCGGTCAAAAACATCCTTAAGTACTTGAGAAGAACTAAGGATATGGTTCTTTCTTATGGAGGTGATGAACAGCTCGTTGTTAATGGTTACACCGATGCTAGTTGGAACACCGATCCGGATGATTCTAAATCACAATCTGGATACGTATTTATTTTGAATGGTGCAGCAGTTAGCTGGAGGAGTGCAAAGCAAAGCGTTGTGGCGAGATCTTCAACTGAATCGGAATACATGGCTGCTTCGGAGGCTTCACAAGAAGCGATATGGATGAAAGATTTCATTACAGAGCTGGGTGTGGTTCCTAGTGCGCTGGACCCAATGTCTATCTACTGTGATAACATGGGCGCCATAGCCAATGCGCAAGAACCAAGGTCACACAAGAAGCTGAAGCATATCAAGCTACGTTTTCACGCTATTCGAGAACATATCCAGGATGGAGATATAAAGATTTGCAAAGTACACACAGATCTGAATGTGGCGGATCCGTTGACTAAACCTCTCCCGAGGGCAAAACATTACCAACACCAAACTGCCATGGGTGTTCGGTATATTACCATGTAATCTAGATTAGATGACTCTAGTGCAAGTGGGAGACTGTTGGAGATATGCCCTAGAGGCAATAATAAATGTAGTTATTATTATATCTTTGTGTTTATGATAAATGTTTACATTCATGCTATAATAGTATTAACAAGGAAACATTAATACTTGTGTGATTTGTAAACTTAATTTGAAGTCCCTAGTATAGCCTCTATACTTCACTGGCTTGTTGGTTGATAAATGATTGTGGTTTCCCTATCATGAACATTGAGATGTTATCAACAACAAGATCATATCATTAGGAGAATGATATGGTGGACATACTCCTATAGATAAGCGTAGCATAAAGATCAAGTCATTTCAATAGTTCAATTGCTATATGCTTTCTGATACATAGTAACCTAATTCCTTCGACCATGAGATCATGCATATCACCTTTACCGGATGGATGCTTTGATGACATCAAACACCACACCGTAACTGGGTGGCTATAAAGGTGGCATTGAGTGTTCGGAAAGTATTGGTTGAGACACATGGATCAAGAGTGGGATTTGTCCATCCATATGACGGATAGATATTCTCTGGGCCCTCTCGGTGAAATGTCATCCAATTAGCTTGCAAGCATGTGACTGGCTCACAAGGGATCACATATCACGGGAACGAGAAAAGAGTACTTATCAGTAACGAGGTTGAACTAGGTATGCAGAGATACCGACGATCATAACCTCGGATAAGTAACATATCGTGAGACAAAGGGAAATTGGTATCGTATGTAAGTGGTTCATTCGATCGCAAAGTAATCGTAGAAATATGTGGGAGCCATATGAATTTCCAGATTCCTCTATTGGTTATTGTTCGGAGAAGTGTCTCGATCATGTCCGCATAATTCACGAACCGTAGGGAGACACACTTAAGGATTCGACGTTGTTTTGAGTAGTTATGGTATTATGAGAAAGAGACCGAATGTTGTTCGGAGTCTCGGATGGGATCCGGATATCACGAGGTGATCCGGAATGGTCCGGAGAATAAGATTCATATAAGGAAAGTCCCCTTTCGGAGTTCGGAAATGATTCCGGTGAATGTTCTAGAAGGTTCCGGAATGTTCGGCACTCCGGGAGGGGGGAGGGGTACATGAATGTGTCATTACATATTGGAATGATTGCATCATGTACTAAGTGTTCTTGCTGTTCCAAATAAAGGATTAAATTGAATCCTAAAACAGAAAAGTCAAATGTCCAGTTTTAAAGTCAAACGGCTAAAACAAGAAACTGTGGGAAACAAGCAAGAGGAGTTGGGAACCGACTTGGGGGAGGAGTCTCCTCCCCAAGCCGGTGCGCCAACCAAGGCCGACTTGGGGAGGGACTCCCCTCCCCTTGGCCGCGCCTCCCACCCATAAAAGGAGGGGCAGGGCCTCCTCCTCTAGACACACAAGTTTCTACCTCTAATCTCCGGTTTAGAGCCGTTTTGGTTTAGAGCTTCTAATTGCTTTAGCCTGTGGTTTAGAGCCTTCTAATTGGTGTGTCTAATCTCTAGACCACTAATAGCCCTCTCTCATAATCCATCATACTCGCTCCGGCTTAAGGCGAAACCCTGCGGGATCTCCCCTCTACTTCCGGTACCACGCCGTTGTGCTGCCGGAATCGCGAGGAGAGTGCTACAACCTCCGCTGCCTGCTGGAACAAGGGAGAGGAAGGTCTTCGTCGAGTACCGAACGTGTGACCGACTGCGGGAGCGCTGCCGGAACGCAGCGTGGAAGGATCGTCTACACGATCTTGAGATCGGGAAGAGTACGACTACATCACCCACGAGAATCCGCTCTCGTTAAACGCTTTGGAATCTTCGAGGGTAAGTTATTCCATCGACTCGTTGATACAATCTAGTAGATAGATCTTGGCTTGTTTGTTTGTATGCGATAGAAATTTTTTGTTTTCCATGCTACGAACCCCTACAAGGCCAAGTTAATTTCTTATACGTTGTTTAATAGTAGCATGCTTTTAGATCTGTGTATGGAAGTCTGGCTAAAACCATACCAACGAGTTATGTTGCTTACCTGAGAAGTAGAAACGAACTTGTTACATTATCCTACTTCAGATAAATCGTGAGGGCATGATTCAGTGCTAAGGTATTTTAGATCATTGTCGTTATTATAGCTAGCACAGAGCTCTGTTGTATGTTCTGGACAATGGATTTTCATAGAAACTTGCCATAGTTTATTTCGTATCCGAAGGCTGAATAGAAGTACTAGGTATGGTGCTGCCATTTAACTAAAAACAAGTTACTGTAATTATTCGCTTACTATTTGTATATGTTACTCTGCATCTCATCTCGGTCTTAATGTTTTGGCCCATGAAAATCCAGATTGCTATTCTAGGAAGATGTTATCCAACTGTATGATTGGATAAATCTTGTGAAACTGTGTTTAAGACTAAATATATCCAGATACTTACGGATCTGTCACCATCGTATGCTATGTAATGTCATCCTTATATTATAATTTTGATCACTGAATTTGAACTCGTTATTTTATGGTACTGACAAAATTATATTTTGCGGTACCAACAAAACTTAAGAACTCGCAAGGAGTGGGAGCATGTCTTGAGAATTCTCCTATGTTATGTTTGCACATAAAACTGGGTAATTTCATCTGCGTGCTTGCACTGATTTAGTTGCATTGAACTTTCTTGTTATCTTACAGGTTTCTTGTATTGCTTCAAGTTGCAAAGCGCTGGTGGCTCAGCTATCTTCGAATAATGGAAGTTTTTCACAGACAAGAACTTTACTTCACTTTATCGTTCACGTGATTGATGTGAGCACCGACACACCTAGCATTTTCAGTTACTTTTTTATTTTTGGGTCTAACAATCATTACAGTAGCCGGTATCTGTGCATAGGAGAAGATCAAAATTTACAAAGGCTCCATCATGGCAGGGGTAAGTATACATTTTACACCAAGGTTCCGATGTCTTTCCCTTGCCATTTTTCTGCATGGAATCAGATATTTGCAGCAACTCATCTTGACAAGTAAAACATATCGGAAGTGTGGAAAGAATTCTGATGTGAGCAAACATACCAATATCTGCATAAGTAGAAAATTTAAAATGTATGAACTAACTGTTATGCTTATATTGCAAGCTCTAAAATCCATCAGAACAGTGAGAGAATTACAGCTATGTTTCTTGAATGGATTTAAGCTCTCTTCTAATGAAATGCTCTGTACATCTTGGTTTATTTCATGATTGTCTTTCTACACCTTTAATTTCTGGTCGGCGTAACAGTGTGATTCACACCTGACCCTATGAAGCATACATCACTGAGGATGTCGGGATGGAGCGGGAGGAAATATGTCTGGAGGGACGTGGTCATGAGGGAGCTGCTCACCTGTGAGCTGGCCAAGGCCACTACCACTGGCGACCGCCGACCACATTGACCGCGTCAGCAAGCTCTATGTCACCACTGCCGACGAGTCGAGGACAGACAAGAGAATTGTGTTGGAACTGATGTGTTTGATTCCAGTAAGATGTTGTGATAAACAGTGATTTGTTCCTTCTTGAATTGCAATCATTAATTCATCTACTTGTGGTCAAACGCTGGATGAGTAGAGTTAGATATATCTAAATGTTGGATAAACAAAACGGAAGTGACGCAGAATTCTGCACAAATTCATAGTTTGTCCTTTGGGTTGGGAAGGGGGGGCATAGTTTCCCTTAGCTATGTACGGATACAAGTCTGTTGTATGATGAACCAATAAAGTCCATGTGCATGTTTTTCTACATGAATAATCTTGAAAAGTAACTTCACCATGAATGGTCCAAAGCGCATAATTTACTTAGGAAAAGGATACGCGCGCATGCTGTGAAACAGATCACCCAAGGTGGGCCCAACGTGGTATCTTATGTTCTCATAGCTTTCTCCTCCATGGGATTATCTCCCCCGCATCCTTTACCACATCGGCATGTCGTCGCCGTTTCACACCCATGCGATAACCAGTGGAGGTCGCCCAGCATGTGCTCCTCCTCCCTCAACCCTCTCTGATGTGCTGCCTCCTCCATAGACCAGACTGCGCAGTGGTGCTTCAAATCTCACGGCAGCCACCACGACGACGAGAATGTGGTTGCTTCTGCGAGGCAACAATCGTGTCTACGAGCCCAGGCCTAGGCTCCTGGTGGACTGAACGAGCTCAAGGGCGACCTCGGCGCTAGAGAGGGGCAAGCAGGTGGTACAAGCATGGTGTACCTGCTTCGGCGAGGTCTCCACCGCCACAGCCTCGGCTCGCACCTCCTCGGCGACGCCCTTCCTCCGATGCCCTCTTCTGCATGGTGTTTTGGCCGACCACGGTGCTACCGCGGGAGGCGAAGGCCTGGTTGATTTTTCCTTTTCCAGTTTTGCTATTAGGTTGTTGCTACCTAGATGTCCCCTAATTGCTACAATGATTTATCGGCGTTGCTACCACAGTTTAGAATGTTTGATAATTTAGTTGCCCGGTGTTGTTATTCTTGTGTCCGTCGTTGCTACTAGCGTTTTTCTACTTTAGCATATTATTTTTGCTAAGTATTCATATATTTTTTGCTACTTTCACATAATTTCTTTTGCTACGAGAGTCTTCGGCGATGTCTTGGCGAAGTCGGTTTTGCTACATTAGAAAAAACATTTTGCTACAATATTTTATGATTTTGCTACAATAGCGTAACATTTTTGCTACACGGTCTCCGGTGAGGTCTACCGGCGAGTCTCCGGCGAGGTCGGATATGCTACAATAGCACAACTTTTGTGCTACACGGCCGCCGGTGAGGTCTTCGGCGAGGTCCAGTCTCTTTTTCTTGTTCTGGGCCGAACCATTTTTTACTACATGTAGCAAAAGCGAGACTATTTATAGCAAAAGCGGGATTTTGAGGTTTTTTGGAAACACGTGCCAGCAAGGAGCCCGGGGAATTTCGGGGAATTATGCCCCGCGTAGTAGTGCCCAATTACTTAATGGTTAGCACAGAGGCAACAACAAGGGCCCAGTAATCCACAAGGATGTCATGTCAGATCACTTTCATTGGGCTTGGTCATAGCTAGGAATATAATCGTCATGTTTTCACATACATCATATTCTTGCAGAGTTACATATGCATTGATAAAAAAAACTAGACGAGCCGTGGCAACGCACGGGCATTCAACTAGTAAAGAGATAATAACACTGAAAGTTCTAAAATGATGTGTTCAATTTGTAACTATTTATCATAGTAGTTTCTGATTTTTTTACTATTACTTATTGGTACTCCAACGAGAAGCCAAACATGGTCAATCGAGCAGCCAAACACATTTAAAAAAAACACATGTTAACATGTCACCAATCCCACAAGATCAGAAAGGTAAAGTGCAGTGCGAGCATGCAAGGAAAAATTTCCCAAAGAAATACACATTCAGGTTATCAGTTGTTAAGAACCTTTATACAGGCATGTATTGCTCATGTTTCCTACAGAACAAAATCAAATTTATCTTATAAATTCGTATTGATGCAGTTTATTTTATCAGCATGTCAACCTGCTGTTTATCTTAGTGGGTCGCTGATCAGCATCTCACACAAACAACACTGGCCATACCACCCTTTAAAGGTACTCCCTCTGTTCGGGATTATAGGTCCTACGCGCATACCTAGGTTGTTAATTTGACTAACAAAATATAACTTATATATTACAAAAATTATACCATTAGAAAATATAACCTCTAAAGTTTGTAATGGTATATTTTTTATGCTATAATATTTATATTTTGTTGTTCAAATTGCCAACCTAGTTATCCGCGCGGGACTTATAATCCCAAACAAAGGGAGTACCAATGCTCGACTACTTTGATTGAAGTAGTTATAGTCTATACAATATTTATTACTTCATTCTCTCAAAACATTGTGTCCGACAGATTTAGAATGTCAGGACCTCAATGTCAAGGTTTTATCAGGTCTCTCTCTCTCTCTCTCTCTCTCTCTCTCTCTCTCTCTCTCTCAAGGTTTTATATATATATATATAATCACAGCCTCTTTAAAGAATACAAATTCAATGCACCTTAATTTTTTTACTAACCACACCATCCCTCCACATAAAGGAAACTTTCCCATTTCCTTCATACAGTCTTCTCCTGCCTATGATACATGGAGCGACAACCAAGGAAAAACAGGTACCACTAACTGAGTCATGCATTTCTATTTATATTTCATAACTACCTTCATGTAAATTATTTTCTATGCAGCATGCCATCCAGGCGAACAGTATATTGTACTTGCACCTTCAACTCATCAGCAAAATGAAGCTAGCAGGATGTATATTGTGGCAATACAAACACTCACCGAGACCAAGCGACCACTACATCTAACTTTAAAATAGGGAAGCAAAGACAGACCTTCACATGCAGACATCACAAGCATATTCCGTTTTTCACAATTGAATACACAGCATGGAAAAACACATGTCACGGCTATCCTTTTTGGTGACAAGAAAATCTACAATGACAATGAAAAGTTATCAATTCGTTCATCGTGTACTCATTGCCTATAAGAATTGTTGGCTTCAAATCGTAACTTGCCCTATTTTATGTTAAAAGTTTTCAAACAACTCTAAATTCTCAAGTTACACATCACTCAAAAATTTCCGCCGCAACACGCGGGGTTTCGTCTAGTAATTTTTAACGAGTGTCCCCCGCCACAAGGAAAAACACCCGTTCTGCTCTGCCCTCCCCGGCGTCGATCGGGCCAGGCCAGGTTATTCCTTCTTTGGCCCATATGGCAAACCAGGCTTTCCTGGCCTAGCAGCAGGAACTCGTAGAAGTCTCTGCTCCTACTTTAGTGTTCTTTTTTTTGCTGTTCTTTCTTAAATTGTGCTGAACTATTCGTGGTGTGAATAGGCAATGTTTCCTTCTGTAGTTCCTGTCACGTCCTACTCCATAGAGAAAGAGCGCGATGGAACAATGCTGCGGTACAGATCAGTCCATGGAATCTCTGTCTTTACCCCTGCAGCTATTAATTTGCTGCGATTTTTTTTAAAATAATACATATTTTTTAGTTATTTTCAAAAGTATTATACGAATTTCATAATTTACAAATCTAGCACATTGTCGGCTTAGGTCTAGCCGAATAGACTACTCGGCCTGGCCCTGACCGATTCAACTTCATTCGGTGAGGAGTAGGCCGATTGCATATGGTCACAGGGCCGCATCAGTCGAATGCTTCACTCGGCGACTGCCTGGCCGAGTGGGCGAACCGGTCACCGCCTGACCGAGCACACGTGGATACGCATGCGTGTCCAGCTCATATGACTGCATGCAACATCTACCAACTCCTAGCCTAATAGTACTAGCTCAATGGATCGGCTGGCTCACTTTTTCAATCGGTTTGCATTTGACCGATTACTTTTCGAATCAGCTTCGGCGCGACCGATTGGATTAATCGGTGTGCTCCTCACCGATTGTGTGTTGGCGGCTTGTCGACTGCGCAGTCGGTGCGGCTCAGACTGATTGAGACGCAGTCGGCTTGACCTAGACCGACGATGTGCTAGATATGAAATAAATATATTATTAAAAAATTCGCTTAATTTGCTTCGACTAGAAGCAATGTGTGCATGTGCATGTCAATTGTCGTGGCGTGGCGCTGAGCATCGACTACGGACAAAAATGTCATCACTGGTCACGCTGCACACTATGCAGCAGCCTATCTCTCGCGATACAGTAAAATGATCGGACAGCATGTAGGTCGAATCGATCAAATCACCATGTCTACTTCAAAGCAGAGTCTGGACATGGCAACCGAGCCAGCGCTGCATCTATATTTTGGGGCCCTAGGGCGAAGTTAACAATATGGACCCTTACGTTAATATACTGTCACATATATAGATCTATACTGTCTACTTTCAATTGCATCATATAAAAATTTAGGTTTCAAAC
Organism: Avena sativa; assembly: GCA_916181665.1. Taxonomy (NCBI): domain Eukaryota; kingdom Viridiplantae; phylum Streptophyta; class Magnoliopsida; order Poales; family Poaceae; genus Avena; species Avena sativa. The sequence goes on along the minus strand of OV702283.1, from coordinate 464,786,262 downwards.
ACATAAATTTACTCTAAAATGTCTATAAGCAATTATTAAGCACTTAAGAAATGACATATGACTTTGTGTCGCTTGCTCCACTACAACCCCTACCCCAAAACTCATATCCAAACTCGTATCAAAGAGACATATATCTACGTATACCCACGTATAGGCACACTGTAGTCTATTCTCATCCCGTATAGGCTGATCACCTGTCACCGGCCATCCTCTCCACCGTCAATGCCGACCATCCTTTCCATTGCCACTTACGTCGTGCTTCTTCAACACCGGGATGTCGTCCTCTGGGTCTCTTGTTCGTCGTTTGTCCCTCCTATTCTCCTATCTGCACAATCGCCAACAATTGCCATGGATCTTGCATCACCAGACTGTCTTGCAGCCTGTCCGGCCCGACCAGACTGTTCGGGGACATGTCCGGCTCTACCAGACTGTCTGGCACTAAGTCTGGCAAAAAGTCCGGCTCAACCAGACTGCCTGGCGCTAAGTCCGACAACAAGTCCGACACACTCTCTCATGTTAAAAAAATTACATTTCGAACGAATCGTCGGCCAAGCCGCTGGATAGGCCGACACGTCAACTACTGGCCAGACAGGCCGCCAAACTGTCCAACGCGTCAACAAGCACCGCATGCACATATTTTTGCCGCCGGACAAGGTTCCATATTTCTTGTCCAACCCTAAGTCCGGCAACCAGTCCAGCACACTCCGAGATGCTCATGTTAAAAAGTTAGCATTCCGGACGAATCGCTGAACAAGCCACCAGACAATAAGCTGGACACGCTGACGCGTCAACAATCGGCCAGACAGGCCGCCGGACAGTCTGGCCCGTCAACATGCCCGCCGTGCCGCCGCCAATCCTGCACGACGCAGCCACCGCTAGCCCTGCTGGCACATACCTACAAGGCTATATCGAGATGTGTGTGCCGGCCGGATTGTGCATAGTGCTCCACCACACCGCCACCGGCCAAGACAGTCGCCGGCGATGAGCCGGTGAACTCGTACGTGCTGGTACATACACGTATAATATAATTAGGCTATATGGATTTTGTACATGCTATATATTTACATTTAGTATAATAGCAAAATGGTATCAGACAATCTGGACCATTCTTGTGTTATGTTTGCCTTAGTTTTATACGAGTTTGGGAGGAGGGGTTGTACTGGATCAAAGGACTTACTTTGTTACTTATTCTTATCCAATGATTTTTCGTTGTCCTCAGGATCTGCAATTGAATTTGATCATCATCTTGTCCAGGTTGGTGATCTCGCACTTGATTATTATTATTGACATCAGCACCATTTACTATACTCAAAGCAGTTCTCTCGCTTTCTTGTATTCATCTTTACCACTAGACTTATGCTTCGGAATTGTAACAAATAAATAGAACTTTGAAAATTAAAACCTAATCTATCATGCTTGCTAAAGAGATGAGAGGTTGAGGGATTAAATCATAGATTAGACGGGAGATTAGACATAAAATTAGATCGTGGATTCATGGAGACTTACTACAGGGCACCAGCGAGCAGGGGCATGATGTCTCATAAGAAGCCGAGAGGCCAAGGCGACAACGCATAGATCACAATAAGAATACTTGAAGACAAACAAAACCCTCACCTTTCCGGCCCCGCAGGAAACTCGGAGTGGCGCAGATCACTCACGTTTCCTAGTCATGCGTGCATGTGCGTTTCATTTACTGCTTCCAATTGTTTTTTAATTATATACGTGACATACATTACTTGTATTTATAACTATAGCAATACAAATATGATACGCATATAAACAATAGAAAACAAGGAGAAAACAAAAGGTTGGATAGCTGCAAACCGTGCTCGTCGCAACTACTAAGAACCCAAATCCTTTGCCATCGTCGGAGAAGAAGAAGATCACCAGCAGCTGGTCCACACTTTGGCACTGAAGAGACCCCTAGCTATGAGGCGTTAATGAGCGCAATAACCACCAGCCCCCGTAAGACTGGATCTAGCATGCTGCTAAAGAACATCGGCCGGAGGAATCCCTCTGAGCATCGTCAATGCCGGTTTCCGAGCCAACGTCATCCTGCCTATTAAGCGGCTGGATCCTCCACCATCTACCACAAACCAGCAGCAATCCGCACTGCCACACTCCAAGGCCGTCAGGACCAGATCGGCGACGAGATCAACACCACACAAAGCCAAAGCATACGCCCGGCGAATACCATATCTCACAGGCTTCTCAATGCTGTAAACGTCATCGAGATGGGGTTGAAGCCGGGGTACCATTATTCGATGTAGAGCATCCACCGCCATTTGACTTGCACCACCACGACACCAGAAAAACGCTAAACTTTAGGTACCTTGAAGAACGCCGAGCGTAGGTCCTAGGTCCCCACCCCCTCCCGCCCGCATGAGCGGAATCGGAGGAGGCAAGGACCCGTCGATCGACAATGGGTGAGGCGGCGGCTAGATTTTTTTTAGAGGAGGAGGCGGGTAGGTCGTTGTAATTTTGCCAATTGGTATAGAACTCGCGCTTGGGAATACATGATAAATACTGGAACTCGCGCTTGGGAATACATGATAAATACTACATCCGTTCCTATGAATTATACCACTCGTCTGAAATACATGTAGTAAGCCCCTCCTGCGCAGGTAGTACTGTTAATAATATCAATTAGTGTTGAAAAATACTAGGTAGTACTGTTAATAATATCAATTATATAAAAATTATTTTATAAATACATGTAGTAATCCCCTCCACTTTAAGGATGGCAATGGGTAGGGTATGAACATGGTAGAGCATATCATAACCATACCCGTGTAGACGATAGGTAGAAAACTTTGCTCATATCCGTATCCGCGGGGTAAATCTTTACCCATGCACATACCTGATGGATATCCTTACCCGTTATATACCCAACGGGTAGACCAATAGTACACAAATTATTCATAATTTTACATTAATCAATATCACATTTGATAAAAAAATAAATATCTTACTCAATAATAGGTAGATGAGTACATAACAATTATTAAAGTTTAGAAATCGTAATCTTATACTTGTCCCTAGGCTACTCGGCCACATAGGTTGAAACTCTACTGATAAATTTTAGAAACCAGTCAATGGAGAGGGTAACCACAGGTATAACCCATACTTTTGCCCGTACTTATGATTTCACGAACAGATATGAATATTACCCGTAAATATTGCAATCTTTACTCCTGCGCAGGTGCATCTTCAGTTCCTCGTGTCAACTCTTTCTCTCCTTGATTCCTTCTAAAGCACAGCTGCGCGGGCGAAAGCCGAAAGAGCAAGAGAAACCATGGCTGCCTGCTACTCCACCCCGAGCCCGTACCCCGCCGCTCCTCCAACCGGTTCTTCGGCCTTCTCCCCTCTGCAGCTTTGCTCGCCTGTTCCGTTGGCCCTGCCGGTTGGCTGTCTCCTGCCGCCAGAGTACCTGTACCTGCCGCCCCAGATGCCGTCGTCGTGCGGAGTGGCCGTCGGCGGAGTCACTCATACGGGAAGTCACAGCGCCGCGGTGGCACCCGCACCGTTCTTTCCATGGCTGCAGGTGCCCCTTCTGCCGTCGTGTCCGGTGCCGCTCTACCGCAACAACCCGTCGCCGCCACCGGTGCTACCGGCTGCGCGCTGCGGCATCACCGTCACCGAGATCGTGGGCGAAGGAAGCGTTAAGCCCCCGAAGGCGGAGGTGGAATACGTCCCCTCCCCGCGATCCGTCCTTGCACCTTGCAGGGCGGCGGGACCCGCCTCGCCGCGGGTGCCGAAGCAGACAGCGGCGGTTCCGCACCTGTCTTCCCCAACTTTATACTGGTTATTATTGCATAGGGCATTTGCTTTGTCCGAGCTTGCAGCTGACCAAAGGAACTTTGTTTGCGTGTGCACCGGACAGGACCAAGTGCAACAAGGGGTACGCGTTCGTCAACATGACGACGCCCACCGCGGCATGGCGGCTCCACGAGTTCCTCCACGGCCACCGCTGGCCATGCTCCGGCAAGGTCTGTGAGGTCGTGCACGCGGACATCCAGGTGGGTGCGCCCATCTTCTCCTCCGGCATGAACGCTGGCCTGTTCTTGTAGCCCAGTACTACCTGCTTGGATGTGCTAACGAAGGAAGCCATTGATGTTTTGATTGCTCCATGCGGGATTTGCATTTCAGGGGGTGGACGCGTTGGCAAGGCACTTCTCCCGCTCGATGTTCCCCTGCGGCGGCAACAAGGAGTTCCTGCCGGTGCGCTTCGGCCCGCCAAGGGACGGTCCCCGGCCGACGGCGGAGCGCGTCATCGGCCACGCGTTGGTCCGTTACCGCGGCTGGCCTCGCTCGCCCGCCTAAAACCCGCCGTGTAGACGTTCTATCTCGCATTCTATCGAGTCATAAAATGCCCTGGATGGATAGAACGGGAGATAGAGGCTTTGCTTAACCATTTCCATGATCATTTGGTCGTGTGTCTACATGTTCAAGTATGGGTCATCAAAAGTTGATGTGTATTCCTCTAAAAATAAAGAGTAGTACAGATGTTATCTTTCTCTACTTTTTATTTGGTGTGTACCTCTTGTTGGAATTTTGCCCTAAATGGCCTCGTCTATATTTACATTTCAATAATTCTTGAAAATCTTCGTGAACGTTTTAGTCACAACTTCTCGCACGAGTAGCACGCGGCGCGGCGGTTCAGAGCATCTCCAGCAGAAGCTTAAAAATACAGCACTGCAAATTAGTTTTGGAGCGCGCTATCGCATTCGAGCGCTATAAAATCACGCGACCTTCATCGAAGGCGCTAAAATGCAGCGCCCGAGTGTCCGCGAGTTTTTTACCCTCATCAGGCTCTATAAAATAAAGCGCGCGCTACAGGCGCAAACACTAAAACAACAATTCCATACATTCAACAAGATTAAACAAACACCGAATAATTAACAATAAATTGCTAGAAAATTTATTACAACAAGTTTTGCATCACCAATAGCACAATTAGTTTTACAACACATCAACAAAAAGTTTTACAACAATACAATGATATCGTTCATCAACAAATACAACAAATTGTTTCATAACAATATAACAAACATACAAATGAACTACCGGCCTCCAAACCATTTCCACCACTCCTCGATGAGATCATTTTGAAACTCATCGTGTGCGTCATTGGACCGGATTGCATGATAAAAGGCCATGAACCGTGCAATCCTATGTTCTGAGCGTTGAACTTGTACATCACAACCATCAAGTCATAGTGGGTGGTTTCTTCTACATCTTTCCCATGGTCATCGTTTATGATCATGTTATGCATGATGACACAAGCATTCATGATTTACCAAAGGCACTCTTGGTGGCAAAATCTAGCTGGTCCTCTCACAATAGCAAATTGGACTTGCAAAATCCCAAATGCTCTCTTCACATCTTTCCTAGCTGCCGCTTGCGCTGCGTGAAAGTTGTTTTGTTTCTTACCTTTGGGCTTGTGGACCGGCTTCACAAATGTTTGCCACCATGGGTAGATGCCGTCGGCATGATAGTAGCCATAGTTGTACTTACGACCATTTGCTTCAAACTCCACTTGTGGACCTTCACGCAACGCGATCCTTGTCATAAGAGGAGACCGCTGGATGACATTGATATCATTGAAAGACCCGGGAATAGCAAAAAATGCATTCCAAATCCAAGTATCATGGTGGGCAACCGCTTCAAGGATTATAGTTGAATCCTTTTTGTGCCCTTTGAATTGTCCATGCCATGCCGCAGGACAATTCTTCCAACTCCAATGCATGCAATCTATGGAGCCAAGCATTCTGGAAAATCCCTGAGCCGCGTTCTCCTCCAAGAGCATAGCCATGTCCTCGGCATTGGGGGTTGATACGTCCAAAACGTATCTACTTTCCCGAACACTTTTGTTATTATTTCTCCTCTAAACTTGTGTGATTTGGATACAACTAACACGAACTAACGCTGTTTTCAGCAGAATTATCTTGGTGTCTATTTTTGTGCAGAAAATCAACTATCAGGAAAAATCGCGGAAAATATGCCAAAAATCCTATTTCACCAGAAGATCCACGGAGCTAGAAGACGAGACGGAGTGGAGGCCTGGGGGTCCACACCCCTGACAAGCGTGGGTGGGCCCATCCCACGCCTAGGGGGTGCGGCCACCCCAGGCACCCCCCTCGGGCTCCCTCTTCGCCTATAAGTCACCCCTTGACCTAAAAACCAATGGGGGTTCATCGTTTTTCCAGAAAGAGTTCCGCTCCGTAGCCACCATCAGAAACCAAGATTCGGATCCAAAAACTCCGTTCTGGCACCCTGCCGGGATAGGGAATTTGGAGAGGATCATCGCCATCGTCATCACCAACGCATCTCCATCAACCATCGATGTTCCCCTCATCCATGAGTAAGTAATCCCCCGTTGTAGGCTATGAGGATGGTAGGGATTGGATGAGTTATATCATGTAATCGAATAAGATTATTAGGGCATAATGCCTAGTATCTCTTTTAGTGCTATTTGACTTTGTTGCAACTTGTTATGCTTAATGCTCACTAGGGCCCGAGTGACATGATCTTAGATCTGAACTTATTATTAAATCATTATGATAGTATTGTTTGTGATCTTATCTATAAGTTATGTACACATATCATTGTCCGGATCCAAAGGCCCCGAAGTGACAGAAATTGGGACAACCAGAGGGGATGGTTTTGGTGTGAGGATCATATGTGTTCATGGAGTGTTAATGCTTTGCTTTGCTGCTCTATTAAAAGGACCACCTTAATTGCCAGTAGTTCCCTAGAGGCCCCGCTGCCACGGGCTGACTGGACAGAATATGTTGTGCAAGTTCTCATTGCGAGCACGCATGAATATATATAGAGCACATGCTTATGATTGTTTTGTATTTGGATGCTTGTTCTTATTTATCTGCAATGCCCTAGATCTTGAAGTTACATGTTTACACTCGTCCATGCAACGCCCGTCCATCCATCCCTATGCCTACCGCACTCATATCCTACTGTTTGCAACTACTGCTACTATTGCTCCTGTTTTGCTGCTGTTGTTGCTTTACTGTTTCTACTGATAAACTTCTGTGAGCAAGAACTATTTCCAGGTGCAGCTGAATTGACAACTTAGTTGTTAAGGCTTGCAAGTATTCTTTGGCTCCCCTTGTGTCGAATCAATAAATTAGGTAGTACTACCGACGAAGACTGTTGTGATCCCCTATACTTGAGGGTCATCAAGACTATTTTCTAGCGCCGTTGCCGGGGAGCATATCTTTATTTGTAAGTTCACTTGGATCTACTATTGTTCACTTCTACTCCTTTCATCACGGGTAAGTCTCGTGAGTGGAAGTTCCCTATTTTACCATCCACTACAAGAAGAGGTACAGTCCTAAACACCTCTGTTGCTCTTGATTCGTCGTCTGTTATAAGTAAGCTTGTCACACCACCACCACATTCTAATGCTACACACACTGCTACTACTGTTGAATCTGAAACTGTTTTTGATGCTCATGATATTTTTTCTACTGTGCTTGATGCGAGTGGTTCATTAGGTCCTTTCCTAGATGCTACTATGGCTAGTCTAGAAAATACTGAAACTCCTAGTGAAGACACTATTACACCTGTTAGCTCACCTGAGTCTAGAGAGAGATACGATATTAATGATGGTTATATTGAGTTTACTGATGAATTTGTTGAAGAGTGCCGAAACACACATGGTTCTAGTGCTATTAAGAGTCTCCTTGCTAGACGTACCATTATTCCTAAATTGTCCTCTGATCCTAAGTTTGCCACCTCTCCCATAGATATTAAAGATAAATATTATGATTTCTCTCTTGACTTATCCTATTTGGACATTGTTGAGAAAAAACCTTTTTGTGGAACTGAAAATAAGAGTGTTGTGGCTCATATGAATGAGCTTTCTACTATGAGTGCTTTATTCTTTAATGATTTTAAGATGCGTAAGTACTTTGTTACTAAGATCTTTCCTTTTTCACTAAAAGGAGAAGCTAGGGCTTGGTTTAATAGATTACCTCCTAGTTCCGTTGATAGACATGATTGCTTGATTGCTTCTTTCTTCCAGAAATATTTTCCTCCCAGCGCTAGACATGCTGCTTTGCAGAGACTTTTTGATTTTAAACAGGGAGAAGAAGAGAAATTGTCTGAGTCATGGACAAGGTTTCGTGCCTTGATTCATGCACATCCTGGATGTCCATTACCTAAGAATAAGCTTCTTGATATTTATTATAATGTACTAACTGATGATTCTAGGACATACCTAGATAGTTTTGCTGATTGTGTTTTCAGGAAAAGAACTCCTACAAATGCTGAAGAACTAATGTCTAAGATAAGCAAAAATTATGATGATTGGACTTCAACTAAGCTAAATACACCTGAGCCTATTACTCCTGTACCAGTTGTGCCTGAACCAGATCCAATACCAACACCAAAGAAGAGAGGGGTTATTGCATTAAATGATGAAGTGATGAAGGAAGCTAAGAAATGTCTAAAGGAGAAAGGTATTAGAGGTGAAGATGTGAAAAATCTACCTCCCATAGAAGAATTATGTACGCCAATTCCCCACTCATCTACTATTGAGGTACACTCTCTCCACTTTAATGAAGGTGATATTCCCTATGGTAAGCCTCCTGATCAATTCTTAGAGGAACTTGACACATTTATTGTTAAACAAGGTAATTTTAATAAAAAAGTTGAGAATCATTTATTGGAAAACTCTAGAGCTATCAATGAGTTGAAAGATATTGTGGAAAGAACTTCTAATGATATTAAAATGCTTTGTAAACACTTTCAAATGGTTCAAACCCAACTTGATCAACTTGCTAAGGTACAAAAAAGATATGCTAGTTAATGCCTGAGGAGATAAACATGCTTATGGAATTAGAACTAGGAGTGGTATAGCTACTCAAGATCCTTTATATCCTGAAGGACACCCTAAAAGAATTGAGCAGGATTCTCAACAAGGTGAAAGTAGTGGTAGTCCTCGTAAGAGAAAAAAAGAAACATAAGGTAGTTGAGGAACCACTTGAACCTGCTGTAGATCCTAATAGTATATTTGTCTATGATGCTGAAACTGAGAGTGGTGATGATAAAAATGATGCTCCTGATAAGGAGGAAGTTGAGGAAGAACCTGAGAAGCACACTAAGACACCAGGTACACTAAGGAATATTTTATTGCTAATAAACATGGTAGTGAGAGAGAACCTTGGGTGCAGAAGCCTATGCCTTTTTCAGGTAAGAAACACAAGTCAAAGGAGAAAGAACACTACAACAAGTTTTGTGAGTGGATGAAACCTTTATTTTTGCAAATTCCTTTGACTGATGCTATTAGGTTGCCTCCTTATTCAAAGTATATGAAGGATATTGTCTCTAATAAAAGGAAGATTCCTAATGAGGAGATTTATACTTTGCTTGCTAATTATTCCTTCAATGGTAAGGTTCCAAAGAAACTTGGTGATCCAGGTATACCAACTATTCCTTGCTCTATTAATAACAATTATGTTAGAACTGCTTTATGTGATTTGGGAGCTGGAGTTAGTGTTATGCCTTTCTCTCTCTACAAGAGACTCTAGCTAGAAAAGTTGATACCAACTCACATATCTTTGCAAATGGCTGATAAGTCAACTACTATTCCTGTTGGTATATGTGAGGATGTTCCTGTTCAAGTGGCTCATAATTGCTTGGTTTTAACTGATTTTGTTGTGCTTAAGATGCCTAAAGATGATAATATGTCTATTATTCTCGGGAGACCTTTTCTTAATACTGCAGGTGCTGTCATTAATTGTAATCAAGGAAAAGTAACATTCAATATTAATGACAAAGAGCATACTGTTTATTTCCCCAAGAAGGTTGCTAAGAGCTATTGCCTGAATTCCATTGAAAATATTGAGAGCATCAAGGTTGGAGAAATATATTGTCCCATCCCAGAAGAAATTTTTGAAACTATTATGATTGGGACCATTGTTATCAAGGATGAGGTAACATAATCACCTTGTGGAATGCAAAGTTTTGTTTCTTATAAGATTGTTTTGGTAACAAGACTTGATCAACCTTGTTAAAAAAGGATTTTAATGAACAAAATAATGCTTTCACTATGGTTATTCTTGCTTTCTTTTACTTTTCTCCTTCCTAGTCTTTGCATTTTCTTTTGCTAGCTTTGGTTTTGCTAGTTGTTTGCTTGTTAGAGTGTCTTAGAACTTCTGAAGTTTGGTTTTTGGTTTGCTTTTGCTTCTTTTAAAAAAATCGTTTCTCCGAGAAAATCAATATTCATTCCCTGAAAATTGGCCAAAAATAAAGTTTCCCGAAAAATCCTAGAAAATTCAAAATAAATTTTTCCTTGAAAAAGGGCAGAGGGACACCTGGAGTGACCTAGGGGGCCACCCTAGGCCACCACGCCCCTAGTGGGCGCGGGCACCCCTTAGGTGGCGCCTAGGTGGGGTGTGGCCCACCTAGGTGCCTCCTCTTAGCCATTTTCTTTCTCTCTCTCCCGAAAAACACCGGAAAACTTTCTCAAGCTCGAGTTCCTACTGTTCTTGCTCGCGGTTTTCGGTCTCCTTGACCAGCCCATCTTTGTTGCTGATTATTGGAGGGATTGCTCCTTGGTATGTGCCTCCTCCGCTTGTCCAATTAGATTTTGTGATTGGTAGATAGTATCTTGAGTATTTTGCTGCTATAGGTGATAGGTTGTGTGAGCTTGCATGCTTGTTCTATGCTTAGAGATTTCATTTTGATGCATGTGTAGCCCTCTAGCAAGTTCCTATAGTAGTTTCTCATTATTTATCAACTTGGAAATCACTTGGTTTGATGTTTGTCTACAAATTTTAGAAAAGAAGATGAGTGCATTCCCACTAAATCAATATGACTTGGTGGTGCCTGAGTCAATGAAAGTTCGTCGTGAGGAAGGAGTTTTTCCTTTCATATATCCATGCCATGAATTTATGAGAACTGCGGGAATCTTTCAGGATTTCCAAACTATGATTACCTATATAGGGTTGGAACACTTTTTTGAAGGTGAACCACTTCAATATGTTAAGCTAACGATGGTTGTTGTGCAGGACTTCCGGTTTACTTGGTCTTCATCTAACCCCATGGTCTATTTAAAATATACAATATAGCTGTCGACCTGCCTTTTGCTGATTTCTGTGCAGCAATTAGGGTACCTCAGTGGGGATCTTGTGAGAATATCAATGAGAGTCCCAAGTCACTTATGGCTATATGCTGAGATTTGCCCAGGTTTCGAATTCTCAAAGGAAAGTGGTAAAATTCGGAACATTCAGTTCCCAGCCATTAGATATTTTGCCTACTTCATTACCAAGTGTGTTCTTGCTAGAAAGATTACTAGAAATTATCTTCTTTTGATCTAGATTTTATCGCAGCTGCTTTGAATAGAAATAGATCTTATAACCTGGGTGCTTTGATAGCTTACCGTCTCACCACCAACCGCGATAAGGGTGGAATTTGTGGAGGTTTCATTGATTCAAGGTTGCTAGCTTTCCATGGTTTAGAGCCTCACCATTCAGATTATCGGATCCCAATAGAGAGGCTTGATCTTGAATCCATGATTCAACATGGTTTTGTTTCCTTGGGGGCTAATTTGAGAAGTTTACCGTTTGAACTATCTTTTCCCCAGCAAGGTTGGAGAGGGGGTAGGACTGAGAAAATAGTTTATTTGTCTGCACCTGCTTTGTTTAACTTTGATAACAGGCAAGGATGGTCGCTCACGGAGAAAGAGGTTGACACATATGTGGCGGAGCTCTCCCAGCAAGAGGATAATGTTGGAGAGGATGCCAAAGATGATTCGGTTCAGCCGTCCAACTTGGGAGAGTCTTCATACCAGCAACCCTCATTTGATTGGGGCGCGTCTTCTTCTTCTTCACAAGCGCCAGACTATGATCATTCCTATGATGATCCACCAGCTTGGGGTTACTACCCGCGCTATTGAGCCCCACTTAGGCCAACAGCCTAAGCTTGGGGGGAGGTATACCAACATCACACTCATCTATATATCATGTTCGGTCGGTTCTTTGTACATCCGTTGTTTCGCTTTCTTTTTTGGTTTTTGTTTCTGCTTTCTCAAAACATAAAAATACCAAAAAAAATTGTTGTTTCTCTTGGTTTGTTTCTTTGCTTTTTAGCTTTGGTTTGCCTTAAAGAAAAATCCAAAAAGATTTTGCTTTCTTTGCTTGCTTTGAAAAATCGAAAACACCAAAAAATATTTTTTGTTCTTCTTTGGTTTTGTGAGTTCTTTGCAGGGTTCAGCTGTCCTCAGTGGATTTTGGTTTCATGTTATTATTCAAGTCACACAAGTGAAGGGCAATAATTAAGATTACGACAACTCGAGGTGTGGTAAGAGGCTGGTAACGAACTCTATTTGTTTTCATTTTTGTATATATATTCATCATGGTGAGCATGCTTAGTCTGTTCATGTAAGTTGTATGTTACCGATGGATGCTTAGTAGTTCTTGCTTTCTTGTGATTAGCTCCAGCTTGCAAATAGTTTTTAGCATGTCATATGAATGTTTGCTTGCATTGTTTTATTCATATTTTGGTATGATATTGTGGTATCCTCCTTTGGAAGTTTCATCTGAATCAACTTGGCACATGCTCACGCATGCATATGACTAAACAATAGTCAGTAAGCCTCGATGATTTATTTTTCCTTATAGTTTTTGCATCACTTTCATGCCATAATTAGTCCTGTTTTGTTGCAAGCATGATTATGAAAGTTATTGCTCTCTGATTTGTCGCTTCCTCTCTATTGCTAGCATTCACTTGCAGTGAGTATGAGCTCTACTTGTGCTTCCAACTCCCCAAAACCAATATTGCCAACAGTGTCCACCATACCTACCTATTAGCATCATTTGCTATTTCATTGCATATTCAATATGCCTTATTTTCTTCCAAATAAAATGTTTGTCTGTTTTGAGAAAGTTAGTTAGTAAAGCTCTCACGAACTTGATGGCACACTTTATTCCTTGCACTTAATAATTCTAAACCATTGTGACTTGTCCATGAAAGTTATATGCTTGCAAATTATAGGCTAGGAGTGAGCAGAACCGTGCTGTCATAGGGAACGTTTTTAACACTTATGGATACATATCCATTTGATACCTTGCTCTTTTGTTTACGGATGTCGACGGTGTGAAATAAAAGGGGAGCTTGTGAGTTTATGGAGTATATATATGTGTTAGAGAAACGCCTGGGCCGCTAGCCTAAGCCATGCCTAATCATGGTGAAAACTTGCAACAACACCATAATGAGCATTCTGTGAAGCATCCTTAAAAAAGCTATGCACATAGTAAATAAAAAGATCGCTGAGATGCTCATTGTCTGCTTGCCTTGTCATTTTGATCACGGGATAGCCCCTGTATCATGTGCAAGGGGTACCCCATTGGCGGTTCTCTATGATATGCATGTATGTACAATGACAAGAACTTACAGGTAACCAAAGTTGAGTAGCATGCGGAGCGGCCCTCGTACTCAAGGGACATGGGATTTCCAGTTTATGGTCTGTCAAGCATATAACTCATATTGGACCTCACTTTCACCTTAACCATATGAAGACACCTATGATAGGGGCAATGAGAGCTCAAAGCTAATGAGTACCTTCCTTTCAGCATTAGGAAGCCTTTCAAACATTTCAAAACCTTTTTCACCCCTTGTTGAGTCACCACTTATTCTATGAGCACCTTCTTGAGAGCATAATTTTCATTCTTGTGTTTGTTCCAAAACTTGGTTAATTATGTCATGACTTTAATGCTTGTATCTCTGACATTTTTTCTTCTAGTCTTCACTTGAACTTCAGAGGTGCCTTGACATTTATATTGTGCTCTACAGACAAAGGCAAGAGAGATACCACTCTATCATACCTTATTATGAGCATTGCAATGTTGCTTATGTTTATGTTCCATGCTACTTATTATTATTGAGTTGGTTTCTCTTCATAGCTTGCAATGACTATTGAGTAGACTTGGTTGCATACTTCTTATTATGAATGGTTTAAGTATCTACTCCTGTGCTGAGAATATATACATCATGTGAAGCAAATGTGTTCGTGAAAATTCTTTTATTGCACTTAGTTTTCAACTGAATCGGTTGAGGACAAGCAATAAGCTAAGCTTGGGGGGAGTTGATACGTCCAAAACGTATCTACTTTCCCGAACACTTTTGCTATTGTTTATCCTCTAAACTTGTGTGATTTGGATACAACTAACATGGAATGGCGTTGTTTTTAGCAGAATTACCTCGGTGTCTAGTTTTCGTGCAGAAAATCAACTATCAGGAAAAATCTCGGAAAATATGCCAAAAATCCTATTTCACCAGAAGATCCACAGAGCCAGAAGACGAGACGGAGTGGAGGTCTGGGGGGTCCACACCCCTGCCAGGCGCGGGTGGGCCCAGCCCGCGCCTAGGGGGTGCGACCACCCTAGGCACCCCCCTCGGGCTCCCTCTCTGCCTATAAGTCACCCCTTGACCTAAAAACTGAGGGGGGTTCGTCGTTTTTCCAGCAAGAGTTCCGTTCTGCCGCCACCATCAGAAACCAAGATTCAGATTCAAAAACTCCGTTATGGCACCCTGCCGGGACGGAGAATTTGGAGAGGATCATCGCCATCGTCATCACCAATGCCTCTCCATCAACCATCGATGTTTCCCTCATCCATGAGTGAGTAATCCCCGCTATAGGCTATGGGGATGGTAGGGATTGGATGAGTTCTGTCATGTAATCGAATAAGATTGTTAGGGCATAGTGCCTAGTATCTCTTTTAGTGCTATTTGACTTTGCTGCAACTTGTTGTGCTTAATGCTTGTCACTAGGGCCTGAGTGCCATGATCTCAGATCTAAACTTATTATTGAATCATTATTGTAGTATTGTTTGTGATCTTATCTGCAAGTTGTGTACACATATCATTGTCTGGATCCAAAGGCCCCGAAGTGATAGAAATTGGGACAACCGAAGGGGATGGCTGTGGTGTGAGGATCACATGTGTTCACGTAGTGTTAATACTTTGCTCCTTTGCTCTATTAAAAGGAGCACCTTAATTGCCAGTAGTTCCCTAGAGGCATCGCTGCCACGGGCTGGCTGGACAGAAGATGTTGTGCAAGTTCTCATTGCGAGCACGCATGACTATATATGGAGCACATGCCTATAATTGTTTAGTACTTGAATGCTTGTTCTTATTTATCTGTAATGCCCTAGATCTTGAAGTTACATGTTTAGACTCGTCCATGCAACGCCCGTCCATCCATCCCTATGCCTACCACATTCATATCCTACAGTTTGCTACTACTGTTACTATTGCTCTTGTTTTGCTGCCGTTGTTGCTACTACAAACTGTTGCTACTGATAAACTTCTATGAGCAAGAACTATTTCCAGGTGCAGCTGAATTGACAACTCAGTTGTTAAGGCTTGCAAGTATTCTTTGGCTCCCCTTGTGTCGAATCAATAAATTGGGTAATACTACTCACGAAGACTGTTGCGATCTCCTATACTTGTGGGTCATCAGGGGCTCACAAATATGTGGCTCCAAACACTTACACAATGGCCACAACAAACCGCTTGACGCACATGATAGTGGTGCTCTCACCCATGGCCAAGTGGTCATCAATGAGATCTACCGGTATACCGTTTGCCAACGTCCTCAAAGCGGCGGTCACCTTTTGATAGGTGCTATGCCCGAGCTCTCCGGCGGCATTCCTCCTCTGCACAAAGTATGTATCATATTTGGCCACCTCCCACGCGATGTGCTTGGACAAACCGGTGCTCATCCGAAAACGACGACGAAAATAGCTCTCGAGAAATGTTGCATCGTCATTGAAATACATCCGCATCAACTTGTTGTGGCCTTCGATCCGTTCCCTCCACAATTTCAGCCTACCAAAAACTGAGCCACCTATCTTCGGCTTCTTGTTAGCTCGCCAAGCCAATAGCATGGAAATTGCCTCATCTTCCTCCATATCGAACTCATCATCGGAGTCATCGTAGGATGAACTCATATACACATGTGCAAAATAATTGAAACAACTTCTACCATCTAAAATGCACAAAAAATGAGCACGGGCGCGGCCGAACGAACCATGCGGTAATTTCGACGAACACCTTGTGTGTGCCAAGTTGCCTCCCGGCACGAGCAAGACATCAGCGCCGACGAGCTTCAGCGCGGCGCCGCGGCAGCATGCCGCCAATGAATCGAGCCCGCACGGGCGCCAAGCTTCGGGAAATCCGACGTTGCCACGCGGCGGCCGGGGCGATGGGCGGGGGCGGTAGGCGGGGTAGGTGAGTGCGGAGCGTGGGCCGGCAAGCGGGGGCGGCGCCGGGAGGTGAGCGGAGCGTCGATGGGTGGGTTGGAGGTGGCGACGGCATCGACGGGGTTGGTGGGCGGTGCTGAAGTAGGGGAGAAGAAGAGAGTGCGCGCGCGGGAGTGAAATGTCAGGCGGTTCGTTCTTCCCGCACGTCGCCAGCGATAGCGCGCGCTGTGGCCGGAGCCTAAAATTGTGTGCTCCAAATAGCGCAAAATGCAGCGCCGCGCTAAAAATTTGTCGCGCGTCTCATTTTAGCGCATCCGCTGGGGACGTTTACAACGTGCAGGGTAAAAACAGTTATTTTAGCACTGCGCTATTTTGACAGCTATGTTGGAGATGCTCTTAGGATCCTCGTGAACAATCTCAATGTTCCAGCCGGATTCATCCAGTGTGTTTATATACAGGACAATGTAGTACCGATGTATTCCTAAAAAAAAGTACTGATGCTATCTTTCTCTACTTTTGATATGGTGTGTACCTCTTCTTCCAAACTCACGAAACTGGGACCACCATGGTACCCTTTCTTTTCCTCCGAACCGCCCTCCTAACCGAAAACATATCAGCCAATCCTAGCCGTTTGATTAAAGTTCCGCGCTGAAGCCCTTGAACTCAAGTACTACCTCAGCAAATCCTAGCCGTTTGATTAAAGTTCCATGATAAAGCCCTTGAACTCAAGTACTACCTTCGTACCGGTTTATTGGGATAATACGAAGTTCAAGAAAAAAGTTTAACTATAAAATTTATCAATAAAACATGAGTTATATGTCATAAAAAATATATCATTGGTTTGATATTTAAAAGCTCTTTCCAATGATATAATTTTTATAACACATGATTAATATTTCTTTGTCAAATTTATAGTCAAACATATTTCTTGGACTCCGTGTTAGCCCAACAAAACCGGTATGGAGGGAGTATTGGATTTTGTTGATGTTTCATCTTATTGTGCCTTGCAAGGTGATGTTGAGATGCATCTTGCTCATTTAATCATTGTGTGTTTGCATTATAGGCCTGTGGGAGATATAGAGAATTTGTGAGATGTATTTGTCTCTAACCCTCTTGTATATATTTTTAGATTTTTCTAATTATTAATTATCATATTAAATATCCATGTTGACGATAATGCTTGTTGTCTAATTTAAAACGTCGGTGAACATGATCCTGACCTACATTGGTGAACAATTATTGTATAGTGAATCCTCAACCTCTAGATGTCAGGTTTTTGATGACCTATTTGAAATTTCTATTAATTTTAGGCCTTTTTATACTATTGTTAATGAATATTAATAGATCGGTGGAATTATGTTAAAAAAAATCAACTAGAAGCAAAGAAAATAGGGCTGAAATGTTAAGTGTTTATCCCAGGCCACGACCTTTAATTGCTTGGCGACCATTGTGCGTGCTAGCAGAGGGCAAGACAATAGTATCGAACAATTTTTTTAGGAGTTTGGTTACAAAAGATGTGACTCGCCTACCGACCATTCGGTATTGAAGAGTACTCCCTCCTTCCCAGATTAGGACGACTATTAGTTTTGGGCAAAGTTAAAGCTCATAAATTTTGATCAACTATATAGATAAATAGATCAACACTAACAACATGAAATTCCTATAAGAATAAAATATATTTCATAATGATTCTAATAGCATTGAGGTGATATATTGTAGAGATTGATATTTTATTCAATAAACTTGGTCAAAGGTTATGAAGTTTGACTTTGATCAAAACTAATAGGCATCCTAATTTGGAAAGGAGGAAGTATTTATAGCATAAATGTTCCATTGGACACGTTCATTATCATTATGTACTACCTCCATTCCGGTATATAAGGCAAATATGTACTTCGAGAAAATAATTTGACCGTAAATTTGGTCAATAAAATACAAACTATATTTAACAAATTATACCATTAGATTCATATTCAAAATATATTTCCAATGGTATAATTTTTGTGACATATCATTCATATATTATTGACTAAATTTACGGTCAAACTATTTTATCGAAGTTCCTATTTGACTTATAAACCGAAATGGAGGTAGTATCAAATGTACTACCTCTGATTTTTAATTAATTCGCGTTTTGGGTTTACTTTTAAGTTATTTACTTACCAACTTTACCCTATCAATCTTTCACAACATAATACACATTTACGATATTTTATCTCCATGGCGGGGATCAATCACCCCCTCGGGTGGCTAGGGCTGGCATGGGCCGGTGCCATTGATCTGGGGCGCATCAGCGTGGCTGCGATCTTCTGTGGAGACGGGAACTGGATGGTAGCACGGTGGGTTGCGCGCCCGCTGTGGTGGTCCTAACGGCTAAACATGGTGGGGCGAGGGATGGGCGGCTTGGCCACGGGCGATTGTCTCCGCAACTTACTACTTCTATGCAGTCACTGCTTCTGGTGGGGAGCGAGGGACAGGTGCCCTCCTTCTATGAGGTCACTGCTTCCTCGGCGGGCGGGTGACGAGGCGACGTGGGCTTGAGCCAAGGATTGGGACACAGAACACGGCAAATCATTGGGCAGCGGGGACAATAGGTTGCCGCTGCGGCGCAAGGACTTGCGACGGTCGTGGTAGGTGGGTAGCACAGCGGCTCTGGAGCCGCAGCGCGGTGGCGGAAACTTTAAATGGCCCGTCAGGGTTCGGCCGGCCCCTCCTTGGAGGGCCTGGTGTGTTTTTGTTGATGTGTTCGATTAGCAACCGCCTTCGGAGGTGGAGGGAAGACCCCTCCGATGGGCTGCTGCGCGGCCATGTTCGATGGCTACTCCGTCGCTAGCCTATCTCGCCAGGATCTGAAGTCTTTTTCTTTCAAAATCCACGGATTCGTTTAACGAGCACTGCCAAACTTCTAATCTAAGAAAAACTTAGTACTACCGCCTTTCATTTATTTGTTAGCGTCGCGATTTTTTCCTATGGACTACTCCCTCTGTTTGATATTACTCCGCACGCTAGATATTGTAAAAGTGAAAGTTTATAATGCTTGGTCAAGTATATATAATAAATATTAAGATTTATAATACCAACTTTTGTTAGATCCATAGGATCACCAAGCTGAAGATTGAGCCAGAGAAAAGAAGATCTAAGGTGTGTACCTTGATTTGGAGGTCCATCCATGGCCTCCTTTTAGCTCCACTTAACCTTGAACTGGTTGATGTAGATGTGAGAGGATCTTCCTAGTGCTTTTGGTGTTTACTTGATCAGTGAGTAGGGGAATAGAGAAAGAGAGAGAGAGCGCAACCGTATGTGTGAGTTTTGTCACCTCAAAACCCTAGAGCCCCTTATATATAGGCACTTGCACTAGGAGAACCAATACCCCAAAAAGGATTGTCAGGATGCCCCTGATCAGGGCATCCGATGGTTGTTAATTAAACAACCCCTAAAAGTATTATCTTAATTTATTTGATCATAGAAACCCGCAGATCACTAATATATCCAATATTATCCCCCTATCGTAAGGATAAATTTATATGTCCATTCCTCAACAAAATAGCATATATATGAGCAAAACTACCCACCCACCCATGGCGACTCTCCCACCCACCCACCCACCCACCCATGGCGACTCCTTGGCGACCTAGGGTTTTCTTCCATGGCAATGGAAACTCTCCTACACTGGTATTTCTCTCCTGGCCAGGCATTGGCTAATCAGGTGTGTCGACGCTTTGGATCTACGGTGCATTTTCTCCCTTCCTCGGCTGCCAATGAGTTCTTCTTGGTGGTGTCCTTCTCCTCGGCCTCTTTTTCTCTGAATGTTGAATCTGTGAGTCTTGCTCTTCAATGTTGCATTGGTGGAGTTGCGGCTAGATTCAGGGTTTTTCAATTAAGTGATCGAAGATTTCGATTCTCTGTTGCTTCAAATAAAGTGGGGCACTTCATCTATAGTTTGAGAGATAGAGTCTGGCCTGATTTTGTGTGCCATTTCAGTTTGTTTCGAGGTTATCGTCCTCAGATCTCTGGCTTCACAAATGATCACTTGTGCTCTGATTTGCCCTTTGTTAATCCTGTGAGGATTTCTCCATCTAATCATGTTCGTTTTAAGCCAAGTTTGGACTTCCTAAAGGAAAGTGCTACACAAGATCTTCATTCGGATTCATCACATGAATTGGCAAAATTTGGTTTTCATCAACAAGGATCTCCTGGGTTTTCTTCGGATGGATCTGATCTGGCTAGACATCTATTTTTTGGAAGTTTCCCTGATCCTATTTTGGTGGATCATGAACGTGATCATAAGGAAGTTTTTACTGGTTCAACGTTTGTACGTCAATATTGCATGCAACTGCCTTCTGTCATGTTAGAGAAGATTGAAGATATGAGGCAAGCTCTATATTCTGATCAGGACATCATGCATGCTTTGGACTTAAAATTTGTCCCTACCAAAGCTATGGTTTTTGAAATTCTGGGACGCTGCTCAATTTGTGGAGATCATGATCATCTTGTGGATTCTTGCCAGAAAAGTTGTAAATGTATTTTCTCTCTGGGTCACAAATGTTTGAAATGCCTCTCTATGCGTAGCCAATGGTGTGTTAAATGTTTAATTTCTGGGCACCTGGCGAGTAAATGTGTCTTGGGCTGGCGGTGTCGGAGTTGTCATTTATTGGGCCATTGGGCCAGGAGCTGCCCAAAGAAGATACGAGCAAAAAAAGAAAACTGCATTAAACAATCAGGCCGATATTCCTGGTCGGAATATCTGGGTAGTTAAGAAGCAGACAGTTTTTTCACCTGGAGTTTCACCCCCTGTCTCTCCTGCCGCTTCATCTCCTTCTCCGCCGACCGCTGAAGTTTCTCTCTCCACCTCGACAATGGCCAACTTTCCTGTGAATCCACTAGCTTTTCTTCCCAATGGCTTGACTATTGATCCAGGGCCAGCTGATCGCTTGGTGAGGTCTCACATGGTGGTTCCTGCTGAGGCTCCTCTGCAGCATGACAGAAAGGTACTTGCTGAGACCAACAGATTTATTCTGATTCAGCTTAGAGAAGACTATAGGATTCAGGTGATGAATCTCCTCAATGAGTCACAGTTGTTTGTCAGTCGCTTTGATGATCATCCATTAGGACTTGGCATTTTTACTATGACAGAAACCCTGATTGCGGATGCTACAGTTGGAACTACCTTTGAGATTGATGAGATTACCACTGTTACATTTGTGAAACACAATGAAGCCAGGAACATGCGTCTTACTGCTTTTGGAAGGGAAACTTGGATACAATTTTTAGCTTTTCCCCTTGACTATCAGACTAGCCATTATATTCATAATGTTGTTCAAGAGTTTGGGCTGTTATCCATGTGGCATAACCCAAGAGGGGATGATAAATCTGTGTTGGTCAAGGTGTGGATTGTTCATCCTAAGTTTGTGCCCAAAAGTTTGGTTATTCATCAGCTTGGGGGGGCTAGGCACTCCTGGACTGTCCCTGTTATCTTGCTCAGGTGTGCTGACTGGAATGCTCATCTGCCTGAAATTCTGCCACCTCCTGAAGACCCTGAACCTGATGATGGCAATCCTCATCCCATGCATGGTGAAGGTTTTTCTGCTGAACAGCTTTACCAGCAGCAGCTTAACAATTGGAATTTACAGAATCAGATGCCTGGAGGGGGACATGCTCAAGGAGGAAATGCTGGAGGAATTAACCATGTTGCTCTGTTTCATCAGCCTGGACATTTTGTCCCTGCTCAAGTCATTGCTGCACTTTTTGATAATAATGTTGCACAAGTTGAAAATATTGTTGCACCTATTGTGGAGGATGCTGTAGTTGCTCCCAACCCTCCATTAATCAATTTTCAGCAGATCCTAGCTGCACAAGGGGTCTCTTTTCAGGATGGTGTGCCACCCCCCTCCACCAATGTTCAGGACAGTCCTATGCAAGCTTGGCATGAGAGTATTTCTGATGCTTCTGATGGAAATTCCTCTGGCTCAGACTTGATGCAGGTTGACACCACTTTATCTATCAACTTTGCTCTGGTTGATGACCATCTTTTGGATGTTAGTTCTGAAATTTGGATGACAAGGAACTTTGCTAATTCTGCTTTTAAGGAGTTTTGCTTCCCTAACTTTGCTCTGGATAATGTCAAGCTCCTTTCTTTCACTCTTCCTATGCCAAAGTTTCTGCAGTTTGAGTTGGTGGATGAATGGGAGTCATTGCTTATTCAAGGAAGAAGCAGGAAATGATCTATAACAAAACTTTGGGGTCTCCTGATTTTACTCAAGCTGGTGTCAAAAGGAAGATTCCTGAGTTGGATGATACTGATGTGGTTTACTTTGGGACACCTATCTCTACTAATCAAGTTAGAAGAAGCTCAAGGTCTACTAGATACAGGGGATTTAAGCCTAAAATTATCTGTGACTCCAAGACCACTAAATCTAAAGTGAAGCAAAGGAAGATTCCTGAGGTTAAGGCTGTTGAAGTCACTGATGAACTTGCTCAGATAAATCCTGGTCAGGGTGGCATGATCTCTGATAGGACTCTCCTTGCAACACAAATCCCAGTACTCCAATCTATTGGAATATCTCTTTGTGGGGTACCTCAGGAAGATCTCACTTCTCTGAAGCTTATGGAAGGCTGGCAGGAGAAGGAAAATGCTGACAGTGCCTAGTGCCTGTCTATTTCTTACTTTGGTCTCTTTACTTTTGAGTTGTAATAATGTCACTACCTAAACAATGGATTATTTTGTGGTGGAATATCAGAAGGCTTAATGCTAGTGAAAAACAATTAGCCTTAATGAATGCTATTAAAGTTAGTGGATGTTCAGTTATTTGCCTGCAAGAAACAAAGAAGGAGGATTTTGATCTGCAGTTTATTAAATCTTGTTGCCCAGCAAATTTTGATGAGTTTGTCTTTGTGCCTTCTATGGGGGCTTCTGGTGGCCTCATTATTATATGGAATAGTACAATATTCTCTGGAATGGTCATGCATTGTGAAAAGTTTGCTCTCTCTGTTCATTTCACTTCCTCACATTCTGGCCAGTCTTGGAGATTAATTAACATTTATGGCCCTTGTAATGGTGAATTGAGGGAAAAATTTATTGAGTGGATGTTTGAGGTGCACATTCCTGATGATGAAGATTGGATCCTAATGGGGGACTTTAATTTTATTAGGTCTCCTGCAAATAGGAATAAACTTGGGGGGAATGTTGATGACATGCTCATCTTTAATGATTTCATTAGAGAGCAACATCTCACTGAATTGCCAATTAAAGGAAGAAAATATACTTGGAGTAACATGCAACAAGACCCTCTGTTAGAGCAACTTGATTGGTTTTTCACCTCCATTCACTGGACAACTAGTTTTCCTAACACAGTTGTTTCCACACAAGGCAAACCAACTTCTGATCACACTCCCTGTGTTGTTTCTATTCAGACTAAGATCCCTGGTAGTAGGTTTTTTAGATTTGAAAAATTTTGGGTTGCTCATCCTGGATTTCTGGAAGTGGTTGCAAAATGCTGGAGTAAGCCAACTCACAAATCCAACAGTGCTGCAAATCTTAATGCAAAGCTAAAAAATCTGAGATATGACTTGAAATTTTGGAGCAAATCAATCTCAAAGTTGTCCACTTGTATTGCAAATACCAATAAAGTCCTCTCTGAACTTGATAATCTGGAGGACAAAAGGCCTTTATTCTGTCAGGAAGCAAATTTCAGGAGAATTTTAAAAGCTCACCTTGTAAGACTTTTACAATACCACAATGCTTATTGGAAAAAAAAGATGCACAGTTAGATGGACAAAGTTTGGAGATGAAAACACAAAATTCTTTCATAATTTTGCTACTGAAAGATATAGAAAGAATAATATTGCCTCACTTAAAATCTCAGATGGTTCTTTTGTTACTGAGCATGCTGATAAAGAAAATGCTATTTATCAAGCCTATAAAGAAAGACTGGGCACATCTACACAGCCTGAGATGCTTTTTAATCTTCAACATCTGATTACTCCTACTGAGGGCCTTGAGGTTTTATCCTTACCATTTACTAGAGAGGAAATTGACAAGGTGGTGAAGGAGATGCCAAGTGATAAAGCCCCAGGTCCAGATGGTTTTAATGGTCTCTTCCTCAAAACATGTTGGCACATCATCAAGGAAGATATCTATTCTTTATGTTTCCAATTCTATGAAGGAGATCTGAATCTAGAAAGTATAAATATGGGTCATATTACACTCATTCCAAAGATAGGATCACCTGAATCTATCAATGATTTCAGGCCAATAACCCTGCTTAATTGTGTTCTGAAGCTTATAACAAAGATCTTGGCTAATAGGCTACAGAAGGTTATATTGAAGATTATTCATAGAAATCAATATGGTTTTTTAAAAGGCAGAAACATTCAAGATTGCCTTGCTTGGGCATTTGAATTTTTATATCAATGTGAAGCTTCTAAGAAAGAGATTATTTTACTCAAGTTGGACTTTGCCAAAGCTTTTGATACCATTGATCATATGGCTATGATGAAAATTATGAAACAGGTGGGTTTTGATGATAAGTGGTTGAAATGGATTGAAACTATTTTTGGTACTGGAATGTCTGCTGTTTTTCTCAATGGAGTACCTGGGAGGCAATTTCATTGCAAAAGAGGAGTTAGACAAGGAGACCCTCTGTCCCCCCTTATTTTTGTGCTTGCTGCTGATTTACTACAATCTGCAATCAATAAGGCATTCAGAGACAACATACTCAAGGCCCCTTTCTCCCCTGATTTTGGACAGGATTTTCCTGTGGTTCAATATGCATATGACACTTTGATTATAATGCAAGCAGACAAAGATCAAATACAGATAATAAAAGGGATTCTTCAGAATTATGTTGTTTCTACTGGTTTACAAATTAATTTTCATAAGTCACACCTAATACCAATAAATCTGGCTGATAACTTATCTCAGGAAATTGCAGATATATTGGGATGTGCAATTGCCAAAATGCCTTTCACTTATTTGGGGCTTCCTCTTGGCACCACTAAACCCACTGTTTATGATCTTATGCCACTGATTGACAGAGTTGAAAGAAAGGTTTCTGCCTCATTCATGATGATGTCTTATAGTGGGAGAGTTACTGTGATTAATTCTTTACTGGCTTCAATTGCAACTTTCACAATGTGTGCAATCAAACTGCCAGAGAAGATTGTGGGGCATATAGAAAAAATTCAGAGACACTGTTTATGGAACAAGAAAACTGAAGTGGGGGGAAAATGTAATTCTTTAGCTGCTTGGGATATGATTTGTAGGCCCAAATGTAGAGGAGGTGTTGGCATTCTCAACCTTAAAATTCAGAATGAAGGTCTGTTGCTTAAATTCCTGCATAAGTTCTATAATAAGGATGACACACCTTGGGTCTCCCTAGTATGGAATGCATATTACAACAACATTGTTCCTCATGCTTCTGGACCCTGTGGCTCTTTCTGGTGGAGAGATGTTTCTAGGCTTTCACATTTATTCAGAGGAATAGCTAAAAGCTCTATTGGTAATGGGGCTACCACACTGTTTTGGAAGGATCAATGGTCTGTAACCATCCTAGAAGAGAGTCACCCAACCATTTACTCTTATGCTAGGAAGGAAGATATCTCTGTACAGGAGTTTCTTACAGCTGATAGTTTGACACAACTCTTTTATCTCCCTTTATCACCTGAAGCATTAGCTGAATTGAGGGACATTCAGAATAGCTATAGAGAAATTGAACTAAGAGAACATTCACATGACACTTGGAGCTATGTTTGGGGGGACAAAGAATTCACTTCCAGCAAATATTATCAATACAATTTCAGAAATATAAATCCACACATATCCTTTAAATGGCTGTGGAAATCGAAGTGCACTGCAAAAGTGAAGTTCTTTGGGTGGTTAATTCTGTCTGACAGATTGAATACAAGAAACATGTTAAGAAGAAGACATTATGCATTGGGGACTGGATATGACTGTTTTATGTGTAATCACAATACTGAGGAAACAATTGAACACTTGTTTTTTCATTGCCCTTTTAGCCAAGATTGCTGGAGTTCAATTAACATCTCTTGGGCTATGAATAACTCTAGACTCCAGATCATTGAGCAAGGAAAAAAGAGCTGGAATAAAAAGCTGTTTATGGAAATCACCTTGCTGGGCTCTTGGAACATCTGGAAAGAGAGAAACAATCTCTGGTTTAATAACATACAACCCTCAGTTCAGGCTTGGAAATCAAGATTTGCTGCTGATCTGTCACTACTGATTCATAGGACTAAAGAGGAGCTACATCCACTTATCAAGAGCATTATTCATAGTTTGTAAACCATCTTGTACTCCTAGATTTATCTTTTCTGACTTTTTAGAGTCTCTCCCCCATCCTCTGTCTCTGTGTAAATATGGAACCTTACAGATTCTGACCCATTATTAATGAAAATGAGGCAGTAGGAGTCTTTCCTACTGTTATTACCCTAAAAAAATAGCATACAAGATAACAAAATTACAATGGTCATAGAATAGCAGAACTCAGTTACTACAATACACCATTTCATTTAAAAACAGAACTTCTTTAACTTAGGAGCTCCACAAACTTATACATATTACAAACTTATGAGCTCTTTGTTGAAATTTATACAAAGACAATAAATTACAATAGCCAGTTAATTACCATTGAACTAATTGACTACAGTACATCATTCCATCAAAGAGAAGAACCCTTCTTATATTATGAGGAGATGGTGTCATAACGGTACCAATTCTAGGATCAAAAGCTTTCTGCCAATCCCATGCTAGAAGCATGCTCTTTAAAGACACTGGGTGGAAGACCTTTCGTGAATGGATCCGCTAACATTGCGTTAGTCCTTATATGCTTAATACTTATTGTCTGATCGTGGATTCTATCTTTCACAACATGATACTTGATGTCGATGTGTTAGCAACATCGCTTGACTTGTTGTTACTCGTGTAGATCATTGCAGGTTGATTATCGCAAAAAAGAGTGAGTGGCTCAAATATACTGTTAATCACCCTTAAACCCATAATGAAATTCTTTAGCTATACTGCCTGCTTGGTTGCCTCTAACATGCTATAAACTCTGCTTGCATTGTTGACGATGCAGTAACACTTTGCATGGTGCTTTTCCAAGAAATAGCTCCTTCTGCTTGGGTGAATATATAACCCGATGTGGATTTCTTAGTGTCAACACACCCCATAAAATCAGCATCTGAATAACCCACCACCTTGAGGTTATCGGTTTTCTTATATGTGAGCATCAGGCCTTTGGTGCCTTGAAAATAACGCAAAGCTTTCTTAGTAGCCTTCCAGTGATCCAACCCTAGATTAGACTAATATCTGCCAAGCATCCCAGTTATAAAAGCTAAATCAGGGCGAGTACACACTTTTGCATACATCATACTTCCAATAATTGAGGCATAAGGAACTGACTTCACCTGCGCAGATTTATAATCATTACTTGGGCACTGGAAAGTCCCAAACTTATCGCCCTTGACAATAGAGCAGGCGAGGCTGAGCACTTATGCATATTGAACTTTTTAAGTACCTTCTCAATATACGCTCTTTTTTATATCCCCAAGATTCCTCTGGATCTATCTCGGTAAATTTGAATTTCTAAGACATAAGCGGCTTCACCAAGATCTTTCATATAAAACTTTGAAGAGAGAAACCTTTTAGTTTCCATCAACATATTCTTATCGCTACTGGTTAAGAGTATGTCATCAACATATAGTATCAGAAAGACAAAATTGATCCCCCTGAACTTCACACAAATGCAATTGTCCACTTCATTTTCTTTGAACCCAAAATACTTTAT
Source organism: Avena sativa (assembly GCA_916181665.1). NCBI lineage: Eukaryota > Viridiplantae > Streptophyta > Magnoliopsida > Poales > Poaceae > Avena > Avena sativa. The sequence continues at coordinate 464,758,235 of OV702283.1, read as the reverse complement.
GAATTGATCAAACTTGAAGTACCATTGCCTCGAGGCTTGCTTTAATCCATAAATGGATTTCTTAAGATGACATCCTAAGTGTTCCTTTCCTTCCATAACAAAACCTTCCGTTTGAGCCATGTAAACTTCCTCATGTAAGACACCATTCAGACATGCTGTTTTGACATCCATCTGATGCAACTCTAGATCATAATTTCTAGGGGTTCGTAGCATGGAAAACAAAATTTTCTATCGCATACAAACAAACAAGCCAAGATCTATCTACTAGATTGTAGCAACGAGTCGATGGAATAACTTACCCTCGAAGATTCCAAAATGTTTAACGAGAGCGGATTCTCGTGGGTGATGTAGTCGTACTCTTCCCGATCTCAAGATCGTGTAGACGATCCTTCCGGCGCTGCGTTCCGGCAGCGCTCCCGTAGTCGGTCACACGTTCGGTACTCGACGAAGACCTTCCTCTCCCTTGTTCCAGCAGGCAGCGGAGGTTGTAGTACTCTCCTCACGATTCCGGCAGCACAACGGCGTGGTACCGAAAGTAGATGGGAGATCCCGCAGGGCTTCGCCTTAAGCCGGAGCGAGTATGGTGGAGTATGAGAGAGAACTATTAGTGGTCTAGTGTTTAGACACACCAATTAGAAGGCTCTAAACCGAAGGCTAGGGCAATTAGAAGCTCTAAACCAAAACGGCTCTAAACCGGAGATTAGAGGATAGGAACTTGTGTGTCTAGAGGAGGAGGCCCTGCCCCTCCTCTTATAGGTGGGAGGCGCGGCCAAGGGGAGGGGAGTCCCTCCCCAAGTCGGCCTTGGTTGGCGCGCCGGCTTGGGGAGGAGACTCCTCCACCAAGTCGGTTTCAACGACCTCTTGCTTGTTTCCCACAGTTTCCTGTTTTAGCCGTTTGACTTTCAAACTGGACATTTGACTTTTCTGTTTTAGGATTCAATTTAATCCTTTATTTGGAACAGAAAGAGCACTTAGTACATGATGCAATCATTCCAATATGTAATGACACATTCATGTACCCCTTCCCCCCCGGAGTGCCGGACATTCCGGAACCTTCTAGAACATTCCCGATGGAAACACCGGAATCATTTCCGAACTCCGAAACGGGACTTTCCTTATATGAATCTTATTCTCCGGACCATTCTGGATCACCTCGTGATATCCCGGATCCCATCCGAGACTCCGAACAACATTCAGTCTCTTTCTTATAATACCATAACTACTCAAACAACGTCGAATCCTTAAGTGTGTCTCCCTACGGTTCGTGAATTATGCGGACATGATCGAGACACTTCTCCGAACAATAACCAATAGAGGAATCTGGAAATTCATATGGCTCCCACATATTTCTACGATTACTTTGCGATCGAATGAACCACTTACATACGATACCAATTTCCCTTTGTCTCACGATATGTTACTTATCCAAGGTTATGATCGTCGGTATCTCTGCATACCTAGTTCAACCTTGTTACCGATAAGTACTCTTTTCTCGTTCCCGTGATATGTGATCCCTTGTGAGCCAGTCACATGCTTGCAAGCTAATTGGATGACATTCCACCGAGAGGGCCCAGAGTATATCTATCCGTCATATGGATGGACAAATCCCACTCTTGATCCATGTGTCTCAACCAATACTTTCCGAACACTCAATGCCACCTTTATAGCCACCCAGTTACGGTGTGGTGTTTGATGTCATCAAAGCATCCATCCGGTAAAGGTGATATGCATGATCTCATGGTCGAAGGAATTAGGTTACTATGTATCAGAAAGCATATAGCAATTGAACTATTGAAATGACTTGATCTTTATGCTACGCTTATCTATAGGAGTATGTCCACCATATCATTCTCCTAACGATATGATCTTGTTGTTGATAACATCTCAATGTTCATGATAGGGAAACCACAATCATTTATCAACCAACAAGCTAGTGATGTATAGAGGCTATACTAGGGACTTCAAATTAAGTTTACAAATCACACAAGTATCAATGTTTCCTTGTTAATACTATTATAGCATGAATGTAAACATTTATCATAAACACAAAGATATAATAATAACTACATTTATTATTGCCTCTAGGGCATATCTCCAACAGTCTCCCACTTGCACTAGAGTCATCTAATCTAGATTACATGGTAATATACCGAACACCCATGGCAGTTTGGTGTTGGTCATGTTTTGCCCTCGGGAGAGGTTTAGTCAACGGATCCGCCACATTCAGATCTGTGTGTACTTTGCAAATCTTTATATCCCCATCCTGGATATGTTCTCGAATAGCGTGAAAACGTAGCTTGATATGCTTCAGCTTCTTGTGTGACCTTGGTTCTTGCGCATTGGCTATGGCGCCCATGTTATCACAGTAGATAGACATTGGGTCCAGCGCACTAGGAACCACACCCAGCTCTGTAATGAACTCTTTCATCCATATCGCTTCTTGTGAAGCCTCCGAAGCAGCCATGTATTCCGATTCAGTTGAAGATCTCGCCACAACGCTTTGCTTTGCACTCCTCCAGCTAACTGCTGCACCATTCAAAATAAATACGTATCCAGATTGTGATTTAGAATCATCCGGATCGGTGTTCCAACTAGCATCGGTGTAACCATTAACAACGAGTTGTTCATCACCTCCATAAGAAAGAACCATATCCTTAGTTCTTCTCAAGTACTTAAGGATGTTTTTGACCGCTGTCCAATGATCCACTCCTGGATCACTTTGATATCTGCTAGTTAAACTAACAGCATATGCAATGTCGGGTCTAGTACATAGCATGGCATACATTAGAGATCCTATGGCTGAGGCATAGGGAGTCTTACTCATCCTTTCTCTATCTTCTGCCGATGTCGGACTTTGAGTTTTACTCAAGGTCGTATTGGGCAACATGGGCAAGAACCCTTTCTTGCTATCTTCCATTCCAAACCTCTTTAGAACTTTGTACAAATATGTACTCTGTGACAATGATATTTGGCGTTTCGATCTATCTCTATAAATCTTTATGCCTAATATGTAAGCTGCTTCGCCAAGATCCTTCATTGAAAAACTATTATTCAAATATTCCTTGACACTATTAAGAAGGTCTACATCATTCCGAATCAACAATATGTCATCCACATATAGTATTAAGAATTCTACAGAGCTCCCACTCACTTTCTTGTAAATACAAGCTTCTCCATCAGTTTGTATAAAACCAAAACTTTTGATTACCTTATCAAAACGTTGATTCCAACTTCGGGATGCTTGCTTCAATCCATAGATGGACCGTTGAAGTTTGCATACCTTATTAGCATCTTTAGGATCGACAAAACCTTTGGGTTGCATCATATACAACTCTTCATCAATATCTCCATTGAGGAATGCTGTTTTGACATCCATCTGCCATATCATAATATGCAGCGATTGCTAACATAATCCTCACAGACTTTAGCTTCGCTACCGGTGAGAAAGTCTCATCATAGTCAACTCCTTGAATTTGTCGAAACCCTTTTGCGACAAGTCGAGCTTTATAGACAGTAACATTACCATCAGCATCTGTTTTCTTCTTGAAAATCCATTTGTTCTCGACAGCCTTTCGGCCATCCGGTAAGTCCACCAAAGTCCATACTTGGTTTTCGTACATGGATCCAATCTCGGATTTCATGGCTTCTTGCCATTTATTGGAATCTGGGCTCATCATCGCTTCCTCATATGTCTCGGGGTCATCGGTGTTGTCCACCAACATGACACCCATAACGGGATCATACCAATCTGGAGTGGTACGAGTTCTCGTTGACCTCCGAGGCTCTGTAGCAACTTCAACCGAAGTTTCATGATCACCATCATTAGCTCCCTCTCTAATTGGTGCAGGCACCACAGGAACTTCTTCCGGTGCTGCGCTACTCGCAATTTCGAGAGAAGGTTCGACAACCTCGTCGAGTTCTACTTTCCTTCCAGTCACTTCTTTCGAGAGAAATTCCTTCTCTAGAAAGGATCCATTCTTGGCAACGAAGACTTTGCCTTCGGATCTATGATAGAAGGTATACCCAATAGTTTCCTTCGGGTATCCTATGAAGACGCATTTTTCCGCTTTGGGTTCAAGCTTGTCCGGCTATAACTTCTTTACATAGGCTTCGCATCCCCAAACTTTAAGGAACGACAATTTAGGTTTCTTCCCAAACCATAATTCATACGGTGTCGTTTCAACGGATTTAGATGGTGCCCTATTTAAAGTGAATGCGGCTGTTTCTAATGCATAACCCCAAAATGATAGCGGTAAATCTGTAAGTGACATCATAGAACAAACCATATCTAAGAGAGTTCGATTACGACGTTCGGACACACCATTACGCTGTGGTGTTCCCGGCGGTGTCAATTGTGAAAGTATTCCGCATTTCTTCAAATGCTCGCCAAACTCGTAACTTAGATATTCACCTCCACGATCAGAACGTAGAAATTTAATCTTCTTGTTACGTTGATTCTCTACCTCACTTTGAAACTCCTTAAACTTCTCAAAAGTTTCGGACTTATGTTTCATGAAATAGATATACCCATATCTACTCAAGTCATCCGTGAAGGTAAGAACATAACGATAACCACCGCGCGATGCTACACTCATTGGACCACACACATCGGTATGTATGATTTCCAATAAGTCCGTAGCTCGCTCCATCATACCTGAAAATGGAGTCTTAGTCATTTTTCCCATCAGACATGCTTCGCATCTTTCAAGTGATTCAAAATCAAGTGATTCAAGAAGTCCATCGGAATGGAGTTTCTTCATACGCTTCACTCCAATGTGACCAAGACGACAGTGCCACATATAGGTCGAATTATCGCTTGATTTCAAACGTTTAGCCTCAATGTTGTTGATATGTGTATTTCCACTATCGAGATTCAATAAGAATAGACCATCTATCAAAGGTGCATGTGCGTAAAACATATTACTCATATAAATCGAACAACCATTATTCTCGGACTTAAACAAGTAACCGTCTCGCAATAAACAAGATCCTGATATAATGTTCATGCTCAACGCAGGCACCAAATAACAATTATTTAAGTATAAAACTAATCCCGATGGTAGATGAAGAGGTAGCGTGCCGACCGCGATCACATCAACCTTTGATCCGTTTCCCACGCGCATCGTCACCTCGTTCTTCGCTAGCTTCCGTTTATTCTGCAGCACCTGTTTCGAGTTACAAATATGAGCAACCGAACCAGTATCAAATACCCAGGAACTACTACGAGTACTAGTGAGATACACATCAATAACATGTATATCAGATATACCTTTCTTCTTGATGTTGCCGTTCTTCAAATCCGCCAAGTACTTTGGGCAATTCCGCTTCCAGTGACCTTCTCCCTTGCAGTAAAAGCACTCAGTATCAGGCTTGGGTCCAGCCTTGGTCTTCTTCGCCGGCGTGGTAACTTTCTTACCACCCTTCTTGAAGTGTCCCTTTTGCTTAGACTTGCCTTTCTTGAATTTGGTGGTCTTATTGACCAACAACACTTGGTGCTCTTTCTTGATCTCCACTTCTGCAGATTTCAACATGGCAAAGAGTTCTGGCAACGTCTTGTTCATGTTCTGCATGTTGTAGTTCATCACAAAGTTCTTGTAACTTGGTGGTAGTGATTGGAGGACACGGTAAATCCCCAAAGCATTAGGAATCACTATACCCAAGCTTTGAAGTTTGTTTGCGTGCCCTGACATTTTAAGCACATGCTCACTGACGGAGCTGCCCTCTTCCATCTTGCAGTTAAAGAACTTTTCAGAAGCCTCATAGCTTTCAATTGCCGCATGAGTCTCAAAAATCAATTTGAGATCCTCGACAATATCATATGGGTCTGAATCCTCAAACCTTTTCTGAAGCTCCGATTCCAAACCATACAAGATAGCACACTGAACTATGGAGTACTGATTCTTCCGAGCGAGGTAAACATTCTTTACTTCATCGGGAGCATCATCTGCAGGTGGGTCACCCAGCGGTGCATCCAGCACATAGGTCAAATTACCAGCTGTGAGGACAATCCTCAAATTTCGGAACCAATCCGCGAAGTTGCTTCCATTGTTTTTCAACTTTTCTTTCTCTAGGAACGCATTAAAATTGATGGTAGGGGCTGCCATTGATCTACAACATATTTGCAATAGTTTAGACTAAGTTTATGACAAATTGAGTTCAAATTAATTAATGTAATTAAACTAGGTGAACTCCCACTCAAAACAACACCCCTCACATTGTTTTAGTGATCACACGAACCAAATCCACCATATCAACACCGATCATCACGAGAGTTGATATAGTTTCAATGGCAAACAATCGACATGTTCATCATATCTACTATATGATTCATGCTTTACCTTTTGGTGATCCGTGTTCCGAGACCATGTCTGTACATGCTAGGCTCGTCAAGATCAAACCTTAGTTTCCGCATGAGCAAATCTGGCTTGCTCACGTTGTATACACTTGCAGAATCTAACACACCCGATCATCACGTGGTGCTTCGAAACAACAAGCTTTAGCAACGGTGCTAACTAAGGGTGAACACTTTATGACTTGAAATTCATGTGCATGAGGGATCATCTTATAATGCTACCGTCGTCTACTAAGGAATACAAGATGCATAAAGGATTAACATCACATGCAATTCAATATATATGTGATATGATATGGCCTTTCTTCTTCGTGCTTCCGATCTCTATCTTCAACCATGAACATGATCTCCATCATCACCGGCATTGCATCAAGGTCAATGACGCCTCTCCATGGTTGTCGTCCACCGGCTTCAACTATTACAACTACTTTGAATAGACACGCGGGTCTTAACATAAATTAAAGACAGCCATATGGCTCCTGCCGGTTGCCAACTTACAATAAGGAACATTGCATACATCAAATATAATCACAATCATGGCCATATCACATCACTGCACACCCCTGCAAAACAAAGTTAGACGCCTCTACTTTCTTTGCATATTTTACGTGGTTTGGGGCTTTCAATAAGTGTCGTTCTAACTTACGAACAAGAACCACAACATTGATACTAGCATTGTTGATCACCCGTTGTAAATTGGATCTTAACTATGCTAGGAGAAACAGGCACCCGCAAAGCCACTTATGCAATACAAGTTGCATGTCAATCGTGGAGCAAGTCTCATGAACGATGTCATGTAAGGTTAGCCCGGGCCGCTTCATCCCAACATACCGCAAGATGCAAAGTACACAAGAAGCAATCGACAATAAAAGCATCAACGCCCACAATTACCATTGTGTTCTACTCGTGCAACAGATCTACATATAGACACGGCTCTGATACCACTCTAGGGGTTCGTAGCATGGAAAACAAAATTTTCTATCGCATACAAACAAACAAGCCAAGATCTATCTACTAGATTGTAGCAACGAGTCGATGGAATAACTTACCCTCGAAGATTCCAAAGTGTTTAACGAGAGCGGATTCGCGTGGGTGATGTAGTCGTACTCTTCCCGATCTCAAGATCGTGTAGACGATCCTTCCGGCGCTGCGTTCCGGCAGCGCTCCCGCAGTCGGTCACACGTTCGGTACTCGACGAAGACCTTCCTCTCCCTTGTTCCAGCAGGCAGCGGAGGTTGTAGTACTCTCCTCACGATTCCGGCAGCACAACGGCGTGGTACCGAAAGTAGATGGGAGATCCCGCAGGGCTTCGCCTTAAGCCGGAGCGAGTATGGTGGAGTATGAGAGAGAACTATTAGTGGTCTAGTGTTTAGACACACCAATTAGAAGGCTCTAAAACGAAGGCTAGGGCAATTAGAAGCTCTAAACCAAAACGGCTCTAAACCGGAGATTAGAGGATAGGAACTTGTGTGTCTAGAGGAGGAGGCCCTGCCCCTCCTCTTATAGGTGGGAGGCGCGGCCAAGGGGAGGGGAGTCCCTCCCCAAGTAGGCCTTGGTTGGCGCGCCGGCTTGGGGAGGAGACTCCTCCCCCAAGTCGGTTTCAACCACCTCTTGCTTGTTTCCCACAGTTTCCTGTTTTAGCCGTTTGACTTTCAAACTGGACATTTGACTTTTCTGTTTTAGGATTCAATTTAATCCTTTATTTGGAACAGCAAGAACACTTAGTACATGATGCAATCATTCCAATATGTAATGACACATTCATGTACCCCTTCCCCCCCCCCCCCCCCCCGGAGTGCCGGACATTCCGGAACCTTCTAGAACATTCCCGATGAAAACACCGGAATCATTTCCGAACTCCGAAACGGGACTTTCCTTATATGAATCTTATTCTCCGGACCATTCCGGATCACCTCGTGATATCCCGGATCCCATCCGAGACTCCGAACAACATTCGGTCTCTTTCTTATAATACCATAACTACTCAAACAACGTCGAATCCTTAAGTGTGTCTCCCTACGGTTCGTGAATTATGCGGACATGATCGAGACACTTCTCCGAACAATAACCAATAGAGGAATCTGGAAATTCATATGGCTCCCACATATTTCTACGATTACTTTGCGATCGAATGAACCACTTACATACGATACCAATTTCCCTTTGTCTCATGATATGTTACTTATCCAAGGTTATGATCGTCGGTATCTCTGCATACCTAGTTCAACCTTGTTACCGATAAGTACTCTTTTCTCGTTCCCGTGATATGTGATCCCTTGTGAGCCAGTCACATGCTTGCAAGCTAATTGGATGACATTCCACCGAGAGGGCCCAGAGTATATCTATCCGTCATATGGATGGACAAATCCCACTCTTGATCCATGTGTCTCAACCAATACTTTCCGAACACTCAATGCCACCTTTATAGCCACCCAGTTACGGTGTGGTGTTTGATTTCATCAAAGCATCCATCCGGTAAAGGTGATATGCATGATCTCATGGTCGAAGGAATTAGGTTACTATGTATCAGAAAGCATATAGCAATTGAACTATTGAAATGACTTGATCTTTATGCTACGCTTATCTATAGGAGTATGTCCACCATATCATTCTCCTAACGATATGATCTTGTTGTTGATAACATCTCAATGTTCATGATAGGGAAACCACAATCATTTATCAACCAACAAGCTAGTGATGTATAGAGGCTATACTAGGGACTTCAAATCAAGTTTACAAATCACACAAGTATCAATGTTTCCTTGTTAATACTATTATAGCATGAATGTAAACATTTATCATAAACACAAAGATATAATAATAACTACATTTATTATTGCCTCTAGGGCATATCTCCAACATAATTAGCCACAAGTGACATAATAATTCTAAACGAGTCCTTAGAAGAGACAGGTGAAAAAATATCATTATAATCAATACCTTCTCTTTGAGTGAAGCCCTTAGCCACAAGACTTGCTTTGAACCTTTCGATATCACCTTTGAAGTAACATTTGGTCTTATAGACCCATCTACTACCTACAGTTTTGGCTCCTTCGGGAACTTCTACTAAGTCCCATACATCATTATGCACATGGACTTCATTTCATCTTTCATAGCATTAGGCCCTGATGATGAATTATCACTTTGTATGGCTTCCTTAAATGATGCAGGATCATCATCCAACATCGAATCATTCATATCCTGAATCATATAAGTCACATATTCATCAGGAATAGCAGACTTTCTAGCCCACTTTGACCTTCTGAGAGCTGCATTATTTGGTACCTTAATCACAACTTCAGGATGCTGAGCATCTTCGGGAGAAGTATCATTACGTATGGACTCTGACGGAGTCACTGGTATCTCAGCAGGGGTAGGATTAGCAGTTCTTTCAACTGGAGGTGTAACCTCAACATGAACATGAAACACTGGCTCTTGGATCACAAGGATCGGAGCATAATCCGGTTTCCCCTCCAAGGCTTTTTCCTAGGAGTCATATTCCCCCTCAACATATCACTTTCCAAGATGTGTCTTGTTTCAACAAACTTAGTGAATTGCTTTGGACAATAGAAACGATATGCCTTAGATTTGTCAGGATAACCAAAGAAATGGCAGCTAATAATTTTGGGGTCTAACTTTCCCATAATTGGATTGAAAACTCTTGCCTCGGCAGGGCATCCCCACACATGCAAATAACTCAAGGTTGGTTTTCTCCCAGTCCATAATTCACACGGTGTTTTCGGCACCGATTTACTGGGGACTTTATTAAGAATATGTGCAGCTGTCTTTAGAGCTTCTATCCATAAACCAAGCGACAAAGTGGAGTGACTTAGCGTACTTCTTACCATATCCATGAGAGTACAATTCCACCTTTCAGCAACTCCATTTTTCCGAGGTTCTCCGGTGTTGAATACTGAGCAACTATACCATTTTCCTGTAGGAGCTTAGCAAAAGGTCCAGGAATTTGGCAATAAGAAGTGTGTATTCTGTAGTACTCACCATCACGATCAGACCTTACAACTTTGATATTTTGACCAGCCTGATTCTGAACTTCAGCTTTAAATATCTTGAACTTTTCTAATCCCTCGGATCTTTCATTAATAGGATAGGTGTATCCATGGCGGGAGAAGTCATCAGTGAATGTTATGAAAGAATCAAAACCATCCACTGATTTCACATTAAAAGGACCACAGATATACGTGTGAACAATTTCTAAAACTCTCATGCTTTGATTTGCAACTTTCTTTATTCTCTTAGCATATTTCAGATCCATATATGAGAAATCCAAAGGATGAAGAACTTGCTCCTTAATGAGACGCTCAATTATTCCCCTCGAAATATGGCCCAAACATAGTGCCATAGTTTTGAAGTCTCATCATCATCGCGCTTACTCTTAGTACTAACATTTACATGAGAAGAGGCATTAACTTCACTTATGGAACCACTTAAGGAAACAAGATAAAGTTTATCTTGTCGGAAGGCAAGACCAACATTATTAGTGTCAAACATAATTATACATATCATGTTCCCAAAGTCACAGTGAAAACCATCATCGTCTAGGCATGAGACGGGCACAAGGTTTCTTATCATGAATGCTACATAAAGAACATTACGTAATCTAAGCATAAAGCACTATGGAGCGTAAGTGTAAACTATCCAATAGCCTCAGCCTCAGCTTCAACACCATTAGCAACTCTAATGGTTCTTTCCCCTCTTCTTAGGGTCCTCTTCACATCAAATCCCTGTAAGGAATTTACAACATGAATCATTGCACCTGAGTCAATCCACCCTGTATTGGTGGCATAGTCAACATAAAGGGATTCGTCAATAAACATTATAACATTAGTATCTTTCTTATTGAGACATTTCATGAACCCAATACAATCCCTCTAAATGTGTCCACTTTTTGCACAAAAGTGACATTCATTAGGATATTTACCATCAACATTAGGGAGTGCATCTGCATTAGGACCTATGTTAGGATTCTTTTGCTGAAAGAACTTAGAATATTGCCCTTTATCTTTAAGCTGAGAAGGATTAGCTTTATAAAAAAATTATTCTTCTGAGAATGCTTGAACTGATTGATATGATCAACTCGTCCAACTTTAAGCCTTTCCTCCTATTGTACAAATCTAGCCATCATTTCATCCATGCCCCATTTATAATCCATCACATTATAATTGATGGTGAACGAGGAGAACTTCGTGGGCAAGGATGAGACTTGTTGCATAAATTTTGGATGATCCCTTAAACTGGTCCTCAATCTTTCCAAGGTAACCCTTGGTAGTCTAAAAGTCTGGGACAACTCCCCTCATACTTTGAGTAATGGATCCCTTTATAATCATGAGGCACTTACGATTTGAGTCCTCTCACTTAGTTTTCTCATCATCATAAGCCCTCTTCAGGGCATCATAATTCTCATCACCTTCAGGAGGTGCTATAGGAGGATCCTTAAGGAGCTAATAATCAATATTTAGCAAACCTAAAGTGGTCTCAAGTTTCTTCTTCCAAGTACCAAAACTATTACCAGTCAATTGTTCTATGCCATTGATCATTACGGAAATTTGAGAGGCATTAGATGATGCAAAAGAAATTAAATGCTTTGAGTAAGCATCACCATTTCATACTCCTTTCGTCAATTTAGTTTACATCAGCTTTGGCCAGAAATAGACATGATCAATAAAATATTGCGATCAAAATATCTGCCAATCAGCTTTGGCCAGAATGACAGATATAACCCACACTTGATTAAATCCTCTTATATAAGGAATTCTTTCAATAATCTGGAACACATCAGCTTTGGCCAGAAGTGAACCAAACCAATAAAATTTTATGGTCAAAATGGCCATCAATCAGCTTTGGCCACAATGATAGACATAAGCCATGCTTAATTTGAGGATTTCCAAAATTTATTTTGCAGCAAAACATTATTACAGTTCATTTGGAAAACACAACAAAAGAATCAACTAAGCATAATGAAACACATTAATATTACTTAAGTATAAAACATAATTGCATGACTAATGAAAATATCACTCAACCATGCCATATAATTGGCATATTAAAATATGCCAAACACTATTTAGCCCCAAAACTTATTTATATTAGCTCTAACTTATAAACATTAATACTTAAAATTTATTCATTATCTCGGCCCAAAAAGAATTTTGGCCCACAAACTCTAAAACCCCTTTACTAATTTTAATTTTAATTTTAATTTTAAAAGAAAAAACTTTCAGACCGGGCCAAAACTAGCCCAGCCTGCCACCCTTTCATCCCCTTCTATGGCCCACCTCGCCCACTACACATCCAGCGCTGCGGGATTTTGGATGCGTTCCAAAGGCGGAGGGCGCGCCGGGTCGGAACAAAACTGACGCGCAACGATGCCCCCGCGAACCCTAGCCCCCATTTGCCCCCCTCTCCTTTGCCTCTTGACGCGACGGGAGCGTCGCAAGCGACGCGTCCTTACGGAGCTGCTGCAACAGAGAAAGGAGATAACGGTGGCGTCGACTAGGCCCCCTCACCGGAGCTGCGTGCGGCTTTGTCTAGCACACACCTCCGTTGAGAGGCTCTGGGCGGCGCCCCTATGCAAGTTAACGACGCGCGCAAGCGTCCCTGCGTCGGCGTCAGCTACCTTGCCAAGATCCGACACTACAGCAGGCCACGACACCGTCAAGCGCGCGAGGAAGCACCCCTCTGGTCTGGTGAGACGGATGACATAGCAGCTCAGGTACAAGCCCGAGGTTGGCTCCGGCACCCCCGTGGCCAACGACGACGACGAGGCCCATAAGGTAAGATTCTGCCACCCATTAGTTCATTAGATTAGGGTTAGCGTTCTTCCAATTTGGGAATTAGGGTCAGGGTTCGTCAATAATTGAGGATTTAGGGTTAGGGTTCTTTGATTCGATGAACTAGGGTTAGGTTTCATTAGGGAATCGGGGATTTAGGATTAGGGTTTGCACTAGAAACTTAAATCCCCACATAAAATTGCATAAAAGAAACCCTAGCTCCTGTTATTGATCAGTTAGGGCTTAAACTTAGTGAATTTTGGGCTAAGACACCAACATAACCCAGTTTTTGAGCAAGAACTTGATTGAAATCAAAATTCCATCAACAATTAAACTTGACCACAAAAACTTATCATAATTAGGACTCAAACTTGCAACTAGATAACTCTAATACCACCGTTAGATCCATAGGATCACCTAGCTGAAGATTGAGCCACGGAAAAAAAGATCAGAGGTGTGTACCTTGATCTAGAGGTCTAGCCATGGCCTCCTTTTAGCTCCACTTGGCCATGAACCGGTTGATGTAGATATGAGTGGATCTTCCTAGTGTTTTTGGTGCTTGCTTGATGAGTGAGCATGGGAATAGAGAAAGAGAAAGAGCACATTCGTATGTGTGAGTCGTGTCACCTCAAAACCCTAAAGCCCCTTATATATAGACACTTGCACTAGGGGAATCAACACCCCAGAATTGATGATCAGGATGTCCGTGATCAGGGCATCCAATGGCCGTTAATTAAACAACCCTTAAAAGTACTATTTTAACTTATTTGATCACATAAACCTCCAGATCACTAATATATTCAACAACTTTATATAATATAATAATATATTTTACCATCCTTATATTAGTATTTATCTGATATTATAATTGTTATTATATATTTCTACATAATAGATTAAACTGAACTTGACAGAAGCTAAAGCGTGAGAAGTAAGGGCATCTTTACCGGGTCTACTCAAACTGTCCGAGCGCGTTCGAACTCGTCCACGCGGACGCGCGAGACATGCGCGACGGAGGGAGGTCAGACCAACCTATTCGTGCATCAAACTTGGGTCATGTTCGGACAGACGTGGACGCTGGCATGTCCGGTTTTGTAGCAGGCTGACCCAGTTGCAACCATGCATTGGGCCTTCTTCTCTCTCCTCTCTCTTGGACTGGCATGTTCGGGTCACGCTACAGAACACAATTAGCCGGACAGACCGGACCACAACTCAAAAGCGGGCTCGACCCAAAAAAAAGACAATTTAGGTTGTCTGTTTGGGTCTCCCGGTGCGGATGCTTTAGTATGAAATATAGGAAGTATGAGACATGCGTGGTGCTCCCCTATCGTTAGGGCATGTCCAACGGCCTACGCAAATGGTCCGAGCGTGTCCAAATTCCGCGGACGCGCGGGACATGGGTGGTGTCTCAGCGGCACGACCCATTCGGACTAAATAGGCCTTATCGATCCATCCATAATCTAGATATGATTCATTGATGGGTCTGTCTAGACAGACGCGAACATAGACTGGTCCAGCTGCAGATACACAATGAGCCTTCTTCTTTTGGACTGGCCTGTTCGTTTTTGTCTGTTTAGGTCACGCTGCTGTGGGCGGCTGCCGAACAGGCCGAACCCTGACCCAAAAGCGTTGATGATTTCACTCAAACGGACTATAACAGACAGTTTGGATCGTTTGTTTGGATCTCGCCGCCGGTGGAGATGCTCTTACTGGCAGTGATCAAATTTTTTTACAAATATGATCCTCTGCAAACCGTTATTGTCAAAAATACCCTCTTCTAAATGTGATTGCCAAAATTTCCGCGACGGGATTTGGAAAAGGAGGCACGTGGCTTATCCCGCCATAGCACAGGGCGGTGCACTTATTTCGCCAAGGAGAGAGGCGGAAAGCGCATCCCGCCCAAGGGGATGGCGGAAGGGGCCTTGGCCACGTCGAAGCAGATTCCCGCCCATGGCGGTGGCGGGATGAACTTCCAGGCCAGTACTGGCGGGAAGAAGGCTCTACAGTTCATCTTCCTTCATAGTCCCGATCTTTTTTTTCCTCAAAATTCTTCCAAATTCATCAAGAAATCGGCACTAAAGCTTGCAAACCTTCAAATTCGAGGCACAAAACGACAATTCCATCCCTTTTCTCATCCAAAGACCAAGAGGAATCATCAAGACGGTCTGCACACGGAGGAGCTGAATACTAGTCTTCTTCCTGTTTCTCTAACAGCTATGGCGTCGAGCATGGAATTAGCACTGCGTAGCCACCAGTGAGGCATGTCTCCTTCCTCCCGCCAGTGTCCGTCGCGGATCTCACTTGCTCCCGCCAATCCCATGGACGGAATCCTTTTCCTGCCTCTCCCCCGTGGCTGGATGTCTGCTCCGCCTTGGACGGTTGCCCTTCGTTTGGTGATGTGGACAGTTTTGGCGATGGCAATTTTCAGACAGGCATATATTTGTAAAAAAATCTGAGAGGCGTCTGGTTTGGGTTGGTACGTGCCAGCACTCCCAGCTTGGACTGTCGTGCTTGTCCGTTCGTACCTGACATTGCGCGCGAGGTGACGACGCTTTACGCCCTTGCCGTTAATGGCGTGTGCAGCAGGGAGAGCGATGACGGGAGTCGACGACATGCCGTCTTCTCCATCGACCCCCCATCATCCCACTTTGCCCGGCATCGAAACCGGAGAGAGACAGGGAGCGCGTGGTAGCCGCGCCGTGGCTCGGACCGGATGGTGACAGTGACACTACGTACCTTCCTCACCGCCTTCCTCCTGCCACCCAGCTACGTGCCGCGGCAGGTCGTAGCTGTGTCTGGCTGATCCATGCCTGCCGGTACGTCAGGCAAACAGTGGCCAAAGCTCGTCGGGAACCGGCGAAACCAGCCCCCGGCCTGACTGCTGCCGGAGTGCGACAAAATGTACTCGATTGCACCGTGGAAGATCGATCGGGGGCTCGCGGTCGCAGACGTACGTACTCGAGTGCATTTGCGCCACGATCGATGTCGATGGTGTGGGCTGCAATGTCGTAGCTAGGGCAGGGCTGCTTCCTGGGTTCCTGCCGCTGCCGCGCAGATGATGCCAGTAACAGTGAAGTGCGTGAGAACTAGTCGTACAGGCCGTCTGGGTCTGGCGTCTGTGTAGTATACCGGTATGGGGCATGGGTTAAGCCAAGCGCCAGGGTCGACGACATAGGAGGGTTTGCTCTCTCACAGTAGTCAACCTGCACTGGTTTTTCGGTTTTGCCTTTTCGGAGAAGAAGCCATGGACTTGCTTTTTTACCTCGACTGGTTAGCTATTTGCAACGGTCCTCCGATTGGATACAGATTGGTTTTTTTTCTCTCTTGCTACTCTATAGTTTCAGCTTGCATGCGTCTGCATATATATATATCTGAGCGGGCAACCGCCTGCTGCATCTCTCTGCGCTGTGTCTGTCAGCTTACCAGATCCATATCTTTTATCCTTTTGCGGGGGATTTGCCGCTGACCCTGTACATGCATGGACAGACTCTTGGGCTGCAGAGGAACTGACAGATAATTAAGAATATGCACCCGCTGCCGAAGAAAAAAACTCTGTTCTGCTTCTGCCCCCTCTGCCTCCATACTCTTTGTTTGGGCTCATATGGCAAAAGAATTTTTCCTGCCAGCCTCTCGCTGCCTGCGCAAGCAACTGTCTATGATGCAGGGTTTTGCTTCGATCGGAAGAAATCTATCGACCCTTTCTTGTTTGCGATGTGCTTAGGTGTCCAACCCTAAACTCACAAACTTAGAAAAAATGAAAACACAAGGTGACATGGTTATACTCCCGCGGATGCATGATCTCAGCATACCTGGTCCAGTCTAAGGAAGGCCCACGGCAAATATATGCCAGCCCATGAAGACTTTCGGGTGGCCCAGGTCCACGACGCCTTCGGATCCTTGGAGAGCAAGACTAGAGTAGATAGGAAATTCAAAGGGGTAAAACCCTAGAACCTGTAACCGACTAGGTCTATGCCCGGGACCTGCCTAAGTCTATATAAAGGCCAGGAGGGCACGACCTAGATCTGTCCACTCATACTTTCGCATACACACCTCTACGCCAGATTGCATCTGCGCACCCTGTAACCTTCGGTTTGCCGTAATCAAAGAGCAGACAAGCAGGAGTAGGGTTTTCCCTCCGGGGGCCTGAACCTGGGTAAACCTTGTGTCCCCATGTTGCTTGTTTGCTAACCGTTCCACGATCTCCAGCATCCCCATCTTCTTCAAAACCCAAGTCCATAACAATGGGCATTGATGAGATCAAACCTCGTCAATTGGCGCCGTTTGTGGGAAACGGGGATGCTGATTGTGCGGTCGTGACGGTCCCAACCCGATCGATCTACAACTCTGCGGCGACGGAGAGTCACCTCCTCTTCGGCGCTTTTGACTTCACCGCCCACTCACCGGCCACCATGAAGGATTTCGAGCCCGTAGGCGACGGACTCGAAATCCTGTTCGGGAGCTTCTGCTTCTAGGTGGGGAAACCGGCACCCTCCGCCTCCCTGAGCGGGTGCCCCTGCCATCAATCAGACCCGCTTCGTGGACCCCACACCCCGTGCTACGCACAACATCATCAACAGATGATTCCTACGACAGCAGTAGCTGTAACTCCGATCTGTACGATCCGCCATCGGACGCAGGGACCTACGGTTCCGGATCTGAAAGCTGCGGCAGCAGCCGACCAATCTACGAGCGCTACCAATGCGCCGTAGTCATCCAGAGCGACGCGGATCAGCAAACGCCCAACCCACCGCCCAACCCGCCAGAACGAAACGGCGGGAACAGAAGAAGCCAGTCCCTCCCACCCGAAGGGGAAAACAACGGCGGCCACGTCATCCGCCTTAGCAAGGAAGGATGGGCCCAGGTCCGCAACGCCGTGGCAGGCAACATAGTACTGCCTGCAGACGCCTCCCTGGATATGCTGATGGCCTACCACTTGCTCCTGATCGAGGAGCACAAGAAGCAGGTCAAGATGCAGGAGGTGCTCGACAAGCGCAAGCAAGCAGCCTCCGAGTCCAGCGCGCGACAAGCTGCGCTCTCCGCCATGGGCATCGGCTCCAGCTCGAACGCCAACCAACGCAACAAGCACCGCTCTCGGGTGGAGAACATGGACCCCAAGGAGCGTCGTGAGGTGACCTGAACCCTCCACACATCCTTCATGGAGATGGACGCCGACGGCAACGTCATCCCGAAAACGTCGCAGGCTGCGATCATGGCAGCCACCGCGTACCTCGCAGTCCACCCACCGCCGGAGGGGGACCCAAAGAGGGCCATGCACAAATCCGCACTCACCGGACTCGGACTCGTCGGAGCTGCGCTCCACCATGAAGCTCCCGTGGAGCCGAAGAAGAAGGCTCCGGTCAGATTCGACCGCAGCCCCACCCCTTCATCCGAAGAAGAGGAACATGACCTTCCTCGAAGGAAGAAGAGTTCGCGCCGCCGCGACCGTGACTACGACGCCAGAGATGCGCTCACACAGCGCAAAATTGACAAAGCGCGAGCCAAGCGCGCATGCTCGTCTGAATCCGAGATGGACGAAGACGAAGGAGAACTCTGCGGAGCCCGATGCTTCAGCAGATCCGTCCGGTGGACACGGATGCCGCGAAATTTCAAGCTTCCTTCGGATACTCCGAAGTTCGATGGCACTCAAGACCCAAAGGCTTGGCTCAGCGACCACTTATCATCCGTCAAACTGGACGGTGGAAACAAGGAGACTGCCATGCAATGCCTTCAGCTGCAGCTGACAGGCGCAGCCCGGATCTGGCTCAGCAGCCTATCTTCAGGGTCCATCCGAAGCTGGGATGAGCTAGCTTACATCTTCATCTGAAACTTCAAGTGCACCAGCAAGAGGCCCGCCTCAATCGAAGAGTTGCGAGCCTGCACTCAACGAACGGGCGAATCCATTCGCTCTTACATACTACGGTGGTCCAACACAAAGAACTCCGCAGCGCACATCTCCGAAGAGAGGGCCATCGACGCCTTCAGGGACGGCGTCAAGCGCCAAGACTTCAAGGAGGAACTTGGGCGCGTCAAGCCCAAAACACTCGACCACCTCATGGATATCGCCAACAGATGGGCTGACGGCGAAGACTCCATTCACCGAGCACAATCGGAAGAAGAAGACGACCACGGTCGACGGCGAGAGCGCCGTAGCAAGAGAAGATCGCGCGTCTACGACGATCGCGACGGACCCGACTTGGTCGCGGCTGGCTACGCCGATCGCCGCAACGACGCCAACCGCAACAGCGGAGGATATCGCGGAGGAAACTTCCGCGACAGGGGACGCCCAGCGCAGTCGTGGCAACGCCGCGACCGCGATAACGGACCCTTAGCATACGAAAAGCTTTTGGGTCCATGCACCATCCACTTCTACATCGACAAGCAGGATGGCAAAAAGAAAGCCAGCCACATGCTCAAGGACTGCCCCGAGTTCCAGAAACTCAGCGAAAGCATGGTGCAGATGAGGCAGCAAGCCCCAATCCCCGCGTTCGGAAACGCACCTGTGCCAGGTGAAATAGTGCATGGAGCTCCTCCACCGCCACCTGTTGGAGGCCCGAACCAACCAGTCGCACCAGCACAGAACAACGCTGGGAACGGGTATCCCCAGCCGAAAGGAGCACTGATGATCCAGAAGGGGTGCCCAACGAATAGGGTGCAGAAGAAAATCACCCGACAGATCAACCTGGCCGTGGCAACTCCACCCGCCATCCCTGAGTACCTCAGCGGATCGGAGTCCTGCATCACGTTCAGTCGTTCGGATCACCCTTGCCAGATCCCTCGCCCAGGTCATGCTGTCCTGGTGCTGGAGGCGCAGATCGGAGGTTTCGAGATGAGTCGCGTCTTCATGGACGGCGGCAGCGGCATCAACCTGATGTTCGCAAGCACTCTAGCAGCAATGCGGATCCCGCAGTGCAGCCTGGAACAGTCAGACACAACGTTCCACGGCATCGTTCCAGGGAAGGGCATATTCCCCCTGGGCAAAATATGGCTCGACGTCATCTTCGGCAAGACGGGCAACTTCCGTTTGGAGCGACTCGAATTCGATGTGGTGGACTGGCCATCACAGTACCACGCCATCCTCGGGCGTGTAGCATTCGCAAGGTTCCTGGCTGTCCCACACTATGCATACCTACTACTCAAGATGCCAGGGCCGAAGGGCGTCATCAGAATCCACGGGAGCTTCACCCGATCGGACCAATGCGACAGGGATTTCAACAGAATCTCCCAGTCATTCGGCATGCAGGAGGAGCTCCTAAGACTCCGCGAGGTGACGGACAATGGGGCACCCCCAGTCGCACGAAAAAACGCACCTGACATGTCTTTCGACTCCACCGTCAACACAAAGAAGGTGCAAGTCCATCCGACGGATGCCTCCAAGACGGCGCTGATCGCCAACGACCTCAGCCCCGCATAGGAAGGCGCGCTCGTCGAATTCCTCCGTGAGCGCTGGGAAATCTTTGCCTGGTGTCCTACGGACATGCCAGGAGTTCCCAGGGAATTCGCCGAGCACGCACTCAACGTCTTTCCAGACACCAAGCCAGTCAAGCAGTCCATCCGGAGACTGTCCGAGCCACGAGCCGAAGCTATGGACAAAGAAATCAACAGACTACTCGCTGCAAACTTCATCAGGAAAATCAAAGAAAGCGAGTGGCTTGCAAATACAGTGATGGTCCCAAAGAAGGACACGGACATCCTGCGGATGTGCGTAGATTTCACGTCGCTAAACAAGCACTGCCCAAAGGACCACTTCCCTCTCCCTCGGATCGATCAGATCATCGATTCGACTGCAGGTTGCGAGAAACTCTCCTTCCTCGACGCCTACTCAGGCTACAACCAGATTCGGCTCAAGGTCGAAGATCAGGAAAAAAAAACGTTTATCACACCGTTCGGAGTGTTCTGCTACAACACAATGCCCTTCGGGCTAAAGAACGCAGGTGCCACGTACCAGCGATGCATGCAGGCATGCCTCAAGGACCAGATTGGTCGCAACGTTCAAGTCTATGTCGACGACATAGTCATAAAAACAAGGGAGGCGAGGACACTTATCGACGATCTCCGCGAGACGTTCGACAACCTCGATCGCTACAGGATCAAACTCAACCCCGAAAAGTGCGCCTTCGGCGTCCCATCGGGTCAGCTGCTTGGGTACTTCATCTCTCAGCGAGGGATCGAGGCGAACCCGAAGAAAATCAGAGCCATCATGGCAATGGAGAAGCCAAAAAACCTCAAGGGCGTCCAGCAGCTTGCAGGACGAATAGCGGCGTTGAGCAGATTCATCAGCCGCATGGGCGATAAGGCCCTGCCATTCTACCAGCTGCTACGCAAGGCAGATAAATTCGAGTGGACGCCCGAATCTGACGACGCGTTCGAAAGCCTCAAACGGCTACTCTCCACCTCGCCCGTTTTGGTCACGCCAAAGGAGCGCGAGCCTCTGCTGCTGTACATAGCAGCCACACATCAGGTGGCCAGCACCGTGCTAGTAGTCGAACTACCCGAAGAAGGCAAGACCCACGGGGTCCAATGCCCAATCTACTACCTCAGCGAGGTACTGACGCCAACAAAACAGAGGTACCCTCACTACCAGAAACTCGCCTACGGCGTGTTCATGACGGCTCGACGGCTGAGCCATTACTTTCAGGAGCACCAGGTGATGGTCGTCAACGAAGCACCCCTGAACAGCATCCTGAATAACCCAGAGGCCACAGGACGCGTGGCCCTGTGGGGCATCGAACTGTCACCCCTGGACATCGCCTACGAGAAGCGACTCGCAATCAAGTCTCAAGTCCTCCCAGACTTCCTTGTACATTGGATGGAGCTGCAGCTACCAGACACCCCAGACATGTCGCAGTCGTGGACGATGCATTTCGACGGCTCCAAGCATGAATCTGGAGCAGGAGCCGGGGTCATACTGACCTCCCCGCAGGGCGACCAGATGAAGTACGTCCTTCAGATGAAATTCCGAGCCTCCAACAACGAGGCCGAATACGAATCCCTCATCCACGACATGAGGATGACAAAGATCTGCGGCGCAACGCGCCTGGTCATCTACGGTGACTCCAACCTCGCCGTCCAGCAGACGATGAACGAGTGCGACGCACACGCCGAAAACATGATAGCGTACCGCGCGCTCTACAATGCACTCGAAGGAGAATTCGACGGCTGCGAGCTTCGGAGATGATTCGTAAGATGATCATTGGACAATAGTAAGGATATTCTTATGATCTTTTGGAAGAACTAAGAGTATAATATTTGTAGAAGTGACAAATAGATGGTTAGTTCATTGTAAAAGTACTACATTGATACCAGCTTGGTCACAAAGTACAAATTAAGTTTATCTCAATCTAAACTAAGGGTGGCACAATATAATGGAAAGTGAGTTCCATAATGGATTTGGATGAGTTCCAAAGTTAAGACATTGTGACAGATACTACAACAAAAGGCTAAGTATATGACTGCTATTTTAGCAGCAAAAGAGGGCATTTGTGTCAAAGTAGTTTGTTATCAAACTAAGTGTAGTTCACAGTGGGATAATACTATGAAGATATATTGTGCGACAATATTATCAACATGTTTTAACCCCAAAGAGCTAAAGGTCACACCGAAAGACCAAATTTATACAAAGCCATCTCATTAGAGAATGAGTGATGCGTAGAGACGCAAAGACATGCAATTACACACGGACCTGGAAGTGTCAGATCCGGAGATCAGTTGACCACTAGCAATCGTGTACATACAACACCGGAAAGCCATAGGTGTTGAATACACAAAGGTTTGAAACTAGATTATTGACTCTAGTGCAAGTGGGAGACTGTTGGAGATATGCCCAAGAGGCAATAATAAAGTAGTTATTATCATATCTTCACACTTATGATAAATGTTTACATACCATGCTATAATTGTATTAACCGGAAACATTAATACTTGTGTGATTTGTAAACTAAAATAAGAGTCCCTAGTAAAGCCTCTTGTTAAACTAGCTTGTTGGTTAATATATGATCATGGTTTCTTGATCATGGACATAGAGATGTTATTAACAACAGGATCATATCATTAGGAGAATGATGTGATGGACATACTCCTATAGATAAGCGTAGCATAAAGATCAAGTCATTTAAATAGTTCAATTGCTATATGCTTTCTGATACATAGTAACCTAATTCCTTCGACCATGAGATCATGCATATCACCTTTACCGGATGGATGCTTTGATGACATCAAACACCACACCGTAACTGGATGGCTATAAAGGTGGCATTGAGTGTTCGGAAAGTATTGGTTGAAACACATGGATCAAGAGTGGGATTTGTCCATCCATATGACGGATAGATATACTCTGGGCCCTCTCGGTGGAATGTCATCCAATTAGCTTGCAAGCATGTGACTGGCTCACAAGGGATCACATATCACGGGAACGAGAAAAGAGTACTTATCAGTAACGAGGTTGAACTAGGTATGCAGAGATACCGACGATCATAACCTCGGATAAGTAAACTATCGTGAGACAAAGGGAAATTGGTATCGTATGTAAGTGGTTCATTCGATCGCAAAGTAATCGTAGAAATATGTGGGAGCCATATGAATTTCCAGATTCCTCTATTGGTTATTGATCGGAGAAGTGTCTCGATCATGTCCGCATAATTCACGAACCGTAGGGAGACACACTTAAGGATTCGACGTTGTTTAAGTAGTTATGGTATTATGAGAAAGAGACCGAATGTTGTTCGGAGTCTCGGATGGGATCCGGGATATCACGAGGTGATCCGGAATGGTCCGGAGAATAAGATTCATATAAGGAAAGTCCCGTTTCGGAGTTCGGGAATGATTCTGGTGTTTTCATCGGGAATGTTCTAGAAGGTTCCGGATTGTCCGGCACTCCGGGGGGGGAGGGTACATGAGTGTGTCATTGAATGATTGCATCATGTACTAAGTGTTCTTGCTGTTCCAAAAACATGAAAGTCAAATTGCCAGTTTGAAAGTCAAACGGCTAAAACAGGAAACTGTGGGAAACAGGAAACTGTGGGAAACAAGCAAGAGGAGTTGGAACCAACTTGGAGGAGGAGTCCCACTCCTCCAAGCCGGCGCCCAGCCCAAGGACGACTTGGGGAGGGACTCCCCTCCCCTGGCCGCGCCTCCCCACCCATAAAAGGAGGGGCAGGGCTCTCCTCCTAGAACACACAAGTTCCTATCTTCTACCTCCGGTTTAGAGCCGTTTTGGTTTAGAGCTTCTAATTGCTTTTGCCAGCGATTTAGAGCCTTCTAATTGGTTTAGAGCCTTCTAATTGGTGTGTCTAATTACTAGACCACTAATAGCCTCTCTCATAAGCTCCACCATACTCGCACCGGCTTAAGGCGAAGCCCTGCGGGATCTCCCCTCTACTTCCGGTACCACGCCGTTGTGCTGCCGGAATCGCGAGGAGAGTGCTACTACCTCCGCTGCCTGCTGGAACAAGGGAGAGGAAGGTCTTCGTCGAGTACCGAACATGTGACCGACTGCGGGAGCGCTGCCGGAACGTGGCGCCGGAAGGATCGTCTACACGATCTTGAGATCGGAAAGAGTACGACTACATCACCCACGAGAATCTGCTCTCGTTAACCGCTTTGGAATCTTCGACGGTAAGTTATTCCATCGACTCGTTGCTACAATCTAGTAGATAGATCTTGGCTTGTTTGTTTGTATGCGATAGAAATTTTTTGTTTTCCATGCTACGAACCCCTACAGTGGTATCAGAGCCGTGTCTATATGTAGATCTGTTGCACGAGTAGAACACAATGGTCATTGTGGGCGTTGATGCTTTTATTGTCGATTGCTTCTTGTGTACTTTGCATCTTGCGGTATGTTGGGATGAAGCGGCCCGGGCTAACCTTACATGACATCGTTCATGAGACCTGCTCCACGCTTGACATGCAACTAGTATTGCATAAGTGGCTTTGCGGGTGCCTGTTTCTCCTAGCATAGTTAAGATCCAATTTACAATGGGTGATTAACAATACTAGTATCAATGTTGTGGTTCTTGTTTGTAAGTTAGAACGACACTTTTTGAAAGCCCCAAACCACGTAAAATATGCAAAGAAAGTAGAGGCGTCTAACTTTGTTTTGCAGGGGTGTGCTGTGATGTGATATGGCCATGATTGTGATTATATATGATGTATGCAATGTTCCTTATTGTAAGTTGGCAACCGGCAGGAGCCATATGATTGTCTTTAATTTATGTTAAGACCCGCGTGTCTATTCAAAGTAGTTGTAATAGTTGAAGCTGGTGGACGACAACCATGGAGCAGCGTCATTGACCTTGATGCAATGCCGGTGATGATGGAGATCATGTTCGTGCTTGAAGATGGAGATCGGAAGCACAAAGAAGAAAGGCCATATCATATCACATATTATGAATTGCATATGATGTTAATCCTTTATGTATCTTGTATTGCTTAGTAGACGACGGTAGCATTATAAGATGATCCCTCATGCACATGAATTTCAAGTCATAAAGTGTTCACCCTTAGTTAGCACCATTGCTAAAGCTTGTTGTTTTGAAGCATCACGTGATGATCGGGTGTGTTAGATTCTTCAAGTGTATACAACGTGAGCAAGCCAGATTTGCTCATGCGGAAACTAAGGTTTGATCTTGACGAGCCTAGCATGTACAGACATGGCCTCAGGAACACGGATTACCGAAAGGTAGAGCATGAGTCATATAGTAGATATGATGAACATGTTGATTGTTCGTCATTGAAGCTACATCAACTCTCGTGATGATCGGTTTTGATGTGGTGGATTTGGTTCGTGTGATCACTAAAACAATGTGAGGGATATTGTTTTGAGTGGGAGTTCACCTAGATTAATTTAATTATTAATTAGAACTCAATTTATCATAAACTAAATCAAAGTGAATTTGCATAGTTGTTGTAGTCATTGGCATCCGTTTACCACCTTGCGCTTAGTTATAATTGAGAAGATAGAACTATAGAATTCTGGTTAGTTACTTTACGAACTGGTATCGTATTGTTTTGAAGTGTTAATCTAAAGTTTAAAAGTCCTATTGCAAACTTTCAGTAAGTTCCGGTTACTCCATGAAGTTTAATAATTAGTATTAAATCAAGAGTAACAATTCCAAGTGTTAGTATATAAGTATCATGTTTGTCTCCATGATTCTTGATATTCAAAGGATTCTCTTAATATCAAGGTTATCTAGGATCTGAAAGAGTTGTTTCAGAAACCATGATGTGTGGAAGATATTGTGATATCTGAAACAAAGTTTTGGTTACAACATGATAGAGTATAATATGGCAAAGTTCATGTTCTCATATTTTGATGAGAATTTGCAAAAGGTTGGAGACACTTGTTGTCCTAATCCTCCAAAAGGTTTTGGATAGCAACATTATACTCATAATTCATCGTTATAAGCTAAGAGTAGCTTGATCATGGACGATTCCATGATAAGGATGAATATTTGATGTAGGTAAAATGTTTACTACACCAAGAGATTACTAAATAAAGGAATTTGAAAGAACACCAAACATTTGATGATGGTGATCTACTTCAAAGTGAAAGTCCAAAGACATTGGTATTTAACTATACATGTTTTGGACTATGTGTCATATGTATGACTCCACTATTGATGTTGATAGATTCTTTCAAACAGAAAAGGAAATATTGAAAGAGAATCTCATAAATATATGGCATAAAAGAAAAGACTAGAATTGTTCAGTTTAAGTATATAAATGATATACATGTTATGGATATATTCTTTGCTTATTAAACAATGTGGTTCTTAAGTATTTGATACTGAATTTGTTGGTGTGAATCGTCATACGAAACAACACAATTCATGAACTACAATGGCCTAAGTAACTAGCAAAAGAATATGTGATGATGTTCATCGAGAACAAATAAAGGGTTATTCTGTTGCTCGTTAAACATCAAAGCTTGCCTTCAAAGATTTGTTTTATCAGGTATTATGAGAACAAAATGGTTGTTCAAATAATTGCCGTAATACATAAAAGATGGATGATTCACAAATCTCGTTGGAGAAATCACATCCATAAAACTAGTGCTAAAAATGTCGTGATTGAAAGATCACTTAGGAAGTGACATCGCCGTTTAAATTATATTGGAAGGAAAACATGAAGAAACTCCATGTGGATGGAATTTTAGAGTCTTTTGATTTTTGATCAAATGACGCTTGTGAAACTTTCCTAGAGATAATTAAAACTTCGTTCATAGGCCAAAAATGGAACGAAAGACTAGCTTATTGGAAATTGTACATATTGTTGTACAAAGTCCATCATGTGTAGTCAAAAGCGATGGATTTCAACTTCATATGCTTTCTCCGAAAATTTGAGTGAATATATGAATATTTACTTAATAAGGATGAAGTATGAAACATTTGAAAAGTTCAAAGACTTTCAAGATGAAGTGCAAAATCATTGTAACAAGAATATAAATAGTTTATGATAAGATCATAAAGGAAGATATTTGAGTTATAAGTTCAGCATAAATACCTAAGATTTAAGGAATCGTTCCGTGGATTTGCATTTTCCCGAAACACCATAAGAGTATGGAGCGTTCGAGATATGTAATTAAACCTTGTTTGACATGGTAAGATCGAAGGTGTAATTCATAAAACTGCCATTGTATTTTAAAGATTAAAAGCTTTAGAGATTACCGTTTTTTCGCTGAAAAGAGCTCCATCATAATCCGTTGAAATGACACCATATGTTATGGTTTGGGATAAAACCCAAGTTGTCCTTTCTTAAACATTGGTATGCTATGCATAAGAAAGATGTTTGCAACCAAAGTCGGATGAAACTGTCTTTGTTAAAATATTCCTCCATAACACCGGAGACAAAAGTGTTTGTCACTTAGAACGTCAAGTTTCTTTGAGAAGGAATTTTTCGTGAAAAGTTAAGTGGGAGGACAATAGAACTTTGATAAGGTTAAAAGAACCTTAGCTATATTTGCAGAGTTGCGCAGCACCGGAAAGTGTTCCGGAGGCAGCAATAATGCTCATGGCTCACGTTCCTCAAAGGTTGTGGTCACGGAGATCTAAGTTTCTATTGAAACAAGTAGGTCGGGTAAACAATCAAATACCAAGATTTGAGAGTTAAATCATTATTTGACAATAATGATCCGACTACATGCAAAGAAGCGATGATGAGCCCTGACTCCGTCAAATGGCTTGAAGCCATAAAATCCGTGATAGTTCCATACACGAGAAATCAAGTTTTGAACTTGAAGGACCCTCGAGAAAGGTGTAAGACCTTACAGTTGTGTTTGGATCTATAAATAAATAGACATGGATGTTGCACATCTATGAAATAGTCGACATGTTGGGAAAGAGTTCACAACAATGTTCAAAGGTTGACTATGACAAGATCTGATCTTTCATAGCGATATTTAGTCTAGACGGATTAATGTAGCAACCACTACATAGAATTTGTTATATGGTAGTTGAATAAACAAAACAAGTTCTTCTAATAGAATCGTTACCTAGGACGTGTGCATGACACGGTCCATAGGGTTTTGTTAATTCAAAGGATGCTAAAAGCATATGCAAACTTCAATGGTTGAAGTGAGCATCGCGGAGTTGGAATCTTCACTATGATGAAACTGTTAAAAGAGTTTAATTTCATCAGATACAATGAAGATGCTTGCGTTTGCAAGAAATTAAGTGGGAGCGCTAAGACATGTTTCTAATACATTATGTGGAAGACATATTGTTGATTGGAAATAATGTATCTTTTATTAACACATATTAAGAATTTCATCCCGATGAAAGGCTTAGGCAAAACCCAAATATTTGGCATCAATAGACGCTAATATGGTTGTGCCAGAAGTACATAGACAAGATATTGAATGAGTTCAATATAGAAACTACAAGAGAGGTTCTTGTCGCACAGAAAGGATTGAATGAGTTCAATGTTGATAATATATTCAAGTGTATTGACATTTGGTAAAGTGAAACAAATAATCAAGTATAGATTGATACTTGATGTATGAAATCACAAAGAGTATTTATATCAATCATACTGTGATATGTACAAATCCAGATATGTCCTATGCTCTAAATGTTGTGAGCATATACCAGAATGATTCGTAAGATGATCATTGGACAATAGTAAGGATATTCTTATGATCTTTTGGAAGAACTAAGAGTATAATATTTGTAGAAGTGACAAATAGATGGTTAGTTCATTGTAAAAGTACTACATTGATACTAGCTTGGTCACAAAGTACAAATTAAGTTTATCTCAATCTAAACTAAGGGTGGCACAATATAATGGAAAGTGAGTTCCATAATGGATTTGGATGAGTTCCAAAGTTAAGACATTGTGACAGATACTACAACAAAAGGCTAAGTATATGACTGCTATTTTAGCAGCAAAAGAGGGCATTTGTGTCAAAGTAGTTTGTTATCAAACTAAGTGTAGTTCACAGTGGGATAATACTATGAAGATATATTGTGCGACAATATTATCAACATGTTTTAACCCCAAAGAGCTAAAGGTCACACCGAAAGACCAAATTTATACAAAGCCATCTCATTAGAGAATGAGTGATGCGTAGAGACGCAAAGACATGCAATTACACACGGACCTGGAAGTGTCAGATCCGGAGATCAGTTGAACACTAGCAATCGTGTACATACAACACCGGAAAGCCATAGGTGTTGAATACACAAAGGTTTGAAACTAGATTATTGACTCTAGTGCAAGTGGGAGACTGTTGGAGATATGCCCAAGAGGCAATAATAAAGTAGTTATTATCATATCTTCACACTTATGATAAATGTTTACATACCATGCTATAATTGTATTAACCGGAAACATTAATACTTGTGTGATTTGTAAACTAAAATAAGAGTCCCTAGTAAAGCCTCTTGTTAAACTAGCTTGTTGGTTAATATATGATCATGGTTTCTTGATCATGGACATAGAGATGTTATTAACAACAGGATCATATCATTAGGAGAATGATGTGATGGACATACTCCTATAGATAAGCGTAGCATAAAGATCAAGTCATTTAAATAGTTCAATTGCTATATGCTTTCTGATACATAGTAACCTAATTCCTTCGACCATGAGATCATGCATATCACGTTTACCGGATGGATGCTTTGATGACATCAAACACCACACCGTAACTGGATGGCTATAAAGGTGGCATTGAGTGTTCGGAAAGTATTGGTTGAAACACATGGATCAAGAGTGGGATTTGTCCATCCATATGACGGATAGATATACTCTGGGCCCTCTCGGTGGAATGTCATCCAATTAGCTTGCAAGCATGTGACTGGCTCACAAGGGATCACATATCACGGGAACGAGAAAAGAGTACTTATCAGTAACGAGGTTGAACTAGGTATGCAGAGATACCGACGATCATAACCTCGGATAAGTAAACTATCGTGAGACAAAGGGAAATTGGTATCGTATGTAAGTGGTTCATTCGATCGCAAAGTAATCGTAGAAATATGTGGGAGCCATATGAATTTCCAGATTCCTCTATTGGTTATTGATCGGAGAAGTGTCTCGATCATGTCCGCATAATTCACGAACCGTAGGGAGACACACTTAAGGATTCAACGTTGTTTAAGTAGTTATGGTATTATGAGAAAGAGACCGAATGTTGTTCGGAGTCTCGGATGGGATCCGGGATATCACGAGGTGATCCGGAATGGTCCGGAGAATAAGATTCATATAAGGAAAGTCCCGTTTCGGAGTTCGGGAATGATTCTGGTGTTTTCATCGGGAATGTTCTAGAAGGTTCCGGATTGTCCGGCACTCCGGGGGGGAGGGTACATGAGTGTGTCATTGAATGATTGCATCATGTACTAAGTGTTCTTGCTGTTCCAAAAACATGAAAGTCAAATTGCCAGTTTGAAAGTCAAACGGCTAAAATAGGAAACTGTGGGAAACAGGAAACTGTGGGAAACAAGCAAGAGGAGTTGGAACCAACTTGGAGGAGGAGTCCCACTCCTCCAAGCCGGCGCCCAGCCCAAGGCCAACTTGGGTAGGGACTCCCCTCCCCTGGCCGCGCCTCCCCACCCATAAAAGGAGGGGCAGGGCTCTCCTCCTAGAACACACAAGTTCCTATCTTCTACCTCCGGTTTAGAGCCGTTTTGGTTTAGAGCTTCTAATTGCTTTTGCCAGCGGTTTAGAGCCTTCTAATTGGTTTAGAGCCTTCTAATTGGTGTGTCTAATTACTAGACCACTAATAGCCTCTCTCATAAGCTCCACCATACTCGCACCGGCTTAAGGCGAAGCCCTGCGGGATCTCCCCTCTACTTCCGGTACCACGCCGTTGTGCTGCCGGAATCGCGAGGAGAGTGCTACAACCTCCGCTGCCTGCTGGAACAAGGGAGAGGAAGGTCTTCGTCGAGTACCGAACGTGTGACCGACTGCGGGAGCGCTGCCGGAACATGGCGCCGGAAGGATCGTCTACACGATCTTGAGATCGGAAAGAGTACGACTACATCACCCACGAGAATCTGCTCTCGTTAACCGCTTTGGAATCTTCGAGGGTAAGTTATTCCATCGACTCGTTGCTACAATCTAGTAGATAGATCTTGGCTTGTTTGTTTGTATGCGATAGAAAATTTTTGTTTTCCATGCTACGAACCCCTACACGATCATCAATGGCGAGCTGTACAAGCGCAGTATTACGGGTGTACTACAAAGGTGCGTCACCATCGGTGACGGGAAAGCCATCCTCCAAGACATCCACGAGGGCATCTGCAACCATCACGCAGGCAGCCACTCCCTTGTCGCCAAAGCTCTACGAGATGGATTCTACTGGCCAACGGCCATGAGCGACGCAAAGGACATCGTCCGAAGATGCAACGGGTGCCAAAGGTTCGCTGACAAACCACACGCACCTGGATCAGAGCTCAGGCCAATACCTATAGCCTGGCCCTTTGCCCAATGGGGCCTCGACATGATCGGCAAACTGCCAAAGTCCTCGAAAGGGGGGCATGTTTACCTCTTGGTCGCAGTTGATAAATTCACCAAGTGGGTCGAGGCTATGCCGGTTACCAACCAAAAGGGCAAGACCGTCGTCAAGTTCTTCGAGTCCATTGTCTACAGGTTCGGCGTACCGCACAACATCATCACCGACAATGGATCAAACTTCATCTCCAAAGAAATCCAGGACTTCTGCGAAGGCCTCAGGATCAACATCACGTATGCCTCAGTGGCGCACCCGCAAACAAACGGGCACGTGGAAAAGGCCAACTGTCTACTCGAACGAAAGGCCGGAGCCTGGACGAAGGAGCTGCCATCCGTCCTATGGAGTTTGTGTACTACGCCAAACAGCTCCACAGGCTACACACCATTCTTCATGGTGCACGGAGCCGAAGCCGTGCTACCAGCCGAAGTACGCCACCAGGCCCCCTGGGTCGTCGCTTACAGCGAAGCCGAATCCATGGCTGCACTCGAAAACGCCGTGGACACACTCGATGAAGCAAGAGACGTAGCAGCAGCTCGATCAGCGGTGTACCAGCAGAGTCTCCGCAACTACCACAGCCGACGACTACGTCCAAGGTCCTTCGTCGAAGGAGACCTCGTCTTGCGACTCAAGCAAGAGCGACCGAAGAAATTCGAGTCGCCATGGGAAGGACCCTACGTTATCACCGAAGTCATCCCAGGTGGCGCCTATCGCCTCAAGCACGTGGAGTCTGGAGTCGCATACTCCAACCCATGGAACATCGCACACTTGCGGCGATTCTACCCATAGCTACCTACCCCTTTTACTTTCAATAAGGCTTTTCAACCAAGGCTATTCAGCCGAACAATGTACTTCCTCCATTACGATATAAATAAAGCTAAGTGTTCCGCCCCAAAAATCTTGTTCGCTACTTGCAATTTTACTTTATGATACAAACGCACTCGGGGGATCCCCCACCTCACGATTTCATCGACGAGGATCACACATGTACACCTGAGTAGTTGACAACGTCAGGCAAACGAAAAGGACACGTACTCAAACAAAGCACTACGTGCTCACAATAAACAAAACCTTTATAACAAAGGCACAACACGCCCAGTCGAAATATAAAAACTTTACATCTATCTCTTTTACAGGTACTACCTATTCTAAAGAATAACTTGAGCACGCTGCTCAAACAAATCTACTACCTGTTCGGCATACTGCCTTACATCCACATAATGCAGACGCATATCCCACTCGCCACCATCCGGCCGAAGAGGTGGCCCAGCTGTTACAACAGACAAATCTACATCAGGCCGGTGCAGCCTCACAAGGGACAAAGCAGCCTTCACTCCTGCGACGAGTTGTTGCCGCACCAACTCCTTAACATTGCTCACGCTCTGAAACTTCGACAGAAGACCCGAAAGGCTTGTTGGCACGGCATCCAAAGGAAACATGACATGCAACACCGATGCAAGCGACGTCTACACCTGACGAAGCACCCGCGAAACCTGGTGCACACGATCCTGCACCGTCGCCAAAGCAATGGCACGATCACGATCCATCAAGAAGAAGCCGCCAGCCTCCATGTCTTGTTGAGTCAAGCAATTGACCCGAACAGCGACACGCTCTTTCTCTTCCCTCGAAGCAAGGTTACCACCTGCGACACTCACAGAACATAAGACGAAAGGCCAGCAGGCGCATCCTAAAATCTGAGCCGCAGCCAGAAACAAAGAACAACTTACATTGAAGCTGCTCAGACAGCCGAAGTAGTTCCGCCATTAAGTACTCTTCCCTGGCCGCACCGCGATCTGCCTTGGACTTCCAAACGTCAGCGTGACCACGCAACCCAAGCAACTCCCTCTCAAGACTACGAACACGGCCCGAAGAAAAGCGAGTTGCAAGGAATCATCCAAAGATGGCCGCAGCTGCGCTGCAGGCGAGGTGTCAACGGGGTCAGCACTCGAAGGAACCTAGAACAGCAGAAAAGCAAAGGACATAAACATTCAGATAGAGAAGAGCACAACTCAGAAGAGTTCATTAAGCATATAAAGGCCACTACATGGCACAATGATTGCGTTTCATCAAAATATTTACAGCAAAAGAAGACTACAAACTATCCTACATCTACACCGCCTAAGACGTGGCACCCTGAGTA
This sequence comes from Avena sativa, assembly GCA_916181665.1. NCBI lineage: Eukaryota > Viridiplantae > Streptophyta > Magnoliopsida > Poales > Poaceae > Avena > Avena sativa. The sequence continues at coordinate 464,724,012 of OV702283.1, read as the reverse complement.
GCCTCGGAGCCGGATTGCCTCGCCTTGGCCTCCCCCTGCTGCCGCAGCGCATACTCAATGCGCTTTGGCCCATATCGCTTGTAGCGAGCAGAATAGGCAGCAAAGGCTACCTCGGATCCATCCGCGGTCGTCGGCATCCGGGAGGTGATCTGGGGAAGGTCCAGCTCCGCTCCAGCCGCCAAGGCCATCGCCAGCCCGATGGACGCGCTGATGCCCTTCTTCTTGCGCTTGTACGCCGCAGGCGCTTCGTCTGACAAAGCCTCCGCCAGGGCGTCAACATCATCAAGGGTCGCGCCCTTGGGGACAAGCTCCTTCGCCTTGGCAAGGGAGTTGACGACGGTGCTGCAGCGATCTTCGACCGCCGCAGTAGCATCATCTAGAGCACTCCCATGCTCCAGAGCGGCGCGGTCAAACTCGATGCCTGCGGCATCTGAGACAAGAAGAGAAGGAATGAAGAAAGTAACACAGAAGAAAGACAAAGAAAAGAAAAGACAGAAGCAACAATAAGGTACTTACCCAAAACAGCCTTGGCAGCAGCCATGAGCTTGCCCGCCACCTCTCTTTCACGCGCAGTCGCAGCCATGGCAAGCTGCTCCTCGCGGTCTGTAGCCTCCTGCTGCAGACGCTCCTTAGCTTCGGCTGCCTTGGCCAGCTCCAGCTCAAGGCGCTCCTTCGCATCAGCGGCGTCCTCAGCCTTCTTCTCCGATTGACCAAGGCTCTTCTTGAGAGCGTCGATCTCACGGAGAGAAGTATTATGCTCCTCTGCATTCAAAACAATCAAGCGTCAGAAAGTAGGACAGGAATAAAGGAAAGAAGCACCCAAAGCATCGGGTACCTTGAAGCTGTTGGAGGTTGGCCTCCAGCACCAGGCGCTCCTGCACCATTCGCTTGGCTTCCTGCACAAAAGGCTGCAGAAGGAAGAACCACCATTCAGAAAAAGGACTCGGGGGCTACGCCTAACAGGAGAAAGCAGAAGAAAAAAAACACGAAAACACTCGGGGGCTCCCCCCGAGACTCGAAGAACAAACTAAGAAGACTCTTTTACAAATTCTCGGGGGCTCCCCCCGTGATAGACGACTTACATGATCCAACGGTGATGCTGAAGGCCCGCTGGCGAAATTCTGAGGCGCAACCACCTGTACCTCCTGCAGAGGAGGGTTCGGAGCAGCGCCCCCCGAAGTTGCCACCGTCTGAGGAGGAGGAGACGCAACCTTCGACTCTCCCATCATCTCTTGAGCACCATCCCTGGAGGAGTCATGGGAGGAGTGCCTGCACACCAAATATTTAGCAGAAGCACAAAAAGTCAACAGCAAAAAGACAGCAGTATAAAGGAAACCTACGAGTCCAGCAAGCTCAGGTCGAAGACAGGAGGAGTCCTTCGGGCTCTCTTCTCCCCCTTCTTCTCTTCCTTCTTCTCTTCCTTCTTTTCTTCCTTCTTCCGCTTCGCTGGCGGGTGCGGCGCTGCAGCCCGCACAGGAATGGCAGGAATGAGAGAGGAAGAGCCTCCATGCCCGTCACTGTGACGCTCAAGGCACAGAGGGTTTCTGGGAGTCGGAGGAGTCGAAGCATCCGAAGACTCGCTGGAGCTCCGCGATCGTTTGCGTGTGTGGTCCTCGCTCGATTCGCTGGCCTCCTCAGCTGGCGATCGTGCCGAAGGCAGTTCGTACACGGAATCCACCACGTCATTATCCGGCGCATCCGGAAATAATTCGGGCAATTGAGGCACCATGCCCTGCACCTTGAAGCTCTGCAAACAAGAAGGGACTTTGTTAGCAAACAAAGCTAAATAAATACACAGTCGACAAAAAGCGCTACGCGCACAAATCTACACATGTGGAACAGCCAACGTCGAAGAAAACGGCGGAGTCAGCGACTTCCCCGGGATTTTCTCTCCGGCCTTGAACTTCAGCAGCGAGCGAAGGGCCCTGTCAAGATCCCCCTCGGAGATTTTCTCGGCCGACACCCTCGTCGGATCACGCCGGCCAGTATAAAGGAACAATGGGTGCACCCTAGCCTGGAGTGGCTGCACCCGACGCTCGAGGAAGGTGCGGATGATATCCACACCATTAACTTCCTTCTCCGGAATCAACTTGAGATCCTCCACCCGACGATATAGCGCCTCTATCTCCGCCTCCTCGCCATCCAAGATCTTGTTTTTCCAAGACCTTTTTGGCTCAATCTTTTGGGAGGGGTCAAAAGGAACAAGACCAAAATCTTGCCCAGGCACTACGGAGTCGCGGATATAAAACCATCGCCTCCGCCAGTACTGGACAGATTCGGACATAGAAAAGGAAAATAAAAGCAGATTTGGCCTGAGGGAGATGATGCAACCCCCAATGGGATACACACCATCCGAACCAGACTGCCTCTTCACGGAATAAAGTTTCCGGAAGAGGCCAAAGTGAGGCTCAATGCCGAGCCAGCACTCGCAGAAAGTGATGAAACAAGCAATGTGAAGAAGAGAATTGGGCGAAAGATGATGCAGCTGGATGCCATAGAGAAAGAGCAGCCCACAAAGAAAGTTGTGGACTGGAAAGGAAAACCCACGTATAACGAAGGCGAGAAACATAACCCGATACCCAGCGGGGGGACGGGGGATTACCTCGTTGCCGGGGAGTCTGACGGCCTCCCTATCCTGCGGGATCAAGCCCCGCTCGCGAAGTTTGCGGACGTCGCTCTCCCGTGTCTCTGATCGCCGCCAACCACCGTCGGTGACGCGGGTAGCGGTGGCGTTTTTCTTCCCTCCAGCGGCGCTGGAACCAACAACAGAGGATGACTTCTTCGGTTTCCCCATCGCGCTATGGCGGCGCCGGCGATGAGAGCGTAGAAGGGAAAAGGTAAATGTGGAAGGAAATTCCAGTGCGCAGCAAGAACTTCTAGAGCACAAGGAGGCAGTGAAAACGAGAGCAGATGCGGTGAAAACAAACTGCAGCTTTCCCCAATGATTATAATGGCGAAGACGATGCACGGCAACCGTCCATCAAGAAGACCTAACGCCAACGGCAGATCTGGCCATACACGTGTCAGCAGCACAATGAACCGTCGTTCACACGCCGTCCACTACGTGCGGAAATCGAGGAGACGCCGTAATTATCTCCACGCCGCGCGTGACCGGTCAATTCAAGGTCAGCAAGTGGGACCCATGTTCTTCCAGTCAAGTCATATCTGGCGTAGCAGACGCTTGAGGTCATCGATCGTCGGCACTGATGTCATCAAAAGCTATACTAGCAACAACTACAATTTCTTCGGCTTCAAGGCTAAGAGTACTCACTCGAATCTACGATTCGACTAAATACTCGGGGGCTACTCCTATTAGGAGCGCTGGCCGCGCACCCGTAAGATGAATAAAAACGAACTGTTTCTTCGAGTCCTACGTCGAGTCTACGACTCCACTACGGACTCGGGGGCTACTCCCATAGGGAGGATGGATTTAAGCATCCGAAAATTTTTGTGTCCTACGGACTTAACAACTGAACGATGTTTGAACTAAAGTCTCCGCTCGAGTCTACGACTCGAACAGACACTCGGGGGCTACTCCCATAGGGAGCGCTGGTCGCGCAGCCTATGAATTCTTTGACTGCGATCTTTCGGATCAGCATGCAAAAAACTTTTCGGCAGCTCTGCCCCAACAAAACGCTGAGTGAGCAACGATCTCCTTGGCCACCCGAAAACACCTCCGCGGTGACAAACATTCGGGTGTTGTGTCTACGACACAAAGATAAGACCTACGGATCTCATCTGATGGCCTGACAACGCACACGACTACGCTCTGCTAGTATGAACCCGTGCCAGCAGGCGTGATGAAAAATCCCGACGAACGCGTTGGGTACATCAATGAAAATCACTGGAATTCCACTCCTATAAGTCCTCCGTGGCCTGAGTCGAATTACACCAACATATGTTCCAGGTTCGAGTTGAGGGACTCGAACCTAAAGAAGATCGTGTAGTTTCGTCCTAAGACAGTTAACTGACCATGATCCGTTGGGTAAGTCAGGCACACGCATCAACAATACCTACACATGAACTATTGAAATGCATAGTTGCACCCGAAAGTTTGAAGAGTCCTCAGCCGAACCTTCGATTCGTCTCATCACTCGGGGGCTACTGACATGGTTATACCCCGTGGGTGCATGATCTCAGCATACCTGGTCCAGCCCAAGGAAGGCCCATGACAAATATACGCTGGCCCATGAAGACTTTCGGGTGGCCCATGCCCACGACGCCTTCGGATCCTTGGAGAGCAAGACTAGAGTAGATAGGAAATTCAAAGGGGTAAAACCATAGAACCTGTAACCGACTAGGTCTATGCCCGGGACCTGCCTAAGTCTATATAAAGGTCAGGAGGGCACGACCTAGATCTGTCCACTCATACTTTCGCATACACACCTCTACGCCAGATTGCATCTGCGCACCCCTGTAACCTTCGGTTCCGCCGTAATCAAAGAGCAGACAAGCAGGAGTAAGGTTTTCCCTCCGGGGGCCTGAACCTGGGTAAACCTTGTGTCCCCGTGTTGCTTGTTTGGTAACCGTTCCACGATCTCCAGCATCCCCATCTTCTCCAAAACCCAAGTCCATAACAATGGACATTGATGAGATCAAACCTCGTCACAAGGAGGACCAGTCTATATCTGTTCGCGGCCGAATTTTTTCCGAAACGACAACATAACCTCTAGAAAAATAATTTTAATTTCATTTGAAAGAATTTCAAAAATTAACACTATTAGGGTAACTCCGATGACGGCCAGATTTCGCACAGGTAAAATGTCCGAATCTATCTGTTTGTGGGTCGGGGAGAACATATTTGAGGGTTTTGTCCATCCAGACCACGCAAGTGCATCCAATGGGCTGACCCATTTATGGGGCCCACGGTCCGTTAGCGGGGGTGCCATTGCCACATGTCATGTCGAACAATTTTGACCGGCCTCCGTTTGTTTGCGGAAGGAGGGATTTCGGCTATTTTTCTTAAAATAATACATTTATTTATTCAATTTCACAAATAATACATGAAATCTAAAAATTATATATCTAACGGATCGTCGTCCCTTAAAAAGACGAACGTGGTGGTTCGTCTTTTGAAAAGACGAAGGGGGTGGTTCGTCCGGTCAAAAGACGAACATGGTGACTGGAACAGGTTCATTCACACGTACGTTCGTCTTTTAAACGGACGAACCACCCCTTTGTCTTTTCAACGAACGACGGTCCGTTAGTTTTGCAATTTTTAAATTTCGTGTATTATTTATAAAATTGAATTAAAAATGTATTATTTAAAAAAAATTAGCGGGATTTCGAGTTGCCTTTGCTTCATAGCGCCGCTCCAACCGGCGCTACTCACCTTGATAGCGTGGCACATTCGGACCCAACGGTTGATACAGTAGCGCCGAGCACCAAGATTTTGCCTTGTATGGTAGTGTCAAAATACAATGTGCTATGCTCACCGAGGTTTTAGAGAGCATGTTAGCCTCAGCTCGGTGAAATATTCTAACTCGTAGAGGATAGCGCATTACTGCGAGGAGCTACCCTCTAAATTAATCACCTCTGGCGAAAAGAAATTTAAAAATTAAACCTTTCCTAAGAAAAATAAAAACTAACTCTTTTGGATAGCGCATGTGTCAAACCCCAAGAATAGGAAAAATACAGGAATTCAGATTCCATGTATCCTGAATTCGTATAGGATCAGAACTAGAGAAAACTTTGAAAATCGTTTGGATGTCACGCATGAAATATATACCCAGAAATCATAGACACAAGGAGATAAAAACGTGAGGTGAAACCTTATGTTTGTTTTGCTATAAAATACCTATGGAACAGCGCATTCTATAGGAATTTCAAAAAAAAAAAATCTAAACTTCTATTCCTTTATACCAAACGCCACCATAGTATTTATTTACATTATTATTAACCGTATCCACTATTCTCTTGTTCTCAGTATAATCACCATTGGAACTCAAAAAGGATGATACGATTTTTTAAAATAACACGTCAAAAGGCCCGGCGTTAAATTAATAACGCCAAACGGCGAAGGGATACATGGTGCTGCAACGAGCTTACACGAGAGATCAAACCACCCACACAAAAGGGCTACTAACAAAGCTACAACCGGAAGTGCGAGCAGCCGGAGAGACCATTACAGATACTACAAACGCGGAAAGCAAGCGCACGACGTCTACAGTGTCGGGTCGAAGCTCCCGGGAGGGCGAGCCATTTTCACGCGCGCCGTCGAGATCCCGCCACCGCTGCAGCAACGCCACCAGAAGCCGACCACCTCCAGGAACCGAACCGAGCTGCCCACAAACCCCCAAGAAGCGCCGAGGGAGCCCCCAGAAGACCCGGGGGGTGTAGAACCACCTCAAGCCTTGCCGAGGGAGACACAACCACCGTCGAAGAGCCACACGTCGAGAGCTCCAAGGCGGCGTCTTCAAGAATAGCACGACGCCAGAGCACCGCCACCGCCCGATCCGAGGATCAGGGTTTTCACCTGGAGCACGAGAGAGACCGAAAGCAGCGCGACGACGCCTTCAACAAGGGAACGACGTTTGTAGACGCTGCCGTCGCGTCCCAAAAGGCAGGGTTTTCCCTCGGCTAAGCCTTCAGCCTCCAACACGAAGGTCGGGCCACCGCCGAGACGGCAACCACACCACCGCCACGACGAACAACACCCCAGACATCGGGCCATGCCACCGACGAAGAGCCACATGCCAAGAGCTCCAAGACGGTGTCTTCAAGAAGAGCACGACGCAGCAGCACCGCCACCGCCCGATCAAAAGATCTAGGGTTTTCACCCGAAGCCGCTGTCAAATCACGCAGCTCACCGGCCACCATACCGTTCGCACGATCATGGTCTCCGTCCAGCACCTGAGTCCCTGGCTCGCCCGACAGCCAAGGGGACTCCCGCCAACCAGGGCCGCCGTCCCGGCGTACCCAACTTTGCACCCCGCCACCTAAGAAAATCGTTGCGAGAACACGAGACAACAAGGGCACATGGCGGCTGCACACCCAGCACTACTGTGACCAGACATGAAGGAGCTCAAGCAGAGCCAGATCGACCTCCAGCAGCCCCCTTGGCTGCCGAGGCCCACAGATCTAGGACATGGGCGATGGGCTCGAACGGGCCCAAGGGCCCCTGCCCGGCCCGAACTCAGGGGATCACCATCTCCACGCCAGGATCCTTCCGCCATGGGCAGTACGTGCGCAGCGCCGCCGCACGCCGAGACGCTCGCCGTGCCCGCCCACGCCCTCGACCTCCACCGGTGGGCCAGGGGCAGAGCTCGCGCCGCCCGCCGCCGAGACAGATCCAGGGAGCCGCCGCCGCAAGCACGCACGGGACACGAAGCCGCCACGCCGAGGTCGGAGCTCTGCGCCGCCGCGCCCCACGACCAGCACGACGCCCTCACAGGCCGCAGCGGCCCACGCCGCCACGACCGCGCGAGGGGGGAAGAGAGGCCCCGCCGCCGCCGGCGCGCGGGCTTCGCCCGGCGACGCCCTTTGGCGGCGGCGAGGAGGTGTGGAGGAGCTAGGAAGGGGCGCTGCTAGGGGCTCTCGGTTGCTTGCTCGCGGGAGCGACGCTCGAGCCAAGGGTTTTTCCTGTTGTCTTCCAGGATTAAGTTTCAATCACCTGCCGTGGATCGAGCATGCTAAATACTGTAGTAGACCTAAATCAAAATCTGAGCACTGATAAAAGCAAGATTCGTAATGAATCAGTACTACCGCAGCGCCTCCACAACATGTTGGAGGGAACGGCTTCAAACGAACGTACTACTACGTGCGATCTCAACTGAACCGCATACATCTGGGTAGGTTTTCAAGAGGGATAATATATATCCGACCAAAGTTTCACTAATAGTTTATTGTGGGACTTTTAGTTTAAAATTTTGCAAAAATTTCAAACTAGAAATCATAAAATGAACCATGAGTTGGTCGCCGTCGATCCCTATCACCGCTTGGCATTGCGCGGCATCGAGAGCGGAGAGAGAGAGAGAGAGAGAGATCGCGGCGCCGTGGTTCGGATCTGATTGCTGACAGTGCAGCCCTTTCTCCTGCCATGCGCCACCTACTACGTGCCGCGGTATAGGTATAGTACTGTAGTAGCTGTGTCGCAAACAGTGCCCAAGGCTCGTCGGAAACCGGCGAAGCCCACCCAGGCGGCTTGCCCTGTCTGCCTGCCGGCGTGGGACAAAACGTACTCGATTGCCCCGTGGAAAACAGGGGACGGCAGGCCGCAGAAGTAACAGTGAAGGGCGTGAGGAGTAGTAGCACATGACGCCGTATGCACTGTCACTACTAAGGGCATCCACTATGTTGGCAATAAGGCTATCCATAAGCAAAAAGTAGACTACAAGAAGTTCCACATACATAGTAGAGGCTATCAATAAGCTATCCATAAGCTCAAAATCTTAAAGGTGACCTACAAGCTTGTGGGTTATCCATAAGCAATAAAATATTATTTTAGCTTCTCCCCTCTCTCTTGCATGTATAGAACTTTAATTGACATGTGGGGCCAGCTTATAGACAAGTTTAACTAGATACATTGTGAGGCTATCCATAAGCTTATGGTGTGATATGTGGGTCCCAGCTTATGGACAAGTTCTTTTATATACATAGGTGATGCCCTAACAGCAACAGCGCGGTGTTGGGGTTGGTGGTACTGGCCACTGGGTCGACATGGGAGGTGCTTCTTGCTCGCAGTAGTGGCTACTGTACGTGAACGCAGTAGTGAACGCCTGAGCTGGTTAGTATGGTCACGTAACGTAAACTGATTAGCTATTTGTAACGGTTCTACAATTAAACACATGATCTACTTACATCATCTTTATTACTCACTCCATACAGGTTTATTGAGCTAACACACAACGTTTTAACTATAAATTTGACCAATAAAATATAAATCATATGTCACAAAAATTATAACATTAAAAAGAGCTTTTATTGATAAATTTTATGGTTAAACATTTTTTTTAAACTTCGTGTTAGCCCAATAAACCCGTACGGAGGTAGTAGTATATACTACTCCGCCAGAGAAGGTTAAACAATTGCCGGGACCCTTCGTCGGCTTCTGGATAGCCCATGTTTTGGCCTTGGATGTCGAACGGCTTTCACCCGCCGCCGAGGTGGTGCTCGAAAATATCACTTCCCAACTCCACTGTTGCCTGACACTGTTGCTCGCTCAATCGATGCCTCCAACTTTCGCAACCACTACGCCTGCTGGAGGAAGAAGAAGAAGAAGAAGTGAGGAGCAAAAGTGACCTGCAACAGTGGGCTCTTTACCAACGCCGGAAGTGATAACCGGCCCGCCGTCAGGCTCGACACTCCTACCATGGGTGGGAGAGGGTAGGCAGAGAGGATCGGCCCAGTAAGAGCCCCAAAAGCAGGCTTATTAGACCAGCAGCAGTCAAAGGTTGCCGTCGAGGAACTCCCCCACGGAGCTTCAAGGACCGACGAGTTCAACCACTCCAGCGGCGTGCCCGCACCGCCGCTAGGATAGCTGCCGAAAATCCTCAACCAGTTGCCCAGCCAAGCACCAGGCCGATGAAACTTGTGGCCTTTCTCATCCTTCCGAAAATCACCACGACCACAAGAAGGGGAAAAAGAGCTGCTTTTCATCTCCATTGGCACCAGCGGGCAGAACCACCATCGGAGCGCAGCCAAGGACGTCGCACGAGGATGCTTCCCCTCCTCGCCTCCACGGCCGGCCAGGGGAAAAACCACCACGCGTCGCACCACGAGGCTCCGTCCCTCCCCCTCGCCCCCACCGTCGGCTAGGAGAGACCTTGCTTCACAGCGCCTCGGCATCCCACCGCCAAACCTCTCCCCCGCGCCACCACGGTCGGCCAGGAGGGGCAGAGCATCACCGCGCCCACGCAGGTGACGAGAATCATTGAGGACGACACCAGGAGTAGTAGATCGAACAGTCTCCCACCTCCAGCCTCCACCATGGCGGCTGAAATCGGGAGGAGCGGATCGAAATAGAGCTCCCCCGAGCTTATTGAAGGGAGGCTCCAAGGAGTCCATCCCCTCCACCAGCTCCGACCACCGGAGCATCGAAGAGGAGACCACCATGGCTGGGTGTCCAGAGCTGCTCGATTGCATCTTCCCCCAAATCCACCTAAGAAACGGCAAGATGCCAAACTGGCATAGAGCCAAACCAACGAAGAGAAGACCTAGACTACGCTGTACATGGCACCGGCCTCCTCCCTCTCGTCTCCTCCGGCCGGCGAGGCCACCGGAGAGGAGAGAGGGAGGAGCCGTGAGGGCGTTGGCGACTCTCCAGGAAAGTTCACGAGGAGGCCTACTGAGCGGTTCAGTCCTTCCTCAGTAAAGTCGAACCATGCATTGTGATCATTCACATACTCCATCCACTCCGAGCCGTAGTCGGGCATGTCTTGGGGTAGTCGACAGTCACGAGGCACCACTGCTATTGGAGGTATTCGGCCAATAGAGACTAGCCGACGGTCTCCTAAGCCTCTGGCTTGGGGCAGCGCAGGCTCCCACGAGGCGGCTCTGGCTAACGATGGTCAAATATGATGATTCACCATGACGGGTTGCGCCTCACTGGCGATGTTAACTCCTCTAGAACCTACCGTTTGTGGGTGGGGTAGTGGTAGGCGCGCGAGAAGGACCGCGAGGAGGAGCACATAGGCCCGAAAGGCGACGAGCGCGAGGCAGAGCGCGATGTAGCCGTAGAACCCCGGGGAAGACACTAGGCGCTCGTGCTGGCGACGATATCTCCAAGTGAGAGTCGCCGTACCTGAGGTGCTCGATGACAGAATCCAGGGTGCGGCTTGGCGCCCACTACCGCACGCGTACCGCCTAGTTGTAGCTGTTCAGAGCCCCGACTAGGCCATCGAGGTCTTCTATGTCCTCAGTCCACCACGCATGGAAGATATCGCGCCACCACTCGTTGTTGTCGCTGGTGGCTCACAAGAGGGACCCTCTCCTCTAGCGTGGCATGAAGGCGAAGCGCTGGTGTGTTAGGCATCTCCATCGGGTCGACCCATCCCGTCTGAGCGTATCCGAACTCGTTCACGCAGACATGAGGGGTGTGCGCCGCGCTCCAGCGGCAATACCCATCCGGACAAACGCGTCCGGCTCGACCCATCCGTGCACCAAATCTGGACAACGGTTGCACGGCCCGGACACGCGCGGACAAAGGTCGTGTCCTGCATATTGGTGCTGCTGGCCCACCCGTCAGCAACGGCAGCGTTGACTTAGACGCGCGCAGCGGCACCGATTCAGACGCAACCACGACACCGATTCAGATGTGCTGGCGGAAGGCTGACCGGCGGCAGCCTGTGCTATCAATGGTTACGAGACGACACACTGACTGACTGGACGTCACGCTCTCCACCACTGCTGCAGGCGCCGCCCAACGCCTGCCCTCCTCACTGGACACATCAATGCCCCTCTCTTCGGCCTTTGTGCCGGTATTCAATGCCGGTATTCAATGCCGGTCCTTTTTAACTGGCCTCCCGCGGCCATATTCTCCCACAAAACACCATTCTCTCCTCCTTCCTCTTTCTGTTCTCCACTACCTATAGCTAGCCATGGCCAGCGATGATAGATCGAGGGGAGGGCGCGCCGGCTGTGGACGTCGAGGGAGTCATGGTGGACGCGGCCAAGTCAGCGCGCCACCATGCTCTCCCTCAACACTGCGGTCGCCCGACGAGGTCGACCCAGGCATCCAGTTCGATATGGCCATCCACTTCGGCGAATGGCTTCAGGACCAACAGGTACCCGGTCGATCCGCAGTTTGACCATCTCAGCTATTTGTACCTCGGAAATGGCTGGGAGTGCTTTTCCCACTCGCACCAGATCGAAGCGGGCAACATCTTCGTCTGCAAGTACGACGACGGCGTCAGCGTCTTCGACGATAACATGTGTCGTCGCTGCTACCACTCCGACTCCGACGAGTAGGCTAGGATGTGCGCGCGCCATGTACAATGTATCAATGTAGGCATTGGCCATTTGCAATTAAATTCTTTATTCGAGTCTAGAACATTTGTAACAAACACAACACACCTGAAACTACGCGCCGCAGCCGGCGGCGGCTGCGACGGGTCAGATACACCATTCATCATAGGGAGAGCGGATGATCGTCTCTTGCGTCTGCGTCTCCTCTTCAGCTCGGTCGAGGCGGGCACGCAGGAAAATGTCGTTGGGATTGGCCCGCACCGCTTCATGGAGGTCTCCACGCACCAATGCGAGCTTGTCCCATCGCCGGTACTCCGTCATAAAGACGCGTTCCGCCACACCGCCATCGTGAAAAGCTCGCTGGCGGTCACATGACGGTTGTTGAAAGGGCAACGTGACGGGGAGGGGGAAGGGTAGCGTGTAAATCCGTGGGCGTCTCGAAATTGAAGGAGGCAACACGTCTGGTAACTTCAGCGGGTTTGGCCACCACGAGGACAGCGGGCGCTCGGCCACCTCTTCTTTGCCTGTGTCGGGATTGCCACAGACCTCGTCGGGACGACGACGGCGGCCAGGCATTGTGTTTTTGTGCTTGGGGTGGCGCGGGTCTGGTCGAAGATATCGCGTCGACCTCTCCTTTTTATTGCGACGTCTGCACGCGGCGGGAAACAACGAGAACTCGTAGGAAGCGACGGGAAAGAAAGACAAGAAACGGCGTGGTGGCAGAAAGACAACACCGGCGTTAGTAATGGCCAAACACGAACAGATGGATCGTACCGCTGAGCGCGATTAGCCGGACAGACCAGACCCCGAAAAAAACAAGCCCAATCCAAATGAATAAAAATGGTCCATTTAAGACAGCCGGATGGATCGGACCAACCAGATAGCCTTAATCCGCGCCACTTCCACGCCACCGACAGCTAGAATGGAGATAAAAAGGGGCCATCTTAAAAAAAAACTCTCCACTTTAAAAAAAAACTCTCCATGTTACCTTCCAAATTATTTACTACCATGGCATCGGTAATTAATTTGGAAAAAAAGGATTTATTGCCATCAGGCTGTGCTGGGTGTTCAGTGGAAGGAACCTGTCTAGGCTGCGGGAATTTGCTTCGACAGGAAGCCATCTGTCGACCCCTTTTTGTTCGGGGATATCTGTACACGCCAGGGTTTTTGCTTCCACAGCCTATCTTTGTTCACTGCCACTACAAAGATGGGGCATATGTCCATCCTGTCGATCAATAAAAATCAATCAGTCAGTAGATTGAATATGTGGTGACCTTGACATGTTGGTAAAAAATTAGGCATGCCACTCTAGGCGACGTTAGCATTATGCATGCATGGAACAGCTGGCGGTAGACGAAGTTACCCGATCGAGTTGATCCACCTGACGCAGTGTAAACAGCAAAAAGATACTCCCTCTATCCCAGTTTATAAGACTTACGCGTGTACCTAGGTCGTCCGCATGAGCTATATAATATGAATTATATAATATAAAAATTATATCATTAAAAAATATAACATTTGAAGTTTCTAATAATATAGTTTTTATCTTATATACCTCATGCTAAGTTGGTTAATTTATCAATCTAGAAATACACGTAAGTCTTATAAACCAAGACGGAGGGAGTAAATATCATACGGCTAGCCACAAAAGTAGTAGTATAGTATTCTTTCTTTTTGCGGGTAAAAAAAAGAATACTATACTACTTATAGTATTCTAAATACTGTATTTCTTAGCTTTCTTGATTTAATGGTATTTTGAGCGAGCCACGGATACTTTTCCTGCCCGTCCTATACTAGTTTGAATTCAAGTACTCCTACTCGTGCACGGCAGGGTATACAAATTGTTTACTTCAGCATCGGCCGTTAAAAAAAAACTTCAGCATCGGGACTCAAAGAGAGAGAGATACTGGCAGTGGCAGTGCATGACCCTAGCTATAGCAGGCACAGGCTGTGGTTCATAGGAGTACTAGTAGACCTTAAATCGAAATCTCTTGCAGTGATAAATGAAGATTCGTAATGATTTGCCTAGGTCTGTAGTATTACCAGTATTAGCCTGTTGTACTGCAGTGACATGACCGTACTGCCGGAACGGAGTGCAATCTCAACTCAACCGCATACATGCTGCACTAGCAGCAACTACCACAAGGGTACATCTGCCCCATCTCTTGTCCTCGTATTTTTTCTGGAAGGAGACGGCTCGTACATTAGAATATATGTTTTCAAGATTATAGACGTCTTTGCTACATATTTATATAAATCGATGGAGTATCATATAGCCTATCGTCGGCTTCTATACTTTACATATCATCTCCAAATTTAAAGAAATCTACAATAACGCTTTCCCATTTTATTCGACAAAAAAGATATTAATATCATGGAGATATCAACTCAATCTCTGCAACAACGAAATATCCTAACGACATTAGAGATGGACAAAGCCCTAAAACAAAAAGAAATAAAAAATAAAAGACCCTACTAAAGTGATCAAAACATTCTAGCTGTAACACAAACCTCTTCCAAGACAATATGCAACATCCAAAATTTTCAAAAGTGATGCCTCCAAGAAGGAAACAACGCATAAACGTCGTCATCGTCCAATTATCGATCTTATGTATTCAATAAGGCCATGCTAGGCCCAACCAGTTAAGGTTAGACCTTTGATTTTTACCTTGAGAGATAAGATCTTATACTCGACCTGTCGATGCCAATGCTACAAGTCAATAAACACCGAGAAAAGTCCTTATCAACTCGAAGACTCGGTTCACCATTCCTAGACCTGAGACCTCCGCCACGATATTCTTCGTCACTGTTTTCACCATAGAAATCGAAACACCGATAAGTACCATGATGACAACATACAACAAAGTTTCATGTCACACCTCGTGATGGACACGACCGAATCTCATCCGATCCAGCAATCTACATGCATCAATTTCCCAATGGATATCTCCGGTGGAGCCTTCCATAAGTCGTCACTGGACGGATCTCGGAGGTCAGGTATCAAGCAAAACATCATGTTGACGCGAGAAGAACCCTATTAGGATCTCCTCATATATTCAAGCCGATCCAGAAGACCCTACGCTACCTGTCGGATGAAGTGGAGACGAAGAACTAGACCGCCACTGACCACGTTGGAACCATTGCAAACTGGCTGATGCACATAGTGGCCGCCACGACCCGCCGGGCTAGATCAGACCCAGGTCGGTCCCGCTGCCTCCTTCACACTATGTGGTCGTAGCACTCGGATGGGGCCGCCGAGGACTTTCCTCACCCGATTCGCCATCCCTTGTGCCACCACCATAGCTCCATCCCCTCCACATTCCAACGACCGTGCGTGCTCGCCGTAATGGTCATCCACCCTAATGCATTGCCGACGCGTGCCTCGTTAGCTCTCCGGCTTAGGTGAGACAGACACGGAGGAAGGTGGTGCTAGCTAGGTTTTCTTCGGTGGAACCTCCTGTGCTTCCCAAACAGGGGTGACACGGGAGGGAGGGAGCGTCCGTGTGGACAAAGCACTTTCCCATACCCCAGTTTGGAGACCTTTTCTTTAGAATTTTCTCTCTATGTCTATTTATGTGTTTACCCCCATACATTTTTTAGTCATCACTCTATATGTACATATTTGCCTTTTAAATATTTTTTATTATGATCCAATGATTAGATGAAGTCATTGGACAATTAATAAAGTTGAATACATGCACAATGTCCAGCATTTGGTGTAATAATCCGGTATGGAGGGAGTACACATAATCAACAATTTCTTCCAACATAGGTAAAAACTCGATTATTGTGCTATTTTAGCTACATGATCATGCCCTTTACGTTATGTAACATAATACTACTCGATCGTATATCCTATACTTTCCACTGTCTGCCTCTTAAAAAAAAATGTACTTTCCTCTCCCTTATTCAACAAATACAAAATGCTAAATCTACTGAATTCTACAAAGTGGTCGTTTTTTCTCGCAGAAAATTGAATCTGGTGATAGTCTATTTTTGGCTACAAGACAAGATGAATTAGATTGTGAGAGAAATATACACAAGTACAACTATTTATCCTCAATTTTGCAAAAGGTAAGTATTTTGTGCGGAAATAGAGACCAGAAGGGAACAGGGAACAAAAACATAGTACTCACTCCGTTCCTTAGAATAAGGCCTATAAATTTAGTCAAATGTCAAATAAT
This sequence comes from Avena sativa, assembly GCA_916181665.1. Lineage (NCBI taxonomy): Eukaryota > Viridiplantae > Streptophyta > Magnoliopsida > Poales > Poaceae > Avena > Avena sativa. The sequence continues at coordinate 464,707,924 of OV702283.1, read as the reverse complement.
ACAAAGTTTGATCAAATTTTTAGAAAAAACTATAAACCTCTACAGGGTCAAATCAATCTTTTTAGATACATTATAAAATATATTTTGACCTGTAGCTATCTATTATCATAGTTATTAATATTTTTTTATAAACTTGTTCAAACTTTGCACTGTTTGACTTTTGACTAAATTTATACGTCTTACTACTGTACATGCAATAGAGGCCCTGGCAGAGTGAGGCTGCTGAGCCACCGTTCTTGCGAGGAAGACCCACACACCGCTCCAATCCCCTACTCCTACTTTATAAACCCCTCGATCCTGGCCAGGAGCATCTCCAGTCCAAGTTCAAAATCTTTCTTCTTTCTCCTCGCCCCAGCTTCACAGCACGAAGCAAGAAGCCCCAACCATGGCTACCTCCTCCTCCTCGCGCCTGAACCCTGCCGCTCCTCCTTTCGTGTCGGTCGTCATCTCCCATACTAACCTCTGTTCCACTCCTCCGCTCGCCCTGCCGATGGGCTGCCTACGCCCGCCGCCTCCGCCACCGCCGTTCTCCTTCGGCGGCGTGCTCGCTACCGTGAGCAACGCCTGCGCCGTGGGGGAGTTCGTGTTGCCGCCCTTGCCGTGGCTGCACGTGCCCCCTCCGGCACCGGTGTTCTGCAGCCCACCGTCGTGCCCGGTACCTGTACCGGTGAACGCCAGCCCGGTGCCGGCCTACTGCGCCCCTCCGCCGCTACCGGCGACTCGCTGCACCATCAAGGAGGTTTCCGACGACGGCAGCGGCAGCGGCAGCGACAAGTCGCCGAAGACGGCGGTGGAAGGCGAACCCTCCCCTCGCTCTGTCCTCACGCCATGGAGCCGGCCGCAGCCAGCCTCGACGAAGCGGAGGGTGGCGCTTCCGGCTCCGTCTCGTGTGGTCGTGGGCAGCAAACCGATCATAGATCGAAGCCGCCGGCTTCCGGCTCCGTCTCCCGTGGAGAGCAGCAAACCGGCCTTCGATCCACACAGCGTCAAGACATCCCTGATGATCTGCAACATCCCCAACAGCTTCATGTAAGTAGTACTGCTGTGCTGTGTTGTGTTCCTTCGTTCACTCGTATATATACAGTACGTGCGTGTTGCTTAAAAGGTGGATACTTTGTTCCTCGCAGGAAGCGCACATTGATGGACATCCTCGACAAGCATTGCGCCGAGGAGAACGAGAAGCTGGCCCGATGCAGCCGCCGCCGCCTCGTCTTGAAGTCGGAGTACGACTTCCTCTACCTCCCAATCGACTTCAAGTACGTACTAGTCCCATGTTCTGGTGCTGAAAGCCCTTGTTCGATGCCTTTTCTTTTCTCAATCCCAGCTCAAGTCATCTGGTTCTCGTCTTGATGCTTCTTTTGCGCAGGACGAGGTTCAACAAGGGCTACGCCTTCATCAACATGACGACGGTGGCGGCGGCGCGGCGGCTGCATGCGTTCCTCCACGGCCACAGTTGGGCCGCCTTGGGGTCCGGCAAGGTGTGCGAGGTCGTGCACTCGGACATCCAGGTGCCCACGCACGCACGCGCGCAGCTCCCCAGACCAGCACCGTCCATGAACACCTGTTCTAATAATGGATGTTCCTGTCGTCTTTGGATTCGCAGGGTGTGGACGCGTTCGTGGCGCACTTCTCAGGCTCCAAGTTCCCCTGCGGCGACGGGAAGAGGGAGTTCCTGCCGGTGCGCTTCGGTCCGGCACGGGACGGCACCCGGCCTACGGCGGAGCGCATCATCGGCTGTGCCGTTCGTCCGGACACCCCGCGCTGGCACTGACCAAGCCGATCGTTTGCCCGCAGCATGCTAATCCTTCGTGGTCATCTCGTCTCTATCTTCCATTCTATCGATGCTTTGCCCTACCATGGATGGATAGAACGTGAGATAGGATTCAGTAGAGGCTTTGCTTTAATCTCCATGTCATTTGGTTGTGTTTCTCTCCTTGTTAAAGTGTGCGGTATCGCTATCAAAGCTAGGATCCTATGTTGTGCTGTTCGATATGAAATGTACCAGTAGTAATATCACTGTTTGTTTCTTGTCAGTTTACCCACCAAGTTTGGGTGAACTGTCATTTAAAGGCTAATCTGCTGGATGAAATATGCTCCGCTAGACCAACAGACTGAATGTGCCTTTTGTAATTTTGGTGGGTAGCATAATTGTACCAGGATTCATTTGAAATCACTGAAAAGCCAGTGTGAATGACCAATGTGGAAACTTCCAAAAAAAAGGGCTGAGTAAATATGCTCATTTCATTATTAACATGAGAGATAATTTTATGATGACCAACTCCCCCGGGTTTTTTTCTCGTGTACAAAATTTAGCAGATACTTAATTAAAATCCTGTTTATTTCTGGACTGGCTTATGTTCCATGGTATAGTAACAATCTAAAATGTAGATATTTAGAAGACTCAACAAAATTTAGCACATACTCCATCCATTCCTAGGCTAAAGGCATATAACTTTTTAAAAAAGTCAAGCCAAGTAAAGTTTGACCAAATTTTTAAAAAATTTATCAGAATTATTATATTATATAGATATCATCTGAAAATATATTTCATGATATATTGTAAATATTAATATTTTTTTAAAAAAACTTGATCAAACTTTAGCTGGTTTGACTTTTAAAAAAGGTTATATGGCTTAAGCTTTGGAACCAAGGAGATAGTATGTACTTATTTAAATGCCTCTTTATTTTTTGCCTCCCTTGGCTCGCGAGGTAGTCTAGTGTAGTACTCCATTAGATAGTATGTACTCCATTTGTCATAGTTTGGAGGACGTTTTATAAAAATTATGTGTTTTCAAAACTTCTCTTCCCTTAGGCGCGTTAGAAATATCCCTCTTTTTCTTTCTCATTTCCTACTCCATGCAAATTAATTTTACATACAACTTCATCAATACATGCGCTTAAACTTCTCATTTATATTGAGTAATTACGTTTAATAGGGCATTGAATAATTAATGGACGCATGTTTTTGACACAAATCTGGCACCAATCAACGTCCAACTAAATTTTAACAATCTTTCTAAAACGTTCTCCAAACTATTGACGCAGGGGATACTTAAGCTTTGGAACTAAAAAAGATACTCCCTCGGGTCGGTTTTCTGGGTGCCCTTCCAATTCCATGCAATTCCACCAGCGGCGCACGATTAGGCGCAAGGCATTAATTAGCAATTAATTTGGAGCATTTTACCCCGCACTCGTCTCTCCTTACGTTTTCATCGTGCTGGTACATTAATTAGGAAATTAGTCTGCATGCAAGTTTCCACCAATGCACGTGTGATAATGGCCCGATAGCTACAGCTAATTAGTACAATAGGGCGCTGGGTGTTTAATGGGCCCCAATGCACGTGCGATAATGGCCCGATAGCTACAGCTAATTAGTACAATAGGGCGCTGGGTGTTTAATGGACCTAAGAGCAACTCCAACTGCTTATCCATATATGGGTAAGAGGTATAAAAAATACTTTTTGGGTAAGAAGCATCAAAATATAACTCCAACAGCTTACCTATCCGTGGTCCTCACTGAAAAACAATTAGGTGATCACCCATATTTTGACACATCCTACCCATATATAGGTAGATGGACACAAAATTTGGGTAAGAGACAACTCTTACCCATTTCATGCCACGTCAGCGAAATCCTAGACGAGAATCATCCAACCGCTAATGCGGAAAGTTCTCCAGCCTTGCCCGGCGATGTTGCTAGGCGCCGCCGCCCCTCCACTCTCCGGCGACCGGCCCGCGTGTCCCCAGTCGCTTGCCTCCTCCTCCCTGACACCTGCTAGCCTCCTCTTCGCACGTGGGGCACTTAATTTGTCTAGGAATGAGCCGCAACGACCGCCCGTGGCGGCGCGTCGCCGGCGCAGATTCGCCGCGGTAGGGTCCCTTCCAGGCCAGCACGCAGCACCGCCGCCACCCCACATGCAAGCTCCGCCACCCGTTGCCCACCGGCGAGCACCGCGACCTCTCCAACGCCTCTCACCATGAACTCCTGACCCAAGTTCCGGTCGTGTTTCCCGTCGACTATCGGCCATGATTCCGGGAACCATGCCCAGGCGACCGTGCGGGAGAGTCCTAGGCATGCGACGAGCGGGCGACTGCTAGGCAGGAAGTAGCTTCGGCGAGGCCAAGGCATGGCGTTCGTGCAGGTCAGACGAGGGACGAGAGGTCCCTGATTGCTTTTTATCTTTATGTGCAAGGTCCTTCGTGCAAAAAATAGGGACCTAAGTGTACTTTGTAAATTTCCGAGGACCGGACTGTTTTTTGTAGCTAAAAAATGGGTAAGCTGTTGAAGCAAAAGAAATTTTAGGTAAGATGTGTCTTCTCTCTCACTTACCCATACCATTTTTGCTTACCCATATTTGTGTAAGCTCTTGGAGATGATCTAACATCCGATGCTAGTATTGCGTCCTGGGCAAAGAAAATTCCAACCAATCAGGGATTTCCTAGGTCCCAGAGATTCCTCAAGCGCGCCCAGAAAACCGACCCGGAGTAGTATGTACTACTTATTTAAATGCCTCTTTATAAGTTCCATGAACCATTTTGATAGGATTAAGAAAATCAATAATTCACCCTTTTTATTATTACATGTACCAATAGTTATACATGCATGAGATAAGATACTTCCTCCTTCACAGTTTGCAGGGCGCCTAATTAAATTTGGGTATTTCCAAAATGGTAACGTTCCTAGGCGGATAAGAATTAATTATTGATTAATGCGACAGTTTTCCTTCCAACTTCCTATGCATGCAACAATCTCCCACCAATGCATGCGCCTTAACCGCTCATTAATAGGCCTAATTTTCGGTCAATACGTTTACGCCTAGGTCCATGAGATTTTTATAGAGCGTCCTGCAAACCGTGAAGGAGGTAGTAGAGAAAAAGGAGAACATGCATTGGAGGAGAAAGACTAATAAATGGGAGAGGACATACAATTTCTAATATTTTAAAAAAGCTCTCGGGACTTATAATCCCTAACGGAGGGAGTAGTACTATATATAAAGGGCATCTCTAGTGTGTACGCATGGGACTGGAGCCTGATGACCCAGTCGGCCTCTGTTGCAACGTCGCAGCCGGCCTGTCGTTGTTGCCTTGTGCCCGCGTTGGCATCTCCGGAGTAACTCGACATCCTCCACCTTTAGCCTAGTTTTTGGCATGCCAAAGAGCAGGACATCACTGGTTTATTATGCTACACCGGCTTCCTACCAAGGAGCCGTCCACGCCAGTCCCATTTCGCCCGCCTGCCCTTAGACTCCAAATTGTACCCTGCCTGCAGCGCCCACGCCCTATTCGACCATTTGCACAACCAAAGTGATCCAACTCAACCAAGTTCTTCTACGATAATTTCGAGGACAGGTCGTCCGGTGACGATATCAAGTTCATGATGGTAGCAACGACCCTAATCGTCGACACCGGGGCTCGGTAAAAGGATCCGCTGCGAACTTGCCGCCTGATCGAGTAGGTTGGCATGAGTGACTGCTCAAGGACTACTTCCCTCGTACAAACCCACTCTTCCCGGAGCCGTACGACACCTACTTCGAATGTGAGAACGACTGCGGTACTAATATTGGCTTTAGTTCTTACTGGAAATATTGGTCTGCTATTCGAATGCTTGCATATGGAGTCGCCGGTAATCTTGTCGATGAGTACATGCGCATGAGCGAGAGAACCTTCCTTGAGGCGATGTATAAGTTCCGCAAAGCGGTGATGCGGTTTTTGGTGTAGTGTAGCTGAGAGAGCCGAATCTCGAAGACACTACCCATCTGTTATCCATCAGTGAGAACAAGGGATTTACAGCAATGTTGGGCAGCATAGATTGCATGAATTGGGAGTGGAAGAACTGTCCTTTTGCTTGGCAGGGGGAGTATAGCGGGCATGTGGATGACCGCACAATGATTCTTGTGACAGTTGCATCTCAAGATCTATGGATATGGCACTCTTTTTTTGGCATGGCGGATTCTAATAATGACATCGATGTGCTCCAGCATTCCTAGGTATTCTCTAGGTTGGCATAAGAGAATGGTCCACAAATTCACTATGGCTCCGTTTGGATGTTTGTATTAAGAGGCTTGGCATTGTATTGGCTTAAATGTCAATATTTTAGGATATTGATATTGAGATTGAATGCCAATATTTCTATGTAGATGTTTAGGTATTTGGAACCCAAACTTGATATCAAGGTTGAATGTCAAATCTTGTTTGGATGGTTTAAGTGATGCATTGCAATGGTATGAGAGTATGACCATTATATATTTGAATAGTTGTACTCTATCCGTCTTAAAATAGATATCGTAAATTTGTCAAATTTAGATGTATTTAGACACTACTTAGCACTTTTTTTTATCCGTATTAGTTGACTTAGATTCATCTAGATACGAACGTATGTAGTCAAGTTTTAGTCCGTATCTAGACAAATTTGGGTCGATTCCATACACTACAGCCACTATGTTGCGTCGGTTCTACAAATTTTCTGTCAGAGCTTGGAACCGCTATGAAAAAGCTGTAGTGTATGGAATCGTTTGTGGGACCCACTGTTCACTTTCTCTGCATCATGTATCCTGGTTTCTTCTCACATTTCTTCCACTTGGCCCCACATTTGCATGCAAGAAGCGAACCAATTTTTTGAACCCCTTCTTTGTGTCAGACTGCACAAGGCGATTCCTGAAATGTATAGAACCGGTTCAAGAGGAGGTGAGAGAAGGTTAGGAATCGCTTTTTTCATACGCTGTGACCATGCACTATGGTGCGTTGGTTCAAGCAAAAATCTGTCAGAGTTAGGAATCGCTCCGATTTTGCTGCTATGTTGAAGTCGAACCATGATGGGCGTCTGTCAGACATGGTACCTTATTTTATCTGGCAACCTCTCTCCTCATACACAGCATTCTATCTCTGCCTTGTGGACCCAATGTATTGCTCTTGACAAACAGATTTCTTTGAATCGAACCAACATCTTGGTCCGCTTCTCTACGCTGAAACAATGAATCGGTGTTCTGCTATGTATTGAACCGATTCCTTCAACTCATTGAACCGCTTTAAGCATACATAGTACATGGTCTTAGTGGCCTAGATTAGTGTTTAGTGGAGTGGAAATAGGATCGGGGAGGTGTGTGTGGTGTGCACCGTGGGCGGAGTGAGGTGGGCAACGTGCGTGCGTGTGCCTCTTCTCAGCTCGGGTATAAATACCTCCCGGTGTACTGCTTGTAAGGTGAGTTCAAAAGAGAAAAGGATTCGGGCGTTCGAGCGCCTGTGGCGTCCCTCCATGCGCCGACCCACAAAACTTCCCATGTCTCTACTCTAGTCGTTGTCTCCCACCTTCTGTTCTTGTTCGTGCGAGAACAGAGGTACAAGATAGAGAGGGTGCAGCCTCGGGTTGCACCAACAGTTGGTATCAGAGACTTCATGGCCTGAGGCCGTGGAGCATGGCCATGCCGTGCGTGCGGGGAGCGTGGTGGCCGCGGTGGACCTGCGTGGTGGCGCAAAGGCTGTGGTGATGTGGCGTGGCTCGGCAGCGTGGAGGAGAAGCTGTTCGTGCAGCGGGTGAGGCAGCTCGAGCGGCCACGTTGCTTGCGACAGGGCGCGATATGTGCGTGAGCCGAGGGCGTGCGGATCGCCAGAGGATAACAGATCCAGCAGAGCGCAGGACGGCAGCGTCGATCACGTCAGTGTGTGAACGTGTGCGCGAGACGGGGCGTGCAGGGCGTGTCGTCATGGAGGAGCTCGGTGGCGGAGTCGGCATGTGTCGTCGAGGAGCTCGGCATGCGTCGCCGAGGGGAAGATGGTGGCTGCGACAGTATGTGGCCCTGTCCTACAACCACGTGTCAAGATTAGGAGGGAATTGTTAGCACTAATCTTGAGATAGTTTGTATTTTTGTATAAGGCTGCGGCAGCTGCAGCTTCGTCCGTGCGGAGTGGCACGAGTAGAGTTCGGGTCATGTGAATCGATCAATTAGTCTAGGTAGTTAGCTGCATTCTAGGTGTGGCAGTCGTGCGTATGTGTGCATGTGCTGGCCTGGTCAAGTAGTTAGTGCCCTAGATTAATGTTTAGTGGAGTGGAAATAGGATCAGGAAGGTGTGCGTGATATGCGTCGTGGGCAGAGTGAGGTGGGAAACATGCGTGCGTGTGCCTCTGCTCAGCTCGGATATAAATACCTCCTGGTGTACTGCTTGTAAGGTGAGTTCAAAAGAGAAAAAGATTCGGGCGTTCGAGCGCCCGCGGCGGTGCTCCGTGCGTCGGCCGACAAAACTTCCCGTGTCTCTACTCCAGTCGTCGTTTCCCACCTCCTCTCCTTGTTCAAGCGAGAGCCGAGGTCCAAGAGAGAGAGGGTGCAGCCTCGGGCTGCACCAACACGGGGATCAGGTCATGGAACAACTGCTGGCGGTCGGTAGCGGTATATCTGCGTCCGGCGGCGAGTGCTTGGCTGCAGGGAGAATACAGCCAGATGAGGGCCGGAAGGGTGGAAGTTGGACGTGTGGGTGAAGTGGAGGGCGACGATGTCGAAGGACGCCGGCGAATCTTGAGGAAAGTCTCGACAGATTTAGCTTTCTGCCGCTCGATTAACTTGGTCGGCGTCCATAGGGAAGAAACGCCGAGTCTCCTGCATCAATGCCAGGATATGTCGAGGGTAAGGGCTGGACTTTGGGGAGGCTGGTCACGACATGTGATTTGGCCTGTGCGAATATTGAGTCCGAATGTCTAACCCGAATACCTAGCACATCCAAACGTCTCAGTTTGAGGTATTCGGGTTCCCAATGCCTGAATATCCAATATCTATCCTCAGTACAAACATCTAAACACAGCCTATGAGATCGGGGGTCATGCATATGAAGAGGGTATTACCTTACTGATGACATCTACCCAGATTAGAAAACCCTTATGAATACCATTCATGGTCCAGGTGATGAGAAATGTGCAAGGTTTGATGAGGATCAAGAGGTTGCAAGAAAGGATGTGGAGCAAACCTTAGGTGTGCTTCAGTCTAGATGGGCCATTGTTTGACACCCTTCTTTAACTTGGAGCGCTAAGACGCAACAAGAAAGGATGTGGAGCAAGCCTTTCGTGTGCTCCAGTCTAGATGGGCCATTGTTCGACACCCTTCTTTAACTTGGAGCGCTAAGACTATGTGGGAGGTGATGACCGTTTGCATGACCATACACAACATGATTTTTGAGGATGAGTGGTATGATGGAATCCATGACAACAGGATTTTGAGGGTGACCTTGTAGGGGTTCGTAGCATGGAAAACAAAATTTTCTATTGCATGCAAACGAACAAGCAAAGATCTATCTACTAGATTGTAGCAACGAGTCGATAGAGGAACTCACCCTCGAAGATTCCAAAGCGGTTAGCGAGAGCAGATTCTCGTGGGTGATGTAGTCGTACTCTTGCCGATCTCAAGATCGCGTAGATGATCCTTCCAGCGGTGCGTTCCGGCAGCGCTTCCGCAGTCGGTCACACGTTCGATACTCGATGAAGACCTTCCTATCCCTTGTTCCAGCAGGCAGCGGAGGTTGTAGCACTCTCCTCGCGATTCCGGTAGCACGACGGCGTGGTACCGGAAGTAGAGGGGAGATCTCGCAGGGCTTCGCCTTAAGCCGGAGCGAGTATGGTGGACTATGAGAGAGGCCTTGGTGATCTAGGGTTTAGAGGGCACCAAGGGGGGAAGCTTGGCCGACGGCTAGGGCTTGGGGAAGCCCCAAGTCGGTGACTTGGAGAAACCCTAGGGGGCGGCGGCGACTAGGAGGTGGCCGATGGCTAGGATTAGGGTTTTGGGTGAGTTGGGTGTAGGGAAGCGGGGCAGCCCTGCCCCTCCTTACATAGGTGGGAGGGCGCGGCTTGGGAGGAGGGAGTCCTCCCCCAAGTCGGCCTCCTTGGCCGGCGGGTGGAGGGAGAGGAACTCCTCCCCAAGTAGGTTTCCTACTCTCCCTCCACCAAGAAAACTTGTTGTTTGACTTTTTCAAATTGGCGTTTGACTTTCAAACTAGGATTTGATTTCTCCCTTTATTTTGCCCAGCCATGTTACCTAGTACATGATGCAACCATTCCACATTGTCATGACACATTCATGTACCCTTCCCCTCCGGAGTGCTGGACCTTCCGGACCCTTCTAGAACATTCCCGGTGAAAACACCAGAATCATTCCCCAACTCCGAAATAGGACTTTCCTTATATGAATCTTATTCTCCGGACCATTCCGGATCTCCTCGTGATATCCCGGATCCCATCCGAGACTCTGAACAACATTCGGTCTCTTACTCATCATTCCATAACTACTCAACAACATCGAATCCTTAAGTGTGTCTCCCTACGGTTCGTGAATTATGCGGACATGACCGAGACACTTCTCCGATCAATAACCAATAGAGGAATCTGGAAATTCATATGGCTCCCACATATTTCTACGATTACTTTGCGATCGAATGAACCACTTACATATGATACCAATTTCCCTTTGTCTCACGATAGTTTACTTATCCGAGGTTTTGATCGTCGGTATCTCTGCATACCTAGTTCAACCTCGTTACCAATAAGTACTCTTTTATTGTTCTCGTGGTATGTGATCCCTTGTGAGCCAGTCACATGCTTGCGAGCCAATTGGATGACATTCCACCGAGAGGGCCCAGAGTATATCTATCCGTCATATGGATGGACAAATCCCACTCTTGATCCATGTGCCTCAACCCATACTTTCCGAACACTCAATGCCACCTTTATAACCACCCAGTTACGGTGTGGTGTTTGATGTCATCAAAGCATCCTTCCGGTGATGGTGATTAGCATGATCTCATGGTCGAAGGAATTAGGTTACTATGTATCAGAAAGCTTATAGCAATCAAACTATTAAAATGACTTGATCTTTATGCTACGCTTATCTATAGGAGTATGTCCATCATACCATTCTCCTAATGATATGACTGTTGGAATTATGCCCTAGTGGCAATAATAAAGATGTTATTATTATAATTCTTGTTCATGATAAAGTTTATATTCCATGCTAGAATTGTATTAAGCGGAAACTTTAATACTTGTGTGGTTTGTGAACAACACCGTGTCCCTAGTACGCCTCTATGGACTATCTCATTGATTAATGATGGTTAAGGTTTCCTAACCATAGACATGAGTTGTCGATTAATAATGAGATCATATCATTAGGAGAATGATATGATGGAAAGACCCAAACTAAGCGGAGCAATTAGATCGTGTCATCATTTTCACCTTTGCGAAGCTTTTATTATGTCAAATATTGTATTCCTTAGACCATGAGATAATACAACTCCCTGGTATCGGAAGAAAGCTTTGAGGTCATCAAACGTCATCCTATGAGAGGGTGATCATAAAGGTGTCTCTCAGGTGATCGGAAAGTACCTGTTGGGTTGTATGTATCGAGATGGGATTTGTCCCTCCCAAGTCGGAGAGATATACTTCGGGCCCACTCGGTAATCGATATCAACACCGCTTGCAAGCACGTGGTTAAGGAGTTAATCACAAAGTGATATCGGATTACGGAACGAGTAAAGTACTTGCTGTGAACGAGATTGAACTAGGTATGACGGTACCGACGATCAAATCTCGGGCAAGTAAAATATCGCGCGACGAAGGGAATATATATATGGGATTGATTGAATCCTGGCATCGTGGTTCATCCGATATGATCATTGATGAATGTGTGGGAGTCAATATGGGTTTCCAGACCCCGCTGTTGATTATTGATATAAGATCATGTCTGCATATTCTCGAACCCGAAGGGTCACACACTTAACGTGTCTCGACGCTAGGATAGATTGGATAATTGGTTTATGAGTTTTTGTTCGGAGTCTCGGATGGGATCCGGGACATCACGAGAGGTTCCGGAATGGTCCGAAGAATAAGATTCATATAAGGCAATGCAGTTTTTGGAGTTCGGAATTGTTTCGGGTTATTCGGTATTGTACCGGAAGCTTCTAGAACCTTTCGGAGGGGGACCAACGTGGCCCCACCTGCCGGGAGGGGGCATGGGCCTATGAGGCAGTGCCCTGGCCGCATTGGTCCAGGGGCACAAGGCCCCATAGGGCCCAGCCGTCCAAACACCTAGGAAACCCTAGGGAAGCTTCTAGAAGGGAGGGGGGAAACTTGCCCCCCACTCCTCCCTCCTTGGCCGCCAGCCTAGGGCTTGGGGGAGGGTCTAGGGCTGGCCGCCCACCCCTCTATATAAAGAGGGATGGGGGTGCACCCCTACCTACACCTCCTCCTCAACCCTAGCCACCCTGCTGCCCCTCCTCTCTCTCTCCCTCCCGACTTCGCGTAGGCGAAGCCCTGCCGCAGAAACTCTCCACCACTTGCACCGCGCCGTCATGTTGTCGATCCAATCCATATCTCCACCATACTTGCTGGACCGAGGAAGGAGGAGACGTCGAGGTGCCGCACTTGTGCATCTCTCGGAGGCATCGCCACTTGCGGTGTTAGATCGGATCGGATCGCGAGGAGGAGAAGCGAGTACGACTACATCACCCACGTTCCGTCGAACGTTCCGCTGTGCGAATCTTCAAGGGTATGAAGAACTCATTTATTCCCCCTCGTTGTTTTCATATCCTAGATTAGATCTTGGCTTTCCCATTCGCATCCGTAGATTTTTTTTGATTTACTATGCTGCGAAACCCTTCAGTGGTATCAGAGCTAGATCTATGCGTAGATGTGTTTCACGAGTAGAACGCAACATGGTTGTTGCGAGCGTTCATGTTTTCTGTTGCAAGCCTCTTGTTTGTGTACTTATTATGATGCGGGATAGTGAGATCGAAGCGGTCCAGGCCAACCTTACGCGACCTCGTTCGCGAGATCGGCTCCGCACTTGACGTGTGGCTTGTTCCACACATGCGGCTGGTGGATGCCAGTTTCTCTCACTATAGTTGTCATGGGATTTACACCGGAGTTTGGCAACCATAATATCACCGTTGTGGCTTTATGTAGGTAAGAATCTTTCTTATCTTGCTACTCCCATAAGCCACGTAAAACATGCAACAACAAAGTAGAGGCGTCTAACTTGTTTTTGCAGGGAGTGTTTCTGTGATTTTGTATGGCCCAAGATGTGATGTGTATATTGTATGCGATGATCATGTTTTGTAATGTTTCACGACTTGCATGTCGATGAGTACACAACCGGCAGGAGCCATATGGTTGTCTTTATAATTGTGTATGACCTGTGTGTCAACTTCTTATACGCCATGTAATAGCTTTACTTTATCGCTAAGTAGTTAGCAATAGTTGTAGTTGCTATTCGTGGTGGAGGCAATCATGGTGGAGTGATGGAGATCATGCCGGCGCGCACAAGATGGAGATCATTGCACGAAGATTGGCTATACCATGTCACATAAAGTTATATGCATGTGATGTTTATCCTTTTGTGTATCTTATTATGCTTAGATCGCGACGGTAGCATTATAAGATGATTCCTCACTTAAAGATCAAGATAAAACTGTGTTCTCCCCATGTATGCACCGTTGCGAAAGTTCGTCGTGTTCAAGCATCACGTGATGATCGGGTGCTATAAACTCTACGTTCACATACAACGGGTGCAAGCCAGTTTTGCACACGTGGAAATACTTGGGTTTGACTTGACGAGCCTAGCATGTACAGACATGGCCTCGGAACACATGAACCAAAAGGTTAAGCATGACTCATATGAATGATATGATCGACACTTCGTTGTCCACTATTGAAACCACATCTTTTCTCGTGAAGATCGGTTTAGGTGTGGTGAATTTGGATCATGTTCACTAAACAACTTGAGGGATGTTGAATTTAGTGGGAGTTCATCTAGTAATTTGATTAAGTTGAACTAGTTATCATGAACATAGTCTAATTTGTACTTGCAAATATTGTAGATCAAATGGCTAAGTCCAACTTCAACTTCAACGTTTTTGCTGAGAAAGAAAAGCTTAGAAACAATGGGTCTAACTTCACCAACTGGTTCCGCAATCTGAGAATCATTCTCGCTGGCGGACAAAAGGACTATGTCCTTGAAGATGCGCTAGGTGACGCCCCTGCTATAGATGCGTCGGCTGATGAGAAAGCTGTTTATCAGTCGCGCAAAGATGATTATGGTGTGATTAAGAGCACCATGTTGTTTGCTATGGAATCGGACCTTCAAAATCGTTTTGAAGACTATCCCGGGCCCTTTGAGATTCTTGAGGAGCTGAAAACTATGTTTCACACTCAGGCCCGTTCTGAGAGATATGAGATCTCTGAGAAATTCTTTAACTGCAAGATGGAGGAAGGGAGTTCCGTTAGTGAGCACGCCATAAAGATGTCGGGCTACACTCAACGCCTTGAGAACCTGGACTGCAAGATTCCAGAGGAGCTCAAGATTTACAAGGTTTTGCAATCACTCCCTCCCAGCTACAAAAGTTTTGTAGTGACTCATAATCAGATTGTTTCCACTGATACGATCACCGAGCTCTTCGCTAAGCTGAAAGCTGCGGAGGTGGACATCAAAAAGGATAATCATGTGTTGATGGTCAACAAGCCCCCCAGCTTTAAGAAAGGTAAGGGTGCAAAGAAGCCCTTCAAGAAATGCGGCGGCAAGCGCGTTGCCCCTGCTGAGAAGAAGCTCAAGTCTGGACCTAAGCCGGACACTGAGTGCTTCTATTGCAAGTACAAGGGTCACTGGAAGCACAATTGTCCGAAGTACTTAGCGGACAAGAAGGCTGGCACCATCAAAGGTATATTTGATATACATGTTATTGATGTTTTCCTTACTAGCCATCGTTGTAGTGCCTGGGTATTTGATACTGGTTCAGTTGCTAATATTTGTAACTCAAAACAGGAGCTACAGAATAGACGGCGGCTTGCGAGGGATGAGGTGACGATGCGCGTTGGCAACGGATCAAGAGTTGATGTGATGGCCGTCGGCACGCTCTCCTTCGTTTTACCTTCGGGATTAGTTTTAAACCTCAATAAGTGTTATTATGTGCCTGCGTTGAGCATGAACATCATATCTGGATCGTGTTTATTGGAAGACGGTTATTCATTTAAATCTGAGAATAATGGTTGTTCTATTTATATGAGTAACATCTTTTATGGCCATGCACCTGCTGTGAATGGTTTATTTCTTCTGAATCTCGAAAGGGATGAAACACACATCCATAACATTGAGGCTAAGAGATGCAAGGTAGATAGTGATAATACTACTTATTTGTGGCACTGTCGTCTAGGTCATAGTGGTGTAAAACGCATGAAGAAACTCCATTCTGATGGACTTTTGGAGTCTCTTGATTTTGAATCATTTGACACATGCGAACCATGCCTCATGGGCAAGATGATCAAAACCCCGTTCTCCGGAATGATGGAGCGAGCAACGGACTTGTTGGAAATCATACATACCGATGTATGCGGACCGATGAGTGTTTCGACGCGCGGTGGATATCGCTACTTTCTCACTTTTACCGATGACTTAAGTAGATATGGGTATATCTATTTAATGAAACATAAATCTGAAACATTTGAAAAGTTCAAAGAATTTCAGAATGAAGTGGAAAACCATCGTAACAGAAAGATTAAGTTTCTACGATCCGATCGTGGAGGTGAATATTTGAGTTATGATTTTCTCACGCATCTTAAAGCAATTGGAATCGTTTCGCAACTCACGCTACCCGGAACACCACAGCGCAATGGTTTTTCTGAACGCCGGAATCAAACTCTATTAGATATGGTCCGATCAATGATGTCTTTTACTGATTTGCCGTTATCATTTTGGGGTTATGCATTAGAAACCGCAGCATTCACTTTAAATAGGGCACCATCTAAATCCGTTGAGACGACACCGTATGAACTATGGTTTGGTGCTAAACCTAAGTTGTTGTTTCTTAAAGTTTGGGGACGCGAAGCTTACGTCAAGAAGTTGATGTCGGACAAGCTCGAACATAAAGCGGAGAAATGCGTCTTCATAGGATACCCTAAGGAAACTATTGGGTATACCTTCTATCACAGAACCGAAGGCAAAGTGTTTGTCGCAAAGAACGGATCCTTTCTTGAGAAGGAGTTTCTCTCGAAAGAAGTGAGTGGGAGGAAAGTAGAGCTAGACGAGGTTGTTGAACCTTCTCTTGAATTGGAGAGTAGCGCAGCACCTGAAAATTTTCCAGTGCCGCCTGCACCAACAATAGAGGAAGCTAATGACAAGGATCATGAAGCTTCGGACGATGCTACTACTGAACGTCGCAGGTCGACAAGGTCGCGTGCCCCTCCTGAGTGGTACAGCAACCCTGTCTTAACTGTATTGTTAGTAGATGACAGTGAACCTGCGAACTATGAGGAAGCGATGATGAGCCCAGGGTCTGAGAAATGGCTAGAGGCCATGAAATCCGAATTGGGATCCATGAGCGAAAACCAAGTATGTACTTTGGTGGACCCTCCTAGCGACCGAAAGGCCGTTGAGTGCAAATGGATCTTCAATAAGAAAATGGACGCGGATGGTAATGTTACCGTCTATAAAGCACGACTTGTCGCGAAAGGTTTTCGACAAGTTCAAGGTGTTGACTACGATGAGACGTTCTCTCCCGTAGCGATGTTTAAGTCCATTCGGATTTTATTAGCAATTGCTGCGTTTCATGATTATGGAATATGGCAGATGGATGTCAAGACTGCGTTCCTCAATCGCAACATTGATGAAGAGTTGTATATGATGCAACCCGAAGGTTTTGTCGATCCTAAGGATGCTGATAAAGTGTGCAAACTTCAGCGTTCCATTTATAGACTGAAGCAAGCATCTCGGAGTTGGAACCTTCGTTTTGATCAAGTGATCAAGAGCTTTGGATTTGTTCCAAATTGCTATGAAGCTTGTATCTACAAGAAAGTGAGTGGGAGCTCAGTGACATTTCTGGTACTATATGTGGATGACATATTGATTATTGGAAATGACATTAACATGCTTAACGATGTGAAGAGTTATTTGAACAAATGTTTTTCGATGAAAGACCTAGGGGAAGCTGCTTATATATTGGGCATCAAAATCTATAGAGATAGACAAAGACGCCTGATAGCTTTAAGCCAGAGTACATACCTAGACAAAGTTCTGAACAGGTTCAGAATGGATAAGGCAAAGAAAGGTTCAGTGCCTATGTTGTCAGGTAAGATATTGAGCAAGGCTTAGTGTACAGCTACGGTAAATGATAGAGAATCTATGAGCAAAGTGCCTTATGCCTTGGCCATAGGTTCTATCATGTATGCCATGTTGTGTACTAGACCGGATGTGTCCAATGCTCTTAGTTTGACGAGCAGATACCAAAGTGATCCAGGAGTGGAACACTGGACAGCCGTGAAGAACATCCTAAAGTACCAAAATAGGACTAAATAAATGTTCTTAGTCTATGGAGGTGATGCACAGCTCGTCGTAAAAGGTTACGTCGACGCTAGTTTCGACACCGACAAGGATGATTCTAAATCTCAGACAGGATACGTTTATATTTTGAATGGAGGAGCTGTGAGCTGGAGAAGCTGCAAGCAAAGCGTGATCGCGGGATCTACAGTAGAAGCGGAATACATGGCTGCTGCAGAAGCGTCAAGTGAAGGAGTTTGGATCAGGAACTTCATCACTGAGCTTGGCGTGGTTCCAAGTGCCTTGGACCCACTGGAGATATTGTATGACAACACTGGCGCCATAGCACTCGCTAAGGAACCAAGATATCATCCAAAGACCAAGCATATCAACCGCAAGTTTCATATAATCCGAGATTATATAGCAGATGGAGATCTAAAGATTAGAAAAGTACATACAGATCTGAATGTCGCAGATCCATTGACTAAACCTCTTCCACGTGCAAAACATGATCAGCACCTTAGTGCCATGGGTGTTAGATTGTTGCCAGATGTAAACTAGATTATTGACTCTAGTGCAAGTGGGAGACTGTTGGAATTATGCCCTAGAGGCAATAATAAAGATGTTATTATTATAATTCTTGTTCATGATAAAGTTTATATTCCATGCTAGAATTGTATTAAGCGGAAACTTTAATACTTGTGTGGTTTGTGAACAACACCATGTCCCTAGTACGCCTCTATGGACTAGCTCATTGATTAATGATGGTTAAGGTTTCCTAACCATAGACATGAGTTGTTGATTAATAATGAGATCATATCATTGGGAGAATGATATGATGGACAGACCCAAACTAAGCGGAGCAATTAGATCGTGTCATCGTGTTCACCTTTGCGAAGCTTTTCTTATGTCAAATATTGTATTCCTTAGACCATGAGATAATACAACTCCCTGGTATCGGAAGAAAGCTTTGAGGTCATCAAACGTCATCCTATGAGAGGGTGATCATAAAGGTGTCTCTCAGGTGATCGGAAAGTACCTGTTGGGTTGTATGTATCGAGATGGGATTTGTCCCTCCCAAGTCGGAGAGATATACTTCGGGCCCACTCGGTAATCGATATCAACACCGCTTGCAAGCACGTGGTTAAGGAGTTAATCACAAAGTGATATCGGATTACGGAACGAGTAAAGTACTTGCTGTGAACGAGATTGAACTAGGTATGACGGTACCGACGATCAAATCTCGGGCAAGTAAAATATCACGCGACGAAGGGAATATATATATGGGATTGATTGAATCCTGGCATCGTGGTTTATCCGATATGATCATCGATGAATGTGTGGGAGTCAATATGGGTTTCCAGACCCTGCTGTTGATTATTGATATAAGATCATGTCTGCATATTCTCGAACCCGAAGGGTCACACACTTAACGTGTCTCGACGCTAGGATAGATTGGATAATTGGTTTATGAGTTTTTGTTCGGACTCTCGGATGGGATCCGGGGCATCACGAGAGGTTCCGGAATGGTCCGGAGAATAAGATTCATATAAGGCAATGCAGTTTTTGGAGTTCGGAATTGTTTCGGGTTATTCGGTATTGTACCGGAAGCTTCTAGAACCTTCCGGAGGGGGACCAACGTGGCCCCACCTGCCGGGAGGGAGCATGGGACTATGAGGGAGTGCCCTGGCCGCATTGGGCCAGGGGCACAAGGCCCCATAGGGCCCAGCCGGCCAAACACCTAGGAACCCTAGGGAAGCTTCTAGAAGGGAGGGGGAAACCTGCCCCCCACTCCTACCTCCTTGGCCGCCGTCCTAGGGCTTGGGGGAGGGGCTAGGGCTGGCCGCCCACCCCTCTATATAAAGAGGGCTGGGGGCGCACCCCTACCTACACCTCCTTCTCAACCCTAGCCGCCCTGCTGCCCCTCCTCTCTCTCTCCCTCCCGACTTCGCGTAGGCGAAGCCCTTCCGTAGAAACTCTCCACCACTTGCACCGCGCCGTCGCGTTGTAGATCAAATCCATCTCTCCACCATACTTGATGGACCGAGGAAGGAGGAGACGTCGAGGTGCCGCACGTGTGCATCTCTCGGAGGCATCGCCACTTGCGGTGTTAGATCGGATCAGATCGCGAGGAGGAGAAGTGAGTACAACTACATCACCCACGTTCCGTCGAACGTTCCGCTGTGCGAATCTTCAAGGGTATGAAGATCTCATCTATTCCCCCTCGTTGTTTGCATCTCCTAGATTAGATCTTGGCTTTCCCGTTCGCATCCGTATAATTTTTTTGATTTACTATGCTGCGAAACCCTTAAATGACCTTGTTATTAACAACATCTCAAATGTTCATGATCAAGAAACCATGATCATCTATTAATCAACAATCTAGTATTTTGAAGAGGCTTTACTAGGGACTCTAATTTAGTTTACAAATCACACAAGTATTAATGTTTCTGGTTAATACTGTTATAGCATGAATGTAAACATTTATCATAAACACAAAGATATAATAATAACTACATTTATTATTGCCTCTAGGGCATATCTCCAACAGTCTCCCACTTGCACTAGAGTCAACTAATCTAGATTACATGGTAATATACCGAACACCCATGGCGGTTTGGTGTTGGTCATGTTTTGCCCTCGGGAGAGGTTTAGTCAACGGATCCGCCACATTCAGATCTGTGTGTACTTTGCAAATCTTTATGTCACCATCTTGGACATGTTCTCGAGTAGCGTGAAAACGTAGCTTGATGTGCTTCAGCTTCTTGTGTGACCTTGGTTCTTGTGCATTGGCTATGGCGCCCATGTTATCACAGTAGATAGACATTGGGTCCAACGCATTTGGAACCACACCGAGCTCTGTAATGAACTCCTTCATCCATATCGCTTCTTGTGAAGCCTCCGAAGCAGCTATGTATTCCTATTCAGTTGAAGATCTCGCCACAACGCTTTGCTTTGCACTCCTCCAGCTAACTACTGCACCATTCAAAGTAAATACGTATCCAGATTGAGATTTAGAATCATCCGGATCGGTGTTCCAACTAGCATAGGTGTAACCATTAACAACGAGTTGTTCATCACCTCCATAAGAAAGAACCATATCCTTAGTTCTTCTCAAGTACTTAAGGATGTTTTTGACCGCTGTCCAATGATCCACTCCTGGATCACTTTGATATCTTCTAGTCAAACTAACAGCATATGCAATGTCGGGTCTAGTACATAGCATGGCATACATTAGAGATCCTATGGCTGAGGCATAGGGAGTATTACTCATACTTTCTCTATCTTCTGCCGTTGCTGGACTTTGAGTTTTACTCAAGGTCGTATTGGGCAACATGGGCAAGAACCCTTTCTTGCTATCTTCCATTCCAAACCTTTTTAGAACTTTGTCCAAATATGTACTTTGTGACAATGATATTAGGCGTCTCGATCTATCTCTATAAATCTTTATGCCTAATATGTAAGCTGCTTCGCCAAGATCTTTCATTGAAAAACTATTATTCAAATATTCTTTGACACTATTAAGAAGGTCTACATCATTCCCAATCAACAATATGTCATCTACATATAGTATTAAGAATTCTACAGAGCTCCCACTCACTTTCTTATAAATACAAGCTTCTCCATAAGTTTGTATAAAACTAAAACTTTTGATTACCTTATCAAAACGTTGATTCCAACTTCGGGATGCTTGCTTCAATCCATATATGGACCGTTGAAGTTTGCACACCTTGTTAGTATCTTTAGAATCGACAAAACCTTTGGGTTGCATCATATACAACTCTTCATCAATGTCTCCATTTAGGAACGTCGTTTTGACATCCATCTGCCATATCTCATAATCATAATATGCAGCGATTGCTAACATAATACTCACAGACTTTAGCTTCGCTACTGGTGAGAAAGTCTCATCGTAGTCAACTCGTTGAATTTGTCGAAACCCTTTTGAGACAAGTCGAGATTTATAGACAGTAACATTACCATCAGCATCTGTTTTCTTCTTGAAAATCTATTTGTTCTCGACAGCCTTCTGGCCATCCGGTAAGTCCACCAAAGTCCATACTTGGTTTTCGTACATGGATCCAATCTCGGATTTCATGGCTTCTTGCATTTATTGGAATCTGGGCTCATCATCGCTTCATCATATGTCGCAGGGTCATCGGTGTTGTCCACCAACATGACACTCATAACGGGATCATACCAATCAGGAGTGATATGAGTTCTCGTTGACCTGCGAGGTTCTGTAGCAACTTCAACCGAAGTTTCATGATCATCATCATTAGCTTCCTCTCTTATTGGTGTAGGCGCCACATGAACTACTTCCGGTGCTGCGCTACTCGCAAGTTCGAGAGAAGGTTCAACAACCTCGTCGAGTTCTACTTTCCTTCCAGTCACTTCTTTTGAGAGAAATTCCTTCTCTAGAAAGGATCCATTCTTAGCAACGAAGATTTTGCCTTCGGATCTATGATAGAAGGTATACCCAATAGTTTCCTTCGGGTATCCTATGAAGGCGCATTTTTCCGCTTTGGGGTCAAGCTTGTCCGGCTGTAACTTCTTTACATAGGCTTCGCAACCCCAAACTTTAAGGAACAACAATTTAGGTTTCTTCCAAAACCATAATTCATACGGTGTCGTTTCATCGGATTTAGATGGTGCCCTATTTAAAGTGAATGCGGCTGTTTCTAATGCATAACCCCAAAACGATAGCGGTAAATCTGTAAGTGACACAATAGAACGAACCATATCTAAGAGAGTTCGATTACGACGTTCGGACACACCATTACGCTGTGGTGTTCCCGGCGGTGTCAATTGTGAAAGTATTCCGCATTTCTTTAAATGCTCGCCAAACTCGTAACTTAGATATTCACCTCCACGATCAGAACGTAGAAATTTAATCTTCTTGTTACGTTGATTCTCTACCTCACTTTAAAATTCCTTAAACTTCTCGAAAGTTTCGGCCTTATGTTTCATGAAATAGATATACCCATATCTACTCAAGTCATCCGTGAAGGTAAGAACATAACGATAACCACTGCGCGATGCTACACTCATTGGGACACACACATCGGTATGTATGATTTCCAATAAGTCCGTAGCTCGCTCCATCATCCCAAAAATGGAGTCTTAGTCATTTTACCCATCAGACATGCTTCGCATCTTTCAAGTGATTCAAAATCAAGTGATTCAAGAAGTCCATCAGAATGGAGTTTCTTCATACGCTTCACTCCAATATGACCAAGACGACAGTGCCACATATAGGTCAAGTTATCGCTCAATTTCAAACGTTTATCTTCAATGTTATTAATATGTGTATTTCCACTATCGAGATTCAATAAGAATAGACCATCTATCAAAGGTGCATGTGCATAAAACATATTACTCATATAAATCGAACAACCATTATTCCCGGACTTAAACAAGTAACCGTCTCGCAACAAACATGATCTAGATATAATGTTCATGCTCAACGCAGGCACCAAATAACAATTATTTAAGTATAAAACTAATCCCGATGGTAGATGAAGAGGTAGCGTGCCGACCGCGATCACATCAACCTTTGATCCATTTCCAACGTGCATCGTCACCTCGTTCTTCGCTAGCTTCCGTTTATTCTGCAGTACCTGTTTCGAGTTACAAATATCAGCAACCGTACCATTATCAAATACCCAGGCACTACTACGAGTACTAGTGAGATACACATCAATAACATGTATATCGGATATACCTTTTTTCTTGATGTTGCCGTTCTTCAAATATGCCAAGTACTTTGGGCAATTCCGCTTCCAGTGACCTTCTCCCTTGCAGTAAAAGCACTCAGTATCAGGCTTTGGCCCAGCCTTGCTCTTCTTCATCGGTGCGGTAACTTTCTTACCACCCTTCTTGAAGTTTCCCTTTTGCTTAGACTTGCCTTTCTTGAATTTGGTGGTCTTGTTGACCAACAACACTTGATGATCTTTCTTGATCTCCACTTCTGCAGATTTCAACATGGAGAAGAGTTCTGGCAACGTCTTGTTCATGTTTTGCATATTGTAGTTCATCATAAAGTTCTTGTAATTTTGTGGTAGTGATTGGAGGACACGGTAAATCCCCAAAGCATTAGGAATCACTATACCCAAACTTTGGAGTTTGTTTGCGTGCCCAGACATCTTAAGCACATGCTCACTGACGGAGCTGCCCTCTTCCATCTTGCAGTTAAAGAACTTTTCAGAAGCCTCATAACTCTCAACTGCCGCGTGAGTCTCAAAAATAATTTTGAGTTCACGGACAATATCATATGGGTCTTGGTTCTCAAACCTTTTCTGAAGCTCCGATTCCAAACCATACAAGATAGCACACTGAACTGTGGAGTACTGATTCTTCCGAGTGAGCTAAACATTCTTTACTTCATCGGTAGCAGTAGCTCCAGGTGGTTCACCCAGTGGTGCATCCAACACATAGGTCAAATTACCAGCATTGAGGACAATCCTCAAATTTCGGATCCAATCCGCGAAGTTGCTTCCATTGTTTTTCAACTTTTTTTTCTCTAACGCATTAAAATTGATGGTAGGGGCCACCATTGATCTACAACATATTTGCAATAGTTTAGACTAAGTTTATGACAAATTGAGTTCTAATTAATAGTTAAATTAATCTAGGTGAACTCCCACTCAAAACAATATCCCTCACATTGTTTTAGTGATCACACGAACCATATCCACCACATCAAAACCGATCATCACGAGAGTTGATGTAGCTTCAATGGCGAACAATCAACATGTTCATCATATCTACTATATGACTCATGCTTTACCTTTCGGTGATCCGTGTTCCGAGACCATGTCTGTACATGCTAGGCTCGTCAAGATCAAACCTTAGCTTCCGCATGAGCAAATCTGGCTTGCTCACGTTGTATACACCCGCAGAATCTAACACACCCGATCATCACGTGGTGCTTCGAAACAACGAGCTTTAGCAACGGTGCTTACTAAGGATGAACACTTTGGAACTTGAAATTTGTGTGCATGAGGGATCATCTTATAATGCTACCGTCGTTAACTAAGCAATACAAGATGCATAAAGGATTAACATCACATGCAATTCATAATATTTGATATGATATGGCCTTTCTTCTTGTGCTTCCGATCTCCATCTTCAAGCACGAACTTGATCTCCATCATCACTGGTATAGCGTCAAGGTCAATGGCGCCGTTTCATGGTTGTCGTCCACCAGCTTCAACTATTACAACTACTTTGAATAGACACACGGGTCTTAATGGAATTTAAAAACAACCATATGGCTCCTGCCGATTGCCAACTTACAATAAGGAACATTGCATACATCAAATATAATCACAATCATGGCCATATCACATCACGGCACACCCCTGCAAAACAAAGTTAGACGCCTCTAATTTTCTTTGCATATTTTACGTTGTTTGGGGCTTTCAATAAGTGTCGATCTAACTTACGAACAAGAACCACAACGTTGATGTTTGAACTATCAAGTGCCCGTTGTAAATTGGATCTATACTATAATGGGAGAGACAGACACCCGCAAAGCCACTTATGCAATACAAGTTGCATGTTGAGCGTGGAGCAAGTCTCATGAACGATGTCATGTAAGGTTAGCCCGGGCCGCTTCATCCCATCATACGGCAAGATGCAAAGTACACAAAAAGCAATTGATAATAAAATCACCACTGCCCACAATTACCATTGTGTTCTACTCGTGCAACAGATCTACATATAAACCTGGCTCTGATACCACTGTAGGGGTTCGTAGCATGGAAAACAAAATTTTCTATCGCATGCAAACAAACAAGCCAAGATCTATCTACTAGATTGTAGAAACGAGTCGATAGAGGAACTCACCCTCGAAGATTCCAAAGCGGTTAACGAGAGCAGATTCTCGTGGGTGATGTAGTCGTACTCTTGCCGATCTCAAGATCGCCTGGACGATCCTTCCGGCGCTGCGTTCCGGCAGCGCTTCCGCAGTCGGTCACTCGTTCGGTACTCGATGAAGACCTTCCTCTCCCTTGTTCCAGCAGGCAGCGGAGGTTGTAGCACTCTCCTCGCAATTCCGGCAGCACGACGGCGTGGTACCGGAAGTAGAGGGGAGATCTGGCAGGGCTTCGCCTTAAGCCGGAGCGAGTATGGTGGACTATGAGAGAGGCCTTGGTGATCTAGGGTTTAGAGGGCACCAAGGGGGAAGCTTGGCCGGCGGCTAGGGCTTGGGGAATCCCCAAGTCGGCGACTTGGAGAAACCCTAGGGGGCGACGGCGACTAGGAGGTGGCCGACGGCTAGGTTTAGGGTTTTGGGTGAGTTGGGTGTAGGGAAGAGGGGCAGCCCTTCCCCTCCTTATATAGGTGGGAGGGCGCGGCTTGGGAGGAGGGAGTCCTCCCCCAAGTCGGCCTCCTTGGCCGGCGGGTGGAGGGAGAGGAACTCCTCCCCAAGTAGGTTTCCTACTCTCCCTCCACCAAGCAAACTTGTCGTTTGACTTTTTCAAATTGGCGTTTGACTTTCAAATTAGGATTTGATTTCTCCATTTATTTTGCCCAGCCATGTTACCTAGTACATGATGCAACCATTCCACATTGTCATGACACATTCATGTACCCTTCCCCTCCAGAGTGCCGGACCTTCCAGACCCTTCTAGAACATTCCCTGTGAAAACACTGGAATCATTCCCCAACTCCGAAACAGGATTTTTCTTATATGAATCTTATTCTCCGGACCATTACGAATCTCCTCGTGATATCCCGGATCCCATTCGAGACTTTGAACAACATTCGGTCTCTTACTCATCATTCCATAACTACTCAACAACATCGAATCCTTAAGTGTGTCTCCCTACGGTTCGTGAATTATGCGGACATGACCGAGACACTTCTCCGATCAATAACCAATAGAGGAATCTGGAAATTCATATGGCTCCCACATATTTTTGTACAATTACTTTGCGATTGAATGAACCACTTACATACGATACCAATTTCCCTTTGTCTCATGATAGTTTACTTATCCGAGGTTTTGATCGTCTGTATCTCTGCATACCTAGTTCAACCTCGTTACCGATAAGTACTCTTTTCTCGTTCTCGTGGTATGTGATCCCTTGTGAGCCAGTAACATGCTTGCAAGCCAACTGGATGACATTCCACCGAGAGGGCCCAGAGTATATCTATCCGTCATATGGATGGACAAATCCCACTCTTGATCCATGTGCCTCAACCCATACTTTCCGAACACTCAATGCCACCTTTATAACCACCCAGTTACGGTGTGGTGTTTGATGTCATCAAAGCATCCTTCCGGTGATGGTGATT
Organism: Avena sativa; assembly: GCA_916181665.1. Classification (NCBI taxonomy): domain Eukaryota; kingdom Viridiplantae; phylum Streptophyta; class Magnoliopsida; order Poales; family Poaceae; genus Avena; species Avena sativa. The sequence goes on along the minus strand of OV702283.1, from coordinate 464,681,345 downwards.
ATCATGATCTCATGGTCAAAGGAATTAGGCTACTATGTATCAGAAAGCTTATAGCAATCGAACTATTAAAATGACTTGATCTTTATGCTACGCTTATCTATAGGAGTATGTCTATCATACCATTCTTCTAATGATATGACCTTGTTATTAACAACATCTCAAATGTTCATGATCAAGAAACCATGATCATCTATTAATCAACAAGCTAGTATTTTGAAGAGGCATTACTAGGGACTCTAATTTAGTTTACAAATCACACAAGTATTAATGTTTTTGGTTAATACTGTTATAGCATGAATGTAAACATTTATCATAAACACAAAGATATAATAATAACTATATTTATTATTGCCTCTAGGGCATATCTCCAACATACCTATTCGAGGCGACGCCTGGGCCAATAGTCTTCACCAAGTTCCTCCATGTGCACCATGAAATAAGTGATCGCTCTACCCACAACCGACTACAACCAGATTTGATCGGGCATATGTGGGCACACATCGGCAATCGCTAGGCATGGCCTCATATTTCCTCTTGTTGTTTGCTAGGTTTAATCATGAACTATATTTGTATTTGATTGTGAACTATTTAAATTCATGTAATTATGAGACCTGCTTATTATGAAAATTTCTTGAAATCTATCAAAAACTCGCGAGTCCTAGCCGTGTCCGGCCAAAGTGGGTCGCGCCCACTGGGGGCATGCCCTGACCCAAACGGACCGAGACCAAAATTGATTTTTTTTTGTGTATGTAGGCCGTCCCAAACGTAACGATTAGGACAGCTCCCATGTCTAAAATGAGGGGTTCTAGTGCAGAAAACAAAAATTACCTAACAATGAGATTGTTATAGCCAAGATCTATCTATGCAGATGTAAAGTAACGAGAGGTATTCAGTGTTTATAATCTTGAAGACCGAAAGCGGGAATACGTTTCCGTTCAAATGTTGCCGATGTAGTCGAACGACGAAGCCGGCCTCAAGGTCGTCCAGACGTCCAAGCGTCTAGTGCCACAACTGGCGGCATCTTTGCAGTTTTACATGTGTCCAGTGTAGAGATATCCCCCCGGCTCCGGTCCAATAAAACAACGGAAGAAGAAAAGATCTAGACCGACTCCAGTAGAACGATGGTGTGCATATCAGGAGAAGTCTCTATCCCCGTATGCACATCCCAATTGCGGAACCACACATGAGGGGGAATAAGGCAAAGGAAAATTGAGTGATTTGAGGAAGGGGTCATCCTCTCATTATATAGGGGAAAGGAGCAACGCCACCAAGGGATAGCCGCGGTGGGACTAAAGGGAGGCGATGGACGGTGGGGTGGGACCCGTGCGCCATGCTCCATGGTCAGCCGCCCCTCTTGCCCCTTGGGGCGGCTGGACCTCCTACATGGGCCCTTCCCTAAGGGGATTGGCCCAACAAAGAGGTATCCTCGAAATTAATGTTAAATTAGATTCTTAATCGTTAATTCCAACAATTAATATTAAAATCTTATTTAGTTCATTCTCCGTGATTTTAAAACTCATTTTGAATCACTCCGAACTACCTTCAAACTTCCTCGGAACACTTTCGGTTCTCTCTTCTCTCTTCTCCATCGATCTCGCGTCAATCCCTAAGCCTCATCTACAGTTAAGAGTGCCACCCTATGGTTCGGGAATACACAATAATGATCAACACACCTCTTCAATCAATGACCAACTGCGGGATCTGGAAACCCATGATGACCCCCATGAATTACTTGATCGCTTGAACCTTAAATGTCGAGTCTCATTTCCTTTGCTCTTCGCTACCTGGTTTGACCAAGATTTGATCTCCGGTATCTCGATACCTAGTTCAATACTATTACCAACAAACACGTTTACTCGCTTTCATGATATTTCATCCATGTGATCTAGTCACATGCTTGCAAGCTTCATATATATATATGTAATCTCAACGAGTAGGCTCGGGCTATCTATCCATCACTCGGATGGAAAAATCCTGATCTCAATGCATGCGCCTCAACATACCCAACTTGAATACCTGAGAGGTACCTTTATGATCACCATGTTTTGGAGTGATGGTTAATGCAGTCAAGGCAGCCTCTGGTGATTGTGATTAGATATGATCTCACGGTCAAAGGAGTGAGTTAATACAGTTTACTAGCTATTGCAATGTTGAACTTTGTGACTCTATCACATTGCAATACTATGGTTGGGTGTATGTTCATCACATCATTCATCTAATAACATAATCTCATTATCAATTGACATAAATGTCTGAAAGGGTACTTTACCCTATACTATTTTTGGTTGACAATGACACCGTAGTTAGAGCGGACTAATGTTACTTCTAGTGTCTTACAAAGGTTTTAGTCCGATGGTGTGATGGAAGGTCATCAGAGACCCCCCCCCATTTTGATAACGAAACTTTGCGCCGAAGTTTTCCTTTTTATGTAACTTGAGTCCGGTTAGGAACTCCGCACTATTAAGAGGGGTTCTCTCGATGAGATTGTTGGGGATGAATTCTTAAGCCATATACACATCCCATACTCCTACTTGATCCATCACCAAAGAGAGAGGATAAGAAAACATATCTATTAAGCATGTTCTGCAAATCCGGTGTACAGGCCAATTGAACCGGCTCACAGACCGGACCGTTGGGTGTCAGGACCGGAAATCCGAATATCAACCCGGTTTTCTGGTTTACTTACTCCGAGTCTAACCGAGGCTAGAGTCAGTAACCATATTCGGTTGAAGTCTGGTTTTCCGGGCTGAGAACCGGACCGTCCGGTGTGTGGGCCGGTCCAATCGAACTTAAAACCGAATCTTGCAAAAATGACTTGAAACGGCTAGTTTTTCTTCTTGAGTATAAATATCCTTTCTTCCACCTTGAGCAGGCTAGGCATTCAGTTTATATTCTTCTTGAAGGTCTCTCTCTCTCTCCATTGTTGAAATACAAATGCTTGAGGATCTCCCATTCGACCCAACCAAATCAAAATCCCTTTGGTAGAAAGGAAGAGGAGGTCCCGATCTACGTTTCCACCAAGCCAAAGTTCATTCCCTCTTGAATTCATCGAGTTAGCTTGTTACTCTTGGGTTTGTGGGAATCCCTAGGCAGCTAGGGTCGCCCCGGAGGCATTCGGCTTGTGATTCGCTCCGTGGAAAGTTTGTGAGGGTTTGGAGACTACCTTAAAGTCTACCACGAGTAAGTGAGCTATTCCTTCGTGGGATAGGCTCGGATAAGAAGGTGAGCCTTTGTGGCGCGTGAGGAATCCTTCGTGGAACCTCACACCTCTCCAACGTGACGTATCCCCCTTCCCAAAGGTGGTGAACACGGGAATACATCTTTGTCCCCGCGTGCTTCGGTTATTCCTTAACCGACTTACGTGTGTTGTTTACCTTGTGAGAGCCTTCGAGCTTGAAGTGTCTTGTATCATCATCTAGGTTGCCTCACCTAGTTTTCATTTAGGCTCACTTATATTCCGCAAATCCTAAAACTTGCAAAAGATTACAAAGAATTTTGTAGAAACCTATTCACCCCCCTCCTCTATGTTAACCATATTACACTTTCAATATCCATGATTGGGAAACCTCGATCTTCAGTTGACTAGAGGCTACAAGGGACCTGGTTTGTTTGCACACCACACATGTATTAATGTTTCTGCTTTACATAGTATATCATGGTACCAAATTATTATAAACATTTGAGATATGAAAATATAACATCTTTATTATTTGCCTCTAGGGCATATCTCCTTCACAAAATGTGTCGGCCCGCTGGAGATGTCCAAAATACTTTCTCTCTAGAAAAGAATAGACCCCACCTCCTGGGTCGCCTATAGGACGATGGAGTCCCCACAGCCCCTCCACCTACAAAGCCCTTCTCCTTCACCCTTCACCCTGATGCCTCCATAGGATGCCGTCGACAATGGTGGGGTGCCCCCTTTTTTTGCCTACCCAATCATGCTTTGTCACCGCCGTCACATCCCATTTTTTTATGATGCTAGATTGGATCTAGAGGAGGGATTCGGGGTGGCCGTGGAGCGCCTCCTCTAACCTGGCGCCATTTAGAGTCCATGATCCCTCACTCTAGGTTGCTCCGGCCAGCTAAATCGCATGAACTCATCGAAGAGGCGCGCCTACTTGATTGAATCTATAGGTGCGGGATTGACTCTACTAGTAGGCTTGCCTGATACGGGCCACACATTTGTGCACGCCGTTTCCGGGTGAGATTCTATGAAAATGGTTGTACAACATGACCCGTTGTCGATGTGTGATGACCCCTCTATATATATGTCAAGTAAGCCTTAGAGAAAATACTACTTCTCAGTCCTTCGTCGCTCTCTCCCCACATCTAGATGCAGCAGCGCTCGACGTGAACTATTTGTTTTTTCCCTCCTATCTTAGCCCTAGAGAGCGCATTCTCCATGTGAATACACGGAGGCTCCTCGTTCTCTCCTCCTCTTCGTTTAGATCTCATCAAATCCGGGTATGAGGTGTCCTAGGAGGTGACATCGAATAAGAAGCTGGTCGGGTGTGGTCGCATCCAACTGGTATCGGGAGAATCTGGCTTGTGTCGGGCGCATCAGGGCGTTTTCTACCTCCTCTCCCGCCGTATCTGTTGCTGGCTATCGGCAGAGCATGTGGCGGTGGCTGACTCATGGCGTGTCAATCCGTGGATGGCTCTACTGTGTTAGAATCTTCCGTGAGGAGGATGACGATGATGTACTCCCACCGACTGAAAGGTATTAATCTTTGTGCGACCAACCGTTGTACTGATGAACTAGGGTTTCTCTAATTTTTAGTTCCATGAGTGTTATGTTTAGGTTACTGGAAAGTTCTATTTAGGTTACAAAGGCGGCTAAGGAGGCGAAAGTCTTCTTCTACTTCGGGCGAGGGTAGATCGTGCTACTCCGAGACCTCCGGAGAGGAGGAAATTGAAGCGATCAACATCACTAGTCCTCTTTGGCTAGGGGGTGCCGCTTCTTCATCACCATCTTCATCATCTCCAACATTTCACATTCAAAAAAAATCATCTTCAACATTAACACCATCTCCATCTCGAAGATCCACATTGCTCCCCTAATAGTTTATGATGAGATTGAATCCTTGATATTGTTTTAGTGTCTCGTTCATTCTAGTGTAATGCGTGCTGCAGAAGGAGAAAAAATCGAATGACGCTGTAATATTCGCTAGCGGCTAGATTTCAACTTTATAAGACAGCGTAGAAAAGGAACTTTTCAAGAAAGATGGATTCGATGGTTATGGATTGCTATCGTCATTGTCTCGTCCATCGTGCTTGCCCCCGTCGATAGTGGCGCTTGTCTGGTTTGTAGTTGACAGTTGCGTGTAGTCCGGTGTGTCGTGTGCGACGTGACACGCTGAGTAGATGCCTACAGCGAAGCCGGGGAGAGCAAGGACGACGACGCCCTGCATACCCGTCACCCTCCATCGATCCCCTTTCATCCTCGGCGCCCAAGAGCCATGGCTTGGAGGTGACAGTGCATCCCTGCCTGCGCTCGGCAGGTGACCTTCCCTCCCTGGCCGGGCGCGCGCGCTCTCTCTCTCTCGACGGACCAACAGTGACCAAAAAAACGCATTGGGAAATCGCGACGAAGCCCCTGCCGGGCCATCCGCCATCTGACAAAATGTACTCGATTGCTCCTTGAACAGTTCTGGCATGGCTGCGGCATGCAGATGCAGCAGCGCTGCAGCCATACAACTTTGCCAAAGCCATGATTATGCATGCATGTCGTCGTGCTCGTGCTGTACTATCTCTCCGGAACCTGCCCAGGTCCTGCTGCGCCGCTGCTGCTAATAGACCACTGCCATGTCTGGTTTACCTCTCTTCGTCCTTTGCTGGCGCGCAAAGCGACAGTGAGAAGTGGAGAGTAGTTGCACACAGTTGCCAACAGTAGGGGGGAATGGGCAGGGGGACATGGCACGCGACCCATCCGTACCGGAGAGACATGGCATGGCAAGGTTTTTGGTTATCCCGTCAGTCAGGCGCCGGTTTTTTTTGCCCCGCAGGGGCTTTGGTTCGCCCATTTTGGCAATTCTCCATCAACTTTACTCCGTAGAAGCCTTTTGCATGGCTCTAAATAGTGTCATTCCCTTCCAAGTGTCATTACTACTACTATTTATATTTTTGTTTCTTTTTTCTCTTTTATTGTGTGCATCTTTGAAGTTTACATTTGATTTTCGACATTACCTTGTCGTATAGCTAGGTGGGTGTTGATTGGTTACGGACGGCCGATAATTACTGGAACGGATGACGAGATTAACCCGGGCACCATTTTCTTGCGCGCCTCATATCCTGGCAAGTGGCAACGTAGAGCGTGCGCGTGTAGACGACCATACCCGTGTGTGTATATTTTTGTCTCGTATATTAGCTTGATGCGACGGGGTACCGCAGGGTACTCACTGCTCATGCACGGTCCGTCCGTCCTGCAATGCATACCATGCCGCTCCTAAATTGTGAATTGACGGCCAGCGTGATCGAGTGCATCTGCCGCTGGACATCATGTGACGCAGGGAGTTTATCTTTTGTAGGAACAAACACATGGAGGTAGTTAATCAACATGTATGGAGACATACCCGCAAAAAAAAAGGATGCATGTAGACATGGAGTACATGAGTTTTGTATACGCGTTTGAGTCGCTGCGTGCATAGTACTGTAGTTTTTGTTTTTTAGAATGACGTGCATAGTACTGTAGTTTTTTTTTAGAATGACGTGCATAGTAGCTTTTTCGCGCCGCGGCAGCTAGGCGCCAGCGCCAGGTCGTGGGAACGTGGGACGACCAAACAATGAGGGGCCAATTAATCGGCCCACAAAAGAAATTAATCGGTCCACAAAATAGCATTGGCATGTAAAGCGATATGTAGGCAGGGATGAGAAGTTCGGCCCAACACCGTTGCAAACAAAATGCATCATTTCGAGACCGAGCCTGGCCCATGATGCTCCCTAGTGCGTCCATCCCTGGGAGTAAGGCCAACTCCAACGCCCGGCTAGACAGACTCGCGCGTCTGATCCGTCCTTCCGCACCGAGACCATGACCCATCGCATATCCCTAAATCGATATCTATTCCCGGACCTGTCCGTTTTCGTACAAACTGGACCAAAAGTTGACCTCGGTTTGCAAGGGCTCGGACTGAATGTGTGTCCAGGCCGGTCCTCATCTCGCCCCGCGCGTTATACACACAAAATTACAAATAACTTGTTGTTATTACATAAGCATCTAGGCCACGTATCATACACACGAAATTATTAATAACATTACATAAACTAATCTACGAAGCATCAGCCCCGTCTTGGCCGCCTGCGTTATTGGCCACATGTGCCCGCCGGACCACCAAGGTTGTGTTATTGACCACCAAGGCTGTGTTATTGGCCTTTGGCAACAATCCGCTGCTGCCCCTCTTTGGAGTTCATCAACAGGGGACATGCGATGGTATCCATCTTGCCTCTGTTCTTCATGGCCGAATGGTGGATCTCCCTGACTACGTTCTCGTGGCTCTTCAACATTCTGGCTGCAAGCCACTTTGGAGGCTTTTCTACTTCGGCCGAAGGCCCACCGGAGGTGCTGTCCCAAGTGGTTCGTCCCCGGTGACGGCATCGACGCTCCGGCCATCGAGTTCTTGGTGTACTGCGGTGGAGAAGGATCCCAGGGATCGGATTTTTTTTTCCGGCTAGGGTTCCTTTTGTAAAAGTGCATGGCCTGCGTGTATTTGCTTTGTTTTCTGGGCTTTTCTGCAACATTGTAATCCCATCGCTTAATTAATGACAGCTTGGTCCTTCGAGGCCCGATCCTTGTTCCAAAAAAAAATCACAAGAACAGGAGGCATAGTGTGCACGCTCGTAACCTTACTCGGAGTTCCATCCATTCGAATGTGAGGGATTTAGGACAGCCCTGCCAAGGACTTTTGCCACTTAATCTATTTAGGAGTTCTACAAAAAGGACCGGCGACACGAAGGTTCTGTTTGCAGCTTCAGCTGGGAACTTACGCCATTGCCAGCTAGAGAGGTTTTCATTCGGTCCATCCTATTGTTAGTTATATTTGTATTTACATATCTTGAAATTCTAATTATGCCTTTTATAAGTAAGTTTAGTTATATGAAAAATATGGTTGTTCTTTAAGAACACAAATGTTAACATGCATCTACATAAATGTTCAAGTGTATATGAATATATGTCCACGCATATGTACAAAAGTATCATACAACTACTAAAGGGAGATTTCGGTAGATAGTAATTTTTTCCACATAATTCAAAATACATATATCCATGCTATGAAAGAAACTCCTACATGTAATTATTAAGGTCTTATGTATCTCTAAAACACTTTATGTATTATACCAAAACATAAAGTTACATATGAAAAGAGCAACAATTTAAAAATTCAAAGAGTAAAAGAAAGAAAAAATGTATAAATAAATAAAAACATAAAAACACATTAGAAAATAAAACAAAAATATCAATGAAAGAAAGAAGAAAAGATATACCTCTCCGGGCCTTGTTGGGCCACCCCACCAACTGAAGACTTCAACTGCTACTTCACTATTTGCCAACATCTTTGAGCTGCTGGGACAAAGAAAGATGGTGCCCAAGTGTGGATGCATATGTGTGACCCGTTTTCTTGACGATATTCTGTAATTCACGGGGATTTTGCTTTTTTTTGCATAGGTGTATTCTCAAAGTTACAACACTTATCCACGTTTTCCCAAGGAAAAACGTTACAATAACATTACATTCGAAATTGCTTGGGTACATCTTTTTGGAGAGAATTCCTTATTCGACACTACTTCCCAATATGATTCCTTATTTGACACTATTTTTTTTTTACTTCCTTATTTGACCACTTGCGTAAATTTTTTGCCTTGTATGGCACCCTAGTGCATTTCGAGAGCTAACGGGGTGAGTTGGGACCTACAAAGACACTTTTGCCCCTGATGCATAATGTGACAAAATTATAATAAATGGTATCGTGCATGTGATGGAACCGATTATATATAATTCAAAGCATCATTTCCAGGGGTACGTGTGAGCAGTGCTTCAATGCTTTTTCGGAAGTTTTTTGCACGAATTTTAAAGAAAATAGCAAAGGCTGTGATTAGAAGAACTAATAAACCTGCTTTCATTAGGAAGGGTGACGAGGTTTAATCTCGTCAATGCCCATTGTTGGGTTTTGAAGAAGATGGGGATGCTGAAGATCGTGGAATGGTTAACAGACAAGCAACCAGGGGACACGAGATTTACCCAGGTTCAGGCCTCCGGAGGGAAAACCCTACTCCTGCTTGTCTTCTCTTGATTACGGCGGAACCTAAGGTTACAGGGGTGTGCAGATTCGATCTGGCGTGGAGGTGTGTATGCGAAAGTATGAGTCGAGAGATCTAGGTCGTGCCCTCCTGACCTTTATATAGACTTAGGCAGGTCCCGGGCATAGTCCTAGTCGGTTATAAGTTCTAGGGTTTTACCCCTTTAAATTTCCTATCTATGCTAGTCTTACTCTCCAAGGATCCGAAGGCGTCATGGCCTTGGCCACCCGAAAATCTTCATGGGCCAGCGTATATCTGTTGTGGGTCTTCCTTGGGCTGGACCAGGTATGCTGAAGTCACGTACCCGTAGGGTATAACCATGTCAGTAGCCCCCGAGTGATCAGTCGAATCGTAGATTCGGCTGAGGACTCTTCAATCCTTCGGGTGCAACTATGTATTAACAGTATGTGTATAGGGATTGTTGATACGTGTGCCTGACTCACCCGACGGATCAGGGTCAGTTAACTGTCTTAGGACGAAACAACACGATCTTCCTCAGGTTCAAGTCCCTTAACTCGAACCCGGAACATATGCTGGTGTAATTCGACTCAGGCCGCGGAGGACTTACAGGAGTGGAATTCTAGTTATTTTAATTGATGTACCCAACGCGTCCGTCAGGATTTTTCATCACGCATGTTGGCACGGATTTATACTAGCAGAGCGCAGTCGTGTGCGTTGCCAAGCCATCAGATGATATCTGCAGGTCTTATCTTTGCGTCGCAGACGCAGCATCCGAATATTTGTCACCACGGAGGTGCTTCAGGTGGCCAAGAAGAAACATTGCTCACTTAGCATTTTACTGGGGCAAAGTTACCGAAAAAGTTTTGCGTGTTTGATCCGAAAGATCGTAGTCGAAGAATTTATAGGGTGCGCGACCAGCGCTCCCTATGGGAGTAGCCCCCGAGTGTCTGTTCGAGTCGTAGACTCGAGCGGAGACTTTATTCAGGTGTTTTTTCCAGTATTAAGTCCGTAGGACACAAAAAAAATTGGATGCTTAAATCCATCCTCCCTATGGGAGTAGCCCCCGAGTCCGTAGTGGAGTCGTAGAGTCGACGTAGGATTCGAAGAAAAGTTAGTCTTTGTTCATCTTTCGGGTGCGCGGTCAGCGCTCCTGATAGGAGTAGCCCCCGAGTATTTAGTCGAATCGAAGATTCGAGTGAGTACTCTTAGCTTTGAAGCCGAAGAAATGTAGTTGGTGCTAGTATAGCTTTTTTGATGACATCAGTGCTGACGATCAATGACCGCAAGCGTCTGCTACGCCAGAGATGATTTGACTGGACGATCGTGGGTCCCACTTGTTGACCTTGAATTGACCGGTCACGCGATGCGTGGAGATAATTATGGCGTCGCCTCGATTTCCGCGCGTAGTGGACGGCATGGTAACGACGGTTCGTTGTGATGCTGACACGTGTATGGCCAGATCTGTCGTTGGCGTTAGGTCTTCTTGATGGACGGTTGTCGTGCATCGTCTTCGCCGTTATAATCATTGGGGAAAGCTGCAGATTGTTTTTCACCGCATCTACTCTTGTTTTCACTGCCTCCTTGTGTTCCAGAGGTTCTTGCTACGCGCTGCTAGATTCTTCCACATTTCCTTCTTCCCGTCCGCACTCTCACCGTCGGTGCCGCCGGAGCGTGATGGGGAAGACGAAGAAGTCGTCGTCTGCGGTTGGTACCAGCGCCGCCGGAGGGAAGAAAGGCGCCACCACCACCCGTGTCACCGATGGTGGTTGGCGGCGATCAGAGGCGCGGGAGAGTGATCTCCGCAGGCTTCGCGAGCGGGGCTTGATCCCGCAGGATAGGGAGGCTGCTAGACTCCCCGGCAACGAGGTAATCCCCCGTCCCCCCGCTGGGTATCGGGTTATGTTTCTTGCCTTCGTTATTCGTGGGTTTTTCTTCCCAGTCCATGACTTCCTTCGTGGGCTGCTCTTTCTCTATGGCATCCAGCTGCATCATCTTTCGCCCAATTCTCTTCTTCACATTGCTTGTTTCATCACTTTCTGCGAGTGCTGGCTCGGCATCGAGCTGCACTTTGGCCTCTTCCGGAAGCTCTATTCCGTGAAGAGGCAATCCGGCTCGGATGGTGTGTATCCCATTGGGGTTGCATCATCTCTCTTAAGGCCAATATTCTTTTCTTTTCTTTCTCTATGTCTGAATCTGTCCAGTACTGGCGGAGGCGATGGTTTTACATTCGCGACTCCACAGTTGCTGGGCAGCAATTTGGTCTTGCTCCTTTCGACCCCTCCCAGATAATCGAGCCGAAGAGATCCTGGAAAAACCAGCTCTTGGATGGCGAGTCAGCGGAGATAGAGGCCCTTTACCGTCGGGTGGAGGATCTCCAGTTGATTCCTGATAAAGAAGTGAACGGCGTGGATATTATCCGCATGTTTCTCGAGCGTCGGGTGAAGCCACTCCAGGCTAGGGCGCACCCGATGTTTCTTTATACTAGGCGCCGTGACCCGACGAGAGTTTCGGCCGAGAAGCTTTCCCAGGGTGATCTCGACAAGCCCCTCCGTACGCTGTTGAAGTACAAGGCTGGAGAGGATATCCCGGGGAAGTCGTTGACTCCGCCATTTTCTTCGACGCTGGCTGTTTCCACAGGTGTAGATTCGTGCGTGTGGCGCTTTTCTTTGATTGCGTGTTTTTTTTTTTGTTTTCTAACAAACTCCCTTCTTATTCGCAGAGCTTCAAGTTGTCGGGCATGGTACCTCCATTGCCCGAATTATTTCCGGATGCGCCGGATAATGAGGTGGTGGAGTCCGTGTCCGAACTTCCTTCGGCGCGATCGCCAGCTAAAGACGTCAACGAGTCGAGCGAGGACCATAATCGCAAACGATCGCGGAGCTCTAGCGAATCTTCGGATGCATCGACTCCTCCGAATCCCAGAAACCCTCTGTGCCTTGATCGTCACAGTGACGGGCATGGAGGTTCTTCCTCTCCTATTCCTGCCATTCTTGTGCGGGCTGTAGCACCGCACCCGCCAGCGAAGCGGAAGAAGGAAGAAAAGAAGGAAGAGAAAAAGGAGGAGAAGAAGGAGGAGAAGAGAGCCCGAAGGACTCCTCCTGTCTTCGACCTGAGCTCACTGGGCTCGTAAGTTTCGTGTTATACTGCTGTCCCTTTTTCCTTTTTGATTTTGCACTTGTGCTGATTGCTTCGTATGCAGGCATTCCTCCCACGACTCCTCCAGCGATGGTGCTCGGGAGATGATGGGGGAATCGAAAATTGCATCTCCTCCTCCTCAAACGGTGGCAACGTCAGGGAGCATCGCTCCGAATCCTCCTCTGCAGGAGGTGCAGGTGGTTGTGCCTCGGAATTTCGCCAGCGGGCCTTCGGAGTCACCATCAGAGCATGTAAGTTCCTCTGTTTCGTGCCACGGGGGGAGCCCCCGAGTGTCTAAAAAATTTCTTGTCTTCTTCCTTTTTCGAATCTTCGGGGGGGGGGGAAGCCCCCGAGTGTCTTCGTGTGCGAGTTTTGCTTTTATTCCTCTGTGTTGGGCGCAGCCCCCAAGTCCTTTTTCTTACTAGTGTTTCTTTTTCTGCAGCCTTTTGTGCACGAGGCCAAGCGGCTGGTGCAGGAGCGCCTGGTGCTGGAGGCTAATCTTCGGCAGCTTCAAAGTACATGTTTGCCTTTTGGTGCTTCTTTCATTTATTCTGGTCCTGCTCTCTAACGTTTGCTTGTTTTGAATGCAGAGGAGCATAATACTTCTCTCCGTGAGGTCGACGCTCTCAAGAAGAGCCTTGGTCAATCGGAGAAGAAGGCCTAGGTCGCCGTTGGTGCGAAGGAACGCCTCGAGCTAGAGCTGACTAAGGCAGCCGAAGCGAAGGAGCATCTGCAGCAGGAGGCCGCGGACCGTGAGGAGCAGCTGGCCACTGTTGCGGCTGCTCGTGAGAGAGAGGTGGCGGGCAAGCTCATGGCTACTGCCAAGGCTGTTTCGGGTAAGTGTTGTATTTGTGCTTGTTTCTTCGTGTTTCTTGTCTTCTTCTTTACTGTTGTTCTTCATGTCTTCTCTTTTTTTGTCTCAGATGCTGCAGACATCGAGTTTGACCGCGGCGCTCTAGAGCACGGGAGTGCTCTAGATGATGCTACTGCGGCGGTCGAAGATCGCTGCAGCACCGTCGTCAGCTCCCTTGCCAAGGCGAAGGAGGTCCTTGGCCGCTTCTACAAGGAGCTTGTCCCTAAGGGCGTGGCCCTCGATGATGTGGATGCCCTGGCGGAGGCTTTATCAGCCGAAGCGCCTGCGGCGTACAAGAGCAAGCAGAAGGGCATCGGCGTGTCCGTCGGGCTCGCGATGGCCTTGGCGGCTGGAGCGGAGTTGGACCTGCCCCAGATCACCTCCCGGATGCCGACGACCGCAGATGGATCCGAGGTAGCCTTTGCTGCCTACTCTGCTCGCTGCAAGCGATATGGGCCTAAGCTCATTGATTTGCTGTCTAAGTATGCACTGCGGCAGCAGGGCGGGGCCAAGGCTAGGCAGTCCGGCTCCGAGGCGACTCAGGGTGCCTCGTCTTAGGCGTTGTAGACGTAGGATAATTTGTAGTCTGCTTTTGCTGTAAATATTTTGATGAACACCATTCTTGTGCCACGTAGTGGCCTTTTATGTGCTGAATGAAGTCACCTGAGTTGTGCTCTACCACTGTCTGAATGTTTGTGTCCTTTGCTTTTCTGCTGTTCTAGGTTCCTTCGTGTACTGACCCTGTTGACACCTCGCCTGCAGCGCAGCTGCGGCCATCTTTGGATGATCCTTCTCAACTCGCTTTTCTTTGGGACCGTGTGCGTAGTCTTGAGAGGGAGTTGCTTGGGTTGCATGGTCACGCCAACTTTTGGAAGTCCAAGACGGATCGCGGTGCAGCCAGAGAGGAGTACTTGATGGCGGAACTACTTCGGCTATCTGAGCAGCTTCAATGTAAGTTGTTTTTTCTTTCGAGCTGTAGCTCAGTTCTTCGGATGAGCCTGCTGGCCTTGCCTTTTAATGTGCGCAATTGTCGCAGGTGCTAACCTTGCTCCGAGAGAAGAGAAAGAGCGTGTCGCTGTTCGGGTTAATTGCTTGACTCAGTAGGACATGGAGGCTGGTGGCTTCTTTTGGATGGATCGTGACCGTGCCATGGCTCTGGCGACGGTGCAGGATCGTGTGCACCAGGTATCGCGGGTGCTCCGCCAGGTGCAGACGTCGCTTGCCTCGGTGTTTCATGTTATGTTTCCTTTGGATGCCGTGCCGACGAGCCTTGCGGGTCTTCTGTCGAAGTTTCGGAGCGTGAGCAATGTCAAGGAGTTAGTGCGGCAACAGCTCGTCGCTGGAGTGAAGGCTGCTTTATCTCTTGTGAGGCTGCACCGGCCCGATGTAGATTTGTCTGTTGTGGCGGCTGGGCCACCTCCTCGGCCGGATGGTGGTGAGTGGGACATGCGTCCATATTATGCAGCTATAAGGCAGTATGCCGAACAGGTCGTAGATTTGTTTGAGCAGCGTGCTCAGGTTATCCTTCAGAATAGGTAGTACCTGTAAAAGAGATAGATGTAAAATTTTGTATATTTCGACTAGGCGTGTTGTGCCATTTATTGTAAAGGTTTGTTTGTTGTAAGCACGCAGTGCTTTGTTTGAGTACGTGTCCTTTTCGTTTGCCTGACGTTGTCAGCTACTCAGGTGTACACGCTTGATCCTCCGTCGATGAAATCGTGAGGTGGGGGGAGCCCCCGAGTGCGTTTGTATCATAAAGTAAAGATGCAAAATAGTGAATTGAAGTTTGGCGCGAGACACTTAGCTTTATTTATATCGTAATGGAGGAAGTACATTGTTCGGCTGAATAGCCTTGGCTGAAAAGCCTTATTGAAATGTAAAGGGGTAGGTAGCTAGGGGTAGAATCATCGCAAGTGCGCGATGTTCCATGGGTTGGAGTATGCGACTCCAGACTCCACGTGCTTGAGGCGATAGGCGCCACCTGGGATGACTTCGGTGATGACGTAGGGTCCTTCCCATGGTGACTCAAATTTCTTCGGTCGCGTTTGCTTGAGTCGCATGACGAGGTCTCCTTCGACGAAGGACCTTGGGCGCAGCCGGCGGCTGTGGTAGTTGCGGAGACTCTGCTGGTACACCGCTGATCGAGCTGCTGTTATGTCTCTTGCTTCGTCGAGTGTGTCGACGGCGTCTTCGAGTGCAGCCGTGGATTTGGCTTCGCTGTAAGCGACGACCCGGGGGGCCTGGTGGCGTACTTCGGCTGGTAGCACGGCTTCGGCTCGTGCACCATGAAGAACGGCGTGTAGCCGGTGGAGCTGTTTGGCGTAGTCCGTAAGCTCCATAGGACGGATGGTAGCTCTTTCGTCCAGGCTCCAGCTTTCCGTTCGAGTGGACTCATGAGGCGCTTCTTGATACCAGCGCCGATTAGGCCGTTGGCCTTTTCCACTTGCCCGTTCGTTTGCGTGTGTGCCACTGAGGCGTACGTGATGTTGATCCCAAGGCCTTCGCAGAAGTCCTGGAACTCCTCAGAGATGAAGTTCGATCCATTGTCGGTGATGATGCTGTGTGGTACACCGAACCTATAGACGATGGACTCGAAGAACTTGACGGCAGTTTTGCCTTTCTGGTTGGTGACCGACATGGCCTCGACCCACTTGGTGAACTTGTCGACTGCGACCAGGAGGTAAACGTGTCCCCCTTTCGA
Organism: Avena sativa; assembly: GCA_916181665.1. Classification (NCBI taxonomy): domain Eukaryota; kingdom Viridiplantae; phylum Streptophyta; class Magnoliopsida; order Poales; family Poaceae; genus Avena; species Avena sativa. Next base: position 464,665,404 of record OV702283.1, on the reverse strand, counting down.
GGACTTTGGCAGTTTGCCGATCATGTCGAGGCCCCATTGAGCAAAAGGAAATGCTATAGGTATGGGTCTGAGCTCGGACCCGGGTGCGTGCGGTTTGTCGGCGAACCGTTGGCACCCGTTACATCTTCGGACTATGTCCTTTGCGTCGCTCATGGCCGTTGGCCAGTAGAATCCGGCTCGTAGAGCTTTGACGACAAGGGAGCGGCTGCCTGCGTGATGGCCGCAGATGCCCTCATGGATGTCTTGGAGTATGGCTTTGCCGTCGCCGATGGTGACGCACCGTTGTAGTACACCCGTAATACTGCGCTTGTACAGCTCGCCATTGATGATGGTGAAGGCCTTTGACCGGCGAGATATGCGCCGGGCATCTGTCGGGCTGTCAGGTAGTTCTCCGTTTACCAAGAACTGGAGGTATGGTCGCGTCCAAGTTTATTCGACTGCCATGATCTGCATCAGGTTGACCATGGCGACCTCTGTGTCCAATTTTTCGGGTCCTTCATGACCTTCGGGCAGTGTAGCCCCCGAGTGTTCAGCTTCCTCGGGTGATCCTTTGGGGAATTTCCGCTTGATTGATGGTACGCAGATCTATTCGAGGAACACACCTGGTGGTACCTTTGCGCAAGTGGAGCCGATGTTGGCGAGTCTATCGGCCTCCTCGTTGCTTTCTCTTCCGACGTGTCGAAATTCGCAGTCGTCGAATTCTCCTTCGAGTGCGTTGTAGAGAGCGCGGTACGCGATCATGTTTTCGGCGTGTGCGTCGCACTCGTTCATCGTCTGCTGGACGACGAGGTTGGAGTCACCGTAGATGACCAGGCGCGTTGCGCCGCAGATTTTTGCCATCCTCATGCCGTGTATGAGGGCTTCATATTCGGCCTCATTATTGGAAGCTCAGAATTTCATCCAGAGGACGTACTTCATCTTGTCGCCTTGCGGGGAGGTCAGTATGACCCCTGCTCTTGCTCCAGCTTCACGCTTGGAGCCGTCGAAGTGCATCGTCCATGACTGCGACATGTCTGGGGTGTCTGGCAGCTGCAGCTCCATCTAATGTACCAGGAAGTCCGGAAGGACTTGAGATTTGATTGCGAGTCGCTTCTCGTAGACGATGTCCAAGGGTGACAGTTCGATGCCCAACAGGGCCACGCGTCCTGTAGCCTCTGGATTATTCAGGATGCTATTCAGGGGCGCCTCATTGACGACCATCACCTGGTGCTCTTGGAAGTAATGGCTCAGCCGCCGAGCCGTCATGAACACGCCGTAGGCGAGTTTCTGGTAGTGAGGGTATCTTTGTTTTGTTGGCGTGAGTACCTCGCTGAGGTAGTAGATTGGGCGTTGGACCCCGTGGGTCTTGCCCTCTTCGGGTCGTTCGACCACTAGCACGGTGATGACCACCTGGTGTGTGGCTGATATGTACAGCAGCAGAGGCTCGCGCTCCTTTGGTGTGATCAAGACGGGCGAGGTGGAGAGAAACCGCTTGAGGCTTTCGAATGCGTCGTTGGCTTCCGGCGTCCATTCGAATTTATCTGCTTTGCGAGCAGCTGGTAGAATGGTAGGGCCTTCTCGCCCATGCGGCTGATGAACCTGCTTAGCGCCGCTATTCGTCCTGCGAGCTGCTGGACTCCTTTGAGGTTTTTCGGCTTCTCCATCGCCATGATGGCTCTGATTTTCTTCGGGTTCGCCTCGATCCCTCGCAGAGAGATGAAGTATCCAAGCAGCTGACCCGATGGGACGCCGAAGGCGCACTTTTCAGGGTTGAGCTTGATCCTGTAGCGATCGAGGTTGTCGAACGTCTCGCGGAGATCGTCGATAAGTGTCCTTGCCTCCTTGGTTTTTATCACTATGTCGTCAACATAGACTTGGACGTTGCGACCGATCTGGTCCTTGTGGCAGGCCTGCATGCATCGCTGGTACGTGGCACGTGCGTTCTTTAGCCCGAAGGGCATTGTGTTGTAGCAGAATACTCCGAACGGTGTGATAAATGCCGTTTTCTCCTGATCTTCGACCTTGAGTCGAATCTGGTTATAGCGTGAGTAGGTGTCGAGGAAGGAGAGTTTCTCACAACCTGCAGTCGAATCAATGATCTGGTCGATCCGAGGAAGAGGGAAGTGGTCCTTTGGGCAATGCTTGTCTAGTGACGTGAAATCCACGCACATCCGCAGGATGTCCGTGTCCTTCTTTGGGACCATCACTGTATTTGCAAGCCACTCGCTTTCCTTGATTTCCCTGATGAAGTCTGCAGCGAGTAGTCTATTAATTTCCTTGCCGATAGCTTCGGCTCGTGGCTCGGACAGTCTCCTGATGGACTGCTTGACTGGCTTGGTGTCTGGAAAGACGTTGAGTGCGTGCTCGGCGAATTCCCTGGGAACTCCTGGCATGTCCGCAGGACACCAGGCGAAGATTTCCCAGCGCTCACGGAGGAATTCGACAAGCGCGCCTTCCTATGCGGGGCTGAGGTCGTTGGCGATCAGGGCCGTCTTGGAGGCATCAGTTGGATGGACCTGCACCTTCTTTGTGTTGATGGTGGAGTCGAAAGACATGTCAGGTGCGTTTTGCCTTGTGACTGGGGGTGCCCCATTGTCTGTCACCTCACGGAGCCTTACGAGCTCGTCTTGCATGCCGAAAGACTGGGAGATTTTGTTGAAATCCCTGTCGCATTGGTCCGATCGGGTGAAGCTCCCGTGGACTGTGATGACGCCCTTTGGTCCTGGCATCTTGAGTAGTAGGTATGCGTAGTGTGGGACAGCCAGGAACCTTGCGAATGCTACACGCCCAAGGATGGCGTGGTATTGTGATGGCTAGTCCACCACTTCAAATTCGAGTCGCTCCTGTCGGAAGTTGTCCGGCTTCCCGAAGATGACGTCGAGCCCTATTTTGCCCAGGGGGAATATGCCCTTCCCTGGAACGATGTCGTGGAACGTTGTGTCTGACTGTTCCAGGCTGCATTGCTGTAGGGTTCGCAACATAGAAAACAAAAATTTCCTACGATGTGAACTATATACCAAGATCTATCTACTAGATACAAACAACGGGCGAATGTATATCCGTAGAGAACATACCCTTGAAGACTGACAAAGCTTAACGAGTTTAACTTGTGGTTGATGTAGACGATCTCTTGCCGATCTCAAGATCGAGAGGAAGTCCTAGCGTCGCAAATCAGCAGCGCATCCGTGCTCGCACACACGTTCGAGGCACCGAGCAACCTCCACCTCCTCGCTCCAGTGATGCAGCGGGAGCACAACTCTTTCTTGCCGAATAGCCACCGGGAACATGTATCTCGCTAGTCCGAGACCATGGGGGATAAATTCTAGAGGGGGAGAGAGATCCTTCACGAGGAGGTGTGAGAGACAAGTGAGGAGGGGGATCCTTTTATAGGAGGAGGGGGGCACCCAAGGGGGTGGCCGCCGGCCATGGGGGCTGCCCCCTCCCCCCTTCATTCATGTGGGTGGACACTCCACTCACAAAATGCCCTTTAAAATCCCTCCACTCAAAAGTCCACTCAAATTCCCATTAAATTTCCACCAAATTTAATGCAAACTCTCATTAAATAAAACTCTTTTATTTTATTCAGAATTTTGTCAATTACTTTAATGACAAACATTCACAAATAACCCCTTGCTAGAATTCTATTTCACATGCATAACCACTTTATGCAATTTCACCCGAAAACCTGTTTCGGTATCTAGTGAAATAAATTCCTGCGCTTGTTCATTCTTTCGGCATGAAACATTTGCTCCAATTGGATGTCGGTGTCTCTTAAGTGTGTCACCCTACGGTTCGTGAATAATGCGGACATGATCGAGACCCCTCTCGGATCAATAATCAGAAGCGGGATCTAGAGACCCATACTGACTCCCACACATTCAACGATGACTTTCTTGTGATCGTCGGAACCTTTTATGCTAGTATCTTAATCCCTTTGTTTCACGATATATGACATGTCCGAGATTCGATCATCGGTATCTCCATACCTAGTTTGATCTCGTTACCGACATGCACTCTTTTCTCGTTCCTGTGATATAACATTCTAGTGATCAAATCACTTGCTTGCAAGCTAATCAATGTGATATCACCGAGAGGGCCCAGAGTATATCTATCCGTCATCGGGATGAACAAATTCCACTCTCGATCCATGAGCCTCAACATAACACTTTATTAGTTCTGAATCCATCTTTATAATCACCCTGTTACGGTGTGACGGTTGATGTTATCAAGAAACTCTTCCGGTGTTAGTGATTGACATGATCTCATGGTCTAAGGATTAGGATCACTTTGTAAGTTGTTATAGCAATATAAACTCAATGACTTTGATCGTAATGCTATACTTCGGATGAATGTTCATCACACCATTACACTAATGTTGTGATCCCGTTATTAACAACATCCAATGTCCATGATCAGGAAACCTTGATCATCTTGTTAATCAACGAGCTAGTTTATGAGAGAGGCATAACTAGGAACTTTCTGTTTGTTTATTAAACACACATGTATTAACGTTTCCGTATTAATACAATTATAGCATGCAAAATAAACATCTATCATATACTTGGAATACACATAATAAACACTTTATTATTGCCTCTCAGGGCATATTCCCTTCAGTCTCCCACTTGCACTAGAGACAATAATCTAGTTACATAGTGATAAATCTAACACCCATTGAGTTCTGGTGTTGATCATGTTTTGCTCTAGGGAGAGTTTTAGTCAACGGATCTGCTACATTGAGATCCGTATGTACTTTAAAAATCTTTATATCTCCATCCTTGACATGCTCGCGGATGGAGTGAAACCGGCGCTTAATATGCTTGGAATGCTTGTGAGACCTTGGCTCTTTGGCATTGGCAATGGCACCATTGTTGTCACAATAGATCACCATTAGGTCCAATGCGTTTGCCACCACTCCTAGTTCGGATATGAACTCCTTCATCCAAACTGCTTCCTGAGCCGCTTCTGAAGAAGCAACATATTCGGCCTCCGTTGTTGATCCCGCTACCACAGGTTGTTTGGAGCTCCTCCAACTAACCGCTCCGCCATTCATGAGAAATACATATCCGGATTGAGACTTAGAGTCATCCGGATCGGTGTCAAAGCTAGCGTCGACATAACACTTAGCGACGAGCTCTTCTTCACCTCCGTATACAAGAAACATATCCTTAGTTCTTCGTAAGTACTTAAGGATATTCTTGACCGCTATCCAGTGTTCCGAACCTGGATCCGATTGGTACCTACTAGTCAAACTAATAGCATGTGCCACATCCGGTCTTGTACATAGCATGGCGTACATTATAGAGCCTATGGCTGAAGCATAGGGGACTTTGTCCATTATCTCTCTTTCTTCCGCCGAAGCCGGACTTTGAGTCTTACTCAATGTCTTGCCTTGCAACATAGGTAAGAACCCCTTCTTACTTCCGTCCATTTTAAACTTCTTTAAAATCTTATCAAGGTATGTACTTTGCGATAGCCCTATTAGACGCCTAGATCTATCTCTATAGATCTTTATGCCTAATATGTATGACGCTTCACCTAGGTCCTTCATTGAAAATTTGCTGTTTAGATAACTTTTAACACTGTTTAAAAGATCTATATCATTTCCGACCAATAATATGTCATCCACATATAATATCAGAAATGCCACATTGCTCCCACTCACTTTCTTGTAAATACAAGCTTCTCCATAAGTTTGGACAAATCCAAACTCTTTGATCACCTCATCAAAGCGCAGATTCCAACTTCGTGATGCTTGCTTCAATCCATAGATGGATCGTTGAAGCTTGCACACCTTGTTAGTATCATTAGGATCGACAAAACCCTCTGGTTGTATCATATACAACTCTTCTTCAATATTACCATTGAGAAACGCGGTTTTGACATCCATCTGCCATATCTCATAATCGAAATATGCATCAATTGCTAACATAATCCTAACTGACTTTAGCATCGCTACGGGAGAGAAAGTCTCATCGTAGTCAACTCCTTGAATTTGTCGAAACCCCTTTGCGACAAGTCGAGCTTTATAGACGGTCACATTACCATCAGCATCAGTTTTCCTTTTGAAAATCCATTTGTTCTCCACGGCCTTTCGGTCGTGAGGTAATTCCACCAAGTTCCAAACTTGATTTTCATACATGGATTCCATCTCGGATTTCATGGCTTCTAACCATTTGTTGGAATCCGGACTCGTCATCGCTTCTTCATACGTCGCAGGGTCATCATTTTCATCGACCATGAAATTCATGACAGGATTTCCGTACAGCTCGGGAGCTGCACGCGTCCTGTTTGACCTGCGAGGTTCGGTAGTACTCTCTTTCGGAGTTTCATGATCATTATCATTAGTTCCCTCTTCAACAGGTGGATCCAACTCCGGAACAACTTCCGGCGCTGCGCTACTCGCCATACTTTGAAGAGAAGGTTCCACAACCTCTTCGAGTTCTACCTTCCGATTACTCACACCTTTCGCGAGAAACTCTTTCTCTAGAAAGGATCCATTCTTGGCAACAAAAACCTTGCCCTCGGATCTGTGATAGAAGGAATACCCAATAGTTTCTTTAGGGTATCCTATGAAGACGCATTTTTCCGCTTTGGGTTCGAGTTTATCCGGTTGAAGTTTCTTCACATAAACATCGCATCCCCAAACTTTAAGAAATGACAGCTTAGGTTTGTTTCCAAACCACAATTCATACGGTGTCTTTTCAACGGATTTAGATGGTGCCCGATTTAAAGTGAATGCAGCAGTTTCTAGTGCATAACCCCAAAATGACAACGGCAAGTCCGTCAGAGACATCATAGATCGAACCATATCTAATAAAGTACGATTACGACGTTCCGACACACCATTTTGCTGTGGTGTTCCGGCAGGTGTGAGTTGTGAAACAATTCCACACTCTTTCATGTGAGTGCTAAACTCGTAACTTAGATACTCACCTCTACGGTCGGACCGTAGAAATTTGATCTTTCTATTACGATGATTTTCCACTTCATTCTGAAATTTCTTGAACTTTTCAAAGGTTTCAGACTTGTGTTTCATCAAGTAGATATAACCGTATCTACTCAAATCATCCGTGAAAGTAACAAAATAACGATATCCACCTCGCGCCGACACACTCATTGGACCACATACATCAGAATGTATGATTTCCAATAAATCTGTCGCCCGTTCCATTGAACCGGAAAACGGCGTTCTAGTCATCTTGCCCATAAGGCATGGCTCACATGTATCAAATGATTCATAATCAAGTGATTCCAAAAGTCCATCCGAATGGAGCTTCTTCATGCGTTTAACGCCAATATGACCTAGACGGCAGTGCCACATATATGCGGATATATCATCATTAAGTTTAATCCTTTTAGCATCAACATTATGAATATGTGTAACATTATCATCGAGATCAAATAGAAATAAACCATTCATCATCGGTGCATGACCATAAAAGATTTCATTCATATAAATGGAACAACCATTGTTCTCATATTTAAATGAATAACCACTTCGCATCAAACACGATCCAGATACAATGTTCATGCTCGGTGCAGGCACCAGATAACATTTATTCAAGTTTATAACTAATCCCGACGGCAAGTGGAGAGGCAGCGTTCCGACGGCGATCACATCAACGCTTGATCCATTGCCGACACGCATCTTGACCTCACCCCTTGCTAGAGGTCGCTTGTTCCGCAGCCCCTGATTCGAGTTACAAATATTAGCAACTGAACCGGTATCAAATACCCAGGTGCTACTGCGAGCACTAGTCAAGTACACATCAATAACATGTATATCATATATACCTTTGTTTGCCTTGCCGGCCTTCTTGTCTGCCAGATACTTGGGGCAGTTGCGCTTCCAGTGGCCAGTCCCCTTACAATAGTATCACTCGGAATCAGACTTAGGTCCAACTCGGGGTTTCTTTTCAGGCGCGGCAACAGGCTTGCCGCCCTTACTTCCCTTCCGTTTTCCCTTCTTGTCTTTCTTGAAACCAGTGTTCCTATTGATCATCAACACTTGATGTTCCTTTTTGATCTCCACTTCTGCAGTTTTAAGCATTGACAGAAGCTCGGGGAGAGACTTCTTCATGCCTTGCATATTATAGTTCATCACGAAGCTCTTATAGCTAGGTGGCAGAGACTGCAGAACACGATGGATGCCTAAGTCAATGGGAATCGATATTCCCAAGGACACAAGGTTATCGGCGTAACCCGACATCTTGAGTACATGCTCACTAACAGAGTTGTGCTCTTCCATCATGCAGCTAAAGAACTTTTCTGAAGCGTTGTAGCTCTCTACAGCAGCATGTGTGTCGAAAATCATTTTCAACTCACCCATTGTATCAAATGCATTGCCGTTTTCGAAACGCTTTCGAAGTTCCGGCTCTAGCCCATACAATATGCCGCAATGAACTAAGTTGTGGTCCTCCTGACGAGTCTGATAGACATTCTTCTCCTCGTCAGGGGCATCATCTAAAGGTGGGGGGCCTAACGGCGCTTCTAGCACATATTGCTTTTGTGCAGCAGAGAGGAGAATCCTCAAATTCATGGCCCATTCGGTAAAGTTGCTACCGTTCGTTGCTAGTTTCTCTTTCTCCATGAACACATTGAAATTAAAAGCAGGTGGTGCCATCTACAACAGAATTTGTAAAGTTTAGACTAAGTGTATGATAGATTGAGTTCAACTAATCTATATTACGAATGAACTCCCACTCAAAAACGACATCCCTCGTGCCTTTTTGGTGATTACATGAACCAAATCCACTACACCAAGTCCGATCATCACGTGAGTCGGTATAGCTTCAAAGGCGAGCATCAAATGGGCATCATATCAACTATATGACTCATGCTTAACCTTTCGGTCCGTGTTCCGAGGCCATGTCTGTACATGCTAGGCTCGCCAAGTTAGAACCTTAGTATTCGCGTGTGTAACTGTTTTACACCCGAAATATGGTCGTGGATCCAAGAACACCCGATCATCACGTGATGTCTTGGAGCGACGAAAACATAATCGGTGCATACTAAAGGAAGAACACATTCTTATCTTGGTATTTAAATGAGGGATCATATTATTATGCTAACAAAGCGCTAAACAAGCAATATAAGATGCTATCAAACATCATATGTTTATTAGTGAAATTATATGGTTCCCGCAGATGATCTCTATCATGTGCATCGTGGTATGATCACTATCATACCTATATGTGTAAATCCAAGGTCTATGGATTTTACACGCTATGTGTGTTGTAAGAGTATCGTCTCATACTTCTAATTACAACACTTCCATATCATAACACTAGCCCAGCAACAATCTAAACTAGACGCCTCTAATTTATCCATTGCAAGTTTTACGTGGCTTAGGGCTTTCGAGATAGAACCGTTCTTACCTACGAACATGAACCACAACGAGGATAATCAAATTGTTGACAACTCGCTTGCAAAATAGATATTGACTATAGTAGGAGAGACAGACACCCGCTAGCCACTTATGCAAACTAGTTGCATGTCAAGCGTGGAACGGGTCTCATGTGCGAGGACATGTAAAGTTTGTCCGGGCCGCTTCATCCCACTATGCCACCAATATCCAAAATTACAACAAAGGAGCAACAACATGATCATCATCGCCCACATACTCATATGTGTACTACCCGTGTAAAGTATCTACGCATAGATCCGGCTCTGATACCACTGTAGGGTTCGCAGCATAGAAAACAAAAATTTCCTACGATGTGAACTATATACCAAGATCTATCTACTAGATACAAACAACGGGAGGATGTATATCCATAGAGAACATACCCTTGAAGACCGACAAAGCTTAACGAGTTCAACTCATGGTTGATGTAGACGATCTCTTGCCGATCTCAAGATCGAGAGGAAGTCCTAGCGCCGCAAATCAGCAGCGCATCCGTGCTCGCACACACGTTCGAGGCACCGAGCAACCTCCGCATCCTCGCTCCAGCGATGAGGCGGAAGCACAAATCTTTCTTGCCGAATAGCCACCGGGAACATGTATCTCGCTAGTCCGAGACCATGGGGGATAAATTCTAGAGGGGGAGAGAGATCCTTCACGAGGAGGTGTGAGAGACAAGTGAGGAGGGGGGCTCCTTTTATAGGAGGAGGGGGGGCACCCAAGGGGGTGTCCGCCGGCCATGGGGGCTGCCCCCTCCCCTCCTTCATTCATGTGGGTGGACACTCCACTCACAAAATGCCCTTTAAAATCCCTCCACTCAAAAGTCCACTCAAATTCCCATTAAATTTCCACCAAATTTAATGCAAACTCTCATTAAATAAAACTCTTTTATTTTATTCAGAATTTTGTCAATTACTTTAATGACAAACATTCACAAATAACCCCTTGCTAGAATTCTATTTCACATGCATAACCACTTTATGCAATTTCACCCGAAAACCTGTTTCGGTATCTAGTGAAATAAATTCCTGCGCTTGTTCATTCTTTCGGCATGAAAGATTTGCTCCAATTGGATGTCGGTGTCTCTTAAGTGTGTCACCCTACGGTTCATGAATAATGCGGACATGATCGAGACCCCTCTCGGATCAATAATCAGAAGCGGGATCTAGAGACCCATACTGACTCCCACACATTCAACGATGACTTTCTTGTGATCGTCGGAACCTTTTACGCTAGTATCTTAATCCCTTTGTTTCACGATATACTACATGTCCGAGATTCGATCATCGGTATCTCCATACCTAGTTTGATCTCATTACCGACATGCACTCTTTTCTCGTTCCTGTGATATAACATTCTAGTGATCAAATCACTTGCTTGCAAGCTAATCAATGTGATATCACCGAGAGGGCCCAGAGTATATCTATCCGTCATCGGGATGAACAAATTCCACTCTCGATCCATGAGCCTCAACATAACACTTTATTAGTTCTGAATCCATCTTTATAATCACCCTGTTACGGTGTGACGTTTGATGTTATAAAAAAACTCTTCCGGTGTTAGTGATTGACATGATCTCATGGTCTAAGGATTAGGATCACTTTGTAAGTTGTTATAGCAATATAAACTCAATGACTTTGATCGTAATGCTATACTTTGGATGAATGTTCATCACACCATTACACTAATGTTGTGATCCCGTTATTAACAACATCCAATGTCCATGATCAGGAAACCTTGATCATCTTGTTAATCAACGAGCTAGTTTATGAGAGAGGCATAACTAGGAACTTTCTGTTTGTTTTTTAAACACACATGTATTAACGTTTCCGTATTAATACGATTATAGCATGCAAAATAAACATCTATCATATACTTGGAATACACATAATAAACACTTTATTATTGCCTCTCAGGGCATATTCCCTTCAGTCTCCCACTTGCACTAGAGACAATAATCTAGTTACATAGTGATAAATCTAACACCCATTGAGTTCTGGTGTTGATCATGTTTTGCTCTAGGGAGAGTTTTTGTCAACGGATCTGCTACATTGAGATCCGTATGTACTTTACAAATCTTTATATCTCCATCCTTGACATGCTCGCGGATGGAGTGAAACCGGCGCTTAATATGCTTGGAATGCTTGTGAGACCTTGGCTCTTTGGCATTGGCAATGGCACCATTCTTGTCACAATAGATCACCATTAGGTCCAACGCGTTTGCCACCACTCCTAGTTCGGATATGAACTCCTTCATCCAAACTGCTTCCTGAGCCGCTTCTGAAGCAGCAACATATTCGGCCTCCGTTGTTGATCCCGCTACCACAGGTTGTTTGGAGCTCCTCCAACTAACCGCTCCGCCATTCATGAGAAATACGTATCCGGATTGAGACTTAGAGTCATCCAGATCGGTGTCAAAGCTAGCGTCGACATAACACTTAGCGACGAGCTCTTCTTCACCTCCGTATACAAGAAACATATCCTTAGTTCTTCGTAAGTACTTAAGGATATTCTTGACCGCTATCCAGTGTTCTGAACCTGGATCCGATTGGTACCTACTAGTCAAACTAATAGCATGTGCCACATCCGGTCTTGTACATAGCATGGCGTACATTATAGAGCCTATGGCTGAAGCATAGGGGACTTTGTCCATTATCTCTCTTTCTTCCGCCAAAGCCGGACTTTGAGTCTTACTCAATGTCTTGCCTTGCAACATAGGTAAGAACCCCTTCTTACTTCCGTCCATTTTAAACTTCTTTAAAATCTTATCAAGGTATGTACTTTGCGATAGCCCTATTAGGCGCCTAGATCTATCTCTATAGATCTTTATGCCTAATATGTATGACGCTTCACCTAGGTCCTTCATTGAAAATTTGCCGTTTAGATAACTTTTAACACTGTTTAAAAGATCTATATCATTTCCGATCAATAATATGTCATCCACATATAATATCAGAAATGCCACATTGCTCCCACTCACTTTCTTGTAAATACAAGCTTCTCCATAAGTTTGGACAAATCCAAACTCTTTGATCACCTCATCAAAGCGGAGATTCCAACTTCGTGATGCTTGCTTCAATCCATAGATGGATCGCTGAAGCTTGCACACCTTGTTAGCATCCTTAGGATCGACAAAACCCTTTGGTTGTATCATATACAACTCTTCTATAATATTACCATTGAGAAACACAGTTTTGACATCCATCTGCCATATCTCATAATCGAAATATGCAACAATTGCTAACATAATCCTAACTGACTTTAGCATCGCTACGGGAGAGAAAGTATCATCGTAGTCAACTCCTTGAATTTGTCGAAACCCCTTTGCAACAAGTCGAGCTTTATAGACAGTCACATTACCATCAGCATCAGTTTTCCTTTTCAAAATCCATTTGTTCTCCACGGCCTTTTGGTCGTGAGGTAATTCCACCAAGTTCCAAACTTGATTTTCATACATGGATTCCATCTCGGATTTCATGGCTTCTAACCATTTGTTGGAATCCGGGATCATCATCGCTTCTTCATACGTCGCAGGGTCATCATTTTCATCAACCATGAAATTCATGACAGGATTTTCGTACAGCTCGGGAGCTGCACGCATCCTGTTTGACCTGCGAGGTTCGGTAGTACTCTCTTTCGGAGTTTCATGATCATTATCATTAGTTCCCTCTTCAACAGGTGGAGCCAACTCCGGAACAACTTCCGGCGCTGCGCTACTCGCCATACTTTGAAGAGAAGGTCCACAACCTCTTCGAGTTCTACCTTCCGACTACTCACACCTTTCTCTAGAAAGGATCCATTCTTGGCAACAAAAACCTTGCCCTCGGATCTGTGATAGAAGGAATACCCAATAGTTTCTTTAGGGTATCCTATGAAGACGCATTTTTCCGCTTTGGGTTCGAGTTTATCCGGTTGAAGTTTCTTCACATAAACATCGCATCCCCAAACTTTAAGAAATGACAGCTTAGGTTTGTTTCCAAACCACAATTCATACGGTGTCTTTTCAACGGATTTAGATGGTGCCCGATTTAAAGTGAATGCAGCAGTTTCTAGTGCATAACCCCAAAATGAAAACGGCAAGTCCGTCAGAGACATCATAGATCGAACCATATCTAATAAAGTACGATTACGACGTACCGACACACCATTTCGCTGTGGTGTTCCGGCAGGTGTGAGTTGTGAAACAATTCCACACTCTTTCATGTGAGTGCTAAACTCGTAACTTAGATACTCACCTCTACGGTCGGACCGTAGAAATTTGATCTTTCTATTACGATGATTTTCCACTTCATTCTGAAATTCCTTGAACTTTTCAAAGGTTTCAGACTTGTGTTTCATCAAGTAGATATAACCGTATCTACTCAAATCATCCGTGAAAGTAACAAAATAACGATATCCACCTCGCGCCGACACACTCCGGAGGCGGGTGGGCCACGAGTGCGGACTTATGCATGGCTCTTTTCGGGTCCCCCTCCGGAGGTGGGTGGGCCGCAAGATACGCAGTGGCTGCCATGATCGCAGCTTGCGGTGTCTTCGGGATGATGTTGCCGTCGGCATCCATCTCCATGAACGATGTGTGGATAGTTCGGGTCACATCACGGCGCTCCCTGGGATCCATGTTCTCCACCCGAGAGCGGTGCTTGTTTCCCTGGTTTCCGTTTGTGCTAGAGCCGGGGGCCATGGCGGAGAGCGCAGCTCGTCGCGCGCTGGACTCAGAGGCTGCTTGCTTGCGTTTGTCGAGTGTTTCCTGCATCTTGACTTGCTTCTTGTGCTCCTCGATGAGGAGGAAGTGGTATGCCATCAGTAGTTCACGTGAGGCGTCTGCAGGTAGGACTATGTCGCCTGCTACGGCGCGGCGTGCCTGGACCCATCCTTCTTTGCTAAGTTGGATGACGTGGCCGTTGTCTTCCTCGTCGGGTGGGGGGACTGGCTTCTTCTGTTCCCGCCGTTTCCGCCGTTTCTGTCCTGCAGGTTGGGGTTCGTGTTGGGCGGCGGGTTAGGCGTTTGCTATTCCTGGATGACTGCGGCGCATTGGTAGCGCTCGTAGATTGGTCCACTGCTGCCGCAGCTTTCGGATCCGGAACCGTAGGTCCCCTCATCTGAAGGTGGATCGCACAGATCGGAGTTGCAGCTGCTGCTGTCGTAGAACTCATCTGTTGATGATGATGTGCGTAGCACAGGGTGTGGAGCCCACGAGGCAGGCCTGATTGATGGTAGGGGCACCCGCTTAGGAAGGCGGAGGGTGCCAGTCTGACCCACCTGGAAGCAGAAGCTCCCGAATAGGATCTCGAGTCCGTCGCCTACGGGCTCGAAATCTTTCATGGTGGCCGGCGAGTGGGCGGTGAAGTCGAAAGCGCTGAAGAGGAGGTGACTCTCCGTCGCCGCAGAGTTGTAGATCGATCGGGTTGGGACCGTCACGACCGCACAATCAGCAGCCCCGTTTCCCACAGACGGCGCCAATTGACGAGGTTTAATCTCGTCAATGCCCATTGTTATGGACTTGGGTGTTGGAGAAGATGGGGATGCTGGAGATCGTGGAACGGTTAACAGACAAGCAACCAGGGGACACGAGATTTACCCAGGTTCAGGCCCCCGGAGGGAAAACCCTACTCCTGCTTGTCTGCTCTTGATTACGGCAGAACCGAAGGTTACAGGGGTGCGCAGATTCGATCTTGCGTGGAGGTGTGTATGCGAAAGTATGAGTCGAGAGATCTAGGTCGTGCCCTCCTGGCCTTTATATAGACTTAGGCAGGTCCCGGGCATAGTCCTAATCGGTTACAAGTTCTAGGATTTTACCCCTTTGAATTTCCTATCTATGCTAGTCTTGCTCTCCAAGGATCCGAAGGCATCATGGGCCTTGGCCACCCGAAAATCTTCATGGGCCAGCGTATATCTGCTGTGGGCCTTCCTTGGGCTGGACCAGGTATGCTGAAGTCACGTACCCGTAGGGTATAACCATGTCAAAGGGACAATCTGATCACTGATTCATGGAAGAGAGATAGGAACTGCAGCGTCACGAGGCCATGACCCAGTACAGTCGTACACGTTTTATGGCTGCAGAACAAAGTTTAACAGTTGTGCAGACGGCCGGAGATGTAAGAGATGAACTTAATTACATATCGTTGCCTGTCTAGACCCGTTCGAACCCTTGCGGTCGTGATGCTGGCATGCCACATCGTCATGACTACAACTGCAGCCAGTGACCACCGTCTTGGACAAAATTGCCGCCGGTTCTCCGATGCCTGACACCATGTACGTGTCTCCGTTTGCATGAACTGATCAGCCACATGACCCTGACTGAGTTCGCCTTCTCCAAGGTATGGCCATGGCTTTATTTTGTCAGCCGTAAGAACGTACGTGAGTCGTGGGTAAGTTGCACAGGCTATGGTTCCAATCTTTCTTCAGCCTGAATATTAACGAGCGGTAATAAAAAAAAGACAGAGGAAGCGATCGCGATCGAGCGGGTGGGTAGTTTGGTTTTTGAAAAAGTAAACTAACGGAAGACTCTAACGGAACTAACGGCGGTGTCTTTTAAGGCGAACAAATTATACAAGTGGTCAAAATAGGAAATATATTTTTTAGTGTCAAAAAAGAACTATATTAGAAAGTAGTGTCAAATAAGGAATTCTCTAATCTTTTTGGCAGTCGGGCCCTATAGGTCATATCGAACTCTTTGGGAGGTATGTGTTTTCTCTCCGTCGAGATCTCTACTTGATCGGTAGCTGAAAGTACCTTGCTGTAAGAAATGTTAATTCCAGTCAAAACAATTTACCTACGTTTCGAATTTTATTTTTTTAAATGACCAAATAAGTTGCGGCAATGCAGAAAGGCTTTCTCGAGCATTCATCCATGAGGCTGGTACAATTCCATGTGCTGTTAAATTTTATCACCCTTCAGGGAATGTTGTAGCATGTGACTTTGTGAAAAAATGAGCGCTTGGGACGTTGTGACTTGTGACATGTGTTGCTTTGTGTTGAATTTGGGGTAGCAAACTTTCTACGTGGAAATTTTGAATCCAGAATTTATCTGCATTATTAATTCGACGGTAAAATACCTATAATTCCAGTATGTCGTATGGGGAACAAACAGGGTCTCTTCTCAGTTGTTGCCTGTTGGGCTTGCGCTTGTGCTTAGATTTCACAACCTGTGTTTGACGTTGGTGGGCTGATTACTGTTGGGCTTGACCCAACTCGTTTGTACTGACACTTTCTAGCCGGCTGCTTTTGCTTATGTGCGGATACATAGAGGAAAGCCTTTTTTTTTGTTTTTGATAAAACCAGAGAACACTTAGTGGGTTCATCGCCTATTTGGTACAAGCCCAACTTATAGTTGGAAGTCCTCCGCCAAAACGAAAAGGAAAATGATACCACTCTCCCGGGGATCGCATCCCTCGGGGTGGACGGTTCACGGAACGCACTGGGTCTGTTGTCCTTGTCTTACACGTGCATGACTCTATTGCTTTTTGCGTTCGTTTTTTGCTAGCTCATCTGTGCCGCCAATCCACGCACCTGTCCCCGCGATTTGCTACAACTACGTGTTGGGATTTGCTACTTTAGTCGGCGACTCTGCTACGTACGGCGTCGAGGGTCGCTACATGGGCCAATGGCGACGCTATGTGCCTGACAGTGGTGCTACAAGTAGGGGTGGAATCGAGCCGAGCCGAGCCGGCTCGTGGCTCGGCTCGTGAAAGCTTGACAAAATCGAGCCGAGCCAAGGCTCGGCTTGGTACTGAAAACCCACTGTAAAACGGGCTCGTGGCTCGGCTCGAGACGGCTCGTGGCTCGTTCGAACGGCTCGACGAGCCGGCAAAAAATCGCGTCCTCCCCCCGAAAAAAACTTCCCCCGCGCTCCGCCCCTCGCTCGGCCCGTCCCTGACCCCCCTCCCCGACCCCGTCACTCTGTCTCTCGCTCTGGCGATTGGCGAGGCGAACCTGGCGGCCTCCTGGTTCCTCCCCGTCGGCCGTCGCTCGCCAGGCCGCCACCAAGGACAAGAACGGCTGCTTCCTCCACACCACCAAGGTCCGTCGCCGGCTGCCTCCTCCTTCCCTTCTTCCTGCTCTGCTCGCGCGCTACTCCAGGCCTCCAGCTAGGGTTAGGGTTAGCGGGGGGGCGCTGCTCGCGGGGGGTGGGGGAAGGCTCTGCTCGCGCGCGGGGGGGAGGGGGGGGGGGGGCAGGCCCAGTGCTCTGCTCGCCGGAGGGGCAGGCCGCCAGACCTCCGGCCGCCTAGGATCAGGCTGCTGCTGCTGCTTCGCAGAGAGAGAGAGATCAATATAATGCTTAGCTGAAACTGTTGAAAGGAAATTGGTGCATGAGTTATGTCCTTGTTTATTACTTGTGCGATGTGTTGGTTTTTCTCTGTTGTTGTGCTATTCATGAGCAGTTGTAGTCTGTTCCGAACCCGTCTCTTGGGATCTTGTAACATTGTCTGAATCTTGACCAGTTGCATCTACAGTATCAGTCAGCAGTGGCACTTTGCTCCCCTTCTGATTGCTACCGTTTGGTGGCCATGTATCTTGGTTGGTCGTGGGACGAATGCACTACTGCTTGGGATCTGACATTAGTTTTTCTTACTTTAAGCAAGGTTTCTGAAAGTTTGGGGGTGACCAGCCTTTTTTGCACTACTCCCACTTGTGCGTTGTGTTCTTTTTAGTGATAATATCTGGCAGTACCATTAATGTGATAATATCTAGTTGTAGGAAATATAATTTTTTTTTGTTAGTACCATTGTTGTGATAAAATCTTGCTTCTTTTTAGTCTTGTCGGTAACATTGTGACTGTCTAAAATTGTGAAGGATAAAGAAAATGCAACCGGGGCGGGAGAGTGAAGGATCGCAAGCACGTCTAAGGAAGCCGCAAGGGCAGGGAAAGAGGCATGCATACAACAAGGCGATGCAATCGCGGACTGCAGCTATGCTCGGCATATCTTCAACTATACATGCATCGTCTCAACCAGTAGTACCTAATTTGAGCCGGCAGCAACCAAT
Source organism: Avena sativa (assembly GCA_916181665.1). Classification (NCBI taxonomy): domain Eukaryota; kingdom Viridiplantae; phylum Streptophyta; class Magnoliopsida; order Poales; family Poaceae; genus Avena; species Avena sativa. The sequence goes on along the minus strand of OV702283.1, from coordinate 464,647,035 downwards.
TCGCCTCCACAAATGGTAATTTTGTTTCACCTTTTTGTAATTGAACCCGCAACAGTAGTACATCTATTGTCTTAATTTAATCTTTGTGATTACTCTATGTGCAGGCTCAAACAATTGAGACCGATGAGGAAGAAAATTCTTATGACAAGAATGATGCCATGTCGGATGATGATGTATTTGTTAGTGGTCATATTGACATATCCGATGATGGGAATTCTGCTGGTACTGATGGTGGGGTTTCTCAGAGAGGGAAGAAGCGACAAAAGGGAATGAAGGTTGGTCCGAAGGTTATCGTTGAATCGAGTGTCAAGTCTAAGTCAGTTGTATGGGAGCACTTCGACACGGTTCCTCGGCCATCCAAAGAGGATCCTACTGTTGAGGTGATAATGGCACAATGCAAGTATTGCAAGAAGTATTTCTCATACAACAAGGACAATGGGGGAGCCACTTCCCATCTGTTGCGACACTATAGCAAAGCATGTCCAGATTATAAGGTCGCTATGGCAAAGGTGGCTAGTCAAACCCTTCTCAACTTTCAACCATCTAATGCAAGTGATACCGGTATTCCTGTTTTGCAATCTTCTATGGAGTATAGTCAAGAAGAAGCTAAAAAATTAATTGCTAAAATGCTGATTTGTCATGATTATCCATTTAAGATGGTAGAGCACACATGGTTCAACATAGTGATGAAATATTTAAATCCTCGGTATGAGTTTATTGGTAGAAAAACCATTAGAAAGGAAAGCATGAAGGTGTTTGAATCTGAGAGAGATAGCCTTATGAAGGTTCTTAAAGGTGTGGATAACATAGCTTTAACTACTGATTTGTGGACATCCAACCAAACACTTTCCTACATGTGTTTAGTTGCACATTTTATTGATAAAGATTGGAAAATGCAATGTCGTGTGCTGAATTTCGTGGAGTTGGACCCTCCACATAGTGGAAATGTGATTTCTCAAGCTGTGTTTGAGTGTGTGGCTGCATGGAAGATAGAAGATAAAATCATTTCGATCACTCTAGATAATGCAGCCAACAATGATGTAGCTGTCCGCAATTTGAAGGCTATGTTTGCTGCTAGAATCTCCTATTGTTTTGTTCCTAAATATTTCCATGTTCGTTGTTGTGCTCATATTATTAATTTGGTGGTCACTGATGGGACTGCAACCATCTCCCCTTTAACAACCAATGTGAGGGAATCTGTTAAGTACATCAAGAAGTCGGTATCTTGATTGCACAAGTTTGTAGAAATTTGTCGGTTTCTTGCAATCACAATTGGAGAGGGGCTGAAACTAGATGTGACCACAAGGTGGAATTCAACTTACCACATGTTAAAAACAGCCATTACCTATAGAGATGCAATAGATTCTTATGCGGACAGCGATGCAAATTATAAATGGAAGCCATCAAATGATGAATGGACATTGTTCAATACCATTACACCTATACTTGCTTCTCTGGCTGAGGTGTCCACTGCATTCTCTGGCTCTACATATCCTACTTCGAATATATTTTACCCTCACATTGTCAATGTCAAGATTACACTTACAGAGGCATGTAGTTCCACCAACCCAGCTTTGAAAACTATGGGGGAGGCAATGTTGGACAAATTCAACAAGTATTGGGAAGAACCCAATAATGTCATGGTGATTGCTACTATTCTTGACCCAAGGTACAAGCTTAAATACATTAAGTGGGATTTTAGAAAGATATATTCTGAAGAGAAAGCTACTACTGAATATAATTTGATTGAAACCGAGTTAGCAAAGCTGTATGACACTTATGATATACATCATTGTTATGATAAAGCTGATTCTTATAGACCCGTTGCATCCTCATCTACACCTATGGATACAAGTTCATCTTTGCCATCAAGTGCCAGCGAGTTTACCTCATACTTAAGTGAGACTTCTGTGGAGACATCAAAGAATGAGATTGATAAGTATCTTGGTGAGGCAAATGAGAGCTTGCTAAACAAAAAAAATGATGTGCTATTGTGGTGGAAGCTGAATGCCCATAGATACCCCGTCGTGTCAAAGATGGCAAAGAATTTCTTGTCTATACCGGCGACTTATGTGTCTTCGGAGTCTACTTTTAGCACCGGGGGGGGGGGCGAGTTCTAGATGACTATAGGAGCTCTCTAAACCCAGCGATGGTGGAGGCGCTGGTGTGTGCTTCTAGTTGGATTAAAGGTGCTCACAATGACAACAAAGTCTCGCTGGATGTGGTATGTGCCTTGATGGTTCATTTTGTTGCTAGTTAGTCTACTATACTATATCTTATGCATACCTAACTTTCATCATTTTCACTCTTTTAGGAACCAGATGATATTGATGATGTCGAGTGTATTCCATTTCCAAAAAGCGTGGTGGGGAGAAACTAGTAAGTATATAGTGCTAGTTTGTTTCTCTACTTGCTGTAAATTTTTGTACAAGAACACAAGTAATGCAAAACTCATTATATAATGCCATTTCGCTCACTTACTGCAACATATCTGATGCAAAACCATGTTTGTGATGATTTCTTTTTGTCTTTGTGATAAACAGATTCGACATATGAGTGTATGAATGAGCTGCAGGAGATGGCAGTGAGGGTAGAGGCCAAGGAGATGTTAATGGTTGATGTTTATGATCAGATTTGCGATATCATGGCTCCTGTTACTTTTGTTGAAGTTGAACTATGTTCCTGTGTTTGTCATGTACTCATGTATGAGACTCCTGTTGGACTAAGTGGTCAGTTTGTGTTATGAAACTTGTGTTGTACTGAAACTATTATGGTTATTGGTACTTTATTTAACTTGTTAGACTATTTTGTTGATGTATTTGTGAAATCATGATCAAATCTTATATAAAACTGTGAATTCTTACAATTTCAGCAAAGGTCATGGCGAATTTTTTAATTTCATCGAGCTTTCGAGCCGGCTTGCAAGCTTCATCGAGCCGGCTTGTCGAGCCTCGAGCCTGAATAGCAAGGTTTAGGCTTGGCCTGACCATCCTCCAAGCCGAGTCGAGCCCGAGCCGAGCCTTGTCGAGCCCAAGCCGAGCCTCGAGCCTCGAGCTGCATGTCCACCCCTACTACAAGCCTGTCGGGGGTTTGCTACATGCGCCTGGTGTTGGTGCTACAAGCGGGCATCACATTTGCTACATGCGGCCGGTGGTGGCACTAGAAGACCTCCGACAGTGCTACTGTAGCGCTGGATTTTGCTACAATCTTTTTGCTACAAAAGTTTTATTGCTTCACTACATCAATATATAGATTTTTCTACGAGATCTCCGGCGAGATCTTCGACAAGGTTGGATTTGCTACAATAAACTTTTTATTTGCTACAACTGTTTTATCGTTTTGCTACATTAGCGCAAAGCTTTTGCTACATGGTCTCCGACGAAGTCTTCCGGTGAAAGTCTCCGGCGAGGTCTCCGGTTAGGTCGGGTTTGCTACATTATCACAACATTTTTGCTACACGGTCTCCGGCGAGGTCTTCGGCGAAATCTCCGACGAGGTCCAGTCTATTTTTCTATTTTCTGGACTGAACCGTTTTTTGCTACAATGTAGCAAAAGCGGGGCAAATATAGCAAAAGCAGGATTTTGAATCCAAAAAGAGGACACGTGGTTGGCTGGGGACCAGGGGATAAAAATCACAGATCCCGGGGGGACGCGTAGGGCTGCCCAAACGAAAAGTATATGTTGCATTTGCGCGTGACCTGTGAATGTTATTGAGCAAAAAAAAACTGTTTACCTTAAAAAAAGACAATGTAAATATATTTCAAATATTAACGATGCTCTTATCGGTTATAGCTAATCACCTATACGAACATATTATTTGAAAAAAAAATTTAAATATTAAAAATTCCAAAGTAGTATTCTTATGTATGACATTCTATTTGTGCACACAAGTGTTCGACAAAAGGAAAATTGTGTCAAGTATAAAAAGCCACATAGAATGTTCTTTTTTTTTCGAAAACTTCTTGTACGAACATATAACGTTCATATGAGCACTCAAAATTTTCTTTCAAAATTGTTTGACACTTCAAAAATTATTTTTATGCATTTTATAATAGGTTTGTATACACCTGCGAGGCAAAACACCACCTCCGTCACCACCGTCCAAATCCTTGTAATTCAAAGTTGAGATATTATAGAGATAGGTTCACCCCGGCCTATGTGTTGAAAGAATTAGTAGTTTTCGCATTAATTTAATCCAAGTATAAATTATAACAGAATAATTTCCAAGATTAACTAACATACACATAGTAGACATGCCCCATACACGCAAGTGAAAACCTAGCACATCTACGCATACTGCAATACTAGTAATCATTATAAGAAATAATAGGAGGACAAAGAACGCGTACGAGTTCGTCAATGGTATGACCAACGGCGCAACAAAAGTGGATCCGCCACCGGCGGCAGAAGCAACCGGCTTGACAGCTTCGTCAAACATGGCGATGGAGTCGAGGAAGCCGGATGTAGAGGATGGAGAAGAACTTGAGCAGTCGCGCCTAGACGCTCCCCAAAAACCTTATCGCCTCTCTCCCAGTGCAGGATCAGAGAGACGGGGTTCCGGAGGCCTGCTCGTGCACGCAGCCGGCAGGATGGGGTAGCAGAGGGCAGCACAGAGAGGTGGAACGACGATGCGCAGGTAGGCAGATGCAAGAAACGGCTGGTTGATTAATGCGTCCGTTAATGACTCGTAATTAATACACAATTAAAGCTCGGATCGGCGAAATTCCCGCAACCCGCGCGCGCGTCGTGACGAGGCGAGGCGGGCGGCGTCGGAGGAGGAGTGCGTGGGGGCTTCTCTTCTTCTCACACCTTAGTGAATGGTGCAACACTCTACTATATAAGGTGGTCCAACTCCCCTTCCACTAGCAATGTGGGACAAAACTTTAGCTCCACTAGCACACACTCATGAGCTGCTATAATAATGGACCAAAGAGAATTTCAGAATTTGTATTTGTTATGGGACAAAAGCCCAACATGCAAATATGTCTCAAATTCCAATAGCCCCCCCCACAAAGTCTCATTGGCACATCACATTATTTTGTTCCAAATCACTATTTGATATACCAGCATTTTTCAGTGGAGACTGTTAAGTTGAACTTTGAAGCGGTTCAACTATATAGAGCTTTAGTTAGGAGACCCTAAGAGGAAGGTATGATGAGCATAGCAGCAAATTTTCCCTCAGTTATAAAACCAAGGTTATTAAACAGTAGGAGCAAGGAAACAACTCCAAGATGTTGCTAACAACTTGGAATCCTGCACAACACAAACTCAAGACTTTGCCCCAACTTGCAGTGAGGGTGTTAATCTCACTGGTTTGCTAACAACAAAGGATTAAACGTATAGTATGGAAGGTAATGGTAGCTTGCATAAAGTAAACAGTAATAGTAGATGGTGTATCGATGGTAAAGATTGGACCAGGATCCATAGTTCACTATAGGTGTTCTCCTTAAGATAAATAACATAACATGCTGGATAAACAAATTACAGCAGGGCAATTGACAGGACTGAGCAAGGCATAACAATGCAATACTAGACATCCATGATCCTATGAGACTTGATTGGGCAATACAACAATATACATAGACCGTCATCCAACTGCATCTATGACTAGTAATCCACCTTCAGGTTATTATCCGAACCCCCTCCAGTATTAAGTTGCAAGCAACGGATAACTGCGTTAAGCAAAGTGTGTAAAGTAAACAATACAATTGTTCAATGAACAAGAAATTGTTGTTTTATCCCTAGTAGCAACATCACATCTATAACCTTAGAGATTTCTGTCACTTCCCTAGATTTAATAGAGGCATGAACCCACTATCGAGCATAAATACTTCCTGTTAGAGTCACTAGCCTAGCATCTACTTGGCCAAGACGGAGGCTGGCATGGTGATGAAGAAGGCCTTCAGGATGATCTCTCCCCTCCGGCAAGGTGTCGGGAAGAGCTTCAGATCCCCCCGTCTAGGAACGATGGTGGCGGGGCTAGGGACTGTTTCGTGGAGATGTGATCGGGTACTTAGGGTTTTGGTATCGGGGGCTTCTTATAGCTGAAGAAGCGAGGCAGGAGGGCGGCCAGGGGGGCACACTCTGCCCAGGCACGGCCTGGGGGTGTGGCCACCATGTGGCTCCCCTCCGTATCTCCTCTGGATTCTGTGTTCTCCTCGGTGAAATATTGAAATTGTATTTCGTCCCATCCAATTTCAAGAACATTTCCTTACTAGCTTTTTCGAAACCAAAAACAGCATAAAACAGGCAACACGCAACAACATAAACACAAGAAGATACATTGACCGCCATCCAACTGCATCTATGACTAGAAGTCCACCTTTGGGTTATCATCCGAACCCCCTCCAGTATTAAGTTGCAAGCAACATACAACTGCTTTAAGCAAAGTGTGTAAGGTAAACATCCACTTGTTCCATGAACAAGAGACCGTTGTTTTCTCCCTAGTGGCAACAACACATCTACAACCTTAGAGATTTCTGTCACTTCCCCAAATTAAATAGAGGCATGAACCCACTATGGAGCATAAATACCCCCTCTTGGAGTCACTAGCAACTACTCGGCCAAGATAGCTACTAACAACGGAGAGCATGCAAGATCACAAACAACACAGACATGATAGAATCAATAAGACAAAACAATTAATCAATCTGACATAGTAATCCCAAAATCCATTGGATCCCCACAAACACAACATGCATGATTACAAATAGATGAGATCTTGATCATGAACGGAGCTCACAAGATCTAGACATGAAACCACAAAGGAGGAGATACAACCATCTAGCTACTACATGGACCCGTAGTCCAAGGTGAAACTACTCACGCTTCATACCAGAGGCTGGCATGATGAAGAAGAAGGCCTCAGGGATGATCTCCCAGGAAGAGCTTCAGATCCCCCTATCTAGGGACGATGGTGGCGGCGGCTATAGATGGTTTCATGGAATATTGATCAGATACTTAGGGTTTAGGCATCGGGGGCTTCTTATAGGCGAAGAGGCAAGGCTGGGAGGCGGCCAGGGGTCACACACCCTGCCTAGGCGTGACCCAGGGTGGGCCCGTGCCTGGGGGGTGTGGCCGCCTTGTGGTGCCCCTCCGTCTCTCCTCTGGACTTCGTGTTCTCCTCGGTGAAATATTTACTTTGGATTTTGTGCCGTCCAATTCCGAGAATATTTCCTTACTAGCTTTTCTGGAACAAAAAACAGCAGAAAACAGACAATTGGCACTGTGGCAACTTGTTAATAGGTTAGTACCAGAAAACATATAAAAATCACCTCAAAGTGTGGAGAAAGCAAAGCAAAGTAGATACTAAACAATCATGGAGCATCAAAAGTTATAGATACGTTTCCGACGTATCAAGCATCCCCAAGCTTAACTCCTGCTCGTCCTCGAGTAGGTAAGTGATAAAAAGAATAATTTTTGAGGTGGCATGCACCATCAAAACCAAGATCAAACCATTTGCAAGCATTGAAAGCTAGGATCAAAGAACTCTAAACATGTGCAAGAAAGATGGAGTTCTAACAATAAGACATAGCAACTATTGTTGCAACATGACAGGATACAAACAAAGATCATGAATAACATGCATTGAAAAACGTTTGTTTGTTTCACATACAGAAAACATGGCATAGTGGCATTCAGCTTGTCCCTCATGGAGTAGAAAAACATAAATGCATAGGACACCTTCAAAGTTCATAAGAGTGACTAGATACAAATAGCATAAGAACAAGTAATATCAACAATATGAATCACTCAGTAAGTCTTGGGACAATGCACATAGAACTAAGAATGACAACTATGCTCTCATAATTGGTGCCTAAAGGTAGAAGGTGGAGACTCAATATAATAGTGGAAGAAATGCCCTTCAAAGGCAAGCAGGGATTTCAAGTTTCAAAAAGAGCTTCCCAAAACTATGGTACTTGTTAGCTTTCAGCCCTCATTGCCCCTATCATAAGCATCTTGAAGTGATTAAGGTTAAAGTGAACAAACTATGGAGTATATGCTTGACAAAGTATAAGTTGGCAATCTCATGCCCCTTGAATACGAGGGCCGCTCCTCATGCTACTCAAGTTTAGTTACTTGCAAGTTCTTGTCATAGTAAGTATGTGCGTATCATAGAGAACCGCCAATAGGGTACCCCTTGCACATGGTACAGGAGCTTTCCCATAACCAAAATGACAAGGCAAGCAGACAATGATCATCTCAGCATTCTTCTTATTTACCAGGGGAATATGGTGCCTTTTCAACTCTTTTTCTGAATTTCATAACTCTTTTTATAAGAAGAATGCTTCATAGATGTCATTATGGTATGCTGCAAATTTCCACCATGATTAGGCATGGCTTAGGCTAGCGGCCCAGGCGTTTCTCTAACACAAAATACATAACTCCATGGACTTACAAGCCCCCCTTTCATTTCACACCGACGACATTCATAGACAAAAGAGTATGATATCAACTGTGTACAAAGTACAAGTGCAATGTTGAAAGTGTTCCCAGTGACAGCACGGTTCTGCAAATTCCAATGTATAAGTGCAAGCATATACAACATAGATGGCACAATGGTTCAAGTTTATTAGGGGCAAGAAAAATAAAGTGTGCCATCAAGTTCGTGAGAGCTTTAATCGCTAAGTTTTCACATAACAAAATACTTTTTAATTGGAAGATAGCTGGAAACAAGAATATACTTGGAATGGTGTAACACACCATGCATAGGAATTTATAGTGGACACTTTGGAATAACTTGGTTTCTTGGGATTTGGATGCATGCGTAGAGCTTACTCAATACAAGTGGAGGCTAGCAAAAGACTATGAGCGACCAACTAAGAGAGCAATAATGGCCATAATCATGTAGAGCGGCAAAACATTACTAATCAAAGCATAGAGTGGTACTACAAGTCAAGTACTAAATGATCATAGAGGCTATGGTGACTTGTTCATAGTCATAACATGGTGTGAGAATGTTCCAAGTAAACCCAAACAAAGCATCAAAGGAGAATACCACAATACTATGCTTTTGCATGCTAAAACAACGCATCAATCCTTCAAGGCACACTAAGCAATAGCAATGACTTGGATCAAGTCATACTACAGCAATAATCACTAAGCATAAGGTCAAAACAACACCTAGCATGACATGATAAAGTCTAAGTCACAGTCAAAGCAAGCTCCTCTTGCACTTTTCAAGCAAGAACTTTCTACTCCTTTCCAACACCAATCAACTTACTTGAAACAACACAACAAGAACGGGGGTCCAAACTACTTTATTCAAACAAACCAAACAAACTAAGCAAAGCAAACGAAAACTAAGATGCTCCAAGAACAACACAACAGTGCATGAAACAATAAAAATGAAGTGTCTAGAAAGACCTGCGATTTTTATTGATGAAGAAGGGAATGCCTTGGGCATCCCCAAGCTTTGACGCTTGTACCTCTTGGATATTTCTTGGGGTGACACCGGGGTGGCATTCCCAAACTTGAGCTTTTATCCATTCTTCATATCATTACATCATTCTTTCTCTACACCTGAAATTTTTCCTTCATACAAAACTTCACATAGTCTTCATTAGAAACATTAGTGTATTCAAAAGATAATAGACCCTTGGGTTTAGCTTTAGAAAAGCAAAACTTTCACTAAAAACACAAGCTACTGTAGCAACTTCATTTAAAAAGCTCAATTCCCCAAAATAGAACTCAAAAAGAAATCAATAAGAAGCAAATGCAAATAATAGCAGAAATCTGTCAAAACAGACCAGCAGGTAGAAACCGATTTTTTCGAATACCTTCTATTGCTCAAATCAAAAAGTGTTGAACTAACAAAAGTTGGATAACATACAGGGGGATTTATTCGTAAATTATCATCTCAATCCGAATTACAGAGACTCCTCACGAATTTTTATGGTGGAGCACAGAAATCTATTTTGGGACAGCAACTCCCCAAATCTTACTTCCCTCTCATTAGAGGTCATTCTTGGCACAAAAAGCAAACAAAAAGGATAAGGAGAGGTTATTGCTGAATTAATAACTTCCAAGACTCAAGAAAACTCTTGGGTTATCTCCCAACAAGTAATTTTCTTTAACGCCTTTAAGTTAGGCACAAGAAGCAAGAAATCAAGTATTTTCAAATGAAGAAGCATTAACATCAAACCTTGCTTTCAAAGGAGGAGCAAAAGGTAACTTCTCTCTCTTCATAGGGAATTGTTCAATACCTTTCTTGAATAGAAATTGATATTTGATGGTACCTTCTTTCATATCAATGATGACACCAACAGTTCTAAGAAAAGGTCTTCCCAAAGTAATAGAACAAGAAGCATTGTATTCAACATCCAAAACATAGAAATCAACAGGGACATAAGCATTGTTAGCCATAATGAGAACATCATTAACACTCCCCATGAGTTTTTTCTTAGCATTATCATTAAGTGGGACATCCAAATAACAATCTTCCAAAGGTGGCAAATCAAGCATTTCATAAATCTTCCTAGGCATAATAGAGACACTAGAACCAAGATCACATGAAGCTTTGAGATCAAAGTCATTCACTTGCATATTAATAATGGGTTCCCAACTATCTTCTACTTTCCTAGGAATAAAAGCTTTGTGTTTTAACTTCTCTTCCTTAATTTTAACAAGAGCATCAGTAATGTGTTTGGTGAAAGCAACATGCATATCACTAGCATCAGGACTTCTAGCAAGATTTTGCAGGAACATAATCACTTCAGAAATATTGCAACCGTCTAGATCAAAATCAAACTTAGCATCACTAGTAGTATACTCATTAGGCTTAGGCATTGTAGGAGGAGGAATAGGGACTTCTTGTGGTTTAGTGGCATCCATATGGGTGGTGGTGATGATGCACACGCTATTGTTTCTATCAATTTCAGCTTCTCTTTGCCACTTAGCATGAAGTTGGGCTAATAGTCTAACATTTTCATCAATAGTAACTTGTATGGCATGAGTACCAACAAAGGTATTTTCCATGGTTTCAGATTTAGTAGCCATTTTATTAATCAAAGAGGATTAATCTTCGCCTCTTCGCTTATAAAGACCCCCGATACCAAAACCCTAGGGACAACCTTTGATTAATAAGATGGCTGCTAAACCTGAAACCTTGTAAAGTACCTTTGCTGCTACTCATGCCATACAAGTTACTATTGATGAAAATGTTAGACTGTTAGCTCAACTACATGCTAAGTGGGAAAGAGAAGCTGAAATTGCTAGAAACAATAGTGTTTGTACTATTACTACCACCAATATGGATGTTACCAAACCACAAGAAGTCCCTATTCCTCCTACCATTATGCCTAAGCCTACTACCTGTGATGCTAAGTTTGATTTTGATCTTGATGGTTGCAATATTTCTGAAGTGATTATGTTCCTACAAAAGCTTGCTAGAAGTCCTAATGCTAGTGATATGAATGTGTCGTTCACAAAACACATACAAATGCTCTCATTAAAATTAAGGAAGAAAAATTGAAACACAAAGCCTCTATTCCTAGGAAAGTAGAAGATAGTTGGGAACCCATCATTAATATGCAAGTGAATGACTTTGATCTCAAAGCTTTATGTGATCTTTGTTCCGGTGTCTCTATTATGCCTAGAAATATTCATGAAATGCTTGATTTGCCACCTTTGGAAGATTGTTATTTAGATGTCCCACTTGATGATAATGTTAATAAGGAACTTATGGGAAGTGTTAATGATGTTCTCATTATGGTTAATAATGCTTATGTCTCTGTTGATTTCTATGTTTTGGATGTTGAATACAATGCTTCTTGCCCTATTACTTTGGGAAGACCTTTTCTTAGAACGGTTGGTGCCATCATTGATATGAAAGAAGGCACCATTAAATATCAATTTCCATTCAAGAAAGGTATTGAACACTTCCCCACAAGGAGAGAAAACTGCCTTTGCTCCACCCTTGAAAGCAAGGTTTGATGTTAATGCTTCTTCATTTGAAAATACTTGATTCTTGATTTTTATGCCTAACTTAAAGGCATTAAAGAAAAGTACTTATTGTGAGATAACCCAAAAAATTTCTTGAGTATTCAAAGTTATTACCTCTGTAATAACCTCCCCTTATCCTTTTTATTTGCTTTTTGTGCCAAGAATAACCTCTAATGAGAGAGAAGTAAGATTTGGGGAAGTTGTTGTCCTGAAACATATTTTTGAGCTCCACTGTAAATATTCGTGTAAAATCTCTGTAAGTCGGATTGAGCTGTAATTTGAGCAACAGAAGGTCTTCGAAAAAATCGGTTTTCACCTGCTGGTCTGTTTTGACAAATTTCTGTCATTATTTGCATTTGCTTCTGTTGATTCCTTTTTGGGTTCTTTTTGGTAAATTGAGCTTTTAAAAGGAATTTCTACAGTAGCTTGTGTCTTTAGTAAAAGTTTTGTTGTTTTGAAGCAAAACCCAAAGGTCTATTATCTTTTGAATGCACTAATGTTGCTAAAGATTGTGTAAAGTTTTGTATGAAGGAAAATTTTCAGGTGTAAAGGAAGAATGATGTAATGAGATGGAGAATGGACAAAATCTCAAGCTTGGGGATGCCACCACGTGTCACCCCAAGAATTATTCAAGAGGTACAAGCGTCAAAGCTTGGGGATGCCCAAGGCATCCCCTTCTTCATCAATAAAAATCTCAGGTCTTTCTAGACACTTCATTTTTATTATTTCATGCACAATTGTGTTATTCTTGGAGCGTCTTAGTTTTAGTTTGTGGTTTTTGTTTTCTTATTTTGCTTGAATAAAGTAGTTGTACCCCCTCTTTCGCTGTGAAATTTTCAAATAAGTTGGAGTCAGCCAAGAGTAGAAAGTTTCATGCTTATAGTGGTACAAAAGTGAGCTTGCTTTGACTGTGGCTTAGACTTTATCTTGTCATGCTAGATGTTGTTTTGATCTTATGCTTAGTGATTATTGTTGTAGCATGACTTGCTCCATATCGCTGATAGTGCTTAGTGTGCTTGAAAGAATAATGCATTGTTTTAGCATACAAAAGCATAGTATTGTGGTATTCTCCTTTGATGCTTTGTTTGGGTTGACTTGGCATTGATGGTGCCGATTAGCACTTCGTTGGAAACCCCAAGAGAAAGGTATGAAGCAGCAAGCATCAAGTCTTCCATCAGTATAGACCGGGGTTATCGAACCAGAAGGAGGAAGGAAACGTCACACAGGTGTTGCTAGCATTGCGGAGACCTGCACAACACAAACTCAAGACTTTGCCCCAACGAACAGTGAGGTTGTCAAGCTCACCGGTTTGCTGTAACAAAGGATTAAACGTATGGTGTGGAAGGCAATGGTTTGCAACAAGTAAACAAGTAACAGTGGAAGATGTATCAATGGTAAAGATTGGACCGGGGTCCATAGTTCACTAGAGGTGCTCTCCTTAGATAAACAACATGGCATGAAGGGTAAACAAATTACAGCAGGGCAATTTATAGGAACTGAGCAAGACATAGCAATGCAATTACTAGTCAGAAAGATCCTATGAGATTCGATTGGGCAATACAACAATATACATAGACCGCCATCCAACTGCATCTATGACTAGAAGTCCACCTTTAGGTTATCATCCGAACCCCCTCCAGTATTAAGTTGCAAGCAACAGACAACTGCTTTAAACAAAGTGTGTAAGGTAAACAGTCCACATGTTCCATGAACAAGATACCGTTGTTTTCTCCCTAGTGGAAACAACACATCAACAACCGAAGAGATTTCTATCACTTCCCTTGGAAACTAGAGGCACGAACCCACTATCCAGCATAAATACCCCCTCTTGGAGTCACTAGCAACTACTTGTCCAAGATAGCTACTAACAACGGAAATCATGCAAGATCACAAACAACACAAACATGATAGAATCATAAAGACAAAACCATTAATCAAACCAACATAATAATCTCAATATCCATCGGATCCCCGCAAACACAACATGCATGATTACAAATAGATGAGATCTTGATCATGAACGGAGCTCACAAGATCTATACATGAAAGCACAAAGAAGGAGATACAACCATCTGGCTACTACATGGACCCATAGTTCAAGGTGGAACTACTCACGCATCATACCGGAGAGAAGGCCTCCGGGATGATCTCCCATCCGGCAGGGTGCCGGGAAGAACTTCAGATCCCCCTCGATCTAGGGACGACAGTGGCGGCGGCTACAGACGGTTTCGTGGATATTTGATCGGGTGCTCAGGGTTTCTGCATCGGGGGCTTCTTATAGTCGAAGGGGGAGACCGAGGAGGCGGCCAGGGGTGGCAAACCCTAGCCAGACACGGGGCTGGGACCACCCGTGCCTGGGGTGGGTCTGTCCCCCCTGGCTGGCCCCTCCGGCTCCCTTCTGAACTTCTTGTTCCCCACAGAAAGTAACTGACTTTGTCGTTTGTCCTGTCCAATTCCGAGAATATTTCTTTACTAATATTTCTGAAACCAAAAACAACAGAAAACAGGCATCTGGCACTGTTGCAACTTGTTAGTAGGTTAGTACCAGAAAACATGTAAAAAGCACCTCAAAGTGTGGACAAGTAAAGCAAAGTAGATACTAAACAAGCATGGAGCATCAAAAAATTATAGATACATTTCCAACGTATCAGCATCCCCAAGCTCAACTCCTGCTCGTCTTCGAGTAGGTAAGTGATAAACAGAATAATTTTTTAGGTGACATGCACCCTCAAAATAAAGATCCAACCATTTGCAAGCATTGAAAGCTGGGATCAAAGAACTCTAAACATGTTCATGAAAGATGGAGTTCTAACTGTAGGACATAGTAACTATCCATACAACATGACAAGCTATAAACAAAATCATGAATAATATGCATTGAAAAACGTTTGTTTGTTTCACATGCAGAAAACATAGCATAATGGCAATCAGCTTCTCCCTCATAGAGTAGCAAATAGATGCATAGGACACCTGCAAAGTTCACAAGGGTGACAAGAAACAATATCACAAGAACAAGTAATAACACAATATGCATCAATTAATAAGCTTTGGAACACTGCACACAGAATGACAACTATGCTCTCTTAATGGTGCCTAAAGGTAGAAGGTGGAGACTCAAATAATGGTGGAAGAAAGGCCTTTTGTAAAGGAAGCAGGGATTACAAGTTTCAAAAAGAGCTTCCAAAAATTATGGTACTTGTTAGCTTTCCGCCCTCATTGCCCCTATCATAAGCATCTTGAAGTGGTTAAGGTTAAAGTGGCAAAGCTGGAGTATATGCTTGATGAAGTATAAGTGGACGATCTCAAGTCCCTTGAATACGAGGGCCACACCTCATGCATACTCAACTTTGGGTCCAGGTAAGTTCTTGTCACTTTAAGTATTTGCATATCATTGAGAACCGCCAATGGGGTACCCCTTGCACATGGTACAGGAGCTTTCCCATAACCAAAATGACAAGGCAAGCAGACAATGAGCATCTCAGCAATATTTTTATTTACCATATGCATAGCTTTTTATTGAGGATGCTTCATAGATAGCTCATTATGGTGATGCTGCAAGTTTCCACCATGATTAGGCATGGCTTAGGCTAGCGGCCCAAGCGTTTCTCTAACACAGGATACAAACTCCATGGACTTACAAGTTCCCTCTTTATTTCACACCGGTGACATCCATAGACAAAAGAACATGATATCAACTGAGTACAACAAGGTACAAGTGCAATGTTGAAAACGTTACCCGTGACAGCACGGTTCTGCTAATTCCAACTTATAAGTTAAAGCATATACAACAAAGTTGTCACAATGGTTCAAGTTTATTAGGGGCAAATAATAAAGTGTGCCATCAAGTTCATAAGGGCTTTAATCACTAAGTTTTCACATAACAAAATAGTTTTTAATTGGAAGATAGTTGAAAACAAGAATATACTTGGAATGGTGTAACACACCATGCATAGGAGTTTATAGTGGACACTTTGGAATAACTTGGTTTCTTGGGAGTTGGAGGCATGAGTAGAACTTACTCACACAAGTGGAGGCTAGCAAAAGACTGGGAGCAACCAACTAAGAGAGCAATAATGGACAAAATCATGCAATGCAACAAAGCATTCTAATCATGGTGTTAGAGAAATGTCTGGGCCGCTAGCCTAAGCCATGACTAATCATGGTGGAAACTTGCAACATCACCATAGTGAGCTATCTATGAAGCATTCTTCTTATAAAAAAAGAGATGTGAGATTCAGAAAAAGAAAGATGAGAAAAGAGGAAAGAGATAAAAAGGCACCATATTCCCATGGTAAATAAGAAGATTGATGAGATGCTCATTGTCTGCTTGCCTTGTCATTTTGTTATGGGACAACTCCTGTAGCATGTGCAAGGGGTACCCCGTTGGCGGTTCTCTATGATACGCATGTACTTACTATGGCAAGAACTTGCAAGTAACTAAAGTTGAGTAGCATGAGGAGCGGCCCTCGTACTCAAGGGACATGAGATTGCCAACTTATACTTTGTCAAGCATATACTCCATAGTTTGTTCACTTTAACCTTAATCACTTCAAGATTCTTATGATAGGGGCAATGAGAGATGAAAGCTAACAAGTACCATAATTTTTGGAAGCTCTTTTTGAAAGTTGAAATCCCTACTTCCCTTTGAAGGGCCTTTCTTCCACTACTATATTGAGTCTCCACCTTCTATCCATAAGCACCAATTATGAGAGCATAGTTTCCATTCTTAGTTCTATGTGCATTGTCCCAAAACTTATTGATTGATTCATATTGTTGATATTGCTTGTCTTGGACTATTTGTATCTAGTCTCCCTTATGAACTTTGAAGGTGTCCTATGTATTTATGTTTTGCTACTCCATGAGGGACAAGCTGAATGCCACTATGCTATGTTTTATATATGTGAAACAAACAATTTTTTTTCAATGCATGTTATTCATGATCTTTGCTTGTATCCTTTCATGTTGCAACAATAGTTGTTATGTCATATTGTTAGAACTACATCTTTCATGCTCATGTTTAGAGTGCTTTGATCCCAGCTTCAATGCTTGCAAATGGTTTGATCTTGATTGTGATGGTGCATGTCACCTCAAAAATTATTCTTTTTATCACTTACCTACTCGAGGACGATCACGAGTTAAGCTTGGGGATCCTTGATACATCGTAAACGTATCTATAATTTTTGATGCTCCATGCTTGTTTAGTATCTACTTTGCTTTGCTTTGTCTTTACTTTGAGGTGTTTTATATGTTTTTTGGACTAACCTATTAACAAGTTTCCACAGTGCCAGTTGCCTTTTTCTTCTGTTTTTGGTTCCAAAAAAGGCAGAAAATGAATATTCTCGGAATTGGACGGGACAGAAGCCAAAGTCAATATTTTACCGTGGGGAACACGGAGCCTGAATACGATACGAAGGGGAGACACCAGAGGGCCACACCCCCTGGCCGCGCGGCCATGCTTGGACCGCGCTTGGGGGGATGCGGCCACCCCGGGTGCCCCCTGCGTCGCCTCTTGATACGTCCAATTTGCATCACCATTATATATATCATAATTTGCCTATATTCATTGATATATGTCTTATTATGAGGTAATACTTATGTCTTTTCTACTGTTTTTGCATGTTGGATGATTCTTGGAGGATGGACTGCCGGAGTCTGGATTCTGATGGAAAAGGAGGTGTTTTGATGCAATTTCGCGAAGATCAGAAAATTACCAGAAAAATATGGGAAATTAATATTTTCCTGAAACACAGAGGAGGCCAGAAGGGGAGGCGAAGAAGGACCACAGGGGGCCCATGTAGGGTTTCGTAGCATGGAAAACAAAAAATTTCTATCGCATACAAACAAACAAGCCAAGATCTATCTACTAGATTGCAGCAACAAGTCGATGGAATAACTCACCCTCGAAGATTCCAAAGTGTTTAACGAGAGCGGATTCTCGTGGGTGATGTAGTCGTACTCTTTCCGATCTCAAGATCGCGTAGACTATCCTTCCGGCACTGCGTTCCGGTAGCGCTCCCGCAGTCGGTCACACGTTCGGTACTCGACGAAGACCTTCCTCTCCCTTGTTCCAGCAGGCAGCAGAGGTTGTAGCTCTCTCCTCGCGATTCCGGCAGCACAACGGCGTGGTACCGGAAGTAGAGGGGAGATCCCGCAGGGCTTCGCCTTAAGCTGGAGCGAGTATGGTGGAGTATGAGAGAGGGCTATTAGTGGTCTAGGGATTAGACACGCCAATTAGAAGGCTCTAAACCGAAGGCTAGGGCAATTAGAAGCTCTAAACCAAAACGGCTCTAAACCGGAGATTAGAGGATAGGAACTTGTGTGTAGAGGAGGAGGCCCTGCCCCTCCTTTTATGGGTGGAGGGGCCGGCGCGCCAGGGGAGGGAGGGGAGTCCCTCCCCAACTCGGCCTAGGTGGGCCGCCGGCTTGGAGAGGAGGGACTCCTCCCCCAAGTCGGTTTTGACTCCTCTTGCTTGTTTCCCACAGTTTCCTGTTTTAGCCGTTTGACTTTCAAACTGGCCATTTGACTTTTCTGTTTTAGGATTCAATTTAATCCTTTATTTGGAACAGCAAGAACACTTAGTACATGATGCAATCATTCCAATATGCAATGACACATTCATGTACCCCTTCCCTCCCGGAGTGCCGGACATTCCAGAACCTTCCAGAACATTCCCGATGAAATCACCGGAATCATTTCCGAACTCCGAAACGGGACTTTCCTTATATGAATCTTATTCTCCGGACCATTCCGGATCACCTCGTGATATCCCGGATCCCATCCGAGACTCCGAACAACATTCGGTCTCTTTCTCATAATACCATAACTACTCAAAACAACGTCGAATCCTTAAGTGTGTCTCCCTACGGTTCGTGAATTATGCGGACATGATCGAGACACTTCTCCGAACAATAACCAATAGAGGAATCTGGAAATTCATATGGCTCCCACATATTTCTACGATTACTTTGCGATCGAATGAACCACTTACATACGATACCAATTTCCCTTTGTCTCACGATATGTTACTTATCCGAGGTTATGATCGTCGGTATCTCTGCATACCTAGTTCAACCTCGTTACTGATAAGTACTCTTTTCTCGTTCCCGTGATATGTGATCCCTTGTGAGCCAGTCACATGCTTGCAAGCTAATTGGATGACATTTCACCGAGAGGGCCCAGAGAATATCTATCCGTCATATGGATGGACAAATCCCACTCTTGATCCATGTGTCTCAACCAATACTTTCCGAACACTCAATGCCACCTTTATAGCCACCCAGTTACGGTGTGGTGTTTGATGTCATCAAAGCATCCATCCGGTAAAGGTGATATGCATGATCTCATGGTCGAAGGAATTAGGTTACTATGTATCAGAAAGCATATAGCAATTGAACTAATGAAATGACTTGATCTTTATGCTATGCTTATCTATAGGAGTATGTCCACCATATCATTCTCCTAACGATATGATCTTGTTGTTGATAACATCTCAATGTTCATGATAGGGAAACCACAATCATTAATCAACCAACAAGCTAGTGAAGTATAGAGGCTATACTAGGGACTTTAAATTAAGTTTACAAATCACACAAGTATTAATGTTTCCTTGTTAATACTATTATAGCATGAATGTAAACATTTATCATAAACACAAAGATATAATAATAACTACATTTATTATTGCCTCTAGGGCATATCTCCAACAGTCTCCCACTTGCACTAGAGTCATCTAATCTAGATTACATGGTAATATATCAAACACCCATGGCAGTTTGGTGTTGGTCATGTTTTGCCCTCGGGAGAGGTTTAGTCAACGGATCCGCCACATTCAGATCTGTGTGTACTTTGCAAATCTTTATATCCCCATCCTGGATATGTTCTCGAATAGCGTGAAAATGCAGCTTGATATGCTTCAGCTTCTTGTGTGACCTTGGTTCTTGCGCATTGGCTATGGCGCCCATGTTATCACAGTAGATAGACATTGGTTCCAGCGCACTAGGAACCACACCCAGCTCTGTAATGAACTCTTTCATCCATATCGCTTCTTGTGAAGCCTCAGAAGCAGCCATGTATTCCGATTCAGTTGAAGATCTCGCCACAACGCTTTGCTTTGCACTCCTCCAGCTAACTGCTGCACCATTCAAAATAAATACGTATCCAGATTGTGATTTAGAATCATCCGGATCGGTGTTCCAACTAGCATCGGTGTAACCATTAACAACGAGCTGTTCATCACCTCCATAGGAAAGAACCATATCCTTAGTTCTTCTCAAGTACTTAAGGATGTTTTTGACCGCTGTCCAATGATCCACTCCTGGATCACTTTGATATCTGCTAGTTAAACTAACAGCATATGCAATGTCGGGTCTAGTACATAGCATGGCATACATTAGAGATCCTATGGCTGAGGCATAGGGAGTCTTACTCATCCTTTCTCTATCTTCTGCCGATGTCGGACTTTGAGTTTTACTCAAGGTCGTATTGGGCAACATGGGCAAGAAACCTTTCTTGCTTTCTTCCATTCCAAACCTCTTTAGAACTTTGTCCAAATATGTACTCTGTGACAATGATATTTGGCGTTTCGATCTATCTCTATAGATCTTTATGCCTAATATGTAAGCTGCTTCGCCAAGATCCTTCATTGAAAAACTATTATTCAAATATTCTTTGACACTATTAAGAAGGTCTACATCATTCCCAATCAACAATATGTCATCCACATATAGTATTAAGAATGCTACAGAGCTCCCACTCACTTTCTTGTAAATTCAAGCTTCTCCATAAGTTTGTATAAAACCAAAACTTTTGATTACCTTATCAAAACGTTGATTCCAACTTCGAGATGCTTGCTTCAATCCATAGATGGACCGTTGAAGTTTGCATACCTTGTTAGCATCTTTAGGATCGACAAAACCTTTGGGTTGCATCATATACAACTCTTCATCAATATCTCCATTGAGGAATGCTGTTTTGACATCCATCTGCCATATCTCATAATCATCATATGCAGCGATTGCTAACAAAATCCTCACAGACTTTAGCTTCGCTACTGGTGAGAAAGTCTCATCGTAGTCAACTCCTTGAATTTGTCGAAACCCTTTTGCGACAAGTCGAGCTTTATAGACAGTAACATTACCATCAGCATCTGTTTTCTTCTTGAAAATCCATTTGTTCTCGACAGCCTTTCGGCCATCCGGTAAGTCCACCAAAGTCCATACTTGGTTTTCGTACATGGATCCAATCTCGGATTTCATGGCTTCTTGCCATTTATTGGAATCTGGGCTCATCATCGCTTCCTCATATGTCTCGGGGTCATCGGTGTTATCCACCAACATGACACTCATAACGGGATCATACCAATCTGGAGTGGTACGAGTTCTCGTTGACCTCCGAGGCTCTGTAGCAACTTCAACCGAAGTTTCATGATCACCATCATTAGCTTCCTCTCTTATTGGTGCAGGCACCACAGGAACTTCTTCCGGTGCTGCGCTACTCGCAATTTCGAGAGAAGGTTCAACAACCTCGTCGAGTTCTACTTTCCTTCCAGTCACTACTTTCGAGAGAAATTCCTTCTCTAGAAAGGATCCATTCTTGGCAACGAAGATTTTGCCTTCGGATCTATGATAGAAGGTATACCCAATAGTTTCCTTCGGGTATCCTATGAAGGCGCATTTTTCCGCTTTGGGTTCAAGCTTGTCCGGCTGTAACTTCTTTACATAGGCTTCGCATCCCCAAACTTTAAGGAACGACAATTTAGGTTTCTTCCCAAACCATAATTCATATGGTGTCGTTTCAACGGATTTAGACGGTGCCCTATTTAAAGTGAATGCGGCTGTTTCTAATGCATAACCCCAAAATGATAGCGGTAAATCTATAAGTGACATCATAGAACGAACCATATCTAAGAGAGTTCGATTACGACGTTCGGACACACCATTACGCTGTGGTGTTCCCGGCGGTGTCAATTGTGAAAGTATTCCGCATTTCTTCAAATGCTCGCCAAACTCGTAACTTAGATATTCACCTCCACGATCAGAACGTAGAAATTTAATCTTCTTGTTACGTTGATTCTCTACCTCACTTTGAAACTCCTTAAACTTCTCAAAAGTTTCGGACTTATGTTTCATGAAATAGATATACCCATATCTACTCAAGTCATCCGTGAAGGTAAGAACATAACGATAACCACCGCGCGATGCTACACTCATCGGACCACACACATCGGTATGTATGATTTCCAACAATTCCGTAGCTCGCTCCATCATACCAGAAAATGGAGTCTTAGTCATTTTTCCCATCAGACATGCTTCGCATCTTTCAAGTGATTCAAAATCAAGTGATTCAAGAAGTCCATCGGAATGGAGTTTCTTCATACGCTTCACTCCAATGTGACCAAGACGACAGTGCCACATATAGGTCAAATTATCGCTTGATTTCAAACGTTTAGCCTCAATGTTGTTGATATGTGTATTTCCACTATCGAGATTCAATAAGAATAGACCATCTATCAAAGGTGCATGTGCGTAAAACATATTACTCATATAAATCGAACAACCATTATTCTCGGATTTAAACAAGTAACCGTCTCGCAATAAACAAGATCCCGATATAATGTTCATGCTTAACACAGGCACTAAATAACAATTATTTAAGTATAAAACTAATCCCGATGGTAGATGAAGGGGTAGCGTGCCGACCGCGATCACATCAACCTTTGATCCGTTTCCCACGCGCATCGTCACCTCGTTCTTCGCTAGCATCCGTTTATTCTGCAGCACCTGTTTCGAGTTACAAATATGAGCAACCGAACCAGTATCAAATACCCAGGCACTACTACGAGTACTAGTGAGATACACATCAATAACATGTATATCAGATATACCTTTCTTCTTACTATTGTCGTTCTTCAGATCCGCCAAGTACTTTGGGCAATTCCGCTTCCAGTGACCTTCTCCCTTGCAGTAAAAGCACTCAGTATCAGGCTTGGGTCCAGCCTTGGTCTTCTTCGCCGGCGTGGTAACTTTCTTACCACCCTTCTTGAAGTGTCCCTTTTGCTTAGACTTGCCTTTCTTGAATTTGGTGGTCTTATTGACCAACAACACTTGGTGCTCTTTCTTTATCTCCACTTCTGCAGATTTCAACATGGCAAACAGTTCTGGCAACTCTTTGTTCATGTTCTGCATGTTGTAGTTCATCACAAAGTTCCTGTAACTTGGTGGTAGTGACTGGAGGACACGGTAAATCCCCAAAGCATTAGGAATCACTATACCCAAGCTTTGAAGTTTGCTTGCGTGCCCATACATCTTAAGCACATGCTCACTAACGGAGCTGCCCTCTTCCATCTTGCAGTTAAAGAACTTTTCAGAAGCCTCATAGCTTTCAATTGCCGCATGAGTCTCAAAAATCAATTTGAGATCCTCGACAATATCATATGGGTCTGAATTCTCAAACCTTTTCTGAAGCTCCGATTCCAAACCATACAAGATAGCACACTGAACTATGGAGTACTGATTCTTCCGAGCGAGGTAAACATTCTTTACTTCATCGGGAGCATCATCTGCAGGCGGGTCACCCAGCGGTGCATCCAGCACATAGGTCAAATTACCAGCTGTGAGGACAATCCTCAAATTGCGGAACCAATCCGCGAAGTTGCTTCCATTGTTTTTCAACTTTTCTTTCTCTAGGAACGCATTAAAATTGATGGTAGGGGCTGCCATTGATCTACAACATATTTGCAATAGTTTAGACTAAGTTTATGACAAATTGAGTTCAAATTAATTAAGAAATTAAACTAGGTGAACTCCCACTCAAAACAACATCCCTCACATTGTTTTTAGTGATCACACGAACCAAATCCACCATATGAACACCGATCATCACGAGAGTTGATATAGTTTCAATGGCGAACAATCGTCATGTTCATCATATCTACTATATGATTCATGCTTTACCTTTCGGTGATCCGTGTTCTGAGACCATGTCTGTACATGCTAGGCTCGTCAAGATCAAACCTTAGTTTCTGCATGAGCAAATCTGGCTTGCTCACGTTGTATACACTTGCAGAATCTAACACACCTGATCATCACGTGGTGCTTCGAAACAACAAGCTTTAGCAACGGTGCTAACTAAGGATGAACACTTTATGACTTGAAATTCATGTGCATGAGGGATCATCTTATAATGCTACCGTCGTCTACTAAGCAATACAAGATTCATAAAGGATTAACATCACATGAAATTCAATATATATGTGATATGATATGGCCTTTCTTCTTCGTGCTTCCGATCTCTATCTTCAACCACGAACATGATCTCCATCATCACCGGCATTGCATCAAGGTCAATGATGCTTCTCCATGGTTGTCGTCCACCGGCTTCAACTATTACAACTACTTTGAAGAGACACGCTGGTCTTAACATAAATTAAAGACAACCATATGGCTCCTGCCGGTTGCCAACTTACAATAAGGAACATTGCATACATCAAATATAATCACAATCATGGCCATATCACATCACTACACACCCCTGCAAAACAAAGTTAGACGCCTCTACTTTCTTTGCATATTTTACGTGGTTTGGGGCTTTCAATAAGTGTCGTTCTAACTTACGAACAAGAACCACAACATTGATACTAGCATTGTTGATCACCCGTTGTAAATTGGATCTTAACTATGCTAGGAGAAACAGGCACCCGCAAAGCCACTTATGCAATACAAGTTGCATGTCTAGCATGGAGCAAGTCTCATGAACGATGTCATGTAAGGTTAGCCCAGGCCGCTTCATGCCAACATACCGCAAGATGCAAAGTACACAAGAAGCAATCGACAATAAAAGCATCAACGCCCACAATGACCATTGTGTTCTACTCGTGCAACAGATCTACATATAGACACGGCTCTGATACCACTGTAGGGTTTCGTAGCATGGAAAACAAAAATTTTCTATCGCATACAAACAAACAAGCCAAGATCTATCTACTAGATTGCAGCAACGAGTCGATGGAATAACTCACCCTCGAAGATTCTAAAGTGTTTAACGAGAGCGGATTCTCGTGGGTGATGTAGTCGTACTCTTTCCGATCTCAAGATCGCGTAGACGATCCTTCCGGCGCTGCGTTCCGGCAGCGCTCCCGCAGTCGGTCACACGTTCGGTACTCGACGAAGACCTTCCTCTCCCTTGTTCCAGCAGGCAGCGGAGGTTGTAGCTCTCTCCTCGCGATTCCGGCAGCACAACAGCGTGGTACCGGAAGTAGAGGGGAGATCCCGCAGGGCTTCGCCTTAAGCCGGAGCGAGTATGGTGGAGTATGAGAGAGGGCTATTAGTGGTCTAGGGATTAGACACACCAATTAGAAGGCTCTAAACCGAAGGCTAGGGCAATTAGAAGCTCTAAACCGGAGATTAGAGGATAGGAACTTGTGTGTAGAGGAGGAGGCCCTGCCCCTCCTTTTATGGGTGGAGGGGCTGGCGCGCCAGGGGAGGGAGGGGAGTCCCTCCCCAACTCGGCCTAGGTGGGCCGCCGGCTTGGAGAGGAGGGACTCCTCCCCCAAGTCGGTTTTGACTCCTCTTGCTTGTTTCCCACAGTTTCCTGTTTTAGCCGTTTGACTTTCAAACTGGCCATTTGACTTTTCTGTTTTAGGATTCAATTTAATCCTTTATTTGGAACAGCAAGAACACTTAGTACATGATGTAATCATTCCAATATGCAATGACACATTCATGTACCCCTTCCCTCCCGGAGTGCCGGACATTCCGGAACCTTCCAGAACATTCCCGATGAAATCACCGGAATCATTTCCGAACTCCGAAACGGGACTTTCCTTATAAGAATCTTATTCTACGGACCATTCCGGATCACCTCGTGATATCCCGGATCCCATCCAAGACTCTGAACAACATTCGGTCTCTTTCTCATAATACCATAACTAATCAAAACAACGTCGAATCCTTAAGTGTGTCTCCCTACGGTTCGTGAATTATGCGGACATGATCGAGACACTTCTCCGAACAATAACCAATAGAGGAATCTGGAAATTCATATGGCTCCCACATATTTCTACGATTACTTTGCGATCGAATGAACCACTTACATACGATACCAATTTCCCTTTGTCTCACGATATGTTACTTATCCGAGGTTATGATCGTCGGTATCTCTGCATACCTAGTTCAACCTCGTTACTGATAAGTACTCTTTTCTCGTTCCCGTGATATGTGATCCCTTGTGAGCCAGTCACATGCTTGCAAGCTAATTGGATGACATTTCACCGAGAGGGCCCAGAGAATATCTATCCGTCATATGGATGGACAAATCCCACTCTTGATCCATGTGTCTCAACCAATACTTTCCGAACACTCAATGCCACCTTTATAGCCACCCAGTTACGGTGTGGTGTTTGATGTCATCAAAGCATCCATCCGGTAAAGGTGATATGCATGATCTCATGGTCGAAGGAATTAGGTTACTATGTATCAGAAAGCATATAGCAATTGAACTAATGAAATGACTTGATCTTTATGCTATGCTTATCTATAGGAGTATGTCCACCATATCATTCTCCTAACGATATGATCTTGTTGTTGATAACATCTCAATGTTCATGATAGGGAAACCACAATCATTAATCAACCAACAAGCTAGTGAAGTATAGAGGCTATACTAGGGACTTTAAATTAAGTTTACAAATCACACAAGTATTAATGTTTCCTTGTTAATACTATTATAGCATGAATGTAAACATTTATCATAAACACAAAGATATAATAATAACTACATTTATTATTGCCTCTAGGGCATATCTCCAATAGCCCACACCCCCTAGGCTCGGGTCCCCCTTGGGTCGCGCCTAGGGCAGGTGTGGCCCACCTGC
This sequence comes from Avena sativa, assembly GCA_916181665.1. NCBI lineage: Eukaryota > Viridiplantae > Streptophyta > Magnoliopsida > Poales > Poaceae > Avena > Avena sativa. Next base: position 464,620,223 of record OV702283.1, on the reverse strand, counting down.
TCGGCCTCCGACTCCGCCCTCTCGCCTATATCTTCCTCACAGAACCCTAACACTAGGGGAGGGACCACATGTAGATTTTCGTCACCTCTGCGGGGCGGAAAACACCAAGAGAGAAAGATCTCTCCGGCAGACATATTTCTGCCAGGGAAATTCCTTCCTGGAGAGGGGAGATCGTCGCCATCAACACCATCATCAAGCTAGGCTTCATCGGGATCATCATCGTCGTCATCCACACCATCATCTCCACCAGCACCATCATCACCACTCCATCCCGATGTAACAATTGTGTTGGATATTGCTTTAGTTCTCAGGGGAAACTTTCCCGGTGTTAGTATTTGATGCTTGTGAGTGGAACCATTGGATTATTGTTTATGTTCAAATTTTTATCTATTACCATATCATCTTTGATCTTGATTCATATGATGTCTTGTGAGTAGTTCGTTTAGTTCTTGAGGACATGGGAGAATTCATGTTGTTATTAGTGGATTTGTGTTGAGTTATTATTCAATGGTTTAGTACTTAAGTTGTGGTGCTATTCTTCTAGTGGTGTCATGTGAACGTCGACTACATGATACTTCACCATTTATGGGCCGAGGGGAATGCATTGTGTATTTTTCTACTAATTATGGGGTTGCCGGAGTGACATAAACCTGAACCCCCGTTAGGACACCTTTGCACAAGGGAGTGTAGGATCTCAGAGTTTAAGGTTGTGGTTAGGTTTATATCTTAATTACTTTCCTATAGTTGTGGATGCTTGCAGGGGGTTTAATCACAAGTATGTATTAGTCCAAGTAAGGTCGGTACATTAGCACAGGTTCACCCACACAACACTTACAACACCAAAGAAGAGTACTTAGCTATATGAAGCAAAAGCACTTGACAGAATTCCCATGTGTTCTCGAGAACGTTTGGTCCTTATAAGTATTTCCACCGGCTTGTCCTTTGCTAATAAGGGATTGGGCCACTTGCTGTGTTTGTTCTTTATTACTTGCACTTTGTTTTGTTGCTTTAACATAAAACCCCTAAAAATCCGTTTGCTAAGTATTTGCAGAGATTTCCTGCTCCATACCACTAGTCAACACCTTCTGCTCCTCGTTGGGATCGACACTCCTATTTATCGAAAGTACTAGGATACAGCCCTATACTTGTGGGTCATCAAGACTATTTTCTGGCGCCATTGCTGGGGAGTGAAGCGCTATTGAAGAGTGGAACTGGTAAAGGAAACTTCTACTGTGAGTATTTCTTTTTGTTACTGCTTGTTGCTTTGTTTCCAATATGGATAACCCACTTGGTTTTCTGTTTGGGAAAAGTACTACCACATCTAGGGTAGTAGATGAACCACCACCTGTTGAGATGGATCCTTTTAGGATACCTACAAGTATTATTGATCGTGTTATGGATAATTATTTTTTTGGGGATGGAACTGTTCATCCTGGTGATCATTTGCTTTTTATCCATGAATTATGCGGGTTGTTTAAGTGTGCAGGTATCACAACTAAACAGGTGAAGAAGAAGTTACTCTCCATATACTTCAAAGGGAGATCTGAAGAATGGTATAAGCTGCTGAAGAATGGACAATCCAGGGAATGGGAGGAAATGGCATCTCTCTTTTATTCTAAATTTTATCCTCCCAGTGAGATCCATAAGGATAGAAATATGATATAACTTTTGGCCTCGTGATGGAGAGAGTACAGCTCAAGCTTGGGGGAGATTGAAGTTACTAATGCTTAAATGTCCTATTCATGAACTCCCTAACAATATTATTATCAATAACTTTTATGCTAGGCTTTCTCTTCATGATAAAGATTTACTAGATGCTTCTTGTGCTGGATCATTCACACGTATGAAGGAAGAAGATAAATGGGATCTCTTAGACCGTATTCAAGAGAACACTGAAGCTTGGGAAAATGATAAAGGAAGAAAGTCAGGTATCTATGATTATGAATGCATTAAATCTTTTATGGGAACCGATGACTTCCGTGATATTAGTAATGAGTTTGGTCTTGATTCCCAAAGTATTGCCAACTGTTTTAATGCCTTTTCCTCTTACATAGAAATTCCCAAGAATAAGTGGAATAAGTACCATGCTCCTTATAAAGATGTTGTTAATCATGTTCCTGTCAGAAGTGTTGAAGTTTGTACTACTAATCATATTGTGCCTGAACCTTATGTTGAGAAAATACCTTTCCCAGCTAAGTATTCTATGATGATTAGTGCAAATAATAAAGGTACAATGAAAGCTGTGGAACCTGATGGGCAATTGAATATTAAGCTTGTGGTAACTATTGTGAAAGACCATGTCACTAGAAATATAGAGGATGAGCACATTGTCTTCTATGAAGACGCTTCTAATATTATCTCTCATCCTAGTAAGGCTAGAAAAGATAGTGTTCATGTGCTTTCTGTTAAAACTGGTGATCTTTGCTACTATGGTTTATGTGTGTCACATCCCAAGATTTTCCAAATCTTGTTATGTGAAAAATATTGAATAAAATAAAACTTTGTTCATTTTCAGGGTGAGAAGAAACTTTTTGAATTCAATTTGGAAACTTTCAAACCTATTTGATCAAACAAATCCTAAAGGGAATTGAAAAGACAAAACCTTTAATAAAGAAAAATTTAAATATTTGGAATTGCTATTTTGGATCTTTTAATAAAAAGATTTGGTTTTCAAATGAAAAGGAAGATTTTTAAATAAGGATTATTTTAAGCCAAATTAAAACTTGGCCAAGCCTTTGAAATAAAATATTTTTATTTGGTAAAAATAGTAAAGGTTTATTTAAAATAAATTAATAAGGATTTAATATCCAAGTTTATTAAAAATAAAGGTTTCACTATTTTAATTAAAACATCAAACCTATTTATTTATTTTAAACAAGTTTTCCAAGTGTTCTTTATTTTCAAATAAAACCTACTGATTTGGTTTTGATATTATTTTAGATTTCAAAATGGAGTTTTGAATAAATCAAAATCTATTTGATTTAATAACAATGGTCTATTTATTTAATTAATAATGGACCCTAAAATAAAACAAATATTATTTTGATCTTTGGACTTTGGTTTGTGTTGTTAAACAGAACCAAATTCAATTGCAATGTTTGGTGAATGTTTGAATTGATTTGAATGTTGATTAGTTGTTTGAGTTTCAAAACAGAAAATAGAATTGGAAAAAGAAAAATCATTCAGGAAGAAAAAAATAGAGTCGGACTCAGCCCAGCAGGCCAAGCCCAACAGCCCAGTACTAGCCCAGCTTCTCTCCCCCACGCGCGAAGCGTTTTTCACCAGAACCCGTACCCGCAGAGTGACTGACCAGTGGCCCCTTCCTTCTCTCTCTCTCCCTCACTGACAGCACGGCCCCACATCGCCAGCCATCGTCTTCACTGCGACCAGCTTTCCCCCATTCATCGCTGTCGTTCTCAGTCGTTGAATTCCAGCGATAAATTCGTGTAAATGACAACGTTAAACTCGCCAGCGATCCCGCGTACTTAATCGTCCCTGTCCCCTCTACCTTTCTCCCAAATGCCAGCTCCTCTCTGCCACCGGGCTACGCGAATCGCGAGCTCAAACACCACTGTCTCCGACGTGTTCCCCGACCAATTCTGGCGCCGACCAGCCGCCCTTCGCCTCCCACTGCACACAGACTTGCTCCCCATCTCCTGGTGCATCTTCCAGTACCAACCGCTTGGCCGCGCCCGCTCTACAACGTCGGCAACAAACTCACCTGAACGTCGCCGTCGTCTGCCATTGCTCCGGCGAGTTCCCCCGGTGAGTACAGACTGCCCCAGCACCTACCAATGATGCTCCTGTGATCCCCAGTACCGTACGCAGCTAACAGTAGTGTCTATTTGCCTTAGCGCGCCCTCAAACCTCGCCTCCGACGACAAACAGAAGCACCCGACGTTGCTGCAAGCTCCGGCGAGCAATCCGCCTCGTTCTAGTGCGCCCCTCGATGAGATACTGCCACGTTGAGCACCAGCAAAGTCTGACAATCTCGGTGAGCATATTCCCATCCTCCCTTGCTTCCTGTAGCCGCCGTAGCGCCACCGCCTGACCGTGCGCCGCCGCTAGCCACCGCCGGCGCCGCTCGCGTTTGGTCAAGCAAACCAGCACCGTTAGATTTTCATCTGGTGGCCACGATAGATTCATTTAACGAAAGGGTACGGGCTAGTCTGAGCCACGCGATCTGTTTAGATCCAACGGCTGCAGTTGCGCGATCCGTGCGAACCGGTACCGGCCAGTCGTATCACGCCGCGTGTCACCAGTTTGTTTAAAACAGAAATTTGAAAACAGATTTAGATGCAAACTTAAAACCCTTGTAACTTTTGATCCACACGTCCAAAATTTGCAAACTTTATATCAATGGAATCAGTGGAACAAGCCCTAGCCAACCATGCAATTTGTTTAGTAAAAAGCCTCTGGTAGATTGTTTGTTTTTGCAGAAACATTTGTATGCTTGTTTAGGTTATAAAAATTATTCAAAATTGTTTTTGAGGTTGAAATCTTTACAAAATGGGTTGTGGTGAACCTACTGATCTTAGGAACCAACCCATGGTTTTAAAAATGGATTTGGTGAAGAATAGGATGGATTAATTGAATTAGCCCATTTCTAGTCAAATAAAAATATTGGTTTTGTTATGAAAATGATTTTGGAATGAAAACTTTGGGAAAGTAATTTGAATCAAACCTACTGACCCTAAAACACCAAGTTTTGAGAATCAACAACTTTGGTGAACAACATAAAGTTTTTGATTTGATAAAAACATTTGCCACCACATGAAATAATGAATGGATTTAAAAATGGTTTATAGACAAAACCCTTTTGCAAATGACTTTGCCACTTTGGAAAATTACCACTTTGAACCTTACAAAGTTTAGACCCTAGTGGAAACCACCTTTGCAAATAAAACTACCTTATGCATGCATGCATGACTTAGATCCCATTATTTTATGTGTGATAATTTGTTTGATTGATTTTGGTTGGAATGCTAGTGATATTGTGTTTGCTTGATTGATTTGTAGTGAAGATAGAAAAGTGTGAAACTAGCAAGATCAAGAAGTGAACCAACATTCCCTACCAAAAAATGCAAGTGACACTATCATCTAAAAGTCCTACTATTTTCAATATACTTAGTGGATTTTGAAACATGCATGAAAAGAGTTTCTATACTTATGCTATGCTAAATCCTAATAGGATACCCCCTATATATTCCTTAGTGAAAACAATGTAGTTGTAGTATGCTTAGCCCAGCTATATATTGGGATGGGATACATGTTATGATTATATAAAGTATTGAAAAGACTTATGTTTTATATAATAAAACAAGTACTCAATGAACCACCTGGGTGGACAAGGACACTCCAGCTTTTGGACAAGGTGGCAACAAAAGGAACCATATCTCTTTTTGTTGTGCACTAAAAGAAAACCACCCAGGGACTTAGAGATTGAACATGTTTCTCGTACAGTGGCTTCCGTGTACAGCCACATGCTAAATGGGCTCTGGCTTAGTTAACTACATAGTGGAAATCCCATGCATTGGCATCTTCAGGTTAACTTGATTTGTGTAAGGGAGCTTGAACCCTACATTGGTGCCTGGTAGACAAGCTAGCATTTTGTATTGGGAGGACTCCTATGGAAAGACTTTGTCACATTCTCAATCTGCCAGTACTCTATCTTGGTGAGTACTTATCCAGCGGCCACTGGTGGCATCAAGATGAGATTGTGTCATGTGGGTAAAGTGTACAACTTCTGCAGAAGATCAAAATTCTAAGTACTTAGTCATGTCCCCGGTTATGGACAATACTGAGCAACTAAGGCCTGAAGCTATGGAAGATCTCGACATTCCAATTTCTCAAAGTAAAATTTGATGGTGACAACAAGGGATTTTGAAGCACTTGGAGATTTCCAAGGAGTTCAGAAAGATTTTCCAAAAGATCAAAACTATTTTGAAAAGATAGGATAAAACTATATTGCTTTCTGCAAATGAGCCTAAACCCCACTTAGCCAAATATGCATGTATTGATAGGATCCACTTATATTCTACATAGTAGTGAAACTTGCCAATACAATTCAAATGTATTGACCCTTGTGGCTGCAACTTATTATGTTGCAGGTTTGTTTGATGTTAGTGAAGTGTGTTGAATAGGATTACAAGTCTACAACCAACATGATTGCCTGTGGCACTTTGAATATGAAGGACTCCATGCTATATAGATATTCTGCTGCATTGTAATGTGATAGCCAAATGAGCTATGTAAGATGTAATGAATTATTTTATTCCTGGTTATAAAGTTGTATTATGACCTTTGTTTCTTGATATTACATCTTAACTGTGGATGCTAGCTATTGATCCAGTGACTAGCATTGTAAACACAGGGATATCTACCTTATTAAAGGTTGGGAACCTTACAATGTGATATTGGTGCTAGTTCTAGTGTTATTCCTTATGAGCTTTACAGGGAAATTATGCATGAAATTGGTCCTTGTGAGCTTGAGGACATTGATGTGGTCATTCACCTTGCAAATAAGGAAACCATTAGCCCTATTGGTATTATAAGATATGTGGAGGTTCTTTGTGGTAAGGTTAAGTATCCTGTTGATTTTCTAGTGCTTAATTCTGAAGGGAATATATTATGTGTATTCCAAGTATATTATAGATGTTTATTTTGCATGCTATAATTGTATTAATACGGAAACGTTAATACATGTGTGTTTAATAAACAAACAGAAAGTTCCTCGTTATGCCTCTCTCATAAACTAGCTCGTTGATTAACAAGATGATCAAGGTTTCCTGATCATGGACATTGGATGTTGTTAATAACGGGATCACAACATTAGTGTAATGGTGTGATGAACATTCATCCGAAGTATAGCATTACGATCAAATTCATTGAGTTTATATTGCTATAACAACTTACGAAGTGATCCTAATCCTTAAACCATGAGATCATGTCAATCACTAACACCGGAAGAGTTTCTTGATAACATCAAACGTCACACCGTAAGAGGGTGATTATAAAGATGGATTTAGAACTAATAAAGTGTTATGTTGAGGCCCATGGATCGAGAGTGGAATTTGTTCATCCCGATGACAGATAGATATACTCTGGGCCCTCTCGATGATATCACATTGATTAGCTTGCAAGCAAGTGATTTGATCACTAGAATGTTATATCACAGGAACGAGAAAAGAGTGCATGTCGGTAACGAGATCAAACTAGGTATGGAGATACCGATGATCGAATCTCGGACATGTAATATATCGTGAAACAAAGGGATTAAGATACTAGCGTAAAAGGTTCCGACGATCACAAGAAAGTCATCGTTGAATGTGTGGGAGTCAGTATGGGTCTCCAGATCCCGCTTCTAATTATTGATCCGAGAGGGGTCTCGATCATGTCCGCATTATTCACGAACCGTAGGGTGACACACTTAAGAGACACCAACATCCAATTGGAGCAAATGTTTCATGCCGAAAGAATGAACAAGCGCAGGAATTTATTTCACTAGATACCGAAACAGGTTTTCGGGTGAAATTGCATAAAGTGGTTATGCATGTGAAATAGAATTCTAGCAAGGGGTTATTTGTGAATGTTTGTCATTAAAGTAATTGACAAAATTCTGAATAAAATAAAAGAGTTTTATTTAATGAGAGTTTGCATTAAATTTGGTGGAAATTTAATGGGAATTTGAGTGGACTTTTGAGTGGAGGGAATTTAAAGGGCATTTTGTGAGTGGAGTGTCCACCCACATGAATGAAGGAGGGGAGGGGGCAGCCCCCATGGCCGGTGGCCACCCCCTTGGGTGCCCCCTCCTCCTATAAAAGGAGCCCCCTCCTCACTTGTCTCTCACACCTCCTCGTGAAGGATCTCTCTCCCCCTCTAGAATTTATCCCCCATGGTCTCGGACTAGCGAGATACATGTTCCCGGTGGCTATTCGGCAAGAAAGAGTTGTGCTTCCGCTGCATCGCTGGAGCGAGGAGGCGGAGGTTGCTCGGTGCCTCGAATGTGTGTGCGAGCACGGATGCGCTGCTGATTTGCGGCGCTAGGACTTCCTCTCGATCTTGAGATCGGCAAGAGATCGTCTACATCAACCACGAGTTGAACTCGTTAAGCTTTGTCGGTCTTCAAGGGTATGTTCTCTACAGATATACATCCGCCCGTTGTTTGTATCTAGTAGATAGATCTTGGTATATAGTTCACATCGTAGGGAAATTTTTGTTTTCTATGCTGCGAACCCTACAAATTCAGCAGCTAGCAAAACTTGTCCTATCATTTTTGGTAGACCTTTCGTTAACACTTGTGGATCTATTATAGATTGTAAGAAGGAGAAAGTTTTAACTAAGTTTGATGGATATTATTATGAGTTTAAATTTTCCAAATTTGCTAAAGCTCCTTGTGAAAACAGTTTGCCTAATAAAGATTTTAGGATGGAACAACTTGCTTTTCTTGATCCAGTTTATGACCTTGGACCTATTTTTGGTGACTGTAAGTATGCTCATTCTGATGATAAAGTTTTTTCTTGTGACAGTTACATTGTCAAATTTATTCAAAGTGCTACTGAAAGTTATTATGAGAGAGGGAAACACGGTTTTATGCATCTCAATAATGTTAAGTTTCCCCGTTTTATTTTGAAAGCTTTAAAGTTCCATCTATTTTGCCTTCCTATGCTGGTGGCTTTTTGTTTCAACAATTCATTTTCTCATGATACCCCCATGCATAGGAAGTGGGTTAGACTCAAATGCGTTGGTTATTTTCTTCTTGATGCTCTCTTTCACTTCAAATATTTATCTCCTATGTGAGCATCTTTGAAAGTTTTAAGCCTAACTTAAAGGCATTAAAGAAAAGTACTTGTTGGGAGATAACCCAAGAGTTTTCTCGAGTCTTGGAAGTTATTACCTCTATAATAACCACTTCTTATCCCTTTTTGTTTTGGTTTTTGTGTCAAGTTTAACTACTTTTGTGAAGTAGAGGAGTTGTGAAAAGTGGCTACCCTGGGACAGATTTTTGTGCTACATTGTAAAAATTCGTGAGGGAGCTCAGTACTTTAGATGGATATATATTTTTCTGTGCTTGTTCTACAGATTGTTACCCAAATTTCATTAGTTTTGCACTTTTTTATTTGAGCAACAGAAGGTTTTTGAAAAAATCAATATTTACCTGCTGGTCTGTTTTGACAGATTTCTGCCGTCTTTTGCATTTGCCTCTTAGAGAAGCCTTTGTTTGGATGGGTTTTTAGTTGAAGTGTGAACCTAAAGGTTTATTGTTTTTGCTTACACTAATGTTTTCATTGAAGTTTGTGTATTGCCTTGGGAAGAAAGGAATTTTCAGGAGAAGGAGGAAAGGAATCTGTAGAGTTCGACTTTGAATAGGTAAAAGTGGTGAAAACAGAAGGTTCGTGAAAGCCCAATTTTTTTATATTTTTGATGTTTTTAATGCATATGGAAGATTATGAGATGTAACAGAGGAGGAAACGGAGGCCTAGGTGGCCACACCCACCCCAGGCACGGGCCCCAGCTGGCCGCGCCTAGAGGGGGTGTGAGCCCCCCGAGCTCTGTCTCTGCCTCGTGTTCATACTAGTACCTTCCTTATGCATTGAAACTTCGTAATATACAACCCCCCGGATCCCCCCGAGGTTCGTGCATCGTGTTCTCGTCGTGTTTTCATTTTGATCTGTTTCTGTCAGGAAATCTTCTCAAGTTTAGAGCACCATGGCCTCCGCCAACGACAAAGGAAAGAAGCCCGAGGAAGATGATCCTCAAAACCCAGAGGAGGAGGAGATTTTTGTAGGTGATGAAGAAGACATGGAGGAGGACGAGAATTCGGATACCCGCGCTATTGTCGCAAGCGTTGGAGTGGTGGCAAACCCCACCAAGCTTAAGAGGATAGTACAAATGTCTACAGGAGGAAGAACTCCGAGTCATATCCTCGCTCCACGGTCACTTCCTCCACATAACAAGAGACCCTTCCATACTCTTATACATGAGCGTCAATACCAACAGGTGCCCAAAGGGAACTTGCCCTCAGTTTGGGATATGCCTCGTTCTAACCATGTAGGGGAGGAACATGCTAAGAAGTAAGAGTGGAGGAAGAATAACAAGGACTGGGATCCTCAGTATGAATTGATCATGAGCTCCATTGAGCATAATTCGGAGTTGATTTGTACTCTGACCTTCGATATGGAGTATTTGAATAAACTTATTGAAGAGCTTATCAAGAGAACACCACCACCACCAAAGGAGTAATTCGTTATCAGGTTTGGCATCCCCTCGGCTTGTTCCAAGCTTGGGGGGAGTGTCGTGGTATCACCATCATTATCTTTTATATTTTACCTTTTTAGTGGATTCATATCTTTGGTAGAGAAGTTATCTTATAGTTTGGTTTACATGTGGAAGTATCCCTCCTTTTGTTGATTATCTATATGTATCCCTTGGTGTGAGTGCCTTTATGGATTATTAATGAGAAGATTCATCTTTTACCTTTTGCACTTCTTATTTTTAATTTGCAATCTCTATTATATAATGGATCTTGTTGATCAGTATTGGCATCACTTTGGGAGCATCAAGTGGATCTAAATTTGTTTTGACAAACCGAGTTCTGGTCAGTAGCAATACATTTTGAGGTTTGAAAGAAAAAAATAGAAAAAGCTTACATGTATTTTGAATCATTTATTTTCTTTCTTGTTGGCTCATAAGCTTAGTATTCTGTATTTAAGATCTTTTGTGTCCTCAAGAAAGATTGCATGTTTGGCTTTATTACTTGTATGTTTGCTTGTTTATTTCAACTCTCTTGCTTGCTACCCAGCCTTTCTAGCCAAAAACCTGTTTTGAGAAGGCATACTTCTCATTTTACAATCCCTTTGAACCAAAACCTTTGCCACATGTGTCCACCATATCTACCTAGTAGCTTTTGCTATTCCAAGAAAATTCTCAAACTTCATCTACCTTTCAAATTAAAAAGTATTTTGTTATGTGAAAACTAGTTAGTAAAGCTCTCACGAAGTTGATAGCACACCTTATTTTCTTGCCCCTAATAGACTTGAACCATTGTGTCATCGAAGTTGTATATGATTGCATCTATATGTTGGAATTAGCAGAACCGTGCTGTCACGGGGAACATTTTCAACATTGCACTTGTACTTTGTACTCAGTTGATATCGTGCTCTTTTGTCTATGGATGTCAACGTTGTGAAATAAAGAGAGAACTTGTAAGTACATGTAGTCTGTATTTTGTGTTAGAGAAATGCCTGGGCCGCTAGCCTAAGCCATGCCTAATCATGGTGGAAACTTGCAGCATCACCATAATGAGCTATCTATGAAGCATCCTCAATAAAAATCTATGCATATAGTAAATAAAAAGATCGCTGAGATGCTCATTGTCTGCTTGCCTTGTCATTTTGGTTATGGGATAGCTCATGTATCATGTGCAAGAGGTACCCCGTTTGCGGTTCTCTATGATACGCATGTACTTACAATGACAAGAACTCACCGGTAACTGAAGTTGAGTAGCATGAGGAGTGGCCCTCATATTCAAGGGACATGAGATTGCAAACTTATATTTCTTCAAGCATATACTCCATATTTGTGCACTTTAACCTTAATCGTCTCAAGATGCCTATGATAGGGGCAATGAGGGCTCAAAGCTAGTAAGTATCATAATCTTTTGGAAGATTTTTATGACTTGTAATCCCTGCTACCCTCTATGAAGGGACCTTTCTCGTATTTTCCAAGTTGAGTCAGTAAACCTACTTCCTCTCTATCTCCAGCAAGCATTTGAGTTGTTGTGTTTCAAGCATTCATATGGTGGTTTATTCAATCATGTTCTTATTTTCCTTGTTTGCAAAAAACTCTTATCTATTGAGTATTACTTTGAAATCCTTCATTGAAAAACCTTTTTGAGCAAAGAGGGCTCCTGTTATAAAACTTCTACAAAAAGTTTTTTGTGAAACTGTTTGCCAGCTGTTCTCTGACGAAGAACAAGAGTTTGCCAATTTCAGTTATGATTTATCTTTATGCCTCTCTATTGTGACTCATGTACTTGTTGCAAGCTAAGTTATATAATGGTGAGTTGCTTTCTTCTATGAGTTGTGTAATGGTAAGTGTGATGCTTCTTGTTCGTATTTCGTTTATCGACACTTCACTCCATAAACATGTGGACATGTTTACTGAGCTCAGTTTTCGCTTGGGGACAAGCAAAGGTTTAAGCTTGGGGGGAGTTGGTACGTTCAATTTGCATCACCATTCTATATCATAATTTGCCTCTATTCATTGATATATGTCTTATTATGAGGTAATACTTATGTCTTTTACACTATTTTTGCATGTTGGATGATTCTTGGAGGATGGACTGCCGGAGTCTGGATTCTGATGGAAAAGGAGGTGTTTTGATGCAATTTCACGAAGATCAGAAAAATACCAGAAAATATGGGAAAATTATATTTTCCCAAAAGACAGAGGAAGACAGAAGGGGAGGCGAAGAAGGGCCACAGGGGCCCCACACCCCCCCTAGGCGTGGGTCCCCCCTAGGCCGCGCCTAGGGCAGGTGTGGCCCACCTGCTCGGCCTCCGACTCCGCCCTCTCGCCTATATATTCCTCACGGAACCCTAACACCAGGGGAGGGACCACATATAGATTTCCACCTCCTCTGCGGGGTGGAAAACACCGAGAGAGAAAGATCTCTTCGGCAGACAGATTTCTGCCAGGGAAATTCCTTCCCGGAGAGGGGAGATCGTCGCCATCAACACCGTCATCAAGCTAGTCTTCATCGGGATCATCATCATCATTATCCACACCATAATCTCCACCAGCACCATCATCACCACTCCATCCCGCTGTAACAATTGTGTTGGATATTGCTTTAGTTCTTAGGGGAAACTTTCCCGGTGTTAATTACTATTTTAGTTGATGCTTGTGAGTGGAACCATTGGATTATTGTTTATGTTCATATTGTTATCCATTACCATATCATCTTTGATCTTGATCCATAATGTCTCGTGAGTAGTTCGTTTAGTTCTTGAGGACATGGGAGAAGTCATGTTGTTATTACTGGATTTGTGTTGAGTTATTATTCAATGGTTTAGTATTTAAGTTGTGGTGCTATTCTTCTAGTGGTGTCATGTGAACGTCGACTACATGATACTTCACCATTTATGGGCCTAGGGGAATGCATTGTGTATTTGGCTACTAATTGTGGGGTTGCCGGAGCGACAGAAACCTGAACCCCCGTTAGACACCTTTGCACAAGGGAGTGTAGGATCTCAGAGTTTAAGGCTGTGGTTAGGTTTATATCTTAATTACTTTCCTATAGTTGCGGATGCTTGCAGGGGGTTTAATCACAAGTATGTATTAGTCCAAGTAAGGTCGGTACATTAGCACAGGTTCACCCACACAACACTTATAACACCAAAGAAGAGTACTTAGCTATATGAAGTGAAAGCACTTGACAGAATTCCCATGTGTCCTCGAGAACGTTTGGTCCTTATAAGTATTTCCACCGTCTTGCCCTTTGCTAAGAAAGGATTGGGCCACTTGCTTCGTTTGTTCTTTATTACTTGCACTTTATTTTGTTTCTTTATCAGAAAACCCCTAAAAATCTGTTTGCTAAGTATTTGCAGAGATTTCCTGCTCCATACCACTAGTCAAAACCTTCTGCTCCTCGTTGGGATCGACACTCCTATTTATCAAAAGTACTGTGATACACCCCCTATACTTGTGGGTCATCACCTCTTCGCTTATAAAGACCCCCCGATACCAAAATCCTAGGGACCCGATCAATCTTCCACGAAACAGTCCGTAGCCGCCACCACCATTGTCCCTAGATCAGGGGGATCTAAAGCTCTTCCCGGCACCCTACCGGAGGGGAGAGATCATCTCGGAGGCCTTCTTCATCACTATGCCAACCTCCGGTATGAAGTGTGAATAGTTCCACCTTGGACTACGGGTCCATGTAGTAGCTAGATGGTTGTTTCTCCTCCTTTGTGCTACCATGTTTAGATCTTGTGAGGTGCGTTCATGATCAAGATCATCTATCTTTGTAAGCATTCATGTTGTGTTTGTGGGGATCCGATGGATATTGAGATTACTATGTCAGATTGATTAATGGTTTTGTCTTATTGATTCTATCATGTATGTGTTGTCTGAGATCTTGCATGCTCTCCATTTCTAGTAGCTATCTTGGTCGAGTAGATGCTAGTGACTCCAAGAGGGAGTATTTATGCTCGATATTGGGTTCATGACTCTATTTAATCTTTTTAAACCCCTTTAGGATTATTTTTCTAACAATTTGGTATGGATTTTAGATAGGGCTTTATTAGCTTTGAAACTTATTTTCTTAAACCTTATTAAATTCATAAGTTTTTATCCATGGCTCCAAATTAGATGAAATCAATTCCCATGGTTTTATAATATTTTTATTTATCATTCTTGATCATTTATAAATGTTTGTTGTTGAATTTCTATATGGATCAAATCCATAGTCTTAGAGAGATCTTGGAAATGATTTATTCCATTAGGGTTTTGGGGATTTTGATTTAACTTTTCCAAGTGTTTAAATTTCAAGATTCATTCTTTGATGAATGCATTTCACTTGATTTGAATTTTGTTGGATTCCCTTTTATTCAAAGTTTGTTCAAGATGGGTTTTGATGTTTCCATTTAGAAACAAAAGTTTCTTTTCACCCTACATTTCAACAATTATCTATTTTGTTTATTTATTTTTCACATTTCAAAATTTGGAAAATTTGGGATGTGACAGGCTACCACCCTAATCTGGTCCCGAGATTTGGGAAGGCCAGAGGTTACAAGTTGGCTTCAAGGCAACTAGGGCACTACCACCCTTAAAAAGGTTTTCAACTAGATTACATCTTGGCTTACTTGGGATCTTGATGTATCTTCTCTGGGCACTTGTTGGCATCATGGCCTAGCTCTTTGCATTTGAAACACATCACTTCGATAATATCCTTCTTTTCCTTTGGCATCATTGCCTCTTGGTTCTTCTTATTTTCTGGGCAATCACTGGCATAGTGTCCCTGTCACATCCCAAGATTATCCAAATCTTGTAATGTGAAAAATAAATAAATAAAATAAAACTTTGTTGATTTTCAGGGTGAGAAGAAACTTTTTGATTCCAATTGGAAACCTTCAAACCTTTTTGATCAAACAAATCCTAAAGGGATTTGAAAAGTTAAACAATTAATAAAGAAAATATTTTGAATAAGTGGAATTACTATTTTTTTGGATCTTTAAATAAAAGATTTGGTTTTCAAAAGAAAAGGTAGATTTATAAATAAGGATTATTTTATGGAGCCAAAATAAACCTTGGTCAAGCTTTTGAAATAAAACATTTTGTTTTGATAAATATAGTAAAGGTTTATTTAAAATAATAAGGATTTAATATCCAATTTTATTTAAGTAAAGGCTTTTCCCATTTTAAATAAACACTAAAACTTATTTATTTATTTTAAATAAGTTTTACAAGTATTTTATATTCTCAAATAAAACCTACTGAAGTGTTTTGATTTTATTTTTAGATTTCAAAATAATGTTTTTAATAAAACAAATCCTATTTGATTTAATGACTAAGGTCCATTTTATTTAATTATTAATGGACCCTAAAATAAAATGTTATTTTATTTTAAGCAAGTTTTCCAAATATCTTCTATTTTCAAATAAAACCTACTGATTTGATTTTGATAATATTTAGATTTCAAATGGAGATTTTAAATAAAACAAATCCTATTTGAATTAATAAGATCTATTTTATTTAATTAATAAATGGATCCTAAAAAGATAAAAATATTATTTTATTTTTGGACTTTGGTTTTGTGTTGTTAAACAGAACTAACACAATACAAAGTTTGGTAAATGTTTTGATTTGATTTGGTTGTTTGAATTGATTGTTTGAATTTCAAAACAGAAAATACAAATAGAAAAAGATAAAACAATCAGACAGAAAAAAAAAGTGAAATGGACTCGACCCAACCAGTCTGGCCCAGCAAGCCCAGTTCCAACCCACCAACGCACCCCTCTGCGAATCGTTTTCACCCACACCTGCACCCACAGAACCAATGACAGGTGGACCCAACTCCCCTCTCCTCTCTCTCGCTGACCAGCCGACCCCACCCCTCCTGTTCATCGTTTTCACCCGCACGCAAACATCGCCGGCGGTTTCTGCCGATTAAAGCTCGCGTCAATACTCGTTACTGCCGCGTTGATTCAGTCCAGCAACCACGCCGTATTAAACGCCATGCTCCTCTCTCCCTTTCCCCCAAACCAGAGCCACCAGAGAGCCACCAGGCTGCTCGGAATCGTCTCCAAACCGCCACTGTCTCCGACGCTCTCCGGCGGCAATTCCGGCCACCACCGCCAGCCCCACTGCTCCCAGAGCACACTATCTTGCTCGCCATCATCTCCTGCACCTGCCAGTGCCTTCCCCTCGCTCGCGAGTGCTCTGCAGCGTCGACTTCGTCTTCGACTGAACGACGCCGCCGTCCACTCCAACTCCGACGAGCTCCACAGGTAGTTTCTGACAGCACCTTTCATTCCTCTTCAAGCACGCATCATCACCGTGACCTTGCGCGTCTAATGCACCCTCTGCTTTGCTTCGGCATGCCCTGTAGCCTCACCCACAACGACGACCAGAGCACGCCCGACGCCGAGCGAACTCCGGCGAGCAATCGCCAGCACATGCGAGCGCCCCTTTGTCTGCAACCAGCACGTTGAGCTTCTCCACGACCTTGTGATCACGGTGAGCCTCTCCTCCTCTTCTCTCGCTTCCTAGAACGGCCGGACCACCTCGGACAGAGCGTGCGCCGCCAGTCGTCGCCGCCGGCGCTGCCAGCTGATGGTCAAACTCACCTAAGCCGTTAGATCGTGATCCAATGGACGCGATAGATTGACTTAAACCGAAAAGGTACGTGTGATCTGAGCCATGCGATATGACTTAAATCCTACGGCCTACAGCGCGTGATCCAGACGAAGCGGTATCAGCGAATAGAAACACACCACGTGTCTCTGTTGAGTTGAATTAGAACAGAATTGATCTATTAGATTTCCAATTTTGTAAATTGCACAACTTTTGATCCACACGTCAAAAATTTGCAAACTTTATATCAATGGAATCAGTGGAACAAGACCTAGCCAACCATGCCATTTGTTTAGTAAAATGATTCTGAAAAAATGTTTGTTTTTGCAGAAACATTTGTATGCTTGTTTAGATTATAAAAATTGTTCAAAAATAATTTTGGGGATAAAATATTTGGCAATTGGATTGATTTGAACCTACTAACATTAGGAAACACTTTGTGGTTTCAAAAATGTATTTGGTGAAACAAAAGAATGATTCTTTGATTTAAAACCATTTCTAGTCAAATAAAAATATAGTTTATTTATTAAAAAAATGGTTTTGGAAGAAAACCTTTGGGAAATGTTTTGTTTTAAACTCTCTGACCCTAAACACAAAGTTTTGTGGTTTGAAAACATATTTTGTGAACCCTATAGATTAATGCCTTAGTAAAGACATTTCTACACCACATAAAATGATACCTTGTTTTGAAAATGGTTTATGAAGTGAAAACCTTTTCAAATGACTTTGCCACTTTGCAAAATGACCATTAGGTGTTTTCAAAAGTTTATGACCCATTAGAAACCACTTTTACAAATAAAACAACCCTTTTGCATGCTTGCATGTGTTGTTTTGTTTTATTATTTTATGTGATGAATTGCTTGAAGGGTAGATTGAAATATTGTTTGCTTGATTGATTTGTAGTGACTTGAAGTGTGTGAACATTGCAAAGATCAAGGAGTGAACTTATACCCTCTACCAAAAAGGCAAGTGATGCTTCATACTTTTGTCCCATTATTTTCACTATGCATTAGTGATATTTCTAAGTAGGACTTGCATGGAATTTTGCTAAGTATAAACTATGCTATGGGAAATCCTAGTAGATGAAACCTTAGTAGAATTTCCTAAGTTAAGATTCCTACTACTATCATGCTTAGCTTAGCTAATAGAAAACAAGGGCGGATTATATATTCATGCTATGGAAAAACTTCTAAGTCTGAGGACTTGTGTTTTGTTAATAAAACAACTAAGTTAATGAAACACCTGGGTGGAATGGAAGGAATGGTTTGTGTTGAGTGGTTACACAAGGCCAGGGGACTGGTGAACCTTGTGTATCTCACTTGTGTATGGCCACCCAGGAACAAAGAGATTTGAGATGTCAAATGTTGAGAAGCTTTTAGTGCAGCCACTTGGCAATATGGGCTCTGCCTGGATCATATAGGTTGCTAGAACTTAGACATTTGGACAGTTGGTGGTAGTGGGAATGATAGGTTGGAGCGCGTCCATTTGGTCTAAGGGAAGGCTTCTGAAAGGTCTTGTCTTGGTGAAAACCAAGTCTTGTGGGGAAAGTGCACAACCTCTGGAGAGTGTAAAATCTAAGTACTTAGCCATGTCCCTGGCAAAGGACAATTTGAGCATCAAGACATGGAAGCTATCAAGAATCTCATCATCCAAATTTCTAAGTTAAAAACTTGTGGTTGAACAAGGGTTGAAGGTTCACCAATTTCTATTGGTGGTTCCTTGGGTGATTTTGACAAGCAAAAACTTAGTGTTTCAAATGATAAGGAAAATCTATTTTGAGCAAAGCAAGCCTAAACTCCACCTAGCCAAATGCATATAGATGATAGACTCCACTATACTACCATAGTATCACTTGCCAATAAAATTCAAATGTATTGACCCTTGTGGCTGTAACTTATTATGTTGCAGGTTTGTTTGATGTTAGTGAAGTGTGTTGATTAGGATTACAAGTCTACAACCAACATGTTTGCCTGTGGCACTTTGAAGATGAAGGACTCAATGCTATAGTTTCTTCTGCTGCATTGTAATGAGATAGCCAAATGAGTTATGTAAGATGTAATGAATTGTTTTATTCCTGGTTATAAAGTTGTAATATGACCTTTGTTTCTTGATATTACATCTTAACTGTGGATGCTAGCTATTGTTCCAGGGACTAGCATTGTAAACATAGGGATCTCTACCTTATTAAAGGTTGGGACCTCTACAGTCCCATTTCTTTGCAATTGTAACATTGCAACTGGCTTTTGTCCTTCTTCTTTTTCTTGGGTCTCTCCAAAGCTAGGAGTTCTTCTAGTTCATGCTCTTCATATATCACCTCAAAGGTGGGAAATCTTTCTCTCTTCTTGGGGCAGTTACTAGAGATATGACCTTCTTCTCCACAAGAGTAGCAACACTTTGTGGTCACTTTGGGTATGGCTCTATGAGGCATGGTTCTGACTTTTCCTTCATCCTTCATGGTAGAGGTTGTTCCTTTATGGAGGTTTCCAAACATTTGATGCATTCCATCTTGCTTCATTTGTTGAACTATAGGATAGATGGGGCATTGTATAGGAACATGATCATTTCCTTCACATAGGAAAATAGTAACTTGAGATGTGGGGCATTGTTTAGTTGGGTGCTTCTCTTCACAATTAGGGCATTGGTCCACATGCTCTTTAGAAGTGTGTTCTTTGTCTCCACAAATATTGCAAGCTTGAGTTCCTTCTATAATATCATCCTTGATATCATTGTTGTCATAATCTCCTTGGAAAGAGTTGCTTATCATGCTGATCATTTGATTGGTCATCCTTTGCAACAATTGGGATTGGGTCTCCAAAAACTTTTTCATGGTTGGGTCTAACTCATTGTTGTTGGCTAAAAACTGAGTTGTCACTTGATTCAACTGGGCTTGAGTTCCTAGAAGCATCTCTTGGTTGTTGTTGTCACCATTCTTGATGTTGGAGTTTCTAGGAGAAGTCATCTGTTTGGGTTGGATTGGGATTAGAATAGGCAAAATATTTCTAGAGAAAGAAGTCTAAACACACACAACAATTCACACAAACAATGTGCAAGCAATCACAAACAAACATTCCACTCAAACAACAAGGTTCAAGCACATTTTTAGGCAACAAAATATTTTTGCTACACCACATAAGTTGGTGGGATCAATCTAATCACTAGTAGGTGGTCCAACTATATGGTTCACTTGAGATCATTTCCTTCTTCTTAGTTGTTTCTTCTTGAATGAGATCATTGTATCTTTGGAAAAACTCTTCTATCTTGGTCACTAAGCTTCAAAGGTGATGATGGTTCCTTCTAAGTCTTCAAGTCTTGGGTAACATTCTTGTCTCACTTGTAGTCCTTAGTGATATCTAAGTTGAAGTACTTGGTGAAACTAAAGTTGAAGTCATTGGTGATGTTGAAGTTGAAGTCATTTGAGTTGGTGATGTCCTTTGCTCATGTTGAAGTCTTTGCTCATGGTGGAGGCTTTGTACATCAAGTTTGAAAAGGAAGAGATGTAGAATCAAAACCAAAAATGTTTGAGAAAAGAGTTTACAAGATTGTTTGTAAATAAGTTTTTGAACAAATACAACTCCTATTTTTCTAAGGGGTTTTGTCCAATCCTAGGGTTACAATCCTACAGGCAACACAGTGCTCTGATACCATCTGTAGAGGTCCCAACCTTTAATAAGGTAGAGATCCCTGTGTTTACAATGCTAGTCCCTGGATCAATAGCTAGCATCCACAGTTAAGATGTAATATCAAGAAACAAAGGTCATAATACAACTTTATAACCAGGAATAAAATAATTCATTACATCTTACATAGCTCATTTGGCTATTTCATTACAATGCAGCAGAAATAACTATATAGCATGGAGTCCTTCATCTTCAAAGTGCCACAGGCAATCATGTTGTATGTAGACTTGTAATCCTAATCAACACACTTCACTAACATCAAACAAACCTGTAACATAATAAGTTACAGCCACAAGGGTTAATACATTTGAATTGTATTGGCAAGTGATACTATGGTAGAATAGTGGTATCTATCATCTATATGCATTTGGCTAAGTGGAGCTTAGGCTTGCTTTGCTCAAAATAGATTTTCCCTATCATTTGAAACACACTAAATTTTTGTTTGTCAAAATCACCCAAGGTATCTACCAATCAAAGATTGAAGATCCTTTAACCCTTATTCAACCACAAGTTCTTAACTTAGAAATTGGGATGAGGAGATTCTTCATAGCTTCCATGTCTTGATGCTCAAATTGTCCATTGCCCGGGACACGGCTAAGTACTTAGATTTTACTCTCTCGAGAGGTAGTGCACTTTCCCCACAAGACTCGACATGCATCGATACAAGATCTTTCAGAAGCCTTCCCTTAGACCAAAATGGACGCGTTCCCAAACCTATCACCCCCTACCACCAACTGTCCATCTGGATAAGTTATTACAACCTATATGATCCAGGCAGAGCCCATAATGCCAAGTGGCTGCACTTGAAGCTTCTCAACATTTGAAATCTCAAATCTCTTTGTTCCTGGGTGGCATTCCACAAGTGAGATACACTAGGGTAGGCCATAAATATGGGGCCCTATGTAACCACTCAACATAATCCATACAAGTCCCATTCCACCCAGGTGATTCATTCACATAGTTGTTTTATTAAACAAAACACAAGTCATAGACTTAGAAATATTTCATAGTATGAATATAATCCACCCTTGTTTTCTACTAGCTAAGCTAAGCATGATAGTAATAGGGATCTTAACTTAGGAAAATTCTACTAAGGCATCAACCACTAGGATTTCCCAAGGCATAGCATACTTAGTAAAAATTCCATGCAAGTCCTACTTAGAAATATCTCTAATGCATAGTGAAAATAATGGGACAAAAGTATAAAGCACCACTTTCCTTTTTGGTAGAGAATATAAGTTCACTCCTTGATCTTGCAATAGTCACACTCTTCGAATTTCACTACAATTCAATCAAGACACAAATTCAATCTAGCATTCAAACAATTCATCACATAAAACAATAAAAACAAAGCAATGCATGCAAGCATGCCAAAGATTGTTTTATTTGGAAATGTGGTTTCTAATAGGCTATAAACATTTTAAAACACCTATTGGTCATTTACAAATGTGGAAAACCATTTGATATCAAGTTAGTGAAAATGGCCACTTTAAATCATTTTTGTTTTGCTAGAAATGATTTAAATCAACGTAATAATTTCTATTGTTTGACAAATATATTTTTTAAACACAAATGTTAGTGTTTATGGTCAAAGTGTTTAAAAATAAAATCATTTACAAAAGGTTTCACTCAAAAACCATTTTTAAATCAAAGCAATATTTTATTTTGTTGGAAATGCCTTTAAGCAAAGTAATAATTTTGTAGGGTTCACCAAATATATTTTTAAATCCAAAAACTCGGTGTTTAGGTTCAAAGAGTTTAAATCAAATCGTTTTCCAAAGGTTTTACTCAAAAAGCATTTTTAAACCATAATCAATATTTTTATTTAACTTGAATTGTTTTTACTCAAAGGAATAATTCCTAAGTGTCACAAAATATATTTTTAAATCCAAAAGTTGGTTTCTATGGTCAGTAGGTTCAAAACAAACCATTTACCAAAGATTTTACCCTAAAAACATTTCTAGAATAATTTTTATATTCAAAATATGCCTACACATGTTCCTGCAAATGCAACCAATTTTATATAAGCAAAATACTAAAAAAAAGTGCATGGTTGCAAAGTATTCTTTTTGTTGATTCTATTCATATAAAGTTTGCAAAATTTGGACATGCAGATTTAAAGTTATGAATTTTTCAAATCTAACCATCTAATAGAAATGTTTCTGTCTATTTAAAACAAAGGCTAGCCATGTGGAATGATCTTATTGGCTCATACCGGTTCACGTGGATCACTTTCTCTAGATCGTTAGATCTGAAGTGCATCGCACGGCTCTGATTGAGCATAACGGATCATTTTAAGTCAATCTATCGCAACGCTTGGATTGAAATCTAACGGCTCAGACGGTGGCGACCATAGATGGGCGGTGCGGCGACGGTGGCTGGTGGCAGAGCGCTCTGACAGTGGCATCGCCAGCGATACAGGAAGCGAGAGAAAGAGGGGAAGGGCTCACCAAGTTCGCTGAGGTGTGGCGAAGCTCAAGGTCATCATGGTATGGCCAGGGGCACACGGTCGCGTCGGAAATTGCTCGCCGGAGATGCTACTGACGACGGGCGTGCTCGGGCGTAGATGTTGGCGAAGCTACAAGGCACGAAAAGGCAACCCAGAGGCAGTGTTAGGCGCGCAAGGGAGAGGTGAACACACGAGCGTCATCGAGAGGGAGAGGCGTGGTCTGTACTTACGGGGAGAGGTCGCCGGAGTTGATCTTCATGTCGGTGGCGCTCGGTTGGAGACGGAGAAAAGTTTCAAGTGCGCGCACGAGCATGCTAAGGTTACTGGCAGGTGCGCATGGTGCTGGCAAGTAAGTTGGTGGAAGCTAGGGGCAGGAGGTGGTAAGGGTTGGCCGGAATTTGTTGGGAAGCTCGTCGGAGCAGTGGCGGAGTGAGGAGGAATTCGCGCAGCCTAGGGGCAATCTGGCAGTGATGTCTGAGGGGAAAGAGAGGGAAGAGGGGGCGGTTAAGAGGGCACGATCGTGGGGCTGATTACTGGTGGCATTAACGCGTATTGATCGTGTCATTCAACGGCAGAAATGGCCGGGGGAGAATTGGGGGCGTGGTCTCTGCGGGGACGATGATGAGGTGGCAAAGGTGGGTCCCGCGCGTTAGTGAGATGAGGGGTAAGGGCCGGGTGAGAAATGTTTCTGCGGGGGAGAGAGCTGGGTTCCCCGGGTGGGCTGTTCTGGGCTGCTGTTGGGCTGGGCTAGGGTAGGCTAGATGGGCTCGGTCATTTTCCATTTTTTTCCTTCTCTGTTTTCTTTTCTTTTTCTGTTTCTTTTATTCTATTTTGATTTTTTAAATGATTCAAACACTTGTTTGAATTCAAACTTTTCTCAACTTTCAGTAAGTTTTATACTGGTTTATTATTGTATTTTAAAGACCATTTCAGAATAATTCTTTTATTCAATTATGGTTTATTATTTTTAAAAATAGGTACTTGCCTTTATTCAAATAATATTTTAATTATATTTTCAAACTCTTATTTAAATTCTAATTTTCACCAAACCTTTTTTAGTAGGTTTTATTTATTCAAAAGTATGTTAAATAATTCATTTTGAATTATTTTGAATATTTCAATATTATTTATTAATCATTTAAATTGGGCATTTGTCTTTATTCAAATCAAATATGGTTTTAATCCCATATAAATAGTATTCAAATCATTCTTTTAAGTTAATTAGATAACTTTTTAATACACTTTGGTAATTTCCAATTTAGTATTTTCTCATGATTTAATTAATCATTTCTATTAGGGATTTTGTCAAAATTCAAATGGAATAGAATTTGGTTAATGCCATATTATTTTATTTGAATATTATTTATCCCTTTATTTTATTTGGATTTGGATTATCTGTATACCATTTGCTTATGGATTTAATTAAAATTGTCTTCTAAATAATTTCCTTGGGATTTATTATTTAGTTTAGGTAATTTATCTTTATTTAAATAAAATTGAATATTGTTCAATTCCTTATTATTTTACTTAAATAATCTTTTATTCCTTTTTTATTATTCCATAATCTTTCATTTCATTTGTTTGGCCAAGATTTAATTTGTCTTTTAAATTATCCTTACTTATTTCTTTCTTTCTTTGTCTTATAAAATCCATATCTTTTTATTTATAGATCCAAAATTGGCGATTCCAATTTGTATAATTTTATTTAATATTTGTTTATCTTTTTAAATACCTTTAGTATTATTTTTCTCACAATTTGGTATGGATTTTAGATAGGGTCTTTATTAGCTTTGAAACTTATTTTCTTAAACCTTATTAAATTCATAAGTTTTTATCCATGGCTCCAAATTAGATGAAATCAATTCCTATGGTTTTATAATATTTTTATTTATCATTCTTGATCATTTATAAATGTTTGTTGCTGAATTTCTATATGGATCAAATCCATAGTCTTAGAGAGATCTTGGAAATGATTTATTCCATTAGGGTTTTGGGGATTTTGATTTTACTTTTCCAAGTGTTTAAATTTCAAAATTCATTCTTTGATGAATGCATTTCACTTGATTTGAATTTTGTTGGATTCCCTTTTATTCAAAGTTTGTTCAAGATGGGTTTTGATGTTTCCATTTAGAAACAAAAGTTTCTTTTCACCCTAAATTTCAACAATTAATTATTTTGTTTATTTATTTTTCACATTTCAAAATTTGGAAAATTTTGGGATGTGACAATTAATGAGAAGATTCATCTTTTACGTTTTGCACTTCTTATTTTTAGTTTGCAATCTCTATTATATGATGGATCTTGTTGATCAGTATTGACATCACTTTGGGAGCATCAAGTGTATCTAAGTTTGTTTTGACAAACCGAGTTATGGTCAGTAGAAATACTTTTTGAGGTTTGAAAGAAAAAAAGAGAAAACGCTTACATGTATTTTGAATCATTTATTTTCTTTCTTGTTGGCTCATAAGCTTAGTATTCTGTATTTAAGATCTTTGTGTCCTTAAGAAAGATTGCATGTTTGGTTTTATTACTTGTATGTTTGCTTGTTTCTTTCAACTCTCTTGCTTGCTACCCAGCCTTGCTAGCCAAAAACCTGTTTTGAGAAGGCATACTTCTCATGTTTCCAATCCCTTTGAACCAAAACCTTTGCCACATGTGTCCACCATATCTACCTAGTAGCTTTTGCTATTCCAAGCAAATTATCAAGCTTCATCTGTTTGCTAAGTATTTGCAGAGATTTCCTGCTCCATACCACTAGTCAAAACCTTCTGCTCCTCGTTGGGATCAACACTCCTATTTATCAAAAGTACTGCGATACACCCCCTATACTTGTGGGTCATCACCTCTTCGCCTATAAAGACCCCCCGATACCAAAACCCTAGGGACCCGATCAATCTTCCACGAAACAGTCTGTATCCGCCGCCACCATTGTCCCTAGATCAGGAGGATCTAAAGCTCTTCCCGGCACCCTGCCAGAGGGGAGAGATCATCTCGGAGGCCTTCTTCATCACCATGCCAACCTCCAGTATGAAGCGTGAGTAGTTCCACCTTGGACTACGGGTCCATGTAGTAGCTAGATGGTTGTTTCTCCTCCTTTGTGCTACCATGTTTAGATCTTGTGAGGTCCGTTCATGATCAAGACCATCTATCTTTGTAAGCATTCATGTTGTGTTTGTGGGGATCCAATGGATAATGAGATTACTATGTCAGATTGATTAATGGTTTTGTCTTATTGATTCTATCATGTATGTGTTGTCTGAGATCTTGCATGCTCTCCATTTCTAGTAGCTATCTTGGTCGAGTAGATGCTAGTGACTCCAAGAGGGAGTATTTATGCTCGATAGTGGGTTCATGCCTCTATTTAATCTGGGAAGTGACAGAAATCTCTAAGGTTGTAGATGTGATGTTGCTACTAGGGATAAAACAACAGTCTCTTGTTCATGGAACAAGTGGATTGTTTACCTTACACACTTTGCTTAAAGCAGTAATCTGTTGCTTGCAAATTAATACTAGAGGGGGTTCGGATGATAACCTGAAGGTGGATTACTAGTCATAGATGCAGTTGGATGGAGGTCTATGTATCTTGTTGTAATTCCCAATTGAATCTCATAGGATCATGAATGTCTAGTATTGCTTTGTTATGCCTTGCTCAGTCCTGTCAATTGCCCTGCTGTAATTTGTTTACCCAGCATGTTTTGTTATCTATCTTAAGGAGAACACCTCTAGTGAACTATGGACCCTAGTCCAATCTGTACCATTGATACATCTTCCACTGTTACTGTTTAATTTCTGCAAAACCACCATTACCTTCCACACCATACAGTTAATCCTTTGTTTTCAGCAAACCGGTGAGATTGACAACCTCACTGTTTTTTGGGGCAAAGTCTTGAGTTTGTGTTGTGCAGGTCTCCAAGTTGCTAGAAACACCTTTGAGTCGTTTCCTTCCTCCTACTTGTTCGATAACCTTGGTTTCTTACTGAGGGAAATCTTGCCGATGTACTCATCATACCTTCCTCTTGGGGTTTCCCAACGAAGCTCTACACTGATCTAAGCCGCATCAATAGTGAATAGCATAACTCGATGTACCCTTTAGATAGCGCATTACTCTCTCAAGAGCATGCCAATGATCATCTCCCAGATTGGAAACAAACCGGCTAAGTTTGCTCATAGCAAACGTGATGTTAGGCCTTGTTGCACTAGATAAATACATTAACGAGCCAATAATCTGAGAGTATCTCAGTTGATCTCTAGTTGTTCTTTCGAAGCATCTTACTAGGATCATATGGTGTCGACGAAGGGGTACAATCTGAGTAGCCAAAGCGACTCAAAACCTTCTCCACAAAGTGAGATTGCAGAAGTGTAATTCCGCCATTCTCATCTCTTAGTAGCTTGATGTTTAGAATAACATCAGCTTCTCCAAGGTCTTTCATGTCAAAACTTTGAGACAAGAAACTCTTGACCTATTCGATGACAATCATATTTGTCCCAAAAATCAGTATGTCATCAACATACAAGCAAAGTATAACTCCTTCGCCCCCACCATGGCGATAGTATACACATTTGTCATCTTCATTTACAAAGAAGACAGTAGATGTTAAAGTTTGATCAAACTCATCATGCCATTGCTTAGGTGCTTGTTTCAGTCCATACAAAGACTTCAATAGCTTGCACACCTTGCCTTCTTGACCATCTACTACAAAACATCTGGCTGATCCATATAAATCTCCTCATCCAACTCCCCATTAAGGAAAGATGTCTTGACGTCCATTTGATCAACGATAAGACCATGTGAGGTAGCCAATGAGAGTAGAACTCTAATAGTGGTCAATCTATCCATAGGCGAATAAGTATCAAAGATGTCTTCGCCTTATTTTTGGGTATAACCCTTGGAAACAAGCCGAGCCTTGTACTTTTGAATCGTACCATTGGGCCTAAGCTTCTTTTTTAACACCCACTTACATCCTACAAGTTTGCACCCATAAGGACGATCAGTGATCTCCCAAGTTTCGTTAGACATGATGGAATCCATCTCGCTATGAACAACCTCTTTCCAGCAGTCTGCATCAGGATATGCATAAGCCTCTGGAAAAGAGGTGGGAGTATCATCCACGAGATAGACAATGAAGTTATCACCAAAGGAATTTGTAATCCTTTGTCTCTTGTTCCTTATAGGAACTTCATTGTCTACCTCCCCAGGAATTTCATCATGTGCTTGTTCATAATACTCCATGGGAATGGCAGGTTCAGGAGTTTCAACAGGTTCCTGTCTAGATGTACTAGGCATATCTTTCATCGGAAAAATATCCTCAAAGAATGTAGCATCCTTAGACTTCATAATTGTATCGACCTTCATGTTAGGTACCTCAGATTTCACCACTAAAAATTTGTATCCAACGCTATGATGAGCATAGCCAAGAAAGACACAGTCTACGGTCTTCGGTCCAAGTTTACGCTTTTTGGGAATTGGCAAAATCACCTTTGCCAAATAGCCCCAAGTACGTAAGTACGAGAGTGTTAGCTTCCTCTTCTCCCATAATTCATAGGGAGCAGTTTCATTGTATTTTGTGGGAACTTTATTCAGGACATGACATGATTTCAATATCGCCTCCCCCCATCATGCCTTGGATAAACCCGAAGTACCAAACATGGTGTTAACCAATTTTATTAGAGTACGGTTTTTCCTTTTGGCAACCCCGTTAGATTGGGGAGAATGGGGAGGCATCCTCTTATGAATAATGCCATGTTCCGCACAAAATAAATTAAACTCATTACAGAAATATTCTTCACCATGATCTGACCGGACTCTCTTAATCTTTCTCTCAAGTTGATTTTCAACTTCTGCCTTATAGTTTTTAAAGTGGTGTAGAGCCTCGTCTTTAGTTTTCAAAAGATATACATAGCAAAATCTAGTAGAATCATCAATCAACATCACGAAGTATTTCTTTCCACCTTTAGTCAGCACACCATTTATCTCACATAGATCTGAATGTATAAGCTCCAGCGGTGGCAAGTTTCTTGCTTCCTGCAGCTTGTGAGGCTTGGGCGGTTGCTTAGCTTGAACACACTCTTGACATTTACAGCCTTTGGATAGAGTGAAACTCGAAATTAAATTCATCTTAGCTAGCCGCGTCATACAACCAAAATTAATGTGACAAAGTCGTGAATGCCAAACATCGGTATCATTGCAAAGGGCACAAATATGGTTTCACAATCTTATTACAAAAATCTGATAGGGAAAGACGGAACAAACCGCCACAATCATAACCTTTACCAATAAATTGTCCATACTTAGAAACGACTACTTTATTGGACTCAAATACCAACTTAAAACCTTCTTTGCAAAGAAGGGAACCACTAACGAGATCCTTATTTATTGAGGGCACATGCTGCACGTTCTTCAGCTGCATGGTCTTTCCCAAAGTAAACTTTGGATCCACCATGCCAACACCATGAACAGAAACATGCAATCTGTTTCCCATCAAAACGAAGAGATCTCTTGTGACCTGATAAGAACAAAACAAAGATATATCAGCACACACATGAATATTAGCACCGATGTCGATCCACCAATCTGTAGATTGACAAATTGACAAAACACTAGGTAAATTACCATACCCGGATGCATCCTTATCATTGTTGCTCATAGTCACGTTGACAGACTTAGAGTTCTTTCCATTTTGATTCTTCCTTCCTTTGCGCTGCTTGAAGTTTGGACCCAGTGTCCAACCTCGCCACACACAAAGCAGGGATCCTGTGACTTGTTCTTACTATTCTTTTTGAAGTTGGTAGTACGAATGGCCTTGGTATTCCCCTTGAACTTGTTGGAAGTTCTTCTGCACCACATTGGCGCTTGACTGGGGTTCCTCGGCTCCCTTTGGGTGTGAGTATTTTACCTTTGCCTTTTCCTCAAGGTCCAGAAACCCAATGAGATTCTCAACAGACATCTCTTGCCTATGGTGTTTGAGGTTAGTGGCAACACTCCTCCAGGATTGAGGAATCTTTGCAATAATGCATCCCACAACAAATTTGTCGGGCAATACACACTTTAGGAGCTCAATTTCTTTTGCAATGCACTGATTCTCATGAGCCTGTTCAATGACATAATGGTTTTCAACCATCCTGTAGTCATGAAACTGCTCCATGGCATACAGTTCACTGCCAGCATCAGTAGCACCGAATTTTGCTTCGAGTGCATCCCACGGTTCTTTGGCATTGCGCATATGTAAATATGCGTCCACCAGCTTGTCCTCAGTGACGCTTATGATATAGCCCACAAAGAATATGGTGGTCTCCTTGAACGTCTTCTCCTGATCAGGAGTAATCGTTCCTTTAGGATTACCAGCCGATACCTATAAGGCGTCCATAGCCGTCAGCCAGAGGGCACACTTGGTTTACCAGCGCTTAAAGTGCGCACTCGTAAACGGGTTTGGTTTCAGACAAGCGGCAAAGTCTTGACACGAAAACAACCTAAAATAAGGTTTTTGAATTGTTGAAAGAATTAGCAGTTTTCGCGTTAATTTAATCCAAGTATAAATCATGACAGAACAATTTCCAAGATCAACTAGCATACACATAGTAGACATGTACCATACAGGCAAGTGAAAACCTAGCACATCTACGCATACTACAATACTAGTAATCATCATAGGAAATAACAGGAGGGCAAAGAACACGTATGATTTCGTCGATGGTATGACCAATGGCGCAACAGAAATGGATTCGCCACGGGCGGCAGCAGCAGCCTGCTTGACAGCTTCGTTAGACATGGCGATCGAGTCGAGGAAGCCGGACATAGAGGACGGAGAAGAACTTGAGCAGTCGTGCCTAGACGCTCCTCAAAACCCTTATCGCCTCTCTCCCGGTGCAGGATCAGAGAGAAGGCCTGCTTTTCCGGACGACCGCGCACACAGCCGGCAGGATGGAGTAGCAGAGGGCAGCACAGAGAGGTGGAACGGTGATGCGCAGGTAGGTAGATGCAATCTGATTGTTGGTGATGGCTAGGGTTCGCGTCTGCCTGTTTATATAGTATGGGTCGGGTAAGACATGGGCAGTAGCCCACGACCGAGTCGGCACCGGCCCATGATCCAAGATGTGGAAATGGCTGGTTGATTAATGCGTTCATTAATGACTCGTAATTAATACACAATTAATTTTCTCAAACAACAAAATAAAGCTCGGCTCGGCGAGATTCCCGCGGCGCGTGCGAGTCGTGATGAGGCGTGGCGTGGCGAGGCGGGCGGCGTAGGAGGAGGGGTGCGCGAGGGCTTCTCTTCTTCTCACACCTTAGTGAGTGGTGCAACACTCTACTATATAAGATGGTCCAACTCCCCTTCCACTAGCAATGTGGGACTAAACTTTAGCTCCACTAGCACACACTCATGAGCTGCCATAATAATGGGCCAAAGAGAATTTCAGAATTTGTATTTGTTATGGGCCAAAAGCCCAACATGCAAATATGTCTCAAATTCCAACACTATGATGGTATCATGATATGTACCATGAGTGGTGTCGGGGTGGCCGTCCAAATCCCACAAACTTTTGTGGCATTTAATACCCAAGCGAAGGAAGGAGCTTTTAGTCCATTGTTAGATCAAGCTTCATCAAGATCCAAAATGGAATGACCTAGTTGCTCAAACTCGAAGCTGCCACCTATGGATATAGGATAAGCAATGATGGAGCCACTATCGATCTTGAAGCAAATGAATTAAGTGGAGTTTTTGGGCATGTTCTTGGATTGGCCACTAGAAGAAGCTTTGCATGAAAGATATGAAGCGTCTGGCATCCACTATCATGTTACAAGAGTCGCTGAAAGATGTTGACAATAGGAAGATGCCTGGTCTTTCGATGAGTGGCAATCTCCACTTGCAACGTCATCGTCAATCCTCACACGCTTGTGGCAATCTCCATGCACGACCATGCTCCAATGCTTGTCCCTCCCGTCCTTGCTAGGTCCGTCATTGCTAAGTAATAAACACATCTGATTTAGGCGGCAACATATTCTCATTTATATTAGGAAGAGTTTATATAAATGAAAATACCTGATAATTTAGTTGTCGTGTATGAGCTCTTGCGAGAGGTACCTATAATGTTGTTGTAGGTGCAACGAGTGTATCGGTAGTAGGGATGCCCTCATCATCCTCCTCTTCTTGAATTGAAGTCGTCATCTACGTAATCTCATCCTCTTCTCCAAAGTATGGCTTGAAATCTACAATGTTAAATACGATACTTACCGTACCCAACTCTGCAGGAAGCTCAAGTTTGAATGCATTTCATTTATTCTCTCTAAAACTTTAAAAGGACGAACATCATGTGGCATTAATTTGGATTTGCGCAAATTAGGAAAGTGAACTTTGCGCAAATGCAACCAAACAAGATCTCTAACATCTAACACAACATAATTTCTACCTTTAACTTCAAAAAAATATACTTAAAGTTCATATGTTCTATGTTCTCTTTAGTAGTTTTATGTAAATTTACAATTTGTTCAGCATATTGTGTAGCATCATAATTAGTTTGCACCAAAAAAAGGAAGTGACAATAAATCAATAGGTATACGTGGGACAAAACCATACACAATCCCAAAATGGCAGAACTTGGTAGTAGAATGCAACGAACGATTGTAAGCAAATTCAATATAAGGTAAACAATCTTCCTATATTTTTAAGTTCTTCTTTAAGACATCGCTTAACATAGTAGACAATGGTCTTTTGACTATTTCAGTTTGTCCATCAGTTTGGGGATGACATGTAGTACTAAAAAGTAACTTAATCCCCAACTTAGCCTATAAACATCTTCAAAAGTGAATACAAATTTTAGTATCACGATCTAAAATAATTGTATTTGGCACACCATGCAAATGAACAATTTTATGAAAGAACAGATCAACAACATGTGCATCATCACTTTTGTGACATGGAATAAATTATGTCATCTTTGAAAATCTATCAACAACCACAAAAATACTATACCTCCTCTTATGTGTTCGAAAATCCCAAAATAAAGTCCATAAAATATCCTTCCAAGAAACACTAGGAACAGGAAGAGGCATGTAGTGCAGCGAGCAATGAATCCCTCAATGTCTCTATGCATTCGTGGCCAAAAGAAGTGTGCATCAATTACGTCCTCTAGCTTCTTTACTCCAAAATGCCCCATCAATCCTCCTCCATGCGTCTCATGCAACAACAAAATACGAACAAAGCTATCTAGGATGCATAGCCAGTTAGCATGAAACATAAATCCATCATTAAAGAAGAATTTGTTCCATGTTCTGCCCTCTTTACAATTCTTCAATACATGCACATATTGTGATTTGATAGTTTTCAAACCAAAAAAATTATAGTCAAGCTAAGATAGCGTGGTATAATGGCGTGAAAAAGCATCATTAATAATATTATGTTTACCCTTCTTGTGTTTCATAACATACGGAAAATTCTCAATGAATTTAACCCACTTAGCATGGCGCTTATTCGGTTTTGCTTGACTACGAATATGCTTTAAAGATGCATGATCAGTATAACAAATAGTTTAAGCCATAAGTAATGTTGCCAAGTTTGTAATGTTCGAACAAGAGCATATAATTCCTTATCATAATTTAGACTATGCCCACTCAATTTTCAGTAAAGTATACAACATGTTTTCCCTCTTGTATTAACACACCTCCCAAACCAATTACACTAGCATCACATTCAAGTTCAAACATTTTATTAAAATCAAGAAGTTGAAGTAAAGGAGCATATGTTAACCTTTCTTTCAACAGCATGAAGGTGTCTTGTTGCACATCACCCAAAACAAATGGCACACCTTTCTTTGTAAGGTCATTCAACGTGCAGCAATGGATCCATGAAAAACCGCCTATAGAGGCTAACGAGGCCAAAAAAACTCCTCACTTGTGTGACCGTTTTAGGAGGCGGCCAACTCGAAATAGCTTTAATCTTGGTTGGATCAACTTAAATTCCTCGTGGAATGTGATCTTTGTCGAGTAGTTCCTAAATTTGGCATTGTATCTCCTTTGCCTCCTCCGGATTGGTTCGATATGGCGCACGGTTGGACAGCGTAGCACTAGGAATAAGATTAATTTGATGCTCCATTCCGCATATAGGTTGCAGTCCTGGTGGCATTTCAGGTGGAAAAACGTCCACATACTCCTGCAAAATGTTAGCAACCACATGTGGCAAATAAGGAGGAATATCCTTAAATAAAAATATAACTTCTTTGCAAACAATTGCATAACAATGAGACTTACTCACATCCAACTCAAAAATATTAGATTTACTAGCAAGTAAATGAGGACCATTCAGACGAATTTCAGTTGGATGTTTAGAATAAGATTTAGCAAAAGTTCTTGGTGCTACAAAGTCTTTAGCCACAATCTGATTTCCAATCTGTTGTTTCTCCTAAAGTTTTTCTCTACTAGATCTAGCAAGATCATATTTTAAAATTTGTTTAGGAGTCATTGTTTTAGTGCAATTTTCTTTACATTATACATAAGAGAATAACTATTAGTTTTAAAATTATGAACATAAAGGTTGACCAAATAATAATGAACAATCTTGCATGGGTATAACATCACACAATCAACAAAATCAGAATATGTATCAATGAAAAATGTATATCTGTAGTTCTAGTTACCTTGAGTCGATCGGTGTCGTCGAACCATTGGATGTAATATGGGCATAGGTGTTGTCATGTAGGTAGAGCAAACTTCTTCACCATGCCAATCCTAGCAAAATTATTACAACTCCCACAATCACTTATGATTCGTACAACATGTTTATTGACATCTCCTTTTGTTTGAAACATGTTGTACCGCTGATTATGTTCTGTTCGACACAGATGCATGCTCAAGACGCGTTGTACAACTAAACTCTTGTATTGACTAGCTACCTCAGCTCCCATTACTTCCACATCTTGGTCAGAAACATCATGATCTCTCTCTCTCTTGAGTAGCAATGAGGGCGAGTGTATCTTCATTGAATTCACTTGCAGAATCATACTCGTTGTCATCTCGTAGTATCATGACATACTTCCTTGTGCAAAAGCGCTCAATATGACCATAGCCCTAGCATTTGTGACACTTAACACCATTTGTCTTTCATGTAGAAGCCATGTAAGATGTAGACCTCTGTGCGGGGCCACTGTTTGTTGGTGGAGCTATAGGTGGTGGCGTTTTTGTCGTAGGTGCGCTGGTCCTGGCAGCGAACGATGATGAAGTAGCACCACGAGTAGGCGGTGGTGGCCAACATGGTGTGAAAGGTAATGTGAGATCTGTAGAATTATTAGACCTCATACACAGTTATCGAGCCTATACTTCACGTTTAGCTTTGCAAGAAAAATAAAACAAACGAGTGATAGTACGATACTCCTTATAATCTAGTATGGTCTAGATTTATCTATTTAAACCAGCAAAGAAACATGCAAGAATTTTTTTCATTATGTTTGTTTATACCACAACAAATCATGCAAGTTTACAATTCCCGATAATACTCCTCAACAGAATGGTTCCTTGTTCTAAACAAGATAATTTGTTAAGAAAATTGCGTGTATAATATGGTGGCACAAAGAGAGTACCCATAGCATCTTTCAAGTCAGTCCAAGTAGCAGGAATATTGGCATGATATAATCTACAATGCTCAGCACAACATGTGGAAACAAATTATGTAAATTCGCAAGTAGAAGCACTAACACAATTATCCCTAGGATATTGTAAACATGCTATTGTAAACATGCAAACCGCTACTTCTAATTACTACATAAGATAGGTATTCGTATTATATCTATCATCACAAGGTGGAATATTGAGTTTAAGCTTAGAGACATGAGAATCATCACTTACCGTAGCGCGACGTGGTGGCCGTGCATTCGGACGTGGTGGCATGGAAGGCCAGATCATAGTATAGGGTCATCCAATGTGGGATCGTTCTCCTCCTCGAACTATTCTTACCTGTCGTACTCATCATTGTCCTCGTCATAGGACTCTTTAGTAGAAACACCAACATCCAAAGTATGGCTTTGTTGTAAAGGAACTCGTTGTGCTTGGCGGCGGAACACAGGGTTGGGGAACATCCGCCGCCAGCACAGGTGTAGGCGTTGTGGCTGGAAATCAGCATAGTAGCTGATGCGCCTAGTTGATGTAGGTGCGCTTCGTCGGGAAACCCCAAGAGCGAGGTGTGATGCAGCACAGCAGGAAGCCTTCCCTCAGTAAGAAACCGAGGTTATCGAACTAGTAGGAGGAAGGCAACATCACACAAGTGTTGCAAAAAACATGGAAACCTGCACAACACAAACTCAAGACTTTTCCCCAACGAACAGTGAGGTTGTCAATCTCACCGGTTGCTGTAACAAAGGATTAACTGTATGGTGTGGAAAGTGATGATGGTTTGTAGCAAGTAAACAGCGGAAGATGTATCAATGGTAAAGATTGGACCGGGGTCCATAGTTCACTAGAGGTGCTCTCCTTAGATAAACAACATGGCATGAAGGGTAAACAAATTACAGCACGGCAATTGACAGGAACTAAGCAAGACATAACAATGCAATACTAGACAAAAAGATCCTATGAGATTCGATTGAGCAATACAACAATATACATAGACCGCCATCCAATTGCATCTATGACTAGAAGTCCATCTTCAGGTTATCATCCGAACACCCTACATTATTAAGTTGCAAGCAACAAACAACTGCTTTAAGAAAAGTGTGTAAGGTAAACAATCCACTTGTTCCATGAACAAGAGACCGTTGTTTTCTCCCTAGTGGCAATAGCACATCTACAACCGAAGAGATTTCTGTCACTTTCCTTGGAAACTAGAGGCATGAACCCACTATCGAGCAAAAATATGTTGGAATTATGCCCTAGAGGCAATAATAAAGTTGTTATTATTATAATTCTTGTTCATGATAAAGTTTATATTCCATGCTAGAATTGTATTAAGCGGAAACTTTAATACTTGTGTGGTTTGTGAACAACACCGTGTCCCTAGTATGCCTCTATGGACTAGCTCATTGATTAATGATGGTTAAGGTTTCCTAACCATAGACATGAGTTGTCGATTAATAATGAGATCATATCATTGGAAGAATGATATGATGGACAGACCCAAACTAAGCGAAGCAATTAGATCGTGTCATCGTGTTCATCTTTGCGAAGCTTTTCTTATGTAAAATATTGTATTCCTTAGACCATGAGATAATACAACTCCCTGGTATCGGAAGAAAGCTTTGAGGTCATCAAACGTCATCCTATGAGAGGGTGATCATAAAGGTGTCTCTCAGGTGATCGGAAAGTACATGTTGGGTTGTATGTATCGAGATGGGATTTGTCCCTCCCAAGTCGGAGAGATATACTTCGGGCCCACTCGGTAATCGATATCAACACCGCTTTCAAGCATGTGGTTAAGGAGTTAATCACAAGGTGATATCGGATTACGGAACGAGTAAAGTACTTGCTGTGAACGAGATTGAACTAGGTATGACGGTACCGACGATCAAATCTCGGGCAAGTAAAATATCGCGAGACGAAGGGAATATATATGGGATTGATTGAATCCTGGCATCGTGGTTCATCCGATATGATCATCGATGAATGTATGGGAGTCAATATGGGTTTCCAGACCCCGCTGTTGATTATTGATAGAAGATCATGTCTGCATGTTCTCGAACCCGAAGGGTCACACACTTAACGTGTCTCGACGCTAGGATAGATTGGATAATTGGTTTATGAGTTTTTGTTCGGAGTCTCGGATGTGATCCGGGACATCACGAGAGGTTCCGGAATGGTCCGGAGAATAAGATTCATATAAGGCAATGCAGTTTTTGGAGTTCGGAATTGTTTCGGGTTAATCGGTATTGTACCGGAAGCTTCTAGAACCTTCCGGAGGGGGACCAACGTGGCCCCACCTGCCAGGAGGGGGCATGGGCCTATGAGGGAGTGCCCTGGACGCATTGGTCCAGGGGCACAAGGCCCCATAGGGCCTAGCCGACCAAACCAAGGGGAAACCCTAAGGGAGCTTCTAGAAGGGGGGAACTTGCCCCCCACTCCTCCCTCCTTTGGCCGCCGGCCTAGGGCTTGGGGGAGGGGTTAGGGCTGGCGCCCACCCCTCTATATATAGAGGGCTGGGGCACACCACCCCCCCCCCCCCCCACACCTCCTCCTCAACCCTAGCCGCCCTGCTGCCCTCCTCTCTCTCTCCCTCCCGACTGCGTGTAGGCGAAGCCCTGCTGCAGAAACTCTCCACCACTTGCACCGCGCCGTCGTGTTGTAGATACAATCCGTCTCTCCACCATACTTGCTGGACCGGGGAAGGAGGATACGTCGAGGTGCCGCACGTGTGCATCTCTCGGAGGCATCGCCACTTGCGGTGTTAGATCGAAGCGGATCGCGAGGAGGAGAAGCGAGTACGACTACATCACCCACATTTCGACGAACGTTCCACTGTGCGAATCTTCAAGGGTATGAAGATCTCATCTAATCTCTCTTGTTGTTTGCATCTCCTAGATTAGATCTTGGCTTTCTCGTTCGCATCCGTAGAATTTTTTTGATTTACTGTGCTGCGAAACCCTTCAGTGGTATCAGAGCTAGATCTATGCGTAGATGTGTTTCACGAGTAGAACGCAACATGATTGTTGCGGGCGTTGATGTTTTCTGTTGCAAGCCTCTTGTTTGTGTTCTTCTTATGACGCGGGATAGTGAGATTGAAGCGGTCCAGGCCAACCTTATGCGACGTCGTTCGCGAGACCGGCTCCGCACTTGACGTGTGGCTTGTTCCACACATGCGGCTGGTGGATGCCAGTTTCTCTCACTATAGTTGTCATGGGATTAACACCGGAGTTTGGCAACCATAATATCACCGTTGTGGCTTTCCGTAGGTAAGAATCGTTCTTAGCTTGCTACTCCCATAAGCCACGTAAAACATGCAACAACAAAGTAGAGGCGTCTAACTTGTTTTTGCAGGGAGTGTTTTCTGTGATATGGTATGGCCCAAGATGTGATGTGTATATTGTATGCGATGATCATGTTTTGTAATGTTTCACGACTTGCAAGTCGATGAATACACAACCGGAAGGAGCCATATGGTTGTCTTTATAATTGTGTATGACCCGTGTGTCAACTTCTTATACGCCATGTAATAGTTTCACTTTATCGCTAAGTAGTTAGCAATAGTTGTAGTTGCTATTCGTGGTGGAGGCAATCATGATGGAGTGATGGAGATCATGCCAGCACGCACAATATGGAGATCATTGCGCGAAGATTGGCTATACCATGTCACATAAAGTTATGCATGTGATGTTTATCCTTTTATGTATCTTATTATGCTTAGATCGCGACGATAGCATTATAAGATGATTCCTCACTTAAAGATCAAGATAAAACTGTGTTCTCCCCATGTATGCACCGTTGCGAAAGTTCGTCGTGTACAAGCATCACGTGATGATCGGGTGCTATAGACTCTACGTTCACATACAACGGGTGCAAGCCAGTTTTGCACACGCGAAAATACTTGGGTTTAACTTGACGAGCCTAGCATGTATAGACATAGCCTCGGAACACATGAACCGAAAGGTTAAGCATGAGTCATATGAATGATATGATCGACACTCTGTTGTCCACCATTGAAGCCACATCTCTTCTCGTGAAGATCGGATTAGGTGTGGTGAATTTGGATTGTGTTCACTAAACAACTTGAGGGATGTTGAATTTAGTGGGAGTTCATCTAGTAATTTGATTAAAAGTTGAACTAGTTATCATGAACATAGTCTAATTTGTACTTGCAAATATTGTAGATCAAATGGCTAAGTCCAACTTCAACTTCAACGTTTTTGCTGAGAAGGAAAAGCTTAGAAACAATGGGTCTAACTTCACCAACTGGTTCCATAATCTGAGAATCATTCTCTCTAGCGGTCAAAAGGACTATGTCCTTGAAAATGCGTTAGGTGACGCCCCTGCTGTAGATGCGCTGGCTGATGAGAAAGCTGTCTATCAGTCGGGAAAAGATGATTATGATGTGACTAAGAGCACCATGTTGTTTGCTATGGAATCGGACCTTCAAAATTGTTTTGAAGACTATCCCAGGCCCTTTGAGATTCTTGAGGAGCTGAAAACTATGTTTCAGACTCAGGCCCGTTCTGAGAGATATGAGATCTCTAAGAAATTCTTTAACTACAAGATGGAGGAAGGGAGTTCCGTTAGTGAGCATGCCATTAAGATGTCGGGCTACACTCAACGCCTTGAGCAACTGGACTGCAAGATTCCAGAGGAGCTCAAGATTGACAGGGTTCTGCAATCACTCCCTCCCAGCTACAAAAGTTTTGTAATAACTCATAATCAGATTGGTTCCACTGATACGATCACCGAGCTCTTCGCAAAGCTGAAGGCTGCGGAGGTGGACATCAAAAAGGATAATCATGTGTTGATGGTCAACAAGCCCCCCACCTTCAAGAAAGGTAAGGGTGCAAAGAAGCCCTTCAAGAAAGGCGACGGCAAGCGCGTTGCCCCTGCTGAGAAGAAGCTCAAGTCTGGACCCAAGCCGGACACTGAGTGCTTCTATTGCAAGGACAAGGGTCACTGGAAGCGCAACTGTCCGAAGTACTTAGCGGACAAGAAGGCTGGCACCATCAAAGGTATATTTGATATACATGTTATTGATGTTTTCCTTACTAGCCCTTGTTGTAGTGCCTGGGTATTTGATACTGGTTCTGTTGCTAATATTTGTAACTCGAAACAGGAGCTACGAAATAGACGGCGGCTTGCGAGGTATGAGGTGACGATGCGCGTTGGCAACGGATCAAGAGTTGATGTGATGGCCGTCGGCACGCTCTCCTTAGTTTTACCTTCGGGATTAGTTTTAAACCTTAATAAGTGTTATTATGTGCCTGCGTTGATGAAAAGGATACCGATGCCGCCTAGAGGGGGGGTGAATAGGCGGTTTAAAACTTTTACGAGATGGGCTTAACAAAGGCGGAATAAAACTAGCGTTTACTTTGTCAAGCACAAAACCTATATAAACTACGGTTCACCTATGTGCACCAACAACTTATGCTAAGCAAAACAGGCAACTATGTGATAGCTAGATATAAGAAATCAAGAACGAAGGCTATCACAAAGTAAAGTGCATAAGTAAATAGCTCGGGTATAGAGATAACCGAGGCACGCGGAGACGTTTATTACCGAGTTCCTCCCATAAAGAGAGTACGTCTTGTTGGAGAGGGGGTGGTATCAAACCACCTACACCACAAAAGGCCTCCCTTATTCTCCGGTGAATCTCACCCCAACGGGATCGATCCACACTTCCACTATCGGTGCACTTGTCGGTGGCAACCAGAACCTCTCACAAGGTTGGGGCACTTCTCCACAACTTAATCAGAGGCTCCCAACAAACGCCACCAAGGCCACAACCTGCAACACCAACAAACCGTCTAGGGTTCCAAGAACCCAAGAGTAAAAAGCTTCTCAACTTTCACTCACCAAATCCTCCGAGGAGAACTCAAACCTATGCACCAAATGCAATGGCAAGAACACAGGAAGTGCTCAAGTCCTTCTCTCCCAAATTCTACAAAAGCTACAAAAGCTAGTGGGAGAATAAGAGAGGAAGAACACACGAGGAAATCCACAAAAGAAACCCCAAGATCTAGATCCCAATATGTTCCCCTCACATAGAGGAGAGATGGATTGGTGGAGTTGTAGATCTAGATCTCCCCTTCCAAATCCCCCAAAAAGATTCAAGAAATATGGGAGGGATTGAGAGTATTTGCAAGCTCTTGAAGGTCAAAACAATGGAGGAGAGAGAGAATGCTAGCAACAAGCCTAAGGAGGAAGAAGGGGTCTATTTATACCACTCCCCAATGAAATATGACCGTTTGGGACCTTCTAGGCCGGATAATCCGCCCCTCCCCCGGATATTCCGGGTTCCCCGGGCCAAAAAAATGGCTAAGGACTTCGCGGCGCAACTCTCAGTATAGGGGCGGATTTTTGGGGCGGATAATTCGCCCCCATGGCCGGATAATCCGCCCCCCCTGAAAACTAGCAGGAACAACAAAACTGAAACCATCATAACTTTTTCATTCGGACTCCGATTTTGATGATCTTGGGCTCGTTTCAAAGATAGTAACGATCTCTACAAGATCATGCAGGGAACCATCATAGTCCAGCAATGGAGGATAGAACCAAATGATAAAAGGTTTAACCTATCTATAAAAGACAAACCGATAAAACCTCCAATATCGAAAACACAATAGAGAATGCATAAGAAATCCGTTTTCGATGGACTTAAGCTTGTCATAGAGATTGACACAATATCTAAATCCTCTCATGGATAAGAACCAAATAAGAACCAAGAAATATGATGCCAAGTATGCAAAGGTTTGAACTCTCATCGAGGGATATGATAAGGTTACTCACTGGAGAGCCCCTCTTGATAGTACGGTTATCTATCCTATAAACCGGTCTCTCCAACTAACACCACGAGACCAGTTAGAAAGAAACCCTATAAAAATCAAACCTTTTGCCTTGTATATTCCACACCTTAGGATGGAGCACCTTCCTTGATTGCACTAGCTTGGTGAAGATGCTCCCCCATATTCCACTATGGAAGAGCCTCTCTTTTAGGCATATCTTCACATATCCATGATCACCATAAGGATGGCACGATACACTTGAGATCATCTTAAGAAACCTTGATCAACACTTGATCTTATTCACTTTATTCTTATTCCAACCTTGAAGCCACCATATGGTTCAAGCATTGTCTATGGACAAATCCTACAAGTAAAACTCAATGCAAACATAAGTCCATAAAACATTGTCATTAATTACCAAAACCACACATGGGGGCACACATGTTCTTTCAGTTGAGCATGAACATTATTTCTGGATCATGTTTATTGCAAGACGGTTATTCATTTAAATCAAAGAATAATGGTTGTTCTATTTATATGAGTAACATCTTTTATGGTCATGCACCTGTTGTGAATGGTTTATTTCTTCTAAATCTCGAAAGGGATGAAACACACATCCATAACATTGAGGCTAAGAGATGCAAAGTAGATAGTGATAATACTACTTATTTGTGGCACTGTCGTCTAGGTCATATTGGTGTAAAGCGTATGAAGAAACTCCATTCTGATGGACTTTTGGAGTCTCTTGATTTTGAATCATTTGACACATGCGAACCATGCCTCATGGGAAAGATGATCAAAACCCCGTCCTCCGGTATGATGGAGCGAGCAACGGACTTGTTGGAAATCATACATACCGATGTATGCGGACCGATGAGTGTTTCGATGCGCGGTGGATATCGCTATTTTCTCACTTTTACCGATGACTTAAGTAGATATGGGTATATCTATTTAATGAAACATAAATCTGAAACATTTGAAAAGTTCAAGGAATTTCAGAATGAAGTGGAGAACCATCGTAACAGAAAGATTAAGTTTCTACGATCCGATCGTGGAGGTGAATATTTGAGTTATGATTTTCTCACGCATCTTAAAGCAAGCGGAATCGTTTCGCAACTCACGCCACCCGGAACACCACAGCGCAATGGTGTGTCTGAACGCCGGAATCGAACTCTATTAGATATGGTTCGATCGATGATGTCTCTTACTGATTTGTCGTTATCATTTTGGGGTTATGCATTAGAAACCGCTGCATTCACTTTAAATAGGGCACCATCTAAATCCGTTGAGACGACACCGTATGAACTGTGGTTTGGTGCTAAACCTAAGTTGTCGTTTCTTAAAGTTTGGGGATGCGAAGCCTACGTCAAGAAGTTGATGCCGGACAAGCTCGAACCCAAAGCGGAGAAATGCGTCTTCATAGGATACCCTAAGGAAACTATTGGGTATACCTTCTATCACAGAACCGAAGGCAAAGTGTTTGTCGCAAAGAACGGTTCCTTTCTTGAGAAGGAGTTTCTCTCTAAAGAAGTGAGTGGGAGGAAAGTAGAGCTAGACGAGGTTGTTAACCTTCTCTTGAATTGGAGAGTAGCGCAGCACCTGAAATTGTTCCAGTGCCGCCTGCAACAACAATAGAGGAAGCTAATGACAAGGATCATGAAGCTTCGGACGATGCTGCTACTAAACGTCGCAGGTCGACAAGGTCGCGTGCCCCTCCTGAGTGGTATGGCAACCCTGTCTTGACTGTCTTGTTAGTAGAAGACAGTGAACCTACGAACTATGAGGAAGCGATGATGAGCCCAGACTCTGAGAAATGGCTAGAAGACATGAAATCCGAATTGGGATCCATGAGCGAAAACCAAGTATGGACTTTGGTGGACCCTCCTAGCGACCAAAAGGCCGTTGAGTGCAAATGGATCTTCAAGAAGAAAATGGACGCGGATGGTAATGTTACCGTCTATAAAGCACGGCTTGTCGGGAAAGGTTTTCGACAAGTTCAAGGTGTTGACTACGATGAGACTTTCTCTCCCGTAGCGATGTTTAAGTCCATTCGGATTTTGTTAGCAATTGCTGCGTTTCATGATTATGAAATATGGAAGATGGATGTCAAGACTGTGTTCCTCAATGGCAACATTGATGAAGAGTTTTATATGATGCAGCCCGAAGGTTTTGTCGATCCTAAGGATGCTGATAAAG
This sequence comes from Avena sativa, assembly GCA_916181665.1. Taxonomy (NCBI): domain Eukaryota; kingdom Viridiplantae; phylum Streptophyta; class Magnoliopsida; order Poales; family Poaceae; genus Avena; species Avena sativa. The sequence continues at coordinate 464,575,655 of OV702283.1, read as the reverse complement.
TGTGCAAACTTCAGCGTTCCATTTATGGACTGAAGCAAGCATCTCGGAGTTGGAACCTTCGTTTTGATCAAGTGATCAAGAGCTTTGGATTTGTTCCAAATTGCTACGAAGCTTGTATCTACAAGAAAGTGAGTGGGAGCTCGGTGACATTTCTGGTACTATATGTGGATGACATATTGATTATTGGAAATGACATTAACATGCTTAACGATGTGAAGAGTTATTTGAACAAGTGTTTTTCAATGAAAGACCTAGGTGAAGCTGCTTATATATTGGGCATCAAAATCTATAGAGATAGACAAAGACGCCTGATAGCTTTAAGCCAGAGTACATACCTAGACAAGGTTCTGAAAAGGTTCAGAATGGATAAGGCAAAGAAAGGTTCAGTGCCTATGTTGTCAGGTAAGATATTGAGCAAGGCTCAGTGTCCAGCTACGGTAAATGATAGAGAAGCTATGAGCAAAGTGCCTTATGCCTCGGCCATAGGTTCTATCATGTATGCCATGTTGTGTACTAGACCAGATGTGTCCAATGCTCTTAGTTTGACGAGCAGATATCAAAGTGATCCAGGAGTGGAACACTGGACAGCCATGAAGAACATCCTAAAGTACCTAAATAGGACTAAAGAAATGTTCTTAGTCTATGGGGGTGATGAACAGCTCGTCATAAAAGGTTACGTCGACGCTAGTTTCGACACCGACAAGGATGATTCTAAATCTCAGACAGGATACGTTTATATTTTGAATGGAGGAGCTGTGAGCTGGAGAAGCTGCAAGCAAAGCGTGATCGCGGGATCTACAGTAGAAGCGGAATACATGGCTGTTGCAGAAGCGTCAAGTGAAGGAGTTTGGATCAGGAACTTCATCACTGAGCTTGGCGTGGTTCCAAGTGCATTGGACCCACTGGAGATATTGTGGGACAACACTGGCGCCATAGCACTCACTAAGGAACCAAGATATCATCCAAAGACCAAGCATATCAACCGCAAGTTTCATATAATCCGAGATTATATAGCAGATGGAGATCTGAAGATTAGCAAAGTGCATACAGATCTGAATGTCGCAGATCCATTGACTAAACCTCTTCCACGTGTAAAACATGATCAACACCTTAATGCCATGGGTGTGAGATTGTTGCCAAATGTAAACTAGATTATTGACTCTAGTGCAAGTGGGAGACTGTTGGAATTATGCCCTAGAGGCGATAATAAAGATGTTATTATTATAATTCTTGTTCATGATAAAGTTTATATTCCATGCTAGAATTGTATTAAGCGGAAATTTTAATACTTGTGTGGTTTGTGAACAACACCGTGTCCCTAGTATGTCTCTATGGACTAGCTCATTGATTAATGATGGTTAAGGTTTCCTAACCATAGACATGAGTTGTCGATTAATAATGAGATCATATCATTGGGAGAATGATATGATGGACAGACCCAAACTAAGCGAAGCAATTAGATCGTGTCATCGTGTTCATCTTTGCGAAGCTTTTCTTATGTCAAATATTGTATTCCTTAGACCATGAGATAATACAACTCCCTGGTATCGGAAGAAAGCTTTGAGGTCATCAAACGTCATTCTATGAGAGGGTGATCATAAAGGTGTCTCTCAGGTGATCGGAAAGTACATGTTGGGTTGTATGTATCGAGATGGGATTTGTCCCTCCCAAGTCGGAGAGATATACTTCGGGCCCACTCGGTAATCGATATCAACACCGCTTGCAAGCATGTGGTTAAGGATTTAATCACAAGGTGATATCGGATTACGGAACGAGTAAAGTACTTACTGTGAACGAGATTGAACTAGGTATGACGGTACCGACGATCAAATCTCGGGCAAGTAAAATATCGCGAGACGCAGGGAATACATATATATATGGGATTGATTGAATCCTGGCATCGTGGTTCATCCGATATGATCATCGATGAATGTGTGGGAGTCAATATGGGTTTCCAGACCCCGCTGTTGATTATTGATAGAAGATCATGTCTGCATGGTCTCGAACCCGAAGGGTCACACACTTAACGTGTCTCGACGCTAGGATAGATTGGATAATTGGTTTATGAGTTTTTGTTCGGAGTCTCGGATGTGATCCGGGACATCACGAGAGGTTCCGGAATGGTCCGGAGAATAAGATTCATATAAGGCAATGCAGTTTTTGGAGTTCGGAATTGTTTCGGGTTAATCGGTATTGTACCGGAAGCTTCTAGAACCTTCCGGAGGGGTACCAACGTGGCCCCACCTGCCGGGAGGGGGCATGGGCCTATGAGGGAGTGCCCTGGCTGCATTGGGCCAGGGGCACAAGGCCCCATAGGGACCAGCCGACCAAACCAAGGGGAAACCCTAAGGGAGCTTCTAGAAGGGGGGAACTTGCCCCCCACTCCTCCCTCCTTTGGTTGCCGGCCTAGGGCTTGGGGGAGGGGTTAGGGATGGCGCCCACCCCTCTATATATAGAGGGCTGGGGCGCACCACCCCCCCACACCTCCTCCTCATTCCTAGCCGCCCTGCTGCCCTCCTCTCTCTCTCCCTCCGGACTGCGTGTAGGCGAAGCCCTGCTGCAGAAACTCTCCACCACTTGCACCGCGCCGTCGCGTTGTAGATCCAATCCGTCTCTCCACCATACTTGTTGGACCGGGGAAGGAGGAGACGTCGAGGTGCCGCACGTGTGCATCTCTCGGAGGCATCGCCACTTGCGGTGTTAGATCGGAGCGGATCACGAGGAGGAGAAGCGAGTACGACTACATCACCCACATTCCGACGAACGTTCCGCTATGCGAATCTTCAAGGGTATGAAGATCTCATCTAATCTCTCTCGTTGTTTGCATCTCCTAGATTAGATCTTGGCTTTCTCGTTCGCATCCGTAGAATTTTTTTGATTTACTATGCTGCGAAACCCTTCAAAATACCCCCTCTTGGAGTCACTAGCAACTACTTGGCCAAGATAGCTACTAACAATGGAGAGCATGCAAGATCACAAACAACATAGACATGATAGAATCAAATAGACAAAACCATTAATCCATCTGACATAGTAATCTCAATATCCATCGGATCCCCGAAAACACAACATGCATGATTACAAATAGAGATCTTGATCATGAACGGAGCTCACAAGATCTATACATGAAAGCACAAGGAGGAGATACAACCATCTAGCTACTACATGGATCCGTAGTCCAAGGTGGAACTACTCACGCTTCATATCGGAGAAGAAGTCCTCCGGGATGATCTCCCCTTCGACAGGGTGCCGGGAAGAACTTCAGACCCCCCCCCCTCAATCTAGGGACGATGGTGGCGGCGGCTACAAAAGTTTTCGTGGAGTTTTGATCGGGTGCCTAGGGTTTCGGCATCAGGGGCTTCTTATAGGCGAAGAGGCGAGACAGGGGGCCGCCAGGGGGGGCCACACCCTACCTAGGCACGGGCTAGGCTTGGCCGCGCCTAGGGGGAGGGTCTGGCTGCTCTATGTCGCCCCTCTGTCTCGTCTTCTGGCTTCGCGTCGCCCATGATAAAATATTGACTTTGGCTTTTGTCCCGTCCAATTCTGAGAATATTGATTTTCTGCCTTTCTGGAGCTAAAAAAAGAAGAAGACATGCAACTGGCACAGTGGCAACTTGTTAATAGGTTAGTTCTAGAAAATATATAAAAACACCTCAAAGTGTAGACAAAGCAAAGCAAAGTAGATACTAAACAAGCACAGAGCATCAAAAATTATAGATACATTTCTGACGTATCAGTAGCTCATTCAACTTCTCATCAATATGTGTGGTTAGAGTCGTCTTGAGGCCATCTATCTCCTCCACACTGTTGATGAAGCGCGTATTAGTGTCTTGTGCTTGATCAACCGGCATGCCAATGAAGGCAACATGTATCTCTGAGTTCGTCATCTTCTCCGAGTCGACCGATTCTATTTGCTTGCCCGATCCTAGCATGGTTAGGACAGCAAAAGCACAATATGTATACGCCAGTCAACTACATGGGTGGGTGTAATAAGGCATAATTTTTCAAGGCATATATGATAACTGCAAGTGCACAGATCGTTTGTAGCTAGTTTCGAAATAAATATATCGATCCCACATGGAGCAGGAGTCTGAAGTCTAAATAACTCTTGAACTAAATACTGAAATTGTAATGCTAAATAACGTTCTAAGTAATAATATACAATGTGAGTTTTGTGTAAAATATATTTTTGCGTTTTCAAATAAGAGAACAATAAGTAAACTAAAGCTATAAGTAAACAAGAGCATGCATGTGTGATTACAAAGGTTTGCAAGATGATGTAAAGAGTTCTCAGGGAGTAGTGGATCCACCGCTAGTAATTAGAAAGAGTGATCAAAATTATTATAATGAATAAGACCATTTATGATATGTGTGGGAGGAGCTCCATATATGGACGAACAGGCAGCAACCACTGCACACATCATCCATCATAACCACAAAAGATAACAACCGACAACCATCGTGTTACTGCGCTTTTAAGGGATTTCTTCCGTGGCATGGACATGGCTTGATGAGTTCTTCTTGATTCCCCAAGTTAGTACGTAAATAATGACAACTACTTTATAGTCGCAATAAGTGCTATCATCCTTCCGTCTACCAACAAGTAACCCCCTTCATCAAGTCCCCGCAAGAGGCAAATATTAAGGAGGTGGACAACTCCCAACATCAAGATGAAGACAATTAACACAGACACATAATGAACAATATCACATAATAATCTTTATCTCAATTCAATCACATACTAGGGTTTCTCCATCTCCCCAAGAACAAAGGAAACTACCCACACATGAAGGCAATCAACATCATGGATAGAATATGGATGAAGTATGATGATACAATTGAGAACAAGTGCAAATCCAAGATTCAATCTAGAATTACAACAAGTAACCAAAGGGGGTCGGTGATGGAGACGTTGTTGATGAAGATGACGATGTAGATCGATGTGGAGGCCTTCGAGATCCTAGTCCCTTCTCCTCTTATGTGGTGGTGATAGTGTAGATATGATTGGAGGCGTCTATGGCGTTACCACGGCGACAGGGCACCACCGTGGCGGAGGATATGGCTTGGTGGCTCTCTCTTGGCTCCTCCCCTCCTTATATAGGCCTTGGGGGTGCCCTAGGGTACCCACAATACCGTCATATGACTTTGGAGAGGTTTTGGAGATTTTCTAGGGCCAAATCCCGTCGTTTGCTACCTTTTTGGCAACTATATGACGGGATCTATACGGCCGGAATTATTGCTCCCGCCGTATAGTTGGTCGTTAAGCCTTCTGTCCTCCGCAGTGTTTTGGCCGCCATTTCTTCATACAAACTCCGTTTTGGGTGTTCTTGGGCTCGTTGGGTTCGTCTCGTCAAGGGCTACAACCCCGTAGTCTTGGATATTTATTTTGAGAAGTTGAAAAAATCACTTCTTCAACCTTTCAAATGGCTAAGTTTGGTTCGTGCAGTTCCTCCATACTATGCTCTCTTTGTTCCTTTTGCCTTTGTTTCATCCATAATCATCATCAACACCTACACAAATATCATAGACAAGGAAAGTGATAAAATTCTACCTAAACTACTAAATGTGCAAAACTCATATGAAAGTAGAATGAAAACTAGAAGTCAAGCATATAAGGCATAGCTATAGCTAGAATAAACATGATATGAGAGATAAATGGCACACTTTATATGGCTAAAACATGACAAGCTAGACCTTGCTCGTCCTCGAGCAGGAAGGGTCCATAATAAATTAATGGTTGTGAAATAGCTTATCATTGGAAATCAATGCCTTGCATCCTTATTTCTTCTACAAGCTTGAAGAGAGAAAACATGTATTCATACAAGGCAACACAAGTTCAGTTATAAATACCACTAAATATTCATCAAAACTTATATGCTCCATGTCAACAGTGAATCTAACTTGCAAACAAACTTGTGATCCTCTTATTGCACCTTTTATATAACTTTTCAAATCATTTTTTTATGAGACAAAACTTAGTAACAAATAGATTTCAAGCATAAATAGGAATAATGTTTATCGATTCTACCCAATCATGTCATCTAGTTAAGCCTCTCAAGTGCAAACATCAGTTATTGAACTTTCAGAAAGTTTATCCCTTACTAACGAGATTTGTGCAAAAGGAAATGCGAGAACATGCCAAAAGAAGCATAGCATTAGAGTGTCTCATTTGGTCATCCACATCAATGAATCATGGCTATCAAACACTCATTTTCTATTCTTTATCTTTCTAAAACTTAAGTTCATCAGCAATGAGATCATGCCAAAACTTAGTGTGTTTAATCATACTGTACAGGCTAAGAATGGATACTCGTGACCATTACCAAGGTTTAACTTTTTGGTATAATGATTTCTCATAACGGTCAGAGGAGTATTCCCTATTTTTCTTTGAGCGCATGCCCATGAGAATACCAATGCATAACCAAATATAGCATTTCTGCTACATATGTTGGGCAACTCATAGCCAAACTCTAAGAGTTTCCTATTTTTGGATTGTTCAAAGGACAGCGGAGTTGTTAGCATCCCATGTTGTGCGACAGTGGTTCAGACACGCGTAAAGCAATATCATACTTTAATCAACAGGTCAAGATTTGGCATGCATCTCAATTACCGCTAAATATTAGTTTCTTCAAACAAATCCTTTCAAAGAGTACTATCAAGTCGATCATCACATCTATGGTGTTGATTATCTTTAAGGCTAAACTCTTAAGACAATTAAACAACACCTTATTTAGCATATAACTTAAAACTTTGAAATATCATTTCCAATTGACAACTCCTTCCGTAAGCAAACTATCAAGTCTATTGTTTTGACACTATGGGGTCGAGCATAACTTATTTATTTAAGACAAAGCTATTAGGTGACATCCAACAAATTTCAAAAGACCTTGATCAGGTATTCATTCTTTCCAAGTGTAGAGATTGTGGAAATGTTTTTTAGAGGATCACAAATATTGTCACAAGCTTGATAAACAATTTGGCAAGATGCATACAAGCTCTAAGTCAACTTCTATGGTGCCTATCATGAGCAAGTGTATTCCCATATAAATAAAAAACTAGACTCACTTAAGCAAGCATTAAAAAACAATTGGATACATGATTGCATTACGGGCCGCTGACATACCGATGGGTGTATGCTAATTGATCTGGCAACAAGGGTCAAAGTGCGTGTGGAAACTTTGGTGCACCCCTGCAAGGTTAAATCTTTTTGAAAAGCCATGTCCGCGGTTATGGACGACTTGGTGTTTACTATTATAAATTTGACTTGTATCTGATATGACTAATAAGTTGGATAACCACCATGTAAACAATGAATAAAACTGCCAACCGTGTGAATTTCGTTGGGATGACTTCCTCGTTTGGTCTCGAGGGGGAAATACCAGGATGGGTATGATTGGTGTTAGTATCAGATTGGTTCCGAATAGGTCTTTCTTATCTCTCTCTGATATCCGCCAGTTGTATTGAGTCTTTATAGGTTGTTTAGCGCATTCTTCGCTACCGCTTCATTCCATCATACCTATGTAGGCAAGAGCCGCCGAATTCTAAGTCTCGCCGTGTAATGGCCTTAGTACTGACCGCTCTCATTTTTCCCTTTGCCCTTTGTCGGCACTCCTTTTTTAGCAGGTTTAAGATCGACGTCGTTAGCAGGGTTACCCTTCCGGCTTGGACTGGGCAGGGTTATGGACGCCATTGGTTATTCTTCAGGGATCTTAGCCCCATTTGCATCTTGTCCGTATTCGGATGTTGCATCGTTTTTAAGGTGCTTTGGATCTTTGTGATGTATATATGTATTCTTGACTCTTGGAGTCATTGTTGTATATATATGTTCTGCGGGTTCCATCATGGACTACTGTGTTATGATATTACTTTGTTTTCCACTCGCACGCAAGTGACTGGTGGGCACATTTGAATCATTTCTATGCAGGTTTGACAAGAATCGCTAAAACTTGCATAGTGTCAATCCGAGGGTGTTACAGAGTGTATCAGTAGTAGGGATGCCCTCATCATATGATGTTCGCCAAAGAAAGCTCGAGTGGAAAGAGAGGAGAGGCTGAGAGCCCCCAAAACTTGAGCGCTTCAAGCACTCACATGAACCCTTCAAGATAAGTATCGTTAAGATGCCGCCGACATCACTGAGAAGCTTCACATAGAAGAGGCATATAATCGCGGTGATCCCAGTGCTACCACCGAGAAGCTTTGCATTGAGGCCACTACTGGAAGTACACAACATAGTAGAAACTTCTACACGTGAGACCATAGAAGCAATTAATAAGATTTAGAAATGATAAATAAATATGTATGCCACTGCAGGGAAAGAAAATACTAACATATAAAGTATGGAAGTATAAAACTCAAAGTTGCAAAATAATGATCAAATTAGATCCCGTAAAATGGCTAGGTATCGGGGGATATCTAGCTCCCCCAAAATCGCCTCTCATGAACCCAATATAACATGTTTTTTTGGTAAAATCTCCACTCCCTGGTAGTAGGAAAAAGATTAGCATGAGGAAACTTTCATCGCAACACTCACCGGATATCTGGACTCGTCGAAATCTGGAAATACTCCACCATCGTACTACGATTCCGGTCAAATCCCTATAAATTTTTGGCGAGCCATCGATATGGACCGCGTTTGGCCGTTTCCAGCCGATTCCGACAAGTAGACGATGGCCGAGGCTCGCTAGGGGAGCACCTCCACGGCCGAGCAGTAGCATCTCCATGACTGAGCGGATAGAGACATCAACGCTACTATTTATGCGCCTCTTGGACAACTGCGTGTAGGGACATCGGGCTAGAGCAAACTTGTGCATGAGTAAACCGACATGAAAATAGGCCTCGGGCTAGGCCTAATTATGCATACAGGTCGGGCATGAGCTAAATATTTGATCCCAAAGACTTGGCCGGCATGGGCTTCACACATTGGTGATTTAACGAGGCTGATGGCCCGATGGGCTTTTCTATTTTTAATAGAATAGGGCCACGGATTTAGACACGACAATTGGGATGGGCTAGGCTCGGGCCTAGGTATTTAGCGTCGAGCCTTTTCCATCCTAGCTCGAAGTAGCTAGGGTCGGGCTCTACGGGTAGCTGTCATTGGGAACTTCCCTGGCTGAGAGGAGGGGAGGGATAGTTAGAGCGAGTAAGCATGCAACAAGGTTGTGCGAGCCAGGGCTGGGGATCCTGACGTTGTGGGGAAGAGGAGAATGAGGAAGACGGTACTATAGAGGAGACAAAAAGAAAAATTCATATGGGTCCTACTTGATATTAGATGTCTATTTTACTAGATATGAGATGCTGTAAAAATGTCTCCAATTTACCCTATTCAAATTTAATGGTATGAGGTTACTCGAAATAGGAGTATATAGTATAAAACCACCACTTTACACGAAACATCACCACTTTACGTTTGCGGGATAAAATCGCACCACATTTTGCTCATTTTTTTTTGCAAATAACGCTAAACACAAATTGAACGCGAATTAACAAGATTTCTGACAGGAGGTCCCACTAGTCGAAGCTATTTTGCTGATATGGACTAGGGCCCACCGATCAACCCAATAAAAACAAGCAAAATATCTTAAAAGAATGTAAAAGAAAAGGAACTGTGACTCATCATGTTGGTTGGTGCTTGCTGCTACCATAATCGCCACCGTCGCCGCCCATGCCCTCTCGCTGGTCGCGTGCCATGCCACCTCCATGTGCGTCGCCGCCATGCTCCTGCCCGCGCCCCTTGGCAGAGCAGCTTGGGGTGGTCGCCACCGGCATGAGCTAGGCCTCCAACGCCGCCGAGCTCCATGGCCTCTGTGCCTAGGTCGGCGTGGACCACGGGTAGGGCTACGCGTGAGGGGGCACGTAACCAAAATAACTATGACTAGTGGAACCGACATGTTAGAAATCCTGTCAATCCACGTTCAATTTGTGTTTAGGGTTATTTGAAAAAAACCAGAACAAAATGTAGTCGAATTTTGTTCAGCAACAGTAAAGTGGTGATGTGCGATAAGTTTTAACTGTAAATTGATGGTTTTATGTCATATACTCCTTGAATTAGCTAGAGACGATCTCACCCTTACTGTCCATTTCTCTGAACAAGTTCAGATCACGTGTTGTCCCCTGTTTAACTAGCCATCTTGTGAAAGAAAAACTGTTTGACCTGAGTTGACTAAGATTTTAAGTTGGCAAAAAGAAAAAAGAACCGTGGAGTAGAAGCCGAGGCTGTGGCGGTGTTGCCGTTCTTTCGTGAGTGCCACGTTTAGCTTAGACATCGCCAGCTGGTGCTTCCTCAAGTCCTCCCGTGGTCGTGCCCAGTCTTCCTTCTTCCCACTTTTCCCCCAGTACCCCAGTGAAAAAAAAAAAGTACCAGTGAGCCATGGCCGCCACCTCCGCCTCCCGCCTGGACCTGCCCCCCGCCGCTCCTCCGTTCGACGTCTCCGTGGCCTACGCCCGCGGGCAGCTCTACTCCACCAAGGCTCGTCATCTCACCCTGCCGCCCAGCTGCCTCCTCCCGCCGCCCCCGCTGCCGGCGGCGTGCGGCGGCCCGCTCGCTCCCGTGGGCTGCGCCTACTCCGGGGGCACGCCCCCCGCGTTCCCGCCCTTCCCCTGGTCGCCTCCGCCGCCGCTGCCGGCGACGCGCTGCGGCATCGCGGAGATCGACGAGTCCCCCAAGGCGGAGGCGGAAGACAACTTCTCCCCTCGCTCCGTCCTCACTCCCTGGAGGAGGGCGACGCCCACGCCCGCCTCGCCGCCGCCTCTTCCCCTCGTGGTCGGGGGCAAGCGCGCCTTCGACCCAACCAGCGACAAGACATCTCTCATGATCTGCAACATCCCCAACAGCTTCGTGTAAGTCTGCCGCCAGCCATTTCCCCTTTCTTTCTTTCGTCAATCCTGTGCGCGCGAACACCAATCGATTGGGTTCTCGGTGGATGCGCGCAGGAAACGGAGGTTCATGGCGATTCTGGACCAGCATTGCGCCCAGGAGAACAACAATCCCGAGTGGCGCGCCGTCGGCTTCGTCAGATCGGAGTACGACTTCCTCTACCTCCCGATAGACTTCAGGTAAGCCCCCATTTCCCCCCATCTCTGTGCTGTCGCCGGCTCATGTTTTGCCCGATCTGAACTTTTTTTGTTGGGTCTTTGCGGCGGCGCAGGACAAAGTACAACAAGGGGTACGCGTTCGTCAACATGACCACGGCGACTGCGGCGCGGCGGCTGCACGCGTTCCTCCACGGCCACAGCTGGGCCGCCATCGGCTCCGGGAAGGTGTGCGAGGTCGTGCACGCCGACATCCAGGTACGAATCCTCCCCAGAGGCCCGCCCTCTTCTCCTCCGGCTGCCGCCGTAACTAATTTCTGCCTGCTCTGCTCTGCTCTGGTCGCAGGGTGTGGACGCGCTGTCGGGGCACTTCTCCGGATCCAGGTTCCCCTGCGGCGGCAACAAGGAGTTCCTGCCGGTGCGCTTCGGCCCGCCGCGGGACGGGCACCGGAAGTCGGTGGAGCGCGTCATCGGCCGCGCGGTGGCCCGCCCGCGCTGACCAAACCAAATCAATCCGCCCGCCGCCCGTACGTGTCGTCGTCGTCGTCACCGAAGTTTGCCTTAATCTGAACTTTTGGACGAGTAGCGTTCGGCCGCGGCCAGAGGTTTCCGGAGGTTTAAGACTAGGATTAGGCACGCCGCGGTCTCATCATGTGTACCGTTTGTGTTCTCAACCCGCTAAACAGCTCCTGAACTTGCCCTGCCCTTAATAATAAACTGACGGTGCCCTGTCGTGTGTTAGATTTAATAATTCGTCCGCCTGATTAGCCGCTTGATCCATCGTTTTCTGGCCAAGGTATTTGATTTGCTTTCTCCATCGGTCAAGTTAGTACTTCCTCCATCCCGGTTTAAAGGACACAATTTGCAAATCATGCAATCCTAAAATACTTAGACACAAAATCATTTAATCTCTGTAATTTCTCTAGTGTGAAAAGTACAAACTGCTTGCATGCACATGTGTGAACAAATGTGAACGCTTTTCTAACTTTTTTTTCCTCATGCATGTTCTACTTCATGCTATTAAATGGACCAATTAGATGACACCTAGGGTTCAGACAATTGCAAATTATGTCCTTTAAACCGGGATGGAGGAAGTACTTGATTTGCTTTCTCCTTTCGGGGAACAAATAGACCGAAAAAAATTTCTTGGTGAAAGAGAAGTTGCCGGATGAGGTCAGGCTGCTCATCGGGGCGGCTGCGACGGGAGGTGGATTCCCCATTCCGGTGGCCGGGGCTGACGATCACGTGGCCCGCGCGTGTGCTCCGATATTCTCTGCGCGTGTCGGGACTGCGCCGGTGAGGCCAAGGAAAATTGTGAAGGCCACCGAGACGGGTAATTGTGCTGGCAAAAATTTCTCGATATAGTTATTTCCCGCCAAAGTTTCCCGGCGGGTTTCGCCAATTTCCGTTGCAGAGCCGCGTGAAAGCGCGCTGGCACATGGCGTGTGCGCAGTCGCGTACAGTGCGGTACTACTTGGGCAGCGGTAGTAAAGTCGTCGTGGTGGGGCACTTGGGGAACCGGCGCTAGCAGGACTTGAGAGACATGATAGCACCGGTACTTTCTTGGAATCTTTTAACCCCTTGTCAAAAACGTTGCTAGACTGTACAAGGCTTTCATTGCGAAAAGGAAAAAAAAAACGTTTCTAGTACCAGGCTTCTCCACGCACGAGTCGGTTCCACAGCGGAGAAAAATCCAAAAAAAAAAAGAGCTAAAGCAGCCCAAGGTTTTTATATGTAAGAGGAGACTAATCAGCCGTAACTCTCAATTGATCCACACGATTTTTATACATCAATGCCTACTTTAAAACTTCCGTAAAAAAAGCCTACTTAAACACATTATAATATTACTCCAGGCCCAAATTCGTCTACATACTTTATCTACAGTTCGTCGGATATGGCTATTTGGAACATTTCATGATTGTAGATCAAAATTGAGTCTGTTACCACCAAAAGGAAATCATATTGTTTTGGGACATACAGTTAGTTCATATGATTAATTATTTCTTTTTCGAAAGTAGTCGGACAAAATATTTCTCATTGACATAGATGTTTTATGGAGTAAGATGGATCTGTTACAGCCTAGAGTGTACACACACATGGCTTTTTTTGCTAGATAATTATTTTCTATAAATTCTGAGCGTTTTATGAATTTTGTGCATAAATCTAGAGCACTGATATGTAGGCTGGATCCAATTGTCATTTTTTTTTTGCCAACTGAGCTAAGATTAGTGAAGAACTGGTGGAATGTGAAACAAATTAGGGCATAGAAGGGGTGAAACCTGCAAAAATATTGTAGAAATGGTGATACCTGCAAAAGCTTGTACTACCTCCGTTTCAAGGCTTAAGGCGCACACGCTTTTCAAAGCAAAGTTTGACCAAAAGAATTGAGCAATAAAATCTTAATTATATTGTACATAATTAGTACCGCTGGATTCATATTGAAAAATACTTTCCGGTGATACTAGTTTTATACCAAAATTCTTTACGTATTTAGAGTAATTCTTGGTCAAAGAAAAAACACGCAAAACGAGAACGCCTTAAGCTCTGAAACGGAGGAAGTATTTAATGGTGATACGCGGCTAGCTACCTCTGCTAGCCAGCACTGTGGGATGTGTAGACTTTCGGTCAGCGTCGTCTCGAGAAACGGGCAAGTCTTTGGTCAACATGCAGGCGTTAGCTCTTCTTGCTTGTGTGTGACAGAAGCTAGCGAGTAGTAGTATTTACATTTTACTAATGTTACTATTCTCTCAGTGCTAAATTAGATGTTTTAGATTTGTTAAAATTTAGATGAATCAAAATACTATTTAGAATATAGGTTTATCTAAATTTTAAAGTATTTGAGACATCTATTTTAGGACGAAGGGAGTACTAAGAGCAAGTACAATAAGCTGATGTAAGCAGGCTATAAGCAATTGAATAATACTCCCTCCGTCCCAAAGAATAAGGCGTATATTTTTTGGCGCGATTATTAAGGAGCAATCAATAGGGAGAGATCTATCCTAAAATTTCCTAACTTGCCCCTGCATGCACGATGAGGAAACCATTAGTTATTCTTTCTTCCTGGCTCATTGTTTCTATCTCACGGCGGCCTCCCCCAGTCTTACATTAACTGCTCACATGCAAGACCAATCACAGCACACTATGCCCCTTCGGTTTTCCCTCTCATTAATTCTCGTGTGTAGATTGGATGGCAAAAGCTGCATGCAAAGAGAAAAATCACCGCTCGCCATAACTGCAGAGCTACTTTAGACGAGGAAGGGACAAAGGATTAGGGGCATCATGGGCATAATTGATCCATGCTGCACCATGCGCCTTCTTCTTTGGAAAAAATCGAAAAAATATTAACGCCTTATGCTATGGGACGGAGGGAGTATATCTTAGTCTATGTGGAGGAGAGAGAAAAGGAAAGAAAAAATGAGTGGACTCTTCGCTAAGAGCCAGCTGCAGCATGTGCTCCTAGGCACCATATGAAAGTGAAAAGTGGGTCATGCTACTAGTAAATTATTATAGTTTGTTCTTATCTATTGTATAAGCTGGCTATTAGCTTAACTATATGTAACATTGACATTTTTTATAGCCAACGGCCGGTTATAATATTGCTCTTGCTCTAAGGATCATCCTTTCCGAATATTCAAGATCTTTCAAAGTACAGTTAGATTTTTTTAAAATAGGGACCGAAGCCCCAGACCATACATCAAGTGATACACACGGACTTTTATTGCAAAGTTCACAGGGAACGAGGTCTTGGATAATTACATACGACAAAATAACGCAAAACTATCATATTTGGTATTTGGGACAGTGTTGTCAAATAACTACCAATTTTCTTGTTTTTATCTGAAAACTACCAATATTAGGGTCGATTTGTGACAGATACCACTGATTGTCCTTTTTAGTTGTGTTAAACCGTTTTATGACAGTTCTGGCCCACCTATCAGGCTTACGTGGCAAACAAAAGGATATTTATATTATTTTTAATTTAGAGCATCTCCACTCGTTGGTGCGAACCCAGGCCGAAATCCAGACTTTTTTGGCCGGACGGAACTTGATTTCGGTTTAAGTACGTCCAGTTTCCCACTCGCGTATCCAGGCCGAGTACCCAGGTGAACATAAAACGGCGATATATTTGAATCTTTATCGTTTCTGCCGGCGAGTGCTCGGCCACAAGGTGTTTGACAGATACGCCCATAAATTCGGCGACAGATTTTTATTACATAACAGGGGAAATAACTCTCAGTCGTCGATGGAGATGGGCTCCTGCGGCGTGGCCGACGCGGCGTTGTCGTCCGTCTCGCCGTTGAAGGCCGCCGGGTTGGAGGAAGTAGAAGCAAAGCTCGGTGTGGGAGCGTTCGGCGCAGGCACGTTCGG
Organism: Avena sativa; assembly: GCA_916181665.1. Classification (NCBI taxonomy): domain Eukaryota; kingdom Viridiplantae; phylum Streptophyta; class Magnoliopsida; order Poales; family Poaceae; genus Avena; species Avena sativa. The sequence goes on along the minus strand of OV702283.1, from coordinate 464,560,259 downwards.
CGCAGAGGAAGGGGAAGCCATGATCACGCCCTGCAGGATGGCCTGACGTTGCACCATGTACCAGGCCTTGACCGGCGAGCTCATCTTCGACGTGTCCCCGCCGCCCATCAGGAACTTGAGGTCCGTGTTGCGCTTCTTGGCGGCGTAGTTGGACTTCTTCTCGGCAAGGTTGGCTTTCTTCTCGGCGAGGTTGGCCTTGATGAGGGCCACCTTTTTCCCTTGTGTCTCGATCAGTTGCTTTCAGCGCTCCTCTCTCTTCTCGGCCTGCGCCCTCGTGTCGGCGATGCATTTCTCGATCGAAGCCTGGAGACGCTCGGCGGGAGGTCCGGCGGCCTTGAGCATCTTCGCCTTCTTCTGGCCGATCTTAGGTCTTCCTTCGCTGGCAGCAGCGGCCGAGGCCTCGGGGTTGTAGACGTCGTCCTTGCTCTTGGAGAGACTCAACCGAGTGTCCCGCCATTTCTCGCAATGCTCGAAGACATGATGGAATTTGAACTCCATCTTCATGTCCTCTCGAAACAGAGCAAATGCACGACGCAGCTGCAAAATGAAAGTGTGTCAAGTTTGTCGAAATGGAAGAGAGTGCACGACAAAGCTAGTGTTCGCGAGTACCTTGTTGTCCATGTTTTCCCCACTGGCTTGTGTGCGGTCGACCTCTTCCACGCAGCCGTGCCACTTGCTACATGCATTCTGGATGATCGCCCAATGATTGGTAATAGCCTTTTCCCTTCGCTCCATGTGGATTTTGCGATACTTTGGGTCGCACATGCTACGCTCGTCGAATGCTGCCTTCACGCGCCACCAATAATTGTCGGAATTTTGGTTAGCACCGGTGATCGGATCCATGCTCACCGTTTTTCAAGGTTCGGCGAGGCAGGTGTCCTCGGCCACGGCCCACTTGATCCGAGCGTCCGTCGAAGTGCCCGGCTTCTTCTTCCGCTTCTTGCCTTTCGCCTCAGCCTCGGCGTCCTCTAGCTGCGTCTGCTCGGCCTGCGTCTCCTCGGCGTCGATGTCGGCGAGGTCTTGGGACTCGACGCCGTGCTCGACGTCGGCCCGGGTCTGCTCTTCCATGAAGAAGGAGGGGTGGTTGGAGGCCGAGCCTGTTGCGATCAAGTCCTCCATGTATGCCTCGGCCGACATGCTGGCCGAAAGTGCGCCCGGCATTCCGCCGAACAGGTTGCGTGCGTCTGCCTCGTCGAAGGGCGCCGAGCTTCCGCCGAAAGGCAGCGGTCCACTGCGTAGAGAGGGGCTTGCGTACGCCGGAGAGGTGGTGTAGGGGAGGTTGATGTCCATGCTGAAGGCCGAAGGAGGGCGCGGCGCCGGGCAGGGGAAGATCACGTTGGGGTTGAACCCGCCGTCGAACTCGGGCGACGAGGAGTACCTCTGCCGAGCAGTCGCCTGGCTCTCTTGGAAGCCTGTCGGTGAGATCGGCGAGAATCCGGGGGGTGAGCCCACGCTCGCCTGGCTTTCCCGGTGTGGTGGGTACGGCGCCGCCATCAACGCCGAACGCGTCACCGCCGCCTGCTTCGCCTTCATCGTCGCCTGCTCTTCCGCCGCCGCCTTTACCATCGCCTGCTCTTTCACCGCTTGTTGTTGCTGGAGCTTCGCCCTCTCCTTCCTGTCCTTCCGATAGGCCTACGAGATCTGCCTGGCGTGCTCCTTTTTCTCCCACTCGGCCAAGGACATGCCCTCCGGCTTCGTCGACGGCGCTCTCGGCTTCCTCGCCTTCTTCTTCGCCGAACCCTCGCCGAGGATCGATCTGGATTGGACGAAGCTCTTGGGCGGCATGTCGGGCGTCGAGCTCGGCGGAATGGCGGGAGTGGGGGAATGGGGAAGAAAGGCGGGAGGGGGAAGAAAAGGGCGGGAGCTCGGCGAAGTGGCAGGAATGGCGCCTTCTCTCGCCGACAGAGCTGACCCACTCCCGTTTTCGCTGAGTCCGGCCTTTCCAGGGCGTATCCGGGATCCTGGGTACGCCTGGTAAGGCTGGACCAAAACACACCGAAATTTGGACGAAAGCAAGTCCCTAGATATGCGACCGGGCCGATCGGCGGCCGGACCTAATTTTGGCGTCCGGATCGGCGCTCCAGGTAGAGTGGAGATGCTCTTAATGGAAAGAGGGAAACCCAAAAATTCTCGCACTTAAGCCGTCCCCACTGCGCTCGCACGTGCTCGTCGGCGTTGCGCGCCCCCGCAGCTCGCGCCGGAGCTGTCCGGGCTGCTACTGGTCGCGCCCGCGCACTGCCTGTCGTCGCGCGCGCGCCCCGCAGCTCGCCGCCCCGCACCAGGAGGGGAAGGTAGACAAGGATCCGGGAGAGTAAAAAATCCTGGCATTGACCCATGCCCACGGCCTGAGCGAGCCCGAGGCCGTCGTCGCCCCTGTCCGGAGCTTGCCCGCGCTGGCCCATGGCAGAGCTTGCCCGCGCCGACCCTGTCCTTTCCTTTCCCGCGCCACCCCTGGACGGAGCCTGGCGGAACTCGCCCGTGCCACACCCTGCCGGGCCTCGCCCGCGCCGGCCCCTGGAGGTGGGTCACGCAGATAACTACAGGCCGCTGTGGCACTAGGGGCTCCAGCCTCGTCCTGGGTTTGATGTTTATCCGGTGGTGGTGACTGCGGACCTGTTGTTTGCCACCGCCGGCCTACCATGCTCCACTCGCGCCGCCCATGGTCCTCCAGCGAGCGCCTGCGGTCACGCATATCGGTCCGGTGTGCCCACGTGCTCCTGCCGCCCCCGTGAACTCTGTGAACAGGAGATCGACAGGCATACACACGAGCAGCAGGTACTGGGGAGAAATCCGTGGCTAGCTTGTGTTATCGATAGCCTGGGAGAAATCCACACCTGCTTCGGCCAGAACGGCGCGACGCACAGGGGTCGCGACATCAGCAGCTCACGCGAGGGTCGGCCGTAGCATCTCACCGTCCGAACTGCTCGCCGTGCTTGGCGGATTTTTCTATGGTCTGGGCAGAACAGGATGTATTTGGATGAGCAAGTGGATACTTTTGACGAGCTAGACAGGGGTACGTTTTGCTATGTGTTCATAGACAAGATGCTGAATGATCTAGGCTACACCACTGCCGATCGAAGGACTAGAGTGTATTGGTGCAAGGTAAGTCGTACTTTAGTAGATGGTCTAGTGGCAATAAAATTTGAGATGCATGCTGATCTGATGAAGAAAACATCAAAGAAAGAGAAGTTACTGGACATTTACGTGGATCATGTTAATTTGCTTGAAAAACAAAGGTGGGATGATATTATTCAGCAACCACAACAGTTGCCACTGGTGATTGATGAACCACAAGTATAGGCGGTGTATCGTAATACTTTCGATAAATATGAGTGTCGATTCCAACAAAGGTGTTGACTAGTGGTATGGAGCAGGAAATCTCTGTAAATACTTAGCAAAAGGAATTTTAGGGTTTTTGATAAAGCAAGGAAATAAAGTGCGAGTAATAAAGACAACAAATAATTGCAGCAAGTGGCCCGATCCTTTCTTAGCAAAGGACAAGTCGGTGGAAAAACTAATAATGACCAAACGTTCTCGAGGACACATAGGAATACTGTCAAGTGTTTTTGCTTCATATAGCTGAGTAGTCTTCTTTGGTTTTATAAGTGTTGTGTGGGTGAACCTGTGTTAATGTATCGACCTTACTTGAACTAATACATACTTATGATTAAACCCATTGCAAGCATCCGCAACTACAAGAAAGCAATTAAGGTATAAACCTAACCACATCCTTAAACTCCGAGATCCTACACTCCCTTTTGCAATGATTTCCTAACGGGATTCAGGTTTCTGTCACTCCGGCAATCCCATAATTAGTATCCAAATACACAATGCACTCCCCTAGGCCCATAAATGGTGAAGTATCATGTAGTCGACGTTCACATGACACCACTAGAAGAATAGCACCACAACTTAAATATCAAACCATTGAACAATACATCAACACAAATCCACAACTAACAACATGACTTCTCCCATGTCCTTAAGAACTAAACGAACTACTCACGAGACATCATATGGATCACGATCAAAGATGATATGGTGATGGATAACAATCTGAACATAAACAATAATTCAATGGTTCCACTCACAAGCATCAACTACAATAGTAATCAACACCAGGAAAGTTTCTCCTAAGAACTAAGAAAGTATTCAACACGATTGTTACAGCGGGATGGAGTGGTGATGATGGTGCCGGTGGAGATGATGGTATAGATGATGATGATGATGATGATGATGATGATGATGATGATGATGATGATGATGATGATGATGATCCCGATGAAGTCTAGCTTGATGATGGTGTTGATGGCGATGATCTTCCCTCTCCGGGAAGGAATTTCCCTGACAGAAATATGTCTCCGGGGAGCTCTTTCTCTCTCGGTGTTTTCTGCCTCGTAGAGGCGGAAAAATCTTTCTGTGGTCGCCCCCCGTGTATTAGGGTTTCGAGGAGAAGATATAGGCGAGATGGCAGAGCCAGAGGTGGGACAGGTAGGCCACACCCCCTATAGGCGCGGCCTAGGGTGGCCCGCACCTGGGGTGTGTGTGGGCCCCCTGTGGCCCAACTCCGCCTTCCCTTCTGGCATTCTTCGTCTTTTGGGAAAATATAATTTTCCGTAGTTTTTCCGATCTTCGCGAAATTGCATAAAAACACCTCTTTTTCCATCAGAATCCTGACTCCGGCAGTTCATCCTCCAAGAATCATCCAACATGCAAAAACATATGAAAATACATAAGTAACACCTCTTAATATGAAATATATCAATTAATAGAGGCAAATTATGATATAGAATGGTGATGCAAATTGGATATATCAGTGATCAGTCCTATTAAGAAACCACAACACAAAGACAAACAAGTTGAGCAGTAGAAGCATGTGTCAACATGATTTGAGCATAAAAGTGAAGATATTGAAGCTCGAGGTGCAAGTGAAGATGAAGATTCATATGGTGGTGGTGTGATGTTATGTTGTAGTGTAGATTCAGATGATGGAGATAGTGATTTCATAGATTCCGACTATGATGATGATGATGAGCAGTGGAGAAATAATGTAGATCAAGATGTCAAGGATAATTTAGTTGGCATGGCAGCAAAAACAGTGCATGTGGAGAAACATCCAGAATTTGATGTTGGAGAATAAGAAGATTTAGAAGTACCTAACAATGATACATTCAAGTGGAGGGTGTTCAACAAATAAATCGACCTAGCGAATCCTACATTTTAAACTTGGCATGGTGTTTGCTAATGTGCAGGAAGTGAGAGATGCCATGGGAATGTATTGTGTGAAGAATAGAAACCAGGTTAAGAAGAAGAGGAACAATAGTGTCAGATTTAATGCAATTTGTGAAGTAGGTTGCCCCTAGAATTTTGTTGCTACCAAACGCTCAAGGACAGAAGATAGCGTTGTTTATACCAAGTTTGTTGATAAGCACACATGTGAAAGAGTTTGGAAAATAAATGAACTAACTGCTCCTTTACTTGCTAATGAATATCTTGATGATATCAGAGATGATGAGAAATTGACACTAAAGGCATTTGGTATGAAAGTGCAGAGGAAGTTCAACATGATGCCTAATAGGTTCAAACTTGCTAGAGCTAAGTTGGCAGCTATCAAGAAGATCAGGGGTGATGAGGTAGCAAAATCCAGGCAGTAAATTTCTAATTAAGACAATAGGGCCATTATTTAGTGCTTTGTACATGTGTCTTTATGCCTGTAAGAGGGGCTGGCTGAAAGGTTGTAGGCCTCTAATCTGTCTAGATGGAACCCACATCAAAACCAAATATGGTGGTCAATTTCTTACTACAGTGGGGATTGGCAGAAATGATTGTATCTATCCCATTGCCTGGGCAATTGTTGAAGTGGAGTTTTACAATAGCTGGAAGTGGTTTTTAACCACACTGAAGAATGATCTGAACATAATTAATACATCCCCTTTCACTATTATGAATGATAAAAAAAAGGTGAGCAATTATAGCAAATCTATGAACCAAACCGTGTTAATCTACTTTTGTTTGTAACATGTAGGGTCTAATCAAGGCTGTAACGGAGCTATTTTTAGACGGTGAACATAGGTTTTGTGTTAGGCACTTGTATATAGTAACATGAGACAACTACATAAGGGGTTGACTGTGAAGAACCATGTATGGGTGTGTGCAAGGGTAAGTAATGTTGCACGATGGGAAGAGAGGATGGAGGCCTTCAAGCTCGAATGCCCTACTGCCCATGCTTGGCTTGAGGAAATACCACCTAATACATGGAAAAGGGCATTCTTTCTCGACTTTCCAAATTGTGATATTCTACTAAATAATTCTTGTGAATTATTTAACAGGTAAGTATGCATTTTTAGATGATTTAGATCAATTTTATATGATTTCAAATGTTAAGGAGTAGTGTTAATTAAAGATATATAGTTTTACGGTTTTTTCTAGACTAGGGGGCATTTGCCCCCTCCCCCCATCCCCCAAGAAAGCTTTGCCACTTTAAATAAGGGTCCCTTGACGTAGTTTTGCCCTAGGGACCCCGAAATCCATGGAGTGTCTCTGCCGTAAAGAAGCTACCCAAGTCGAAGAAGGAGCAGACGTTGGAGGAGCGATCGCTCGAGTCGTCGAAGTGCGCAGGCTAGAGAGAGGACTTCAAGGCATGAGTGTTGGCTGTCAGGCTCGAAGCCAAACGGGAGAGAGAGAGATCGAGCGCGTCCTTGCCATTCGGGTTGAGGCCAACGCCGACGCGGACTGGCCAAACAAGACGCCTCCCATGCCGTCATCTACTTGAAGCATGAGGCGTCATCTTGGGCCAGCGTGTTGTACATTTGGTTGTTGCTAGCTACGCCATGACCGGCGCGTCCTCAACAAGCTCGGTCTCATCCATGCCAAGCGGCCAACCCCCTCTTCAACCAAGGGTACTAGCCTTGCATACACTATCGAAGGACGGCAACCACGCGAGGCACGGAGGGGCGCTCTCCCGTATCGGTGCTTTGAAAAGGATACAGATGTCGCCTAGAGGGGGGGTGAATAGGCGGTTTAAAACTTTTACGAGATGGACTTAACAAAGGCGGAATAAAACTAGCGTTTACTTTGTCAAGCACAAAACCTATATAAACTACGGTTCACCTATGTGCACCAACAACTTATGCTAAGCAAAACAAGCAACTATGTGATAGCTAGATATAATAATTCAAGCACGAAGGCTATCACAAAGTAAAGTGCATAAGTAAATAGCTCGGTATAGAGATAACCGAGGCACACGGAGACGATGATTTATTACCGAGTTCCTCCCATAAAGAGAGTACGCCTCGTTGGAGAGGGGGTGGTATCAAACCACCTACGCCACAAAAGGCCTCCCTTATTCTCCGGTGAATCTCACCCCAAAGGGATCGATCCACACTTCCACTATCGGTGCACTTGTCGGTGGCAACCGGAACCTCTCACAAGGTTGGGGCACTTCTCCACAACTTAATCGGAGGCTCCCAACAAACGCCACCAAGGCCACAACCTGCAACACCAACAAACCGTCTAGGGTTCCAAGAACCCAAGAGTAAAAAGCTTCTCAACTTTCACTCACCAAATCCTCCGAGGAGAACTCAAACCGATGCACCAAATGCAATGGCAAGAACACATGAAGTGCTCAAGTCCTTCTCTCCCAAATTCCACAAAAGCTACAAAAGCTAGTGGGAGAATAAGAGAGGAAGAACACACGAGGAAATTCACAAAAGAAACCCCAAGATCTAGATCCCAATATGTTCCCCTCACATAGAGGAGAGATGGATTGGTGGAGTTGTAGATCTAGATCTCCCCTTTCAAATCCCCCCAAAAGATTCAAGAAATATGGGAGGGATTGAGAGTATTTGCAAGCTCTTGAAGGTCAAAAAAATGGAGGAGAGAGAGAATGCAAGTCACATGCCTAAGGAGGAAGAGGGGGTCTAATTATACCCCTCCCCAACGAAATATGACCGTTTGGGACCTTCCAGGCCGGATAATCCGCCCCTCCCCCGGATATTCCAGGTTCCCCGGACCAAAAAAATGGCTAAGGACTTCGCGGCGCGACCCTCAGTATAGGGGCGGATTTTTGGGGCGGATAATCCGCCCCCATGGCCGGATAATCCGCCAACTGGCAGGAACAGCAAAACTGAAACCATCATAACTTTTTCATTCAGACTCCGATTTTGATGATCTTGGGCTCTTTTCGAAGATAGTAACGATCTCTACAAGATCATGCAGGGAACCATCATAGTACAGCAATGGAGGATAGAACCAAATGATGAAAGGTTTAACCTATCTATAAAAGACAAACCGGTAAAACCTCCAATATCGAAAACACAATAGAGAATGCATAAGAAATCCGTTTTCGATGGACTTAAGCTTGTCATAGAGATTGACACAATATCTAAATCCTCTCATGGATAAGAACCAAACAAGAACCAAGAAATATGATGCCAAGTATGCAAAAGTTTGAGCTCTCACCGAGGGATATGATTAAGTTACTCACTTGAGAGCCCCTCTTGATAGTACGGTTATCTATCCTATAAACCGGTCTCTCCAACTAACACCACGAGACCAGTTAGAAAGAAACCCTATCAAAATCAAACCTTTGCCTTGTATATTCCACACCTTAGGATGGAGCACCTTTCTTGATTGCACTAGCTTGGTGAAGATGCTCCCCCATACTCCACTATGGAAGAGCCTCTATTTTAGGCATATCTTCACATATCCATGATCACCATAAGGATGGCACGATACACTTGAGATCATCTTAAGAAACCTTGATCAACACTTGATCTTCTTCACTTTATTCTTATTCCAACCTTGAAGCCACCATATGGTTCAAGCATTGTCTATGGACAAATCCTATAAGTAAAACTCAATGCAAACATAAGTCCATAAAACATTGTCATTAATTACCAAAACCACACATGGGGGGCACACATGTTCTTTTAATCTCCCCCATTTTGGTAATTGATGACAATCCTTTGAGAGGGTTTATATATCAACTTAACGAAAAAATGGTTGCGCCAACATCAAATACTACACAAGTATGTGATGTTGGTACGCCCATAATATATAGAGCAAGCTCCCCCACAATATATGCGTGTGTGATGAACCATTACCGTTGGTGGAGTTTCCTCTATATATTCAACATGCAAAGCAACAACAAAGATGCAAGAGCATGAGAGTCAAATGCTTAAGAACAAACTTCCCTTAAACCCTCCAAAACATCTCCCCCATTGGCATCGATTAACAAAATGGGTGAATAGTTCTAGAACCAATATAGTAATAATTCCTCCAAAGGTGTGTCTTCGCACATATACAATGATGAATACTTGGGAGGGAGTAGAACTATATCGAGGATCCGAAGATTGCCAAAGGAATAAAATAAAAGACACAAGCAATCACAAGATCCGACAAACCAATTTGAAAACAACAAATGAGTCCAAATGGAAACTACAAGATATTATGATATGAGCAAAAGAGTGTTTTAAATAACAAATAGAGAAGCTCTCCAATATTTGTGCACAATTTTAAAATAAATGCATTGGAATACATAATGCACAAATATGGAATCCTTGTTCCCCCATAAGAATTTAAAACACAACACATGAAAGATCAAATAAATGTTTAAATAAAATTGAGAAGCTCCCCAAGATTTGCGCATACTCTAAAATCGGTGTATTTCAATACAAAAATGCACAATATGGAATCCTCACTCCCCCATAAACATTTAAGGAACAATGAATGAGGCAGAAGATAAATGAGCATTATTAAATGAATTAGATGAGCTCCCCAAAGATAATGCACCAATTATGATAATTGCATTTGGGAACAAGGTGCATAATCATGGAATCCTCACTCATCCAAGTTCATTGAACAATACAAGGCATGAGAGAACAAATATGAGTGCCCAAAGATGCAAACAATAGGAACAAGCACCCATAGGCAATTAAATTTGGAAGCCACCAAAGAATCAAAAGGAATAGAAAGGTGGTCTCCAAGGATTAAAAACCAACTAACATTATCTTCACATATGTGTGTATGTTTCTAAATGGATAACATCACAAAGACATATGCCCGTAACAAAACAAGCACACACAAGGAAGATATACAATAAATCACATAAAAGGACAAAACCAACTCCCAAAAAGAGTAAGGTTCCAACAAGTAAACCAAACTCTCCAAACTTTTCATGATGGCACAAAATACCAAAATGAATAGATCAAACTTCCAAGCACATAAAACCCGATATGGATTAAACAAGGAAGCATAAAAATATTGTTCTAGATAATATAGGAGAGCTCACCCATAAGTAGTACATTATATAGAATTTTCTTTTGAATGCAAAATGCACACAAATGGGATCATCACTACTGCCTACAATAAGAAAAACACAAGAGGATATCAATAAAATAAGAAGATCCAAAAGAAGCAAGGAAGGCTTCAGAGACAACACAAAACATTTTCTTAGCCAAAGATAGGATAAAATTAAACAAAGGCCAAAGTGAATATGATCAATAAATTCTACCATAAATTGAGTATTCATTGTCGGAGGACAAGAAATATTGGGAATAATTTTCCCAAGGTAGCTTGCATGGATATCCAAGATCATAGTCACAACAAGAAGCATATAACAAAATATAAGAATTAAGCATGATACTTCGAACAAGATTCTTGGTAGCTTCCAATAGTCACACAATCACTAGTGATTAGATTAACTTGAAGCAAATGGTTTCCATTATGATATAGAGATCTAAATATGAGAAAAAACACATACCAAGAAACACTCTCATATACAAGATCCAAAATATGATCAATAAATGCATTCAAGCAAATTGGAACTTGTATGAGCAAATGTGTCACATAGGCGCTAGATAATTATCCATATCAATTCTAAGTGCCCCAACCTCGAATATTCACATTTTTTTTGGATTGTAATATGCACTAAGCATATGACTCCCCCATAATGTGATACTACCATAAAACCAACACGAGGCAACGGATCCAAATAGATATAATTAATGGACATTATAGAACTTAAATTTCTCATGTACACACATTTTTAGGATTGTGGAATGCCCAAGCATAACACTCCCCCAAAATGGGATAGTCCATTAATCTCTCACAAGAGCCAAATAAGATACCAAATATAACCAAGAAAGTCTCAAACATAAGAAACACACATACATGGTGTGCCACCTAATCATACACAAAAATATTCTTGATTCCTCAAGATAATTAAGTGGAAATCACAACATGTACAAGAGCATGGAAGATACAAAACCAACACATGCACAAGGGGGCGAGTAACTTTCAATGTAAAGAGTTTAGCATATGTTACCGCAAGGAGGAACATTGATATATAATAGAATCATGATAATCCAAATGGTTTGGCTTGACAATAATAATTGATGAAGATCCCAATTCTTCATAATGTAGCCAAGTCTCCAATGCCCTCCACAACACACCTATTGATCAAGTTTCGGCTTGTTGGTACCCAACAAAGTTGGGTCCTAAGAAGTTAGTCACAATAGGCTTGGCAACCCAAATGGTTCTTTTCTTGAACCCACATTGAGCACCAACAAATTCGGCAAACACATTGCCAACCTCATCCTTACAAAGGGAATAAGCATCATCAATAATGATAGGGTTGGATGAGGATATACCAATAGTGCATGAGGAAGAAATGTGCCCCTTCTCACGACATATGTAGCAAGTTCTTCTCTTGCCATCTTTCTTCTTAGGTGAAGCCACAACTCGAGGAAGAGGTCGATTAGTCCTCTTAGGAAGAGGCCCGTCAATGACTTGAGGTGGGGTTTGAGGCCGCTTCCCTTGTTGCTTCACACTAAGAGGCTTTTTCTTCAATGGGCAAGATCTAACATGGTGCCCTTCTTCCTTGCACTTGAAGCAAACAATGTTGGCCGGATTCTTGACTTGAACTTGGCCATTTTTCTTGTTTCCCTTATGCTTCAACTTGATAGTGGACTTGTTCTTGACATTAGAGTTGAATCCAAGCCCACTCTTGTCATTGGGGGATTTTTGCATACTCAATATTTTGTTGAGTGCGGCCTTCCCTTGATGACCCTTTTTCAAGTCATTCTTCAAAGAAGTGACTTGATCCTTGAGCTCTTTGATTTCCTCTACATGGTTAGTTTCAACAAAAGTACTAGAGGAAGTATATGCTACATTGTTAGAGCAACAAGGCACGAAATGTAATTCATCACGAGATATAGCATGGTTGTGAGAGGATGAATTACAAGGACTAGCACATGGCAATATAACATTTGGAGTAGATATAGTGCTAATGTCCACATGAGGCCCACTAGATGTTACCTTTGACACGATGGCCTCATGAGCTAACTTTAGCCTACCATGGGAGAGTAGAAGATCCTCATGCGAGCTTAAGAGCTTAACATGAATTTCTTCTAATTTCCCATAGTTGCTAGTTAGCAAAGCAAGTTGAGCCTTTAGCTCAACATTCTCCTTCAAAATAGATGCTTCACAAGAAATAGAGTTAGTAACACAAGCATCATCATTATTAGCAAGAGGTGAGGGCAACTTGGCAAGCTCTTTTGAATATGAAGCTTTAAGTTTCTCATGCGACTCGGTGAGTTTGATGAGCTCCCTCTTAATGACCCGAGAGCCACTTTCGAGGTGCGTAAAATCCTCAACAAGTTTAGCATAAGCAACTTCAAGTTAATCATTTTTAATCTTGAAGGAGTTTTCCACCGCAAGTTCTCTATCATGGTATTCCTTTACTCTAGATAATTCTAGAGTAAAAGTCTCATCAAGAGATTCTTTGGTGGCTTGTTCTTCTTCAAGGGAGTCCTTTAGTTGAGCAATTTCATTAGCATACTCACGCTCAAGCGCAAACTTTTCATCAATTATGTTTTCTTGCTCCTCAATTTTTGCTTCTAACTTATCAATATGTTCTTTGCTCTTAATAGCAAAGTCCAAGATTTCAACAAAGTTAGAGCAAGCAATATTATTCTTAACAAGGGCACGATAAACAATCTCATCCTTTTCATATAAATCATCAATATCAAGCTCTTCTTCCACATTATCCACATCCTCCTCATCACAAGAGGTAATGGGTTCCAAAGTAGGAGTTACCTTTGAATCCCTAGCCATAAGGCATAGGTGGGTACCGGAAGAAGGTGAAGATGAGATTGAATTTGTGGCTTCATTCAAAACCTTGTCTTGGCCCATAGAATCTTCGGTTTCCTCTACATGGTTAGCAACACAAGCACTAGAGGAAATAGAAGCATTTTTATCATGGCAACAAGAAAACACAAGCATATCATCATGAGATTTATTCAAGTCATTTCTACATGATATGCAAGGACTATTAACACAAGCATGTAAGAAGTTTGTAGTGCTAGAAGTGTTAAAGTCCAAAGATAGATCATTGCAACTAGATAGAGATGATGGATTATAAATAGTAAGCACACTATCCAAATTGTAATTTCTATCACCAAAAAACCATATCATTACCTTGTAAAAAATCACATGTTGGTGAAGTGGTAGAACACGAGAACTCATCTTGACCAGAAGTGGAAGCAACACAATCATCCTCAACAATATTGGACACAACATATTTATCTTGAAGTTTTGTCCATAACTCATGAGCGCTCCAAAAAGGAATGATTGAAGAGGTAACTACATAGATCAAAGCATTAACAAGCACATTAGAAGCTTGAGCATTGAGATATAAGTTTTTCTCATCCTCACAAGATAGATTTTTGAAATCCATAGGAGGAGAAAAACCTATATCTACAATACGCTCCAAATTTGGGTCCATGTCCCGGAAATGAATAAGCATACGAGTTTTCCATATATCATAATTTGTGCCATAGAATAAGAACATGTCATTGTGCACTAATCCCCTAGCCGATATCTTTACTCTCAAGGCGGTGAAGCCTAAAATGAGAGACCGGGCTCTGATACCAATTGAAAAGGATACAGATGCCGCCTAGAAGGGGTGAATACGCGGTTTAAAACTTTTACGAGATGGACTTAACAAAGGCGGAATAAAACTAGCGTTTACTTTGTCAAGCACAAAACCTATATAAACTACGGTTCACCTATGTGCACCAACAACTTATGCTAAGCAAAACAAGCAACTATGTGATAGCTAGATATAATAATTCAAGCACGAAGGCTATCACAAAGTAAAGTGCATAAGTAAATAGCTCGGTATAGAGATAACCGAGGCACGCGTAGACGATGATTTATTACCGAGTTCCTCCCATAAAGAGAGTACGTCTCGTTGGAGAGGGGGTGGTATCAAACCACCTACGCCACAAAAGGCCTCCCTTATTCTCCGGTGAATCTCACCCCAACAGGATCGATCCACACTTGATGCAGCCCGTCCTACGACCGCTACTACATCTACTCCCACAAGCTCCCCAAGTGGACCCATGACTCGCGCCCAAGCCAAACTCCTTCAAGCTAAGGTGAACTCGCTCCTCTCCTTATGTGACTTCGATACACCTTTGGATGGCCTGCTACTTCATACCCACACCTTGTGCATCATCAGGTACGAAGAGAAGAACCCACAGGACGGAGGAGCACCAGCCAAAGAGACCAAACGCTCTCTGTCGCCAGCGGTACTACCGGACCTGACGACCGGTACTACCGCTGGGCGGCACTACCGCCCAATGCTACCGCCAACAACAAAAGTCCTCGGAGCTGCCCAAATGCTCTCTGTCACTGGCGGTACTACCGGCCCCGGATCCGGTACTACCGGGCCCCGGTACTACCGCCCCCTACTACCGCCACCAACCGAAGGCCCCAGCGCAAGTCCCAGGACGACAAGCGGTACTACCGGCCCGGAAGCGGTACTACCGCAAGACCGGTACTACCGGTCTAGCTGGACCGGTACTACAGGACCTGGAAAGGCCTGAACATGTTAATTCGGCCCAGCGCCTTGTAACCCCCTCTATATTTCGCTATTTGTTCCCAAACTACCCCTGTTTATGTGGTTGCTCTATATATAGCCCCCCACCCTCTATTGTAAACCCTAGACTTGGATAATAATAGATATTAAGGAAACCCTTTGAGGACTTATATCTATTGGTCTCATGCTCCTACCAAGGAGCACCGGATTATCCACCCCCCTCTTGGATCTTGCCTAGTGCGTTCAAGTTGTACAAGGCCTTGGGTTCTCGGTTTCTCGCCCCCAAGTCGTCAAGATCTCACCAAGCACCTCATCCCCCATTGTTGGCGTGGAGAGCGAGCTTCGCCCAACACCGATCCTAGAGATTATGTTGGACCGGTTGCCACCGGCGTGAGGAGTAGGCGTGTATCGTGTTTTGGTGTGTGTGCGTTCGTGGTTTTCATCGCCTTCCTCGATTTCATCCCTCGACCACCGCTTTCCCCTTGTTTCTCGTGGAATTCGTGAAAGATCGGGCCAACCCAAGGGTTACCCCCTAACATATTGGTATCAAGAGCACGGTTGATGTAGAGGTCTCAACCTAATAAGGTAGATTCCTCCTGTGTTTTACAATTCTAGTCCCTGGATCAATAGCTAGCATCCACAGTTAAGATGTAATATCAAGAAACAAAGGTCATAATATAACTTTATAACCAGGAATAACATAATTTTATTACATCTTACATAGCTCTTTTGGCTATTACATTACATTGCAGCGGAATAACTATAAGCATGGGGTCCTTCATCTTCAAAGTGCCACAGGCAGATGTTGGTTGTAGACTTTGTAATCCTAATCAATCAATCTTCACTAAAATCAATCAAACCTGTAACATACAAGTTACAGCCACAAAGGGTCAATACATTTGAATTGTATTGGCAAGTGATACTATGGTAGGATAGTGGAATCTATCATCTATATGCATTTGGCTAAGTGGAGTTGAGGCTTGCATTGCTCAAAATAGATTTTTCCTTAACATTTGAAAATACTAAGTTTTGTTTGACAAAATCATTTTTCTCAATCAAAGATTGAAGATCCTTTCCAAGGCATCTATCAACCAAAGACTGAAGATTTCAAACAACCCTTGTTCAAACCACAAGATTTTAACTTAGAAATTTGAATAATGAGATTCTTGATTGCTTCCATGTCTTGATGCTCAAATTGTCCATTGCCTTGGACTAGGCTAAGTACTTAGATTTTACACTCTGCAGAGGTGGTGCACTTTCCCCACAAGACTTGGTTTCCCAAGACAAGATCTTTCAGAAGCTTTCCCTTAGACCAAAATGGACGCGCTCCAACCTATCAAACACTACCACCAACTGTCCATATGGCTAAGTTCTTGCAACCTATATGATCATGGCAGAGCCCACATTGCCAAGTGGTTGCACTTGAAGCTTCTCAACATTTGACATCTCAAATCCCTTTGTTTCCTGGGTGGCCATCCACAAGTGAGATACACAATCCAAGTCCATGGCCTTGTGAACCACTCAACCATTCTCCACCAAGCTATCCCATTCCACCCAGGTGTTTCATTAACTTAGTTGTTTTATTAGACAAAATCACAAGTCCTCAGACTTAGAATATTTTTCCATAGTGTGAATATATTTTACACCCATGTTTTCTATTAGCTAGGCTAAGCTTTATAGTAGTAGGAATCTTTAACTTAGGAAAATCCTACTAAGGATTCATCTACTAGGTTTTCTTATAGCAAGGTCTATACTTAGCAAAATCCATGCAAGTTTTACTTAGCAAAATCACTAATGCATAGGGAAAGTAATGGGACAAAAAGTATGAAGCATCACTTGCCTTTTTGGTAGGGAATGGTGGTTCACTCCTTGATCTTTCTAGTCTCACACTTCACTACAAATCAATCAAGCAAACACAAATTCAATTCACATTCCAAACCAAAGTCAAACAAACAATTCTTCACACACACAAAGTAATGGAATCTAAGTCATACATGGGAGCATGCACAAGATAGTTTTATTTTGCAAGGAGGGCTTCTATTGGGTTTCTAAACTTTGTAAGTTCCAAATTGGTCATTTACCAATAGTGGCAAAGTCATTAGTTAGAGGGTTTTGCCCAAAAACCATTTTTAAATCCATTCATCATTTTATGTGGTGAAAAATGTTTTTATTAAGGCAAAACTCTTAGGTTGTTCACCAAATGAGTTGCTAATTTGCAAAACTTGGTGTTTTAGGTCAGTAGGTTTGGTCCAAAACATTTCCTTAAAGTTTTCTTTCCATAAACATTTTTATAACAAAAACCATTCTTTTTATTTGGCTAGAAAATGACTAAGTCAAGTAATCCAACTAAAATCTTTCCAAAATCATTTTTAACACAAAGGGTTGGTTCCTAGGGTCAGTAAGGTCACAACAATCCAATTTGCAAAGGTTTTACTTCAAAATTATTTTCAATAAATAATTTACATTTCTATTTGACTAGAAATGGTTTTAAATTAAAGAATCATTTCTTAATTTCTCCAAATACATTTTTGTGTCCAAAAAGTGTTTCCTAGGGTCAGTAGGTTCAAATCAATCCAATTGCCAAAGATTTTAACCCTAAATTCAATTTTACACAATTTTTACATTCTTAACAAGCATACAAATGTTTCTGCAATTTCAAACAAGCTAACAGCTACTATTTGCTAAACTAAGGGCATGGTTGGCTAGGGTTTGTTCTCCTGAATCCAACGACATAAAATTTGTAATTTTTGGACGTGTGGTTTGAAAGTTACAGAGGTTTGAAAATTGAATCCAGAACAGATTCAAATCTGTTTTTAAATCAAAACATGGCCACGCGTCACGTCGTGATTGGCCGATACCGGTTCGTCTGGATCGCGTGCTGCGGACCGCAGGATCTAGTTTGATCGCACGGCACAGGGCGCGTACCCCTTTGCTGTTAAGTGATTCTATCACGTCCACTCGATCGATATCAGACGGCTCCTATCTGATAGCCAAGAACTGGCGGCGCGAGTTCACCGGCGAGCGGCGGTGCGGCCAGATGGCGGCGGCGCTGGCTAAGAAGGAAGCAAGGAAGTGTAAGGAGATGCTCACCAGGCTCAGAAGAACATGGAGAAGCTCAAGGTACTCGTGGTTGGTCAAGGGGCGCACTAGGGTTGCAGGAATTCCTCGTCGGAGTTGCGAACTGCGTCAGGTGGTCCTGGTTGTGGTCGGAGGCGACACTGTCGATCACGAGAAGCCAAACGGAGGGCATGATTAGGTGCGCAAGACCAAGGCGAAGATGTTAGCATGATCGAGAAGCAGAGGGGCGGTCGGTTTCTACCTGGGGGTCGTCGTCGGAGAAGAAACAGGCGGCGGCGCTGTCAGAGCTAGTCCAAGCCAAAGCTCTGGGGCGCCCGCGGTCGAGTGATTGACACAGAAGGATGCACCAGGGTATGGTGAGCGTGCTCGTGTGCTCAGGGAGGCGGAAGGGGGCGTGTGCTGGCCGGAATTGGCGAGAAGGGTCGTCGGAGTCAGAGAGAGTGGCTGACGAAATACGGCAGCCTGGGGGCGTGCTTGGGGAAGGAGGCAGAGGGGAACGAGAGAGGACGTGCTGGCGTTTTATCGAGCTTGATCACTGCGAGTTAAGGTGGCTGCGTTAAGGCGTATTGATGCCGCGATTCAAAGCTGGCAACGGCGACGAGAGGAGGAAGAACCGGTCGCGGGGTGGGGAAGGAGAACAGTGGAAAGGGGTCCACTGGTCAGTGGGAAAAAGAAACGAGGGGGAAGGTCCACCAGTCATTGGTTCTGTGTAAGAAAATTGGTGCCAAACGTTTTCTTCGGGGAAAGAAGCTGGGCTGTTGCTGGGCCTATTGGGCTGCCTAGGTTGGGTCGGCCATGTCTTATTTTTTTCTGTTTTCTTAATCCTTTTCTATTTCTATTTTCTGAATTCTGTTTTGAAATTCCCAAACATTCAAACATCAATCAAACAATTCAAACAACACCAAACTTTGTAATATTGAATTTAGTTCTGTTCAGTAACATGGACAAAAGCCCAAAATAAAATAAAATAAAATAAAAATAATAATAATTTTATTGATCCATTCTTTAATTAAATAAAATGGACCTTTAGTTATTTAACATGATTTGATTTATTCAATAAAATCCTCATTTGAATTCCAAACACTTTCAAATCCAAATCAGTAGGTTTTATTTGAAATTATAAGATACTTGAAATACTTGTTTAAAATAACATGGGCCTTAGTTATTAAATCAAGTAGAGTTTGATTTTATTAATAAAATCTTTATTTGAAACCTAAATATTTTCAAAACCAAATCAGTAGGTTTTATTGGGGGAAATATAGAATACTTGGAAATTTGTTTAAAACTAAATAACCCTTTATTTTAGAGTCCATTATTAATTAAATATAATAGACTTTCATTATTAAATCCAATAGGTTTTGTTTTATTGAGATATTTATTTTGAAAAATAAAGCCTAAACACTTTAGTAGGTTTTAGTTGTAAATATCAAATAATTAGGAAAACTTATTTTAAATAATTTAATAAGTTTTGATGTTTCAATTTAAATTGGTAAAACCTTTTATTTAAATAAGGTTGGATATTAAATCCTTATTAATTTATTTAAATAAACTTTAGTTAATTTAAATAATAAAATGTTTTAATTTCAAAGCTTGGCTAAGGTTTACTTTGGCTTTATAGAATAATCCTTATTTGTAAAACTTCTATTTCATTTGAAAACAATTCTTTTCATTTAATTGTTTCAAAATAGTATTTCCAAATGTTTTATTTTTCCTTTTATTAAATGTTTATCTTTTTAAATCCCTTTAGGTTTTACTTAATTCAAATGGGTTTGAAGTTCCAGTTGAATTCAAAAGTTTCTTCTGGCTCTGAAAATCAAACAAAGTTTTATTTTATTAATTTATTTTCACATTAAAAGATTTGGAAAATCTTGGGATGTGACAGGCTACCACCCTTAAAATAAATCTCGTCCCGAGATTTGGGAAGGCTGGGGTTACAAGCAAGTTCAAATTAACTAGGGTACTACCACCCTTAAATTTTTTTAAACAAAATTACATATTGGCCTTCTTGGGATCCTGGGAAAATTCTCTAAGCAAACTTTGTATGTGTCCTTGGTTTCCATACTTGACTCATGGGCCAAGGTTGAGATCCTTCATGGACTTGTTTAACTTGTTCTCCATCCTTTCTGGACAATTGTTGGCATAGTGGCCTAGTTCCTTGCATTTGAAACATGTGACAAGGCTGAGATCCCTCATAGGCTGGTTTATCTTATGCTTCATCTTTTCTGGACAGTAGTTTGCATAATGTCCTAACTCTTTGCAGTGTTTGCACATCATTTGGCTAATATCCTTCCTCATCTTGGGTTTCACTAGCCTTTGTTTGTATTCTTGGTTCTTCTCCTTTTCTGGGCATTCATTAGCATAGTGTTCCATCTCTTTGCATTTGAAACATTGCACTTGTGTAATATCCTTCTTGCTAGTGTTGGGGAATTTCTTCTTCTTGGGTCTCTCTAAAGCTAGGAGTTCTTCTAGTTCATGTTCTTCATAGGTGGGAGATCTTTCTCTCTTCTTGGGGCATTGATCTTCATGCTCCTTGGATGCATGATCTTTGTCTCTAAAACTATTGTTGGCTTGGGTTCCTTCTAGAATAGCATCTTTGTCATCCTTGTTGTCATTAGCTCTTTGGAAAAAGTTTTCTCTCATGTTGATCATTTGAGTAACCAATCCTTGCAACAATTGGAATTGAAGCTTCAAAATCCTTTGTATGGCTGGGTCTAGTCCATTGTTGTTGGCTAAAAGCTGAGTTGTCTCTTGGCTCAACTGGTTTTGGGTTGCTATAAGTTCTCTCATGTTGTCCTCTTGGTTGTTGTTGTCATCAACCTTGATGTTGGAGTTTCTTGGAGTAGTCATCTGTTTGGGTTGGGTTGAGATTAGAATAGGCAAAATATTTCTAAGGAAAAATTTCTAATCACACACATCACAATTCACACAAGCAATGTGCAAGCAATCACAAACCAACACTTCACTCAAACAACAAAGTTCAAGTACATACTTAGGCAACAAAGTATTTTTGTTACACCACATAAGTTGGTGTGTTTTGACTTAACTAAATTATGGTGGTCCATCTATATGGTTCACTTGTGATCTTTCCTTCCTTTATGATTCTTCTTGTATGGGATCATGGTTTCCTTGAGAAAAGCTCTTGGTTACAATACTTCAAATGATGTAGGCTCCTTCTATCTTTTGCATTCCCTCAGTCTCTAAATCTTGAGCAAGATTTCTTGTCTCACTTGTAGTCCTTAGTGGTATCCAAGTTGGAAGTCCTTGGTGAATATGCTGAAGATGTTGAAGTCATTAGAGTTGAAGAAGTTGAAGTCATTAGAGTTGAAGATGTTGAAGTAGTCCTTTGCACATGGTGTAGTCTTTGGCCATGGGGTAGGTTTTTCCATCAAGTTGAAGTAGAAGAGATGTAGAGTCAAAACCAAAATGGTTGAGGAAAGAGTTTACAAGATTGTTTGTAAATAATTTTTTTGGAACAAATACAACTCCTATTTTTCTAAGGGTTTTTGTCCAATCCTAGGTTTACAAATCCTACAGGCAACACAATGCTCTGATACCATCTGTAGAGGTCTCAACCTAATAAGGTAGATTCCTCCTGTGTTTTACAATGCTAGTCCCTGGATCAATAGCTAGCATCCACAGTTAAGATGTAATATCAAGAAACAAAGGTCATAATATAACTTTATAACCAGGAATAACATAATTTTATTACATCTTACATAGCTCTTTTGGCTATTACATTACATTGCAGCGGAATAACTATAAGCATGGGGTCCTTCATCTTCAAAGTGCCACAGGCAGATGTTGGTTGTAGACTTTGTAATCCTAATCAATCAATCTTCACTAAAATCAATCAAACCTGTAACATACAAGTTACAGCCACAAAGGGTCAATACATTTGAATTGTATTGGCAAGTGATACTATGGTAGGATAGTGGAATCTATCATCTATATGCATTTGGCTAAGTGGAGTTGAGGCTTGCATTGCTCAAAATAGATTTTTCCTTAACATTTGAAAATACTAAGTTTTGTTTGACAAAATCATTTTTCTCAATCAAAGATTGAAGATCCTTTCCAAGGCATCTATCAACCAAAGACTGAAGATTTCAAACAACCCTTGTTCAAACCACAAGATTTTAACTTAGAAATTTGAATGATGAGATTCTTGATTGCTTCCATGTCTTGATGCTCAAATTGTCCATTGCCTTGGACTAGGCTAAGTACTTAGATTTTACACTCTGCAGAGGTGGTGCACTTTCCCCACAAGACTTGGTTTCCCAAGACAAGATCTTTCAGAAGCTTTCCCTTAGACCAAAATGGACGCGCTCCAACCTATCAAACACTACCACCAACTGTCCATATGGCTAAGTTCTTGCAACCTATATGATCATGGCAGAGCCCACATTGCCAAGTGGTTGCACTTGAAGCTTCTCAACATTTGACATCTCAAATCCCTTTGTTTCCTGGGTGGCCATCCACAAGTGAGATACACAATCCAAGTCCATGGCCTTGTGAACCACTCAACCATTCTCCACCAAGCTATCCCATTCCACCCAGGTGTTTCATTAACTTAGTTGTTTTATTAGACAAAATCACAAGTCCTCAGACTTAGAATATTTTTCCATAGTGTGAATATATTTTCCACCCATGTTTTCTATTAGCTAGGCTAAGCTTTATAGTAGTAGGAATCTTTAACTTAGGAAAATCCTACTAAGGATTCATCTACTAGGTTTTCTTATAGCAAGGTCTATACTTAGCAAAATCCATGCAAGTTTTACTTAGCAAAATCACTAATGCATAGGGAAAGTAATGGGACAAAAAGTATGAAGCATCACTTGCCTTTTTGGTAGGGAATGGTGGTTCACTCCTTGATCTTGCTAGTCTCACACTTCACTACAAATCAATCAAGCAAACACAAATTCAATTCACATTCCAAACCAAAGTCAAACAAACAATTCTTCACACACACAAAGTAATGGAATCTAAGTCATGCATGGGAGCATGCACAAGATAGTTTTATTTTGCAAGGAGGGCTTCTATTGGGTTTCTAAACTTTGTAAGTTCCAAATTGGTCATTTACCAATAGTGGCAAAGTCATTAGTTAGAGGGTTTTGCCCAAAAACCATTTTTAAATCCATTCATCATTTTATGTGGTGAAAAATGTTTTTATGAAGGCAAAACTCTTAGGTTGTTCACCAAATGAGTTGCTAATTTGCAAAACTTGGTGTTTTAGGTTAGTAGGTTTGGTCCAAAACATTTCCTTAAAGTTTTCTTTCCATAAACATTTTTATAACAAAAACCATTCTTTTTATTTGGCTAGAAAATGACTAAGTCAAGTAATCCAACTAAAATCTTTCCAAAATCATTTTTAACACAAAGGGTTGGTTCCTAGGGTCAGTAAGGTCACAACAATCCAATTTGCAAAGGTTTTACTTCAAAATTATTTTCAATAAATAATTTACATTTCTATTTGACTAGAAATGGTTTTAAATTAAAGAATCATTTCTTAATTTCTCCAAATACATTTTTGTGTCCACAAAGTGTTTCCTAGGGTCAGTAGGTTCAAATAAATCCAATTGCCAAAGATTTTAACCCTAAATTCAATTTTACACAATTTTTACATTCTTAACAAGCATACAAATGTTTCTGCAATTTCAAACAAGCTAACAGCTACTATTTGCTAAACTAAGGGCATGGTTGGCTAGGGTTTGTTCTCCTGAATCCAACGACATAAAATTTGTAATTTTTGGACGTGTGGTTTGAAAGTTACAGAGGTTTGAAAATTGAATCCAGAACAGATTCAAATCTGTTTTTAAATCAAAACATGGCCACGCGTCACGTCGTGATTGGCCGATACCGGTTCGTCTGGATCGCGTGCTGCGGACCGTAGGATCTAGTTTGATCGCACGGCACAGGGCGCGTACCCCTTCGCTGTTAAGTGATTCTATCACGTCCACTCGATCGATATCAGACGGCTCCTATCTGATAGCCAAGAACTGGCGGCGCGAGTTCACCGGCGAGCGGCGGTGCGGCCAGATGGCGGCGGTGCTGGCTAAGCAGGAAGCAAGGAAGTGTAAGGAGATGCTCACCAGGCTCAGAAGAACATGGAGAAGCTCAAGGTACTCGTGGTTGGTCAAGGGGCGCACTAGGGTTGCAGGAATTCCTCGTCGGAGTTGCGAACTGCGTCAGGTGGTCCTGGTTATGGTCGGAGGCGACACTGTCGATCACGAGAAGCCAAACGGAGGGCATGATTAGGTGCGCAAGACCAAGGCGAAGATGTTAGCATGATCGAGAAGCAGAGGGGCGGTCGGTTTCTACCTGGGGGTCATCGTCGGAGAAGAAACAGGCGGCGGCGCTGTCAGAGCTAGTCCAAGCCAAAGCTCTGGGGCGCCCGCGGTCGAGTGATTGACACAGAAGGATGCACCAGGGTATGGTGAGTGTGCTCGTGTGCTCAAGGAGGAGGAAGGGGGCGTGTGCTGGCTGGAATTGGCGAGAAGGGTCGTCGGAGTCAGAGAGAGTGGCTGACGAAATACGGCAGCCTAGGGGCGTGCTTGGGGAAGGAGGCAGAGGGGAACGAGAGAGGACGTGCTGGCGTTTTATCGAGCTTGATCACTGCGAGTTAAGGTGGCTGCGTTAAGGCGTATTGATGCCGCGATTCAAAGCTGGCAACGGCGACGAGAGGAGGAAGAACCGGTCGCGGGGTGGGGAAGGAGAACAGTGGAAAGGGGTCCACTGGTCAGTGGGAAAAAGAAACGAGGGGGAAGGTCCACCAGTCATTGGTTCTGTGTAAGAAAATTGGTGCCAAACGTTTTCTTCGGGGAAAGAAGCTGGGCTGTTGCTGGGCCTATTGGGCTGCCTGGGTTGGGTCGGCCATGTCTTATTTTTTTCTGTTTTCTTAATCCTTTTCTATTTCTATTTTCTGAATTCTGTTTTGAAATTCCCAAACATTCAAACATCAATCAAACAATTCAAACAACACCAAACTTTGTAATATTGAATTTAGTTCTGTTCAGTAACATGGACAAAAGCCCAAAATAAAATAAAATAAAATAAAATAAAATAAAAAAATAATAATTTTATTGATCCATTCTTTAATTAAATAAAATGGACCTTTATTTATTTAACATGATTTGATTTATTCAATAAAATCCTCATTTGAATTCCAAACACTTTCAAATCCAAATCAGTAGGTTTTATTTGAAATTATAAGATACTTGAAATACTTGTTTAAAATAACATGGGCCTTAGTTATTAAATCAAGTAGAGTTTGATTTTATTAATAAAATCTTTATTTGAAACCTAAATATTTTCAAAACCAAATCAGTAGGTTTTATTGGGGGAAATATAGAATACTTGGAAATTTGTTTAAAACTAAATAACCCTTTATTTTAGAGTCCATTATTAATTAAATATAATAGACTTTCATTATTAAATCCAATAGGTTTTGTTTTATTGAGATATTTATTTTGAAAAATAAAGCCTAAACACTTTAGTAGGTTTTAGTTGTAAATATCAAATAATTAGGAAAACTTATTTTAAATAATTTAATAAGTTTTGATGTTTCAATTTAAATTGGTAAAACCTTTTATTTAAATAAGGTTGGATATTAAATCCTTATTAATTTATTTAAATAAACTTTAGTTAATTTAAATAATAAAATGTTTTAATTCCAAAGCTTGGCTAAGGTTTACTTTGGCTTTATAGAATAATCCTTATTTGTAAAACTTCTATTTCATTTGAAAACAATTCTTTTCATTTAATTGTTTCAAAATAGTATTTCCAAATGTTTTATTTTTCCTTTTATTAAATGTTTATCTTTTTAAATCCCTTTAGGTTTTACTTAATTCAAATGGGTTTGAAGTTCCAATTGAATTCAAAAGTTTCTTCTGGCTCTGAAAATCAAACAAAGTTTTATTTTATTAATTTATTTTCACATTACAAGATTTGGAAAATCTTGGGATGTGACAGTTGATCACGAATTTCCCCCCAATTTTTCTTTTCTCCACCTTAAAATCGAAAATCCCACCAAAAAGAGCCCCAATTTGCCTTCGGATCGATCTCTGGATTTGGTGTGTTTTTTGTGGTTTTGGTCCATAGATCTGTTGCTTTGGGAGTCGATCTATAGCCCCTGTTGTTCCTAGCCAGCCTTTTGGTCAGATTTCCCACGGATTTGAGGTTTGTGTCAAGTGGATCTCGTTTTCGTTCGTGTTCTGTCACCAGCGGTACTACCGCCCGTCCGAAGCGGTACTACCGTCGTCCGGTACTACCGCCCGTAAGAAGCGGCACTACCGCCGTCCGGTACTACCGCCTGTACCAAGCGGTACTACCGCCAGCAACAGAAGGTTTTTCCTTCTTCTTGACGCCTCATTTTCGTTTGCTGACTTTCCCCCTTTAGCTTGTTCGTGTTTCGCGTGTTTGTCGCCATCTTAACACAAGCTTCCGCATCAACGTCACCCGCGCTCCTTGACACCGCGACACTCGAACATCAACCACCACCACGGTTGCAAGTCCTCAACAATACCAAAGGTATAACTTGCACCACCTTGTCAACCCCCATATCTTCCTTTGTGTGTATCTATCCTATGAGAGCAACTCATTTTGTGTTTGTCTAAGCATTGTGCACTTGCCTTCGGAAAGTGAGAGTGTGAGGCCAAATACAAAAGCTAACATAGTAGCATAGCAAGGGAGAAAAAGGAAAAAGAATCAAAAAAAAAGAACAAAAGAAAAAGAGAAAAAGATACATAGTCTCCCAATACAAAGAGAATACCAAGCTTGTAAGCCAAGAAAGAGAGAACAAAGAGCGCACCGAGGCAAGTGCACAAATCTATTTCTTATCCTCTTTTGGCAAACGAGTTGTGGTCTCTCCTTGAGTTGGCACGACAACCGAGCGTAGTCTTCGTTAGGACCTTTTGTGCTCATTTTCATAGTCGTGCTAACCCCGTTTTTCTCCACGTGTGTGTTTTCCGTGTTTTTGTAGATCGTATCCTTTGGCTTTTGATCTTTGGTTCTTTACCACGTAGAACAATAACCTTTGCTTTGATCGTTTCGTTTGGTTTTCCACAATCCTAACCTTCCACCAAAAGCTTTTGAGAGTTGTAGCATCTTTGTGTGTGAGTTCCTTGCCCATTTCACTTTGCACGCTTTTCGCTCATTTGTGTGGCAATTGGTTTGATATAATCTCCAAGGTGAGGTAAAAGGCTAACTCTCCGCACCCTTTCTCTCCATATACAACCCTTGTTGGCTTTGCATCATGGACAGGCATGGAGAGCCATCCCAACCACCACAACCTCCGGAGGATGACACACAATTCATGACTAGATGGGACCATTGGAAGGTCCGAGGAGAATTCAACTATCGTTGTGAAGCTCTCGAGCGGCGCCAAGATGAACAATTTAGCGAGGCCCGTGTGGAATTCAAGAACATCTACAACCGCTTCGAAGAAGTCCGTGGCCAAATGCATGCCATGCAACACAACCTCGGTCATCAAAATGAAGCTCTTGGTCGTGCACTAGCCTCAACGGATGAGAAGCTTCAACACCTCATCGATGGACTAGCAAGGCCACGTTCGCGCGCATCAAGCTCATCTCGGCACTCCTCAAGTGAATCAAGTGCACCTCGCTGTCACTCTTCAAGGCACCGGGATGGACCCGTTCTTCAATCCATGAGCTCTTCGCAAGCGGTACCATCTCCGCGTCACGCCGCAACGTCAAGCTATGATGGTGACCTCTCCGCAAGACCTCCAAGACGCGAAGCGAACCGGCCACAACCAAGGGCACTTGTGATTCAACAAGAGCAACCTCGCATGGACTACCAAGACCATCACCGTCGACATGTACCTTCAACAACAAGTGAAGCATCCGAAGAGGACGAACAAGATCACCGTCGACGTGAAGCACTCAAAGATCCTCCAAGGCGTCATCATCGACATGATCGTCCACGTCGGCAACATGATGGTCATGACGAGCCTCCTCTACACCAAGAAGAAGAAGAGCATCCCATTGCGCATGCGGCTCGACGTCCCCCTCGCCATAGGGCGCAAGACAATGCTCCTCGACATCAACCACGACAAGAACAAGAGCAAGCTCCCCAAGCTCGTCGTGAGGACCATCAACCTCCTCCTCGTCCTCAACCGCGTCAACAAAACGAGCAAGCTCCCCAAGCTCGTCGTCAACAACAAGTTCAACCACCAAACACGGCACCTCAACAACCGCAGGAGCAACACAACAATCACCAAGCAAGACATGAGAGCTCGGATGATGATGATGACCGCCCAAATCATGGCAACCGCCGCAACTGGAACCGCAATGGAGAAGAAACTTTCGGCAAGCTCAAGTTCACCATGCCAAAGTTCACCGGTTCCAATGAGCCCGAGGAATATCTCTCGTGGGAACTCAAGGTCGACAAGATATTCCGCATGCACAACTATAGCAATGAGAAGATGATGGCCATGGCATCCCTCGAGTTTGATGAGTATGCCAACCTTTGGTGGGAACAAGTCCAACTCGCTCGCAAAGCAAAAGAAGAGCCTCCAATCGCAACTTGGCAAGATATGAAGGCTCATATGAGATCCCGCTTTGTTCCTTCACACTACACGCGTGACCTCTTCAACAAGCTTCAAACGCTTAGTCAAGGGACAAAGACCGTGGAAGAGTACTTCAAGCAAATGGAGCTCAACATGATCCGTGCCAACATTGAAGAGCGAGATGAGCAAACAATGGCACGCTTCCTCAATGGCTTGAACCATCCAATCAAGCGCATCACCGAGTTCCAAAAGTACAACAACATGGTTGAGCTTGTGCACATCGCATCAAAGGCCGAGCGCCAAGTGCAAGAGGACATCAAGTACAACAAGCCAAAGACGTACTTCACCTACAAGCAAGCATCAACCACTACTCCAACAACACCAAGTGGAAGCTCCTCAAGTACCACCAAGCTTCCCTTCAAGCCAACTCTCCCTCAAGGAAAACAGCCCCCAAGTGGCAAACACACAAGGGATGATCAATCACCGGTGAATGCTACAAGTGTGGAGGCAAAGGGCACAAGTCGAATGCATGTGGAAACAAGAAAGTTTTGTTCATCCATGACAACGGCGATGAAGAATACTTGAGTGAAGAAGAGTTTGATGCAAGGGTCAAGGAGGCCATGGCAAGGCAACATTTGGAAGAGGACCAAGAACTTCTTGTGTGTGAGCACGACGCAAGTCCATCGCTTGTGGTCACAAGGGTCTTGACTACCCAAGCCAATGAAAATGAAGACCAACGCTCGAACATCTTCCAAACTCGTGCCGGCATCAATGGGAAGTCCATCAAAGTTGTCATCGATGGAGGGAGTTGCCACAACCTTGCAAGTACGGAATTGTGTGAGAAACTCAACCTCACCCTCCTCCCGCATAAACACCCCTACCATATCCAATGGCTAAGTGACCAAGGATCCGTCAAGATCAAGCACACCGTCTCGGTGACGTTCTCAATTGGGCACTACAAGGACACGGTGGAATGTGACATGGTCCCAATGACGGTTTGCCATATGTTGCTCGGAAGGCCGTGGCAATATGACAAGCGTGCTTTGCATAATGGTCACTCAAACACTTACACCTTCAAATGGCTTGATAAAACTTGTGTGTTGCAACCAATGACTCCTAGCCAAATAATTGCGGACAATGCAAAGGCTTTAGCGAGGGCGCAATACGCAAAAACACCTTGTGAGAAGAGTGGTGAGCGAGAGAACCACACCATAGTGAGTGAGAGCTACAAGCCAAACTCGAGTGGAAAAACTAAGAGTGTTCTTCTTGCCACCAAAAGTGAGATGAGAGAAGTGCGGAACAACCCATCCATCTTGCACTACGTCCTCGTATGCAAGGGACTAGCACAAGGAACTAACGACTTGACAAATGTTCCTCCTTCTTTGATGGCTGTTTTGCAAGAATTCCAAGATGTATTTCCCGAAGAGCTTCCTCATGGCCTTCCTCCTCTTCGTGGAATCGAGCACCGCATCGACCTCATACCCGGCGCACCACTCCCAAACCGCGCCGCGTATCGCACGAACCCGGACGAGACGAAGGAGATCGAACGTCAAATCAACCAACTCGTCTCCAAAGGTTTGATCCAAGTAAGCACTAGCCCAAGCGCGGTCCCCGTGATCCTAGTCCCAAAAACGGATGATACGTTGCGGTTATGCATGGACTGCCATCCAATCAATGCTATCACCGTGCGTTATCGACATCCTATACCGCGTCTTGATGACATGCTTGATGAGTTATGTGGAGCCACTATATTTTCGAAAATTGATCTTCGTAGTGGTTACCATCAAATTCGCATGGCTGAAGGTGATGAGTGGAAAACCGCCTTCAAGACCAAGCTTGGTCTCTATGAATGGTTGGTTATGCCCTTTGTCTTATCCAATGCCCCATCTACCTTCATGCGCCTCATGAACCATATTTTGCGATCTCTCATTGGAAAGAGTGTAGTTGTTTACTTTGATGACATCCTTGTCTATAGCGTCACTAGAGGAGCATGTTACTCATGTTAAGGAGGTCCTTCAAATCCTTCGTCATGAAAAGCTTTATGCTAATCTCCCAAAGTGCACTTTTGCAAAATACAAGCTGATTTTCCTTGGTTTTGTTGTGTCTTCTAATGGCATAGAGGTGGATGTCTCAAAAGTCAAGGACATACGAGATTGGCCCATCCCAATAAATGTTAGTGAACTTCGTAGTTTTCATGGGTTGGCTGGCTTTTATCGTCGCTTTGTGAAAGATTTTTCTACCATTGCTTGCCCCCTCAACGAATTGACCAAAAAAAATGTCACGTTCGTTTGGGGAAAAGCACAACAAAAGGCTTTTGATGAGCTCAAAAGGAGGCTCACCGAAGCACCACTTCTTGCATTACCAGATTTCACAAAAACCTTTGAGATTGAATGTGACGCTAGTGGTATTGGCATTGGTGGCGTCCTTATGCAAAATGGGCGTCCTATTGCTTACCATAGTGAGAAACTTGATGGCGCACGCCTCAATTATCCCATTTATGACAAAGAACTTTTTGCCTTGGTTTGAGTTCTTCAAGTGTGGCAACACTATCTTTGGCCCAAAGAATTTATCATCCATTCCGACCATGAGTCGTTGAAGTATCTTAAGGGCCAAGCCAACTTGAGTAAAAGGCACGCAAAATGGGTTGAGTTTATGGAGTCTTTTCCTTACATTGTCAAATACAAGAAGGGCAAAGAAAATGTGGTAGCGGACGCCTTGTCTCGCAAAAACACAAGCCTTCTTACACGACTCGAAGTCAATGTCTTGGGTCTTGATGACATCAAATCTTTGTACGCGTCCGACCCTTTCTTTGGACCAATATTTGCAAAATGTTCATTCGACAAAGGGGTTGATGATTTCTATTTGCATAAGGGTTTTCTTTTCAAACAAAACAAGCTTTGCATTCCGAAATCGTCTCTCCAACTTTTGCTTCTTCAAGAGTCCCATGGTGGAGGCCTTATGGGCCACTTTGGCCGTGACAAGACATATGACATGCTCTCCACTCACTACTTTTGGCCAAAGATGAAGCGCGACGTGGAGCGCCACGTTCAACGATGCACTACATGTATCCAAGCTAAGTCTAAGTCCAACCCCTTTGGTCTTTATATGCCATTGCCTATTCCTCATGCACCTTGGTCGGACATTAGCATGGACTTTGTGTTAGGCTTGCCTAGATCTAAACATGGTCACGATTCCATATTTGTTGTAGTGGATCGCTTTTCCAAAATGGCACATTTCATTCCGTGCCATAAGACCGATGATGCTTCACATGTAGCAAATTTGTTTTTCAGGGAAATAATTCGGCTACACGGTGTGCCACGAACAATCGTCTCCGACCGCGACGTAAAATTCATGAGCTACTTCTGGAAGACCCTCATGGCCAAGCTCGACATCAAGCTCCTCTTCTCGTCCGCCTCGCATCCTCAAACCGATGGACAAACCGAGGTCGTCAATCGAAGTCTTGGCACACTCCTCCGGGTGTTGATAAAGAAGAACCTTAAAGACTGGGAAGAATGCATTCCACACGCCGAGTTCGCCTACAACCGCGCCAAGCACTCCACCACCATGAGGAGCCCATTCATGATCGTCTACGGCTTCGAGCCTCTCACCGCGCTCGATATCCTTCCACTCCCACTTCATGAACGTGCCAAAATGGACGTTGTCAAGCGCGCCCACACAATGAAGAAACTCCATGATGACACACGAGCTACTATTGAGCAACAAGTCCTTCGGCAAGCATCAAGGCTAAACAAGAACAAGAAAGAGATAATCTTCGAAGAGGGCGACCTTGTGTGGATACACTTGAGTAAAGACCGCTTCCCCAAGGAACGCGACTCCAAGCTAAAGCCAAGAGGTGATGGACCATTCAAAGTGCTCAAGAGAATCAACAACAACGCTTATGTCATCGATATCCCAACATCAAAGTATCTTGGGAGCTCGACATTCAATGTCAAGGACCTCTCACCCTACCATGGAGACGAGGAAGTTAAGACGGTTGAAGTGTCGAGGACGACTCTTTCCCAAGGGGGGGAGCTGATGCAGCCCGTCCTACGACCGCTACTACATCTACTCCCACAAGCTCCCCAAGTGGACCCATGACTCGCGCCCGAGCCAAACTCCTTCAAGCTAAGGTGAACTCGCTCCTCTCCTTATGTGACTTCGATACACCTTTGGATGGCCTGCTACTTCATACCCACACCTTGTGCATCATCAGGTACGAAGAGAAGAACCCACAGGACGGAGGAGCACCAGCCGAAGAGACCAAACGCTCTCTGTCGCCAGCGGTACTACCGGACCTGACGACCGGTACTACCGCTGGGCGGCACTACCGCCCAATGCTACCGCCAACAACAGAAGGCCTCGGAGCTGCCCAAATGCTCTCTGTCACTGGCGGTACTACCGGGCCCGGATCCGGTACTACCGGGCCCCGGTACTACCGGGCCCCGGTACTACCGCCCCCTACTACCGCCACCAACCGAAGGCCCCAGCGCAAGTCCCAGGACGACAAGCGGTACTACCGGCACGGAAGCGGTACTATCGCATGACCGGTACTACCGGTCTAGCTGGACCGGTACTACAGGACCTGGAAAGGCCTGAACATGTTAATTCGGCCCAGCGCCTTGTAACCCCCTCTATATTTCGCTATTTGTTCCCAAACTACCCCTGTTTATGTGGTTGGTCTATATATAGCCCCCCACCCTCTATTGTAAACCCTAGACTTGGATAATAATAGATATTAAGGAAACCCTTTGAGGACTTATATCTATTGGTCTCATGCTCCTACCAAGGAGCACCGGATTATCCACCCCCTCTTGGATCTTGCCTAGTGCGTTCAAGTTGTACAAGGCCTTGGGTTCTCGGTTTCTCGCCCCCAAGTCGTCAAGATCTCACCAAGCACCTCATCCCCCGTTGTTGGCGTGGAGAGCGAGCTTCGCCCAACACCGATCCTAGAGATTATGTTGGACCGGTTGCCACCGGTGTGAGGAGTAGGCGTGTATCGTGTTTTGGTGTGTGTGTGTGTTCGTGGTTTTCATCGCCTTCCTCGATTTCATCCATCGACCACCGCTTTCCCCTCGTTTCTCGTGGAATTCGTGAAAGATCGGGCCAACCCAAGGGTTACCCCCTAACAACACTTCCACTATCGGTGCACTTGTCGGTGGCAACCGGAACCTCTCACAAGGTTGGGGCACTTCTCCACAACTTAATCGGAGGCTCCCAACAAACGCCACCAAGGCCACAACCTGCAACACCAACAAACCGTCTAGGGTTCCAAGAACCCAAGAGTAAAAAGCTTCTCAACTTTCACTCACCAAATCCTCCGAGGAAAACTCAAACCGATGCACCAAATGCAATGGCAAGAACACATGAAGTGCTAAAGTCCTTCTCTCCCAAATTCCACAAAAGCTACAAAAGCTAGTGGGAGAATAAGAGAGGAAGAATACACGAGTAAATCCACAAAAGAAACCCCAATATCTAGATCCCAATATGTTCCCCTCACATAGAGCAGAGATGGATTGGTGGAGTTGTAGATCTAGATCTCCCCTTTCAAATCCCCCAAAAAGATTCAAGAAATATGGGAGGGATTGAGAGTATTTGCAAGCTCTTGAAGGTCAAAACAATGGAGGAGAGAGAGAATGCAAGTCACATGCCTAAGGAGGAAGAAGGGGTCTAATTATACCCCTCCCCAACGAAATATGACCGTTTGGGACCTTCCAGGCCGGATAATCCGCCCCTCCCCCGGATATTCCGGGTTCCCCGGACCAAAAAAAATGGCTAAGGACTTCGCGGCGCGACCCTCAGTATAGGAGAGGATTTTTGGGGCGGATAATCCGCCCCCATGGCCGGATAATCCGCCCCCCTGAAAAGTGGCAGGAACAGCAAAACTGAAACCATCATAACTTTTTCATTCGGACTCCGATTTTGATGATCTTGGGCTCTTTTCGAAGATAGTAACGATCTCTACAAGATCATGCAGGGAACCATCATAGTACAACAATGGAGGATAGAACCAAATGATGAAAGGTTTAACCTATCTATAAAAGACAAACCGTAAAACCTCCAATATCGAAAACACAATAGAGAATGCATAAGAAATCCGTTTTTGATGGACTTAAGCTTGTCATAGAGATTGACACAATATCTAAATCCTCTCATGGATAAGAACCAAACAAGAACCAAGAAATATGATGCCAAGTATGCAAAAGTTTGAGCTCTCACCGAGGGATATGATCAAGTTACTCACTTGAGAGCCCCTCTTGATAGTACGGTTATCTATCCTATAAACCGGTCTCTCCAACTAACACCACGAGACCAGTTAGAAAGAAACCCTATCAAAATCAAACCTTTGCCTTGTATATTCCACACCTTAGGATGGAACACCTTTCTTGATTGCACTAGCTTGGTGAAGATGCTCCCCCATACTCCACTATGGAAGAGCCTCTATTTTAGGCATATCTTCACATATCCATGATCACCATAAGGATGGCACGATACACTTGAGATCATCTTAAGAAACCTTGATCAACACTTGATCTTCTTCACTTTATTCTTATTCCAACCTTGAAGCCACCATATGGTTCAAGCATTGTCTATGGACAAATCCTACAAGTAAAACTCAATGCAAACATAAGTCCATAAAACATTGTCATTAATTACCAAAACCACACATGGGGGGCACACATGTTCTTTCAATCTCCCCCATTTTGGTAATTGATGACAATCCTTTGAGAGGGTTTATATAATCAACTTAACGAAAAAAATGGTTGCGCCAACATCAAATACTACACAAGTATGTGATGTTGGTACGCCCATAATATATAGAGCAAGCTCCCCCACAATATATGCGTGTGTGATGAACCATTACCGTTGGTGGAGTTTCCTCTATATATTCAACATGCAAAGCAACAACAAAGATGCAAGAGCATGAGAGGCAAATGCTTAAGAACAAACTTCCCTTAAACCCTCCAAAACATCTCCCCCATTGGCATCGATTGCCAAAATGGGTGAATAGTTCTAGAACCAATATAGTAATAATTTCTCCAAAGGTGTGTCTTCGCACATATACAATGATGAATATAGTAATAATTCGTCCAAAGGCATGTGCCAACGATTTTTAATCGCCAATTTATGTGTAGGAATTCATGGAGAACCATTGCGAGGACTCATGCATGACATGATCAATGGCAGTAGACATATGGGCTAGATTCGGAATTGACATGTTTTTGGAAGTTGTTAGATGTTAGCCAATGTAGACGATATAAGAGAAGTATAGTAGATATATTCACATAAGTATGTACTATATATTACACTAACTGTGACGATGCGTATTTTTTGCCGGTCTTAGCTAGAAGTCGCTTGTACAAGGGTATCAAATATAATTTATAAAATCCAACAGCTGGCAACCCTTGGACAATATTCAGTACACACGGTAGGAGTAATCCAAATCGGCTATGATATTTATTTGTGTGTTCACTTTATGAAGATCTCTTTGTTTTAGGTCCAAGTTTGGCTCTCCGTATCCTCTTCTCTATACCTGTAATTTAGCAAAGCTAATGACAGCTCTCCTCGTTGATAAGCAAGGTACCACATAAACATTGTTTGTCAACAAATGATGCAGAAATGAGAATGAATACGAAAAGACTCAAGAAGAGGCCTACTCCATTGATGAGGAGCCATTATTTGAGAACGATGATGTCTCTATGGGCGAGGGTCTTATACAAGCCGCAACACAAGAGGGCAAAAGGTTACCCAAAAGACCATCGGCTACACCATCTAAGTGGAACCATTGGTACACCACCCAAGAGGACAAGTTGTTATCTAAGACTTGGATGGAGATTTCAGAAAAAGCTGCAAGGAGATATATCATATATGTGCTTTCAAGTTTCAAGCAATGTATGGCTATTGGTTGTGACAATTTTGGCTCTAATCTGTCCATCTCAACCAGCACGTGCGGGGAACATCGCAATTTAGGAAAGACAGACACCATCTCGTAACGCAGTACCTCATGCCTATTGCCTTCTTGACGGACGACTCGCATGGGCTGCTCTAATCAGTTCAATTTAGTGATGAGAAATCTTCAGTACTGATCAGTGATCTCGTGAACATCTACATTGCTGAACTATGCCGTGCACAATTCGAGCACGTATGTTTTGGCAGCATAAGAAATTTGGGCCCTTTGACCCGTCAGCCGGAGACGAGCCAAACACGACTTGCCGCGTGTACCCTGCGCTCGATCGCTTGCGCCAGTTGGACTCTTCCTCCCCACGAAGCTCCACCCAACCAAATCGTACGTACGCGACTTCCCATCGCTTTCCCCTTCCTTCCACCGAGGCCCGCACATGCTGGCCGCCGTGCTCCGCGTCCCGGCCTCTCCGATCCCGCCCCTCTTCCCCGCGCCGGCGCGCCCCCTCATCCACCTCTCTCGCCGCCTCCCTGCCGCGCCCATGGCCGACGCCAAGAAGACCGACGCGCCTCCGGCCCCGGAGCCGCCCGAGAAGCCGCTCCCGGGGGACTGCTGCGGCAGCGGCTGCGTCCGCTGCGTCTGGGACATATACTACGACGAGATGGAGGACTACAAGAAGGCCCTCGCCGCACACGAGGCCGCCGAGGAACCCAAGGTCTCCGTCGACGAGGAGAAGGCAAAATCATGAGGCGCGCTTCGTATGTGCGTATGCTTTTGACCTCTTTCTGTTCCCAAATTGGGTTCTCGGTCGTGCCAGATATACTAGCATAGCATTGCAGCTAAACATCCATTGTATTCCCACCGTGTATGCTGGGATTTATGCAGAGAGTGACATGATTCTGTTACTGCTTACTGATCATCAATGGAATTTTCGTTTTCTGTGCTCTAATTCAGTTCATGCTGCACAAGCAATACTGCTAGAACTGGCCAGCTTTTGTGTAACAAACACTGATGCAATTTGTTTCACCTTAGTAAGAACCTAGTCTAGAAACCCCAACCAATCACCAATGCCATTAGAATCAGGAGAAATTAGCTAGTTGGTTACACCTTGTGTCCTCATGACCGACGACTACGACGGTGCATACTACTACAGGGTGTTACATTACTCACTCACGCGTTGACGTAGAACCTACTGATCACCGTCCGAACTACCAAAGGGATCCTCACCGTGTGGGTGCCATCCTCCCATGTCAGGCTGCCGAAGGTGTACCTCCCCTGCACCTTCAGTTTGGCCTGGAAGGTCACCCTGAACGACAACCTGTTGGTGGTCGAGTTGAAGGTCAGGAGCGAGGGGCTCACCGTGACGTTCACCCCTGGAGGCGCTTCCACGCGGGCTCTGTACTTGGACGCCGCTGGGCCGACATTGGTGACCATTCTCGACACCGACAGTTTGCCCCTCAGTTCAGGTATGGTGATGGACGGAACATTCAGGTTCAACTGCGATTTCGGCGCGTGTTGGCAGGTCGTCTTGTGCTGAACCATGGAGCCGATGGCCGAGTTATTGTAGCCCATGGAGCAAAGGAAGCGCACGTAGTCAGATGGTCTCATGTCATACACGAGGCCCGGGTACGCAGCTCTATTTGGATTCACATGGCCACCTCCATAATCGAATGGGTTCGCCTGCTTGTATGGCGCTGCCTCAGATACCATCTCAAATCCATACTCATCATACACATTGGCTGCAGAGGTGTAGACTACTTGTTAGGAAGCATACTACCGAACTTTAGGAAAGAGAAGCAGATGGGCATTACCTGTTGTGACCATTGCTGATTTTACTGCAGCTGGGCTCCAATTAGGATGAATTGATTTGAGAAGAGCGGCCACGCCTGAAATGTGAGGGCAGGACATTGAAGTTCCTGAATCTATCTTGAAATTCACAGATCCCACAGCTGACGATAAGGCTACAGAAGGTGACCATGAGGCCAAGATGTTTACACCTGGGGCAGTTATGTCTGGCTGCAAAATTTGGATGGAAGAGAGGATGCAATGTTCATTTAGAGTGTACGTTTAGTAGAATGGATTAAGGGTGAACTTAGTTAATCAACTAAAGGAGATATTACCTTCAGAATAGAGGGAGCCAGAGAACTTGGCCCCCGGGATGAGAAGTATGCAACTTCAGGACCTATTAATTCTCCGACAATTGTTTTTGCAGTGCCAAATTGAATTGTTGGATTTCTGTGTATGCAAAAGAAATGTCAACACGGCTCAACAGACAGCAACATCATATATTCAGTTTCTCCACAACTACTGAATCATATGAGAAACTTTTTTTATTTTGAAAGGGATAAGAGATGGTTTTAAGTACCTGGTGCTAGTAGTATATGCAAGTATGGCAGTTCCAACTTGATAATCTACTTGAATAAGGGGAATATCAAATGAAGATGCTATGTCCTTGGTTAAAAACTGTGCGAAGATGACCCCTACACCACGGGCCTTTTTTACAGTCTCTACTGCCACTTGGGCTGCTCTCTGTACTCGTGCTTGGAAGCAAAGCACCACATTTCCTTTTACTAGAGTCGCATTCAGAGTTCCTGCAGTGCAGCTTCTGCAAAGGCATTAGCCAGAATGCGAGTAGAGATTTTTAAGATTGAAGAGAAGAGACCAAGGACGACGAAGCTTACCTTGCATCAGCATCATCAGCATTATCAGACGCAACATCTTCAGCATATAC
Organism: Avena sativa; assembly: GCA_916181665.1. NCBI lineage: Eukaryota > Viridiplantae > Streptophyta > Magnoliopsida > Poales > Poaceae > Avena > Avena sativa. The sequence continues at coordinate 464,521,147 of OV702283.1, read as the reverse complement.
TATACGCATGCTTGTCGCAGCATGTTTTCCAGAGTACATTGTTTGACCCTGCACCCATGGTACATGAGAATGCCACAAGTTCAAAGCAACCATAAGTTCAAAGCAATAATTCAGAGGAACTCTTACCACATAAGTACTATTGTTGCCGAGGGTGATCTTTGCGAGGAATGTCCGATCAATGGTGCCCGCAGCAACGGTAATAACCCACGGCGCAGAGTTGATCACCGTCTCGGAATAAGGACCGGAGTTGCCTGCAGAGCAAACCACGACGATCCCTCTCACGACGGCGTGGAAAGATCCAATCGACAAGACGTCATCGACATAAGCAGGGAGCGGCGGCGCCTGTCCCAGAGACACCGACAGCACATCGACGCCATCGTGTATGGCGTCGTCGAAGGCAGCAAGGATGTCTGCAGAGGTACAATCCCCAGTAGCCCAGCACACCTTGTAAATAGCCAGCCTAGCCCTCGGCGCCCCTCCCCTCGCCACGCCGCTGGCAAGCCCCCGGAAGCTGGCGTCGGGTACCAGAGCGCCGGCAGCGGTGGACGCGGTGTGCGTCCCGTGCCCGACGGCGTCCCTCGCCGACTTGTACTCGTGGACGTCCGTCGTGTTCATCTTCCCGTACTCGGCCTCGTAGCCTTTGACGTACCATTTCGCGCCTATTATTTTCCTATCCTATCATGAATCTGAAGTCACAACCAGGATGATGATGATGATAACTAAAGCGGTACGGTAGAATTCTGTCAACCAGTGACAGATTCTCGCAAACAAATGGTGAACTGAAAGAACAGAGCAGGCCAACCTGTTGCAGTTAGAAGCGTTGAACCTCTCTCCGGCGACGCAGTGCCCTCTCCACCGCTTCGGAACCTCGCCGATGCCGTCGTCTCTGAAGCTCGCCGACTCGGGCCATATCCCTTAAAAAACCCCAAGAACAACTCATTAGCCATCACAATGTAGTGTCAGGTTTCCCAGTCCTGATTTCTCTGGTACTACGACTGAAGAAAATGCAGTGTAACTCACCTGTATCTAGCACACCGATGATGGAGTCCTCCCCAAATCTGCTCTGGGAGAGGATGCCGCTCCCGCCGGCAGGCGACGGGTTCACCCGCATGAAGTCCCAGCTCCTGGTGGTGTGCAGGTCGAGCACCCGGTTCCGGACCACCCGCACGACCCCAGGCCAGTCTGGGAGCACCACAGTGTAGTTCAGGCCATCGGAACAAATTTGGCAAAAAAAACATTAATCAAGATGCGCAGGTCTGGGCAAGAAGGACGCGTTGTCGGCTCACCGGAGAGGCGCGCCGCCTGCGCGTCGGTGAGCACGGCGGCGAAGCCGGAGAAGCCGTGGCGGTAGCTGTAGAGGATGGCGTCCTGGGCCGCCTGGTCGCTGCGGAAACCACGAGGCCAGACATGTTTGAGTTTTCAGTTTATGTTCTCCGAAGTAAGGAGGAGTAATAAGCAACCATGGGTGAAGTAACTCATCCCGGCCTCACCTGCCGAGGAGGGCGGCGAGCATGCCGTGGTGCGAGTCCCGGACCAGGTCCGGGTGCAGCTCCGGGTGGCGCTCCCCCATGTACACAATCTGCACCTGCAGATTCGACACGCCGACACAGAAATCAGTTGCCAAACAAACACAGCCATGGTGTGCTGAGCTATGCGGCGCCGCCGCCAAAGATCACGGAAGCTGCCGGAGTAAACCACTATGGAAGCGGAACGGTTGGCTCACATTGCCGCAGGAACAAAGGCCGATGCCGAGGAATGTCAGGAGGAGGACGGCGAGGGCGAGCCGGGTAGCCATGGCTCCACCGAGCTGTGCCCGGAGAGGGAGCAGGAGGGCGTCTTCTAATCTCTCGCCGGAAAGAATGGAGGGTTGCGGTGGAGTGGAGTAGTTTGAAAGGGAAGATGGAGCTAGCTGAAGCGAGAGGGGGGTGGTGGTGTGGTGTGCCTTGTCCGGCCGGCTAGTCTCCAAGACTGCTGACAGTGCTGGATTCGATTCAAATCTCCTGCTAGTACTACCAGCTAGAGACCTAGTAGTAGTAGGAGTAAAAGCTACTCCTCCTCCAGTGCCTCTGTTCCAGTCTGGGATCTGCCCGTGTGTTTGTTTACTCTGTTTGTTCTTCGTCCTGGCGCGGGGATGCTGCGATGTGCTTCTCGGTTGGAGTTTTTCTACCCGACGGGGAGCCGAGGCGCCGGGTGCGCTCCCTCCCTCCCTCCCTCCATGTTCTCCTCTCTCCTGCCGGGTGTGATGTGCGCCGCGTGCGAGTGCCGGCGGTGCTGGGCCAAACGCGCCTTGCCCGTTGCCCGTTGGGCGCTTGCCTCAGCCTCACTTGTTTAATTTCACCTCTCTTTTCTTCCAACATAATTCTCGTGAGAATTCTTCTGCTTGCTCAATTAACTCACGCACAGACTGAATCTCCTATGTCCAGCATCGATTATACATACCTTTCCGAAGAAGCTAGTCAATTTTTAATTAACCGCTATGGTTTGAAATTAGCCAATTTCCAATATGGGAACTTGCATTACAATTATACGAGAATAATGTCCCTTTTAGCATCGTGCTTCATTGCCAATCCCCTACACGGTTGACTCCTGATCATGTCGATCACGACACTCATTTTCATGGAAAAGAGAAAAGTGCCGAAAAAGAGAGAGGATAAAACGAACTCTGACCAAGAGAAAATCTCTTGATTTTGCCAAGCACCCGCTAATGCTAACTTTCCGTGTGGAGACAGTCAACTTAGTACTACGATGGATGTGGACAGCTTAAAAGGGATGCTCTGTTTATCCATTATTAAGTATATCCCAGTGTTATTAATTTTCTGTAGATTGTGGTATGCTTCACGTATGCTGCTGCTGTTGCGCAGGGCTCACACTGACACCGCAGCACGTGCCGCGACATATGGAGCAAATCATGGATGTTTTGTTCTGTACTGTTTGTTTGTTAATGGTGCTAAGTAGTACGCTGCACTCGGTTTATTCATCTTGCTTACAAGGCACCGCACGGATACTATTAAACACCGACATGTTAAAGTATCATAGTATATCTTCGCTTCTCTAGCTAGATAAGGATGGGATCACGTGGAGGTCAGTCCACATTTACCAAATGAACAAATCCTATTCCTACTCAATTGACCCGTGTTGGCAACTATGCTACGGCCTACGGCTTGTTTGTTTTCCGACCACACTTTGCCAAGTGTGATAAAACTTAGCGATAAACTCACTCTACGACAGATGAGCCATGTGGTTAATAAAAATATGACAAGCCAAAATGTGGCAAAAATCAAACACATACTCCTAAATTGCCAAATTTTGGCTTGGCTAATTATGGCTAGGAATCGAACAATCCCGTAATTAGCAACACGGCATTGGTGCGAACTTGGGGTACTAGTGGTACGACTGCGTTGACCGCAGAGAGTGGACTTTGCGGTGGTCAGTCAGTGTGCTCGATTCGCTTTCGATCGAGTTGAATCGGACCTGCGTACTGCGTAGCTTGATTCTTGACGATGACGTAGGTAGGTACACCTTTTACTGCCCGTTGGGTGGTAGATTGCCTTTTGTACGTTGACGGCCTCGTCAGACAGGTCTCCGTAGTGGTGGCGCCTGGTCTTTACGCTTTTCCTGACGACGCACGGGCTGCGCCTGCGTGGGTGGGCGGTGGAGCAGCTGCCACGATGCATGCGCATGTCCGACGGGCGACGAGATCACGGTTTGAAATGTAGCCAAGGCCGGCAGCTTTCCTTGGTGGTGCTCCTGAGGCGCGGGTGCAGTAGCAAGTTAGGTGGAACATTTACTTGGCGCAGGCCTGGCTTTATTACACGCGAGTGACGTGATCCCGACCGACCGTTCAGGTTTGAATCGCCTCCACGGCTCCACCACGAAGACGACGACGACGACGACCATACGCGTCGCGTCACGCCACCACGTGTGCGGTGTGCTTCATCTGAACAGCGCCAGGCCCTCCTCCCTCCCGCCCTTGCCCACCCTGCCTGACCCCTACGGATCTTCTGCGCCCAACAGAACGAACGAAAATGTAGACGGTGCTACTACCACGCCTACACACCGCCGCGAAAAGTCTCCGTTTCTCCCCGAGCAGGCGAGCACGAGCAGCTCGGCCAAAGATTGGAGTCACAGGCACGTGTTTTTCTTTTCCGGGCTCAGCTGCAAGCATGGGATCACTCGGGTCGAATCTGTGCGGCAGGCTGGCAGCGGAGGACGTACGGGGCAGATTCACGAAATAGTAACGGCGTTGTACGTGGAGAGAGACCGAAAGATCGAAAGAAAAATAAGTGATTTCTGTTGGGAAACTGGGCCGATGGAGACCCACTCGGTGTGGCCTCTACCAGGCTAGAGTTGGTCTATGTGGGTACTGTATCCGCTTTAGCCTATAAATAGAGGAACAACTTTTGTACGTGAGTTTACCGAGAGAGTTATCAATAAAGGTATCTGTTTCATCTACATTGTACTGTGTGTGCCTTCCTCTAGTTCTTCTCCGGTGTGGAACAGCCTCGGGACCGGCCAGTCGGCAGGGGGTAATCAACCCCTGGATGACAAAAGTCGAGAAATCACGTGGAAAGCCACGGGGATCCACGCTCATGACCCGCGCACTGTTGAGACTAATAGAGAAGTCCAAACGATACTAGATTTGCACTCCCTAGCGAATCAACTGCCCGATCATTTTAGTGATTTAAAGACTGTAACAAAGTCGCATGAGTATGCACGCAATACACCAGAAAGGGTTGAAATACCAAAGAAAAATAATGGTATACCCGCTCCTGCTCCAAGGCCTAAGAGGATGCGGATTCCGGTTTCTCAAATCCCAAGTACTCGGGGACGTCCGAAGAAAAAGGATAAGAGAGATTTATTACAGAATGCCCCTGTTGAGGGGAGCCAGTTGAGACCTGGCACGAGTACGGATATTTCAGTGCACGAAATTCCGGACTTGAACTTTCCTATATCGGAAATACCCAGCGAAGTTGTGTGCGCACATATCGGAGCGGGAAAGCTAAAGGACCTAGCTCCTGGATTGGGAAATCCGGTGGAGCAAGAGGATGTGCCGTGATGCACTCCATGACGAAATGGCCATTAACTATGTTAATTCGGGCGAGTCATACAACCGAGCCATGGCAAATGTCGACGTTAATTTTGCCAAGAAAATTGCCTCAATCATAGATCTTTACCCTGAGCCTAACACGCTCGCTGATTGCAAGAAAAGGTCGGATTGGAAAGATTAGCAGAAGGCAATTACTGCTGAATTATTATCGTTAAACAAAAGAGAGGTATTTGGACCTGTTTGTCTAACTCCTCCCCACATTCGCCCCGTTGGCCATAAGTGGGTTTTTGTTCGAAAGAGAAACGAGAATAATGAAGTAGTAAGGTACAAAGCAAGGCTCGTTGCTCAAGGTTTCACTCAGCGACCAGGTGTCGACTTTGAGGAAACTTACTCCCCAGTCATGGATGGAATTACCTTTAGATACTTGATCTCAATGGCAGTAAACATGGACTTAAAATGAAACTAATGGATGTTGTCACCGCTTACCTATATGGTAACTTGGATTCGGACATATACATGAAAGTACCAGAAGGTATCCCTGTCCCGAACCAGGATAGAGCAAACAAGAGCTTATACAGTGTTCAGCTTAAGAAGTCATTATATGGACTAAAACAGTCAGGTAGGATGTGGTATAATCGTTTAAGCGATTTCCTTTATGAGAAGGGCTACGCGAGCAATGAAGATTGCCCATGTGTTTTTATACGGAGATCCCAGGATGGTTTCTGTATTATCTCGGTGTACGTGGACGATTTGAATATAATCGGTACACCTGACGATATTGAGGAAGCGAGTTCCTACCTGATGTCGGAATTCGAGATGAAAGACTTAGGCAAAACCAAGTTCTGCCTCGGTCTGCAACTTGAGCATTCCCCTGCTGGGATTCTAGTTCACCAGTCGGCCTACACCCAGAAGGTGTTGGAACGATTTGGGTTTGAAAAGGCATATCCTTCTAAGACCCCGATGGTCGGAAGATCTTTGCAGCAAGACAAGGACCCATTCAGTCCTAAAGAAGAGGGGGAGGAAATTCTGGGACCGGAATTCCCCTACTTAAGTGCAGTTGGCGCACTTATGTACCTCGCAAATTGTACACGGCCGGATATTGCATTCGCCGTCAATTTGCTTGCAAGGTACAGTTCTGAGCCTACCAAGAGGCATTGGAAAGGCGTTAAAGACATCTTTAGGTACATACAAGGGACAAAGGACCTTGGCTTGTTTTACCAAAAGAACCAAGACCTATCTGTTGTAGGCTATGCAGATGCTGGGTACCTTTCGGACCCGCATACATCCAAGTCGCAGACTGGATATGTTTTCCTTTGTGGTGGAACAGCTATTTCCTGAAAATCGTCTAAGCAAACTCTTGTGTCGACTTCGACGAACCACTCGGAAATCATAGCATTATATGAAGCATCACGAGAATGTGTATGGCTTCGACGAGTAGTCAGTCACATCTAGATGTCATGTGGACTGAACACCGTACAAACCCCAACAATTATCTGTGAAGACAATGCCGCTTGTGTTGCACAAGTCCAGACGGGTTACGTGAAGAGCAATCTCACAAATCATATAAACCCCAAGTTCTTCTATGCACATGAGTTGCAAAATATGAACGAAGTGAAAGTCTTGCATACTAAGTCGTGTAAAAATCTCGCTGATTTTTTCACTAAATCATTGCCAGCGTCTTCTTTCGAGAGATGTGTCCGAGGGATCGGCATGATGAGACTTAGGGAGATGCAAGGTTCAGGGGGAGAATCTTCACAAACTCATCGCTGAAATCTTGATCCCGATGATTGAGTACTTAACTTTATAGTTAAGTGAATTGTACTCTTTTTCTCTTAGTGAGTTTTTATGAAGTTTCTCACATGAGGTTTTTAATGAGGCAATTCGTGCAGCATAGCAAGAAGTATACCGTGTGCATTTCTCCATATTTTTCCCACTGGGTTTTTCGGAGTTTTAAGCCATGGTTATACAGATAAGATACCCAGGGGGAGTGTTGAGAAACTGGGTCGGTAGAGTCCCACTCGGTGTGGCCTCTACCAGGCTAGGGTTGGCCCATGTGGGTATCGTATCCTCCTTTAGCCTATAAATAGAGGAACAACCTTCGTACGTGAGTTTACCGAGAGAGTTATCAATAAAGTTCTCTGTTTCATCTACTTTGTACTGTGTGTGCCTTCCTCTAGTCTTCTTCTCCGGTGTGGAACAGCCTCGGGACCGGCCAATCGGCAGGGGGTGTTCCAACAGTTTCATTGATAGTGACTTGAGGGTTTTTATAGTAGCCAACGGTCGTAAATACATAGTTAGTTGCATGCGTTCGCGTTGTTTGGAACAGGCATTATCCGTGGACAACGGTTGAACAACCGGAATATGCTAACTTCTATAAGAAATATTCTAGTAAAATCATTAATTGTCTATTTAGCCTAAACTAAATCTAATAAATGATTCCTAACGCTCCCCCTTGGACGACGTTGTTTCCTATTTTCATTGTCTTGGGAATCATCATATATATTTTGGATGCCGGAGAGTCTTTAATTCTTTGATCATCTTTGACCTTGAGACCTCGAGAATCTTTGATCTTGTATTTATTTGTCTTCCAAAATCTTGTTAGAAAAATATAAACAAAATACAGGAATCCGATATACCATTGGTATAATAGTTGTACCATTAAAATCTGTATGAGAAATCCATTGGAGAACTCATATGAAAGAGTACAATATATTGTTATCGGATATTAAATACTAAGTTCAGTCCTAGGAGATTTCTCCTCCTAAACTTTGCAAATTTCAAAGTCGTCTCATAACAATGCCATGAATGCATTTTTGAAATGCAGTTGTTGGTAAAGACTTAGTGAACAAATCTGCAAGATTGTCACAAGATTTTGTTTGTAAAATATCAATTTCTCCATTTGTCTGTAATTCATGAGGAAAGAACTTTTTTGGAGCAATATGTTTTGTGATATTACTTTTAATATATCCCATATGCATTTGAGTAACACATGCGGCATTATCCTCATAGATAATAGTTGGTGATTCTAATGAACCAATACCACATGATGTTTGTATATGGTTAACCACTCTGCGAAGCCATACACATTCTCGTGAAGCTTTATATAATGCAATTATTTCAGAGTGGTTAGTGGAAGTTGCTACTAGAGTCTGTTTTGTCAACTTTCATGAAATAGCGGTTCCACCATATAAAAATACAAATCATGTTTGTGATCTAGCATTATGGGGATCGGAAAGATAGCCGGCATCGGTATAGCTACTCAAAGTCATCTCTTGATTTTTCTGATAGAATATACCAAGATCCTTAGTACCTTGTAAATATCTGAAGATATTCTTTACTCCAGCCCAATGACGTTTTGTTGGAGCTGCACTATGTCTAGCCAGTAAATTTACTACAAAAGCAATATCTGGTATAGTACAATTAGCAAGGTACATTAGTGCTCTTATGGCACTAAGGTATGGAAACTCAGGTCCCAATACATCTTCGTTATCATCCCTAGGTCTAAAGGGATCCTTTTCCATGTCAAGGGATCTGACGACCATGGGTGTTTTGGATGGATATGATTTATCCATATTGATTTTTTCCAAAACTTTCTGAATATATGCAGGATGATAAATGAGTATTTTTGAGGAAAGATGCTCAAGTTGTAAACCTAAGCAGAATTTGGTTTTTTCCAAATCCTTTATCTCAAATTCCGTCATTAAATAATTACGTGTTACAGATATATCTGATGCGTTACCAATGATGTTAAGATCATCAACATATACTGAGATGGTGCAAAATCTCTTTGAGGATTTCTTTATGAAAACGCATGGGAAATCATCATTATTTGAGTATCCTTTATGGATAAGGAACTCACTAAGCCGGTTATACCACATTTTATCCGACTGTTTTAAGCCATAAAGTGACTTTTGTAATTTTACACAATACATGTTGCGATTTATGTTTAGATTTGGAATTTTAAGTCCTTAAGGGACTTTCATATAAATATCCGCATCGAGTGACCCATATAGATAAGCGGTCACTACATCCATTAACTGCATTGATAAATTCATTTGTACTGCCAGTGATATTAAGTATCGAAACTGCCAATGATATTAAGTATCGAAACATAATTCCACTCATTACAGGAGAATATGTATCGTCGTAGTTGATACCGGGTCTCTGCGTAAACCCTTGTGCTACTAGCCTCGCTTTATATCTCACCACCTCATTATTTTTGTTTGTTTTTCGAACAAAAACCCATTTAGCTCCCACAGGGAAAACTTTATGAGGAGTAGGTATTACTTTTGAGAATACCTCTCTTTTATTAAGCGAGCGCACTTCTGCCTCAATTTCCTCCTTCCATTTAGGACAATCTGAGCGCTTCAGGCACTCTTTCATAGATGTTGGCTCTGGATCCAGTTGAAGGATTTTAGCAATTTTAGAGGAGAAATATGTGTCGACAAGTGTAGTCTTTCTATTATATGATTCTCCTGAATCGATGTAGTTTGTGGAGATTTCATTGATTACCACAGGCACCGTGTGATTTCCCATAACAACGGAGTCTGGTTGTTTCAATGTCCCAGCATTAGAATTTGTGTGCACATTTATGTTGGGCTCTTGATGTTGAACATCTGTTTGGTGTCTATCAACTTCAGGTTGATTTGCATTTAGTGATTTTATTTGTTTCCGCGGTGGCATTTGAGAAGCCTTTTCCTTGGTGACCAGATTTCTCCCCCTTTTATTTGTAATTGGGCGTTGAGTGGTTTTATTTGGTACCTCTACTCGTTCTGGTGCATTAACTGCAGGGATATAAGATTTAGTGACACCTTTGTGATCAGTAAATGCGTCTAGCAAGTTGTTTGCAAAGTGTTGCAAATCTATTATTCTCTGAATTTTAGATTCAGATTCTTTAGTACGTGGATCTAAGGATTGGATGTATGTCACATTTCAATCTATTTCCTGGCATTCATTGTGGTTTGCTTCTCCGCCTAATACCGGGAAATGATCCTCATCAAAAATTGAATCAGCGTACCGGGCTGTAAACAGGTCCTCTATTAGGGGTTCTAAATATTTTATAATTGACAGAGAGTTATATCCCACATAGATTCCTAATTTTCTATGGAGGTGCTTGGAGGTACGCTACAGTGGTGATATCGGCATGTATACAGCGCAACCGAATTTTCGCAGGTGGAAAATACTTGGCTGATTGCCTCGTACTATTTGAAACGAGGAAGTTTCATGATATACAATTGGTCCGACTTGTATCAGATATGTGAAACCGCATGTCCCCAACAAAAGGTTGGTAAATTGCAATTCTGCAATAGTGGTCTAGCAATTAGCTTTACTCTTTTAATTAAAGATTCGGCCATTCCATTTTGAGTATGCACATAAGGTACCGAATGTTCTAGATGGATGCCTAAAGCCATACAATAATCATTAAATGCGCGTGAACTAAATTCAGCTGCATTATTCATTCTTATTGTTTTTATCCTATGTTCAGGATGATTTGCTCGCAGTTTGATAATTTGAGCAAATAATTTGGCAAAGGCATGGTTACGTGTGGATAATAAACATACATGTGACCATCTAGTGGATGCATCAATTAGCACCATGAAGTACCTAAATGGCCCAGACAGATGTTGTATTGGACCACATATATCTCCTTGAATTCTTTCAAGAAAATTGAGTGACTCATTTTTAACTTTGAGGTAGGATGGCTTAATAATTAATTTCCCAGTAGCACATGCGGTGCATATAAAATCTGATGACTTTGGAAATCTTTGAATTGGTAAATTATGACCAACAAAATTGCTAATAATTTTTCTCATTATACTATTCCAGGATGACTAAGGCGATCATGCCAAGTCTTGAATTTATCAAGATTTTGAAAAAATATTTTGTAGCAACATAAGGTACGGGTTTGATGTATGTAAAGTATAATCCGGAAGAAAATGAAGGGAATTTTTCAAGAGTTTGTTCCTCACATCCGTCGCTTTTTGTTAAAAGCAAATATTCCTTTTTATCCATCTTTACGGTTTTAAGATGCAAATCATTTGATCGGATATCTTTGAAACTTATAAGGTACATGTAGATTCAGGATATAACAGTGCATTCTGAATTACAATAGTAGTATCCATAGGAAGTGTGAATGTGGCTCTTCCAAAACCAATAATTACTTTGTTACTTTCGGTTATAGTCATAACATCTTCCTTTCTCTTGATAAGAGTTTGAAAGTGTTTTATTTCTCTTAAAATTGTGTTAGTGGTAGCACTATCCACTAGACATAATTCTTCTTCCATTTGGATTGTTTCCCGTAAAATTTCTAAAAAAGTAGAAAGCGAATATTTTAGAATAAATTTATTTTATTCATATATTCATCAAATTACATACATAGTATTTACATCACAAATCTGAAATATAAATACATTACAATATTATGTTTGATTCACATAATACACATAGTCTGAAAAACTTTATTCTACTTATTGTTATACAATATATAACATATCGTAGTGTTTAAATGACTAAATGACATCATTTGTTATGGAGATTAATTTAGGTCTCCAAAAACATCTCGAGTGTAATCCACAAGCATGTCTTCATCGAGGATGATGTCGTCCTTTGGCTTAAATTCTTCTATGGCACTTTGAGAAGGACCAGCTTGAGGGTTGTCTTCTATGGCATTGAAGTGAGCTTCAGCCTTGTTTCCATGAACTTGCTTCCCTTTTCCTCCATACTTCATGTATAGATCCACGAGGTGCTTGGCAATACGACATTTGTTTGTATAGTGATTCGCACATCCACACCTTTGACAAACTTGAGATTTGTCAGTTCGATAATTTTTCTTGAAATGACCTTTCCCCTTAGATTGACCATCGTTCTTTTTCCACTTTCCCTTGAATTTTCGGAAGTTTCTTTTACGGTTTCCAGTATTAGCATGTGCTTCACGGATTGGCATCCTTTGAGCGAGAATTATGATTTTTTCATGAGAAGCTCATCATGCTTCTCAGCCTGAAGTAATGTGTATATAAGCTCAGAGTACTTTGTGTATTTCTGTTGACGATATTGTTGTTGCAATATCCTCATCGAGGGGTGGAAGGTGCATAGAGTTTTCTCTATTAAGTCCGCATCTGAAACTTGTTTGTTGCAAAATCTCAATTTGGAGTTAACTTTATGCACGACAGAATTATATGCCGCAACAGACTTGAAGTCCTGAAAACTTATGAGAGACCATTCTCTCTCGACTTCTGGCAACATAACCGCTCTTTGTTGATCGTATCTCTCCTTGAGGGAGTTCCATAAGGCTAGTGGGTCCTCCTTCATCATATATTCATTTTTTAAATCAGGATGGAGGTGGTGCCTTATAAAATGTAATGCCGCATACTTTACCACTAGGGGTATTTCTGGAGCATTTTCAGAGGGTGTAATAATTGTAGGACCAAGGGGTTTGATAATTGTGGGACCAAGGTTACGACTAGTTAAGTTTATTTTCATATTCATGGCCCATGATAGATAATTCAGTTCTTGGAAATCCTTTTTATTGATGTCACCCATTTTTCCTTTTGTCTATTCTTCTCCTTGAGGCCTTCTCGCTGTGGACAGAGCAAGTGCTGATAACGTGAAGAGAGACAGAAAGATTGAAAGGAAATAAGTGATTTCATTAATAGTGACTGGGGTTTTTTATAGTACCCAACAGTCGTGAATACATAGTCGGTTACATGCATTCGAGTCGTTTAAAACAGGCACCACGACGGTTCGCTGTGGACAACAGTTGGACAACCGGAATATGCTAACTGCTATAAGGAATATTCTAGTAAAATTATTAATTGTCTATTTAGCCTAAACTAAATCTAATAAATGATTCCTAACAGTATGGACAGCGCAGGCGGCCCTTCGAGGCTTCGACCTTGAATGCGTGTGGGCAAGGAAGACTACGGTGTCAAATGGAGAGGAAATATAAATGATGGAGTAGCTGTCGTTTTCAAAATCTGGTCCGTAACTCGCAGTCTACTTTTTTTTTTCAAAAGAGATTACAAGTTTAATCCAGGAGCACGTGCTCTCCGTTTGATAAATATATTTTTTATAAATAAATGTGAAAAGGTGTTAGGGTTCCTTTTTTTTTGACCTGGTGTCAGGGTTCCTTTGATTTGGAGGAAACATGCAGAAAATGCATTGGGATAGGAAAACACGAATATTTAGACAGGGAGGGGGTACGAATAGGGATGGCAATGGGGCCCGTTACCCGCTAACCCGATGGGTACTCGTCTTAAATGAAGAGGGTTTGGTAAGAAAAATAACCCACGAGGCTGCTTACCGGTAAAAACCTAGACCCGCCGGGTCTAGCGGGGGAGGGTATGGAGGTGCCGGACCCATACCCGCAAACCCGTAGACCCGACAAATCCCACTAATTCTTTTTTTTAGAAAATCTAAATCCTACTAATAATAATCTATACGCAGACGAGAGACCACACACGCAGCGCACAGACGACCACACATGCAGCGCATAGACACACTGCACCTAGCCCAGACGCACTGCATAGACGACCACACACGCACTCACACGCTGCATCTCCTTCCCTTCTCCCGTTCCCCACCTACCGCCCTCATCTTCTTCCACGCGGACACGTCGCACGCCCGCATCCTCCTGCACCGCCGCACGTTCCTGCGCGCCCCCGCGGTCCGCACGTCCCTGCGGCGCCGCCATAGCCCGCACCTCCCTGTGCCGCCGCTGCACCTCCAGTGACCACCTGCGCCGCCGGTCAAGGTCGAGAACCACGAGGAGGGGAGTTTCGGCGAGCACCAGAACCAGCGCCGTAGATCCCAGTGTCGTCGCCGCCTTGTAGATTGCCAGCGCCGCCGTCTCGCGGACCTTGGCGGGTACCCGTCGGGTCCCCGTTTACCCGGCGGGTGGCGGGTCTGGTAGGGAGGGATCTGTACCCGCCAATGGATACGGGGCGGGTCGCGGGGGCGGGGATGGGTATGGGGGGGCCAGACCCGGCCCCGGCGGGTGTCATCTCTAGGTACGAAACACGAACGTGATAGAATTAAGAATCGGTTTATACTTTTTTGTGACCATTTCCTTCATGATCTTATCAACCTAGGGCATGTGCTCCCAAGAACCAATATGCTATTTTTTTTACTTGTTCCGAGAGTCAATTTGCTGTAAATGAGATACTAGTACTTACAACAAAGAATAGTGTGCTTGATAGATAAACAATTCCATGAATTTTCACAACCTTTTAGCCATTTGAATTGGAATAAATACCAGTTGAAATATTATTGAGGGCCCACCAACCGGATCCGATATCTGGAGAAACACTGCCAATACTCATGTACATCATCGGGCCCCTATGTTTCCAAAAAATTACAAAGCCATGCAAGTATACAACAAAAGGAGCTCGGTGGCAAACCCCAGAAAAACGTCCATTTTTCTTCATCTTACTGCTAGAATGGCGACAGTAAGAGCTGCTAGGTAGCTTCTTCTTTCCTTCATTTGTATGGCAAATTCTTCAGCTCCCCAGCCCGGAAATAGAAGAGCACAGTCCCTACTTGGGAGGTCGTCGGTCTGGAGAAAATATGTCCTCGATGTTCTGCTTGATATATGTGCCTGTTTTGCCCAGGTTCTTCACGACTCCTGAAGCGACCAGCCCGGCGCTCTTCTTGTACCTGCACCACCACTCAGAGCGTCAGGAAGAGATCATCATTGTAAGCGTAGACCAGGAAGTGGAGATCTGATGGAACGGTTAACTTTCCTCGCCATGAATTCCTGTCTTGCCGGCTGCTGTGGTTTCTGTCCTTGCTCCTGGGGGTGGGTGGCAGCAGCTGTGACAGGAAACATGAAAGCATCTCAAAAGTTTTTAAGAGTCCACTCACTCTGAACAAAAGGTAGTGCCAGAAATGGTACACCGGTGGATTCAGAGGAGTACTAGTCAACAAAGCTGATACTAGATGACCCACGTCATCATTATGGCAAAACACTGGGTCCAACAAGTAAACCTAATTTGGGCAGTTTCATGGGACTCAAAAGGAACAATCGCTATCCTTCTCACCATAACAGGATGGTACTGTGTTTTTCTTCAGGAGGTGCAACCAGATTTGTCAATGGGCTATCCATAAGCAGGATCAAAATATCAGGCATGTACTACTATGGAGATATCCGAACTTTAATTCAACAGCACCAGGCCAGCCCACCATAAATTGCTTCTGAGCAACATATAGACTTGATATTCAGAAAATGAAGCGGCCCTATCTTTTGTAAACCAGAGACTACTACTATAACTGTAAACAAATATATCATCTACTAGGAGTACTACAATGAGTTCAAGTTTGTAATTTTTTATTGGAAGTGTCAAGTAGAAGAAATTTTGCATACCTTCCTTCGGATTACGTGTTGAAGCATGCTCCGCAGCAGGTGATTTTTTCTCAACCATTCTGCTGTCCACCAATAGCTGCAAGAACATTTCACACTTTCCTTAGCAAGAAGCAAATCCAAAAGGCTACAGTATAGAAATGTAGAATTCCATGGTGTACAGTTATATCATTGGGGATAAAATTTCCATCACTGGAAACAATTCACTGATCCAGAGTTGGTCAATAAAAATAAACCATCAAGCGAAAGAGAAAGGTTTTTCCTACCATTCTTCTAGTGCTACTACTCACTGTAATTACTTTTCATGTTGGCCCTGTTCTAGCATGGTTGCGTCCTAGGTTACAGGTTAGCTTGATCTGGTTATTATGGATGCTTGCATCATGCTATTCTGTTTCCATAGGTTTAATGGGGTTGCTACAAACGCTGGGCATTATCCTCTTTACTGAAGCAAAAGATGAAATAAGCAAACTCTCCTAATCCCTGAAGCCCTGCTGTGGTCTTGCCCTTCCTCCACCAGCTGGTGCAGCTGTATTTCAAGTCACTGTATGACTTCTTTCAGATGGATGTTTACCCCCACTGCGAACTAGACTGACAGCAATTTGGTTGATGCTGCCTACCAGTATCACCCATGAAAATTTGTGCAAGAATCTTTTGTTTATGTGCAACGGAACTGATGAATCATTGTCAATGCATGACATCACGAACACATTTTAAGGTCTGGTGCAATATAGGAATCTTATTGTATGATGGTGATGTTGACATGGAGGAAATGGGAACTTAACAAACGAATAAAAAAATATTCCAAAGATATTTCTATAGAAAAAAAGGTGGCATGATAGAACACAGATGTTATGTGCAATTGTGCATCACTGATTCTAACAGGGCATTGCTATGAGGTGAGCATATTTCTATGACCATGAGTATTGACTAGGTAGTGCCATTACATCAAAACTCCAGACAGTCTAATAGTCTGGTCTATGCAGAACTAACTCACATAGTCCCAATGCCTTGCTACGATCACGGGCTCTGTTCATAATTCACAAGTAGTGGTTAGTTCTGATGGCAGCCACCATGTCCAATCTTTGTTCAAGAGCCCAAAATGGACCCAACAGATTGATGAAGGATGAGGTCATGGTCAGAATGGCAGATCTTTGGCAGTCACAATCAGGTTTCAATGCCTTGGTGCAAGGGATGGCTCCTGCCAGTGGGCTGGCAATGGTCACTAGCGAGTAGTTGGAAGGAGAGAAAACCAGCCAAAAAAGGACTAAGTCAATATTGAATATATTCTGAAACGAGGATCATTACCAGATAAAAGGGTAGCTACATCAGACAGCAAAGGAAAAATTTAGGCAGCAATGTCCACTGATTTCTTTTGTAACCCATGCCTTTAGGTGTTCATAATCAAAACTGCTTGTATGCACATAAGAAAAAAAAGTAATGATCCAAATAATTCAGCACATGAGGGCATGCAACAATGCACTCAAGGAGGGAATCAGTTCTTGCTAATCTTATGAGAACTAGAACCCACATTTCCATAAGGAGCTACGAATAACTAACTGGTAACAAACTAGACAAGGCCTTACAAGCAAGCAGGCGCAATTTGATAAAGATGTCACTATATTTTCATCACTCAATGTGATCTAACAAATAGAAAGTCATCAGGCAAAAGAAGTACTCCCTCCGTCCAGAAATAACTGACTTGATTTTGTCTAGATTCAAATGTATCTAGACGCATTTTAGTATATAGATACATTCGAATCTAGACAAATCCAAGTCAGTTATTTCTGGATGGAGGGAGTATTTAAAAGGCACAACCTTTCTACATCATTAACAGCCCAAATATTGTAATCGCCTCTAAACAATCAATACTAGCATACAGTGTTCGAGGCCAACAATTGGCAAAATTTCCTAATGTTACTAATTATTTTAGTTGTGTCTGCACCGAGTAGGAATCTACAGGCTAAGCAGCCGATATCAACACTCTGAGGCACTAATCAGAATCCAGATTCAATCTTTTATCGAACTAAAATGTTCACAATCCGACACGAATATTGCTTTACTCCAGTCAGTTCTCATCACCACTACACCCCCATCTAAATTTTCAGATCAATTTATCTTGGCAGTTTTTTTCCTTTCTAATTCCATTGGCTCCAGGAAATCATATAACTGTTTGTTACCTCAAACTCGAAGATTTAGATACTTTTCATAGGTTACAGTTGCTATAAATGTGAGGATAACTTTCTCAAGATTGTAGGCCATTAGTAGAATCATAGTATGGCTTTTTCTCTTTCCAGCAATCCAGGCAATCTGAGACTCTATTGTTTCTAGGTAAAGTCAAAACTCTATCAGGAGTATCAACAATAAATACGAAGATCGGTCGTGCAGAGCAGTATGAACAACACCCATTAAAGTGGCAATTTTGGAGATTTATGTGACCATATATGTTGCGATTCACATTCATTTTACCTACACATATAGCTATGAACAATAACAGAAACAGGTTTAATCCATACACGAGATCAGCTGAAAATTTCGTAGTCCCATACTGCAAGGGTGAGTTGAAAACCAACCTCGAGCCCCTGGCAATAAGGCAACAACGCCTTGGCCTCGTCCCCACCGCTTTTGCCGTCTCTGTCGTCCACAAACATGGAGTAACCGGCACACGCGTACTTGAACTGCCTCAGATCATGCCCCTGCGCCGCAACCTCCTCCCTAGGCTCTTCCACCACGAATCCCGGGACTGCCACACCAAATCAACAATCGACACTTTCATGAGATCTCCCGATCCAGCTTACTACCACGCCGACAAAACAAACATAAAATTGACTCCCGAGGGAGATGCCTTTTTTCCGATTAGGAACAGGTATATCTCGAACGCAAGCTATAATATATATGGGGCGATGGAGGGATTAGGGTTCGGGAACCTTGGGGGATGGAGCGAGGGATCCCCACGCAGATGGGGTTGTATCCCCGGGATTTGAGCACCGACGAGTAGTAGAGGCAGCCCTTGCACGACTTCCCCTTCCTGGGCGGCGCCGTAATAGACGGCCCTCCGGCCGCCGCGCCGCTGGACTCCGGCGATGCCTCTCCCATCAACCCCGGTCTCTCCTCTCTCTGCTCCCCTCCGCGACGGAGAAATTCCCTTGTCGAAGGGGCACAGACCGTTCCTGTTTTGGCTGCGACGTGGGCCCACTTGGCTCCTTGCGTTGTGCCGTGGAAAACCGTGCTCGCTGACTTAGGGGGCCACCAGTCGGATTCCAATTGTTTTTCCTTTATAAGTTGTCTCACAATAAGAAATTCACTTTGGAGCACAGCCTATATGGAGCTCCAATTTTGAACCTTTGAAATTTTTAATTCAGTTGTCTCAAAAAAAATCAAAAATAGCAAAGGGCGACCTGTCTCTCGTGCTCCAAAAGGCTGTTCTCTTTGCATAAAAAATCACGGCCAGGGGCAAATACACAGCAAGCACACGGATTTTTGTCCCTCGTATATTTCTCGGACATGTACAAGTGACCTCTGTTAGCTCAAACGAAGTTACATCGTCAATCAAATTGGAAATGTCAAAGAAAAACCAATCAAGATTGACATGACAAGGGGACGAATTCGATCAACATGAGGTAACGATATTACTAATAACAGTACGGCTCTTGTTTCGTAAGATTTCAAGTCAATTTAGTACTACCACATCCTAGTATCCAACCCGCTAGTTTCTTTGGAAGCTCATCACATTTATAAAATACATCCATTTGATTTAAAAAAATGTTGACCCCCGGAAAATGATCTCTCACGGGCTATACATTATTAGGTAGATAAAGCCTAATTGTTTCCATAGCCAACTTCTTCTCTACAAATATAATAGAAACAAATCACAAGTCAAGAAACATGATGCCGTACAAAGAGGAAGCTTCGCTAGGGGTTGCCAGAACCATAGTGTGTGGGAGGGAACTACCTCCACCACGATAAGGCGGTAGCCGACTAGATACAACCGCAGGGCAAACCAGGCCCTCCTGGCCTGGCCGATCCCAGCAGGACTCATGAAGCCCCGCCGCCGCACTGCAGTAGGGGAACCGTTGTCCAAGCCAACCCTACACTAGCCCCTACTATGCCATCCACCAAGGGTTCAACTGCCACCGTCGATCCCTGTCGCCAAGTAGCACCACCACCACCGCGCTCACCTAGGAGAACCGGACCGTCGCCCATCTGAGGGTCATCACCTGGGCCTGCAAGGGCGCGGAGGGACGATCCTGGCGAGCGCAACAACTCCGTGCCGCCCACGGGTCCCCCGAGCAGGATTGTCGGGTGCGGTGACCCAACATACCACTGCATGTGTAGTACACTACAGTCGTTGACATGACATCCACAGAACACCGTTCTGTAAATATCACATCCCTCAGAGTGATACAACAGAAACATTGCGGGTCCATATTACAAACATTGACATATTATTATTATTACAATATCAGAAGTTCAAGATTTCAAAAGGATTCAACTTACAAACCAAAATATAAAGTGTTTCAGCGGAACTTAAAAGTAGCAACTCCAACTAGGGGTTGAGCTCAGCAGCTTATTCTATAGAGTTCATGCTGATCGGCTCCGTCATTTACTACTAACTAGGTTACTTAGTTGGACTCATTGTCATCGACACCATAGCGGATTTCGTAATCCACTCCTTCAACACCTCCTGACAGGTCAGGCTCCTCGTAGAACACATCTTTTTGGCATTCGGCTGCATACATTGGCGTATCTTCGGGATCCTCAGAGTCTAAGCAAGGGATCAAAGGAAAGGATGAGTAACAATGTTACCCAGCAAGTTCATTATATGCAAGGTGGGAAGTTTGATGCTCTAACTACCACCTCAGACTATAAATCCTTGGCACTATGCAGTTTTTGTAAATCTTTCTTCAATGATTGATTTTATTATAAAAATCTATGACCATCATCCTTCACAGGTTGACTAGAACTTTCATGGAGTTCCTTTCCTGCCGCGTTCGTAGCTCCTTACCGGAAAAAGGAGTAACAAGTTACAATTCTTACACTCTGCAGAGATGCGTTACTTTACCCATGAGAGATCAACTCCTTGTTGCACAACCGGGCGTACTTTCCCGTCCACAATTCCATGATGTGGGGCCTAGTAATTGGTCCAAGCCAATCACTGCCCCCTTCGCAACCTCGCATGCCTCCTTGGTGTACACCATGCCCACATATTGAATTACGGTAATGGTTTGTACAAACCGTTAGATGCCAGAACTATCGTGAGACGTTGAGGGTTTCCACTCATATGCTGCATATCCTCTACGAATTACCAATTAATATGCACGCTACGAGGATAACAGCCACGACCTGCACATCCGGCTACATGCGAGAGGAAGAAGATACAACTGACTTCTCTGTCTCATTCCAAATCTCATGGCTAATGCGTGATATACGACGCTAGAATCACTATGCCATGGGTTATTAAGTCCCTAATTGATCATCATTGTTGCAAATAGAACCCTAAGTTCTATTGCTCCATTATATCATCACTTAGGATGATATCGAAGATTTCTTTATTTGTGAAAATAATATTTTCTTTCTTTGGAGTATATATGATAACACACAATTTGCAAATACTTTGATAAAGACTCTTCAAAGGATATGAGCAAGTGATGAACTTTCCTTGTGATGGTAAGGTAGTGAAGTCTGATGCTTGCACTGGGCCTTGAGCTTCTATGTCTACAAAAACATCATTATTGCCCGGTAAGGACAATATTTAAAGAAGCAAAATAATTATGCAAAGTAATGTAATGCATTATTTAATTTTATGTGTATTCTCCCCCATTATTTAAATTATAAAAATTCTATTTAATAATAAAGAATTTATAAATATTAATTTTTAATATTTATAGAATACTGTATTTTTTCTTTTGTTTCAATTTATTTGCATTTTATTTATTTAATAATTCCTTTAAGAATTATCATTTAAATACCAAAAATTAATATTAAATATTTGTTTAGTAATTTTCTAAAATACTATAATATTAATATATAATGAAAGTGATTTTTATTTATTTTTATCATCTTTCAATAATTTTATAAAATTCCATAAATTATATATATTACAAAATTCTAAATAAAATTTATATGTCTAAAATTTTATTTCTCAATTTATTTGGATAGTTTTGGATGATTGTGAATCCAAAAATATTTTATTTATAATTTTGGATTCCTATTTTATTTTCTAGAGTTTATCTAAATTCAGGGGCATTTTGGTCTTTTTCCATTTATTAAAAAAGGCTTTAAGTGATTTGGGCTGACTGTTTGGGTTTATTGGGCCCTTGCGGCCTAGTAAGGCAGAGCCAAAACGGCACCCTGAAGGGTCCTGGCCCAATCCATCCCACACTCCCTCTCTCTGTCACTTTCTCGTCTTCGTCTCTCTTCTTCTCCTCGACCCCGTGGTCCTCCCTAGCCACTGCCGTGATGCAGTGCGAGGTTGTTGACCATGCTCTACCTTCATGTCCAATTCAATTTGGATCTGGAGCTTCCCTGTGGCCAGACTAGCCTCATCCCGAACCCTAGGGTTTGGGGTGATGCGGGTGATGTCGCCGCCATTGCTGCCGTGTGCTGTGTGGGTGTTCCTCGCCTTCAGACGTGGCTAGGGTCGTCGCCTCGGCATGGTGTGGGTCGCAGCGCCCCCTTGGGGGTGCTCCCCGTGCCGCCGTGTTCGTCGTCGACCTCTGCTTCCTCTTCTCGCCCACAACAACATTCATCAGTAAGTTGTTCTTCTTCCCCTTGTGCACTCTATGCTAGGCCACCCTATGCTATGTATTGATAGTGCCTACTCCTGGCTAGTGGTTATGTCCTGATTAGGGTTTGTGTTCTGCTTAGGATTCATATCCCTCTATTGATTGAATATCTGATGATTTGGATCATGTATTGATGATCCCTAAGCATGTTGAGTGGTGGTTTGTTGTGGATTACTGCTGATGGTTAGCTTTGATGATGCTAGTGGCTTATCAATTGGGTTCCATTGGCTAATTTTGGTTAGGTTCAGATGATAAGGTTGCTCTAGAATCATTACTTGGAAATGCTAGTGGTTTGATAGCTCACCACTGGCATTGCTTGGTAAATGACAGTGATTTTTGTGTGATGATGTCACTGTATCAGTACTGTTGGCTTAAGAATTCATATATATAGCTGAGATCAAATGGTCTCTTAAATATATATATATATATATATGAATATTCCTAATTATGATTCCTGTGATTGATATCAGGAAAATGATTTATGGTTGGCTGTGGTTGTATCTGTGAAGATTGGATGCTTAACCTGCTTAGTTTAGAAACTGTTCTTGTGACACCATTCTAATATGGCACACAAAACTAGATTCTATTACTTGGATTGGTTTTGTTCAAGCTTAGGATTAGATTGGCATTATAAATAAGTGGAATCTTATTTCCTTGCATCCCTAGAACCTATGATGTTGGTCTGAGGTTTAGGGACTAGGCCCTTATCCTGTTGTTTCTCATGGATTGGCTCTGGTAGTGATACCAGCTGCTGATTCTTGAGTTAAAGTTGAAAAAATGATTGGTTTGCTTATAGCTTAATGTTGGTGCATATAGTTTATGAAATCCGAGGTGCTACTCCATTAGGAGATGTGCCCAAATTTTATAAGCTATTTGAGAACATTTTGGAATATGTATGAGTTGTTGATGATCACCAGGATCTATGATGCTGGTCTGAGATTCTAGTGGATGTGGTAGAGTTTACTGTTAGCCTTTATATTTCAAATTTCCTCTAGGTTTACCCCACTTGGGTGATCACTGAGAGGTTTAACTTGTAAAACAACACATGCTTTTCTGTTTGATTAATATGAACAAAATATGTGGATGTTTTATGATACTCACCACTCTTGGTGTTGTTGGGGTTGCAAGTTATTGATCTTTGTTGGGGTTCGTAGCATGGAAAACAAAAAATTCTACCACATGCACACGAACAAGCCAAGATCTATCTACTAGATTGTAGCATCGAGTCGATAGGATCACTCTCCCTTGAAGATTCCAACACGGTTAATGAGAGCAGATTCTCGTGGTTGATGTAGTCGTACACTTGCCGATCTCAAGATTGCGTAGACGATCCTTCCGCTGCGTTCCGGCAGCGCTTCCGCAGTCGGTCACATGTTCGGTACTCGATGAAGACCTTCCTCTCCCTTGTTCCAGCAGGTAGCGGAGGTTGTAGTTCTCCCATCGCGATTCCGGCAGCACGACGGCGTGGTGTCAGAAGTAGAGGGAAGATCCTGCAGGGCTTCTCCTAAGCCGGTGCCAGTTATGGTGGATCTAGGGTTTCCCGGTGATATAGGGTTTAGAAGACCGGGAGGAGGAGGTGTCGGCTGCGCTAGGGGGCGGCGCGTCGGCGGCTGGCGGCGGCGGCGCACGGGTGTGGGGAAGGCTAGGGCTTGTGTGTTTAGGGCAGCCCTCCCCCTCTATTTATGAGAGGGGGGCAGCCTTGGGAGGGGTGGGTTTGAATCCAAACCCAAACCCAAGTTGGATTGAGAGAAGGACTCCTTCCTTCTACTAGGAAACCATTGTTCTAGTTTGACTTTTCAAACCTCCCGTTTGACTTTCAATTTAGAGCTTTAATTCTCTCTTGTAAATGCCCAAACCAAGCTACCTAGGATATGATCCAATCATTCCACTTACCAATGACACATTCATGGTCCATTCCCCTTCCGGTCTGGTGAACCTTCTAGAACCTTCTAGAACCTCTCCGATGAAAACATCGGAATCTTTCCCGAACTCCGGAATCGGACTTTCCTTATATAAATCTTATTCTCCAGACCATTCCGAATCTCCTCGTGATATCCCGGATCCCATCCGAGACTCCGAACAACATTCGATATCCCTACTTACATTCCATATCTGCTAAACAACATCGAATCCTTAAGTGTGTCTCCCTATGGTTCGTGAATTATGCGGACATGACCGAGACACTTCTCCGATCAATAACCAATAGAGGAATCTGGAAATTCATATGGCTCCCACATATTTCTACGATTACTTTGCGATCGAATGAACCACTTACATACGATACCAATTTCCCTTTGTCTTATGATAGTTTACTTATCCGAGGTTTGATCGTCGGTATCTCTGCATACCTAGTTCAACCTCGTTACCGATAAGTACTCTTTTCTCGTTCCCGTGATATGTGATCCCTTGTGATCCAGTCACATGATTGCAAGCCAATTTGATGACATTCCATCGAGAGGGCCCAGAGTATATCTATCCGTCATATGGATGGACAAATCCCACTCTTGATCCATGTGCCTCAACACATACTTTCCGAACACTCAATGCCACCTTTATAGCCACCCAGTTACGGTGTGGTGTTTGATGTCATCAAAGCATCCATCCGGTGATGGTGATTAGCATGATCTCATGGTCGAAGGAATTAGGTTACTATGTATTAGAAAGCTTATAGCAAATGAACTATTGAAATGACTTGATCTTTACGCTACACTTATCTATATGAGTATGCCCATCATACCATTCTCCTAATGATATGATCTTGTTGTTAACAACATCTCAATGTTCATGATCGGGAAACCACGATCATCTATTAACCAACAAGCTAGTATTACAAAGAGGCTTTTACTAGGGACTCTAATTTAGTTTACAAATCACACAAGTATTAATGTTTCCGGTTTAATACTGTTATAGCATGAATGTAAACATTTATCATAAACACAAAGATATAATAATAACCACTTTTATTATTGCCTCTAGGGAATATCTCCAACAGCCTCTAGAGTCAACTAATCTAGATTACATGGTAATATACCGAACACCCATGGCAGTTTGGTGCTGGTCATGTTTTGCCCTCGGGAGAGGTTTAGTCAACAAATCCGCCACATTCAGATCTGTGTGTACTTTGCAAATCTTTATGTCACCATCTTTGACATGCTCTCGAATAGCATGAAAACGTATCTTGATGTGCTTCAGCTTCTTGTGTGACCTTGGTTCTTGCGCATTGGCTATGGCGCCCATGTTATCACAGTAGATAGACATTGGGTCCAGCGCACTTGGAACCACACCGAGCTTTGCAATGAACTCCTTCATCCATATCGCCTCTTGTGAAGCCTCCGAAGCAGCTATGTATTCCGATTCAGTTGAAGATCTCGCCACAACGCTTTGCTTTGCACTCCTCCAGCTAACTGCTGCACCATTCAAAGTAAATACGTATCCAGATTGAGATTTAGAATCATCCGGATCGGTGTTCCAACTAGCATCGGTGTAACCATTAACAACGAGTTGTTCATCACCTCCATAAGAAAGAACCATATCCTTAGTTCTTCTCAAGTATTTAAGGATGTTTTTGACCGTTGTCCAATGATCCACTCCTGGATCACTTTGATATATGCTAGTCAAACTAACAGCATATGCAATGTCGGGTCTTGTACATAGCATGACATACATAAGAGATCCTATGGCTGAGGCATAGGGAGTCTTACTCATCCTTTCTCTATCTTCTGTCGTTGCTAGACTTTGAGTTTTACTCAAGGTCGTATTGGGCAACATGGGCGAGAACCCTTTCTTGATATCTTCCATTCCAAACCTCTTTAGAACTTTGTCCAAATATGTACTCTGTGACAATGATATTAGGCATCTCGATCTATCTCTATAAATCTTTATGCCTAATATGTAAGCTGCTTCGCCAAGATATTTCATTGAAAAACTATTATTCAAATAATCCTTGACACTATTAAGAAGGTCTACATCATTCCCAATCATCAATATGTCATCTACATATAGTATTAAGAATGCTAGAGAGCTCCCACTCACTTTCTTGTAAATACAAGATTCTCCATAAGTTTGTATAAAACCAAAGCTTTTGATTACCTTATCAAAACGTTGATTCCAACTTTGGGATGCTTTCTTCAATCCATAAATGGACCGTTGAAGTTTGCATACCTTGTTAGCATCTTTAGGATCGACAAAACCTTTGGGTTGCATCATATACAACTCTTCATCAATGTCTCCATTGAGGAACGCTGTTTTGACATCCATCTGTCATATCTCATAATCATAATATGCAGCGATTGCTAACATAATCCTTACAGACTTTAGCTTCGCTACTAGTGAGAAATTCTCATCGTAGTCAAGTCCTTGAATTTGTCGAAACCCTTTTGCGACAAGTCGAGCTTTATAGACAGTAACATTACCATCAACATCTGTTTTCTTCTTGAAGATCCATTTGTTCTCGACAGCCTTCCGACCATCCGGTAAGTCCACCAAAGTCCATACTTGGTTTTCATACATGGATCCAATCTCGGATTTCATGGATTCTTGACATTTATTGGAATCTGGGCTCATCATCGCTTTCTCATATGTCGCAGGGTCATCGGTGTTGTCCACCAACATGACACTCATAACGGGATCATACCAATCAGGAGTGGTACGAGTTCTCGTTGACCTGCGAGGTTCCGTAGTAACTTCAACCAAAGTTTCATGATCAACATCATTAGCTTCCTCTCTTATTGGTGTAGGCGCCACAGGAACCACTACCGGTGCTGCGCTACTCACAAGTTCGATAGAAGGTTCAACAACCTCGTCGAGTTCTACTTTCCTTCTAGTCACTTCTTTCGAGAGAAACTCCTTCTATAGAAAGGATCCATTCTTGGCAACAAAGATTTTTCCCTTGGATCTATGATAGAAGGTATACCCAATAGTTTCCTTCGGGTATCCTATGAAGACGCATTTTTCTGCTTTGGGTTCAAGCTTGTCGGGCTGTAACTTCTTTACATAAGCTTCGCAATCCCAAACTTTAAGGAACGACAATTTAGGCTTCTTCCCAAACCATAATTCATACGGTGTCGTTTCAACGGATTTAGATGGTGCCCAATTTAAAGTGAATGCAGTTGTTTCTAATGCATAACCCCGAAACGATAGCGGTAAATCTGTAAGTGACATCATAGAACGAACCATATCTAAGAGAGTTCGATTATGACGTTTGGACACATCATTAGGTTGAGGTGTTCCCGATGGTGTCAATTGTGAAAGTATTCCGCATTTATTCAAATGCTCGCCAAACTCGTAACTTAGATATTCACCTCCACGATCAGATCATAGAAATTTAATCTTCTTGTTACGTTGATTATCTACCTCACTTTGAAATTCCTTAAACTTGTTGAAAGTTTTGGACTTATGTTTCATGAAATAGATATACCCATATATACTCAAATCATCTGTGAAGGTAAGAACATAACGGTAAACACCGCGCGATGCTACACTCATTGGGCCACACACAACGGTATGTATGATTTCCAATAAGTCCGTAGCTCGCTCCATCATACTAGAAAATGGAGTCTTAGTCATTTTACCCATCAGACATGCTTCGCATCTTCCAAGTGATTCGAAATCAAGTGATTCAAGAAGTCCATCGGAATGGAGTTTCTTCATACGCTTCACTCCAATATGACCAAGACGATAGTGCCACATATAGGTCGAGTTATCGCTCAATTTCAAACGTTTAGCTTCAATGCTATTAATGTGTGTATTTCCACAATCGAGATTCAATAAGAATAGACCATCTATCAAAGGTGCATGTGCATAAAACATATTACTCATATAAATCGAACAACCATTATTCTCGGACTTAAACAAGTAACCGTCTCGCAATAAACATGATCTGGATATAATGTTCATGCTCAACGCAGGCACCAAATAACAATTATTTAAGTATAAAACTAATCCAGATGGTAGATGAAGAGGTAGCGTGCCGACCGCGATCACATCAACCTTTGATCCATTTCCAACGCGCATCGTCACCTCGTTCTTCGCTAGTTTCCGTCTATTATGCAGCACCTGTTTCGAGTTACAAATGTGAGCAACCAAACCAGTATCAAATACCCAGGCACTACTACGAGTACTAGTAAGATACACATCAATAACATGTATATCGGATATACCTTTCTTCTTGATGTTGCCATTCTTCAAATCCGCCAAGTACTTAGGGCAATTCCGCTTCCAGTGAACTTCTCCCTTGCAGTAAAAGCACTCAGTATCAGCCTTAGGCCCAACCTTGGTCTTCTTCGTCGGTGCGGTAACTTTCTTACCGCCCTTCTTGAAGTTTACCTTTTTTCTTAGACTTCCCTTGCTTCTTGAATTTGGTGGTCTTATTGACCAACAACACTTGATGCTCTTTCTTGATCTCCACTTCTGCATACTTTAACATGCAGAAGAGTTCGGGCAACGACTTGTCCATGTTTTGCATATTGTAGTTCATCACAAAGTTCTTGTAACTTGGTGGTAGTGATTGGAGGACACGGTGAATACCCAAAGCATTAGGAATCACTATACCCAAGCTTTGAAGCTTGCTTGCGTGCCTAGACATCTTAAGCACGTGCTCACTGACGGAGCTGCCCTCTTCCATCTTGGAGTTAAAAAACTTTTCAGAAGCCTCATAACTCTTAACTACCGCGTGAGCCTCAAATATCATTTCGAGTTCACGGACAATATCATGTGGGTCATGGTTCTCAAACCTTTTCTGAAGCTCCGATTCCAAACCATACAAGATAGCACACTGAACTGTGGTGTATTGATTCTTCCCAGCGAGGAAAACATTCTTTACCTCATCGGTAGCATTAGCTGCAGGTGGGTTGCGGTGACCCAGCATACCACTGCATGGTGTAGTACACTATAGTCGTTGATATAACACCAATGGAACATCGTTCCATCCGCATTATATCCCTCAGAGTGGTACAACAGAAACATCGTGGGTCCAAGACAACACTTTATATTACATATAGCATATTACAAAAGATCCAGAGAGCTTCCTCGGATAGTGAGGAATATTATACAGGAAGAACCAGAAAGATCCACTCGGGGTTACTTTAGAAGTACTACTATTAATATTTGTATAAGGATTGAAAGTTCTACTATAGAATTATTCTACAGAAGTAGGTTCTAGATTCTAGGAGTTATATTTCTATCCTATGCTTCAGTCTTGTCTCCGATAGATTCCGGTAAGGTCTTCGACTCCGTTGATCTCCCTTAGATATCTTCAACTCTTCAAGTGACTTATTTCCTGGAAACGTCATTGGTTTCTCCGAGATCTAGCAAGGGTTAAGAAGATACGTTGAGTACGAGCGTACTCAGCAAATCCACTAAAGAGGAGTGTTTGATGCACTATCTACAGCCATAGACCATAGGTCGTAGGCAATGCAAGTTTTCGTAAACATTTCTTCAAAGGTTGGTTTTATTCTGAAAAGCTATGTCCATCAACCTTCACGGGTTTACCAGAACTTTCATGGAGTTCCTTTCCCGCAGCGTTCGCAGCTCCTTCCCGGAACAGGGAGTAACAAGTTACAGTTCTTACACTCTGTAGAGGTGCGTTACTTTACCCATGAGAGATCTTAGCTTTGTTGCACATTCGAGTTATAGGCTCGTTCACACTTCCTTGGTATGAGGCCCAGACTAAGATCCAAGCCAATCACTGTCCTTCTCCACGACCCCGCATACACCACAATTGTTGGATGACCAAACTCAAGGTAGACTTTCCCCCGTATAAAACGGCTATACCTAACTTGGATACACACAATAACCATTAACACTAGATATCTGTCTTTTGTAAGCCCAAATCCACGGTAGACTTCCCCCGTATAAACGGCTATACCCATGATCTGCAACTTACAAATTCCTAGAACAGTGTCCAATGCATGCGAAACGGAGCCGATCCAGCTGACTTCTCCGTCCCATTCCAAATCTCATGGTTAACGTGTCAACACCCGGATTTTTCAATCCTAGATGCCTGTTATGCCATACATCGCAATCCCAGGATTACCATTTTTGCGAGACATAACAGAATTTGATACCATAGTACTTCATCCATTACAAACGATACATAAGTTCTTACACGAATGGGGATCTCATGATCCAGTTCTTAATACAACATCAAGCAGCGGAATACGTAATAATAACGGTAGCATAGGCGAAGCTCCATCGTCGGGGTCACAGGCAATGCTGACGATGGGAGATGATCCTAGTTGTCGTAACCTTCCTGGGGTCCATCTTCCAGGTACTCCTCTTTATAGTCTGGCCATGGGAATAGCCAGGGACAAAGCCATGAGTACTCTTTAAGTACTCGCAAACTAATACTAACAGGTAAGGGGTTTTTGGATAGTAGGACACTAGGCTCTAGGGTTGTTTTGCAAAAAGCCAGGTTTATCTCTACTAAGTTCCAAAGCTAGTCACAATTTTATAACTCCTAAGTGGGATCTTGTAATTCAGGTCACAACTCTGTTGTGGTCAAGTCAAAGTCTCAATTCATTTCACAAGTCATTTTGAAAAGTCTGACGGGGGAACAGTATCGCCACTCCAACTGTCCATAACCGCGGACGCGGCTATTCGAATAGTTTGACACTCTGCAGAGATTGTACACTTTCACCACAACATTCGATACATCCGTCAGGAACAAATCCTGAATTCACAATACTCAGTATGCGGATAATCAATCCTAACCTTTCAATTACACGCCCTAGTATAAGCACCTCTCCTGTGAGTTTGGCCTCCCAACCATGACCACTGTCATCTTGGGTACTGCACAGGTGGACAATCTTCACAAGGTAGCCTCAGCTCAGACCTTGGCCGGGAGGGAACTAATACTAAGGTATATAAGTTTCCAGTCAAGCCCTACCCAATATTCGGGTATTGTCGTTGTACTCTAAAATTGGAATGGTATCGCATCCAGACAACCATCAATTTATAAAGGGCTAAGGCTCATGCCTTAACATTTTTATCACCAGAATCATCAAGTATTTGGAAGCACATGTCCAAAACATTTCAACAGAATGATCCATCATTCCAAGGTTTTCATAACCATTTTTCCACCAAGTATTCCCATCTAAAAGTTGATCAAGTTTTATGCTTAGCACTAGCATCTACAGGTGGGGGTAGTACTAATGAGGGGTGGTAACTAGTGGAGTTTCACTAAGTCCAACCTTATATCTTAGGCTGATATCAAGGTTTCTAGCTTAGGCCAAATTTTATGCTCTTTATGCAACCTTCAGCACAACTGTCTAGTATCTACCAAACTCTTAGGTAGATTCTAAGTAAGCTTTGATAAAGAAATAAAGTAAGAAGCTTGCACATAAAACTAGGATTTGGTTTATCAAGTGGGTATGATCACATATGCTTAAGGCATATAGTAGTCATATCACAAGTATGGGTTTGTGGCATCAGTAGGGCATCTGGCAAGGGTTAGCTTGCATCAATATCAGTATAAGCTTGCATAGGTATAGTATCTTGCAAGTGTTAGCTTGCCTTGTGCAGAGCAGTGGTTGAAGTTATCCTCGGCTTCCTCTTCGTAGTATCCTCCTTCCTCCTCGTATCCTTGGTCGGTACTAGCGTCTATGAATAAGTACGAGGTACACAATCACCAAACAATACTTAACTACTTGCAATCATCACACATAAGGGTCCTATAGATGATCTAGCATCATCTCTAACATTACAAGGTTAAAGCTTGGTTTAAATCTTTTTATTTTTAGAAAAGTAATTTCTACTCATTGAAAAACTACTTAAGATTTAATATTCTCCAAACCAAATATGGGATCATGTTTACACATGTCATCACCACATATTGTAGTCCATGGGAATGTGATTTAAAGTGGTGTCACAATTTAATAAGGTTTTACCCTTTTATTTTAATTAATTAAAGTGGCTAGAAATGCTTATGTAGCATTCTTTTATTACTTGAACATTATTTCTGCAAGTAAACCTATATATATATTTTTATATTCTGAAAGGTATGGTTAAATGTGATTTTTGAGAGTTGGAATCAACTCAAAAGCTTTTATGGTTTAAATTTGAAAAATGTTTGAATGCAGAAAAGCTTCTGCCTTGTTATTTTTACTATGGGTGATCTGCAGATCCAAATGACTTGAATCAAACTGGCTTGGATTAAGCATTCACAGACCTTTCCAACAAAATTGGTTTCATTCAAATTGGTGCACTGAATCGATCTGGGTTGATTTTTGAAGTTGAGTGCAGAAGTGTGTTTGAATCTAAAAAGAAAAAGGTTTAATTTGAATCGCTGGGCTGCGCGGGAAATTCTAACGGGCCGGCCTGCTAAGCGCAGTGCTCCCGCAGGCTGCTTAAGTGGGTGTCCCCACTCGTCAGTGACACGGGGCTGGGCGAAGCGGTATGGGGCAACGTGAATCGTTCGATCTAGTTCTAATCTAACGGCTGGTGGTCATCATCGACGCGAGACAACTCCGGCGAGAACGAAACCTAGCACGGCCAGTGAGGGGTGCTGGGGGCTCACCGGGGTACGGGCGAGGGTCGGCGAGGCGGGAGAACGACGAAGTCGACGACGGCGAACCTCCTGGTACCGGTGGCTTCTCTTGGGGCGGCTCCAATCGCTGGCTCCCTTCTTCTCCCGAGGCGGCGGGCTCCGGTGAAATTCTGGCGAGGTGGTGCTCGCCTTGCTCTGAGGACGGTGTGGCACGGTCAGTGAGGAGAGGGGAGTGAGATGGTGTGAAGAAATCGTGCGGGGGTGGCCTCTATTTATAGTCGAACGAGGGGACCGTCGGGGCGCACGGTGAGCTCGTCGGGGGTGACGTTACAGGCGGCTAATGGCATGGGCAAGGGTAGGGGACGGTGCTGTGTCTCCTGGCGATGCTCAACGACATGGTCGCGAGGCATGGGGCGGTGTGGTTTGGTCTGGAACGGCCGGTGATCTGCATGGCAGAGGCGGCGTCTTCGACGGCGGGCGGTGGCTGTATGGCACGGGGCGGCAAACGGGGATGTCTGGCGGTCTCCTAGGTCGGTGGTGATCGTGTGTGCACGCGGTGAGGGCGGCGCGCGGTCTGTGGACGCTGGTCGAGGGTGGCGCTCTGGCGCACGCTCGGCATGGTCTGGGTGCGGCTTGTGCGCGTGGTCCAGGGCTTGGCAACACTCGCGGCTGGGACAGGGAGTGGCGGTGGACGGTGGGCTGCCTCCCAGACAAGGTTGGCATGGTTAGTTCTTCCTCTAGCCTGTTGTCCACAATGGGGTGACATTGGGGTGCTCGGCTGTTCACCATTGATGACAATGGCAAGCTCACAGGGTGCTAGTGTTGGGCTAATCTTTCTAGATGATCTAGTGAGTTGTGTGTGAGCTAACTAGGGAACAAGTTAGGCAAGAATCACTGCACACTATAGTGTTTGATGTTTTATTTGATTTGTGTCTGCAACCTGTTTGATGAAATGGCCGCATGAAATCAAGTTTTGAATTTTGAAATGAATTTTGGTGGGTTTGCTAGATTGGTGCTGGTGAGTCTGCAGATGCTTGGGTTTTGAAAGTTGAGCTTGTTTGAGTGGTTTTTGAAAAAGTGGGATCTTCCCATATGAAGAAGATTCAATTTTGAATTGTCATTTAAACTATGCATTTGAAAGTTTCTGGATGATCACAAAGTGGGCCTTGATACCTTGTTATGAGTACATTCAAGGGGTGCAAAGATCCAGAAAAGTTTCTGTTAGGTTTTGAAAGTTTGAGACAACCAAAGTAGGCATGGGAGTTAAATTGGTCAAAATGACCATTCACTTAATATTTTTTTTTTGATTTACTTGTCTTTAGGAAAAGTGTGGGAAATGTTTTAGATGATGTTCCTTTCACCT
Organism: Avena sativa; assembly: GCA_916181665.1. Classification (NCBI taxonomy): domain Eukaryota; kingdom Viridiplantae; phylum Streptophyta; class Magnoliopsida; order Poales; family Poaceae; genus Avena; species Avena sativa. The sequence continues at coordinate 464,487,118 of OV702283.1, read as the reverse complement.
AAGAAACATTTTACAAGCAATGGATCACACAAACAAGGTGGTTTTTAAAGAAATTCAAAATCCATGCATACACATATACATGTATTCATGAGTTTATTTAGAAAAGTTTTTGTTAACCCTAATCTTGATGATTAGTGTTTGATGATCTAAGTTTGGTATTTTTGGGATGTTACAAACCTTCCCCCCTTAAACAAAATCTCGTCCCGAGATTTGAAAAAGGATGAAAAGATTACCTAGGATTTGAAGAGATCTGGAAACTCCGTCCTGATGTGATCTTCGCGTTCCTAGGTAGCTTCCTCTTCTGTGTGGTTGCTCCACTGAATCTTGAGAAACTTGATGCTTCGGGTTCGGGTAGCTCGAAAGGCTTCTTCCAATATACGGATGGGTACTTCGGGATAGGTTAGGTCATCGTTGATCTCTATGGTCCGGTGATTGATATTATTGAACACTTCGGTCTTCTCGGGGACTTCGAGACACTTGCGAAGTAACGAGATATGGAACACATTATGCACAGCTGACATCTCTTCAGGTAGTTCCAGTTGATACGATACTTCTCCTCGACGGTTCAAAATTTTGAAAGGTCCGATATATCTGGGGGCTAACTTTCCTTTGAGTTGGAAACACTCCATTCCCTTCAATGGCGACACTTTCAGGTAAACAAAATCTCCGATGTTGAAGGCGAGGTCTCGACGTCTCTTGTCGGCGTAACTCTTCTGTCGGGATTGGGCTGTCTTGAGGTGCTCACGAATCTTGTGAACCTTCTCTTCTGCTTCTCGTAGGATGTCGGGTCCGAAGATCTGACTCTCTCCTACTTCCGACCAGTTCAAAGGGGTGCGGCACTTTCTTCCGTACATGAATTCAAATGGGGCCATTTGCAGACTGGCTTGGTAACTTTTGTTGTATGAAAATTCTGCAAACGGCAGACAGTCTTCCCACTTGGATCCATATTCTAGCACACATGCTCTAAGCATATCTTCGAGTATTTGGTTTACTCGCTCCGTTTGTCCATCGGTCTGAGGGTGATACACGGTACTGAAATCTAGGCGGGTTCCTAAACCTTCTTGGACTTTCTTCTAGAATCTCGAGGTAAACTGAGTTCCTCGATCCGATACTATGTTCTTGGGGACTCCATGCAAACTAACGATTCTAGCGATGTACAACTCTGCTAACTTCGAACTCTGATAGGTGGTTTTGACGGGCAAGAAATGGGCGACTTTGGACAACCTGTCCACTATGACCCAAATAGAGTCATTTCCCCTACTAGAAGTAGGTAGTCCAGTGATAAAGTCCATTCCTACAGAATCCCATTTCCATTCCGGAATTTGCAAAGGTTGCAACAATCCAGCGGGTCTTTGATGTCCGGCCTTGACTCGCTGACATATATCACACTTGGCGATATAGCTTTCGATTTCTCTCTTCATCTTATGCCACCAAAATTGCTCTTTCAAATCTTGATACATCTTAGTTCCTCTGGGATGGATAGAATAAAGAGTATCATGAGCCTCCTTCAAGATAACTTCTTTTAACTCAGAATCTGATGGTACACAAAGGCGTCCTTTGTACCACAAAACTCCTTCTTCGTCCTCGGTGAATCCGGGTACTTTGCCTGTACCGATACGACGCTTGATTCCGTCTATACTGGCATTTCCTTTCTGCGCCTCTTTAATCTGACTGATCAAAGTGGGCTGAAGTTCTATGCTAGCCAAAAATCCTTCACTTACTAATTCCATTCGAAAATCTTCCATGTCTTTGTGCAAACTTGGTTGCTCCTTCAAAATCCTGGAGTTTAAGCGGCACGGCAATCTGCTAAGGGCATCGGCTACCACATTGGCTTTACCAGGGTGATAGTGAATGTCCAGGTCGTAATCCTTGATTAGCTCAATCCATCTTCTCTGCCTCATATTCAGCTCCTTCTGAGTGAATATATACTTTAGGCTCTTGTGATCCGAATAAATCTCACAACGGTTTCCCATCAGGTAATGTCTCCATGTCTTCAGGGCTAGAACTACGGCTGCGAGTTCGAGGTCATGGGTTGGGTAATTTTGTTCATGTTGCTTCAATTGTCGCGATAGATAAGATATAACTTTGCCTTCTTGCATTAGCACACATCCGAGACCAATCTTGGATGCGTCACAATACACATCGAAGGGCTTCGTGATATCCGGCATGGTCAAGATTGGGGCTGAAATCAATCTCCTTTTGAGTTCCTGAAAACTCGCTTCACATTTGTCGGTCCATTCAAACTTCTTGTCCTTCTTCAGCAATTGGGTCATGGGTCGGGCGATACTAGAGAATCCTTCTACAAATTTGCGGTAATATCCCGCCAATCCGAGAAAAGCACGAACTTGGGTTTGAGTGGTTGGGGCTTGCCAATCTTCTACATCTTTCACCTTGGCAGGGTCAACGGCAATTCCTCCGGCTGATACAATGTGACCGAGGAATCCTACTTCCTGTAACCAGAATTCACATTTGCTAAACTTTGCATATAGCTGATGCTCTCTAAGGGTTCCAAGAATGGTCCTTAGGTGTAGCTCATGTTCTTCTTCTGATTTGGAATAAATCAGAATGTCATCGATGAAAACAACGACAAACTTATCCAGGAAGTCCATAAAAATCTTATTCATGAGATTCATGAAATAAGCGGGGGCATTGGTTAATCCGAAATACATGACTGTATACTCATACAATCCATATCTGGTGGTAAAGGCAGTCTTTGGAATATCTTCTGCACGAATCTTGAGTTGATGATAGCCAGTCCTAAGATCAATCTTAGAAAACACCTGGGCACCGGTCAACTGATCAAACAAATCTTCTATCTTAGGCAAGGGGTACTTGTTCTTGATGGTGACATCATTCAACTTCCGATAATCCATACACAAACGGTTACCTCCATCCTTCTTGTCCACAAACAAGACAGGTGATCTCCATGGGGACGCACTTGGTTGAATCAATCCGATTTCTAACATGGAATCCAGTTGCTTCTTCAGTTCTTCTAGTTCTGACGGGTTCATACTATAGGGTCTCTGGGCTATGGGTCCTGTTCCGGGGATTAGTTCGATGATAAACTCGATATCTCGATCTGGGGGCATACCGGGCAAAACATCTGGAAATACATCGGGGTATTCACAGACTATCCGAACTTGGTCAATGGTAGGTTGGGCTAGACTCTTGTTACACTTGAATTGGCGAGGTAAGGTTTCAAATATATGCTCGACTGATATTCCGGCGGTACTGGTCATGGTGATGGCTTTCTTGGCACAGTCAATCAATCCTTTATGTTTGGACATCCAATCCGTTCCTAGTACTACTTCCAAACCTTTAGTTCCGAGTACTATTAGGTTAGCATAAAAATCTATGCCATGGATTCGGATAGGGACGGCCTTGCAAATTTGCCTAGCCTTGGTGGTTGATCCGGGAATTTGTATAATCATCACATGCTTCAATTTGGTTGGTTGAATTTTACTAGTGCAGGCAAATTCTTCGGTGACAAATGAATGCGATGCACCAGAATCAAACAACACTCTTGCAAGTACTGAATTAACAGAAAACATACCCAACACGACGTCTGGCGCTTCCTGAGCTTCTTCAGCATGCATGAGAAAAAGACGGCCATTGCGGTTGAGTGAATTCCCTGAGGCACATCTTCTCCCTGGCTGGACACGACGCTGCTGCTGAGCTGGGACATTGGTGTTGGGGGCTGTAGCATTCTTCTTGTTGGGGCACTCATTGGAATAGTGGCCTTTATTTCCACAATCATAACAGGTCACTTGTGACTTGTCCTTGGCTGCGACAGGCACAACATTGCTTCCAGTCCTCGGGGCAGTGTTGGTGTTGGCGGTAACATTGTTGGTGTTGAACTTGGGTGGGGCACGGGTGAAATTGCTAGAGTTGCCGAGGTTGTTGTGATTTCCTACGGGTCTAGGGTTTCCACGGTTGGGATAGGTTGGACGGGTCATAGGGGGCCTGTTGGTTCTTGGGGCAAATCCTGGAGATGGGTTGGGGTGATACTTTGGGGTCTGATGGGTTCCTAGTTGATGCATCATGCGACGCTTGCGGTTCTCATTGGCCTGGTTGATCTTTCCTTCCATCTGGATAGCAGAGTCGACAAGGGCTTCAATATCAACAAAGGGGATATTGACTAACATTGTGTGCATCTCGTCATGCAGACCATTCAAGAATCTTTCTTTCTTCTTGGCTTCGGTGTCTATCTCGTCCAGGGCATACCTAGCTAATGACAAAAGTTTGTCACGGTATTCCACTACAGTCATCCTTCCTTGCTTCAACTATCTGAACTCGTCTCTCATTCTCTTGATCAAACCTGGTGGCACATGGGTTCTGCTAAACTTGACCTTGAATTCCTCCCAGGTCATCATCTGGCCTCCGGTCATTGCACGAACACTGTTCCACCATGCCCTAGCATCTCCGGCTAGATAATGGGTGGCGAACAGGACTTTCTCGTTGGCTTCCACTCCGGCGACTTCTAGGTTGTTTTCCATGGTTTGCAGCCAATCATCAGCATCTAGGGGTTCTTCTGACTTGGTGAAAACGGGTGGGTTGGTATTCTGGAAATTCTTGAGCTTAGATCCGTGGTTGTCCTGATTTCCATGGCCTTGGTTGTTGTGGGCTAGCTGGGCTATCTGTTGCAGAGTGGCTAGGTTGGCTTGATGTTCCGCTCTTTCAGCTTCGCGGTCAGAAGTCAACATTTGCAGGATCTGCAACATCGGGTCCGGGGCTGAACCACTTCCTCCACGTGGCATCTGAAGATTGATATAGATCATGAGAAAAGAGGGAATTTTCTAAGGTTTTGGGTTTTTGAAAAGTTTTTAGAGTTTGACTCAGGTTTTTCTAGCAACTTGCTTTTTCATTCACTCGATACAACGCACACGACAGCAAGGAAAAACAGATGGTTTTAAGAACCATTCTGGAAACTACGATACAGTGGGACCGACTACTACTCACTACGCTAGTCCTCAGTGCTACTACTCCTCGGAGTCTGTGGCTTCATCATCTTCAGCATCATCGATGAAGGCGAAATCATCCTCATCGGTGAAGAAGTCCATGGCCTGATCCTCCAGAAAATCATCGTCATTGCTGAGATAGGAGTAAGGGTCTCCACGAAGATCCTCTCCAGCATTCTCCCTTTCCTCTAACTGCATGTCTCTCTCGTGGATGGTCTCTTCCAGAGATGAGATGCGATGGCGAAGACGGGCAATAATGCGCTCCTTCTTGTCGAGCTGACGGCGGCGAGACTTGCGATCCTTTGCTAGCATGGCGATGGTCTGATCCTTCGTCTTGATGATGGCAGACTTGTGGTTGCAATAGTCACGGCAGTTGTCCAATTCCTGCTGACGATCATACATCATGAAGCTAAGGTGGTCTAATTGAGTATTCAGCTCGGGGTGGTATGGGGATTCCAGTGGTTGGCCATTTGCATCACGCCTTGGGCAAAACTCAAAGCGAGTACCCTTGATCTGATTGATGCTCTGCCCACACAGACGGGAAAGAGCTTCCTGCATTGCTCTGGCAAGTCCATCGAGCCAGTTGTTTTCCCTCAAGGTAAACTGAATTCCCTCCGCAGTGGGAGGTTCAATCTTTCCTCAGAGACTTGCAACAATTAGCCACTTCAGATCTTCTCCTCCTTGATCATTGAGCTGAGCTCCGAAGAACTCGGGATGCGGACGCTCCAGAAGTTCCAAAAGCTGATCTAGATCCCTCTCAAAGATAAGGTCTCCTCCATTCCCAAGTTGGTAAAACTTGCTGTACTTCATGTCCATCTATAAAAATAGAGGATGAGTAGATTAGCAGAGTGATCAAGTGTGTCAAAATTATATCTATTTTGCAAGAGTTTTTGAGGAACATGAAGTTTTATTAAAGAATTAAAGAGGTACGAATGAGAATAAGTTTTCGTAAATATTTTTGTTCTTTGGTTTTGAAACTAAGTTTTTTGGTTCAACGTCCAATCTAACTAGGGTCTCCTATGGTCATGATGGCTCTGATACCAACTTGTCAACACCCGGATTTTTCAATCCTAGATGCCTGTTATGCCATACATCGCAATCCCAGGATTACCATTTTTGCGAGACATAACAGAATTGGATACCATAGTACTTCATCCATTACAAACAATACATAAGTTCTTACACGAATGGGGATCTCATGATCTAGTTCTTAATACAACATCAAGCAGCGGAATACGTAATAATAACGGTAGCGTAGGCGAAGCTCCATCTTCGGGGTCACAGGCAATGCTGACGATGGGAGATGATCCTAGTTGTCGTAACCTTCCTGGGGTTCATCTTCCAGGTACTCCTCTTCATAGTCTGGCCATGGGAATAGCCAGGGACAAAGCCATGAGTACTCTTTAAGTACTCGCAAACTAATACTAACAGGTAAGGGGTTTTTGGATAGTAGGAAACTAGGCTCTAGGGTTGTTTTGCAAAAAGCCAGGTTTATCTCTACTAAGTTCCAAAGCTAGTCACAATTTTATAACTCCTAAGTGGGATCTTGTAATTCAGGTCACAACTCTGTTGTGGTCAAGTCAAAGTCTCAATTCATTTCACAAGTCATTTTGAAAAGTCTGACGGGGGAACAGTATGGCCACTCCAACTGTCCATAACCGCGGACGCGGCTATTCGAATAGTTTGACACTCTGCAGAGATTGTACACTTTCACCACAACATTCGATACATACGTCAGGAACAAATCCTGAATTCACCATACTCAGTACGCGGATAATCAATCCTAACCTTTCAATTACACGCCCTAGTATAAGCACCTCTCATGTGAGTTTGGCCTCCCAACCATGACCACTGTCATCTTGGGTGCTGCACAGGTGGACAATCTTCACAAGGTAGCCTCAGCTCAGACCTTGGCCGGGAGGGAACTAATACTAAGGTATATAAGTTTCCAGTCAAGCCCTACCCAATATTTGGGTATTGTGGTTGTACGCTAAAATTGGAATGGTATCGCATCCAGACAACCATCAGTTTTATAAAGGGCTAAGGCTCATGCCTCAACATTTTTATCACCAGAATCATCAAGTGTTTGGAAACACATGTCCAAAACATTTCAATAGAATGATCCATCATTCCAAGGTTTTCATAACCATTTTTCCACCAAGTATTCCCATCTAAAAGTTGATCAAGTTTTATGCTTAGCACTAGCATCTACAGGTGGGGGTAGTACTAATGAGGGGTGGTAACTAGTGGAGTTTCACTAAGTCCAACCTTATATCTTAGGCTGATATCAAGGTTTCTAGCTTAGGCCAAATTTTATGCTCTTTATGCAACCTTCAGCACAACTTTCTAGTATCTACCAAACTCTTAGGTAGATTCTAAGTAAGCTTTGATAAAGAAATAAAGTAAGAAGCTTGCACATAAAACTAGGATTTGGTTTATCAAGTGGGTATGATCACATATGCTTAAGGCATATAGTAGTCATATCACAATTATGGGTTTGTGGCATCAGTAGGGTATATGGCAAGGGTTAGCTTGCATCAATATCAGTATAAGCTTGCATAGGTATAGTATCTTGCAAGTGTTAGCTTGCCTTGTGCAGAGCAGTGGTTGAAGTTCTCCTCGGCTTCCTCTTCGTAGTATCCTCCTTCCTCCTTGTATCCTTGGTCGGTACTAGCGTCTATGAATAAGTACGAGGTACACAATCACCAAACAATACTTAACTACTTGCAATCATCACACAAGAGGGTCCTATAGATGATCTAGCATCATCTCTAACATTACAAGGTTAAATCTTGGTTTAAATCTTTTTATTTTTAGAAAAGTAATTTCTACTCATTGAAAAACTACTTAAGATTTAATATTCTCCAAACCAAATATGGGATCATGTTGACACATGTCATCACCACATATTGTAGTCCATGGGAATGTGATTTAAAGTGGTGTCACAATTTAATAAGATTTTACCCTTTTATTTTAATTAATTAAAGTGGCTAGAAATGCTTATGTAGCATTCTTTTATTACTTGAACATTATTTCTGCAAGTAAACCTATATATATTTTTTATATTCTGAAAGGTATGGTTAAATGTGATTTTTGAGAGTTGGAATCAACTTAAAAGCTTTTATGGTTTAAATTTGAAAAATGTTTGAATGCAGAAAAGCTTCTGCCTTGTTATTTTTACTATGGGTGATCTACAGATCCAAATGACTTGAATCCAACGGGCTTGGATTAAGCATTCACAGACCTTTCCAACAAAATTGGTTTCATTCAAATTGGTGCACTGAATCGATCTGGGTTGATTTTTGAAGTTGAGTGCAGAAGTGTGTTTGAATCTAAAAAGAAAAAGGTTTAATTTGAATCGCTGGGCTGCGCGGGAAATTCTAACGGGCCGGCCTGCTAAGCGCAGTGCTCCCGCGGGCTGCTTAAGTGGGTGTCCCCACTCGTCAGTGACACGGGGCTGGGCGAAGCAGTACGGGGCAACGTGGATCGTTCGATCTAGTTCTAATCTAACGGCTGGGGGTCATCGTCGACGCGAGACAACTCCGGCGAGAACGAAACCTAGCGCGGCCAGTGAGGGGTGCTGGGGGCTCACCGGGGTACGGGCGAGGGTCGGCGAGGCGGGCGAACGACGAAGTCGACGACGACGAACCTCCTGGTACCGGTGGCTTCTCCTGGGGCGGCTCCAATCGCTGGCTCCCTTCTTCTCTAGAGGCGGCGGGCTCCAGTGAAATTCCAGCGAGGTAGTGCTCGCCTTGCTCTGAGGACAGTGTGGCACGGTCAGTGAGGAGAGGGGAGTGAGATGGTGTGAAGAAATCGTGTGGTGGTGGCCTCTATTTATAGTCGAGCGAGAGGACCGTCGGGGCGCACGGTGAGCTCGTCGGGGGCGACGTTACAGGCGGCTAATGGCATGGGCAAGGGTAGGGGACAGTGTTGTGTCTCCTGGCGATGCTCAACGACATGGTCGCGAGGCATGGGGCGGTGTGGTTTGGTCTGGAACGACCGGTGCTCTGCGCGGCAGAGGCGGCGTCTTCGACGGCGGGCGGTGGCTGTATGGCACGGGGCGGCAAACGGGGATGTCTGGCGGTCTCCTAGGTCGGTGGTGATCGTGTGTGCACGCGGTGAGGGCGGCGCGCAGTCTGTGGACGCTGGTCGAGGGTGGCGCTCTGGCGCACGCTCGGCATGGTCTGGGTGCGGCTTGTGCGCGTGGTCCAGGGCTTGGCAACGCTCGCGGCTAGGACAGGGAGTGGCGGTGGACGGTGGGCTGCCTCCCAGACAAGGTTGGCACGACTAGTTCTTCCTCTAGCCTGCTGTCCACAATGGGGTGACATTGGGGTGCTCGTCTGTTCACCATTGATGACAATGGCAAGCTCACAGGGGTGCTAGTGTTGGGCTAATCTTTCTAGATGATCTACTGAGTTGTGTGTGAGCTAACTAGGGAACAAGTTAGGCAAGAATCACTGCACACTATAGTGTTTGATGTTTTGTTTGATTTGTTTCTGCAACCTATTTGATGAAATGGCCGCATGAAATCAAGTTTTGAATTTTGAAATGAATTTTGGTGGGTTTGCTAGATTGGTGCTGGTGAGTCTGCAGATGCTTGGGTTTTGAAAGTTGAGCTTGTTTGAGTGGTTTTTGAAAAAGTGGGATCTTCCCATATGAAGAAGATTCAATTTTGAATTGTCATTTAAACTATGCATTTGAAAGTTTCTAGATGATCACAAAGTGGGCCTTGATACCTTGTTATGAGTACATTCAAGGGGTGCAAAGATCCAGAAAAGTTTCTGTTAGGTTTTGAAAGTTTGAGACAGCCAAAGTAGGCATGGGAGTTAAATTGGTCAAAATGACCATTCACTTAATATATTTGTTTTGATTTACTTGTCTTTAGGAAAAGTGTGGGAAATGTTTTAGATGATGTTCCTTTCACCTAAGAAACATTTTACAAGCAATGGATCACACAAACAAGGTGGTTTTTAAAGAAATTCAAAATCCATGCATACACATATACATGTATTCATGAGTTTATTTAGAAAAGTTTTTGTTAACCCTAATCTTGATGATTAGTGTTTGATGATCTAAGTTTGGTATTTTTGGGATGTTACATAACGCGTAATATACGACGCAAGAATCACTGGGAACATTGGTTGTTAAGTCCTAGATAATATGTTCCTTTACCACCGGAACTTTTATAGTAGATTATTACCTCATGGTAAATAACCTATAATCATATTATTATGAAAATTGTGTTTTCTGATCTTTTTCAAATGCAGGTGATGATAACACTGGGTTTGCAAAATACTTTATAGAAAATAATCAAAGGACATGAGCAAGTGTGAACTTGCCTTTTGTGATTGCAAGATTATGCACTCACGGTCTTCGAGATAATAGAAGATCCAATATCTGAAATCAGCATCATTGGTCCGGTAAGGACTAATGTTTAAAGAAGCAGGATGCCATTATGCATAGGTAATGCTATGCAATTTTATAATTCCCAAAGTTAAACCCTTAGTATTTTGAATAAGTTGATCTTAGGTATCTTCTTTAAGATTGGGTTTATCTTTAAGTTTATTTCATAAGCAATGACATTAATCAGGAGCTTAAGTGTTAACAATCCAAAATATACAAATACTAATAGAATAATGTGATTATGATTAATCGTTATCTGGTGATTGGGATAAAAAGTCATTGAGTGGAGTTGTTAAGAGCTGAAGGAACTAATATAGACTTGTTTGTGTGAAGTGGCAAAAAGAATAACATTTGAAGAAACTAGTATTTAGTTAAGGTTAATTAGTCTTAAGGTTTATTAGGTTTTACATTAGGGTTTGTGATGGTTAGGAATGTGTTAAGTTATTATATTTTAATTGATGATACAAGTGACTAAAGTTAACTTTAAAACATGAATAAACTTCAAATGAGATGTTTATGATGGTTTAGACCAAAGTTAACTATAAAAATAAAAGTGAATTGTAAGATATCATGAGTTTTAGAATAGTATCTAGTTTTAGGGTTTTGGCAAATATGATTAAGGATGATCCCTTTTAATTTAAGTGAAAGATAAATTTAATAATATGCAAAAAAAATAATGGAAGCATAATTAGATGATATTATAAATTTATTTTAGTTTAGAGTCATTTTTAAGAGTGGTTGAGGAATGAATATTATTCACCCCCTTATATATGAATGATATATAATATTTATTTAAAAGGAGTTTAATTTTTTAATTTAAGATTTAAAGACATTTAAAGGCTAATAGTTATATTTAAGTTTTATTTTAATTATGGATTTAGACTTAGTAATCAAACTTTAAAGGTTTTAGTGTTTTATAAGAAAATGGGATTATTTCTGACTTAAGAAATAATTTTAAGAATTAATAAAGTGGTTATTTCATTTGATTAAAATAAGTAATGAGTTTTATTTATCTTAAAATGTTTTTGAATAATATACATGGTATTTTTCTAGTGCAATATACTTATTAAAGATCTTAAAAATGAATTTTATTTATTTTTAAGTCTTTCCTTTTTTATAAAATTCTTCAAAAATTAAGTGTCTTAAATATTTGATTTACATTTTATTTGTAAAAACTCTAAGTTAGTATTTTTATAAAATAGTAAAGTTATTTTTATACACAAAAATTATTTTTATTTATTTTTAGGATTTTTCCTTATTTAATGAAATTTCACTTAAGATTTAATAGTGTTTAATCTTTATTTTACATTTTATTAACTTAAATAGGTAAAGCTATATTTTCTTAGGTGGATATTGCTTCTGTGATAATTCTAATATATTTAATATATTTTTATGATTTTTCTATAATTTTCTATAGCCGGAAATATTTAAAGGTTATTTTGGTAATTTATTTATTTTACTTTTATTTTATTTCTTATTTCATTTGACTTGGGCTATTTTGGGTTGGTACATGGGCTGGCCCGGCCCATCTAAGTTTGCCTGGGTCATCCAGACCATAGCCCACCCCTCTCTTCCTCTCCTCTCACTCGCATACACGCATTGACCTCTCCCCTCTTTCTCTGCTCGTTTGCGATGCCGCCGCCGCCAGCGCTGGTGCCGCTTCGGCCGGTCGCCGACTCCGGCACTGCCACCAGCCGACGAGGACCCTTTTCGCTCTCCTCCTTTAATCTTTGTCTCCCTGTTGCCGCTCGGCCTTTCCCGTATGCGCCCCTACGAAACCCTAATTCCTCCCTGGTCGGACCGCTGTCGATCCCGGCGGTGCTGCTGCTTGGCCGTGACTCCTCGCCGTGCTACAAATATTGTTGGGACGGCTCGGCGCGGTGCAGGCGCCTTGGTGCCCATCGTGCCGCCGTGCCGCTTCATTGTGGCCTCTGCTTCCTCTTCGGCGAGCTAAGACTCGCCTCAGGTAGGTGCTCCTTCTACCCCCCTTTCTCTCTGTGACCAGCCTTCGTGCTGATGAACTCTTCTGATATGGATTTGGGATCTCTATGGATTTAGATGTAAATTTGAGAAATCTCTGTCGTGGTTTGTAGTGACGGTTTCAGGTTGATTCAGTGTCGTGGGAATGGTCACGGCAGATGCTGCAATCGGCAGCGAGTAGTAGAACGAGGGGCAAGGGCGGCCAGCCATCTGCGGTGCGAGATGAGGGCAAAGACACAGGGTTTTACCCAGGTTCGCCCCCCCGGAGGGTAAAGACCTACTCCTGCTAGATTGTATTATGGAGGTGGTACAATGGGCGAGCTCGGCGGCGAGTTGCTTGGGTGTATGATGGAACGTATCTCTACTCGCCCTATAGGGAGGTTTATATAGGCTCACCTCCCCTAGGGTTTACATATCTCAACCGATTCAGTTAAAGCTTCGGTACCCGTTTAACCTAATCCGACTGGGCCTATCTACTCGTCTGGGCCTTCTGCTTCCAGTCGCTTGGTTCCTTGCTGGGCTTCAATCCAGTCGCCGTCTTGCAGGCCCACTCGCCAGTTCTTGGGCCAGTCGGAAACGTCCTGCTGGGTATACCCCGGTAAGCATATCCCCATCAGTAGTCCCCGAGGCCGCCGTCGATTATGCGTAGGTGGCTGCTGGCAGTCGGAGTATACGGCTTCAGAGCGGACATCCAGTCGAATCGTCGGCGGGCTCCCGTAAAGAGGAGAAACCAATCATCCGGGTCGCAGCTTTTGGCGTGTCGAGTCGGCAAAACACTGTCATAGTGAGAGGGTCGGCGAGTCGAGTGGCCGAAGTTGGACCGTTAACCGTGGTCAAACTAGACGTTGGGGTAATCCACTGGTAACTTTTGGCGTAATCACCGCGTAGTAACGGCTCCCTGATTTGGCGGGTAACAACCGCTACATAAGAGGAATGGCAGGCGATCAGAGAACCACCTTCTCACCATTTCCTCCGACTGCGCGCACCTTTCGCCTCCCTTCGCATCGCGATCCAGCCGACCTGAAATCCCCCGACCCCCAGCAAATCTCTCTGCCATGGCCCTTTCCACCGAGCCGTGGGGTAGATCTAAGTGCACGAGGGCGCAACTGGCTTCCTTCGAGGAGGCCGGGATCTTGAGAGCCGGCTGTTGGCGCATTCCCGCAGCCAGAGAGACGACCCCGAATCCGCGAGAGAGGGAGTTCATCTGCTTCACCAGCCACCTTGAACGGGGGCTAGGGTTCCCCATGTCCCTGTTCTTCCGGCGCTTCTGCGCCTACTACGGGATCCAGCCTTCGGATCTGGGTCCCCACAGCATCGAGCAGCTCGCCATCTTTGTGGCGTTCTGCGAATGCTACTTGGGCTGCCGGCCCTACTTCCCCTTGTGGCAAGATCTGTTCCACGGACGGATCAGCCGCGAGGAAGCGGGCGGCCCAATGCTATCCACGGGCGGCCTAACCTTCCAGCTCAAGTCGAAGGCTTCATTCTTCGACCTAATGCTGCCCGCCAAGGCAGCGAGCGACTGGAAGAAATCGTGGTTTTACGTAGCCGAGGCGACCCCGGAGGACGAGGCGGCGATCCCGCGGTACTCTGTCAATCGGTCCGAGCCGCGCTGTCTCCAAGTCGGCAAGCTCCCCAACGACCAGCGGATGGTCGTCGACGAGATGCTCCAGACCATCCGCGGTCTGAAGAAGAAGGGCCTCCAGACGATAAACCTGTACAACTGCTGGCTCGGGCGGCGGCTCGTCCCGCTCGCTCGGCGCGAGCACTACATGTACCAGTGCACGGGCCGGGAAGACTCGACGAAGGCCTGCCTCGACGAGTGGAAGCTGGAGGACTACATCCCAGCACTGAAGAAAATCACCCAGGCGGTGTACCTGGACGCACAAGCTGGGGTCGCCCCCTATACCGCAAAGCGTCCAACCCCAACGGTAATTGCTTCACTTCGCTCGCAGTCGCAGTTTATGCAGTCGCGGTAATTCTAATTTCATCTTGTATTCATTGCAGCTATTCCAAGTGGTGGAAGGATGGCTCCCACCTTCGGACGACGAGAACTCGAGCTCGTCCGTTCAGGACGTGGGCGGGTCGCCTCCCGCCAAGGGCGATGCCAGGAGTGACGAGGGCGACAGCGACGACGACTCCGAAGAGGAAGCCGCCCCACTGCTCCACAAGACCCGTGGGCAGCGTCAACGCGAGCTTGAGGCAAGTAAAAGCCTCGAGCGTCACGAAGATGATGATGAGCTCCCAGAAACCACCTCGCGCCGCCAGGCTACTCCATCGAAAAAGAAGAAGAAGGAAAAGGAGGTGAAGGCGCCTCCGAGGAAGACGAAGACCAAACCGACGAGGCCGGCCTTGCCGCCACATTCAGCGAGCAGTTGTGACGCCCCCAGCCCGGCCAAGGACGAGGCGCCGCCAACGACAGCCGCGTTGGACACGGCCACCATCGAGGTGCCCCTGGCGTCGATGCCTCCGCCATTCGCCCCAGTCTCTGGGCTGGGGGACGCCTCGGTCGCAGCGGCTTCGCTTCACAAGGAAGCTCCTGCTGAAGACGTTCCAGAGGCTCCGGTTGCGGCCTCAACAACGAAGAAACCGACCGTGTCTTGGGCACGTGACGTTCTGGAAATGGGGCTCAGCCACCGACTGGGCCCCGAACTAGAGAAGCCAGCCGGCCTCCGTACGGGGCTGCGCTTCATTCCAGTCGCCAAGTGAGTACACTCTCCCTCCTTTGTCTTTCATAGTAGCCCGAATTATATTTCTTACATGATTGTTGAGCAGGACCGGGGTAAAGAGGATGGGCCACCCAACCGTGGCTAAGGTGCCACCCGTCGTTAGCGAGGAGGATCCTTCCCGCAAGAGGAAGGCGGACGAGGTCGTCGTCTCTGCGGATGGCGGCAAGAAGGCCAAGGGTGACGACGTCGTCACGATTTCTGACGACACGGCGGTCGCGCCAGCTGGTCCCGTAACGGAGGCAGCCGCGTCCACGAAGGAGGGCGCTCCCTTGCCTGGAACGGCCGAGCCAACCTCCTTTGGGGCGGGTGCCTCTATCGCCACCTTCCCGCGTTTCATAACCAAGGCGGCCGCAGCGAGTGGGACTTCGCCCTCAAGCTACGCTCCTGGGACCGCCGATGCTGAAGTCGACCAACGTCGTGGGCATACGCCGGCTCTCCTCGCGTCCGTGGACGCGACACAACTCCACGGCATGCTTGGCACGGCCATCCAGGTACATCCAGTCCCCGAGGATCAGGTCGGTGCTTTGCAGCGGCCTGATTCTTTTAATGTCTTATCTTTATTTTTCGCATCCAGTCCCCGAGTGCGCACGCGCTGAATTTCATCGGGTGGGCACTTAGGAATTTCTTTGAGTACCAGTCCCCGAGTGCGCACGCGCTGAATTTCAGCGGGTGGGCACTTAGGAATTTTTTGATTGCCAGTCCCCGAGTGCGCACTCGCTGAATTTCAGCGGGTGGGCACTTAGGAATTTTTTGATTGCCAGTCCCCGAGTGCGCACTCGCTGAATTTCAGCGGGTGGGCACTTAGGAATTTTGCTTGGATTAACCTTTTTGGTGCTGTGCAGGGTATGCAACTTGAATCGGCTGACCGATTGGCAGCGAAGCAGCGCGCGGAGAAGGAACTGGCCATCGTCCAGGAAGCGAACAAAGGGCTTCAGGCTGTTGCCGCGAAGGCATAGGAAGCTCGCCAGGGGCTTGTCCCCGCTGGTGAATTGGTGGCGGCGCAATCGGCTTTGAGTTCGACTGAACAGCGGATCGCCGACCTCGAGCGCGAGCTGCGGGAAGCGAAGGAAGAAGCGAGCTCGACCGATGGGCGAGCCAAGGCCGCCATTGCAGCCGCCGAAGAGGATCGCAAAGTGTCGGATGCCCTTGTTGCTGGGCTTCAGGACGACCATACGTCTCTTCAATGCTTCATCACGGAACTCGCCCGCCCGTTGATTGGTAAGTGCGTCTGCCTCTTCCAGTAGTTGTACCATTTGTGGTGTCCGTCGTATTCATTATTGTCTTCTACTCGCAGGTCGCATCATCGATAGCACGGAAGAGGCGAGCTCGTTCGACGCGCGGCAGTGTGTAAGCATGCTTGTCGACTCGGCAACGTTGTCGGCGACGTGCATCCGTGCCTATCTTCAAGAGATATCGCCCACGGAAGTGATTCCCAGCGACCTCGTTGAGGTGTGGAGGTATTTGGAGAAGGCGCCCGCGGTCGTTGAGTTCATGACGCGGTCGGCATTTCGGCGCGGAGCGGCGACGACACTTAGTCTTGGGCTTGCCCACTTCCCCGAGGACTTCAACATCGATGATGTGACGAGTGGCTACCCATCGTCGACTGGTGCGGTGGAGGTTTCCGAGGTCCTCAAGTTGCAGGATCGCGCCGCCGCATACTCGGAGCGTGTCTGGGCAATGGGCGACCTCCTTCCGTACCAGGAGACGGTCGTCGTGCCGAACGACCCCGAGCCGCCGCATCGTGATTTCAAGGTCGAGCAACCCTTTTGCACGGCGATGGCGGGTGAACTGACGACGTACCCGTCGAACCCGTACACGCTGTTCATCCGCAATCGCCAGGGTGTTGGCGAGTCGTCATCAAAGCCTGCAGAGTAGGATAGGTTGCCTTGTGGCGTTAGCAGCAGGTCTGCCATGCGGGCATATTTTGTAACATGAGACAATGCGACATGCAATCGAATGAGACATCGTGTCTATTTTGGTATTTGTCATGTGTTTGTGATTGATGTTTGAACGAGTCCCCGAGCGCGTCCGCCCTTTTGTGGGGTTTACCTCGTATGTGATATGTTTGTTGTTTTTATGTGTTTTGTCATTGTGGTCGACTCGCCCGGGCTCAGAGAGCCAGTCGCTAGGCGACTCCCTTGAGTGCTCTGTACTTTGCCGTTTTCCCTTGCGCGAACGAGGTCGGGTGGCCGAGTCCCCGAGCGTGGTACTTGGTTGTTCTAGGCGCGACTCGAGGGTGGTTGAGGACTTAGCGCGTTAGTTTGAGCGCGTCACTCCTGCCTGGCCCGTGGGGTCAGTCGCGTGGCGAGTCCTGGGCATGCTCTCCTACCTGGCGTTTTCCCGGACTGCTCGCGATGAACTGGTCTTCAGTCCCCGAGCGTGGTACTTAGCCGTTCGAGTCGCTATGCCAAGGATGCGGAGGACCATGGTCGCTGTAAGAAGCGAAGGCAGTTGTCTTGGTTCGTAGAACCAGTCGAGCTAGGCGACTCCAATGGGGCTCCGGGTAGGCGTTTTTCATGGACGATGCAAGACCTGAGGTGACTCAGTGCTCTTGCACCGCACTACTTAGCCGTGCCGATCGCTGTACCAAAGGTTGACTTCTGCGGTTAGCGTAACGCTGTTATTACGAGTGCGAGTGGCACAAGACATGGAGAGTAGGCGCAATTTTGCGGTAACCGTTTCTTTTTATTTCATAGCGACTGGAGAGTACGTGTGTGGGGTTCTAGGAGTAGAACTTCCGTAAGAGGTTTACATTCCATGGTCGCTTGACATCGAGTTCGCCGTCCCCGTGGACGTCGATGAGGTAGTAGGCGTCGTTGCCGAGTACGCGCCCGATGGCGAATGGCCCTTCCCACGGAGGGAAGAGCTTGTGCATGCCCTTCTTGTCCTGGATGAGGCGTAACACCAGGTCGCCCTCTTGGAAGGTGCGAGTTTTCACCCGTCGGCTGTGGTAGCGGCGGAGTCCCTGCTGGTAGATAGCGGTGCGTGACCGAGCGAGGTCACGTGCTTCGTCGAGTTGATCGACCCAGTCTTGGCGGGCGAGCTCGTTTGCTGCCTCCGTGTAGTGGACGACCCGCGGCGAGTCGTGCTCGAGGTCGGTGGGCATGACTGCCTCGGCGCCGTAGACCATGAAGAAGGGGGTGAACCCTGTCGACCTGTTGACTGAGGTGCGGATCCCCCAAATGACAGAGGGCAACTCCTCGACCCAGCACCCGGCGGTACGCTCGAGTGGTACTTGGAGTCGCGGCTTTAGGCCGTGGAGGATGCTTTGGTTGGCCCGTTCCGCCTGGCCGTTGGACACCGGGTGGGCGACTGACGCGAGGTCGAGCCGAATGTGATGCTCTTCGCAGAATTCGGCCATGGCTCCTTTGGCGAAGTTAGTGCCGTTGTCCGTGATGATGCTGTTTGGGAACCCGTAGCGATATATGAGCTCGCGTAGGAATTTGGTGGCGGTCTTCCCGTCGCATTTCCGAACTGGCTTGGCTTCCACCCACTTTGTGAATTTGTCGACCGCGACTAGCACGTGGGTGTAGCCGGAGGGGGCCTTCTTGAAGGGGCCTACCATGTCCATGCCCCACACAGCGAATGGCCAGGTGATGGGGATTGTTTTGAGCGCTGAGCTCGGCACGTGCGTCTGGTTGGCGTACTTCTGGCACCCGGCGCATCGCTGAACAATGTCCACAGCATCGGCGTGTGCAGTGGGCCAGTAGAAGCCATGTCGCATAGCCTTGGCGACCAGAGAGCGGGCGCCGGCGTGGTGGCCGCAGTCGCCGGAGTGGATATCATGGAGGACCTTGCGTCCTTCGGCGGGTTGGACGCAGCGTTGGAACACGCCGGTGACACTACGCTTATGGAGCTCGCCGTCGATGATGGTGTAGGACCTGCATCGGCGGGCGATCATCCGGGCGTCCGTCTCGTCTGCCGGCAAGGTGCCGGCTTCCAGGTAGGCGACATAGGGCTTGGTCCAGTCGTCTGGCTCGTTGACGAGTGCGACCAGGGCTGCCTCTGGTTGGAGCGGGACTCCTATGTCGATCTCCTTCGGGGGAGAGACTGATGGCTTGGTGATTGTGTCGAGGAAGACACCGGCGGGTGGTGCGAGTCGAGCCGACCCGATGCGAGAGAGTGCGTCGGCCTCCTTGTTCTTCCGCCTGTCGATCCACTCGACGGAGTAGCCTGTGAAGTGCCCGCCCAACTTGTCCACTGCTTGGCGATACGCCGCCATGGTGGGGGAGACGGCGTCACAGGTGCCAGCGACTTGCCCTGCGACGAGGTCGGAATCGCCGTAGCAGCGTAGGCGGTTGACATTCATATCCTTGGCCGCTCGCATGCCGTGTAGTAAGGCCTCGTACTCGGCCATGTTGTTGGTGCAGGGTGTGAAGTCGAGGCGGAGGACGTAGCGGAGCTTGTCGCCCTTTGGTGAAGTTAGCACGATCCCTGCGCCTGCGCCGTCCGCGTTCTTGGAGCCGTCGAAGTGCAGGCTCCAGTAATGGAGGTATGGCAGCTTCTCTGGCTGCTGGGCCTCTTCCCAGTCGGCGATGAAGTCCGCTAGGGCCTGCGACTTGATCGCTTTTCGCGGCTCGTATTTGATGTTGTGGACGCCGATCTCGACAGCCCACTTAGCGACCCGCCCGGTCGCCTCGCGGTTGCGGATGATGTCTTGCAGTGGTGCTGAGGAGACGACCGTGATCGGGTGCTCCTGGAAGTAGTGCGGCAGGCGCCGCTGAGCTCTGAAGACCGCGTATACCAGCTTTTGGTACTGTGGGTACCGCTGGCGCGACTCGGTGAGGACCTCGCTGATGTAGTACACCGGCCGCTGTACTGGGCGCTCCTTTCTTCCTCCGGTCGCTCGACGACCATCACGACGCTGACGACGCGTTCGGAAGCCGCGACGTAAACCAGCATGGGTTCTTTGTCGGCGGGGGCGGCGAGTAGCGGTGCAGCGAGTAGCACCTTCTTGAGGTCGCGAAGCGCGTCATCCGCCTCCTTGTCCCACTGGAAGGTGGGGTTCTTGCGCATCAGGCGGTATAGGGGCATCGCCTTTTCGCCCAGGCGGGGGATGAAGCGACTGAGAGCCGCTACTCGCCCGGCCAGCTTCTGGACGTCGCGCAGGCACTCGGGTTTGCCGAGCCGGGCGATCGTGTCGATCTTCATGGGGTTCGCCTCGATCCCTCGCTTGGAGACGACGTACCCCAGTAGTTGTCCTGCTGGTACACCGAAGGTGCATTTACCTGGGTTGAGCTTTATCTTGTATTTTCGCAGGTTGGCGAATGTTTCCGCCTGGTCGGCGAGTAGGTCGCCCTGGCGAGCGGACTTTACGACCACGTCGTCGATGTAGACATGGATGTTGCGGCCAATTTGGCTCGCGAGGCATTCTTGCATGCACCGCTGGTAGGTCTCCCCGGCGTTCTTGAGGCCGAAGGTCATGGCGGTGTAGCAGAAGGCTCCGAATGGCGTGATGAACGCCGTCTCCTCCTCGTCTTCGACAGCCATTTTGATCTGGTTGTACCCAGAGTAGGCGTCGAGGAAACATAGCGATTCCGAGCCCGCGGTGGAATCGATAATCTGGTTGATCTGCGGGAGGACGAACTGCTCCTTTGGGCAGGCGCTGTTCAGGTTTGTGTAGTCGATACACATCCTCCAGGTCCCGTTTTTCTTCTCGACCAGGACTGGGTTTGCCAGCCACTTGGAGTATTTGATTGGCCGGATGAAGCCTGCGGCGAGTAGACGCTGCACCTCCTCGGCGATTGCTCGGCGGCGCTCTTCATTGAAGGGCCACAGCGACTGCTTGACAGGTCGCACTTTGGGGTCGGCGTTTAGTTTGTGCTCAGCGAGCTCCCTGGGGACACCAGGCATGTCAGAGGGCTTCCATGCGAAGATGTCCCTGTTCTCACGGAGGAACTCGATGAGCGCGCCTTCCTATGCTGGGCTCATGCCCATCCCGATCGTCACCGTCTGGCTGGAGTCGCCTGGGACCAGCTCGACGGTGCGGGTGTGCGTAGTGGCCTCAAAGGTTGAGGTGTTTGCGCCCTCCGAGTTGGGCTTCTTGAGTATGGTGGGGTCGTCATTGTTGACCCCGCTCGCGTACTTGGCGAGCTCATCGGCGTGGCTGGTCTCCACCGCGATGACGGCGTCGGCGAGCTCGGCTCCTTTGGCCTCGCACTCGGCGGCCATGTGGGGGTCGCCGTTGATGGTGATGACGCCGCACGGCCCGGGGAGCTTCATCGCGTTGTACGCGTAGTGGGGCACTGCCATGAACTTGGCGAACACCTGGCGCCCCAGGACGTAGTGGTAGGGGCTGTCGAAGGGCACCAGCTCGAAGACGATCCGCTCGGTGCGGAAGTTTGCCGGTATGCCGAAGGTGACTGGCAACGTGACCTTGCCGATCGGGTACGCCTTCCGACCGGGGACGATGCCGTGGAACGTGGTGTGAGTCGTCTCGATCATCGATTGCGGGAGCCGCAGTCGCCTGAAGGTGTCGAGGTACAGGATGTTGATGGAGCTGCCGCCGTCCATCAATGTCTTGGGGAGCCAGTAGTCGCCGACCTTAGGCTTGACCACCAGGGCGACTCGTCCTGGGTACTCGATGCGTGGCGAGTGGTCTTGGCGGCTCCAGGTGATGGGCTGCTCTGACCAGTTGAGGAACTGGGGAACGTCCACCTGGGCCACCGCGTTGACGGCGACGGCACGGGCGATGACCTTCTTCTCGCGCTTCGTGTTGAAGCCTGTGAAGGTATGGAGCGAGCCGGCCACTTTGCCGAATTTTCCGCCGTTTGGCGGGTCGTTGTCGGGGTCCTCCCGTGCTCGCCGTGCCTTCTCGATTTCCCTGAGGGTGTGGCAGTCGGCGGTGGTGTGCGTGGCGGGCTTTCCTTCCCTGCTATGAAATGCACATGGTTGGTTAAGGAGAGCCGCGGGGTCGAACCTTGGCTTGGCCTTGTAGTTGCCGCCGTCGCGGCGTTGTCCACCGTCGCGGCGGAAGCTTTTGGGCTCGCGTTGCGCGTGCCCGGCATTGGCGACGAAGTCGACTCGCCCGTCACTGCGGCACTTGCCGGTGAGGCGAGTGTTGCTATAGCGTAGGTCGGACCGTCGTCCGCTGTCGTTGCCGCTTGTGCGGCGTTGACCTCCTGACTCGTCGTCAGTTTCCTGGTTTGGATCTTCCTCCGCGTACCGTTTGGCGATCTCGAGGAGGTCGGGGATGTTGTTGAGTGTGCGAGAGTGTTGCTTGAGCTTGGCGACCAGGGGCTCATAGCGGCACGAGGTCTTGAAGCAATGGATCGCGGTGTCCGGGTGGATGCCGACCGCGTTGTACCAGAGTTCTTGCCACCGTTGGACCCAGTTGCGGGTCGACTCGCGGGGTCCCTGGACGCATCGCTCCAGGTCCTCGATAGTGGTGGCGCGGGTGTAGGAGCACTCGAAGTGCCTGATGAAAGCGTCGCGCATCTCCTCCCAGGAGTCTATACTGTCCTGAGGGAGGGTGTTGATCCACTGCCTGCACGTCCCCTCCATCATCAGGGGGAGGTAACGGGCGGCTAGCAGGTCGGTGTGGCCTGCGATCCCCATTGCCATGAGGTATGTGTCGAGCCAGACGGAAGGGTCGTACGAGGGGTCGTACTTTTGTATCTCCTTCGGCGCCTTAAAGTTTGGCGGGTACTTCTCGCCTCGGATCATTGGTCCGAAGCACTTGGGGCCGAGTCGACTGAGCGACCCCATGGGCTCGCCGTCGCGGCGATTGGTTAGGGTGTGTCGCAGATCGTCGGGCTGGCGTGCGCGCCAGCTTTGGTTGTTGATGATGTGGGTGCGGGCGTCGATGGGTTGACCATTGGCGGCGACGAGGTTGGTCGTCGGCCTGGGGTCGTTGGTGGAGAGTGCCGCGTTCGCGGGCCGGTGTTGGAGCTGCAGTGGCTCCGGTGGTGGGCAGTTGAGCGTGTTTGCCGCCATTGGGCGGCCGCTCGAGGCCGCCCTGCTTCCCGAGGAACGCGAGTATACTCGACCTTGCGAGTCGGCGCCCGCTCTTTGCTGCTCGACGGCCTTTGCGAGCAGGGCCCTGACGTATTGGATCTGTAGGGCACCGTCATCGGTGGCCGTGATGCTGTCGGCTGCTGCTCGGCCTGCCACGAGGTTGTCCATCGGGGTGGAGAACAGTGGGAGGCCGTTTGCGTCTCGCTCCCATGAGGAGACTACTATCCGCGGCTGGTCCCTGGGGGGTGTGCGGTTGGGTGGAGGCGGGGCGCCCATCGCCGTCGATCCTGGCGGGGATCGGGCGCTTCCTCCCGGTGACGCGTTCTCGCAGATCGCGCGCTCGGCCACGCGGGCCGGGTCGTTTTCGTCGTCGAAGTTCAGGGCGCGCCCCTGAACGGTGGGGTTCAGGCGCGACCTGATCCGCTGTTGGTGGTAGCACGATAGCTCCTGCGCCGTCACCTGCTCGAGGCGGAATTTCTCGCGCTCGGCTTGTTCCTTGCGCACCGCCTCCGCCAGTTTCAGGCGGAGTTCCTCGACCTCCGTTGTCGTGGCGTTAGGAGGGATTGGGGTGGAGAATGGATCCTCCGGCGGATCGGTGCCGGTCGCCATGTAGGTCGCGGCGTGGCGACCGGTTCCGTCGCGGAGATCGACGGAATTCTCCGACCCGGAGTCGAATTCGAAGATCCCGAGGATGGAGGGGTCCTCGAAGTCTCCCACGTTGGAGACCTGAGTGATGGAGCCCGCGGGTGAAGCCGCGGTGATGGACCCGGCGAGTGACGCCGGGGTCGCCGAGTCGGCGTCGTCGTCGAGGGCCGCGTCTTCTGCGGCCGCTGAGTTTTCGGCCACGTCGCTATCGGCCGAGTTGTACTCGGAGGCGAGGCGGTGGATCGTTCGGATCTGGCTCTCGGAGAGCTGATCGCGTGGCAGCGACTCGCGGATGCGAGCCGAATCCTCCGAGACGATGACGTCGGTGAGGCCGACGAAGAGGCTGATCGTGCCAATCGGCAGGATCACGCTGTGCGTGACGGGTCGCGCCGCCGGGACCTAGATGCTCGGCAAGATTTGGAGCATCTCGCCGATCGCTATCATGCGGCCGGTGGCGACCGTCTCGTTGATGGGCAGATTGGATCTCGCCGCAGAACACCGGCCAGGCCCCACGGTGGGCGCCACTGTCGTGGGAATGGTCACGGCAGATGCTGCAATCGGCAGCGAGTAGTAGAACGAGGGGCAAGGGCGGCCAGCCATCTGCGGTGCGAGATGAGGGCAAAGACACAGGGTTTTACCCAGGTTCGGCCCCCCGGAGGGTAAAGACCTACTCCTGCTAGATTGTATTATGGAGGTGGTACAATGGGCGAGCTCGGCGGCTAGGCGGTGAGTCGCTTGGGTGTATGATGGAACGTATCTCTACTCGCCCTATAGGGAGGTTTATATAGGCTCACCTCCCCTAGGGTTTACATATCTCAACCGATTCAGTTAAAGCTTCGGTACCCGTTTAACCTAATCCGACTGGGCCTATCTACTCGCCTGGGCCTTCTGCTTCCAGTCGCTTGGTTCCTTGCTGGGCTTCAATCCAGCCGCCGTCTTGCAGGCCCACTCGCCAGTTCTTGGGCCAGTCGGAAACGTCCTGCTGGGTATACCCCGGTAAGCATATCCCCATCATTCAGGTTATACATAGGTTGTAAGTTTGGTATTTAACCACTAAGAATGTTGTACTAGCTCTGATGTTTAAATCTAGATGATTTAATCATCCCAAGCTTTGGGGCTAGATGAAATGGTGATGTCAGATAGAGAAATGATGTACTTGTTGTTGTGTTTACCTTAACCTGGGCTAATATCTTGGGCTTAGCTGTATTGGGGATATTTCATCCCCAGTTACTGAACTTTTATTTCAATAGGATGATTTGATTAGTTTCTGGCCATCTAGATAATAGAAAATTGGTAAGAGATGATTCCTGGATTCTTTACTAGGGAAATGATTTGAAATTCCCTCTCTGATTATTTGCAGAAAAGGTTGTGAATACCACAATGGTTAATGATCTGCATAAGTTTGCTTGCAGATGTTTTGGAATGATCTACTAATGATCATCTCATGCAAAGACGTGATTTTGAGCAAGCAGGAATTAAAAGAGTTAAAGTAGATTTTGTCGTGGTATTGCCGACGAGTATGCCATGGAGGGGTCCTCATAGTGCGTGTTTAGAGACGTGGGGTAAGGCGGACGGTTGACGGGTACGAGGTAACATAGCTTACCCAGGTTCAGATCCCACAACGGTGGCGGAATCCTACTCCTGCTATAAATCACTATAAGGGCAATACGCCGAGTTACAGAGATAGGTTCGCTGTGCGAGGTTGTATGAATCGATACTAGGTTATGCCCTAAAGGCTCCTATAGGCCTGACTTATATAGTCGCCAGGTCCTAGGGTTACAGGGAAAAGTCTGTTGGAATTATGCCCTAGAGGCAATAATAAAGATGTTATTATTATAATTCTTGTTCATGATAATGTTTATATTCCATGCTAGAATTGTATTAAGCGGAAACTTTAATACTTGTGTGGTTTGTGAACAACACCGTGTCCCTAGTAACTACATATATGAAAGTGGAGCCTTACAGCGTGCTATAAAGCTCTCCACGTCACGCTGGTTACTGTAGAAACAGACATCTACAGTAACTGCCTATCTATAGTATCTTTTCTTTTATTTCCAGCCAATTTATCCGTCGCCTAGGAATACTACCGTCCCGTCTTTCTCCTCCGTCCACCACCGCCCTCGACCTCCTCCAACACCACCCCCACACCTCCACCACAGCCCCCACCTGGGCTTGTGTCTCCCTTCTCCTCCCCAACCGCTTCCTCCACTGCCCTACAGCCGCCCCACCGGCGTCGTCGGCTTCACGTGCTCGAGAGCCAGATCGCGTCGAGGAAGGCGTCAAGCGTGTGCCGGTCCGCTGTGCGCCTTGCCCGGGCGTCCAGGTTCGGCGGCGCCGGCGTCGAAGAGGAGATGGGTGGAGGCCATGCCCGATCGCCACCACCACAGGCGCATCAGGAGGTCTTTCTGGAACCCGAATCGTACGGTGGCGGCGACGTGGTGTTCTTGGACGTGATGGAGCCCAAGGGGGCATCCCTGGCGGAGGTCGGCCTCGGTACCTGCAAGGTGGAGCCCAGTATGGCGGTGGCGTGTCCAGGTTTAGGGGCGCCGGCGTCGAAGAGGAGGCGGGTGGAGGCCATGGCCGACCGCCGCCACCGCAGGCGCATCAACGACCAACGCCGTTCTCTGTGCCCAAAATCAGAAAGGTAGCTCTGAGTTGCTTTTATAAATGTCCAAAAGAACATAAGCTAGATATTTCAAATCATGTCAATTCTTGGTGTAAATTGATTTGGATTTTGGCCAGATGGAAAGGACGTCCATCCAGGTGGACACGGTCTGCAAGACGAGATGGAGTAGCATAAGATGCAGACACCATGTCGCTGCTGAGTGTTCTCAAGGAGCCGAAATCGAATGAGATGCTGGCTAGGAACCAAATTTGAGCGTGCGTCTAAGGAGGGTGACACATGTGTGAAGATCAGGCAAACTGCTCTCTCCCCGGCCTGTTCCGGCAAGCGACCTGGTGAGCCTCCTAATAAATGAATTATAATTTCAGGGTATCGAGTTTTATGCTATAAACACAGATTCACAGGCTCTTGTGAATTTTCAATCGCAGCATCGGCTGCAGATTGGTGAACAATTGACCCATGGGCTGGGTAATGCTTTCCACTCCCTTATTCAAAAAGATATGTTCATGGATGTATAATTATATTAAATGCGCCAAATTTTATGCAAACGTTTGTCGATGCCCTGGTGGACAGTAAAAAAGGATTGCTGACTGTAAGTAGCACCGCTGTTAACTAGACTGACTAATCATCTTTATGCGAGCAGGCACTGGTGAAAATCCTAATTTGGGAGAATAAGCTGTTGAGGAATCAAAGGAAGTTATAGAAATGCCCTGAGATTCAGATCTTATCTTCATAACAGCTAGGATGCGAGGTGGTACTGGATCAGGTTCTGCTTCAGTTGTTGCCCAGATAGCAAAGGAAGATGCGAGGTGGTACTGGATCAGGTTCTGCTTCAGTTGTTGCCCATATAGCAAAGGAAGCCGGTTATCTTACTGTTGGTGTTGTCACCTGACCATTCAGCTTTACAGGTATTTATTTTTCTATTTGAATCTGAATACAAATAATTTGGTGTGCCATTTAGCAATATCTCGAAATTTTGGTTAAGCTTGAAATAACTTTTGTTTAGAGCACGGCTCTTTTCTGTTGAAATCATAGACTGGCATCTACTCCCTCCGTTTCAAAATATAAGATGTTTTAGGTTTGTGAAGAAGATGAATCTAGACTTGTTTTAGTATGTAGGTTCACTCAACTTTGGGATGAATCTACACACTAAAAGAAGTCTAGATTCATTTCCTTTATAAACCTAAAACATCTTATATTTTGAAACGGAGGGAGTACACACTTTAGCTAAAAAAGATAACCTTAACTGCATGATGCATTCTTGACATTTTTAGTTTTAGTTCTTACCTTATGGGTTGTTGTTCTTCCAGCTAATTGGCTAGCAGATCATACTATGGTGAGCCCCAATGCCCCATCATGTCTGCAAGTATTATGGAGGGTGTACTTGGTATTAGAAGCGCTCTAAATGTTTGAGCAAAAAACATCAAGTTGTTTACCACCGATTGTTGCTGTGATGGAAGTGTCTTTTCCCATTTATCCAGACTGGCCTTCTTCTTTGACTGAAATAATTCGTTTTGATGGTGGTGCTGATTCCAATATGTATATGTGTCCGATTCATGAATGGATTGTAATTCTTTGTGCAAAAACTCCGTATGGATTATATAATCAGATCAATATATATATCAACAACCAGCTAATTTGTCCTTTTCTATGCAAATAATATTTTGGAAATGATACCATTTACCTGTACTACTATCTCTTACAAGCATCTATATCATCTCATGGGCAGTTTATTTGGTCTGCAGGCTGACGATTTTCTATCCCATCCGTTTAGTGAAGGAAGTTCTCAGATGCCCCATGGTTTTTGTGGTCTCTGTGCTATAATTGTTCTAATTTTCGGGGTCTCCTGTTTGGGTTCTGATTATTTTTATCTTCTGATGCCTTTTTCAGGTTTTCATGGGAATCCTTTGAGTGTAACTTTGCCCCTTTCGTTCACGGTTATTGTGCATCTGTTGCTTGGCCTTAGTTTCAAGCAGTATCCACTGACATGATGGTTGATATGACAGATAAGTAACTATATCTAGAGGTACGAGTGCCCAAGCACTACGAGCTATAAGCCTCATGTAAGAGTGCCCATTAATCTACAAGTATCAGCTCACAGCCTGACACAATCTCTGTACTATGTATTGCAGTGCATTGATCCAGATACAAGAGCTATGAATGACCCCTCGGGTTTCAGGTGAATTCTGCGTTCTCAGAAAATTATATAGATACCAGATGAGATTAGTATTGAAGTTCCTAAAAATGGTTTGCCAGAAGGTTCAACCACGCAAGGTACAGTTGTGTCTCTATTTCTTAGTAAGTATATAATTTTCTTGGACAAGTTTCAATATCTCCATGCCATAACTAGGAAGGTGCACAGTGCACTTACTACCGCATCCACAAGTCTATAATTTCCCTTGCTGAATGCTACATTTCACCAAGAACATGTGTTTTAATTTTTTAATGAAAATATACATGTTTGGATCTAATACAGTGGATAGCTGAATGTGGATCATTTGAGTGTGTAGTCATGCAAATTGTTCAGCTCAAAGTAACTGATCTACCCTGCGACTTAAATTCAACAACAGTGATTAAGTATGTGCTTCCTCCATTTGCTTTGGTGAAAACAATACCACGGCAACAAATGCCAGCACCTCGGATCTTGGCTATAGAATGACTGCTTATAGGCGTACTGCATGGTGCATTGCTATTAAAACTATACCAACAATGTTACAGGTTAGAGTTTATTGCTGTGGTACAAATCTCCCAAGATGATAGTAACTGCAAGTGTCTGTTGCTTGATGTATTCACATATGTTGATGCGATCCTAGATGGAACACTCCTGTCTAAATATTGCTACGGCAATCCTTTATATATTACTTAATCTGGGAATTTCCATTTGGTATGCAGAGTAAGAATTGATCATTTAAAATCAATCGCAGGATCAGAACCATGTTCAAGCAATCAACTAAAAAATTCTATAGTCTGTTGTGAATTGTCAGTAGTTAAAAGAATTGTAAGGGATAGCTCACTTATACAAATATAATGATCAGGACCATGTTCAAGCAATCAACTCGAAATTCTATAGTCTGTTGTGAATTTTCAGTAGTTAAAAGAATTGTAAGAGATAGCTCACTTATACAAATATAATGTATGTAATTTGGATGGTAAGACCACATCAGTGTTAATGTTTTATGTACTTTTGCGGCTAATGTGTTGTGGACTATCTTCTTTATTTCTATTATCTGTACCGTGTATTTCTTTTTATCATTTCAATTAGTTTGCTTAGTAATGATCCAACGTTTGTGTGTAATTTGTTCTACTTATAACTCTTCAGTTTTCATTTATCCATCAGTCTGCCGAAGACAAACTTCAGAAATGAGCCAACTGAAAGTGGAATTCAATGTTACAACTATGCTCTTCCTGTTAATTTTACTCTTTAGTTATGTGATAATTTCAGTTAACATGTAAACATGACGGTTTAGTTCCTGATCAACTCTGTCTTTCACAGTATTATTCACTTTGTAATCCAATGTACTTCATCCATCCTATCAAGATTCGTATGTTAATGTCACGGGCGCGGCGTATCGCCGCGCCAAATTTCCTAGTACGCCTCTAAGGACTAGCTCATTGATTAATGATGGTTAAGGTTTCCTAACCATGGACATGAGTTGTCAATTAATAATGAGATCATATCATTGGGAGAATGATATGGTGGACAGACCCAAACTAAGCGAAGCAATTAGATCGTGTCATCGTGTTCGTCTTTGCGAAGCTTTTCTTATGTCAAATATTGTATTCCTTAGACCATGAGATAATACAACTCCCTGGTATCGGAAGAAAGCTTTGAGGTCATCAAACGTCATCCTATGAGAGGGTGATCATAAAGGTGTCTCTCAGGTGATCGGAAAGTATCTGTTGGGTCGTATGTATCGAGATGGAATTTGTCCCTCCCAGTCGGAGAGATATACTTCGGGCACACTCGGTAATCGATATCAACACCGCTTGCAAGCATGTGGTTAAGGAGTTAATCACAAAGTGATATCGGATTACGGAACGAGTAAAGTACTTGCTGTGAACGAGATTGAACTAGGTATGACGGTACCGACGATCGAATCTCGGGCAAGTAAAATATCGCGAGATGAAGGGAATATATATGGGATTGATTGAATCCTGGCATCGTGGTTCATCCGATATGATCATCGATGAATGTGTGGGAGTCAATATGGGTTTCCAAACCCCGCTGTTGATTATTGATAGAAGATCATGTCTGCATATTCTCGAACCCGCAGGGTCACACACTTAACGTGTCTCGACGCTAGGATAGATTGGATAATTGGTTTATGAGTTTTTGTTCGGAGTCTCGGATGGGATCCGGGACATCACGAGAGGTTCCGGAGTGGTCCGGAGAATAAGATTCATATAAGGCAGTGCAGTTTTTGGAGTTCGGAATTGTTCCGGGTTAATCGGTATTGTACCGGAAGCTTCTAGAACCTTCCGGAACGGGACCAACGTGGCCCCACCTTCCAGGAGGGGGCATGGGCCTATGAGGGAGTGCCCTGGCCGCATTGGGCCAGGGGCACAAGGCCCCATAGGGCCCAGCCGGCCAAGAGAGGTTTAAACTCGAGATAGACCTTCTAGAGGGGGGGGTTTCCTTGCCCCCCACTCCTTATCCTTTGGGGCCGCAGGCTTGGGCTTGGGGGAGGGGATAGGGCTGCGCCCCCCCTCTATATAAAGAGGGGTGGGGGCGCACCAACCCCTCACACCTTTCCCTCCAACCCTAGCCGCCCTGCTGCCCTCCTCTCTCCCTCCCGACTGCTTGTAGGCGAAGCCCTGCTGCAGAAATTCTCCACCAATTGCACCGCGCCGTCGCGTTGTAGATCCAACCCATCTCTCCACCATACTTTCTGGACCAAGGAAGGAGGAGACGTCTAGGTGCTGCACGTGTGCATCTCACGGAGGCACCGCCACTTGTGGTGCTAGATCGGATCGGATCGCGAGGAGGAGAAGCGAGTACGACTACATCACCCACGTTCCGACGAACGTTCCGCTGTGCGAATCTTCAAGGGTATGAAGATCTAATCCAATCTCTCTCGTTGTTTGCATCTCCTAGATTAGATCTTGGCTTTCCCTCTGTTCGCATCCGTATAAAATTTTGATTTACTATGCCGCGAAACCCTTTAGTGGTATCAGAGCTAGATCTATGCGTAGATGTGTTTCACGAGTAGAACGCAGCATGGTTGTTGCGGGCGTTGATGTTTTCTGTTGCAAGCCTCTTGTTTGTGTTCTTCTTATGACGCGGGATAGTGAGATTGAAGCGGTCCAGGCCAACCTTACGCGACGTCATTCGCGAGGCCGGCTCCGCACTTGACGTGTGGCTTGTTCCACACATGTGGCTGGTGGATGTCAGTTTCTCTCACTATAGTTGTCATGGTATTAACATCGGAGTTTGGCAACCATAATATCACCGTTGTGGCTTTCCGTAGGTAAGAATCGTTCTTAGCATCTACTCCCATAAGCCACATAAAACATGCAACAACAAAGTAGAGGCGTCTAACTTGTTTTTGCAGGGAGTGTTTTTGTGATATGGTATGGCCCAAGATGTGATGTGTATATTGTATGTGATGATCATGTTTTGTAATGTTTCATGACTTGCATGTCGATGAGTACACAACCGGCAGGAGCCATATGGTTGTCTTTATAATTGTGTATGACCTGTGTGTCAACTTCTTATGCGCCATGTAATAGTTTCACTTTATCGCTAAGTAGTTAGCAATAGTTGTAGTTGCTATTCGTGGTGGAGGCAATCATGGTGGAGTGATGGAGATCATGCCGAAACGCACAAGATGGAGATCATTGCGCGAAGATTGGCTATACCATGTCACATTAAAGTTATATGCATGTGATGTTTATCCTTTTATGTATCTTATCATGCTTAGATCGTGACGGTAGGATTATAAGATGATTCCTCACTTAAAGATCAAGATAAAAACTGTGTTCTCCCCGAGTATGCACCGTTGCGAAAGTTCGTCGTGTCCAAGCATCACGTGATTATCGGGTGCTATAGACTCTACGCTCACATACAACGGGTGCAAGCCAGTTTTGCACACGCGGAAATACTTGGGTCTAACTTGACGATCCTAGCATGTACAGACATGGCCTCGGAACACATGAACCGAAAGGTTAAGCATGAGTCATATGAATGATATGATCGACACTTCGTTGTCCACCATTGAAGCCACATCTCTTCTCGTGATGATCGGATTAGGTGTGGTGAATTGGGATCATGTTCACTAAACAACTTGAGGGATGTTGAATTTAGTGGGAGTTCATCTAGTAATTTGATTAAAAGTTGAACTATTTATCATGAACATAGTCTAAATTGTACTTGCAAATACTGTAGATCACATGGCCAAGTCCAACTTCAACTTCAACGTTTTTGCTGAGAAGGAAAAGCTTAGAAACAATGGGTCTAACTTCACCAATTGGTTCCGCAATCTAAGAATCATTCTCTCTGGCGGTCAAAAGGACTATGTCCTTGGGAAAGCGTTAGGTGACCCCCCTGCTGCAACTGCACCGGCTGATGAGAAAGCTGTCTATCAGTCGCGCAAAGATGATTATGGTGTGATTAAGAGCACCATGTTGTTTGCTATGGAACCGGAACTTCAAAATCGTTTTGAAGACTATCCCGGGCCATTTGAGATTCTCGAAGAGCTGAAAACCATGTTTCAGACTCAGGCCCGTTCTGAGAGATATGAGATCTCTGAGAAGTTCTTTAACTACAAGATGGAGGAAGGGAGTTCCGTTAGTGAGCACGCCATTAAGATGACAGGCTACACTCAACGCCTTGAGCAACTGGAATGCACGATTCCAGAGGAGCTCAAGATTGACAGGGTTCTGCAATCACTCCCTCCCAGCTACAAAAGTTTTGTAGTGACTCATAATCAGATTGGTTCCACTGATACGATCACCGAGCTCTTCGCAAAGCTGAAGGCCGCGGAAGTGGACATCAAAAAGGATAATCATGTGTTGATGGTCAACAATCCCACCTTTAAGAAAGGTAAGGGAGCAAAGAAGCCCTTCAAGAAGGGCGGCGGCAAGCGCACTGCCCCTGATGAGAAGAAGCTCAAGTCTGGTCCTAAGCCGGACACTGAGTGCTTCTATTGCAAGGACAAGGGTCACTGGAAGCGCAACTGTCCGAAGTACTTAGCGGACAAGAAGGCTGGCACCATCAAAGGTATATTTGATATACATGTTATTGATGTTTTCCTTACTAGCCCTCGTTGTAGTGCCTGGGTATTTGATACCGGTCCAGTTGCTAATATTTGTAACTCGAAACAGGAGCTACGGAATAGACGGCGGCTTGCGAGGGATGAGGTGACGATGCGCGTTGGCAACGGATCAAGAGTTGATGTGATGGCCGTCGGCACACTCTCCTTAGTTTTACCTTCGGGATTAGTTTTAAACCTTAATAAGTGTTATTATGTGCCTGCGTTGAGCATGAACATTATTTCTGGATCTTGTTTATTGCAAGACGGTTATTCATTTAAATCGGAGAATAATGGTTGTTCTATTTATATGAGTAACATCTTTTATGGTCATGCACCTATTGTGAATGGTTTATTTCTTCTAAATCTCGAAAGGGATGAAACACACATCCATAACCTTGAGTCTAAGAGATGCAAAGTAGATAGTGATAATACTACTTATTTGTGGCACTGTCGTCTAGGTCATATTGGTGTAAAGCGCATGAAGAAACTCCATTCTGATGGACTTTTGGAGTCTCTTGATTTTGAATCATTTGACACATGCGAACCATGCCTCATGGGCAAGATGATCAAAACCCCATTCTCCGGTATGATGGAGCGAGCAACGGACTTGTTGGAAATAATACATACCGATGTATGCGGACCGATGAGTGTTTCGACGCGCGGTGGATATCGCTATTTTCTCACTTTTACCGATGACTTAAGTAGATATGGGTATATCTATTTAATGAAACATAAATCTGAAACGTTTGAAAAGTTCAAAGAATTTCAGAATGAAGTGGAGAACCATCGTAACAGAAAGATTAAGTTTCTACGATCCGATCGTGGAGGTGAATATTTGAGTTATGATTTTCTCACGCATCTTAAAGAAAGTGGAATCGTTTCACAACTCACACCACCCGGAACACCACAGCGCAATGGTCTGTCTGAACGCCGGAACCGAACCCTATTAGATATGGTCCGATCAATGATGTCTCTTACTGATTTTCCGTTATCATTTTGGGGTTATGCATTAGAAACCGCTGCATTCACTTTAAATAGGGCACCATCTAAATCCGTTGAGACGACACCGTATGAAATATGGTTTGGTGCTAAACCTAAGTTGTCGTTTCTTAAAGTTTGGGGATGCGAAGCTTACGTCAAGAAGTTGATGCCGGACAAGCTCGAATCCAAAGCGGAGAAATGCGTCTTCATAGGATACCCTAAGGAAACTATTGGGTATACCTTCTATCACAGAACCGAAGGCAAAGTGTTTGTCGCAAAGAACGGTTCCTTTCTTGAGAAGGAGTTTCTCTCGAAAGAAGTGAGTGGGAGGAAAGTAGAGCTAGACGAGGTTATTGAACCTTCTCTTGAATTGGAGAGTAGCGCAGCACCTGAAATTGTTCCAGTGCCGACTGCACCAACGATAGAGGAAGCTAATGACAAGGATCATGAAGCTTCGGACGATGCTGCTACTGAACGTCGCAGGTCGACAAGGTCGCGTGCCCCTCCTGAGTGGTACGGCAACCCTGTCTTAACTATCTTGTTAGTAGAAGACAGTGAACCTACGAACTATGAGGAAGCGATGATGAGCCCAGACTCTGAGAAATGGCTAGAAGCCATGAAATCCGAATTAGGATCCATGAGCGAAAACCAAGTATGGACTTTGGTGGACCCTCCTAGCGACCGAAAGGCCGTTGAATGCAAATGAATTTTCAAGAAGAAAACGGACGCAGATGGTAATGTTACCGTCTATAAAGCACGGCTTGTCGCGAAAGGTTTTCGACAAGTTCAAGGTGTTGACTACGATGAGACTTTCTCTCCCGTAGCGATGTTTAAGTCCATTCGGATTTTATTAGCAATTGTTGTGTTTCATGATTATGAAATATGGCAGATGGATGTCAAGACTGCGTTCCTCAATGGCAACATTGATGAAGAGTTGTATATGATGCAACCCGAAGGTTTTGTCGATCCTAAGGATGCTGATAAAGTATGCAAACTTCAGCGTTCCATTTATGGACTGAAGCAAGCATCTCGGAGTTGGAACCTTCGTTTTGATCAAGTGATCAAGAGCTTTGGATTTGTTCCAAATTGCTACGAAGCTTGCATCTACAAGAAAGTGAGTGGGAGCTCGGTGACATTTCTGGTACTATATGTGGATGACATATTGATTATTGGAAATGACATCAACATGCTTAACGATGTGAAGAGTTATTTGAACAAGTGTTTTTCAATGAAATACCTAGGTGAAGCTGCTTATATATTGGGCATCAAAATCTATAGAGATAGACAAAGACGCCTGATAGCTTTAAGCCAGAGTACATACCTAGACAAAGTTCTGAAAAGGTTCAGAATGGATAAGGCAAAGAAAGGTTTGGTGCCTATGTTGTCAGGTAAGATATTGAGCAAGGCTCAGTGTCCAGCTACGGTAAATGATAGGGAAGCTATGAGCAAAGTGCCTTATGCCTCGTCCATAGGTTCTATCATGTATGCGATGCTGTGTACTAGACCGGATGTGTCCAATGCTCTTAGTTTGACGAGCAGATATCAAAGTGATCCAGGATTGGAACACTGGACAGCCGTAAAGAACATCCTAAAGTACCTAAATAGGACTAAAGAAATGTTCTTAGTCTATGGGGGTGATGAACAGCTCGTCGTAAAAGGTTACGTCGACGCTAGTTTCGACACCGACAAGGATGATTCTAAATCTCAGACAGGATACGTGTATATTTTGAATGGAGGAGCTGTGAGCTGGAGAAGCTGCAAGCAAAGCGTGATCGCGGGATCTACAGTAGAAGCGGAATACATGGCTGCTTCAGAAGCGTCAAGTGAAGGAGTTTGGATCAGGAACTTCATCACTGAGCTTGGCGTGGTTCCAAGTGCATTGGACCCACTGGAGATATTGTGTGACAACACTGGCGCCATAGCACTCGCTAAGGAACCAAGATATCATCCAAAGACCAAGCATATCAACCGCAAGTTTCATATAATATGAGATTATATAGCAGATGGAGATCTGAAGATTAGCAAAGTACATACAGATCTGAATGTCGTAGATCCATTGACTAAACCTCTTCCACGTGTAAAACATGATCAGCACCTCAGTGCCATGGGTGTGAGATTGTTGCCAAATGTAAACTAGATTATCGACTCTATTGCAAGTGGGAGACTGTTGGAATTATGCCCTAGAGGCAATAATAAAGATGTTATTATTATAATTCTTGTTCATGATAATGTTTATATTCCATGCTAGAATTGTATTAAGCGGAAACTTTAATACTTGTGTGGTTTGTGAACAACATCGTGTCCCTAGTACGCCTCTAAGGACTAGCTCATTGATTAATGATGGTTAAGGTTTCCTAACCATGGACATGAGTTGTCAATTAATAATGAGATCATATCATTGGGAGAATGATATGGTGGACAGACCCAAACTAAGCGAAGCAATTAGATCGTGTCATCGTGTTCGTCTTTGCGAAGCTTTTCTTATGTCAAATATTGTATTCCTTAGACCATGAGATAATACAACTCCCTGGTATCGAAAGAAAGCTTTGAGGTCATCAAACGTCATCCTATGAGAGGGTGATCATAAAGGTGTCTCTCAGGTGATCGGAAAGTATCTGTTGGGTTGTATGTATCGAGATGGGATTTGTCCCTCCCAAGTCGGAGAGATATACTTCGGGCCCACTCGGTAATCGATATGAACACCTCTTGCAAGCATGTGGTTAAGGAGTTAATCACAAAGTGATATCGGATTACGGAACGAGTAAAGTACTTGCTGTGAACGAGATTGAACT
The DNA here is from genome assembly GCA_916181665.1 of Avena sativa. Classification (NCBI taxonomy): domain Eukaryota; kingdom Viridiplantae; phylum Streptophyta; class Magnoliopsida; order Poales; family Poaceae; genus Avena; species Avena sativa. The sequence continues at coordinate 464,449,801 of OV702283.1, read as the reverse complement.
AGGTATGACGGTACCGACGATCGAATCTCGGGCAAGTAAAATATCGCGAGACGAAGGGTATATATATATGGGATTGATTGAATCCTGGCATCGTGGTTCATCCGATATGATCATCGATGAATGTGTGGGAGTCAATATGGGTTTCCAGACCCCGCTATTGATTATTGATAGAAGATCATGTCTGCATATTCTCGAACCCGCAGGGTCACACACTTAACGTGTCTCGACGCTAGGATAGATTGGATAATTGGTTTATGAGTTTTTTTTCGGAGTCCCGTATGGGATCCGGGACATCACGAGAGGTTCCGGAGTGGTCCGGAGAATAAGATTCATATAAGGCAGTGCAATTTTTGGAGTTCGGAATTGTTCCGGGTTAATCGGTATTGTACCGGAAGCTTCTAGAACCTTCCGGAAGGGGACCAACGTGGCCCCACCTTCCGGGAGGGGGCATGGGCCTATGAGGGAGTGCCCTGGCCGCATTGGGCCAGGGGCACAAGGCCCCATAGGGCCCAGCCGGCCAAGAGAGGTTTAAACTCGAGATAGACCTTCTAGAAGGGGGGGTTTCCTTGCCCCCCACTCCTTATCCTTTGGGGCCGCCGGTTTGGGCTTGGGGGAGGGGCTAGGGCTGCGCCCCCCCTCTATATAAAGAGGGGTGGGGGCGCACCAACCCCTCACACCTTCCCCTCCAACCCTAGCCGCCCTGCTGCCCTCCTCTCTCCCTCCCGACTGCTTGTAGGCGAAGCCCTGCTGCAGAAATTCTCCACCAATTGCACCGCGCCGTCGCGTTGTAGATCCAACCCATCTCTCCACCATACTTGCTGGACCAAGGAAGGAGGAGACGTCGAGGTGCTGCACGTGTGCATCTCACGGAGGCACCGCCACTTGTGGTGCTAGATCGGATCGGATCGCGAGGAGGAGAAGCGAGTACGACTACATCACCCACGTTCCGACGAACGTTCCGTTGTGCGAATCTTCAAGGGTATGAATATCTAATCCAATCTCTCTCGTTGTTTGCATCTCCTAGATTAGATCTTGGCTTTCCCTCTGTTCGCATCCGTAGAAAATTTTGATTTACTATGCCGCGAAACCCTTCAAAGTCCTAGCCGGACAGGTTACAGAGTCCTACACCGTCTATTACTAGTCTTGTGTATATTGCACTCCAAGTCTCCGGGTACGCTGGTGACTCCACCGTAGCCTTCCTTTATCCGGCATGGGCCTCCCTTCTGGATCCACCTAACTGAGCCGCCCAGCAGGCCATAGGCCATGCTACCGACTATGGGCCACCCGGGTTAGTCGGATAAGAGACATGCTATAAGGATACCCATATAGCATATCCCCAACAGTAGCCCCCGGAGAACTCCGAGATCTTGCGCCGTCTTGCCTCTTCAGTTTGAATGCTCCGTCTAGATGGATGTCGGCAAATCGTCAAGAAATATCTTGTAGTCCTCCCAAAGAACCCTGCAAGGTTTTCGCCGTCTTCAAATGGTAAGCCGGAGAAATGCTGAATCTTCCATCGTACTCTTCCGTAGTCGGATTAAATCTGTCCATGCCGGAATCTTCGATGCGACGGCTCATCTACCCGTGTCAGCTAGGACGACGTAGGCTTAGATCAGCGATGCCTCGTAACTCACACATGCAGAGAACACAATCATATCTGATTTTCCCGCGCGAGCGATACGAACCGTTGGCGGCGACGGTTGGAGACATGGAGAAATTACCGCGCACGTTCACGAACACGTCGTCTACGCGGCAACTGTCCGATCAGCTGCACGAATCTTGACGCAGAGTATGATAAATAGTAACCGTGGGACACTTTCCACTTTTTACCTCATTCCTCTCGCGGCATCGTCTTCTTCCTCCAGCCGCACGCCTCCTCGAGCTCTCCGCGAGAAACCTCGAAAACCCTAGCCTCCCTCTGCGTCAGTCGCATCCTTCCAGCACTCCATGGCCAGCAACAGCTCCTCCCCATCGCTGGTGACGTCGAGCGAAGCCGGCGAGCTCCGTCGTCGTGCCCCCAGAGGGCCTGGTCATCCCCGCATCGGCGGTGATCGAAACCACCGGCGGCGACCATAATCTGGCGGCGCTAGAGCCTCTAGAAGAAGAGCCAGACTCGCACAAGGGCGACTGGCGCGGCTCGGACATCACCGACCGCGACATCCAAGAGATGGTCGCCGAAGGCTACCTCCCCGCAACGGAGGGGCTCGCCTGGCGGGCGGCGCCAGCTGGCGAGGTGACACCTTCTCCCCAAGCCGGAGAAAAGGTTGTACCTCAAGGCTCAGCTGGTACGCGGCGTTTCCTTGCCCATCTCCCACTTCTTTCTCTCCGTCTTGAACCACTACAAGGTCCAACCCCATAACCTCTCCCCCAATAGCATCTTAGTGCTTAGCAACTTCGCGGCACTTTGTGAGGGTTACCTAGGGATTAGGCCTAGGTTAGACTTGTCCGTGTACTTCTTCACCGTCAAACGTGAAGCCGGACATAGTAGGGAGGAACTGCGGCACCATAAGCTTCATGATTCGACCTGGCCGGCGGTTCCCTGACATCGTCGGCCATGAGTCCTGCAAAAACTGGCAGCGGACGTACTTCTACGGCCCCGACATTCCTTTGAGGGGCCGAGAAGTAACGTACCCGGACTTCGCGGATGGAGCCGCCGCTGAAGTTTCCACATGGAGATCCCATGCATCCCTTCCCTCCGACCTCGACGCTTCTCGCGCAATAAGGCGGATCAAATGGTTCGTAGAGACGGGTTTGACCGGCTTGGACCTGGCCATGTGCCGGTTCATCAGGCGAATCCAACCTCTGCAGCACCGCGCGAAGTTCATGCACGAGTATACCAGTGATCGAAGGGATACCCTCCGGATCTCCGTGGATAACTTCTCGAGCGACTCCGTCAAGCTCTGCCTGAAGGACATCGTCAAGGTGAAGGATAAGAAGCGTGGCTTCACCATCACCTATGACATGTTCGTAGACGGCAAGTGCCCAAAGGTAGATATGTATTTTTCGTGTACGACATATACTCCAGTTTCTCTGTCTTGCCATTGCCACCCATCTAACACGGTGATTTCTAACTTAACAGCTGAGCGATCTAGATGAGGACAACCTGGCTGCCCAAATCCACGATCCAAAGATGAAGGAAGTCACGGTCGTGTCTGACGACGATGTCCCGTTGGCACGAAAGTGGAAGAGATCCACCTCGGACGCTGCCGACGGAGGCAAGAAGAAGAAGACGGAGGGTGGAGCCTCCAAAAAGACTACCGCCGCCCTGGAGGCGAAAAAGAGAAAGCCACCGGGATTTTTGCCAAAGCACCCCCCCTAGTGTAAGCTTCTCATTCTCAGACATTGTCTTATTTACCTGTCTTGTTCCTGTACTTATGCATTTTGCACGTCTCAGGAAGAAAGCCATGACCAGCCTCAAGAAGACCTCCAAAACTTTGGGGGCTTCTAGAAATATCAAGGATATGCTGCATCGCGATTCCTCCCCCGCCATCGCCCCTGCTAATCCTGTCGTCAAGCCTTCCTCTGCCCCGACAAGCTCTCAATCCCAGAAGGCACAAGGCCCTTCCGCCATGGAAGTGGATTCTGGCACCTCTACCAAACTCGTTGTTGTCGGCGAACAGGCAACGCAGGAGAGCACTGCTCTACAAATTGCTGAAGCTCCGGCTAAGGATGCCATCGGTAGCGGCAAGGCAGTAGTGGGAGCTGGTACCTCTGCCGAAGGCGGCGCCCCCGCTCCCCAGAAGCCCTTCGAGTTTCCGAAGATAGTTTACTCGGCGCTCATGCCGAGTAACACAACTCTGGTTCCTGGAGGAGTGCCGTCATCTCTGACGTGCGGTATTGAGGAGCTTCTCCGACAAGCAGATATCTTGCGAGGAAATAGCATTTCCTTTGGCAAGGTGCTGGCCGAGAGTGCTACAAACCTCAAGATTATTGCACTTGTAAGTTTTACTTTACCTTTTGCATTTCATATGAATATCCCACTGTATGCTCCGAGGATGTAGACGGAAAACCATGGGTTTTGCATCTATATGCTCTAAGAGTGACTAAGTTAGAAAGAACTATCACTGTAGCCCCCAAGCATTTAGATGGAAGAAACTATTCCGACTATATGCTTTAAGAGTAGCATACGCAGTGTTTATAATTTTCAATACTGTAGCCCCCAAGCCTCTAGTTGTAACTGAATCCGTTCCGAGTTAAAACTTTATATTGTAGCCCCCAAGCTTCTAATCGAGAACTAAAGTAGCTCCGACGAGATGATTAAAGAAAAGCTAAGCATATTGCTAAGTTGAACAACTTTCGCTGTAGCCCCCGAGCGCCTAGATGGAAAGTTTCCGACTAGGTGCTCCAAGCATACTAAACAACAGTTTAACTTTTTTCCTTTGTTCCACAGAACGAGAATGCTCGGAGGGGCATGACCAACGACAAGTACCAGAAGATGCGCGCAGATCTTGAAGCCGAAAAGGGTAAAACTGCCATCTTGAAGGAACAGATCATCAAAAACAAGAGTCTATTTTCTTATTTCCGCATTTCGTCTTGGTTTTATGCCTTCATTCTTCGAGTACTCACTGTGTACTTTTGTTTTCTCCGACTTTGCAGAACATGTCGCCAAGGCCAAGGATATTGTTGAGTAGTCCAAGCACATCCAGCAGCTGGACAGCGAGAACGGAATCCTTAAGAAGGAGAGTGAAGAGATGCTGAAGATGCACGAGGATTCCATGAAAGCCCTGCAAGATTCCGCCTTCGTGGAAATCAATCGCTTGAAGGAGGAGCTTGCGATCTTAAAAGATCATAAGAAAGCTGTTGATGAGCAAAACCAACGCCACAGCGAAGCGTTTAAGCTCCTCCAAGAAGAGAAGGAATCCTTGGCGGACACCCTCTGGCAGGCCAAGTCCAGCATCTTCAGTAAGTTTCCTCCGCCTTTTATGTCTGTAGTCTGGATACTTAGAGTTTATTGAACTCATGCGCTCATTGTCGGAATTTTCAGCTCCTATGGGTTTAACCCGCTCGCCTCCTTCGGACAAGGAATGCATGGTTCTTTCCGACAACTTCATCAACACCGCCATCACCCAAGCCAAGGAGATTGCCAAGCCCCTCCAGATATACATCAAGGCCTCGGACTCCGTGACGAAGTACTTGGAGATTCTGCGCCGAGCCCCCGAGCGTGTTACAAGCTGGAAAGCTTCATGTGCACGGGCTGGCGCAAGGATGGCGCTCTCAATGGTGAAGGCACACTACGAAGATGCCGACATCGACATGGTGACCTCTGGTATCCCCGACGTTGATGATGACGGCAAAGAGATTGATCACGAGGCCATCTTGTCATCACTCGCGGGATAGGACACCAGAGTCGCCGAGTTGGTGGACATCGATGTCTTCGTGCCCATGAACACCATTGACAGCGTCAACCAAGATTCCTCTGAGTCTCATCATAGCGCCGACGTTGAGGGTGATTCTCCGGCTGGGGACGATGCTGCTTCCAAGTCTCCTGCGCCCAAAGAGTGAAAAACACTATGTAATACTTGTTTTGCCTTTGGTGTATGCGCGGAAAAGACTTGATGATGTAACTTAAGGCGGAAAACAGTGGTTGTTATTTCCTGCTACTTAAGAACTTAATTCCCAACATGTATATATTTTTAAGCAAGTGCTGGCTTATCCATTACTTTGGTTCTTATGCTTGACTTTTCGTGAGTCGGAAGACTCGTTGTCGGAACCATACGCTTAGGTGATGATGCCCAATGCACCGTCAATAACCTGAGCACAAAATCGCCGACAATAAGTGCCGAAAGTCACTACTCCAGAATCCACATAAAAACGACAAAGAACGTGTAGACCAGAAAACTTAAGCTAACGCCCGTAGGCGGGATTTTCACAAGTGCAAACGCAAGGCTTGTGCATAAAGGTTTTACATGATCCAAAAATGAACACTAAAGGAGGTAAAAGACTCAGAAATATGAGTGAACCAAAGAGCTTTATTTCATTGATCATATAAAAGATACACAATTAGATAAAAATGCTAAGTGTAAAAAGGACGTAGTTGTGCTATGTTTCATGGCCGATCAAGCTCCGGGTAGTCATCATCCGGGTCACGTCGCTTACGCTTATGATCCTCGTTGGGTCTATCCTTTAGTTCACGATTGTCAACAAGGTAGTAAGACCCATTGAGCAGCGCCTTGCTTATGATGAACGGTCCTTCCCATGGCGGGGATAATTTGTGTGACTTCTTCTGCTTAAGTTGGAGCACCAAATCCCCCTCTTTAAACGAGCGATGCCGAACGCGGTGACTATGGTAGCTGCGTAGCTTCTGCTGGTATATGGCGGATATTTGGCATGCCAAACACGCTCCTCCTCGAGAAGGTCCACATCCAGGCGTCTGGATTCTTCAGCGTCATCCTCGTCATAGGCGGCAACTCTTGGTGCATCGTGGAGGATGTCGGAAGGCAGGATGGCTTCTGCTCCATATACCATGAAGTAAGGGGTGTAGCCGGTAGATCTGTTGGGTGTAGTTCGTAAACTCCACAGCACAGATGGCAATTCTTCCGCCCAAGCTCCAGCTGCTCTATGTAGCGGTGCCTCAAGACGTGGCTTGATTCCCTGCAGAATTAATCGATTGGCTCGCTCGACCTGTCCATTGGATTGTGGGTGTGCCACAGATGCAAGGTCAAGTCGGATGCCTTTCTCCCAGCAATATGCCTCCACTTCTCCGAGTGATAAATTGCTACCATTGTCGGTGATAATGCTATGTGGGAGACCAAATCTCACCACCAGATCTCGGACGAACCTGAGGGCAGTTGCCCCATCAAGCTTTCTAATGGGTTTAGCTTCTATCCATTTAGTGAATTTATCAACTTCTACGAGCAGATGCGTAAACCCACAAGGTGCCGTCTGTAACGGTCCCACCATGTCTAGCCCCTAGACCGCAAACGGCCAAGTTATTGGTATTGTTCGCAGTTCTTCAGCAGGAACATGTGGTTGTCGGGCATAATACTGACATCCCATGCATGTCTCAACCAGCTTGTCGGCGTCCGCCTTCGCGGTCAGCCAGTAGAATCCTTGCCGAAAGGCTTTCGCGACCAACGATCAAGGAGCAGCGTGATGCCCACAATATCCGAGATGGATTTCGCGTAGGATTTCCATACCTTCTAGCTGGGAAACACACTTTAGGTATACACCAGTAGTGCTTCTTTTGTAGAGTTGCCCATTTATTATGGTGTAACCCTTTGCTCGTCGTACTACTTGCTGTCTTTCGACTTTGTCGTTGGGCAAAGTTCCGTGTTCGAGGTATTCCATGAACGGTTTTGTCCAAGCCGGAGGGACCTTAGTCACCATGTTGATGAAAGAGTCAGCTCTATCCGGGTTGTCGATGTCGGCTCCCTTCATGGATGGTGTGCGCAGGTGCTCTAGGAAAACTCCTGGCGGAATGCGCTTGCGCCCTGATCCTATCTTAGACAGCAGATCAGCCGCCTCGTTTTGTTCCCTAGGCACATACTTAACTTCTTATCCCAAGAAGCTCTTAGCTATCTCGTCCACTTCGTCTCGATATGCCACCATCATAGGGTTCCGTGCATTCCAGGTGCCAGCCACCTGCTGGGCAACCAAGTCGGAATCTCCACAGCAAACTATGTGCTTGATGCCAATATCCTTGGCTACACGTAGTCCGTGAATGAGTGCTTCATACTCTGCCATGTTGTTTGTAGCCTCGAAGTGGATCTGCAGAACGTAGTGTAGCTTGTCTCCTGTTGGTGACTGTAGCAATACACCAGCCCCGAGCCGTTGAGCAGCTTTGATCCGTCAAAGTGCATCACCCAGTACTCTGGTTCTGGCAACGGAGTAGCGTCTGGCATCTCCGTCCAATCTGCAACAAAATCCGCCAAGGCTTGTGATTTGATAGTGTCACGTCTCTTGTAGGTGATCTCGAAGGCGGCAAGTTCAATGCCCCACTTCGCGATCCTTCCTGTAGCGTCGCTGTTGTTGATGATGTCGGACAGTGGAGTCTTGCTCACCACTGTGATTGGGTGCTCCTGAAAGTAATGCCTCAGCTTCCGAGAAGTAAGGAATACTCCATAAGCTATCTTTTGGTAGTGCGGGTAACGCTGCTTAGACTCCGTCAAGACCTCGCTCACATAGTAAACTGGTCGTTGAACTCCGTGCTCATAGCCTGGTTCCTTCCGCTCTACCACGACGATGCTGATAACTCGGTTGGTTGCCGCCATGTAAATTAACAGGGGCTCTCCAGGTTCAGGTGCTGCAAGGATGGGCGCTGAGGAAAGAATCTCCTTGAGCTGCTTCAATGTTGCATCTACTTCGTCCGTCCATGTGAATTTGTCCGCCTTCTTCAGCAACTTGTACAGCGGCAGAGCCTTCTCTCCAAGTCGGCTGACGAACCGACTAACTGATGCAACACAACCTGTTAGTCGTTGAATGTCCTTTAGGCATGTCGGACGGTTTATGTTCAAGATGGCCTTGATTTTCTCCGGGTTGACCTCGATTCCACGCTGGGAAATGATGAAGCCCAACAATTTGCCAGCTGGAACCCTGATGACGCACTTCTTAGGGTTAAGCATCATGTTGTATTTCCGGAGATTATCAAAGGTTTATTTTAAGTCGGAGATTAAGTCGTTTGACTTTTTAGACATCACCGCTATATCGTCCACATAGGCGTGAACGTTCCGACCAATTTGGTCATGAAGGCAACGTTGCATTGTCCGCTGGTAGGTAGCACCTGCGTTTTTCAGCCCAAAGGGCATCGTGACATAGCAAAACGTGTCGTACGGGGTAGTGAACGAAGTGGCCAATTGGTCCCACTTCCTCATCTTGATCTGGTGGTATCCTGAATATGCATCGAGAAAACACAAAAGTTCCGAGCCAGCCGTCAAGTCAATGACTTGGTCAATGCGAGGCAAAGCAAACGGATCTTTGGGACATGCTTTGTTCAAGCCGGTGTAATCAACGCACATTCTTAATTCATTGGTTCCCTTTTTGGGGACAAGTACAGGATTGGACACCCATTGGGTGTGAAGGACTTCTTGGATAAATCTAGCCTTAAGTAACCTAGCTATCTCTTTGCCAATGGCGCGTCTCTTCTCATCTCCAAAGCGTCGTAGAGGTTGTTTCACTGGTTTGGATTTTGGATCAATGTTTAAGCTGTGCTCGGCAAGTTCCCTAGGTATACCTTTCATGTCGACAGGTTGCCAGGCAAAGATGTCCCTGTTCTCACGGAGGAACTCGACGAGTGCGCTTTCCTATTTGGGATCCAGGTTCGTCCCAATGGCGGTGACCTTGGAGGCATCGCCTACCCCAAGTTCCACGGGCTTGGTCTCGATGGCGGCCTTGATCACAGGAGCGGAGTCGGAGATCTGCTTCTTCGACGCGGGCATCTCTGAGTCATTGACCTTGCTTTGGATCTCTTTGAATTCTTCGTTGTAGAGGACAGCTTCTACAACGGCTGCTTCGTTGATCTCGCATTCCCTTGCCTTGGTAAAGCTTCCGGATACGGTGATGATGCTGTTTAGTCCGGGTATCTTGAGCTTGTTGTAGACGAAGCATGGCTTGGCCATGAACGTGTGGAATATGTCGCGGCCAAATATGACGTGGTACACGCTTTTGAAGGGGACCACCTCGAAGGTCATGCGCTCTTGGCGGTAATTATTTACATCTCCAAAAGCAACCTGAAGTGTAATGCATCCAAGGGACCGAGCCTCCCGACCAGGCACTACGCCGTGGAAGATGGTGTTGGTCCGCCTTAGGTTTGCCTCCGTCAAGTTCATCTTTTGCAGTGTATCCAGGTACATGATGTTGATGCTGCTTCCACTGTCCACCATACACTTGGTGAACTCCACGCCGTCAATCAAGGGGTTGATGACCATGGCGTACTGGTTCTCCGTGGGTATAAGGTCTGGGTGGTCCGTCCTGTCCCAAGTTATTGGAACCTCCGACCAGCGCAGGTACTGGGGGACTGGGGGGAGAGTATCCATCAGGATCCTCAGAGAGGTCTTCTGTTGTCGGACGGTAGGGGTACCAAGGAAAGTGTGGTAGACTGGGGCCTTCTTCGCGAAGGGGTTCTTGCCTTTGTCGTCACTCTTGGCGGCGTGCTTTGGTTCAACGTCTTTGTCCATGTCACTTGAATCCTTGGACTCCTCCTCCTTCTTCTTCCCCTTGCCCTTGACGCACGGTCTGTTCTTCCGACTTTGCTTGTAGCCGGACTCCGGGTCTTCCTTGAGGTCGTTGACGAACTTGCAGTGTCGATTGGTATGGGTGGCTTTGCCGTTGACGTCGAGGTGTATGAGGCATGGCATATCACGGTACTACTCGTAGGTTTGGGGAACACGGAGCGGCGCCGAGGTGGTTTCACTTCCTCGTTGCTGCCCACGACCAGCTCCCCTTCCTCGGCCACGTTGTCTGCCCTCTCCTCGTCCTGCAAAAGTCATAGCGACCATGTCGGTAGATTCCTTTTCTTCTGGAGCAATCTTCCGCTTTGTACTGTTGTTCCTCTGAGCTTGAGTTGGAACGGCCGTTGCCGGCAAGGAGCCACGAGCATCGTCGTCGGCAACTGCGAACTCACTAGCCAACTGAATCATCTGGTTCAAGTCAAGCTGGTGATTGTCCTGCAAGCGCTTCAGCTTATGTCGGAGCAACGTGCCCCTTTCCAACCCATCGATGAAGGCGGCCATGGCGGTCTGAGCGTGCACTCCTGCACAGGAATTCTTCATGTCCAGCCAGCGGGAGAGGTAGGCGCGAGATGTCTCGTCTTTCTCTTGCACGCACCGCTGTAGATCGCCCACGGTGCAGGGACGCTTGTATGTACCCTCAAAGTTCTTGGTGAACGCTTCTTGCATGTCCAACCAGTTGTAGATAGATTTCTCCGTCAAGTCGTCGATCCATTGACGGGACGTACCCGCCAACATTAGTGGGAGGTACTTGACGGCGACATTGGGGTTGCCTCCGGCAATCTCCACCGCGTTGCCGTAGTCCTGCAACCATGTGGCTGGCTGGCGGTGCCGTCATAGGGCTTGATGGTCTTGTCAATCTGGAAGCCTTTGGGGTAATTTGCAGACCGTATTGTAGGTCCAAAACAACGTGGTCCCAGGTATGGTCCTTCCCGGGCCTCATGGATCTTATCGATCCGCGAACGTGCATCGTATGGCTCCGGGTTCTTCTTCTTCTTGTCAACAGGGGATGGGCCGCGTGAATGACGCGGGCCTCCTCCGCCATGGTGACTGCTTGGTGGTGACGGAGGCGGAGGTGGCGGTGGGTTAGCCTTCTTGCTATTACCCTCCTGCGACGCCTCACGCCTGTCACGGTTTCTTGTCGGACGCGGAGGGTCATGGCGCGACCTGCTCTTATGTCCTTCGTTGCGCTTTTCGTCATGACGGGTCTGCTCCGCGTTGTCGCGGATGACGATGCCACACTGCTTTGGTAGGGGCATGTCCGTACGATGGTGAGCTTTGTAATCTTCGCAATGTCGGGGAGACCGGGGCGGTGGCGATGGGCGACGAGGTCGGGCCTTTTCTCCGTGGTCGGAGGATATTGGGATAGCATCCTTCCTGTTGCGTGCGTCCCTCTGTCTTCGTTCTGAGGAACCCGTCTGGGACCCGACATCAAGAGGAAATATGTCCCTTGGCGGCTTGTACTGGCTAGACTGGCAGATCGATGGGTTAGACTCAAGCCTCTGAGAGGTGGCATTTTCCTGCTGCTTTACCACCTTGGCCACTAGGTCGTAGACCTGTTCCACTGCCTCAGGCGATCTATCCTGCTCCAGAAGGGTCTTGGCGACGGCGAGGTTAAGTAGTGGGGTGGGCATCACCTGCTTGCCTTCACTATCAATGTATGGTTTGGCCTGTGCCGGCTTAGAGGGAGCCCATCCTAGGTTGCGCCGTACGCCAGGATCGTTGATGACGCGAGCTGGAGCTTTCTTAGCCTTCTGCTGCTGTAGCAGTGTCTTGTACTTGGCCTCCATTGCTCTAGCTTTCTCTATGGACTTCTACGCGTTGACCAGATCTCGATCTAGTTTAGCGCCTTGCTCCGCGATGGCTTGTGCTTCCTCCAGCAGCTGCTGGCGCTTCTCGTCAAGATGGGTCACGTTCCGGATATGAGCAACGGTCAGTGGCTCGATGAGGAGATTGCCGTACATCACTCTATCAGCTGGAGTAACTTGGGCTGCTGCAGACGTAGATGCTGGAGGCGGCAAGTTTGCGGTGTTGTTGTTGCTCGGGCAGGTGTCGAGTTCCTGCGGCTCCTGCACTGGGTTAGGCGGAGGAGGCATGACTTTTGCGCGATCATCGTCAGCAGCAATAAGTGGCCCCTTCCCCTTTTCCAGCGCCGTAGACGGAGCTCGTCCGGGTTGATCTTCATCCATCACCGTCCCAATGGTGAAAAACACCCCTCGGGACGCGACGGCGTTGTTGGCCTGCTCGTCGCGCGAATACTCCTTCATCTCCTGCATAGCGGACTCTAGCTCTTCTGGACTAAAGTCTATCTCCTCTGAATCTGCACTGAAATCAGCGTAAAGTGCGTCAATGACAATGTCGGAGGGTGCTAGGACTTCCTCGATGATGGGCGGTGGAGGTGCAACAGGCTCGTCGATGACTGGAGGTGGTGGTGCTGCTACGACGATGGCGGCCGGAGGCGGTGGTGGCGGTGGCTGAATTGGAGGGGATCCGTCAATGAGCGCAACCGCTGTCTGAGCTGCCGCTTCGGCCTCCGCGTAGTTGTTGACGGTGCTCACCATCTCTTCGAGGGTAAGGCGTCCTGTTGCCTGCTGCCGTATTAAATAATGTCGGAGAAGCGTGCCGTGGTCCAGTCCTTCCACGAAGTGATACAAAGCGTTATCATCGGAATAGTGGGCTAGGTCGGCTCGTATATGGAGCCACCTGGATAGGTAATCGCGGGGGGTTTCGCCCTCTCTCTGAACGCAGCGCGCCAGATCGAAGATGGTAACCACGCCGACGAACTTGGATCTCTGTTGTCCAGACGCACGAACTAAGCCGGCGGATTTGCAGTGATCTTCCACCTTTATATCCTACACAGGGGCGGTTTGGGTGGGCCTTGGATTTTTCCGATCTTTGCCGACAAACTCCGAAGAGAGATCTGACATCGACCCTTCCGCGAACGTATCCTGACCGTAGGCGGTCCGTGTGGGTCTTGATGCTCCTCCGACTCCCAGGGAACTAGTGCCTAAGTTGGTTTCGCCGATGAAGAGGTGGATGTCTCCGATCGGAACGATCGAACACCGCGTAGGGTTCGTCTTCGCCGGGATCCAGAACTCGTTGGGAGGGACGATCGGAACGTTGCCGGAGAAGAGAACACGGCCGATGGCTACGGTTTTGCCGATTCCCGCGAAGACCTTGGTCCTCGCCCGCTGAAGAGCCTGAAGCGCCTCTTGACCCACGGTGGGCGCCAACTGTCGTGGTTTTGCCGATGAGTATGCCATGGAGGGGTCCTCACAGTGCGTGTTTAGAGACGTGGGTAAGGCGGACGGTTGACGGGTGCGAGGTAACACAACTTACCCAGGTTCAGATCCCACAATGGTGGCGGAATCCTACTCCTGCTATAAATCACTATAAGGGCAATACGCCGAGTTACAGAGATAGGTTCGTTGTGCGAGGTTGTATGAATCGATACTAGGTTATGCCATAAAGGCTCCCATAGGCCCGACTTATATAGTCGCCAGGTCCTAGGGTTACAGGGAAAAGTCCTAGCCGGACAGGTTACAGAGTCCTACACCGTCTATTACTAGTCTTGTGTATCTTGCACTCCAAGGCTCCGGGTACGCTGGTGACTCCACCGTAGCCTTCCTTTATATGTCATGGGCCTCCCTTCTGGATCCACCTAACTGGGCCGCCCAGCAGGCCATAGGCCATGCTACCGACTATGGGCCACCCGGGTTAGTCGGATAAGAGACATGCTATAAGGATACCAATATAGCACATCCCCAACAGATTTCTTTATCTACTTAATTGCTGGATAACTAAATAAATGATTCCTAGATTTGGCTAGGAAGATGATATTCTTTTATTTGGGCTGATGTGATTGTTTCATTTAGCAAGGCTTTTGCTTACTAGCTACCACTGTGGCGCCTCCATGGGAGTGTGCATATTGGTTTCCTTGTATGCATAATCTGCTATGGTTAGTGGTTTTACTTTATAAGATTATATGCCTTGTGATGCAATGATGAAACAATATGGTGAATTATTTTCTTGCCAATGATGTGAAAACTGAGGCTACCATATGATAGAGAAACAGATGCTATGGTTGGCCTCTTATGTGCTCTGTGATGATCCTTACATCCAGGTGTATGTAGATTTGAGGGCTATTCTTTGCACTACTATTTGCTCCTATCAAAATCTAATAAGAACATATTTGACTTACTATCCTTGTTGATAGTAAACAAAGTATACAATTGATTCCTAGAGACCTCTACTAGGAAAATGATAAATATGCTTTAGCCAAAATATCTTAGTGACCATTTAGTGTGAGGATACACTAATAGTTGTTGTGCATCAGACTGTCACTATGGTGCCTCCATTTTGGAGTATGCATAGTGATAAGTGGTGTTTACTTGAACTGTTGTGATCTAGATGATTTTATTTGATAAGATCATACACTTGGCCTGTGATGCAAAGGCTGAGGCATTGATCAAAATAAGAACAGATGCTATTATATGGCTCTTAATAACTCTATGATGATTTTGGCAAAGCACTTCTTTGCAATCCTGAGAGTATCACCCTAACCACTCCTCCTAGATGAAACTCTAGTTGAAGGAAATTTGAAACTGGATGAGTTGGTACCACAGCTATATTTCTACTTGAGGTTGATGGTGCAGTTTAATAAGAACATGTGATATAGTATGATTTTGGTGGTTAACCTGTGGTTTGTTGAGGTGTTGTAGCTGCTGGGCTGGTGGTGATCTTGATCAACCACCTGTTGATTTGGTGTATGCTTTCCTACCTCTTCTGAGGTATCTACTGCTGCTACTCTCCTTGGCATCTGGGCATCCTCCTTGTGCTCCTGACTTGGGCTATGGAATCTGCTATTGTTTTTCTTCTGCTGGTGCTCCTGGATCTTGTCTTTTCTTTATTATAGCTCTAGGATGGCTCCAGTTAGCAACCAGAGCTAGAAATGCGGTGAGATGATGGAGTAATATGTGTGGTTGTTATCCAGTGGTTGGCTTTGTGATTTGTGTTTTCTTGAGATGGAACTGCTAAGAACAAGAGATGTTCTTTGTGGTGTTCTTGGGCTAGCATAAGATCTGTTGGTCTAGTTGTGTATGTGAAAAGAGGTTATAGTAGTAGCTCTACTACGGGTGGGGCTTTTCCTCTACTTGTTGTTGCCTTGTGGTGTTGACAGCACATATGCATGCATGCATGTGTGAGCTGCTTGTTTGTGTGCTGCTGGTCCTGATACCTCCCCCTGTCCAGATCTTTGTGCTATGATTGTGCTTGGCTGGTTTGGTAATATCTCCAGTTTGGCTTTATCTTTGGTTTGCCAAATGGAATGGACTCTTTTACTATATTACCAAGGTGAAACTTGCCCCTTTTAGACCCATGATGTTGTGCTGAGGTCATTTGACATAATAAGAATATACTTGTTCTATTTCTGAACACTCTATGATGATCTTAAGCATATCA
Source organism: Avena sativa (assembly GCA_916181665.1). Classification (NCBI taxonomy): domain Eukaryota; kingdom Viridiplantae; phylum Streptophyta; class Magnoliopsida; order Poales; family Poaceae; genus Avena; species Avena sativa. The sequence goes on along the minus strand of OV702283.1, from coordinate 464,434,181 downwards.
TCAGTATGCTAAATCTGAGAGTAAATTACTACACTAACCCCCTTATTCATTTACTTTTGTTAGTCTATTTTTATTTGCAGAAATCAGGATCAAAGAGATAAATGAGAAGATCAATAAGAAAAGAAGAAACTTAGTTAGATCTCATTTTTTAATCTTGTTGTAATTTTCTTTTTATTCAAATGTGTAAAGATTTTGTATTATTAAGGTGTTTGTAAATATAAACTATTTATTTATTAATTCTTCCTTTGTACTTCCTAATAGTAAAAACAATGTAATATATATTGTTGTAATAAAGAATGTTGTTATTTAATTCAATTATGTAATTCCTTTTTTTCCTACTTATTTATTTCCTAATTGTAAAGACAATGTCTTATATAAAGAATTCTTTTATTTATCTATTGTAAAGTAATACTATATATATATTTATATTAATAAAGAATACTTGTTATATTATTTATGTAATCATTTTATTTCAAGTTATTAAATATTTCCAATTCTTATTTGTGAATTTTATAAATTCATTTTGAAATTCAAATACATGTTGGAACAAATTTTCCCTAAAACACAGAATTCTACAAAGGTCATGTCGAAATCTATCGCACTTGCTCTGAAGTTTCCTTCAGTACAAGAGAGATCCCGATCCCTCCATAGCTCTTTTAGTTTTGCGCGAAAATTCCCCGGATTTTCTTATGCATGAATGCAATGCACAAGCCTGTGTCCTTTCTATTTTTAGGTGCTAATCCTGGGATGTTACAGACTCCCCCTTAAAATAAACTTTGTCCTCGAAGTTCGCACCCTCTTACGTTTCCGAAGATAAAATTGACTTCTTCAGATCCTGGTGACTCTTTTAAATCCAGGATGAAGATAATTGTTGTATATTCATTCAAACTTTTCCTTGGACCCTCTTTTGATTTGAAATGAGCCAACTTCTAATCCCATTTGATGTATAAACTTCTTTTGAATCTAGCACTTTTGCCCTGGTCAGATCCTCTTGAGTGTTTTTAGTTTAGGACATCTATTTAATAAGTGTCTAAGTTTTTAGAAAGTCTCCTTAATGTAGGATTCTGGTTTATACTTTGATTAAATATAGCTTGACTCTAATATTAATCTATTTATGGTATACTTAGTCCTTATGGCTTACTTTTTAAGAATGTTTTGGCTTTCCCTAAACCTTACTCCGAATCTCAACTTCTGATGCTTCATTATTCACTCTCCCCCTTGAGATTTTCTGATGGTCTTTTGAGGAACAGATGGTATACCCACATACTTGTGAAATCGTGGTGCAAAATCTCTAACTTCTTAAATGCATGTATAAGTTAACTTATATTATTAATACTGTTTTGACTTACCACTTGCTTTATTGTGGTTGTTGTTGTTATTGACTTCATTTATGGTTTCATACTTCCGCTTTCCTGAGGATGTATCTTCTTCACCCACACCCTCCTTTGATGGTGATTTGGTGGAAGTTGTGTCTCTTCCCTCTGATGTTCCAGACAACATGATTTCTTGTGTCCTAGAACTCCACACTTGTTGCATTTCCCCTGAAATGCTCCTTTGAGTAGATGACAACCCCACTATTGGTTCTATTACTCCTGTTGTCCATCCATGAGTTAACTGCGGTTTTAGGCAGTTCCTTTTCATGTGTCCTAGTTCTCCACATTGATAACATACTATCTTAGGTTTTGGACACTCCTTCAGAATGTGGCCCCGAATTCCACAGCTGTGACATATCTTCTCTGTTTTGTATGTCATGAGTGGATTCGGACAATTCTTCATCATATGTCCTCGGACCTGACCTGTCGTGGTCTGTTTTTGAATTCTCTTTTTCTTTCTTTCAGGTGCATCAATCTCATTATCTACTTATATTTGTGCACTATCCACCAATTCCTGGAACTCCTTTGCACGCACAATCCTAAGCTGCATCTTCATAATAGCTTGTAGTCCTTTCATGAACTTCTTTTGTCGTTTCGCCTCCCTGTTTACTTTCTCACTAATATACTTGGATAAACGGTTAAACTCTCATACATGTTTCAGAACTAGAAGATTCTTTTATTCTAAATCTTCATTCTCCTTCCTTTTACCATTGTTCCGATGAACAAATTCTTCTCGAAACCTCTTTTTAAACTCAGCCCATGTATTGACACCTCCTTTCGGAATCACAAACTTGGATTTCTCCCAATACGTGGTTGCGGTTCTGGTCAATAGATAAGTTGCACAGCGCACCTTTTCTTCATCTTTGCATCCCACACTTTTAAGCTTTCGGGATGTATCCATCAACCAATTCTCCGCCTCCATAGGTTCTTCAACCATGGAAAAACTCCAGGGTTTGGTTTCTAAGAATTCCACCAGTTTAACCCTTGGACGTAATTCCTTAAATTGCTTCCCTTGCCTAACCTTTAATGTCTCCCGATAAAACTGGTTCTGCCTCTCGGTTTCAACCTTTCCTCCTTCTTCCATACTCCTCATATACTGAAGAACCTCCTCTTTGGTAGTTAAATATGGCTTTTGATTTGATTCGTCCTTTAGAATTGCCTGGTTAGCCTCCTTTTGTTGTATCACCAACATCTCATGAGCCTTCATCTTTCCAACATTAAAGTTATAATTCGCCTCTCCCTCACGCGAACCCATTTTCCCTTCTAGACCTGTACATCAAGTAAGGACTTCATGAAACATCATGCATATGCCCATAAAGTTCAAACTTCATGCACAGTCCTAGTCACACAATAAAATCTAATAAAATCCAACAAATCCAAATGTTACCTCTAGCAAACATGCATCAAAATCCTGTAGAAACAGTACTTTGAGTAAAACATCTCTTGTACTTAGACTTTGATGTTATACACTATAATTTTTTATACATATAGTGTATGGAATTCTACCGTTATATACCTATTTGTATGGCTCATAATGTTCTTTGCCTATGAAATTACACCATTTGCCCATTTGCAAAGGGATAACTTTTGGTAAAATTTGATCCGACTCTAGAGATAGTTGGTTAAATCACTCTATAATTGGTTATAATTTAATTATTCTTGGAGTTACATCCTAAACATCATTCTCACATTTCTACCCTTTGTTTCTAATCTTAACTTCCCTAAACACATTTATTATAACAACGAATAATTCTCAAATTTTAACCAGTTTCATAACCTATATAGATATACTTATACTATAATAATACTTCCTTTTCATTCATGCCACTATAAATTGGCATATTACATGGGGTTAGATAAGCATAACCCTATTTATTACTCTTAATAAGATTCTATTATTTATATAATAGCTCTTAATTAAACAAAACATTAGTTACTTCCCTTACAATAACATGTTGTTTAAGGTTTGGGGCATACTCCCCTGGTATTTACTATTAGTATAAGGATAATAACAAAGTTTTACTTCATTTCATGGCTTCTCTTAGTAAGATAACACAATGATTTACTACTCCTTTATGAGGTACTCTGACTTGGTGATATCCTACTTTCATTTAATGATAGCATAGAATAGTCTACTAGAAGATATATTGCCTTCTTACGAAATACTTGATAGGTACTTCCTAAATTAAATAGTAGATAAGTATCATTAATAAGAAAAGAAGTAATCTAAGAACTTTAATAAGGTGTGACAAGGTTATTCTCAAGTGAATATCCATCACATGTATAAGGAAATATAGCGTAGATAAGATGGATTCCTAAAATCACTATCTAACCTACAGGTTCTACCCATTTACTAGGTTTCCAACCTGAGTTCAAAGCATATGCTCTGATACCAACTGCGGTGACCCAGCATACCACAACATGGTGTAATACACTATATTCGTTGATATAACACCAATGGAACACCGTTCCATCCGCATTATATCCCTTAGAGTGGTACAATAGAAACATCGTGGGTCCAAGTCAACACTTTATATTACATATAGCATATTACAAAAGATCCAGAGAGCTTCCTCGGGTAGTGAGGAATATTATACAGGAAGAACCAGAAAGATCCACTCGGAGTTACTTTAGAAGTACTACTATTAATATGTGTATAAGGCTTGAAAGTTCTACTATAGAATTATTCTACAGAAGTAGGTTCTAGATTCTAGGAGTTTATTTCTATCCTATGCTTCAGTCTTGTCTTCGATAGATTCCGGTAAGGTCTTCGACTCCGTTGATCTCCCTTAGATATCTTCAACTCTTCAAGTGACTTATTTCCTGGAAACGTCATTGGTTTCTCCGAGATCTAGCAAGGGTTAAGAAGATACGTTGAGTACGAGCGTACTCAGCAAATCCACTAAAGAGGAGTGTTTGATGCACTATCTACAGCCACAGACCATAGGTCGTAGGCAATGCAAGTTTTCGTAAACATTTCTTCAAAGGTTGGTTTTATTCTAAAAAGCTATGTCCATCAGCCTTCACGGGTTTACCAGAACTTTCATGGAGTTCCTTTCCCGCAGCGTTCGCAGCTCCTTCCCGGAACAGGGAGTAACAAGTTACAGTTCTTACACTCTGCAGAGGTGAGTTACTTTACCCATGAGAGATCTTAGCTTTGTTGCATATCTGAGTTATAGGCTCATTCACACTTCCTTGGTATGAGGCCCAGACTAAGATCCAAGCCAATCACTGTCCTTCTCCGCGACCCCGCATACACCACAATTGTTGGATGGCCAAACTCAAGGTAGACTTTTCCCCGTATAAAATGGCTATACCTTACTTGGATACACACAATAACCATTAACACTAGATATCTGTCTTTTGTAAGCCCCGATCCATGGTAGACTTCCGCCGTATAAACGGCAATACCCACGATCTGCAACTTACAAATGCCTAGAACAGTGTCCAATGCATGCGAAAGGTAGCCGATCCAGCTGACTTCTCCGTCCCATTCCAAATCTCATGGTTAACGCGTAATATACGACGCAAGAATCACTGGGAACATTGGTTGTTAAGTCATAGATAATATGTTCCTTTACCACCGGAACTTTTATAGTAGATTATTACCTCATGGTAAATAACCTATAATCATATTATTATGAAAATAGTGTTTTCTGATCTTTTTCAAATACAGGTGATGATAACACTGGGTTTGCAAAATACTTTACAGAAAATAATCAAAGGATATGAGCAAGTGTGAACTTGCCTTTTGTGATTGCAAGATTATGCACTCACGGTCTTCGAGATAATAGAAGATCCAATATCTGAAATCAGCATCATTGGTCCGGTAAGGACTAATGTTTAAAGAAGCAGGATGCCATTATGCATAAGTAATGCTATGCAATTTTATAATTCCCAGAGTGAAACCCTTAGTATTTTGAATAAGTTGATCTTAGGTTTCTTTAAGATTGGGTTTATCTTTAAGTTTATTTCATAAGCAATGACATTAATCAGGAGCTTAAGGTTAACAATCCAAAATATACAAATACTAATAGAATAATGTGATTATGATTAATCGTTATCTGGTGATTGGGATAAAAAGTCTTTGAGTGAAGTTGTTAAGAGCTGAAGGAACTAATATAGACTTGTTTGTGTGAAGTGGCAAAAAGAATAACATTTGAAGAAACTAGTATTTAGTTAAGGTTAATTAGTCTTAAGGTTTATTAGGTTTTACATTAGGGTTTGTGATGGTTAGGAATGTGTTAAGTTATTATATTTTAATTGATGATACAAGTGACTAAAGTTAACCTTTAAAACATGAATAAACTTCAAATGAGATGTTTGTGATGGTTTAGACCAAAGTTAACTATAAAAATAAAAGTGAATTGTAAGATATCATGAGTTTTAGAATAGTATCTAGTTTTAGGGTTTTGGCAAATATGATTAAGGATGATCCCTTTTAATTTAAGTGAAAGATAAATTTAATAATATGCAAAAAAAATTAATGGAAGCATAATTAGATGATCTTATAAATTTATTTGAGTTTAGAGTCATTTTTAAGAGTGGTTGAGGAATGGATATTATTCACCCCCTTATATATGAATGATATATAATATTTATTTAAAAGGAGTTTAATTTTTAAATTTAAGATTTAAAAACATTTAAAGGCTAATAGTTATATTTAAGTTTTATTTTAATTATGGATTTAGACTTGGTAATCAAACTTTAAAGGTTTTAGTGTTTTATAAGAAAAATGGGATTATTTCTGACTTAAGAAATAATTTTAAGAATTAATAAAGTGGTTATTTCATTTGATTAAAATAAGTAATGAGTTTTATTTATCTTAAAATGTTTTTGAATAATATACATGGTATTTTTCTAGTGTAATATACATATTAAAGATCTTAAAAATGAATTTTATTTAGTGCCTTAAATATTTGATTTACATTTTATTTGTAAAAACTCTAAGTTGGTAATTTTATAAAATAGTAAAGTTATTTTATACACAAAAATTATTTTTATTTATTTTTAGGATTTTTTCCTTATTTAATGAAATTTCACTTAAGATTTAATAGTGTTTCATATTTATTTACATTTCATTAACTTAAATAGGTAAAGTTATATTTTTCTTAGGTGGATATTATTTCTGTGATAATTCTAATATATTAAATATATTTTTATGATTTTTCTATAATTTTCTATAGCTGGAAATGTTTAAAGGTTATTTTGGTAATTTATTTATTTTACTTTACTTTTATTTCTTATTTCATTTGACTTGGGCTATTTTGGGTTGGTACATGGGCTGGCCCGGCCCATCTAAGTTCGCCTGGGTCATCCAGACCACAGCCCACCCCTCTCTTCCTCTCCTCTCACCTGCATACACGGATTAACCTCTCCCCTCTTTCTCTGCTCGTCTGCGATGTCGCCGCTGCCAGCGCTGGTGCCGCTTTGGCCGGTCGCCGGCCAACTCCGGCACTGCCACCAGCCGACGAGGACCCTTTTTGCTCTCCTCCTTTAATCTTTGTCTCCCCGTTGCCGCTCGGCCTTCCCCGTATGCGCCCCTGCGAAACCCTAATTCCTCCCTGGCCGGACCGCTGTCGATCCCGGCGGTGCTGCTGCTTGGCCGTGACCCCCCTGCCGTGCTACAGATATTGTTGGGACGGCTCGGCGCGGTGCAGGCGCCTTGGTGCCCATCGTGCCGCTTCATTCGTGGCCTCTGCTTCCTCTTCGGCGAGCTAAGACTCGCCTTAGGTAGGTGCTCCTTCTACCCACCTTTCTCTCTGTGACCAGCCTTCGTGCTGATGAACTCTTCTGATATGGATTTGGGATCTCTATGGATTTAGATGTAAATTTGAGAAATCTCTGTCGTGGTTTGTAGTGACGGTTTCAGGTTGATTCAGGTTATACATAGGTTGTAAGTTTGGTATTTAACCACTAAGAATGTTGTACTAGCTCTGATGTTTAAATCTAGATGATTTAATCATCCCAAGCTTTGGGGCTAGATGAAATGGTGATGTCAGATAGAGAAATGGTGTACGTGATGCTGTGTTTACCTTAACCTGGGCTAATATCTTGGGCTTAGCTGTATTGGGGATATTTCATCCCCAGTTACTGAACTTTTATTTTAATAGGATGATTTGATTAGTTTCTGGCCATCTAGATAATAGAAAATTGGTAAGAGATGATTCCTGGATTCTTTACTAGGGAAATGATTTGAAATTCCCTCTCTGATTATTTGCAGAAAAGGTTGTGAATACCACAATGGTTAATGATCTGCATAAGTTTGCTTGCAGATGTTTTGTAATGATATACTAATGATCATCTCATGCAAAGACATGATTTTGAGCAAGCAGGAATTAAAAGAGTTAAAGTAGATTTCTTTATCTACTTAATTGTTGGATAACTAAATAAATGATTCCTAGATTTGGCTAGGAAGATGATATTCTTTTATTTGGGCTGATGTGATTGTTTCATTTAGCAAGGCTTTTGCTTACTAGCTACCACTGTGGTGCCTCCATGGGAGTGTGCATATTGGTTTCCTTGTATGCATGATTTGCTATGGTTAGTGGTTTTACTTTATAAGATTATATGCCTGGTGATGCAGTGATGAAACAATATGGTGAATTATTTTCTTGCCAATGATGTGAAAACTGAGGCTAGCATATGATAGAGAAATAGATGCTATGGTTGGCCTCTTATGTGCTCTGTGATGATCCTTACATCCAGGTGTATGTAGATCTGAGGGCTATTCTCTGCACTACTATTTGCTCCTATCAAAATCTAATAAGAACATATTTGACTTACTATCCTTGTTGATAGTAAACAAAGTATACCATTGATTCCTAGAGACCTCTACTAGGAAAATGATAAATATGCTTTAGCCAAAATATCTTAGTGACCATTTAGTGTGAGGATACACTCTAATAGTTGTTGTGCATCAGACTGTCACTATGGTGCCTCCATTTTGGAGTATGCATAGTGATAAGTGGTGTTTACTTGAACTGTTGTGATCTAGATGATTTTATTTGATAAGATCATACACCTGGCATGTGATGCAAAGGCTGAGGCATTGATCAAAATAAGAACAAATGCTATTATATGGCTCTTAATAACTCTATGATGATTTTGGCAAAGCACTTCTTTGCAATCCCGAGATTATCACCCTAACCACTCCTCCTAGATGAAACTCTAGTTGAAGGAAAGTTGAAAGTGGATGAGTTGGTACCACAACTATATTTCTACTTGAGCTTGATGGTGCAGTTTAATAAGAACATGTGCTATAGTATGATTTTGGTGGTTAACCTGTGGTTTGTTGAGGTGTTGTAGCTGTTGGGCTGGTGGTGATCTTGATCAACCACCTGTTGATTTGATGTATGCTTTCCTACCTCTTCTGAGGTATCTACTGCTGCTACTCTCCTTGGCATCTGGGCATCCTCCTTGTGCTCCTGACTTGGTCTATGGAATCTGCTATTGTTTTTCTTCTGCTGGTGCTCCTGGATCTTGTCTTTTCTTTATTCTAGCTCTAGGATGGCTCCAGTTAGCAACCAGAGCTAGAAATGCGGTGAGATGATGGAGTAATATGTGTGGTTGTTATCCAGTGGTTGGCTTTGTGATTTGTGTTTTCTTGAGATGGAACTGCTAAGAACAAGAGATGTTCTTTGTGGTGTTCTTGGGCTAGCATAAGATCTGTTGGTCTAGTTGTGTATGTGAAAAGAGGTTATAGTAGTAGCTCTACTGCGGCTGGGGCTTTTCCTCTACTTGTTGTTGCCTTGTGGTGTTGAAAGCACATATGCATGCATGCATGTGTGAGCTGCCTGTTTGTGTGCTGCTGGTACTGATACCTCCCCCTGTCCAGATCTTTGTGCTATGATTGTGCTTGGCTGGTTTGGTATTATCTCCAGTTTGGCTTTATTTTTAGTTTGCCAAATGGAATGGACTCTTTTACTATATTACCAAGGTGAAACTTGCCCCTTTTAGACCCATGATGTTGTGTTGAGGTCATTTGACATAATAAGAATAGATCCTATACTTGTTCTATTTCTAAACACTCTATGATGATCTTAAGCATATCATCGGTATGCTAAATCTGAGAGTAAATTACTACACTAACCCCCCTTATTCATTTACTTTTGTTAGTCTGTTTTTTTTTGTTTTGCAAAAATCAGGATCAAAGAGATAAATGAGAAGATCCAGAAGAAAAGAAGAAACTTAGTTAGATTTCATTTTTTAATCTTGTTGTAATTTTATTTTTATTCAAATGTGTAAAGATTTTGTATTATTATTGTGTTTGTAAATATAAACTATTTATTTATTAATTCTTCCTTTGTACTTCCTAATAGTAAAAACAATGTAATATATATTGTTGTAATAAAGAATGTTGTTATTTAATTCAATTATGTAATAAAAACTATATATATATATATATTTATATTAATAAAGAATCCTTGTTATATTATTTATGTAATCATTTTATTTCAAGTTATTAAATATTTCCAATTCTTATTTGTGAATTTTATAAACTCATTTGAATTTCATATTTGAAATTCAAATACATGTTGGAACAAATTTTCCCTGAAACACAGAATTCTACAAAGGTCATGTCGAAATCTATCGAACTTGCTCCGAAGTTTCCTTCAGTACAAGAGAGATCCCGATCCCTCCATAGCTCTTTTAGTTTTGCGCAAAAATTCCCCGGATTTTATTATGCATGAATGCAATGCACAAACCTGTGTCCTTTCTATTTTTAGGTGCTAATCCTGGGATGTTACATGGGTTACCCAGCGGTGCATCCAGCACATAGGTCAAATTACCAGCATTGAGGACAATCCTCAAATTGTGGAACCAGTCCGCGAAGTTGCATCCATTGTTTTTCAACTTTTCTTTCTCTAGGAACGCACTAAAATTGATGGTAGGGGCCGCCATTGATCTATAACATATTTGCAATAGTTTAGACTAAGTTTATGACAAATTGAGTTCTAATTAATAGTTAAATTAATCTAGTTGAACTCCCACTCAAAACAATATCCCTCACATTGTTTTAGTGATCACACAAACCAAATCCACCACATCAAAACCGATCATCACTAGAGTTGATGTAGCTTCAATGGCAAACAATCAACATGTTCATCATATCTACTATATGAATAATGTTTTACCTTTCGGTGATCCATGTTCCGAGACCATGTCTGTACATGCTAGGCTCGTCAAGATCAAACCTTAGCTTCCGCATGAGCAATCTGGCTTGCTCACGTTGTATACACTCGCAGAATCTAACACACCCGATCATCACGTGGTGCTTCGAAACAACGAGCTTTAGGAACGGTGCTTACTAAGGATGAACACTTTATAACTTGAAATTTTTGTGCTTGAGGGATCATCTTATAATGCTACCGTTGCGAAATAAGCAATACAAGATGCATAAAAGGATTAACATCACATGCAATTCATAATATGTGATATGATATGGCCTTTCTTCTTGTGCTTCTGATCTCCATCTTCAAGCACGAACATGATCTCCATCATCACCGGTATGGCGTCAAGGTCAATGGCGCCGCTTCATGGTTGTCGTCCACCAGCATCAACTATTACAACTACTTTGAATAATAGACACACGGGTCTTAACAGAATTAAAAGACAACCATATGGCTCCTGCCGGTTGCCGACTTACAATAAGGAACATTGCATACATCATATATAATCACAATCATGGCCATATCACATCATAGCACACCCCTGCAAAACAAAGTTAGACAACTCTAATTTTCTTTGCATATTTTACGTGGTTTGGGGCTTTCAATAAGTGTCGTTCTAACTTACGAACAAGAACCACAAAGTTGATGCTTGAACTATCAAGTGTCCGTTGTAAATTGAATATATACTATGATGGGAGAGACAGACACCCACAAAGCCACTTATGCAATGCAAGTTGCATGTCAAGCGTGGAGCAAGTCTCATGATTGATGTCATGTAAGGTTAGCCCGGGCCGCTTCATCCCATCATACCGCAAGATGCAAAGTACACAAAAAGCAATTGATAATAAAAGCACCACCGCCCACAATGACCATTGTGTTCTACTTGTGCAACAAATCTACATATAGAAACGGCTCTGATACCACTATTGGGGTTCGTAGCATGGAAAACAAAAAAATTCTACCGAATGCACACAAACAAGCCAAGATCTATCTACTAGATTGTAGCAACGAGTCGATAGGAGCACTCACCCTCGAAGATTCCAAAGCGGATAACGAGAGCTGATTCTCGTGGTTGATGTAGTCGTACACTTGCCGATCTCAAGATCACGTAGACGATCCTTCCGGCGCCGCGTTCCGGCAGCACTTCCGCAATCGGTCACACGTTCGGTACTCGATGAAGACCTTCCTCTCCCTTGTTCCAGCAGGCAGCGGTGGTTGTAGTTCTCCCCTCGCGATTCCGGCAGCACGACGATGTGGTGTCGGAAGTAGAGGGAAGATCCCGCAGGGCTTCGCCTAAGCCGGTGCGAGTTATGGTGGATCTAGGGTTTCCCGGTGATCTAGGGTTTAGAAGACTAGGAGGAGGATGAGGAGGTGTCGGCGGCGGCTAGGGCGGCGGCGCGACGGCGGCAGCGGTGCACGGGTGTGGGGAAGGCTAGGGCTTGTGTGTTTGGGGCAGCCCTCCCCCTCTATTTATGAAAGGGGGCAGCCTTGGGAGGGGTGGGTTTGAATCCAAACCCAAGTTGGATTGAGAGAAGGACTCCTTCCTTCTTCTACTAGGAAACCATTGTTCTAGTTTGACTTTTCAAACCTCCCGTTTGAATTTCAATCTAGAGCTTTAATTCTCTCTTGTAAATGCCCAAACCAAGCGACCTAGGATATGATCCAATCATTCCACTTACCAATGACACATTCATGGTCCATTCCCCTTCCAGTCCGGTGAACCTTCTAGAACCTCTCCGATGAAAACATCAGAATCTTTCCCGAACTCCGGAATCGGACTTTCCTTATATGAATATTATTCTCCAGACCATTCCGGATCTCCTCGTGATATCCCGGATCCCATCCGAGACTCCGAACAACATTCGGTATCCCTACTTACATTCCATATCTACTAAACAACATCGAATCCTTAAGTGTGTCTCCCTACGGTTCGTGAATTATGCGGACATGACCAAGACACTTCTCCGATCAATAACCAACAGAGGAATCTGGAAATTCATATGGATCCCACATATTTCTACGATTACTTTGCGATCGAGTGAACCACTTACATACTATACCAATTTCCCTTTGTCTTACGATAGTTTACTTATCCGACGTTTGATCGTCGGTATCTCTGCATACCTAGTTCAACCTCGTTACCTATAAGTACTCTTTTATCGTTCCCGTGATATGTGATCCCTTATGAGCCAGTCACATGCTTGCAAGCCAATTGGATGACATTCCACCGAGAGGGCCCAGAGTATATCTATCTGTCATATGGATGGACAAATCCCACTCTTGATCCATGTGCCTCAACACATACTTTCCGAACACTCAATGCCACCTTTATAGCCACCCAATTACGGTGTGGTGTTTGATGTCATCAAAGCATCCTTCCGGTGATGTTGATTAGCATGATATCATGGTCGAAGGAATTAGGTTACTATGTATCAGAAAGCTTATAGCAAATGAACTATTGAAATGACTTGATCTTTATGCTACGCTTATCTATAGGAGTATGTCCATCATACCATTCTCCTAATGATATGATCTTCTTGTTAACAACATCTCAATGTTCATGATCGGGAAGCCACGATCATCTATTAACCAACAAGCTAGTATTACAAAGAGGCTTTTACTAGGGACTCTAATTTAGTTTACAAATCACACAAGTATTAATGTTTCCGGTTTAATACTGTTATAGCATGAATGTAAACATTTATCATAAACACAAAGATATAATATTAACCACTTTTATTATTGCCTCTAGGGAATATCTCCAACAATCTTATGGTTGTGTGGCTAGCTTGATCTGGTGCTCCTCCTGATACTTCCAGCTTCTGGACTTGTCCTTGATCTAGCTCTCCACCTCCTTGTCCCGGTGGCTTGATCTTGTCCTTGCTATCCACCTAATCTACCCCCCCCCCCCCCCTTATGTCACCATCTTGGTGATATGATCTAGGGTTTAGTTGGTGTGATCTTGCTTGGCTTGGTTTGGCTGAGTGTGTTCTTGGTGTGTAAGAACAGAGAAATGGTGTTGGGTGGCTTCCCACGGCTGTGCTAATAGTTTTGTGTGTGTGGAGCTGTTGCTGCTGTGCTGACATCACACACCATGCAGTTTGGTGTGTGTGCTGCTTGTGTGTCTGCTGCACCTTGTGGATATGCTCTGGATATGAAAGTTACTTTTATCTGGTTACATTCACTTGTCTAGTGAAACTTGCCCCTCCTGTTGTTTATTGGACTTATGGCTTAAAATTATAAAAGATATAGTTCTTTCATATTGGTGAAACTTGCCCCTTAAAAGATTACTCAATGATGAACTTTGAACAGTGCACCTCACTGTCAATTCTGAAAGTAAAACATTTTTAACCTTAACTTTCTTTCTTTTAGTTTGTGTTTTTTTTGCAGGTACCAGACTTGAAGATTCAAGACTTAGAATAGGTTTTCTTTTTCTTTATAGATAGTTACCTGTAATACTTCTCTTATTCAATTGTAATCTTTATTTCATTCTTTTGTACTTTTTATTTTATTCTTTTGTAATAAAGATTGTACTATTACTCAATATATAAAGATTATTCTTTTATTTAATTACTATAGTAAAGATTGTTGATCATTTTTATAAGTTACATTTTTGTAACTTATTTATTGAATAAAATTATGGAATAAATATTTATTTTATTGATTATGTTATTTATTTAAAGTTTGAGCTACTAATTACCATCTCTTGACTAAATCAAAAATACTCAAACATAAATCTAAATCCTTTTGAATTATAAATCCAACACTCAAATTTAAATTCAAATTTCATTTCCCAAAGCACACTAACCGACAAAGATTCTATCAAAGTTTATAACAATCATCCTCCAAGACTATACCTGATCTCAAAGCATGAAAGAAACTTTGATCACTTTAGGTTTTTATTTGGCGAAAAATTTACCCACATTTTTACAGATGAATGCATGCAATTTCACAGATTCCTAAATCTACCCTTCGTTGGTTCCTAAATGCTGGGATGTTACATTGGGCGACAACCAGATCCAGGTCCGCCCGGCCCAGATCCATCCACCCTCCGGTGACCAAGGGCCCCGGCCGGTATGATGACTCGGTTCCACTTGTCATGAGCATGGAGATGCTATTCCAACTTACATAGATTCGGCTAAAGAGTTTAGCGAGTCGGATTGACCCATATTGAGGTACAACGAACAAGTTGTCATTTGTATATCTCAATCAATGTAATCCTTAGACCTGAGGTTGTTGCATAGTCCGAGTTGAGGATCACCGACTTAGGTTTTGTCAAACGCTGATCCGTAACTGGGAAGTTATAAAGGCAGGGTTCGGTTCGACTGAGAATCAAGCTGCGTGATGTGAATAACCAAGATGGGATTTTGCCCCTCCACTTGGAGAGATATTCTCTGGGCCCTCTCGTGAGATATGATTCGGAAAGCATGGCCATGCACGACTCGGTTAAGTGTTAACCGAGGCGATCGACTAAGAGTTAGTCGGGTGAATCACTTATCTCGGATCGAGAAGAGATTCGGACTATTTAAGGGATGACAATTATTCGCCTATAGTATGACGAGGTATATCATGAGGCAAAAGGGACTCGGACATAAGTCGCATAGGAAAGGCAAGTCGTCATGACTCTTTGGTACTTGGGAGTCGGCACGTTCTGCTAGGAGCCGCTACCGACTGATCGATTGAGAGTCGGACTCCAATCGTGTCCAAGTAGCCATGAGCCTGCGGGGTCACACACTTAAGAGCGGGAGCAAGTTCGGATTGGATCTGAACCTATAATATGGTTGGGTTGGACCTAAACCGGATTAGGACTGAGTTAGTGAGTTGGACTCACGGTGACTAGTGTTATATGGGCTTTAGTGAATGGGTCGCGCGAGCAGAGCCCACGTTCACTCCCTATATATAGTGGAGCACCGTAACCCAGAAAGGTTAATCGTTGTTCGGTTAGGTCATTCCATGTGTTGGAAACCCTAGCTCCACAGCAGTCATGCGCCGTTCTGAACCTAGCAGTTCGCCGCCGGTGCTCCTCCTTGTACGTGTGGATACCAGCAGAGGTGCTGTGCGATCAGCACCAGGACGATCGGATCGTGAGGACTGCACTGCATCAACTGACGCGCTTCATCAGTAATACGCAACTGCGCGTCTAGTGGTAAACCTCGTGGCCTTCTACCTCAGCTAGATCTTGGGTTCACCACGTTAGAGGAAAAGTTTGGTTTTATCTCTACATGGTCCAACAGTGGTATTAGAGCGATAGGTTCTGGTTTTAGGCTCGAGATCTCGTATATATGATATGCGGTAGGCTGTAGATGAGATCTATGTGCTGTTTTGGTGGTCGATCTATGAGATAGATCGGTTTTGTACGAGGTTGATTGGATCAACTGTACTCGGGGAATGGTAGATCTGATTTTCGTGATCATACTGCTAAGGTCGTGGAACGACATACCCCTACCGGCCGGCTTTCGCCATCGGGGTAGACTGTGACACGTAAATCCAGAAGCGGTGATCGAAGATCAAAGAGTTTGATCGAATCGGAACGATGGTCGGAATCCATGTTCGGATCGTAGATGATATCTACATTTTCGCAAAAATCGTCGGGCGCTGCCCGCACCCGCGAGGGGCGCTGCCCCTTTGATCCCCGCCCGCTATCCGGCTAGCGGGACCGCCGGCTTCGCCTTGTCGTAGCGCCTTAGATGTCATTGCGAGTTTCACAATGCCGGTAGATATTGTATCTATGCATAACTTGTTTTTGTAGGAAGTTGTGAATGGTATGGTTCATGTGCATGTGATGTATGTGTGTAATCCATACGTGATCTGCGAATCACGGTTTTTGTCAGCCGGCTGGAGCCTAGGTGCTGTCATTTTACTGTATAACGACCTGAGTGTCGGATTCTCCATGTAATTTACTTTACTAAGCTAGTGTAGCTGTTTGGAGAACCCGTAAGGCATGCAAGGCGTTGTACATGTCGGCGACATGGAGTAAGACGACAAGTGACAAGAATTGGCACGAGTCAGATTACAGGCTTTATGTAGATGGAGATCGGCATGAAGAGAGCCATACCATTTCACATTATAATTGCTCTATTTTGTGTTATTGTTATGTCTCAGTTTTACCTCTATTAGATAGTCGGTAAAATTTAATCCCTCAAAGAAGGTCTAGTCGGTTTTCCCGCCAGTGTTTGCACCATCACAAGTCGGACATTTTTGGTAGTGGGCTCATAAAATTGAGGTGCTGCCAATTCTTTCCGACTAGGTGGGTTCGAGTCGGACTCTTACTGCAAAAACACTCGGTAAGCTAGACGGGTCTATCACAACGGTTGTGGGACTCGGGGAAAATTCGGATGGGAGCCAGGGCATGTGATGCCACCCATCCAACAGGAGTCGTATGAGATACGATCGACAAGGAGTTGTCTACCTAGATCACTTGGCGGCTAGCGGTGATGCTAAAGCTCACTAGCCGACTTGCTTATTTAGGATCCTAAATCACTAAGCAACCATCGGAGGGGTGTTGGTTCTAGTGGGAGCATAAAATATTAAAATGTTTAATATGCCTGCTCTTTTTTGAATACATGTCTTAAGTGTTTTGCATATTTTCTGTTGTAGATCATGGCACCAAGTAGCAGTCACTCTCAGATATCCGGTTTTGCGTTGAGAACCATTCTTGAGAACGATAAACTGAACGACACTAATTTTACCAACTGGTATCGAAATCTGAGAATTGTTCTCAAACAAGAAAAGAAGGACCATGTCCTAGACAACCCACTTCCATATGAGCCAAATGAGAATGCGACTGCCGCTGCCACCAATGCCTACCGTCGGGCTAAGGATGAGTCCACGGATATTAGCTGTCTTATGCTTGCTCACATGGAACCAGACTTGCAAAAGCAGTTCGAGCATGTTGAGGCCTACGATATGATCGAAAGCCTCAAAAGTATGTTCTAGGCTCAGGCGAAGACTGAGAGGTATCAAGTCTCTCAGGCTTTGCTGAGTTGCAAGCTTAAGGATGGTGATCCACTGAGTCTGCATGTGATCAAAATGGTTGGTTATGTGCAGTCTTTGGAGAGGCTTGGCTACCCTATTAGCGAAGAGTTCGCTACGGATATAATTCTGAACTCTCTTCCTAGTGCATATGGGAAGTTCATTTCGAACTACCACATGCATGGTATGGATAAGAAGCTCACTGAATTGCATGGGATGCTCAAGCAGGCAGAGGCGGATCTCAAGAAGGGTACCAGTCAAGTGTTGATGGTGCAGAATAAGGCTAAGTTCAAGAAGAGTTCTTGGACTAAGAAGAAGGCTAAGTCAGGAGGAAAGCAGGCTCAGGACCCGGTCCCAAGAGCTTCCTCAGGGACTAAGCCATCTCCTTCAGCCAGATACACTTGCTTCTACTGCAAGGCGGATGGCCACTAGAAGAGGAACTGCAGCAAGTACTTGGCCGACAAAGCCAAGAGTGGAGGTATGACTTCCGACTCAGGTACACTTGTTTGCAATGTTATAGACATATATCTTGCTGATGCACCTAATAGTTCTTGGGTATATGATACCGGATCAGTTATTCATATCTGCAACTCGTTGCAGGGACTGGTAAGAACTAGGAGCATAGCAAGAGGCGAGGTTGATATTCGAGTCGACAACAAAGCAAGAGTTGCTGCGTTGGAAGTCGGCACGATGCAACCTCATTTACCTTTCGGATTCATTATGGAACTGAATAATTATTATTATGTTCCAGTGCTCAGTCAAAACATTATTTCTGATTCATGTTTGATGAGGCAAGGCTATGAGTCGAATATCAAGAATAATGGTTGTTATTTGTATTTGAATGATATGTTTCACGGCTTTGCACCCGTCCAGGACGGGTTATTTATTTTGAATCTTTATGGTGAGTCGGTTTATAACATAAATGTTAAAAGGTTGAAACCAAATGATCTGAATATGACTTACTTTTGGCACTGTCGGCTTGGTCATATAAGTTGGAAACGCATGAAGAAGCTCCATGACGATGGACTCCTAACTTCGTTCGACTTGGAGTCGTTCGAGACATGCGAATCTTGCCTACTTGGCAAAATGACCAAGACACCTTTTGCAAAGAGTTGCGAAAGGGCGTCCGACTTGTTGGGTCTAGTACATAGTGATGTATGTGGACCAATGAGCACGACAGCCAGGGGTGGTTATGAGTACTTCATTACCTTCACTGATGATTTGAGTAGGTATGGATATATCTACTTGATGAAACATAAGTCGGAAGCCTTTGAAAAGTTCAAAGAATTCCAGAATGAAGCACAAAATCAACTCGGCAAGAAAATAAAGTTTCTTCGGTCGGACTGAGGAGGTGAGTACATGAGCCATGAGTTTGATGACCATCTGAAAAGTTGTGGAATAGTTCCTCAACTTACTCCGCCAGGAACTCCGCAAAGGAACGGCGTTTTGGAAAGGCGGAATCGAACCTTGTTGGACATGGTACGATCAATGATGAGTCAGACAGATCTGCCTTTATCATTTTGGGGTTATTGTCTAGAAACAGCGGTGTTCACACTAAACAGAGTACCATCAAAATCGGTAGAGAAGACACCGCATGAGATGTGGACAGGCAAAAAGCCGAGTTTGTCTTTTCTTAAGATTTGGGGTTGTGAAGCATTTGTCAAGCGACTTCAGTCGGACAAGCTTATAGCCAAGTCGGATAAGTGTATTTTCGTGGGGTATCCGAGGGAAACCTTGGGTTACTACTTATACAACCGAGAAGAGGGCAAAGTGTTTGTCGCTCGGAACGGTGTCTTCCTTGAGAAAGAGTTTCTCAGTCGGGGAGTAAGTGGGAGCACGGTGCAGCTCGAAGAAATTCGAGAGGAACCGTCTAGTGGCAAGTTGCAAAAACCTTGGAGGTTGAGCCGGTCGTGGGAGCTGAGCCGGCAGCAGCACCTGTACTACGAAGATCGGCAAGATTACGAAGTGTTCGTGATGTGTTACTGTTAGACAGTGATGAGCCGACAAATTATTCGGAAGCGATGGTGGGATATGATTCCGAGTCATGGCTTGGATCCATGAGATCCGAGATAAAGTCCATGGATGAAAATCAAATTTGGAACTTGGTTGATCTGCCAGACGGTGCAAGACCCGTCGAGTGCAAATGGGTATTTAAGAAGAAAACTGATATGGATGGAAATGTTTCAATCTTTAAAGCACGTCTTGTCGCGAAGGGGTTCCGACAAGTTCAAGGAGTTGATTACGACGAGACTTTTCTCGCCCATAGCGATGCTTAAATCAGTTCGGATCATGTTAGCTATAGCGGCCTATTTCGACTACGAGATATGGCAGATGGATGTCAAAACGGCTTTCCTTAACGGAAATTTAACCGAGGACGTGTATATGATACAACCCGAGGGTTTTGTCGATCCGGCTAATGCTGACAAAGTATGTAAACTTAAGAAATCCATTTATGGGTTGAAGCAAGCATCTCGGAGTTGGAATATTCGCTTTGATGAGGTAGTCAAATCGTTTGGCTTCATCAAGAGTGATCATGATTCTTGTTTGTACAAGAAGTTTAGTGGGAACAAAGTAAATTTTCTAATCTTATATGTGGATGACATATTACTGATTGGAAATGATGTCCAGATGTTGCAAGAAACCAAGGAATCATTGGAAAGTAGTTTCTCAATGAAAGACTTGGGTGAGGCAACATACATCCTCGGAATCCGGATCTATAGAGATAGATCAAGGAGGCTCATTGGATTGAGTCAGAGTACTTATTTGGACAAAGTGTTGAATAAGTTCAACATGGAATCGTCTAAGAAGGGGTTCTTACCGATGTCCCATGGTGTAAAACTTAGCAAGACTCAGTGTCCTTCGACAACTGATGAGCGAAGTCGAATGAGTGTGATTCCATTTGCTTCTGCAGTCGGATCCATCATGTATGCCATGATTTGTACTAGGCCGGATGTTTCCTATGCTCTA
Organism: Avena sativa; assembly: GCA_916181665.1. NCBI lineage: Eukaryota > Viridiplantae > Streptophyta > Magnoliopsida > Poales > Poaceae > Avena > Avena sativa. The sequence continues at coordinate 464,413,696 of OV702283.1, read as the reverse complement.
AGTGTTGTGAGCAGATACCAGGCTGATCCTGGAGAGATCCACTGGACAGTGGCTAAAAATATCCTAAAGTACTTGAGAAGGACTAAGGATATGTTCTTGGTTTATGGTGGTGAAGATGAACTCAGTGTAAAGGGTTTACGGATGCGAGTTATCTTACCAACTCTGATGATTCTCGTTCGCAATCTGGATACGTGTTTATTATAAACGGATGTGCTGTGAGCTGGAAGAGTTCCAAGCAAGAGACTGTGTCTGCGTCTACAACAGAGGCTGAGTATATTGCCGCCTCGGAGGCAGCAAAGTAAGCTGTTTGGATGAGGAATTTCCTCATGGATCTTGGTGTGGTTCAGGGCTCGTCCAATCCGTTGGACGTGTATTGTGACAACAATGGTGCTATTGCACAAGCCAAGGAACCTAGATAGCACCAGAAGAACAAGCACATACTCATGCGGTACCACCTGATTCGCCAATTCGTGGATCAGGGTGATATCAAGTTATGCAAGTTAAACACGGATGCAAATATTGCGGATCCGTTGACAAAGCCATTACCACAGCCGAAGCATGAGGCGCACCTGAGAGCCATGGGCATTAGATGCTTAGACATGTGATGTTAGAAGATTGACTAGTGCAAGTGGGAGACTGTTGGGAATATGCCCTAAAGACAATCATGTATGATGAGATTTCCCATTGTATTCATAAAGATATTAAGTAGTCCTTGTATAAACATCTGATGTGTATCATTGAATATGTGATTCGGTTGTGGAACTATGCATTCATGTTGTTTGTACTAAATATCCTTGGTCATCGAAGTTGTGCTGGACACACAACTTAGACCAATGTGAAAGTTGGCTTGATGACTCGGTTCCACTTGTCTTGAGCATGGAGATGCTATTCCAACTTACACAGATTCGGCTAAAGAGTTTAGCGAGTCGGATTGACCCATATTGAGGTACAACGAACAAGTTGTCATTTGTATATCTCAATCAATGTAATCCTTAGACCTGAGGTTGTTGCATAGTCCGAGTTGAGGATCACCGACTTAGGTTTTGTCAAACGCTGATCCGTAACTGGGCAGTTATAAAGGCAGGGTTCGGGTCGACTGAGAATCAAGCTGCGTGATGTGAATAACCAAGATGGGATTTTGCCCCTCCACTTGGAGAGATATTCTCTGGGCCCTCTCGTGAGATATGATTCGGAAAGCATGGCCATGCACGACTCGGTTAAGTGTTAACCGAGGCGATCGACTAAGAGTTAGTCGGGTGAATCACTTATCTCGGATCGATAAGAGAGTCGAACTATTTAAGGGATGACAATTATTCGCCTATAGTCTGACAAGGTATATCGTGAGGCAAAAGGGACTCAGACGTAAGTCGCATAGGAAATGCAAGTCGTCATGACTCTTTGGTACTTGGGAGTCGGCACGTTCTGCTAGGAGCCGCTACCGACTGATCGATTGAGAGTCGGACTCCAATCGTGTCCAAGTAGCCATGAGCCTGCGGGGTCACACACTTAAGAGCGGGAGCAAGTTCGGATTGGATCTGAACCTGTAATCTGGTTGGGTTGGACCTAAACCGGATTAGGACTGAGTTAGTGAGTTGGACTCACGGTGACTAGTGTTATATGGGCTTTAGTGAATGGGTCGCGCGAGCAGAGCCCACGTTCACTCCCTATATATAGTGGAGCACCGTAACCCAGAAAGGTTAATCGTTGTTCGGTTAGGTCATTCCATGTGTTGGAAACCCTAGCTCCACAGCAGTCCTGTCGCCGTTCCGAACCTAGCAGTTCGCCGCCGGTGCTCCTCCTTGTACGTGTGGATACCAGCAGAGGTGTTGTGCGATCAGCACCAGGACGATCGGATCGTGAGGACTGCACTGCATCAACTGACGCGCTTCATCAGTAATCTGCAACTGTGCGTCTAGTGGTAAACCTCGTGGCCTTCTACCTCAGCTAGATCTTGGTATCACCACGTTAGAGGAAAAGTTTGGTTTTATCTCTGCGTGACCCAACACTAGCAGCCAGCGCTCCCGACTACCGGCCTTCCTCCACGCCATATCCCTACCGCTGTGGTAGTAGGATATCCGGGGCCGCCCCGTGGAGCTTAACCCGCATCCAGGGGAGGGTGAGCATCGCGGAGTGCGAGCGCCGCTGGAGGGAGGGCCGGGGCACCAAGCACAACGACGTGTCCCTCCCCATCGGCTGGCACCTCAACCGGGACCGTGTCCCAGTGCCGCCCGTGCCCAAGGCGGGCAAAGGGCTGGAGGAGGAGATCCGCCGCCGGATCAGGGGCCTCCCGCCGGCCCAATGGTGGGATGTCGCCTACCACTCCGAGGCGTACTGGAAGGAGTTCCTAGAGTGGGAGCCACCACCATCCGCCGCGACCTGCAGCCGGGGGAGGTCTACCCCGTCGCCGACATCGACTCGGACGAGGAGGGCGCCGTCAACCACTTCGACGCCGAGCTCGACAACGACGAGGAGGAGGACGACGATGCCATCGTGTCAAGCAGGAGGCGGTGGACGACGTCGTCGTGAACCGTGAACCTGCCTCCGGAGTACCGCGAGGTACTAGCGCGGGGCTACGACGAGGACGTCTTCACCCAGCAGGCCATCGCGGCCAGCACGCGGGAGGAGGAAGCCCAGTGGGTCGACTTCGAGGAAGCCGCCCAGCTCACCGGCCTAGTGGCGCAGACGAACGCCCAGCATCCTCTGCCGCCTCCGATGCTGGGATGGGCACCACTGATCGCGCCGGAGGTGGGGATGGAGTTGGCGCACCTCTAGCACGGTTGCGTGCTGTAGTCTGGGCAGGTGATCAATCCACCTGCGCTCGCTCCCGCTTCGGCCCTGCCACCGCCCAACCTCTGGACGCCGCCAGAGTACATCAACCTCGACCCGTAGATGGACGAGTCGGCGCTGGTGCGCGAAGACCAGTAGCTAGGGCTAGGATGGACGAGGCGGCGCCGGCGCGCGAAGACCAGTAGCTAGGTCTAAGAGTAGTTTAAATTCCGTTTTATATACTTTGAATGTAAATTAAGTACGAATCTTACCTGTTTTTAGCGCGAATTGTTTATGTTTGAATTAAAAAAAATCTACCGGGTCATCTGGTTTGCACGAAATTTTCATAGGACACACGTGCTGCTCACCACGCACACAGAATAGGCAAAATATCTCGAAGCATAAAGCAAGCAGATAAACATCTCTCGAGAGAGGCCAAACCCACGGCGCCCAGCACACAAAGGCCCCATCCACACCAAACCGAATCCACTGTCGGAGGTCTCGGCCGCCAGCAAGAAGACGAGACCAGAGGGAGAGTGAGGCTCAGCCAGGTGGTGGACGACATGAGCGTGGTGATCCTGGACGGCTCGACGGTGCGGTCCTTCGTGGCGGACGAGGCCGCCTTCGCCCGCAGCGTGGACGCGCGCTTCGCCGCGCTCGACGCCAACGGCGACGGCGTCCTGTCCCGCGCGGAGCTCCGCCGGGCGCTGGAGTCCTTCCGCCTCCTGGACGGCGCGGGCTTCGGCTCCGCCGAGCCGCTCCCGCTCCCCGCCGAGGTCGCCGCGCTCTACGACGCCGTCTTCGAGCAGTTCGACGCCGACCACAGCGGCGCCGTCGACCACGCCGAGTTCCGCGACGAGATGCGCCGCATCATGCTCGCCGTCGCCGACGGTCTCGGCTCCCAGCCGCTACAGGTCGCCGTCGACGACGAGGGTGGCAGCTTCCTGTTGGAGGCCACGGAACACGAGGCCGCCATGGTCGCCGCCAAGGTCCAAGAAGAAAGCAGGAAGGCCGCCGAGGAGGCCGACAGCAAGTGATGGCGCCGACGGATGCACCGTGCACGTCACACAGGGGCATGTGTGGACGTGTCGGTGTGTGCGTGGCCGCGTATGAAGAAGGTAGAGATGTGGGGTGGCACGTGGACGTATGTGAGTGGTGCCGTGTCTATGTACCGAGCGTACCAAGATGGAATAAAAACGAACGCAGTTTTTCTAAAAGGGCGTGGGCGTTCCTGGCTTATCCAAGGGCCCGTAGTACTCTAAGATGTGTGCTAGTAGGTTTTGCACTTTCATCCTGTACAAATGCAGCTTCTTCTCCTTATGGTTGCCAAGGTGTACAAGTCCATCTTGTAAGCTGCCCGTGTCGCATCTCTCTTCCTCCCATTTTCTCTCTCCACCGTATCTACAAATCTCGCTCTCGCCAAATCCGGCATGTGAATCCCTGCTTTCTACCGGAGAGGAAGACGACTGACGGACGACGCTGCTGACTCGCGTTGAATTGGGCCGGAAGCCAGCCTCGGGCATCAGCCTCGGCCTCCACGAAACAAGCCATACACTGGATCCGGCCGTCCCCATGCTCGCAGCACCGTCGGCGGTGCCCGCCGGAGGGGTGAGCCACGGTGGCTCCAGGTTGTTGGTGAACATCCATGTGTTGTGTGGGGACTGGGGATACTGTGTGAACCTCCTGGCCAGTGGCGAAGTCCGGTGCGTTCCTCCGTCACGACGGCAACAACAACTTCCATGAGTTTGTGTGGCCCTTTTGGAGATGGCGTTTTCTTCATTGATGCAGATGGGATCTTGGGATCTGCCTCATAATCTTTGGTTTTGTCTCTTCATTTGATGCGGATTTTCTTTTGTTAATGGAGAACTGGAGACGGGATTTCAGTTTGTGCTTTTGTTGCTCTTCCCTCTGCAAAACGTTGGATGGATAACATGTCCCTAAAAATTTGGAGATTTTCCAATCTCTGTATGGTTCGTGCTGTTCTTGATTCCAGATCCTATAGCGGTAAACTAATTAGAAAATAGCAGGTTCGTGCAGCAGAAGGCCAGAAGTAGTACAGAACAGAGGAGGGGCTTATAACCATAGAAAAAAGGTATATAACAGGGCGTTTTTTGCAAAATGTGAAAGAGTCTTGCTCGAAATCGTAAAGCAGATTGGACGTCCGGGATAAGGCGGGGACGCGCACGTATATGTAGACTTTGTTTTTCAAATAAAAACGTACTTCCTCTGTGTTAAAATATAAGATGTTTTAGGTTTGTAAAAAAGATGAATCTAGACTTCTTTTAATGTATAGATTCATACCAAAGTTGAGTGAACCTATATACTAAAACAAATCTAGATTCATTTTCTTCACAAACCTAAAATATCTTATATTTTAAAACGGAGGGAGTAGTAGTAACGATTTGGGAATTGTGATTTCTCTAGTGTTTTTTCTTTTTGAGGTTTCTCTAGTATAGCATAAAAAAACACGGCCAGGGGCAAGTACACACAACAAGCACACGGATTTTTGTCCCTCGTATATTTCTCGGACATGTACAAGTGACCTCTGTTAGCTCAAACGAAGCTACATCGTCCATCAAATCAAAGAAAAACTAATCAAGATTGACCTGAGAAGGCGACGAATTCGATCAACATGAGGTAACAATACGGCGCTTGTTTCGTAAGATTTCAAGTCAACTTAGTACTACCCACATCCAAGTATCCAACCTGCTAGTTTCTTTGGAAACTCATCACATTTATAAAACACATCCGTTTGATTTAATAAAAAAGCCCAATTGTTTCCATAGCCAACTATATATTAGTAGAAACAAAGCACAAGTCAACTAAACATGATGCCGTATATTTCTTGTTCCAATATGGCCTAGGATTTTGGCAGAAGCAAGATGCAACACTTGCATCAAACATATAGCATGGCTACTTTGACTAGCAAAAGTAAATGAATTTAAGAGGGCAGTGCACAAGCTAAAACCACAGATTTCCATGACACAACTCATTCAGTCCACGACATCTTTTTGCAAGACAAAACTAGGTAAACAGGACAAGCATGTTACCACATGGCATATGTGGCGAGCAATCTGCCAAAAACAGGACAAGCATGTTTTACAGAACCTCACCTTCACCAAGCACATAAATAACACCACACACCAAATAAATGTAAACAGATCAGCAGCTTAAACAACATTACAACAGGACCCCAGTCCTTCACATATCTGACATCAGGATTTATTCAGAATGTATATTAGTTTGGTTCCAAGCAAAAAGACAGGATGCACATGATGCTTAAGCTACGGTTGGTTCTACATGACAAGGTTCGGACGGGGTGCAGCTCGCTACAACACATCAAGTTCAGAAACACGCACGGTGCTACTAGCTAGCTACTGCATATACAACAAAACAGGAGAATACAGCAGAAAAATGAACCCAAAACTGGTCCTACTGCTGCCTCTCTCTTGATTCCGATCTATCAGACTGCCTATTGTCGTTGTCCCTGCCACCGTGCCTGTTGTCATGCCTGCCATGGTGCCTCTCGCCGCCTGAAGCTTGCCGATCAAACTGTTCATCATTTTGCCTGTCATACTGAGGTCTATTATTGCTCGAAGGTTGCCTATCAAAGCGGCGATCATTTCTCGGTGCAGAGCCTTCATCCTTTTGCATATGGACATAGGGGCACTGCTCTTTGTTGCAGTGACCATATTTCTCAAAGGTATAGCAGATTCCCCTCTTAAAAGGTGGCCTCCATGACCGCCCACCTGAGTTACCACCACTAAAATCCTGCTGGTTTTTCCAAGTCTGATTCCCACTTGGTGCATTCCAGTTCATATTATTATTCCCCTGGCCTGTACCATTTACAGGACTAGGACCTGGATTTCCCTGCACAGGAGCACTCCAGCCGACATTCTGATTCATGTTCCCAACCTGGGGCACCCAACCAGGATAAGAATTTCCATTTCCTTGTGCCATGGCACCCCAAGGGGCCACTGCAACTCCTTGGATCTGAGCCCCCATCATAGCAGCAGCATTTGGAGTCCCTTGGGCTTGAGCTGTGGTCCATACCATATTCATGTTGGTGTTTCCTGGATTCGGTGTCGGTGTGACCCAACCCATGTTCTGGACTGCATTTTGCTGTGTCGGCATAGTCACACCCATGTTGTAGCCTGTGGCGCCTTGTGCTGGTGCTGCCCAAGGCATGCTCATATTGGTCTGTCCCATCGTTCCCCAGGCCATGTTTGCATTACCCTGAAGTGATCCCCAGTCCATATTTCCAGCCACCTGAGCTTGGCCAGATGTGTTTGCAACTTGTGCAGCAGCTGGTGTTGACATCAGCTGAGCCGAGTTGGAGGCATCAGTTGATTGGTTCCTTGCATCTGAAGGTGAAACCACAATAATGTCATTAGGTACAGTAGGTTGTACTTAAAAACCACAATTGTAAGGAGCAACAGCAGTTGTTTAAGACTGAAACCCTTGAGACTTTGCTATGGAACTAATGGAAACAAGATTTCGAAAGAAAACAAGGCATGGAAAATGGACAATCAGTGAGCCCATACCTTCAAATTGCTGAGTGTTTGATTGCGCAGCTCCGGCCTGTGCACCTACTGCTCCAAGATCTGCAAACAAAAAGAAATAATATATATCAAACTAAAATATACTTGTACTACAAATTGGAAGCTTCAACCAAATTGTTGGAGCATATAAACCTTGCAAAGGAACTCAACCTCACCTGAAGACTGCGAATTAACTATTTCTGTGCCAACTGTTGCAGGAGCTGGAACAGGAGCAATTCCTGCAACCGTATTACTCTGTCCTGAAAAGCCTCCTGTAGCAGGCTGAGAAAGTGTCATTGGATTTACTGTAGTACCAAACTGACTTGAGGAGGCATTCCAACTTTCAGTAAGAGATTGTTGACTTGCAAAAGTTGCTTGAGAATTTGGCATCCCATAATAACTTTGTGCACCAGACTGGATCATGGTTGGTCGAGGATTTGTTGAATCCTGCATTTGACTAACCCTATCTGAGTAAGACTGTGACTTACTTAGAACCCCTGATTTTTCATCAAAAGGGGAGTCACTAGAGGGTCTAGCACCAACATCTGAGTTGCTTCTCAAGTAACCTTTGTCTGTTTGAGAAGAGCTGCCAAGTGGCGGTTCCCACGGAGGCAGGTCTTTCTCAAACTTCCCAACCAAAGCATCAGCCAATAATATCGAGTCATCCTGCTTCTCATTAGACTTCCATATTTTTAGATTAGGAGGGAAGTACCCACTGCTGTTCCATTTACGCAACTGTACTATTGAGAAAGGGCCTTGGGTTTTATTAGAAGGGTCCATGTACAGCCATATCTTTTCAGACTCATTGACTGTTGACTGTAATGCTGGTGTTGCGGACGCTAAACTAGCTGTTAAAGTTTGAGATGAGGCACCAGATAACCCACGTGGAGTATTAGCTGCCGTGGCTTCCACATTAGCTTTGTGTGCACCAACGTTTGTACTGTCTGATTTACCTGGGTAACCAGCACTTTCACCGTGAGACGAGAATGTAGATCTCCGTCCATGAGGTGATTCCAACTGTGTACTTGACCATGTGTTTCGGTTTGACTCCCAGTTAGATTTTGAATCTCTTGCAGCGTTCCTGCCCTCTCCTTTACCGGGAGACACTGGATTATTATCTTTCCTAAAGAAAGAACCTCTCGGCTTACCGAAGCTACCTGTATGAAAGAAAAATGGAAGTCAATGTCAGAGTGGTAAGAAGCTTAAATCAGGAAAGCAAATTACGGAAGAATAAAGCAAATCAAGTCAAGTACTTCTCTCCGCATCCTCCTCTGGTTCCTCTGGAGATTCATAATCCGGATCCATGGCAGGATCAGCATGTATTTCCGGTTCTTCCTTTAGCCTACGATCACGCTCCTCTGGAGTATTTAGAAGCTTCAGCTTCTCTACACATTCTCTAAGCGTACATACTGGTCAAGGCATGCAAGCTAAATGCTATTTGACAGAAAAGAATTCTCATAGCAGAAAAAGACTATATTCAAAAAATTACTAACAAGCAATCAGAGTACGAAAAAGAGGAGCAAATTTAACCATAATCTTGAACCATGAACTACCAAACTAAATATTGATTGATCAAAAAAAGTGAAAAGGATATTCTTTTCTATGGCCCATATCGCTGGCCCGGTCACGAAGATGCGCAAGACGCATTTTTTCACTTTCGATCCACTGAAAAGATGCAAATGGCATTCATGATTAAGCAAATGAAATACAAGTGCTTGACTGGAAACTTCTATAGCTCTTCCAATAGTAGTTTCTTACGTCATTGACTTTCACAGAATGGAGAACCCTTGCCTTATCCTGAATCTCTCCCTGGAAGATAGGATGGTTATACCATAGAAAAATAGTGTACAAATAACAAAAAAACACAAAATAATGCGTAATAACATTACCACTGTTAGCCTTGCAATGAACCCACACTTTATGCTTTGTCGTAAACGTTTGCACTCCTCCTATAACAAGAATAGTGACAGCATTCAGCAAATGCAAATACATCTACTGAATAAGTGCATGGCTACATCATTATAGTAAACTAACAATATACAAAGTGAAAGCAACTGCAACTAAAAGCAAAAATTCAGTAAAGATGGGAACTATAAAACCAAATGTGTACTTTCTATACTTAGTTTCAGTAAACATCAAATGAATAGTAAAACTATCATATTTATATTGATAAATACCTCGGTGAATTCTTGATTTGAAGTTATATCAATAGTAATAAACTCTTTCTTGTCCAAGTTTAGTATCTCTAGTGTTACATCAGTTGTCTTTTTTCCACATTTATACATCTCAGCAGCTGTTCCTGTCCCTGCACACAAATACAAAAAAAAAACTGCAATCAGAATCATGAAGAACCAAATCTAGCAACATCAGTTCTGAAAGTGTGACATCTTACCAACAATCTGCACAAGACGATAGATGTCTTGCCTTTGACTTGGACCAGATATTCGTATTCTCACAAATGCTCCAAGAACTTTCTCAGTAAATGTGTCAACATCACCCATCAACTCTTCCATTAGGTTGCGACGCAGGTACATCAAACCGATATTATGGTTATCTATCGCGGCGAAGTCATCAAGGTTCGTTTGAAGAGCTCTCTGATCATACTTACGCGATTTTCTTTTTTTTTCTGAACTCATCACAACTGATGCTTCACTGTTACCATCAGCATCCTGGCTAGGATCAGGGTCTACAACACCACCGTGGTTGCCATCGATATCAACTGGTGCAGCCTCAGTCATGTGGAAATGAGATTCAAGAAGCTTCAACATTTCAAAATGCCCAACACGTTCTTTTCCAAAGAGACTTTGGAGCAAGGGATCGCAAACTATTTGGCTTTTCCCACGAGGATCACGGAGATCTTCACGTTTGATATACTCAAGTATAAGGCGTTGAACTTCAAACTGAGAGAGCACTGATTTATCACCATTCCTCATATGTGCAACAAAATCCAAGAGCTCCTTTGATGCCCAACTAGCCTCCTCAGCTGAGGATGTAGATGTACCCACACTTTCAGATTCTCTTGATCCATGTTCACTACTTGAAGCACGCTTCGACGATTTTCTAACATTTGCCCCTGTAGACTTCTTAGTCTTAGAATTATTGCCACCTGAGCCTCGCTTGGTATATTTTCGAGTGCTGCCTTTCCCTTTGGAGCTGTCCTCATCAGCAGCACGCTTTAATCGCTTCTTTCCCCTCCTTTTTGGTGAACTGTCTGAGTTAGCCTCTTCTTCATGATTAGTTTCAGGTAGTTCACGGATAATCAAAGAAGGTCCATTCTTCTGACGCCTAGCAACAGATATTTCTTCAAATGTCAATGACAACTTCTCCTTCAAATTCAGCCAATAACCCTTGAACAAATACCACCAGGTGTCTTTGTCGTCAAAATCTACATCCTGTTAAATACAATTGTATAAGTACAAAGTATGCGCACCAGACTCATTAATAATAGATCTAACATGACAACTAGCGAGCAGGAAAAACACGACATCTAGCAATCAATTTGCGGCAATAGTAAATTAGACGGGCATGTCATGACAACAAAGTGGACTAAACAACCAAAAAAATCTAAATATCCTAAGGCTTACTGGAATATAAGGGACAGATGTTGATATAAGCATTTGAAACGAATAGGAAATTTGCATTACTACCTCCTTTCCAAAATAAGTGTCTCAACTTTGTCTAGATTCGAATGCATCTAAACACTAAAACGTGTATAGATACATGCGAATCTAGACAAAAATTGAGACTTGTTTTGGAACGGAGGTAGTATACATTTAGCCACCCCTAGCTGGCATCACACCAACCATGCTCTAGAAGGATTAGGAAAACACATAGTTGTAATCTTCTAATTACGGCTATGTACCAGCGAGGATCTTCTCTCAAGTAATCAGGATGTGTGCACTCCTGTTGCAGATCCGGCAGCACATTTCAGCATCTACAGGTTCACCAGGCCCCAAATAGCATATGCCATGAAAAAATAATGCTGGCTTATGCACGACCCATGCGAGCACAGTACCTCCTCCTCGTCAAGCAGTGCTTCAGTACCTCAACGGAGCATTTCATCACGTCTTCCCGCTCACTGCTTTGTTGACGACACTCTCATTGCCTACACCAGACAGGCTGCCCCAACACCTGGTGCTAAACCTCTGGCTACTGTCTCTATCTAGGCAACAACCTTGGGTCGTGATCCCACATCAAAGCACAATTTCCTGGCTTCCCGCTACGGTGCAGAGACCGAGCACCAAGGGTGGCTAACATGCTCTTCAAAGCTAGTTGGGCCGGCACCTACAAAAGCTACGAGGACCCCACTCCAAAGCAACGATTGTTTTTTGGTACAAGACCCATGTGTGCACCTGTCGACAAACCCCGTCCATCATCAGACAACAAAGCAAATCGTACTTGATATCACTTTGTCCATAATCGTGCACTCGCAGGTCAAGTTTGTGTTCTGTGTGTGCCGGGTGTTATAGGTGTACCCGTAATTAGGACCCATTTGTTATCCTGCAGTTTATCCTAAGGACACACCTTGTTTTTTAAGAGATGCACACCAGAAAACAAATTATGGCAACACATGAAAATAAACTTACTGTCGAATGCAGAAACAAAAAAATGCATAAATTGAAGCCATGATGGTCCTGAATTCTCAGGCAAAAGGTTTATGCAAATAACATCAACCCATTTCAGGAGAACAGTTTAGCAAGTTCTAGCATCAGGTAATAATAATGCAGAGCAATAGTCTTTGGTACACCATACACATTTTTTGGTACACCATACCATGGTTTTTAAGGCGTTAAGGCGTCTTAAAGCGATCTGGGGGCGCTTTGACGCCTAGGTGGGTGCCTTGACGCCTAAGCGTCACCTAGGCGTCCGCCTTAAAAACCGACACTTAGGCGTCAAGGCGCCCACCCTCCGCTTTGCAAAAACGACCGCTTTAGGCGCCTAGGTTGTAGGCCATACACATTGAGTTGCCTACAAATTAGGTTCACCCATTTGATTTTACAAAATCACAGACAGAGCACAGGTTAATATGTATGCTCAAATTATGCGAACATCTAAAGAAACAGTCCTTCCAGGTCTAGAACTCTCATATGTTTATACGAACAAGAATCACAAAACACTAAACCAGCTCCTCAATGCCATAGAAGAAACCAAAAGGTTGTAAAAATAACAAGGCACTGGATGAAACTAAGTTACTAAACTCTGAGAAAATATTAGATAGGATAAGCTAAGAGTAAGGTGAAAAAGTTACCATTTGCTCAGTTGCCTCCTCTTTGTTCTCTATCATCATCACAGTATTCATGCATGTCTCACAGAAACCTTTATTTCCTCTGACACGGATGAAGCTTGTCTCTTTAATGCACACTTTGCATAAGGAATAGGTACATGTGTAACACATTTGGATAGCAGGTTTCTGACAGTTGCTACAAATGTGCCACCCTGACAAAATTATGCAGTGTTAATTAAATGAAATATACGTATCTCGAGACATTATATCTGCATACTAACCATCAATCTATGTCATTGTCTACCTTTACAAGAAATCATAATAATTGTCATCATATAGATAAACTCATGTATCATAGAATGTACATACTTCCTAGTTCATGGACAGAAACTGAAAGAAGAACATGTAACACAGGAATGCTGCAAATCTAAGAGTTCATGGACAAATAACACAATTTAAAAATCAGATGCAACATAAAACAGGAAAATTATTGGACAACTCCACCATAAGAATTGTAAAGTCAGCCCGTTGCAAAAATCCCTCCTAGAAAACATGGATATGGGAAGATTGTAACATGCATATTAATAGTTGAAACACAGCTATTTAAGAGCACTTGGAAGGGTTCGTACTAAAGATCAGACAACATACCACAAGTCCATTGACCCTTTGACTTGAAGAACTCGTCATCCCGATTAACACAAGAATGATGATAGGCCTTGGGGCAATACCTGAGGACACAAAATATGAACAATCAACAGCTGTAACATATAGTTGTGTCTTTTTTAGTTACAAATGAAAATAAAACAGCTGTTGCACAAACCTACGATCACAAACCACAAGGCCACCACCATCAAAGCATATAAAGCACACCTCCTCCTCATCCTTCTTTTTAGGAGATGGCTTCGCCGCAGCTTGAGCCTTGGAAGATGCACGACCTCGCTTTGGGCGTCCTCCACCCTTCTTTGTCAACGGTGGAGGTTCATCATCGTCGTCATCCTCATATATCTGCACATCCTCTTCTTCAGGTAAACCACCAACCATGTCAACTTCAGCTTCTTGAACACTATCAGCTTCTTCAGTGGCATTTTGGTCAGCCATGCCATCGTCTTCATCCTCATTACCGGTCGTAGTAACAGCATATTTTTCGATGCCCTCCACATCTGCACCGTCATCACCAGCTGAGGCAACATCCTGACTATTGTCCCCTGTCACGCCAATTGTATCCACCAGTATGTCCTCGCCTGTTGCACAAACACCGGCTGCATCAGTACCTTCCACCACGTTGGCATCACTACTCATGGAAACTGCATCCATCTGCCTCCCCTCGTCCATGGAAGTGTCACCGGCTGTTGCAGCCCCTTCGTCCTCATTGTTCTTTTCAGTTGAGGCAGGTATATCCATCTCTGCAATCTCGTCAGCAATAAGATTACCAGCCATGTCGTCTTCAGCTGAAGCCAGAACATTATCATCTTCTTCCGGAACACTATCAGCTTCTTCAGCATCTTTTACATCCTCGCCACCAGCCACAATATCTGCATAATTTTCCATGCCCTCCACACCTGCACCGTCATCGCCAGCTGAGGAAAAATCCTTTTCCTGATAATCATCTCCAGTCAGGCCAAGTGTATCCACCTTTATGTCCTCGCCTGTGGCATCAACAGCAGCTGCACTAGTAGCTTTCTCGTTGGCATCTCTGCTCAGGGAAACTGCATCCATCTGCCTACCCTCATCTGCAGAAGCATCGCTAGCTTTTGCATCCCCTTCCTCCTCGTTGCCATCTCCAGTGGAGACAATTGCACCCATCTTTGTGCCCTCCTCTGTGATATCACCGTCATCTTTCACAAGCTCTGGTTCCGTATCACTCAGTTCAGTTGTAGCAACTGCATCATCCATGGGTGCCCCCTCCTCATCCTGACCGTCCTCCCCATCATCACTAACCGCAGCATCATTATCCATCTGAGGACCGTCCTCTTGCGCACCAAGTACAGACTGAGCGGCCTCGCTGGCACCATCATGGATCCCCTGACCAGTCTGGTCGTCGAAGGTATCTACGCCTCCAGCGGGGACGATATCGGAATCGTCATCTAAAGGGGAAACAACCAGGTCTGTGGGATCATCCACCGCAACAGCGCTCTCATTCGACTGCAACCCAGCTCCAGCGACTTGCTCGGGCCTCTCATCTGCCGGACCACCGTCGTTTACGACACCGGCAGCCTCTTCCGCCGCCACTTCCTCTCCACCGGCACGTGCATCCTCTTCAGGCTTCCCCGACCCTCCGCCGCCGTCGCCCTCCAGAACAATATCCGGGGTGGTCGGCATGGCCTCCGCCGCGCCGGGGACAGGGGCGGGCCTGGACGCACCGAGAACTCGCGGAAGTTAGTTCGAGATTGAAGCAAACAATCACTGGATAACCAAACGGAGAGCTCGTACCGTACCTCGAAAATCAATGCCCGAGGCTGCCGAACGGGCGGGGGCAGCAGGGGGCGGGGGCGGGGACGCGGGCGAGAGATAGCGGAGCGGATTTGGGGGCGTGAAGCGTCGGCGGCGAGCTGCGGCGCGACGCGGCGGCAGCGGCAGCTCTAGGGCACGGCGGCGGTTGTGACGAGACGACTATAGGAGAGAGGATTTTGGAGCCGCATCGGGTCGGATTGGAGCTTTGGTTGGGGTAGGGCACACAGAGCGTGAGGGGAACGGGGCGTGGAGCGTGGGAGAGGAAGTGCCACGGACTCATCCTTGTACGGTGTGATGGACCGGGCCGGTCTGGGCGTGGACTGGTGCTGTTAGTGGGCCTAAGGGACAATAGCGCTGTGTACATGGAAACGGTTGAACTCTTTCCTTTTTTTCGATTCACCTGCTTTTTTGAGAGACAGAAAGAGAGGTCGGATGAACAGGGAAGAGTAGGACCTAATCCGGTCTGGGATATTGTTTGGAAATTAAAGGTCCTACCAAAAAATAATTTTTTTTGTTGGTGCGCTTTGCATGGTTTATTTTTAGGCATGTGTGCCACATCAAGGTACCGACCCAATGTCCTATTTGCCTGCAAGGTATTGAGGACATTAAAGGTCTGTTTGGTTTAGATTATCCAACCTATTTTTTCTATAAGGAAGCTCAAAGCTAATCAAACGCCACAACCTGATTCTTGCAATGTATTTTTGAAAGCAGCTAGACCCCTCTGCAGTGACTTCTAATTTTTTTATAAAAATTACCGACCATGCTACTGTTAAGATCCACTTCTTTTTTCCTTTGTCAGTCCTCGTTCTTGCATCTTCCAGTCGCCTTTGCCTCGGAGGAGACCGGCCAGGAGCAGCCGCCGCAGGTGTTCCAGCGCCGTTCTACCGCCATGCACGCCGTCGGAATCCCCTCTGATATTTTCTTCTCCTGGTATTGCCTCCTTCCTGCGCGCCTCCTCTTTCCGTTGTTTCGTGCGCCTGCTGATATTGTTCATCAAGTGTAGGCAACCGGTCCGGCAGGTCCACAAGCACCACGGTGCGGTGACCGAGACGCTGGCGGTGTCACACCGTGCGTCATCGCCAACTCCGTTGGAGGGTATGCTAGCTGCTCTGGCGACCACCTCCGTCGCACAGCGCCTAGCCGGCAGATGGCATCGTTGGCCCTCATACTCACATGGTGCGCCTAAGCGCCAAGTGATACATTGGAAACGTATCTATAATTTTTCATACTCCATGCTTGTTTTATATCTACTTTGCTTTGCTTGTCTACACTTTGAGGTGCTTTTACATGTTTTTTGGTACTAACCTATTAATAAGTTGCAACAATGTCAGATGCCTGTTTTCTGCTGTTTTTGGTTTCAGAAAAGTTAGCAAAAAAATATTCTCGGAATTGAACGGGACAAACGTCAAAGTCAATTACTTTCCGTAGGAAACAAGAAGTCTAGAGGAGAGCCGAAGGGGCCAGCCAGGGGGGCCAGACCCACCCCAGGCGCAGGGGCAGGTGGGCATGCGCCTGGCTAGGGTTTGGTGGCCCTGGCCACCTCCCGGTCTCGCCCCTTTGCCTATAAGAATCCCCCGATGCAGAAACCCTGAGTACCCGATCAGAAATCCACGAAACCGTCTGTAGCCGCTGCCACCATCGTCCCTAGATCGGGGGGTCTGAAGTTCTTCCCGGCACCCTGCCGGAGGGGAGATCATCCCAGAGGCCTTCTCTCCGGTATGATGCGTGAGTAGTTTCACCTTGGACTATGGGTCCATGTAGTAGCTAGATGGTTGTATCTCCTCCTTTGTGCTTTTATGTATAGATCTTGTGAGCTCCGTTCATGATCAAGATCTAATCTATTTGTAATCATACATGTTGTGTTTGCGAGGATCCGATGGATATTGAGATTATTATGTTGGTTTGATTAATGGTTTTGTCTTTATAATTATATCATGTATGTGTTTGTTTGTGATCTTGCATGCTCTCCGTGCTAGTGGTTATCTTGGCCAAATAGTTGCTATTGACTCCAAGAGGGGGTATTTATGCTCGATAGTGGGTTCATGCCTCTAGTTTCCAAGAGAAGTGACAGAAATCTCTTCGGTTGTAGATGTGTTGTTGCTACTAGGGATAAAACAATGGTCTCTTGTTCATGGAACATGTGGACTGTTTACCTTACACACTTTGCTTAAAGCAGTTTTCTGTTGCTTGCAACTTAATACTGGAGGGGGTTCGGATGATAACCTGAAGGTGGACTTCTAGTCATAGATGCAGCTGGATGGCGGTCTATGTATATTGTTGTATTGTCCAATCAACCTCATAGGATCTTTCTGGCTAGTAATTGCATTGTTATGCCTTGCTCAGTTCCTGCCAATTGTCCCGCTGTAATTTGTTTACCCTTCATGCCATGTTTTTTTTCTAAGGAGAGCACCTCTAGTGAACTATGGACCCGGTCCAATCTTTACCATTGATACATCCTCCACTGTTACTTGTTTACTTGCTGCAAACCATTGCCTTCCACACCATATGTTTAATCCTTTGTTACATCAAACCGGTGAGCTTGACAACCTCACTGATTCGTTGGGGCAAAGTCTTGAGTTTGTGTTGTGCAGGTCTCTGCGTTGCTTGCAACACCTGTGTAACATTTCCTTCCTCCTTCTGGTTCGATAACCTCGATCTCAACTGAGGGAAGACTTGATGTTGTGCTCTTCACACCTTGCTCTTGGGGTTATCAACAAGACTCCACATCAAGCACCAAGTTCTCTGGTGCCACCAAGGAGTCATCAACAAGTTTTCTGGCGCCGTTGCCGGGGAGGTTAAGGACGTCTTCACTAGGGGAGTCCTTCACTTCCTCTCTCTTTACTTTTTTAGTTTGCTTTGTTTCTTTTGCTTGGTTTTGTTTGCCTCTTTTCAAAAAAAAAATAGTCTAGTTTGGTTTGCTTTCTTTATTCAAAAACACAAAAAATTAGTTCCTTCTCTAGTTGCTGCCATGTCGGGGTCTGCCTTTATTTCCCCTATGGCAGAAATCTCCACTCTTATGCAAAAAAGTGAAGAAAGTTTTAAGAAAGCTTGGTCTAGAATCTCTGCTTTCCAGAGGGAAACTAAGCCTGAGGTAAGCCTCTGCTTGGTTATTGATAGTTTCTACCGCGGTATTGCTCTTCGTTATAGATATGCTTTGGATGTTGTGGCTGAAAAAGATTTTTTGCTTTGTACTGAGGATGAAGCTTATGATGCTATAAGGAAATTAATCATGATCTATGGTACACCTGGCAAGTCTGGTTCCTCTTTCACAAGTATTTTTGCTAGGTTGAACCATCTTGAGACCAGTATTGATGCCATTAATAGTTGCTATCACACTCTTAGGTCCTACCATGATTATGTTACCATAAATTTTGAGCCTTCAAATTGGTTTCCCACAATTAAAGTCTTAATAAACACTAAACTTTTTGATGCTCGCTGTGATATCATGTCTGAATTTTGTCTCATGCCTAAAGATATTTTTGATTCCTTGAGTCTTTGGGGGCTTATTGAAGGAGGAGAGGAAATCTCTCTTACCAGCAATACCACTATATTGCCCATTGGAATAGATGAAGGTGTGTTTACAAAAATCTCAGGGAAAATGGTGTCTACTGATTATATTGTTATTGAATGTGTAGGCAAAGGACAAATCAGACTTCGAAGATCTCCACTGAAACACCTTGGGGCAGTAATAGATGTGGGAGAAGGCATCATGCACTTTACTCCCCCGGTAAGCAATCATATCTTCCCTAAGAAGAAAAAGAAAGGTAAGAAAAGAAGGAACAAGAGGGGCAATTCTTCATTTGAAAATACTCGATTCTTCTTACTTCTTGTGCCTAACTTAAAGGCGTTAAAGAAAAATACTTGTTAGGAGATAACCCAAGAGTTTCCTTGAGTCTTGAAAGTTATAACTTCTGTAATGACCTCTCCTTATACTTTTTGTTTGCTTTTTGTGCCAAGAATGACCTCTAATGAGAGGGAAGTAAGATTTGGGGAGTTATTGTCCCAAAATATATTTATGTCCTCCACCAAAAAAATCGTGCGAAGGTTATGTAACTCGGATTGAGCTCAAAATTCACGAATAAATCCCCCAGTATGTTAGCTAACTTTCGTTAGTTTAACACTTTTTGATTTGAGCAACAGAAGATGTTCGACAAAATTCGTTTCTACCTGTTGGTCTGTTTTGACATATTTCTGTCATTATTTGCATTTGCTTCTTATTGATTCCTTTTTGAGTTCTCTTCAGGTAAATTGAGCTTTTTGAAGGAGTTACTACAGTAGCTTGTGTTTTTAGTGAAAAGCTTTGCTGTTCCAAAGCTTTGCCAGGGGTCTAATATCTTTTGAATAAGCTAATGTTGCTAATAAAGATTGTGTGAAGTTTTGTATGAAGGAAAAAATTTAGGTGTAGAGAGAGAATGATGTAATGAGATGAAGAATGGAAAAAAGCTCAAGCTTGAGTATGCCACCATCTTGTCACTCCAAGAAATATCCAAGAGGTACAAGCGTCAAAGCTTGGGGATGCCCAAGGCATCCCCTTCTTCATCAATAAAAAGTTCAGGTCTGTCTAGACACTTCGTTTTTATTGTTTCATGCACAGTTGTGTTGTTCTTGGAGCGTCTTAGTTTTCATTTGCTTTGCTTAGTTTGTTTAGTTTGCTTGAATATAGTAGTTTGGACCCCCGTTCTCGCTGTGTTGTTTTGCAAATAAGTTGCTTGGTGTTTGGAAAGGAGTAGTAAGTTCTTACTTGAAGTGCAAGAGGAGCTTGCATTGACTGTGACTTATGACATGCTAGGTGTTGTTTTATCACTATTCTTAGTAATTATTGTTGTAGCATATCTTGTTCCAAACAATTGTGATTGCTTACTGTGCCTTGAAGAAATTATGTGTTGTTTTAGCATGCAAAAGTATAGTATTGTGGTATTCTCCTTTGATGTTTTGCTTGGGTTGGCTTGGCACATGCTCACACCATGTTATGACTATGACAAGTCACCATTAGCCTTTATGATCATTTAGTCCTTGACTTGTAGTACCACTCTTTGCTTTGATTAGTTTGCTTTGTTGCATTGCATAATTATGGTCGTTATTGCTCTCTTAGTTGGTTGCTCCCAGTCTTTTGCTAGCCTTCACTTGTATGAGTAAGTTCTACTCATGCCTCCAACTCCCAAGAAACCAAGTTATTCCAAAGTGTCCACTATAAACTCCTGTGCATGGTGTGTTACACCATTCCAAGTATATTCTTGTTTTTATCTATCTTCCAATTAAAAATTATTTTGTTATGTGAAAACTTAATGATTAAAGCCCTCACGAACTTGTTGGCACACTTTATTCTTTGCCCCTAATAAACTTGAACCATTGTGACAACTTTGTTGTATATGCTTGCACTTATAAGTTGGAATTAGCAGAATCGTGCTGTCACGGGGAACGTTTTCAACATTGCACGTGTACCTTATTGTACTCAGTTGATATCATGTTATTTTGCCTATGGATGTCACCGGTGTGAAATAAAGAGGGAACTTGTAAGTCCATGGAGTTTGTATCCTGTGTTAGAGAAACGCCTCGGCCGCTAGCCTAAGCCATGCCTAATCATGGTGGAAACTTGCAGCATCACCATAGTGACATCTATGAAGCATTCTTATTATAAAAAAAAGAGACACATTGAGAAAAGAGGAAAGAGAGAAAAAAGCACCATATTCCCATGGTACATAAGAAGAATTGGTGAGATGCTCATTGTCTGCTTGCCTTGTCATTTTGGTTATGGGAAAGCTCCTGTACCATGTGCAAGGGGTACCCCGTTGGCGGCTCTCAATGATATGCAGATACTTATGAAGGGTTTCGCGGCATAGTAAATCAAAATTTTCTACGGAGCGAACAGAGGGAAAGCATGGATCTAATCTAGGAGATGCAAACAACGAGAGAGATTGGATTAGATCTTCATACCCTTGAAGATTCGCACAGCGGAACGTTCGTCGGAACGTGGGTGATGTAGTCGTACTCGCTTCTCCTCCTCGCGATCCGATCCGATCTAGCACCACAAGTGGCGGTGCCTCCGTGAGATGCACACGTGCAGCACCTCGACGTCTCCTCCTTCCTCGGACCAGCAAGTATGGTGGAGAGATAGATTGGATCTACAACACGACGGCGTGGTGTATATGGTGGAGAATTTCTGCTGCAGGGCTTCGCCTACAAACAGTCGGGAGGGAGAGAGGAAAGCTAGCAAGGCGGCTAGGGTTTGGAGGAGAGGTGTGTAGGGTTGGTGCGCCCCCACCCCTCTTTATATAGAGGGGGGGCGCAGCCCTAGCCCCTCCCCCAAGCCCAAAGGATAAGGAGTGGGGGGCATGGACTCTCCCCTCTTCTAGAAACCCTATCTCTAGTTTAAACGATTTAAACTCTCTAGGATCGGCTGGGCCCTATGGGGCCTTGTGCCCCTGGCCCAATGTCGCCAGGACACTCCCTCATAGGCCCATGCCCCCTCCCGGAAGGTGGGGCCACGTTGGTCCCCTTCCGGAAGGTTCTAGAAGCTTCCGGTACAATACCGATTAACCCGGAACAATTCCGAACTCCAAAAACTGCACTGCCTTATATGAATCTTATTCTCCGGACCATTCCGGAACCTCTCGTGATATCCCGGATCCCATCCGAGACTCCAAACAAAAATTCATAAACCAATTATCATCGCTTCCTCATAGTTCGTAGGTTCACTGTCTTCTACTAACAAGACAGTCAAGACAGGGTTGCCGTACCACTCAGGAGGGGCACGCGACCTTGTCGACCTGCGACGTTCAGTAGCAGCATCGTCCGAAGTTTCATGATCCTTGTCATTAGCTTCCTCTTTCGTTGGTGCAGGCGGCACTGGAACAATTTCAGGTGCTGCGCTACTCTCCAATTCAAGAGAAGGTTCAATAACCTCGTCTAGCTCTACTTTCCTCCCACTCACTTCTTTCGAGAGAAACTCCTTCTCAAGAAAGGAACCGTTCTTTGCGACAAACACTTTGCCTTCGGTTCTGTGATAGAAGGTATACCCAATAGTTTCCTTAGGGTATCCTATGAAGACGCATTTCTCCGCTTTGGGTTCGAGCTTGTCCGGCATCAACTTCTTGACGTAAGCTTCGCATCCCCAAACTTTAAGAAACGACAACTTAGGTTTAGCACCAAACCACAGTTCATACGGTGTCGTCTCAACGGATTTAGATGGAGCCCTATTTAAAGTGAATGCAGCGGTTTCTAATGCATAACCCCAAAATGATAACGGCAAATCAGTAAGAGACATCATTGATCGGACCATATCTAATAGGGTTCGATTCCGGCGTTTAGACACACCATTGCGCTGTGGTGTTCCGGGTGGCGTGAGTTGCGAAACGATTCTGCTTGCTTTAAGATGCGTGAGAAAATCATAACTCAAATATTCACCTCCACGATCGGATCGTAGAAACTTAATCTTTCTGTTACGATGGTTCTCCACTTCATTCTGAAATTCCTTGAACTTTTCAAATGTTTCAGATTTATGTTTCATTAAATAGATATACCCATATCTACTTAAGTCATCGGTAAAAGTGAGGAAATAGCGATATCCACCGCGCGTCGAAATACTCATCGGTCCGCATACATCGGTATGTATGATTTCCAACAAGTCCGTTGCTCGCTCCACCATACCGGAGAACGGTGTTTTGATCATCTTGCCCATGAGGCATGGTTCGCATGTGTCAAATGATTCAAAATCAAGAGACTCCAAAAGTCCATCGGAATGGAGTTTCTTCATGCTCTTTACACCAATATGACCTAGACGACAGTGCCACAAATAAGTAGTATTATCACTATCTACTTTGCATCTCTTAGCCTCAATGTTATGGATGTGTGTTTCATCCCTTTCGAGATTTAGAAGAAATAAACCATTTACAAGAGGTGCATGACCATAAAAGATGTTACTCATATAAATAGAACAACCATTATTCTCCGATTTAAATGAATAACCGTCTTGCAATAAACACGATCCGGAAATAATGTTCATGCTCAACGCAGGCACATAATAACACTTATTAAGGTTTAAAACTAATCCCGAAGGTAAAACTAAGGAGAGCGTGCCGACGGCCATCACATCAACTCTTGATCCGTTGCCAACGCGCATCGTCACCTCATCCCTCGCAAGCCGCCGTCTATTCCGTAGCTCCTGTTTCGAGTTACAAATATTAGCAACTGAACCGGTATCAAATACCCAGGCACTACAACGAGGGCTAGTAAGGAAAACATCAATAACATGTATATCATATATACCTTTGATGGTGCCAGCCTTCTTGTCCGCTAAGTACTTCGGACAGTTGCGCTTCCAGTGACCCTTGTCCTTGCAATAGAAGCACTCAGTGTCCGGCTTGGGACCAGACCTGAGCTTTTTCTCAGCAGGGGCATTGCGCTTGCCGCCGCCCTTCTTGAAGGGCTTCTTTGCTCCCTTACCTTTTTTAAGGAGGGCTTGTTGACCATCAACACATGATTATCCTTCTTGATGTCCACTTCCGCAGCCTTCAGCTTTGCGAAGAGCTCGGTGATCGTATCAGTGGAACCAATCTGATTATGAGTCACTACAAAACTTTTGTAGCTGGGAGGGAGTGATTGCAGAACCCTGTCAATCTTGAGCTCCTCTGGAATCGTGCATTCCAGTTGCTCAAGCCGTTGTGTGTAGCCCGTCATCTTAATGGCGTGCTCACTAACGGAACTCCCTTCCTCCATCTTGTAGTTAAAGAACTTCTCGGAGATCTCATATCTCTCAGAACGGGCCTGAGTCTGAAACATGGTTTTCAGCTCCTCGAGAATCTCAAAGGGCCCGGGATACTCTTCAAAAGGATTTTGAAGTTCCGGTTCCATAGCAAACAACATGGTGCTCTTAATCACACCATAATCATCTTTACGCGACTGATAGACAGCTTTCTCATCAGCCGGCGCAGTTGCAGCAGGGGGGTCACCTAACGCTTTCCCAAGGACATAGTCCTTTTGTCCGCAAGACAGAATGATTCTTAGATTGCGGAACCAATTGGTGAAGTTAGACCCATTGTTTCTAAGCTTTTCCTTCTCAGCAAAAACGTTGAAGTTGAAGTTGGACTTGGCCATGTGATCTACAGTATTTGCAAGTACAATTTAGACTATGTTCATGATAAATAGTTCAACTTAATCAAATTACTAGATGAACTCCCACTAAATTCAACATCCCTCAAGTTGTTTAGTGAACACGATCCAAATTCACCACACCTAATCCGATCATCACGAGAAGAGATGTGGTTTCAATGGTGGACAACGAAGTGTCGATCATATCATTCATATGACTCATGCTTAACCTTTCGGTTCTTGTGTTCCGAGGCCATGTCTGTACATGCTAGGCTCGTCAAGTTAGACCCAAGTATTTCCGCGTGTGCAAAACTGGCTTGCACCCGTTGTATGTGAGCGTAGAGTCTATAGCACCCGATCATCACGTGATGCTTGGACACGACGAACTTTCGCAACGGTGCATACTCGGGGAGAACACAGTTTTTATCTTGATCTTTAAGTGAGGAATCATCTTATAATGCTACCGTCGCGATCTAAGCATAATAAGATACATAAAAGGATAAACATCACATGCATATAACTTTATGTGACATGGTATAGCCAATCTTCGCGCAATGATCTCCATCTTGTGCGTTCCGGCATGATCTCCATCACTCCACCATGATTGCCTCCACCACGAATAGCAACTACAACTATTGCTAACTACTTAGCGATAAAGTAAAGCTATTACATGGCGTATAAGAAGTTGACACACAGGTCATACACAATTATAAAGACAACCATATGGCTCCTGCCGGTTGTGTACTCATCGACATGCAAGTCGTGAAACATTACAAAACATGATCATCGCATACATTATACACATCACATCCATACCATATCACAGAAAACACTCCCTGCAAAAAACAAGTTAGACGCCTCTACTTTGTTGTTGCATGTTTTACGTGGCTTATGGGAGTATATGCTAAGAACGATTCTTACCTACGGAAAGCCACAACGGTGATATTATGGTTGCCAAACTTCGGTGTTAATCCCATGACAACTATAGTGAGAGAAACTGACATCCACCAGCCGCATGTGTGGAACAAGCCACACGTCAAGTGCGGAGCCGGTCTCGCGAACGACGTCGCGTAAGGTTGGCCTGGACCGATTCAATCTCACTATCCCGCGTCATAAGAAGAACACAAACAAGAGGCTTGCAACAGAAAACATCAACGCCCGCAACAACCATGTTGCGTTCTACTCGTGAATCACATCTACGCATAGATCTAGCTCTGATACCACTGAAGGGTTTCGCGGCATAGTAAATCAAAATTTTCTACGAAGCGAACAGAGGGAAAGCCAAGATCTAATCTAGGAGATGCAAACAACGAGAGATATTGGATTAGATCTTCATACCCTTGAAGATTCGCACAGCGGAACGTTCGTCGGAACGTGGGTGATGTAGTCGTACTCGCTTCTCCTCCTCGCGATCCGATCCGATCTAGCACCACAAGTGGCGGTGCCTCCGTGAGATGCACACGTGCAGCACCTCAACGTCTCCTCCTTCCTCGGACCAGCAAGTATGGTGGAGAGATAGATTGGATCTACAACACGACGGCGTGGTGTATATGGTGGAGAATTTCTGCTGCAGGGCTTCGCCTACAAACAGTCGGGAGGGAGAGAGGAAAGCTAGCAAGGCGGCTAGGGTTTGGAGGAGAGGTGTGTAGGGTTGGTGCGCCCCCACCCCTCTTTATATAGAGGGGGGGCGCAGCCCTAGCCCCTCCCCCAAGCCCAAAGGATAAGGAGTGGGGGGCATGGACTCTCCCCTCTTCTAGAAACCATATCTCTAGTTTAAACGATTTAAACTCTCTAGGATCGGCTGGGCCCTATGGGGCCTTGTGCCCCTGGCCCAATGCGGCCAGGACACTCCCTCATAGGACCATGCCCCCTCCCGGAAGGTGGGGCCACGTTGGTCCCCTTCCGGAAGGTTCTAGAAGCTTCCGGTACAATACCGATTAACCCGGAACAATTCCGAACTCCAAAAACTGCACTGCCTTATATGAATCTTATTCTCCGGACCATTCCGGAACCTCTCGTGATATCCCAGATCCCATCCGAGACTCCGAACAAAAATTCATAAACCAATTATACAATCTATCCTAGCGTCGAGACACGTTAAGTGTGTGACCCTGCGGGTTCGAGAATATGCAGACATGATCTTCTATCAATAATCAACAGCGGGGTCTGGGCACCCATATTGACTCCCACACATTCATCGATGATCATATCGGATGAACCACGATGTCAGGATTCAAACAATCCCATATATATATTCCCTTCGTCTCGCGATATTTTACTTGCCCGAGATTCGATCGTCGGTACCGTCATACCTAGTTCAATCTCGTTCACAGCAAGTACTTTACTCGTTCCGTAATCCGATATCACTTTGTGATTAACTCCTTAACCACATGCTTGCAAGCGGTGTTGATATCGATTACCGAGTGGGCCCGAAGTATATCTCTCCGACTCGGGAGGGACAAATTCCATCTCGATACATACAACCCAACAGATACTTTCCGATCACCTGAGAGACACCTTTATGATCACCCTCTCATAGGATGACGTTTGATGACCTCAAAGCTTTCTTCCGATACCAGGGAGTTGTATTATCTCATGGTCTAAGGAATACAATATTTGACATAGGAAAAGCTTCGCAAAGATGAACACGATGATACGATCTAATTGCTTCGCTTAGTTTGGGTCTGTCCATCATATCATTCTCCAATGATATGATCTCATTATCAATTGACAACTCATGTCTATGGTTAGGAAACCTTAACCATTATTGATCAATGAGCTAGTCCATAGAGGCGTACTAGGGACACGGTGTTGTTCACAAACCACACAAGTATTAAAGTTTCCGCTTAATACAATTCTAGCATGGAATATAAACTTTATCATGAACAAGAATTATAATAATAACATCTTTATTATTGCCTCTAGGGCATAATTCCAACAACTTACAGTGACAAGAACTTACCTGGACCCAAAGTTGAGTATGCATGAGGTGTGGCCCTCGTATTCAAGGGGCATGAGATTGCCAACTTATACTTCGTCAAGCATATACTCCAGCTTTGCCACTTTAACCTTAACCACTTCAAGATGCTTATGATAGGGGCAATGAGGGCTGAAATCTAACAAGTACCATAATTTTTGGAAGCTCTTTTTGAAACTTGCAATCCCTGCTTCCTTTACAAAAAAGGCCTTTCTTCCACCATTATTGAGTCTCCACCTTCTACCTTTAGGCACCATTAAGAGAGCATAGTTGTGATTCTGTGTGCAGTGTTCCAAAGCTTATTGATTGATGTATATTGTGTTATTACTTGCTCTTATGCTACTTGTTTCTAGTCACCCTTGTGAACTTTGCAGGTGTCCTATGCATTATATTGCTACTCTATGAGGGACAAGTTGATTACCACTATGCTATGTTTTCTGCATGTGAAACAAACAAACATTTTTCAATGCATGTTATTCATGATCTTTGTTTTTAGCTTGTCATGTTGCATGCATAGTTACTATGTCCTATTGTTAGAACTCCATCTTTCATGCACATGTTTAGAGTTCTTTGATCCCAGCTTTCAATGCTTGCAAATGGTTGTATATTTATTATGAGGGTGCATGTCACCTCAAAAATTATTCTGTTTATCACTTACCTACTCGAGGACGAGCAGGAGTTAAGCTTGGGGATGCTGATACGTTGGAAATGTATCTATAATTTTTTATGCTCCATGCTTGTTTTGTATCTACTTTGCTTTGCTTGTCTACACTTTGAGGTGCTTTTTACATGTTTTCTGGTACTAACCTATTAACAAGTTGCAACAGTGCCAGATGTCTGTTTTCTGCTGTTTTTGGTTTCAGAAAAGTAAAGAAATATTCTCGGAATTGGACGGGACAAATGTCAGAGTCAATTACTTTCTGTGGGGAACAAGAAGTCCAGAGGAGAGCCGGAGGGGCCAGCCAGGGGGGCAGACCCACCCCAAGTGCGGGGGCAGGTGGGCTCGCGCTTGGCTAGGGTTTGGTGGCCCTAGCCGCGTCCCGGTCTTGCCCCTTCGTCTATAAGAAGCCACCGATGCAGAAACCCTGAGTACCCGATCAGAAATCCATGAAACTGTCTGTAGCCCCGCCACTATCGTCCCTAGATCGGGGGGTCTGAAGTTCTTCCCGGCACCCTGCCGGAGGGGAGATCATCCCGGAGGCCTTCTCTCCGGTATGATGCATGAGTAGTTCCACCTTGGACTATGGGTCCATGTAGTAGCTAGATGGTTATATCTCCTCCTTTGTGCTTTCATGTATTGATCTTGTGAGCTCCGTTCATGATCAAGATCTAATATATTTGTAATCATGCATGTTGTGTTTGCGGGGATCCGATGGATATTGAGATTATTATGTTGGTTTGATTAATGATTTTGTCTTTATGATTCTATCATGTATGTGTTTGTTTGTGATCTTGCATGCTCTCCGTTGCTAGTGGTTATCTTGGGCCAAGTAGTTGCTAGTGACTCCAAGAGGGGGTATTTATTCTCGATAGTGGGTTCATGCCTCTAGTTTCCAAGGGAA
This sequence comes from Avena sativa, assembly GCA_916181665.1. Taxonomy (NCBI): domain Eukaryota; kingdom Viridiplantae; phylum Streptophyta; class Magnoliopsida; order Poales; family Poaceae; genus Avena; species Avena sativa. The sequence continues at coordinate 464,385,088 of OV702283.1, read as the reverse complement.
GTGACAGAAATCTCTTCGGTTGTAGATGTGTTGTTGCTACTAGGGAGAAAACAATGGTCTCTTATTCATGGAACATGTGGACTGTTTACCTTACACACTTTGCTTAAAGCAGTTGTCTGTTGCTTGCAACTTAATACTGGAGGGGGTTCGGATGATAACCTGAAGGTGGACTTCTAGTCATAGATGCAGTTGGATGGCGGTCTATGTATATTGTTGTATTGCCCAATCAACTTCATAGGATCTTTCTGGCTAGTAATTGCATTGTTATGCCTTGCTCAGTTCCTGTCAATTGCCCCGCTGTAATTTGTTTACCCTTCATGCCATATTGTTTATCTAAGGAGAGCACCTATAGTGAACTATGGACCCGTGTCCAATCTTTACCATTGATACATCCTCCACTGTTACTTGTTTACTTGCTGCAAACCATTACCTTCCATACCATACGTTTAATCCTTTGTTACAGGAAACCGGTGAGCTTGATAACCTCACTGTTTCGTTGGGGCAAAGTCTTGAGTTTGTGTTGTGCAGGTCTCCGTGTTGTTTGCAACACCTGTGTGACGTTTCCTTCCTCCTTCTGGTTCGATAACCTCGGTCTCAACTGAGGAAAGACTTGTTGTTGTGCTCTTCACACCTTGCTCTTGGGGTTCCCAACAAGACTCCACATCAAGCACCAAGTTCTCTGGTGCCACCAAGGAGTCATCACCAAGTGAAGAGCATGTGCTGAGTCGCAGCTGCAACGGCATAACTCACAACAGATTTTTCAGAATCCACAACTGAACCAAACACATCCTAAGTATCACCTGCAAACGAGCAAAGGAGGTTTGGAGAGCTCTAGGATTAGAAAAGATTATTAAACAACAAGCATGATATGTGGTCTTGGAGGAAATTTTGAGAAATCCATGCAAGAAATTGCCAATGTTGGGTCAGCTGGGCTTGCATGAGACAATTGCGTAGCATCCTAGTATTATATGGTGGCAAAGAAGGGAAGTTGTCAAAGGTGAAAATGTGTTCCCTGTGAGCCGATGATACGCCCAATTTGCATCACCATTCTATATCATAATTTACCTCTATTTATTGATATTTATCTTATTATGAGGTATTATGTGGTGACCCAGCATACCACTGCATGTTGTAGTATACTATAGTCGTGGACATAACACTCACAGAGTACCATTCCGCAAATATTACATCCTCGGAGTGGTACAACAGAAACAAAGCGGGTCAACAACATACATTATCATTATTACAACCAGAAATTACATGACGACTTTGAGATCCTCCTAGGTCCATAGAGGTATCCCGATGACTTAGGGATAAACTATAATAACCCGAAGAATAGAATAAAGAAGCAACTAAGGTTTATATGAGATTTAGTTATAGATAGACGATAGAAATCTATGCTACTGGACTAGATCACTATATATGCTACATCTACACTTCAGATACATCGGTCTCCATTCCATAGATATTTTCGTAATTGTTCCCTTCGATGCTTCCGGATACTTCTGGTTCTTCATAGCGGAATTTTTCTTGGTCTTCAATTGGATATAGTATTTCCTCTTCCTGGATGTTATTGTCTTTAGAATCTAGCAAGGGTTAAGAAGATACGTTGAGTACGAGTGTACTCAGCAAGTTCACTAAAAAGGAGTGTTTAATGCACTATATCTACAGCCACAAACCATAGGTCGTAGGCAATACATGTTTTCATAAACATTTCTTCAAAGGTTGCTTTTATTCTGAAAAGCTATGTCTGTAAGCCTTCATAGGTTTACCAGAACTTTCATGGAGTTCCTTTCCTGCAGCGTTCGCAGCTCCTTCCCCGAACAGGGAGTAACAAGTTACAGTTCTTACACTCTGCAGAGGTGCGTCACTTACCCATGAGAGATCAAATACTTGATGCACAACTGGGCGAATCTTTCCCGTCCACACTTCCTATGGTATGGGGCCCAGAAGATGATCCAAGCCAATCATTGTCCTTCTCCGCGACCCCGCGTACACCGCAATTGTTGTATGCCCAAACTCAAGGCAGACCTTTCCCCGTATAAAATGGCTATACCTTAGTTGGATACACACAACAACTATTAACACTAGAAATCTATCTTTTGTAAGCCCAGATCCACGGTAGACCTTTCCCCGTATAAAACGGCTATACCCACGATCTGCAACTCATAAATTCCTAGAACAGTGTCCAATGCATGCGAAAGGGAGCCGATCCAGCTGACTTCTCCGTCCCATTCCAAATCTCATGGTTAACGCGTAATATACGGTGCGAGAATCACTGGCGACATTGGTTGTTAAGTCCTAGATGATGCATTCTTGTGTAGTGGTATTCCAACTGCCAGATTTAATAGATTAGTTGATCACCCTGGATCAGTAACCAATAGTTCACTTTAATTATGAAAATAGGGTTTTCGACCTTTTTGAAATGCAGGTGATGACAACACTGGGTTGGCAAAATACTTTATAGAAAATAATCAAAGGACATGAGCAAGTGTGAACTTGCCTTAATATAACGAAGTATTGTAGTCGAATGTCTCGACTTGACCCTGGACCTCGGGTTCTACAAAAATATCATCATTGCCCGGTAAGGACAATGTTTAAAGAAGCGATATGCTATTATGCATAGGTAATGAGATGCATAATGCAAATCCCAAGTAATTCTTCAATTCTTACCAGTGATATATATTTAGATGATTTATTTAAGATTTTCTTTAGTTTAAGTTTACTTCATAAGAAGGATAAACACATAAAATATGAAGAGTAAAGTACAATCATAATATAATTCTAAGGTTCCACGATATTATGTAATTATTACAAAGTTCATGTTTTAAGTTATCATGGCTTTAAATAAATGGTATAGTGTTTATTTTCAAGTGGCAAAAAGAATAACATTTGAAGAAAATATTATTTATGTTAAGTTACTCAACTTTGAAGATTAATAGGATTAAAGCTATGGTTTTGCAATAAGGTTTAAATGATTTTGAGTCATTATATATCTAGCTTGGGTATCTCAGACCAAAGTAAACTAATAAAAATATAATTGGACTTGAGATATAGCATTTGTAGCATTATCAATTATTAGGGTTTTTCCTAAGCATAATAAAAATAAAATCTTATAATTATGGAACTTTGTTTTAAAGATGTAAATTTAGCATGTGTAATATTTATGGATCATACTTTGAGATTTTTCTTTATAAAAATAGATGGATTTTATTATAATTTATTTAGTGAATTTCAAGTTTGATAAATATGATTATTTATGAATTGTTAATAACTTGCAAAGAATAACTTTGTAAATCCTTGACTTATAGTTAGTTAAGGATTTTAAAAGAATATTATAAAATTAATTGTTTACACCTAGATTTTATATTAAATTATAATTATGGTTTAGACTACTTAGAGTCAAAGGATTATGTTTTAAATAAGATTATTTCTTACTTAGGAAAGAGTTTTAAATAATTAACAAAGTAGCTATATTGTTTTAATAGTTTAGATAATTGAAGTTATATGATTTAGGAACTTTAAAATGTTTTTATAATAATATACTTAGTATTTTTCTAGTAAATATACTTGCTTGAAATCTTAGAAATGAATTTTATTTATTTTTAGGTATTATCTTTATTTTTATTTTATTTTATATAAAATTTCTTAATTATTTAATGTCTTTAAATATTTGTTTCATATTTTAATTGTAAAAATTTTAAGTTAGTATTTTTATGTGATAAGAGATTTCTTTTTATTCCTAAAAATGATTTTTATTTATTTTTAGGAATTTTCTAAATTTATTAAATTTCATTTGGATGTTTAAGGGTGTTAATATTTATTTGCATTTTATTAAACTTAAATAAAGATGATTATGTTTTTCTTAGGTGGATATTATTTTAATAAACACTTGGATGTATTAAATATATTTTTAGGATTTTTCTACATTTTTCTAGAGCTTAAAATGTGTAGAGGGTATTTTAATAATTTCCACTTTTGTTTTTATTTATATTGGGCCTAGTTCTTGGGCCGATCTAGCCCAATCCACCTAGTCCACCAGGTTGGACTAAGCCACAGAGCCCAACCGACCCATACGACCCCTCTTCCCCTTGCACGCGAGCTGGATTCTTTTCTTCTCCCTCTCTAGCGGCGCAGTGTCGTCGTCGCCACGAAACCATCGACGGCCCCGGCCTCCTTGGCTGCCGCCATCGATCGCCCTCGATGCTCTCCCCTCTGCTACTCCTTCCTATCCAATTCAATCTGTGATACAAACCCTCTGTCGCTCGTCCCCGTTACACTCCGGTGACTAGGGTTTTGGCCCTCCTCTCCGGTGTGCTCCGGTGACTCCTGGTTGGTGACGATGGCGAAGTGGTGGTGTGGTTAAGGTGGTTTGATGATGATGGGTTGTTGGCGCCGCCACTTCTATGCGCATGTATCCACTAGTGCGGCTCGGTGCGGGTTGAGTACTACGGTGCTCCTCGTGCCGCCGCGTCGTGGTCACAAGTGATGGCCTAAACTGCTTCCTCTTCTCGACTTAAGCGAGGACCCCCGGGTGAGTCAACCCCTCTACTCTCACATTCTCAGAGTCTCTTTGTTCCTCCTAGAGATCAAGTCCTAATTTGTTAAAGCAATGGCTCAATGATGTTCATGTTATGATCTTTATGGGGTTACTGATATTGGCCTGGTAATTATTCATGGCTAAAATAAATTATATATTGCAACTTGTTGTTGCCAGATTCATTGATGAAGGAGGACTATATGGAAATATTGGAATTGCTAACTGCTAGTTGATTTTAGATTCCAAAGATTCCATTTGGCTTCAGTTACAGTAAATTTGGGTAACTAAGATGTTAATGGACATGCTCTGGTTCCTTTTGCTAGTGATAAAAACCTGGGAATGATTTAAAGTTGTGCTTGTGGTTTAAGATGGCCAATATTGAGATGGGTTCATTTGATAACTTTATACCTAAAGATGAGTTGTTATCGTAGATCTCCTGTCAATAAGACAATGATGTTTTTAAATGGTTTCTGGCCCTAGCAACAAGGGAAATGATGTTGCGATATTACTTCTGATCAAGCATAATCTTGTTGGATTGTGAAATGTCTTTCACTTGTCATTATAGAATGTCCAATGAAAAGATTCTTAGTAAGATTTTTCTAGGAAGATGATTTAACTTAACTACTGGTGATTTCCAGATAGTAAATGATATATTTGGGCCTTTGTGTAAGATATACATGGCAATCTGAACCTATGGTTCAGAAATGATCATAGCCCCCTATGGAGTAGATTTCTATTACTTTAAACTGATTCCTAGTTTAAGAACTAGGAAGATGATTTTAAATAGTTTCCTTTGCTTGCAAATGAGCTCATAATATGTTAAATTGGTGAGGCTTAAATAAAGTAAAGAGATTAACAGCTCTGCTGTACTAAGTTGCTATTGTGGAGCCTTTATTTGAGTGTGCACGATATAATTCCTTAATAGCATGAGTTGCTGTTTAGTTTTAGCCAATGATGCCAAGTCTGAGGCTTTACTTGTGTTGCACATGATCACATATCATTGTTGCCTTGCAACTGATTTGGCTAATGTCTAACTATTGTCATTAAGGCAGTATCTTATGATTCCTAGATGTATCTATCTAGGAAAATGATTATGTGGTGCTATACTCTTGTGTTGTGTGGATTCACTAGTGAGATGCCACTATGATGCCTCCATTAGGATGGAACACAGTGGTTTCACCTACTAGATCATTTTAAATTTGTCCAGTAGAGTGTGGCAAAAGGATACCATCTAGTTTGTATGATCTAGATGCACCACCCTACTAAAATATATTGGTCCTACTTTCTTACTTCCACTCTCTATGGTGAAACTTGCCCCTTTTTCCACTGCCAATGAGGTTGTTCTGAGGCAAAATTTGCAATAAGAACATATACTATTTCATTTCATGAAACTTAACCCATTTTAATATGCTCTATGATGTGAAAAAACAGTGCATCACACTGTTACTACTAAGAGCACAAATACTAACCTCTAATCCTTTTTGTTTTTCTTTTCTTTATCTTCAATTTAATTTGTTTTGGAGGAATCAAAAGATTATCTAGAAATATCAAGACTAGATATAGGAATTGTAGTTTATATTCGAATTACTGTAATTTTCTTATTCTTTTGTAATAACCATATAATACTTATATATTTGATTAAAGTATTTCTTTTCTAACAAGAAATTATGTAATGACATTGTAATGCAATAATTTATATTATTATAATTGTATCCATCTCTTATTATTCCTTTATTGTAAAAGGATAATGTAATTTATGTATATATTCTTTTAATAAAGAAGTCTTCTGTCTGTTTAATTATTGTAATTCATTTTCCATTTTCTTTATTCACTTATTTGTTTTCATTGTAATATTCCTTTATTCTTTTGTTGTAAAAGAACATTGTAATGTTGGATTTTAATAATATTTATACTTTTATTAATGATACTTGTATTTGTATTATTGTGAATAATTGTTTATAAGTCAAATTTCTCCCCTCATAACTCCAGAAAACAATAGAGGTCATGTCAAAATTCATCTCACTCCCCTTATGATGACACTAAACCTAATTCATCGGAGTAAGAATTCTGATCACTCTAGTCTTTTAATTTGGTGAAACATTTTCCCGGATTTTCAGATGCATGCATGCAGATGCACAAAATCCTAAATCTACCCTCCGTCTAGTCCTAAATGCTGGGATGCTGCATATTACTGATGGATTTTCATCTGTTTATGCATGTTGGATGATTCCTGGAGGATGGACTGCTGGAGTCTGGATTCTGATGGAAAAGAAGGTGTTTCGGTGCAATTTTGAAGATCAGAAAAATACCAGAAAAATATGGAAACATATTATTTTACCAAAAGACGAAGGAAGCCAGAAGGAGGGACGGAGATGGGCCTCAGCTGGCCCACACCCCCTAGGCGCGGGCCCACCTGACCCCACGCCTAGGGCAGGTGTGGCCCACCTGCCCGGCCTCCGACTCCGCCCCTTCGCCTATATCTTCCCTACGGAACCCTAGCACCAGGGGAGCGACCACAGATAGATTTTCGCCGCCTCTGGGGGCGGAAAACACCGAGAGAGAAAGATCTCTCCGGTAGACAGATTTCTGCCGAGGGAATTCCTTTTCGAAGAGGGGAGACCATCGCCATAAACACCATCATCAAGCTAGGCTTCATCGAGATCATCATCATCCACACCATCATCTCCACCAGCACCATCACCACCACTTCGTCCTGCTGTAACAATTGTGTTGGATATTGCTTTAGTTCTTAGGGGAAACTTTCCCGGTGTTAAATTACTATTGTAGTTGATGCTTGTGAGTGGAACCATTGGATTATTGTTTATGTTCAGATTGTTATCCATTATCATATAATCCTTGATCTTGATCCATATGATGTCTTGTGAGTAGTTCGTTTAGTTCTTGAGGACATGGGAGAAGTCATGTTGTTAGTAGTGAATATGTGATGAGTTATTATTCAATGGTTTAGTATTTAAGTTGTGGTGCTATTCTTCTAGCGGTGTCATGTGAACGTCGACTACATGATACTTCACCATTTATGGGCCCATGGGAATGCATTGTGTATTTGGCTACTAATCGTGGGGTTGCCAGAGTGACAGAAACCTGAACCCCCGTTAGGACACCTTTGCACAAGGGAGCATAGGATCTCAGAGTTTAAGGTTGTGGTTAGATTTATATCTTAATTACTTTACTGTAGTTACGTATGTTTGCAAGGGGTTTAATCACAAGGGCGGTACGTTAGCACAGGTTCACCCACACAACACTTACAAACACCAGAGAAGAATACTCAGCTATTTGAAGCGAAAGCACTTGACAGAATTCCCATGTGTCCTCGAGAACGTTTGGTCCTTATAAGTATTTCCACCGGCTTGTCCTTTGCCAAGAAAGGATTGGGCCACTTGCTCCATTTGTTCGTTACTTCTGTTACTTACTCTTTGTTTCGTTGCCTTGTCAGAAAACCACTAAAAATCCGTTTGCTAAGTATTCACAGGGATTTCCTGCTCCATACTAGTGTTCAACACCTTCTGCTCCTTGTTGGGATCGACACTCCTATTTATCGGAAGTACTACGATACACCCCCTACACTTGTGGGTCATCAAGACTATTTTCTGGCGCCGTTGCCGGGGAGTGAAGCGCTATTGAAGAGTGGAACTGGTAAGGGAAACTTTCACTGTGAGTATTGCTTTTATTACTGCTTGTTACTTTGTTTCCAATATGGATAACCCACCTGGTTTTCTGTTTGGTAAAAATACTACCACTGCTAGGGTAGTAGGTGAACCACCTCCTGTTGAGATAGATCCTTATAAGATACCTACAAGTATTGTTAATTGTGTTATGGATAATTATTATTTTGGGATGGAACTGTCCATCCTGGTGATCACTTGCTTTTTATCCATGAATTATGCGGGTTGTTTAAGTGTGCAGGTATCACAATTGAATAGGTGAAGAAGAAGGAACTCTCCATATCCTTGAAAGGGAGAGCTGAAGAATGGTATAAATTGCTGAAGAATGGACAATCCATGGAATAGGAGGAGATGCCATCTCTCTTTTACTCTAAATTTTATCCTCCCAGTGAGATCCATAAGGATAGAAATCTTATATATAACTTTTGGCCTCTTGATGGAGAGAGTACAACTCAAGCTTGGGGAGATTGAAGTTACTAATGCTTAAATTTCCTATTCATGAACTCCCTAACAATATTATTCTCAATAACTTTTATGCTAGGCTTTCTCTTCATGATAAAGATTTACTAGATGCTTCTTGTGCCGGATCATTCACACATATGAAGGAAGAAGCTAAATGGGATCTTCTAGACTATATTCAAGAGAACACTGAAGCTTGGGAGAATGACAAAGGAAGAAAGTCAGGTATAAACTATGATTATGAATGCGTTAAATCTTTTGTGGGAACTGATAGCTTCTGTGATATTAGCAATGAGATTGGTCTTGATTCCCAAAGTATTTCCAGCTATTTTAAGGCCTTTGCCTCTTATATTGAAATTCCCAAGAAGAAGTGGAATAAGTACCATGCTCCTTATAAAGATGTTGTTAGTCATGCTCCCGTTAGAAGTACTCAAATTTGTACTACTAATCATATTGTGCCTGAACTCCATGTTGAGAAAATGCCTCTCCCAGCTAAGGTAAAGGAGTACTCTATGATTATTAGTGCAAATAGCAAAGGTACAATGAAAATTGTGGAGCCTGGTAAGCATTTGAGTTATGAACATGTGGTAGCTATTGCGAAAGACACTGTCACTAGAAATATAGAGGATGAGCATATTGTCTTCTGTTAAGATGCTTCTAATATTATTTCTCATCCTAGTAAATTTAGAAAAGCTAGTGTCCCTGTGCTTTCTGTTAAAATTGGTGATCATTGCTACTATGGTTTATGTGATGTTGGTGCTAGTTCTAGTGCTATTCCTTATAAGATTTACAGGGAAATTATGCATGAGATTGGTCCTTGTGAGCTTGAGGACATTGATGTGGTTATTCACCTTGCTAACAAGCATACCGTTTGCCTCATTGGTATTGTAAGAGATGTGGAGGCTCTCTGTGGTAAGATTAAGTATCCTGCTGATTTTCTAGTGCTTAATTTAGCAGCTAGCAAAACTTGTCCTATCATTTTTGGTAGACCTTTCTTGAACACTTGTGGAGCTATTATTGATTGTAAGAAGGAAAAAGTTTTAACTAAGTTTGATGGAGATTCTTATGAGTTTAACTTTTTCAAATTTGCTAAAGCTCCTTGAGAAAATAGCTTGCCTAATAAGGATTTTAGAATGGAACAACTTGCTTCTATTGATCCGATATATGACCTTGGACCTCTTTTTGGTGACTGTAAGTATGCTTATTCTGATGATAAAGTTATTGCCAGTGACAGTTATATTGTCAACTTTATTCAAAGTGCTACCGAAAGTTATTTTCAGAGAGGGAAACATGGTTTTATGCATCTCAATGATGTTACCCCCGTTTTATGTTGAAAGTTTTAAAGTTGCATCTGTTTTGTCTCCCTATGCTTGTGACTTTTTGTTTCAACAATTCGTTTTCTCATGATACCCCCGTGCATAGGAAGTGGGTTAGACTCAAGTGTTTTGGTTATTTGCTTCTTGATGCTCTCTTTCACTCCAGATATATATATATCCTATGTGAGCATCTTTGGAAGTTTCAGGCCTAACTTAAAGGCATTAAAGAAAAGTACTTGTTGGGAGATAACCCAAGAGTTTTGTCGAGTCTTGGAAGTTATTTCCTCGGTAATAACCGCTCCTTATCCTTTTTGTTTTGGTGTCAAGTTCAACTACTTTTGTGAAGTAGAGGAGTTGTGAAAAGTGGCTATCCTAGGACAATTTTTTGTGCTGTATTGTAAAGATTCGTGAGGGATCTAAATACTTCATATGGAGCTGCATTTTTCCGAGCTCGTTCTCCAAGTTGTTACCCAACTTTCATTAGTTCTGCACTTTTTTATTTGAGCAACGGAAGGTCTTCGGAAAAATCAATCTTTACCTGCTGGTCTATTTTGACAGATTTCTGCCATCATTTGCATTTGCCTCTTACAGAAGCTTTTGTTTTGATGGGTTTTCAGTTGAAATGTTTACCAAAGGTTTATTGTTTTTGCTTACACTAATGTTGTCATTGAGTTTGTGCAAAAGTTTTGTATGAAGGAAATTCGTAGGAGAAAGAGAGAAGGAATCTGCAAAGTTCGTCTTTGAATAGGTAAAAGTGGTGAAAACAGAAGGTTCGTGAAAACCCAATCTTTTTATATTTTTTATGTTTTTAATACATAAGGGAAGTTACGAGGCGAAACTGAAGAGGAAATGGAGCCCGGGGTGGACAAACCCACCCCAGGCGCGGGCCCAGCCTGGCTGCGCCTGGAGGGGGTTTGCCACCCTCGAACTCTGTCTCCGCTTCGTTTCCGTGTCAAAACCTTCCTTATGCATTGAAACTTCGTAATATATACCCCCCGGATCCCCCGAGGTTCGTGCATCGTGTTCTCGTCGTGTTTTCGTTTCGATTTGTTTTTGTCAGGAAATCTTCTCAAGTTTAGAGCGCCATGGCCTCCGCCAACGACAAAGGCAAGGAGCGTGAGAAAGAAGAACCTCAAGTTCCCAAGGAGGACGAGATTCCGGTAGGTTATGAAGGAGACATGGAGGAGGACAAGCAACCGGACACCCGCGCTACCGTTGTAAGCATTGGTTTGGTGGCACAACCTACCAAGCTTAAGAGGACAGCGCGGATGTCTACAGGAGGGAAACCTCCACGTCTCTTCTACAATCCACAGTCATCTCCTCCACGTAACAAGAGACCCTTCCATACACTTATACATGAATATCAATATCAACATGTGCCCAAAGGGAATTTGCCTTCGGTTTGGGATATGCGTCGTTCTAACAATGCAGAGAAGGATCATGCTAAGGATGAAGAGTGGGGAAAGAATAACAAGAACTGGGATTCTCGGACTGACATGATCATGAACCGTATAGAGCAAAACTCGGAGCTAATCCGTACTCTTACTTTTGAGTTCGAGGAGTTGAAGAAACTTATTGAGGATCTTATCAAGAGAACACCATCACCACCGAAGGAGTAATTCATCATCAGGTCTGGCATCCCCTTGGCTTGTTCCAAGCTTGGGGGAGTGCCGCGGTATCACCACCATTATCTTTTATATTTTACCTTTTTAGTGGATTCATATATGTGGTAGAGAGGTTATCTTATAGTTTGTTTTGCATGTGTAAGTATCTCTCCTTTAGTTGATTATCTATGTATCCCTTGGTGTGAGTGCCTTTATTGGAATATTAATGAGAAGTCTCATCTTTTACTTGTTGCACTTCTTATTTTTAGTTTGCAATCTCTATTATATGATGGATCTTGTTGTTCAGTATTGGCACCACTTTGGGATCATCAAGTGGATCTAAATTTGTTTTGGCAAACCGAGTTCTGATCAGTGGCATTAATTTGAAAGAAAAAGAAAGAAATAAAAAAAAGCTTGTAGGTATTTGGTATCATTTGTTTTCTTTCTTGTTGGCTCATAAGCTTAGTATTCTTTATTTAAGATCATTTTGTGTCTTCAAGGAAGATTGCATGTTTGGCTTTATTACTTGTATGTTTGCTTGTTTCTTTCAACTCTCTTGCTTGCTACCCAGCCTTGCTAGCCAGAAACCTGTTTTGAGAAGGCATACTTCTCATGTTTCCAAAATCCTTTGAACCCAAAACTTTTGCCACTTGTGTCCACCATATCTACCTAGTATCTTTTGCTATTCCAAGCAAATTCTCAAGCTTCATCTACCTTTCAAATTAAAAAGTATTTTGTTATGTGAAAAGTGGTTAGTAAAGCTCTCATGACCTTGATGGCACACTTTATTTACTTGCCCTAATAAACTTGAACCATTGTGAACATCGAAGTTGTATATGCTTGCATCTATATGTTGGGATTAGCAGAACCGTGTTATCACCGGGAACATTTTCAACATTGCACTTGTACTCTGTACATAGTTGATATCGTGTTCTTTTGTCTATGGATGTCAACGGTGTGAAATAAAGAGGGAACTGATGGCTAGTGCTAACGTTGAGCACTTCGTTGGAAACCCCAATAGCAAGGTGTGAAGCAGCAAGCAACAAGTCTTCCCTAAGTTGAGACTGAGGTTATCGAACTAGAAGGAGGAAGGAAACGTCACATAGGTGTTGCGAGCAACGCGGAGACCTCCACAACACAAACTCAAGACTTTGCCCCAACGAATCAGTGGGGTTGTCAAGCTCACCGGTTTGCTGTAACAAAGGATTAAACGTATGGTGTGGAAGGTAATGGTTTGCAGCAAGTAAACAGGTAACAGTGGAAGATGTATCAATGGTAAAGATTGGACTGGGGTCCATAGTTCACTAGAGGTGCTCTCCTAGATAAACAACATGGCATGAAGGGTAAACAAATTACAGCGAGGCAATTGACAGGAACTGAGCAAAGGCATAACAATGCAATTACTAGCCAGAAAGATCCTATGAAGTTGATTGGGCAATACAACAATATACATAGACCGTCATCCAACTGCATCTATGACTAGAAGTCCACCTTCAGGTTATTATCCGAACCCCCTCCAGTATTAAGTTGCAAGCAACAGGCAACTGCTTTAAGCAAAGTGTGTAAGGTAAATAGTCCACATGTTCCATGAACAAGAGACCGTTGTTTTCTCCCTAGTAGCAACAACACATCTACAACCGAAGAGATTTCTATCACTTCCCTTGGAAACTAGAGGCATGAACCCACTATCGAGCATAAATACCCCCTCTTGAAGTCACTAGCAACTACTTGGCCAAGATAACCACTAGCAACGGAGAGCATTCAAGATCACAAACAACGTAGACATGATAGAATCATAAAGATAAAACCATTAATCAAACCAACATAATAATCTCAATATCCATCGGATCCCCGCAAACACAACATGCATGATTACAAATAGATTAGATCTTGATCATTGATACGTTGGAAACGTACCTATAATTTTTGATGTTCCATGCTTGTTTAGTATCTACTTTGCTTTACTTGTCCACACTTTGAGGTGCTTTTTATATGTTTTCTGGTACTAACCTATTAACAAGTTGCAACAGTGCCAAATGCCTGTTTTCTGCTATTTTTGGTTTCAGAAAAGTTAGTAAAGAAATATTCTCGGAATTGGACGGGACAAACGCGAAAGTCAATTATTTTTCGTGGGGAACAAGAAGTCCAGAGGAGACGCGGAGGGGCCGCCCAGGGGGGCCAGACCCACCCCAGGCGCGAGGGCAGGTGGGCCCGCGCCTGGCTAGGGTTTGGTGGACCTAGCCGCCTCCCAGTCTTGCCCCTTCGCCTATAATAAGCTCCGATGCAGAAACCTTGAGTACCCGATCAGAAATACACGAAACCGTCTGTAGCCGCCGCCACCATCATCCCTAGATCGGGGGGATCTGAAGCTCTTCCCGGCACCCTGCCGGAGGGAGATCATCCCGAAGGCCTTCTCTTCGGTATGATTCGTGAGTAGTTCCACCTTGGACTATGGGTCCATGTAGTAGCTAGATGGTTGTATCTCCTCCTTTGTGCTTTCATGTATAGATCTTGTGAGCTCCGTTCATGATCAAGATCTAATCTATTTGTAATCATGCATGTTGTGTTTGCGGGGATCCGATGGATATTGAGATTATTATGTTGGTTTGATTAATGGTTTTGTTTTTACGATTCCATCATGTCTGTGTTGTTTGTGATCTTGCATGCTCTCCGTTGTTAGTAGTTATCTTGGACAAGTAGTTGCTAGTGACTCCAAGAGGGGGTATTTATGCTCGATTGTGGGTCCATGCCTCTAGTTTCCAAGGGAAGTGACATAAATCTCTTCAGTTGTAGATGTGTTGTTGCTACTAGGGAGAAAACAACGGTCTCTTGTTCATAGAACATGTGGACTATTTACCTTACACACTTTGCTTAAAGCAGTTGTCTGTTGCTTGGAACTTAATACTCGAGGGGGTTCGGATTATAACTTGAAGGTGGACTTCTAGTCATAGATGCAGTTGGATGACGGTCTATGTATATTGTTGTATTGCCCAATCAACTTCATAGGATCTTTCTGACTAGTAATTGCATTGTTATGCATTGCTCAGTTCCTTTCAATTGCCTCGCTGTAATTTGTTTACCCTTCATGCCATGTTGTTTATCTAAGGAGAGCACCTCTAGTGAACTACAGACCCCGGTCCAATCTTTACCATTGATACATCTTCCACTGTTACCTGTTTACTTGTTGCAAACCATTACCTTCCACACCATACGTTTAATCCTTTGTTACAGCAAACCGGTGAGTTTGACAACCTCACTGATTCGTTGGGGCAAAGTCTTGAGTTTGTGTTGTGCAGGTCTCCGCATTACTCGCAACACCTGTGTGACGTTTCCTTCCTCCTTATGGTTTGATAACCTCGGTGAAAGGATACGGATGTTGCCTAGAGGGGGGGGGGGTAGGCGATTAAAACTTTTCCTAGAGTGGCTCAACAAAGGCGGAATAAAACTAGTGTTTACTTTGTTAAGCACAACCTAGAACAACTAAGGTTCACCTATGTGCACCAACAAATTATGCTAAACAATACAAGCAACAAAGTGATAGCAAGATATATATTACTTCAAGCACGAAGGCTATCACAATGTGAAGTGCATAAGTAAAGAGCTCAGGTATAGAGATAACCGAGGCACGCGGGGACACCGATATTTTACCGAGTTCCTCCCAACATGGGGTACATCTCGTTTGGAGAGGGGGTGGTATCAAACCACCAACGCCACAAAAGGCCTCCCTTATTCTCCGGTGAATCTCACCCCAACGGGATCGATCCACGCTTCCACTATCGGTGCACTTGTCGGTGGCAACCAGAACCTCTCACAAGGTTGGGGCACTTCTCCACAATGTAATTGGAGGCTCCCAACAAACGCCACAAAAGGCCTCAACAAATGCCACCAAGGCCACAATGCCACCAAGGCCACAAAACCGTCTAGGGTTCCAAGAACCCAAGCGGGATAAGCTCCAATGAGCAACTCAAACCAAATCCTCCGAGGAGAACTCAAACCGATGCACCAAATGCAAATGGCAAGAACACCACAAAGATGCTCAAATCCCTCACTCTCAAGTTCCAACAAAGCTACTAAAGCTATTGGAGGGACAAGAGAGGAGGAATCAAAGAGAGACACAAAATCCCCCAAAATCTAGATCCCAAAGATACACTCACAAAGAGATGAATCGGTTAGGTCAAAACGTAGATCTAGATCACCTCCAACTACCCCTCAAATATATGCAAGAATCAACGGAGGGGTGAGTATAAATCAAGCTCAAAGAGTAAGGCAAATGAGGGCAAAGCTTAGACAAAAGGAGGAGGAAGAAGCAACCCTAAAATACAAAGGGACAAAGCTATTTAAAGACACGGGCACATTCTGTCCGTTGGGGCGTTTTTCAGAACAGTCCGGTACTAGCGGATTTAACCGGTAGTACCGCAAAGCTCCAGGAAAAATCAATGCACCAGCGCATGCGAGCAGCACCAGCTGGGCCCAGCGTGCGGCAGCTGCGGGGCCAGGTGGGGCGAGCGAGCCGCAGCGAGCGAGGCAGGGCAGCAGCGCGGGCCTAGCGCAGCAGCGGCTGTCGCGCGAGCTAGGCGAGTGGGGCCACAGCGGGCGCGTGCGTGCACAACGAGCGAGGGCAGCGGGCGACGCAGGCCAGCAGGCGCGAGGCAGGGCGGTAGCACCGAGGCGGGATGCGCGCAGCGGGCCCAACGACCAACGCGAGTGCTGCGGGCGATGCGCACGCGAGATTCTGAAACGGGGACGGTGCGCGCGCTCGCAAGAGTCAACGCGGGGCGAGCAGGCGCATCGGCGGGGCCTAGCGCGAGCAGATCTGGCGGCTGCGTGCGCGTGTAGCAAGGCGGGCTGATGTTGGGAGTTCCTGGGCCGGCCGGTAGTACCGGGCCGGACGGTAGTACCGATTTTTACTACCTATCGAGACATAACCAAATTAGGGGGCGCCGAGGGGCGGGCGGTAGTACCGGCCTGCCTCGGCGGTACTACCGTTCAGCCCAGAGAGAAGATTTCCTCTTTTCATTTATAAATCAAATATGAGGCAGATTCAAACGGTCATAACTTTTGATTGGTGACTCCGATTGACCCGATTCCAATATTGGTTATCACCAAGTGAGAAAATATCAAGTATAATAATGTGAGATACCTCACTTGGTGAGAAACCGAAAAGCCGGCAAGATCAAAATTGCAACAAGATACAAATGGAAGATCCGATTTTGATGATCAAGAGCTTGTTATGGAGATTACCACAAGCTCTATATACTCACATGGACAAGACCAAATAACAACCAAATATGATGATGCAAGTATGCAAAGGTTTGAGCTCTCTCCGAACGATATGATCGAGTTACTCATTCGAGAGCCCCTCTTGATAGTACGGTTATCTATCCTAAACCCGGTCTCCCACACACAACATGAGACCGGCAAAAGGAAAAACCTATCAAGACTATACCTTTTCCTTGAGCATTCCACTTGAGCTCGATGTAGACGATCTTGCCCTTCTCAAGATGGAACGCCTTTCTTGATTCTTCATCATCGATCCATGATCACCGAGGATGGCAAGCATCAAACATGAGATCTTCTATATATGGCGCATTTTGAGCTTGCACAACATATCTTTTTCGCATTTCATCGACCTTGAAGCCAACACATGCTCCAAGCGATGCCAATGGACAATTCCTACAAGTACAAATTAATACACACATTACTCCATAAAGATTGTCATTAATTAACAAAACCACACATGGGGGCCCACATGTTCTTTCACTCGGTCTCAACTGAGGGAAGACTTGCTGCTTGCTGCTTCACACCTTGCTCTTGGGGTTTCCAACGAAGTGCTCCACGTCAGCACCAGCCATCAAGTTTGTTGGCGCCGTTGTTGATACGTTGGAAACGTATCTATAAGTTTTGATGTTCCATGCTTGTTTAGTATCTACTATGCTTTGCTTTGTCTACAATTTGAGGTGTTTTTATACACTTTTTGGAACTAACCTGTTGATAAGATGCCACATTACCAGTTGCGTGTTTTCTGCTGTTTTTGGTTTCAGAAAGCTAAAACATGAATATTCTCGGAATTGGACGGGACAAAAGCCAAAGTTCATATTATTCCCTAGGCGATATAGAAAATCGAAGACGAGACGGAGGAGGAAACCAGGGTGGCCACACCCTAGGTGGACACGGGCCCACCCTAGGCCGCACCCATAGGGGGTGTGGGCCCCTAGCTCCCCACCGACCTTGCCTCCTTCGCCTATAAGAAGCCCCCGGGGAGAAAACCCTAAATAATCCATGATACTTCCAAAAAAACCTCTGTTGCGCCACCGCCACCGAAGGGGAGATTTGGGGGACAGAAAGTCTCTGTTCCGGCACCTTGCCGGGACCGGGAAGTGCCCCCGGAGCCATCTCCATCGATCTCCATCACCATCTCCATCACCATTGCTGATTTCCATGATGAGGAGGGAGTGGTTCTCCTTTGAGGCTAAGTGCTCTACCGGTAGATATGTGTTCATCTCTCTCTCTATGCATGATCTTGTGGTCATGAGCTTTGTAATCAAGTAGATCTACCTTGCTACTCAAGTGCTTCATTAGACCTCTGCTCTCCCCATGTGTGTGAATGTGACAGTGTGCACGCCATGGTGGCACTTAGGCTTGAGTCTACATAAATAATATTTGTGCTTTAATAGATTTATGCTTTTCCCCACGTGTGTGAAAGTGATAGCGGGCATACCGTGTGTGGCACTTTGGCTAGATTGAATATTTGTTATGAGTTATATTTGGAGTTGGATGTCTCTATGAAATTGTGGTGTTTGTTGGAACCTTCTAGCGCTCAAGGTGATAGTGTGGGGTTATCTCGATTGGGGAAGACGGACTTTGAGGTATGCTTTTGTAGGCCTAATGTGGATTAGAGTGTCCAACCGGAGAGTAGTTAAGAGTAGTATCTTGGAGAGAGGATATTTATATGACAGTGTTCACTAGTGAAAGTATGATCCCTAGGCCTTGTTTCTAAACATTGAAACACCATTTGCTACTAGATCTGTTGCATGTTTGCTTGCTTCCTTCAGTTTGCCTTTAGTCTGTTCCTCCACGCCATCAGCTATTTTCTGGCACCGTTACCCCACGTCAACAACAAGTCAGAAGCTATTTTCTGGCACCATTATCACTTGTATTTCACTATCTCTTCGCCGAACTAGTGCACCTATACACCTGAAAAGTGTATTGGGTGTGTTGGGGACACAAGAGACTTCTTGTATCTTGATTGCAGGATTGCTTGAGAGGGAATACCTTTGACCACTTCCTCCCTGAGTTCGATACCTTGGGTAATCCACTTAAGGGAAACTTGCTGTTGTTCTAAAAACCTGTGCACTTGGAGGCCCAACAACTGTCTACAAGAATAGAAGTGCGTAGACATCAGTTGTCGGGGAAAGAAAAAAGAAGCTCCCACGTCAACTAATGTGGCATCCCGCAATTCCACTACTAGAAAATCGCGTTGTTTTTGTGCATTGCATCATCATGACCGCATGCTCATGTCATCATGCCACATTGCATTTGAGCATCGTCATCATCATGCATATTATCTTGCCTAAAAACTATTTGCGAAAGTCTATGGTTTTCTGAAACTAGTCCCCTTCTATTTCAAATTAAACCCCCGGGTGCTTCCGGATATTTTGTTTGTCTAAAAACTACTTACGAAAATGTATTGCAAATTAAATAAAAGTTTGAAATATTTTAGTGGGGGCAGTCGAACGGGCCGATTCGACCCGAACGACCACCCCCCAGATTAAATCGGTCCACCTAACCCGCCCTTCTAAATCCTAAGTTCACCCAAACCTATCCTACCCACCCTGCCTCCACCTCACCCCCTCCAATCATCGCGCGCCACCTCATCTCCCTCACCACTCCCACCACTCAGACACCGCCACCTCACCTCCCCACTCCCCTCCACCTCACACTCAACCCACCCTGCCCACACACACCACGCACGCCTGCCCAGAACCCCACCCAGTGCCAACCTCCCACCCACGCAGTCACCCCACGCGCCCCGCCCCACCTTGGCCCCACCTGGCCACCACCCACCTGCCTCTGCGTGCCCCGCTCTCTCCCTCCCCGCGTCTTCCCCAGGCACCCGACGTCGCCGCTCCACTCGCCACTCTCCCCTCCGGCGACCGGCCCTCCCGGCGCGGCCCCCCTCTTCCCTCGCCCCGTCGCTCCCCCTCCTCGTTCCCGCTCCCGCCGGAGGCCGCCGCCACCGACGCTCCCTGCCCCGCCTCCCTCCAGCGCTCGCCCGACCTGCGCGCCGGCGAGCCTCTCCCCTCCGCCGCTCCGGTCCCTCTGGCAGCCGCCGCACCGGCCTCCTCGACCCCGCGGCGCCGGGCACGCCTCCAGCCGCGGCCGCCCCGGGCCCGAGCCAGCACCGCCATCCTCGCGCGAGCCTCCCCGCCTCCATCTTCGTTCGGCCTCGCGTCCTCCCTCTGCAGCAAGCGGCGCCGCCGCGCAGCCGCTCCCCCGGTCACTCCTCCCCTCGTCGTCGCCTCTCCGGCCTGCGTCCGCCTCCTCCCGCCGCGGCTCTGCCCGCCCCGCCGGCGTCCGCGCGTCCCCCTCCGGCCAAGCTCGTCGGCGACCCTCCTCGTCCGCCCTCGCCTCCCCGAACCGCCGCCAGCGTCTCCTCCCTCCGTTCGGTCCGCGAGCGCCGCTACAGCCGGTCCCCGCGCTCGCAGCCCCAGGACGCCGTCATCCTCTGGTCGCTCTCCGTGGCGTTTTCCCGCATGCTCGAACGCAAAACGGCCCAGCTGCAGCGAGTTCTCTGTTACAAGGGGGCATCTTCTCTGGCTCCACATGAAGCCGGTGTGGCCTACTTCGGAACATCAAGATCTTCTCTCTGGATTTTTGAAGGACACCGACATGGAGCTAATGATCTTCGGCACCCAAGATCTTTGACGCCACCCGAAGCACAAGACCGCCTCATCACAAGAGTCCCGATGCCTGATGTCGCCAAGATCTGCGCTGCTGCGTGTTTCGACGACCATGTGCGAGATGGAGCCCGATGGCATCGGTACCCCAAGACCTACCACACGGACGCATCACGGACCCGAAGACCATGGATGCGACAAGTCCTCCTTACCGGATGCGATGCTCGAGAACACGGACGGTAAGAACACCGACGCAGAACGCCAAGTGCTTCAACCCGAACGCCAAGACCGACCCGACACGAGGACCCGACAAGATCTGCACGACGACAAGATCGACACCGACCCGGAAGAGTCCGATGCGCCCCCGACACCGAACCAAGTCCCCCTTTCTGGACGCCGAGTCCGCCGCGAACCCGGATGCGACAAGACCTACCTCCGTTATCCGAGAGCGTTTCCGTCGAGACCAATCCGTCGAACCCCGAGACCCCGAGACCCGAACCCCGGAACCCCAAGACCGTCGAGACCCTAATGTGTGAACCTCTTATCCGAGAACCCTATTTTATAATATAATAACAACTTGTTGCATAAATTACATTGTCATACTCGCATGCATAATCATGTGGTTTGGGGGCCTTATGCCGATTCACTGCATAATTAAATATGGGGCCCATATGCGGGCAAATCTAGCCTTATATTGGCCTCATTTAAATTTGATATAGCGAACCGGTGTTATATTTTGGCCATGTTAATATAACATTTAAATTGCGGGGTAAATAAATAACATGAACCACCTAATTAATTGTCGGGACCCCGGTTCCGCTTAATATGACCTAATTGCATCACACCTTGCCATGCCATACACCATGCATGCATCATGCCGATCTTCTGCCGTTGTATTAAATAGTGCATCCGGTGTTTATTCTAGTGTTTTGCTTCTTCGCGGATTGGGCCGTTGAGTTGATGTGAGCTTCTCCCCGATCTTCGGTCGAACCTTCGGCAATGTTTTCAGGCGAGCATCTCCCCCTTTCTACCTATCTTACTTTTATAGTATTTATTCCCTCCTGTTGATCTATTGCTATCTGTGTTGCGATGCTCTAGTTTCCGTACCTTGATATTACTTGCAGCCTTATATTGCCTTGGACACATCCTATTACCTGTTGTTTGGTAGATAGTTGGACTTGCGCGTCGTAGTCGCTTGCTCAAGTGCTGTTGCGTGTCGTCAAGTGCCACAGTTGTTGATGTATTGCCGCATGTTGATGTTGGATATGATCATGGTTTTACTTATCGTTCACTTTAATTCCTGTTTAACAACTAAAATTGAAGTAAGCAGAGGCATCGGTGGGTGATAGAAAATATTTGGTTTCCGAACGCCCACTTGTGTCCCGTAGGACCTCGAGTACTTGATACTTGTTCCTTGATTTATCGCGCTATCCACATCCGGGAGGTATATGGGGCCCCCCTGAGCCAGAGCTTGATTCAGTCTTATCTCTTGGGGCCACAAACTAGTTTGAGGTTTTATTTACTATCCTGTACTTATGCCATGCTACTACTGTATTTATGTTTGTGCGAGGAGCACACTGTACTGTTTAGGTAAGCGGAGTGTTTTCGCGGTATCGACAAGCCCAGCCACACTTTCGGGTTCCCAGTCGTTTACAGCCACTGACGCAAACCTTGAGTCCGTCTCGGAGTCAGCTAGCTTCGTTGCGGTTCTACTCAATGGGGTGGCCCCCTGAAATATTTCTGAATCCTGTGATTGCTTTGTCGTGAAAGCCTCGTTGGGTTTTGATTTGGTTTTTCCGAGGTTGATCGAGTGTGTGTTGCTATTGGTGCACCCCGGCCGGGTAAAACTTTCTGAAAGCCGTGTCCGCGGTTATGGACGACTTGGAGCACAGTATCTCGACCATAGACAAGCATAACTAAAGTTTATTGCTATAAATTTGACTTTATAATGACTAGTAATCAGCTTCACTATAATGGAATGGCTAATTAATACTGCCCACAATTGCTTGTTTGGAGTGTCGCTTGCGACCATTGTACCTGACTAGTAAGTATTGCAACTACAACGGAATGGCTGAATAACAGTATCAACAACTGCTGGGTTTTGGGTTTATCTCATGCTATCTGTATCTGATTAGTAATTGTGGCAACTACAACAGAATGATTAACTAAAAGTGCCCACTGCTTATTTTATCAGGATGATTATCCAAATCTGACTAGTAATTGCTGCAACGATAACTGCATAAATAAAACTGCCAACTGTGTGAGTTCCTCGGTTGACTTCCTCGTTTGGTCTCGAGGGGGAAACACCAGGATGGGTTTGTTTGGTGTTAGCTTCAGGTTGGATCCGGATAGGTCATTCTTATCCCTCTCTGATAACCGCCAGTTGCATCGAGTCTCTATAGGGTGTTTAGTGCATGCTGCCGCTGCCGCTTCAGTCCACCATACCTATGTAGGCGAGGACCGCCGAATTCTAGTCTCGCCGTGTACTGGCCTCAGTACTGACGCTCCTCTTTTTCCTTTGCCCTTTGTCGGCACCCCTTTTGTTTTAAGCAGGTTTTGAGATCGACACCGTTAGCAGGGTTACCCTCCCGGCTTGGCCTGGGCAGGGTTATGGACGCCATTGGTTATTCTTCAGGGCTCTTAGCCCCATTTGCATCTTGTCCGTAGTCGGACGCTCTATCATTTTCAAGGTGATTTGGATCTTATATATTATATCTGTACTCTTGGCTCTTTGAGTCGCTGTTGTATATATCTGTTCTGTGGGTCCCATCGAGGACTATTGTGTAATGTTATTACTTCGTTTTCCACCCGCATGAAAGTGCCTGGTGGGCACCTTTGAATCGTTTCTATGCTGGTTTGGCGGGTTTCGCTAAAACTTGCATAGGGTCGATTCTGAGGGTGTTACAGAGTGGTATCAGAGCTCAGCAGTTGCGATACCCCACAAGTCCAGCCTGTAGGATAACCTAGCTAACGGCCGCAGTAGAGTGTCAAAACTATTTTTGCAAAATCGGTTGGATAGTTCTGATTAGGTCTGATTTTACTCCTTACCCCTCTGCTATTCTCCTCTTACCTCTACGTGTTTTGAATCCGCTCTCTTCTCTCTCTTTGAGTCCAGGAATTCTCGTGGTTGGGTTTCCGTCGTACCTTCAGGGTTTCGCTTCCTCCTCTGATAACGGTGTTCTACCATCCGATGTTCATGCCGCCTGAGGAATCCGTCTACTGCGGTACCATTCTTTGTTCCTTGTTTGTGCCTTCCGGTGTTTTCCGACGCGACGACATCATCTACGCCAGATCTGATGCAGAGTCTGCATCACTCCTTTGTTTCCGAACCTCGCTTGTCGAGATCTTCAGTCTGATTCCGAGAATGGTTGCATGCTTTACCACTGATTGTGCGGAGTAATAGTTTGGGTGCGTGATGGATTGGCCCCCATGCCGACTACCCTTTCTATTCGCTTTTGTACATTGAAGTGGATGAGAATGCATCGGTTCCCCCTTTCCATCGAAGTTAGGGGTGGCTTATTTGTGGATACCTCCACCTTCGTCCTTTGTTCCTCCGGAGTGTTCTCTCGACGATCAGGAACAACGACCCTTTGTTGGTGGTGTCGCCGATCTCCAGATGAAGCAGGAACCCTCGTTAGTGGCGTCACGAGGATCTACACGACGCGAGAAGATGCAGATCGCCGACCTTCCTTCCGGTACCATGAGGCGGATCTCGAGGGCGAGATCCATTGTTAGTGGTGTCGAATTGTGGCATCCCGCAAATCCACTACTAGAAAATCGCGTTGTTTTTGTGCATTGCATCATCATGACCGCATGCTCATGTATCATGCCACATTGCATTTGAGCATCGTCATCATCATGCATATTATCTTGCCTAAAAACTATTTGCGAAAGTCTATGGTTTTCTGAAACTAGTCCTCCTTCTATTTCAAATTAAACCCCCGGGTGCTTCCGGATATTTTGTTTGTCTAAAAACTACTTACGAAAATGTATTGCAAATTAAATAAAAGTTTGAAATATTTTAGTGGGGGGAGTCGAACGGGCCGATTCGACCCGAACGACCACCCCCCAGATTAAATCGGTCCACCTAACCCGCCCTTCTAAATCCTAAGTTCACCCAAACCTATCCTACCCACCCTGCTTCCACCTCACCCCCTCCAATCATCGCGCGCCACCTCATCTCCCTCACCACTCCCACCACTCAGACACCGCCACCTCACCTCCCCACTCCCCTCCACCTCACACTCAACCCACCCTGCCCACACACACCACGCACGCCTGCCCAGAACCCCACCCAGTGCCAACCTCCCACCCACGCAGTCACCCCACGCGCCCCGCCCCACCTTGGCCCCACCTGGCCCACCACCCACCTGCCTCTGCGTGCCCCGCTCTCTCCCTCCCCGCGTCTTCCCCAGGCACCCGACGTCGCCGCTCCACTCGCCCCTCTCCCCTCCGGCGACCGGCCCTCCCGGCGCGGCCCCCCTCTTCCCTCGCCCCGTCGCTCCCCCTCCTCGTTCCCGCTCCCGCCGGAGGCCGCCGCCACCGACGCTCCCTGCCCCGCCTCCCTCCAGCGCTCGCCTGACCCGCGCGCCGGCGAGCCTCGCCCCTCCGCCGCTCCGGTCCCTCTGGCAGCCGCCGCACCGGCCTCCTCGACCCCACGGCGCCGGGCACGCCTCCAGCCGCGGCCGCCCCGGGCCCGAGCCAGCACCGCCATCCTCGCGCGAGCCTCCCCGCCTCCATCTTCGTTCGGCCTCGCGTCCTCCCTCTGCAGCAAGCGGCGCCGCCGCGCAGCCGCTCCCCCGGTCACTCCTCCCCTCGCCGTCGCCTCTCCGGCCTGCGTCCGCCTCCTCCCGCCGCGGCTCTGCGCGCCCCGCCGGCGTCCGTGCGTCCCTCTCCGACCAAGCTCGCCGGCGACCCTCCTCGTCCGCCCTCGCCTCCCTGAACCGCCGCCAGCGTCTCCTCCCTCCGTTCGGTCCGCGAGCGCCGCTGCAGCCGGTCCCCGCGCTCGCAGCCCCAGGACGCCGTCATCCTCTGGTCGCTCTCCGTGGCGTTTTCCCGCATGCTCGAACGCAAAACGGCCCAGCTGCAACGAGTTCTCTGTTACAAGGGGGCATCTTCTCTGGCTCCACATGAAGCCGGTGTGGCCTACTTCGGAACATCAAGATCTTCTCTCTGGATTTTTGAAGGACACCGACATGGAGCTAATGATCTTCGGCACCCAAGATCTTTGACGCCACCCGAAGCACAAGACCGCCTTGTCACAAGAGTCCCGATGCCTGATGTCGCCAAGATCTGCGTTGCTGCGTGTTTCGACGACCATGTGCGAGATGGAGCCCGATGGCATCGGTACCCCAAGACCTACCACACGGACGCATCACGGACCCGAAGACCATGGATGCGACAAGTCCTCCTTCCCGGATGCGATGCTCGAGAACACAGACGGTAAGAACACCGACGCAGAACGCCAAGTGCTTCACCCCGAACGCCAAGACCGACCGACACGAGGACCCGACAAGATCTGCACGACGACAAGATCGACACCGACCCGGAAGAGTCCGATGCGCCCCCGACACCGAACCAAGTCCCCCTTTCCGGACGCCGAGTCCGCCGCGAACCCGGATGCGACAAGACCTACCTCCGTTATCCGAGAACGTTTCCGTCGAGACCGATCCATCGAACCCCGAGACCCCGAGACCCGAACCCCGGAACCCCAAGACCGTCGAGACCCTAATGTGTGAACCTCTTATCCGAGAACCCTATTTTATAATATAATAACAACTTGTTGCATAAATTACATTGTCATACTCGCATGCATAATCATGTGGTTTGGGGGCCTTATGCCGATTCACTGCATAATTAAATATGGGGCCCATATGCGGGCAAATCTAGCCTTATATTGGCCTCATTTAAATTTGATATAGCGAACCGGTGTTATATTTTGGCCATGTTAATATAACATTTAAATTGCGGGGTAAATAAATAACATGAACCACCTAATTAATTGTCGGGACCCCGATTCCGCTTAATATGACCTAATTGCATCGCACCTTGCCATGCCATACACCATGCATGCATCATGCCGATCTTCTGCCGTTGTATTAAATAGTGCATCCGGTGTTTATTCTAGTGTTTTGCTTCTTCGCGGATTGGGCCGTTGAGTTGATGTGAGCTTCTCCCCGATCTTCGGTCGAACCTTCGGCAATGTTTTCAGGCGAGCATCTCCCCCTTTCTACCTATCTTACTTTTATAGTATTTATTCCCTCCTGTTGATCTATTGCTATCTGTGTTGCGATGCTCTAGTTTCCGTACCTTGATATTACTTGCAGCCTTATATTGCCTTGGACACATCCTATTACCTGTTGTTTGGTAGATAGTTGGACTTGCGCGTCGTAGTCGCTTGCTCAAGTGCTGTTGCGTGTCGTCAAGTGCCACAGTTGTTGATGTATTGCCGCATGTTGATGTTGGATATGATCATGGTTTTACTTATCGTTCACTTTAATTCCTGTTTAACAACTAAAATTGAAGTAAGCAGAGGCATCGGTGGGTGATAGAAAATATTTGTTTTCCGAACGCCCACTTGTGTCCCGTAGGACCCCGAGTACTTGATACCTGTTCCTTGATTTATCGCGCTATCCACATCCGGGAGGTATATGGGGCCCCCCTGAGCCAGAGCTTGATTCAGTCTTATCTCTTGGGGCCACAAACTAGTTTGAGGTTTTATTTACTATCCTGTACTTATGCCATGCTACTACTGTATTTACGTTTGTGCGAGGAGCACACTGTACTGTTTAGGTAAGCGGAGTGTTTTCGCGGTATCGACAAGCCCAGCCACACTTTCGGGTTCCCAGTCGTTTACAGCCACTGACGCAAACCTTGAGTCCGTCTCGGAGTCAGCTAGCTTCGTTGCGGTTCTACTCAATGGGGTGGCCCCCTGAAATATTTCTGAATCCTGTGATTGCTTTGTCGTGAAAGCCTCGTTGGGTTTTGATTTGGTTTTTCCGAGGTTGATCGAGTGTGTGTTGCTATTGGTGCACCCCGGCCGGGTAAAACTTTCTGAAAGCCGTGTCCGCGGTTATGGACGACTTGGAGCACAGTATCTCGACCATAGACAAGCATAACTAAAGTTTATTGCTATAAATTTGACTTTATAATGACTAGTAATCAGCTTCACTATAATGGAATGGCTAATTAATACTGCCCACAATTGCTTGTTTGGAGTGTCGCTTGCGACCATTGTACCTGACTAGTAAGTATTGCAACTACAACGGAATGGCTGAATAACAGTATCAACAACTGCTGGGTTTTGGGTTTATCTCATGCTATCTGTATCTGATTAGTAATTGTGGCAACTACAACGGAATGATTAACTAAAAGTGCCCACTGCTTATTTTATCAGGATGATTATCCAAATCTGACTAGTAATTGCTGCAACGATAACTGCATAAATAAAACTGCCAACTGTGTGAGTTCCTCGGTTGACTTCCTCGTTTGGTCTCGAGGGGGAAACACCAGGATGGGTTTGTTTGGTGTTAGCTTCAGGTTGGATCCGGATAGGTCATTCTTATCCCTCTCTGATAACCGCCAGTTGCATCGAGTCTCTATAGGGTGTTTAGTGCATGCTGCCGCTGCCGCTTCAGTCCACCATACCTATGTAGGCGAGGACCGCCGAATTCTAGTCTCGCCGTGTACTGGCCTCAGTACTGACGCTCCTCTTTTTCCTTTGCCCTTTGTCGGCACCCCTTTTGTTTTAAGCAGGTTTTGAGATCGACGTCGTTAGCAGGGTTACCCTCCCGGCTTGGCCTGGGCAGGGTTATGGACGCCATTGGTTATTCTTCAGGGCTCTTAGCCCCATTTGCATCTTGTCCGTAGTCGGACGCTCTATCATTTTCAAGGTGATTTGGATCTTATATATTATATCTGTATTCTTGGCTCTTTGAGTCGCTGTTGTATATATCTGTTCTGTGGGTCCCATCGAGGACTGTTGTGTAATGTTATTACTTCGTTTTCCACCCGCACGAAAGTGCCTGGTGGGCACCTTTGAATCGTTTCTATGCGGGTTTGGCGGGTTTCGCTAAAACTTGCATAGGGTCGATTCTGAGGGTGTTACAACTAAGCGCCATCAACAAGTTTTCTAGCGCTGTTGTCGGGGAGGCTAAGGACATCTTCACTAGGGGAGTCCTTCACTTCCTTTCTCTTTACTTTGTTTTTAGTTTTCTTTGTTTCTTTTGCTTGGTTTTGTTTGCCTCTTTTCACCCCCTCCCCAAAAAATAGTCTAGTTTGGTTTGCTTGCCTTATTAAAAAACACACAAAAAAATTAGTTCCTGCTCTAGCTAATTCTGCTGTTTTTGGCTTGCACACCTTTGACAAAATGAACTCTGCTGAGAACACCAAGTTATGTGACTTCACTAGCACCAACAACAATGATTTCCTAAGCACTCCTATTGCTCCACCTGCTCCTGATGCTACCTTTTATGAAATTAAGCCTGGTTTGTTGAATCTTGTGATGAGAGAGCAATTTTCTGGTGCTGGTTCTGATGATCCTGCTGCCCATCTTAATAGCTTTGTTGAACTTTGTGAGATGCAAAAGTATAAGGATGTGTATGGATATATTATTAAGCTCAGCCTTTTTCCTTTCTCCTTGAGGGGAAAGCTAAAGAATGGTTGCTATCTTTGCCTAAAAATAGTATTGATTCTTGGACTAAGTGCAAAGATGCTTTTATTGGAAAGTACTATCCTCCTGCTAAGATTATTGCTATGAGAAGTGACATTATGAAATTTAAACAACTTGATAGTGAACATGTTGCTCCTGCTTGGGAAAGAATGAAATCTTTGGTTAAAAATTGCCCTACTCATGGACTCACTGCTTGGATGATTATTCAAACTTTTTATGCAGGTTTGAACTTCTCCTCCAGAAACCTGCTGGATTCTGCTGCTGGAGGTACCTTCATGGACCTCACTTTGGGTGCTGCAACAAGGCTCCTTGATAATATGATGGTTAACTACTCTGAATGGCACGTTGAGAGAGCTCCACATGGTAAGAAGGTAAATTCTTTTGAGGAAACTTCCTCTTTGAGTGAAAAGATTGATGTTATTATGGCTATGCTTGTTAATGGGAAAGCTCCTCTAGATCCTAATAGTGTTCCCTTAGCCTTTTTGGTTGCTCAAGAAGAGCAAGTTGATGTGAACTTTATTAGAAACAATAATTTCAACAACAATGCCTATAGGGATAATTTTGGCAGCAACAACAATTATAGGTCTTATCCTCCTAATAATGGAAATTCCTATGGAAGCTCTTACAATAATGCTAGAGGTGCCCCCTCTGAACTTGAAGTAATGCTCAAGGACTTTATTATTAAACAAACCACTTTCAATAAGACTATAGAGGAAAAGCTTTTAACTATTGAGAAAAATATATCCTCGTTGTCTGAAGCTCAAACTTCCTTGGTTAATAAAATGGCTGCTAAACCTGAAACAATGGAAAACACCTTTGCTACTGCTCATGCCATACAAGTTACTATTGATGAAAATGTTAGGCTGTTAGCTCAACTTCATGCTAAGTGGGAAAGGGAAGCTGAAATTGATAGAAACAATAGTGTGTGCACTATCACCACTAAACCACAAGTAGCCCCTATTCCTCCTCCTACTATGCCTACCACTAGTGATGCTAAGTTTTACTTTGATATTGATGGTTGCAATATTTTTGAAGTGATTATGTTCCTACAAAAGCTTGCTAGAAGTCCTGATGCTAGTGAATGCATGTTGCCTTTACCAAAGACATTACAAATGCTCTTGTTAAGATTAAGGAAGAGAAGCTAAAACACAAGGCTTCTATACGTCAACTAAGCGCCATCAATCATGAACGGAGCTCACAAGATCTATACATGAAAGCACAAAGGAGGAGATACAACCATCTAGCTAGTACATGGACCCATAGTCCAAGGTGGAACTACTCACGAATCATACCGGAGAGAAGGCCTCCGGGATGATCTCCCCTCCGGCAGGGTGCCGGGAAGAGCTTCAGATCCCCCCGATCTAGGGACGATGGTGGCGGCGGCTATATACGGTTTCGTGGATTTCTGATCAGGTACTCATGGTTTCTGCATCGGGGGCTTCTTATAGGCGAAGGGTCGAGACTGGGAGGCAGCCAGGGCCACCAAACCCTATCCAAGCGCGGGCCCACCTGCCCCCGTGCCTCGGGTGGGTCTGCCCCCTGGCCGTCCCCTCCGGCTCTCCTCTGGACTTCTTGTTCCCCACATAAAGTAATTGACTTTCGCATTTGTCCCGTCCAATTCCGAGAATATTTCTTTACTAACTTTTCTGAAACCAAAAACAGTAGAAAACAGGCATCTGGCACTGTTGCAACTTGTTAATAGGTTAGTACAAGAAAACATATAAAAAGCACCTCAAAGTGTGGACAAGTAAAGCAAAGTAGATACTAAACAAGCATGGAACATCAAAAATTATAGATACGTTTCCAATGTATTAGGAACTTGTAAGTCCATGGAGTTTGTATTCTGTGTTAGAGAAACGCCTTGGCAGCTAGCCTAAGCCATGCTTAATCATGGTGGAAACTTGCAACATCACCATAGTGAGTCGTCTATGAAGCATCCTCAATAAAAAGCTATATGCATAGTAAATAAAAAGATTGCTGAGATGCTCATTGTGTGCTTGCCTTGTCATTTTGGTTATGGTAAAGCTCCTGTACCATGTGCAAGGGGTACCCCATTGGCGGTTCTCAATGATATGCAAATACTTACAATGACAAGAACTTACCTGGACCCAAAGTTGAGTATGCATGAGGAGTGGCCCTCATATTCAAGGGACATGAGATTGCCAACTTATATTTCGTCAAGCATATGCTCCATCTTTGTTCACTTTAACCTTAATCACTTCAAGATGCTTATGATAGGGGCAATGAGGGCTCAAAGCTAGTTAGTACCAAATAATCTTTTGGAAGCTCTTTATGACTTGTAATCCCTGCTACCCTCTAAGAAGGGACCTTTCTTCCACTTCCAAAGTTAAGTCAGTAAACGTACTTCCTCTCTATCTCCAGCAAGCTTTTGAGTTGTTGTGTTTCAAGCATTCATATGGTGATTTATTAAATCATGTTCTTTATCTTCCTTGTTTGCACAAAACTCTTATCTATTGAGTATTGCTTTGAAAGCCTTCACTTGTGAAAAACTTTTTTGAGCAAAGAGTGCTCCTATTTTGAAACTTCTACAAAAAGATTTTGTGAAACTGTTTGCCAGGTGTTCTGACCAAGAACAAGTTTGCCAATTCCAATTATGGTTTATCTTTATGCATCTCTATTGTGACTGCTGTACTTGGTTGCAAGCTAAGTTATATAATGGTGAGTTGCTTTCTTCTATGAGTTGTGCAATGGTAAGTGTGATGCTTCATGTTTGTATTATTTTATCGACACTTCACTCCATAAACCTGCGTACATGTTTACTGAGGTCAGTATTCGCTTGGGGACAAGCGAAGTCTAAGCTTGGGGGAGTTGATACGCCCAATTTGCATCACCATTCTATATCATAATTTACCTCTATTCATTGATATTTGTCTTATTATGAGGTATTACTTATGGATTTTCATATATTTATGCATGTTGGATGATTCCTGGAGGATGGACTGCCGGAGTCTGGATTCTGATGGAAAATAAGGCGTTTCGGTGCAATTTCGCGAAGATCAGAAAAATACCAGAAAAATATGGAAACATATTATTTTACCAGAAGACGAAGGAAGCCAGAAAGAGGGACGGAGATGGGCCTCAGGGGGCCCACACCCCCTAGGCGCGGGCCCACCTAACCCTGCGCCTAGGGCAGGTGTGGCCCACCTTCCCGGTCTTCGACTCCACCCCTTCGCCTATATCTTCCCTATGGAACCCTAACACCAGGGGAGCGACCACAGATAGATTTCCGCTGCCTCTGGTGATGGAAAACACCGATAGAGAAAGATCTCTCCGGCAGATAGATTTTGCCGGAGGAATTTCTTCCTAGAGAGAGGAGACCGTCTCCATCAACACCATCATCAAGCTAGGATTCATCGGGATCATCATCATCCACACCATCATCTCCACCAGCACCAGCACCACCACTTCGTCCCACTGTAACAATTGTGTTGGATATTGCTTTAGTTCTTAGGGGAAACTTTCCCGGTGTTAATTACTATTGTAGTTGATGCTTGTGAGTGGAACCATTGGATTATTGTTTATGATCAGATTATTATCCATTATCATATCATCCTTGATCTTGATCCATATGATGTCTTGTGAGTATTTCGTTTAGTTCTTGAGGACATGGGAGAAGTCATGTTGTTAGTAGTGAATCTGTGATGAGTTATTATTCAATGGTTTAGTATTTAAGTTGTGGTGTTATTCTTCTAGTGGTGTCATGTGAACGTCGACTATATGATACTTCACCATTTATGGGCCTAGGGGAATGCATTGTGTATTTGGCTACTAATCGTGGGGTTGCCGGAGAGATAGAAACTTAAACCCCCGTTAGGACACCTTTGCACAAGGGAGCGTAGGATCTCAGAGTTTAAGGTTGTGGTTAGATTTATATCTTAAGAGCATCTCCACTCGCCTACCCAGGAGGCTGATCCGGACGCCGAATTTCGGTCCGGACGCCGAAAATTGGCCCAGTCGCGTACCCAAGGACCTGTTTTCGGCCGGATTTGGGATAATTTGGTACGGACTACGCAGGCCGAACCCAGGTTTCCGAGTACGCCCTGGGAACGCTGGACTCAGCGAATTCGGCAAAAAAAAAACAAAAGCGGCGCGTGGAACCGCTGAGTCAGTGACGGAAGCCGAGTCGTCGTCATCCCTGGAACCACGCGGCGACCGTCGAACAATAACTGCCCGTCGCGTCGGCAACGCGTCGCCGATTTACGGTGCCACCGTCGCTGCCTTGGCTCCCGCAACAGACCGGCGGGCAATAACTTCCCGTCGTTTCCCCTTTTCCCGCCCTCGCCGCTACACCCCTCCCGCGCTCGCCGCCCACCTCGGCCTTTATAAGCCGTACCCCTCACCGTAGATCCTCACACTCTCTCACAGCTCCCCCACCCACAAGCCCAAACTCCGGCGAACCCTCTCTCACCGGTCCCCCTTTCCAGCCATGGCCGAACGCTACCCCGGCGACGGCTGCGGCGAACGGCTTCGGCCGGCGCACCCTCGAGGCCTGGGAGGCGCGTATGTTGTATGATGCCGGGTATATGGCGCCGCCGGACACGCGGATGCCTCCAGGGTGGAAACTGAGCGCTGCTGGCATCCCAATCCCGCCAGCACCAACGCCGGACGAGCTGCCGTATGATGTGCAAGAGTACATCAGCGGCATGGACAACCCCGCCGAAGCGGAGAGTGCTGACAACCTCCTCTACTGGGAGCACTTCTTCGCGGAGCGGCGCGAGCAGGAGCTCGCCCGCCACGAGGGGCCGCCAAACGAGTCGCCGCCGAAGCGCAACAACTCGGCAGGTTGCCGGCGTTGGTGGAGCGCGCCAGGCTGGACGCTTGCGGCGGTGATGGAGCACATCAACCACGGGAACACGTCGCAGCTCGGCTTCCCGCGTACACCGACACCGACGGCCAGGTTGGGTCGGCGGGCTCCGACGAACTGGGCGCCGAGGAGGATGGCGAGCATGAGCTCGTCCTACTCCACCTCGACATCCCACTCTTCCGGCACGGCGCCGCTTCGCACGCCGAAGGCAGTCAAGCGCGAAGCGGTCTCGCCTGCGCGCTCACCGCCGCGAACGCGCTCGCGCGACATCGTCATCGGCGAGCCGCGGACAACGGTGTCGCCAACCGGCCACCTGCGTCTATGCTGCCCCAAGACAGAAGGCTCGGCGCCGGCCGAAGACGCCGCCTTGAAGATGGCGCTGGAGCAGTCGCTCCGCGACACGCCGCCGCAGACGCCGCCGCTGCCGCCGGTTGATCCCTCCTCGCCGGATATCCTGGAATGGTCCAGGAAGGACTGGGAGAAGGCGGAGCGGCATCGCATCCTCGGCCTGCAGCAGCAGGCCGAGGAGCAGGCCACCCGGCGTCAGGCGTTGTCTAGGCATGAGCTCGCCTACCAGGGCGGCCCGCTCTATGTCCTGGACGACGAGGAGGAGGAGGACGTAGGCCCGTCCTACCATCCATGGAGGTATGGCGACCCAGGCCAGGGGAGCTCCCGCCAGAACCAGCCGCCGAGCGACGACAACGACGACGATGGCGGCGAGGATGACGGCCGCGCCGACCTCGGCTACATGACGTTCTACAGCAACTTCGGCATGTAAGACGACGAAGGCACCGGCGGAGGCCGGCAGCGGCCTTTTTTAAGTTTATTATGTACTACTTTAGTTTAAGTTTGATGTAATCCGCCTATATTCGCCGAACTTAATGAAATTCGCCCATATTTGATGAATTTTAGCCGAACTTGGGAACTCGGCCTGGGTAAGTGAGTGGGAAAATGGGCGTACCCAGGCCGGAAACTAGTTCCATCCGGCCGAAAAACGGACCAATTTTCGGCCTGGGTTCGGCCAACGAGTGGAGATGCTCTAATTACTTTCCTATAGTTACAGATGTTTGCAGGGGTTTAATCACAAGTATGTATTAGTCCTAGTAAGGGCGGTACGTTAGCACAGGTTCACCCACACAACACTTACAAACACCAGAGAAGAATACTCAGCTATTTGAAGCAAAAGCACTTGACAGAATTTCCATGTGTCCTCGAGAACGTTTGGTCCTTATAAGTATTTTTACCGGCTTGTCCTTTGCCAAGAAAAGATTGGGCCACTTGCTCCACTTGTTCGTTACTTCTGTTACTTGCTCTTTGTTTCGTTGCCTTGTCATAAAACCACTAAAAATCTGTTTGCTAAGTATTCACAGGGATTTCCTGCTCCATACCACTGTTCAGCACCTTCCGCTCCTCGTTGGGATCGACACTCCTATTTATCGAAAGTACTACGATACACCCTCTACACTTGTGGGTCATCAGCCGATCGACGTTTTCAATTCAGGCTCTAACACTGAATTATGGTTCAGTTTTGAATTCATCGACGGAGCGTTAATGATGTGGTGTAAGCCGCCGCTTGTCCAGTACAAACTGAATGTGGATGCAACTTTCTTTCAAAATGGATTGGATGATGGGGGGCAGTTCTTTGTAATGACCATGGAGAGGAAATACATGATGGAGCTTGGCCGATGGAGAATTTGTTGGACGATGCAACTGCTGAAGCTTATGCTCTTCGTTATGGACTTTATCTTATGGAGAGGATTGGTTGTTCTCCTATGGTGGTGTATTCAGATAGACTTGATGTGATAAATGCCTGCATGGGTGCTATAGAAGTATGGAACCCTTACACTTCAATTCTCGCTAATTGTTTCCAGATTGCACACCGAATTGGCTTGATCCATTTTCAACATTATCCAAGAGAGACGAACAAGGTGGCGCACAACTTAGCTAGACTAGCTTATTATTCAAATAGTATTATGTTATGGAATGGTGATCCACCTCCCTCGGTATTGATTAATGTACTTAAAGGCATTTCACTTCTAAGCAATGAATAAAGTGTGCCTTTGTTTCAAAAAAAAAGAGAAGGGGAGCGGGTTGAACTGAACTGATAGACTGCATGATACAATATCCCCTCCGCTTGCACCAGTACTAGCAGCTAGGGCACGTATCAAAAGATGTTGAATGTGACGATTTAGAATGTTTATTCTAAGAGCAACTCTAACAGATACCTAGAGGAAACGTGGCAGCAATTTTGCTGATTTGCGGCACCAAAGCGACGACCGCTTTACCAGCTGCCCCATTTTGCAGCTCACGTTGCTCTAGTAGCTACTGAGAAACCATGCTTATCCAGATGGAATCCATGCGTTAGATCCCTCCGATTCCATCCAATCTTCTCCGTGCTCGACGCGGATGGCCGGTACACCAGCCGGCCTTGCATACTGTTCCACGAAAGGGGTAGATCTAGCGGTAGCGGGAGTGGAGCCGGAGGTTGAGTGGGCTCCACGGCTAGGGGGAGGGGGCGGCTCTGAGGCCGAGAACGACATAAGATAGGAGGGCACGACGACGGGGCAGCTGAGGGGCGGGACCGTTCCAACACGGCCCCACCCATCAGCATGTAACGGTCGATGCAACGTAATGTAATGCTCAACGCATGACCCGTCCCAATACGGTCCCACCAGTCAACATGTAACTGTCAAGCCTTTGATCTGACGATATCCCTCTATCCGAGCGCGTGCGAGGGTTTCATAATATAGCAAAGAAAAAAATGAGGAAAAGTTAAACGACCGAAAAAAACTGAGTACAACTAATAAACCAAGCGA
The DNA here is from genome assembly GCA_916181665.1 of Avena sativa. Lineage (NCBI taxonomy): Eukaryota > Viridiplantae > Streptophyta > Magnoliopsida > Poales > Poaceae > Avena > Avena sativa. The sequence goes on along the minus strand of OV702283.1, from coordinate 464,348,277 downwards.
ACAAAAATAAAAATTCCAATAATTTAAATATCACTGTTTATCATGTTCAGTTATCCAAAAAATATGGGGAGCATTCACGTCTTCTATCTAAATGGCCCTGACCCGGCGCACGTTTAGCCACTGACGATCCACTGTATGAACGCCAGCAAGCCACCTTAAAAAAAGCGATGAGCTAGCCAGCGCAAGCACGCACGTGTTCAGCTTTAAAAAAAGCACGTGCGTATTTATTTTTCATTTCTGCTTTGTTTTTTACATTTTTTTCCTTTTATGTTTTTATTTTGCAATACTTTTTAGGAAAATATATTCAATTTCTTGGGACAAAGTTCGTGATTTAAAAAGATTGGAATTTAAAAAGTTTTAGATTTAAAAAATGTTCATGACATATAAAATGTTTAGATATGAAAAAGGTTTATAATTTTGAAAAGGTTCGGATTTTAAAAATGTTTATGATATTAAAAATTGTTGGAATTTTTGTCTAATTAGGCCCAGCCCATTTATTATATGCCAAGAAATTCTTGAAATCCTAAAGGGCCATTGGCCCATTCATGCAAAGCAAGAGCTGGGACAAATGTTTAGTCCCACATTGCTAGTTGAGTGGAAGTTGGACCAGCTTATAAGGTGAGCTCTCCTACCAATTGGTAAAAAGGACATGAAGGAGAAGGAGAGAGTTCTGCCGCCTGTTCGCTTCAACTTCTATCCGTTCGTTTCATCTTCTGCGCAGCCTGTCTGCCTACCCCTCCGTGTCTATATAAGAGAGAGGTCGCGTCTCCTCTCGAGCCGGGACATCGAGTCCTATACGGGAGAAGGGCGATAAGGTTTTTGGGGAGCGCTACCGGCGCGACTACTGGGTTCATCACGGACTCCCTCTCGGATAGCGATTGCGCCGACGTCTTCCCCAGCGAGAACTTCTTCCCTGACATTAGCACCCTCTTCCTCGACGACATGGCTAACGACGGTGCCAACACGAACACCGGCAGTTCCTCTTCTGCTGTTGTCGTGTATGTTTTCTTTCTCAAACTTGTTCTGATCGCATCTCAAGATCTTTGTCTTGCAGTCTGTTTGGTTATATGCATTAATATGTATTCGCTATTTCACATGATTAGTATATTGCCTATTATTATAATCATATTTTATCTAGCATTTATTATGGATAATTCGCTTGGTAAATTGCTCTTTTATTCAACAATCCAAAAACCTTATTTCAGGCAATTTGCCCCAAGTGGCTTTGTTGCTTCTATGAAGCCACCTGTGTTCGAAGGTGTCAATTACAAACGATGGCGTACGAGAGCAGTGCTCAAGTTTCAGACCATGAGCTGCTATAACGCCATCTATGGCGCACCTAAGGGAGAACTTAATCCCACTCAGGAAGAGGCGTTCCAAAAACTTGATACCACTTTTAAGGCTGCCTTGATCAGCATCCTTGGCGACAATATTGTCGATTCATATCTGTCATTTAGCAATGGCAAGGATATGTGGGATGCGCTCGAGAGAAAATTTGGAGTCTCCGATACTGGCAGTGAACTGTATTTCATGGAACAATTCTATGACTATAAGATGGTTGATGACCGCCCCATTGTGGAGCAGGCTCATGAGATACAGTCACTTTCCATGGAGCTTGAGCACTTCACTTATGTGTTACCGGACAAGTTTGTTGCCGGAGGCATTATTGCCAAACTTCCTCAGTCATGGAGGAATTTTGCTACTTCTCTGAAGCACAAGAGACAAGAGTTCTCCGTGACAGGTCTCATTGGGACTCTTGATGTGTAAGAGAAGGCGAGAGCAAAAGACACACGTGCTCGAGGTACCGAGGGAGGTTCTAATTGAAGGAAATATGCCCTAGAGGCAATCATAGAGATGGTTATATTTCATATGTATCCATGAGTTATTGTAATGTTCTTTGAATATCCATATCAGGCAACTTGTATTGATTGGCAATTATGTGAATTGTTTGTAAAACTCTTTACTTATATGGTTATTTAATAGTTGTCCTTAGTCGGAGTTCATGTGAGGACACACGTGAATATTAGACTAGCACATCGATTGGTTGATGACTATGTTTCGCAAGTCATAGACATGGAGATGTCAAACCAATGATGTGGACACATGTTATGAACATGGGGTTGGACTGACCCAACTTGAGACTGGCAATTAGTTGCAGCTCTCTCTCTATACATCGTGTACGTTTTGTCCTTAGACCTGAGATTGTCGCATGTACTTGAGATGTGGATCGACCTACTTTGGGGCTATCAAACGCTGCACCTTAACTGGGTAGTTATAAAGGTAGCTTTCGGGTTTGTCCTGAAACATGCTGCAAGGCATGGTCAATCAAGATGGGATTTGCCCCTCTCTACTTGAGAAAGATATCTCTGGGCCCCTCGAGTGATCGGATCCAGAAATGCATGGTCGTGCTACATAAGTTTAAGAGTTAACCTAGTAAAGGGATTCCGCATCACAGTATCGAGAAAGGGAGGTCAGCTTGGAGCTAGACCAAATATCGTGAGGCAAAGGGAAAGACATGTACTAAACCTTGTGATGGTTCGTCCGATATGATCTTTGTATGCGTTTAGGAGTTGGCATGTCTTGCTAGAGGCCGCTACCAACTATTGACAGAATAAGTGTATTCGTGACATGTCTATACGCATATGAACCTATAGGGTCACACACTTAAGGGGCTGGAAGCCTAATGAGGATTGGATCCGAATTAGACTAGGATTAGGCTACTAATGGGCTGCTAATGTAGAAGCCCACTAGGGACGCCTATATAAGAGAGGATGGGCGAGCTGACCAGGGTTAGACCTTAGACCATTCCACCCAGCCGCCACACCTCACGCCTGTGTTGCACGCGCGGACCTAGCAGTCCGGCGTGTGGCATCCCGCAAAACCACTACTAGAAAATCGCGTTGTTTTTGTGCATTGCATCATCATGACTGCATGCTCATGTCATCATGCCACCTTGCATTTGAGCATCGTCATCATCTTGCATTTGCTTGCATAAAACTATTTGCATAAAAACCTATTTTGTTTTCTAAAACGCCCCGTCCTTGTTCAAACCCAAAACACGGGTCTCCGGATTTATTTTGTCTGCTATCGGTTTGCAAAAGCCTATTTGAAATAAATAAAATATTTAATTATTTTTAGTGGGGCAGTCGAACGGGCCGATTCGACCCAGTCGACCACCCCCAGTATTAAAACGGTCCACCTAAACCAGCCTACCCGAAATCCTATTCCCACCTAGTCCTAATCTACCCACCAATCACAGCTCGCCACCTCACCCACTCCCCCAATCCCTACCCACCTTGCCACCTCATCAATCCCCCTCTTTTCCCCCCTCTCTCTCTTTCTCACCCAGCTCCACCTACCCTCCCTCTCTCTCTCCCCACCGACACCCGGGCCCCACCCCACACCGACCCACTCCCTCCACCCGCGCGGCCCACCCCCACCTGCCTCTCTCCCCTCCCCACCCCGCCAGCCTGGACCCGCACCCCCTCTCTCTTCCCCCTGGGCCCCGCCACTCCCTCTCTCCCCGCGGTCAACCGCCCCGGCCCCACCCCGGTCCCACCGCCCCTGGCCCCGCTTCCCCCACCCCGTCTCCCTCCTCTCCCTCACGCCCCGCAGCCTCCCTCTCCTCCCCATCCTCCCTCTCTCCTCCCTTCTTCTCCCGTTCCGGCCACCGCCGCCAACCGCGGCCTGCCCTCTGCGCCCCCGATGACCTCCCTCACCCCCGCGTCCTCTCTTCCCCACTCCAACCGACGCCCTGGCCACCATCGCCCCCGCTCTCTCCCTCCTCACCGGCAGCCGCGGCCCCCGCCGGCCCGCGCCCTCCCTCCTCTCCGGTCGCCGCCTCTCCCGGCCAGCGAGCGCCGCCACCGCGCTCGCCCGCTCTTCATCCTCCCCGCCGGCGCCTGCAGCCTCCCCTTCGCCCCGCTCGCCTCCGGCGTCGCCTCCACAACCGCCGCATCCCCGGCCGCCCGCCGCCGCCAAGGCCACCTCCTCCTCCATCTCCGATGCCCGTCTTCGGCGCCTCCCCGTCCTCGTCGAGCCGCCGCCTCAGCACCGTCTGGCCGCCGAGCCTCTCCTCTCCGCCGACCTTCCCCGCAGCTCGACCTCGCCGCGCCGTCGGGACCTCCTCGGACCTCTCCGTCCTCGCCGTCCTTCCTCTGCACCCCGCCGTCCTCGGCCGGCGCTCCCTCGGCCTCACGCTGGCCGCGCCTCCGCCTTCCGGCCGCCTCCTCCGTTCGCGCCAGCCTCGCCGGAGATCTCCTCCGCCGTGCTGCCTCGGGAACCGGCGATGCCGGCCGCTACCACGCCCGCCTCGCCACCCTGTCCTCGTCCTGGGTCGCCACCGACGCTCTGCCTCGTCCCGCCCGCCGCTGCTGGGGCTGCCCGCCAGCGATCGCTGCTGCGTGGAGCTCCACGGCCTGCACGTCCCTGCAACCGACCCCCTCCGAGATGTGTCGAAGTTGTTGCTACAAGATGTGGTGAAGCTCGCGAGGATGTTCCAGACCCTCGTGTTTGACGAGAATCCCCACAAGATCTTCCGAAGACCCTAGAACGCCATGCTCATTACCAAGCACTCCGTTGTCGAGGACCGATGCGTGAAGATTGTACCGAGACGGGGACTCTAGGAGGTTGCCGGTACCACATCCTAGTCCGTCATCGTCTACCCAAGCCAGTACCCGAACATCCTCGTCTCGGATCGACAAGATCCTCGTTAGGAAACCGAGAGCACGGATCCGAAGACCCTGGTCCACAGATCCGGTGATGCAGAACCCCTGGCGCGCCAAGATCTGGAACCGAAGACCGATCCCGAAACCCTGAGTGCATCGACGACCAGATCTCCACGGTGTAACGACAAGACCGACGACAGGGACCGACGACCACGGAGGCGACAAGATCGTCGCAACGACAAGATCGGCACCGACTTGGGTGGAGCCGGAGACCGCCAAGTACTTCTTCCCGGAACGCCAGATCTACTCCGTTATCCGAGACCGTTTCCGTCGAACCCTGGACCCTGAGGCCTAACCCCGAAAACCCTCGAACCCCAAGATCGCCGAACCCTAATGTGTGACCCCTTTCTCGAATCCTATTTTTATAAATGCTTTATATAAAACTTGTTGCATATTAAATTGTCATACTTGCATGCATACTTGTCATGTGGTTTGGGGGCCTTATGCCGAATCACCTTATAATTAAATATGGGGCCATATGCGGGCAAATCTAGCCTTATATTGGCCTCATTTAAATTTGTGTAGCAAACCGGTGCTATCTTCTGCCATGTTAAAACAACAGTTAAATTGTGGGGTAGCTAAACAACTTGAACCGTTTAATTAAATGTCGGGACCCCGGTTCCGCTTAATATGGCCTAATTGCATCGCATCCTTGCCATGTCATACATCATACATGCATCAGGACCGATCTTTTGCCGTAGTATTAAATATTGCATCCGGTGTTTATTCTAGTGTTTTGCTTCTTCGCGGATAAGGCCGTTGAGTTGATGCGAGTGTCGACCCGATCTTCGGGTGAACCTTCAGCAATGTTTTTCAGGCGAGCATATCCCCCTTTCTACCTATCTTACTTTTATAGTATTTATTCCCTCCTGTTGATCTATTGCTATCTGTGTTGCGTTGCTCTAGTTTTCGTACCCGGGAAATCCCTTGCAGCCTTATATTGCCTTGGACACATCCTATTACCTGTTGATTGGTAGATAGTTGGACCTGCGCGTCGTAGTCGCTTGCTCAAGTGCTGTTGCGTGTCGTCCAGTACCACAGTTGTTGGAGCATTGCCGCACGTTTGATGTTGGAGATGATCATGGCTTTATTTACCGTTCACTTTAGTTACTGTTTAACAACTAAAATTGAAGTAAGTAAGCAGAGGCACAGGTGGGCAATAGATGTTATTTGGTTGTTAACCGTCCACTTGTGTCCCGTAGGACCCCGAGTACTTGATACCTGTTCCTTGAATATTCGCGCTATCCACACCCGGGAGGATTATGGGACCCCCCTGAGCCAGAGCTTGATTCATTCTTATTTCTTGGGGCCACAAACTAGTTTGAGGTTTTATTTACGATCCTGTACCTATGCCATGCTTTACTGCTTTATTACGATTGTGCGAGGAGCACACTGTACTGTTTAGGATCGTGGCACGATTCCACGGTGTCGACAAGCCCAGTTTTGGGTTCCCAGTCGTTCACAGCCGTCCCCACAACCTTGAGTCCGTCTCGGAGCCGGCCGGCTTCGTTGCGGGTCTACTTTAAGGGGTGGCCCCCTGAAATATTTCTGAATCCTGTGATTGCTTTGTCGTGAAGGCCTCGTTGGGTTTTGATTTGGGTTTTCCGAGGTTGATCGAGTATGTGTTGCTATTGGTGCACCCCGGCCGGGTAAAAACTTTCTGAAAGCCGTGTCCGCGGTTATGGACGACTTGGAGCACATTATCTCGATCATAGACAACTATAACTAAAGTAGTGCTATAAATTTGACTTTATAATGACTAGTAATCAGCTTCACTATAATGGAATGGCTCAATAAAACTGCCAACAATTGCTTGGTTGGGTCGTCGCGTGCAACCGTTGTACCTGACTAGTAAGTATTGCAACTACAACGGAATGGCTAAATATAAGTACCAACAACTGCTAGGTTTTGGGATATCTCATGCTAAATGTATCTGACTAGTAAGTGTCGCAACTACAACGGAATGGTTAACTAAAACTGCCCACTGCTTATTATATTAGGATGATTGTCTATACCTGACTAGTAATTGCTGCAACGATAACTGAATAAATAAAACTGCCAACCGTGTGAGTTCCTCGGTCGACTTCCTCGTTTGGTCTCGAGGGGGAAACACCAGGATGGGTTTGTCTGGTGTTAGTATCAGGTTGGATCCGCATAGGTCTTTCTCACCCCTCTCTGATGGCCGCCAGTTGTATCGAGTCTCTATAGGGTGTTCGGTGCATGCTGCCGCTTTAGTCCACAATACCTATGTAGGCGAGGACCGCCGAATTCTAGTCTCGCCGTGTACTGGCCTCAGTACTGACGCTCCTCTTTTTTTCTTTGCCCTTTGTCGGCACCCCTTTTGTTTAAGCAGGTTTTGAGATCGACGTCGTTAGCAGGGTTACCCTTCCGGCTTGGCCTGGGCAGGGTTATGGACGCCATTGGTTATTCTTCAGGGCTCTTAGCTCAATTTGCATCTTGTCCGTACTCGGACGCTATATCGTTTTAAAGGTGATTTGGATCTTTGTATTGTATATCTGTATTCTTGACTCGTTGAGTCGCTGTCGTATACATCTGTTCTGTGGGTCCCATCGAGGACTGTTGTGTAATGTTATTACTTCGTTTTCCACCCGCACGAAAGTGCCTGGTGGGCACCTTTGAATCGTTTCTATGCGGGTTTGGCGGGTTCTCGCTAAACTTGCATAGGGCCGATTCTGAGGGTGTTACAGAGTGGTATCAGAGCTCAGCAGTTGCGATACCCCACAAGTCCAGCCTGTAGGATAACCTAGCTAACGGCCGAAGTAGAGTGTCAAAACTATTTTTGAAAAATCGGTTGGATAGTTCTGATTAGGTCTGATTTTATTCCTTACCCCTCTGCTGCTCTCCTCTCACCTCTGCGTGTTTTGAATCCGCTCTCTTCTCTCTCTTCGAGTCCAGGATTTCTCGTGGTTGGGTTCCATCGTACCTTCAGGGTTTCGCTTCCTCCTTTGGTAACGGCGTTGCTACATCTGGTCTTCATGCTATCCGAGGAATCCTTCGTCTGGTGGACTTCTCTTTGTTCCTTCTTGTGCCTTCCGGTGTTTTCCGACGCGACGACATCATCTACGCTAGATCCGATGCAGAGTCTGCATCACTCCTTTGTTTCTGAACCTCGATTGTCGAGATCTTCAGTCTGATTCCGAGAATGGATGCACGCTTTTCTACTGATTGTGCAGAGTAATAGTTTGGGTGCATGATGGATTGGCCCCCATGCCGACTACTCACTCTATTCGCTTGTGTACATCAAAGTGGATGAGAATGCATCGGTTCCCTCTTTCCATCGAAGCTAGAGGTGGCTTTATTTGTTGATATCTCTACCTTCGACCTTTTGTTCCCGGAGTGTTCTCTCGACGATCACGGACAACGACCTCTTGTTAGTGGTATCGCGAGGATCTACACGATGCGAGAAGATTCAGATCGCCGACCTTCTTTCCGGTACCATGAGGCGGATATCGAGGGCGAGATCCATTGTTAGTGGTGTCGAATTGTGGCATCCCGCAAAACCACTACTAGAAAATCGCGTTGTTTTTGTGCATTGCATCATCATGACTGCATGCTCATGTCATCATGCCACCTTGCATTTGAGCATCGTCATCATCTTGCATTTGCTTGCATAAAACTATTTGCAGAAAAACCTATTTTGTTTTCTAAAACGCCCCGTCCTTGTTCAAACCCAAAACCCGGGTCTCCGGATTATTTTATTTTGTCTGCTATCGGTTTGCAAAAGCCTATTTGAAATAAATAAAATATTTAATTATTTTTAGTGGGGCAGTCGAACGGGCCGATTCGACCCAGTCGACCACCCCCAGTATTAAAACGGTCCACCTAAACCAGCCTACCCGAAATCCTATTCCCACCTAGTCCTAATCTACCCACCAATCACAGCTCGCCACCTCACCCACTCCCCCAATCCCTACCCACCTTGCCACCTCATCAATCCCCCTCTTTTCCCCCCTCTCTCTCTTTCTCACCCAGCTCCACCTACCCTCCCTCTCTTTCTTCCCACCGACACCCGGGCCCCACCCCACACCGACACACTCCCTCCACCCGCGCGGCCCACCCCACCTGCCTCTCTCCCCTCCCTACCCTGCCAGCCTGGACCCGCACCCCCCTCTCTCTTCCCCCTGGGCCCTGCCACTCCCTCTCTCTCCCCGCGGTCAACCGCCCCGGCCCCACCCCGGTCCCACCGCCCCTGGCCCCGCTTCCCCCACCCCGTCTCCCTCCTCTCCCTCACGCCCCGCAGCCTCCCTCTCCTCCCCATCCTCCCTCTCTCCTCCCTTCTTCTCCCGTTCCGGCCACCGCCGCCAACCGCGGCCTGCCCTCTGCGCCCCTGACGACCTCCCTCACCCCCGCGTCCTCTCTTCCCCACTCCAACCGACGCCCTGGCCACCATCGCCCCCGCTCTCTCCCTCCTCACCGGCAGCCGTGGCCCCCGCCGGCCCGCGCCCTCCCTCCTCTCCGATCGCCGCCTCTCCCGGCCAGCGAGCGCCGCCACCGCGCTCGCCCGCTCTTCATCCTCCCCGCCGGCGCCTGCAGCCTCCCCTTCGCCCTGCTCGCCTCCGGCGTCGCCTCCACAACCGCCGCATCCCCGGCCGCCCGCCGCCGCCAAGGCCACCTCCTCCTCCATCTCCGACGCCCGTCTCCGGCGCCTCCCCGTCCTCGTCGAGCCGCCGCCTCAGCACCGTCTGGCCGCCGAGCCTCTCCTCTCCGCCGACCTTCCCCGTAGCTCGACCTCGCCGCGCCGTCGGGACCTCCTCGGACCTCTCCGTCCTCGCCGTCCTTCCTCTGCACCCCGCCGTCCTCGGCCGGCGCTCCCTCGGCCTCACGCTGGCCGCGCCTCCGCCTTCCGGCCGCCTCCTCCGTTCGCGCCAGCCTCGCCGGAGATCTCCTCCGCCGTGCTGCCTCGGGAACCGGCGATGCCGGCCGCTACCACGTCCGCCTCGCCACCCTGTCCTCGTCCTGGGTCGCCACCGACGCTCTGCCTCGTCCCGCCCGCCGCTGCTGGGGCTGCCCGCCAGCGATCGCTGCTGCGTGGAGCTCCACGGCCTGCACGTCCCTGCAACCGACCCCCTCCGAGATGTGTCGAAGTTGTTGCTACAAGATGTGGTGAAGCTCGCGAGGATGTTACAGACCCTCGTGTTTGACGAGAATCCCCACAAGATCTTCCGAAGACCCTAGAACGCCATGCTCATTACCAAGCACTCCGTTGTCGAGGACCGATGCGTGAAGATTGTACCGAGACGGGGACTCTAGGAGGTTGCCGGTACCACATCCAAGTCCGTCATCGTCTACCCAAGCCAGTACCCGAACATCCTCGTCTCGGATCGACAAGATCCTCGTCAGGAAACCGAGAGCACGGATCCGAAGACCCTGGTCCACAGATCCGGTGATGCAGAACCCCTGGCGCGCCAAGATCTGGAACCGAAGACCGATCCCGAAACCCTGAGTGCGTCGACGACCAGATCTCCACGGTGTAACGACAAGACCGACGACAGGGACCGACGACCGCGGAGGCGACAAGATCGTCGCAATGACAAGATCGGCACCGACTTGGGTGGAGCCGGAGACCGCCAAGTACTTCTTCCCGGAACGCCAGATCTACTCCATTATCCGAGACCGTTTCCGTCGAACCCTAGACCCTGAGGCCGAACCCCGAAAACCCTCGAACCCCAAGATCGCCGAACCCTAATGTGTGACCCCTTTCTCGAATCCTATTTTTATAAATGCTTTATATAAAACTTGTTGCATATTAAATTGTCATACTTGCATGCATACTTGTCATGTGGTTTGGGGGCCTTATGCCGATTCACCTTATAATTAAATATGGGGCCATATGCGGGCAAATCTAGCCTTATATTGGCCTCATTTAAATTTGTGTAGCAAACCGGTGCTATCTTCTGCCATGTTAAAACAACAGTTAAATTGTGGGGTAGCTAAACAACTTGAACCGTTTAATTAAATGTCGGGACCCCGGTTCCGCTTAATATGGCCTAATTGCATCGCATCCTTGCCATGTCATACATCATACATGCATCAGGCCCGATCTTTTGCCGTAGTATTAAATATTGCATCCGGTGTTTATTCTAGTGTTTTGCTTCTTCGCGGATAAGGCCGTTGAGTTGATGCGAGTGTCGACCCGATCTTCGGGTGAACCTTCAGCAATGTTTTTCAGGCGAGCATCTCCCCCTTTCTACCTATCTTACTTTTATAGTATTTATTCCCTCCTGTTGATCTATTGCTATCTGTGTTGCGTTGCTCTAGTTTTCGTACCCGGGAAATCCCTTGCAGCCTTATATTGCCTTGGACACATCCTATTACCTGTTGATTGGTAGATAGTTGGACCTGCGCGTCGTAGTCGCTTGCTCAAGTGCTGTTGCGTGTCGTCCAGTACCACAGTTGTTGGAGCATTGCCGCACGTTTGATGTTGGAGATGATCATGGCTTTATTTACCGTTCACTTTAATTACTGTTTAACAACTAAAATTGAAGTAAGTAAGCAGAGGCACAGGTGGGCAATAGATGTTATTTGGTTGTTAACCGTCCACTTGTGTCCCGTAGGACCCCGAGTACTTGATACCTGTTCCTTGAATATTCGCGCTATCCACACCCGGGAGGATTATGGGACCCCCCTGAGCCAGAGCTTGATTCATTCTTATTTCTTGGGGCCACAAACTAGTTTGAGGTTTTATTTACGATCATGTACCTATGCCATGCTTTACTACTTTATTACGATTGTGCGAGGAGCACACTGTACTGTTTAGGATCGTGGCACGATTCCGCGGTGTCGACAAGCCCAGTTTTGGGTTCCCAGTCGTTCACAGCCGTCCCCACAACCTTGAGTCCGTCTCGGAGCCGGCCGGCTTCGTTGCGGGTCTACTTTAAGGGGTGGCCCCCTGAAATATTTCTGAATCCTGTGATTGCTTTGTCGTGAAGGCCTCGTTGGGTTTTGATTTGGGTTTTCCGAGGTTGATCGAGTGTGTGTTGCTATTGGTGCACCCCGGCCGGGTAAAAACTTTCTGAAAGCCGTGTCCGCGGTTATGGACGACTTGGAGCACAGTATCTCGATCATAGACAACTATAACTAAAGTAGTGCTATAAATTTGACTTTATAATGACTAGTAATCAGCTTCACTATAATGGAATGGCTCAATAAAACTGCCAACAATTGCTTGGTTGGGTCGTCGCGTGCAACCGTTGTACCTGACTAGTAAGTATTGCAACTACAACGGAATGGCTAAATAAAAGTACCAACAACTGCTGGGTTTTGGGATATCTCATGCTAAATGTATCTGACTAGTAAGTGTCGCAACTACAACGGAATGGTTAACTAAAACTGCCCACTGCTTATTATATCAGGATGATTGTCTATACCTGACTAGTAATTGCTGCAACGATAACTGAATAAATAAAACTGCCAACCGTGTGAGTTCCTCGGTCGACTTCCTCGTTTGGTCTCGAGGGGGAAACACCGGGATGGGTTTGTCTGGTGTTAGTATCAGGTTGGATCCGCATAGGTCTTTCTCACCCCTCTCTGATGGCCGCCAGTTGTATCGAGTCTCTATAGGGTGTTCGGTGCATGCTGCCGCTGCCGCTTCAGTCCACCATACCTATGTAGGCGAGGACCGCCGAATTCTAGTCTCGCCGTGTACTGGCCTCAGTACTGACGATCCTCTTTTTTTCTTTGCCCTTTGTCGGCACCCCTTTTGTTTAAGCAGGTTTTGAGATCGACGTCATTAGCAGGGTTACCCTTCCGGCTTGGCCTGGGCAGGGTTATGGACGCCATTGGTTATTCTTCAGGGCTCTTAGCTCAATTTGCATCTTGTCCGTACTCGGACGCTATATCGTTTTAAAGGTGATTTGGATCTTTGTATTGTATATCTGTATTCTTGACTCGTTGAGTCGCTGTCGTATACATCTGTTCTGTGGGTCCCATCGAGGACTGTTGTGTAATGTTATTACTTCGTTTTCCACCCGCACGAAAGTGCCTGGTGGGCACCTTTGAATCGTTTCTATGCGGGTTTGGAGGGTTCTCGCTAAACTTGCATAGGGCCGATTCTGAGGGTGTTACACGGCGTCTGACGCTTCCACCATGTACGTGTGGATACCTCGGAGGCGCTGCATCTGTAGCGCTTGGACGAGCCGCGCAAGGGGAGCTGCTCATGGGACGAGGACAAGGAGGAGACATGGAACGTCTGCAGTGCCTCGACGCGCTTCATCAATTCCGCAACTGCGCGTCTAGTGGTAATCTCGTGATCTATGACAACAATATTCCTGGTTTACGCGGTAGAAAATTTTGATTTGCACTAGTGTAGCCTACCCGTATCCCTTCAGTGGTATCAGAGCCGATGCTGTTCAGTTATAGGTTCAGGATGTTTGCATATGGTGATATGTAGATTGATATGAATGATGTGATCGTTTATATGGCGGTGGTTCAGGATTGATCTATGATCTTGCTTTCCGTGATCATGATTCTGAGGTTGTCGAATGACTTACCCCTACCGGTCGGTTTCCGCCATCGGGGTAGACAATGACACATAAATCCTGTTGAATCACACAAAGATCAATATGATTGATAGAATCGGAACCTAGATCTAAAATCGATGTACCGTGATCAAAGGAGTTTGATTGAATCAGGATAGGAGTCGGTTTATGGTAAATTTGATTTGCCGATCAAAATCCTTAAAGAAAATTGTGAAGATTCGATCTCTCATTTTTCATGGTCCCTTCGAACCCCGTAGGGGGAGACCCCCTAGACCCCCCTTAATCGTAGCCCCTTTTGTATCTAGTTAAGGTAACTAGGTGCTGCGATGCCACATGATCCGGTAGAATGCGATTCTATGCATAACTTGTTTTTGCAGGATGTATGTGATCAGTATGGACCATATATGTATGTGATGCATGTATGAAAATTTGCATGACCTGCGTGTCGTGAGTAGGGCAACACGGCTGGAGCCATATGTGTTGTCATTTATTGTAATGCCCTGTGTGCCAACTTGTGATGATCCCAATACTATGTAATTTTGATTACTAGCTGTTAGGACTAATAGCTTGTATTAGTTCTTGGAGGACTCATCACTTGGAAGATGGCTCACATGGAACATGAAGATGGAGATCATCATGGTGGACAGGTTCTATGGCGATGGAGATCACCATGAGAAAATGGACCATACTGTGTCACATCATATGTGAATGCTATTCTTATGCGTTTTACTACTATGCATGCTTAGATGATAGAAGTAGAACGATCCCTCACAAAGTTTAAGTTAAACCATGCCCTCCGAACCAAATCTTGCACCATCCTATGTCATGTACAATAGTTGGTGGGCCTATGAAATTAGGGTGCCGCGATTTTCCTTGGCTGGATGGGTTTGTATCGGATACCTACACGCATAAGGGTTGGTGAGCTTGACAAGGTCATCTTAACAGTTAAGGACCTTGTGACATAAAGTTTGGGCGTCTAGTTTTGACATAGAGATGTCACCCAACAACAAGAGTCATATGTGATATGATTAGCAAGTGTTGCTTTCCGATTTACCTTGTCTTCTAGCAGTGATGCTAAAGCTCACTAGTCGACCTGTTAATTGTGGATCTTGAATCACTTAGTATCAATAGAGGGATATTGATTTAAGTGGGAATATATGCTATTAAATTGTTTAATATGTTTTACTCTTTCATGGTTACATGGCTTAGTATTTTGCATGTTATCTGTTGTAGATCAATGGCACCAAACACTACATCACCTTTATCTTTGCGTTCGATTCTTGACAAAGATAAACTAAATGGAACAAACTATACAGACTGGGTCTGTAACCTGAGAATTGTTCTCAGGTCTGATAAAAAGGAAACGGTTCTGGATACCCCAATCCCTGATGAACCTGCTGATAATGCATCTGCTGCCCTCAAGAATGCCTACAAGAGAGCACGTGATGATTCTCTTGAGGTTAGCTGTCTTATGCTTGCATGCATGGAACCTGAACTCCAAAAGAAGTTTGAGGATCAGGAAGCGTACGATATGATCGTCGCGCTTAAGGACATGTTCCAAGATCAGGCAAGGACTAAGAGGTACAATGTTGCCAAGTCCTTTGTCGAATGCAAGCTAACAGAGGGAGCAGCTGTAGGCCCCCATGTGATCAAAATGGTTGGTTACAGTCAGACTTTGGAAAAGCTTGGTTTTCCACTAGGCCAAGAGTTGGCCACTGACTTCATTTTGGCATCTCTTCCATCCAGCCATGGGCAGTTCATTTCGAACTACCATATGCATGGGGTGGAGAAGGGCCTTAATGAGTTATGCGGGATGCTAAAAACAGCAGAAAGTGACATGAAGAAGTGTGCAGGGCATAGCCATGTGATGGTTGTGCAGAACAAGCCTAGCTTTAAGAAAAAGGGTACTTCTTGGAAAGAAGAAGGGCAAGGCTAAGGATACGATCCCTAAGCCTGCACCCAAGCAAAAGGCTGGACCTGTAGAAGACACTGAGTGCTTCTTTTGTCATGAACATGGTCACTGGAAGAGAAACTGCAGCAAGTACCAGGCTTCTTTGAAGAAGAGTGGAAGTAAGAGTACTTCCCACTCAGGTACGCTTGTTGTAAATGTTGTGGACATTCTTCTCGCTGATTCCTATGTTAACTCTTGGGTATTTGATACCGGATCGGTTGCTCATATTTGCAATTCGATGCAGGGGCTAATAAGGACTAGAGAAGTGCAGAAAGGCGAAGTGGATTTTCGCGTAGGAAATAAAGCAAGGGTTGCTGCATTGTTCGTCGGCGTCATGCAACTTCACCTTCCGTCAGGATTTATTATGGAGTTGAATAATTGTTTTTACATTCCTAGTATGGGTCGAAACATTTTATCACCTTCATGTTTGATGTGGGATGGTTATTCATTCGCGAGTGCAAACAATGGTTGTGTAATCTCTAAGAATGATATGTTTATGGCTAATGCTCCCATTGTGAATGGGTTATTTATTTTAAATCTTGATGATTCATCTGTTTACAATGTTAGTGCTAAAAGGCTCCGGCCTAATGATTTGAGTCCTACCTATTTATGGCATTGTCGTTTGGGGCATATAAGTGAAAAGCGCATGAAGAAGCTCCATGGTGATGGTCTTCTAACTTCGTTTGATTTTGAATCATACGAGACATGTCAAGCTTGTTTATTTGGAAAGATGACCAAGTCGCCTTTTTCGGGTTTACCCAAGAGAGCGACAGACTTGTTGGAACTCATACATATTGATGTATGTGGACCAATGAGCACGACAGCCAGAGGAGGATATCACTACTTCATTACTTTTACTGATGATTTAAGTAGATATGGTTATGTCTACTTGATGAGGCATAAGTCTGAAACTTTTGAAAAGTTCAAGGAGTTTCAGAGTGAAGTAGAGAATCAACATGGCAAGAAAATAAAGGCCTTGCGATCTGATCGTGGAGGTGAATATTTGAGTCACGAGTTTAGGTATCATCTTAAGAGTTGCGTAATTGTTCCACAACTTACGCTGCCTGGAACGCCTCAAAGGAATGGGGTCTCCGAACGGCGTAATTAAACTTTGTTGGACATGGTTCGATCGATGATGAGCCAGTCGGATTTGCCATTGTCATTTTGGGGTTACGCTCTAGAAACGACAACTTTCACACTTAATAGGGTACCATCTAAATCCGTAGTTAAGACACCATATGAGATGTGGACTAGAAAGAATCCCAGTTTGTCTTTTCTAAAGATTTGGGGTTGTGATGCATTTGTCAAGCGGCTTCAGTCGGACAAGCTAACACCCAAATCGGATAAGTGCATTTTCATGGGATATCCAAGGGAAACCTTAGGGTATTACTTCTACAACCGAGAAGAGGGCAAAGTGTTTGTCGCTCGTAGCGGTGTTTTCCTAGAGAAAGAGTTTCTCACAAAGGGAACAAGTGGAAGGTCGGTGCGACTTGAAGAAGTTCAAGATGAGCCAGTTGGGGATGCTTCTACGAGTGATGCTATTGTAGCATAACAAGTTGAGGAACCCGTGGCAAGAGAAGCACACAACCACGAAGGTCGGCGAGGCTCCGCAAAGCACGAGAATTATTATTGTTAGATAATGATGAGCCTGCGAGCTATGCAGAAGCGATGGTGGACCTAGACCGTGATAAATGGCTGATCGCCATGAGATCCTAGATAGAGTCCATGGGTGACAATCAAGTTTGGAACTTGTTTGACCTGCCTGATGGTTTTAAAGCCATCGAGTGCAAATGGATCTATAAGAAGAAGATTGATATGGATGGAAACGTTCACATCCATAAAGCTCGACTTGTTGCAAAAGGTTTTCGACAAGTTCAAGGAGTTGACTACGACGAGACTTTCTTGCCCGTAGCGATGCTTAAATCTATATGGATAATTCTAGCCATTGCTGCACATTTCGACTATGAAATATGGCAGATGGATGTCAAGACGGATTTCCTAAATGGAATCCTAACTGAGGACGTGTATATGATGCAGCCCGAAGGTTTTGTCGATCCAAACAATGCTGGAAAGGTATGCAAACTTCTGAAGTCCATTTATGGGCTGAAGCAAGCATCTCGGAGTTGGAACATTCGATTTGATGAAGTTGTAAAGGAGTTTGGCTTCATAAAAAATGAACAAGAACCTTGTGTTTACAAGAAGGAAAGTGGGAGAGCGCTGGTATTTCTAATCTTATATGTAGATGACATATTGCTGATTGGAAATGACATTCCTATGCTCGAGTCTGTTAAGACCTCATTGAAAAATAGTTTTTCGATGAAGGACTTGGGAGAAGCGGCATATATTCTGGGTATCAAGATCTATAGAGATAGATCAAGAAGGCTAATTGGATTAAGCCAGAGTACATACATTGACAAAGTGTTGAAACGGTTCAGCATGGAAGAGGCTAAGAAGGGGTTCTTGCCCATGTCTCACGGCATTAAACTCAGCAAGACTCAGTGTCCTTCGGCTACTGATGAGCGTGAGCGCATGAGTAGGATTCCATATGCTTCGGCTATTGGATCCATCATGTATGCAATGATATGTACTCGCCCAGATGTTTCCTATGCTCTAAGTGTTACGAGCAGATACGAGGCCGATCCAGGTGAAGGTCACTGGACAGCGGTAAAGAACATCCTTAAGTACTTGAAAAGGACTAAGGATGTGTTCCTAGTTTATGGAGGTGAGGATGAACTCAGTGTAAAGGGTTACACAGATGCGAGTTACCTTAACGACTCAGATGATTCGAAATCGCAATCAGGTTATGTGTTTGTCATGAATGGTGGTGTTGTGAGCTGGAAAAGTTCCAAGCAAGTTACGGTGACCTCCTCTTCAACAGAAGCTGAATATATTGCTGCCTCGGAGGCCGTAAAGGAAGCTGTTTGGATTAGGAATTTCCTGATCGCTCTCGGTGTGGTTCAGGGCGCGTCCAATCCCTTGGATGTTTATTGTGACAACAATGATGCTATTGCACAAGCCAAGGAACCTAGACAGCACCAGAAGAACAAACATATTCGCATGCGTTACCATCAGATTCGAGAGTTCGTTGAGGATGGTAGTGTCATGATATGCAAAATACATACGGACTCAAATGTTGCTGATCCCTTGACTAAGCCTCTCCCGCAGCCCGCGCATGAAGCGCACACAAGAGCAATTGGTATTAGATACATTTTAGATTGTCTCTAGTGCAAGTGGGAGACTGAAGGAAATATGCCATAGAGGCAATCATAGAGATGATTATATTTCATATGTATCCATGAGTTATTGTAATGTTCTTTGAATATCCATATCAGGCAACTTGTATTGATTGGCAATTATGTGATTTGTTTGTGAAACTATTTACTTGTATGGTTATTTAATAGTTGTCCCTAGTCGGAGTTCATGTGAGAACACACGTGAATATTAGACTAGCACATCGATTGGTTGATGACTATGTTTCGCAAGTCATAGACATGGAGATGTCAAACCAATGATGTGGACACATGTTATGAACATGGGGTTGGACTGACCCAACTTGAGACTGGCAATTAGTTGCAGCTCTCTCTCTACACATCGTGTACGTTTTGTCCTTAGACCTGAGATTGTCACACGTACTTGAGATTTGGATCGACCTACTTTGGGGCTATCAAACGCTGCACCTTAACTGGGTAGTTATAAAGGTAGCTTTCGGGTTTGTCTTGAAACATGTTGCAAGGCATGGTCAATCAAGAAGGGATTTGCCCCTCTCTACTCGAGAGAGATATATCTGGGCCCCTCGAGTGATCGGATCCAGAAATGCATGGCCGTGCTACATAAGGTTAAGAGTTAACCTAGTAAAGGGATTCCGTATCATAGTATCGAGAAAGGGAGGTCAGCTTGGAGCTAGACCAAATATCACGAGGTAAAGGGAAATACATGTACTAAACCTTGTGATGGTTCGTCCGATATGATCTTTGTATGCATTTAGGAGTTGGCACGTCTTGCTAGAGGCCGCTGCCAACTATTGACATAATAAGTGTATTCGTGTCATGTCTATACGTATATGAACCTATAGGGTCACACACTTAAGGTGCTGGAAGCCTAATGAGGATTGGATCCGAATTAGACCACGATTAGGCTACTAATGGGATGCTAATGTAGAAGCCCACTAGGGACGCCTATATAAGAGAGGGTGGGGCGAGCTGACCAGGGTTAGACCTTAGACCATTCCACCCAGCCGCCACACCTCACGCCTGTGTTGCACGCGCGGACCTAGCAGTCCGGCGTTTGACACTTCCACAATGTACGTGTGGATACCTCGGAGGCGCTGCATCTATAACGCTTGGACGAGTTGCGCAAGGGGAGCTGCTCGTGGGACGAGGACAAGGAGGAGACGTGGAACGTCTGCACTGCCTCGACGCGCTTCATCAATTCCGCAACTGCGCGTCTAGTGGTAATCCCGTGATCTATGACAACAGTATTCCTGGTTTACGCGGTAGAAAATTTTGATTTGCGCTAGTGTAGCCTACCCGTATCCCTTCACTAATGCCAATCTGGTACAGAAAAGGAACTTCCAGCCTCATAAGTTCAAGAACAAAGGCAAGTTTGACGGCAAAGGGAAGTTCGATGGAAAGAACAAGGCCTCACAGTCTTCCAGCTTCAAGAAGAAGACTGATAAGAGGAAAGGTGCTTGTCATGTATGCGGTGATCCTGATCATTGGGCTCCTGTTTGTCCCAACCGCTTTGACAAGTGCCAGCATGGGAAGGGCAACAAGACTGCTAATGTTGTCATGGGCGACGTTGAGATGAAAGATGTTGGGTATGGTATATTACCTACTGTTCTTTCATTATGTCATTCTCCTGATTGGTGGATTGACATGGGCGCTAATGTACATGTCTGTTATGATATTTCCATGTTTTCTTCATATCAGTTCAGAGGGACTCAAACCGTGCTGATGGGGAATGGCTCGCATGCTTCTGTTCATGGTGTTGGTACGGTCGATCTGAAGTTCACTTCGGGAAAGACCGTGCGCCTGAAGAACGTGCATCGTGTTCCCTCAATAAATAAAAATCTTGTTAGCGGATCTCTTCTGTGTCGAGATGGCTACAAGATTGTATTCGAGTCCAATAAATTTGTAATTTCGAAGTATGGAACCTTTGTTGGTAAAGGCTGTGAGTGCGGAGGCTTGTTCCGCTTATCTCTGCCAGACATTTGTAATAAAGTTGTTAATTACACGAATTTTGAATCAAATGTCTGGCACTCTCATCTTTGTCATATTAATTTTGGTTGTATGACGTGGCTGTTGGAATTATGCCGTAGAGGCAATAATAAAGATGTTATTATTATAATTCTTGTTCATGATAAAGTTTATATTCCATGCTAGAATTGTATTAAGCGGAAACTTTGATACTTGTGTGGTTTATGAACAACACCGTGTCCCTAGTACGCCTCTATGGACTAGCTCATTGATTAATGATGGTTAAGGTTTCCTAACCATAGACATGAGTTGTCGATTAACAAAGTAGAGGCGTCTAACTTGTTTTTGCAGGGAGTGTTTCTGTGATATGGTATGGCCCAAGATGTGATGTGTATGTTGTATGCAATGATCATGTTTTGTAATGTTTCACGACTTGCATGTCGATGAGTACACAAACGGCAAGAGCCATATGGTTGTCTTTATAATTGTGTATGACCTGTGTGTCAACTTCTTATACTCCATGTAATAGCTTTACGTTATCGCTAAGTAGTTAGCAATAGTTGTAGTTGCTATTCGTGGTGGAGGCAATCATGGTGGAGTGATGGAGATCATGCTGGCTCGCACAAGATGGAGATCATTGCGCGGAGATTGGCTATACCATGTCACATAAAATTATATGCATGTGATGTTTATCCTTTTATGTATCTTATTATGCTTAGATCGCGACGATAGCATTATAAGATGATTCCTCACTTAAAGATCAAGATAAAACTGTGTTCTCCCCATGTATGCACCGTTGCGAAAGTTCGTCGTGTTCAAGCATCACATGATGATCGGGTGCTATAAACTCTACGTTCACATACAACGGGTGCAAGCCAGTTTTGCACATGCGGAAATACTTGGGTTTGACTTGACGAGCCTAGCATATACAGACATGGCCTCGGAACACACGAACCGAAAGGTTAAGCATGAGTCATATGAATGATATGATCGACACTTTGTTGTCCACCATTGAAACCACATCTCTTCTTGTGAAGATCGGATTAGGTGTTGAATTTGGATCATGTTCACTAAACAACTTGAGGGATGTTGAATTTAGTGGGAGTTCATCTAGTAATTTGATTAAGTTGAACTAGTTATCATGAACATAATCTAAATTGTACTTGCAAATTTTGTAGATCAAATGGCCAAGTCCAACTTCAACTTCAACGTTTTTGCTGAGAAAGAAAAGCTTAAGAACAATGGGTCTAACTTCACCAACTGGTTCCGCAATCTGAGAATCATTCTCTCTGGCGGACAAAAGGCTATGTCCTTGAGAAAGCGCTAGGTGACGCCTCTGCTGTAGATGCGCCGGCTGATGAGAAAGCTGTTTATCAGTCGCGCAAGGATGATTATGGTGTGATTAAGAGCACCATGTTGTTTGCTATGGAATCGGACCTTCAAAATCGTTTTGAGGAGTTCCCCGGGCCCTTTGAGATTCTCGAGGAACTGAAAACTATGTTTCAAACTTAGGCCCGTTCTGAGAGATATGAGATCTCTGAGAAATTCTTTAACTACAAGATGAAGGAAGGGAGTTCCGTTAGTGAGCACGCCATTAAGATGTCGGGCTACACTCAACGCCTTGAGCAACTGGACTGCAAGATTCCAGAGGAGCTCAAGATTGACAGAGTTCTGCAATCACTCCCTCCTAGCTACAAAGGTTTTGTAGTTACTCATAATCAGATTGGTTCCACTGATACGATCACTGAGCTCTTCGCTAAGATGAAAGCTACGGAGGTGGACATCAAGAAAGATAATCATGTGTTGATGGTCAACAAGCCCCCCAGCTTTAAGAAAGGTAAGGGTGCAAAGAAGCCCTTCAAGAAGGGCAGCGGCAAGCGCATTGCCCCTGCAGAGAAGAAGCTCAAGTCTGGACCTAAGCCGGATACTGAGTGCTTCTATTGCAAGGACAAGGGTCACTAGAAGCGCAACTGTCCGAAGTACTTAGCGGACAAGAAGGCTGGCACCATCAAAGGTATATTTGATATACATGTTATTGATGTTTTCCTTACTAGCCCTCGTTGTAGTGCCTGGGTATTTCATACTGGTTTAGTTGCTAATATTTGTAACTCGAAACAGGAGCTACGGAATAGACGGCGGCTAGCGAGGGATGAGGTGACGATGCGCGTTGGCAACGGATCAAGAGTTGATGTGATGGCCGTCGGCACGCTCTCCTTAGTTTTACCTTCGGGATTAGTTTTAAACCTAAATAAATGTTATTATGTGCCTGCGTTGAGCATGAACATCATATCTGGATCGTGTTTATTGCAAGACAGTTATTCATTTAAATCGAAGAATAATGGTTGTTCTATTTATATGAGTAACATCTTTTATTGTCATGCACCTGCTATGAATGGTTTATTTCTTCTGAATCTCGAAAAATAATGAAACACACATCCATAACATTGAGGCTAAGAGATGCAAAGTAGATAGTGATAATTCTACTTATTTGTGGCACTATCGTATAGGTCATATTGGTGTAAAACGTATGAAGAAACTCCATTCTGATGGACTTTTGGAGTCTCTTGATTTTGAATCATTTGACACGTGCGAACCATGCCTCATGGGCAAGATGATCAAAACCCCGTTCTCCAGAATAATGGAGCGAGCAGCGGACTTGTTGGAAATCATACATACCGATGTATGCGGACCAATGAGTGTTTCGACGCGCGGTGGTTATCGCTATTTTCTCACTTTTACTGATGACTTAAGTAGATATGGGTATATATATTTAATGAAACATAAATCTGAAACATTTCAAAAGTTCAAAGAATTTCAGAACGAAGTGGAAAACCATCGTAACAGGAAAATTAAATTTCTACGATCTGATCGTGGAGGTGAGTATTTGAGTTATGATTTTCTCACGCATCTTAAAGCAAGCGGAATCGTTTCGCAACTCACGCCACCCAGGACACCACATCGCAATGGTGTGTCTGAACGCCGGAATCAAACTCTATTAGATATGGTGCGATGTCTCTTACAGATTTGCCGTTATCATTTTGGGGTTATGCATTAGAAACCGCTGCATTCACTTTGAATAGGGCACCATCTAAATCCGTTGAGACGACACCGTATGAACTGTGGTTTGGTGCTAAACCTAAGTTGTCGTTTCTTAAAGTTTGGGGATGCGAAGCTTACGTCAAGAAGTTGATGTCGGACAAGCTCGAACCCAAAGCGGAGAAATGCTTCTTCATAGGATACCCTAAGGAAACGATTGGGTATACCTTCTATCACAGATCCGAAGGCAAAGTGTTTGTCGCAAAGAACGGATCCTTTCTTGAGAAGGAGTTTCTCTCGAAAGAAGTGAGTGGGAGGAAAGTAGAGCTAGACGAGGTTATTGAACCTTCTCTTGAGTTGGAGAGTAGTGCAGCACCTGAAATTGTTCCAGTGCCGTCTGCACCAACAATAGAGGAAGCTAATGACAAGGATCATGAAGCTTCAGACGATGCTACTACTGAACGTCGCAGATCGACAAGGTCGCGTGCCCCTCCTGAGTGGTATGGCAACCCTGTCTTAACTGTCTTGTTAGTAGACAACAGTGAACCTGCGAACTATGAGGAAGCAATGATGAGCCCAGACTCTGAGAAATGGCTAGAGGCCATGAAATCCAAATTGGGATCCATGAGCGAAAACCAAGTATGGACTTTGGTAGACCCTCCTAGCGACCGAAAGGCCATTGAGTGCAAATGGATTTTCAAGAAGAAAACGGACGCGGATGGTAATGTTACTGTCTATAAAGCACGGCTTGTCGCGAAAGGTTTTAAACAAGTTCAAGGTGTTGACTACGATGAGAGTTTCTCTCCCGTAGCGATGTTTAAGTCCATTCGGATTTTATTAGCAATTGCTGCGTTTCATGATTATGAAATATGGCAGATGGATGTCAAGACTGCGTTCCTCGATGGCAACATTGATGAAGAGTTGTATATGATGCAACTCGAAGGTTTTGTCGATCCTAAGGATGCTGATAAGGTGTGCAAACTTCAGCGTTCCATTTATGGACTAAAGCAAGCATCTCGGAGTTGGAACCTTCGTTTTGATCAAGTGATCAAGAGATTTGGATTTGTTCCAAATTGCTACGAAGCTTGTATCTACAAGAAAGTGAGTGGGAGCTCAGTGACATTTTTGGTACTATATGTGGATGACATATTGATTATCGGAAATGACATTGACATGCTTAACGATGTGAAGAGTTATTTGAACAAATGTTTTTCAATGAAAGACCTAGGGGAAGCTGCTTATATATTGGGAATCAAAATCTATAGAGATAGACAAAGACGCCTGATAGCTTTAAGCCAAAGTACATACCTAGAAAAAGTTTTGAAAAGGTTCAGAATGGATAAGGCAAAGAAAGGTTCAGTGCCTATGTTGTCAGGTAAGATATTGAGCAAGGCTCAGTGTCCAGCTACGGTAAACGATAGAGAAGATATGAGCAAAGTGCCTTATGCCTCGGCCATAGGTTCTATCATGTATGCCATGCTATGTACTAGACCGGATGTGTCCAATGCTCTTAGTTTGACGAGCAGATACCAAAGTGATCCAGGAGTGGAACACTGGACAGCCGTGAAGAACATCCTAAAGTATTTAAATAGAACTAAAGAAATGTTCTTAGTCTATGGAGGTGATGAACAGCTCGTCATAAAAGGTTACGTCGATGCTAGTTTCGACACCGACAAGGATGATTCTAAATCTCAGACAGGATACGTTTATATTTTGAATGGAGGAGTTGTGAGCTGGAGAAGCTGCAAGGAAAGCGTGATCGCGGGATCTACAGTAGAAGCGGAATACATGGCTGCTGCAGAAGCGTCAAGTGAAGGAGTTTGGATCAGGAACTTCCTCACGGAGCTTGGTGTGGTTCCAAGTGCCTTGGACCCACTGGAGATATTGTGTGACAAAACTGGCGCCATAGCACTGGATAAGGAACCAAGATATCATCAAAAGACCAAGCATATCAACCGCAAGTTTCATATAATTCGAGATTATATAACAGATGGAGATATGAAGATTAGCAAAGTACATATGGATCTGAATGTCGCAGATCCGTTGACTAAACCTCTTCCACGAGCAAAACATGATCAGCACCTTAGTGCCATGGGTGTTAGATTGTTGCCAGATGTAAACTAGATTATTGACTCTAGTGCAAGTGGGAGACTGTTGGAATTATGCCCTAGAGGCAATAATAAAGATGTTATTATTATAATTCTTGTTCATGATAAAGTTTATATTCCATGCTAGAATTGTATTAAGCAGAAACTTTGATACTTGTGTGGTTTATGAACAACACCGTGTCCCTAGTACGCATCTATGGACTATCTCATTGATTAATGATGGTTAAGGTTTCCTAACCATAGACATGAGTTGTCGATTAATAATGAGATCATGTCACTGGGAGAATGATATGATGGACAGACCCAAATCAAGCAGAGCAATTAGATCGTGTCATCATGTTCATCTTTGCGAAGCTTTTTGTTATGTCAAATATTGTATTCCTTAGACCGTGAGATAATGCAACTCCCTGGTATCGGAAGAAAGCTTTGAGGTCATCAAACGTCATCCTATGAGAGGGTGATCATAAAGGTGTCTCTCAGGTGATCGGAAAGTACTTGTTGGGTTGTATGTATCGAGATGGGATTTGTCCCTCCCAAGTCGGAGAGATATACTTCGGGCCCACTCGGTAATCGATATCAACACCGCTTCCAAGCATGTGGTTAAGGAGTTAATCACAAAGTGATATCGGATTACGGAACGAGTAAAGTACTTGCTGTGAACGAGATTGAACTAGGTATGCCGATACCGACGATCGAATCTCGGGCAAGTAAAATATCACGTGACGAAGGGAATATATATGGGATTAATTGAATCCTGGCATTGTGGTTCATTAGATATGATCATCGATGAATGTGTGGGAGTCAATATGGGTTTCCAGACCCCGCTGTTGATTATTGATAGAAGATCATGTCTGCATATTCTCGAACCCGTATGGTCACACACTTAACGTGTCTCGACGCTAGGATATAATGGATAATTGGTTTATGAGTTTTTGTTTGGAGTCTCGGATGAGATCCAGGACGTCACGAGAGGTTCTAGAATGGTCCGGAGAATAAGATTCATATAAGGGAAAGCAGTTTTTGGATTTCGGAATTGTTTCAGATTGTTCGGTATTGTACCGGAAGCTTCTAGAACATTCCGGAGTGGGACCAACGTGGCCTCACTTGTCGGGAGGGGGCGTGGGACTACGAGGGAGTTCCCTGGCCGCATTGGGCCAGGGGCAAAAGGCCCCATAGGCCCAGCCGGCCAAAACCCTAGGGAAACCCTAGAGAAACCTTCTAGAAGGAGGGGGAAAACTTGCCCCCACTCCAACCCTTGGGGACGCCGCCCTAGGGCTTGGAGGAGGGGCCAAGGGGGCCGGACAGCGCCCTATATATAGAGGGCAGGGGCACAACCCTCCTCCCCACTCCTTCAACCCTAGCCGCCATACTGCTGCCCTCCAGATCTCTCTCTCTCCCGACTGCGCGTAGGCGAAACCCTGCCGCAGAAACTCTCCACCTTTGCACCACACCGTCGTGTTGTAGATCCAATCTATCTCTCCACCCCACTTTCTGGACCGAGGAAGGAGGAGACGTTGATGTGTCGTATGTGTGCATCTCTCGGAGGCATCGCCACTTGCAGTGTTGGATCGGATCGGATCTCGAGGAGGAGAAGCTAGTACAACTACATCAACCACGTTCCGTTGAACGTTCCGCTGTGCGAATCTTCAAGGGTATGAAGATCTCATCTATCCCTCCTCGTTGTTTGCATCTCCTATATTAGATCTTGGCTTTCCCGTTCGCATCCATAGAATTTTTTTGATTTACTATGCTGCGAAACCCTTCAGCGGCTAGACAAAATGAATTTAATCCCTGATTTCATAACTGTTAAGGGATCTAAGTGCCAAGTTTGCGTGCAAGATAAACAACCTCGCAAGTCACATACGACTGCAGAAGTGAGAAATTTAACACCACTAGAGCTCATACATTCTGATCTTTGTGAGATAAATGGTGCGTTGACAAAAGGTGGAAAGAAATATTTCATGACCTTGATCGATGACTCTACGAGATATTGTCATATGTATCTTCTGAAATGAAAAGATGAGGCAGAAAATCAACTTGATCGAAAGATTAAGAGGCTTCGGTTTGATCGTGGTGGAGAGTATTTTTCCAACGAGTTTGATTTCTTTTGTGCGGAACATGGCATAATTCATGAGAGGACGCCTCCCTACTCACCCTAGTAAAATGGAGTAGCCGAAAGAAAG
The DNA here is from genome assembly GCA_916181665.1 of Avena sativa. Taxonomy (NCBI): domain Eukaryota; kingdom Viridiplantae; phylum Streptophyta; class Magnoliopsida; order Poales; family Poaceae; genus Avena; species Avena sativa. Next base: position 464,320,579 of record OV702283.1, on the reverse strand, counting down.
AACCGTACTCTAACAGATTTGGTTAACGCCATGTTAGACACATCGGGTCTCTATAAGGAATGGTGGGGGGAGGCACTATTGACCGTGTAGGGGTTCGTAGCATGGAAAACAAAAAATTTTCTATCGCATACAAACAAACAAGCCAAGATCTATCTACTAGATTGCAGCAACGAGTCGATGGAATAACTCACCCTCGAAGATTCCAAAGCGGTTAACGAGAGCAGATTCTCGTGGGTGATGTAGTCGTACACTTCCGATCTCAAGATCGCGTAGACGATCCTTCCGGCGCTGCGTTCCGGCAGCGCTTCCGCAGTCGGTCACACGTTCGGTACTCGACGAAGACCTTCCTCTCCCTTGTTCCAGCAGGCAGCGGAGGTTGTAGCACTCTCCTCGTGATTCCGGCAGCACAACGGCGTGGTACCGGAAGTAGAGGGGAGATCCCGCAGGGCTTTGCCTTAAGCCGGAGCGAGTATGGTGGAGTATGAGAGAGAGCTATTAGTGGTCTAGGGTTTAGACACACCAATTAGAAGGCTCTAAACCGAAGGCTAGGGCAATTAGAAGCTCTAAACCAAAACGGCTCTAAACCGGAGATTAGAGGATAGGAACTTGTGTGTCTAGAGGAGGAGGCCCTGCCCCTCCTTTTATAGGTGGGAGGGGCGGCCAAGGGGAGGGGAGTCCCTCCCCAAGTCGGCCTTGGTTGGCGCGCCGGCTTGGAGGGACTCCTCCCCCAAGTCGGTTCCAACCACCTCTTGCTTGTTTCCCACAGTTTCCTGTTTTAGCCGTTTGACTTTCAAACTGGCCGTTTGACTTTTCTGTTTGGGATTCAATTTAATCCTTTATTTGGAACAGCGAGAACACTTAGTACATGATGCAATCATTCCAATATGCAATGACACATTCATGTACCCTCCCCCCCCCCCCGGAGTGCCGGACAATCCAGAACCTTCTAGAACATTCCCGATGAAAACACCGAAATCATTCCCGAACTCCGAAACGGGACTTTCCTTATATGAATCTTATTCTCCGGACCATTCCGGATCACCTCGTGATATCCCGGATCCCATCCGAGACTTCGAACAACATTCGGCCTCTTTCTCATAATACCATAACTACTCAAACAACGTCGAATCCTTAAGTGTGTCTCCCTACGGTTCGTGAATTATGCGGACATGATCGAGACACTTCTCCGAACAATAACCAATAGAGGAATCTGGAAATTCATATGGCTCCCACATATTTCTACGATTACTTTGCGATCGAATGAACCACTTACATACGATACCAATTTCCCTTTGTCTCACGATAGTTTACTTATCTGAGGTTATGATCGTCGGTATCTCTGCATACCTAGTTCAACCTCGTTACTGATAAGTACTCTTTTCTCGTTCCCGTGATATGTGATCCCTTGTGAGCCAGTCACATGCTTGCAAGCTAATTGGATGACATTTCACCGAGAGGGCCCAGAGTATATCTATCCGTCATATGGATGGACAAATCCAACTCTTGATCCATGTGTTTCAACCAATACTTTCTGAACACTCAATGCCACCTTTATGGCCACCCTGTTATGGTGTGGTGTTTGATGACATCAAAGCATCCATCCGGAAAAGGTGATATGCATGATCTCATGGTCGAAGGAATTAGGTTACTATGTATCAGAAAGCATATAGCAATTGAACTATTGAAATGACTTGATCTTTATGCTACGCTTATCTATAGGAGTATGTCCATCACATCATTCTCCTAATGATATGATCCTGTTGTTAATAACATCTCTATGTTCATGATCAGGAAACCATGATCATATATTAACCAACAAGCTAGTTTAACAAGAGGCTTTACTAGGGACTCTAATTTTAGTTTACAAATCACACAAGTATTAATGTTTCCGGTTAATACAATTATAGCATGGTATGTAAACATTTATCATAAGTGTGAAGATATGATAATAACCACTTTATTATTGCCTCTTGGGCATATCTCCAACAGTCTCCCACTTGCACTAGAGTCAATAATCTAGTTTCAAACCTTTGTGTATTCAACACCTATGGCTTTCCGGTGTTGTATGTACACGATTGCTAGTGGTCAACTGATCTCCGGATCTGACACTTCCAGGTCCGTGTGTAATTGCATGTCTTTGCGTCTCTACGCATCACTCATTCTCTAATGAGATGGCTTTGTACAAATTTGGTCTTTCGGTGTGACCTTTAGCTCTTTGGGGTTAAAACATGTTGATAATATTGTCGCACAATATATCTTCATAGTATTATCCCACTGTGAACTACACCTAGTTTGATGACAAACTACTTGACACAAATGCCCTCTTTTGCTGCTAAAATAGCAGTCATACACTTAGCCTTTTGTTGTAGTATCTGTCACAATGTCTTAACTTTGGAACTCATCCAAATCCATTATGGAACTCACTTTCCATTATATTGTGCCACCCTTAGTTTAGATTGAGATAAACTTAATTTGTACTTTGTGACAAAGCTAGTATCAATGTAGTACTTTTACAATGAACTAACCATCTATTTGTCACTTCTACAAATATTATACTCTTAGTTCTTCCAAAACATCACAAGAATATCCTTACTATTGTCCAATGATCATCTTACGAATCATTCTGGTATATGCTCACAACATTTAGAGCATAGTACATATCTGGATTTGTACATATCACAGTATGATTGATATAAATACTCTTTGTGATTTCATACATCAAGTATCAATTTATACTTGATTATTTGTTTCACTTTACCAAATGTCAATACACTTGAATATATCATCAACATTGAACTCATTCAATCCTTTCTGTGCGACAAGAACCTCTCTTGAAGTTTCTATATTGAACTCATTCAATATCTTATCTATGTACTTCTGGCACAACCATATTAGCGTCTATTGATGCCAAATATTTGGGTTTTGCCTAAGTCTTTCATCGGGATGAAATTCGTAATATGTGTTAATAAAAGATACATTATTTCCAATCAACAATATGTCTTTCACATAATGTATTAGAAACATGTCTTAGCGCTCCCACTTAATTTCTTGCAAACGCAAGCATCTTCATTGCCTCTGATGAAATTAAACTCTTTTAACAGTTTCATCATAGTGAAGATTCCAACTCCGCGATGCTCACTTTAACCATTGAAGTTTGCATATGCTTTTAGCATCCTTTGAATTAACAAAACCCTATGGACCGTGTTTATGCACATGTCCTAGGTAACGATTCTATTAGAAGAACTTGTTTTGTTTATTCAACTACCATATAACAAATTATATGTAGTGGTTGCTACATTTAATCCGTCTAGACTAAATATCACTATGGAAGATCAAATCTTGTCATAGTCAACCTTTGAACATTTTGTGAACTCTTTCCCAGCATGTCGACTATTTCATAGATGTAAAACATCCATGTCTATTTCTTTATAGATCCAGACACAACTATAAGGTCTTACACCTTTCTCGAGGGTCCTTCAAGTTCAAAACTTGATTTCTCGTGTATGGAACTATCACGGATTTTATGGCTTCAAGCCATTTTACGGAGTCAGGGCCCATCATCACTTCTTTGCATGTAGTCCGTTCATTATTCTCAAATAATGATTCAACCCTCAAATCTTGGTATTTGATTTTTTACTCGACCTACTTGTTTCAATAGGAACTTAGATCTTCGTGACCACAACCTTTGAGGCACGTGAGCCATGAGCATTGTTGCTGCCTCCGAAACACTTTTCGGCACTGCGCAACTCTGCACATATAGCTAAGGTCCTTTTAACCTTATCAAAGTTCTATTGTCCTCCCACTTATCTTTTCACGAAAAATTCCTTCTCAAAGAAACTTGACGTTCTAAGCAACAAACACTTTTGTCTCCGGTGTTTATGGAGGAATACTTAACAAAGACAGGTTCATCCGACTTTGGTTGCAAACATCTTTCTTATGCATAGCATACCAATGTTTAAGAAAGGACAACTTGGGTTTTATCCCAAACCATAACATATGGTGTCATTTCAACGGATTATGATGGAGCTCTTTTCAGTGGAAAAACGGTAATCTCTAAAGCTTTTAATCTTTAAAATATAATGGCAGTTTTATGAATTATACCTTTGATCTTACCATGTCAAACAAGGTTTAATTACATATCTCGAATCCTCCATACTCTTATGGTGTTTCGGGAAATGCAAATCCACGGAACGATTCCTTAAATCTTAGGTATTATGCTAAACCTGTAACTCAAATATCTTCCTTTATGATCTTATCATAAACTATTTATATTCTTGTTACAATGATTTTGCACTTCATCTTGAAAGTCTTTGAACTTTTCAAATATTTCACACTTCATCCTTATTAAGTAAATATTCATATATTCACTCAATTTTTTTGGAGAAAGCATATGAAGTTGAAATCCATCGCTCTTGACTATACATAATGGACTTCATACAACAATATGTACAAGTTCCAGTAAGCTAGTCATTCGTTCCTTTTGGCCTATGAACGAAGTTTTAATTATCTCTAGGAAAGTTTCATAAGCGTCATTTGATCAAAAATCAAAAGACTCCAAAATTCCATCCACATGGAGTTTCTTCATGTTATCTTTCTAATATAATTTAAACGGCGATGTCACTTCCTAAGTGATCTTTCAATCAATTTGTCTTTCGACATTTTAGCACTAGTTTTATGGATGTGATTTCTCCAACGAGATTTGTGAATCATCCATCTTTTATGGATTACGGTAATTATTTGAACAACCCTTTTGTTCTCATAATACCTGATAAAACAAATCTTGAAGGCAAGCTTTAATGTTTAACGAGCAACACAATAACCCTTTATTTGTTCTCGATGAACATCATCACATATTCTTTCGCTAGTTACTTAGGCCATTGTAGTTCATGAATTGTGTTGTTTCGTATGACGATTCACACCAACAAATTCAGTATCAAATACTTGAGAACCACATTGTTTAATAAGCAAAGAATATAGCCATAACATGTATATCATCTATATACTTAAACTGAACAATTCTAGTCTTTTCTTTTCTGCCATATATTTATGAGATTCTCTTTCAATATTTCCTTTTCTGTTTGAAAGAATCTATCAACATCAATAGTGGAGTCATACATATGACATATGGTCCAAAGCGTGTATAGTTAAATACCAATGTCTTTGGACTTGCACTTTGAAGTAGATCACCATTCAAGTGTTTGGTGTTCTTTCAAATTCCTTTCTTTAGTAATCTCTTGGTGTAGTAAACATTTTACCTACATCAAATATTCACCCTTATCATGGAATTATCCATGATCAAGCTACTTTTAGCTTATAACGGTGAATCATGAGTATAATGTTGCTCTCCAAATCCTTTTGGACGATTAGGACAACTAGTGTCTCCAACCTTTTGCAAATTCTCATCAAATATGAGAACATGACTTTAGCCATATTATACTCTATCATGTTGCAACCAAAACTTCGTTTCAGATATCACAATATCTTCCACACATCATGGTTTCTGAAACAACTCTTTCAGATCCTAGATAACCTTGATATTAAGACAATCCTTTGAATATCAAGAATCATGAAAACAAACATGATACTTATACACTAACACTTGGAATTGTTACTCTTGATTTAATACTAATTATTAAACTTCATGGAGTAACCGGAACTTACTGAAAGTTTGCAATAGGAATTTTAAACTTTAGATTAACACTTCAAAAACAATACGATACCAGTTCGTAAAGTAACTAACCAGAATTTTATAGTTCTATTATCTCAATTATAACTAAGCGCAAGGTGGTAAACGGATGCCAATGACTACAACAACTATGCAATTTCACTTTGATTTAGTTTATGATAAATTGAGTTCTAATTAATAATTAAATTAATCTAGGTGAACTCCCACTCAAAACAATATCCCTCACATTGTTTTAGTGATCACACGAACCAAATCCACCACATCAAAACCGATCATCACGAGAGTTGATATAGCTTCAATGGCGAACAATCAACATGTTCATCATATCTACTATATGACTCATGCTCTACCTTTCGGTAATCCGTGTTCCTGAGGCCATGTCTGTACATGCTAGGCTCGTCAAGATCAAACCTTAGTTTCCGCATGAGCAAATCTGGCTTGCTCACGTTGTATAAACTTGTAGAATCTAACACACCCGATCATCACGTGGTGCTTCGAAACAACAAGCTTTAGCAACGGTGCTAACTAAGGGTGAACACTTTATGACTTGAAATTCATGTGCATGAGGGATCATCTTATAATGCTACCGTCGTCTACTAAGCAATACAAGATGCATAAAGGATTAACATCACATGCAATTCATAATATGTGATATGATATGGCCTTTCTTCTTTGTGCTTCCGATCTCCATCTTCTAGAACGAACATGATCTCCATCATTACCGACATTGCATCAAGGTCAATGATGCTTCTCCATGGTTGTCGTCCACCGGCTTCAACTATTACAACTACTTTGAATAGACATGCGGGTCTTAACATAAATTAAAGACAACCATATGGCTCCTACCGGTTGCCAACTTACAATAAGGAACATTGCATACATCATATATAATCACAATCATGGCCATATCACATCACAGCACACCCCTGCAAAACAAAGTTAGACGCCTCTACTTTCTTTGCATATTTTACATGGTTTGGGGCTTTCAATAAGTGTCGTTCTAACTTACGAACAAGAACCACAACATTGATACTAGTATTGTTAATCACCCGTTGTAAATTGGATCTTAACTATGCTAGGAGAAACAGGCACCCGCAAAGCCACTTATGCAATACAAGTTGCATGTCAAGCGTGGAGCAGGTCTCATGAACGATGTCATGTAAGGTTAGCCCGGGCCGCTTCATCCCAACATACCGCAAGATGCAAAGTACACAAGAAGCAATCGACAATAAAAGCATCAACGCCCACAATGACCATTGTGTTCTACTCGTGCAACAGATCTACATATAGACACGGCTCTGATACCACTGTAGAGGTTCGTAGCATGGAAAACAAAAAAAATTCTATCGCATACAAACAAACAAGCCAAGATCTATCTACTAGATTGCAGCAACGAGTCGATGGAATAACTCACCCTCGAAGATTCCAAAGCGGTTAACGAGAGCAGATTCTCGTGGGTGATGTAGTCGTACACTTCCGATCTCAAGATCGCGTAGACGATCCTTCCGGCGCTGCGTTCCGGCAGCGCTTCCGCAGTCGGTCACACGTTCAGTACTCGACGAAGACCTTCCTCTCCCTTGTTCCAGCAGGCAGTGGAGGTTGTAGCACTCTCCTCGTGATTCCGGCAGCACAACGGCGTGGTACCGGAAGTAGAGGGGAAATCCCGCAGGGCTTCGCCTTAAGCCGGAGCGAGTATGGTGGAGTATGAGAGAGAGCTATTAGTGGTCTAGGGTTTATACACACCAATTAGAAGGCTCTAAACCGAAGGCTAGGGCAATTAGAAGCTCTAAACCAAAACGGCTCTAAACCGGAGATTAGAGGATAGGAACTTGTGTGTCTAGAGGAGGAGGCCCTGCCCCTCCTTTTATAGGTGGGAGGGGCGGCCAAGGGGAGGGGAGTCCCTCCCCAAGTCGGCCTTGGTTGGCGCGCCGGCTTGGAGGGACTCCTCCCCCAAGTCGGTTCCAACCACCTCTTGCTTGTTTCCCACAGTTTCCTGTTTTAGCCGTTTGACTTTCAAACTGGCCGTTTGACTTTTCTGTTTGGGATTCAATTTAATCCTTTATTTGGAACAGCGAGAACACTTAGTACATGATGCAATCATTCCAATATGCAATGACACATTCATGTACCCTCCCCCCCCCGGAGTGCCGGACAATCCAGAACCTTCTAGAACATTCCCGATGAAAACACCGAAATCATTCCCGAACTCCGAAACAGGACTTTCCTTATATGAATCTTATTCTCCGGACCATTCCGGATCACCTCGTGATATCCCGGATCCCATCCGAGACTCCGAACAACATTCGGTCTCTTTCTCATAATACCATAACTACTCAAACAACGTCGAATCCTTAAGTGTGTCTCCCTACGGTTCGTGAATTATGCGGACATGATCGAGACACTTCTCCGAACAATAACCAATAGAGGAATCTGGAAATTCATATGGATCCCACATATTTCTACGATTACTTTGCGATCGAATGAACCACTTACATACGATACCAATTTCCCTTTGTCTCACGATAGTTTACTTATCCGAGGTTATGATCGTCGGTATCTCTGCATACCTAGTTCAACCTCGTTACTGATAAGTACTCTTTTCTCGTTCCCGTGATATGTGATCCCTTGTGAGCCAGTCACATGCTTGCAAGCTAATTGGATGACATTTCATCGAGAGGGCCTAGAGTATATCTATCCGTCATATGGATGGACAAATCCCACTCTTGATCCATGTGTTTCAACCAATACTTTCTGAACACTCAATGCCACCTTTATGGCCACCCTGTTACGGTGTGGTGTTTGATGACATCAAAGCATCCATCCGGAAAAGGTGATATGCATGATCTCATGGTCGAAGGAATTAGGTTACTATGTATCAGAAATCATATAGCAATTGAACTATTGAAATGACTTGATCTTTATGCTACGCTTATCTATAGGAGTATGTCCATCACATCATTCTCCTAATGATATGATCCTGTTGTTAATAACATCTCTATGTTCATGATCAGGAAACCATGATCATATATTAACCAACAAGCTAGTTTAACAAGAGGCTTTACTAGGGACTCTAATTTTAGTTTACAAATCACACAAGTATTAATGTTTCCGGTTAATACAATTATAGCATGGTATGTAAACATTTATCATAAGTGTGAAGATATGATAATAACCACTTTATTATTGCCTCTTGGGCATATCTCCAACAGACCGCATGTCATGTCCTAAACTGAGTTCCCACAAAGAACAAAGAAATTAATCCATTCGAAGAATGGGAGAAGAAAATATTAAAACTCTCTTACTTACGTACTTGGGGTTGTTTGGCAAAGGTTAATGTACCGATCCCCAAGAAGCGCAAGCTTGAGCCAAAAACCATTGATTGTGTTTTTCTGGGTTATGCTTTTCATAGCATTGGTTATAGATTCTTGATAGTAAAATCTGAAGTGCCTGACATTCATGTCGAAACAATCATGGAGTCGACTGATGCGACTTTCTTTGAGGATATCTTTCCAATGAAGGATAAACCTAACTCATCAAATCCGTAGATACCTAGTTCATCTAATCAGGAATTTGCTACATTCTCTGAACCTACCATTCCAATTGAACACTCTGAAAGTCCTAAGGAGGATGATAATGAAATTCCTAAAAGGAGCAAGAGACAAAGGACTGCAAAGTCTTTTGGTGATGATTTCATTGTGTGCCTTGTGGATGACACTCCCACTTCCATTTCAGAAGCATATGCATCTCCTGATGCTGAATACTGGAAGGAAGCCGTCCATAGTGAGATGAATTCCATCTTAGATAATGGAACATGGGAGATCACTGATCTCCCTTATGGGTGTAAACCTGTAGGATGCAAGTGGGTGTTTAAGAAAAAAGCTTAGACCTGATGGTACTATTGAGAAGTACAAGACACGGCTTGTGGCCAAGGGATATACTCAAAAAGAAGGTGAAGACTTCTTTAACACTTACTCACTTGTTGCCAGATTGACCACCATTCGAGTATTACTCTCATTGGCTGCCTCTCATGGTCTTCTCGTTCATCAAATGGGCGTTAAGACAACTTTCCTTAATGGAGAGTTGGATGAGGAAATTTACATGGATCAGCCAGATGGCTTTGTGGTAAATGGTCAAGAAGGAAAGGTGTGCAAGTTGTTGAAGTCTTTATATGGTCTAAAACAAGCCCCTAAGTAGTGGCATGAGAAGTTCAAAAGAACTTTAACTGCTGCAAGCTTTGTTGTAAATGAAGCTGATAAATGTGTGTACCATCGCCATGGTAGAGGTGAGGGAGTCATCTTTGTTTGTATGTTGATGACATACTGATCTTCGGAACCAACCTTAATGCAATTAAGGAGGTCAAAGATTTCTTATCTCGTTCCTTTGAGATGAAGGATATGGGAGTAGCTTATGTCATCCTGAACATCAAGCTATTGAGAGATGATGATGGTGGGATTACATTGCTTCAGTCCTACTACATGGAAAAGATCTTGAGTCGTTTCGGGTATAGCGACTTCAAGTTTTCTCCTACACCATATGATCCTAGTGTATTGCTTCGAAAGAATCGAGGAAATGCTAGAGACCAACTGAGATACTCTCAAATTATTGGCTCGCTTATGTATTTAGCTAGGGCCACAAGGCCTAACATCGCCTTTGCTGTAAGCAAACTCAGTCGATTTGTTTCAAATCCAGGATATGATCACTGGCATGCTCTTGAGAGAGTTATGCGATATCTAAAAGGCACTGCGAGCTATGACATACACTATACCAGGTATCCGAGGGTACTAGAGGGTTATAGTGATTCAAATTGGATATCTGATGCTGACGAGATAAAGGCCACAAGTGGATATGTATTCACACTTGCTGGTGGCGCTGTTTTTTGGAAGTCTTGCAAGCAGACCATCTTAACGAGGTCAACTATGGAAGCAGAACTCACATCATTAGACACAACCACTGTTGAAACAGAGTGGCTTTGTGAACTCTTGATGAACTTACCTGTGGTTGAAAAACCAATACCCGCAATCCTTATGAACTGCGATAATCAAACTGTGATTTTAAAGGTAAATAGTTCTAAGGATAATATGAAGTCATCAAGACATGTGAGGAGGAGACTGAAATCTGTCAGGAAAATGAGAAACTCCGGAGTTATTGCATTGGATTATATCCAAACATCTAAAAACTTGGCAGATCCCTTCACAAAGGGTCTATCACGCAACGTGATAGAAAATGCATAGAAGGAGATGGGTACGAGACCCACAAATTGAGCTTTCCATAGTGGTAAACCATTCTATGTGATCGGATATCCCGTGAATTAGAATTGAGAGACAAGCTGTTGGTTATCTGAGAGGAAAGTATCCCTACTTTAATAAACACCACTCCATAAAGATGTAATACTTTCCTATTCTGCATGGCAGGTTGATTTATTATCTTAATGTGTTCTAAGTGGCTTATCCTAAGCAAAGATGTTGTCCTGTAGAACATCTTTTGAAGAACACACCTATATGAGTCTGACTGTTAAAACGTCACAGTCTATGAGCGTAGGGTACTCTCTAATAAACCCATGAAAGGTCATGGAGTATGACGTATAAGCTCCACCCGTGGGAAAGTCCCACGGTAGCCTAGTATCGGTTAAGACTTTTTGTGAAGCTAGGTTCGCAGCAAACTTGCAGTTTAAGTCATAGTCCATTGTACAAGTTGTAGCCTAATATAACATAAAGCTCTAGGTGGAAGTTTAATTTAACAGTCTCCACTACAGTACCGGTATATAAACAATGTTTTGGAACCAAAGACAAACTTCATGTGCCTCTGGGATCTGGTGGGAGATTGTTGGAATTTTTGCCTAATTAGACCCAACCCATTTATTATATGCCAATAAATTCCTGAAATCCTAGAGGCCCATTTGGCCCATTCATGCAAGCCAAGAGCGGGGACAAAGGTTTAGTCCCACATTAGCTCTCCTACCACTTGGTAAAAAGGATGAGAAGGAGAAGGAGAGAGTTCCACACGCGCGCTTCTCCTCCTCGCTCGCCACGCCACGCCTCGCCTCGTTACGTCACGTCACGACGCGCGCGCCGCGGGTTGCGGGAATCTCGCCGAGTCGAGCTTTATTTTGCCACACATGAATGGTATATGAACAGTCATACAGAAGTTGAAATTTTGCTCGAGTGGACTTTTAATGCAAGCTAAATAAATATGAACTGAGTGGAGGCTGTCCGGTGGGCTGCCGCCTGTTCGTTTCAACTTCTGTCCGTTCGTTTCATCTTCTGCGCAGTCTGTCTGCCTGCCCCTCTATGTCTATATAAGAGAGAGGTCGCGCCTCCTCTCAGACACACTGCCACACATCCTTTGCGCCTCCGGTTCCAGAGCACTGTGCTACCTAGATCTTCCCCATCCCGTCTTGCGGCGTGCACCGCGAGCCGGGACAGTAGGCCCCCGAGACCCCGCTGCTTCGAGTCCTGTACGGGAGAAGGGCGATAAAGTTTTTGGGGAGCGCTACCGGCGCGACTACTGGCTTCATCACGGACTCCCTCTCGGATAGCGATTACGCCGATGTCTTCCCCAACGAGGACTTCTTCCCTGACATCAGCACCCTCTTCCTCGACGACATGGCTAACGACGGTGCCAACACGAACACCGACGGTTCCTCTTCTGCTGCTGCCGTGTATGTTTTGTTTCTCAAACTTGTTCTGATCGCATCTCAAGATCTTTGTCTTGCAGTCTGTTTGGTTATATGCATTAATATGTATTCGCTATTTCACATGATTAGTATATTGCCTATTATTCTAATCATGTTTTATCTAGCGTTTATTATGGATATTTCGCTTGGTAAATTGCTCTTTTATTTAACAAAAATATTTAGTTCTAGAAAATGTTCAGTTTCAAAATGGATCTAATTTTAAAAATTGTTCACCGGGAATAAAATGTTCACATAGTTTTAAGACATGTTCATAGATTAGAAAATAGAATCACTATTTAAAAAAATTGCAGCTCCAAAAATGTTCGCTGGTTCGAAAATATTGTTCAACTATTCATAATTATATATTCATATATTTCAAAAAAGAAAACAAAGAGTAAAAGGAAATAAAAAAGAAACATAAATAGAAAAGAAAAAAGGAATCAAGAAAAGAAAAAAGAAATGATTAAAAATAAACAAAAGATATTGAAGCATAAAAACAAAATCACTGTCGTGGTTGCGTCTGAATAGGTGCCACTGCCCGCACCGGAATCAATGCCGCGCTAAGCAGTGGCTGATGGGTGGGCCAGTGGCTCGCGTGGACAGGACACGCCCTAGGTTCGCCCGTGTCCGTGCCAACGCAAACGTTGCCCAGGTTTGGTGCACGAATAGGTCGAGTCGGACGCGTCTATCCAAATGGGTCATGCCGCTAGGATGTCGCGCGTGCACGCTCGAACAGGTTGGGTTGACCGGGTAAAGATACCCTAATCCTATTGAGGTTCCCATTGTAGATTTGGTCCGCCAGCCTCGTGCACATACCTACATACCTCCCCGGTACCCAAGACACATAGACGGCACCAGGCCTCCCTGCTGCCACCAACGCTTATGACTTGACGGCGCCAATAAGCCTCCCCGAAGCCCAGGCTTGCCGGCGTGACCAGGCCTCCCGGCAGGCCCCCACGCCTAGGGCTCGCCGGCGCGACAAGTCCTCTACTGGTTAGGTCGAGGGCGAGTGAAATCTGATCTTTTTTCCGCCGTAGAATGACCCGGCCGCCGCGATGTGGGCCGGAGTTGAGAGTGGGGTCGATCTAAAGGGCAAAAGAGCCGCAGCTCGCGGTAAAAAATGTTGTTAGCTAGCCCCCATGGACGATTCGCATGGCTTCCCTACAACATCCGACGGATGAAAACGCACAGCGTTTTGACATCCCTAGCCGTCCGTCCGATGGGTCATCAGAATCGTCTCTTGGCTGTTGCTCTGCAGATTTACCTAGGGCCGGCGTCCGTGGTTGATCGAGCCAGAAGTAAAGGCCAGCTGCGGTTGATACGGCTAGAAGTAAATTCTTTGCTGGACATGGGCTATTGCTAGGAGGAAGGCCTATTTATGAGGGAAAAACAGACGGACCCAGCATACAAGAGATGAGCCTAGCGATGCAGATCGTGGTGAAGTGGTCGATCCATGGGATCCTCTCGGACACACTAGGGAGAGGCGAATCCTCGATCGCAGCTGATGCGGCAGGTCGAGGCGAAGCGTTGCTACGGCCGCCACACTGGATCGAAGCATCTTTGATGGCATCAATGGAGGTACGTTTCTGTTCGGCAGGCCTTTCAGCTGGTGCGCCTGTAGATATATGCCCCTGACGATCTCCCATCTCATCTCACTTCATATTCTGGCAGCTTCACATTGAGATGAAGCCTCAAGATATTCTTGTTCTATTCTTCTATCCAGATGTGATCAAAGACCAATACTTTTCCTGTTAATTTCTTTCTAAATACGTGGTACATCATGCCAAGGAAAATTGGTTGGTTTCTCACCGCTTCTTCTCCCGAACAGCAGTTCATCTGATGTCGGATGTCTCAACAAGTTGCTGGAGACTATGGACTCATCCTCAAGACCTCAATTTCCTAGCGACCATCTTCACAGTAAGCTCTATTTATTGTGAGTAATCTTTTTGTCAAGTTTTGTGGTAAATCCGATAGCACTACGTCACTGCTTGTATAGATCCTCAAATTAATATTGTAGAAAATATTTTGTATGGAGTACCTATGAAGAAGAAATTCTCATCGTCCCCAACAAAATTAGAGCAACTGTGTATGACTTGATATATTATATACAATATCGAATTATTTTGCGCGTGACCTTCAGTGTTACACTAGATTTCTCGATATATTATTTGTCTGAAGACATACCGGTAAATTAATTTATTTGTGACTTAAATTCTTCCCATTGTCATGCATATGGTATGCCAAATCGCTAAGGATTTCTGGAAAAATATTCACCTGGAGCCAGTGAGTGAGCTTCATGGGAGAAAAACGTGTTCTTTCGGCGCTAATAGCGCACAACAACATATCTGGAGAGCCCATGTTAAATTAATTAGTGTACAACATCTCACTAATAATACATTTTAAAGCCAACGCTATTTTATTGTAGAGTGCTATTTTTTTCTAGGTGAGCTTTCAAATGTTACTAAATGGTGTTGTTTATGAGAATATACGGGCTTCATAAGACCATGGAGTATCTAGACCCAAACAGGGACATCTTCAGATGCAATTGGAGAGATGGTGTTACGCCGAACATTTGAAAGTTTGCTTCAGTTTTTCAGCATCCAGATGACCTGCAGCTTAAAAAGGTAAGAACCTGTTGTGCTATTGTACTTACTATTGCGAGCCTTCTCTTCATGCATAAAGTTTGCTCTTCCATCTATGTTGAATGCGACACGCAAAATTATATCCCACTAGAAATATTCTACTTATATGACAAAAGTCTGCACCTATATTTGTTAAAGATAGGGTCATACATATATAAGAAGTTTATTCATGCGCTATACACTCCGGTAGTATAGAATATTCCTATAACATATATTACCGCAAGTGGTTTCATTTTCATCCCCCTAGGCGGTGAATATGGCGTGGTTTTGAAGTTTGCATCCATGTGGGAGAGGATGACCCAATTGCACTCTATGTTTTTAGATGTGTCCTTTATGTAAAATCCGATTACTGCTTTCAAATTTTCATTTCTTCTTGGAGTCCTTTTGGAAGGTAACCCTATCGTTTTCATACAGCAACTTTGGGGTCCTTTGAGACCTCTACCATTATACAAAAAAATGTAATATACACTCCTATCTTGTTTAAATTGTGGGTTTATGTATATTCAATCGTATATTGGCCGAAGATGATCTCCGTGTTATCTACTCATAATCTGATATGTTGTAATATTAGTTACATAGATATGTAAACCATGTTTAATTGCTCAAAATGTCCAAAGAGATGCACAGTAGAGATAAGTTTAGTTGCTCAATACGTCACTATTCATGCAAAAGAAAATTTTCTTACCTCCCGAATGAATATGAATTCGAACTTTAAATTTTATATATTCATGCAACATTACTTTTCTAATAACCTGCCTTCTTTTTTTCAAAACTTGTAAACGTGTACCTTTTCTTCCTCCTCCTGCTGACATTCCATCCCGCCTCCCGCGACCGAAAGGACACCGCTGCTGCCGGCCGGTTGCCGACCGGCTCGCCGCACCGCAGCCTGCGACGAATGCACGTCCGCAGACCAACTTCTCTCCACCTCTACCCTGCCCATGGTCCTCTCCTTCCTTGGCCCTGTTAATATTACTTTACCACGGATCTAGTCTAGATCTAATAACAGTAGCATGGAACATTACCTTTTGTAGTTCGAGAATGGAGAGAGAGAGAGAGAGAGAGAGAGAGAGAGAGAGACGAGCTCTACCTGCTCCCTGGCTCGACAAACATGAGCCAGAGGGAATGCCCGAACTGGTGCCGGAGCTGGAACCTCCGTCATTGGCCATGGACGGAAACGGGGTGAGAGTGGTGAGTGTGCGGCTAGGGCGGCGGCAGTGGTGCTTCCTGTCGGCACAACGCTAGCCTAGATCGGATTGGCTTGTAGGTGGGGCGGCTAGGGCACGGCTAACCTCGTAGGTCGTGCTGCCGGCTCCCCACCACTTTATATAGCGCTGGCGACAGGGGCCCACCAACCTAGATAAGGATGGGCGCCCCCGATCAGGGCGCAGTTAGGGGGCGTGCTGGGCCGTTGGGCCCAGTCACGTTGAGATCTATCTAACATTCTCCCCCTAGATCTCGACTTTACTTTTAACCTTGTTCTCTACTTATTCCATCACAGAATGATACACAGAGCATGTTTCATCGTCTCAGCTCAATTGTCGATAGAATCAGACAGCCACTATATACCTTCATGTTCTGAAACAAATTCTGTCACTTTCGGGCCTCTATAGTCCAGGAATCATAGGCTTCCCGTTAAACCCATGCCGACTATGTGTTCCTTGAACACATTGGGTGGTAAGCCTTTCGTTAGCGGATCCGCAAGCATATCCTTTGTCCTTATATGCTCGAGACTTATAGTTTGATCCTGGACTTTGTCCTTCACAACATAATACTTTATATCTATAGACTTTGAAGCATTACTTGACTTGTTGTTGTGAGCATAGAATACTGCGGGCTCGTTGTCACAGTACATCTTTAGTGGCCTGCTGATGCAGTCAACCATTTTCAAGTCGGGTAAGAATTTCTTTAACCATAACGCCTGTCCCATGGCCTCATAACATGCTATGAATTCTGCATACATCGTAGATGATGCAACTATCGACTGTTTGGCGTTTCTCCACGAAATAGCACCTCCTGCGAGAGTAAAGACATACCTTGTCATGGACTTTCGGTCGTCTTTATCTCCCGCAAAATCTGCATCTGAATACCCTTTTATCTCTAGGGAATCAGATCGTCTATATGTTAGCATGAGGCCTTTTGTGCCTTGCACATAACGCAAAGCTTTCTTTATCATCTTCCAGTGCTCTATGCCTGGATTCTCTTGATATCTACCGAGTACCCCGGTGATAAATGCTAAGTCAGGGCGAGTGCACACTTGTGCATACTGTAAGCTTCCAACAGCCAAAACATATGGTACTGACTTCATTTGATCGATCTCATATTGATTCTTTGGACATTGGGATTTGCCAAAACTATCGCCCTTGACTATGGGAGCAGGTGTTGAATTACTCGCATGCATATTGTATTTCTTTAAAATCTTTTCACAATACGCTTTCTGCGACAGTCCTAACACTCCATTCTTTCTGTCTCGGTGAATTTCTATGCCCAAAACATAGGAGGCTTCACCAAGGTCTTTCATTGGGATTGTGGATGGAGGCGCTTAAAACCGCCATTCACATTCTCAATAGAGTACCAAGTAAGTCGGTGCCCAAAACACCGTATGAATTGTGGACAGGCAGAGTTCCCTCTCTGCACCACTTGAGGGTCTGGGGGAGCCCAGCTGAGGCAAAAGTCTTCAATCCAAATATTGCAAAGTTAGACCCCAAAACAGTATCTTGCCATTTTATTGGCTATCCAGATAAGTCCAAAGGCTATCGTTTCTACTGTCCCGACAGATACACAAAGTTTGTAGAAACGAGACATGCAGTCTTCTTGGAGAACGAATTGATGAGGGGGAGCACGGTAGCTAGAAAAATTGATCTTGAGGAGAAGAGGGTGCATGCACCTAATCCGATGACTCAGGAGCCATTTTTCTCGCTACCTGTTGTGCCACCATCTACAACCCCTGAGGTTGTAGTGCCGGCACCTGTTGTGACTCCACACGTGACAACAATGGGCGAAAGTTCGGAACCTGTCCATCAAGAGCCACCTGAACCCACTGTTGAGCACGAAAGGGAGCCAGAATAGCCACCTACTGTAAATGTGCCTGAACCCTAGGCAAGAAATGAGCAAGAGTCTGATGAACTCAGACGGTCTAAAAGAGAACGAAGACCAGCCATTTCCAAAGAAATCTACAAAGTTTACAATGTAGTTCATATGGAGGGCGATCCTACCTCATATGAAGAAACCATGAGTAGCCCTCACTCAGCCAAGTGGGCAGAGGCAATGGAAGATGAAATGAAATCGATGAGTTCCAACAATGTTTGGGACTTAGAGGAAATTCCCAAAGGAGCCAAAACAGTAGGATGCAAGTGGGTCTACAAAACAAAGTATGACTCCAATGGGAATGTAGAAAAGTACAAAGCTAGACTCGTGGCAAAAGGCTTTACGCAAAGAGAAGGCGTAGATTACAATGAGACTTTTTCTCCGATCTCATGTAAGGACTCCTTCAGAATCATCATGGCACTAGTTGCACATTTTGATTTAGAGTTACATCAAATGGATGTCAAGACGGCATTTCTAAATGGAGATTTAGAAGAAAATGTTTACATGAAACAACCCAAGGGTTTTTTCATGGAGGGGAAGGAACATATGGGATGCCGCCTAAAGAAATCCATTTATGGGTTAAAGCAAGCCTCTAGGCAGTGGTACCTAAAGTTTAATGATACCATTAAAAGATTTGGATTCAAAGAAAATATTGAGGACAACTGCATTTATGCAAAGTTCAAAAATGGGAAATACATTTTCCTAATTTTGTATGTGGATGACATTCTGCTTGCCAGCAGTGATGTTAGTCTACTACTAGATACAAAGAAGTTCTTGTCATCTAACTTTGACATGAAAGACCTTGGTGAAGCCTCCTATGTTTTGGGCATAGAAATTCACCGAGACAGAAAGAATGGAGTGTTAGGACTGTCGCAGAAAGCGTATTGTGAAAAGATTTTAAAGAAATACAATGTGCATGCGAGTAATTCAACACCTGCTCCCATAGTCAAGGGCGATAGTTTTGGGAAATCCCAATGTCCAAAGAATCAATATGAGATCGATCAAATGAAGTCAGTACCATATGCTTCGGCTGTTGGAAGCTTACAGTATGCACAAGTGTGCACTCGCCCTGACTTAGCATTTATCACCGGGGTACTCGGTAGATATCAAGAGAATCCAGGCATAGAGCACTGGAAGATGGTAAAGAAAGCTTTGCGTTATGTGCAAGACACAAAAGGCCTCATGCTAACATATAGACGATGTGATTCCCTAGAGATAAAAGGGTATTCAGATGCAGATTTTGCGGGAGATAAAGACGACCGAAAGTCCACGACAGGGTATGTCTTTACTCTCGCAGGAGGTGCTATTTCGTGGAGAAGCGCCAAACAGTCGATAGTTGCATCATCTACGATGTATGCAGAATTCATAGCATGTTATGAGGCCATGGGACAGGCGTTATGGTTAAAGAAATTCTTACCCAACTTGAAAGTGGTTGACTGCATCAGCAGGCCACTAAAGATGTACTGTGACAACGAGCCCGCAGTATTCTATGCTCACAACAACAAGTCGAGTAATGCTTCAAAGTCTATAGATATAAAGTATTATGTTGTGAAGGACAAAGTCCAGGATCAAACTATAAGTCTCGAGCATATAAGGACAAAGAATATGCTTGCGGATCCGCTAACGAAAGGCTTACCACCCAATGTGTTCAAGGAGCACATAGCCGGCATGGGTTTAACGGGAAGCCTATGATTCCTGGACTATAGAGGCCCGAAAGTGACAGAATTTGTTTCAGAACATGAAGGTATATAGTGGCTGTCTGATTCTATCGGCAATTGAGCTGAGACGATGAAACATGCTCTGTGTATCATTCTGTGATGGAATAAGTAGAGAACAAGGTTAAAAGTAAAGTCGAGATCTAGGGGGAGAATGTTAGATAGATCTCAACGTGACTAGGCCCAACGGCCCAGCACGCCCCCTAACTGCGCCCTGATCGGGGGCGCCCATCCTTATCTAGGTTGGTGGGCCCCTGTCGCCAGCGCTATATAAACTGGTGGGGAGCCGGCAGCACGACCTACGAGGTTAGCCGTGCCCTAGCCGCCCCACCTACAAGCCAATCCGATCTAGGCTAGCGATGTGCCGACGGGAAGCACCACCGCCGCTGCCCTAGCCGCACACTCACCACTCTCACCCCGTTTCCGTCCATGGCCAATGACGGAGGTTCCAGCTCCGGCACCAGTTCGGGCATTCCCTCTGGCTCATGTTTGTCGAGCCAGGGAGCAGGTAGAGCTCGTCTCTCTCTCTCTCTCTAACTACAGAAGGTAATGTTCCATGCTACTATTAGATCTAGACTAGATCCGTGGTAAAGTAATATTAACAGGCCCATCTCTTGTCTGTAGCTGCTACCGGCTACCGCTGTCGCCCGTGGACTAGACGCGCCCCACCGGCCACCGCCTATACTCCAGTCCATCTCGCCGGCTGTTCCGTTCCGCGATAACTGCAACTACGCGACAAGGCCCACTAGGAGCGAGCGCGGAAGGGTTGCACGTGCATGCTCCGTGCACCGTCACGCGCCCACGGCCTGTTCGACGGAATTCCTCACCGGTCGCCTCGTCGTGAGGCTCGGCCGCCCCAGCCCAGGATGCTCTTTCGGGTGTACCATGGCATGCTGCGCGTCGAACCAGGCCCCACGCGTACACGTTCTGGCCTTGCTCAAGGCGGTGACAGCGGAGCAGGGTGCCATGGCAGGACGCCGTCCACGCACACATGGTTCATTTCAGGATGGAGCCTAACGCCCACGTGGAGAGCTCTCTTCTCCTCATGCGCGCTGCTGGATGTGTGGCCCATGGCGCCCGTGGTGTGGACGCACTGATCTCTAGTTGTAAGAGAAGCACGCTGTTCAGGCTATCATGCTGCTCTTTCATGGAGATAATTGGTGTCGTGCCAACGCCAGTTACCTACAGCTACATCACGTTGTGTCAGCTTTGTGGCAAAGACAATGGCATCCTGCTCGGAATGCAGGTGCACAAGCGCATTATTAAGAGCTGGATGCTGCCTAACCTCAAGGTGGAGAATGCACTTGTTGTATGTATGCCGAGTAGGCAGAGTGTGGAAAGATGGAAACATCTCTGGAATTGTCCGAGGGCTTGCAGGTGAGGGTCTAAGGGATGTGGTGTCCTGGACGTCAGTAATCTCTGGGTTTGTTAGAGTAGAGTCAGATTGATCAAGCCAGAACACTGTTTGATCGTATGCCAGAGAAGGACACCGTTTCATGGACTGCAATGGTTATGTACAAGTTGGCTGGTTCAGAGAGGCATTGGGGATTTTTCGTGAGATGTAGTTTAGCAAGGTGGTGGAGATGAGTTCACCATGGTGAGCATAGTAATGCCATGCGCACAGCTTGGTGCTTCAGAGACAGGGCAATGGGCAGGCATAGGATCAAGAATTCAAGATGGGTACTTCATTGGCAATGCACTCATAGATATAATGATATATATTCATATTGTCGGAGCATTGAGCGGGTATTGGACATGTCCAAAGAGATGCACAGTAGAGAAGTTTAGTTGGACCACTGTTATGCACTTATACTTGATCATGCAGTGAATTGCTATGGTACAAGATGCTTAGGACATTCCAAGCTCCAGATTGAGTGACATTCTTCAGTTCTAACTGCCTCCACTCATGCTGGCTTGGTTGACAGAAGGGCGAGACTTCTTTCTCAACATGATTGGTGCCTATTGGGTTGCTCCTAATGTGATGAATTATGGATGGATAAGCATAATAGACCACCTTGGCCAAGATGGAAAACTAATAGAAGCACTAGAACAATTGCTAAAATTGCCCATGAGACCCAACTCTGCAATTTGGAGGATCCTGCTAGCAGCTTGTAGGGTTCATGGTAACTCGGATTTCCGGCGGCTTAGGCAGGTAATAATGGATAAATGAATCAAGAAAGAACTTGGTTGCAGTCTGATTGAAATGAACGGCACACCGTCAAAAGAATGAGATGAATGGAACAATTCACTAATTTGTAGCTGCTGATAGATCTCATCCTATGAGCAAAGACATCTATTCTAAATTGGAGAAGTTACTCACTGACTAGGATGATGGGTATGTGCATGATGTAACTGAGGTGTTTGTTCAAGTTACAGAAGAATAAAAACTGAAAGTTCTTTACTGGCATGGCAAAAAAAATTGGTAGTCACTTTGAATTTACTCAGATCAGAATCTAGTTCAACGAGAACGTGAAAAACTTGAGAATGTTTTGGATTGCCACAATGCAATTAAATTGATTTCCAGGTTGTATATACGAGAGGTCGTTGTGAGGGACAGGACATGCTTCCATTATTTTAGACATGGACTCTGTTCTTTTATGATTACTGGTAACTCACTGTGAATCTACGATATAAAACAATGGAATATCGGTAGTAAGTCTGGGTGATCACTCCATGGTTAACTATGATTTCTCATTTCAAACATTGTACATGCTGTGGATTTGTAGTTCTGGGAATGAAGGTAGAATTAACATAATATTCTATCACCACTGGAAGCTATACACATCTTGGTGTAATACTATCGTCGACTTATTGAGGCCACAAATTTTATTTATAGAAGGTGAGTTAAATGTTTTTGTTGCATGTCATGCAGAAATCTCTATTCTTTTTTCTGGGTTTATATTAGTAAATATTTTATCTGCTTGTCTGAGTAACTTATTGTTTCTTTCTCAGAGTGTTATTTTGAGAGAAATCTAATTCAAAACTTATATCTTATAAGTAACATAATGTATTTGCTATTCTTAAGTTTTCTTTAGTAACATGTCATACATGATTCACGCTTCTGAATTTTCCGAGTTATCTTATACTTGGAACCTTTCCAGATTTGCGTGTACTTCAGCAAAGGAAATTCTGCAGTAGCATTGATCTATCTTCTGGCATTAAGTGGTTATTTTGGTGCAACAGTATTCTTGCTGAAGCTTTACTGTTTGGTGCTTAGCGAAACCAGGTTTGGTCTATTTCAAGCCTGCAACTTTCATATGTTTGATTCTGTTGCCCAGTAGCCATTTGAGCTTGTAATGAACTCAAAACATTGACCTACTTTGAACATAGGATATTTGAATTACATGCTTGCTTATAATTGCTAAGTAAATCTTGACACTTGTTACATTCACCATTTATATGATTTTTTTAAGTTAATATTTTTGACCAAGATACCATTGGGGAGGCCCCTGTGGTGCAATATTTTGAAGTTAGTTACACGTCCTTGTTCCATGGTTCTAAATAAATGCATAATTTGATCCTAGAAAATAGTTCAAAGATTAAACCGCATCTTAAGCACCTTTTCCCCTACTGTGAGAATGAAACTAGACATTGAAAAATCAAAACCATTTCCTCATTAGTTTTGAGTCTGACCTTTTATTTTCATATAAATAGGATAGGATAACCGTTGTTTGAGGTGATCGTTCAACCTTCTTTTAGGATGTGAGAGGTCCTTGTATTTTCTTGTTTACCACACTATTAAGTCATAGGCTTTTAATTTCTATGTGCTTTATGCTAGTTCCATTTCTTTCTTTTGGGCAATAAATTGTATTTCTCGTTTTCTCCTTTACTGAATCTTATAAACTGTGATGATCAAGTGGTTGCAAAATGCACCTATGCAAGGGAGGGCATGCCATCTTGAAAAGCAGATTGATGTGAGACTGATGTGTAAACTGTTAGATAGCTAGTTGCATGTACTAGGATTCTTTTATATTTTCCTTAGTATTTGGTTTTCTCTACTTGGTACGTGTCTGAGTTCTGCAGAGTAGCTGGTCGCTTGGCACTTTTTGCTTCACGTATTCTTGGAATTAAACTAAACAAAGTACAATTACAACACCATAATAGATGCATTGTTCAAACTATATTGCCTGGCTTCTTTAAATCTCTGAGCGATACACGTGACTCTTGGGACTCCGAATCCCGTTCCGTGAAAAAAGTGACGGATTCCCGCGCAGTTTCTGCCTCGAGACTTCGTGAGGACTAGCATTTTTATATTCAATATTTTGCCCACCATATGTTAATTGCAACCTAATTACTGTTGCTGCTAGGCCTAGTGATATTTGTGGATTGACACAAAAAGAAATACTCGCACAAACATAGAGACATAATACATAACACATGTATTGCAAATTCAAGAGATCAAATCATAACACATAAGTATAAGGACGGAACGACAGATTGAGTTTAACAAGTAATAAAAAGATATTTCACAAAGTAACAAGGCTCTTTCTCTCACTCACACGGAGAGATAATCCAACACCATCCTCTTGCTACGAGTTAACCATCGCATTGCATAAACCAAGTTAATAAGAAATATTCAGCTCATCCAGAGTAGGAGGATTCGAGGGATGGATGCCGATATACAATTGGAGCCAACTGCCGCGCATTTGGCCTCAGTTTATATTCCCCTATTTTCGTCTCATTTTCCTTGGTTCAGAAGGGTAACCAGGTTTGCCTTTTTTAGCACAATCACCATACTTCTTAGGATCCACCCTTTTGCGCGGTGTGAGCGATACTGGTGGCTCCACAGGAAGCCTTTTGCATCGTGGGGACTTTACTACTGGGTTTACAGGCTGTGCTGCTACCAAATACACAAACACATGCATATATCAGTAAGAATATTTGAAAGCTTACAAGAATGAAACAAGCTAAAAGTCAAAATTTTCAATCAGAGTTGGCACATAATTAATAATAGAGCGAAGGGGTAAAGAGCAAGCTTTCTTCAATGCATATGATGCTTTACTTGGTTTAGTACAGATAATGGTCAATGGATGTCTGACTCGCAAAATTAATCATGTGAGGGGTGACAGACATAAAAGGAGGTCCTTGGGTCTGGTTCAATAGGTCAGGCTTTGGGAGGAAGTTGTACAAACTCAAATCCGAAATGAGGTAATCACAAAAGTGAACACATAAAAAATAATTGCCCGAGGAGGGCGTACCGTGTGATCCCCACCTTCTTCCACTCGCACAATGGAGGACGTGACATGGCTATCCTCATCGTATGCATACGAGGACCTGACGTTGGGATCCTCATGGTAGCTTTGGGCATGATGCACACGGGAGGAATGTTCTCCCGCTGTACGAAGAGAACCATCGTCACGTGGGCTCTACACTCGACCTGAAACGTCTGCTTCTTCAAATATAAATGGGTCAGCAACAACAACGACAACAAGATGTGATCAACAACAACACGAGCAACATAAGTGTATTTATAACCTGTTTCATTAGTAGTGACATCACGATGACATGCTAAAAGTCATATTTCTTTAGTGAGAGTTGGCACATAATTAATAAGAGAGCAAAGGGATAAAAAGCATGCTTTCTTCGATGCATATCATGCTCTACTTGGTTCAGTACAGATAACGGTCAATGGATGTCTGACTCACAAAATTAATCAAGGGAGGAGTGACAGGGATAAAGAGCATGTTTTCTTCAATGCATATCATGCTCTACTTCGTTTAGTATAGATAATGGTCAATGGATGCCTGACTCGCAAAATTAATCATGTGAGGGGTGACAGCCATAAAAAGAGGCCTTTTGGGTCTGGTTCAATAGGCCAGGCTTTGAGAGGAAGTTGTACAAACTCAAATTAGAAATGAGGAAATGACAAGTGAACACATAACAAATAATTGCCCGGAGAGGATGTAACCCGGTGATCCTCACCTTCTTCCACTCGAACAGGGGAGGACGTGACCTGACGATCCTCATCGTGTGCATTTGAGGACATGATGCTGGGATCCTCATATAAGCTTTGGGCATGATGCACAAGGGAGGAATGTTATTCTGCTGTATAAAGAGAGCCATCACCACGTGAACTCTGCACTGGAGCTGAAATGTCTGCTCCTTCAAATGTAAATGGGTCAGCAACAACAACGGCATTAAGATGAGATCAAATCCAGGAACAACACGAGTGTATTTATCACCTGTTTCATTAGTAGTGACATCACGATTATCAACTATTTCGATATCTAAATAATTTTTGAGGGCACTCATGATTTTATGAGTAACATCAAGAACTTCTACTTTCTGCCCTTGCACTGATTTTTTGGGTTACAATCTTTTTGCATGAACTTTCTGATAAAAACAATTGGCACATATATCAGCTCCCCGGGAGTAGTATATAAAATAATCACATTCTTATACAAGCATAGACTCACTTTGCTTCTAAAGTTGTGAGGAGATGTGTCCATGCTCTCTAAATGGACGCTGTCAGCCGACTTGTCATTTTGAAAATAATGAGGACGGTACTAAAATATGCACATGTTACAGAATTTATTAACCATACATAAATTTTAGTAACATTACCTTCAGGCTAACACACGACACTTGTCTAGCCGCATGCCTTAGATCTGCATCCTTGATATGTATACTCCGTGGAAAATCAGTTGATGGTGCTTTGTCGCGATAGTAGTCCGTGCATATAATCTGCATGCAAAGATATAAATATCAATAAACACAAAAAAGTTACCGCTAGAGCAACAAATGCATGGCTTTGAACTTACGTGCAAAAGGTGAAGACATCTAGCAATAGATGCATGGCTTTGAACTTACGTGCAAAAGGTGAAGACATCCAGGAACATCTTTAGTTTGATGATTTTGGTATGCTTTTATATTATTAATAATGTAATCAACAATGAATGAGCACCCATCCAACTGCTTTATTTTCTCATGATCGATGAGGTCTATTAAAAAACTTGTATTCACTTTTGTACTTCTGGAAGGAGCAAAAAACGTGTTCAGTAATGCCAACATGAAAAGAATACAAAAATTCGCTTTAGAAACCTTTTTCACTCTTCCATAAGTCCTGAATAGAGATATTAATACGGTCTTTAAACTTTGTCTGGTTTACCCATTCAATAACTTTGTCTGATTTTCAAAATAGAGTGAAAGGCAGACAAAGTTATTGAATGGGTAAAGTAGACAAAGTTCAAATACCATATTAATATCTCTATTCAGGACTTACGGAAGAGTGAACTAGAGCAGATTTTTGTATCCTTTTCATGTTGGCATTACTGAACACGTTTTTGCTCTTTCTAGAAGTACAGAAGTGAATACAAGTTTTTTAATAGATCCCATGAATCATGAGAAAAATAAAGGAGTTGGAGGGTGCTCATTCATTGTCGATTACCTTATTAATAGTATAAGAGCATACCAAAAGCACCAAACTAAAGATGTTTCTGGATGTCTTCACCTTCTGCACGTAAGTTCAAAGTCATATATCTATTGCTATAGAAGTAAGTTGTTTGTTCCTTATCGGTATTTATATCTTTGCATGCAACTTATATGCGCGGACTACTATCGCGACAAAGCACCATCAACTGATTTTACATGGAGTATGCATATCGAGGATGTAGATCTAAGGCATACGGCTAGACAAATGTCGTGCGGTAGCCTGAAGGTAATGTTATTGAAATTTATGTATGGTTAATAAGTTCTGTAATATGTGCATATTTCAGTACCGTCCTCATTATTTTCAGAATGGCAAGTCGGCTGACTGCATCCATTTAGAGAGCATGGACTCATCTCCTCACAAATTTAGAAGCAAAGTGAGTCTATGCTTGTATAGGAATGTGATTGTTTTATATACTACTCCTGGGGAGCTGATATATGTGCCAATTGTTTTTCTCAGAAAGCTCGTGCAAAAAGACTGTAACCCAAAAAATCAGTGCAAAGGTGCAGAAAGTAGAAGTTTTTTATGTTACTCATAAAATCATGAGTGCCCTTAAGAATTATTTAGATGTCGAAACAGGTGATCGTGATGTCACTACTGATGAAACAGGTGATAAATACACTCATATTGTTCCTATTGTTGTTGATCACATCTTGCTGCCATTGGTGTTGCTGACCCATTTACATTTGAAGGAGCAGATGTTTCAGGTCCAGTGCTGAGTTCACATGGCGATGGCTCTCTTTGTACAACAGAAGAACATTCCTCCTTTGTGCATCATGCCCAAAGGTTATATGAGGATCCCAACGTCATGTCCTCGCGTGCACACGATGAGGATCACCAGGTCACGTCCTCTCCTGTGCGAGTGGAAGAAGGTGAGGATCACCGGATTATGTCCTCCCCGGGCAATTATTTGTTATGTGTTCACTTCTTGTGATTACCTCATTTCTAATTTGAG
Source organism: Avena sativa (assembly GCA_916181665.1). Classification (NCBI taxonomy): domain Eukaryota; kingdom Viridiplantae; phylum Streptophyta; class Magnoliopsida; order Poales; family Poaceae; genus Avena; species Avena sativa. Next base: position 464,292,395 of record OV702283.1, on the reverse strand, counting down.
TTTGTATAACTTTTCTCTCAAAGCCTAACCTATTGAACCAGACCCAGGAGGCCTTCTTTTATGACTGTCACCCCTCACATGATTAATTTTGCGAGTCAGGCATCCATTGAGCATTATCTGTACTGAACCAAGTAGAGCATGATATGCTCCGAAGAAAGCATGCTTTTTATCCATGTCACCCCTCACATGATTAATTTTGCAAGTCAGACATCTATTGACTGTTATCTGTACTGAACCAAGTAGAACATGGTATGCATTAAAGAAAGCATGCTCTTTATCCCTTTGCTCTGTTATTAATTATGTGCCAACTCTCACTAAAGAAATGTGACTTTTAGTTTGTCATTGTGATGTCACTACTGATGAAATAGATGATAAATACACTCGTTTTGTTCCTGTTGTTGTTGATCACATCTTGCTGTCATTGTTGTTGCTGACTTACATTTGAAGGAGCGGACGTTTTAGGTCCAGTGCAGAGCCACGTGACGATGGTTCTCTTCGTACAGCGGAAGAACGTCTCTCTCGTGTGCATCATGCCCAAAGCTACCATGAGGTTCCCAACGTCACGTCCTCGGATGCACATGATGAGGATCGCCAGGTCATGTCCTCCCTGGGCAATTATTTGTTATGTGTTCACTTGTGATTACCACTTCCTCCCAAAGCCTAACCTATTGAACCAGACCCAAGAGGCCTCCTTCTATGTCTGGCACCCCTCACATGATTAATTTTGCGAGTCGGACATTCATTGACCCATTATCTCTACCGAACCAAGTAGAGCATGATATGCATTGAAGAAAACTTGCTATTTATCTCTTCGCTTTATTATTAATTATGTGCCAACTCTCACTGAAGAAATGTGACTTTTAGCTTGTCTCATTCTCGTAAATTTTTAAATATTCTTACTGATATATGCATGTGTTTGTGTCTTTGGCAGTAACATAGCCTATAAACCTAGCAGTAAAGCTCTCACGATACAATTAGAAGCTGTCTCTAATTGTATATCGGCATCCATCTCTTGAATCCTCCTACTCTGGATGAGCTGAATATTTCTTATTAACTTGGTTTATGCAATGCAATGGTTAACTCGTAGCAAGAGGATAGTGTTGGATTATCTCTCTGTGTGAGGATGTGTTATGTATTATGTCTTCATGTTTGTGTGAGTATTTTTTTTGTGCCAATCCGAAAATATCACTAGGCCTAGCAGTAGCGTAATTAGGTTGCAATTAACATATGGTGGCAAAATATTGAATATAAAAATGTTAGTCCTCTGAGTCTCGAGGCAGAAACCACGCGGGAATCCGTCACTTTTTTCACGGAATGGGGCTCGGAGTCCCAAGAGTCAG